>JAZHRO010000055.1:10312500-12856666 GCA_037157565.1 Thalassia testudinum
AGTTGAGTTCGACAAAAAAAATCTCAACTTACAAATGATAGTTTAGACTTCAGTTAAAACCCAGCCTGATCCATGTAAACCATCTATACACCATCGTAATCATATATTGTATCCGACTTGGATTCGTCTTTACCGCAAAAAAAAAAAAAAAAAATCAAACAATAATTAATGATATCCAACCCTCTTTTTTCTTTTAACAAATAATGCCATCCAACTCGTTGCCGTCAAGTTACTAAATTACGTCAGTGGGTGTGCAGTAAATATTAAAAAAAGTGAACTCTTGTCACCTGGGGGAATGGGGAGCGCCAATCACACGACACCACCAAACACGAGAGGCAGAGGGTGGACGTCGAAAGCGCACCCCAACGTTGACACGTTTAATGGAGGCGAAGGAAGGAGGTGAACTCCCACGTGATCTCTGCGGTTGGCTTCGCATACGGTCCGTCCACGTATAGCATCGCGTGGGCTCTCCTCCACTAAAATATCCTCGTTACTTTGCTTTGGTGGGGGCGGCTTATTCTAGTTGGCGTGGATGAAAGGAAAGGACGGAAACTCAAATCTCTTGCCACATTTTTTTTATATTTATTTTTACTGGAAAGAGAGAGTCACGTTCCTACGTGAAAATTTGTACATCTACTTCCTTTATAATCCAGAAACGTATTCACCACCTACGTAGAATTTAATATGATCTTATACATGTGTCTCTTCATTTGGCACACATTTTGGAAGTTGCATCAGATATAGATGTTGTGTCAGAATATTTACCTATGTCGGAACACTGATCTGCGTTAGATATGGGAGTTGCATCAAAACATTGACCTATGTCAATCTTCTTATGTGAAAATGGAATGAACTGTTATGTTAGAAGTTATGTGACAGATAATGGTGTTCTTTATCTAACGTTAAATATGTTGCCTTAGGTTGGAAATGGTAATTTGTCACCAGCACGTTGGTGGCATATGTAATGATGCTGATGGCAGGTCTAAATATGTACATGTATATACCTATTGGCTTATGCAAGATAGCTTCTCATGCCACTAGTAGGTACATGACATATACAAATCTGTCGTCGGTAGGTATACGCAGAGACGTCTACTCTGTGCAGGCTTCTATCCTAAAATTGTTAGATATACTCAATTCTATTTCGGTGTGATGAAAAATTTTGTACTCTTTATCACTTTTAGCGCAACTATATCTTACCATTTTTCTTCCTTGACCATCAATCATGCATTCACTTTCTTCATTCATTCTCTCTGTCTCCTATTCTCGTTCATATCTTTTCTCATACACCGTTTGCATTGCTGCGTACGACAGGTTCGTATATCCAGCAAGTTTTGATGGTAGTTAAAATGACGCAGGGACCATTGGGGGAATGTTTAATCCTTTGGGGTGGTTTTTGAAATTGTCACATGAAAAATAAACCCCCAAGGGTCACTTGGCATTTTCCTAGACTTCCACGGGTGTTATCACAATTTGCGCATCTTTTTTTTGTTTGTTGCTTTCATGGCTTTAGGAAGTTTTCCCGAACTCTGGGGTCTTTAGTATAATTTTTCCACGAGACATTAGGCCCCGTAAGGACCCCCTTGTGGAGAAGAGAAATGGTGGGGACCTACCCATAAAATCCATGGGCCCACAAGACCCCTACGAATCCTAAAACCCAACCCAATGACCCTAAAACCCTACCCCCCAAAACCCCTTTAAAAATCCCTTTCTCAACTCGAAAGTCGCATCCTCCTCTTCTCTCGTTCATCTTAGGGTGGTGCTCGTCCTCTAGCAAGAAAGAAAAAGAGTGAGAGAAAGAGAGAAGGAGAGGGAGAGAGAGGGAGGAGTGGATGCCTTGGCTCGCTGCTCGAGCTTTGTGGCAGGGGCACACGCAAGGTAAGGCGCACGCAGGAGCTGGTGAAGGCACGCTGTGCGAGGGGGAGCAGTGAGGCAAGACTGCATGTGAGGCGGGGGGCGAGCCCTACTACCATCGGACATCTACATAGCCCTGCGAATGGCCGAGGGACTCTGCGGACGGCCGAGATGAGCTCCGAACGGCTGAGAAAACACGAGACACGAGGCACAACCTGCCCGAAGTGTCAACAGCAAGGACGGAATTCGAGGTGCGTGCGTCATAGGGAAACAGTGCTCACACAGGGTGACCACAAGGGGAAGCGTGCGCGAGCGTGGCACTCGAGGTGCTTTCAAACGTCTGAGAGTGGTTCCAGACGTCCGAATAGAGCCTCGAACGGATGGGATTAACAGCAGACGTTAGGGAAGGAGCAAGGCACTAAGCGAGCCTCTGGGTGAGTATAACACGTCCGGGACGCACTCCGGACATCTGATAGCAGTGAGAGGCGTGCTCTTGCTGCAGACAGATAGCCGGTCCAGCCAGACCAAGCCTGCCTGGTCTAAGTCAAGTGAACTAGGACCTTTTCGAAGTTTGTTCGGGGTTCGTTCAGTCTCCGAATCATGCAAGTAAGGTACCGATGGAAAGTTAGTGGAATTTCCCACGTTTTGACATCTATGTCATCACTTTTTGAGTCTATTAGGCATACCAAAAAATTGAAATTAAGCATCTGATGTCCATTGGGGACTTTGAAATTCCCTACTAGGAGGGGGTGACGTAATAATTGCGGAAATAAATATAAACAATCTCCCAAAATAGACAATCACACAAGTACACAAGTATTTTTAGGTGGAAACCCAAACCGGGTCAAAACCACCACCCCCTCTCGAGTTAGGATTTTCCGATCAACCAAGTTGATCAAAGTCCACTAAACGAATCACTTTAAACGAGGGTGATTCAACCTCAAATACAACCACGCTACAAGTGCGAGGGTAGCGTTCCTCAACCCCTTCTCTTCACGAGAAGGATTTTGTCCCTCGAAGGAGACAGGAATTCCCAAAGCGAATACCCAACCAAATAACAAAGATAAAAGAATAATAATCCTATAGAGCCAACAAAGTAATTTTAAACCTAGCTTCTATAGGAATTAGGAAACTCCCCTTTGAAAGGAGTGCGTCGGCGACGCGGATGCGTGAACAACACGACGGCGCTACGTCACTCTCGTGAACTACGGCAGGAGAGCGGGTACGCAAAGCTTGATGCTCTCAAGATGAAGAATTAGAGCTTGGAGAGCAAAAGAGTCTTTTTGGACACAAAAGAGTGTGAAAGTGTGTAGCTAGGTGTGTCTTGTATATCTTGGTATATATGGGTGTGCAAGAGGTTCCCCTCTATTTATAGAGGCCTTAGGAAGGCTTTGGATGGCTTAGGAAAGGCTCCATAGCCGTTGGGTGCAAAGCCCAAGTGAATCAACCAGAAATCAGGAACAATCATTGCACTGACAGGGTTATCAGACGTCTAATTCTGGCATCAGACGTCTGGAAGTCCATTTTAAGACGTCTGATTTCAAGGTCAGACGTCAGATTTCGTACGGGTTCCTTCCTAACTTGAATCAGATCAAAACAGGGTTCTAGCACAAGTCCATCAGACGACAGACAGGACGTCTGGCACTATGTCTGGAAGTCTGGAAACCTACTTTTTCGTGGGAATGGATTTGCAACGGCTAGAAAATCTCTGAGAAGAGATTTTCAGGCAAAACGGTCAATTATCAGACGTCTGGAAGGGCTTAAGGACGTCTGATAAGGCTCTAACGGTCATATCCTTGAGTGTATGCTAAGAGAGCCAACGGTCCACTAATTGGACGTCTGGCAAAGTCATCAGACGTCTCCTAAGACGTCTGGTCTAAGGTCTGGACATCTGATTTCATCAGACAGAACTAACTTGTCCAGCCTAAATATTATCAGACGTCTGAATCAACAATCAGACGTCTTAAAACACTTTATCAGACGTCTGATTTTGGAATTAGACGTCTGGAAACTCTGTTTGAACCCTATATTGGTCTTCTAGGTTTTCTACAGAAAACCTAAGTATCCTATGGTTGTGCGGGTGTTCCTAGGACTACTGTTAGGGTACTTTGAGTCTCTTTAACATGAATCTAAGTAAAAAATAAAGAGCAACAAAATAACGACAAAAGTACATGAAAGGAATAAAATGGAATTCTATCATATTCTTCTTGTCCCTCCATTTTCAATCTATCGCTCCTCATGAATCCCCTCTGTTCTCCATCAAGCTCCTCCAATCCATCCTGGATGCGAGCTTGAATTCCGTCTAATCACGTCTCCATTTGCAATTGACCTGAAATCTAAGACTCCAAGTGCAAATGTTAAACGACACGTGTTTTGTTATCATCAAAACAAACGATCGCGGTGCTCTAGCACCAACAGACTTTGGTTGACACAGGTCACCAGTCTGGGGCTTGTGCGGGACCGGCAGAGGTGTTAGGATCGGTTTCTCATGCCCCCATACCTCCCGTACACCTAGGTAGAGTGGTCCTTCTTGCTCTGATGTGTTAGTTTCATTTGAACGCATGTTACAAGTAGCTAGTTAATCAATTGTTAAATTTCTGTAAATGTGACTAGTGAATGAAACGGATGATTGCATTAGTCTTATAGGCGAATACACATACTTGCATGCCCTAACTCTAAATTGATGGACTTTAGACTTGTTTTACATGTGAAGAATGATTAACGCTTGCCGTGAGTAAATGACAACCCTAATGGTTGAGATAAAGACATTTAACGTAATACTCCTAATTGTTTATTCCATGTCGAAATCTAAATTATAAATGGGGATGCATGTTATTCGTGAATGCTTGGACCAGAATGAAAAGGATTATAACTACACCTTAGTGATAACTGGAAAAAAATAACTTATCCATTGTGATATGAAACTTTGATAATGATGGGATAATTTGCCCACTATGAGGCATGGAAATTGTTTGGGTTCTGGTATGGGAGTGAGCTGACCCTCGGATACGCACGTACTAAGAAGAGCTAATCACCCCTTATGTAGGGAGAGAGCTAGCCTTCCCTTGGGTTGAGACCAAGGATAGAAATGACTTTCCTACATCAACTCCTATTAGGCCCACGGGGCCAACCGAGATAGTCGGCCGAGGGTACACAGGCCGGTGAGAGGCACGACCCCAATTCTGTTTTATGTTGTATAGCTTAGAGCGTACCCGTTAGCGGAAACAACTGACCGCGTGCCTATGCGAGGTAGCCCCCCGTGAGTTTATCGTGCGTGCCGTAGTCACCACTACGCCGTGACTATGACCCAGAAGTGGTTGACCGAGTGCAAGAGAAACACAGGGTGTTCTCTCAGCCAGGAGAGCACCATGTGCATGTTCTGCATCGGGGAAAACTACAGCAAGATCATTCCGTTGGGGAATATATCAACTAAGAGATAATGGGACCTTTTGTTAGAGAAACTAAAATCACAGAATAACTAGTACCTAGAAATAGAAATAAATCTTACAAATGTCTAAAATGTTTACTGCTGCCTGAAATATTTACAGCTTTCCTTTTTATTAAGTTGTATTAGTTGAATGTACACTTGTCACTCTACTCAGCTTTGCTGACATTTACTACTTGTGTCCAAGATAGGGAGGTGAGTAGCCAGTCCCATCGGCTGCGGAGGGAGCTAGGCCTAGCAAAGCCCAACCTTATTTGTCCATTTTCTTTTCCGTTGTAGTGACTCCCCTTTTATCATCGTATCTAACTTGGAACTAGTAGTTTAGTTTCTGTCCCTTTTAGTATGTTGTGATGGCTATGATGTAAATGCGCTTTTCTCTTGTAGAATTGTTTTTCAGTTATAATCACTTTACAGATTTTAATCTTTTATTCATTCTTCTAGCTATATTGTATGTGTGGAAAAATAATACGTTTTGGTATATTTCTCGTTAGGTGACTGGGTCTTAGGATAGTCGAGGCGACCTAACCTGGGTCCCACGTGGAGCCGGATCGAGTCGTAACAGTAGTTATTGAGCAGGAATCTTCGGATTTTGGAGGTACTTCATCACTTTTCACTCAGTACATTGATAATAATCCTCTTGTTTTCTTTGTTAGTAATTGTTTTCTATCTATACTACTTTATGCTATTGTAGTGGATCCAATTTCAAAGTTTAATGCAATTATTCCAATATCTGAATCTGAGGCTTCTTCAGAGCTAAAGGTTGGTGCATGCTTCTAGACCTATGAGGATCTCTATACTGCATACGTATCTTATCCAGATTCCATTAGGATTTGGCGTTATTGAGAAGAATACATCGTATATGGATGGGAATATTACTCGTGGTACACTTGCTTGTTGCAGAAGTGGTAGTGATCCTAATAACCCCAATGATATTTTATATCACAAGAAGCTAACTTGCAAGAGTCGTTGCAATGCAAAAGTTAGGTTTCGTAGGCTTCAAGATACGAAATATTATGTTCCTCATTTTGTCGATGAGCACAACCACTCTATATTGGATGCATCACAATTATGTTTTCTTTCTTCCAAAAGAAGAGTTGCACAATCTCACAAGGAGAGAATAGAATTCAATGATCGAGCTGGATTCCTCTTTCAAAAACAATGGCATCATTTGTAATGGTGTATGGTGGTTACGAAAATATACCATTCACAGAAACTGATGCTCGAAATGCTTTGAGACAATGTCGGGTGTTGAGAATTGGTGAGGGTGATGCACAAGCTTTGCATGATTATTTTGTGTGAATGTAGTTGAAGTTCCCAGACTTCTTCTACTTGTTAGATCTTAATAGTGATGGTCATCTTTGAAATATTTTCTGGTGTAATAATCGTTCTTGACTAGCATGTCATTTTTTTGGTGATGTAGTCATGTTTGACACAACATACCTCACCAATAAATATGAGATGCCATTTGCACCTTTCGTTGGTGTAAATCATCATGGGAACTCTATTCATCTTAGTTGTGGCCTCCTTTGTGATGAGATACAAAGAGCTTCATTTGGATTTTTTGTGCTTGGCTTCAATATGTAAGAGGTCAGTCATTCATCCTTCTTATATTTTCCCTATAAATTACCTTACCCTGTCATAAGCATCTTCATCATTCATTCTTAATGTATTGCCCCTCTTCTTTTCCTACCAACGGTAGAAATTAAAAGCAGTTGAATTTATCTTGTTGTTTATTTCTGCTTGAAGCACACTTACGTAAATTATGCAAATGGTAGGGAGTCACACCCTTACCCAGTGTTATCATGCTATCCCTGATACTTGTCTCATATCTATCCCAAATTTCCTCCTGGATTCTACACTTTATACATGTCACCAGCCATTGGCAAGATTTATTGTTATTGGTTCCAATGTATTAGAGGTCAACCAGTCATTGTTTTCTTTTCTTTATAAGTTTCCTTGTCCTGTTGTAATCACCTTAGATACTCATCATGAATGTATTGTCACTCATCTTTATCTGCCAACGGCAGAAATTCAAAATGGGTGGCTTTCTTCTGCTATTTTTTCCTACTTCAAGAAACCGTAAAAAATTAATCTAAATTTTAGTTACTCATACCCTTACCCACTATTATGATGCTTTCCCTCATACTTGGGTCATGTCAATCCCATTTTCCATTTCAAATACACCACTCCATGCATCTCACCTGCCGTGGGCAAGAATTATTTTGCGCAAAAGAGTAAGTTTACCATACGTGTATTAGCTCTATGTATTTACTGTTGAGATCCTTGTTTGTTCCATTTCAGGTGCCAAGCAATGATTAATGCTGTTGCAGTTGTCTTTCCGAATGCAAGACACATGATCTAGTGGTGGAACATTATGCAAAAGCTACCACATAAATTTGGCAGTGACGTAAGCACTGGGGATGAGATCAAGCGGATTGTTAATGAATCTATTTCTACGAAGGATTTTGAAGAACATTGGATGCGGTTGACTGAATTTCAAAATCCTCATGATAACCCTTGGATGCGCAGAATGTATGACATTCGCCATGTATGGCTTCCTGGTTTTGTTAATGATTGCTTCTGGGCAGATATGACTACAATGCAACAATCAGAAAGTATGAATGCTTTTTTTGATGGTTTTTTCAATTCGAAGACTAATCTACAAGTTTTTGTGTCCTAATATGAGGCTTCATTGAGAGCAAAATACGAGAAAGAAGTTAAAGCAGATTTTGAATGCAGACACAAAGAAGCCGCAGTTAGTTTCCCAGTTGTACATGGAACATTAATTGTCTGAGATTTACACCATTGGTATATTTAAGAAGTTCCAAAGAGAGATATTTGGTATCTTGCATTGTACACGTATTGATTGCTTAGTTGTTGAATCTGTTAAGAAATTTGACATTTTAGAAAGGTGGTGCATAATAAACACAGATGATCTTTACATCAATTACAAGAAAAACTTCATCGTGTCTTTCTCCCCTCAGTTACTCGACATTTCATGCACATGCAAATCTTGGCAAACCCGAGGTTTGTTGTGTTGGCAGTCTTTTCGTTTTCAAGGAAAGGGGTGTTCAAATTATCCTAGACAAGAATATCATGGACCGATGGAAGAGGGACATGTCAATGCCTACAGTTGCTCAGCATCTACCGAACAATCAAGTTTGTGACGATCCAATCGATCGATTTGAAGATATACATGCCAAATGCACGGTTCTCTCTGATTTTGGATCCACATCATCAGAAAGTTATAAACTCACCATTGATGCTTTGGGTGTAGCGATGACTACATTCATAACAAGACTTTCATATGTTCAATTTCCCTCATCTTGTCTACATTTGTAATAAGACTTCTGTATGTTCAATTTCCCTAATCTTATCTCCTTATTTAATATTCTCTTATATGAAGGAAGTCAATTTAATTACTTTTATATATCTTCCAAGGTTGGACATCAAGGAGCACGTGACCATTTGATCCTTACCCTCACTCATGCTAGACATGTCGATAGGCCACCAGAGAAGAGGAAAAGATCGGATAGGGATAAGAATCAAGGAAACTCTACTAGGCGTAGAAATAGGCATAATGCTAATGCTACTCGGATGGATTCATTGTCAACTACTCTAGATGGAGGTTCTACGCAAAAGAGTTTTGTTGATGTTGACCAAACACAATCTTTCCATGCATTCCCAACATATCCTGGCATAATCTACTACAATTCTGAATTAGGAACATAGTTATCTCATTTGGATTCATCATAACAATTTTTTGTATCATGACTATTCATTGCTTTAAATTGTAACATTAATATATTCCATTTGATGCTGACAGCATTTTGAATGTAATTTCCCTGACTTTCAAGTCTCTATTTCCAACATTTTTATAACGGTCAAGTTGCTTTTGGGGAATTTATTACGCCAGCTATGCTACAAGCATCTCCTCCCTTTACTGATTCTTATTGATCTAGGCACAACACTCATTCATTGGTTACACTACATTGTCTACTATGTATAACTTATTCGGTTTCTTACTCTGATGGCCAACTCTGGTAATCATTCACCTGCTCGAAGCAGCTCTTTCTCTTGTCCTAGATCTGCTGATCCCAGATTCACTCTGTCATTGGCTGACCTTATATCTACAACCTATTTTGCACATTCTCTCGTTTGCCAATACCTCATATGCATATTTAGCAGAGGATTTATCATTCTAACCACGATTCTCCCAAATTTAATGATCCATACCTGCCCTACACATAACATGTCATGCCATTGGTAGGTTCATCCCACCCTTTCACTCATCCACAACTACCACATGCATAACATGTCCTGCCATTGGCAGGTTTTTTACCCATTGTGTGGTCCATATCTTCCTTACGAATAATAAGTCCAGTGATCGCCAACTTATTTCCACCCATTGATGGCAACACCATCATTAGCCATAACAAGCTTTAATTAGTCGGAATCAAGTGACAGATGCTCCTACATAATCGCTTGAAGATCAAAATTCCATGCAAACCCACTTTGAGAAGAACATATTAAATCAGGGTTAATTCTGCAGTTTTAACATTAGATCATAAATGCAGAGTAACCATGGGGTTTCCCAGGGGTTAATTGAAGGTCTAATGAGCATTAAAGTCCAAAGAGTGGGTCCTCACAAATAGAAACAGGGTTTCATGCATTTCGAGAACCACATCAGCACACAAAACCCTAATTTCAAACCCGCTTGAATTGAAGAGGTTTTGGTCAAGATAAAATTCATCTAAACCTCCTAAAATTCATATAAAAATATTCTAAGAGGTTTGGTACCTTTGGTTTAACCATCTAAACCCATTTTGACCTTGAGCAGAGTTGCAGACAAGATTTTGCCCTAATTTGGGTTTCTATGCAAATTGCCTAGTCAAACGTGCTCAAAACTAAAATCCAAGTTCACCATCAGATTCCTTGGATCCAAATTAGGTTAATACCAAAATTTGGACCCAATCAGAATCCATCTTGACCTATTTTGCACTCCAGTTCTTAAAACCTCTATTTCCTACACTTAAACCCCTAAGTTTCAAAATTATTTGCATTCAGCCCCCTAGGTTTATCGTCTTCTTCGTGAAAAGACCCCTGCCGCCTGAAGCTTCAAGGTTTCCTAAACCGCATGTCAAACCAACCATTAACCATGCAATTCTCCTTCAATCAACGTCCAATTTCCTCTAATTTTGGAGGAGATGATCGCAACAAGATCATCTTCCATCGGAACGTGATCTCAAGCACAGATTCAAAGCGAGAAGCTCTCGCGAGCCCTATAATTTTAGTGGGTTCTCCTCACGAATTTTGTGAGGAATCCACCCTATTTTTGGACAAATTGAGGCACGACCGAGCTCTATATAAGCTCTAGATCATTCGGTCGTTCTCCTTAGTCCAGTTTTGGCCTCATCTCTTCAAATTTCTCTCCCTCCGGCCACCTCCGCTGCGACTCCATCGAGCTCCCTCCATCGTCTCCCTCTGCCACATACGATAGGCAGAGGGGTCTTCTTCCTCTCCGTCGTTTGCTCCTCGCAATACCAGCCAGGAGTCCTCAATCCCTCTTGTCCTTGTTGTCTCCCTCACCAGAGGACTTCTCCTCTACAATCAACCAATCAAAGCTGGCATAATCCTCTTTCTCTTCATCCATAAATAGGTTCAATCTCTTCCTCTACCTCTCTAGATCCTTATTGACCCCTTTACTTCTCAATTCGATCAACGATCGCCTCCCTTCCTCACCATCTTCCCCAAGTTTGGCGAGAGCTTCGGTGAGCTCGCGCCGGTGACCCACACCATGAAACCTCACTCCATTTGGTCCATAAGCTCACCCACGACCATGTGAGAGGAACCCCTCAAGAAATTGAGGGTTTCACGCACACATACCCCTAGCCAAAGAACCCATCAATCCACCGATCATCCCTTCACCCTCCATCCACCACACCTCACCATTCACCCAATCGACCACACCATCACCTTCCTCGCCTTACGGCAAAGCTCAGGAGCTTTTTAATTGGGACGCAAGGCCGTTGTATTGCATTTGAGGTCACCACTGGAGCTCCATCATCATCATCCAATCTCTGCCTCCGTCCCCTATTCGCCAATCACTATCACCGCTACTTCCAACTCCAGGTGCTGCAGATTTCATCTACAACCCCAGAAGCAATCCTAATTGGACACAGAGGAACCAACAGCTACGTTGATTTGGATGGATCACCTGCTGCAGCTTCGCGCGAGGAAGATAGGGACATAGTCCCACATCGTTCAAGGTCCCTTATCCTCACTCATGCACTCCTTGCTTACCTTCACCCCTGGTAAGCTTGGAATCCCAGATCCGATTACCTACCTCAATACCTGATTACCCGATTATGAGAAGTAAGAGAGGAAATTGTGAGTAGGAGAGGGGAGGGTTTTGCTCCAGGGTTCATCTCCTTGGGGCACATGCGATGTGCTCAAGATTTAAGTGTTCTGAAGTGCTCTTGGTTGTGACTTGAAGACTTGTGCTAAGGCTACTTCTAAGGCTTGGCACTCTGGTGCCTTGTGTTGCTAAGGATTGGTGCTGGTTAAGTCATCTGACCTTAGGGTCTGGTGACTGATTGAGGAATACTGTAGCTTTATTCGAATACTTGATTCGAGCTACTACTGGATTATTTGGTTAAATTGAATACATGAGATGCATGCTTAATTAGAGAATTAAGTAGTGATTTAAATCACCATTGTTTTGATTCTCTTTATTTTTATCATAGTGGTTTCTTGAGATATTATTGAATATATTTCTACGTATATTATTTATCGCATATCTTTCTTGTACTTAATTGATTGTGCTCATTATTTCTAAATGTGATTAGTGCGTAAATCCCATTTGCACCTTGCGAACAACCTCGGACTCACATTGTTTTCAAGCTTTATAAATTTAAGTGTCTATCGTGTTTTCGTTGACTATAATATGATGCAAACTCATTTCTTAAGAGACGACTCAGACGCTATAAACATTTTGGTGCTGTTGCCAGGGAGCAACACGCAATCCACCACTAGTCATATCTTATTTGATTGATTGGAGCACTAACTTACCCTATTTATTTTGCTATGATTTTTGTGAGGTACATCACGAGAGGATCTTCCTCCCAATCAACCACTCCAGGGGCAGGAAAAATTTCTCTTCTTCCCTAATCAACCTCCTAATCTGGGGAAAGAGAAAAAGGAAACATATAAATTAGGATCCACTTGCCTTATTTCTATAATAATTATCATTCAAAGGCAAAAATTTCTTGATTTGCAACTTGATTTATATCTTATTGAAGTGAGATGATTTGATTAGAGATTCCCTATCCTGATTTCCTGTACCTACTAGGGATTTACGCTTAAATTTTAAACATCTTGGACTACTCACTTTCTTGTTTGAATCCAAGGTATTACATTTGAGATCAAATTGGACTTTGAAATAAAGCCAATTAGGGTTTTCACTTTAGGATTCTGAAGTGTTAGTACACACTTGTATGCATTAAAGGAAATTAATATTCCTGCATTTGTGTGCTACTCATGCCCTTGTTTGAAAAGTTCTTATCAAGTAAATCCTAAAATTAGGCTCTAAATTCAGTTGAATCCTAAAATTTTAGACCTAATAATCTGAGAGTCAATTCAGGGTGAATTTTTGGGTCTTGACCCAAATTTCATCCTTCATCTTTAGGGTAGGTCAAGTGAACTTGGTCCACCTTGTGGGTCAACCCATCTCCAAATTAGGTCACAAATTGAATCAACTTCTAATCAAGTGAAAGTTAAGGCACAAATTAGGACTAAAATTGGTAGACTTAAGGTCTCAATTCATACATTCCGGTCTACTTGGAACCGCAGTGACAAGGAAGGTTGGGTGGGGGAAACCCTATAACCCATGGGGATGCTCTACCATGTAGGGGTCTTTGCAGGGCTCTCCCTTCCTGGCTGCCCAAGTAATTCTCGGGTGCATGGATTTTTTATTCAGAGATATCATCCGTCTCGAAACAGCTTTGGTCCTCCAAAAATCTTTGGGTGCCTTGATTGGGTCCAATTCACATCCAGTCCCTTATCTATTCTCTAGAGCACATACACAGGAAAGTTCCCTAGGTTTTTAACCTAGAGACCTCCAGTAGAGTTGATCTTCTTGGGGATTTCTAATCTAATTTGATCACCTGAATTTGATTCTACATCTTGATTCGCCACCTGATTTGAAAATACAACCTGACAATTTAGGAAGAATATTTAGGAAACCTGAATCCCAAATGAGCATGAAAGAGAAAATAATCAAGGGTGCTCTTAGACATCATGATGAGTATTACAAAACCTCGAATCCATTTAACAAAATTTAGGTTAATGTGTCAAAAACAACCCACATTATGAACCATGTTGCAATGATATTGATGAAAATGATACATGGTTCAACCCGGGATGATCTCTTATTAGAATATATTGAACTGTGGAAATTACATAGCAACGAGTATCAACAATGTCGGTCAAATCCCCCACTTTTGGACAAACACCAAGGTCTCATGGAGAAACATGGAAAAATGTTGAATATGGTGTATGAAGCCATCAATAAAAAATACCCATATATCCTTTCAAAAATTGATGAGAAACCTTGGAACAACATTGAGGATCAATATGATTTCCCAGAGCCTGGGTTTGAAAATAGAGGTAGTTGTGGACCCCCAGCCCAAATGAAATCAGATTCAAATTTTGTGCAGAATGACATCTGACCTTGATGTTGGTTGGGCGGATCCAGTTGCAGGTGTTCTTGATTCTGAACCAGCCTTAGAGAGCCAAGAAGCAGGTCCATCATACCTTGATTTCCCAAACACCTGTAGTGAGCTTGAATTAGAACCCCGCGAGGATGTAATTCTCAAACCTTATCATGTTAAGGTAATCCTCAAGAGTAATTCTGACATCCCAAAATAATCAAGCCAGATTTTGGTGACCCAATTCCTAACCTTGACCTAGAATCTAGATTCAAGCCTATTTGGGATGATCATGAGGCCCAATATGATGAAAATCAAATTTTAGATCTGCATTATGATTCAAGGCCTGTATTTGATGATTACACCTCTCCAAACTCCTTAGAAGAATGTATTGATTTTTCGCAAGTCACACCTATTTACAATATAGAAACAAAGGAGTTGGAAGAGTTAGGATTTGATTGGGTGTACCCTAGGAGCCAAGAACCCAAGCCTATGCCTAATAAGGATACCTCTTTGAGCTCGAAATTTGAGATTATGTTAGATCCAAGTCAGGTTTTTGATTCTATGCATCATGATTTATCCTGTGGTGGAAATCCCAATTTGGAATCAGGTTCATAAACTGATTTTCGCAGATTCTCCGATGATTTCGAATCATACTTTGATTTTGGAGAATCATTGTTTCCTGACGATTACGAGCCAATCTACGATCTCAGCATCCATGACCTGTTCTTGATTCTGATGCTGAGGCCAATGATTTGGACCTCAAAGAAGCCACACCTTCCATTCCAAGGCCATAGTCTTCCAAAATCCAATCCCAACCCCAACCCGCCACTGGAATCAATTTCTACTCTAATTCACCTCTCTCTGATCCGATTGCATATAATTCACCTCTATCTTTTGATAGGGAATCAGACAATGATCAGACTAAGAATCATGTCTCATCATTCTCTGATCTCAATAGTAGGGTTCCTACATCTTCCTCAGATCCATTATCTTTTGAAGACCCCTACTCTGATCAGGCTGAACCGATTCAGCCAAACCAGCGATTCTCATTTTCATATCTTTCTGAGCCACAAAGTATCTGGTGGGCTCCACACCTATTGATTCATATCCATCAATCCACTAGACTGATTGGGCTTAGTCTACATCATCAGCTTGTTGACCTGAACAAGCACCTAGTTGGACCAACCAGGCTATTAATTAAGGTACTTATTCTACAAAATTCCTCTGATTTGACCACCCCTTCTGCTTGACCACCTTCTGCTCAGCTGAAAGCATTAAATTTAACGCTTAACGGGAGGAAACCCGTCATTCTAAAAGCTTGAGACCCTTCTGATCATCTTTTGAGCTACACTCCTACTGTACTTGAGAGTTCAACTTTAGAACAGCCAACTTCACCTTTGGTACCTGTATCAAAGCTTGAAATCGTTCGCAAACAATCATCCTAACCAGTTCACCCACCCTTTGACCTTATTCTAATTCTTGAACCAAGCTAAATTCATACCCACCTAGTTTATAATGAGGACATTGCAAAACTTAGACATGGGGGGGATGTTAAAGTGCAAATCAAATGGAAATTCAATTCTCTGAGGGGTTCTCACAAAAAAAATACATATTAAAAAAAATGGAGAAAGGGGAGGAAAATTTTGAAAATTGATTGAAAATCTTTTGGAGGAGGAAAAGAGGAGGAAATGCAAAATGTCAAAAGGAGCAAAAATCAAGAAAAAAATGATAGTCATAGCAATTGATTATGGGGTTTATTTGAATTCTAGACCAAATCAAAACGAAGATTAACTCCTAAAGTGCTAGAGACAAGGAGATTAGTATGAGTGCTGATCTTAAGCCTCTTGGGCTTGATTTTAGGGCTTAAACACTCACGTATTCATTACGATCTTGATTAGTCCTCAAGAGGTTGAGGAAAGTGCGAAGTCGATGTAGTAGGTCTAAGGCTTAGGGATTATTCAGCTCCATTGCCTTCCCTTTAGTTTATGGCACTTGGTAACCTAAGCACCCAAAATCACACACTAGTATGATTCAATACGCTTAATAAAGAAATATTTCCAAAAGTATTCCGTTCTGAAAAGTCGTCTTGAAGATCTAGCTTAAGAGCGGCTCAACAATACAAGTTGATTAGACGAGTTCCCGGCGCGGAGAGGTAGGAAATTTCCCTAGACGATGTGTATTAACATATCGTCTCCTCAGTGCTTGTCTCCTAGGATATCTAAATATCATACTGAGGGCATGTAAGCACCTTGTGCTGGTTTAGGTGCCATAGGCGAGATTATCCCCCAAATGTCAATTGTCAGGGCTTGAATTTAGCTACAAAATGCCATGGGCGGCACTATCCCAAAGTTTCAAAGCCAGGGTTCTGGGGGTCGCAATGGGCGGTGCTATCCTAAAGCATCGAAAGCTAGAGACCCTTCGAGGATTGATGGTTGGGACAAGAAATCTGATATAGACCATGTTTAGGGGCAATCTGAGGCTAGATTTGAGGGAAATATAAAAGGAAAAGAGAGAAAACTCTCAAAATAAAAAATCCATCTATCTCTCTTACCAAAAATGTACTAGCAAACTGAACCTGGACTTACTACATTCTACGCACAGATGCTTTAACTACTGGGTTCAACGAACCTTTGGGTAGTTTTTGTAGGCCTTAGAAACCTTCACTGTAGACCTAGGTTGAAGCTGGTCAGGTCTAGATCTTGATTGATATTTGAGTACCTATGGGCCTATTGTTGGCAATCTGATCTGATTTCTAAAGAGTGGCATATAATAGGCATCTGAACATCAAAGCATGGTCTAGAGATCTAGTTCTTTCTATTAGATTTTACTAGGGACTAGCAAAAGTTAGGCATGGGACTATGATGGTAACACCATCATTGGCCATAACTAACTTTAATTTGTTAGAATCAAGTGACAAATGCTGCTACATAATCACTTGAAGACCATAATTCCATGCAAATCCCTTTGAGAAGAAACATTAAATTAGGGTTAATTCTGCAGTTTTAGCATCACATCACAAATACAAAGTAACCACGGAGTTTCCCATGGGTTAATTGAAGTTCTAATGAGCATTAAAGTCCAAAAAGTGGGTCCACACAGACAGAAATAGGGTTTCATACATTTCGAGAACCACATCAGCACCCAAAACTCCAATTTTAGACTCTCTTGAATGGAAGAGGTTTTGGTCAGGATAAAATTCATCTAAACAACATAAAATTTATATAAAATTATTCTAAGAGGTTTGGTACCCTTGGTTTAACCATCTAAAGCCATTTTGACCATAAATAGAGTTGCAGATAGGATTTTGCCCTAATTTGGATTTCTGTGCAAATTGCACAGTCAAACATGGTAAAAATTGAAATCCAAGTTTACCATCAGACTCCTTGGGTCCAAATTAGGTTATTACCAAAATTTGGGCTCAATCAGAGTCTATCTTGACCCAGTTTGCACTTCAGTCCTTAAAACCTCTGTTTAGTACACTTAAACCCATAAGTTTCAAAATTATTTGCGTTCAGCCCCCTAGGTTTATCATCTTCTTTGCAAAAAGGCCCCTCCCCCTGAAGCTTCAAGGTTTCCTAAACCGCGGATCAAACCAACCTTTGACCATGCGATTCTCCTTCAATCGACGTCCAATTTCCTCTAATTTTGGAGGAGATGATCGCAACAAGATCCTCTTCCATCTGAACGTGATCTCAAGCACAAATTCAAAGGGAGAAGCTATCACGAGCCCTCGAATTTTAGTGGGTTCTCCTCACAAATTTCACAAGGAATCCACCTTGTTTATGGACAAATTAAGGCACGGCCGAGCTCTATATAAGCTCTAGATCATTCGATCGTCTTCCTTAGTCCGATTTTGGCCTCATCTCTTCAAATTTCTCTCTCTCTCTGGCCACCTCCGCCGTCACTCCGACGAGCTCCTCCGAACCTCCATCATCGCCCTCTGCCACGTACGATAGGCAGAGAGGTCTTCTTCCTCGGTCGTCTGCTCCTCGCAATACCAGCCAGGAGTCCTCAATCCCTCTCATTCTCACCGTCTCCCTCACCAGAGGACTTCTCCTTCTCTACGATTGTCATTCAAAGTCGGGGCAATCCTCTCTCTCTTTATCCATAAATAGGTTTAATCTCTTCCTCTACCTCTCTGGATCCTCATCGACCCCATTACTTCTCAATTCGATCGACAATCGCCTCCCTTTCTCACCATCTTCCCCAAGTCCGGCGAGAGCTCCAGTGAGCTTGCACCAACGATCCACACCACGAAACCTCACTCCATCTAGTCCATAAGCTCGCTCACGATCATGCAAGAGAAACCCCTCAAGAAATTGAGGGTTTTGGTCACACATACCCATGGCCGAAGAATCCATCAATCCACTGATCATCCCTACACCCTCCAGCCACCACACCCCGTCGTTCACCCAATTGACCTCACCATCACCTTCCTCGCCTCACGGCGAAGCTTAGGAGCTTTTTAATTGGGTCGTAAGGCCATTGTATTACGTTTCAGGTCACCACCAGAGCTCCGTCATCATCATCCAATCTCCGCCTCCATCCACCATTTTCCGACTGCTATCACCACTACTTCCAACTCCAGGTGCTGCGGATTTCATCTACAACCCCAGAAGCAGTCCCAATTGGACGTAGAGGAACTAGCAGCTGCGATGATTTGGAAGGATCAACTGCTACAGGTTCGTGCAAGGAAGATAAGGAAATAGTCCCACATCATTCACTACCAAGTGCGTGCAACGGTATAAGTGGAAATTGTGAAGAGGCCTCACTGCCTCAGACATAGGGTGAGGTCCCTTATCCTCACTCAGGCACTCCTCGCTCACCTTCACCCCCAGTGATCCTAGAACCCTGGATCCGATTACCCACCTGAATACCCAATTACCTAGTTCTAAGAGGTAAGAAGGAAATTGTGAGGAGGAGAGGGGAGGGTTTTGCTCCAAGGGTCATCTCCTTGGGGTGCATACAGCATGCTCAAGATTTAAGTGTTCTGAAGTGCTCTTGGCTGTGACTTGAAGCCTTGACTGCTCCATACATGTTAGATACATAACATGTCCTCCCATTAGCAGATCATTTCCTCCCACTGAATTATCAATTTTTGCCACATGCATAACATGTCCTGTCATCAGCGAGCCCTTTCAAACCAACACATTATCCATACCTGCCACATGCATAAAATCTATGCAAGTTCCACTCCTACCTTCCACATATATCACATACATCTACAACAGAACCTATTGACCAATGCAAAACATAATCTAATGATATGATAAACAATTATTGTCATTTCAAGAGACAAAATAAATTTGACATACAAACGACAACATCAATTTCTGATTTTCGTGTCTCTATACATCCAACAAAATAAAATTCTTGTCCTAAGTATAAGTTCATCATAATAATTCTTTCCTACAACAAAACAGAATTGAAATCGATCACAATTTGATGTGTGATGCCTACTTGTGCTTGAGAATGGTAGTCACATAATGAGGCCCGAGTTGGTGGAAGTCCTCCCTATGGGTACTCCTCACATCTCCACCACTGCAGATACTGATGAGAGACTCATCATGGTTTTTAATTACCCCTAATTAACTAGTTTCCCTAGTTAATTACCTAAGGAAATACTTAATATAGGGTTAATTATACTATAAGGGATTAAATACTAAGGACCTCTAAAATAAGTTAAAAATGTTAAATTAAATATCAATTAATCTTAATTATAATTTAATTAACAATTTGGATTCGAATAATAACCATTTAGCTAGTTATTTGATATTTAAACTAACTTATTTAATATTAAGACCTAAGTCCTCAATTAACTTAAGTAAATTAATCACTTAATAAATATAGCTAAAAAGCGAAAAAACATAAATTCAAGGTATGAATATAATAGTTACCTATTTTATAAATATATATAAAAATTTTTAAAAGAAATAAATTAAAATAAGCCTAAAAACTAATTATTTACGTTTAGGTCCTTAACTTCTATGTCAATTGACTCCTTTTCCTACAAATAGGTCCTTAACTTTTATTACATAGAGGTCCCTATGTGCACAAATTCTTTCGTCTTCTTCTTCCTTAGCTTGGACAGCTGAGGAGATCAGGTGCTCATACCGTCTGATCACCTTCCATCTCATGTTAGAACTTCTCCACCTTTGCCGCCATCCCTCCGCTCACTTTCACCTTTTCATCCAACGGCTCTGATCCTCTTGATTACACAGCAATCATAGGTCCTAATCTACCTAAATTAAGTTAGAACCTTGCTTAACTTAGGCATTCTGCATGCATTTGCATCATACTTTGCATCGTAGTTGATTTATTAATTTTGTAAATAACAATGTTGTATTATATTCTAATTGAGAGATATTAATAATTTTAGGTAATTGAGGCTGCGGATGACTAATCCAACCTTACGAATCTGCTCAAAACAATAGCGAGAGTCCAACGCTTCTAAGATCACATCTATCAGACTCTCGTAGCATCCTATGGAGTACGCAGAAGGGCAAGAGCCAAGAGACAAATAAGTAAAAATTCAGACCTCAGATGATAAATCCTACCACACTGATGGATCCGGATCAGTGATCGCAGTCCAACAGCACAAGAATCATCCCGATTAGAGGCCTATAGCACCGTCTACAAAAGAAAGAAGATGGATGGCCACGATGGCCCCACGTGGCACCATCGCAACCGCCCCTCGCCACTAACCAACTTCTGAAAAGGCTCTCCTCGTACGCTGTGGGCCATTTGATCATCATCGAATGGTCACAACGTGGCCTCGTTGCTGCTCCAGGAACGCCTCAACAAGGAAAGAAGAAACCTCAGTCGTTGGATCTCCATCCAACGACTAAGAACAAATAGACGAGAAAAGGCAACTGCAACAAAACGCACCTCCAACGCGTTGGTTCATGCACTGGCGAGAGAGCGCAGGACAGGGGTCAACTCGCGATCAGTGGGAAATCGGCGAAGGCATAGGCACGGATGAAATCCATCCTTTGGATGGCCATCAGGCGGTGCAGACGTGACGGCGTGACACGTTGGTTGGCTTCGAGCGACGATGCGCGTGCACATGGGCGTTTTGCAAATCAAAGGTAGATGCTGCGGCTCTTTTAAGCCTCTCGATCTCACGATCGAACGGCAGATATTTGGCACACACATTAGGAGCTATTAAAGCGTGAGCGAGTGTGAGCAGGCGTTGGGCGTTGGTGCGACAAGCACTGGAGCGTCAGATCGTGATCCAAGTGTCCAGAGGCTGCCATGTGTTAGCACAAGGGTGAATCTATGCGTAGAAGGCATTTTGAAGATTATTTTGAAGCACGATCTAATCCGTTGATCTCTCGATCAATAGATCTGATCACCAGAGGGTTGTTGCATGATTTTGAAGGTTCAAATGCCCATCTTGCCCCTCATAAAAGCTATAAAAGAAGGCCCAAGGCCCCCTAGTTGAAGGAACTCTTCCATCTTCCACCAACTCCTCCAGACCCACTCCAGTTCTTCAGATCTTCTTCTCTAGCTCTCTCTATCTCTGGCTCTCTTCCTCTGAAGCACCCACAAAGCCACCTTGGTGGACCACTGTTGCTCTCCCCAACCTCTCCAGAAGGCCACCACGGACCACCTGTAGTGCCCTTATTCTGCTAGATAGTAGTTTTTTTATTCATGCTCTAGTTATAGATAGATAGCAAGTATATGTTCTATTCACAATTCAATTTCTACAATCCATGATCAAACCATTTGCGTAATATACATATTGTGATTAGTATTATATATTAGTTTGCAATTAGTAGCATATTTCTAGTTAGCATTCTAAATCGGTTTTGGCATCGAAAACATTTTCTACCTCCCTGAGTTCGACCGAGACTAACCTGTTCCGTTAAAATTTATTTGTCGAGACGTATTTTGCACTATACTACGACGTATTCATCTTCTTTATGCGATTTATGCCACGAACACCTCTCTAGCCCAACAAACTCCGGCACGGTGACTTCACCATCGCCGAAGATGAAGGTCCCTAAACCACTGTACTTGGACACAATTGCAACCAGATGCAGACCCCCTACCCCTCTCCGCCACCTATAAATACCCACCTAGACCTCTGATCTCGGGGAGCGACTCCCTACCCTCTTCCCCCACCGAATCACCCAATAGGCTATTCGTCAACAACCTCTACCTCCCTTCCTCTGGACTTCTCTGAAGCCCTAACCACCTCCCAATCTCCGCCTTCCTCCGCCGCACCTAGCGACAAGGTTGCGATGCCATCTTCTTCCTTCTACTTGATGCATTCCTCTCCGCCGGAGCTCTTCCTTGACCCTCTGATTTCTTCCTCTGTCACGATCCTTCAACGGAGTCTTCTAACCTCCTTCGTCCAGGTAACAGTAGAATTAGGACTCTAGATTAGTGTAGATTAGTTTAGCTTAGTTAGTTAGCTAGTTAGCATAGCTAAATGATTTAAATTCCGTCATCTTCCTCAGTACCGACAAGTTCCTTGAGCTCGTTAGGAGCTTCTTTTTGTCTTTTAAATCCATTGATCACACTCCACATCTTCTCGTGATCATTTCTACTTCATTAATTACTTGATTATATCACCTTATCACCTAATCCACTACACCTCCACCGGAGACCTCCGTTGTCCATGGCAGAGATTCTCTGGCATAGATCACACGCATTAGGGGCCCTTCATCATCCTTACACGATTCCAGGGCCTTGATCTTATATCAATTCACTTTATTACTCAACATATAAGGAATGCCTAATTCCACATCAACCTCCTGAGCTCGCTGTCAATGGCGACTCAGGAGGAGTTCTTGCACCTAATCACGCACTCCTACACCATCGCCCCATTCCCCTGAGTCTTTCCCCTCACTCAATTGAGTAAGAGGGTCACTATTGAGTTCAGGCGAACTCAATAGATGATCTTATTGATTCATTGATAAATCTTTTAGTTTAACCTCCAATTACAAAAATTAAAAAGTTCTTAAGGTTTCTTAAGACCTCAAGATTCATTTGAGACCATTCTTGGTCAGTTTAATGGACTTTTCAGTTCTAGTGAATCTAAACGGTGTTCATTGGAGCTCTGGCGAGCTCTGGCGAATCAGAATACAAACCACAACCTTCAGAACTCACTGAGAAGCTCCAGTTTGATTCTTTGTGGTCTAAGGACAGGAAGTCACTGATTAGACTCGAGTTTTATTGCTGAGAGTTCTCTGTTGAACTCTGTCTTCTCCAACTCCAGCAGAGTTGGAGAGACACAACCTTTAGAGCTTAAGTTTTAGAAAGAAGTTCTAAAGCAAGAGTAGACTCCAAAGAACCTATTCTAGGCTTTAGTTAGGTCTGATAACTCTTGATTTGATCTGCCAAATAAGCTACCTTTAGAACTCAGGCGATGAGTCTAGGAACCCCTCTGGAGCTAATTAAAACTTTAATTTGAGATGTGCAATAGCTTCCTGTTATTCACTCTAAAACGAGTTTTAAAATCAATGCGTGTAGTATAGGTCGAATCAGTGCGAAAAATAAATAGAATTTATTACTCAAAAGAAAGTCCAAGGTCTAACACAAGGAGCAATTGGCAAAAATAATTCTCAAGATTGCAATTCAACACAAATATATAAGCAATAGAATTCCAAGTAGATCTAAATGAAAGTGAATGTCAGATACTGCAAAAATAATGGGGTAAAATGGTGATTTGAATCACCCATTGCCCCTCACAATTTATATCAAATACTTCAATATCACTAAGTAATTCAACGTAATATAAGTGCATAGTGCACTTCAAATGAAGCTCAGGCGTCTGCTCAGTCGATCAGATGACTTATCCTGCTCTCAGCTACAGTGACTAGTTGCTTCGCCTTCTCTCTGTGCTTCTCTTCCCTTCTTCTGTTGGGATTCTCTCTTCTACAGCTTCTCTTCTCTTCTTCTTCCTTCTTCACGTGCAAGGGGGAGGTTCCTTAAATGGCTAAGCGTCGGCCGTTGGTCCCGACAACGAAACCCCCCTGCCCCCATGCGCTTTCCTCTCCTTCGCTCTCTAGGATCCACCCTCTCAGGGCCACAATCAGGATAGTCGGGTTATCGGGTACACACGCACCCAGGACCAGGGTTGCCGGATGTGCGTGGAAGCCGAGGAGTGCTTGGCTAGGTGAATAATCAGATGCACCAGACCCATGTGAGCAGTGTCACAGGCGAGATACGTGGGGGTGTATGGGACCTTACCCCGTGGTTAGGAGGCGAAGAGCCTATACGAAAAAATCAATATATGCGCCTTCGTCTGGTTGCGTGCCTCCGAGTTGGGACTAAAGTCTAACCCTTCCTTCGCGCAACAACAATAGCAGCTCCTTCTTATGATTACAGTCAAAGCTGTGGTCAACCTCTCCAATAGATGACCCAAGAGTGATCCTAGGATGATTCCGCAGCAGCTGGAGTCGAGACCTGGGGAATGCGAGACCTAAAGCAAGCTTCAAGAGAGCTTGAACTCACTTGTTAATGGCGGGGAGGAGCGAAGACCTGAAATGAAGAACACAGCCTTGTGGCCTCGTCAGAAGGCTCAGTAGGCTTCTCCATAGCACGGCAGATGTGGTGGTGTGTGCAGCGTGGCGTGAAGGTGGCTATGGTAGCTGGATGGTGTCAGCGTGACGGTGGATTTAGGTGGATGAGAAAGCGAATAAGGAGAGGGTTTTGAAGAGTGGAGTGCAACAGAGGTTGTGAGGTAGTTGGCGAAGTATGTGGGACAGTGGAGTGAGCAGATGACTTCGCCAGAGTGATCGCCAGAGATGGAGACAAAGGTGACTTGTGACGGTGTCGAGGGGTTGAAACAGGGATAAGGAGAGGGAAATCTAACCTAAAAGTGGAGAGGAATTAATCTAACCTAGGATAATCAGATGAAAGGGGAGGATTTTCCTTCCTGGGGGTACGTCAGTTCTGGAGAAGACGAAGGCTCCGATTAGTAGGAGATGGCGACGAAGATGTGGATTAGAGCGGCTGTAGGTATTGCAACGCGCGAAGGAAGAAGAGCAATGTAGATCCGTTGTCGGTATTGCGAATGGATGAGGAATGGAGTTGAAGGAGGTCGTCGGACGTCGTGGAGCTTCTTGGCTGGAGAGGAGGGAGGAAGGAGGGGTATTCCAAGCCGAGAACGAGAGTGGGATCTGTTTGATCTAGAGGTCTTTTTATAGGCCTCTGGATGGCATTTTGGGCTTGGGAAGCAAGCTTTCCAATCTTGGAAAGCTTCGCCGTAGATAGGAATTCTAGGATACCATAATCTCTCATGCGTTCGCATGAGAGATTGGGAAAGTTTGAGAGCTTGGGAATTAGCTCAAAAGGAAGGGAATTCCTTGACAAATTTCCCTTTCAAATCTGAGAAGGATTCGTTAAGGAATCAAGGAGAGTTTGTAGGAATAACATTCATGGCGGCAGGGACCTATTTCTAATAACGATGACAAAGTTAGAGACCTTTTTAAGGATTTTGAAAGTTAAGGGCATATGTGTGATCAAATAGGACTAAATTGCAAACTAGGTCAAGACAGTCTTAGATTGAGCCCAAATTTTGGTCTAAACCTAATTTTGACCTAAGGAATTCAATGGTAAAGTTGAATTTTGGTTTTAACCTAGTTTGACTGGGTAATTTATGCAAAAACCTAAATTAGGACAAATGTTTGTCTAGGACATTATTTTTTGTCAAAACGGATTCTGATGGTCAAATTGAAGGTATCAAACCCTAGAGAATATTTTCTGTGAAATTTAGAGGGTTTAGGTGAATTTTATCCTAACTAGAACCTCAGTTAATTAAGCGGATCTATTTTTAGGATTTCAGAAGTCACTTAATTCTCAAAACACGTGAAAACCCTTTTCTGTCTATATTAACCCACTTGTTGGATATTTAAGACCATTTAACTCTTATTTACACCCTGGAAAAACCCATGGTTATTCTGTTTTCAAGATGTGATGGTAAAATTACAGTTTTAACCCTGGTTTCTTGTATTTTTCTCAAAATGGATTTGCAGTGAATTATGGCCTTCTGATGGTTATGTAGGAGCATTTAATGACTTAATTAGATCAAATTTGAGCAAGTTATGACTCATGATGGTGTTCCCATCACTTCCTAAGGTTTTAAATTAGGTCTTTAATTTGAATCTGTGGAGTTTTGTTTTAAAAGTCAACCTTCGAGCTCATTTGGTCAACCTGAGTCCAATATGAGGTTTAAAGGATTGCATCTACGATTTAAGGGGTTATTTGAGTTTTTGAGGTGATTATTCAAATTGATTTGATGATGTTTAAAGAAGATTTGAGGAGTATTCCAATATCTATACAATTTGGGTATTTTACTGAACCCAAAGTTGTTCTCAGGGTTTTCATTGAGATTTAAACTTAAAATTCACCCAGGTTAGTCCCAATTAACCTCTCAATTCGATTTAAAATCTCTCCTGATGGCTGATGTAAACACATTTACACTACTTAAGATGTCTATTTATGCATGTTCTTAAGCATAGGATTGCATTTCATGATATAAATATTGCATTACATGCATCATCTTGCATTCAGAATACTTTGAATAAAATGGAGGTTAATTGTCTCCTTTTATGTGCTTGGACAGGGCAAATATTTTATCAGGGCCTCGGATCAAAGATCCAACCGTATGGATGTGATCAGGGCGACGATTGGAGTTCAACGACTCCAAGATCACCTTAATCAGGCATCCGTAGCATCAGATAGTGACCTGGGAACCCTAGAAGATCAAGGGTCAGGATGGTGTAAATCCGCACTTCAGATGACAAATCCGACCGCACGGATGAATTCGGATCGACGATCGCAGCCCAACGACACAAAAATCGAGTCAATCCGACATTCGTGGCACCATCTACAACTTCCAGAAGATGGACGGCCAAGATGGCACCACGTGGTGCCATTTCAGCCGCCCAAACGGCCGCTTGCATTTTGTGAAGGCCCCCGCCCGATCGCTCTCTGCCGTCAGATGGAGATCCAACGGCTATGGTCGCTCACGCTTAAAAGCGTCCGCTCGACCATTTCGTCTGCGTAGCGCAGTGGCGACGCAGCCGCAGGCGAAGCAGAGGTCGCAGGTTCGAGCCGCGGTGAGGGGGGGAAGGTGCGGGCGAGCGGGCGCAGACGAGCGTCAGATGGAGATACAACGGCTGCGCATGCCCGATAGCGTCGACGCGCGATTGGACGCGCAATCGAACGCGCATCCAGACGCACGGGGGGCGTGCAACGCAGCGGGCGCGGACGCGATCTAAGCCGTCCGATCTTTAGTGATCGCGAGCAGCCGAGCGGGCGCGCGCGAGCCGCCCACGTCGCCCAAGAAGGGAGCATTAGTGACGGATTTATCCGTCACTAAAGACCCCTCATTTACTATTTTGAAGTTGTAATGTCCATTTTGCCCCCACTCCTTGCAACTATAAAAGGAGACCCCCTCCATACGAAATTCTCATCCCTTCTTTCTCCTCTCTACCCCTCCAAAGCTCAAAAGAAGCTTGTCCCACACCCAGGATGCTTCTTGCGAGATAAAGTCCAATTTTCGTTCCACTTCGGAAGAGGATCCCACGACGACGACGGCATGCTGCTCCGTTCCCGTTCTTCTGCTTCGTCCTCCTTCATCCTGCTTCGTTCTCCTTCGTCCAGGCGTCGTCCCGTCCGGCTCGTCCTCCAAGCAATCGTCGAGGAGGATAATTTCTCTCTCCCATTCTTATTTACAGCTTTTCTAGTTTAGAATTTTCCTACTTTATAGTGTAATTGATTTTCCGCATTCTAGTGTAACTTTTATAAACAGTTGAAATATTGAATGAATGTTCTCTTTCTCTCTCTCTCTCTTTCTTTTAGTCTGATAGCTCCATTGTAATTATATCGCCTTGCTTATAAAAAAAACCTAAAAAAAATATAATTACGAATATAGATCAACGTAGCCTCTCTGTGTTCGACTCGGAATTATTTTCGGTATAAATTTTATTTGTTGAACACGAATTCTTCGTTTTTTGAACTACAACGACAGGTTTTCCAAAACCAATCTCGTAAGCGTAGCGATTCGCGAAAAATACGTTCAACATTTTGGCACCGTTGCTGGGGAGGCAATGATTTTCGATCTTTTCTTCGCATTTCTTGCACTTTAGTTGTTTTCTAACTAGCTTTCTCTTGTGTCTATTGTTTTGCAGAGACCTCCATCAAGGAATCAACAAGCGGTAGACTCGAGTAAAGTGCAGTTGAAGACAACTGTAAGTGCTCCCCCATTCTTTCCCCCTCCATAGATTTCATTCACCACATTAAATCCAAATCCCAATTAACCTAGGTGTTTTGCATAAATCCTAGGAATAGTTTGGTTGTTTGGATTTTCACTCACATTCATTCCACCCTCATTCATAAAAAAAAAAAATAACAAAACGATAATCTTGTGGGGTAATTTTCAACAAACACACAACACACACCCACATTCAAGGCACTTGATCAACTTGATTTGTTTTCTACTCAACCGGGTTCTGATCCGTGGAACCGATACACACAAAGCAACATATAACAGAGTAGAAATTATTTTAGGTTAACCATTTTTGAGTGCCTAACTTAGTGGTGCATTTCAGGCCAATTGTTTGAGTTGATTGGGCCGCACCACTTCAAATAAAATAAACTCATCAAGTTGCTGCTAATTAGGTTCAACTCTTAGGGATTTACCAGGCACTCAACATTTTTTTTGTTTTTTTAAACTTAAAGGAAAACATCTTCACCTGTGCTTGCAAAACCTGGTGTGCCAATGAAACCTGTTTGAAAATACCTAAAGTTGAATCTTAAAAGCTACTAAGCAATATTTGAACCTTAAAATTCACCACATCAAAAATAATCTTGCTTGAAAACCACTGGTTGTGCACGCACACACAAATCAATCAATCATTAAGGGCACAACCCATTTAAAGGGCCCATCACATTCCAAAGCACGTTCAAACCTAGCCCTAAATAAAACAGAGTAGACGTTGGCCTTAAGGATTGAACTCGCTCTTCAGAACTCAGAACGAGATTATTTTCGATTAGTCTGTTTCTACTGTTCAATCTGATGTCTGGCTAGGGGAGCAGAGTCAAACGATAAAGGCTGGGGGGTACACTAGGAACCGGAGGCGTAAGCCGAAGGAAGAACCTTCTCCCCAGTCCCTCCTTCTAACTGGTTGGATTGAACAGACAGAAGTAGATCAAATCTTTCCTTTATCTCAAGACGGGTTTTGGGAGTCTGTAGGTCTGTAGGTTAACCCATTTAAGGACAGGTTTGATTGTTTGTATTGCAGGGCACCTTTCTACCTCCCGTGTCTCATGAATCCTTCCACATATTTCACGCATTCCCGCTCTTTCCCTCCTGTTGTGAATTATCCTCAACATGACGATTATCCCAACTCGTATTGTAATCAACCATCAGTCAGTTGGGATAATTCGAATTGGGGATACAATTCCGGACCCCCGTGTTTAGGGTCTAACCCTGAACACTTTGATTCTGATTTCTATCCTTCTCAGAGCTACATCGATTATAGATCATCTTCCTTTCATGCACAACCTAATACGATCTACAATCAAGAAGGATACACCGATCCTTACCCATCCTCTGATTTCACTGCCTTTAGGTCATCACCATCTTTTCAACAATCTGAAATGACCTATCATCAGGAAGGGTATAACGAATCTCAATTCGTTAATTCCTCTGCATTGATGTCAAACCAACCCAACCCTGAACCAACTCATTTGGTTTAGGTTAATCAGGTTCAAGATAAGGTTCTGGCTAACTTGAGAAATATCATTCAATCTTTAGAAGTTCAGCCAATACCTTGCATTGAGAGATTGGAGCCCCTGATTGAAATGATTGATGATTTAAACAAGTCTTTGTTGGATTGGCTCCAGGATGTTAAGGATAAGAACCCGGGTAAGTTTCTACTTGGGAAATTAGCGAAATTGAGGATGAGATTCGTGGTTGCTTTGATTCAATCTTGGAATAATTCCCAGGATGAACCCTCTTCAGGAAAGCCAATGACAGAACTCGCTCAGGCACCTGTTGGGGGGGACACGTGTTACGAAGCTGACCACATTGAATTAAAACAATCAATTAAGGATGATCTGATTTCTTCACCTGAGATCCCTAAGCCGAGTTACGAGGAAACATATGTCTCCTTGGAACAAAACGTGACAAATGATTTTGGGACATACATTGATACGGATCCTAATGGTGAAGATTCAAGTTGCGAAGTCTCACACGAGTTTTCTAAAAATGATTTCTGTGAGACGATTGGGCCTGAGGAATCTAATAGATCAATTGATAGCCCAATAATTGAGGACACTGATCCTATTAGGGCACACATTACGGATCCAGAATCGCATTTACTAGAGGAATCAATTCAATGCCCTATTTATCAGTTACACCCTATTGAGCTTATTGATGATTCTAATTCTGAGATAATTAGACCCAAGTCAATTTTGATTCTGCCACATCATTTAGACTTGGAGATTTCAGACGGGGTGATGAATATACAAGAGGACCTGGAATTTGATATGCTGAATGAGGAGAATAGGAGCTGGGAAGTCCTGATTTGGGAAGTCAATTTTGGAGGAAATAGAAAATTGAGTCGAAGGGTTCCTTTTAAGCTGAAACCATCAAATCAGAACCCTTACGACATTTGTTTCGAGGATGTCAAACCCAAGCACACATTCAACGATTATCCTTTTGAGCTTCAATTCTTTGTAACCCGACTTTTTGGTCTTGGGTTGCATCCTTAGAAATCGTAGGCCCGATCCCGCTTACATTCTGATTTTAGGTTTTGGGTAATTTTTATCCAGAACCTAAGATATTCTCGATTATGGGGTGTGGGTCTACACCACAATCTGGTCCACTTCTGTGGACCTCTGCTGATAGGTCAGAGGATTCTTCTGTTCATTCTAATTTTGACCTGCACATGTGAATTCTTCATTTCTTTTCTTTGTATAGTGTGCCTAGCTGAAGGCACTAAACTCAGCACTTATACAGTTCTTTTTAATTTTTCATCTCGGGGAGGACCTAACATTCACGCAATTCAGGTGCTTTCTTCGCTTTTGCACTCTATTTTATGTCTTTTTAGTACAATGAGGACATTGCATTAGATAGGCATGGGGGGTGGATATTTATCTCTGAATTCATTCGTCAGCTCCGTAGATTTGTCTTATTTTGATTAAAAAAAAATTGAAATTAGGAAAGAGAATTTGGGTTTAAGAAATTTTCAATCTTAGGAAAAACTACATTAAGATCAGAACACAAAGACCCCTCAGGTCTTTGGACTTAATTAGCCTGTGTATCCACTAAAATGTTGATTTATTTTTGAGTCCTTGCCATCTTAATTCTATTATAATTGGAATAAATAAGTTTGGGTGATAAGTACACGACTTGTCAACCCGCCCTCTGATTTGAGGGAATTTTGAGTTTTAAGCATCTACACACTTTCTTTGCACTGACTCGTTGTTCGGCGATTCTAACGGAAATTGGGTAGCTAATGAACCTTCTAGGGTGATATGGCTGACAAGTTATCGTGGGTAACAGCCCATAGGTAGGTTGTCCAGAGCACAGTCACTGGACCTTTCTTAGTTTGCTGCCTTTAGGCAAATCTTAGACTAGGGAAGCCACCTACTTAAAAAAAAAAGAGGAGAAAAGAACAAAAAGAAATAAGCCACACTTCGCCGCACGAGTATGGCTGGCAAGTTGTCGGTGGTAACAGCTCATCGACCGGTTGTCCAGAACCCAGCTCAGAAATGCACCAAAAATTCCCAAAACACTTAAGAAGAAGCGGAGAAGTAGAATAAACCGGGGAGATATACACTGGATTCACCCTTGTGTCGACCCCGTAAAAAAAGAAATATATATATATATATATATATATATATATATAATAAAATAAAAGTAGGGAGAAAGCTACCGATTGTAAAGATACACTTTTAGGTAGAATTCTGGTTAGGTCACCTAAAGGCGTAGAAATCCGAAGTCCGTTCTAATTGCCGATCAACGAGTCTATCACAATCACAATAAGATGCTTAAAGCTTAGGGTTCTCATCAAATTTTGGGTGAGTTGAATGGCTGTAGAAAGCCACTCTTAAACCCAAAAATTTGAAAATCAAAAAAATTAGAAATGAGAAAAAGAGAAAAAGAAATTCTTCTTTTAATAAGGCGAGGGCTTGAAGCGGTCTGCATTTTGGCTGATACCCGGGCACTGTTGTGTCTTTGAAGGTTCAGTTCCTAAGTAGACAATTTCTTAATGATTGAAAAATAACTCAAGTCCAAATAATCTAACATAATTCTTTTATAAATAGCATATAGTTTTTGCTAGGGACTAGCAAAAGATAGGCATGGGGGTATGATGTAAACACATTTACACTACTTAAGATGTCTATTTATGCATGTTCTTAAGCATAGGATTTCATTTCATGATATAAATATTGCATTACATGCATCATCTTGCATTTAGAATACTCTGAATAAAATGGAGGTTAATTATCTCCTTTTATGTGCTTGGAGAGGGAAAATATTTTATCAGGGCCTCGGATCAAAGATCCAACCGTATGGATGTGATCAGGGTGACGATTGGAGTTCAACGACTCCAAGATTGCCCTAATCAAGCATCCGTAGCATCAGATAGTGACCCGGGAATCCTAGAAGATCAAGGGCCAGGATGGTGTAAATCCGTACTTCAGATGACAAATCCGACTGCATGGATGAATTCGGATCGACGATCGCAGCCCAACGACACAAAAATCGAGTCAATCCGACATCCGTGGCACCATTTACAACTTCCAGAAGATGGACGGCCAAGATGGCGCCATGTGGCGCCATCTCAGCCGCCCAAACGGCCGCTTGCATTTTGTGAAGGCCCCCGCCCGATCACTCTCCGCTGTCAAATGGAGATCCAACGGCTGTGGTCGCTCGCGCTTAAAAGTGTCCGCGCGACCATTTCGTCCGCATAGCGTAGCGGAGACGCAGCCGCGGGCGAAGTAGAGGTCGCAGGTTCGAGCCGCTGTGAGGGGGTGGAAGGCGCAGGCGAGCGGGCGCGGACGAGCGTCAAATGGAGATCCAACGGCTGCGTGTGCCCGATAGTGTCGACGTGCGATTGGACGCGCAATCGAACGCGCAACCAGACGCGCGGGGGGCGCGCAACGCAGCGGGCGCGGACGCGATCTAAGCCATCCGATCTCGCGATCGGACGGCTGAAAATTAATGGACGTGCGCGGGGATTGCGCGCACGAGCAGCCGAGCGGGCACGCGCGAGCCGCCCACGTCGCCCACGAAGGGAGCTTTAGTGACGGATTTATCCGTCACTAAAGACCCCTCATTTACTATTTTGAAGTTGTAATGTCCATTTTGCCCCCACTCCATGCAACTATAAAAGGAGACCCCGTCCATACGAAATTCTCATCCCTTCTTTCTCCTCTCTACCCCTCCAAAGCTCAAAAGAAGCTTGTCCCACACCCGGGATGCTTCTTGCGAGATAAAGTCTAATTTTCGTTCCCCTTCGGAAGTGGATCCCACGACGACGACGGCGTGCTACTCCGTTCCCGGTCTTCTGCTTCGTCCTCCTTCGTCCTGCTTCGTTCTCCTTCGTCCAGGCATCATCCCGTCCGGCTCGTCCTCTAAGCAATCGTCGAGGAGGATAATTTCTCTCTCTCATTCTTATTTCCAACTTTTCTAGTGTAGAATTTTCCTGCTTTATAGTGTAATTGATTTTCCGCATTCTAGTGTAACTTTTATAAACAGTTGAAATATTGAATGAATGTTCTCTCTCTCTCTCTCTTTCTTTTAGTTTGATAGCTCCATTGTAATTATATCGCCTTACTTATAAAAAAAACTTAAAAAAAATATAATTGCGAATATAGATCAACGTAGCCTCCCTGTGTTCGACCCGGAATTATTTTCGGTATAAATTTTATTTGTTGAACACGAATTCTTCGCTTTTTGAACTACAACGACAGATTTTCCAAAACCAATCTCGTAAGCGTAGCGATTCGCGAAAAATACGTTCAACAATGGTCTAATCTCTCTGATAAGCTGATTGAACTCTGAAATCACAAGTTCTTAAGTTTCTGGAGCTCTCCAAAGCTACACAGATCTCCTTTCCTCTCCTAACTAGTGCGAAATACTTCACTGAAGTGTTCCACACCCTCAACCAAGGGTAGTTTCCCATCTGCAGGTTGATGGATGGCAAACGGTGGCAGCAACTAGCTTTTCTTAAGTCGTTGTAGTACAGATAGTTATTGCCATCATTTACTAATATTTGTTACTCGGAAAATACAGTTCTCCCGAGGTCGAACTCAGGGAGCAAGTCGTATTCTAGAGATATACATGCTCTACTACAAAAATAAAGAGAGAGAGAGAGAGAGGGAGAGATGAAAGTTTGGCTTCTTCTTCTTCTCTTCTTGCTTCCTCTTTGGCTTTTGTTCTTCCTGTTCTTCTTCTTCTTCTTTGTCTTCTCTCCTCTTTGGCTTTTGTTCTTCCTGTTCTTCTTCTTCTTCTTGTTTCTTCTTTTCCTTTCTTCGGGTCTTCTTCTCGTGCTCTTCTTCTTCTTTCTTCTTCTTCTTATCTCTGCAAAGTCTTCACTTGGCCTCTCTGTGTTCCTTTCTTTCCTCTGCCTCGCCTTCCTTCTTCTTCTTTGCCTTCACCTGTCTTCAGGACGTCGTCTGATTTCCCAATCAGATGACTTAACGCGCGAATGCTACAATGTCGCTTCAGTTCTTCTTCTTCCGCAGTCCTCCTTCTTCACCTGTGCCTGCACGCTTAAGAGTTTAGCATCAGAGGGCAAAAACCTACGCTACCCTCCCCCCCCCCCCCGCGTCTCTCTCTCTCAGTATTCACTCTTCGGAAGGCTCTCCCAGAGCAACCGGGTAATCGGGTACGAGTCGCGCCCAGGTCCAGGCCCACCGGCGTGCGATGGTGGGCGAGGAGTGCCAGTCAAGTCAGGTTGGGTCGGCCGGATCCGCGTGATGAGCTCGCGGTCGGGCCGGGTGAAGCGGTGTGAGAGGGACCTCACCCCGTGTGCTGAGGCGATAAGCCTACAGCACTTTTTCAACTTATATCGGCGCGCCTCTTCGAAGCCTTCCGAGGTGGGACTAAATGTCCCACCCCAATGTGAGCGCCTGCACGGAGGAAGCAGCGGCAGCCGAACTTCGCGCGAGGGCTTCGCCCGAACTGCAGCCTGACACTTCGCGAAGCTACCCCGCGAAGCCTGGGAGTCTGATCTGGGTGTGGTGTGCCTGGAGCAGCAGGTCGAAGGAGCTTCGCTGCTCAGCAATGGTGATGGCGGGCGCAACACCTGTTGACAGAAGCACGGCCTCTCGGCCTAATCAGATATGCGGAGAACCTTCGCCGTGGCACGGCGAAGGTGGTCGGAGGGTCTGCAGTGGGCGTGGTGGAGCAAAAGGGTCGCCCTAGGTCAAACTGCGGGTGGAGAAGTGGGTGTGTTCAGTGGATTTGCAGAGGGCGTTTGGTGGGAAGTGGAGGGGCGGAAGAGGATCAGGGTGAGGAGGCGAAGGTTATGCACAGGTCGGCGAGCCGTGTGGGGTGCTGGAGTGACGGGAGCGGGTCGCCGGAGGGTGGCCGGAGATGGAGAAGGTGAGGGTGATTAGGCACGGTCGAGGGGTAATTAGATAAAATAGCAGGGGGAAAAGAGAGAGAGAAGGCAGGGAAGTAGTTCTAACCTAACTAAAGGGACGAAGGGGGCAAGGAGGCGGACGGCTGTACCTGCTGTCGCCGGAGAAGAAGGTGCCCAGTGGGGGAGGACGGCGGCGACGACGGGGTAGAGGCAGCGCACGCTGGTATTGCGAGACGCGGAGGAAGATCAGGAAGGTGGCTCTGCTGCTGGTATTGCAGCAGAGCAACGAGGAGGAGGAGGAGGAAACCGCTGGATCAAGGGGGCGTCTGTCGGAGTGGGAAGGGAGGAATTGAGGGGGTGTCTCCGTCAGATCCGAGTTGGGAAGAACGGCGGAGCGACAGGGGTATTTATAGGGGCAGAATCACAGAGGAGGGCGGAGGGAGACGACGTGTCTCCCTCGCCGGAGGAAGGAGACCCATACCATCCGTGCGTTCGCACGGGCGGTATGGGCGGTCGCAGCACTCAGGGGGGTGTCCCTGCGGTGGCTGATGACGCAGGGTACCCCTCATTTACTTGCCAGGGCCCCTCCCTCACCCTGCGAGGCGCCATGCTCCGCGCAAGGTCGCCGGAGCATGGTGCTGCTCAGGTTTTGCAGGAGGGACCTAAACGTAAAGAACGAAGGAGATTTAGGGGCAAAAATGTGAGGGTTCAAAAGTTGAGGGCCAAAAAGTAAATATATGAGGATCAAAGTGTAAAGTTGGTCAAGAAGGTTTCTTCTTAGGCCCAAGTTTTTATACATGACGAATTAGGATCTAAGGATTCTGATGGTGAATTTTATTTCTAGATTAAACCTTGTTTGACCGATAAATTTACGTAAAAACCCAAATTAAGTTGTTAATTGGGCATAGTTTTCAATGTAGGTCAAAATGGGTTCCTAAGGCCAAATTGAAAGTCCTAAGCCTTAGAGATTACTTTTTCTATGAATTTTAGAGGGTTTAGTTGATTTTTACCTTGCCTCGAATCACGTGAATTGAAGTGGATTTATTTTTAGGGTTACAAGCTGTCATTTAATTCCTTAAAGTTGCTGTAGCCCTTATTGAGTCATCTCATCCCACTTTTCTTCTTATTAGGTTGTTTTGACCTATGTTTGGACCCTGAGTTACGCTATTTTCAGATCGGATTGGTGAAATTACAATTTTACCCCTCAGTTTATGTTTTCTTTGCAAACTCAGAATCTCTCTGAGCCAAGCCTTTCTGAGGTTATGTAGGAGCTTTTATTCTCTGTATTAGGTCAAAATGAGCTAGTTATGGCTCATGATGAGGTTCTCATCATACCCCCATGCCTAGCTTTTGCTAGTCCCTTAGCAAAAACTTAAGGTTTCAACCCTTGTTCTAGACCATGAAGTTCTTAATAGCCTCAGATAAGTGCTTTTTCATTTAAACTTAGATTAGGTTAGAATGCTGACCATAGGCTTAAAAGGTACTCTAGTACCAATCAAGATCCAAATCTGTCTAGCCTCAGCCTCAGTCCCTAGCAAAGGTTTTTAAGACCCGCAAGAACTAACCTAAGGTTTATTGGACTTTGTAGTTAAAGCACCCCGTGCTTGAAACGATTTTTGCCCTGGTTCAATTCGCAGTGCGTTTTGTAAGAGAGAGAGGTAGAAAATTTTTCTATTTTGGAGAGTTTTCTCTCTCTTTTTCTTTTTAATTCTAGCTTAGGATTGGCTTTTCAACACGGTCTGTATCAGATTCCTTGCCCCCATCATCAATCCTCAAGGGTTCCTGGCGATCGATACTTCGAGATAGCACCGCCCATGGTGACCCCCAGAACCCTGGCTATTGAGATTTCGAGATAATCCCATCCATGGTGTTCCGTGGCCGCGTTCAGACCCTGGCAGTTGACACTTCGTGATAATGCCATCCATGGAATCTGAACCAGCAGGGTGCTTACATGCCCCCAGTAGGATATGTAAATATCCTAAGAGACAAGCACCGAGGAGATGATATTTTGTTACGCATATTCGAGGGGATTTCCCGCCTCTCCGCGCTGGGAACTCGTCCAAATCAACTTATGTTGATCGTCCGCTCCTATTCTAAGTGTACTTTTCAGAATTTTTGCGACGCTTCTGCGTGATTTTGATTTTTACGCTTACTGAACCAGGCTGTGTGTGAGGTTAGGGTGCTTAGGTTACTGAGTCCCATAAACCAAAAATTAGTTAATGAGGCCAAATACTCCCTAAGCCTTAGACCTAATACTTCAGCTTTTCATTTTCCTCAACCTCTTGAGGAGTGTCTAGATCTTAATGGGTACTAAGAGTCTATCCAAGAATGCCTAAGGTTTGCGTTCTTACTAATCCCTTTGTGCACTTTTTCAGTTATTTTCTTGAATGAGGTCTAGAACTTAGGTTAATTCCTTAGTTTCTTACTAATGACTATCACTTGTTTCTCATATTTTGTGCTCCTTTTTTCCTTTTGTTTCTTTTCTCCTTCTCCTTCACAAAACTTCCTTTCTCCTCTTATTCTCTTATTCTTTTTCAAAAAATTTTTAATTTTTATGGTGTTTTTGGCATATGTGAATTTTTTGTTTGAAACATTTTCTTACACGTTTTGCACTTTCATACCCCCCCATGCCTAAGATTTGCAATGTCCTCATTGTAACTTAGGGGGTTTTTATTCAACTTAGTTCATACATTAGGACAAATGTTTTGTTGAGTGAATGGGTCGGGATGAATGTTGCGGACGATTTTTAATTTCAGATGCAATCACCTGAGGTGGAGTCGGCTGTCCTAAAGTGTGAATTTTAAGTGCACAAAGGTTTTAGAAAAGGTTTCAGGTTTTTAAAGAGAATGACGGGCTGCCTCCCGTTGAGCGCTAAATTTGATGCCTTCAGCCAAGCGAGAAATGCGATGGGGAGGGGATGGTGAAATTAGCAGAGTTTTGTAATACAAGCACCTTGATTAAGAGCCTGGTTGTTCCAACCAGGTGCTTGTTCAGATCAACAGGCTGATGATGCAGCCCAAACCCAATCAATCTGGTGGGTTGATAGATGTGGATAAAAAGGTGTGGAACCCACTATATACTATGAAGCTAAGATGGATGTGGAAGTGAAAACGCAGGGTTTGGCTGAGTCGAATCAGCCTGGTCAGAGTAGGGACCCGTAGAATAATCAATGAATGATGCGGAAACCCTACAGGGGTGATCAGAGAATAATGGAGCATAAAATGTAGTCTGACCAGTGTTCCCAAACCCGATGTGGAAATGCAAATGGCTCGGTGAGAGGTGAATCTGAATAGAAATTGAGTCTGGTTGCGGGTCGGGGTTGGGAAGAGGTTTTGATCCGTTCTGTGTGTGCAGACGAGGTGGCCATTGTGTACGAGGGCTCTTTTAGAAAGGAATGACAGGTGATTTTATGTAAAGAGTCCTCCGGGTAACTATCAAATGCCTGAAGAGTGTCTGTAGGATGAAAGAAATCTAAATTGAGAAAAGATTTGAATTCTGGGTTGCAATCACTCTTGGCATTTTCTATTTTTGGTTCCTGATGATCGAAAAGGAGTGATTCTGTGTTATCAGTGATCTCGGGAATCAGGACCTCAGAGTCGGAGTCAGAGTCATGTGAACTGAGGTCGTAGATGGGCCTAGCGTGTTCAGGAACGAAAGTCTCTCCGCAATTATAGTCAGATCTGAAATTGTCGGAGAGTTGGCGAAAATGAGATTCATGATCATGAATTCCAGCACAGCAAAAATCATCAGATGTGGAATCAGCAGCCTGACTGGGGTCTAGCCTATATGTCAATTCTGGGCTCAAAAAGGTGTTCTGTCCAAGCTCGAAGCTGGTAGGATAGACCCCATTAAAACCTTGCTCATCCAACTCCACAGTTTCTGTATCATAAATTGGCATGTTTTCTGAAAAATCGATCAGATTTCCTGAGGATGTTGGAAAGGGATATTCATCAAATGGAGGCCTGGAATCATATTCTGTAAAAATTTGATCTTTCTCATAAGGGGCCTCATAATCTTCCCAATAAGTTTCAGATCTAGGTTCTAGGCTTAGGATGTGGGCAGAATTATTAGAACCTAAGTCCAAATAACCTTCGAGGGCCACCTTATCAAAATAAGGGGCGGAATTTATACCCTCAGAAGGTTCAGTTCTGATCTCATTATTGCAGGAGTTTTGGAATTCTAGGCTTGGCAATTCATGGTCTAAGTTTGGCTCATCATTGTGTTCTCCTGCAATATCCCAACCTAATTCAACATTGTCTTCTATCTGGGTTGGGATTCCACAACCACCTTGTGCCTCAGTCCCAAGATCTGGGAAACTGGATTGTTCCTTAATACTGTTCCAAGATGGTTCATCCTCTGTTTCTGGTATATACGGGTATTTCTGGTTAATAGTTTGTTTTAGTGATCTCATCATTTCTACCCGTTTTATAAGGGCATCTTGGTGTTGTTCCCAAAGTACAGGATTTGTCAAGCATTGAAGGTATTCAGATTGGTGTAATTTTTCTATCTTAATGTATCCTGTCATGAGCATATCTCGGGTTGATCCTTTTGTAATTTTTGTCAAAAGAATTTGGGCACAGTTTATGATGAAAGCTGTGGTTGTTGGGACATCAACCTGAATGTTTTCTATTGGTGTTGAGGGTTTACATTTGATTTCATAGAATTCAAGGGCATCCTCAATCATCTTATCTTTCATGGATCTCAGATATTCAGGTTTTTTGAATGGTAGTCTTGCTAGGTAATTAGGCTGCATCTTTGAATCAGGTGGTGGAATCAAGATATAGAATCGAAGTTTGAATCAAGATGGAAGAATCAGAGGAAAGAGGGGCTATGTGAATGATTTCTACAAAAATAAGGGAGCCGAGGCTAAGCCTCGGGGAGAGTGAATTTCTATAGGAGGTTTCAAGGACCTCCTGCCAAATACTGAAGGACTGGATGAGATAAGCAGGTGCTGGACCCAATCAAGACACCCAAAAAATGTTGGGTGACTATAGAGGTTCGGGGCAGATGGACCCCTTGATCAAAAAGATCGTCCACCTGAGAATTACCTGGGCAGCCAGAGAGGGTGAGTCCCGCGAACACCCCTACACGGTAGAGCGTCCCCACGGGTTACAGGGTTTCCCCCACCCGACCTCTCTTGTCACTGCGGTTCCAGGTAGACCAGAATGGGGATCTTGACCTCTTAAGTCTACCACTTTTAATTCAAGATCAAGGTGCTTAACGTTCCACTTGAACTTTAGTCTTTTAAGTGCAAAGAGTGACCTAATTTGAAGGTTAGTTGACCCAAATGGTCAACTTTACCTGCTAGTTTTGCTTATTAGGTCTTGTCTTTTAGGGTTCAAGTGTTTAAAAAGCCAATCTTATTTTAGGGTTTCTTTGGATAGGTATTTTCAGATAATGGCTTGGGCACACTTCTTTTAAGGTTTCTCAATTCTTGTTTAAGAAGTGTGCTCTAAATCCCTAATGTTGAATCTTATGTTGGCTCTACTTGGTCCAGTTAGTTCTTTGGTGGGTAATTAGGGCTCAAGCAAGAATGTGTTAGCCCCTAAATACCCTTAATAGTGTACAGGAATAATGGGTTGAAAACATGCAACTTCTTATGGTTTACTAAGTATAGAAGATAGGTTAGCCCTATATTGCTTGTTCTTTTCTTTTCTTCCTCTTTAGAGTTTAGGGGTTAATAGCGAGAGGAAATAATTACCTGTCCTCGGAGTGGTTGTCGTGCGGTTGCTTGTCTTCTTGATTTCCTGTAGCTGCACAAAAGAGAGGAGATTATTAGAACTAAAAAGAAACAGGAATGTTTACCTCTAGAATAGCCGTTGCTCCCCGGCAACGGCGCCAACTGGCAAACGGTGGTAGCAACTAGCTTTTCTTAAGTCGTTGTAGTACAGATAGTTATTGTCATCATTTACTAATATTTGTTACTCGGAAAATACAGTTCTCCCGAGGTCGAACTCAGGGAGCAAGTCGTATTCTAGAGATATACATGCTCTACTACAAAAATAAAGAGAGAGAGAGAGAGATGAAAGTTTGGCTTCTTCTTCTTTTCTTCTTGCTTCCTCTTTGGCTTTTGTTCTTCCTGTTCTTCTTCTTCTTCTTTGTCTTCTCTCATCTTTGGCTTTTGTTCTTCCTGTTCTTCTTCTTCTTGTTGTTTCTTCTTTTCCTTTCTTCGGGTCTTCTTCTCGTGCTCTTCTTCTTCTTTCTTCTTCTTCTTATCTCTGCAAAGTCTTCACTTGGCCTCTCTGTGTTCCTTTCTTTCCTCTGCCTCGCCTTCCTTCTTCTTCTTTGCCTTCACCTGTCTTCAGGACGTCATCTGATTTCCCAATCAGATGACTTAACCCGCGAATGCTACAATGTCGCTTCAGTTCTTCTTCTTCCGCAGTCCTCCTTCTTCACCTGTGCCTGCACGCTTAAGAGTTCAGCATCAGAGGGCAAAAACCTACGCTACCCTCCCCCCCCCCCCCCCCGCGTCTCTCTCTCTCAGTATTCACTCTTCGGAAGGCTCTCCCAGAGCAACCGGGTAATCGGGTACGAGTCGCGCTCGGGTCCAGGCCCACCGGCGTGCGATGGTGGGCGAGGAGTGCCAGTCAAGTCGGGTCGGCCGGATCCGCGTGATGAGCTCGCGGTCGGGCCGGGTGAAGCGGTGTGAGAGGGACCTCACCCCGTGTGCTGAGGCGATAAGCCTACAGCACTTTTTCAACTTATATCGGCGCGCCTCTTCGAAGCCTTCCGAGGTGGGACTAAATGTCCCACCCCAATGTGAGCGCCTGCACGGAGGAAGCAGCGGCAGCCGAACTTCGCACGAGGGCTTCGCCCGAACTGCAGCCTGACACTTCGCGAAGCTACCCCGCGAAGCCTGGGAGTCTGATCTGGGTGTGGTGTGCCTGGAGCAGCAGGTCGAAGGAGCTTCGTTGCTCAGCAATGGCGATGGCGAGCGCAACACCTGTTAACAGAAGCACGGCCTCTCGGCCTAATCAGATATGCGGAGAACCTTCGCCGTGGCACGGCGAAGGTGGTCGGAGGGTCTGCAGTGGGCGTGGTGGAGCAAAAGGGTTGCCCTAGGTCAAACTGCAGGCGGAGAAGTGGGTGTGTTCGGTGGATTTGCAGAGGGCGTTTGGTGGGAAGTGGAGGGGCGGAAGAGGATCAGGGTGAGGAGGCGAAGGTTATGCACAGGTCGGCGAGCCGTGTGGAGTGCTGGAGTGACAGGAGCGGGTCGCCGGAGGGTGGCCGGAGATGGAGAAGGTGAGAGTGATTAGGCGCGGTCGAGGGGTAATTAGATAAAATAGCAGAGGGAAAAGAGAGAGAGAAGGCAGGGAAGTAGTTCTAACCTAACTAAAGGGACGAAGGGGGCAAGGAGGCAGACGGCTGTACCTACTGTCACCGGAGAAGAAGGTGCCCAGTGGGGGAGGAAGGCGGCGACGACGGGGTAGAGGCAGCGCGCGCTGGTATTACGAGACGCGGAGGAAGATCAGGAAGGTGGCTCTGTTGCTGGTATTGCAGCAGAGCGATGAGGAGGAGGAGGAGGAAACCGCCGGAGCAAGGGGGCGTCTGTCGGAGTGGGAAGGGAGGAATTGAGGGGGTGTCTCCGTCAGATCCGAGCTGGGAAGAACGGCGGAGCGACGGGGGTATTTATAGGGGCAGAATCAGAGAGGAGGGCGGAGGGAGACGACGTGTCTCCCTCGCCGGAGGAAGGAGACCCATACCGTCCGTGCGTTCGCACGGGCGGTATGGGCGGTCGCAGCACTCAGGGGGGTGTCCCTGCGGTGGCTGACGACGCAGGATACCCCCCATTGACTTGCCAGGGCCCCTCCCTCACCCTGCGCGGCGCCATGCTCCGCGCAAGGTCGCCGGAGCATGGTGCTGCTCAGGTTTTGCAGGAGGGACCTAAATGCAAAGGACGAAGGAGAGTTAAGGGCCAAAATGTGAGGGTTCAAAAGTTGAGGGCCAGAAAGTAAATATATGAGGATCAAAGTGTAAAGTTGGTCAAGAAGGTTTCTTCTTAGGCCCAAGTTTTTATACATGACTAATTAGGACCTAAGGATTCTGATGGTGAATTTTATTTCTAAATTAAACCTTGTTTGACCGATAAATTTACGCAAAAACCTAAATTAAGTTGTTAATTGGGCATGGTTCTCAATGTAGGTCAAAATGGGTTCCTAAGGGCAAATTGAAAGTCCTAAACCCTAGAGATTATTTTTCTATGAATTTTAGAGGATTTAGTTGATTTTTACCTTGCCTCGAATCACGTGAATTGAAGTGGGTTTGTTTTTAGGGTTACAGGCTGTCATTTAATTCCTTGGAGTTGCTGTAGCCCTTATTGAGCCATCTCATCCCACTTTTCTTCTTATTAGGTTGTTTTGACCTATGTTTGGACCCTGAGTCACCCTATTTTCAGATCGAATTGGTGAAATTGCATTTTTACCTCTCAGTTTATGTTTTCTTTGCAAACTCAGAATCTCTCTGAGCCAAGCCTTTCTAAGGTTATGTAGGAGCTTTTATTCTCTGTATTAGGTCAAAATGAGCTAATTATGGCTCATGATGAAGTTTTCATCAATGGACCTGAAATTTTTCTTTGAAATACATTTCTGGGCATCGCTTCAGAGCCATGTTCCTCCATTAAATCAGTGGATCCAATATCATCCAAATCCCAAATTGGGGCAAAAATTGGATAGTATAACTCAAGAGCTTTTAATCGAGCCTTTGTGCGCTCGATTTGGATCAAAGAGTTGATTCGAATCTTCGTTTGAAGATTGGTCTGTATGCAACTGTGTGCGGAGGAGAGAGCAGTTATTTAGTCCCACCTTGGGAACAAGAGGAGCGATGCCTTAGTATATTACAAAAAAGTGTTGTAAGTAGCCTGGTCAGCAATGTAGGGACAACTTATCTGAGCATCTAATCCTTTGAGCGCGTGCGTGCATGTGCATGTGTGTGTTCACAACCGTGTGCCTGTGTGCGTGCGCAGGTGTAAAGACCTGTCCCACTTTTAGCCTTTTAAGACATCTGAAGTATCATTCAGACGTCTAGACCCTTTCTCGGACGTCTGGACCCTTTCTCGGACGTCTGAAAAAAAAATTTTTGTACGCATACTGCGCCCTATGTGCGCGCAACGCACAGGACCCTTTCTCTCTCTCTCCTTTCTCCTCCTCTCCCTACCGAACCCTAAACCCCAGCCACCTATAAAAAGTCCCCTCCCCTCCTCTCCTCTCCGCTCCACACACCACCACCTCTACCTTCAGAGTTGCGGGAGTGGTGAGAAGAAGCAAGCAAGGGAGAGCGAGAGGGCGAGGAGGAGAGTTCGGGAGGAGGAGAAGGAGATCGAGGTCGAAGAGCTTCGGGGGGAGCTTAGCGGAGCTCGCACGGCCACCGCGGGCGCATGCAAGAGGAGGGGAGAGTCTGGAGAGGCATCCTCGACCATCTGCAGCGGCGCAAGGAGGTGCACGGCGGAAGGCGCTGGTAGCGGGTTCTGATACTAGAAATTTTCTAGTATCAGACTTCTAGAGCGGAGTCCAGACAGCTACCAGAGCATTTGGACGTCTAGAGTCAAGACTAGACGTCCGAAAGCTCCTTTATCGCGAAGGCACGTTCTTTTCGAAGTTACGGCCATGCAGGCCGCACCGCAGAAGGATTTGTTGCACTTGATTTGGGTGGCTACAACTATCGTACGCAGGAGCAGCCTTGTGAAGGAGTGCAGAACACCCTTCCACGCACTTTCGAACGTCTAATCAGCTCACCAGACGATCGGAAGTGTTTCCAGACGACTGAAGGAGTGGTCCGACATCTGGAACTGCGTTCAGACGGTCGCGAGGAGACCTAGACGTCTAAGGACACCGCAGGGACTTTAGGTGAGGTTTTGTATCTTTTAAGACATCTGGACTTATTCCTAGACGTCTGATTTTGGTCAATAGACACGTTTTTGACCCGTTTGGGGTCCGATCGGGATCCGTTTTATGCGAATGAAGTACCTGTAGTTTCCTTGCAAGTTTCTCTACGTACTAGAAACCTTTATACACTGTCCTGAATCCTCCTTTTGTGATGTATTCCCTGGTATAGGGTTTCAACCTGCTATGTGTTTAGGGCTCGCAGAGACGCCTGGGTTTGTGACGTGCTACGGACGTGTTTATTTAAAATGATCGTTATAGTTTGCGTTCGCAACGTCGATTTTAAATAAAGAAACGGATGTGAGTCCAAGTGTCGAACTCAAGGAGGCGTGAAAATCGGATTTTTCTTGTCACTTAGTGTCACGGAAATGACGGGTTTTTGCTTGCAAGAAGACATGGGAGAAAAGCGAGTTAGAGAGAGAGAGAAAGTAGGGTTAGAGTCTTTTAAATCATGGCAATCACTTAGATCAAGATGGAAAACAACATTAAAACTACATTTAATATGCAATTCAAGTTTTACAAATACATCGATAGCTAAATGCTTAAACAAAAGGAAAGTAAAGCTAGAGTAAAGGGAGAGAAAGAGAGAGAGGGGAGACGGCGAGGCGGCCACGGCAGTGGAAGAAGGCTCCATCGGCGGCTCGTCGACTCCGTTGACTACAAGAGATGCTAAGGGAGGCTAGGAGGGTGATACAACACTTGCTAAGTGAATTCAATGCCTTCCATGGGTGGTTGGAAGGGTTTTTAGCGACATCCGGGATGTCGTTAAAACCCTTCCCAAAGCGTCGGTGAAGCATCCTACCCAGCGGTCGCACGCGCGCTCTGTTCTTCCTCTCGCGCACAATCCACGTGGTTTCCTTGAGGGCGTCCGATCAAAGATCAAAGGCTGAGATCTCGCGGAGGGTGCGCTCGCAGATTGCTGCTGAGGTACGCGATGCTCGCGCGTCATTGTACGCGTTTGGCTGAACGCTCCTAATTGCGCCTTGTGGCGCTGTTGCGGTCGCTTGATGGTGATCGGGCGATCCAATTTGGTCGCGTAGTCGATTTCTGCGCTCAAGCTACTGCGGGCGCTTCGAACATGCACCTTCTACGCGTGTTGCGGGGGCGTGACCGCTGCGCTACCCTCACAAATGGTCGCGAGGAGGAGACTGGGTGTGGCTGCTGCCGACCGTTGGATAGGGATCCAACGGTCGAATCCTCATGTAAGGTCGGGCGCGTAGATGTGGAGAGTGCGAGCTTGCGTGATTTTCCGATCGGACGGCTTAAAGTGTTGCCCTGCGGTGCTGCGTGATGAAGGGCGCGATGATGGCTCCACGTGGCGTGCTGTGGGTCGTTGATCTGGTGATCAATGACCAGAACTTCTTAGGCCAATAAAGGGAGCTCTGGATGTCGAATTTGGCTGATTTTGAGTACGTTGGACTCCATTCGTTGCTCTGAATCCATCCATGCGGTCCGATGGCTTATCTGAGGCCTGTTTTGACATGCACTTGTACAAATGACCATTAATAATGCACTATAAGCAATCTCAATGTGCGATGTAAGCAATGCTCTCATTCCTATTTATGATGTGTCATCTATGCATTTTACCCTTAAGATCGACCCCTTTTGGCAGAATTAACATTGTAAAATGTAGTGTTATCATACCCCCATGCTTACACCTTGCTAGCCCCTAGCAAGGTTTATTCTAGCCATTATTCTTAGTCAGAATCCAAGAAGTAATTACTTAGACATTTTGTTACTTCTCAACAGGGGGAAATATACTAAGATCTTGATCTACAGAGACTAAACAACGCCAAGGTGTCTGCCAAATATGAATCGCCTGAATCCTTGCTTTAAGGCATGTGCATATATATATTTTTTCCCTTTTCATTTTTTCTCATTTTTAGATCTTTGGAGTTAAGAGTGTGTTGGTAACTTTTTACGACTACCCAACACACCCAAAACTCGGAAAAGACTCTAAGTGCTAAGCATCTTGGTGTCATGATCGTGATAGACTCACTCAACGGTAATTCAGATAAACTTCAGATTTCTACGCCCCTAGGTGACCGGGAAAGGAAGTGTTTTGCCTGAAGGTGTATTTTTCCAATCGGTAGCTTTCTCCCTACTTTTGTTCTACTTGGGGTCAACACAGGGATTTTTCCAATGTATATCTCCCCGGCTTGCTCTACTTCCTGCTTCTTCCTTAAGTGTTTTGGGTCTTTTTGTGCATTTTAATGAGCTGGGTTCTAGACAACCAACCAATGGGTTGTTACCCATGATCACTTGCCAGCCATACTCGTGCGGTGAAGTGTGGCTTATTTTTTTTTTTTTTCTTCTCTCTCTCTCTTTTCTTTTTTTTAGTAGGTGGCTTCCCTGATCTCAAATTTACCTAGAGGCAATAAAAAGAAGGTGGTCTTGTGGCTGGGCTTTGGACAACCAGCCAATGGGTTGTTACCCACGACAACTTGCCAGCCATACCACCCTAGAAGGTTCATTAGCTACCCAATTTCTGTTAGAATCTCTGTGGAGTGAGTCTGTGCAAAAATGTGTGCAGATACTTAGACTAAAAGTCCCTCTGAGTTAGAGGGAGAGTTGATAAGTCGTATAGTTATCACCTTATTTTATTGGTGGATTAGAATAAATTAAGGTTGCAAGGATTTGAAGCTAAATCCATATTTTAACGGACACCAGGGCTGATTAAGCCTGAAGGCCTGAAAAGTCTAAGTGTTCAAGTTCTTTTCTTATTATTTCTCACTATTGACAAATTCCTAATGCCTAAGTTTTTTTTCTTCCTAAATTCAATTTTATTTTATTCAAACTGATTAAATGAACTCAGAATCATGTAATTTATCACCCCCCCATGCTTAAGTTGGACAATGTCCTCATTGACAAATACATGGATGCAACAGGGGTTCAGAAAGATATTACCTGAGTGAAGTAAAATACCTGATCAGTCTGAATCTTCTGGGTTGCCTCCCAAGAAGCGCTGAGTTTAATGCCTCCAGCTAGGTGGTGTTTCGTGTCATCCATCAATGAGGGTGACAACCTCCTTTAGGGGAACCTGGGCAAGGAAGTGTTTCAATCTCTGACCATTGACTGTAAAAGTATGCCCAGTATTCGGATCTACGATTTCAACTGCCCCATTGGAGTTGGGCTTGACTACCCTAAATGATCCTGTCCACTTGGACCTGAGCTTCCTTGGAAAGAGTTTTAGTCGGGCGTCAAAAAGCGAAACTTACTGGTTAGGCTCGAAGGTCTTTCTATGGATGAGTCGGTCGTGGACGACTTTCATTTTCTCCTTGTACAGCCTACTATTCTCAAAGGCATCCCAACGAATTTCCTCGAGCTCGGAGAGTTGGAGCGTCCTCTACGCATCGGCTAACTGGGAATCCATGTTACACTGCTTAACGGCCCAGTAAGCCCGGTGTTCCAACTGGACAGGAAGGTGGTGAGCTTTGCCAAAGACCAGGCGATAAGGCGACATGCCTATCAGGGTCTTGAAAGCGGTTCGGTATGCCCACAGGACATCATCCAGTCATGCGGACCAGTCCTTCCTGTCAGGTCTCACAGTCTTTTGTAGAATATTCTTGATCTGCCTATTGAGACCTCGGTCTGCCCATTTGTTTGCGGATGATATGGGGTGGCAATGTGGTGGGTAACCCCATATTTTCTGAGTAGGGCACGAAATTGGGTGTGGATAAAATGACTTCCACCGTCACTGATCATGGCCTTTGGTATTCCAAACCCGAAAAAGATGTTCTGCTTAACGAAGTCCATGACAGCCTTATGATCGCATTGGCAGGTGGCGACGGCTTCAATCCATTTGGAGACATAGTCTACAGAGACTAAGATGTACTCAAAGCCATTGGATGGTGGGAAGGGGCCCATAAAACCAATACCCCAAACGTCGAAGATCTCGACGATCAGAATGGGCTGGAGGGGCATCATGTCTTTTTTGGTCATGGTCCCCAGAGTCTGGTAGCGAGAGCAAGTCTTAGTAAAGTTGTGTGCATCCTTAAATAAGGAAGGCCAGTAAAATCCGGAGTACAGAACCTTTGCAGCTGTTTTCTTTCCTGAGAAGTGGCCACCACAAGCTTAGTCGTAACAAAAAGATAGCACACTTTGAACTTCGTCCTCTGGGATACACCTCCTGATGATCTGGTCAGCACAGAGGTAAAATAGCATGGAATCATCCCAAAAATAATGCTTGGCTTCAGCCAAGAACTTATCCCGTTGCTGTCTAGACCAGCTGTGTTGGGTGTGTCCTACAACCAGGTGGTTGACATAGTCGGCATGCCAAGGTAGTTTCCTGTCTTGCACAACCAGAATTTTCTCATCGGGAAAGGTGTCGGATAAAGGCAAGGAGGGTCCAATGTGGTCTGGGTGGAATCTGGATAGGTGGTCGGCCACCACATTCTTTGACCCGACTTTGTCGCAAATTTCCAGGTCAAATTCCTGCAAGAGCAGGATCCATCTGATGAGCCTGGGTTTAGCGTCTTTCTTGGACAACAAATATCAGATGGCTGAGTGATCCGTATAGATGGTCACGTGGGATCCCAAAAGGTAAGAATGGAACTTTTCAAGTCCAAAAACTACAGCGAGTAGTTCTTTTTTTGTGACCGTATAATTTCGTTGGGCCTTGTCCAATGTCTTGCTAGCGTAGTAGATCACCACGAGTTTCTTGTCTTGTCTCTGTCCCAGGACGATGCCTATGGCAAAGTCTGATGCATCACACATGATCTCAAAATCCTGGGACCTGTCCGGGGGCTGAAGTACGGGTGCTGTGGAGACTAAACCCCTGAGGGAGTGGTAAGCCTGGATGCAATCAGAGGTCTTGTGGAATAGGGCATCATTGGCCAGAAAGTCGATCAAGGGTTTGGAGAGCTTGGAGAAGTCTTTGATGAACCTTCGGTAAAAGCCAACATGTCCAAGGAACGAATAGATTTGCTGGACCAAGCTAGGTGGAGGAAGTTTGGAAATCAAATCAACTTTAGCTCAATCCACCTCAATGCCCCTATGTGATACGATGTGACGGAGGAAAATTCCTTCTTGAACCATGAAATGGCTCTTTTCCCAACTTAACACCAAATTAACCTTGGTACATCATTTCAGGATTTTCTCCAAGTTGCTCAAACAGTGGTCGAATGAATTCCCAAATACTAAGAAATCATCCATAAAGACCTCCAGGTATTCACCCACCATCTCTGAAAAGATGGCTAGCATGCAACGCTGAAAGGTAGTAGGTGCATTGCATAACCCGAACGGCATACAACGGAATGCAAACGTACCATACGGGCAAGTGAATGTGGTCTTCTCTTGATCTTCAGGAGTAATTGCGACTTGGTTATATCCTGAATATCCATCCAGGAAGCAAAAATGCTTCTGCCCTGCCAATCGCTCAAGAATCTGGTCGATGAATGGCAGGGGGAAATGATCTTTCTTGGTTGCTTCATTGAGCTTCCTATAATCAATACACCCGCCATGCGGTGGTGGTGTGGGTGGGGATGGATTTGCCATGCTCATTGGTGACAACAGTGAGCCCGGCTTTCTTCGGAACCACTTGAGTGGGGCTCACCCAGGGGCTATCGGAGATGAGATAGATGATGTCGGCATCAAGCCATTTGATAATTTCCTTCTTAACGACCTCCCGCATATTTGTGTTTAACCGTCTCTGCATTTGACGGGAGGGTCGCGCCCCATCTTCCAGGTAGATCTTGTGGGTACAATAGGTGGGGCTAATTCCTCTCCAATCTAAAATAGTCTAGCCAATGGCAGTCCTATGTTCTGATAGGGTCGCTGTCAATCTAAGGTCCTGATCCTTTTTTAGGTTGGCATTGATAATTATCAGGAAGGTCTGGTCAGGTCCTAGGAAGACATACTTGAGATTCTCGAGTAGCAACTTTAGTTCAGGTGTGGGTGGAACAATGTTTGATGGAAAGGGGAAAGGTGGGAGTTGATCAACATCAATCTCCTCGAATGGTGTTGGTTGATGGTAATCAGCCCTACAAAGGTCCAAGGACATAGATGGTGATGGGTCAGAACAGTCGTTACAGGATTGGTAGTCCGAGACAGAACTAAGGGTGAGGCATTCCTCGACCAAAGGCTCCACGGGATCGTGTTCCTCGATACAGTCGCAATCAAAAGACTTAGTCACCAGGAAGATATCCAACTGCATCCTCTTGTCTCCGAAGGCGATTTCCATGCATCCCGTGTCACAATCGATGTTTTCCTTAGTCGTAGCTAAGAAAGGTCTACCTAGGATGATAGGTGTGTTCTGTAGTTGTTCAGGGACTTCCATGTCGAGCACAAAGAAGTCGACTGGGAAATAGAAGTCATTGACCCGCACAATCACATCCTCGACAACCCCCTTTGGGGTTTTCACAAATCTATCAGCCAGCTGGATGGTAACAGGTGTGGGTGTCAACTCTCCAAATCCAAATTGGTGGTACAGGGTTGTCGAAATCAGATTGATGGAAGCACCCAAGTCCAGGAGCACTCTATCAAATGTCATGTCCCCGATATTGCAAGATATCAAGGGTGCTCCTGGGTCAGTTTGTTTGAGCGAAAGGTTGCTTGATATCACGGAACTCGCTGGCTCTGAGAGCACAACCTTCCTAGGTGCTTGAGGTCTTGGCTTACGCTTTGGTGTACAGGCATCCTTTAAGAACTTGGCGTAAGCCGGAATGTACTTGACGACTTCGAGGAGTGGAATATTAATCTGAACCTGCTTAAAGATCTCCAAAAGCTCCTCGGTCTCCATGACACTTTTCTTTTTCTTGATTGTCTCCAAAGCCTCGGGATATGGTGTCTGAATGTGAATAAGGTCTACTTCTGGGTCCTTGGGTTTTTCCTGTGCCTTCTTAGAGTCGGGCATTTCAAGGGGTGAAGTCACGGGAAGAGTCGCCATTTGGGATCCTGGGTCTTGGTGCCGCTTCTCAAGGTTACCACATTTGCAGAGGCATTGGGACCATAGGTTGATCCTTGAGAAGGCAAGGAAGAAGAAGCACCAAACCCAGGGGGTGTTTGTGGGACTAGCTGGACGATGTAAGCTTGCCCAGGATTGCCTTGGAACCCTTACGAATTGGGGCCTCTGTTAATCATGTTTCATGGGTTCAGTTGTGGCTGGGAAGGTAGGGATCCTTGTTGTTTACAGTCCAACAACTGGCTTAACTGTCCCTTCACTAAAGCCATTTCCTCCTTGTGTTTTTTTTTGTTCATTTCAGCCATCATTTTTATCAGGGTGTCCATTTGGTTTTGAGGGGGAGGGGCCGCCCTATTCGAATTATATGGGGGTTTAACTGGTGGTCCTTTCTGATAGGGGGACAGGTTTGGCTGTTGGTTTGGCCTGGGTTGAGTCTGAAATTGAGGCAATTTCTGGTTTGTCCAAGCAAAGCTTGGGAGATTACGCCAGCCGATGTTGTAAGTGTTGGAGAAAGGGTCAGGTTTGGAATAACCTTGGATAGCCTGTACATCTTCAAAGATAGTAGATGTCAAGGGGGAGGGAAGAGAGTAATCAAGGGTTGAGGGAGCAAAGGTCCCTCCCTGGAACGTGGTCAGGGGTTGTTCCAGGTTCATTTGGCTTAGTGGCTAGACCAGGTCAACATTGTGAGATCCCTTTGCTAGGGAGAGGGTCTGTAACGGGTTCCTGGTTTGGTTCAGCAATTCATCTATCTTTTTATCTACCAATTCCACTCGATCCAATTTCATAGCAATGATATCCATGTCAACCGTTCCAGAATTTGCTTGTACATCATAGATCCCACCACGGGGTTGACTGGATCGACTAAACTGGGTCACGCAGGCATTGTTGAGCGAATTTTCGCTCATAAACTAAACAGCACAAGCGTGCTCTCCTCGTCTTTGTTCAGGAAGTTTCCCCCGCATGAGGCATCGACGAAGTTTCGAAGGTTGCTGTCCAAACCTTGGTAGAAGATCTGGGCCAATTGCCACCTTGATACTTCATGGTGTGGGCATTTCCTCAATAGTTCTTTAAATCTTTCCCACGCCTCATGGAACTGTTCCCCACCCTGGAGTGTAAAGGTAGTAATGGCTCTTCTGAGGGCATTGATTTTTCCTATGGGGAAGAATTTCTTTAAGAATGCATGCCTCAGTTCTTCCCAGGTGGTGATGGGTCTTTCTAGGGTTCTAAGCCAGTGAGATGCTTTATCTCTCAGCAAGAAGGGAAACATCTTAACCAAAACAATGTCTAGGCTAATGTTCCTGGGTTTTACAGTCCGGGCGATCTGGTTAAGATCCTCTAGGTGCTGGAAGAGGTCCTCGTTTGAGCTTCCATGGAAGTGGCTCTGAATCAGACTCAGGACGTTTGGTTTCAGCTCAAAATCATCTCCCCCTTCAGGGATCCTAAGGTGTGGCTCAATTCGAATCGTAGAAGGATTATAGAAGTCGTGGAGGGGCCTAGGTTGGTCCTAGAATGGTGGTGGATCAAGTGGTGGTTGTCCTTGCGGGTCCTGGAAAGGTGGTGGTGGTTGCCCCTGTGGGTTCTGCAACCAGTGTATGGCCTGCATGATAGTGTGGATCTGTTGCTGCTGAAGCTAGTGGTTTGCGTTGATCTGGGCCTAGATGATGGCCATCGTGTCTGGTGGGGGTTGGTCCTCTACCTCATCTACTCTAGGTTCGACCATGTTCCTAGCAAGGTCAGGTCTCCTGGATTCTCGTCCCGAAACAAACAACTTGGGATGAAGTGATCGTCTCCCGTGCATACACTAGAGAAGAACAGGAGAGGATGCAAAGAGCAACACATGAGAGAAGTGTGTGTGCACAACCAAGCAAGCAAACCTAGTCCTTATAGTGTATTCCTTAGGGGACCAAGAAATCTCTAAAGGAGCGATCAAGTCCGTAAGCACTGGACCGCCCTTCCCAAAGCTAATCTGGCCAAGTTGATTATGAAGGAATTGTAGGGAAGGTTCTTCCTTTGGCTTACGCAGCCAGTTCCGTAGACCCCACAACCGCGGTTGTTTGACACTTCCCCGTAGCCTAGTCACCAGATTCCACTAAGGGAATGAAAGCCAAGTACCCAGCGAACAAAACCACACCTCTTGAGACTTAACCTAGTCCTACCTAGGGCACGTCTACTCTATTTTAATGGGGCTAGGACAGTGTTTGTGCTTGGATTATGTGATGAGGCGTTGATTGGGGTGGTGCCTCTTAGTTCTCCAATTCTAGTGTGTGTGCTCCTATCAAAACATGATTTTCAAGTAAGGATTTTAAGATGTGGTATCGTTTAATGTTTGTCCTTACTTTTGTGTCTTTTAGGGTTGGCGTGTCTTAATGTTTTCAGGCAAGTTTCAAGTGGGCACACCAAGTTTTGCACACAATTGGTGAGAGTAGATTTCCTTTAATGTGAAGAGGCTCTAAAACCCTAAGGCGCTCATCCTAGTGTTCATGCAATTTCTACCAGATGAGTTGATTTTAGGGGTGAGTGGTGTGGCCCATGTCAATTCACGGTGGCTTCGTAAACACAACTCAAAAAGAAAGAAAAACACTCCAAAAAGATTAGGTCATTAAGAATGTTAGAGTGTATATTTTTTCGTTGGGTGATGCATTGAAGATGTGGATCAGGCAATCATTCACCACACCATTTTTTTTTTTTTAGATTCTTTTTTAGGCAAGCAAACAACCACAGGTAAAGAACTACTCACAATCGGTCCTCACTGCGCTTACTCCATCTCTACCGTCACAAGTTGCACTGCTTCACCGTCCAAGCGCCGAGTTCCTGCAACCATCAAGTAGAAGGAGAAAATGCATTAGATGATGTGAGCCGTTGCCTCCCCGACAACGGCGCCAAAAACTGACGTGCTATGGACGTGTTTGTTTAAAAGGATAGTTATAGTTTGCGTTCGTAACGTCGGTTTTAAATGAAGAAACGGACGTGAGTCCGAGTGTCGAACTCAGGGAGGCATGAAAATCAGGTTTTTCTTGTCACTTAGTGTCATGGAAATGACAGGTTTTTGCTTGCGAGAAGACGCGGGAGAAAAGCGAGTGAGAGAGAGAGAGAGTAGGGTTAGAGTCTTTTAAATCATGGCAATCACTTAGATCAAGATGGAAAACAACATTAAAACTATATTTAATATGCAATTCAAGTTTTACAAATACAACGATAGCTAAATGCTAAAACAAAAGGAAAGTAAAGCTAGAGAAAAGGGAGAGAAAGAGAGAGGGGAGACGATGAGGCGGCCACGGCGGTGGAAGAAGGCTCCATCGGCATCACGTCGACTCCGTTGACTAAAAGATATGCTAAATGAGGCTAGGAGGGTGATACAACACTTGCTAAGTGAATTCAATGCCTTCCATGGGTGGTTGGAAGGGGTTTAAATAGGGAGGTCTTTCCAAATAAGGAAGGGGTTTTAGCGACGTCCGGGACGTCGCTAAAGCCCTTCGCAAAGAGTCGGTGAAGCACCTGCCCAGCGGTCACACACGCGCTCTGTTCTTCATCTCGCAGGCAATCCACGTGGTTGCCTTGAGGGTCGTCTGATCTTCGATCTCGTGGAGAGTGCGCTCGCAGATTGCTGCTTAGGCGCGCGCTGCTTGCACGTCATTGCACGCATTTGGCCAAACGCTCCTAATTGCGCCGCGTGGCGCTGTCGTAGCCGCCTGATGGTGATCAGGCCATCCAATTTGGTGCGGGTGCTTCGAACACGTGCCTTCTATGTGCGTTGCGAGGGTGCAACTGCTACGCTGCCCTCGCAAATGGTCGCGCGGAGGAGATTGGGTGTGGCTACTGCTGACCGTTGCTTGGGGATCCAACGGTCGGATCTTCATGTGAGGTCGGGCACATAGATGCGGAGAGCGCTGGCAAGTGTGATTTTCAGCCGTCCGATCTCCAAGTGTTGCCCTGCGTTGCTGTGTGATGAAGGGTGCAGCGGTTGCTCCACGTGGCGCACTGTGGGTCATTGATCTGGTGATCAACGACCAGAACTTCTTAGGTCGATAAAGGGAGCTCCGGATGTCGGATTTGGCTGATTTCAAGTCTGTTGGATTCTGTTCGTCGCTCTGAATCCATCCATGCAGTTCGATCGCTTATTTGAGGCCTGTTTTGACATGTACAAATGGCCATTAATAATGCACTATAAGCAACCTCGATGTGCGATGTATGCAAAGTTCCCATTCCTATTTATGATGTGTCATCTGTGCATTTTACCCTTAAGACCGACCCCTTTTGGTAGAATTAACATTGTAAAATGTAGTGTTATCAGTCTGTAGTTCGAGCCTCCAGTACTCTCGAATTGTTTGATAGAGTGGTCTACTTCTATAAAAGCCACAAGGGAAATAAGAGAAGAGAAGTTGTCTTGTGGCTTCTCTTCTCTTTCTTAGCTTATCTTCTTCTTCTCTGCCTTCAGTTCTTCTTCTGCTTCTTCTTATTTCTTTTCTTATTCAGAGCTTCTTGTCTTCTTCTCTTTATCTTCTCTTATTTCTGCCTCAGCTGTAGAACTTTTCTTCTTGCGGTCCTTTGCCTTGCTCAGCTGCACGGCTTCTTCTTTCTTCTTCTTATTTTTCTTCTATTCTTTAGTTCCTCTTCTTCTTCTGCTTCTTCTATTTCTTTTGTTCTTCAGAGCTTTTTTTCTATTTCTTCTCTTCTTTCAGCTTTGCCGCTCGTCTTCTTCTTCTCTCTGTCTTTCCTTCCTTCTTCTTTCTGCCTTTTCATCCTTCTTCTTTCTGCCTCAACTGCAGAGCGTCTTCTGATTTTCCAATCAGACGACTTAAGTCGCCGCTGCTACAGTGCTGCTTGGTGCTCCTCCTTCTTCTTCCTTCAGTCTTCTTCGTCGGCCTTCTTCATCTTTGCCTCACCTGTTCCTGCACACACACCACAGCCAACGCAAAACATACCCCTTTCCCTCTACCCAAACGTCTCTCTCTTTCTCAGACTTCGCTCGTAGGATAGCTCTCCCAGAGCCGCCGGGTAATCGGGTCGGGCTTCGTACCCGTGACCAGGCATACCGGCGTGAATGGTACGCGAGGAGTGCACAGGTGGGGTGTCGGGTCGGGTCCGCCGGATCCGCGTGGTGAGCTCGCGGACCGGGCGGGTGAGTGGGCGCTGGACCTCACCCCGGTGCGTTCGGAGGCAATAAGGCTATTTCACTTTTACAATTTAAACCGGTGTGCGGCTTCAGGATCTTCCGAGGTGGGACTAAATGTCCCACCCCAATTTGGCGCAATCGCAGCTGTTGCGAGGTCTTCTCTTCAGCTGAAGGCCTGGGCAGCTGCGTGGTTGCAATCCGCGCGTCCTGGAGCGCAGGCTTGGGCGGAAGCGAAGCTGCAGCTGCAGAACGAAGGAGCTTCACCTGTTCGGCAATGGCGGCGAAGGACGGGTAACCTGATCAAAGAGATACGGCCTCTCGACCTAGTCAGAAGGTGCAGGGAGCTTCGCCGGAGTGCGGCGAAGCTCGTGCGGGTGGTGGCGAGGCGTGGGGCGACGTGTAGGGGCTACTCTAGGTCGGACTGTGGCCGGGGGAGTGGGTTTGTTCGGGGGAGTGATGTGGAGGTGAGGAGTGGCAATGAAGGGGCGGAAACTGTTCAGTGGGATGAGGCGGAGGTTTTGGGTCAGTCAGCGAGTCGTGTGGACTGGCGGAATAATGGGAGCGACTCGCCGGAGGTGGGCCGGAGACGTGGAAGGTGATGGTGGTCGGGTCGGTCGAGGGTCTAATTGAACAAATTAAAATAGGGAAAAGAAAGAGGGGAGAAAGAGAAGTAACTGTTACCTACTTATAGGGGCGAAGGAGGTCGGAGTGGGGAGACAGTCGTATCGACTGTCGCCGGAGAAGAAGGTGCCCAGAGAGAGGGAGCGGTGGCGAGGAGAGAGCGGAAGAGCGCGCGCTGGATACGGCGCGACGCGAGAAGAGTGGGAGAAGGTGGCTCTGCTGCTCGTATTTCGACAGAGCGACGAGGAGGAGGAGGAAGAACCGTCGGAGCTGGAGAGATTCTGCCGAAGTGGGAAGAGAGGAAGGAGGGGGGTGTTTCTCCGTCAGATCCGAGCTGCTGAATGCGGCAGACGGTGGCGATTTTTATAGAGGCGAAATCAGAGAGGAGGATGGAGGGAGACGACGTGCCTCCCTCGCCGGAGGATGGCCGGATTGCCACCCATACCTTCCGCGCGTTCGCACGGAAGGTGTGGGCGATGGCAGAGATCGTGGAGGTGTCCCTGCGACAGCAGACGTCGTAGGGAACACCCCGTTCAACTGGCAGAGGGTCGCCCTCACCCTGCGCGGCGCCATGCCTCGCCGGAGTATGGCGCTGCTCAGGGTTTTGCAGGGAGGACCCAAATGCAAAAATGATGAAGAATTAGGGGCCAAAATGTGAGGGTTTCAAAAGTTGAGGGTCAAAAAGTAATGGATGAGGACCAAAATGCAAAGTCGGTCAGGAAGGTCTCTTCCTAGGCTCAAGTTTTTATGCATGACTAAATGGGACCTAAGGATTCTAATGGTGAATTTTATTTCTAGGTCAGACCTTGGTTGACCGACCAATTTACGTAAAAACTCAAATTAAATCATTAATTGTGCATGGTTCTCAATGTAGGTCAAAATAGGTTCCTAAGGCCAAATTGAAGGTTATAAACCCTAGAGATTATTTTTATATGAATTTTAGAGGGTTTAGTAGATTTTTTCTTTACCTCAAATCTCGTGAATTGGAGTGGGTTTGTTTTAGGGTTACAGATTGTCATTTAATTCCTTGGAGTTGCTGTAGCCCTTATCAGATCAGATCATCCCACTTTCCTTCTTATTAGGTTAGTTTGACCTATGTTTGGATCCTGAGTTACCCTGTTTGCAGATTGTGCTGGTAAAATTGCATTTTTACCCCTTATGACTTGTTTTCTTCTTAGACTCAGAATTCTCTGAGTTAAGCCTTTCCTTGAGTTATGTAGGAGCTTTTATCCTCTGTATTAGGTCAAAATGAGCTAGTTATGGCTCATGATGAGGTTCTCATCATACCCCCATGCCTAGCTTTTGCTAGTCCCTTAGCAAAAACCAAAGGTTTCAACTTTTGTTCTAGACCACGAAGTTCTTAATAGCTTCAGATAAGTGCTTTTTCATTTGAGCTTAGATTAGGTTAGAATGCTGACCCTAGGCCTAAAAGGTACTCTAGTACCAATCAAGATCCAGATCTGTCTAGCCTTAGCCTCAGTCCTTAGCAAAGGTTTTTAAGGCCTACAAGAACTAACCTAAGGTCTATTGGACTTTGTGGTTAAAGCACCCGTGCTTGGAATGATTTTAGCCCTGGCTCAGTTCGCAGTGCGTTTTGTAAGAGAGAGAGATAGAAAATTTTTCTGTTTGGAGAATTTTCTCTCTCTTTTTCTTTTTAATTCTAGCTTAGGATTGACTTTTCAACACGGTCTGTATCAGATTCCTTGCCCCCATCATCAATCCTCAAGGGTTCCTGACAATCGATGCTTTGAGATAGCACCGCCCATGGCAACCCCCGGAACCCTGGCTATTGAGATTTCGAGATAATCCCATCCATGGTGTTCCGTGGCCGAATCCAGACCGTGGCAATTGACACTTCGTGATAATGCCATCCATGGAATATGAACCAGCAGAGTGCTTACATGCCCCCAGTAGGATATGTAAATATCCTAAGAGACAAGCACCGAGGAGATGATATTTTGTTACGCATCTTAGAGGGGATTTCCCGCCTCTCTGCGCTGGGAACTCGTCCAAATCAACTTATATTGGTCGGCCGCTCCTACTCTAGGTGTACTTTTCAGAATTTTGCGACGCTTCTGCATGATTTTGATTTTTACGCTTACTGAACCAGGCTGTGTGTGAGGTTAGGGTGCTTAGGTTTTTGAGTCCCGTAGACCAAAAGTTAGTTAATGAGGTCGAATACTCCCTAAGCCTTACACCTAATACTTCAGCTTTTCATTTTCCTCAACCTCTTGAGGAGTGTCCAGATCTTAATGAGTACCAAGACTATATCCAAGAATGCCTAAACTTTGCGTTCTTACTAATCCCATTGTGCACTTTTCAGTTCTTTTCTTGAATGAGGTCTAGAACTTAGGTTAATTTCTTAGTTTCTTACTAATGACTATCACTTTTTCTCACATTTTTGTGCTCCTTTTTCATTTTGTTTCTTTTCCTTTTCCCACAAAATTTCTTTCTCCTCCTATTCTTTTTCAAAAATTTTTTTCTAATTTTTTAATTTTTTTTTAATTAATTTTTATGGTGTTTTTGGCATATGTGAATTTTTTTGTCTAAAACCTTTTCTTACAAGTTTTGCACTTTTATACCCCCCCATGCCTAAGGTTTGCAATGTCCTCATTGTGACTTAGGGGGTTTTTTATTTACTTAGTTCATTCCTTAAGACAGAAATTTGGATGAGTGAATGGGTCGGGATGAATTTTGCAGACGATTTCTAATCCCAGATGCAAGCATCTAAGGTGGGGTCGGCTGTCTACAAGGGTGAATGTTAAGTGCACAAAAGTGTAAGAAAAAGGTTTTGGATTTTTAGGAAAATGACGGGTTGCCTCTCGTTAAGCGCTGGGTTTTACGCCATCGGTTGGGCACAATAAGCTCAAGGGGAATGGAGGATATAAGATGATTCAGCCAAATCAGTAGAAGTCACATCAATGAACAGCTTGAGTCTCTGACCGTTCACGATGAAAGGTTCGGAATCGTGGCTGAGCGGACTGATTTCGATAGCTCCATTTCCAAAAACCTGTCGAATTAAATACAGTCCGACCCACTTGGATCGTAGCTTTCAGGGAAAAGTGAGTCGGGCATCAAAGAGTAGGACCTTCTGACCAAGATGAAAGATTTTTCTTGAGATATGCTTGTCATGGAAGGCTTTAACCCGCTCCTTGTAGATTCGCGAGCTCTCATACGCGTCTAGGCGTAATTCATCGATCTCGCTGATTTTAAGTTTTCTGTGGGTTCCAACCTTCGAAAAATCTAGATTACAGTTCCGTACTGCCCAATAGGCTTTATGCTCCAGTTCTACGAGAAGGTAACACGCCTTCCCGTACACCAGTCTAAAGGGAGACATGCCTAATTGGGTTTTGTGGGTGGTCCTATAGGCCCACAATGCTTCCGGAAGTCGGGACGACCAGTCCTTCCTGTCAGGCCGAACAGTGACTTGCAGGATTTTCTTGATCTCCCGATTTGACAGCTCAGCTAGACCATTAGTTTGGGGGTGGTAAGGAGTAGAGATTCGGTAAGACACCCCGTATTTGGTCATCAGTGACCTAAACTGAGCGTTTGTGAAATGTGTCCCCCCATCAGAGATTATAGCACGAGGAATCCTGAACCTTAAGAAAATGTTTTGATGAATGAATTTGAGAACGATTTTGTGATCACAGGTTCGGGTCGGTATGGCTTCGATCCATTTGGACACGTAGTCCACAGCCAGCAGAATGTATTCGAAACCATCCGAAACAGGAAAGGGGCCCATAAAATCAATCCCCCAAACATCAAAGATTTCGCATACGAGAATCGGCTGCAAAGGCATCATGTCGCGATGGCTCATGTTGCCCAAAGTTTGGCAACGACTGCATGCCTTGCAATGACTGTATGCGTCTTTGAGCAGTGTGGGCCAGTAAAAGCCGCACTGGAGGACTTTTGATGCGATTTTATGCCCAGAGAAATGGCCACCGCATGCCTGGTCATGGCAGAAAGAGAGGATATTGTTGAATTCCTCTTCCGGGACACATCTCCGAATGATTTGATCAGCACCTATGCGGAAGAGGTACGGGTCTTCCCAAATGTAATACTTGGCATTAGAGCGTAATTTATCTTTCTTGCCTTTCGGCCAATCAGACGAGATCTTATGAGATGCCAAGTAATTTACTATATTGGCAAACCATGGAAGGCTAGTACCAATAGTTAGCAGGTGCTCATCGGGAAAATGCTCTGTGATGGGTCCGGAAGGGTCAATTATTTCAGAAGGAAGGCGGGACAAGTGATCAGCTACCAAATTTTGCTTTCCCGCTTTGTCGCGAATCTCAAGGTCAAATTCTTGCAACAGCAAGATCCATCGGATTAATCGAGGTTTCGCATCCTTCTTTGTAAGGAGATGCCTCACAGCTGTGTGATCCAAGTATATGATGACATGGGAACCCAGAAGGTATGATCTAAATTTTTCTAGGGCAAATACTACAGCTAGCAACTCTTTCTCAGTAACCGTATAGTTACGCTGAGCCTCATCGAGTGTCTTGCTGGCGTAGTAAATGACCACAGGTTTCCCATCAATTTTCTGCCCCAAAATCGCTCCTACAGCGAAGTCAGATGCATCGCACATGATCTCAAAGGGTTGAGACCAATCAGGGGACTATAGGATCGGGGCTTGGGTGACTCAGTCACGTAGGATCTCAAATGCTTGAGTGCATTCCTTGGAAATTTCGAAAGGTACATCCTAGGAGAGAAGAGTGGTCAGGGGGCGCACGATTTTTGAGAAATCAGGGATAAATCGACGGTAAAAACCAACGTGCCTCAAAAAAGATCGGATGTCCTTGATCGAGCTAGGCATAGGAAGGCGAGAAATCTAATCAACCTTAGCTTGGTCCACTTGGATGCCTTTTTCCGAAATTAAGTGTCCCAGGACAATTCCCTCAGGCACCATGAAATGGCTCTTTTCCCAGGAAAGAACCAAATTCACATCGATGCACCGCCTGAGTATCTGGACCAAGTGTTGGAGGCAATCGTCGAATGATGCTCCAAAAACTGAAAAGTCATCCATGAAGACTTCCAGATAATTACCTACCATATCTGAGAATATGGCAAGCATGCACCGCTGAAAAGTAGCGGGTGCATTGCAAAGACCGAGAGGCACCCTTCGGAAAGCGTATGTTCCGAAGGGGCAAGTGAACGTGGTCTTTTCTTGGTCTTCAGGATGGATTGCCACCTGGTTGTAACCGGAGTACCCGTCAAGAAAGCAGAAGAACCTATTTCCCGCTAGTTTCTCGAGAATCTGATTAATGAAAGGCAATGGGAAATGATCCTTCTTCGTGGAGGAATTGAGTCAGCGGTAATCTATACAGACTCTCCACGAGTTGGCTAATCGGGTAGGAATGACGTCTCTGGTCTCAGTCGTTATAGTGGTGAGTCCTGCCTTCTTGGGCACGACCTGAATTGGGCTCACCCAACGACTATCGGAGATCGGGTAGATGATCCCGGCATCTAACCACTTGATGATCTCCCTTTTCACGACCTCCTGCAGATTGGGGTTCAAGCGTCTCTGCATTTCACGAGAAGGTCGTGCGCCCTCTTCTGAATAGATATGATGAGTACAATAAGAGGGACTTATTCCAATCAAATCATCGAGAGTCCACCTGATGGCTCTGCGATGTTGCTGGAGGACAGCAATCAGAAGGGATTCCTGTTCACGATCGAGGTTAGAATTGATAATCACAGGAAGGGTCTGATTAGAACCCAAAAAGATGTATTTCAAGTGAGCAGGAAGGGGCTTCAGTTTGAGGATGGGGTTATCAGCAGTAGCGGGTGGTTCAGTATAGACGTGAGGTTCAAGGGTAGGAGTTACTGGGTTGTTCATATCTGGATTTGACTCCTCAGTTTGCGGGTCAAGACCTTTTTGCGGTTGATGAGGTATAATCAGGTCATTCTGAAAGTGTGTTTCATCAACCAAAGCCCTAACGTTACAAATCTATTCGATGACACCGCAATTGATTCCTTGTTGGGCCTTAAATATATCAATTTTCAGGGTTTGATTCCCAAATTTGAGCTCTATTTGGCCCTCCTCACAGCTAATGTTGGCTCTAGCAGTAGCCAAGAAAGGTCTCCCTAAAATGATTGGTGTATCCCTAGGGTTCTCAGGTGCATCCATGTCTAAGACTATAAAGTCTACAGGAAAGTAGAAATCCCGCACTCTCACAATAACATCCTCGAGAATCCCTTTTGGTGACTTTATAGATCGATCTGCTAATTGTAATGTCACCTCGGTTGGTTTTAACTCAGGTTCTTCTAGATGGTCAAGTAAGGATGTGGGTATCAGATTTATGGATGCACCCAAGTCTAGCAAAGCTCTATCAAATTGGGTATCACCTATCTTGCAGAAAATCAGGGGAGTACCAGGGTCTTTAGCCTTGGGTGGGAGTCTGCTTAGGATTACAGAGCTGGCTTGCTCTGACAGAACAATTGGACTCCCACTCTTGGTTCGCGGCTTACGCTGGGGTGTACACACATTCTTTAAGAATCGTGCGTAAGCTGGTACGTGGCGGATTGCATCCATCAAAGGGATGTTTATGTGGACCTGCTCAAAGAGCTTGACCAGGTCCTCCTCAGGTGCCACGGGCTTGGTGGTCTTCTTTCCCTTGGTCAAGGCCTCGGGAAACGGGATCTTGGTTGGTTCTTCTAGGATAGGTCCAGGTTTTGGATCTGGGATAGGGGTGGGAATGTCCTGGATTACTACCCTAGGCTTGGGATCACTATCAGGCCTGGAGTGGTTTGGATGAGGTGGGTCTTGGGATTCCTTACCACTACGGGTTGTTACGGAATTAAGTCCTGCATGGTTTTGGTTGGGATTGGGTAAGATAGGTTGCTGCTGGTAACCCGCAAAAGAAGTGGAGACCTCTATCCCGTTTGGTGAAGGAACAGAGGGGGCCTGATAAATCATATGGGCATGGCCCAGGTTTGGGTTCATAACGCGTCGCTGGGTTGGCACGTTATTCGGGTTAGGAAGAGGTTGGGAAGGAAGTGTGCCTGGCTGGCGAGAATTTGCCAACTGGGCCAGTTGGTTTCGGACCTCTGTAATTTCGTCCTTGTGTTGCTTTTGAATAGCCGCATTCATTCTTTGAATGTCAGCTAGAGTCTGAAGGATAAGGGACATTTGATCCTAATTTGGCCCTGATGGATAAGTAGGGTTGGGCCGAGGCTGAGGCGGCTGGTAAGGACGAGAGGATTGTGGGCGGGACTGAAAGGGTGGTCTTTGGGTTTGGGAATTTCCCGCCCACTGAAAGTTTGGATGGGTTCGCCATCCAGGGTTATACGTGTTGGAGAATGGGTCATTCTGGATGGCGTTGAGGTCCTTGCAGGTCTGAGGAACCTCTAGAGAGTCAGAGAAAGGGGGAATGGAATTCCCCGGGCTGGTGTAGAAAGGATCGGATGATCCTCCGATCCGACAATCAGATGGGGATGGATATGGATCCATCTTAGGGGAAGATCAGTGGAGAATGCTTTGCATAGTCTCCTGTGTGGAAGGAGGTTGTGCAAAGGAGTTACGCGCAGAGGTGGCTCGTTGCAAGTGCTGAGTCAGCTCATCCACCTTCTTCTCAATGATTGAGACCTTGTCCAATCGACTAGCCATTAACCCCAGGTCGACTGATGCGGACAGGCCCTGCATCTCATGTGCTCCCCTAAGATTCGTCGATGCGCGGGTATTCGTCCTGTCGAATAATCCCATGGAGTCATTGTTGACGGAGTTCTCACACATGTTTTCGAGAATCTCCCACACGGTGTCTTCATGTTGACCCATGATATTTCCTCCGCAAGTTGCATTGACGAAAAGACGGATGTCCTTACGGAGTCCCTGGTAAAAAGATTGGACCTGTTCCCATTTAGGAACTCCGTGATGGGGGCACTTTCTCATGAGATCCTGAAAGCGATCCCATGCCTCATGGAGAGGTTCCCCTGTTTGTTGAGTGAAGTGCGTAATTTGATGGCGCAAGGCGTTGGTCCGACCAACGGGGAAGAACTTTTTCGAAAACTCGGACTGAAGTTCTTCCCAAGTGTTGATCGGCCGGGTCTGAGTTTGATACCAATGAGCGGCCTTGTCCATAAGAGAAAAGGAGAACATCTTCATGAGAAGAATATCCCGATTTTGTGCGTCTGACCCAAAAGTTTGGGCCAGATGCTTTAGCTGTTTGATGTGCTGGAAGGGATCTTCAGAATTAAGCCCATGGAATTTAGGTATAGCATGAATCATGTTGGGCTTCAATTCGGAATCAAGTCCTCCAGCCGGGATTCTGACTCGAGGCTCAATGGGCATCGCAGCAGGATTGTAATGGTCCCGCATCATAGGACGCTGCGGTGGGTGCACAAAGTTTTGGAAGAGGTCATTGAGTCGCTGGAGCTGATGCTCCAGATTATTTTCTTCCTCAACTGGCTGAGCCATGATGGGGGAAGAAGAAGAGCTTGGTTCTAAATCAGATGAGAGAATAATGTGGTGGGGTTGCTGTTCAAACACAGGCGTCGAGGCTGGGCCTTGACAAGAGTGAATTCCTAAAGGAGATCTTAAGGGTGGTCTTAAGGATCTCCTACCGTTCATGCACTGTTGGAGGAGAAGAGCTTAGAAGGTGCTGGACCCAATCAAGACACCCAAAAATGTGTTGGGTGACTATAGAGGTGAGGGGCAGAAGGACCCCTTGATCAAAAAGATCGTCCACCTGAGAATTACCTGGGCAGCCAGAGAGGGTGAGTCCCGCGAAGACCCCTACACGGTAGAGCGTCCCCACGGGTTACAGGGTTTCCCCCACCCGACCTCTCTTGTCACTGCGGTTCCAGGTAGACCAGAATGGGGATCTTGACCTCTTAAGTCTACCAATTTTGGTTTAAGATCAGGGTGCTTAAGGTTCCACTTGAACTTTTAAGTATTTTGAGTGAAAAAGTGACCTAATTTTAAGGTTGATTGACCCAAGGGGTCAACTTCACCTCTTGTTCCTTTGAAAGCTTTTGGGTCCTTTCTTTTAAGGTTCAAATGGATTTAAGAGCCTGATTTGCTTAGGGTTCCTCTTGTATAGATCTTTTCAAACAAGGTTTAGGTACACCTCTTTTTGGGAAGATCTTTTCTTTGTTAATAGAAGGTGTGTCTCTAAAAACCCTAGCTTTTCAACTCCTGAGTTGGCTCTAGTTGGTCCATTTCAGTTGCCTCAAAAATGTAGTATCTAGGGCTCAATCAAGAAGGTTTTAGCCCTAGTTACCTTAGTTGGATGGACAGTTAAAATGTGTGGAAATGAAAAATTTAGGCAACTTTGAGGAATTACTATGTATGATGCAGGTAGCCCTAAGTTGATTTTTCTTTTCGTTCCTTTTTAGATTTTAAGGGAGTTTAAGAGAGGGCTAATGAAGATTACCTGTTTGTTGGAGTGTTTGTTGTGCGGCTGCTCTTCTCATTTTTACCTGCACATAAGAGAGAGAAAAAGATTAGCAATCTCTTAAAAGAATTTCAAATCTTCTAGAATAGCAGTTGCTCCCCGGCAACGGCGCCAAAAACTGGTTACACACGAATCCCCTACAGTTTTTTTTATTATTTCGTCGTAGTATAGTATAGAGAAGTGGTTACCAGTTTAATACAATTTGTTACTCGGAAAAAGAGTTCCCGAGGTCGAATTCAAGAAGCAAGTTGTATTCTATAAGTACAATGTTTCTATTACAAAAATAAGAGAGAGAGAGGGAGAAATAAATCTGAGTCTTGTGGCTTCTCTTCTCTTTCTTAGCTTATCTTCTTCTTCTTCTCTGCCTTCAGTTCTTCTTCTGCTTCTTCCTATTTCTTTTCTTATTCAGAGCTTCTTGTCTTCGTCTCTTTATCTTCTCTTCTTTCTGCCTCAGCTGCAGAACTTTTCTTCTTGCGGTCCTTTGCCTTGCTCAGCTGCACGGCTTCTTTCTTCTTCTTGTTTTTCTTCTGTTCTTTAGTTCCTCTTCTTCTTCTGCTTCTTCTATTTCTTTTGTTCTTCAGAGCTTTTTTTTCTATTTCTTCTCTTCTTTCAGCTTTGTCGCTCGTCTTCTTCTTCTCTCTGTCTTTTCTTCCTTCTTCTTTCTGCCTTTTCTTCCTTCTTTCTGCCTCAGCTGCAGAGCGTCGTCTGATTTTCCAATCAGATGACTTAAGTCGCCGCTGCTACAGTGCTGCTTGGTGCTCCTCCTTCTTCTTCCTTCAGTCTTCTTCGTCGGCCTTCTTCTTCTCTGCCTCGCCTGTTCCTGCACACACACCACAGCCAACGCAAAACCTACCCCTTTCCCTCTACCCAAACGTCTCTCTCTTTCTCAGACTTCGCTCGTAGGATAGCTCTCCCAGAGCCGCCGGGTAATCGGGTCGGGCTTCGTACCCGTGACCAGGCGTACCGGCGTGAATGGTACGCGAGGAGTGCGCAGGTAGGGTGTCGGGTCGGGTCTGCCGAATTCGAGTGGTGAGCTCGCGGACCGGGCGGGTGAGTGGGGGCGGGACCTCACCCCGGTGCGTTCGGAGGCAATAAGGCTATTTCACTTTTACAATTTAAACCGGTGTGTGGCTTCAGGATCTTCCGAGGTGGGACTAAATGTCCCACCCCAATTTGGCGCCTGCAGCTGAGAAAGCTGCAGGCAATCGCGGCTGTTGCGAGGTCTTCTCTTCAGCTGAAGGCCTGGGCAGCTGCGTGGTTGCAATCCGTGCGTCCTGGAACGCAGGCCTGGGCGGAAGCGAAGCTGCAGTTGCAGAACGAAGGAGCTTCACCTGTTCGGCAATGGCGGCGAAGGACGGGTAACCTGATCACAGAGATACGGCCTCTCGGCCTAGTCAGAAGGTGCAGGGAGCTTCGCCGGAGTGCGGCGAAGCTCGTGTGGGTGGTGGCGAGGCGTGGGGCGACGTGTAGGGCCTGCCCTAGGTCGGACTGTGGCCGGGGGAGTGGGTTTGTTCGGGGGAGTGATGTGGAGGTAAGGAGTGGCAGTGAAGGGGCGGAAACGGTTTAGTGGGATGAGGCGGAGGTTTTGGGTCGGTCGGCGAGTCGTGTGGACTGGCGGAATAATGGGAGCGACTCGCCGGAGGTGGGTCGGAGATGTGGAAGGTGATGGTGGTCGGGTCGGTCGAGGGTCTAATTGAACAAATTAAAATAGGGAAAGAAAGAGGGGAGAAAGAGGAGTAACTGTTACCTACTTATAGGGGCGAAGGAGGCCGGAGTGGGGCGACAGTCGTATCGACTGTCGCCGAAGAAGAAGGTGCCCAGAGAGAGGGAGCGGCGGCGAGGAGAGAGCGGAAGAGCACGCGCTGGATACGGCGCGACGCGGGAAGAGTGGGAGAAGGTGGCTCTGCTGCTCGTATTGTGGCAGAGCGACGAGGAGGAGGAAGAACCGCCGGAGCTGGAGAGCTTTTGCTGGAGTGGGAAGAGAGGAAGGAGGGGGTGTTTCTCCGTCAGATCCGAGCTGCTGAATGCGGCAGACAGTGGCGGTTTTTATAGAGGCGAAATCAAAGAGGAAGGCGAAGGGAGACGACGTGCCTCCCTCGCCGGAGGATGGCTGGATTGCCACCCATTCCTTCCGCGCGTTCGCACGGAAGGTGTGGGCGATGGCAGAGATCGTGGAGGTGTCCCTGCGACAGCAGACGTCACAGGGAACACCCCGTTCAACTAGCAGAGGGTCGCCCTCACCCTGCGCGGCGCCATGCCTCGCCGGAGCATGGCGCTGCTCAGGGTTTTACAGGGAGGACCCAAATGCAAAAATGATGAAGAATTAGGGGCCAAAATGCGAGGGTTTCAAAAGTTGAGGGTCAAAACGTATTGGATGAGGACCAAAATGCAAAGTCGGTCAAGAAGGTCTCTTCTTAGGCTCAAGTTTTTATGCATGACTAAATGGGACCTAAGGATTCTAATGGTGAATTTTATTTCTAGGTCAGACCTTGGTTGACTGGCCAATTTACGTAAAAATCCAAATTAAATCATTAATTGGGCATGGTTCTCAATGTAGGTCAAAATGGGTTCCTAAAACCAAATTGAAGGTTCTAAACCCTAGAGATTATTTTTATATGAATTTTAGAGGTTTTAGTAGATTTTTTATTTGCCTCGAATCTTGTGAATTGGAGTGGGTTTGTTTTAGGGTTACAGATTGTCATTTAATTCCTTGGAGTTGCTGTAGCCCTTATCAGATCAGATCATCCCACTTTCCTTCTTATTAGGTTAGTTTGACCTATGTTTGGACCCTGAGTTACCCTGTTTGCAGATTGTGCTGGTAAAATTGCATTTTTACCCCTTATGACTTATTTTCTTCTTAGACTCAGAATTCTCTGAGTTAAGCCTTTCCTTGAGTTATGTAGGAGCTTTTATCCTCTGTATTAGGTCAAAATGAGCTAGTTATGGCTCATGATGAGGTTCTTATCAACCCCTGTTTCTGAGAGGGCTAGGCCCTATACTGTTCCGTGTTGTACTTTGGGCGTACCTGCTAACAGAAACGACTGACCGCGTGTCAGTGCAGGATAGCTACCTATATGCTTATTACACGTGTCGTAGTCACCGCTATGCCTTGACAATGACCGTGGGGGACTCTCCCGACTAGGAGAGCACCACGTGTACCTTCTACTCTTCGGAAAAGACTGCAATCAAGATCATTCCCACGAGGAACATGCAAGATCAAGAATATCTAAATTTTGAGAAAATGGGTGAAAAGGAAATACACATAAAATAAATAAATAGAAAAGAGAATTAAACTTGCTACTTTTACTGTTTTAGATAGTGTAGATACCACTCTACTCAGCATTCCCTGACTGTGTCTTTTCATAACACTGTTCAGGACCAGGAGTTAAGCAACCCGAGCTTCCACCTGCGGAGGGTGCTAGGCCCAGTTGAGCCTAGCCGTAGTTTTCTGCACTTCCTTGTTGTACTCCCTTACTGTTGTAGTGAGTATTCAAACTTTTTCTTAGCTACTCTTGTCTCTACTATTACTTTCATTTCCGTTGTTCTGTTGTTGTGGTGGTATGTAATGGAATAGCAGCTTTACTTTCCATTACTGCTTGTATGCTTTTACTGCTTAGTTATATTGCATGTGTGAATGTGATTTACTTTCTTGCTTTTTAGTTATTTCTTGTTGGACGACTGGGTCTTGGGATTAGTTGAGGCGAGCCGATTTCAGGTCCTGTAGGGATCTGAGAACTGGGTTGTAACAGCAGGCATGTGCCTGTGTGCGTGGACCCGAGTAGGCGAGCGTGTGTGTGGCTTGTGATGGGCCTGAGACTATGCATTGGTTAAAATTGATAAGAATCCACCTAATCTAAACTAAGCATGGGCCTAGTAGGGCTTGGTCCCACCCTACGGGGTGTTGTGTATCCTCGAATAGCCCATGCCACCCACTTAACAAACTTTTTGATAAGTGAAGAAGAGAGTGGCGAAGCAAAAATTGGCTAAGTGTGGAAACCTTAGTTGCACAGTAAAAGCGAGATCCTTAAGGAAATAAGCTAAAGAAGAAAAGCTAAGGAGAGAAAGAAATTGAAAGAGAGGATTAAGACAAAGAGAATGATTCAAAAGAATTCAAGATAAAGATGAGAATCAGACATCTGAAATAATCATCAAAAGTCTAATCTTTACTTTGAAGTCATCTAATATTCTTATCAAACGTTTGATTGAAGGCTAAGAGCTGTGAAGAAGAGTTAAGCTTTATAATGACATAGAAGGTACCTTTATTCATTGTAATTTATTTTTATGCCTTGTATTCTTGTGAGAATTGTAATATACATTTGGTATGCAATGTAAATCTTTCACGTACATTTCTTTTCTATAATGGAATATTGCATGCTTTAATTGTCTACTCTTTTGTGCAAATATTCATGTGCTTAACATATATTATAATTATTGTAGTAATTAGTTAGTCATTAATTTAACTAATAAAAATAGTGAATTAGAATTACAATTATACCTCCCAGTGAACGACCTGGACTTAATCAGTTAAAAAGAACTTAAATCTAAATATTATGTTAACTTGACCCTATACTACCTAAATGACAATGATTCAAGTTAACCTAAGTCATTTCTTACAAGATTAATTAATACTTTTAACCTTAATTAACTACGTTGAGAAATTACACATCATTTACCTCCATCCAGTGGATAACATACAAGGCACAATCGTTGCTTCCAGCAAGTTGTTGCGGGGCATTCTTCTCAACCACTATTACAAAATTTTCTAGCTGGACTGGTTACAATGACTTGATGTATCTCAAAATCAACACTATCTGCAAATATACAATCAAATTATATACTTTCATGTCATTCTTAAAGTTCTACAACAATGTGCAATGCTTATCACCTTATTTACAAACTCCCCCTCCTTATGTTGGTCGCAGCCATATCTTCTCTTAAGCATGCTGTTATAGTTAACAATGTTCTTGGTCACAAACTTAAACTCCAAGAGGTGCCAATGATTTAAACCATTTATTAGTACAAACAACCGCTCACAGTTTCGGAGGAAGTCCTCCTCGTAAGACATAAATTTTATTGCTTCTTGTTCTTGTCTTACCACCAGCTTGTTTGTCACCCAATATGACATTATGTAGGTCCTTTTCCTATTCTCCTGGCTCAAACTATCATGGAAAATCCTCACCATTGCATTTATAAACTACACATTATTTTGAAATGCAAAGAAAACTTCTCCCTATAGTTATATAAATTAAGTTCCTTACCTCAACGGGGGTGAATGAGCTCTTTTAAGGATGTCAATAACCGTATCTCTATTGATCGACACATTCCCGACTGGTGTTGACCAAACCGTTGTTGTTTTCCTCTTCTTCGAGAATAGGAGACTATCAACCACTTCTCTCTCCTCCCCTTCCAAGATCCTTACTAAAGGAATATCCAGATTCTTTATCCACCAGTATCTACCAATTGGATTGGCACTTCTAACATCACTCGCTGCACCTTTCCCTTTAGGATCTGCTTGCAACATCTTCAGTTCCTCTTCCACATTTGATGCTTCTTCTTGTTTCTTTCTCCTAGTTTTGATCCAAAGGATCATCGATGAGATTTTGGTGTCTCCTTATTATTGCTTCTGCTACCCATGCACTAAAAAAACCACATCAATGAAATTTAAGCCAACCATTCAACATATTCAATACTTCAAAACTCAATAATATATTACTTCCTCACACTTATAGATACGATTTTAAAGAACGATAACACCTGCTGTCAACAAAATACTAATTCATTGCCATGTGCTAATAGTATAGAAATAAAAGTGTACCTTATTTTCTGCAACCGTAGCACTTTCCTCTATCTGAACATGTTTCACATTTCCATACATTCATATGCAGTCAGCAGGTCACTCATTCAACATTATGTAATTCCCCTATTTCCTTTTAGCATTCCACAATACATTTGTTATCAGTAAGTAAACCTACCATTTGCCAATACCAGCAGTGACCTAAACTACAAGCTACTTTATCCTTACTACACAAAGAACTACTTATCTATATGTAAATAAATTATTCAGATATCTTACCCGCTTTGCTAATGGTGTGTGGTCATCATCGTCCACCTCAAACACGACTTCCCTTTTTTTCTTTTGGCTTTCATCCTCGTCAAACAATCTTTTTCTCATGCTACCTATAGTACTTGCATCGACTGCATGCTTCCTCTTAATTTCATCCAATAGTTCCACCACCCCCTATGTCCACTTGCCTGGTGGTGAACTCCACTCCTTGTACACAATTATTTGTTTGCCAAAATCTTCCTTTCTTTACTTCTCCTCTTCTTTTGATCTTCCTTCCACATCTTCCCTCTTTCTTTTGGCTTCTTCTTGCAGTTCATACGTCACCGCAGTGATGTTCAAGTTGAAGTTTGGAATTTATCAACCGTGGGAGCAAGGTGTCCAAATTCTTCAAGTGGCTCCTTAGTGTACCTTGATGATGCAGTTGCAACTTCTGCTTTGGGTACCTTCTCCAAACATGTTGCCTCACTATCCTCATTCTTCAAGAAGATGCCCCCGTATGCATCAACTGCATCAATTATCCTTCTTAGCCCTTCAGAAATGCCTAATGACAACGATTGGGATGTGGTGGTGGATGTGATCTTAACAACATATGGAGATCTCGGATCTTTGCAATTTTTACTTCACTTGGCACATCCCTTTCATCCTTACCATTGCCCTCATCACCACCGATGCATGGTGTTTCTATGCTAGAAGCTTTGTCATTTTTCGTACACTTCAATTACAATCACACTTATGTTAGTTACACAATAAAGGAATTGCAGAATTTCTATTTAATTACATAATCATCCTTACCATTTCTACTCCCAACATTTGCACTTCACTTGTTCCTAAACTTCGTCCAACATCCAACTTGTCTTTCATTGTGCTCCACTCCTCCTTCAACTTCTTGTAGTCCTCCCGTTGTAAGCTAAGCTCCTCCTACAGCCTCTTGATCATCTCATCCTTCTCTTCCAATTGCTTCTTCAGGTTACTATTGTGATCGAAAATCGCATTTTTGATTAAAATAGCATCGTAATACAGTTGAGAAATCCGATTCAACAAAAATTAAGTAATGAGACGGTGAGTCCCAATCGATCTCAGGGAGGCGTTTAGAAAAATGAAATTGATTTTGATTTCCTTGCTTAAAATCGTACACCGGTTTCAAGCCTGCAAATGTAAGTCTTACCAGTCGCGTTGTTAACCCTAACTACGTGTATGTGTGTCAGATAAACAATGAATGTGAATGTATGTGTACTAGTATGCACCATTCTAACTTCACGATGGCTATTTACGGAAAACGCATCAATCGCAAGGTCATTGATATCTTCAGGAACCGACATTTTGTTGCATTAAAATAAGAGATTAAATCAGGCAACTGATAATCACAATATAGATATGTGAATCGATTATCAGGAAAGCTTGTACATGAAAGCTTAAAAATAGGAATTCTAGCTATCAGAAAATAGATGCATGCATCATTTAGGCAGAGGATCGCTATACTAATAAGCAAAAAAATAATACAGAAATTAACTATGAAGAACTAGGCTAGCTAATTAGAAATTAGGGCATTGGAGGTGGTCTCCAATGGCCTGTGTGGCTTGAAGTGGTAGGAGGGAAGAGAGGGGCGGCCAAGGTAGTTGGCCAGCCTCTTGAGAAGGTGGTGGAGAGGTGCTCTAGCCTTGGACGTGTAGATGGAAGTGATAGAGGTAATGGAGCTCATGAAATGGAGTGCACATGAATGAAAGCTAAGGCTAGATGCTAGATGGGGGTCCATGGCCATCCAAGGGTGTGTTTTTATAGACTTAGGGGTGGCTCCTCTAGAGAAGTGTGGAATTCTCTAGAAGAGCCTCATTTCAAGATGGGTAGGAGTGAGTCTTCTTAGATCCACAAATTGCGAATCTAAGAATGGACCAACTTGGTTGCTATTTTTGGCAACCAAAGTGGCGCCACCTAGCGAAGACTTTAGAGGACTCTAGAGTGGACAGCTATGTGTGTGTGTGTGTGCACGCGCGTGACTAGGTGGGTGTGATTAGGTGGTCTAGGTCGAGTCCTATAGGTCTAGGTGATTGGTTTTAGGTAGGCTCCTAGAATGAGGGTTATAAACCCTAATACTAATGTGAAAGTGCAATTAAGCTTAATACAAGTTTAATTGAGTGGATGTGTGTCTAACTGGGAGAGAAAATACCTAATAAGGTCAGGCTTGAGTCAATTGGACTCTCACTGAGTCCAATTAGACTTGTGCTGGTTGAGATCTTAGCTCAATTGGACTCTATGAGTCCAATTGAATATGTGAAGTGTAATTGACTTAGATCCAAGTCAATTAGGTTTAGTGAGAACCTAAGTACATTCTTAGAAGGGTCCCAAGGTAGTGTACTAGGCTTAGGGTACCTTAATTTAGGTTCCCTAGGGTGCAAAATTGGGTTTAGAGGCTTAGGAAACCAAGATCCAATCTTGATTTCAAAAACAAGGATTGGAGAAGAGTTCCAAACGTCTAATTTAACAATTAGACGACTTATACTTCAAACTCAGAAGTCCATAACTTTGGTTTGGATGTCTAAAGTTGAGTCAGAGAGGAGTTTAGGTTATGTCTTGAAATTCTACAGAAATTAGACATCTGACATCTTGTTCGGACGTCTAATATTCTAGTAGAATTGGGTTCTAGGTCTGTGGGTGGTGTCTAAGGGTTCTGGACGTCCAGCAACCTACCTGAACATCCAGATATGGGCTAGAATGAGAGTTTTGAGGTATCCTAGGCTGAGGTGACCCAATCTAAGGGTGGCTACGGTTTAAGAGGGTCTCTAAGGCTATCCTAAGGCTAGGAAAGGTCCTATGTTCTTCATAATTTACTCCTACATTAAAATTCTACTTGGTAGAGTAGTATACCTCTCCCTACATTATTTCTTCCTCTTTATTCCAAGGCTTCTATTCCAGCTCTGCTGTAGCTCTAGCTTCTTCCCTACTTCCGGTCCAGCTACAGGCCATCTCCTGAGCTTCTTATTGATTACACTCCAAATAATGCACTAATCAGTACATTATAACATTATTTCATGCATATCTAAATAAAGCAGGAAAAGATGAAATGTATACTATTCATGTATGAATTACATTACACTTATGCTATGTTCTAACTTAATTTAGGTCATTTAAGTCCTATGATTGCTGCACAATCAGATACTAACCTCAACCTCATTATTTCCTAATTCGTTTACATTTTCCTGAGGCAAATGTCTTGGCAGTCTATTGTCAACAACTACTCCCCCATCCATCTTCTCAACCACTGCCTCTAGCAGATTTGATGTTGTTGCCGGCAACTCCTTCTCTTCCTGACCCTCATGAACATATGTTGCGCCCTCTGTAGCATCTATGACTACTTCATTGATGCCAACATCTAGAATTTCAAAAGGATGCCTATTGAATTTGCAATTAGTCAAATTCACTAACTTCAACTTGGCCCTTCTTAGTAGATTGGAAATCATCATATTTGGGTTCCATTTCCCAACTAATGGGAACGCATTCTCTTTTATTGAAGCTCAGATTAATAGATTCTCATTTTGTCAGATATGCAATCAACAAAATTTACAAATCATACATACCATAAACATAATGATACAATTCAATTCTACTACTAAATGAATAGGTATGCATTTCCTTATCGTCAACAATGAACTGCATCCTTTCAAGTAGCCATAACTCCTCCCTTCAGCCATTTTGTGACCGTCAACTTCAATGAGGAATGGATGTGGGCATAAATCGCCCTTGCCCATGCATAGCTATGAAGTTCCTCCAACCTCATTACATAATCAAACAAGTTGCAGTAGATGTTGTGGTCACCGTGAGGAAACAAAAATGCACCTAAACAAATCAAAATCACAAGTTTCAACTACTCCTTCCTAATCTCCTCCCGAACAACCGCTTCCCCCTCCAATTTAAGAAGTGTAGTTAGGGTTATTTTCACATTGAACACTGTCAACATATTCACTGGGAAGTGTTTCTTCAAGAAGTTTGCACCTTCTCTGTCTTCAGCATTTAGAGATACTTCATCCCCATTCAATTGAAGGTTTGTAATGTGCACTACATGTTTTGGCAGAAACTTCAACTTCTTCCTACCAATTCTGAATGTTTCATTCTCCTTATCATAACAACATAATTACTGATAATACAGCTAGAGGTCCTTCTTCGGATAAATATCTCTTGCAATGATTGTGAAGGGCGTCTCCAAGAATACCTCCCTCAGATGTCTCAGGCATAGCTTGAGGTAAACATCCTCGAAATTCCTATACGAGCATCTCGCATTTTAACTTCTTCCAATCCGCATTTGCCTCCGCCTCCTATACTTCCTCATTCAACACATCAAATTCTTCATCGTCATCATCAGCTCTCTCCACTCTTCTCTTCCTAATGTGTACCTTCTTCCTTGCAGATCTACTACGAGCACCTCTCGATGAGCTGCCCTCAGCAGCATCCCTTCTTGCAACCTTCCTTGTCTTCCCTTCACCTACCTTCCTCCCTTTGCATTTCTTTCGAGACACACCCTTCAGATCCTCATCAGTAAACACCTTTCTCCCTCTCTTCTTCCCACTTCTTCCCTCCAACTTTTCCATCTCCTTGGATACCTTCCTTCTCTTCCTCTTCTCAGAACTCCTCTTCTTCTTTGGTCTCTCCTTTCAACTAACTCTCTCTATTGAGCTTGGTTCTTGTTTTTCCTCATCTCCTCCTAAATGTTAATAGTAATGACAATTACGATAATAATTGAAGGCAAATGCAAATGTCATTCTAACAGAAATAAATGAGGTGGTTGCCAATAGCATTAAGAAGTACCTCTCATTGCCTCTAGCGTGTATTTTAATTTTTCTTCCATTCCTGCTTCTAGCAACACCTTTTTATACCATCTTTTTGCCATAAGCATCATATCCGTGCAAAATATTGCATGTGCTACTTTTGGTAGAAATTTGTTTAACAATGTCATTGCTTGCAATAATATTCAAGAACATTACTAACCATGTTATCGACGAAGCGATCACAAAAATAGAAAACAATGAGGTTGCAGGCAGCAGTAATTAAAGTCTTAAGTGCACCTCATTGTTGCTAGCTGGATATTTAATTTTCTTTAGTTCATGATGTCATTATCCTCATACTTGACCACTAATCCTCCCCCACCAAACAAATAACGGAGGTGTTGCTTCTAGCAAAAAAGTGGAAAAACATGAAGTTGCTGGCAGTAGGAATTAACTAAAATTACTGATCATGCTAGCAGCAATGAGGGGAAGTTCATATTGCAATAAGTATGTATTTATTTAGTTCTTGCCAACACAACCTTGCTACCAATAACTAAAGATATGCTACCCGCATTATAATTGTTTCTCCTAACTCTTTTTCAGCTTGTTACATTTTTTTTACGCTTCCAGCATCTTCCAAGAATGACCTCAAATTGGTCTCTCTTGCTCACAATTCCACCACAAAACATTATACTAGATGTAAAGAAAACATAGACGAAGTCATTATAATCATGTTATTAACAATAACATCACCCCACTCCTTGTAATATGATTGACTATCACAAAACATCCCAAATTTCTTAACATGTCCAGCCATTATAGCAAGTCGATAGCATCCAACCCATGTGTGGTGACGTAAGAACAGCATCTTCACAAATCACAAAATGTTGACCTCCTCGACCATTACCAGTTTGTATGGTTCGTAATAACCATTAGCTTCCTCTTCTTCCTTTCTGTGCTCCTCTCCTTCAAACCATTTCTCATGAGAAAGCGTCGTTGCGTATTCTTCAACATCATCTTTCTCGACAACATCCTCCCTCTCCATTGCTATGGCTTGTGCGAGAGCATTGATGCCTTGACGTTCCTTTGACTTCCTATCAAAGCCACCACCCAATACTGCCACCTCTTTAGTAACACCCCCCTCATTCGCTTGATGACAAACACACATCAACTCATGATAAAATGTTTATTTATATAGTCCTAGGCTTAGCATTGCATATCATGTTATAAATATTGCATAACATCCATTGCATGGCATTTAGGATAGTTGTGTATTATGTACATTAATTCTTCCATTTTATATGGCCAGGATGTAGTGCGACATCTTTACGAGCTTCGGATGAAGAATTCGACCGAACGGATAGAGTAGGAGGGGGGTAGAGAAGTTGCAAGTGGAGTGAATGCCTTGAATTGGTGGTTGCAAGTGGAGGGGGGTAGATAGGAGGGGGGTAGAGTAGTTGCAAGTGGAGTGAATGCCTTGAATTGGTGGTTGGAAGGGGTTTAAATAAGGAGAAGGGCCTTCCAAATGAAGAAGGGGCTTTAGCGACGTCCGGGACATCGCTAAAAACCTTCCCAAAATGTTGGTGAAGACCCCTGCCCGCCGGCCGCTCGCCTGCAGCCGTGCTTCCTCGTGTCCGATCCGTGTGCGTGCACCACAAGCCGTCCGATCGGACGGCTGGGATCTCATGCGAGGCGCTCGCCTAGATCGCACCCTTACGCCCGCATCATCGCGCGCGTCTGGCCAGGGCGCATCTGCGGGTGCCACGTCTCACTATCTCGTCCCTCCGCTGCTGATCGGGTAGCGCAATTTTGCCCGCACACGTCGTCGTCTCCGCAATTCAGCTCCGCGCTACTCGAACGCACGTCACATGAGCGCAAGCATGCGCTCCAACCGCTGCGCTATGCCCATCGCTTTGTCGCGGCGAGTGCAGGCGTGTGTGCGGTTCTCAGCCGTTCAATCGGAGATCGACGGCTGAGATCTGACCTCCGGGTGAAGGTGGCGATCTGGATGTGGTGAGCGGGTGCCACGTGGCGTGCCATGGGCCGTTGATCATTAGATCAACGGTCAGAACTTCTTGGGCCCATTGTGGAAGCTCCGGATGTCGGATTTGGCCGATTTTAAGTCTGTTGGACTCCGTTCGTTGTTCTGAATCCATCCGTGCGGTCCGATTGCTCATCTGAGGCCTGCTTTGACAAGTGCTCATACAAATGGCCATTAATACTATTTTATAAACAATCTTAACATATGATGCATGCAATGCTCCCATTCTACTTATGTTGTGTTATCTGTGCCTTTTATTCTTAAGATGGGCCCCATTTAATAGAATTATCACCCCAAGATGCAGTGTTATCATACCCCCATGCTTACTCCTTGCTAGTCCCTAGCAAGGTTTATTCTAGCCTTTATTTTCTGTCAGAATTTAAGAAGTAATTACTTAGACATTTCGTCACTTGTCAATAGGAGGAAATACACTAAGATCTTAATCTACAAAGACTAAGCAGCGCCCGGGTGTCTGCCAAAATACAAATCGCTTGAATCCTTGCTTTCATGATGTAAATATACATATGTATATATATTTTTTTAGATTTTTTTTTTTTGGAATTCAGAGTGGGATGTTAACTTTTTACGGCTACCCAACCCACCCAAAACTCGGACAAAACTCTAAGTGCTAAGCATCTTGGTGTGAAGATCATGATAGACTCACTCAACAGTAATTCATACAGACTCCGGGTTTCTACGCCCCTAGGTGTCCAGAAGAAGAAGTATTTTGCCTAAAGGTGTATTTGTTCGATTAGTAGCTTTCTCCCTACGTTTGTTTTAATTGGGGTCAACACAAGGATTTTTCCAATGTATATCTCCCCGGCTTGTACTACATCCTCGGTTCTTCCTTAAGTATTTTGGTTCTTTTTGTGCAATTACTGAGCTGGGCTCTGGACAACCGACCAATGGGCTGTTACTCACAATCACTTGCCGGCCATACTCGTGCGGTGAAATGTGGCTTATTTTGTTTTCTTCTCTTTTTTTTTTTTTTTCTTGGTGGCTTCCCTGATCTCAAATGTACCTAGAGGCAATGAAGAAGAAGTGGTCCTGTGGCTGGGCTCTGGACAACCTACCAATGGGTTGTTACCCATGACAACTTGCTAGCCACACCACCCTAGAGAGTTCATTAGCTACCCAATTTCTGTCAAAATCTTCGAGGAGTGAGTCTGTACAAATATGTGTGCAGATTGTTAGACTCAAAGTCCTTCTGAGTTAGAGGGTGAGTTGATAAGTCGTATACTTATCACCTTATTTACTAGGTGGATTAGAGTAGCTTAAGGTTGCAAGGATTTGAAGCTAAATCTATATTTTAATGGACACCAGAGCTGATTAAGCCTGAAGGCCTGAAAAGTCTAAGTGTTCAAATTCTTTTTGTATTATTTCCCGCTATTGACAAGTTTCTAATGCCTAAGTTTCTTCCTAAATTCATTTTTTTTATTTTAATTTTATTTTATTCAGACTGATTAAGTGAGCTCAGGATCATGCAATTTACCAACCCCCCCCCCCATGCTTAAGTTGGACAATGTCCTCATTGGCAAATACATGGATGCAACAGGGGTTTAAAAAGATATTACCAGAGTGACGTAAAATACCGGATCAGCCTGAATCCTTTAGGTTGCCTCCTAGGAAGCGTTGAGTTTAACGCCTCCAGCTGGGCGGTGCTTCATGTCATCCCTCGATGAGGGTGACACTCTCCTTTGGGACAACTTGGGCTAGGAAGTGTTTCAATCTTTGACCATTAACTGTAAAAGTGTGCTCAGTGTTTGGATCAATGATTTCAACCACCCCATTAGAGTGAGGCTTAACCACCCGAAATGGTCCTGTCCATTTGGACATGAGTTTCCCCAGAAAGAGTTTTAGGCAAGCATCGAAGAGCCAGACTTGCTGGTTAGGCTCAAAGGTCTTTATATGGATGAGTCGGTCGTCACCGACTTTCATTTTCTCCTTATACATTCGACTATTCTCAAAGGCATCCCGACGAATTTCTTCGAGCTCAAAGAGTTGGAGCGTCCTCTGCGCACCGGCTAATTGGAAATCCATGTTACATTGCTTAACAGCCCAGTAAGCCCAGTGTTCCAATTCGACAAGAGGATGGCAGGCTTTGCCAAAGACCAGGCGATAAGGCGACATGCCTATCGGGGTCTTGAAAGCAGTCCTGTATGCTCATAGGGCATCATCTAATCATGTGGACCAGTCTTTCCTGTCAGGTCTCACAGTCTTTTGTAAAATGTTTTTGATTTGTCTATTTGAGACCTCGGTCTGCCCATTTGTTTGCGGATGATACGGGGTAGCAATGCGGTGGTTAACCCTGTATTTTCTAAGTAGGGCACCGAATTGGGAGTGAATAAAATGGCTTCCACCATCACTGATCATGGCCTTTGGTATTCCAAATCGAGAGAAAATGTTCTGTTTAACAAAGTCCATGACAGTCCTGTGATCGCATCAGCGGGTGGGGACAGCTTCAATCCATTTAGAAACATAGTCTACTGAGACTAGGATGTACTCAAAGCCATTGGATGGTGGAAAGGGGCCCATAAAATCGATACCCCAAACGTCGAAGATTTCGACAATCAAGATGGGCTGGAGGGGCATCATATCTTTTCTGGTCATGGTCCCCAGCGTTTGGCAGTGTGAGCAAGTCTTGGCAAAGTTGTGTACATCCTTAAATAAGGAAGGCCAGTAAAATCCAGACTGCAGAACCTTAGTAGCCATTTTCTTTCCAGAGAAGTGGCCACCACAAGCTTGGCCATGACAGAAAGAAAGCACACTCTGAACATCGTTCTCAGGGATACACCTCCTGATGATCTGGTCGGCACAGAGGCGAAACAGCATGGGATCATCCCAGAAATAGTGCTTGGCCTCAGCCAAAAACCTGTTGGCATAGACCCGGATAGGATGTGTTAATATAGTGATTTTATCATTGAAATGAGTATAGTGGTTAACCTAAATCGAGCATAACCATCTCTTTACAAAATTTTTAACCTGGCCTACTTGATTTTATCTTGGTCACTTTTAGGCCCAGGGTCAAACTCAGGGAAGTGGAATTAGAAGAAGTTTCTACGCCTTTCCTACAATGAATCTCTTCCGTTCGTTTATTATGTTTCTGGTGTTTTTCTATTTAAGATTTTTTTCTGATAATTTTTGTCCTTGAGGTACACCCTCAAAATCAGGTTCTTGGCTTTGAGCCAAATTAGGGTTCAAAAATGGGTCTTGCTATTTGCAAGACTAAGTACCTGCAAGTTAAGGATTATCTTTTCTCTTTTGTATATTTTTTTTATCTTTTTAATGGTAGGAAAGAGAAATAGAAATAAAGTAAATATAGTATATATATATATGTATATATTATATATTTATAAAGGGGTGGGGGTGGAGGTGGAGATGGCGTGTAGCACGGTGTCAAGTTGGTCGTCGTTTAAGAAGACTCAACCAACAGGACGGAATGCCACATGGAGTGTAAGGTGGATTGGTGGAACATGAGTGCGAACACGCTTTATGTATGCGTGTATTGGGGAATATCAGCAACTGGTGCAGATATTCCCGCGATACAACGTATGGTAAGTGATATGAAAATATATATATATGTATATATGTAAATATATATATATGGTTATAAATATATAGGTATATATGTAGTTATATATGTATATATATATAGATATGTAAATATATGTATAGATAGATGTATATGTATGTATATATATATATAATTATATATATATGTATGTATATATAACTATATATATAGATATGATATATATATGTGTATATATGTATATATATGTATATATGTACATATATATATTAGTATAAGTATCTATGTATATAGATATATGTAGATAGGTACACACACACACACACACACACACATATATATTTATAGCTATAGATATATATATGTATATATGTATGTATATTTGTATATATATATGTGTAAATATATGTGTATATATATGTATATATACTTATACTTAGTTATATAGGTACTAATATATGTATAGATATAGGTGTGTGTGTATATATATATATATATATGTATATATATATAAGTATATAATAGTGTATAGGTGAGTGGATGTGTGTACGAGAGTGTGTATGTGTGTGTGTATGTGTCTGCAAAGAGAGTGAGAGAGTGCTGTGAGAGAGAGAGAGAGAGAGAGAGCATCTGCTGAGGAGGAAGGTGTGTGCGTTAAGTCGTCTGAGGCAGCCAGGCGTCGTCTGATGGTCCCGCGCACGCGCAAGCACGTAGGCACGCGAGGGAGCACGCACGCAGAAAGGAGTGAGCGCGAGCGAGAGACCGTAGCGCACTGCTCTGCGTAGTGAGGCGGGTGCAGACGAAGGCACTATGCGCTGAAGCGGGCAAAGACGCCAGCGGGTGCGGGCGCTGGCAGACGCGGGCGCAAGCGCTGGAGCGGGCGCGGGGAGAGATGCGGGCGTGGGCTGGGTCCAGTAGCGGCACGTCGGGTGACCGGTTAAGTGAGAAACTTACCTGTCACCGCACTGTAGCCACAGTGTTCTACTGAAACGCGTGAACAATGGCTAAAGTGCGCGGTCGGCTCGCGCGACCGCCTGTGCCCGGTGCTGTGAGTACGGAAGCCGCTGCGCGAGCTGGCTTGCGTGGCGAGGGCTGGGCCGCGGGCGAAGGAGCGCAACAGGGCACGCAAAGAGGGGCATGGGCGGCCTGCTGGCATGCGCGGTGGCCTGCGTGCGGGCTGGCGGTGGCCGGTTGAGCTTCAAAGCTTGAAGCTCCTATGGAAATGGTGGAAGTGCTTCAAACGAAGAAATCAAGGAAGAGAACCACCATGCCCACAAGTTCTTTGATGAGCTGGGCGGTGGTGGGACTCACGATGGTGGTTGTGCACTACAGTGAGGTGCTCCTGCCTGCAGCGTGGCTCCTCAGAAGGAGGAGAGGCTGCGTATGGAGGGGAGAGGGGAGGAGACGGCCTGGAAGGAGGGAAGCTACAGTGTTTTTGGTGTTGGACCAGGCTAAGCCACAAGGAAGAAGGCATGTACAACCATGCCCTGGCTGTGCATGGCTGTGCTTGGCTTGGCAGGGAGTGGCTGCACAGGGCAAGCTTTGCAGAGCATGGCGTGGAGAAGAGCTACCATGCCTTGCAGCCGCGGAGAAGAATTCAAAGACAAATAGAAATAAAAAATAAAGATGGAGATTTTGTGAGGCAGCACTTGAGGAATTTGTTAATTGCAAGGCCATTTTATTCACTCTCCTCCCCTCTCAATTAAATGCATGCATGCGTTTATTTTTACAATTGCGACTATGGTTACCTAATATGCACTAGCAATGCTAGGAAATAGCACAAAATGGCACAATTATTGGTGTATTTTTGCTATGCAATCATACCCCCACGCCTATATTTTGCTAGGCCCTAGCAAAACATTTTTTATGTATTGTATTTAGAAATGATCTTAAGCTGAAAATTTTCTCCTGAGGCGACATAGGTGTGTTTATTGTTGGATATTGTGAGAACCAATTGCAGAGAAGACTACCAGTACTTTAAGTCTCACATGACATAGACCATCTCTCGACTAACCAGGACTCTTGATATTTAAACCTTAAGTACGATTTCCAAGACCCAGGAGGTTTTTGCCGTACTCGAGAGCTCAAGAGATTATGGCTTGTGCTTAGTGAAGGATCAAGACTGACCAGATGAACATTAAAACTCAAGCCCAGGGTTTCACGAATTTTTAAGTATAGGTTGGTCCCTATTTCAGCTCGTGTCTTTGGATTGACCCTTAAAAAGATGATGGAAAACTCAACTCTCATTTTCTGACATTTGTGGCTCAAAGAAAACAGGGTATTTGCCCTGAAGAACATTTCTAGGGTAGAGACTTTACAAATATTTGAGAGATATACTGACTTATTTGCATCTTGTTTTTTTTTTTTGAAACACGTGTCAGTATATCTCTTACAACATTATTTGGAGGAGCACACTTTTCTTTTTGGTGGGAGAGTTCTTTTTTGGTGGAAAGAGTCTCTCCTAAACACAAGACTAAAGCCTGGGATAAAAAGTCTACCTGCACGCACAGGTAAGGACTCCACCTTCCTTAATGAACACTAGGGTTGGATCTTATGTTCACCTGATCTTTCTTGATATGTGTAGTGTGAACCAAGATTACTTAGGCTCTCGAGTAGAAGCAAACCAACGAATCCTGTACCGGTGTCTTAGGTACAAGAATACGTCCTTAGTTAGGAGAGATTCCGATCTATCTTGTTAATGCTCAAGTGATTTAAGCCAAGCCTGAGCGAATCAAGCTTCTGTGGCCTAGAAAGTCTTCAAAACAGTAGTTGAATATCCATAAACACTTATTGTATTTTTGTTTCAGCCTTCAGATCATTACTAAACACCCTTTTTTTCTTTTTTTTTAACATATTTATGAATAGATGAAAACTGCATGATACCATAAAATACCCAAATCCTATGGATGCCTATCCACCCCCTCATGTCAAACGATGCTATGTCCTCATATGCATGCAGGGAAGGGTAGAGGAAGGAGGAAAGATCTGAAAGTTCTTCCCTACCAGGAGGGGTGACGTAAAAATAATTGCAGAAATAAAATATAAAAAGCAATCTCACAAAAAATAAGCAATCACAAAATGTACACAGGTATTTTTAGGTGGAAACCCAAACCGGGTGAAAACCACCACCTAACCCTCTCGAGTTAGGATTTTCCGATCAACCTAGTTGATCAAATCCACTAACTGAATCACTTTGAACGAGGGTGATTCAACCTCAATACAACCACGCTACAAGTACGAGGGTAGCGTTCCTCAACCCCTTCTCTCCACGAGAAGGATTTTGTCCCACGAAGGAGACGGGAATTCGCAAAGCGAATACCCAACCAAAATACAAAGATAAAATAAAACTACAGTCCTATAGAGCCAACAAAATTAAACCTAGCTTCTATAGGAAATAGGAAACTCCCCTTTGCAAGGAGTGAGTCGACGATGACGCGGTGCGTGTGCCATGCGATGGCGCTACGTCGCTCTCGTTATCAACAGCGGGAGAGCGGGCGCGCAAACTGTTTGATGCTCTCAAGATGTAGAACTTGAGCTTGGAGAGCAAGAACTTCTTGGACACAAGAGTGTGAAAATGTGTAGCTAAGTGTATCCAAGTGTATTTCTAAGTGTCTCTTATGTTTCTCTTCTTGTGTATATGTGTTACAAAGGTTCCCCTCTATTTATAGAGGCCTTAGGAAGGCTTTGGAAGGCTTGGAAAAGCTTCCATAGCCGTTGGGTGCAAAGCCCAAGAGAATCAGGCCGAAATCAGGACAATGATTGCATTTGACAGGGTTATCAGACGTCTAACTCTGGCATCAGACGTCTGGAAGGCCACTTTAAGACGTCTGATTTCAAGGTCAGACGTCTGATTCTGTGCGGGTTTCTCCCTGACTTGAATCAGATCTAAACAGGGTTTTTGTGTAAGTCCATCAGACGACATACAGGACGTCTGGCACTAAGTATGGACGTCTGGAAACCTAGTTTTACTGTGGGAATTGATTTCCAAACGTTGCAACGGCTAGAAAATCTCTGAGAAGAGATTTTGGGTCAGCCGAGGCAAAACGGTCATTTATCAGACGTCTGGTAAGTCCTATGGACGTCTGATAAGGCTCTAACGGTCATAATCTTGAGTGTCTTCTAAGCCAGCCAACGGTCCACTAACTGGACGTCTGGCAAAGTCATCAGACGTCTCCTAAGACGTCTGATCTAAGGTCTGGACGTCTGATTTCATCAGACAGAACTAACTATGTCCAGCCTAACAGTTATCGGACGTCTGAAACACCAGTCAGACGTCTTAAAATTCTTTATCAGACGTCTGATTTTGGGATTAGACGTCTGGAAATGCTGTTTGAGCCCTATATTGGTTTTCTAAGTATTCTACAGAAAACCTAAGTATCCTAGGGTTGTGTAGGTGTTCCTAGGACTACTTTTAGGGTACTTTGAGGCTCTTTAACATAATGTTCTAAGGAATCAAAAAGAGCAAGAAAATAAATACAAGAGATACATGAAAGGATAAAAAAGAATCTATCCTATTCTTCTTCTCTTCCATCTCCAATCTTTCGCTCCACGCGAACCTCCTGTGTTTTCCGTCAAGCTCCTCCAATCCGTCCTGGATGCGAGCTCGAACTCCGTCTAAACACGTCCACATTTGCAATTGACCTGAAATCTAGGACTCAAATTGCAAATGTTAAATAACACGTGTTTTGTTATCATCAAAACAAATGATCGTGGTGCTCTAGCACCAACAAGATCGGGTAACGAGAGCTGAGGTGCAGGGTATACAGCAGGGTGGTAGGGTGGGTGGATGGTGGGTGATGAGGTGAAAAGTGAAGTGAGCATGATAGTGAAGTGAAAAGTGATGGTGGATAGTGAGTGTTGTTGGGGTGCCTCCCAATGAGCGCTGAATTTAACGTCCCCAGCTGGACTCAGAATGAGGTAAAAAATTAGTTACCCTCCAGCAGGGCAACAGTTTCTCTAACGGGGGCAGGTTCATGAGTAAGATAGGGTTTCAAACGCTACCCATTGACCGTTAATTTATGCCCAGATTTGGGAAATGGTCTCGAGACCAGGAAAGGACCAGTCCATTTGGACTTCAGTTTCCCAGGAAAGAATTTGAGCCGGGCATTGTAGAGCCAAACTTGCTGAGATGGCTCAAATTCTTTCCGCCGAATACAGCTATCGTGAAAAGCCTTAGTGCGTTGTTTGAAAGTTAAAGTAGAATCATAAGCTTCACGATAGAGCTCTTCCAGCTCCTGGAGTTGGAGTTTCCTTTCTCGACCACACAGGTCTGGGTCGAGGTTACATTGGCGAACTGCCCAATAAGCGCGGTGCTCCAACTCCACGAGCAATGACAAGGCTTCCCGTAAATGATTCTATAAGAAGACATACCAAGGGGAGCCTTGAAGGTGGTCCGATACGCCCAAAGTGCGTCAATCAGCTTGTCGGACCAATCCTTACGATCAGGCTGAACCATTTTCTGGAGAATCTGCTTGATTTGCTAGTTCGACACCTCTACCTGGACGTTCGTCTGAGGATGATATGGAGATGCGATACAATGGTGGACTCCGTATTTCCTCAGAAGTGCCGAAAAGAAGCAGGGGTAAAGTGGCCTCCTCCATCCTAGATAATGGCTTGAGGGATCCCAAAGCGCGTAAAGATGTGGTTTTGACAAATCGAGTGGATATAACATGGTCAGCACAGCGTGCAGGAATAGCCTCGATCCATTTCGAAACATAATCAACAGCCACGAGGATAAATTCGAAGCTATTGGAAGGAGGAAAGGGACCCATGAAATCAATTCCCCAAATGTCGAAGATTTCTGCAGCTAAGATGGGTTGCAAGGGCATCATGTCACGACATGACATTGACCCTAACGACTGGCACGTAGTGCAATGTTTGGCATACTTGTGTGCATCCTGGTGAAGGGAGGGCCAAAAGAAACCACACTGCAACACCTTAGCTGCAGTTTTCCTCCCAGAGAAATGGCCTCCGCAGGCCTGATCGTGGCAAAAGGATAGCACAGTGGGGAATTCGCTGTCAGGAACACAGCGACGGATGATTTGATCAGCACCTATTCGAGAAAGAAGTGGATTATCTTAGAAATAATACTTTGCTTCTGCCATGAGATGCTTGTGCTGGTTTTTAGGCCAGCCACGTGGAAGGGATCCAGAAGCAAGGTAATTGGCAATGTCGGCAAACCAAGGTCCACTTGCCACATTAATTGCCAATAGGTGCTCATTAGGAAAAATCTCATTGATCGGCAGAGTAAGTCCAATATGGTCAGGATCCACTCTGGAAAGATGATCGGCCACAACATTCCGGGCTCCGGCCTTATCGCGGATCTCAATGTCAAATTCTTGGAGCAGAAGGATCCAACGAATCAGTCTTATGCATGAGATGGCGAATGGCCGCGTGATCAGTGAAAACAATAACGTGTGAGCCCAGAAGATAAGAGCAGAATTTCTCCAACTCAAAGACGACCGCCAGTAGTTCTTTCTCAGTGGTAGTATAATTACGCTAGGCTTCGTCCAACGTCTTACTGGCGTAGTACACCACGAAGGGGTGTCTATTGCGTCTTTGTCCCAGGATGGCTTCGACTGCAAGGTCGGAAGTGACACACACGAGTTCAAAGTCGAGGGACCAATCAGGTGGCTGGAGAACAGGGGCCTTGGTGACAGCATTACGTAGCTGCGTGAATGCTCGTATGCAATCAGGGCCCATATCGAAGGGTACATTGGTGGATAGGAGATGAGTTAAAGGTCGAGAAATTTTGGAGAAATCTTTGATGAATCACCTATAAAAGCCGACGTGTCCCAGGAAGGAGCGGGTTTGTTTGACAGAGCCAGGCACAGGTAAATCAGCAATTACATCAAGCTTAGCTCTGTCAACCTCGACACCCCTATCGGAGATGATATGCCCGAGAACAATTCCCTCGTGTACCATAAAATGACTTTTTTCCCAAGAAAGCACGAGGTTTACATTAATACATCTCCTAAGGATACGGGTCAGGTTGGCAAGACAGTCATCAAAAGATGGTCCAAAGACCGAAAAGTCATCCATGAAGACCTCGAGAAAGTCACCCACCATGTCATGGAATATTGCCAACATACATCTCTGGAAAGTTGCTGGTGTGTTACATAGTCCGAACGACATCCTTCTAAATTCAAAGGTGCCGAAGGGGCAGGTAAAAGTGGTTTTCTCTTGGTCCTGGGGGTCAATTGCCACCTGGTTATATCCTGAGAATCCATCTAGGAAACAGAAAAATTTATTTCCCGCTAACCGCTCCTAGATTTGGTCAATGAAAGGTAGCAGAAAGTGATCTTTCTTAGTTGCAGCATTGAGTTTCCTATAATCTACACACACTCTCCAAGATGTAGGAGTGCGTGTAGGGATGGATTCGCCCCTGTCATTGACACGGATGGTGAGTCCTGCCTTTTTGGGCATGACGTGAATCGGACTCACCCAGGGGCTATCGCTGATCAGGTAGATTATACCCGCATCCGGCCACTTAGTAATTTCTTTCTTAACGACCTCCCGCATGTTAGGGTTGAGACGTCGCTGCATCTCGCGGGACGATCGAGCCTCCTCCTCCGTATATATACGGTGAGTGCAGTAGGAGGGGCTAATGCCAGATAAGTCTGATAAAGACCATCCAATGGCTGCCTTGTGTTCCATAAGGACCTTCGTTAGTTTGCACTCTTGCTCCCTGATCAATTTTGAACTGATGATTGCGGGAAGCGTTTCATTTGGCCCTAGAAAAACATACTTAGTGTACTAAGCAGCTCTTTCAGCTCGGGAGTGGATGGTGAAAGGTCTGGCATTTCTTAGGACGAGAGTGTCCCAGGCGGATCGGAAAACAAGCCAGGAGGAAGAAGTTGGCCCTCAGATTGGCCAAGAAGAGGGGCTTTTTGGATAGATGGATCCAAAAAGGAATAGCCCTCGTGAGTAGTATGTGGGCTCAAGGACCCAGTGTGGAATTGCAACTCTGCCTGATTTGGCGGGAAAGAAAGGGCAATCCCGCTTCAAGAGTGTGGACCAGTGGTGAGTAGCCCGGATATGACTCAGACCATGAGGTATGGGAAGCGGAAAAAACCTCGTTAGAAGCCTAGTCAGGAGAAGGTACGGGAATAGGGAGGGATGGGGGAACGTCACAATATGTGTCGGTCAGGCAATCATCAGTGTTAACAGGTAATCCGCAGCAATCAAAATAGGTCCCAATTAGTCCGATACACGCGTTGACAGCCATGTCCTCGTCAGACGTGTCATCCTCAATGCAATCGCAATCAAAGTTCTTGGTTGCCTTGAAGATGTTAAGCTTGAGCTTTGCAAATCCAACAGCAATCTCAATACAGCCCGACTCGCAGTCGATATGGGCGCGGGCTGTGGCCAAGAAAGGTCAACCACGGATGATCGAACAATCAGAAAGTGAGCTAGGAACTTCCATATCTAAAACAAGAAAGTCAACAGGAAAACAGAGATTGTTGACCCTAACCACCACGTCTTCTACCACACCCTTCGGAATTTTGACAGAACAATCTGCTAACTGTAACGTGACAGGGGTGGGTTTCAGATTTCCCAAGGAAAATTTTTCGAGCATGATGGTTGGTATAAGATTGATGGAAGATCCTAGATCAAGCAGGGCACGGTCAAAATTGCAGCCTTGGATGCTACAGGAAATGAGCGGTGTGCCCGGATCTTTCTGCTTCAATGGTAGATTTGACAGTATAGCACAACTTGCATGAGGCGAGAGAACCACCAGATTCTTAGTTTTCTTTGACTGTCGCCTGGGTGTTGTGTAGTCTTTGAAAAATCGAGCGACAGTAGGTATGTGGTCTATAACCTCGAGTAGGGGTACTTTGATTTCAACATCCCTGAACAAATTACGCAGGTTATCAAAGGCCTGCGTATTTTTCTTCTTGCCTTTTGGCTCCCTCATTGAGAAGAACTTCTTGAGAAACACCGTTCGCATCTCTTCCCAAGAGTCGATGGTTCTCCCAAGGGTGTGTAACCACTGCGACGCTTTATCCCGCAATGAAAACGGGAACATTTTCATGAGGACTATAGGTAACCCGATATTTCTTGGTCTAACAGTTTCAGCCAATCGGGTTAGGTCTTCCAAGTGGAGAAAAGGATCTTCACTTGCAAGACCATGGAAGTGAAAATTTATTAGGCCAATTATGTTAGGTTTAAATTCAAAGTCATCCCGGCCCATGGGGACCCGAATTTATCCTATGGTCTCTGTAGCAGCAGGATTTTGATAGGAGCTAAGAGACCTAGGCTCCTCCCGTTCAGGAGGGTTCTGCATTTCTTCCAATGTCTCCCTAATGGCCTCAATTTGTTCATTATACATTTCCATTTAGGCTTGGAGGCGTGTTATGGGATCTAAGGCTCCACCACCTAGTGGGTTTTGAGGGCGGTTTCCTCCCTCGGGATTTGAGGGTGGGCGTGCAGCCATTTTTGTGGAGGAGGAGGACGATTCGGCTTCTTTTCTAAATTTATCAGACAATTCACACAATTCAGGGTTTTGTGACCTCCTCCCAAACATCCACTACCGCAGGAAGAATTGGGGGGATACGAAGGGAAAAGGAGATGAGAGAAATGACGCCGCAAACGTACACTTGATGACAAATCAATACAATCAAATTCCTAACTGCTACAGTGTGCCCTTAGACCTAAAGATCTAAGTTACCTACTATCACGAACTACGGAACCGAATGCGAGCATTGTGGAACCACAGGGTCAGATTGAAAGGCCGTTTGCCCCAGTCTTAGATACCCGATAGCACGCGGAAACCCTCACCAACACCGTCCAAGCACCGAATTCCTGCAACCATAAAGTAAAAGGAGACAAGGCGTTAGACGATGTGAGAATGGATGTAAAGTGGAAGTGACAAAACAACTCCGTCAACTCCCCGGCAACGGCACCAAAAACTGACGTGCGCGTGCGCGTGTGTTTGGAAGTGTCGTTATAGTTTGCACTTGCAACGTCGGCTTTAAAGTAAAGAAACGGATGCGAGTCCAAGTGTCGATCTCAGGGAGGCGTGAAAATCGGATTTTTCTTGTCACTTATTGTCACGAAAATCGTGGGGTTTTGCTTGCGAAAAGGCACAGGTGAAAAGCGAGAGAGAGAGATTAGGGTTAGAATTGCTTCATTCATAACATGCAACTTGAATAGAAAATAGAGTAAGCAACTGAATAGAAAATGACTTCATTAATCATGTAGCTTTAGTTCATAATTACAACATTAGATATATGCTTAAACATAAGTAAAGTAAAGCTCAAAAGAAGGGAAGAAAGAGAGAGGGAGGGAGGGCGGCAAGGCAGCCACGGTGGTGAAGAGGGCTCCGTCGGCGGCTCATCGTCTCCGGCGATTACAAAAGGGCTTAAAGGTAGGTAGGAGAGGGGTAGAGTAGTTGCAAGTGGAGTGAATGCCTTGAATTGGTGGTTGGAAGGGATTTAAATAGGGAGAAGGGCTTTCCAAATGAAGGGGCTTTAGTGACACCCGGGACGTCGCTAAAACCCTTCCCAAAATGTTGGTGAAGACCCCTGCCCACCGGTCGCTCGCCCGCAGCCTTGCATCCTCTTGCGCAATCCGTGTGCGTGCACCACAAGCCGTCCGATCGAAGATCGGACGGCTGGGATCTCGCACGAGGCGCTCGCCTGGATCACGCCCTTGCGCCCACGTCATCGTGCGCATCTGGCCAGGGCGCATCTGCAGGCGCCACGTCTCGCGATCTCGTCCGTCCGCTGCTGATCGGGCAGCCCAATTTCGACTGTGCGCGTCGTCGTCTCCGCAATTCAGCACCGCGCGACTCGAACGAGCGTGGCATGAGCGGGGGCATGCGCTCCAACCACTGCGCTAAGTCCGCTACTTCGTCGCGGCAAGTGCGAGCGCGCACGCGGTTCTCAGCCGTTCGATCGGAGATCGACGGCTGAGATCTGTCCTCCGGGTGAAGGTGGCTATCTGGACGTGGTGAGCGGGCACCACATGACGCGCTGTAACAACCCGATTCCTGAATCCCTACGAGACACGAGAATCGGACTGACTCGGCTAATCCCAAGACCCAGTCGTCCAACAAGAAAGTAACCAAAAGAGCAGTAAAATAAACCACATTCACCATGTATATAACTAGCAGTAACAAAATACAGCAGTAAGGAAAGGAAATACTACAGTATACACCACCACAACAGAAGAGAAATAAACATGTACATAACATAAAGCTTACAATAAAGAGAGTACAGGGACTAACAGAAAAATCACTCACTACAGTGGAAAGAAAAGTACAGAATGTACTACAGGTAACACTACTGGGCTCTACTAGGCCCAGCGCCCTCTGCAGCCACTGACTCTGGCTGCTCAACACCTGGTCCTGAAAAAAAAGTAACACGTCAGCGAAACACTGAGTAGAGTGACAACTAAAAGCTAAAAGAAGCAGTAGAGTGTACAGTAGCTGTTATGTTTTCACTTTCTTTATTTATATCTTTCCATTTATTCACTGTTGATTTATTTCTCAGATCCTTCTTTTGATCTTGAATGTTCCTCGTGGGAACGATCTTGATTGCAGTCTTTTCCGAAAAGTAGAAGTAACACGTGGTGCTCTCCTGGTCGGGAGAGTCCCCCATGGTGGTCCTACCCTCAGTCAACCACCCCAAGGTCGCTGACAGACGTAACGGTGACTACGGCACGCGCGATAAACGCACTGGTAGCTACCCCGCACTGGCACGCGGTCAGTCGTTTCCGTTAACGGGTGCGCCCAAAGCACAGCACGGAACCAGTATAAGGCAGTGCCCTCTCAGTAACAGGGGCCCAGCCCCTCCACAGTAACCAAACAGGGGTCTTGCCCCTCCACAGTCCGCGCACCCTCGCCTGACTACCCTGCTTTTCCCAGTGGGCCTAACAAGTCGGTGTAGGAGGGCTAGCAGAACCCCAGGGCCCGTAGGGTAGCTAGTACTCTCCCTACACTAGTAGCTCTCCTCGGTACTGTGTACACGAGGGCCAAAAGTCGGTACAAAGTGGCCAGACCTAACCCCGGGTCCCTGGGGCAGCTAGCTCCGCACTGCACTAAACAAGGGGACAGTTGCTCTCCTTGGTACTCCGTACTCAAGGGCCAGCACACTTCCCCAATTCCACTCCATTTCCTTTCCAGGAGTTCTACTCCTAACTCCCCGTAGGGTTCATGCTTTTTAAACTCAGCCAATTTAGGTTTCACCGTTCTAACTTTATGTTCATATAACCCATGTTCTCAATCGTATTTATTCATTCATGACAAGCAGTTGTTAACCAATTTACAGCTAGTTATCATTTCCTTTCCACTTTTCCAAGACTGCAATGTATATATTCAACTAGTTTTCCAGTCCTAGGATTCATGCCATACCCTAGGATCTATCATTCAATCTAATTTTCCAGCCCTAGGATTCGTACAATACCCTAGAATCTATCATTCAATCTAATTCTTCAGCCCTAGGGTTCATGCAATGCCCTAGACTCTATTAATTATTTCATAATTGTACAATTTTTGTCAAAGAAATTAAAGGGCCACTCTACCCGCGAAACCGGAAGTACTGGGGGCGTGGTTGGCAATCCCGCACACCTCCGCAACTCCCACAACCGCAACGGAACGGTGTCCTAACACAAGGATCAATCACAAGGAGTTTCTCAGAACAGTGTACAATTACTGTAAACAAGTAGAGGAAATAAATCTGGAAAGAACGTAACTCAAAATGCGGAAAACAGACTCCAAACGGGACCTAAACGGGTCAAAAACGACGAATCTGTCCAAAATCAGACGTCTGGAACCTCTTCCAGACATCTTAAAAGTTCGATTATGTCATACCTCGATCTGCGCAGTCCCTCAGACGTCCAGAAGTCCGCTGGATCGTCTGGTCTTGGTTTCCAGACATCCGATTATCACCCCGGATGTCTGGAGGTCCCCTCCGTCGTCTGGTACTGTGGCCAGACGTCTGATCCATGTGGGATGGCGAGGTCTTGCGCCCTCCCGAACAGAACCTACGCACACACACACCCGCTCTTATCACGAAGAGGCGCAGAAGAACGCGGCGAACGGCTACATGGCCGTACACGCGTAAAAAGAAGGTAGGAAAATATCGTACCTGTCAGACGTCTGGACCGTCCTCCAGACGTCTTCAACGTCGTCTGGACGTAAGTTCAGACGTCTGATTTTGGGAACTTTTCCCAGAATCAGGACCTAGTTTGCTCTCCGCCCGTAACGCACGGCCGCGCCGCGCCGCGTCTGCCTGTTGCCTGTGCTTCAACAGCCCCTCTGCGACAACCCACGCCCGTTGCTCCTCCGCCGGCCGGCTCTAGCTACCCCGGCAAGCTCGCACCCTCGCAATCGAGCTTCTTCCTTCCTCTCGCAACTCTCCTCCTTCTCGCACGCTCGTTGCGGCCGCTACTGCCGCACTCGCTCGCTCATAGGGAGAAGGAGAAGATGAAGGCGAATGGAGTGAGAATGAGGGAGAGGGGATGCGTTTTATAAGGCAGCCGCAGGAAGAGAGAGGAGGAAAACGACGCCTACAGGGAGAGAAAGCGAAAGACGAAGGCGGCGGGTTCAGTCTGTGTGCGCAGGCGCGCAGACACGAACCCGTACATCGAAAAAATTTAATACCAAACGTCTAGGAAGGGTCCCAGACGTTTGGGCCTCTTCCCAGACGTCTTAAATTATGTCTGATGCCCACATTCGTAACACGCACCATGGGCCATTGATCATTAGATCAACGGTCAGAACTTCTTGGGCCCATTGTGGGAGCTTCGGATGTCGAATTTGGCCGATTTCGAGTCCGTTGGACTCCTTTCGTCGTTCTAAATCCATCTATGTGGTCTGATTGCTCATCTGAGGCCTGCTTTGACAAGTGCTCATACAAATGGCCATTAATACTATTTTATAAGCAATCTTGACATATGATGCATGCAATACTCCTATTCTATTTATGTTGTGTTATCTGTGCCTTTTATTCTTAAGATGGGTCCCATTTAACAGAATTATCACCCCAAGATGCAGTGTTATCACCTACGCCTGCTGCAACCGAGCTTCCAAGCGCCAGCCAAAGCACGTGAATGCTTGAGCAACATCCATGGTGGGTCTTTAGCGACGTATTAAATGTCACTAAAGGCCCGTGCGCGCAAACCACCTCCATTCCACCACTATATAAACACCCTTACACCCCCCATTTCTCTTCATCTCTACCTACTCTACTCCCACTTACTCTTAAGCTCTAGTAGCCTACCAATGCTCCATTAGATCTTACTCTCAAGCTCCAAAGGCCTCCTATTAGTGTAGCATTCCTTTATCTCACCAAATATTCGTCCCGCATCCCATCACCTTCATAGGTTACCTTGGAGCTATCCTCCCACCTCCATTCCAGTAGCAGATCACCTCTGCCTCCTCACCTCCATTCCAAAGCCTCAGTGAAGCATTCTTCTACTCGGCATCCTCCTGCATCTCACCTTCGTTGTCCCACTCCTCAACTCCTTCATCCAAGCTTCCGTCAGGCGTCGTCGTCTCGCCGAATAGCCAATTCAGGAGATTCCTTCTCACCTCTCTCTTTTATGCTTTTTTAGATTATTGTAATAGGCATTTGTGCACTATATCATATTTGATTCCATCTATATTGTGATCCAACTTGTTTGCATCCTTTATAAAAATAAAAATAAAAAATAACAAACCACCAAAAAGAAACAAAACGAAGCACGATTTTCAAACAAGTAAATGTTGCCTCCCTATGTTTGACCTAGGACTCCCTTAGAGTTTCAGTAAAATTGTATATGATAACGAGTTTTGCAACTACGACAACGAGTTCCTTCAAGCCCCGATTTCTACCACGTGAAACATGTCCATCACTTGACCCCCCATCCCCTTGCCACTACTAGCAACACATGCCTTAAGCACTTCAATCGCGGCCGATATGCCTGCAGCAACACTCCCTTGAATGACCTCTACTTCAACATGCTCTACCATTGCTTCCACTTCACCACGATCGACTTCCACTTCCGATGTCAACGAGTTGGAGGGGTATTGGCTACGCAAGAATCCCCGTGCCCTAAATCAAAACTAAGCGCTGGTTAGGGTTCCCAATTAGGAAAGACAACCTTTTGTACATTGGTCTGGACTTGTGCTCACCCTCCTCTTTTATGTCTTCTGACGGTCTTGAATTGACGACCCAGTTCCCCACGATATCTCCCTTTGATATTGGTTCCTTTCCCTGACATTAGATTCTTTAGAGGATTAGTTGGGAAAGATTTCTCTATGTGATCGCGTGTATCAAAATGCAGCTATCTATTATTTCATGTCTTCTTCGCTTCCCATGCTTAAGTATGTCAGGCTATTACACAACCCCCGACTCATTTAAAAACCACCTCCCTTAAAGGATGCACCCTTTCTTTATTTAGTAGTTACTCTTATAACATGTCAATTCACTCCATTAGCACACACCCAACCCATTTACCAATCATGACATATGTTCAAATTTAAATTTCTTATACATCTTCCATTTTCATGCCATAACATCACCTACGTCACTTTTTATTTGCCGCCTTTGGCAAATCGCATGGAGTAACACAGTTCAGCTAATTCAAGTAACTTTGCCAAATAACATTTCTTGTTAATAATGTAGATATATACTTCTGGAAATCAACGTTCGATTTTAAATCACTTCTTTTCATTGGGACAAAATTTAATACATTAGTCCATCTTCTTTCACTAAGCAACACATAAACATCCTATATATTGATCTTTCCTGTAGTAGGCAAATCTCATGCTCCAGCATTGGCCCTATCTTATTTATCGATATCTACTTGAATCTTATTTATCTAAGGATCTTGCAATTTATTTACAACTGCTTTAACTTCCTCCATTTCAGGGCAACTCGATTTCATTCGTTCCTAAAAAACACACTTCTCTTTTACTCATAGAACAAAAGATTTCTCCCAACGATGCAATCCGAGCCATCCTCCAAAGAAATCTCATGACAACTCCAAAATTACGTACACTTCTCATCTTGCATAATCAGACTGCATAGTGCAAAAATGTCAACATTTTCATCAGTCTGCAACTTCATAGTATTCATACCAAAAAAACAAGCAGTGTGAAACATCTGTCGTCGACAGTTACATACTCTTTCAATTTCTGTTAACTACCATAGAATCCCAGACACATAATTCCATACCTAACTACAATACATCGACGTAAGTTAAACACCCCATACACAGATGCCCTCAGCAGAAGCATCCAACTACACATATACTATCATTCTTGCTGATAGTAGCTTCCAAAACTCTTCAACACAACTGCCTTGCCTAGTCAGTTGGTGCTGGTGGCACACCCCTTGTTACCAAAGCCCTTGTCGCTTGAGTGGAGCTACCTCCTTAAGTAGAACTACAATACGATAGTGGAGGGTTGTCCTCCACTGGGTCCTCCCCAATACTCTACCTCTTTATAAACATCTTCCTCCTCAGATTTCTCAACTCCAACTTAGCAACATGATGTTTAACGTGCAAAATCGGTGTTTAAGATTGATACATTGTAGTACAAACCAAAATCGCTCGTCAACAAATACAATTTACTACTTGAATTGAAGTCCGAGGTCGAGCACAGGGAGCAAATATTTCATTCACTCACTAATCTCGATCAATATAGAAATGAGCACAATAATTATGCCAAGAATTATGATATTCATTGCATAACAATCTACTCAAATGACATTTAATACTAAGAAAGAGTATATTAAGAGTTTAATGAGGCAAAAAGAAATCCAAGATAAAAAAATGGTGATTTGAATCACCAATTATTAGCTTAGTTACATATATAATAATTACTTAACGATCTAAATATATGCACAGTGCTTCAAATAATGCCACAGTATTTTCAACCAAGTCAGAGGTCGGGTCAGATGACCAGACAACTTAAGTTCAGCCCTACTACAGTGCCTCAAAGAGGCTTCTTCTTCTATTCTTCTCTCCTGCTCCTTCTCTTCTTCAAGCCTTCTTCTTCAACCTCTTCTTTTCTTCTTCTGCCTTGGCTCTTCTCAGCTCCTCTCTTTCCTCTCTTCTTCTTTCAAGCTCTCACGGCTAAGTGTCGAGCCTCCTTCCTTTAGAGCAACCCCCCCCCTCTCTCTCTCTCTCTCTCTCTCTCTCAGGTAATCGGGTATTCGAGTCAAGTGCGTACCTGGGTCCAAGGATGTAGGCGTGGTTGCAGAGTGAAGGCAGGTATACGAGTCAAGTCGATGTATGCGGGTAAGGAGGACCTCACCCTCGTGTTCTGAGGCAGTAAGCCCAGAACACAAAAATAATTTATTCTGCCTCGGCGCTTCGCCTACTTACAATGTCAGACTAAATGTCTCACATCCTTCGCGTACGCCTGCAAGTGGAGGCCTCCTCAATTGGAGCAGCATCAGGTGGTGATTCCTTCACTGGATCGCCTGGGGAGATGCCTAGAAGTCATTCGCAGCTCCTGGGCGTAGTACCTGAGGGTTGCTTGGCCTTGAGCATGAAGAACATGTCGGTGGTAATGGTGGCGGCGAAGGAACATGATAAACCCTGAAACTCACACAAACGGCCTCACGACCCAATTAAATACCTTAAAAGCTTCGCCGTGGTGTGGTGGCAGTGGTTTTGTGGGTTGTAGAGGTGGGTGGTGGTCGGACGGAGTCAGGAATGGCGTGAGTGTGGTGGGTTGGTCGACAGAGTGTTTGAGTGGACAATAGGGCAAAATAGATTAGGGCTTTTGTTCGTGGTGGTGTAGCGGAGGTGTAGGAAGTGGTGGCGAGGTGTTTGGTAGTGTGTAGCGTGTGAAGGACCTCGCCGGAGGTGCAGCTGGAGGTGGAGACGAAGGTAGATGGTGGTTAGGTCGAGGGTTGATTTTTGGATTTTAGGGGATAAATAAAACCTAAGGAAAGGAGTCAAGAGGATCTAAATTAAGGACAAAATGAGGGAGATTCCCACGCCGGCGTGATTGCCGGATGTGAGGAAGACGAACCCTCAGTGAGGGAGACAGCGGTGAAGAGAGAGGGAGAACGCTCTCGCGGTGGCTGGCGAGACGCAGAGGAAGATGAGGAAGGTCGCTGCACTTCCAATTTGGTCATTGGAGGCACGGAGGAGGGAGGTCAAGAAGGCCCACAGGAGTGTAGGTCTGAGGAGGCCGGAGGTAGGGATTTGAAGAGAGTTTTGGCCCAAAACCTAGCTAAGGAGCACGGCCTTACATTGGGCGTGCATTTATAGGGCTTAGGATGAAGTTCTAAGCTTGGAAACAAGCTTGGAAACTTCGAGTTTCTTGCGCATGTGGGATACCCACATCTCTCATGAGTTCTCATGAGAGATTGGGAAAGAATTGGAATCTAAGGCTTGGTTTGATTGAAAGAAAATTCCTTAAGAAATCTCTGGTTTAAATTTGAGACAGATTGATTAAGAATCGAGCAAGAAATCCTCGCTCGAAACTTGACGGTGAAGGTCTAACATTTCAAAAATGGTGCGAAGACATTTTTACAAAAAAGATGATAAAGTTAGGGAACTTTTTGCAATTAATTTAAAAGTTAGGGGCATATGTGTGAGAGAAAAGAGTAAGACAGGACTGAAATGTAAACTAGGTCAAAGTGATCTCTAATTAGGCCTAAATTTTAGCACAAACCTAATTTTGATCCAAGGAATTTAATGGTAAAGTTGGATTTAGTTTTTGACCAAGTTTGACTGGGTAAATTACACAGAAATCAAAATTACGGCAACTGTCTGTTTGAGACTCTATTTTAGGTCAAAATGGGTTCAAATGGTCAAATCAAGGATGCCGAACCCTAGAGAATATTTTTCTATGATTTTTAGAGGGTTTAGATGAATTTTATCCAGGCCAAAACCTCACTTAATTAAGTAGGTCGATTTTTAGGGTTTCAAATGTCATTTAATTCTTGAAATGCTTGAAAACCCGTTCCTGACTGCATGAACCCGCTTATTAGACATTTATGACTACTTTACCTTTAATTAACCCCTGAGAAACCCCGTGGTTGTTCTACATTCATGATAGGATGGTAAAATTACAGTTTTAACCTTGGTTTCTTATTATTCTCTTAGAAAGAATATGCAATGAATTACGGTCTTCTAGCGGTTATGTAAGAGTATTTAATGATGGAATTTGACTAAATAAAGCTAGATATGGCTGATGATGACGTTATCATCACACAATTCCTCATGAACTCGCTCTGCTCTTTCCAGGAAGTCACTTGAGCTTAAAGATCCCTTTTCTCACTCATTTCCTCGGTAAGAAGCTCCAAAGCATTCCCAAGCATGTTCAACGAGGCCTTCAGTTGGAGCTTCATCAAACTCGTCTTCGAAAAGCAATCCACAGGAACATCGTAATCACATAGCTTCTCCATTAAAACAATAATTGTCAGTGATATTTCAATGTAATGTACCATTACTCTATATAAATGATACATCTCTAAAACATTTATATGACATTGTACTCATGGGTTTGCAGATAAATGAGGCTCTTTAAATGGAAACCTTCAAGATCAAGCCACAGTAGCATGACGAAATACGAGTGTCCACCGTCACTTGCTTCTAACGATTCTACAGTGCTTTGCATCTTCGCACAACGGGATACCTACTATGAGCAGGCAAGAATAGTTTGCAACCGTGATGAGATGTGGTTGATAGGTTGGGGGGTCCTCCTTTTATAGATGGAGGGGGGAAGGGGAATGACATATATATTACCCACTTAGACATCCTGGTCATCTTAAGTATGAAAGTGAGTATACAGGAGAGTATATGTATCATTATTCTTCATATATTAGAGTTACTTCTAACGTGAGAAAGTTAGGAAGAAGATGCCTTTACGTGTAAAAAGATGTAAGTTTGATGCATCGGATCATTAAATGCTATCCTTAATTTTAACCAATGATTCATCTGAGGTGTGGGCAATGAATAGAATCGAACTTAACAAATAGTGGATTAGACTCGATCGATTGCCTCGAGCCACCTTACGAGTTTATTTGCATGTATATTTCTAACTGATGTGGACGTTGGTCTTCGAAACATGTGATGCACCATGCATATCCTCCATTAATTTTATATGTTAGGAAGAATTTTTCTTTTGGACGTGGATTTGAAAATATAAATAATGACGTAAAAGTTGATATACAGAGGGTTGCAAATATAGTTTTCATTTAATATATTTTTTTATGTAAAAAAATACCTATGTGTGATGACATTCATATTATTGAAATCAACAATAAATTTTTTTTGTACAAGTGCAAATCACTCAAATCACTTTCTACTTGTGTAAAATCATCATATCTGATTTAAAATAATTTTGTACTAGTGTAATTTTACTTTGCACTGATAGAAAATAAGATTACACTTGTGTAAAATTAAATTCTAGGTATTTCTTCACATATGTCAAGTGATTTTTCACCTTAAGATTTAGGTTTTAATGTTTAGGTAAACCCTAAACCTTAAGGTGAAAAATCACTTCTCATAAGTGAATTCACTTTCCATAAACCTAAATCCTAAATTCAAAATCTATAGGTCCAAATCACTTTACACGGGTGTAAAATCACTTTGCACTGGTACAAAATCATTATTCACTTTCCATAAACCTAAAACTTAAACCTTACATCCTAAATTCAAAATTTATAGGCCAAAATTATTTTGCACAAGTATAAAATCATTTTGTACTAGTACAAAACCGCTATATCACCTTTAGAATAATTTTACACCGGTGCAAAGTTACCTTAAAATAACTTATTACCGGTGCAAAATCACCCAGAGCAAGTTATCATCGATGTAAAATAATTTATCACCAATACAAAGTTATTTATCACCTGCTCGTTTTAATTAGTTCAAAGTAGTGTGGTGATCTTTTTTAATGTGATGAAATACACCATGTGACAAACCTTTAATTCTTTTGTTTCTTTATATTAAATATCAAGTGAAAATCATATTCTTATCACTTTAGATCACAAAATACATCACATTATGCATTTCCCTATATTTTAGCATTCCTTTTTCTGACCATTCCCAAAGATCCAATGCTCCTTTGTAAAGCTTCTTGTTGTCACCTTAGAAGCTTGCCTACCTTAGTCACGAAGAAGTACATTCTTATTTTCTTTGATAGCCAGATATAATTAATCATGAAACGAATCAAAGCTTCGTCACTGTTTTGTCATTAGATTAGGGAGGAAGAAGGATCCAAATTGTTTTTTTAACGAATGTCTCCGAAGAGGCGTGAAATGAGTTCGAATTGTGTCGAGGCCTCAGGGAGTTTTCTAACCTAATCTTAGCCTATTCTATTACCTTACCCAATCCTACAGGTACGATCTTTGAAGTCGCTGTAGTTCGGGGAATTTCTTCCAAAGCAAGAGGTAATGTCATCTATCTATTGATAGGGATATCGCATAAAATTTAACACCAGCTTGGCTTTTTGACACAGATATGCCTAACTCGTGATTGATCAAGAGACATGCCCAAATTAAAATAACCCCCATTCTCTGTGACTACGTACGGTTGCTTATAACAATCCAGTAGAACATATATATATATAAACGAGATAGAACAGTCCCAAAGAAAGATTGTGTGATTTTAGGATAATTAATAGGAATTTTCTACGTATATGTCATTTAAATTTTTTAATATTATTTATTTATCATTGACTTAACTATATTCTTAATTTTATAATTTAAAAAATTATATCCTTTTCATATTTACTATTTCATTAACCGTACCTATTAAATTTAATCATTTTACATTTAAATATAATATATATTTTTTTAATTTTCATCCCTTCCATCAACATGTACTTCACCTCCTTCACACCCTCTTCAACCATCGCTTCTTCTCACAACCTACTCCCCACACCTCCATCGTCTACCATGTTGTGCTGACCTCCTCTTCCTCACGTCAACTCACCACGTTGGCCTCAACCTCCTCCTCATGTCAACCCACCAAGCGTCCACCAACATTCATCTGCATCAATGCCGACGACGTGGATGGAAGAAAGAGAATGAGGGTGGTAAAGGAGGTCGTAAGGGGGAAGAAAAAGAGGACACAATGATCATAAGAGCTAAGTTGACAAGATTGTTAGCACAAAAGTGAGAATTAATTTCATGGCTGTGGTGAAGGATAGTGTGAAGGTCGTGCATATTTGACGACGAGGTCGTTGGTGGTTGTTGGGTTCACGTTGAAGGTGGAGAAGGGGGGAAAAAGAAGAGAGGCGAAAAAGATGAGGGAAGAGAAAGGACATGAAAGAAGGTCATAAGGGAAAACATGAAGAGGAGGAGATCGACGTCGATGTTGGTGCAATTGGTTGATGATGGTGAGAATGTTGTTAATAGCATGTGGTGGGTTAATGTAGGGAAGTTGAGGTCCGATGTGGTGGGTTGACGTCTGGGAGGAGGAGGTCAACGTCGAGGTGGTGAATGATAAAGGGACTGTGAGGAGGAGGCTATAAGAGGAGGTGTTTGGAGAGACGAGGTGGAGGAAGTGGTGGGAGGTGAAGAAGAGGAAGGGAGATAGAGTGGGGTGGAAAAAGAAGGGGGAAAAGGTGAAAATTTTAAAAAGAAAAATTTTGATGATAAAATAATAAATTTTTATTATATTTTAATTTAAAATTATTAAATTTAATGGTTGTAATTAACGAAATGATAAATAATTAAATAACATTAATTTTTTAATGATAAAATCATAATATAGCGAAGTCAATAATAAATAAATAATTTAAATACATGAAAATTCTTAATTAATATTAAATTTTCCTCCCTTCTTCTTTATCTATCTTCGTCTGTCCTATCTAAAGATTTTTAATCGTGCATATGCTTGAATCATGAACTGTTAAACACAAGTAAGGACAAAAAAGATATCATAAAGTATATACACGTCAAGAAATTTGAACAATTTGACATTAGACTTGTATTGCTATGAACTGTGGCAAGTTAGGTGTCTCGTGATTAGAGGGAATCTAGGATTGGAAGTTTGGACGGATCTTTAGACGAGTCCATGTGTGTTAGGTTATAGGCTGCAGAGGGATGACCTGTCCTTCCAAAACATCCAGCTCATCTGTCAACAGCTTAATGATAAGATACAACCAACCCAACAAATCTCTGCCGCTAACTTAAACCCAGTTAGGCCAACTAGGTTAGATTGTACGTTGAACTTGTCCTGCATGCAACCTTAGTTGATGAAAGAAGAAAAATTTTTGCATTGGTCCTGCAAATAAGATCCATTAAAAAAATTAAGTGCATCTGAGAATGCTAACTCATAAAGGTTCAACCCAACTACTCAGTGGTTTGGTTGGGCCTGACCACCCAAAAGGTGGGTTTGATTCGACCAACTTGGTCCAACTTCGAGCAGGTTTCATATAGATGCAACAAGTTTCATCTAGGTATCCAGTAGTTCAGCTCAATTCGACTATTCTGCCTGGTTAAGTCACCAAGCAGGCATGCAAATGACATCCGCCTAAAGGTCTTGGTACGACAGATGAATAAGAAGACATTGCCTGTTTGATTGAACGTGTCATGTCTTCTCCTGTCAAGATATGATTGCAAGGTAGGCACTCTAGGTGAAACGATTATTTGAGAGACATGTCCTCATCATTTGAGAAGATCATGATATTGTGATCCTTGACCCATAATCGTTTGCCTAACCAACCACGATCTCCACGTTTGAAGACATCGTAGCCTTTATATGCCGACGTTGTTTAAGTGAAAAGGTTACGTAATCTAAGAGAAAAGAAGAGAATCCTGTTGTATCTAGTATTCACAACTACAACTAGTGAATTTTGAGAATTTAACACTCTTCCTAAACGTACATCAATTAAGATAAAATTAAACCACGAATTCTCTTACTTCCTCCTTGTGTGATTACTTTTTTGAGTCAGAGTTTCGATTACCGGTGACTCAATCACTAGTTGGGTTCATAAACATGTTCCATAATCGAAGCTTGATTAACCCATCAGGGCATGCTCATTCGATGGTAAATCCACTCACTAATCGTGGCAATAGTGAGATTTCCATTTGGACCATACTTTGCCTCTGCCAGAAGGAGTGTTTGCGCGGGAGGTTTACTTTTCTCAGGTTATTGTGGAATTACACCTATAGTGTTGGATTTTAAAAAAAAAAAATCCTTGCCTAATTAAGTTCCAACCCTGCAATTATCTGTAATCAACCTGTGTGGATTGTACCTACAACCTTTTTCTGCTTCGTAGGCTTTCTCAATTCACAAGGGCTGACGAAATATGAAATTACCATACACCTCTTAGTTTTTATTAGTGTCTAATGTCTGCTCCCAAATGGCGTACCTTCTACTCCGTTTATATGTACATTTATTTAATTAAACGATATTAGCATTGCTATCTTAATTATATGCATACCATATAAATGATCATTAGAATGGGTCCGAACCATGCATTTATCAAAATCCAAGATATGCAGTCTCTACCAATCATTTCATTTTCATTGCTCCCTCTTTAACTGTAAAGATTTGATATCTAGACCCTTCAACAAAAGCAAAAGGTACATCGTGCTCTCCCAATAACCAGCATGGCTATTTTTAAGGTACTTGCTTCTGATTTTGCAACGAGTCTATCTTCACTCACACAATTGAGCTATATATTCTTGAAAATTGATTGCTAAAGTAAGAAGCATACGTCTTCCGACTTTATTTCTTAATCTTCTGCTAATTAAATATCGTGAAATGGCAACAAATTAACGTTACTTCTCCCGGATGTCCAATGGTTCTAGCTATTGACATCCGAAAATATCCTAAAGTTAAAAAGGACGGAGTAAAGGGCAACCCCGTCAACGTGAACCTTCGAAAGTCCAACTTGAAGTGGGATCAGTCGTCAGGAAGGAAGGATAACTTAAATTATTGAAAAGATTCCTTGCCTCGCAGTCTCTAACATAGTACCAACTTGGCTCAAGATAATGACCATGAATGAACGGAATCATCCAACTTGGGGATATTAACTTTTCAACGGAACCCGCTCAGATACATTGTACGCGGATAGCATGGATTTGCAATTACTCGACTAAATAAGGCAACTTGCAGCGACCAGCGGTGAGGAGCTTTGGTCAGGCTGGTATTGGGCCAAGTTAAGCCTGGGCTCAAGTTGCGTATTATTTTCTTTTTCTTTTTTTTTTTTCCTTACGAGATCAAGTCCAAACCCTAACCTAATTTAAATTTGGACATGGGTATATAAATGTACGAGGTCATGTATTTTACTATACACAAGTAGAAATACAGTAGAAAGTGGTATTTGACAGGTATAAAATGATATTTCATCGGTGAAAAACTATTTTATTGCATACAAACCACTTGTTCACAAGTGAAAAATTAATTTCCACCATTTTAAATCGATGAGAAGTGATATTCAATCGATGGAAGATAGAATTCCATACGTAAAAAGTGAAATTCTACTTGTGAAAAATTATTTTCACATGCGAAAAATCACTTCCCACCATTTTCCATCCGTTGAAGATGGTATTTCACCGTTGGAAAATTATTTTTAATCTATTAAAAATGATATTTCACCGATAAAAAATCATCCCATAATGTAAAAAGTTAATTTTCATTATTTTCAATCCATAAAAAATTATTTATGAAAAATAATTTTTAATCAATTAAAAATAAATTTCACTGATCAAACGTCATATTTTTTTTTCCACCCTTCACTTTGTTGGCGGTGGTGGTGGATCCTACAACATCTGATTAAATTTTTGAAATACATGATGCCCGTTATTTCCTTTAGATATCTTCACTAATCTATCTTATAACCAAAAAGGAGTGCATTGCCTGTCATGGCTCCACCACTCCACCCCATCCTCACCCCCACACACGACATCCCGTTTCTCTCTCTCTATCTATGTACGTGAAAAAATGGTATCATATATATTTTTGAGAATGCGAAATTTAAAAATAACTTCTCCAATATTGGATGGAGGAAGTGTCATATCACTTTTTTTCAGGGGCTATTAACTTGTGGCCTTCATGTCACGTTGCGACAACTTTACCGTTACGTTAAGATTTTCCCTCAATGTATTTATCAAGGTTCCATTGGTTAAGAAAAATAAATTTGTGAAATAAATTAAAAAAATAAAATAAATGGTGAAGTAAGTAATCTAATCTACTTAAATATTTGGATAGATTAAAATTATTTTACAGAAAAAATAAAATAATTTAAACTCGAGTTAAATTTAATTGTAAATAAAAGATACGTTAAGTAACAATTTAATATTTAATCCATCGATCAAATATAATCCAAATTAATTAAAAAAAATACTTTTAGATGTCAAGTCATTTCAAGTTACTTTCTAAATATCAGGTAAGAAGCTAATTCATGAAATTTAAAAGGAGATTTTTTTTATAAAAAAATATTTATTTAAAATATAAATAGATATTAAGGTATAATTTACAAGTTATACATCTAAAATTTTATTAAAATATTAAATTACTTAGAATACTTGTTTTTGATGTAAATAAATTAATGTCAATTATATTTAAAATTTTATAAAACATTACAATGCATCCCACAACTTAGCAGGGATCTAATCAACTGGTACGTTGTAAAACACATTCCAGCGCGGTTCGTTACTTTTCTCCCTGAACTTTGTCGACCAAGCCTCGGTGCGGCTAACACAAACTACGTGCATTCCAGACTCTAGACTTATTAGCTATTACTTAAAAAAAAAAAAACTTTTAAAAGTTTATTATAAGTTTACATCCTGTAACTTAATGATGTATTCACATAGAAAGAGTATAAAATCATTAGATATTTAGGATTAAAAATTTTTTTTCTAAGCAAAATCAAAAAGATGATGATATACATACTCTATTATATCTTATAATATATTTCATTCTTAATTGGAATTCTAGTTGGAATCCTAATAGAATTTCACATGTAATCCCTTCCCCTAACCACTCCTCTCTTACGAGATCTACTACATTTGAATTTAAATTTTACCTATAAAAGAAATAATTCTCCCTACTCCCCCTCCCATGTAACCCACCCACACCCACTACTATCCCAACTAGCAGCTTCAACGAGCTTCTCCAACCTCAACCTCTGTTAACTCAACTGGCATCGACCTTCGGCTCCTCCTCCTCTATAAAGATTCAGTCTGTCCTGAGTCCTTTAAGACGTTTGGACTGTCGATCAAACGTCTGAAAATTGAAAATTTGGTACGTACCTTCGCATCTACAGGCTGACTGCACGCAGACAGTACCCCTCTTCTCTCTTTCCCTCTTCTCTCCTCCACCCGAACCCTAGCGCTCCTCTATAAAACCCCTCTCCCCCTTCCTCTCTTCCCTACTTCACCACAGCCACCTCCTTTCCTTCCTCTCCACTGCAGCGAGAGGGGCGAGCGTGAGAGAGAACGCGAGAGCAAGCAACGAGGAGGAGAGGCGGAGTGAGGAGAGGAGGAAGAGCTTAGCTCGCGAGCTCGTGGAGATCGTCGGAGGACGCACGGCCGGAGCGGTGCGTGCGAGAGGAGGACGCGTCGGGGGAGACGTCCCTGACACTTGCTGCAGCCGGAGCTGCAGGCGAGGAGGCGAGGCCGCGGCTGCGCGCGGCAAGGGGAGAGCAGCAGGTCGTTTTGATTCTGGGTTTTTTCCATAATCAGACGTCTAGCGTGACGACCAGACGACGGAGCGGACATCTGGTGACGACACCAGATATCTGAAAGCAGTATACCGTGAAGGTACGTTCCTTTTGCGGATACGGCCATGCAGGCCACACCGCAGCCTCGATCTGCATGGCTAAAAGCGGTAGATTTTTCCTGTCGCGTGCAGAGACAGCTTCGAGAAGGCACAGGGCATGCCCTCCCACGCATTTCGGACGTCTGGACTGTTTACCAGACAACCGAAAGCACTCCTAGATGCCCGGAGGAGAGGTCAGACGTCTGGAGCTGGGTCCAGATGGTCAAGAAGAGGTTCTGGACCTCTAAGGTCAACGCAGAACCTGAGGTGAGTTTCTGGTCACTTTTAAGACGTCTGGACCTTGTGACAGACGTCTGATTTAGGTCTGCAATCTTGTTTTTCACCCGTTTAGGGTCCGTTTTACGTAACCAAGATGTCGATGTTTTCCTTGTGAGTTCCTCTACTTGTTAGAAGGCCTTGTATACTGTTCTGAATGTTCCACCGTGGTATGTCCCTTGGTATAAGACTTCGATCAGTTGCGGGTTCGGGGCTTGCTGAGGCACGTAAGCCTACCGTTCGAGCCCCCAGTACTCCCAGGTTGTCTAGAAGAGTAGTCTTCCCCTAATTTAATTATAAAACCTGAATGCATATGTGAATTGGATAATTAGAAACCTAGGATGTGGCATGAATCCTAGGACGAGAAGTACTTGCACTGTTTGTAAGCATATTTGAAATTGCAGTCTTACATGAATGAATAGAAATGTGGACACCTGCCTGTTAATAAACTAGAGCTGCCTGTGAAATATGAAATGCCTGTTTTAGTTAACAGTTACCTGTGACATTACTTGTTGTATATGTTAAATGATGGAAATACGAGTTGCATGTGTATAATCTGAGGATGGTAATGTAAATGATGAAACCTGGTATAGAATAGCATGAGAAATATGAGCATGAACCCTACGGGGAGTTAGGAGTAGAGCTCCTGTGAATAAATGGAATGGATCTGGAAATGTGAGTGGGAAGTGTGCTGGCCCTTGAGTATGTGGTACCAAAGAGAGTGTGTTATGAACGCGGTTTCAAGACGTCTTTTTAAGACGTCTAGGAGGTAGCCCAGACGTCTGGAACCCCTTCCAGACGTCTGGGATTTATTTTCTGCGGCACGCAAAATTGCGTCTGCACGCCTGCGCACGCTGTAACGACTCGGTTCCCGTGTCCCTACGAGACACTAGAACCGGATCGACTCGACTAATCCCAAGACCTAGTCGTCCAACGAGAAAGTAACCAAAAGAGCAGTAAAATAAACCACATTCAACATGAATATAACTAACAGTAAGGAAGTACAGCAGTAAGGAAGGAAACTACTACAGTAGGTACCACCACAACAGTAGAACAACATTTATCATATAACAAGAACTGCAGGTAAAGAAAGTACAACGGAAACAAGCACTACTCACTATAACAGAAACAAAAGAGGTACAAAAGACTGTGGTAAACTCTACTGAACCCTACTCGGCCCAACGTCCTCTGCAGCCGCTGACCCTGGCTGCTCAACACCTGGTCCTGAAAAAGGTAACGAGTGTAACACGTCAGCAAAATGCTGAGTAGAGTGGCAAACTGACTAAAGACAACAATAGAGTGTACAGCAGCTGTTATGTTCTGTTACTTCCTTTATTCACATCTTTCAATTTTCTCACTATTTCATTTATTTCTCAGATCCTTTACTTGATCTGGAATGTCCTCGTGGGAACGATCTTGATTGCAGTCTTTTCCAAAAGTAGAAGTAGCACGTGGTGCTCTCCTGGCCGGGAGAGTCCCCCATGGTAATCCTACCCTCAGTCAACCACCCCAAGGTCACTGACAGACGTAACGGTGACTACGGCACGCGCGATAAACGCACAGGTAGCTAGCCCGCACTGGCACGCGGTCAGTCGTTTCCCTTAACGGGTGCGCCTAAAGCATAGCACGGAACCAGGGCAGAGCCCTCTCGGTAACAGGGGTCCAACCCCTCCACAGTAACCAAACCGGGGCCTTGCCCCTCCACAGTCCGCGCACCCTCGCCTGACTACCCTGGTTTGCCCTAGTGGGCCTAACAAGTCGGTGAAGGAGGCTAGCAGAACCCCGGGGCCCGTGGGGTAGCTAGTACTCTCCTAACACTACTACCTCTCCTCGGTACTACGTACACGAGGGCCAACAAGTCGGTACAGAGCGGTCAATCCTAACCCCAGGTCCCTGGGGCGGCTGGCCCTACTCTGCACTAAACAGGTACAGGTACTTCCCTTGGTACTGCGTACCCAAGAGACAGTACAAACTACATCTCAGTTCCATTCCTTTCTCTTTCCAGGAGTTCCACTCCTAATTCCCCGTAGGGTTCCAGCTCTTTATCTCATAACATCATATGTTTCACTTTCCAGTTTCACGTTCTCACAATCCATGATCTCAATCATGTTTCTTTATTCCTAACAGGCAGCTGTTAATTCAATTTACAGGCAGCTTTATATTCCTTTCCATTTTTCCCAGACTGCAGTATTATACATTCCACTAGTTTTTCCATCCTAAGATTCATGCCACATCCTAGGATCTAGCATACAACTAGTTTTCCAGCCCTAGGATTCATGCATCACCTAGGAGCTATCATTCCATACATTTCTCATTCCTAGGATTCATGCAATGTCCTAGATTCTAGTTATGGTTCCATACTTTAACAGATTTTAAAAAAATAAACTTAAGCCACTCTACTCAGCATTTTGCTGACGTGTTACACTCGTTACCTTTTTCAGGACCAGGTGTTGAGCAGCCAAGGTCAGCGGCTGCAGAGGACGCTGGGCCGAGTAGGGTCCAGTAGAGTTTACCACAGTCTTTTGTACCTCTTTTGTTTCTGTTATAGTGAGTAGTTCTTGTTTCCGTTGTACTTTCTTTACCTGCAGTTCTTGTTATATGATAAATGTTGTTCTACTGTTGTGGTGGTACCTACTGTAGTAGCTTCCTTCCTTACTGCTGTACTTCCTTACTGTTAGTTATATTCATGCTGAATGTAGTGTATTTTACTGCTCTTTTGGTTACTTTCTCGTTGGACGACTAGGTCTTGGGATTAGTCGAGTCGGTCCGGTTCTCGTGTCTCATAGGGACTCGGGAACCGGGTCGTTACAAGATGGTATCAGAGCATTACTTGTTTAGCGTGGTTTCCCAGACATCCAGAAGTCTGCGGGAACGTCTGGCCTAGCTCCCAGACGTCCGATGGTCACCCCGGACGTCTAGAGGTCACTCAAGCCGTCTGGTACAACTTCCAGACGTCTGATTCGCAAAGGATGGCGAATCAGCGAGCCTGCGCACAGCCAACTCCCTCCCTCAGTACGGTCAGTCGACAGGAAGGAAGAAGAAAGCGGAATACTAACCTTTCAGACGTCTGTATGATCTACCAGACGTCGTCCTCGCCGTCTGCCTATCAACCCAGACGTCCGATTCTGGAAATTTTTCCAGAACAGGGCGCCACCCGGCTTCTGCTCGCGACGCCGCCCGCGTCGCACCTCGCGCTCCTGCTGCTCAGACTGCAGCAGGTCCCTCTCTGCGTCGTTCCGCGCCCCCTGCGCCCTCTGCCGGCCGGCCAAGCCGCTCCGGCGAGCTCGCCCTCCCGGTAGAGCTCCGCCCTCGCACGCCGCACCTCCTCCGCGCTCACTACGGCCGCCGCTGCAGCCCTCGCGCTCACTCGCTCTCGCGCACAGGAAGGAGAAGAGGAAGGGGACGGTGGAGACGACAGGAGGGAGGCGTGCCCTTTTTAAGGCCGCGCGGAGAGGAGAGAGAAGGATTCGCGGCAGGGGAATCTGCAGCCGCAGGAGGGAGGAAAGGCGAATATGCGATCTGCGCGCTTAGGCGCGCAGACGACTCACGTGTGTCGAAAATAACGGATTTACAGACGTCTGGAAACTATCCCAGACGTCTGGTCCGACGTCTGGGACACATCCCAGACGTCTTAAAAGACGTCTGGGGCACGCGTTCGTAACACACGCAGACCTGCGAACGCCCTCTTTTCCCCTCTCTCCTCCTGCAGACGCAGGTTGCGCTCTCTCTCTCTCTCCCCCCGCGCGGCCTTAAAAGGCCCTCGCCCTCTCCCTCACTCTCATCTCCTCCGCTTCCTTCTTCTTCTTCTTCCAGCCGGTGCGAGAGCGCGAGCGCGAGCGAGCGGCGGCAGCGGCAGCCGCGGCGAGTTGCGGGAGGAGGTGTTGCGCGGGGGAGCCACGGGCGTGGAGCGTCGCTGGAGGGTTGCTACAGCTCGAGCAGCAGGCGGACGGGGCGCGGCGCGGTCGTGCGTCGCGGGCGGAGAGCGAGTCGAGCTCTGATTCTGGAAATTTTTCCAGAATCAGACGTCTGGGATTCCAACCAGACAACGGTGAAGACGTCTGGAGGACTGTCCAGACGTCTGGCAAGTAAGTTATTTTCGTCCTTCGTCCTTTTCTGTGACCCGTTGTACTGAGAACGAGGAGTGGGTACGTGCAGGTTCTGAGATTCGCCATCCAACGCGAATCAGACGTTTGGTCGCAGTGCCAGACGACGGGAAGGACTTCCAGATGTCTGGGGTGACCATCGGACGTCTAGGAACTAGGCCAGACGCCCACGCAAGCTTCTGGACATCTGAGAGACTACGCAGAACAAAGGTACCATCTGACCCACATTTTAAGACGTCTAGAAGAGGTTCCAAACGTCTGATCTTGGACTGTTTCGTCGTTTTTGACCCGTTTAGGGCCCGTTCGGAGTCTGTTTTCCGCGTTTCGAGTTGCATTCTTTTCAGAATAAAATCCTCTACCCGTCTACAGTAATTATATACTATTCTGAGAAACTCCTTGTGTTTGATCCTTGTGATAGGATCCCGTTCCATTACAGTCTCGAGGGTTGCAAAGGCGCGCGGGATTTCCGACCACGCCCCCAGTACTTCCGTTGTAGCTGGTAGAGTGGCTTTAGAAATTATTAATATAATTTGTTACAATTATGGAACAATTAATAGAACCTAGGCATTGCATGAATCCTAGGAATGAGAAACCAGATTGAATGATAGATCTTAGGGTATTACATGAATCCTAGGGTTGGAAAACTAGATTGAATGATAGATCCTAGGGTACGGCATGAATCCTAGGACTGGAAAACTAGTGAAATGAATATAAATATTGCAGTCTTGGAAACTGTGGAAAGGAAATAATAGCTGCCTGTAAATTGATTTAACAGCTGCCTGTTATGAATAAATGAACATGATTGAGAATATGGGTTGTATGAACGTGAAACTGAAAGGGTGAAACCTGAATGTGCTGAGTTAAAAGAGTTGGAACCCTACGGGGAGTTAGGAATAGAACTCCTGGAAAGAGAGTGAAATGGAACTGAGAAGGAAAGATGTGGAGGTGTGTTGTCTCTTGGGTACGTAGTGCCAGGGGAAGCACCTGTTACCTGCTTAGTGCAGAGCGGAGCCAGCCGCCCCAGGGACCCGGGGTTAGGTCTGGCCACTTTGTACCGACTTGTTGGCCCTCGTGTACACAGTATCGAGGAGAGCTACTAGTGTAGAGCGAGTACTAGCTACCCCACGGGCCCCGGGGTTCTGCTAGCTCACCTACACCGACTTGTTAGGCCCACTGGGCAAACTAGGGTAGTCAAGCGAGGGTGCGCGGACTGTGGAGGGGCAAGGCCTCTGTTTGGTTACTGTGGAGGGCTTGGACCCCTGTTACTAAGAGGGCTCTGCCCTATACTGGTTCCGTGCTATGCTTTGGGCGCATCCGTTAACGGAAACGACTGACCGTGTGCCAGTGAGGGGTAGCTACCCGTGCGTTTACCACACATACCGTAGTCACCGTTACGTCTGTCAGTGACCTTGGGGTGGTTGACTGAGAGTAGGATCACTACGGGGGACTCTCCCGGCCAGGAGAGCACCACGTGTTACTTCTACTCTTCGGAAAAGACTGCAATCAAGATCGTTCTCACGAGGAACATTCGAGATCAAGTGAAGGATCTGAGAAATAGATAAATTGTGAAATAATAGAAAGACGTAAATAAAGGAAGAAAGAAAATAAAACAGCTACTGTACACTTTACTGCTTCTTTAGTTTAGCTGCCACTCTACTCAGCGTTTCGCTGACGTGTTACACTCGTTACTTTTCAGGACCAGGTGTCGAGCAGCCAGGGTCAGTGGCTGCAGAGGACGCTGGGCCGAGTAGGGTCCAGTAGAGTTACCACTGTTCTTTTGTGCCCTTTTTGTTCCACTGTAGTGAGTAGTTCTTGTTACTCTCTGTACTTTCCTTTACCTGCAGTTCATGTTATGTTATAAATGTTGGTCTACTGTTGTGGTGGTACATGCTATAGTAGTTCCTTTTCTTACTGCTGTATTTTTGTTACTGCTAGTTATATTCATGCTGAATGTGGTTTATTTTACTGCTCTTTTGGTTACTTCCTCATTGGACGACTAGGTCTTGGGATTAGTCGAGTCGGTCCGGTCCTCGTGTCTCGTAGGGACTCGGGAATCGGGTCGTTACAGAGTGACTGTCCCCTGTTTAGTGTAGAGTAGAGCTAGCCGCCCTTGGGCTGGGACCTGGAGTTAGGATTGGCCACTCTACACCGACTTCTTGGCCCTCGCGTACACGGTACCGGGGAGAGCTACTAGTGTAGGGAGAGAGCTAGACACCCCACGAGGCTCGGGGTTTAGCTAACCACCCTACACCGACTTGTTAGGCCCACTGGGTAAAGCAGGGTAGTTAGACGAGGGTGCGCAGACTGTGGAGGGGTGAGACCCCTGTTTGGTTCTGAGGGGCTAAACCCCTGTTACTGAGAGGGCTAGGCCCTATACTATTCCGTGATGTACTTTGGGCGTACCCATTAGTGGAAACGACTAACCGCGTGCCAGTGCAGGTTAGTTACCCATGTGCTTATCGCGTGTGCCGTAGTCACTGCTACGTCTGTCCGTGACCTTGGGGTGGTTGATTGGGTGTAGGATCACCACGGGGGACTCTCCCAGCCAGGAGAGCACCACGTGCGCCTTCTACTCTTTGGAAAAGACTGCAATCAAGATCATTCCCGCGAGGAACATTCGAGATCAATAAAAAGATCTAAAAAATAAACCAATGGGTGAAGAGGAATAACTTGTAAAATAAAGTAATTGGAATAGATATTTTACCTATTAGCTTTTACTGCTTTAGTTAGTTGGTTACCACTCTACTCAGTGTTCACTGACTTTGTTACTCATAACCCTTTTTCAGGTCCAGGTGTTGAGCAGCCCGAGTCACCGGCTGCAGAAGGTGTTGGGCCCAGTCGAGCCCAGAAGTAGCCTTCCTGTTGTAGTACTTTCTTTTGTTAGTGAGTTTAGACTCTTGTTACCTTTTACGTTTCTGTACTTTGTTTCCGCTTTACTGTTGTGGTGGTAAAATGTACTGTTGGCAGCTTTTACTTCCTTTACTGCTTGTACTCTTTTTACTGTTAGTTACTTAGCATAGTGAATGTGATTTATTTTCCTACTTTTTGGTTATTTCTTGTTGGACAACTGGATCTTGGGATTAGTCGAGTCGAGCCGATCTCGGGTCCTGTAGGGATTCGGAAACCGGGTCATAACATCCTCCTTTGTTGACTTGATGAGCTCCGACAAGCTCCTCCATCCCCAACCTCCGCAAACTTAGTTGACACCGACCTTCAGCGAGTTCCTCCTCTTCCACTGACTCAGTGAGCTCCAACAAGTTCCTTCTCCGACCACAGCCTCTATCGTCCCCAACCTCTGCCAGCCTCGACCTCCCTCCTCCTTCGACCCCGACCTTTGCTAGCCTCAACCTTCTCCTCTTTCGACCCCAACCTCCTCCAACTCCAAGGTCCCCCAATAAGCTCCTCCTCCTCCGTCCGAGCACTTTGAAGCTCCTCCTTCTTTGACCCTGAGCTCCTCCTCTGGTCCTCAACTACACAGCCCCAAACTCCAACCCTAAGGTCCTTCGATGAGCTCCTTCGGCCCCCTCTGTCTGTTAAAACTCAGGTAATGTGTAAGTTTATTTTTTTATGTTAGGTGCTAACGGTACCATTGTATAACATGTCCAATGTAACAATACTTATAGAAGTGACAACACTTATATTAATCAAATATTTTCTGTAGCATTTTCTTATATGTTTAGTGTTCCAACCTTGTTCTGACATATATAAGTAATTGGTGCGAATGACACCAAGATAACCGGTAAGTTATTACAGTAGATGCTTGAGCACCATATAAGTGCAAGGCTTGTAAGCCATGAGCATGTTCATTAAATGGGTGCCAAGGACACCAACATAAGTTACTGCCCAAATAGGTGCCAACAACAACGTTATTGGTGCTAACAGGACCAATTGAACTCACTCAGGCGTGAGCACGTACTGGTAGATGGTGCATACGGCACCCATGTAAGTTCATTACTATTGATGTAGTTGCATGAAAAACATTGCTCACAACACTATCAGTAAGAGTGACTAAAGTAGGTGCAAAGGGCACAAGCATTGGTGGTAAGGGCACGAAAGGACTTTAATTAACGTCGCATTAGGTGTAGTAGATGATTGTGAAGAACCATAGATGGTCGCAGTAGATGCTTTAGGTAAATCCCTTACAACACTAGCAAAGCAAGTGACTAACCCACTAAGTGTTATCAGTACCACAATAGGTGCTAACGACACTATCATAGGTACAGTATAAACTTCAAATGTAGTGACATGATACAATGTAACATAGAAGAAAAAGAACATATGAAAACATACTTTACAAGTAGCAGTAATGTGAAAACATACCAAAACACCAACAAAGGTTGCTTTTAAGACATATTCCTTACAAGTAGCAGTAATGTGAGTAATTGTCCAACAAGGTGTCATTAACACCATAATAGATGCTAACAGCGCCATTATAGCTGCACTGGAGACTTTAACCACATTATCCCAATATATACTAACAGTAGTATAATAAGTGTTAATGGCACCAACAAAGGATTCTTGTAAGACACATTCTTTAGAAGCAGCAATATGTAAGTAATTGTCCAACAATGTGTCGTCGGCATCACAATAGGTGCTAATGGTACCATCATAGTTGCATTAGAGACTTCAACTGCATTGTCCCAATGCATGCTAAACAGCAATATGATAGGTGTTAATCACACCAGCAAAGGTTGCTTCTAAGACATATCTTAAAAGCAGCAATAATGTAAAAAATTATCCAATAAAGTGTCATTGGCACCACAATATGTGCTAACAACACTATCATAGCTGCACTACAGACTTCAACCACATTATCCAAGTATATGCTAACGATAACATGATACGTACTAATAATACCAACGAAAGTTGCTTCTAAGGCACAATTCTTAATAGTAGCGGTAATGTAAGTAATTATCCAATAAGGTGCTGTCAACATCACAATAAATGCTAATAACACCATCATAGTTGCACTAGAAACTTTAACCACATTATCCTAATACGTGCTAATGGCACCATGATAAGTGCTGATGGCACTAAAAAAGGCAGTAATCATCTTTCTAATATATGTAATCCTTTCTCATTATTGGTGCAATAAGTAATGACATGACACAAATATAACATAAAAGAACAAAAACATATAAAAGCATACCTTAGAATCAGCAATAATGTATAAAGTACCACAACACCAAAAAAAACTACTTCTAAGGCACATTTATTAGAAGCAGTAATAATGTGAGTAATTGTCTAAAAAGGTATTGGTACCACATGCAATAAGTGCTAACGGCACTATCATAGTTACACTACAAATTTCAACCACATTGTCTCAATATATGCTAACAGCAATATGATAGGCGACACTAATTACAAACTCACAATAATGTACGTAGTGATGTTGACATTATTATAATGAGATAGATAACATAAGTGAACTCAACAAATTTATGCCATTGGCACCCAAGCATAATGAATTAGAAATGTTTAAAAATTAATTTGATTCCTCCTTAATTTTGTTCTCCCTCCATCAAAATTCAAATTTCAATCTAATGAACACATGTGACTCTTCCCCCTCTTAGTTAAAAATGGCTATAGTACTTTTAGGAGTTTAAAAGGTGATGTAACCTTTTTTTATCCAAGATCCCATGTGACTCTCCAATGTAACTGCATCTCATGACATTCACCTCACACATATCATGTAAGAGAGGTATGGTGGTAGGTACCGTAAGGTGGGTAACTCTTCACTTTTCCAAATCAAAATTACTAGTATGGAGAGAATAGCATACACCATGGTAACACCCACAGGATCGACGAGGGAGTACAATAGGGGGAAGAGAGAGATAAAAAAGAAAAGACAAATTCCGTCCATAATCGAAGGACAAAAACCTGCCCATGAACATGAACAGAAGGGTACACATGAGTGAGCTTGGCCAAGCTAAGTCAACACTTCATGTAGTCACAAACAGGAAACGCATGGGAAAATAGAAAGAAGTTGTAAATCCAAGATAACTTTGAGTGTGCACTCTAGCTTGTAAGAACAAATTCTTGTGAGATGCACGATGCTAATGGCATAGATCGATTTATTGACTATGAAGTTAACTGTAATCCTAATGTAACACAATCCTGCAATGAAGCATAAGTTTGGTGCCACTCCCAAAAACACAAGACGAGAAGTGTAACCTAACTATTCAAATCTTAGGACTTCAACTCGACCAATCCATTTAGCTCAACATTAGGGTAGAGAATACCTATAGAGCCCCTTCCATCGCAACAATCATCTCCAATCCTCGTGATCAAGATCAAGTACACATCCAATCTCAGAAGATATCTACTCCCCCAAAACCCAACACGTTCGAGAAAGCTTTCCCCGGCTAACACCTTGCTTCTTTAGTCACAACAAAAGAAAAGAAACAATTATTGCATAGTTGAGTTGGTGGGAGTGTAGCCGAGCGACACAAGAACCTCATCCCTAGCTAGCCCATTGCAACATGAATGAACCATAGAATGAAAAGAAATTAATTCAAGATGAATGGTATATTGATATCCTTGTTTTAATGTAATGAAATTATATTTTATTATACAAACTGACCATTTCAGGATCTCTCTCTTCAAGTTGAATGAATGGCATTCTTTAGGACTCAAGAAGAGAATTCGTCGGGAAAATTAGTGTAATATTATATTTTTCACTTTCTTGAGTCTAGAACATTTGTAAGGAACCTCAAATTGATGCACCAAAATGATTTCTGATTGATAGATAATCAACTAAGTTGTTAACTCAATATGTCATCAATATTGATCAATTAATAGTAAACATTGATCAACCAATATTATTAAAAATAATCAATCAAATCAGCTAATGGTTAAATCCTAATTTCTCGTTAATGGTTGACCAATAATGTCCATTAATTGACTAATAGTTGATCAACCGAAATAATTTTTGATCGACCAATCATGTAGTTTGATTGATCAATGCCATTTGAATAGAATTTCCAAAAGTATTCGATTCTCACCTATAAACAAGGCTCCACACCCATTATTTTAAAGCACACCTATCAAAGCAACTCTCAAAGAAAAAGTATTTTGTCATACCCGTGCTTTCTCATCATTTCTTCAATGCTTTTCAAAGCACAACACTTTGCACATCAAAAATTTTTGGTTTGCATACTTAATCCATCCCGAGGTTCCATAGGCTGATAATTGTATTATTTCTATTTTCTTGGTTTGATTGGGACCCAAGTTGTTGAAATTCCTGAAGTGTTGTTTTGTTTTCTCTTATTAGGTGTAAAAGAGAAGAGGAGTTATAAGAGGTTATGTCGCACGTGTTCAAGTTGTATAATGGTGATTAACTAATCTTGTCTAATCGGGAAAATCCTGAATTAGGAAACTTAAGTAGTGGTTTTTATCCTATGGGATTTTTCACTATAAATCGAGGTGTCATTATGTCATGATTATTATGGTTTGAATTTTTAAACTATTCAACCCCCTCTAGTGTAGACTTATAAATCCTACAAGAATCCTCATGGTACACCAAGTACAAATGAATGTTTTTTAAGGGAGATCTAACGAGCATCAAAGAGAGTTCACTCAGTGCCATGAGTGTCTACAACCAATGATAAGATAAAACGTTAGACCTCTATCCAAAAGCATAGGCTAAAGATCTCCAACCTATTTTGAGACCCACGGTGTAGGCATCAGACCAATGCCGGAGTCCCCTAAGCAACCATGCCCAAGTATAACAGCAAGAGGAGTAGAATACACACAAACAACAATAAATGCAAATAGGAATCACATTGGCAAGCCATTTGATAAGAGAGAAGGCAACTATTCTACTCAACTATTGGTGACATATCCTTTGAACTCCATAGTCAAGAGTAGTTGGGAACTAGCTCAGCACTAACAGACAATCTGTAACACTTACACATCGTCCCTTCCACTGCTTAGTTTCATTTTCATATCATAGTGACTTAGTTTTGATTTCTCTTTTTCGATTAGTTTATTTCCTTCTTGTTTTAAGAGAGAGTACTCAAATCATTTATGACCTTGTAGAATAATATTATTTATGTTGGTCAACATTTCCTCTGTTATTTCATTGATGCTTTATGATATGTTTGTTTGATTTTTGTTTTGTGATTACATATTGGGTGCCTATAAATCCTGTGTTTGAATACAAATTCTTATTTGATGACTTAAATTCTAATGGGTTGAACCGACTAGTAGGAGCTTGGGTGTCAAAATATATATATGAAATATATCCATATGTATATTTATACAAGAATATATGAATAAAAAAAATTTGGGCTCGGGCTTTTGGATATTTGGGTTTAAAGGCTCTTGGACTTTTGGTTTAGGCTTACCAATCCAAATAATTACATAGATCTAAATCAAAACTCAAGTCCAACCAAAGCTAACTTTAAACTTAGACCGAGTCATGAGTCAAGCTTTAGGTTGGGTTGGATTGGCTAGATCCAATATTCTACCCTAGTTTCATCGTATACCACTAGATCCTCCACACAATAGCATCAGTACCTCATAAAATGTTTTACGAGAATGTTAATAATAGCTTCTTCAATCTGCATGCACAAATACCACATAGTGAAAAGGGGTAGAGCTAGATATTTATGCTGAGGGACAGAGCCAAAAGAGGTTACATATATCAATAAAAGCCTAATGGTTCAGAGGGGCAAACCATGAAATATAATTAACTAAAATTAAAGGTTGCGGCTACCCTCACCTCCTCCACCTCGGACACACTGTCATCTTCGTTTCCATCGGTGACCTCAACAAATTTTGGGTGACTGATTTTTCTTTTCTTTTCTTTATTTTCTCCTCTTTTTTTTTTAATGATAGGTCACGCAAGAAATCGTATTCAACAAGATCAAGTTCCAACCAGTAGCTTGTATACTGAATTTTCATATCTCACGCAAATCGTCGATATTGTTCGATAACGTGAATTGTTATATATGTATGATTTTAGAAGTTGATATTATGGTGTAATTACTTCTTTACATCAATGAAATAAATTTTGAAAAAATAATAATAATTAGAGAGAAATAATGAAAACAATATTAAATCTCCAAGACAGTGAGGACAAGATGGACGCGGAATTTAAGATTGAGGACATCAATAGGGCTTTATGCAGGTAATAGATCACATGCAAAGACTGGGAACTATTTCTGTGGAAACCTCAATACAAAATTACATCACACCATAACCTTTAAAAAAGTGAAATATCATTCTATGAGTTATGAATTACTTCTGGATATATCAGAACTAAGTAGAAATGAAGCCAGCAAAGATAAGAGGTACAGGGGCACAAAATGGTGATCTACTGTTATGTCAAGATGTGAAATAAACTTGAATTTACATAGGAAAAGTTCAATAAGTTCAAAAACTAATAACTAATAATCATGAATAGCAAGCCATGGCAAGAAATACGCACCTTTCAAAATTCTACTGTAAAAAACTTTTCTTAGCTGTAAAAAGCTTTTCTTAGTGGTCGTCAAAATTAAAAATAGGTGAAAAGAATCCTGTACCCGAAGAAATAACAGAACTCATATGAAATTTTAATAAATTAAAGAAGTTGAAATATAAAAGTGAGAAAGAAAAAACAACCAATAGATAGCATTTAGAAAATATTGACCAGTAAATGCTTATTTGGATTACTAATTTAAAGTTTAAGTCTAATCCGCCCTATTTAATATTGATTGGTCTTGGTGTAATTCTTATCACTTTGGACTTCACTTCCAAAACTTGAGCTCACTCAAGGATCCCATGAGCTGTTTAATCTACCCATAAATCTCAACCCAGATATTAAGTTCGTTGGTTGTTTAACCCACTAACCAAAGCCAATGTCAAAAGATATGCAGATCGACAAGTCAAAATTTCTTATACAACGAGAACAAACATCTTATATATAGTTATGCAACTCTATGACGCAATAAGTTAATATTGTAGTCATTCAAAAAATAAATAATTTCTAATAAGACTTCATATTTAAATCAAAAAATTTAATATCTAAACCCAGGTCTACTCGTAAGTAGGTCGAACTTAGTCCACTTCTAACCAACCTAAACTCCTAAATTGTAATCCAAATTTAATCTAATTAGATCGAGTACCCAGCCCAATGCCCAAGTTTAAATGAGTCATTAATAAGTGGAACTTCTTCACACTCCTAACATCGGGAATCATTTTCCTCAGGTTTGCTTATGTTGAGAGTCATCTTGTTCCATGTAATTAAGCAAAATCACTATCTGATTTTTTTTTCTTATTAATCTTTCATGCATTAGTGGGGACTCATAATAGCTATTAGCAACTCAACTACCATAAGGAGAGTGCTTTTGATCTCCAAGTTCAGGGTGGTATGTACTGCAGCTTGGTCTCATGTGGCTCTACTGTTGATAAGTATTTGGCTTTAAGAATATTAAAACTAGATCATCCGGATTTACTTGGTTTAGAATCAATATGATTGGCTTAACTTGAACTTGACTCTCATACGTACATAGGGGTCAAATCTTACATAAAAAGTGTGATCCTTTTGGTTTATAGGTTGGATCTTGGGCACAAACCAAGACTTGTGGACCCACGGATGTTTGACTAATTTGAACTCATTTGGTTTACAAATGGGATCACAAATGAGCAAAATTCGGATCAGTAGAAGTGACCCTACCAAGATTGGTTTTCCTATTTTAATCTATTGACCCCAAATCTTGCAAGTTGTTAAATCAATCTCTCAATTAAGCTTGAGTTTAGGCTTAGGTCATGTGAAGTCATACCAAGGCAATAGCATAGTTGAAAAGTGTAACGACCCGATCTCAGATCCCAACAGGATTCGAGATCAGTTCACCTCGACTAATCCCAAAATCCAATCGTCCAACGAGGAATAACCAAAAGTAGAAAATATTCCAAATTCACATATGCAATGTAACTAAGCAGAAATAACTCAAAAGATAGTAAAGGAAACAAAACGAAATATCTCGCAATATTACATGCTATCACAATTACAACAGCGGAAAGTAACAGAAATATAACAAAACAGTATTACAGATATCAATACTTACTACAGCAAGAGAAGCTCTAAAACGAAAAGGAAACACAACTAAGGCTGGGCTCGACTAGGCCCAGCTCCCTCTACAGCCGGTGGTGCTGGCTGCTCAACTCCTTGACCTGAACAAGGTTATAAAATTTCGTAGTCATCTAATGCTGAGTAGAGTGGTAATTAAGCCATTTACATGCAATTAACATAAGATAAGCAACTAATTAATTATTTATTTTTATTTAGCTCAACCAAGTAGTTCTGATTTGTTTATTCTCTTATTAAATCTGGTCATTTCCTAATCTTGTCTGTTCCTCAAGAGAACGATCTTGATTGCAGTCTTTCCCGTGATGTAGGATGTACACATGGTGCTCTCCTGGCCAGGAGAGTCCCCTGTGGTAGTCCTACACCCAGTCAACCACCCCGAGGTCATGGTCGCGACGTAGCGGTGACCACGGCACGCACAATAAGCGCACGGGTAACTACCTACACTAGCACGCGGTCAGTCGTTTCCGCTAGTGAGTACGCCTAAAAGTACAACACTGGACAACACAGGGCCTTGCCCTCTTAGAATAGGGGTCTCACCCCTCCACAATCCACGTACCCTCGTCAGACTATCCTGGTGTGCCCAGTGGGCCTAACAAGAGTTGGTGTAGGGTGACTAGTCCGAACCCCGAGTCCCGTGGGGCGGCTAGCTCCCTCCCTACACTAAGTAGCTCACCTCGGTACCACATACACGAGGGCCAAACAAGAGTCGACGTAGAGTAGCCAAACCCTCCTCCCCCCCCCCCCCCCCCCCGGGTCTCAACCCAATGGGCGAAAAGCTCCCCTCCACTCTAAGGGACAGTTGCTCTCCTTGGTACTATGTATACAAGGGCCAGCTCACTTTCTGTCTACTCACTAAGTCCTTTTCCATATACAGGAGTTCTTCTCCTAATTCCCCGTAGGGTTCATGCTTGTATTCCTTTCATTCCATTTCTAAACATTCAGATCTTACTATTCACATCCTAGATTTCATTCTTATAACAGGCAGCTCGTGTTTTACTAACTGAGAAAGCAACACATCAATAAATTAATGCACTTGCTAGCAATTAGGGTTTAACATACATCTCAAAGGAAACAGTGTAGCTTAAGCAATATTCATTCGCTTCTGCCCTAGGGTTCATTTCACATCCTAGGGTTCAACTAAGTTATTCTAAACATACACTGATGAGAACCTCATCATGAACCCTAACTAGCACTATCTAACCTAGATATGCAAGAAAAAGCTCCTACATAACTCAAAGAAAGGCTTAACTCGGAGAATTCTAAGTTCAAAAAGAAAACAAGTCATAAGGGGTAAGAATGCAATTTCACCAACACAATCTACAAACAGGGTAACTTAGGGTCTAAACATAGGTCAAACAAACCAAATAAGAAGGAAAGTGGGATGAACCGATCCAACAAGGGCTACAGCAACTCCAAGGAATTAAATGACATTCTGTAATCCTAAAACAAATCCACTTCAATTCACGTGGTTCGAGGTAGGGTAAAAATCAACTAAACCCTCTAAAATTCATATAAAAATAATCTCTAGGGTTTAGAACCTTCAATTTGGCCTTAGAAACCCATTTTGACCTACATTGAGAACCATGCCCAATTAATGATTTAATTTGGGTTTTTACGTAAATTGGCCGGTCAAACATGGTCTGACCTAGAAACAAAATTCACTATTAAAATCCTTAGGTCCAACTTACTCATGTATAAAATCTTAAGCCTAAGAAGAGACCTCCTTTACCGACTTTGCAATTTGGTCCTCATCATTTACTTTTTTGACCCTCAACTTTCGAAACCCTGCATTCTGACCCCTAATTTCCTCTTCGTTATTTTCATTTTGGTCCCTCCTGCAAGTCTCTGCGCAGCACCATGCTCCGGCAACTTTGCGCAGAGCATGGCGCCGCGTAGGGTGAGGGGGGGCGTCCTGCAAAGAGAACGGGGAGTTCCCTGCGATGTCTACTATCGCAGGGACTCCGCCTTGCTGCCTGACGACGCCCACACCTTCCGTGCGAACGCGCGGAAGGTATGGGTCTCATCTCCGACCATACTCCGGCGAGGGACGCACGTCGTCTCCCTGCGTCCGCCCCTCCGCCACCGCCTTTATAAAGACCAGCGTCGCCAGCCGTTTCTGCCAGCTTGGTCTTGACGGAGAACCCCTCAACCCTTCCTCTCTCCCCACTCCGACAGGAACCCACCAGCTCCGGCGGCTCCTCCTCCTCCTTCTCGTCGCTTTGCTGCAATACCAGCAGCAGAGCCACCTTCACCTGATCTCCCCGCGTCGCGTCGCACCAAGCTCGCACCTCCTTGCCCTCTTCCTCACCGCCGCCCTCTCCCTCTGGGTGTTTCTTCTCCGACGACAGTCGGTACAGCTGCCCGGCGCTCCGGCCCCCCTTCGTCCCCGTAGGTAGGTTACAGTTACTTCCCTTCCTCCCCTCTTTCTTTTCCCTAACTTAATTTGTTTGATCGCCCTACGACCACGCCTGACCACCCTCATCTTCCCCACCTCCGGTCACTCTTCGGCGAGTTGTCCCCGTCATCCCACAACCCTATACGACTCGCCAACTGTCCCAAAAGCTCTGCCTCACTTCACCAAACACCCTCCGCCCCTCCACTGCCACTCCACAACACACCCCCGATCAAACCCACTTTTCCAGTTGCAGTCCGACCTAGGGCTGCCGCCATACACCGCCCCACGACCTGCTGCACCCCGCACTACCTTCGTCGTGCCACGGCGAAGGTTCCCCTGTGGTCTGATTAGGCCGAGAGGCCCTATTTGTGTGTTAGACATACTTTCAGCTCCGTTTTCCATTGGCGACAACGCAAGGAGCTTCCAGGCGAGCTCCAGGCCTCGAAGCGTCAGGACTCCAGCTAAGGCAAATTGGGGAGACTCGTGCGAAGGCAGGCAGCTGGTTTGCGAAGGGAAACAAGGACGCAGCTGCTGAGGCGAGGTCGCGTCCTTCCAGCAGGCACGCGCGAGGAGCAACGTTTAGTCCCACATCGTGAGTCTTCAAACCGCTGCACCACTTTAAATTGTTTTTGTGTATACGGCTGGTTGCCTCCGAACGCACCTAGGATGAGGCCCTCGCCCATCACCCGCCTCGTCCGGGGATTCATCTCGCGGACCTGGCGGATCCGACCCGACACTACCCTGCACTCCTCGCGCACCACCCACGCCGGTGTGCCTGGTCCCGGTTACGCAACCCGACCCGTTAACCTGGCTCTGGGAGAGCTTCCTGTGAGCAATTTACAGAGAGAGAGAGACGTGCGGGTAGAGGGAAGGGCTATGTTTTACTGTGCTTTGTGCAGGAACAGGGCACGAAGGAGGCAGACTCAACACTTAGCCGTAGGAAGAAGAAGAAGAAGAGGATCAGAAAAGAAGAAACCCTGAAGAAGCCTTGCAGCTGAGCAAGGCAGGAGACCAAAGAAGAAAAGAAGCAGAGAAGAAGAAGAAGAAGAAGTGAAGGAAAGGAAGCACTGTAGCAGACCGCCCTTTAAGTCGTCTGACTACGGTATTAGACGACGGATGAAGCTTCAGAAGAGATAAAGCAGAGAGGAAGAAGACGAAAAGAGAAGACTCCGCAGCTGAAGAGAAAGAAAAGAGAAGAAGGAAGAAAGAAGCAGAAGAAGACTTCGCACAGGAAAAGAGAAAGAAGAAGAACTGAAGAAGAAAAGAAATAGAATACAAGCAGAAGAAGAAGAGGAATTGAAGGCAAAAGGAAGAAGAAGACCCGTAGAGAGAGATACTGCAGCTGAAGAAAAGAGAAAGAAGAGAAGAAGGAGACAGGAAGAGCAACAAAAGAAAGAAGAGGGAAAGCACAAAGAGAAAGAAGAGAAGAAGAAGAAGCCAAGACAAAATATCTCTCTCTCTCTCTTATTTTTGTAATAAAGAAACTTTGTACTTCTAGAATTCCAGTAGCTCCCTGAGTTCGACTTCGGGAAACTATTTCCGAGTAAATTTTGATAGTAACGACAACCGTAGCTGTCTTATTTTATACCACAACGACATTACTGTAATAAGCATTAAAACGTACGAAGATTAGCTGCGGTTGGAAGAGACTCGTTACCATACACTTTGCTTGATTAAATCTTAATATTAAAGCAAACCACTCTACTAGGAAACACGGGAGGAATGGAGGCTAGAACAACAGGTCCTGTCGTCTCCGTGGGCCCCGAACACACTACAGGTTAGAGACATATAACAGTGACTAAGTCACATCAGAAGAGTTCAAAATAAGATATAATTGATACTAATACGTAGAGGAACTCGAGCGGAAAATAATGATATTTTATTTATGTAAATCCGACTTCGTTCGGGTCCTAAACGGCCCAAAAATGTACATACTGTTAAAAATCAGACGTCTGGAACTAGATCCAAGCGTCTTAAACGATCTCAGAACCTCACCTGGCTTCCCTACGTTGCTGGCAGACGTCTGGAACCCTTTCACAATCGTCCTAGGTCTTTCCAGATGTCTTTCGGTGTGCCCGAACGTCCAATGCGTCTATCAGATGTCTGTGGAGATGTCTGGCCATCCTAAAGCACCTCAAAGAGCGTGCTTGCGTGCCTTTTCAAAGCTTGTACCTGCGTACACACTCACAGGTTAAAACCCTCGATAGCGCAACGTTACGTACATAGCGTACGCGCATGCATGCACGTTCAGGATGCTTACCTCAGCACTCCGCGAGTTTTCAGACGTCCAACTTCAGCTCTAGACATCCGCTGCTACTCCAAACGTCTGGCAGATTCTACAGACGTCTGATACTAGAAATATCCAGTATCCAAAAACTCCTCGCGCGACTCGTCTTCCTCGCTGCCTCCACCCACAGCACGATAGCAGCAATTAGAGCAGCTGCAGGGGGTCGAGAGACTCTTCGCCACAAGCCCCTCCCCCTCGTGTGTGTGCTCGCCTCCTCCTACACAAGCTCCTCCCCACGCAACTCCAAAGGCTCGTTGCTGCACCTGCAGCAAGGCGCTCCTCTCGCACGAGCTCTCCTACTCGAGCTCGTTCGCCGCGCACGCTCGGGCTTCCCCGAAGTTCTCTCCTCTCCCACGCCCTCCCACTTCCGTGCTCACACTCTCTCCCTCTCTCCTCCTCCATGTGCAGCTGCAAGCGGAGGTGGGAAGGCGATGGGTGCTCGCCAGCAAGAAGGTGAGGATGACAGTGGATGAGGTGGTGTTGGGAAGGTGTGAAGGTGGAGAGGAGTGGGGGGGGGGGGGGGGGGGGGGGTGTTTAAGTAGAAATGGGTGTTATGGTTTAGAGTGGGGGGAAAGTGTGCGTAAGTGTGGTGAGGGAGAGGAGAGAGAGGGAAAAATTGTTAACATTTCCCCGCTATCCTCTCTTCTTCCCGAAGAACCCACACACTCAACTCAAAGAGTCAAACTTTTCACGTTTACGTCCCTAACTTTCTGGAAAACTCCCAACGATCCTTGGAAGGGTCATTTCAAAAAGTGAAATTAAGTGTTGTGATTTGGATGGTTAAGTGTTATTGTAATACCCTTAAAGATGATCCTACATAGTAAACTCATGATAATAAGTAGTGGGATATAAAGATTGACAATTATTACTTGACAATTTGAAGTTAAGTATTTTGGGTGATTACTTGGATCCATTGGACCCATATCTAATAAATTGTAAAAGTCAATTTTTCTCGATTAGACATGGATCGTTACAAATAATATCAGAGCCATAAACCAATTGAAAATGTGAAAACTAAGTGTTATACAAGACTAAGTGTTATACCAATAAAGTGATGGTGAGAGTCACATAGTAAACTTATAAAAGTAAGTAATATGATATAAGAATTGATAATTATTACTTAACAACTTAAATTTAATCATTTTAGGTAGTTGCTTCGATCCATTAGAACCTTACCTAACGCATTGTTAATATCACTTTTTCTTAATTAAACTCGGATCATTACAACTATACTATAAAAATAATAAGAGAAGCTATTTCTTGAATTCATCATTACTCGATGATCTACAAATTGAGTAGATCCTTACAAGGGCATAAAAAAGTTGGAGCTGGAGAAATAATATCACCAAAAAAAAAAAAAAAATACCACATCATATACCTAGAAAAAGTGATCTATGATTATAAAGTTGGGAACTACTGGATAACTTGTCTTAAGAATTTTGGTGGTTTATTTTGATCTACTGAATCAAAATCAAGAAGTTGTAGGAGTTCAATTTTTTATACTTGATTTATTTTATTTTATTTTATTTTTACTTTTTTCATTCATGGCCAAATGTAGACTTAGGTGGTCGTAATTTTGCATTTATCAAATTCATTAAGGTACCAAAAGCAATCAGCGGAATCATCGACAATATGTGATTTCAAAGTAAATCTTGGGGTAACGTGCCTGATCTACTTGATTCTTTTCTTTTCTTTTTTTTTCTTTTTATCCTAATTTATTATAGAACAAACGTTCAGTACTTCATTCGTCATCCAAGGATGATTACAAGGGCGGAGCAATAGTAGGTTTCAGTCACCAGAGTAAACTAGGAGGGCCAGTGTTGGGGGCATCACCCCATGCAAAAAAAAAAAATGTTCATTAGTGACCAAAAGTTATGTGAGTTGCCAAAAAATATAATCATAGACCAAATTAGGGAAAAAAATAAAAAAGAATGAAGAAATTCTGTGACCATAAAACCCAAAGTTAGAGGGATTCTTGGTGAGCACGAGAGCGAGAGACCTATAAAGGGAGGTAGCATAACAGAAAAAAATTAATCTGCAATAATATTTTGTAGATCATTGGCAATTATAAAATCCTTTAGAGAAAAGCCAAAGAAATATAATGATTTGTCTTATCAGAGCCATAAAGATCCTTAAGCATCTTTCATTCTAGTAGGACCAGATCGCAGTAGCAATCTTAGTTAGCAGAGGTCAAAGACCTTTTATTTGATCTTTGAGCTTTTATTGAGTAACATGTAATACTCTAGAAAATTTGAGTTCAATATGAAATTCAAAAGAGAAAAGGCAGAAGCATAATTTAACTCCATGGGAGAAATTTTATGTGTATAATTGTTTAGACACTGTTATGGTCAGCTATAGGACAATTTGAAGAATCATCTTTTAAGAACCTGTATGGTCAACTTGATAATTTGCTATTTGACCATGGCCATTAGGTAGTTAGCTTAACAATTGCCTACTTGTCTCAACTCATGTGCCGTTGGTGTTGAGACTCGGATGCTTGCGATCTTCACAAGAATTTCCACCAATTTTAGCCTCTAGTTGTCCCATCACATGGGTGGAGTGATAGGGAATGCTTGGAAGATGAATTCATGTGCTGGAAATAAGCTCCATTAAGCTCTATGAAACTTCTTTAGAGCATTCTTAGGTTGATTGGTGGTTGATTACTACCATATCTTCTTAGTAGATAGAAAGTTATACTGCTTATGAACCTTCATCTTTCCTAATTTGCTTTAGAAAGGCTTAATTATCAAACTAAAGTAATTAATCCATTAAAACAAAGCCAATTGTGTAAGAAAATGAGGGCAAAATTGTGAAGAATCGAAGAAAGAGATAAAATAGGCTACTTATTATGGTTTACTATAATTAGGTGAGGTAATCAACTATGTAGTCAAGTAGCACATGATGAATTTATGTAGGAGCAATTATTGTTCAAAAAAAGAAAATATGATTCTACAACAAACCATGCACCATCTGAAGGTGGGATGGCACTAGAGGAGGTGAATAATGCTCCTTTATGGATCTAAATTAACTTGCTAACTTAAATCAATTCTTACACTATACAAGCCATCTCATCCAATCTCAAACTTTTATCATCAGAGTAACAATCATGCAACATGAGAAACCATAAAGATAGTAAAAACATAGATTGTTGGTCTTCTACCTGAAGTTGTCCCAACCTGAAGATTTGTCTTGGCCTTTAGCCACAAATCTAACATCTAGGTTGCTTATAGTACTTTTCCAATGCTTTACAATAAACTAGATTGATCTATGATCAATCATACGATCTTCTTTAAGGGCAAGCTAAACTCTGAGCACATTTTACAAGTGGCTCAACCCAAATAACTCAATGGTCCACAAACATGAACCTAATTGTCTAACAGCAACTCTCTCTCAAGAATCTGAATCCTTCTCTTTAGGGTTCCTTATCCATGTCAAGAATCAATCTTACAATCAATTCAATAATCAAACAATAATAAACAATATTCAACATGATTAATAGGAATTGATTAGGCTAGGCCTCTCTAGAGCCTAAAATACAAGATCAACATAACCAAATAGTTAGTGCAATGAGAAGACAGATCCTTGGTTTGGTAAAAGGGCTCTCCTTCCTAGATCGACAATCTTGGATTCACAAGAGATTCTCTTTTAAAATTTTTGTTCTATAAACTTGGAGAAGACATGAGATAGCAAAGTCTTCTCTTATTATATTTCTTCTTTTGATTGTAATGTATCGTACAAGGGCTCCAAAAATCCTCTATCTAGAGGTGTTCAAGGTCTTGAAAAAATGACTAATATGTCCTATTTAATAACCCTATAAAATGAGGGCAACTTAGACATAATAAACTTATATCAATCATATGTTCAAATCTTCTCCCATTTAGTTAGCTAACAATCCCAATGTAGAGATTTAATTGATTAGTAGGAATTAGATAGTTGGTCTAACTTATACTGCCTATTGTAGTTCATAACAAGAAAAATCTTATGAATAAAGGTAGCATACTTGCCTATAAATGGGTAAATGGATCATTTATTTGTTTTACACCTCACTTAGACTTGGTTTGGACTTGGATTTAATTTGCTTGACTTTCTTTTAAATGATTTGAGCCTAATTGTGTTGAAATCACAAATAATATTGACTTTATATAAATATTAAAAGTCAGCCATCCATTGAAATTAAATTCTTCTTTAACTTTCTTTTATTGAGATAATGCTTCACATTCTTGTCTTTTGGCTTTTTTTCTCCTTATGTTCTATCAGTTATCCTAATTCTCTTGAATCAAAATGGAAAATTGTTCTAATGTTGACATTGTGTATGCATTTGCTAACATGAATGAACTAAACTTATACTACTAGTGAGGAGCTTGTTTCTACCTATACAAGCTCTTCCTCAATCTACAAACCAGATGCTCTTTTCACTCAACTTTGAATTGCTACGATTGCTATATATAGATCTCCTCCTCTAAGTCACCATGATAGGAGGTAATCTTCACATCTAATTATTCAATCTTTAGGAGTAAATCAGTTGCAATGCCTAAAGCAACTCTCATGAATGAGAACTTCACATCTAGAGAAACAATTTCTTCAAGGTCAACTCCTTGTTTCTGAACAAAGCCTTTTACAACCAATCTCGCATTATACCTTGGTTGCAGTGCCTTCTCATCTTCAACCTAAAGACCTACTTGTTTTGCAATGCCTTTCTCCCTTTCAGTAATTTGACCAAACCATAGGATGGGGTTTTATGTATGGCATCCATCTTTTCCTGCATAGCTACAAAACCATGACTCTTTTTGCTTACACTTCTATGCTTTCTAGAAACTTTGTGGTTCAAGCATCACTAGTTTGAAGGGTATCTCTGAAAAGGATGGGATAATTTGGAAGATGTCCTCAACAAAATTCCAATTAGTGTCTCTAAAATAGGTTGCTCCCTCTACTTGAGCTCATCACATTCTTTCTCAAGCTACTTTAGCTCTTCATGCTCCTCATTTGCAAGAATGACATCATCTTTTTAATCTCCCTTAGCTTCTCCCCCTTGATTAGAATCATCTGGAAAAGTGAATGGATCTAAGTCATCCTTGAACTCACTAGAAAAAGGCCCTACCTTAACCGACTCCTCTTGAAAATCTTCCATTATCTCTTATTTAAAGAACATTGAATTTCTACTTCTAAAGACCTTCTTGGTATCTAGATTCGAAAATCTGTAACCAAACTCACCATGTGCATATCCAAGGAAAATACATTGTAATCTCGTCAAGCTTAGACCTAGTAGTGCTTGTATGATACCTCTTTCTTAGTCCATATCCTATCTAGAATATCACCATCCAAGACTATAGAAGAAGGCACATTCATCGAGCCATTTGTCATTCTCAATGCTCGTGCTTTCGAATAGAACTCTTTTAACAACTTAGCCTAAGATAACATGCATTTCAACCTCTCCATGATAGTGCAATTCATTCGCTTTGTAGTGCCATTATACTATAAGGTACTTGAGACAATTAGCTCATGGAAAATACCCTTACTTTAGCAATAACTCTAGAACTCCTCCATGTATTCTCCACTATTATCTATCTTCATACACTTGAGACACTTATCAATTTCTCACTCAAACATAGCATAGAATTCCTTGAAGACATCTGCAACTTCATTAGTACCACCAAGGATCTAACTTTTTCAAGTTCATCGCCAACTCTTGTCTTCAAAGGGCCATAAACATTTGAATGAACATGTAGCAGTACATCAAATTTTTTATACGAGGATTTCATTGAGAAGGAAACTCTATGTTACTTGCCATCCAAGCAATGCACATGTGGATCCAAGTGAGTGTATTTCAAGTTTGGAAGAAGCTCCCCCTTCACAAGAACTCTTTAACCCGTCTTGCTGATGTGAGCTAATCTCTTATACTACAAGTTCATAAACAAGTCTTGACTAGTATTTAGCTTCTTAGTACACATTTTGCTTGTTGTCTTATATAAGGTACAACACTTTTTGTCTATAGCTAAGACGAGTGATCCCTTCATCACTTTACTTTACTAAATGTGTTGATAGCCTTCTCATAAGTATCTATCTTGTCAACTAACATGAGATGGAATTTAAGATGCTCTATGTGCCTCACATTATTGAGTACCAAATTACATCTTTATTGGTCATAAGATGGATATTGTTTATACCAATGATCTGTGATGTTCCCCTGTTACCCATCTTGACTCTACCAAAATTACCTATCCTATAATTTGTCAAGAGTTCCTTACCCGAAATTGCATGGTATGATGTTCTAGAATCAACTATAGAATCAACAACCAAGTTTATATCTTTGCACACATACAAGCACGATTTGAGATATGATGTCATATCACCTTCTAAATATGACTACATCTTCCTTGGCATTCACCTTCTCTTTTGACTCTGTCTCCTTGCGCTCTTTCCACCACATTCATGGTAGGTCAAGTTCTCGTGTGAATTGAACTTACTCTTTTCTCGATTATGGTTCTTCTTATCTCTTGACTTAGATTTGCTTCTTTCTTCTACAATGAGTGCAATATTAGACACTCTTGCATCTCAATTCTTCATTCACCAAATTGCTAATTATCTAACTCATGGAGATTTTGCCTGCTAGGGTGAAGTTGCTTGTAGAAACTACAAGCACTTCCCAACTATCTGATAATGAATTGAGTGAAAGAAGTGTTTGCAACTTGTTATCAATCATCATTTTCATAGAAGAGAGCTAAGAAGTAATAGTCTTCATATTATTTAGGTGCTTCAAAATAGAAGATCCACTCCAATATTTCATATTCATGAGCTCTCATATCAAAAAGCCTTGTTCCCGAGGTTTTTCTCTCATAAACACCCTTGAATTCCTTCCAAAGAGCTTGTATTGTCTCCTCCATGGAAACATAATGATAAATGCTATGATCTAACCAATGACCGATAAAGTTGAAACTCTTAGGTCGAGTAAAGCTGTTCAAAAAAATTGAAAACCCACTAAAAGCAAATGACCTACAATTAGAATATTTAGTTTGGATTTAGCTTCTATAATTGACCAAACTGAAAAGTCAATTTGCTTACCAATTTTGTTGCTTGAAACGACACTACCAAATTGACCCAAATCAATATTTATTACACATAGATATATACAATATGTATGCATATATACTAAAACTCTCTCCATTTTACATGTTTTATTATCTTCGTAAAAGAATGGAAATGCATGTTCGATTTTAATTTTATTTAAGTTTGGTTACTTTAGATGGCAGATATTTTAACTCCAACCAACAACTACTAGAAATTAATAGCATTGTATGCTTAACCTTGGAATTCTCTAAGATTGTTATTATCATATATTTTTGCTTTATATTCAGTTTAGACTCCTGTCAACAAGATATTTATGTTACAAAACTTTTAAATAAAAATAATAAAACATTTTATGGAGCCTTTTTATTATAAAAGCACTTAAGCCTTCTTCCTGGTAGTTCACCTGAATCAAACCACCTGTAACCGATTTCCAGATAGAATAGAAAAATTCAATTTTTAACGAGAACCAATTCGATTATGATTTGGGTTTTCAAGAGAATTTAGAAACTATTACAGTTTGGTAAAATGTGCTAAAATTAAACCAAACTGATTTTGAATAGCCTTAGTCGAGTGCCTTCCACTATTCTACATTCATCTTCTTTACCTTTGCCTTGTTACCTTCTAGAGGTCCATGCAATTCTTTGAAATATAAGAGGCCTTTCATCCTAGGCTTACATATAGTCTCGTTGCTCTGGTCGAAATAAATCATATAATTTCCCATAATAAGTTCTATTGTTACACACAATAAAAGACCGATAGTGCAATCGAAGCTCCAATACTGGTTGTTTCGAGAAGGATTGGATCAATGTGCTAGAATATAATAAATTATTGCATCAGGTAGTAATAATAAAATCAAATCAAACAAGTCACAAAAACACCGCAATGTATACAGAAAACCCCTCCAAAGAGAAGGGTCAAAATTACCGGAAGTAACGAGAGAGAGTTCCACTACATACAATGAGAGTGCAATAGTTTTATAGACCGATTTTACTAGGATCAGGATACCAATAAGCCATAAAGAAAAATAGATATGCCACGTTAGATTAAGCTGCAAACAATTTTTCCACCAAACTTCTCCTAACTGGAAGGCACAGTCCCAGAACCCATAAAAGTCAATCACGATAGAGCTACACTCAAATCGATCCAAGCGAGCTTCTACAACCCCCCTCAACGCCTTCTAATTGCATGCACATCCAAAAAGCTTCCAGGGTTTGCATGGACATCCATGAAGCTTCTAGTATTCGCCAACAACGTCTTTATGGGCTGGAATGGTTAATGGGCCCGACATTAAGTTCATCCAATTTTTCCCTCAACAAGTCACTTTTTGCATTTTCCAAAATAATTGGTTTCTGTAGGTAATTGTTGAGGATAATATCCATTTAAGTGTCCATCAATACGTTGTAATATCATCCCATTCCCTGTCCCAAGAACCAAGACTTACAATTAAGGTTAACCAATTATCCAAAATTAAATCAACGGTACATGATTTCCTTAAAGTTGATTTATAAGGCAATTGGTAACCGAGAAAAACAGCCAGAAATCAGGAAAAGGAAACCATAAGGCTTTTCTAAGAACACTAAAGATAACTAGTTGCCTCTATTTTTCACATAAAATTCACTCCAACAGTAATATGCAGCATCCGTTAAGTCTCCATCAATAATCAACCACTTATCCATACAGTTAACCATAAAGTATCCACATTTCTAACTATATCACAGTCAGAAATGGATCAACGTAGTCTAAAAAAAAAACGGAAAAGAAATAATAAATTTGTAGCACCGGCGTCCATTCACACCTGTCATCAAGGTCAACTGCAAACGCTTCATGTTAATCTTAGCTTTGATTGGAATTAGCACCATGATTAGCAAGCAAAACCTTTGTTGCAATCCACGTGAAAAACTAAGTATTATCAAGCTGAAGCACAAAGCAATTTACAACATGACCTCTATTGCAAAGGTTGCGGCAAGATGCCATGGATGACTTCCCCGGTATCTCTGTAACTTGAATAGCACCACGAAAACCTTTAGGATGTCATAATGTAACAACTATTGACAGGCTAGTCGTACAGCCCTTCTTGCTCCCACTCGTCCACCAAGAAATCTATCATTTCCTGCAGAGAATCAGCAAGAAGAGCTAAGGTGGCTGTAATCTTAGCATGAATGCCTGTATCATACATGCCATATGTTTGCAGTTTGCACGTTCTTTTACTTAGCTATACGTATGAAGGGTTGCAACCACAGTTCACCATGTTGATATAGATCGATGCATCTGACCTATCGGGCATTTAATTTAGCGGGCATATGCGACATCACTTAGTGGTGACAGATCAAAAACTCTGATCGGCAACTCAATATGGTGGGAATCTCATAACAGTTCTATCTGGATTTGCTCCATTATTTTTTAGTCCATGTCAATCGACATGATTGAAATCCCAACAAACTTTTCTATGCACATGAAAATTCCCATTGAAGTCTTCGCATTCGGCAAAAGACGGATCATCTCATGTTAGAATGCATGCCTGCTACAGGCCATCACACGGACAGACCAAAAGCAAGCATGCATGCTTCTTTGTTTACCATGAGTATTGCACAACATCAATAGAAAAATCTTACAGGAAGAGGAATGGGCTTCGGAAATGGCTTATTTGTTCCAAGAAGACTGTTGTAGGTTGCATTCCAGCTGCAAGCGGGAAAGTTTGTTGGGTGAGTAAAATGAAATAGATGGAAGACCAGGAGTGAAAATTTGCAAGATGTGAACTGAAAAAAATCATAGGATAAATTGCAACAGAAAATAAAGAACAATCAGAAATGGATTAAAACCATATCTGTCTACTCTCCTTATGAGTTACATATCGAAAGACAGACTTCACCGACAGATCTTACTTTCCTCTATGGCATGCCAATATGTATGTGGATGCATTCCATGATCAGATTGGAACATGAAAAAGGAATGGATAAGCTATATGTAAGGTTTAAGCTTTCTTTCCTTCCAAGCTTAAGGGAATGGAAACAACCCAGAAATTTTAGAATTTTTATAATGTCAAACCTCCATGATGATGTCCAGACTAGACTACAAGTGGCTTATGGATATGAGCTTATCCCACCCCGCCACCATCAAACCCCACCCCACCCACAAAACCAAAAAAACAAGAAAAGAAAAGAAAAAAAACACCAAGAGGCTCCAATCCCAACAAAAAAAAAATCCACAAACACCACCATCCACTGTAGGCGCAAAAGATTTCTTTTTCCCTCCAAGAAAATAAGGAACAATCTTAATCTTTTTTCCTCAAATGAGCACAACTTCTACAGAGAAGCATTTTACGATGGAATTTCTCTACAAGGTTCTCAACTTAAAAGAGATAAACAAGAAATGACTCCAGGCACCTCATACAGAGAACCCTCGCTGTCAGGTTGCTCAAGCTTTGCAAGGGACGTGCCACATTAAATACAACTATTATAACAATGCAATCAGCATCTTTGAAAATTCAGGGCCTTAATTAAATAAAAAACTAGAATTTACGAGGTGAATATTTTTCAAAAAAATATCCAGAAATTATTTGATTTAATTTCATATGTTGCTTTCAAGGGTAGTTCAGAATGCACCCTGTTCCAGATCATTACATGCCTTTTTATCAATCCTAAGTAAAAGTCCAAGTGCACTTCTTGTGCAAAGAAACAACATGCATCTGAACTTTCTTTACAAAAAAATCCGTTCTTTTAACTTTTGAATTGACATTCTCCTATAAAACTTGATGGCCCTTTCGGGGTTGAAAAGGAAAGAGATAGGGAAACAAAAGGACTTCATTACAAATGTACTTTCAGTATTGCTTACATGTGATTTTTTTTTAATAGATCTCTTGGATGGGAGTCTAAGAAACCATCGACCATCTAACCATTAGGTAAATTCAACAAGTTTTTTTGCTGAACTTGCTCAAATCAAAATAGACATTTGGATCCATGGTGTCTATTGGCAGGAACCCATTGCTTAACCACATAAGTGCACAAACAGGAGTTTCTTTTCAACCTGGTAAAGCTACAACAACAACGGCACCAACAATCAAATATTTTCCTTCATTAAGTGAGGTCGACTATATGGATTCTTTGCCTCCACACAGATCGACTTTCAGCCATTTCAAAACTTAAATTAAAATAATTGAGGTCATACTTAATAGTTTCCTTCCAACACTTGTTTGATCTTCCTCACCTCCTCTTAGCCTCCAACTTCTCGTATCTCCTAACTGGAGCATCTAGTGCCCTTCTTTGTAAATATGCAAACCACCTTAGACATGTCTCTCATTTTATCCTCTATCAGTATCACCGTAACATTTTTTATATTAATCTCCTTTGAAATACAGTCCTTTCTATTATGACCACACATCTATCTTAACATCTTCATTTGCCATAGACATCTTCTTTACATGCCTATAGTTGATAGCCCAACATTCAGAATCGTATAACATGATTGGTTTTATCACAGCTCAATAGTATTTTCCTTTGACTTTTAAAGGAACCCTCTTATCACAGAGAACACCAGATGTACTCTTCCATTTCAACCACCCTGCATTAATTATATGTGTAACATCTCCATGAATTCCACCATCTTGTTAGAAAAATGGATCTAAGTATTTAAAAATATCTTTTATTGGAATACACTCTTCTCCAATTTTTACATCAATCCCTTCATTGTTCCATCTACTACTAAACTTGCATTTCATATACTTAATTTTCATTCTACTTAAGCGTAATCCTTTATCTTCCAAAACTTCTCTCCAAAGCTCAAGTTTTCTTTTTACTCCATCTCTTGTCTCATCAACCAACACAATGTCATCAGCAAAAAACATATACCATGACACCTCAGTTTAGATATGCTTCGTCAACTCATCCATGACCAAAGCAAAAAGATAAGGGCTTAAAGTCGATCCTTGATGTAGACCAATGGTGATATCAAAGTAGTATGTCAAATCATCCTCAGTCTTTACACAAGCTGCAGTTCCATAATACATATCTTTTATGAGATTGATATATAAAACTGGCACGTGTCTTTTCCAAAATTCTCCACAAGATCTCTTGGGACAAAATCATATGCCTTCTCCAAATCAATAAAAATCATACGTAAGTCCTTGACTTTGTAAGTCTCCATCATACGTCTCAAGAGATGTATGGCCTCAATAGTAGATCGGGCTGCCATAAAGCCAAACTGATTTTCAGTTACTACAGAGACTTGCCTCACCATTTTTTCAATTATTCTCTCCCAAAGTTTCATCGTATGACTCATCAATTTAATAGATATATAGTTGAAACAATCTTTTATGTCTCCCTTGTTCTTGTATAAAGGTACCACAAAACTTTTCCTCTATTCCTCTGACATTTTCTTGCCTCTCCAAATAACATTAAATAATTTTGTGAGCCAAGTTATACCCCGTTCTCCCATCACTCTCCAAACGTCTATAGGAATATCATCAGACCCAACAACCCTCCCACTTTTTATCATCTTCAAAGCCTCCTCTACTTTCTTTTGTATCCTTTGATAACTTGCCCGACTCACATAATCTTCTAAGTTGGCTAACTCCCCTAAGATGATATCATTCTTTTACTTTTCATTAAAAAGCTTATGAAAATATATTTTCCATCTTATCTTTATATCCTCACTAGCTATAAGCACCCTTCCTTCTTCATCCTTGATGCACCTTACATATGTAGGTCATTTGCTTTCCGCTCTCTTACTTTAGCTAATTTAAAGATATTTTTTTCACCTTCTTTAGAATCAAGTTTCTTATAAAAATGCTCCCAAGCTTTTACTTTTGCTTCACGAACTACTTTATTTACTTCTTTCTTTGCTCTTTTGTAGTTTTCTATATTTTCATCGATCTTATCTTGATATAAGGGTTTAAAGTAGGCTCTTTTAATTTTAAGTTTCTCCTGCACTTCCTCACTCCACCACCAAGCCTCCTTTTGTCCTGGAACACCTCCTTTAAACACACCTAACACCTCCTTTTCCACTTTTCTAATACAGTTTGTCATATTTAACCACATTTCATCAGCACTACCATCAAGATCCCAAGTCTTTTGTTGCATCATCTTCTTTTTAAATCTCACTTGCTCCTTAAGATTCCATCATTTAATTATCAAATTCTTAAACACCAATTTTCTCTTCTTTACCTTCTTCAAATGAATATCCAACACCAAAAGACGATGTTGAGCAGTTAAACTCTCCCCTAGAATAATCTTGCAATCTTTACAAGATAAACGATCTCTTCTTCTCAAAGCAAAATAATCAATCTGCGTTCTTGTTAAGTCACTTTTATAGGTAATCAAATGCTCTTCTCATTTTTTGAAGAAGGTATTTACTATGAAAAGATCATAAGCAATTGCAAAATCAAGGAAAGTCTTCCCTTTTTCATTCCTAACACCAAAATCAAGATTTTCATGCACTCTTGTATACTCTAAAGCATCTTTTCCCACATGCGCATTTAAATCTCTACCCAAGAAAATCATCTCTGTGGGATTCCTTGAATTATCATATCAAACTCCCTTCAAAATTTGTTCTTTATTCTTTCCTCCAGACCAACTTGAGGTGCATAAATTGAAATGACATTCAAGATCTCTTCTAAGACTAATTTTATCAAAATAATTCGATCACCCAATCTCTTATCCTCAACCACACTCTCCTTCAAATCCTTATGAATTATAATACTCACGTCGTTTCTACCTTTGTCCCTTCCTGAATACCACAGTTTAAAACCTGTCCTCTCGATTTCCTTTACTTTTTCTCTAACCCACTTAGTTTCTTGAAGGCAAAGAATTTGAATCATTCTCCTACCATTGTATCCACAATCTCCATGAGCTTGCTGGTCAAAGTATCAATATTCTAACTACCGAGTCTCAACATCTTTTGTGACACACTTCGATGGCAAAGCAGTGGAACTAACTTCTTTACTCGCATGCGTTCCTCATGCAAAAACCCTTGCTCATTTTGGACTACATCCGGGCGACGATGTAGCAGAACTAACTTCTTTACTCGCATGCGATCCTTATGCAAGAACCCTTGCTCATTTTTCACTACATCCAGGCACTGATGCAGTATGTCGCAAGTAGGTAACGCTCCAACGAAATCTGAGTGTTTGCTAGAATTCATGTTTAAAGATCCGACAAATTTTACGCTGGCTATCGACTACCTAGTACAACCCTCCTTTACCTAGGCTTGAGATCGGCAATAAAAAGACACACGAACCTCAACATAGGTGGAGTTGAAATGCCATCAACTCTAGGAACCTGCTAAAGCTACCTAGAGAAATTTTGCATTAGCTTTTGAAATCCCATTATCACCCCCAAGAATTATTTTTTTTATAACGGAGAACTCCCGGTGCATACGCCCGAGTTAAACTCCGAAGGCCCCAGAATTGATGCTAAATACAGGAGATCTACTTTTTCAATCCTGAATGACATATGACAGTGTAACATATGAGTAAGCAAATTTTGGCATGATATAATTTCTAATGCGGACACAATGACAATGATTAAAGAGGCACTCAATGACATGGACATCATTTCCAAGCTTACATGCATGGTAAGTATAATTCATACAAAATTCCAGAAAAACTTTAGAATTTAAAACAGCATCTACTTCGCTATTTTTTAAAAAGTTAAAGGGTGATTATCCCGTAAATAATCACCCAAATTCATTCTACATCAAAATAAAATTATATCATAAGTTTACAAAATGTTCCTCCAAAAATCAATCTGGGAGGAGATAGATGAGACAAAATTCTTAACATAAGACCTCTCCCCCCTAAACACCACCCCGTTCCTCCCGAACCATACCCCCCACAAAATCATCAGGGCCTTTGCCTGATTATACTTAGAGCAGAAGGTGAAAACTCTGTCACCTACACTTCCCCTACGAAAGGAGGACCAGAAGCTAGCGGCGTCCTGATGGGAGATCCAACAAATCCCCATCTATTTCGCTATTGAAAAGAGAATATTTGGACTTAATTACATGTGGCAATAAGTTATAAACTTTATCTTATGTTCTTAAGACTGCAATGACATAATCCAAACAAAATAAAGTACCTTAGCCTGGGTTCTCGTGCTTGCCGTCTGTGATTATCAGGCATTTTATTTCCAACCCACTGCTCTCTTGTCTGATTCCATAGTAGTAAACCTGATACAGGTTGCAAATGTAGAACAAGTTCTAAGATGTGTAACTGCAAGAGCGGCCAATAAAATGACAACATCTGTTGCTATTATTGCAATGGCATTCTATTAATTTACAAGAAGAGAAAACATGAATAGCTGCAGAAACTAAAAAAATAACAAGGATAGTCAATAATGTTAAAGATGTGCGAGCACGTGTGCACGTGAATGTGGAAACAAGCACCATGTAAGATGAAAGCGTGCACATTATTCCTAATGGATATTCATGGACTGTATTGCCCTCTAATATAATGACCAAGAAAACCACCAGGTTTAACCATGCATTTGATAAGCCAAACTATTTTGAATGGGTGAATTGTCGAAGAAAAATATTAGTGTGATGGTAGCTGATGGATGTGTTATAATTCAGTGGAAAAGGCATTAAAGTATGCAATATGTTACCTGCAACAAATAACTTGTACAGAAACTTTACCTCGGATTCGTGACAAGTTTCAACCATTTTAATAAGAGCTTGCACAACACATGGTATCTTGAATGACTCGTCATCAAATATATAAAAGTGCACATTGAATGATCATCAATGAAAATCACAAACTATCTAGCATACACAACCCATAGGGCCTAGGCCCCACACATTAGAATGTATTAAACCAACCACATCGGAAGTCAAAGCAAGATTCAGATAAAGTAAAAAATTAGTGTTACGAAAGTTCACAAACTTGACAGAGAGTCTGAGACACTGGATTTATTTCTGAAAACAAATTGGAAAAGAATTTGTTTAGCGAAAAAACTACAGTAAACAAGATACTAATGCCACAATTGGATCACCTCCGAGTTGACTTTATTCTTCCTCACAACATCAACACCATCTGAAATGCTTGAGAAACTTTTCCTAACATCTTGTGAAGACTATTAGACTCCAAGCCAATTTCAATCTTCTCCATCACCAGATTTAGCAAGATGCACATTCCAATAAAAATTACCCCTATATTTAACTCCTTTGTAATTCTGTTAGCGGATAACAAGTTTAAAGCTTAGGAACATAAGGTGCATAGGAGAGTCCACATATATAAAAGTGAAACACATCCTTTTCCTACAAAATTAATACTAAACCATCTTCCATGAGAACATGTTCCTAACCGCATCCTAACTTGTATTCAGAGACCCACTTTGCAGCTGCAGTCACGTGATCGATGGCCTAATCATCATTGTAAGAGTAACAAGAGGCCTCCATACATTTGTTACCTTGAATAGATAGTGCATGGTTGATGAAAATGGCTTCAGAAGATCCTTGCTGCCAAGAGCTTTAGAGAATGATTCTTGCACTCTCTTATATGATCCGCCATCAAGTTACAGAGAGTTGTCCGGCCTCCCTCAATAGCTTTTTCCAGAACATCAGACACAACTGCAGCCACATTTTTCTTAGTTTGGAGCTGATTTGCACCACAACTACGTTTCCCTCCCTAAATCCCTCACATCTCTTTCCATGGTGCAAATCCCCACAAAAACCTACGAAGTATTTGCTTTTCTGACAGTGGGTGCATTTCCAAACACCTTTACCACAATTGACCATAGAGGTCTTAAACCCAGAAGGTTCATGACTCACAAAGGGCTAGATTGACCATATGACATCTAGCTTCTTCAACTTCTACTTGAAAGTAGCTCCCTAATACACAGAATGGGTAATACCATTCAAAATGTGACTCCTGACATTCTTATACTCCTAATTCAAGCCACCAAGAAAGAACATATGGGTCTTTCATTCTCTACCCCAGTGAAGTTTCTGATCTGCAATACATTTCCAAGTCTTTTCAGCATGAAAGTCCAAGCCTTCCTACTTGAATTTAGTCTATATTCCTCTATAATAGTCATAGTCCCTTGCCGAAGATTGCATATCACTTTTGTCAGTTGATAATATAAATGTCCTGTCTGAACAAACTTCCAAGGACAGCCGATGTATCAGAAGGCACTTTCTTTGAAAGAATGAGGGGTTGAAGTTCTACAAACAAAAATTCACAATACAAGATTTAAGCTGCCTATCTTCAAGGTAACATGTTCTCCAAGAGGTATCTGTCTCTGTAGACTTGACCTTGGTGCCATCAATGTGTCCAACATGCCCACAGATAGCAAAATCCATCTTTGTTGCTACCCACCCTAATAGGTAGTCTGATTTGTTAAGCTTTCTCGTGGTGATTTGAACAATTAAATTCTCTTGAGGATTCATAAGTCTCATATTAGAATAATACTCTTCTTTACTAGCTTCAACCAAGCAGACCAAAAGCCTCAGACAATGAGGGGCAGGTTTGAATTGATTCAAAAAGTGACCACAAGAAAGTTTTGACCAGCCAAACCTCGTAAATGAAGTTCACAAGGAACCCCAAGATAGCTGTTAGGCCATTGCCCAAACCCAATAGGGTACCATTGCCACCGCAACAGTCACTGGGGGTGCTACCTAGGTAGAAAAGACCCTTGTAGGGTTAGGGCGATGCCTAACAAGGGCTACAATGAGAGAACAAGGGTAGAAATTAAGCCTAGGGAGATTAGAAGGCCTTCAATGTAACCTTCCCCACCCACTTGAACCCCAAGATAGCTGTTAGACCATTGCCCAAGCCCACTAAAGTGCCATTGCCACTAGAACAGTAGCTGGTGGTCCTACCTAGGTAGAAAAGGCCCTTCTTGGGTTAGGGCAATGCCTAACGAGGGCTACAATGAGAGAACAAGGGTAGAAATGAAGCATAAGGAGATTACAAGGCCTTCAATGTAACCTCACCACACCACCCCCCCCCCCCCAACCTAAGCCACCAGGCCACCCAATGTCACAGAACGAACCTCCATTGCATGAGGAGAGGGCCTTAATGGAATTCGAACCCTTAACGGAATTCGAAGGCCCCTACCACACAAAAACCCATGTCGAAACCCTTAATGTGGACTTGGTAGTGGAAGGCTTCTACAGTGAACCAACAACAAGATCAAACCCATTCTAACATGTTGGAGCAAAAAGGTAAGAAACAACCACAAGAACACAAGTTCATGTGGGAAAATGTTCCGTTCAAAAGGGAAAACCATAGGAAAAAGGAGTATCCTGCAATAACTGGTAACTAAGGTTTCTTTCTCTTGTCACACATTTGAAACTGTGGGAGATGTACAATTTATAGAGTTAGAGATAAATGGACCCATTTCCAAGATCCAAATGCTGCTTACAAAACATAATAGGTAATTTCCTGGACTATTTATGGTTTCCTATAATTGGTTTTCCTTATCTTGACATAGCACAAGAGGGATATGCAACTTTGCCCATTAAGAGTTTCATAGGAATCTATGTTCTATACTTGCTTGGAAGCTATTGTTATAGGTAAATTCAATTAGTGGTGTATGATTAACCCATGATCCTCTCCATTCTAGTGTACAAGCTCAATGTAAATCTTCTAAGGTTTGATTGTTCTTCGTTTGTCCATCAGTTTATGAATGGTATGCTTAGCTAATATTCAATCTTGTGCCTAAAGCTTTTTAGACTTGTCCAAAATCTATAAGTGAGCATGTAATCACACTATCTCTCTAAGAATAAATCTACCAATTGAGAAATTGGTATAAGAAATATAAATAGCCAAGAAATGTGCTGAATTAGTGAGTCAGCCATCATAAACCAAAACGACATCAAAATCTCTTTGTGTTCAAGGTAGGCTAACTAGAAAATTCTATAGCGATGAACTCCCCCATTTCTATTTTGGAATAGGTAGTGATGGTTCTTTAATCTATAAGGAGCCCAAACGAATCCAAAGTCACAATCAAACTCTCTATCTAGAAGCGCGCTAGGAAAGGAAAAAGGACAAAAATGGTATGCAAGCACAGGAGAGCTAGGTAGTTTATGACGTTCTTTATGCCTAAGAAAATGATGCTATATCTTGAGAGAGAATTATTTTCTCTTGTATGCGCTACCTAGTTTTTTTCTTTTTTTTGAAACGTAAAAGGAGAGTTAACAGAAGCTAACCCCCCGCATATGCGCTACTTAGTTGGAAGGCACTCAAAGCATGATAAGAGTGCAATCAAAAAGCAATGCTTTCCCCAATTAGAGGACCTTTTTTACACTGATACTTCGTAGCCCAAAAGGCAAGAAAGAGATCAATATTTGTGTTTACATGCAAGTTCATGAAATCTGAGCATATATATTGTTCCACATGGTGGTATGATGATTGATCTGCCAACGTCCATGCCTAGAGCCTCGACCCATTTAAATCAATGTGCCCTAGTACAGTTTGGGCCCACTTCCTACACCATGCCCAAATCCTCATGCAAGCCAAATATTGTTTGAAGGCATGGTAATTTGGATCCTACCTTAGCATCAAATTCCTTTAGGGAGGGGAGTCTGAAGCCTAATCCCTATTAAATAAGATGGAAATGCCCGAACCCAGTTCTCCTCTTAGCTTGAAGACTTTTTTCTCTAGAAAATGGGTGACTACTACTAGTGCTTAAGAATGTACCCCATTTGAAGTACCTAGTTCAAGTTCAATTAAAGTATTCAAGCCTGTGTTCAAGTCTGTGCTTAGGCATACAGAAGGTTTAGTGAAGGTGGTCTGATAGTTTATGTAAATCTCTCCAGGGATTGTAGATTGATTTGGGACATTCCTTGTCCTTTGAAAGTCAAGATCTTTGCCTGGCTGCTCAAAAGAGGGAGACTGATGATGAGAGATTGGAGAGCTCGGTGGGTGCAGGATGGGGAGAAAATGTGTCCGCTTTGCATGCAGGCTGATGAGGACATTGATCATCTATTTTTTCGATGCCCGGTTTCCGAACAGATATGGAGACAATTCCACTTCGATTGGTTGTCACACTTTAGCTTTAAAGAATTTTAGAGTTCCTTCAGATCTAGAAATAAGCATGGTGGATCGAATGTGTTACACGCGAAGAGCAAGAAGGCAAGAATCTTGGCAGTGCTTTGGGGTATTTGGCTTGGGAGGAATGCAGTTGTTTTTAAGGAGCCAGGCACCTTACGTCGAAAATTTGTTTCTTGTATTTTGTGCTTGGTGAATTTCTGGGCCTCTAACTTGTAAAATTCTGCTTGTTCTAGCCTCTTATTAATATAGCTCCGGGTGGTTATCAACCGGATAACCACCTTCCCTTTAAAAGAAATAAGCAGTCTTGAAATCATCTTCCAACTAAGGTCTCCAAGTTAGTTTTTGTTCCAACATCGAGAGTGTTAGATGTTCCCTAATGAAGAAGACTGTTTGCATGTCTAAAGAAGAAGTCCGTGAGCATGCAAAAGTATGTGCATAATCTGCACACGTGCTCCAGCCTCAACTACATCAAAAAAGGGGAGCCTATGCAAAAGTACTTATTCAAGTTGGATCATGCACATTCAACTTGGGAGGAATGTTGGAAATATTCCACGTTAAATGGAGAAAATCCACTTACTATTTTTGTATTTCTTGCTTTGCATTTTCTATTTGTAGTATTTGGAAAGTTGTTAAGGATTTGATTTGGTTTATTAGGATTTGGAGAGATTTGTTTCCTTACTTACTTAGTAAGAATAGGATTGAATCTCTCTATATATAAAGAGACCAATCCCTTGTTTTCCTTCTCGAGTTTTCCAATAATAAAAATGCTCAATGCTCTAGAGGGATTCCCACTTGAAGCAAAATAGGGCATTCAAAAACTAAGATATCAATTAACTCAAGGCCTCAAAAATCATTAGTAGATATTCAATCAATGAGGTCACCAACTAAGGAGTATACGGTATGCACGTAATTAATCAGGGATTAATCGATTTAATTGATTAAGTGTTTTTAAATATTTAATATTTGAATATAATTATATATACTATTATACATATTATATATACACATATACATTGAAATAGGCACATATGTATTAGTTTTTTTTTTTTTTGACATGCATATTCTTCCAAGGAAACCTGGCTGGTAGCAGTGATAGAGGACCGAGGAGAATCGAAGAGAGGGACATAGGTTTAGGGTTTTGTTAGGAGTCAAATTAAGGGGAAGGTAAGAGAGAAGTCACGTGGGGTTCTTTTTGTTTCGACACACTGATCACAACACAAAAAAATTGAACTCCCAATGTTCAGTTGGCCGATTAATCGATTGATTGTTCGACTAATCATTCAATTAATTGGCCTATCCAATTGCAGACCCAAATATTGATATGTGGTTCACTCCCTAACCACATGCTATTAATCAGCTACATACACTGATTTTTCCAGCCTTGACTTAACTCATGCTCCCATACTTGCTATACTTGACTTATCCAACATTTTTAGGGTGGATTGTGATGTTTCTCACACTGTACAGCTGTCATTCTTAGCCAGGAAAGATGCCAAGTTGCTTTGTGTGGGCACTCAGTTTTTAAGTCATTTGCGGTCAAAGTACCCCCTTGCTTATACCTGCTTGTCCATGGAAGAGTATTTATATGGTTTTTGTTTTGAGGTTACCATGAACTACCAAAAAGGTTGATTCTAAGTGTTTAATCAATTCTCTAAAATGGCACATATTATTTCATGTAGGAAGCCATCTGATGTACCTCATGTCACAAATTTGTTTTTCAACAGTGCCGTCTATCTACGAGGTATTCCTAGGACTTCCACTTCTGATAGGCACACTTGGGTTTTATGTCATTTCTGGAAAACTTCATGGTCCCGGTTGGTTACACAATTACATACATCACCACATATCCACAAACTGATGGTCAACTGATGTAGTGAATAAACCTTTAGCCAATCTATTGCACTGTCTTGAAGGAACGAGACAGTAGGAATTGGTAGTTTCACATGCAAAATTCACTTACAACAGTTTCCCTAGATGGTTGACGGGCAAATATCCTATTCCCAAACCCAACCAGATAAGTGCAACTGCCAAGGAATTGACTAATCGGTTCCACCAAATCCGTCCAAAAGTCCAAACCAAACTACAATTGATGTCCGTCCAAAACCAAGCCCAAGCCAATATCCATATAGGAGATGGATAGAATTTCAAGGGAGAGACCTTATGGTTTACTTTCATAAAAAAAGGTTTCCTATGAGCAACCACCAAATATTACAACCCAGAAATTTGATCAATTTAAATTAACCATAGATCGGTCAGGAAGCATATAGGTTAGATCTTCCACCAAAATTTGCTCCATTATTATTTTTTCAGTATTTCAAAACTTTCACTATCATGAAGATCCTTAAGCCACCAACTAGCAGACCAAGATATCAATCAGCTTCCTTTCAAACGCCAGTCACTTCTGTACTAGAGACAGTGGAGGATATTCTTAATGTTTGTGAGGTTATTACCAACCAAGACATTTTCCAGACACTTCCTAGTGCATTGAATGGGTCAATAAATTGATGATTGAACTTGACAAATGAAGCAAAACTTGAGGAGATCCACTGGGAAGCAAGATTCTTCTCGGCAAGGTAAAGCTAATGTAGCCTAAAGAATATTTAAATCATTGAATGAAGCCAAGTATTAGTCAAAATCTTCCATCATAACCTCCTCCCCCACCCCCACCCCCCTCAACCTTATCCAAAAGTCTCCAACTCTACTGCCACCACAACCCTCCACTTCAACCCTCACTGTTGCTTCTAGCTGGTTCAATGTTGCTGCCATCCTTCCCATTCCATTGCTTGTCTTCCGTATATTCACCTCCAGTCAGAAGACATCATTGCCATTACCAAGCCTAGCCACATCCATGTGAATCCAATAATCTCTTTTACACGCAGTTGCATGAAAGCCATTAAGGTAACTCTTTTTTCTTTTCTTTTTTTTTGAAAAGGAAAAGGTGATTGTCCAAATGATAACCATCAAGGAATCATATTAATCACCAGCCAGAAGGCCAAAAATTACAGAGTCGAAGTCCAAAGGTTCATCAAACAGGAAATACACGGTACAAAATTCTCAGCATACAGACCTTCGCCCTCTCCCTCTTCCCTCTCAGCCAAACAGGAAAATGGCTGCATTCCTCCTAATCCAAATGCCCCAAGCCACCAGGACCTTCACCCTCTCTGTCTTCGATCTAAAAGCATTCAGTCCTCCACCTTGGTTCCCAGACCTGAACAATCTCCAGAAGCTATCAAAACTCGAGTGTGACACCCAATCAAACCCAAATCGACTCCAGACCTCGGCAGAAAAAGGGCAGCCAACGAACAAATGATCAACATCCACATCTACCTCCAAACACAAAGGGCAGGTCTTTTCCCCATCTAGCACCCACCGTGCCCTCAACAACCTTTTCATTAGCCTTCCTCTTCAGAGCAACCAAGCAAAGATCTTGACTTTTAGAGGCAAAATGACCACACTAGCCTATAGTCCCTTAAGACGTCCACCTCCATTGACCGTCTGCCCCGCTCAGCCTTCTATACATCCCTCTAAAAGAGCAATCACCCTCCTCCCAAACAAGCGCATCGGCGCCTCCATCCGGACCAAAGTCCAACAACTCCTGTATCATGATCCGAAGCTCACCAATTCTCTAGTCTGACAAATTCCCCACAAACGAGGGGCACCAGGACCCTTGCTAGAGCTCTACAACCTTCAACTGCTTATTGGTGAACAGTGCGAACAGCCTAAGGAAACGATCTTTCAGCTTCCCCATGCTCGTCCAATCATCTCGCCAAAAGCTAAATGCATCCCCTGTCCCCAAGTAGGAAGAGAAGAAAGACCTCACCTTCAACATGACCTGAGCTAGGCCCTAGACGAACTATGAAGAGCCAATCGGCAGAGATGACAGTAAATCCAAGGAAGGTGAGTCACCATAACTTGCCTAAATCAGTCTTCCTAGACGATCATCCATGTGCTCCACTAACCTATTTATCCACTTGGCCAGAAGACTTTCATTCATCTTCCCCACCTTCCTCACTCCCAGACCTCCCTCCTCGACAGGTAGGCAAACCTCCACCCAAGAAACCAACCTCGCACCATTCCCCGTCGCTCCATAATTTGTCCAGAAAAAATCCCTCATCAGCCTAGAGATCCTCTTTTCTACCTTATGTGGGAGCCTGAGAATAGACAAAATATGAAGGCAAATGCAGGCATCGACTTCAGTAGTACCAGCCGTCCTCCCCTAGATAGAACCTTCGATGCCCACCCAACCAGACGTCTTTGTACTCTATCAACCAAAGGGACCCACTCTTGCACTGGGATCTTCCTGTCAGAAAGGGGGAGACCCAAGTAAGAGATCGGCAGGCTACCAACTCCCAACCACAAGTTCGCACCACAAGCTTCGACGTCCACATTTAGCACCTGCAGCAGGATAAAGATTGGTTTGGCAAAGTTAATCTACAAACCTAATGCCTCCCTGAACAACTCCAAAAGGATTCGAAACCTACATGCCTCTCACTCCACTCCTTCCATGAGAAATATGGTATCATTAGCATACTGCAACACCGACGCCTGAACATCGTCCCTCAACGAGAAGCCCCTGATCAAATTCCTTTCACACATCCTATTAGTCGACATGGCCCAAACATCCACTGCAAGAACAAACAACATGGGAGCTAGAGGGCATCCCTACCAAACCACTCTCTTGGGTTGAATCCACCTAGCCTAAGGATTCCCATTAATGAGGATCGAGAACAAGGTTGTTGCGCATCTCTTCATCCAAGCCACCCACCACTCTGGGAATCCCCTCCTCAACAAACAAACCCAAATGAAGTTCCACTAGACTGAATCATAAGCTTTGTTGAAATCAACCTTCCACACAAAGGCCTTCCTCTTCTCCCTTCTCCAACAGGCGAGAATCTCTAACGCAACAACAAAGCCATCCAAATTGTTTCGTCCTGCGACAAAGGCCATCTGCACCTGTGACACCATGTCATCTAGGACACCCCTCAACTTGTTAGCTAGGACCTTTGCCACTATGAGATAAATATCATTAGAGATAGCGATAGGTGTGAAATCTCCAATGGCCTCCGCCCCATCCTTCTTAGAAAGCAGGAACATATAGACCTTATTGAGCATGTTGAAGCCTCAGTTACCATCTGCAAACTCTACCTAGACCTCCAGAACATCATCCTTAACCCCTAGAACTTCTTATAGAAATGCACTAGAATTCATCGAGGTCGGGATAGCCATCAACATTCAACTCCCAGACTACTTTCCTTACCTCCACACAGAACAGGGTAACCAGCTCCACAGCTTGATTGGTCGTCAAACCCGGTGCTCCTATTCTTGTCCACCTCCAGCACCCTCCCAACCTCTTCCTTGTGACTCTCTATAATAGTCTGTCACTGCCTTGCCTGTGGTATCCCTGCCAACATACTCTGCCATCCACAAGAAGCTTCTCAATCTAGTTTTTCCTTCTTCCAGAAGTTGCCAAGTGAAAACATATGGTGTTGGAATCCCCTTCCCTCAACCACGTCTGTCTAGATTTGGACCTCCACTCCACCTTAACCTTATGATCCTCCATCTTTACTGTATGCAAGTTAGCCAACCTCGCCGCCCTACCATCCTCCGTCAGAACCCCCTGATCCTCTTCTCTGTCCAATCTATCCACCTCAGCCAAAACCTCTTCCTTTTTCCTCCCCTGCTCCTCTTTAATTTGTTTTCTATACACTTTCAAGAAGCTTCGCAAGTCACGCAACTTTGCCTCCAATCTTGTCGCTACCGATCCCACCAATTGGAGGGATCTCCACCGCTCCTCCACAAGGTCTCGAAACTCCTCTTCCAGCAACCAAGACCTGTCAAGCTTGAAGTACGTGCCAAATCTCCCTCCTTCATTAGACTGCCACAGTAAAGGGTGTGATCGAAGAAACACCTCTGCAACTTGAACGGTAGATAAAAACCTGTCAACATAAGACATCAAGCATGCAGAGTTTCTTCATGTAAAAGCGCACGAACTCGAAAGAATGTCAAGGAGGCCCCGCATTGCAACAAGGTCAGCAAAGGCTTCTTAACCACAAGAAATGGTTCAAATGATTTTATCCATGAGTGTTCTATATCGAATAAATGACTAACTATGGATTTTTTTTTTTTTGAATGGAAATTGGAAACCATTTTTGTACTAACATAGTGGTAGAAAGAGTACCCTCTTGTGCCTGGACTTCAAGCAGTTTAGCTTTAACCATGTTCACGGTCCCAAATGATTGGTTGATAGAGAATCCAAGTGAATCCTTCCACTGGACCTATCTTCTGGGAGGAGGGTGACGTTGAAATCCCCTCCAAGGAGCCAAGGCCCACCTCTAAATATGTTTGTTGCCTAATTGAGCTCTACCTAGAGTTACGGCCTATCTGCCTCGTCACGTGACTCGTGTACCGTGGAGATTGCCAACTTGAAGCCATCTTGGCATCTCTTGAACTACATCATCAGAACAAATGTGCCAAAGTCAGTGTCTTCCTTCTCAAAGACATCCTCCTTCCAACCCATCAGGATCTCACTAGACCTGCCAACAGCATCCAGAGCAAGAAACCCATCAATACAATTGCCTTTGACCTCCCTCCACAGCATGCGATCATAGCTCCAAGCTTGGTTTCCTGTAGCAGCACCACTTCCAGACACCAAGAGCAAATGTACTATCTAAGCACCTCCCCTCCTCGAGGAGTCATTTAAAGCCTTCACATTCCAAGAGAGGACTCGCGTCATGGAAAGGTACAAGAGCCCCCTTAGCCATGCACTTGAAGCCTGCAGTGCACACCAACTTCTGACGCTTCCTCTCCTTAGCCCCACCATCCATCGCCTCCACAAGGTGCCACAATGCCCCCTCCAATTCACCTTCCTCCTCTGCAACCACGGACAACCTCCCTGCAGATGTCCCATCACTAGCACCGCGCACAAATCCACTGCATCACACCTTGTCACAGCCAATCCGACCGTCACAATGGGTCTCGATGTGCACGAGCGGAAGGACCATCTCAGCCGAAACATAAGCCTCTACCCCCTACTTCGAACAGGTTTCCAACGTGTCAACCTCAGCTCCCCCCCCCCCCTCAAAGCCACGCCCTCCAAACAAACTTCCAACGCATCCACTTCACCCTCCTTCGAACGTGCACCCTTCTTTGGTGTCATGCCTTCCTTCAAAACCTCCTCCTCCAAACAAGCACAAACATGCATAACATCACCCTCAAAGCTGAAAGCCCTCTGCCCATCCACGTCAAAATCCCCGAGCCATGCATGCGCGCTTAGCCCATCCAACTGCACCATTGTTAGGCCCTCCACACACAGTAGGCCCAACTCCAAAGGCCCACACTATGAACCGTGGCCCACACCCGAATCTAAATGAGTGCAAGGGCCTCCAAAAAGATCGAGGGATTCGAATCCAGACCCCCCCTAAAGGGAGATAGTTCACCTTCCAAAGGAGACCCCGCTTACCTGCCTTCAATTCCTCTGCATAACTCCTCCAAATGCACCACCCTAAATCTCCCCCTCAACACTATCGACCTCGAGGCTCACAATCGACTCCGCCAAAGCCGCATTCCCACCGCAATCCATGCACTGACTTTTCACCTTCTAGATCTACCCCACCGGCCTCGCACCGTTACCGTTGAAACTGCCTCCAACTCACGCTCCTCCAGCCTAGCCAACACCACAACACAACCCAACCCCTTGTCGTCCACCCCCTCCTCCAATCGACCACCCCCCACTGGCAGCACCCTCGTAGTGCCTCGACCCCCACCAAGAAGCGCCTACTTGTACGAACCTCCTTTCTCCTTGACCCTTGTCACCCTTACAAACCACACCAACCCACCAAACCACAACACTAGCTTTGAAACCAACTTTACCCCCGAGGTGAGTCCAATCACCGACCTCACCGCCGAGAGGTCCCCCTTTGCCCAACCGAGCACAGCACATCTCCTAAGCGTCACGAAGGGCACCACCACTGCCTCGATCGTCTCCCTCATACAGAGCCAGAGCGATACACCCTCCACATCCACAACCACCTTCGCCTTCCGCGGTGACTGTTCTGCTTTGGCACCATTGTGCCTCGATGGCCACCTCCACCAGACAAGCACCTCGCCAACCAAGGTAGCTACAATGACCATCCTCCACGCAACCAATGTTCAATATGCCAATGGCATGCCGCTGACATGCTATCGATATGGTCACTTTTGGGCAAAAGGCATATTAACATGAAAAAGTTGTCGCCATGCAAGTGTTTCGCCAACATGCCGATAAGGACTGTCGTGCTGCTACTGTTGGCACACACTCTTATTGTTGAAGCACACTGCTGCTACTGCTGTTGCTGCTACACTTCGCTACTATTGTTGCTGCTACACTTTGCTACTATTGCTGCTGTTACTATCGACTAGCCTGATGGATTAGATCTCCAACATGAAAAATATTGATACAAATAATTTTGGGTCATCAATAACCATGATAACCGTATGTCGATACATGGGCGTTTCCATGGTATGCCTTCGACGTGCCCACGATATGCACACTTGGAAATTTATCGGCACGGCATCGATATTGGCACTTTGAACCTTGCACGCGACCTCCCTTTGCAAACCAAGGACGAGAAAATGTGACGAGAAGAGCTCTACCACCTTGAGAGCCTTCCCCACCATAGATGGCAGGCCTCTCTTCAGCTCAAACCTCTCTACCCACCCCTCAACCACGTCCGCTACGAGGGCTCCGCAAGGCCCATCTCGATGGGGCGAACTTGAGGTGACCATGGCACCCAAACCTCAACCAGCGAGGCACCCACCAGCAAAGGAGGCAGGTCTGACGATCTCCCATGTCCTACGCCAACGCAATTGCGATGGCACACAGTTTTACAATGCCCCAACCCACCACATCTCAGGCACCTCACCGACTCGCGACAGGCCGCAGCAGCCTGCCCACACCCAAAGCATTTATAGCAGCAAATCTCTGTCATCCGCCCCCCTTTCCCAACCTAGCGATGACCAACCTCCACCCATCCGTCGCCTCCTTCGACACCCACCCCTGGGCTCTCAATCGCCATCAACACCCTCTCCTCAAGTGATTGCAGAAGTTATCATTATTCCATTAAGGTAAATCTTTGTACATGCATTATTTTCTTATTATTTTTTTTCTTGATTCCTAAAGCCATTGTTTGCATTTCTTGTGGATGCTACACTCTACGTGAAGGAAATAAGTTTTATCCTACTTGTTTGGACAAATTTTGCGGACTGATAATAGATTGTATGGAGTTGGCTCATTAAGCATATGCTATTTAATTTTGGGTTTAATAATCTAGCATTTCTCAACCATAGTTTAAATAATTGCTAAGCTTGCATCAGACAGACATCAAATGCTAACAATTCTTTATGTGTACATAAAATGGCTCTTCATGGGCATATTCTCTACTCTCCTTCCCATGTGGCAACCATATGTTGGGCCAATTCAAAGGAGTGTAGGTCCAACTGAGATGGTTAAATGAGGACTCAATCTTGTATTAATCACGAGACCATTGTGGTCAAAAGGATTAGACATTCCTTTTCAGAAAAAGAACTAGACATTAAGCATTTCCCATAATAGATCCAATTTCTATTGATCAGATCATCGAGTCAATAGAACTAGACATTTCATGCTTATACACAAGTTGGTGCGAAGAATAGTACTAATGGAAAACCACAATTTCTTTGTACAAGCACCGTTTCTGCTTGTATTACCTGACATTTGCATATTAAGGTCATTCCTCTACTTTTTAGCCTATCCTATTTCTTAGGTGGATTGCGAAACGGAGGAAGTTTCCTATTGTTGTAAACACTGAAGAACATTTCTTTTCCATTCAAAAGCTCGTCATATTTCCCAGAAACGTGAGTAAACCATATCAATAGGGTTGTTGTAGACAATATTGGAAAATGAATTTCACTTTCATAACATATTGCATTTACCATGGAAAATGCCTGACCTCCGAACCGAATAGAAGAAAAGATAGTTGATAAAAATGAACAAAATCATCCATTTTCTAACCCACATCTCAATACATAGAGACGTGGGGAAAATACAAAGTAACCCATACAAATAAAGGCAAATTGCAAAAAATACCATCAAGACAACTCTCAACACTCTCCCTCAAGCTGGAGCATATATATCAATCATGCTCAACTTAGAGCAACATCCGTTGAAGAGAGCCCATGGAAGTGCTTTGGTAAGTACATCTGCAGTCTAGTCCTCGGATGCTACATGAGTCGTATGAATGAGTCATTGCTGGATCAAGTCACACGTATAGTGGCAATCGACTTCTACGTGCTCGATCCTCCAATGGAACATAGGATTGTTAGCAATATAAGTGGCAGCTTAGTTGTCGCACCTCATTTCCATCAATGACTCAATCGAGATATGCAGATCTGATAGAAGTGATTGTATCCACATCAACTCAGTAACAATTTGGGCCATGGCCCAATATTCTGACTCTACACTAGACCTAAAGACAACAGCTTGTTTTTTACTTCTTTATGTAACTAAGTTCTCAACCACATAGGTACAGAAGCCGGTAGTAGACTTCCTGTCAGCAAGGCTACCCACATAATCTGCATCTGTAGATGACACAATGATCAGAGAAGTGCCTTTTGTATAGAATCCCATTCCCTAGGGAGTTCTTTAGGTACCTCAATACCATCATAGCATCATCCTAGTGCTGCTTAGGGGGTTGTCTATAAACTAACTTAATTTCCCAACTGCTAGGGAAATATCAGGTCAGGTGATCGTCAGATAGAGAAGCTTCCCAACCAATTCTCTATACCGACGTATGTCCACTGGCTCAAACTGCTCATCATACAAATGTGCTTTTGAATCCATAGGAATATTTGTTGGTTTAGCCTCAACATACCTGTCTCTTGTAATAGATCGGTGGCATACTTTCTCTGAGAAAGAATGATTCCTCGCTTGTTCCTAGCAACCTCTATCCCAAGGAAGTACCGAAGAGCTCCTAAGTCTTTGACAACAAAATTCTCTACAAGGCACTTCTTTAAATCCACAATGCCTTGTCCGTCTTCTATATAAATAGAGAATGATCGATTGAGGATCTACGAAACCCTAATGTCTCAACTACCACTAACAACTTCTAGAACCAAGCCTTAGGGCTTTGCATCAAGCCATAAATCGCCTTACTTAGACGACATACCTTGGAGCACTCCCCCTAAGACTCATAACCTGGCAGTTGCTGCATATAGACTTCTTATAGATCACCATATAGGAAGACATTTTTAACATCCAACTGGTGGAGTGGCTAGTCCCTCTAAACAGCAACAAAGATAAGGATCCAAATAGTATGAAAGCCAGCCACAAGGGAGAAGGTATCAAAAAAGAAAACTCCATATGTCAGCATAAAACCCTTTGCAACTAGTCAAGCCTTCTATCTGGCAACAATACCATCTGGATTGTATTTGACAATAAATACCCATTGGCAACGAACCACAGTGGCTCTTGGAGGGAGTTATGTAAACTCCCAAGCATGACGAGTGAGAAGAGCTAACATCTCATCCTCCATGACCTGACGCCACTTTAGATCAAGAAGAGCCTCCTAATGTGAATCACGGACCCGTACACTAGAGAGTGCAAGGGCAAATTTTCTATAATCAAAGGAAAGACTGGTCATAGAAACATACTTGGAAATGGGGTGAACCATGCACATCCCAGTCCCCTTAAAGCAAATGGTAAATTGAAATCAACATCTTTTTTTTTAGAAGTGAAAGGGTAGTCATCAGTTGGATAGCTACCTAGGTATTTCATTAAAAAAAGGCACTAGGCCATATCACGAGTTATAGTTCCAAAGGGATAAAAACAATAAAACAGACTCCACAAAATTCTCAACATAGGAACGCTGCCCCCTAAACACTACTGCATTCCTTCCAAGCCCTATGCTCCATAAGATAGCAAAAGGTTACGCCTTCTCTTTCTTAGTCCGGAAAACACTATACCCTTCTGCTATCGCATCTAAATGAACTCCAAAAAGTGCTAGAAGAATCCTACAATCACCACCCATCACTGAACCGTCTTCATATCTATGTCACCACAAGGCATGTGTAAAAAAGATGCTCCACGTCCTCTTCCGCATCAAGGCAAAGAGCGCACGTCGTGTCTGCTCCCTAGGCCCATCTAGCTCTCCAAACCTTTGTCAAGATCCTACCTCTCCAAAGTAGCCACACAAAGATCTTCACCTTCAAAGGAATGCAGCCTCCTATACAAGCATGCAATCTCTGCTAAGATCAACATCCTCTAGCATAGGACTCCCCCCCAACCTCCTATACGCACTACAGACATGAAGTCCCCTTCCACCCAAATGCATCCCCCCCCCCCCCCCTCAGGCTAGAAGCTCTCCAACTCCCACAGTAGCCCCTACAGTCCTCTAGTCCGAAAGGTTCCCTGTGAGGTTGGGGCACCAACAACCATCCCATGCATCTGCGCAACCCATGCATCTTTGTCAACAGCCAACGCCGCAAGTTTAGGGAACCGATCACAAAGCCTCCATTGACCAGTCCAGTCATCTGTCCATAATTTGAAGTCTCTTCCTCACCAAGGACCAGCGTGAAGAAATTCTAAACCCTTGACGCCACCATTGATAACGCCCTAACAAATGAGACGTGCCCTTCGAGGGAGAAGCTATCAACTCCCAAAATAGAGAAGTCCCATAACACAATCTGAATATCTCCCCTACGAGGACAACCTCCCCCCCAAGTAGTCTCGCAAACCACTTACTCAAAAGGCTTACATTCATCCTCCCCACCTCCCTAACTCCCAGGCCTCCCTCCTTAAGGGGCCTACACACCTCCAACGCCACCAACTTCACCCCACTCCCATTCACCCCATAATTCGTCCAGAAAAAACTCCTCATAAGGCTTAGAATCTTATTTTCAACCTGACATGGCATCTTCAACACCACTGCAAAGTAGGAAGGCATCAATGCTAAAACAGTTTTCGACAACACCAGCCTTCCACCTCTAGATAGCAACTTCGACGCCCACCCAGCCAACCATCCCTCAATCCTCTCAACCAAAGGGACCCAATCACGTATGGAAATCCTCCTGTCAGATAGGGGCAGGCCTAAGTAGGATATAGGTAGAGCTCCTCTATCCGTTCCCAAAGATGCAACACAACCAGATATTTCCTCCTCAGACAAGCCAAAAGGAATGAAAGTGGACTTCCTGTAGTTGATATGCAGCTCCGATGCCTCCTCAAAAAGCTCCAGCAACAACCTAGTCCTCCCTGCCTCTACCCCTGCCCCCTCAACAAAGAAAAGTGTCTCATCTGCATACTGAAGGACAGGGACCATGGACCCATCCACCAGCAGGAAACCCCCTAATGAAGCCCCTCCGACAAGCTCTAGCTGAGGATCTCGCCAGTGCATTTGTGACCAAAACAAATAGCATGGGTGCCAAGGGGCATCCCTGCCTCACACCCCTCCTCAGCTGTATCCATCCACCCATCGAGTTCCCATTGATGAGAACAGAAAAAGAAGAGGTTGTAACACAATTTCATCCATCTAATCCAAGCCGATGGGAATCCCCTCTTCAGCAACGAAGCCCATAAGGACCAATGCACCGAGTTGTAGGCCTTTCTAAAATCCACCTTCCAAAGGAACGCCTTCCTTTTCTCCCTCTTCCATAAGGCTAGCATCTCCGTGGCTGCCATGTACCCATCAAGAATGTTTCTTCCGGTGACAAAGGCCGTCTACACTTGGGACACCACCCCACCAATCGCCTTCCTCATCCTGTTCTCCATGACATTTGCCACAATCAAATAAATTGCGTTGAACAACACAATGGATCTGAATTCATCCATGGCTTCTACACTGTCCTTCTTGGGCAGGAGGAACATAAAGAACTTGTTCAGCCTATTGAAGCCATTGTTCCCCTCCCTGAACTCCTCCATCACCTCAATGACTTCCCCTTCAAGCATCGTCCAGAATTCTTTGTAAAAGAATATAGGAAAACCATCTAGACCCAGGCAACCCTATGCATTTAGGCCCCAAACCACTTGCCTCACCACATCCCCTGTGAATGGGGTAATCAGCCCCTCAGCGTACTCCGCACTAATGGAAGGGATCTCAACCCTACTCCACCTCCACTCACCGGACCTCCTTTTTCCCGTGAATTCTCTAAAAAAATCTGCAGTTGCTCCGCCAACGGCCTCTCTCCCCACAAGCTTTGTGCTGCCCACTAGGAGTCTGTCTAGCCAGTTCCTCCGCCTCCTGCCTGATGCCATCATGTGAAAGTACTTTATATTGAAGTGGCCTTCCTTGATCTGCCTCTTCCTGGACCTCGTCCACCATTCTACCTTAACCTTGCGATCCTCCTCCTGAACGATCTTCATATGTTCAGATCTGGCCTCCCTCTTCTCCACCGTCAGCAAGCCCAGGTCCTCCACCCTATCCAGCCTCTGAACCTCACCCAGAGCCTCCTCCTTCCTACTCCTCTCCATCTTCACCTGCCTCCTGTACTCCCTAAGAAAACTCCTGAGTTGTTACGTCTTCTCCAATTTCGCGGCCACCGACCCCTCCAGTCACAAGGACCTCCATTTGTCTTCAACCAAACTCCTGAACCCCTCCTTCAATAGTCAAGGCCAATCAAATTTGAAGTATGTGCCACACCTGATGCCCACGTTGGCTCCCCACATCAGCAGCGTGTGATCCGAGAATGATCTCTCCAGTGTCCGAACCCCCGCCAAGGGGAACACCTCAGCAAGCTCCACTGACAAAAAGAACCTCTCCAATCTAGAAACCCACCCTCCTGAGCTGCTACAAGTGTAAGCACATGACAATGGGGGCAGATCAATTAGTCCATGTGTGGCAACAAACTCTTCATACCCACTATCATGTCGGCCTCTTCCTCCTGGTCTATCATCCACTGTCAAAGTGACGTTAAAATCACCACCAATCAGCCAAGAACAACCCTGGAAAGAGACGGCAACCTGACTGAGATCCTCCCAAAGAACATCTGCTCGCATCACCACATAGTCCATAGACTGCAGAAAACACAGTAGAAAAGCCATCGCTGTGCCTCCTAAGCTGGACAGAGAGAATGCATCTCCCGACCACGAAGTCCTCCAAGGAGAAGACGTCGCCCTTCCATGCCAAGATAATGCCATCGGACCAACCAATAGCATCAAGAACCACAAACTCCAACACACTCCTTCCAATCTCCCTCCACGTCCTGGCATCACAATGCTGCAATTTAGATTCCTGGAGCATCACAACGTCTGGACCCCACTTCTGCAGATATGATCTCAATGCCACCCATCTAGATGGGTAATTGAGTCCCCTAACATTCCACATTAGGACCTTCATTAGATATAAGCATGTGCACCTCGTCCTGCACGGCCGAAGCCCACAGCTACCGCCACCATGTCGATCTCCACATCAGAGAAACCCTCAGTCCAAATCTTTGCCCACTCCACAGTCTGGGTCTGCATTAGCCCCCGTGTTCACCTCACACCAACCCACCACGTCCCCATCGACGTGGAAAGCCCCCTCCCTGCCACCTTCGATGTGGCCAGCGCCACCATCAACTACCCCCACCACCTCCGCGCGTGAGTGGTCATTGTGACCATGGGCCCCCAAGGCGTCCCTAGCTTCCACCAAAGAGGACACATGGTCAGCGTCACCACTAACCGCCAAAGAGGAGGCCAACAGACCCACGGTCGCTCGGATCTGCTACATACGTCGAAGGTGGAACCGGTGTGCTCTAACAATGTTCCCCCCATCAGCCGTAGATGCAATTCGATCCCCCGCCACAACGGTCGCACTCCACTCCCCCGCGCGATCTCCACCTATCACCATGCGAGAGGAAGACTTCCTCATCCTTGTCAAGAAGTCAAGAGGGGAATGATTCCGCCTTAGAGAGTGGGGGGTCGGTTCTACCTCTCGCAACTAAGTTGAATCTACATGATCCGACTCCCGCTCGAGTGTCCACCACGTCATCTTTCGAGATTTGAACCGGGCGGTTACCCACCAGCTCAACATCGCAATCAACGTGCAACTCCTCGATCTCCTTCACGCAATCCACGAGGATGCCAACCGTCCCTTCACGATTCACGCCCTCGTCTCTGCCACGACCTTTCACCTTCCAAACTCGTCTCTCACTCCACCTCCCCTCCGCCGCACCACCTCTGCCTCTGCCTCTGTCGTGGCCATAGCGACTCACCTTCACCCAATCGACTGGCCCAAGAGGTCCTCACAAAGGCCCAACAAGGACCTCCTTGAAAGACCTATCCATTCCCGCGGTACAAACCCTGACAACCTAAGCGGAGTTGCCTAGTTGTAGGACCATCTTCAGAGGAACCACTGCCCCAATGGCGAGCAAGGTTCGAAATGCCGATTCCAATGCCATGCCAATAAAATTCTAAGTATGCATTTCGTGGGCATGCTAAGGGCACGCCGTGGAAATGCCAAGGGCATGCCAACAGCATGCCAACAAACAATCACATAAATAATCAAAATGATATCATTTTCAAAAAATAATTATTGTGTAACAATAAAGGTATTTCATAATGACTGTGTGTGTCCTTAGACCCTTACATTCCTCAATATCAACCTTCTATGCCCTTAGGATTCCAGAAATCGACCTATGGCAGCAGCACCTTCGCCCAGCAGCATTAGACTCAGCATCACCCTCGGCATGCCATCGAAATCGTCAACATGCCGTCGACACACCTATAAATCGATACTTTAATCATCTCGGCATATCTCCCTCCCCAAAATAGCCTTGCCGACGACATGCCGCCAGCATTTAAATCACTAGTGGTGAGCTCCACCGTCACTTTTAAGGCTGAAATATCCCCTTTGCACACACCCAACACAGAGCAACAGATCAACATGGAGAAGGAAGACACGACTACCTCCATCGTCTCCTTTGTACGGAGCCAGAGCGGAACACCTTCCAGTTCGATCTTCACCTCCGCCTTCGCGGGAGGATGCTTCGCCAGTGCCCCGTCGTGTCACATTGGCCACCTTCATCTCACTGAACACCTCCAAGCACGGTCAAGCCAAAAGCCAACCTATGGGCCACCTCCTACCCCAGCCCAAAGATAAAGCATTTCGACTTCGAAAGCAATGCCGCCTTCCCCCGCAACGACGAGGCGAAGCCCCTCACAAGCAACCACTCCAGAGCTCCCTCCACGGCATCCCCAACGACGGCCCCTACCAATTCCGCTTCTATATTTTGTATCTGTGGTGACCACGAAACCTCTACTTCTACAACCAGGGCATTCAGAGGTGGCAACAGCGGACAATTCTCCACCTTCCCTGGCTCCTTCCTACATGCCACGCAACTGCCCTTCGATGCCCAAAGCCTCTACACTTGAGGCATCGGAAGGGGTACCGACACTCTACCGCTACGTGACCCGTATCCAAGCATCTAAAACATTGCACGAGGGTCTTCTTCCTCGACCTCCTGTCCACCATCTTCCACCCATCTCCCCCTCCACCGCCCTCCTTACCACTCTCACTCTCTCTCATTCAAATCGAAATCAACATTACCCTGGGCACTTGAGTCAGCCGAAGAAGCCGGAATATCATGAGCACTATCCACCATACCATGGCAAGATGGAGCATCAGGAGAGGATGATGGCCCTAGCACTAAAGGTGGAGGATCCTATACAAGATGGTGAGAATAGACTCACTCAAACATATTGTCAGGGCAACCATTAGGGGAAGGGTCCCGTTGGGTGCCTTGCTTTATAAAGTATCTAAGGGGACTAAAAGCGAGATGAAAGTAGCATCCTCAAAAGTAGGGATGCGAAGATAAATGCTAGATGTAGAGTAGTAAGGTACCAACTTATGGAAGGTGACATTGGCACTAACATAGTAATGCCTCCCAATGGAAGGTGCAGATGTGGTGGCCTGTGATAGACCATTTTCAGATCACACACCTCTTTTGTGGCGTAGTAACGAAAATGCTAATTTCTCTACATATTTTAAATTCCATAAATCTTGGCTTAAAGAACCAGGTTTTAAGGAACAGGTTTAGGAGAGATGGTCATCTACACATGTTCTAGCTCAGTTGCTCGAACTTTGGCATGTAAAATACGAGTTGTCAGGAGTTGATGATGGAGTTTAAACGTGACTTGACGTCACGAAGCGAGGAGAAATGAGGCACTACAGAAAATTTCAACTCTTGATAGGAAAGAGGAGACCGCCACTATCTCAAGAGGAGCATGTTGAAAGAAAGATGCAGGAGTGATTTTTTAGGACCATAAATAAGATATGGATTTGAGGCAAAAATCGAGGCAAATATGGTTAAAGGAGGGAGACACAAATACACGTTTTTCTAATTTGACTGCTAGCACCAAAAGGAGGTCCAATATGATCAACACCTTGAAGGCAAGGGAGGAGATTCTTAGCCAGAGGAATCACATATGCGATACATTCCACTCTTATTTTCATGATTTCACTAGAAGAAAATCGGTGAGGGATTGGTGATTGGGGGATTTGGATATGATCCAGGTAAATAATGAGATGAAAATTTCGCATATCGCTGAGGTGGAAGAGGAGGTTACTGTTGCCTTGCGAGGTCTAAAGGTAGAGGGATCCCCTTGCCTAGATGATCTATAGATCATGTTTTATAAGGAGTTGTGGGATGTGGTTGGTCTAAACATGGTGGCTATGATCAGAGAATTTTTTAGGAGTAATGAAGGGTTTGAAAGGTTGAATCGTTTCCATTTGTTTTTGTTACCAAAGAAACCGAGGGTGGACAAAATAGGAGTTTAGACCTATTGCACTATCAAATTCCATTTATGTTTTGATTGTAAACATTTTGGCAAACATATTGCGAAAGCTTTTATTAAAGGGAGGACTCTACAAGACTCCTTTGTAATGGCCGAGGAGATGGTGGCAATATGGAAAAGAAGAGGATACCAACTTTTATTTGGAAAGTTAATTTCTCCAAAACTTATGATTCGATCTCTTGGAATTATCTTTGGGCAATCCTAAAGAGGAGGTTTTCCAGATCAATGGGTATAATTGATAGAGAGATGCATCACTACATCCTCCTTTTCCGTTCTAATTAATGGACGTTCCAATGGAATGTGGATTCAACCACAAAGGGGTGTGCGGTACAGTTTTCCTTTGGCCTCGATGTTATTTGACATTACTGTAGATACATTAGCTTATTTATCCTTTAAAGCATGTAGAGGAAATTTGTTTTCGGGCTTTACTACCTAAAGGGAGGGATCTTTGCTTACGTGCAGACGATACAACTTTCTTCATTAAAGGAGGAGAAAGAGAGGCAACCCATGTCCCTACTTTGGTGAAGATTTTCACTGGTATGTCTAGGCTGAACATTAATAGAGGTAAACCAGTGTTTATACCTTTTGCTTTCCAAGGTGTGGAAGATGGTATTCCCACTATTTTGGAGACCCCCGTGGTAAGATTGCCCAGTAGATATGTGGGTCTACCGCTAAAAGGAAAAAAACAAGTTTCCTCATATTGGAATTCCATGATAGAAAGAATTTCCAATAGATTATCCGCTTGGAGTGGTAAATTGCTTTTTATTCTCATCAAATCTATTTTGACATATATCCTGATTTTCTTTTTATCTATATTCAATCCACCTAAGAAGATTTTCAAACAAGTGGATTCGATAAGAAAGAATTTTTTTTGGAAAAGACCAGATTCAGCTGGTAGGTTTGCTCACTTGTTACCTTGGTGATGTGCATGCATCTGATTAACATAAAATGTCTATTAATGCATGTTCTTAGTGTCACATTAGCATTATACATTGTAAATAGTGCATAACGTGCATTTAGATTAAGTTGTACAAATTATATAGTAATTGTTTCCTTTTTATGGCTAGGGACAGGGCAATTTGTTAATCAAGGCCTCGGATCGAAGATCCAACCGTATGGATCTGATTAGGACGACAATTGGAGTTCAACAACTTCAAGATCACCCTAATCGAACATCTGTATCACCAGATAGAGACCGAGGAACCCTAAAGATTAAGGACCAAGATGGTGTTAATCCGCACCTCAGACGACAAATCCGACCGCACGGATGGGTTCGGATCGACAATTGCAATCTAACGGCGTGCAAATCGGTCCAATCCGACACCCATAGCACCATCTGCAACACTCAGAAGATGGACAGCCAAGATGGCACCACGTGGCGCCATCTCAACCACCCAACTGACCACAGCTCTTCTCTTCTTCACCACTCGACGAATCTGAGCCGTTGGATAACCATCCAACGCAACAGATCGCGCGCGCACAGATCATGCGCTCGCCTCAAGAGAAAGCACAGCGCAGCGGTCGAGCGCCCCTTTACGAGCGAAGGGCGCGCGTTCGAGTCACGCTGCGCTTCAAAATCAGAGGGGCCGCGAGTGCGGGCGCGTCATCACAGCCGTGCGATCAAGATCAAGCAGTGCAGATCAACTGATAACACCCACGCGCGATCAGACGCGTAGCGCAAACGCCCGATCGCACGCAGGCACGTGGCGCTGGCCAGGGCGGTTTAAGTCATCCGATCTCTTAATCGGACGGCTGAGCACCCGCGGTCGTGCGTAGGCGTTGAGGCAACAAAAGCGAGCGGCACGCGCACGTCGGCCATGTTCAGGCCTTTATGACGGATTTATCCGTCGCTAAAGGTCCTAAATTAATATTTTTAGTGTTATAATGACCAAAATGCCCCCATTCCTTGCAACTATAAAAGAAAACCCCTACCATACGAATTTCTCATCCCTTCCTTCTCTTCTCTTCCTCTCTAAAGCTTAAGAGAAGCTTGTCCCACACCCGGGATGCTCCTCAAGAGCTAAAATCAAGTTTTCGCCCCCATTCCGGAAGTGGATCCCACGATGACGACGTCGTGCTGATTCATTCCCGTTCCTCCTGCTCCGTCCTCCTTCCAGCTCCGTTCCTCATCTTCCAGGCATTGTCCCATCTGGCTCATCCTCCAAGCGATCGTCGAGGAGGATAACTTCTCTCTCCCTTCTTTTTCCACTTTCTAAAGTAGAATTTTCCTGATTTTTAGTTGTAATCATTTCCCGCTTTCTCGTGTAATCATTTCTTATTTTCTTAGTTGTAAAACATTATTCAATATCAAGTGATTGTTCTTTCTCTCTCTTATTGTTTATATTGCTTCCATTGTGATTATTTCACCCTTTAAACAAAAATACAAAAAGAAATATATAACTGCGAATTTTCATCGATGTAGCCTCCTTGTGTTCGACCCGAAATTTCTTTACAGGTTTTTTGGTATAAATTTTATTTTTTGAACGGATTTCTTCGCGACTCAAACTACGACGGGTTTTTAAATCCAATTCCGATAGCGTAGTTATCCGCAATCAACATTTTGGCGCCGTTGCCGAGGAGGCAACGATTTTTCGATCTTGTTTTCGCATTTCGTGCACTTTACTGTTTTCTAACTTGCTTTATCTCATGTCTATTGTTTTGCAAATACCTCTATCAAGGAATCGTCAAGCGGTAGATCAGAGTAAAGTACAGTTGAAGACGACTGTAAGTGCTCCCCATTCTTCCCCCTCCATAGATTTTATTTCATCACATTAACTCAAATTCCAATTAACCTAGGTGTTTGCATAAATCCTAGAATTAGTTTGGTTGTTTGGATTTCCACCAACATTCATTTCACCCTTGCATTAAAAAAAAAAACAAAAAGATATTTTTGTGGGGGTAATTCAACATATAGACAACATACACTCACATTCAAGATACTTAATTGATTTTCTTCTACTCAACCGGATTCTGATCCGTGGAACCGATAAACAAAAATCAACACATAAAAGAGTAGAAATCAGTCTAGGTTAATCATTTTTGTGTGCCTAATTCAGTGGTGCAATTGTGGCCAATTGTTTGAGTTGTTTGGGCCGCACCACTCAACTTAAAATCAACTCACCAAGTAGCTTCCTCTTAGGATTTTCAATCTAGATTCATATTAGGCACTCCACTTTATTTCTGATTTCAGAAAGGAAAGTGATCTTCACCTGTGCTTGAAAACCTTGTTTGCCTCAAACTTGATTGAATTAAACCTAATTCTAAACCCTAAAAGCTACTTAAGCAAGATTTGAATATTAAAATCTACTCATCACAAATAATCTTACTTGAAAACCCTGGTTGTGCACGCACTCACACATACTCAATTAATCATTAAGGACACAACCCATTTTAAGGGCCCACCACATTCCATAAGCACTACAATCCCATGCCTAAATAAAATCGAGTAGACGTTGACCTTAAGGGTTAATTCGTTCTTTGGGGTCCAGTATAAAATTGTTTACAATTAACCTACTTGTACTAATCAATCTGATGTCTAACTAGGGGAGTAGCGTCAAACGACCGCAGTTGGGAGTACACTAGGAACCGGAGGCGCAAGCCGAAGGAAGAACCTTCTCCCCAATCCCTCCTTCTAACTGATTGGATTGAGCAGACACAAGTAGAGTAAATCGTTTATAATCTTAAGGCGGGTTCTGAAAGTCTGTAGATCCTTAGGCTACCCCACTTACGGACAACCTTCTTTTGTTGTGCTGCAGGGTTCTTATCAAAAGTCCTTCCGACCTTTTCCTAGTTTATGCTGGGAAGGTCATTAAATCCCCGATTGGAAGGACCACTAGAGTATTCTCATAGGCGTAGATTGGATTTTGGCCAAATTGATCCCATGGCTGATCAACAGCCTCCTCTGCCTCAGGATCCACAGGAGGTATCTCAAAGGCAGCTGGAACAAATGCAGAGAATGCAAGAATGGTTCCAGAAAATGCAGGACGCTCAGCTCTTGAAGGATTTTTATGATCTTTCAAATTACGGGGAACGTCTCGACATCCAAATTCCTGCCGGAGACACAGAAATCAAGCCTCAGGTGTTAACCCTGATCAAACATTTCCATGAACTTGGTTCTGAAGACCTGTTTCAGCACTTGGAGGACTTGACCACTTTGGTCCAGACCACCAAAGCACGAAACATGAATGAGGAACAAATGATCATGAGGCCCTTCCCCCACTCTCTTAGGGATAAAGCCACTCATTGGTACAGGATTATAGAAAGACCAATTGCAACTTGGAATGAGTTCAAATCGACATTCCTGAGGAAATTCTTCCTTGTCGGGCGTACCAATGCGTTGAGACGGGCAATTACTACCTTTACCCAGCAGTTGGGGGAGCAATTTCATGTTGCCTGAGAATGATTCCAGGACCTATTGCAAAGGTGTCCACACCACGAGGTGCCGAAATGGCAACTCGTGCAGATCTTCTACCACAGGTTGACTGAGCAACTCAGAAATCACGTGGACGCTTCTTGCGGAGGCACTTTCCTCAACAAAGGCACAGATAGCACGCACGATTTGTTTGAGGAGATGAGCGAGAATTTGATCAATCATGCCTCAATGGATACTTTTAACCAGTCCCAGCAGCCCAAATCGAATGTTAATAAAGTCCACGACTCTCATTCATTCGATATGGAATTGATTTGTAATAAACTTGATGAGGTGGACTTGGTTGCTAAGAGAATGGAGGAGTGGATGGCTAGAAACTCAATGAACTCTCGATCCACTCAATCCCAGAATTCGGGATTCCATTCATCGCGAGCTCCTTCTGGACGGGAGTTCGTGAATCAACTTGATGCGGCTGAACCTGCGAGCCAACATTATTCGAAACCCCATGGGTTCCAGGCCTTTGATCCCAGTTTCTCTGATCCTTCCCTTTCTTTCTCTCCATCCTCACCCTATAAGGATGTTTGTGATGTAAAGGAGAATGTTAGATCCAACCCTTACTCCAATGCTTATAATCCAGGTTGGAGAAACCACCCTAACTTCTCTTGGAAAAACCCGAGGCAGTAGATCCAATGCCGACCCAGCAACTATGCTCCACAACGACCAATAGGTCAGGATCATGTTTATACACAGTTGCCCCCGAATCAGGTCAATCAGCCAGCTTAGAATGCCCGTCAACCCGTAAGGCAGGCTGATTTAAACCAACAAATGGTAGAGATGCAAGGATCTATGCTCCAACTCATGCAGCAAATGAAAACATCGCTAGACAATTTGCAAATCGGGCTCATAGCTAATTCACGTCAACCTAGATCTCTACCATCTCAACCCGTACCCTACCTGCGTAATATCCAGAATTCGGGCAATCAAGCCCATAAGTACGAGAATCAGAGGGACCCACACGCACATGCTCAGGTGGTTGAGCAGGATCCTTCCTCTTCTTCCACAAATCAACGATTCTTGACTAATGAAGCCCCTCCAATCTTTCCTAACCCTCCCCAAGACCCAAACCTATATGCATCTGCTAATTCTGTTACTTTGAGGAGTGGTAAACAAACTCAGGATCCACAACCACACTGTTCTGATTTACCGAATCCTGAAGAACCTGAGAGAGAACTCTGGAGAAGAAATCAAGGCTCAGGAACCTGATTCCGAAGATCCGACTCATGTTCCTTTCCCTGAGGCCTTGATTAGATCAAGGAAAAAGAAGTATGTTAATAGCAATGAGGAGCTTCTGAATATTTTCAAGAATATCGAGATCAATATCCTGCTCCTCGACACTATCAAGCATATACCGGCTTATGCAAAATTTCTAAAGGATTTATGTACACAGAAGCGTAAGTCGAGAGAAACTGTTCCGAGGAAGGTGGTACTCTCCGAACATGCTAGTTCTGTTATCCTGCATCACCTCCCTCAAAAAAAGAGAAATCCAGGTGCTTTGATTTCTTGTGTCATTGGAGATTATACCTTTGATAGAGTATTGCTAGATCTGGATACATCCATCAACCTAATTCCAACTTCTCTTTATGAGAAGTTCGGATTAGGTGAATTTCGACCGACTTCAGTAACGCTGCAGTTGGCAGACCGTTCGGTCACAAATCTGCGATGCGTTATTGAAGATGTTATTGTTAAGGTTAAGGATTTCTATTTTCCTGTAGATTTCCTTATCTTTGACATGGATGTACCTAAAAATCTGAGGAACACGCCCATCATTCTGGGGCATCCGTTCCTGGCTACCGCCAAGACCAACATTAACTGTGAAAGCGATAGCATGAAAATCGTCTTTGAGATCAAATAATTAAATTGGATATTTTTAAGGCGATTAACAAATTCGATGATTGTAGATTTATTGAGGAACTTGAGGACGATAATGTGAGTATCGAAACTTGCATGGTGGTTTCTGCATTTAAAAGTTCCTCCTCTGATGATGATTTGGACCCGCAACCCTCTATGACAAACTCGCCATCTTCTGAAGAGGTTATTGATTTTGTTCACTCTCAACCTCTTCTTCCTTATGAGTCTTCATCAGCATCTTATCTTCAATCATCAACCTGCCCCAGCTTAAACTGAAACCATTGCCTCAGAATCTGAAATATCAATTTTTAGGACCACATAAGACGCTCCATGTGATTATCAGTGCTAAATTAACAAAAGAACAGGAGATTAAATTGATTAAGATCCTAAAGGAACACAAGGAGACAATTAGTTGTACCATTCATGATCTTAGGGAGATCAAGACATTTTATTGCAATCACAGAATATTTTTGGAAGATGGATTCTACCCTTCTCGCCAAATGCAGAGGAGATTAAATCCAAATATGCAAGAAGTGGTCAAGAAAGATTATTAAGTGGCTTTATCCGATCTCTGATAGTCCTTGGGTAAGTCCCGTGCAGATTGTTCTCAAGAAAGCCCGGATTATCGTTGTGACTAACGAGAAAGGAGAATCTGTCACAACTCGTTCAGCTTCCTCTTTGAGGGTCTGTATCGATTATAGGAAGCTAAACACAGCCACGAAAAAGGATCATTTCCCTGTGCCTTTTATTAATCAAATCCTCGAAAGACTAGCCGGGCAGAAATACTTCTATTTTCTTAATGGCTACTCGGGATACAATCAAGTTCCTATCCATCCTGAGGATTAGGAAAAAACTACTTTCACATGTCCCTACAGAACCTTTGCCTTCCGTAGGATGCCATTCGGCTTATGCAATGCACCTGCGACTTTTCAAAGGTGTATGCTGGCCATATTCTCTGACATGATGGGAGTGTATGAAAGTCTTCATGGACGATTTCTCTATTTTTGGATAATCATTTGACCCTTGTCTAGCTAATCTTGAAATGATTATTAAACGATGCATCAAAACAAGACTAGTCCTTAGCTGGGAAGAGTCATTTCATGACACAAGAAGGCATCGTCTTGGGTCATGTAATCTCTGAACGGGGAATCGAAGTGGACAAAGTTAAGGTTGATGCTATCACTAAACTTCCTCCTACAACATCTGTCAAACAAATTCGATCATTTCTTGGTCATGTGGGATTCTACAGGAGATTCATCAAGGACTTTTCGAAGGTTGCTCGTCCTTTGAGCAATCTTCTCGCCAAAGAAACGTCGTTTGATTTCGATGAATCATACCGTAAGGCATTTGATTTTCTTAAAACGACAGTCACTTGTGCTCCGGTATTGCAACCACCAGTTTGGACAGCCCCTTTTGAGATCATGACCGATGCTTCTGATTACGCAATTGGGGCTATTTTGGATCAGAAAGTTGATAGGAAGCCCTCTGTCATCTACTACGTTAGTAAAACTTTGGATGAGACCCAGAGGAATTACACTGTTACTGAGAAGGAATTACTAGCCATAGTATTTACTTTAGAGAAATTCAGGACTTATCTCTTAGGGTATGTCATCATATATACCGACCACTCGACCTTGAGACATCTCTTGGCCAAAAAGGATGCCAAACCCCAACTTATTCGTTGGATTCTTCTGCTTCAAGAATTTAATCTTGAAATCAAGGATAAATTCGCGGTACAAAATGTGGTGGCGGATCATCTGTCGAGACTTCTGAGTGATTCTTCTCATTCAGAAATTCCGATTGCTGATACTTTTCCGAATAAAACCATCCTTACAGTTTCAGGTGTTCAAACCCCATGGTTTGCTGACATCGTTAACAACATGATAGACTCAAATCTGAGGCCAAATATTATTTCTAGGAGGACCCTAAATTATACCGCATCGGCTCTGATCAGATTATTCGCCGATGTGTTCCAGAGAACGAATTCAAGAGTATACTCGAGTTCTACCATGCATCTGCGTATGGTGGACACTTCTCCAGGAAAAAGATGGCTGCAAAAATTGTGCAATCTGGATTCTATTAGTCGTCTTTATTCAAGGATGCCTAGGATTTCTCAATGTCGTGTTCCCAATGCCAGACACTTGGGTGCATAACCAAGAGAGATATGATGCCTCTAAGCTCGATTCTTCCAGTCGAAATCTTCAACGTTTGGGGCATCGATTTCATGGGACCCTTCATTTGGACATCAGTACATTCTCGTCGCTGTTGATTATGTGTCCAAGTCGATCGAGGCTATTCCCACCTGAACCAATGACCACAAAGTGGTCATAGATTTTGTCAAGAAGAACATTTTCAGTCGATTTGGGATTCCGAGGGCCATCATCAGCAATGGTGGCACTCATTTCACTAATGCCCAGTTCCGTAATTTGCTGACAAAATACGGGGTTAATCATGGAATCTCCACACCTTACCATCCCCAGACAAATGGACAAGCCAAGATCTCCAATCGAGAGATCAAGAATATTCTGCAAAAAATGGTTAGGCCTGATCGCAAAGATTGGACTCAAAAGCTTAAGGACGCTCTTTGGGCCTGCCGTACGACGTATAAAACATCCATCGGCATGTCTCTGTTTCGTCTGGTGTATGGAAAGGCGTGCCACTTACCCGTAGAAATTAAACATAGGGCATTCTGGACAATCAAGCAGTGCAATCTAGATCTGAGTTTAGCTGGGAAGACCAGGAAACTCCAACAATCTGAGTTGGAGGAGCTTAGAAATGACACGTATGAGAATGCCAATATCTACAAGGCTAGGAGCAAAGCTCTTCATGACCAATTGATTTCCCGCAAGAGCTTTGAGCCAAACTAGAAAGTCTGGCTATTCGATTCTCAACTTAAGCTCTTTCCCAGCAAACTTAGGTCGAAATGGAACGACCCGTTCATTATCGATCAGATATTTCCAAACGAAGCTGTTCAGATTTCTGACCTAAAGACGGGTAATTCATTCAAAGTCAACGGTCAACGCCTGAAGCCTGTTATTGACCATACTATTCTAGAACCCGTCTCAAACACGATTGCTTTAGCCATGTGACTTCTTTAGCTAGACTTCGCCTAGTTGACAACATTAAACTCACCAGTTATACAGTCTGACTCAGAGCTGACCTGAACTTCATATTCAAGTGATCTTCTGCACTCTACCCTTCCTTTCATGTCTTTTATTCTCAATGCATACATTGCATCAGCTATGCATGGGGGGTGAATTCATTTCTAAATCATTTTGTCAGCTCTGTGAAATTTTTGTAAATTCTATGTCTTCTTATATATACATAAAAAAAATTGAATTAGAAAGGAATACTTGGACATCAGGAACTTTCAATCTTAAGAAATATTACAGTAGGATCTGAACACTAAGACCCTTCAGGTCTTTAGGCTTAATCAGCCTGGGTATCCACTAAAATGTGGATTTGTTTATCAAGCACTTGCCATCCTAAATTCTATTTTAATTTGATTAAATAAGTTTGGGTGATAAGTACACAACTTATCAACTGCCCTCTGATTTGAGGGAAGTTTAAGTCTAAGCATCTACACACTATTCATCACTGACTCGTTTGACGGTTGTAACAAAAGGGTAGCTAATGAACCATCTAAGGTGATATGGTTGGTAAGTTATCATAGGTAACAGCTCATAGATAGGTTGTTTGGAGCCCAGTCACTGAACCACTCTCTTCTTGCTGCCTTTAGGTAAACCTTAGGCCAGAAAAGCCACCTACTTAAAAAGAAAAAGAAAGTCAAAAAGAAAAGAAAAAGAAAAAGGAGAAAAGAAACAAAAAGAAATAAGGCACACTTTGCCGCACGAGCATGACTAGTAAGTTTGTGGTAACAGCTTATCGACCGGTTATCCAGAATCCAACTCAAGAAATGCACTAAAAATTCCAAAAAATCTTAGGAAGAAGCGAAGAAGTAGAATAAGCTGGGAAGATATACACTGGATTTACCCTTGTGTTGACCCCATTTAAAAAAAAAGTAGAGAGAGCTACGGTTGTAAAGATACACCTTTAAGCAGAACTCTCTTTTTAAGGTCACCTAAGGGCGTAGAAACCCGAAGTCCGTTCTGATTGCCGATCAACGAGTCTATCACATTCACAAAAAGATGCTTAAACTTAGGGTTCTCATCAAATCTTGGGTGGGTTGAGTGGCCGTAGAAAGCCACTCTATAATCCTAAACTCAAAAATCTAAAAAAAATTAGAAAAGAAAAAGAGAAAGAGATCTTTTTTTGAATAAGGCGAGGGCTTGAGGCAGTCTGCATTTTGGCAAATACCCAAACGCTGTTGTCTTTGAAAATTCAGGTCCTAAGTAAAAATTTCTTAATATTGAAAATGATTTGTGCCCGAGTAATTCAACCTAATTTTTTTATAAATAGCATGTAGTTTTTAAATGGGACTAGCAAAAAATAGGCATAGGGGTGTTATGTGCATACATCTGATTAACTTAAAATGTCTACTAATGCATGTTCTTAGTGTCACATTAGCATTATAGATTGTAAATAGTACATAACATGCATTTAGATCAAGTATCAATTGAATAGTAATTATCTCCTTTTTATGGCTAGGGACAGGGTAATTTGTTAACCAAAGCCTCGGATCGAAGATCCAACCATACGGATCTGATCAGAGCGACAATTAGAGTTCGACTTCAAGATCACCTTAATCGGATATCCGTAACACCAGATAGAGACCGAGAAATCCTAAAGACCAAGGGCCAAGATGGTGTTAATCCGCACCTCAGACGACAAATCCGACCGCACGGATGAGTTCAGATCGACAATCGCAGTCTAACAGCGCGAAAATTGATCTAATCCGACATCTGTAGCACCATCTGCAACACTCAGAAGATGGACGGCCAAGATGGCGCCACGTGGTGCCATCTCAACCACCTAACCAGCCGCAGCTCTTCTCTTCTTCACCCGCTCGACGAATCTAAGCCGTTGGATCACCATCCAACGGCCGCAGATCGCACGCGCACAAATCATGCGCTCGCCTCAAGAGAGCACAACGCAGCGGTCAAGCGCCCCTTTGTGAGCAAAGGGCACGTTCAAGTCGTGCTACGCTTCAAAATCAGAGGGGCCGCGGGTGCAGGCGTGTCATCGCAGTCATGCGATCGAGATCGAGCGGCACGGATCAGCCGATAGCGCCCACGCACAATCAGACACGTAGCGCAAACGCCCGATCGCACGTAAGCACGCGACGCTGGCCAAGGCGATTTAAGCCATCCGATCTCTTGACCGGACGGCTGAGCACTCACGGTCATGCGTAGGCGTTGAGGCAACGAAGGCGAGGGGACACGCGCGCGGTGCACGCACGTTAGCCACGTTCAGGCCTTTAGTGACGGATTTATCCATCACTAAAAGTCCTGAATTAATGTTTTTAATATTGTAATGACCAAAATGCCCCAACTCCTTGCAACTATAAAAGGAGACCCCTACCATATGAATTTCGCATCCCTTCTCTCTCCCTCTCTAAAGCTTAAGAGAAGCTTGTCTCACACCCGAGATGCTCTTCAAAAGCTAAAATCAAGTTTTCACCCCCGTTCTGGAAGCAGATCCCACGACGACGACGTGCTGCTACGTTCCCGTTCCTCTTGCTTCGTCCTTCTTCCTGCTCCGTTCCTCGTCTTCCAGGCATTGTTCCATCTGGTTCGTCCTCCAAGCGATCATCGAGGAGGATAACTTATCTCCCTTCTTTTTCCACTTTCTAGAGTAGAATTTTCCTGTTTTCTAGTTGTAATCATTCCTCGCTTTCTAGTGTAATCATTTCTCGTTTTCTTAGTTGTAAAACATTATTCAATATCATGTGATTGTTCTTTCTCTCTCTCTTATTGTTTATATTGCTTCCATTGTGATTATTTCGCCCTTTAAACAAAAAAAATTTTTTTTTGAAACTGCGAGGAAAGCTATCATGCTACGATAGCAATCCGAAGGACATTTTATTTCATATATATAAAAAAAAAATGGAGAACTACACATTGGATCCCCATCTATATATGAGGGACTAGCACTCATTTACAATTTGTCCGCAACAAATTGGTCTCTCCTAAAATAACTTCTCGTTTCTCACCCTCCAAACACACTACAAGGTTACAGCCATATGCATATATGGCCTTCCAGATGTTGCAAACCTTTGCCATAGGGACTTCCATGTAAGTAGAGGTTCCTGGCATATTTTTCTCCATATCATATCAATGACCAGACATGAGGAAAATATGTGGGATAAACTGTAAGTGTGCAACCCGCATAGATAGCAATCATTTAATGTTGTCCCCATTCTTTTGTGTCTAAAATCTCCCGTGATCAGGCCTTCCCTCCTACACAACCATAAAAAAAATTGCACTTTCAGTGGGATCTTCAATAGCCATATCTTCTTGTTGACCAGGTCACTTTCCATATTCCTGCTAGATCTAATAATTCTTTCATATGCTTACTGGGCTATGTACCTGCCATTCTAACTATATGTCTTCCACGCCATGCCTTGGACTGAACTTCTGCAAATCTGAGATCAAGCTTTGCCATTCCTCCCACTGCCGGGTACCCTCTCTGCTGATTTCAGACTCATCAAACGTCCAGCAGTCGCCAAATTCTGACCATAAGCTACTGACAGAGGCATCTTTATCTACAGCAGCTGAGTACGCTCTTGGATAGGAGTCTTTTAGAATACCCAGCGGTGACCAATGTTCACTCCATAAGCTAAATTCATGGCCATCTCCAAGCTTGGGCTGCATCAAATGCCAGTTGCTTTTGATAGCTAGAATGACCGATCTCCAAAAAGGGGATAGTTTGGCTGGGAATAACCTCTTCAGCATACTATTTGAGCAACCATAACAGTCTTTAAACAAAAATACAAAAAAAAATACATAACTGCAAATTTTGATCGACGTAACCTTCCTGTGTTCAACCCAGAGTTTCTTTACAGATTTTTCGGTGTAAATTTTATTTGTTGAACGGATTTCTTCGCGACTCGAACTACAACGACGGATTTTCAAATCCAATTCCAATAACATAGTCATCCGCAATCAACACTTGGGTAGGTGTATGTAAACCCAAAAATGACGGTGGACTAGGGGTTAGGCAGCTATGTCCTTTTAACAAGGCTCTCTTATTAAAGTGGGTGGTAAGAGTGGTGTCCAATGAAACATCAATGGTTTCTCTGACTTTGAGAGATTCCTATGGCTTCTGTACAGATTTGACGCAAAGACTGAACTCAATGAGAGGTGCTTCCTCCTTTTGGCATGCAGTTCAACCTTTAATCAATGAATATGCATCTTTCTTCTCGATTTTGGGGGACGAATAGTTGTTTAAATTCTAACTGGACAATTAGTCTGGAAAAGGCAAATTTTCAGAGTTATTTCATAAGATTTTTCAACTTGCTGCCACCAAAGATACTACAGTCTGGGAATTGTGGAATTATCAACTAAACACATGGGATATACAACTGCCACAGGGACTTTATGAAGCCTCTTTTACTAAATTTCAGAACCTGAACTCAATTTCTTAGTTTACTCCTACTACAGGACAGTGGATCTTTTCCGTTGGATGGAGGAAGTTTTTTCAGTAAAAAAGGCCTACAAAAAAATGACTTCTACTGATGCAGTCATAGACGAAGTCAATGGGGGATTCAAAGATGCTTCGGAAAATTAAAATCAAGTTGTTCCTTTGGCTTCTTAGAAGGGAGTGCATTGTTACGAAAGTATTTAGAAGATGGTTCAGTGATATTGATATGAGTTGCCCTTTCAGCCAACATCATGATGAAGACAAACAACACCTTTTCTTTGACTGTGATTTCTCCAAGCAAATATGGCATCAATTCAGCCTCCCCACAGTGGTTACTACGAACAGCAGCAATTTTTTTCAGGATGGGTCAAAGATTTTACTATTATTTAGTGTATATGGAACCAAAGGAATGACAGTATCTTTGGAGGGGAGAGATGTTGGATTGAAAATGTTGTGAGAGAGGCTAATAGCATGTCTCTTAACTGAATAATTTGTAAGTCCGTTCCTTTTTCCCTATTAATATAATCTGCTGGATGATTACCGACCTCAGGTAATCTTCCTTTTCCTTCAAAAAAAAAAAAATTAATACCATTTTTGTGCTTTTAAATATCCAAGAAAGATACATTTGATAGCACAAGAAGTGAGCCTATCCTTGTTTAGCCCATGAATATGCACAAATGCTACACAATCAAAGACTCTGGATGATACTCTAAATAGCTCACTATCTAGAAATATGATGGAATAAGAAACTTGCTCGTTAAGGGCCGTAGAGGACATCCGATTAATGAGATAGCATGTAGTCAACACTGCATCTCCCTAGCATCTATCAAGTACATTATTCTGTATCAAGAGTATCCTTGCAACATTTAAGATATGTCAATGCTTCCTTTCTACCATGTCATTTTATTGTGACATGTGGAGACAACTCATTTAATCGATGATTTTATGCTCCTGATAAAAAGCACACAAGGAAATGGAGCAAAATTCTAGGACATTGTCTAATTGAATGATTTTCACCTTCGCCTCAAACTAATTTCTAATCTCTACCAGAAATGAATGAATCTTATCATTGAACTAATTTGTAATCTCTACCAGAAATGAATGAATCTTATCATTGAGTTCAGACTTGGCTTTCAACAAGAACATCCAAGCAAGATGGGAGAAATCGTCCACAATTGTCAAATAAAATCTATCCCAAACAACCCAAGGTCCGACTAGGTCCCTAGATATCCAAATGGAATAACTAGAACAAGGCTTGAGATTCCTGATGTTGGCTCCTCGGAAATGCACTTCAATAATGCTTCCCGAGTTGACATGCCTCACATTGGAAGGTGGCAATTAGAGGAAGTTATGACAGCATCCTTCGGACTTTCCATAGAGGGAGATGACCAAGCCAAAGGTGCTATAAATAGCTGGAAGCACTCCTTGAAGGGAAACAGACATGGCCTACATAGGGTGACTATAGAAAACAATAGACTCCTCATTCATGACCGCACCCAATGATGCGTCTTGTGAAAACATCTTTGAATGTGAGAGAAACTACATCAAAAATTGTCCTGCAATTCAACTCCTTTGTAATCTGTCTGATCGAAAGCAGAATTAAAGTAAAGTCTAAAGACAAAAAGACATTCTCCAATTTCATGTGTAGGGCCACACGAACCTCCCCCTAACCAACTATAGGAGAATGTCGCCCATTGGCAACCTATATAGTTTTGCTTGACGGGACCAAACTAAGAGCGGAGAACTGTCTCACTTCACCACATATGTGTCGAGATACACCTAAATCAACAAGCCAATCTACTTCCTCTGTCTGAGGCTGACACATGGTTCCTACTTAAGATGTACCATGCTAACTAAGTCTTCAAAGTAGTATCTCATACTTACCCTTGGGAATAGTCACAGTATCATGTGTCACTCTTAGCGCAATAACAACCTGATGCTCAATGGTAAGAACTCTCTTCTTCCTATATGTAGTTTCCAGACTCTACCACATTTCTTTAGTAGCCTGGTAGACTTTTAGTGCATTATGTCATCCCTAATCCTTAGGGTGACAAAGTTCATGATCCAGACACAAGCCTTAGCATTGTCCTTCTTCCATGTGGCATCCTTGCCTCCCTTGATATTGGACTCAGTAGGAACTCTCTTCTTCCTATATGTAGTTTCCAGACTCTACCACATTTCTTTAGCAATCTAGTAGACTTGTAGTGCATTATGTCATCCCTAATCCTTGGGGTGACAAAGTTCATGATCCAGACACGGGCCTTAGCATTGTCCTTCTTCCATGTGGCATTCTTGCCTCCCTTGATATTGGGCTCAGGTTCCATGAGAACATGCTCCTTGTCATGACCCTCCATGATCATGAGAAACATTTAAGATCATCACAAATAGTTGGTCTCATCCAATATGGTCATCGAACTAAAGAGCAGGCTCTTGCAACCTCTTGCTTCTTGCCTCCCCGATGAATACTCCGAAGAAGCCATCTCCCACATGAACAAGAGCCCTAAAAAGTAAGAAAAATGTGCCCTAAATCAACTTAGGTCATGAAAACATACCAAAAGGGGGCGATTTCAAGCTAAAACTAGACCTACATCAACTTTGTCAACCCACTGGCAGCACTCCGATGAGCCACCGAGGTCCAGTGATCGTCACCAGAGCAGGCCAACCCCAAGCGACCCCTCCGGTGATGAGTTGGACCAGGTACACACCCAGCATCAACCTCTAGGCGCTGCTAGGTACCTTGCTTCCGATGGTGGCTCCCTATCGGACCTCTACTACTACCATTGGCAAGGAAGATCAGCGGTGGTGGGGTCGCCAAATGATGCGTAGTTGTTGGAGGCTGGTGGTGGTGGTTGATTGAAGTACCTTCGATGGAAGGCTTTCTTCCCTCAAACGAAGGTGTTCAAGGAGGAGAAACCTAGAGTGCTCTTGTTTGGTGGAGAAAATGAAAGGGGGAGAACAAGGAGGGTACCAAATGCTGGCCTAAGACCACTACTCTGATACCAAGTTGATAGAAATGAGCAAAATCTCCATTCTCTAACCCTATGCCTTAATATGTAGAGATGTGAAAAAAATACAAAGTAACCCATACAAATAAAGACAAAGCACAAAAAGCACCCTCAATACACAACTCTCAACAAAGATAACTTGAAGCAAAAAAGGCACAGAGAAATTCTATCTTACCATGGTTCACAAACTCTGAACCACCGGAACTTCCTAGCCCTTGCTGGTCAAAAATTTGAATTGATGTGCTCATAGATGAAATGCTTCTCTGAGACTGAACACCACTATTTTCCATCTCCCAGGTACTTGTGCTCCACAAATCTTCTGATATGCCAGCCCTTCTTACAGTGTCACCTTGCAATTTCAGACGCTTGGAATGCTCATCATCCACAATAAATGAGATGAACTTGGTGCAGCATTCAAGACAACATCTGCTCTGTTACAAATTAGATTAACAGATCAGAATCAACTAGAAATTTTTAGAATGAATATAAATTTTAATATTGACCAAAATTAGCTAGAAGTTTCAGAAGCAAATAAATTTCAACAGTAATTAATCAGAAAAAGCTAGAAATTTCGGGGGCTTGAATAGAAACTTACAGCTGAAACTCCCCTCTCAAACAGGCTATATGTATGCAATAAGCCATGCTATCTTTCAAAAAATATTAGGCCATGTTCCCTGAGAATTTGATGACCCACTTTTAAATCATCATCATTCCCCCATTCATGCATCAAATTTATAATTTTTTCACTAAAATTATAGGTTTGAACTCATGGCTGAAAATAAATTCTCAAAATAAATAAAGGTAATGAAAGAGCTCTCTTCCTCAGAATGGATTTATAGAAATAATCAGCCAGTAGCATTTTCTAGCATATCTGCTAGTCAAATACCATTTGAAGTATGTTAACTAGTACATACAGTTTTTGGAATGGCTTTGAGATTGGGGAAAGAGAGAGACCAACAAAAAACTAGGAGGGAGTTCCAAACTTCAGGAAGGAGAACTAGAATGATGTCGGTAAAGTAATTTCACACTTAAATTTTACTTATCTACAAACCCTCAAGGACCACAGAAATTGTATCCCTGCTTTCAGTGTGCATTTCGCATCAGCGAGTAGGCCACAAACATAGAAGCTTAGATCATAGTGTCATGCATGATTTTTTGTTGCCTTCACCTCTTTAGAAGAGGATTTCCTCTCACATGCAGGGTTGTAAAAATCAGCCAAGTACACCAAGTGCTCCTAGTCAACCCACGACTCCAAGTAATAGGCTGACTATTTGGCCGACTTTTACATAGAACCCAACCTGCCTGACCCACCCCATATCCGATACCTAATTAGGTTTAGGGTTAACCCACACCTATCAACCTCCAAAAACCCATATCCTATTGCCAATATGATTGTTTAATGTTATTGGCATAGAAAATATGTTCAGAATATTGATTTTTGCCCCTTGAACCCATGGATTCTTCTTTCCCTTGAGTTCTTATCTCTGTGTTTCTTATCTCTACAAATCCACCGCAAGAAGAAAAAATGATAAAAATTGATACCGCCCACCCCACAACCAAGGAAAAATTGGATTCCATGCAGCTTTATGAATGTTTCAGCATTTTAGAAGGATAGTGTGAATATAAGCCAGCCAGCAATAGCATGTAGAGTAGCCAACTCAAAAATAAGCAGCATTAGAAACACTAGTGGCTGAAAGGGTATAGATTTAGAGAAGATTTGCTGGAAATTCCTGATCAAAGAAGAGGGGGATCAAATATGGTGCAGAAAAACTCAAAACGAGATGAATGAAAGATGCCTATGCATGTGAAAAAGTGAACAGTAGTCTTATCAATCCCTGAGACAAGGAATCTCGTGCAGAGGGTTGCTGCATCTAAATAGAAACTCTGCAAAATGGAAGCCTATCTAACATTATTGGAATTCTAGTGGATTTTGTTCTCTATGGGTAATGACTCTTTTCGTTTAAATAAGTCCATGGATAATGTAGTCGCATAAAGCAGCATCTGTGGTTAGATAAATATAGATTTCCAACACAAAAAGGGAAAAAAACAACAAGCCCAATCTTGCCAATAAAAGGGCCCAATCTGGCCCAAATTATGGCCCATATTAAGTTATCCAAACTAAACCAAAATGGGCCTAAACAAGCCTGATCCTAGGTTGATATCTGTGTGCATTAGACAAGGCCTAGTCTTGAGTTCATAAGAATTTTCAGAGCCCATGGCCTGCCAGATAAAACTGACTAGTGCAGGCTCCGGCTGCACTGATTTAGGCAAAATGCACTGCTGACACCCTTATGAAATTGCTACATGGGTACAACCTTTACTGTGATGAAAGACGAATCCTGTTGAGCAATGAACGATTATTGGTATTTTGACTCCAAAATTAAATCTTCCGAGGCAATTGCAAGAATGTTGAGAGCTTTCAATCTTTCAAATTCAGGAAAAAATATCTTCCACAAACTCAGAACCTCAAGATAATCTAGAAGAAGAATAATTTTTTCCAACTGCACATCCAGAAAAGGAATTAGATGCACAATGGAATTAGCAACGTCTCTCATCAACTCATTACCACTTGGAAGTTTCTGTCTAGGAGTAGTAATCATTGACAAGATAATTCTTTCCCTTGAATCTTCAGCATACGCATTTAACATAGAAGAGATGAGAGACTTTTGCAAATTTCAATAACCCCAAGAAGAACCTCAGGTAAAGAGTTTCAAATATAATCAAAAGAACATTAGTGACTTTAAGATGTGTGAACTAAACATGTCCACAGGTACTCTGCATTGCTTGCCTGCTCAGTTGACCAAATGTACTTTCATCTCCTCCAGACTTCATGGTAATGCTGTCATCTTTTGGTTGGCATTTCTTGAACACCTGTCCTAGTCAGTTTGCAGCCCAACCTTACTTTTAAAGTTGGCTATTGTTAGGAAAAAGGTGTAACAAGCTCAAACTCTGATGGCACATATACATCCATCATAGGAGTAGTTCTCAATCGACCAGATATCATTAATCTGCAGTTATCATACATATGACCGGACGGTGGACACAGCCAATAGAGAAGAACCTTGGAGGTAACCATCCCCAACACCTACAGAAAAGAACATTTATCATTCCATTTAGATCTCATGAACCAACTTCGAGAAGACATCCATTCCTCAGCAATTTCCCCATTCACCTTCTACCCATCACTAATTGCTGCAAATTGCTTCTCTTAAATGATGTGTGCCTGGAATCCACCTCATATCCAAGCAGAGAGAATTAGATTCTGCAAGGACATCTAAACATTGATTCAGGAGAATACTTTTTGGGCCCATTTATTTCTAAACAAGAATCTCCAATATTGTATATGTGATATAAAAGAGAAAATATGTTAAAACCTACAAGCTACTAAATCGATGAAGATATGGTCTCAAGAAATTTTCAACTGACAGACTCCCAGCTAAACTACATATATGCTAAAGCTTTCAGTAGGACCCCTCAAAAACTATCACTTATCCATGCCATCCATTTCATTACACTTACAGCCTATTTCTATCTAGAAGCAATGCCAAGCAGAAGAATATGACCCCGTATGAAAGAGTCAGTTCCCCATTGCATGATGAGGGAGGTCTTTCTTTTCTTCTTCATTTATGGGTCCCCCCAGTACCCTATTTATAGGAATATCATCTGGCCATCTTGTCTAAGGGGAAATTTGGAATTCAACATTGTTGGAGAGAGATTTGTCCTCATTGGAAGAGAGAGGAAAGAACGAGTCCTTTTTTTCACAACCAGTTGAGGGTAGGTCCAAAGCAAGGAGGAAATAGCAAGAATGCCAATGGAAAGCCACGGCACTATGGATTTTGTCAACATTTGTGAACAACTAATCAATCTTGTAAAAACTCTCAAAAAAAAAAGTTTGACTCATGGTCATGAAAGGAAAAACTAAGTCCTTGTTACATAAGGAGTTACGTGAATTGGTTACAAGGAATTCTTTTATACTCGTGAAACAAAGAACAAAATGGAGACTTGATGGGTATCAACAGCCCTTAACCTCTTGGTTACCACCATAGAGGTTGCAGCTTACCCTGATGATGGGAGGATCCAATGCCCATGGAATATCTACTATGGTAACCAGTTATGGATTTCAAAAGTAGCAAGAAATGAGGTTTCAAAGAAAAATTTAAACATGGCCACAATGCTAGAGATCCTCAAGAACATGAGCACTAGTGAGCAAGAATTGCTAGTCAAGCCATACGCAAAGTTTCATTTTCAGATCTCTTTTTATGATGTGTTGTCGAAAAGAACAATGCTTAGAAACCGACTCTAAAGAATGACAATGGTAAGCTTGGAAGCTAGGGATGCAGTGAACTCTGAACCTTAGCCTAGTTATGTGCTTTTGATTTCTTCCTTCAGAAACATAAACAGAAGAAAGACACCTTGATTAGGATTACTAAGCAGGTAACTCACATAAGCCAAGACACTTCAAAAGGGTACCTGAAAGGAAAATCAGAATAAGTCATGCCCAAAGTTAGCAATTAAAGTATAACGAGATCCTTCTGATACCCTCTATAGAACATGTGCATTGATTGAAGGCAAACAAGGACCACTCGTACCCCCAAGCAATTGACTGATGCAGAAACACAAATTCTACAAGCTTACATCATCGACAGAACTAACGGACCCAATCTCCAACATCTATATGGCCCCCTAGACTCGGATAAACAAACTCCCCTTTAAAACATTACGCACTCAGCAATGCCAATCGCTCGACTGGCATCCACTCGTTCACTCAAGATGCAATTCTCTTCGAGCGGCATTAATGAGAACATCAAGTAATTAAGAAACCATCTATTCGTAGAGAATGAAACAAAGCATTCAATCTAACAGTTAAGACGAGCATCGCCGCCGGGAATCCAGTAACCGGAATTCCACGACGACGCACCAACCGCAGTGCATCAGGTGTTGACAATTTACAAAACCAGAATATGAAGAAAAACAGATTGAAAATCTCATGAGAAAAAGGGGAGCAACAAACAAACCCCAAGCAGGAGAAGAAGCGAGAGAACCAGTCGGATACAGATCCGTCCGACAACATCAAGCACGCAACATCAGATCTATCTATCAATCTATCAGAAGACGAAGAAGCGGCGGCCTCCTCCTCCCGTAAAGATCGGGATTAAGCTCCCCCTCCTTCTAATCCTCGTTATTGGAGGATTTGAGAATCATCTTGACAGATCGCAGCACGAGAACAACAGAAAGCGACGGCATTAATTAGATAAGTTCATCGTGATACCTTCCTTTCCGTTGAGAGCGAGAGCGATGGAGAGGGAGAGGGAGAGGGAGAGGGAGAGATCGATGAGTGTCGTTTCAAGTGGGGGGGTAAGGAGTGCAATGGGAAAGAGTGGCGGCGGTTGCTTCGGTGGACGCTTCTGGCACGCAATCTCGCTTTTCGGGGGAAGCACTCACGGTGGCGCCAAGCGGATACAATTGGGGGAGGAAACCCAGCTTGACGGTAACACCTCGTCCTGTGTGAAGAATAAATAGCCAGTAAACTTAATTTTTTAGGTCAGTTGAGATTGGAATCCAAGATCTATCGTTCTCATCTAAGTGACTTGGAGAGTTATTTGACGGGACACATGCAAAGCAAAGCATCGTTTTTCTTTTCTGTTTTTTTTAGGGATTTATTTACTTCATGTATATATATATATATATATATATATATATATATATATATGTCACTTAATATTAATTTTTGTGTTATTTTGTGTAGATATTAGAGTTTGATTGGTGGGATTATTTTTTATATAAAAAAATATTTTTATGACATATATGATCGTTAAATCACCATTTTATGGCTTGAATTTTTTATTTTGTCAACAAATCAATGACAGAATTTGAATTATCGGTAAGTATGGAGCGAAAAAAAATGTTCATGATATCAATATTTGCATGATGGAAAAATCTCACTCTTATATATATATATAGAGAGAGAGAGAAAGTAGGAAATAAGCACAAGGAATATATTCTTTTAAGACAACATAATCGTTTTATTGAAATAAGATAAGAAGCATTAGAATTTGTCTCTTCAAACAATGGGAGTCTCTTGGGCTTCAGCTAGAGATAGCGGGGCATCAACTTCCTCCATCTGTCCCAACAACAGGCTCCTAGGCTTCCTCAGCCAAAGCTTCTTTTGATGGCTCGTTCACCAAACCATCAGTTGTCATCTCTTCAGCCAAGTCTTCTTACACTAGTTCCCCCTTTTCAAATTCACCTCTGTCAGACTACCCCTTTCCTCTTAAGGGCTAAGGATATGGGTTTCTTCATCTGGCATTAGTGGGATGGGCTCTCGATCCTTGATTAGAATTTCCTTAGTCTACCCATTAAAGGTTGGGAATGACCAACTAAGGAAACTCTCTAATGAAGTCTGCCCTCCACTCAAGATGGATTGTGCAGCTGCTAGAGTGTGCTTATTGAGATCTCCGCTGCCAATTAGAGGCCTCATCTCCCACCACCTCTGTGACGACTCGAGTCCCGCCAAGTGACAAGACCCGAGTTGCCATGTGCTAACAACTGGTACAAATTGGCCACAAGACCGCAGTCACCCAACACATAATAATAAAATATGAATATAGCCAAACAAACTAATCATATTGCATCAATTAAATGAACATAAATTTAATACTGACTAGAGGGTTAACGCAATCTATAAGCCAGAGAGATGTATAACGGAAATCATCTTGAGAGCTGCCAAATATCCCTAAGTATGAAACCCAAAAAACACGGCAGTAAAAACTGAGTAGCGTAGCAACAACAGCAGAGTGCAACAATAACTGAGAACAAAAGAAAATGGGTACTATAGCTTTAATTAATCCAATTATTAAATATCTCGTTATCCGATTCTGTTTCGTATATTAAAAGCCCAAATTATTATAGTCCACAATTTGTCAATCGACATCTCAGGGTACGAAACAATTTCATATAACTTCTTGCGACACAAGATTGGTATAAGCCACCCTCTTGGTCGAGAAGATGACTTATACCCATCAAGTCACCACTCTCCGTCACCCTCAGGTCATTACAGAAAGGGGTGGCGGCTACATCGTATGACGTGAACACGTGCTAGCTACACACATTGAACCATAGACAACCAATGACCCACCTACCAGTCAAGTAAAGAAAGCCAACTCCAACCCTCGAGCCACGAATCCTGCTATCCCAATTGGCCGCTAAGCCTAATTAAAAAGTCCTAGGAAGGCTAGCAATTCCTTAAACCAACCCATGAACCCGGTATGAAAGACCAAAGCTACAACCAAAATCCAGTAAGTAGTTGGGCTAAAACCAATTATCTAATTCTTTTAATTCCCGATCAATCCATTGCACTGATTATTTAATCATTTCCAGATAACTATATCAATATTCATTAATTATTTAATCATTTTAAACCATTGATCTAAAGTTATGAAAAGAGCTCAGATCGCATCACTTCAAGATTAACTGTTAATTGACTTAGTTTCCAGTTTCTGATTGTGGTTGTAACACCCCAAAATCTATGTTTCAAATCATTTCGATGTGGTTTGGGTCAGTTCGGACCCGAAAACCCAGTTAGGATTTGGTGCTGGTGTTAGAACGCCTTAAATTATCAAAAATGCGTATGTCGAGTCAACCCTTGGTCAAACTTTGTCAAAAGGGTGCCAAATGTGGTATCATTGAATTTCTGTCGTCGGAAGCTTTCCAACAATGCTTGTTTTGCGCGATTCCGAGTTATATAGCTCAAGTTGTGGCCAAAAGAAATCACCAGGGACCTAAATGTAAGGTGAACCGAATCCTAAGGGCAATTTGGATATTTTACCCAACTAAACCTATTCTAAACCACCCCTAAAACCTATTTAATGACCCCTTGGGTCCTTTGGGTTGTCATTCATCCTCAACTCTCTCTTATCAAGAGAGAAAGGAGAAGAAAAACCTTAGTTTTTCTTCTTCAAAATCAAAAATTATTTCGTAGGAACCTGGGTGTGATTATGCAAAACCTGGGGTCCCCACCACAAAAGATGCGGCAACGGTGGCGGCGCGCATCAAGCATGTGACGCGTGGCGCGGGAGAGTGCGCAACTTCGTGCGGGTGCACGCGCGCATTCGAGAGCGGGGCGCAGAAGATCCTGACGCGTGGCAAATCAAGCGATGCAGGCGCGTTCAGGCGGCGATCTACAAGTGAGTGGTCAAACGAATCGACGCGCGACGCGTGGCGCGTGTGGAGGCACATGCACGGCGTGTCTGGTGGCACGTCTGGCCTGACTCTGGACCCCCTCACACTGTTTCATCTGGTTTGAGGCCTTCCCGACCTCAGATTTCAACAAATAAGGTGCCATTAGAATCGCATCAACGAATACTATGTGTTGGTATGTTTTATTTTCACTTTGAGTATGTTCTACTTATTTAAAAATTAGAAACTTAATTGTCTCCGACCCCATCGTGGGTCCGATTGAACTAGGTTCTCTTCCCGGTGCGTGCATGAACCCTGAGGTGGGTGTGGGGACTGTTCCCAGGCCTAATGTGCATGGTTCGGAGTCACCGTGACCTTTCAGTGGTATTAGGTAGAGTAGTCTACTCTTTTTCAATTCCATCGATTTTATGAGTACTTGTGGATCTGTCATGAATAATCTTTTTCATATATCACCTCGATTAACGTGTATTCTCCTTTTTGTTGAGTTCAGAACCCGTCTAGTATTTTTTTTAATTTATGGGCACCTAAATGAGAAATAATAGGTGTTATATAAATAAGGTAGATTAATGTACCCTTGTTATCGCATATATAAAACGAACCTCGTTTTCCATAAAACAAGTTTTGTTATTTCCAGTAACTTCTAAGTAACATGAGGCCACCGTCACAAGATTGAAACTATTTGTAAAAGGATAAGTTAAAGATAATTTGAATAATTATAAAGCTTTGAATTAGTAATATGAAATTACTAAGGATTTTATGAATTAACAAAATATGAGATACATTTATCTAGAAATTGATTATATAATACGATGGATATGTCAGAAAGAATAAAATGATTAGATAACTAGTTTCAGCCCTGCTACTTGCCAGGATTTCGACTTTAGCTTTAGGTCTTTTCAAACCAAGTTCAGGGGCTGGTTTAGGGAGTTGCTAGCCTCCCTACGACTCTTTGGTTAAGCTTAGCGGCCAACTGGGATAGCAGATTTGCAGGGCTCGAGGTTTGAAGGAGTTCTTTTGGTCGGTGGGTAGGATATTGGCTGTCTGTAGTTTAGCGTACACAACGCTTGTACGTGTTCACGCTACATAACGTAGCCGCCACCCCTTTCCATGATGACCCTAGGGTGATGGAGCGTGGCAACTCGATGGATATAAGCAACCCTCCCAGCCAGGAGGATGGCTTATATCAGTCTTTGATTGCGCAACAATTATAGGTCTTAATTGACCTAAATTAGGCTAAAACTTATCATAAGCTAGTGTAATTCATGCATGCATAAACATTATTTATATCCTTACTACTTTCCTTTAGTTATGCATGAAATAATGATATAATGTACTAATTAAGTACATTATATAAATTACAGGAAATAAGAAGCTTAGAAGTTGGATCTGAAGCTGGATCTGAAGCTAGACCTGAAGCTAGTGCTACATCAGAGCTGGAGCGGAAGATTAGAATAAAATGTAGTAGAGAAATAATGTAAATGGTTGAGGTATGCTATTCTATTAAGTATGAGTAAAGCAGTTAAATTATAAAGAACTTAGGTCCAATCCTAACCCTAGAATAGCCCTAGAATAACCTTCCCAAGCCTTACCCACCCTTAGATTAGGTCACCATAGCCTAGGAAGCCTCAAAACCCTAATTCTAGCCCATATCTGGACGTTCAGATAGGTTAGTGGACGTTTAGGACCCTTAGCCATAACCCGCACACCTTAAACTCATGTCTATAGTGTTATTGGACGTCCAAACACTTGGTCAGATGTCCAATTTCTGCAGAATACCAAGACAGAACCCTGAATCCCTCCTGACTTTGATTGGATGTCCAGACAACAAGTCTAGACTTCTGATTTTTGAATATAAGTCGTCTAATACTATTATTGGATGTCTGGAACTGCTCTCGAGTTCCTGTTTTGGAATTCAAGCTTGGATCTTGAGTTCCTAGGTCCCTAAACCCAATTCCAACCCCTTAGAAACCTAAATTAAGGTACTCTAACCTTAGTACACCACCTCTAAACCTTCCTAAGAACCTAATTAGGTTCTCAGTAAGCCCAATTGACTTAAATCATAGTCAATTACCGTTGCTTAGCCAAATGGACCCATAGAGTCCAATTGAGTTCAAATCTCAACCCATACAAGTTCAATTGGACTCAGTGAGAGTCCAATTGACCTAAGCCCAACCTAATTGAGTTATTTTACTCTCAATTAGGTTCACACTCATTCAATTAAACATGTGTTAAGTTTGATTGCATTTTCTCCTTAGCAAATTAAGGTTTGCAACTCTAATTTGAGTCCTACCCTAACCTAAACCTATTAGGACCTAACCTAGCTCACTTAGCCACCTAGGGTACGACCACATATACACACACACACACACACATTCACGCACCTACACACTCACTAGAGTCCTCTAGAACTCTCTCCACTTGGGTACCACCCTTGGTTACTATTTTAAGCAACCAAGGAAGGGCCCTTGATTGCGCAGCAATCATAGGTCTTAATTGACCTAGATTAAGCTAGAACTTAGCATAAGTTAGAGTAATTCATGCATGCATAAGCATTATCTACATCTTTACTGCTTTCCTTTAGCTATGCATAAAATAATGTTATAATGTGTTGATTAAGTGCATTATGTCGATTGCAAGCAATAAGCTGATCTGGAGTTGGATCTGGAGCTGGATCTGAAGCTGGATCAGGAATAACGGGAGTTGCAGCAGAGTTGGAGTAGAAGGCTTAGTTTAGATGTAGGAATAATAATGTAAGGGATTTAAAGGTTTGTTATTCTATTAAGTAGAAATAAAACAGTAAAATGTGAAGAACTTAGGTCCATCCTAGCCCTAGGATAGCCTAGAGACTTCCCTAAGCCTTAGCCACCCTTAGATTAAGTCACAACACCCTAGGAAGCCCTAAAACTCTAGTTCCAACCCTTATCTGGACATCCAGATAAGTTATAGGACGTCCAGAACCCTTAGCCATCTCCCGCATACTTCAAACCCACTTCTGCAATGTTATTGGACGTCTAGACACTTTGTCAGACGTCCAATTTCTACAGAATACCCAAAACAGAACCTCGATTTCCCCTGACTCAGATTAGACGTCCAGAACTGAAGTATGGACTTCTGATTTTTGAGTATAAGTAGTTTGATCACATTATTGGACGTTTGATACTGGTCTCCAATCCCTGCTTTGATATTCAAGTCTTGATCTTCGATCTCTAGCTCCTTAGACCTAATCACAACCCCATAGAAACCTAAATTAAGGTATCCTAACCCTAGTACATCACCTCTAGACCTACCTAAGGACCTAATTAGGTCTTCACCAAACCCAATTGACTTAGATCAAAGTTAATTACCTTCACCTAAGTCAATTGGACTCATTGAGTCCAATTGAACTTAGATCTTAACCCACACAAGTTCAATTGGACTTAGTGAGAGTCCAATTGACCTAAACCCAACCTAATTGAGTTATTTCACTCTCAATTAGGTTCACACCCATTCAATTAAACTTAGGTTAAGTTTAATTGCATTTTCCCCTTAGCAATTAGGGTTTGTAACCCTAATTCAAGATCTACACCTACCTAAACCCCTTAAGACCTAACCTAAACCTCTTGGACACCTAGAGCATTCTATAATTCTCTCTCTCCCTCTCTCACGAGCTCCCACCAGAGGCCCTCTCTAGAGAATTCTATAATTCTCTAGAAAGCTTCCCTTAGGTCTATAAAAAAACCTAAGGGGTAGCCATTTGCACCCATTCACTCTTGGCTTTATTCCACCTTCCATAGCATAGCTCCACCTTCACACCTCCACCTCCGCGAGCTCCCACCATGGCTAGCAACAGCTCCTCGCCAAGAGCTTTGATCACCTCCTCCTTACCTCTCCAAGGGTCGGCCTAAGCCCCATTGGCCGCCCCCCTCTTCTCAACCAAGTCAAAGGGCATTAGAGCCCGCCTCTGAATGCCCTTATTTATGTTAGCTAAGTAGATAGTTCTTCGTAGATTTACTGCTTTATTACTGCTTATTAGTGTAGCTCCACATTTCTCCCCCAATGATGCATGCATAATCCCCCCATAGATTCATGTATGCAGTAATTTTCTGCTAACTAGTTTTATGTTTTCAAGCATTCCTCTACAAGCCTTCCTCTAGCTGTGTGATTACACAGCAAAAATACACCAGTAATTATGTTATCTTGTGTTATTTCCTAACACTTCCATTGCATCTTATGTAGCTATAGTTGCATTTATAAATAAACACATGCATGCATTTATTGAAAGGGGAGGAGAATGCGAATAATTGGCCATCTAATTAACATCTTCATCAAGGGCTGCATTACAATTTCACCATTTTCATTTTTTATTTTGACTTTGAATTCTTCTCCCTCGCGCGACTGTAGGGCATGGGGCATGTGCCTCTACGCGCCACTCCTCTGCCAGCAGCATGGTTGTGGCATGCTTCTTCTTCTTTAAAAGGCCTTGCCCTCTTCCTAGCGTCGGGGACCGAACACATACTCACCTGCAGACACTTTTTGCTACGCCATCAGGCCAACCTCCTCCCCTCTCCCTCTCCATACGTAGTATCTCTTCTCACTGAAGAGACACACTCCGGGCAGGAGAAAGCTCACAGTGGTCCCACGACCTCCACTGTGAGTTCCACCACCGCCCAGCTCTTTCGTGAGCAGGTGGGCGTGGTGGTTTCACCATTTGATTTCATCGCTGAACGCCCTCGCCGCCATTACCAGAGCTTCAAGCTCAGAAGCTCCAGCAGCAGCAACGTTCGCCTGAAGCAGCGTCGGCCACTATGCGCACGCTAGCAGACCTCCGCGAGCTCTTCCCACGAGCGCAAGCGCCTTCCAGTGCCCCCGAACACGCGAAACTGGCTGCTACCGGTTGGCAGACCGCGCGCGCACTGCAGCGCACTGTAGCGCGCGGTCTGCGCGACACTGTAGCCACCGGCTCGCTTCTCACTTAGCCAGTGGTAGCATGCTCTCTCTCCTCGCCCGCTACTCGCGCCAGCTGGTTGCCCGCGCTTGCACCTGCACTCGCCTGTGCTCACTCACCCACTTGTCCGTAGCGTTGTGTGCTGCACTGCACTCTCTCACCCTTATATATATATATATATATATATATATATATATATATATATATATATATATATATATATATATATATATATATATGTATGTATGTATGTATGTATGTGTATGTATATATATATATATATATATATATATATATATCTATATGTGTGTACACACACACACACACATATATATATATAGTTGTATATGTATATAGGTATGTATATATATATATATCCATATGTGTGTACACACACACACACACACACATATATATATATAGTTGTATATGTATATAGGTATGAATATGTATATATGTGTATATATGTATAAATATATATATATATATATATATTTATACATATATACACATATATTCATATTCATACCTATATACATATACAACTACACACACACACACACACACATATATATATAAATACGTTTTAGGAAAGGCGTAGAAACTCCTTGACCTTTAATTCTCACCTCTCTGAGATCGACCCTGGGTCTAAAAGTAACCAAGATAAAATTAAGTAGGCCAGGTTAAAAAATTTTGTGAAAGATGGTTAGACTCGATTTAGGTTAACCCACTATACTAACTTCAATGATAATTTCACCATATTAACACAACCTATTCGAGTTCTACTAGGGTTTTTCTGGCGCCGTTGTCAGGGAGGTGCGCATTGAGGTAAGTTTCTATTCCATTTCTTTGATTTTCTCTTCTCACACCCTTCTCTTCATGGGTGTTTTGTTTGCTGGTGTGCAGGTAAACCAGTTGCAAGGAGGAGGCAAGCAGAGGAAGTCGGAGACGTGGGTAGATCCAAGGTGGGAGTGAAAGCGTGAAGTCGTCGGTGCCGCACTGGAGCTTCGCCCACGTTGTTGAATAAGTAGGTCTCTCTCTCTTAGCAACTTAGGTTAACTTGTCACCTAAATAAATAAAAAAACCTAAAAACACTTCTTAGGAATTTCTTGGGGCAAGTGGATTAAAAATCACTTGATTGATTGTTTGCTATCACCCCCACCGCCCCTTGATTTCCCGCCATACTTCGCATAGCGAAGATCCAAGAATCTTGATTCTTAAATCTTTCGTCGTGTGAAGTGTTCTTTGAGGCAAGATTATATAGATTGATTGCTATCCCTCCTTGCCTCATTTATCCACATTTTCGGGATCACATTTTTTGGTGGGGAGACTTGGACTTGAGTTGATTCCAACCCCACCACGACCTTTCACGTGCCTTAGATTTGATCCAGAACATTTCAACCCAAAAGTTTAATTTTCTTTATATTATCTTGTGGTTAAGCCTTGTGTGTGGAACATCATTTTAGTGATTGGGAGCACTTAAATTGAAGTGCTTTGGCTCCCTTTCACACTAACCTAAAATTTACTCGTGCATCCACACATAGAAATTTTCACATAGGGAAGCCCATTGCATTTTTAGCATGCATTAACCAACTCACATTGAAGAAGGGTTTGTTGGCCATAGAAGAACTTGTATTTTCTCAAAACCCAGAGATTGGTTGAAGTGGTAACTCAGCGAAATCTTAAAATCCATACTACTTAAGGCTGAAATTCTAAAAACCATTCACCATCTAAAAACTTCAATTCGGGGATATTTCCCCGTTGCATGCTTGGTTTACACACTTTTTAAAATCAACGCACTTGGGCATTACCCGTATACAACGCCCTTCACATTCCTGAAACACTTGATCCTAAGCCTCTAAATAAAACTGGTAGCAACTTGACCCTTATTAAGGATTGGAGGTCTAACTACCTGCGTGTAGCGCCTACGTGCTGGTGCGGGTTCTCGCGTGCTATCGGGTGTCTACGATTGGGGCAAATGGCCTTTCAATCTGGCCCGGTGGTTCCGCGGTGCTCTCATTTGGTTCTGTAGGCTGTGATAGTAGGTAACTTAGATCTTTAGGTCTAAAGGCACATTGTAGAGGTTAGGAAATTGATTTCCTTGATTTGTCACAAGTGTACCTTTACGGCGTCATTTCTCTCATCCATGTTTCCCTTCTTATCTCCCCAATTCTTCCTGCGATAGTGCATGTTTGGGAGGAGGTCACAAAACCCTGAATTGTTTGAATTGTCTGATAATTCTAGAAGAATAGAAATCGATTCGTCATCCTCTTCCACAAACATGGCTGCACGCCCACCCCCAAATCCCGAGGGAGGAACTCACCCCCCACAAATCCCACCAAGTGGTTGTAGAGCCGTAGACCCCATAACCCGCCTCCAAGCCCAAATGAAAATGTATAACGAACAGATTGAAGCCATTAGGGAAACCTTGGAGGAAATGCAGAACCCTCCCGAACGGGAGAAGCCTAGGTCTCTTAGCTTTTATTAAAATCCCGCTGCTACAGAGACCATAGGACAAATTCGAGTCCCTATGGGCGGGGACAATTTTGAACTGAAACCTAATGTAATTGGCATAATTAACTTTCACTTCCATGGTCTTGCAAGTGAAGATCCTTTTCTCCATTTGAAAGACCTAACCCGATTGGTTGAAACGGTTAAACCAAGAAATATCGGGTTATCAATTGTCCTCATGAAAATGTTCCTGTTTTCGTTGCGGGATAAAGCTTCGCAATGGTTACTCATCCTTGGGAGAACCATCTATTCTTGGGAGGAGATGCGAACAGCATTTCTCAAGAAATTCTTCCCAATCGGGCGAATCAATGCGCTTAGTCGTGCTATAACTTCCTTCACGCAACAAAACGGCGAGCAGTTTCATGAAGCTTGGGAGAGGTATAATGACCTCCTTCGGAAGTATCCGCACCACGATCTGCCTAAGTGGCATATAGCCTAGATTTTCTATAATGGGCTAAATGAGACTTTGGAGCAGATTGCAGATGCTTCCTGCGGAGGGAATTTCATGAATAAAGACGAGAATGGAGCATTCGAATTATTTGAAAACATGAGCGAAAATTCAATGAACAATGCCTCCATTATCGCCTTTAATCATACCAGCCTGCCCCATAATATTCACGAAGTTGACACGGGACCCTCCCATTCATCCACTGATCTTAGCCTTATCGCACAAAAATTGGATGAAGTCTCCATCGTGCACAAGAAGCTGGACGAGCTTCTGGCCAATCCTGCCCGTTCTATGGCAAACACCTCCACCTCACCACTTCGTCATAATCCTAATCTTTCCAATGACAGGCTTATCCCCAAAAACCCCGTAAGACCATCCTTACCGAGCGCGCCGAGTGATTTGGTAAGTAATGTGGATTTGGCTTCTGCAAGCTAGTATTTCGACACAGAGGACCAAGCCTTTGTGTGCTCGGATGCATACATACATGCAGACTCGTCTTCTAGCTTAGAAGACGTTTGCATCCTGGGGAACAACCCATTCTCTGCTACTTATAACCCAGGGTGGCGAAATCATCCTAACTTCGCATGGTTTGTAACCTGCAGTGCCAAACCTTGCGGGTGGACTAATGCGACCGTCCGCACCCATATCCCAAGGGCCCAGTCTAATCCTGTGGCGAATCTGCCATCGGGTTCTTGCATACCGCAAACAGAACACGCATCAAGTCCTCTTGATAAACTGATGCGAATGGTGACGGAAATGTCTAAGCGCCATGAAGAGAACATGACCTATCTTCAGCACCAATTGGCGCAGCAGAATGCTGAGATCAGTTAACTACGCATGGCAACTCGATCTCAGGGCACTCTTCCAGCCCAACCTGTTCCCAACCAGTGAAATTTTGTACCCCGTGGTCCTCAACCACAGGTATGACCTTCTCAAGGGCAGGTTCATCAGATTCTGTAGGCTTCGAGCATTCCACCGGGATTTCAGGCTAATCCCGCAGCAACTACACCTCACCCTTATGTCCCTATTGCGAACCCTCCTCCGCCTTATGATCCCACTGGACCCGCAACGTCCAATGAGATTACTACGAGGAGCAGTAAGCAAACCGTCAATCCTCCTCGACCTAATCTTGGCCCATCTTTTTCGTCGCCCTCTCATTCAAGATGCGCACCGCATTCTCATGAGGACGATATACCCAAACTAGTGCCAGAATCAGTCCCATTCCCTGAGGCTCTACTGAGGGAGCCAAAAGGCAAGAAAAAGGATACGCAGGCCTTTGATAACCTACGTAATTTATTCAGGGATGTTGAAATCAAGGTACCCCTGTTAGAGGCTATTGACCACATACCTACTGTCGCCCGATTTTTCAAAGACTACACTACACCCAGGCGACAGTCAAAGGAAACAAAGAATCCGGTGGTTCTCTCGCCTCATGTGAGTTGTGCTATACTGTCAAATCTACCATAGAAGTAGAAAGATCCGGGCACACCACTTATTTCTTGTAGCATCCAAGGCTGTAATTTCAACCGTGCTCTGCTTGATCTAGGATCTTCCATCAATCTTATACCAACCATCATACTCGAGAAATTTGCCTTAGGAAATCTAGAACCCACCCCTGTCACGTAACAGTTGGCAGATCGTTCTGTCAAAATACCGAAGGGTGTGGTGGAAGATGTGGTGGTTAGAGTCAACAGTCTCTGTTTTCCTGTTGACTTTCTTGTTTTAGATATGGAAGTTCCTAGCTCACTTTCTGATTGTCGAATCATCCTTGGTCCACCTTTCTTGGCCACAGCCCGTGCCCATATTGACTGCGAGTCGGGCTGCATTGAAATTGCCTTTGGCTCTGAGAAACTCAAGCTAAACATCTTCAAGGCAGCGAAGAACTTTGATTGCGATTGCATCAAGGATGACACGTCTGACGAGGACATGGCCGTCAGCGCGTGTATTGGACTAATAGGGTCCTATTCTGACTGCTGTGGATTGCCTTTGAACACAGACCTTTGCTTGACCGACACATATTGTGACGTTACCCCATCCCTCCTTTTACCCGTACCTTCTCCTGACCAGACTTCTGACAAGGTTTTCTTCGCTTCCCATACCTCGTGGTCGGAGTCATATTCGGGCTACTTACCGCCGGTCCACACTCGTGTAGACCGGATTGCCCTTTCTTTCCTGCCAAATCAGGCGGAATTGCAACTCCACACTGGGACCTTGAGCCCACATACTGCTCACTGGGGCTATCCCTTTTTGGATCCATCAATCCAAAATGCCCCTCTTCTTGGCCAATCTGAGGGCCAACTTCTTCCTCTTGCCTTGTTTTCTCTTGATCCGCTTGGGACACTCTCGTCCCAAGAAATGCCAGATCTTTCACCATCCTCTCCCGAGCTAAAAGAGCTGCCTGATACGCTTAAGTATGTTTTCTTGGGACCAAATGAAACGCTCCCCGTAATCATTAGTTCAAAATTAACCAGGGAGCAAGAGTGCAAACTAACAAAGGTCCTTATGGAACACAAGGCTTCCATTGGATGGTCCTTATCGGACTTAACTGGCATTAGCCCCTCCTACTGCACTCACCGTATATATACGGAGGAGGAGGCTCGACCTTTCTGCGAGATGCAGCGACATCTCAACCCTAACATGAGGGAGGTCGTTAAAAAGGAAATTATTAAGTGGCTGGATGCGGGTATAATCTACCCGATCAGCAATAGCCCCTGGGTGAGCTCTATTCATGTCGTGCCCAAAAAGGCGGGACTCACCATCCATGTCAATGACATGGACGAATCCATCCCTACACGTACTCCTACATCTTGGAGAGTTTGTGTAGATTATAGAAAACTGAATGCTACAACTAAGAAAGATCACTTTTCGCTACCTTTTATTGACCAAATCCTGGAGTGGTTAGCGGGAAATAAATTTTTCTGTTTCCTGGATGGATTCTCTGGATATAACCAGGTGGCAATTGACCCCCGGGACCAAGAGAAAATCACCTTTACCTGCCCCTTCGGCACCTTCGCATTTAGAAGGATGCCTTTCGGACTTTGTAACGCGCCAGCAACTTTCCAGAGATGAATGCTGACGATATTCCATGACATGGTGGGCGACTTTCTTGAGGTCTTCATGGATGACTTTTCGATCTTTGGACCCTTTTTTGATGACTGTCTTGCCAACCTGACCTGTATCCTTCGGAGATGTATTGATGTAAACCTCGTGCTTTCCTGGGAAAAAAGTCATTTTATGGTACACGAGGGAATTGTTCTCGGGCATATCATCTCCGATAGGGGTATTGAGGTTGACAGAGCCAAGCTTGATGTAATTGCTGATTTACCTGTGCCTAGCTCTGTCAGACAAATCCGCCCCTTCTTGGGACATATCAGTTTTTATAGGAGATTCATCAAAGACTCCTCCAAGATTTCTAGACCTTTAACTCATCTCCTATCGACCGAGGTACCCTTTGATATGGGCCCTGACTGCATACGAGCATTCACGCAGCTGCGTGATGCTGTCACCAAGGCTCCTGTTCTCCAGCCACCTGACTGGTCCCTCGACTTTGAACTCATGTGTGACACTTCGGACCTTGCAGTCGAAGCCATCGTAGGACAAAGACACGATAGACACCCTTTCGTGGTGTACTACGCCAATAAGATGTTGGACGAGGCCCAGCGTAATTATACTATCACTGAGAAAGAACTAATGGCGGTCGTCTTTCGGTTGGAGAAATTCCTCTCTTACCTTCTGGGCTCGCATGTTATTATATTCACTAACCACGCGGCCATTCGCCATCTCATGCACAAGAAGGATGCCAAGCCTAGACTCATTTGTTGGATCATTCTGCTCCAAGAATTTGACATTGAGATCCGCAATAAGGCCGGAGCCCAGAATGTTGTTGTAGATCATCTCTCAAGACTGGACCCTAACCACATTGGACTTACCATGCCGATCAATGATGTTTTTTCCGATGAGCACCTATTGGCAATTAATGTGGCAAGTGGACCTTGATATCCCGACATTGCCAATTACCTTGCTTCTGGTTCCCTTCGACGTGGCTGGCCTAAAAACCAGCGCGAGCGTCTCATTGCCGAAGCAAAGTATTATTTCTGTGATAATCCACTACTTTTTCGAATAGTTGCTGACCAGATCATCCGTCGCTATATTCTTGACAGCGAATTCCCCAGTGTGCTATCCTTCTGCCACGATCAGGCCTGCGGGGGCAATTTCTTTGGGTGGAAAACTGTAGCCAAGATGTTGCAGTGCGATTTCTTTTGGCCCTCCCTTTACCAGGATGCACACAATTATGCCAAACATTGCACTAGGTGCCATTCGTTAGGGTCAATGTCACGTCGTGACATGATGCCCTTGCAACCCATCCTAGCCGCTGAAATCTTCGACATTTGGGGAATCGATTTCATGGGTCCCTTTCCTCCCTCCAACGGCTTCGAGTACATTCTCGTTGCCGTTGATTATGTTTCGAAATGGATCAAGGCTATTCCCACGCGCCATGCTGACCATGTCATATCCACTCAATTTGTCAAAGACCACATTTTTGCACACTTTGGGATCCCTCGAGCCACTATCTCGGATGGAGGAAGCCATTTTACCCATGCTTCTTTTCGGGTACTTCTAAGGAAATATGGAGTCCACCATCATATCGCATCTCCGTATCATCCTCAGACGAACGGCCAGGCTGAGGTGTCGAATCGGCAAATCAAGCAAATCCTCGAGAAAACGGTTCGGCCTGACCGTAAGGATTGGTCCGACAAGCTGATTGACGCACTTTGTGCGTATCGGACCGCCTTCAAGGCTCCTCTAGGTATGTCTCCTTATAGAATCGTTTACGGGTCATTTGCCCGTGGAGCTGGAGCACCTCGCTTATTGGGTAGTTCGCCAATGTAACCTCGACCCAGACCTGTGTGGTCGAGAAAGGAAACTCCAACTCCAAGAGCTGGAAGAGCTCCGTCGTGAAGCCTATGATTCTGCCTTAACTTTCAAGCAACGCACTAAGGCTTTTCACGATAGCCGAATTCGGCGGAAGGAATTTGGGCAATCTCAGCAAGTTTGGCTTTACAATGCCTGGCTCAAATTCTTTCCAGGGAAATTGAAGTCCAAATGGACTGGTCCCTTCTTGGTCTCGAGACAATTTCCCAACGGGGTCGTTGAAATTGAAGATTCCAAATCTGGGCATAAATTTATGGTCAATGGGCAGCGTTTAAAACTTTATCTTACTCATGAACCTGCCCCCGTTGGTGAACCTGTTGCCCTGCTGGAGGGTAACTAATTTCGTGCCTCACTCTGAGTCCAGCTGGGGACAGTAAATTCAGCGCTCATTGGGAGGCACCCCAGCAACACTCCTCCACGTACACACTTCCATGTCACTTCACTTCCCACTTCTTCACTTCACCACCCACCATCCACCCACCCTACCACCCTGCTATATACCCTTCACGTCAGCTCTCGTCCCCCGATCTTCGCACCTTCCTCTACCCTGCATGCATATGAGGACATAGCATCGTTTGGCATGGGGGAGTGGATAGGCATCTATAGGATCTGGGTATTATATGGTATCATGCAGCTTCCATCCATCTATAAATATGTACATAGTAAAAAAAAAAAGGTGTTTAGTAATGATCTGAATGCTAAAACAAAAATACAATAAGTGTTTATGGATATTCAACCACTGTTTTAAAGACTTTCCAGGTCACAGAAGCTTGATTCGCTCAGGCTCGGCTTAATTCATTTGAGCATTGATAAGATAGATCGGAATCTCTTCTAACTAAGGACGTATTCTTGTACCTGAGACACCAGTATAGGATCCGTTGGTTTGCTTCTACTCGAGAGCCTAAGTAATCTTGGTTTACACTACACATATCAAGAAAGACCAGGTGAACATAAGATCCAACCCTAGTGTTCATTAGGGAAGGTGGAGTCCTTACCTATGCGCGCAGGTAGACTTTTTAACCCAGGCTTTAGTCTTGTGTTTAGGAGAAACTCTTTCCACCAAAAAGAACTCTCCCACAAAAAATGTGTGCTCTTCCAAATAAAGTTGTAAGAGATATACTGACACTTGTTTAAAAAAAAAACTGTGCAAATAAGTCAGTATATCTTGTAAATGTCTGTAAATTCTTCTCCCTAAAAAGTTTTTAGGGCAAGTTACAAATACCTTGTTTCTACCATATATTCTTTGAGCCACAAATGTAATAAAATGGGTGTTGAGTTTTCCGTCATCTTTTTAAGGGTCAATCCGAAGATACGAGCTGAAACTGGGACCAACCTGCACTTAAAGATTCGTGAAACCTTGGCCTTGAGCCTTAATGTTCATTTAGTCAGTCTTGATCCTTCACTATGCACAAACCATAATCTCTTTAGCTCTCGAGTACGGCAAAAACCTTCTGAGTCCTGGAAATCGTACTTAAGGTTTAAATACCAAGAGTCCAGGTTAGTCGAGAGATGGTCTATGTCATATAAGACTTAAAGTACCGGAAGTCTTCTCTGCAATTGGTTCTCTATAAGACTTAAAGTACCGAAAGTCTTCTCTGCAATTGGTTCTCACAATATCCAACAGATAAACACACCCATGTCGCCTCAGAAGAAAATCTTCAGCTTAAGATCATTTCTAAATACAATACAAAATGTTTTGCTAGGGACTAGCAAAAGATAGGCATGGGGGTATGATTGCATAGCAAAAATACACCAGTAATTATGCCATCTTGTGTTATTTCCTGGCATTGCCATTGCATCTTATGTAGCTATAGTTGCATTTGTAAATAAACACATGCATGCATTTATTGAGAGGGGAGGAGAATGCGAATAATTGGCCATCTAATTAACATCTTCATCAAGGGCTGCATTACAATTTCACCATTTTCATTTTTTATTTTGACTTTGAATTCTTCTCCCTCGCACGGCTGCAGGGCATGGGGCATGCGCCTCTTCACGCCACTCCTCTGCCAGCATCATGGCTGGACATGCAATGCTAGCAGCATGGCTGTGGCATGCTTCTTCTTCTTTAAAAGGCCTTGCCCTCTTCCTAGCACCGGGGGCCGAACACATACTCACCTGCAGACACTTTTTGCTGCACCATCGGGACAACCTCCTCCCCTCTCCCTCTCCCTCTCCATACGCAGTATCACTTCTCACTGAAGAGACACACTGTGGGCAGGAGAAAGCTCACAGTGGTCCCACGACCTCCACTGTGAGTTCCACCACTGCCCAGCTCTTTCGTGAGCAGGTGGGCGTGGTGGTTTCACCATTTGATTTCATCGCTGAACGCCCTCGTCGCCATTGCCAGAGCTTCAAGCTCAGAAGCTCCAGCAGCAGCAACGTCTGCCTGAAGCAGCACCGGCCTCCGCGCGCACGCCAGCAGACCTCCTCGAGCTCTTCCGGCGCGAGCAGGTGCCTTCCAGCGTGCCCGCACATGTGAAACTGGCTGCTACCGGTCGGCAGACCGCTTGCGCACTGTAGCGCACTGTAGCGCGCGGTCTGCGCGACACTGTAGCCACCGGCTCGCTTCTCACTTAGCCGGTGGGAGCGCGCTCTCTCTCCTCGCCCTCTACTTGCGCCAGCTGGTCGCCCATGTCTGCGCCTGCATTCGCTCGTGCTCACTCACTCGCTCCCGCTCACCTGCAGCGCTGTGCGCTGCGCTACACTCCCTCACCCACCCGCGCACGAAAGTCAAGCGCAGGCGCTCCCTCCAGTGCCCGCATGCAACCCTTGTGTGCCTGCGCACGTCCTGCCCGCCAGACGGCTTAACTGCCTCTCTCTCTCACACTCCTCTCCAGCATACACACACACACTCGTACACACACACACTCACTTGTACACACTCACACCTACATATACATATACATACATACATACATACATACATATATATATATATATATATATATCCACTCACTTATATACCTAAGTGTGTATATATATATATCCACTCACTTATATACCTAAGTGTGTGCGTGTGCGTGTGTGTGTGTATTACTATATATATATATATATTTATAAATATATATATACACATATAGATACGTTTTAGGAAAGGCATAGAAACTCCTTGACCTTTAATTCCCACCTCCCTAAGATCGACCCTGGGTCTAAAAGTGACCAAGATAAGATTAAGTAGGCTAGGTTAAAAAATTTTATGAAAGATGGTTAGACTCGATTTAGGTTAACCCACTATACTAACTTCAACGATAATTTCACCATAGTAATACAACCTATTCGAGTTCTACCACTGTGCTCTGTAACTCTAATGTAATCAATGAAATCATTTTTTATATATCTATATATCTATGTGTGAAAATCACCATGTACTTGATTGCAATATCTTTCTCATGATAATTAGTTGCATGCGCTCATTTTATATACGTACATAATCATAAACCGACATGAGATTTTAAGCAAGTAGAGCAAACAAGATCGAATTCATTTTGTATTTCCTAAATGCCTCCCAGAGACAAACTACCAGGACTTTATGTCTCGTTATTTTAGAAATATTTTTGTTTTGATAGGATTTCTCACTATACTACTAACGACATTGCTTTTCCTAAAACCATGCGATCTACCGTTAGAGCAGTCTTGCACCACGGGAAGTTACATGAAATCGTCTCGTGCCCGAGACATTGATTAATAATTTGAGAACAATAAGAATATGAGCAAATTACATGAAAAGGACTGGATATAAAATGAATTATAAACAGATAAACTATCAAGATAGTGCCTTTATACTGTACTCTATACTTGAGTTACTTGTACTACTTTACTCAGTTTTCACTGACGAGTTTTCACTGACACTGTCTCGAGTTCTGTACTCAAGTGTTGCTGAGCAGTTGGGTGCTGCGCCTGCAGTTGGTCAGGCTTCCACGGAATTGGGTCCTATCTGAGGAGATAGTCTGTACCAAGCCAGTGGCTCATAGTGTAGCTCCTTTCGCATTAGTAGAATTGTATTTCGAATTTTCTTGGTAGTTGTAGACTCTCATTTATTTTTGCTCTAGGAGAACTTTTCTTTTACTGTCAGAACTTTTTATTTTTTTTCATTTAATGCTTATTGAATGAATATTGGCTATTGATGTTTTATGACTTTATGTTGGGTGATTGTGATCTTGTGGGTTTTCGTGCTAATTGTTAGCATAAGACGACTCAGGTCTCGTCAGTTGGTGGGACTCGGGTCGTCATAAATGGTTTTACAATAAGGTCACCCCATTTAGTTGTAAAATGGTCCAAAAGAGGCATACAGACATTCGAAATGCATTGAATGACGGGTAACTCATCCTCCAATCAATGGGAAACCTGATTCACATGAGTTTCGCACATCCTAGACAATTTTCCGGACTTGTGATTGCTGACAATTGGTTCTTCACAGTGCAGAGAGAGATGGCTCCACGCAAGTCAAAGCAATCTAGTGCTACTAGTCTGGCAGATGAAGATTGCCAGGTGGATCCCCCTCAGTAGGCTCCGGACCTGGCCACCCAATTTCAAGCCTTTATGGAGAATTTCTTTAGGATGCTGGAGCAAAGGCTACCTCTCACATCTCAGGCGAGAGAAGGGAGCGGTGGGGATCAGGAGCAGCCCTCGGTCTCGAGTGTGCGTCTTCCTCTACAAGAGGAGAGCGAGGAGAACCATGGGCCTCCCCCACTGAAGGATGGGCCAATAGATCCTCTACATCAGTATCAGCAAATCTTCACCGAGTTCAGGAAGCTAAAGCCCCCAACCTTCATGGGGGATGAGGATCCTACGGGGGTGGAGGACTGGATATAGCAGATCAAGAAAGCCTTCGACACAATTCGCCCACCGGAGGACTGCAGAGTACCCTTCTCGACCTACCAGCTGACCAATGCAGCTCATCGCTAGTGTGTGTCCGTCCGTGAGCAGGAGGGCACCTGGGTGGTGTCCTGGGGTCACTTCCTCGAGCTTTTTAGAGACCAGTATTACCCCAGGACCAGGCAGGGCCAAAGGAGGCTTGAATTCCACAACCTAAGGCAGGGTTTGGTGACAGTTAGCGACTATCAGACTCGTTTCATCGAGCTCTCACACTTCGAGCCAACTGAGGTAGCTTCAGAGGCAAACAACATTGGAAGTTCGTTCAGGGACTTCGGCTAGAGATACAAAAGTATGTCAACCCACTTCCCTTGGAAACCTTTGCCCAGGTAGTAGACACGGCTATCAAGTATGAGCAGGGCGATGTTGAGACCCGCAGGAGCTTTGGAGGAGGACTAGGGTAGAGGTCAGAATTTCAAGGTAGATTTCAGAAGAGAAAGGACTAGAGGTACCAGCCATACAGAGCACCACCACCTATACCCCTGACGACTTAGCAGCAAGCACCGACTACGATTTTGGGGTACACTCAGTCCCACTATGTTGTGCCGACTCAAACTCAGGGCACCATGGGGCGAATGCAATCAGGACAGGAGCTGAGATCTTGCTATAAGTGCGGCCAGCAGGGCCACCTTAAGAAGGATTGTCCAACCAAGACAGTGACACAGGGTGACCAGAATGGGGGAGTAGCTCGGACATACCAGACCCATGGTGGGGATCCCTAGCATTCTCGTGGAGGTGGGAATGCTCTTGGCCAAAGGCCTACTCAAAGCGTGGCCAGTTCCTCTGCACCCCTACCTGCAGGATGAGTATATGCCTTATCTTTGAGGGATGCACAGGCTTCGCCATCCGTGGTGGCAGGTATGGTGACTATTGACCAACATTTGATATTTACCTTGTTTGACTCTGGCACTACCCATTCCTTTATATCACTTGAGTTTTCTACGAAATAAAGAAATGACCAGTACTGCTAGATGGACTGTTAGTCATCAGGGGTCCAGCAAGGCAGTTATGGGTAGTTGAGTCAATTTTCAGAGGTTGTGAGGTAGACATCGGGGGTTACATTCTATTAGCCGACCTGGTGAAGATCGAGATGGAAGATTTCAATGCCATCTTGGGCATGGATTGGTTGTCAAGACACCATGCATCGGTGGACTATTTCGAGAAGAGGGTTGTCTTCTTGATTCCTAGAGCACCTCAATTGTAGTATCATGGCAGATTTGAGAGTAGGGCAATGAGGTGTATCTCAGCCTTACAGGTAGCTAAGCTACTGAAGGGGGGGTGCAGTGGATACCTTACCTATGCATCCACAACCCCCGGAGAGAAACCGGAGATGGGGAGTCTATCTGTCATACTGTTTGTTCAATTTGCAAATGGATCATCAATTTATATTAATGAATAGAGTATCTCATTTAATGACCTAATTTCGCGTTTTTAACATAGATTTGATGCTTTAGGTCTTTTTCCCTATTTCCCAAACTTAATCCTTTTCATGTGTTAATTCAGTAGTATTTAACCTAGTTTCTTGCTCAACTTAGGCATTTTAGCTATGATGAGTCACACCTCATCACATATGAGAGTATATTGACATGTTCCCCGAGGATCTCCCAGGACTTCCACCTGAGAAAGAGATCGAGTTTAAGATCTCTCTCATTCCGGGGACTAATCCTATATCGATTACCCCATATCGGATGGCACCTACAGAGTTGAAGGAGTTGAAGATGCAGCTTCAAGAACTCTTGGAGAAGGGATTCATTCGGCCCAGTGCCTCACCTTGGGGGGCTCTAGTGTTGTTCGTGAAGAAAAAGGATGGTACCTTACGCCTCTACATCGACTACAGGTAGCTGAATAAGGTAACCATCAAGAACAGATATCCCCTTCCACAGATTGACGACTTGTTCGATCAGCTCCGTGGGGCCACAATCTTCTCCAAGATAGATCTACGTTTAAGCTACCACCAGCTTAGAATAAGAGAAGGGGACGTATCGAAGACTACCTTCCGGACTCGTTATGGTCATTATGAGTTCTTGGTGATGCTGTTCGGACTGACGAATGCCCCTGCCGCGTTCATGGACTTGTTGAACCAGATTTTTAGGCCTTTTCTAGACTACTTCATTGTGATCATCGATGACGTCCTCATCTATTCCTGTGACGAGGCGCAACATGAGCAGCATCTCCGGGTGGTCTTGGGGACACTGAGGGAGCATCAGTTATATGCCAAATTTAGAAAGTGTGAGTTCTGGCTACACCAGGTAGAGTTTTTGGAACACGTGGTGTCAGGTGCAGGGATTTTGGTAGATCCCTCCAAAGTTGAGGAAGTACTGAGGTGGGAGAAACCCAAGACAATGATAGACATCCATAGCTTCTTGGGTCTAGCAGGTTATTACAAGCGGTTCATCCAGGGCTTCTCACAGATCGCCCTCCTGTTAACCCAGTTAACGAGGAAGGATACTCCTTTCATCTAGACCGTTGAGTGTGAGGCCAGTTTCCAGATGCTCAAGGAGAAGTTGACTTTAGCCCCAGTGCCAACCATTCCGAGCAACGGTGGTGGATTTATTGTATACATAGATGCTTCTCTCTAGGGACTGGGCTGTGTTCTGATGCAGCATGGGCATGTGGTTGCCTATGCCTCGAAACAACTGAAGCCTCATGAGAAGAACTATCCGACACACGATTTGGAGTTAGCAGCCATAGTCTTAGCGCTGAAGATTTGGCGCCACTACTTGTACGAGGAGACTTTTGAGATCCACACGGATCATAAGAGCCTGAAGTATCTTTTTGATCGGAAGAAATTGAACCTGAGATAAAGACGTTGGATGGAGCTCCTCAAGGATTACGATTATTCGATAGTCTATCACTCAGGGAAGGGGAATGTCGTGGTAGATGCCCTCAGTAGGAAACCATCAGCCAGATTGGCAGTTCTTCAGGCACAGAGATGGACCAGTATGGTTGAGGCAGCCCAGTGGAAGCCTTTGCAGGTGAGAGGACTTTTGGGGGAGTTGACGGTGATGCAGTCTACCTACCTTGATCTGATCTCCTGGATAGTTGACCAGCAGATGGGTGATGCCGAGTTATAGATTCTTTAAGATTAGATGCTCGCGGGAGACCCTGGCAAGTTCACTTTTGAGGACGGAGTACTCAGACTCCATGGTAGATATGTGTTCCCAGAAACGAAGCGCTTAGGAAGGAACTGTTGTCTGAGGCTCATTGCAGCAGGCTCACCATCCATCCCAGGAGCACTAAGAGGTACCATGGCCTGAAGAGGGACTTTTGGTGACGTGGTATGAAGAAGGACGTAGGTGAGTTTGTGAAGCAGTGCTTGGTATGTTACCAAGTGAAGGCTGAGCATTAGAGACCAGCTGGCCAATTACAGCCTCTTCCCATCCCTGAGTGGAAATGGGAGAGTATATCCATGGACTTTGTGATTGGATTACCATTGACTCAGAGGGGACACGACGCTGTCTATGTAATTGTGGATCATTTGACGAAGTCAGCTCGATTTTTGCTGATCAAGGTGACTTGTGGTCCTTCGCAGTTGGTAGAGTTATACGTATGAGAGATTGTACGATCGCATAGAGTGCCCAAGGAGATCATTTTAGATAGAGATGCACTCTTCACTTACCAGTTCTAGGGAAGTCTTCAGCAACCATTGGAGACACAGCTGAACCTGAGTACATCTTACCACTCACAGAGTGATGGACAGACCAAGAGGACCATCCAGACCCTAGAGGACTTGTTGAGGTCCTGTGTATTAGAATGGAGAGGCTCTTGGGAGGAGCACTTACCCTTGGTAGATGATGTAAACACATTTACACTACTTAAGATGTCTATTTATGCATGTTCTTAAGCATAGGATTGCATTTCATGATATAAATATTGCATAACATGCATCATCTTGCATTTAGAGTAGTTTGAATAAAATGGAGGTTAATTATCTCCCTTTATGTGCTTGGACAGGGCAAACATTTTATCAGGGCCTCGGATCAAAGATCCAACCGTATGGATGTGATCAGGGTGACGATTGGAGTTCAACGACTCCAAGATCGTCCTAATCAGGCATCGATAGCATCAGATAGTGACCGGGGAACCCTAGAAGATCAAGGGCCAGGATGGTGTAAATTCATACTTCAAATGACAAATCCGATCGCACGGATGAATTCGGATCGACGATCGCAGCCCAACGACGCAAAAATCGAGTCAATCCGACATCCGTGGCACCACCTACAACTTCCAGAAGATGGACAGCCAAGATGGCACCACGTGGCGCCATCTCGACCGCCCAAATGGCTGCATGGAACCTCTAAAGATCTCGCACCCGCTCGCTCTCCGCCGTTGGATGTTGATCCAACGGCTGTGGTCAGCCGTGCTTAAAAGCGTCCGCTCGACCATCCGCGCCTCGTAGCGCAGCGGTCGAGCGCGCTTACGAGAGCGGCGAGCGCAAGTTCGAGCCGCAGCGAAGGGTTGGAAGGCGCGGGCGATCAGGTGCGGGCAGGCGTTGGATCTTGATCGGACGGCCGCGCGTGCCTGATAGCGTTCATCCGCGATTGAACGCGCGATCACACGTGGGCGGGCGCGTAGCGCAGCGGGTGAAGGCGCGACTTAAGCCGTCCGATCTCGCGATCGGACGGCTGAGGATCGCTGAACGTGCGCATGCGTTGCGCGCGCGAGCAGCTGAGCAGGCGTGCGTGGGCGCAAGAGCTACGCCCACGTTGGGGGCTTTAGTGACGGACTTAAGACCCCCCATTTATTATTTTAACGTTGTAATGTCCATTTTTCCCCCACTCCTTGCAACTATAAAAGGAGACCCCCTCCATACGAAATTATGATCCCTTCCTTCTCTTCTCTACCCCTCCAAAGCTCAAGTGAAGCTTGTCCCACACCCGGGATGCTTCTCGCGAGATAAAGTCCAAATTTTCGTCCCCCTTCAGAAGTGGATCCCGCGACGACGACGGCGTGCTGCTCCGTTCCCGTTCTTCTGCTTCGTCCTCCTTTGTCCTGCTTCGTTCTCCTTCGTCCAGGCGCCGTCCCGTCCGGCTCGTCCTCCAAGCGACCGTCGAGGAGGATTTCTCTCTCCCTATTCTTTTTACTGGTTTCTAGTATAGATTTACTGCTTTCTAGAGTAGTTTTGCTCGTCCTCCAAGTGACCGTCGAGGAGGACATTTCTCCCTCTATTCTTTTAATGCTTTCTAGAGTAAATTTATCGCTTTCTAGTGCAATTGTTTTATGCTTTCTAGTTGTAATGAATAAATCCCCCTAATGATAAATTCTCTGTTTATTATACATCTCATTTTGATTTCTATGTGTAATATTCTCTCTCTCTCTCACCCTCTCTCTCTCTTCTATTTATTGTAACTAATTAGATAGTTTTAAATTGAATTACTTCATGACAAATAAAAAGAAATGCGTAGTTTTTAAATCAAACGTCCGCCTCCCTGTGTTCGACCCGGAATTTTCATTTCAGTATAAATTTTATTTGTTGAACACGAATTCTTCGCTTTCAAACTACAACGACAGGTTTTCCAAAACCAAACATGTTAGCGTAACGATTCGCACGTTCAACATTTTGGCATCGTTGTCGGGGAGGCAACGATTTTCGATCTTTCCTTCGCATTTCTTGCACTTTATTTATTTTCTAACTAGCTTTCTCTTGTGTCTATTGTTTTGCAGATACCTCCATCAAGGAATCAACAAGCGATAAACTGGAGTAAAGTGCAGTTGAAGATAACTGTAAGTGCTTCCCCATTCTTCCCCCTCCATAAATTTCATTCGCCACATTAAATCTAAATTCCAATTAACCTAGGTGTTTGCATAAATCTTAGGAATAGTTTGGTTGTTTGGATTTTCACTCACATTCATTCCACCCTCATTCATAAAAAAAAAAATAACAAAAAGATAATTTTATGGGGTAATTTCCAACAAACACACAACACACAACCACATTCAAGGCACTTGATCAACTTGATTTGTTTTCTGCTCAACCGGGTTCTGATCTGTGGAACCGGTACACACAAAGCAACACATAACAGAGTAGAAATTATTCTAGGTTAACCATTTTTGAGTGCCTAACTTAGTGGTGCATTTGTGGCCAATTGTTTGAGTTGTTTGGGCCACATCACTTTATTTAAAACCAACTCATCAAGTAGCTCCTCCTTAGGTTTTTCAATCTAGGTATATTCCAGGCACTCCACTTTCTTTCTGATTTTAAAGGAAAACAATCTTTACCCGTGTTTTACAACTTGGTTTGCCTTGAAACTTGATTGCAATTCACCTAATTTGAAACCCTAAAAGCTACTTAAGCAAGATTTGAACATTAAAATTCACGCATCATAAATAATCTTGCTAAAAAACCCTGGTTGTGCACGCACTTACACAAATCTCAATCAATCATTAAGGGCACAACCCATTGTAAGGGCCCATCACATTCCATAAGCACCACAATCCCAGGCCTTAATAAAATTGAGTAGACGTTGGCCTTAAGGTTTGATTTGCTCTTCAGGGCCTAGTCTGAGATTATTTTTTATTAACCTACTTGTACTGATTAATCTGATGTCTAGATAGGAGAGTAGCGTCAAACGACCGCGGCTGAGGGGTACACTAGGAACCGGAGGCGAAAGCCAAAGGAAGAACCTTCTCCCCAGTCCCTCCTTCTAACTGATTGGATTAAACAGACGGAAGTAGAGTAAATCATTTACAGTTTTAAGGCGGGTTTTGGGAGTTAGTAGATCCTTAGGCTACCCCACTTAAGGACAACCTTGTTTTGTTGTGCTGCAGGGTCCCTATCCCCAGTCCTTCTGACTTTCTCCTAGTTTATGCTGGGAAGACGGTCATTGAATCCCCGATTGGAAGGACCGTTAGAACATTCTAGGAGGCGCAAGTTAGATTTTGGTCAATTTGATCCCATGGCCGAACAATAGCCTCCTCTGCTTGGAAATCCACAGGAAGAATTTCGAAGGCAGCTGGAACAAATGCAGAGAATGTAGGAATGGTTCCAGAGAATGCAGGGTGCTCAGCCCTTGAAGGATTTTTATGATCCTTCAAATTACGGGGAACGTCCCGACGTCCAGATTCCAACCGATGACGTAGAAATCAAGTCCCAGGTGTTAAGCCTGATTAAACATTATCATAGGCTTGGCTCCGAAGATCCGTTTTAGCACTTGGAAGATTTGACCACTTTGGTCTAGACCACCAAGGCTCGAAACGTAAACAAGGAGCAAATGATCATGAGGCTCTTCCCCTACTCTCTTAGGGATAAGGCCATGCATTGGTATAGGATAATAGGAAGACCAATTACAACTTGGAATGAGTTGAAATCGACCTTTCTGAAGAAATTCTTCCTAGTCGGTCGTACCAATGCTTTGAGATGGGCAATCACTACCTTTACCCAGCGGCCGGGGGAGCAGTTTCTTGTGGCCTGGGAGCGATTCCAGGACTTATTGCGGAGGTGTCCACACCACGAGATGCCGAAATGGCAACTCGTGTAGATTTTCTATCATGGGTTGACTGAGCAACTCAGAAACCATGTGGATGCTTCTTGCGGAGGCAATTTCCTCAATAAAGATACAGATAGTGCACATGATTTATTTGAGGAAATGAGTGAGAATTCAATTAATCATGCCTCCATGGATACTTTTAACCGGTCCTAGCAACTCATATCAAATGTCAATGAAGTCCATGACTCTCATTCATTTGATATGGAATTGATTTGTAATAAACTTGATAAGGTGGACTTGGTTGTTAAAAGAATGGAAGAGTGGATGGCTGGAAATTCTATGAACAACTCTCAATCCACTCAATCCCAAAATTCGGGATTCCATTCCTCACGAGCTCCTTCTGGACGGGAGTTCGTGAATCAACTCGATGAGACTCAACCTATGAGTCAGCATTTTTCGGAACCCCACGGGTTCCCAACTGGGGCCTTTGATCCCAGTTTTTCTGATCCTTCCCTTTCTTTCTCTCCATCCTCACCCTATGAGGATGTCTGTGCTGTACAAGAGAATGTTAGATCCAACCCCTACTCGAATGCCTATAATCCAGGTTGGAGAAACCACCCTAACTTCTCTTGGAAAAATCCGGGGCAACAGGACCAATTCCGACCTGGCAACTATGCTCCGCAACGACCAATGGGTCAGGGTCAAGTATATACTCAGTTGCCTCCGAATTAGGTCAATCAGCCCGCTTGGAATGCCCATCAACCCGCAGGGCAGGCTGATTTGAACCGTCAAATGGTAAAGGTGCAAGGATCTATGCTCCAGCTCATGCAGCAAATGAAAAACTCGCTGGACAACCTGCAATCCGGGCTCATTGCTAACTCTTGTCAACCCGGATCTCTACCATCCCAACCCGTACCCAACCCGCGAAACATTATGAATTCGGGTAATCAAGCCCAAGGGTACGGAAATCAGAGGGACCCGCACGCACATGCTCAGGTGGTTAAGCAGGGTTCCTCATCTTCTTCTTCTGTAAATCAACAATTCATGGTCAATCAAGCCCCTCCAATCTTTCCTAACCCTCCCCAAGACCCAAATTCTTACGCATCTGCAAATTCTGTCATTTTGAGGAGTGGTAAGAAGACTTAAGATCCACAACCACACTATTCTGATCTTTTGAATCCTGATGAACCTGAGGAGAGAGAGGAGAATCCTAGAGGAGAAATCAAGGCTCAAGAACCTAATTCCAAAGATCTGACTCATGTTCCTTTTCCTGAAGCCTTAACCAAAGCAAAGAAGAAGTCTGTTGATAGCAATGAGGAGCTTCTGAATTTATTTAAGAATGTTGAGATCAATATCCGGCTCCTTGATGCTATCAAGCACATAACAACTTACGCAAGATTTTTAAAGGAATTATGTACACAAAAGCGTAAGTCAAGAGAGTCTGTTCCGAGGAAGGTGGTACTCTCCAAGCAGGCTAGTTCTGTTATCCTGCACTACCTCCCTCAAAAAAAGAGAGATCCTGGTGCTCTTTTGATTTCTTGCGTTATCGGAGATTACACATTTGATAGAGCACTTTTGGATCTCGGTGCATCCATCAACCTAATTCCTACTTCTCTTTATGAGAAGTTTGGGTTAGGTGAACTTTGGTCAACTTTAGTAACACTACAGTTAGCGGACCGTTCGGTCACAAACCTGCGAGGCATTATTGAAGATGTTATAGTTAAGGTCAAGGATTTCTATTTTCCTGTAGATTTCCTTGTCCTTGACATGGATGTACCGGATAATCTGAGGAACACGCCGATCATTCTGGGGTGTCTGTTCTTGGCTACCGCAAAGGCCAACATTAATTGTGAAAGCGGTAGCATGGAAATCGCCTTTGGAGACCAACAAATGAAATTGGATATTTTTAAGGCGATCAATAAATTTGAGGATTGTGGATTTATTGAGGAACTTGATGAGGATAATGTTAGTATTGAAACTTGTTTGACAGTTTCTTTAATTGAAAGTTCCTCTTTGGTTGACCCGCAACCCTCTGACCTAACATCTTCGGAAGAGGTTGTTGATTTTGTTCACTCACAACCTCTCCCTCTTGTTGAATCTTCAGCATCTACCCTACCATCAATCATCACCCCACCCCATCTTGAATTGAAACCATTGCCCGAGAATTTGAAATATCAATTTTTAGGACTTCAGAATACGCTCCCTGTAATTATCAGTGCTAAATTGACAAAGGAGCAAGAGATTAAATTGATTAAGGTCCTAAAGGAACATAAGGAGGCAATTGGTTGGACCATTCATGACCTCAGGGGGATCGAGCCATCTTACTGTAATCATAGAATATTTTTGGAAGATGGATCCCGCCCTTCTCGCCAGATGTAGAGGAGATTGAATCCAAATATGCAAGTGGTTAAAAAGGAAATCATCAAGTGGCTCGATGCAGGAATTATTTATCCAATCTCTAACAGTCCCTGGGTAAGTCCTGTTCAGATTGTTCCAAAGAAAGCCGGGATTACTGTTGTGACTAATGAGAGAGGAGAATCTGTCACAACTCATTCAGCTTCCTCTTGGAGAGTTTGTATTGATTACAGGAAGCTGAACACGGCCACTAAAAAGGATCATTTTCCCCTGCCCTTCATTGATCAAATCTTGGAAAAATTAGCCGGGCAGAAGTACTTCTGTTTTCTTGATGGCTACTTGGGATACAACCAAGTTCCTATCCATCCCGAGGATCAGGAAAAAACTACTTTCACCTCTCCCTACAGAACCTTTGCTTTTCGTAGGATGCCTTTCGGGTTATGCAATGCACCTGCGACTTTTCAAAGGTGTATGCTAGCCATATTTTCCGACATGGTGGGAGAGTTTATGGAAGTCTTCATGGATGATTTCTCTGTTTTCGGAGAATCATTTGACTCTTGTTTGGCTAATTTGGAAATGATTCTTAAGCGATGTATCAAGACACGACTCGTCCTTAGCTGGGAAAAGAGTCATTTCATGACCCAAGAGGGCATCGTTTTGGGTCATGTAATCTCTGAACGGGGAATTGAAGTAGACAAAGCTAAGGTTGATGCTATCGCTAAACTTCCTCCTCCCGCATTTGTTAAACAGATCAGATCATTTCTTGGCCATGTGGGATTTTATCGAAGATTCATAAAGGATTTTTTGAAGGTTGCTCGTCCTTTGAGCAATCTTCTTGCCAAAGAAACGCCATTTGTTTTTGACGAATCATGCCGAAAGGCATTTGATTTCCTAAAAACGGCAGTCTCTTGTGCTCTAATTTTGCAACCACCATTTTGGACAGCCCCTTTTGAGATCATGACCAATGCTTCTGATTACGCAGTCGGGGCTGTCCTGGGTCAGAAAATTGACCGAAAGCCCTCTGTCATTTACTACGCTAGTAAAACTCTAGATGAAGCCCAAAGGAATTACACTGTTACTGAAAAGGAATTACTAGCTGTAGTATTTGCTTTGGAAAAATTCAGGGCTTATCTCTTAGGGTCTCATGTTATCGTTTATATCGACCACTCAGCCTTGAGACATCTCTTGGCTAAAAAGGATGCTAAACCCCGGCTTATTCGTTGGATTCTTCTTCAAGAATTTGATCTTGAAATCAAGGATAAAACTGGGGTACAAAATGTGGTGGCAGATCATTTGTCGAGACTCCTAGGTGATTCTTCTTGTTCGGACATTCCAATTGCTGACACTTTTCCGGACGAAACCATTCTTACAGTTTTAGGTGTCCAAACCCCATGGTTTGCTGACATTGTTAACTATTTGGCTGTTGGTCAAATCTCCCAGGATTGGACCAAGCAACAACGGGATAGACTCAAATCTGAGGCCAAATACTACTTTTGGGAGGACCCTGAACTGTATCGCATCGGCTCTGATCAGATTATTCGCCGATGCATACCGGAGAATGAATTCAATAGTATACTCGAGTTCTGCCATGCATCTAGGTGTGGTGGACATTTCTCCGGGAGAAAGACGGCTGCAAAAATCTTGCAATCTGGCTTCTATTGGCCGTCTTTATTTAAAGATGCCCAGGACTTCTCAAGGTCATGTTCTCGATGTCAGTCACTCGGGAACATAACTAAGAGAGACATGATGCCCCTAAACCCTATTCTTCCTGTAGAAATTTTCGATGTTTGGGGCATCGATTTCATGGGACCCTTTATCCCTTCATTTGGACATCAGTACATTCTTGTTGCTGTTGATTATGTGTCCAAATGGATTGAGGCGATTCCCACCCGAACCAATGACCACAAGGTGGTCATCAATTTTGTCAAGAAAAATATCTTCAGTAGGTTCGGGATTCCGAGGGCTATCATCAGTGATGGTGGCACTCATTTTACTAATGCCCAATTCCAGAATTTATTGGCCAAATACGGGGTTAATCATAGAATTTCCACACCTTACCATCCCCAGACGAATGGACAAGCCGAGATCTCCAATCGAGAGATCAAGAACATTCTGCAAAAAATGGTTAGGCCTAATCGCAAGGATTGGACTCAAAAGCTTGAGGACGCTCTTTGGGCCTACCGTACGGCGTATAAAATACCCATCGGCATGTCTCCATTCCGTTTGGTGTATGGAAAGGCGTGCCATCTACCCATAGAGATTGAACACAGGGCATTCTGGGCAATCAAACAATGCAATTTAGATCTGAATCTAGCTGGGAAGACCAGGAAACTCCAACTATCTGAGTTGGAGGAGCTTAGAAATGATGCTTATGAGAATGCTAAGATCTACAAGGCTCGGACCAAAGCTCTACATGATTAATTGATTTCCCGCAAGAGCTTTGAGCCAAACCAAAAGGTCTGGTTATTCGATTCTAAACTTAAGCTCTTTCCTGGTAAACTTAGATCTAAATGGAATGGTCCATTCATAATTGATCAGATTTTTTCAAATGGTGCCGTTCAAATTTCTGACCCAAAGACGGGTAACACCTTTAAAGTTAATGGTCAACGTTTGAAGCCTGTTGTTGACCATAATCTTCCAGAACCCGTCTTAGACTCTGTTGCTCTAGCTATTCTGTGACTTTTTTGGCTGGACTTCGCTTAGCTGACGGCATTAAACTCAACAGTTGTACATATGACACAAGGCTGACACGAGCTTCATATCCAGGTGACATCTTTCATATTCTACCCTTTCTTTCATGTCTCTTTTTCAATGATGACATTACATCAGCTAGGCATGGGGGGGTGGATTCATTTTTGAATTATTTGGTCAGCTTTGTGAAATCCATCCAAATTATTTTTCTCTTCTTATTTATATATATATATATAAAAGGAAGGATTAGTTGGACATTAGGACTTTTCAATCCTAAGAAATTTTACATTAGGATCTGAACACAAAGACCCTTCAGGTCTTTGGACTTAATTAGCCTGTGTATCCACTAAAATGTGGATTTGTCTTAGAGTCCTCGCCATCTTAATTCTATTATAATTGGAATAAATAAGTTTGGGTGATAAGTACATGACTTATCAACTCACCCTCTGATTTGAGAGAATTTTGAGTCTTAAGCATCTACACACTTTCTTTGCACTGACTTGTTGTTCGGAGATTTTAATGGAAATTGGGTAGCTAATGAACCTTCTAGGGTGATATGGCTAGCAAGTTATCATGGGTAACAACCCATAGGTAGGTTGTCCAGAGCCCAGTCACTGGACCTTTCTCTTTTTACTGCCTTTAGGTAAATCTTAGATCAGGGAAGCCACCTACTTAAAAAAAAAAAAAGGAAAAAAAAATCAATCAAAAAGAAAAGGAGAAAAAAAAAGAAATAAGCCACACTTCGTCGCACGAGTATGGCAGGCAAGTTGTCGGTGGTAACAGCTCATCGACCGGTTGTCCAGAACCCAGCTTAGTAAATGCACTAAAAATTCCCAAAACACTTAGGAAGAAGCGGAAAAGTAGAATAAACCGGGGAGATATACACTGGATTCACCCTTGTGTTGACCCCATTAAAAAGATAAAAGTAGGGAGAAAGCTACCGGTTGTAAAGATACACCTTTAGGTAGAATTTTTTTGAGGTCACCTAGAGGCGTAGAAATCCGAAGTTCGTTTTAATTGCCGGTCAACGAGTCTATCACAATCACAATAAGATGCTTAAAGCTTAGGGTTCTCATCAAATCTTGGGTGAGTTGAATGGCCGTAGAAAGCCACTCTTAAACCCTAAAATTTGAAAATCCAAAAAAATTAGAAAAGAGTAAAAAGAAAAAGAAAGTTTTCTTTGAATAAGGCGAGGCTTGAGGCGGTTTGCATTTTGGCTGATACCCGGGCACTATTGTGTCATTGAAAGTTCAGCTCCTAAGTAAACAATTTCTTAATGATTGAAAATAACTCAGGTCTAAATAATCCAACCTAATTCTGTTATAAATAGCATATAGTTTTTGCTAGGGACTAGCAAAAGATAGGCATGGGGGTATGATGTAAACACATTTACACTACTTAAGATGTCTATTTATGCATGTTCTTAAGTATAGGATTGCATTTCATGATATAAATATTGCATAACATGCATCATTTTGCATTTAGAGTAGTTTGAATAAAATGGAGGTTAATTGTCTCCTTTTATGTGCTTGGACAGGGCAAACATTTTATCGGGGCCTCAGATCAAAGATCCAACCGTATGGATGTGATCAGGGTGACGATTGGAGTTCAACGACTCCAAGATCGCCCTAATCAGGCATCGGTAGCATCAGATAGTGACCAGGGAACCCTAGAAGATCAAGGGCCAGGATGGTGTAAATCCGTACTTCAAATGACAAATTCAACTGCACGGATGAATTCGGATCGACGATCGCAGCCCAACGACGTAAAAATCGAGTCAATCCGACATCCGTGGCACCATCTACAACTTCCAGAAGATGGACGGCCAAGATGGCGCCACGTGGCGCCATCTCGACCGCCCAAACGGCCGCATGCAACCTCTGAAGATCCCGCACCCTCTCTCTCTCCGCCGTTGGAACTTGATCCAACGGCTGTGGTCAGCCGCGCTTAAAAGCATCCGCTCGACCATTCGCGCCTCGTAGTGCAGCGGTCGAGCGCGCTTACGCGAGAGGCGGGCGCAAGTTTGAGCCGCAACAAAGGGCTGGAAGGCGTGGGCTATCGGGCGCGGGCGGGCATTGGATCTTGATTGGACGGCCGCGTGTGCCAGATAGCGTTCACGCACGATTTAACGCGCGGATGCACGCGCGATTGCACGCGGGCAGGCGCAGCGCAGCGGGTGAAGACGCGACTTAAGCCGTCCGATCTCGTGATCGGACGGCTGAGGATCGTTGGACGTGCGCATGCGTTGCGCGCATGAGCAGTTGAGCAGGCGTGCGTGGGCGCGGGAGCTACGCCCACGTTGGGGGCTTTAGTGACGGATTTATCCGTCACTAAAGACCCCTCATTTATTATTTTAAAGTTGTAATGTCCATTTTGCCCCCACTCCTTGCAACTATAAAAGGAGACCCCCTCCATACGAAATTCTGATCCCTTCCTTCTCTTCTCTACCCCTCCAAAGCTCAAGAGAAGCTTGTCCTACACCCGAGATGCTTCTCGAGAGATAAAGTCCAAGTTTCCGTCCCCCTTCGGAAGTGGATCCCGCGACGACGACGGCGTGCTGCTCCGTTCCCGTTCTTCTGCTTCGTCCTCCTTCGTCCTACTTCGTTCTCCTTCGTCCAGGCGCCATCCCGTCCTGCTCGTCCTCCAAGCGACCGTCAAGGAGGATTTCTCTCTCCCTATTCTTTTTACTGCTTTCTAGTATAGATTTACTACTTTTTAGTATAGTTCTGCTCGTCCTCCAAGCAACCGTCGAGGAGGACATTTCTCCCTCCATTCTTTTAATACTTTCTAGAGTAAATTTATCGCTTTCTAGTGTAATTGTTTTATGCTTTCTAGTTGTAATGAACAAATCCCCCTAATGATAAATTCTCTGTTTATTCTATAACTCATTTTGATTTCTATGTGTAATATTCTCTCTCTCTCTCTTACCCTCTCTCTCTCTTCTATTTATTGTAACTAATTAGATAGTTTTAAATTGAATTAATTCATGACAAATAAAAAGAAACGCGTAGTTTTTAAATCAAACGTCCGTCTCCTTGTGTTCGACTTGGAATTTTCATTTCAGTATAAATTTTATTTGTTGAACACGAATTCTTCACTTTCAAGCTACAACGACAAGTTTTTCAAAACCAAATACGTTAGTGTAGCGATTCGTACGTTCAACAGTAGAGTTCACCTACAATAATAGCTATTAAGCCAGTATTGACATGGCTCCATATGAGGCGTTGTATGGTCGGAAGTGTACCTCTTCGCTTTCTTGGGATGAGGTGGGTGTGAAGTAGGAGGTGGGTCCCAAACTGATCAGGCAGAGTAAGGAGGTCATCGAACAGATTCGGAAGAGACTCGTTACTGCCCAAAGCCAGCAGAAGAGCTATGCAGACTGCCGATGGTGAGATGTGCAGTTTGAGGTTGGGAACTCAGTGTTCCTCAGAGTATCACCAATGAAAGGGATTCAGAGATTCAGAGTGAAGGGTAAGTTGGCTCTGCAGTTGTAACGACCCGATTTCCGAATCCCTACGAGACACGAGAATCAGACCGACTCGACTAATCCCAAGACCTAGTCGTCCAACGAGAAAGTAACCAAAAGAGCAGTAAAATGAACCACATTCAGCATGAATATAACTAGCAGTAACAAAATACAGCAGTAAGAAAAGGAAATACTACAGTATACACCACCACAACAGTAGAGCAGTAAATATGTACATAACATGAAGCTTACAATAAAGAAGTACAGGGGGTAAATAAGAAAACTACTCAAGAAAACTACTCACTACAGTGGAAGAATAGTACAGAAAGTACTACAAGTAACTCTACTGGACCCTACTAGGCCCAGCGTCCTCTGCAGCCGCTGACCCTAACTGCTCAACACCTGGTCCTGAAAAGTAACGAGGGTAACACGTCAGCGAAACGCTGAGTAAAGTGGCAACTAAAAGCTAAGGAAGCAGTAGAGTGTAAAGTAGCTGTTATATTTTTTACTTTCTTTATTTACGTCTTTCTATTATTTCACGATTGATTTATTTCTCAGATCCTTCACTTGATCTCGAATGTTCCTTGTGGGAACGATCTTGATTGCAGTCTTTTCCAAAAAGTAGAAGTAACACGTGGTGCTCTCTTGGCCGGGAGAGTCCCTCGTGGTGGTCCTACCTCAGTCAACCACCCCAAGGTTGCTGACAGACGTAACGGTGATTACGGCACGCGCGATAAGCGCACGGGTAGCTACCCCACACTGGCACGTGGTCAGTCATTTCCGTTAACGGGTGCGCTCAAAACACAGCACAGAACCAGTATAGGGCAGAGCCCTCTAAGTAACAGGGGTCCAACCCCTCCACAGTCCGCGCACCCTTGCCTAATTACCCTGGTTTGCTCAGTGGGCCTAACATGTCGGTGTAGGAGGCTAGCAGAATCCCGGGGCCCGTGGGGTAGCTAGTGCTCTCCCTACACTAGTAGCTCTCCTCGGTACTGCGTACACGAGGGCCAGCAAGTCGGTGTACAGTGGCCAAACCCACCCCGGTCTCAACCCGAGGGCGGCAAGCTCCCCTCTACACTAAGAGGTAAGGTGTGCTCTCTTTGGTACCACGTACCCAAGAGACAGCACACTTCCCTGTTTCACTTTCTTAGTTCCATTCTATTCTCTTTCCAGGAGTTCTACTCCTAATTCCCCGTAGGGTTCATGTTCTTTTCGTTTGGCCATTTAGGTTTCACCATTCCAGTTTTACGTTCATACAACCCATGTTCTCAATCATATTTATTCATTCATAACAGGCAGCTGTTAATCAATTTACAAGCAGCTATTATTTCCTTTCTACTTTCCAAGACTGCAATATTTATATATTTCACTAGTTTTCCAGTCCTAGGATTCATGCCATACCCTAGGGTCTATCATTCAATCTAGTTTTCCAGTCCTAAGATTCATGCAATACCCTAGGATCTATCCTTCAATCTAGTTTCTCAGTCCTAGGGTTCATGCAATGCCCTAGACTCTATTAATTGTTCCCCAATTGTAACAATTTTTGTTAAATAAATTAAAAGCCACTCTACTAGCGAAACTGGGAGTATTGGGGGCGTGGTCAGCAATCCCGCACGCCTCCGCAACCCCCAAGACTGCAACGGAACGGGATCCTAACACAAGAATCAATCACAAGGAGTTTCTCAGAATGGTATACAATTACAGTAAACGGCTAGAGGAATTTATTCTGGAAAGAACGCAACTCGAAACGCCGAAAACGGGCTCCGAACGGGTCAAAAACGACGAAACTGTCCAAAATCAGACGTCTGGAAGTTCTTCCAGACGTCTTAAAAGGTTGATCATGTTGTACCTCAATTCTACACAGTCCTTCAGACATCCAAAAGCTCGCTGGATCGTCTGAAGTCAATTTGCAAACGTCCGATTGTCACCTCGGACGTCTGGAGGACCTCTCCGTCGTCTGGTACTACGGCCAGATGTCTGATTCACGTGGGATGGTGAGCCCTTGCACCCTCCCGAGTAGAAGCTGCGCACACACACTCCTGCTCTCAGTACGACGAAACGCAGAAACATCGTGGCGGACGGCTGCAAGGCCGTACACGCGAAAAAGGAGAAGGTAAGAAAATATCTTACTTGTCAGACGTCTGGACCGTCCCGCAGATGTCTTCAGCGTCGTCTGGACGTGAGTCCAGACGTCTGATTCTGGAAAATTTTCCAGAACCAGAGCCCTATCCGCTCTCCGCCCGCGACGCACGGTCGCGTCGCGCCCTGTCCGCTTGCTGCCCGAGCTGCAGCAGCCCCTCCGCGACACCCCACGCCCGTCGCTCCCCCGCTCGCTCGCGCTCTCGCACTGGAAGGGAGAAGGAGAAGAGAAGGGCGGAGGAGATGAGGGTGAGGGAGAGGGCGAGAGCTTATATAGGCAGCGCGGGGAGAGAGAAAAGAGGGAGATGGCGTGTCTGTAGGTAGAGAGAGGAAAAGAAGACGAAGGCGGCGGGCGCAGTCTGCGCACATACGCACGCAGACGTAACCCGGTACGCCGAAAAAATTTATTACCAGACGTCTAGGAAGGGTTCCAGATGTCTGGACAGACGTCTGGGAAGGGTTCCAGACGTCTGGACAGACGTTTGGGCCACTTCCCAGACATCTTAAAAGTCCATTTGATGCCACATTCGTAACAACTGTTCGTAGGCCCATTTGAGATACTAGAGCTGGTCGGATTTGTACCATATAGACTCATTTTGCCACCCCAGCTAGCCGGCATCTACGATGTCTTCTATATCTCCAGTTTGTGGAAGTACGTGTCAGGCCCAGACCATGTTCTCAACTACGAGAATGTGGGGATAGAAGAGGACTTGACTTATCAAGAGCAGCCGGTGCGTATACTAGATCGCGACATTCGGAGGCTGCGGAAGGAGATCCCTCTGGTAAAAGTTCTCTGGAGGAGCCAAAAGTATGAGGAGGCGATCTGGGAATGAAAGGCAGAAATGATGGAGAAGTACCCAAAGCTTTTCACAGGTAAGTCTTTGACTCCCTAGGTTGTGTCTCTTTAAGGTTGTTATACACCTAGTCGATCTTCTCTTTTACCCCCCCCCCCACGTTCGCTCGAGTTTTGAGGACGAAACTCCTTTTAAGGTTGTTATATCTGTAACATCCCAAAATCTAGGTTCCGAATCATTTCAAAGTGGTTCGGGTCAGTTCGAACCCGAAAACCCGATTAGGGTTTGGTGATAGTGTCAGAACCCCTTAAATTACCAAAAATGTGTATTTTGAGTCAACCCTTGGTCAAAATTTTCCAAAAGGATTCCATATGTGGTATCATTAGATTTCTGTCATCTCAAGCTTTCCAACGACGCTTGATTCGTGCGATTCTGAGTTGTATAGCTCAAGTTATGGCCAAAAGAAGTCACCAGAAACCTAAATGTAAGGTGAACCCAACCCTAAGGACAATTTAGGATCTCACCCAACTAAACCTATTCTAAGCCGCCCCTAAAACCTATTTAAGGACCTCTTAGGTCCTTTGGGTCATCATTCATCCTCAACTCTCTCTAATCAAGAGGAAAAGGGAGAAGAAAAACCTTAGTTTTTCTTCTTCAAAGTTAAAAATTATTTCGTAGGGACCTATGTGTGATTCCGCAAAACCTGGGTTCCCATCGCAAAAGACGCGGCGGCGATGGTGATGGCGACTCCTAACTAGCGCGCGACACGTGGCGGCGGCATGCGAGCGGGTGACGCGTGGTGCGTGAGAGCACGCGACTGGCGCGTGAGATCTTGATGCATGCATTCGCGAGTAGGGGCACGTGAGAGCATGCATTCGCGAGTAGGGGCACGTGAGATCTTGATGCATGGCGGATCGAGAAGTGCGGGTGCATTCGGGTGGCAATTCATGGGCAAGCGCGCGGATGTATCGATGCATGACGCCTGACGCGTGTGGAGGCGCCTGCGCGGGCACGTCTAGTGGCGCATCTGGCCTGACTCTGGACCCCCTCGCGCTCTTTCAGCTGGTTCAAGGCCTTCTCGACCTCGGATTTCAACAAATAAGGTACCGTTGAAATTGTATCGACGAATACTATGCGTTGGTATAATTTATTTTAACTTTTGAGTATGTTTTACTTATTGAAAAAATAGAAATGTAATTGTGTCTCCGACCCCGTCATGGGTCTGATTGAACCAGGTTCTCTTCCCGACACATGCACGAACCTCGAGGTAGGCGTGGGGACTGTTCCCAAGCCTAGTGTGCATGGTTTGGAGTCACTGTGACTCTTCGGTGGCATCAAGTAGAGTAGTCTACCTTTCTTTCAATTCCGTTGATTTTTTGAGTACTTGTGGACCCATCATGAACAATCTTTTTCGTATACCACCTCGATTGACGTGTATTCTTCTTTTTGTTGAGTTCGGAACCCCTCTAGTATTTTCTCTGATTTATGGCAGTTAAATGAGAAATAATAGGTGTTATGTAAATAAGGTAGATTAATGTACCCTTGTTATCGCATGTATGAAACAAACCCCGTTTTCCGGAAAATGAGTTTTTTTATTTCCAGTAAGTTCTAAGTAACATGGGGCTACTGTCACAAGATTGAAACTACTTGTAAAAGGATAAGTTAAAGATAACGTGAGTAATTACAAAGCTTGGAATTAGTAATATGAAATTACTAAGGATTTTCTGAATTAACAAAATATGAGATATAGTTATCTGGAAATTGATTATATAATACAATGGATATGTCAGAAAGAATAAAGGGATTAGATAATTGGTTTCATCCCCGCTACTTGCCGGGATTTCGGCCGTAGCTTTAGGTCTTTTCAAACCTAGTTCAGGGGCTGGTTTAGAGAGTTGCTGGCCTCCCTACGATACTTTGGTTAGGCCTAGAGGCTAATTGGGATAGCGGATTCGCAGGGCTCGAGGTTTGGAGTAGTTCCTTTAGCCGATGGGTGGGACATTGGCTGTTTGTAGTTCAGCATACAGAACGCTTGTACGTGTTCATGCTACACGATGTAGCTGCTGCCCCTTTCCGTGATGACCCAAGAGTGATGGAGCGTGGCAACTTGATAAATATAAGTAGCCCTCTAGGCCAAGAGGGTGACTTATATCGGTCTTGCATCACAAGAAGTTACACGAAATCATCTCGTGCCTAAGACATTGATTAATAATTTGAGAATAATAAGAATATGGGCAAATTACATGAAAAGGACGGGATATAAAATGAATTATAAATAGATAAACTATCAAGATAGTACCTTTATACTATACTCTGTACTTGAGTTACTTGTATTACTTTACTCAGTTTTCACTGACGTTGTCTCGGGTTCCATACTCAAGTATTGCTGAGCACTCGGGTGCCATGGTTGTAGTTAATCAGACCTCCACGGAACTGAGTCCTATCTGAGGAGACGGTTCGCACCGAGCCAATGGCTCATAGTGTAGCTCCTTTCGTGTTAGTAAAATTTTATTTCTAATTTTCTTGGTAGTTGTAGACTCTTATTTATTTATGCTCTAGAAGGACTTTACTTTTACTGTCAACACTTTTTATTTTTTTTTCATTTAATGCTTATTGAATGAATATTGGCTATTGATGTTTTATGACTTTATGTTAGGTGACTGCGATCTTGTAGGTTTTTATGCTAGTTGCTAGCACAAGACAACTTCAGTTTTGTTGGTTGGCGAGACTTGGGTCGTTACAGTGGTTCCAATCAAATTATTATTTAACCATCCTGATGATACCAGTTTTATTAAAAATAGAATTCATTTCGTACATGCGATGATAATATCACGTCTCACATTCTAAGTGCTTCATAATTCATTTAATTCATAAAATGGTCTAATAAATTCCTGTTAACTCCTTTTAATCCAGCAGTTAATTATATAAATTTGATTATTCAAATTTCAAGTCAACAACTTGATTTACAACATCAACATTTAAAATATGAAAATGGGTTTGATTTCAGTATGAGACAAGAATGCACACTAAACGGTGCAACACATGAAGAAAGTCATAATGTAGATAATCACATAGAAAAAGGGAGAGACTACACCTAACATCACTGAAGGGTCATGGTTACTCCATAATGCGCATCCATTATTTCTCTTTTGCTATTTTGGGGCCCGTGTATTTTGTATGCACTCTGAGGTTAGATCAATGTTAAGACACGTAGGGAATAATTTAAAACATCATAAGCTTTATTGAAAATTTCACATAATAAAAAATTTTAAAAATCAAGTTTAAAGTTTAACATTGTGTACTTAGTGAAGAGACGATTTCAACAAGCATGTCAACTACGCCTCGTGTGACCGATCATCACGCGTGTGCACACGCTATTATCTCGCTCCCATTCCTTCTTTCCAGCCCAATCTCTCTCTCTCTCTCTCAATTTCCCTTGCTCTCTTCCGATCTCTCCCCTCTCCTTTCCCCTGTACCTCTGGATCTCTCGCTCTCCTTTATTTCTCATCCGAAAACTACGGTAGATATCGCCCCCCCCCCTAGTTATAAATGTATGAACAGAACCTATCACTAACTCTTATTTATTTATATTTATATTTTTTATAATAATTATTATGATCATTATCATTAACATTATTGGTATTTTTTATCTAACAATTCCCATTACGTAATTTTATATAACTTTCACCACAAAATTTAGATTTTCGTAAAATAGATATCGTCGGAAAGTTTGCAACGAGGGGAATTTAATGATGTAAATTTTGATGTATTTCGGACATGTTTTCCGAAGATGACCTTATTTGACCAAAAACGTAATTTTTTTCAACTTTTGAACTATCCAAACTCGATTCACACTTGAAGAGCACCGATGGATTTGTCTTGACGTGCTTAGCCTAAAAATAACCTCGGAAAGTAGGTTCAAGTCTTTACAACCTCTTTTGCTTCAAGTTACGTAATTTTTTGAACTCTTCCTCAGCATACTTAGTTGTGACTTCTAAGTCATGCGTCAAATGACACACCGTCATCTCAGAGTCCGTGAGAGCCACCCAGGTTTTCTACCCCATCATACGTAATGAGCTAAATAATGTGCACTCCTTCGCCTGCACTTATTCATAGGTCTCAAAGGTAGACTTCTTCACAACTTTGAAGAGATCTCATTCCTCCTTCACAATCAAGGCATTTTGGGAGGCAATTGCTAGGCGCTTCACTAAGGCCATCAGTTTCTCTAAATGCCCTTTGAAGGCAAACGGACTTTCATCATGTCCCAATCATTTTCTTCCACCATCGTCCAGAGAGACTTCATATTCAACCGAGCATATGCTCCTTCCCTTTTTATGCAGTGATCAGCTAGCCAGAGAGAGCATTATTTGTGGTAGTTAAGGTTGCCAACTCTTTCTTGGCCATGATCGTCTCCTCCTCCACCTTCTTCTGGGCTGATAAGGCCTCGTCCATTTGATGTGACAAATCCCTCACATTCACCAAGGTAGCCTTTGCCCAACTTGTTGAGTTCTCGATAAAAAAGCATCAGGAACGTTTTGATGGTTTGGGAATAATATGTTCGGAGATGTAGCTCCCGAAAAGGATGTCCTGCTTGACTAATTTTCATTTGGAGAGTGAATGACCAGCATGTCAATATTATGTATTCACCATGGAAATACATTGTGTGAAAGAGTGAATCTTACCTACCATGTGAAAGCAGGATCGATAAAATATTCCACATGTGTGATGGGGTGCGAGCCAGAACTACCCAATTCACACCAACTAGGAGTAGGTTTAGTATGAACTGCTCCGTTGTTGGCTTAACCCGACTAAAGGCATCCAAGGGCACTTCAGTGACCTGTTAGGTTGGCACCTCCCGCCAACTGATTGGGGGGAGTATTCACTGTTGAGATGCCCTAGCCCTCTTAAGGAGCTTTGCCCTCTTGGCGGATGCAGTGTCAAGCAATATCTCCTCCTCAAAGAATTTCCACTCTACCTACCTCCTCTCCCTTTTAGGTTCCTCCATTAGGGGATATCTCTCCCCCCATTGGCTTTAATAATTAGGGTGGCAGGAGTTTGAGTGTGCTCATGAGGCTCTCGCTCCCCCTCCACCACCATTTTCTCTCGAGTCACAACCCCTATGAGGGGTTGCTGCTTGACCAATCGTTAACACCTGATGAGGGGAACTTTAGAGTCACCTGATTGCTCGTGGGATCCCAATCAACTGGCACAGGGACCAAAGGGGGAGGAAATGGAAAAGACACCTCGAAGGCTGATACTCAATCCTCTTCCAAGATCTAGTCGAGTGAGTAGGCTATGAAGATGCTCATAATGCATCCCTAGAGTAGCCAGAGGACACAACTTAGTGCCTTTAAGGGGAACGTGTTGCCCTTACTTTCCATACTTTTCGCGGTTGCTCACCATCAGAAGGAATGTGTCCCATTTGAGGTCCTTTTCTTTTTTCAAGTGGCCCCATCGAGGGGTGTGACTCATGAGGGATTCTTTCTCTCTTCGTCCCTACCTCATATCTGCCACTCTTACGTGAAGATTGGGAGGATGAAGATTCTATAACGCTACCTCTCCCCACTGGTTGGCAGGGATGCTCCTTTCCCAAGTTATTGTAGCATCCACTACCACCACAAGATGTTCTAGCACCACCATGACCCCTCCATTTTAGAGAGTTCGACTTCAAGGAAAGCACCCAGCATGACCCCTCCATTTTTTGACTTCTTGATTAAAAAAAAAGGAAAGCACTAAAAGCCGCAAAAAAAAAAAAAAATAGAGCCATGTAAATGCGTAAAATAATGAAACAACTAATTGTCCTTTAAGCCCCCAGACTTACTTGGAATCAAATAAGATCTCGACACCTAGGGCAGCACCTTCCAAACCTCCTTCTGCCTAAGGTCAGCCTGAGAGATGGCACCAAAGTTTACAACTTGGTCACATCCACCTAGTCACACGGGTCTAGTTGACAAGAGGATGACAAATTGCCTTTAGGTGGTGGACCTTACAAAGAGTTAGGAGCAATCAATACTTCCCCATTATGGATAATAAAAAAATGGTGATCCTAATCCTTTAAGCTATCGGTAAGGTCTACTATCCTATACTTGATCTACCTACCGTACAAGGTATATGTCCGAAAGTGAGGCTTCCATTTCTTAACTTTAAGAGGTATAAGGCTAAAAAGAAGGCAGAACAGTGTTACCCGGAGGTGAATGTTAAGATGAAAACAAACAACTACAAAGTCATTAAGCACCCACCAACAAGTCAAACTAAGCTGAAAATGTGTCAAGTTATAGTACAACAAAAAAAAATCTATGAAGGGATTAAGAGGAATCCTAAAATCATGCTCCATGGTGATGAGTCTAATTTTCTGGATTATTGTTAGGCTAAAAAATAATAATTTTCGATTATTTATAGTTACTAATATAAGCATCTTATCATATAATAAATATATGTGAGTTAATCTACGTTACATGCATTTATAATGTATTATTTAGATTATGAATAAATAGTGCTAGTGTATGTTCTTATATTTTATAAATAATTTTATTTTGTGGGAAATGCAAGGAATAACCATCGAAATGAGAGGGAAAGACATTTCGATGGCTATTTTTGGGTGTAGTTTAACTGCATCCCGTGAATAGGCGAGAGGAGGAGAAACAAATCCTACGCATGAGGGAGACTTTGAAAGAGAGGGCTTGGCTTTTGACGGAGATGATCTTCTTCCTACTCTTCTCTACCACTATGCTCCTGGCGTACACCATGCAACGAGTGAATATTGTGAATCACTGCGGGCTTCCACTGCAGCCACCTCTTCATCCTCCTAGGCAGCAGCAAGTGTGGTGACAGCCGCTTGTCACTACCTTCACCGTGCCATCGCGTCCTCACAACCATGCTTCCCTCATCTCTAAAATCATGCACTAGCCATCATCCCTCCTCTTCCCTTCTCCTTTTTATTCTTTATTCTTCTTCATTTTCCTCTCCTTTCTTCCTAAACCCATTTCCGCCACCATCACCGTCACTTCAGCCATCGCCACTGACCACTGTTCTCCTCACGTGCACCGCTGACGGCCGCCCTCTCTCGTGCCGAAGCAACTCCACCGCCCGCACCAAGCACCCATTGCCACCTCCTTCACCAGCCACCACCCAAGATCGGCAGCTCCTCCAAGTGGTCGGTCGGTGACCGACGGCTGTCTCACACCTCGCCGTCACCACCAAGACGACGACCATTCTTAGGAGAACTCCCACGCACGGCCACGTCACCAACCGATGGCCCTCCTCCACACACGAGCTGCTCCCCTCCCCTTCCCTTGTTTTTCAGCAATAACGATCAAATTAGTTATACCATTTACTTGTTTTATATATATATTGGAGGCATATTTGATGGCACGCTCCCTCCTTTTTTTTCTTTTTTTCTTTTCCCTCTATTTCTCGTAATCTCTGTTTATATCAGTCTCTCTTATCTCAATAATACGGTTGAAAAATATTTGTAAATGTATTGGATTTATTCTTTTTTGTATAAACGACTTGATTTTGTAGTTTAATTTTAGAATTTTCTTATTAATTTTTGTTCGAAGATTTTCTACACATAAAAATGCGTATCATTGTCTAAGTGAAAAATCTTTCGATCAAATGGCATAGGCAAAAACTACGAAGACATCCTCGAACCCGAGAGAACATAAATGAAGGTCTCTCCCAAAAATCCTGTATCTCACCTCACCTAAGTCATGAGACTGTAAGAATGTCCTAATGTCGGATCGGCTGCTAAAGTCTAAACTAAATGTGTATTGGGCGAGGGCATTTGCCAACAAGGGTGCAAATCAAGGGGTGGACTCACTTTTTCCAACGATATGAGACATACTTTCCCATGCCAACCTTTTCAAAAGATGTTACATCTACTCCACTATTTATAAGCATGCACACTAGACAAAAGGCAGGAAATTTACTACCATATCATGTCAAATTAGTCTCATCTTATTGACATTTAATGCATGTCATTATCGGTCCACCTTCCCATAAATAAGAGCATAACATGTTGAGTAATTAATGTAGTAATCATCTTCGTCATGCACATTATACTACTAAACATAGAAAATGTTTGGTGGTGATTAACCATCATCCAGCATAAAAAATATGATTTTAATCACCTCCCCAACAAAGGGCACACTAACATACCTGTGTAGACAAATTTAGACCACTAGATACTAGGTGACGACCACAAATAAGGCAACAATATGCCTAAATCAATCTGCCTAAAAAGGCATCTACTCTTGTATTTACATTCTTCTCCTTTCAAAGCAACCACCCACTTGTTTAGTACATAGAGATCACTTGCTAGGGGTAACATGAGTAAGAAATTCTTTTCAAAAAATACTCTCATAGTTAGCACACTAACTAAAAAAGATAGACAAGGAAAAGAAAATCTTTGTCTAAGTCCAACGTAAAAACAACTTATGAAGGTCCAATAAGAAACCCATTAAGAAGCCTTTAAAGGCTTGTACAATGGAATGGGACAAGGGCCTAAGATTCTTCTGATCGACAGAAATTAGATGGACCCACCCCTAATTACAAGGGCATGGCCAGTTTGATTTGTTCGTGCTCTGACTCGACAAGTTTGGCTAAGAAGATAGCCAGATAGTCAGATACTAAAATCGACTACAGAGATTGACAACTAGCTAGGCATTCAAAAATATTATAAAGTTAGGAGAACAGACAGATAATCGTATTCAACAGACACCTGGTAGGTAGCCATTATAAATCCCGTTACTTCACCATCATGACACTCGATGAATGTGGGTAATGTGTGTCTGAACGTGTGCAACATGATAATAATTTACCCAATCTTTACGAGAAGACTTTGGAGATCATGGAATGCAGTCAATAGCTACATTATGGAAGAGTTGGGCTATTAGAGGACACAGCAACTCCCATACGGAGGCACTCAAAAAAGGAGAGAAAGAGCATTCTTGTATTCTTTGCTATTCCATGCCGAGTATATTTTGGAGGGTTTACACTCCCTCCTCACACATACACCTTGACAAGAGTGAAATTAGGTTATCAATTTGCTTATTTTCTATGTATAATTTTTTATTGAATATTTGATTGAATGGACACTTTCTCTATCTTTGAACCTAGTAGGGCTCAGAAATGAGAGCTGTGATCAATGATATATCATGAATAACTATGATTAATTAGGAGAGTTTTGAAAAAGTACATTTTGAATATGAGTTGAAATAAATTATCAATTCACTTCTCTTCCTTATGTTGCTCTTTCTTTCCATTATATCTCCCTTAACCAAATACGAGATTGTGTTCCCCCTACTCACACAAAAGTATTATTTTGAGGATTATTGTTCCTATAACTAAACTAGCATTTGGGTTTATTTTGCACCTGTAATACAAGTGAATACATGAAAATGAGAAACATATCGATTGTTTTACAAAATTAGATAAATTGAATATTCCAAAAAAAATAAGGAGCATATTGAGTAGGCCTAAGCATCAAGTTAGGTAAGCCCAACCCATTCTGCTATTTATCAAATCACATTTGTACATCTATTCTAAAGCCTAAACCAAATCGGACTCATTTACAATCAAATAGGGCTTAGCCTACTTACTATTCAGCCTAACTCCATATTAGAAGCCCAATTCCACCATTTAGCCCACAAACTTATTGGTATGCTCACATGTAAAATTCAATTAACTCATTAAACCTAATACGTCGAAAGATCACTGATCATCTTTTACGTGGAAAGTGAAATTAATCTTTCAAATTTCATATGTAAACCATTTAAGTTGAATTCTTACAATAGGCTGCCAACCCAGCTTTTAATATGGCCTCATAAAATAGAAAATACATGTCAAATAGAATATTGAGTTAATTCCAGGTAAAGTAAGTAGCCTATACTATTGCATTCATTATAAGATTATTTAATTTAGTTGGAACAAAGATTAAATCAGACTTAAATATAGATATCCTAACTCCAATCACAAGTTCATTTATTACCCGGTCAAACTTGTCATACTTATTGTATTGAGGCCTTAATTTTGACCCAAGCCCAATCCAGCAGGTCACTTACTCACAAGTCCAAAACTAGCCCTAAAGCAGGATCGAACCTATGGGCCTGGCTTGGACTTGGGCTTAGGAAAGTAGCTAACGGGCTGGACCGACCCATCCCAAGTTTTTACCTTGTCCTTAATTAATCAGGCTTGGGTTTTGTTTTATTGACTTAACCTAACTTGGCTCATCCCAATTTTTTTGCTAGTTAATCCCTTTAAAACTCCTTCTTTTTTTCCCAATTATATTTGTAGATGCCACCACCATAGGAAAAAAAAAGACCTTCCTAAACATTTATTTTTCTAGATATCTGAATAATTATAATATTATCTAGATGTTTCATTAAAATAAATATCAAGTAAAATTTATGGTAACATATTTTTGAGACATTTGGTTCAAATATCTTTAAAAAAATATGTCATGATAGATATTACGTGACATTAATTTTAATTAAATGTTGAGATAATATTATAAAAATTAAAGCATTTAAGAAATAAATGTTTAGAAAGGTTTTTTTTTGTTATAGGGAACTTGAGGTTTTTTTTTATTCCAAATTTCTTGGACATATTCTCATAATTCTTCAGGAAAAAAAGGAGCCAAAAACTAGTAGACCTAGCATTGAGGATACAATGTTATGCTACCACGCAATGATTGAGGACATGAAAAGAATTGGACGATGTTATGAGCAAATAATAATCAGAATAAGTTAAGGATTCCAAGAGCATGACAAATAGAGGTTCTCGCAACATCAGGCCAACCAATCCATCGTATGGCTTGATGTTTTCCCATCTTACCTTCCTATTTAACATTGAAAACTTTTATTCATAACGAAATAAAATCTAGTTTAGCGCCTCCATGAATCCCATTGCGACACCAGTTCTTTTATGAGATCAGAAAAATGGTTTAGTAGCTCCCTCTTTCCCATTGTGATGATTCGATCTCCATTGTCCGGCATTGATTATTCAGCAAGAAATTGCTTCCAAAGAAATGCCAATCACATCCTTTGTTATGGATGGCAAATGAGGTTTTTTAAACACATCCTCACTTGGATAACACTTCAACAATTTCAAAATACATATCTCCATTTGGATATGTCACCTAAGCTCACTCTTGTAGAAAAAGAAATGTGATAGGGCTCAGCTTTTCTTATTTACAACATAATTATATCCACGAACCATGCATATGATTGAAACAAAGAAATTATTGGTTAAATTAGTGGATACAACAACATATACTTGAGCCCGTGGGCCAACACAACCCACCTAATTCATATTGGGCCGAGCTTAGATCAAGCATCTCATCCTGTGAATCGGATCAAGCTGGACTTGAGCTTAGCTCCTTTCCAAGGTGGGCCAGTATGGTCCGGTCTGTCAAAAGTTTGACAGGTTCAATGTAACTCACTTCCATCTCAGGCTTCCTGCATACATACACCTCTGTAAGCTTCAAATTTACAATATTTGTTATAAAATCATATTTACCATGCCCAAAAATATCTTAGAACACCGATGTACAGGCTTATCTTGCACTCTAACAAATCAAATTTAGCAGGCATTTGGAGGTGATCCGGAGGACTTAAAATGATCAGTTTAACCGAACTACGGAAAGGTCGAACCTGTTTTCCTCTTTCCTTTCCAGCAAGCCAAGATGACACAGGTCATTTTTCAAATATTGACTGACGAAATTGAAATTTCGAACTTACATTTTTCAGTAGCTACGGAGAATACATTGATAATTAATAATTACAACATCTTGCTAAGTCGCAGTAAATATGCAAGCGAAAAGAGGATTTATGAGGCTATAACTTCCCAACTCCAACGAGAGAGAGAGAGAGAGAGAGAGGGAAGGAGGGCGGGGGACCTGAGATTCTATCTTGCTTAGTCCTTGAAAATTGACACACACATATATACACACCCGATATTTTATTCTTTTTAACTTTTTGAAAACTTGACCTACATGCTTGTCCTTGTTCAAATTAGTAAATAATATCGTTACTTCTAGTTACAGCACTTTGATTATTGAGCTAGAAATGGGGTGCAAACAAACGAAATTTCTTCTGTTTTGAGCAAGGCATGTAAACGAGCTAAACAAAAAGCAAATCCATGCATGTTTGAGCAGCCCACACAAGTACCGAAGAGCTTATCCTAATTAATTACACACGCATGGCCAAAAGAGTAAGAGAGAAGACTCCTTCAACGGGACCTTATTGAAAATACAAGAACACCGGAGAAAAGGGAAGAAACCATAAAACACACAGACCCTAGCTTACTCCAAACATAGAAAAGTTCAAGAACAGAAGTAAGAGGATCATGTGGTGAGAATGGGTGGCATATAATCTGATTTGGTGCCAAGAATGCGAGCCCTTGTATCCGGGAAGAACTCTATTCCTGGATGCTCTGTGACATCTCCCTTGTAGGTTACCTCAATTGGGTAGCTGAGAAGGTGTCCTGGGAGATCCTGCTCAAGTGTCTCACTTTCATACATTTCCCAGTACTTGTCTGCAATCTTGTTCACTTTCTGTACGCACTCGAGACTCTCGGGATGGTAGAAGACTTCATCCAACATGCCAAGGTGTTCATACCATAGTGCCATTCGGAAACCGTGGACTTGTCCCCGGGCTGGCTCTCTGCTGGCCAGATGGTACGGTTGGTATGCGCCTATAGCAATTTCTGAGTCCCTGCCTCCATCCATCGACCTTTGGTTGATGTTAGCTGATCCTACGATGATATACTCATCATCAACTGAGAAACATCCAAATAAAAGAGGTTAGAGTTCATTGCTTGTGGTCAGAGCAGCGTCATACATTGCAAAGAGAATCTTAGCTGTAGCAAACACAGCAAATTGTAGAAAAGATGGTTAACTCAGCCTAGTATTGCACTGAAGTCCAAATATCGTAAAAATTGAATAAAGCTGATGTGTTTGAATGTTCATGCATTTGTTTGTTCACGGTATGCCCATCAATAGTAGCATAGACCTCGATGGTAGCCAATCAGAAGTGAATAAATAATATCTCATCTAAATGAATTCTTAAAGAACATTGAAGAGCTTCCCAACTTTTGAAAGCTTCCACTATAATATCAAAATATAGATAGGAAGTCTACAAAGTCCATACTTGTTGACAATTATTGGAAAACGTAACCCTCTCTTACATAGATATATGTGGAAATTAAAATTGCATAAAAAGTCTTACTAGAAATATAAAATTGTATTACTACTTCTCTAATAAACTCAATCCTAAGTTAACTAGACTATAGTCTCTAACAAAACTAATACTTTAATGCTCTCCTCCAAGTTGGAGCGTGCAATGCTTAACTTGTTACAAGAAACAAAAGTGAACTCCCCCCCCCCCCCCAATGTAGATATTCGGAAGAGTAGGTTGCGACCGTAGTAGAAGTAGCAACCGCAAAGGAGGGAACGATCCCAAGAAGTACCAACAATAGATGAGAGACAATCCCAAGCAGTAATAGTATGGGAGACGATCCCAAGCAGCAACAGGATGAGAGACAATCCCAAGTAGTAGTAGTAATAAACGATAGAAGACTATACCAAAAGTAGTAGTTACAAACAACAGTAGTATAACTGTAACAATAGTAGCAGTAGTAGTAGACGGGGAAACATTCCCAAGAAACAAGAGCTAATAGGCAGGTAGTTAGAAGTGGGAAACAAGGATTCTCGCTTAAATATCCCGCTGGTCATCACCATCCTCATGATTGATCAAGGCATACGACCCACCCCTTTTTTGTAGAATCCTAGGTTCAATTCAATCCCGGTACCTTCAATCTAAAGTTTCCCCGGTTTCAAACACGGCCCAACCCCCTATTGATTGGAGTGAATGAGTGATTCCTCGCTGATAGGATCAGTCTAGTTCCCCTGCTCTGAAAGGGAAGTCCAGGTCAAGTCAAGATAGTAAGCAGGTTCAGATTGGGTTTCAGTCGAGGATTTGGGCATTTCCATCTGGCCCAGGTATTTGCTCCGATCAAAGTTGGCCTCAATCATTGTGTATTGAACAGAGGAGGTTGGACGATAGTCAAAAGTCATAGCAAGTAGCTACTTGTACTCAAAAACAAGTGAGTGTGATCCCGCAATCAAAGATGTTATGAGGAACATATTGACTAGTTATATCATCTGCAATCGCCTGAATCTCTAGATATACCCTTCTTCAAACCAATCATAGACTTTCTTTAGATAGGTCAAACAAGGAGACTCCCCCCTTTAGAATCGTATATGAAAATGGAATCTCGTACGGCTCAAGAAACACCAAAATACTGGTTTCAACGGATACGTAGTAGAAAATGGGAAACTTATTAGACACTTTATTCCCAAAATCCAAATCCGGAATTGTTTCTTTGTGATGAGAATACCATAGCAATACGATTGGATGTTCCAAATGTAGTGATTTGATTAGAGGTAGTAGCAATGGTATGGACCATAAGAGTTGTGGCAATAGCAATAGTGAGGAGGGTTGCTCCTCAATAAACATCTCAGATGATCAAACTCATTAGCAATAAATGGTAGAATAGACTACTTTGTCGTAGTCTTAGTAATAGGGGACTTGACAACATAAGTCTGATTTGCCTAAGTAGGCTTACCAAATTAGTCCCAACACCCATCAAAAGAATGATTAGTTCTCTTGCAATGAATGCAAGAAGAGTAGATACAACGACCTTGTCCACGGCCACCAGAACGACCGCCTTTCCCTCCGGAGGCGACATGGGCAAAGGTGTCAGGCACAATAGCAAGAGCAGCAAGGGGTGCATCAACATCTTTTGGCACTGGCTGTATACTGCCTTTAAGTTAGGTACCGAGTTAGAAATAGAATCCAATCTCTAGTTGACTGGTATCGTGGTGCTAGGCCATCCAAAAATCAGTAGATCTGCCATTCTACATGCTCAGTAACCAACTTCTCACAGCAGCCAGGTTGAAATATCGCTAACTCAAATAAATGCTCTAAAGTTGTGAAATATGCAACCAATGACATGTCACCTTACTTGGTATTCCATATATGCCTATAGATGTCTGCATGGTAGGAGTTGCTTGTTTGTAGAGAGTACCTTTTCTCCAGAGTCTCCCAGATCTCCTTTGTTATCTTATATAACATATTGGAGGCAATAATAGGGCCAATGATATTCGTCAACCAATTCATAATTAGATAGTTGTCCTTCTCCCACTTCTTGTACTTGATAGCATCTTTGGGTTTAAGAGCCCTATCTGTCAATACGTACTCCTGTCCAACAAATATATGGAATGGGCATGATCACAACACATAGTTTAAGGATTTAGTTAACATGATTGTTGTCCTTTGAACCGAAATAAAGGTCAAGATCTTGACCTCAGAAGTCATAGTAGTAGAATCTGGGTTTGCCATGAGAATAGAAGAATACACAATTGGGTATGCATGTTTTCATGCATTGAAGTGTTCACTCACATGTAGCGAGCAGATAAACTGAATTTAAATCATGTGCATGGGCAAAACTTGTGTAAGTGACGACCACTGAAGGTCACCGGATCTGATATGGTAACCTAGGGATCTGAATCACGTAAATTGAATAAGAGAGAAGCGACTATAGGGCTTCTAACAGCAAGAGAAAGGGCCAGATCCGATCTAGGGTGACCAAAATGGCATTGTTCTGGCACAGGCACCGTCATCGGAGTGTCGCCAGACCGGTCAACAGTAAGAGGTGGTGTTGGCAGCATTGTAGGAGGGCCCGTAGTTGGAGCAGCATTACAAATCTGGACCAAAAGGGCAACGCTGCAGATTAAAGAGGGCTACATAGGGTTGAGTGATGTCATACAACTTTAAAGGAGTCATTGGAGCATTGTTTGATCAATAAAGGTTAGGTGATGGTGAGACGCCAAAGACCATCTGAAGGAGGTAGCGACACCACCCAAGGCCAAAATCCGGTGATCAATCGTCGGTGGTTGGTCTGTGATGGGTTTCCCCGACTAGTAGAGGGGTCATCGAAGGTTCCCCTAACTAGTTGCTGACCAGTGGATGGCCAATGACGGTGGTAGGGGAGCCCCCTTTGGCCAGCAGCTCCTTTGAAACCCTAGGTTTAGCCCCTTTTTTGTTGTGAAAGGAGAAAAGATAGAGGGGGGTCAAGTGGATATCAAACACCGGCCTAGAACCATTACTTTAATATCGTGTTGAAGAAAATGAACTATATTATAGGAAAACGTGACCTTAGTTTCTCCTATATAGAAAGGTGGGAATGAAAAATTACATAAGGAGTTCTACTAGAAATATAAAATTGCATAGCTGATTCTCTAACAAACTCAATCCTAAGATAACTAGACTCTAAGGGCATGTTTCGTAAGAGGAATAAGTTAGTGGAATAAGTAGAGGACGAGGAAAGGAGTGGTAGAATAAAATGGATTTTGGTGTTTGGATGTTTAAGCAGGTTAAAGTTGTTCCACATAGGTAGAATAACATGCATCGGGTTAACTCTCCTTAACCCAGTGCAAGTAGCAAGCAGGTTGAGTGGTGAACAAACGCAGGTTAATTCGCTTACCCGCCTACCAAATAGGAATACTTTAACAAACATATGAGATACAACATATTGCATAGTTCCTACGAAATGAATAGCACTACTAGCAGGAGAGAATGAGTTCATCTCATTTATGTCATCAGAATATTAGAAATTGCTAAAAGAATTTAGAATAATCCTTACAGAACTTCAAGGGTTAATATATTCTGTCACTTAAACTAATGAAATGAAAAGGCAAATAAGTACCCCTTGAAACGTTTGACAGTAACTTAATGCTAAAGTCCAGGAAAACTGAGAACTAACTGGTTCATCTTGTCTGAGCTCTTTGGACAAGTGAAATGGTTTGTAATCTGATGGCACATCCCGACTGAAAAGAGTTTAGATGAAAAATTGCATATGATTGCATTCGTGTCTATGAACATTGATACACTTTGTACAAAAAAACTTCTAAAGAAGAAACACATTATTTAGTGATTAGATGGGTAGGTTTGCACCAAAGAAGCAACATATAAAAAAAAAAGCACCATTTGTAAAAAAGTTTCACCATATGCAAAGCACATCACTAATTAGAAAAACAAAAGCCAACACTAGTAGAAAGCACATAATAAAAGGTAAACAGCCTTCATGGTCATCTCAGCTTCTCTCAGACACCCTGCACTCATCAGAAAGATGCCTGCTGGCCTCATGAGCTTGCAGCAACTGCAGGGCCAAGATCCTCCTTTTGCATGCTCCTCCTTCCAACCTCCATCACTGTGCCCCCAATTGCATAGGAGCTCCTCCAATTATTCAACCTTTATGCGAGCATCCTCCCACATGGCATCTTTGATCCCATTGCCTTGAAAATGATCCACTTGTACAAAATTCACATTTTGGCTGGAGATAGCCACTTCAAGATGTTCCAAGTATACTCATGATCCAATGTCTATGCTTTTCGATAGGTTTGAGTGCATTTGTATAAAAAATTTATGGAATGAACAATGTAGTACAATCTTTAGTTAAATGGACATGCATGTCAGATGGCATCCTAAAATACAAGGATGTACAGATGCCACAGATAACGGAGTTTATTGGGTGCAACATGACACTTTTCTTGAGAAGGATCTGGGAGTCTTTCCCGTCATAGGTGAATGCTTCGAATCCTTCAAACAGTGTCCAAAATCAACAAAAGGCAAGGATGCATTCATTGTAAGGGTTGATTTAAAGGTTTATAATGCAGATATTTATGCCAGAGGTTATAGGACACCAATACAACAAGAAAAATGCCCCTATAATCATCAAATGCTCATATGTGAGGCTCCTTTATGTGTAATTAAGTATATGCATGCATACATATATAGTGGATATGTGTGTATATGTTATCGTGTGCTTGTGACTAACTGTGTGCATGTGTGTATTGCTAAGAAATAAATAAAAGCATAATAATAACGAACGATAATATCAAAGCATAATCAATTAAGAATGCTTGAGTTTATGTGGAAACTCCACGCATGAAGAGCGGGACCACGGAAGAAGGCCCCAATGAGGCAAGATATGTTTATATTTTCTCCTCAAAGATAAACTGGGGGATACATGAGCCTTATATAGGCAACCCAGAGCACACAATTTGTTCCACACAATGTAGGACTAAATTAACCCTTAATAACTCTTCATCTCTCAACACTCTCCCTCAAGTTAAAGTATAGAATGCTAAGCTTGTACAAAGGAAATCCACACTCTACAAACAAAAACAAAACCAGGTCATTGACTTCCTTGCATCCCTGTTCTTACTTGTACGAAAATGTAAGTCAAAGTCGAGAGATGAATCACTGAAGCTGCCACCATTTTGAAGGCTCTAAAGAGGGTCTCTCTTATGAAGACCAAGAGATTAGGCCTCTCCCACACGGAAACTCAAAGAGAGGTCTCTCCTTTGGAGACCTGGAGAGAGATTTCTTCTATATGAGAATTCTTTGTTTGTCTTATATAGGGACCAAAATAAAAGAGTTTCACTTATTTGGAACCTCAAAGAAAAGAGTCTCGTATGTGGTACACAAAAAGACTTGCACACTCACCCTGTCTTCCTTACTTGTATGAGAAAAGAAACAAGATAGAGGAAAAAATCAAATAGAGAAGTGCTTCTCTCTTCTCATCATCATATCTCTCTCTCTCTCTCTCTCTCTCTCTCTCTCTCTCTCTATATATATATATATATATATATATATTTCTTCTCTCTCTTTTTTTGATATTTTTCTCCCTTTTTTTATTTTTATTCCTACCCCTTTTCCTTTACAATGCTAAGAAGAGACCTATAACAGAAAACATTAGAGGTAAGGATGTAGATGGCACCAAAAAACCTCTTAAGGGTTCAAAAGAACCAAAAGTCATGGTCGATGCTGCTGCTCTTCGTCATTTCTCCATGGGCTTCTTCGTCACTGCGTCTCCTTACTCGCAATCTCTCACGCAAGATCTTCACTAGAGATCACTCCTCCATGAGCAATCACGAGGAATCGTCTATGTCGAGATCTTCACCAAGATTGTTGGCAACGATGCCATTGCCAACCTGCATCGCTGTTGCTCTTGCAAAGAGGTGCGAGATCTGCATGGTTGAACCTCCACAATCTCCATCACCCACAACACAGCATTGCTGCTTAGGTAGGGTTCTCCTTAACAACAGCATCACCATCGCCTTCTTCATTGTTGGTGTGCTTCTATCGCTGCTGCCACAAGGATCTCGCGATTTCGCGCAAGATTACCTCATGATTCTCACTATCAACACTATGACAGCACCAGCGCATGATCCTCGCCTACTTTGATCTTCTTCAATCTCGTGTGATCTTACGATTTTGCATGAGATAGTCACCTTCTTCGTCGTCGCCTCGAAAGGGTCAGATAAGGAGGCCATCACCACCGTTGTTGGGCTTCTCAGTGTTGCCGTTGCTCCGATCAGACCATCCTGACCCTTCTCGTTGTGATCTGCCTTAGGGTTTTGCTCGCATCTACCCATGAGACTTCTCCATGCACGATCGTCACGTAGCTACCAACCTGCCATCCTGTTGAAGCCCTAATGCCATCAGGCTCTTCCTTTTGGTTGATACCCATCTTGATGGGGATCATTAGCCATGGAGACCTTAAAGATAATGATATTTGACATAAAATCAAAATGGTAAGAACTCAAGAACAACCTGCTCTAATACCATGTTAAGAAATAAATAAAAGTAGAATAATAACAAACGATAATATTAAAGCATAATCAATAAAAAACACTTGGGTTTACATGAAAGCCCTACTCATGAAGAGCAAGGAGAAAATCACGAGAGAAGGTCCCTATGGGGTGAGATATGTCTGTATTTTCTTCTCAATGATAAATTAAGGGATACATGGGCTTTATATGGGCAACCCAGACCACACACAATTTCTTCCACACAATGTGGGACTAAATAACCCTCAATAACTCTTCATCTCCTTCTTTAAAAAAAAAAAAAACTCATCTCTTTTTTTTTGTGACAGATTTTCCATTACCAGGAATGAAATGATTATAAGGATGCCAAACCCCGAGGGGGAAGAGAGGACAATTGTACTCCACCCGTCTAAAGGACGGAGGGACACCATGCCTCGCCCCGAGAGGTGGGGGAACTCCAAACAAAGGAGACAAAACTGGAAGAAAACCAAAACAAGAAAAAGGAAATAAAAATACAAAAGAAGCCCTCGTAATTAGGTCGTAGCAATCCATCTCTTACACCACGTTGTAAGATGGCGACACCACTGAAGAGGTAGCTTCAGTGATCCGTGCCAACGAGATTCGGGAAACCTATAGCCAAAGAAGATTCAACGAAATCTCGATCGTGTGTAACCTCGGGCTCTGGCGTGGTTTCGACAAAAAGGGCCACAGAGGTGATTGGGGATGCCCTAGCAACCCACCCCAGTGCAACCACATCCCCTCCTCTCCACCCCCCTATCCTCCCCTAGGAAAGCAAAGGAGAGGGAGGAGGAGCACCATCTCCAAAGGATGAGGAGGGTGTTGGGACCCCCACATCAGGGCCGAAGTTGGAAGGAGAAAGAGTTGAGGGCCCCAACCATGAGGAGTCGAAGCAGATGGAGTAGTCGCATCATGGAGGGGGGTGAAACAACTAGCCCAAACTCGAAGCTCGAGGGATGAGAATGACGGGGAAAGGAGTTAGGGGGGCCCTGATCGACGATCGGAGGTCGATTGAGAGCCCCAAGCAGGTTTAGGGATTTAGTGGTTTCGGAGAGAATGGGGGCGAGTCGAAGTGGAACTAGGGATAATAACTCAATCTCTTAACATGTATAAATGTGACGTCCAAAATAGAAGTATTACATTGAAAACTTGTGAAATTGAGGTTTGTTCCACATGGATTGTGGACTACTACTATTCAGATTGGGCTCAATTATTTGGATGGATTTCTTGATTTCAATAGGTCAAATCCAACAAGTTGATAAGGATAATTTCTTTCAATTAGTCTAAGTTAAGCTTGGGTTGCTACAACAGTTTCAGAGCCAAACTACCTACAATAAGAGAAAAGGGATGCCTTGACCAAAGGGATTTGTGTTACCAATCTCATCCTTATCTGTGTTTGAACGTATGTATGTTAGTGCAATGTTGAATAACTTGGTGGAAAAGCCTTAGAACACGAGAATGCCATATTCAACCTCTAGTTTTGTTTTTCAAGTAGAGTACTCAGTTGCTTATTTATTGACATCATATTCAAGTTCAACCTTTGATTTTTTCTTCAAGTGGACTTGTTTATTTATTGATGAAGTGTGAAATTTTCTTTTATCATGCTTCAAAATTAATTTGACAACTGACTTCCACATAAAACTGTGTCCCTTGTTTTTTGATAAAAGGACTTTGTGATCTGGAGTTGACTCCAAAATCAGCTAGCCCTCCTGGATAAAAAGTGGCAAACCACCCTTTCGAGGAAGTGTGTTTCTAATGAGGATAAAAATGGGCACTGGTTACTGGACAAACATCTGTTATTACTTCTTCAGTGAAAAATGTTCCACACTGAAGCATGTGTCCTGACTTGTGCCTCTCCCTTACGTGGAAAGAGCAGCTAAATAAGGTTTATGCTAAAGGTTATACATAAGAATTTCTTCAATTTTGTTGGAAACTGACGTCCAAAGAAAATAGAAATATAAGTAGCAAACAAAATGAAGTTTAGGCCAAAATATTAAAAGTTGATAATGGTTTACCAATCATCATCTTTGAGTGAACATAGATCATGAATCTGCGAGCCTCTTGAGCCCTGATGTAATCTGTGTCTGATTCTGGCTGTTCCTCAGGCATGTATTCACCATCTTGTTTCACCTCCCGATTTCCAAGACAAAAGAAAGTAAGATAATCCTTGGGATTTTCTTCAAGGCCCTTTGCACTGAGAGCAAGAGAGATGTCTGCATACATCATTTCCATGGTCCTTCTTTGCCAATCTAATATTGCTTGAACAGATCCGCTCTCTGGCACTCCTTCTGGCCACATAGGTACCACAACATATACAGTAAACCGTTCACCTGCTTCAATTTTATTGACAATCTTCAGAGACAACTCTCTCGGTACAAGATGCAATGCTCCAATATCTGCTACATCGATGCCATCAGCTTTCCAACCAAAAGAACTGCCAAGAAAGTATTGGTTTTCAATGTAAATAAAATTCTTTGCCCTTCGAATTGCATTTACATATGCATCCTGTATGCTTTGATCAATAATATTGTCCTTCCCACTTACAAGACCTGCATTAGCTGCTTCTTCAGGATCAGTAGGAAAACCGAAAGCAGCTCCTCCATCAATGGATCTAAATAGCTGAACATTCCAGGTTTCTTTGTCCTCGGGAAACATTACAGGAGAAGGTGGAATTATAGAATCAGAAAGATCTCTAAGGTTTAGAAGAACATCCTTACCACCCTGCTGTCTCCATCTTTGTTCGAAGTTGTATAGGACATCCCATGCAACGGGGCCTTCTAGCCTGCAGTGAATATCATGCCAAGGTTCTCTGGGCCCTCCCTTTGTAAGTGAAGCACCAGGAAAATTTGGCTGATGAAAGTCATCATGATGGGTAGTATCAAGTGTCCTGAATAAGGAATGAAATGGCGTGTCGTATCGTCCATCACAAAGATCTATGCCCCCAACAAAGCTCACTATCCTCCTCTTGTCATAATTTTTATTGGGCATCTCACTGTCAACAACAACAATTTTCTGGTGATGAGTAAACATAGTAGAAATTTGCAGGTCTTGAACAATGCTCCCTCCATCATCAGGATTGCGAGGGCAAAGAACACACTCAACAGAGCTATCTTTAAAGAATTGTTCGGTCTCTTGGTCATGGGTGGCCATGAGACCATCTTTCTTGAGTAAGCCTACAGAGGTTCTATCATCCCAAACAAGCAAGAGAACTCTAACACCTTCTTCAGACTTCCTCTTTAACAATTCTCCAAGAGTGACATCCCCACCAGGTTTTTGTCTATTTGAATCCCTTATCAAGGTGATCTCTGTATAGACTGACCAACCAGTAATGTATATCAAGTGTTTTGCATTGGTTATTGCGTCAAAGATATCCTCCCAGCACCTGTGAGCCTCATATTTTCCATTTGAAAGGGGGATATCTGGGATGAATCCATCAGGAATATGAGCATCCTGATAAAGTGTAACCCTGCAACCTTGTCTTTGAGAGAAAAAGGTATAGGGAACGCCTGGATACTTGGGGCTATATATTCCACGTCCCAAATTGCGGTCCTTTGAGATATCCAGGAATTGAGCTTTAACATGAATTTTTGACCCTGCACTCAAAGGGTTATGGTCTTCATCGCAGACATCAAGCTCTCTTTCCAGTGGCTCCCCATCCAGTACATCTTCAACAGGTATATGAGCCCTTCCAATGAGTTGTGCACTGATGGCTTGGGAACGCTTAACAGTGAATGTAATAGTTTTGGTCATATGAGCGCAATAAATATGAAAAGACTCATTCCAACTTGGGTTTGATGGTTCATCAAGACGCCTAGTTCTTCCAACCCTGGCATTATCCAGGTCAATGGTTGCATAGATCTTAGCAGGTCCATCTCCAAGACCAATGCCTCCAGCTATCTGCAAATTAGAAGGCCAATAAGATGCCAGAAAAACAATGAAGTTAGAATCAATGGTAAAAAAAAATCACTTTAGAAATCTCTTACAAAATCTATCCTTCAATGGTATCTGTCTTCCTCCCATTTACAAAACCAGAGAGTATGCACAGTAGCATGTGTAAATATGCAGAATGCAAAACATTGCAAATAGACAGTCAAATGTCCCACATACAAAACAAAGCAACTTGAGAAGGGCATTTATGCAAATATGAAAATAAAGAGTTATATCCATATTATTGAATGTTTATAGGGCATTTGTGTAAATTTTGATATTATCACGATATATTATATAATGTGAAGTGTTAAGACATTCAGGAAAGAGAGACTAAAAGATTCAGCAGTGTGTAGCGTTAGATGGACCATATCCAGAGTGTACTTTGGTAGAGAATCGCACATTTTTTAATTAATCCCACCATAAGGTATAGATTTGCATAAATAAAAATAAATGAGAAGGAGGTCAGTAAAGAACGTGAGATGACAGATGGGATTCAAGCAAGGTTGCTACGTGTTCCTTTTGTGAGGCTACATATGTAAATGTTGACCACCTATTTTTCTCTTGTCCTCTAGTGAAGAGGGTATTGGAGGATAATGGTGTGGGGTGAATCAGCTACACTCCATTTTAAGATTTTTGAAGATTTTATACATGGATGCAATCCGGTTGGCCCCGCATGGTTCAAACCAATAGAAAGCAGGTTTGGCCTCTGGCAACCCTTTTCAATTTGGTGTGAGAGGAATGGAGTAGTTTTTAATTCATCAAATTCATACATTGACAACATAATTCAGGGTGAGGACCTTTGTTTTGAAGTAGAGACATTTTTCTCTTAAGCATATGTTTTAATGACTCTTGATGAATGACGACCCGGGAGGGTTATGAATCTTAAGTATCCTTTCTTTTATGTCTCAAATAAGTGTGCTTTCTTAAGCACCTCAAAGCAAAGACTTTATCACTCAAGTTATAAATATCTACCTATAGCCAAAAATTGTACAAATAGTATATATGTACATAAGTCCATACATGCATACGTATGTACATATGTATGAGTCTATATATAAACACAATTTCTGTTGAGACGAGTACTAATACTTTGTGTTAGTTATTTTTATTTTGCTATTTATGCTCTGTCTAATGGTCCTTTTGTAATTTTCCCAGCCGTCTATATAATGAGGATTCGACGTAAATTAGAGAATAGAGTTTTCATTTTTCTCAACTTGGTATCCGAGCAACGGTACTAGGCTAGTGTTCAATATCCACCTTGATTCCCATCTCTTTTCTTTCTCCATACACAAAAAAAACAACACACACAAAAAAAATAACCCTAAACCTTGGTTTCCAATAAGGAAGCACTCGATCCTCACTGAAGGGCCGCCAAGTCCCTGGTAGCCCATCCCTCCAACGGTCACCACCAGCCATCAACTAGAAAATTCCCAGAAATCACTTGCAATGACTGTTGTAGGCCTTCTTTCAGCCCTGCGGGGTTGTTTACTCATTAGGAACCCTCATTGAACCGCCTTAGGGTTCGGTAAAGGGCTCCTCTAAGGTCCTTATGGTGTCGCCCCTCCCAAATAGTGTGTTTCCTTGTTGCCAGGAGCCACCCACTGCTGCCAGCAGCAAGCAACCTCCCCAGCAATGAGCTCTAAGGGCCTCCAGCTATCGCCTATTGCTGTCGAACACTGCTGAAGGGCTCCTTTAGTCTCGTCACAAACTCCAGTGGCACTGATTGACCCTCAATGGTGAATCTAGGTGCCATTTCGAGCGAGAGAACCTATTTTTCTTTCACCACCAGAGATTAACTTGATGTTTTAAATGTCTTTATGCTTCTTTCGCTTTAGTCAAGCTCTATGTGAAGAGAAGATGGGGTCATACGAATTGTTGGAGGTGACATTGGAGCAAGTGATAGACATGGGAGCCTACATGAGCCCATACTTTGGTTCGATGGTGAAGTTGGATGGGACCAGCTATGCTCGATGGTTGCGACAAGGTGCACATCTTGCTTCAACCAAAGCCTGTAGAGGAGAGGAAGAATGCAACATAGAAGGACAATGCCATGGTTCATGTATAGATTATGAACTCTATCATCCCTAGGATTGGGGACGAGATCATGTATTACAAGATTGCTAAGGAGATGTAGGATAGACTTAGGAGATTCTACTTGCATGAGGTGAGCTCCAATCATGTTGCTCTATTTGCTGCGACTAGTGGTACACGTGACTCAAAACGGCTTGTAGACTCAGGGGCGTTACGCCATTTGTGTGGTGATTAATAAAGATTCAATCTCCTCTAGCTAGTTCCTCCAGGTTAGACGGTTCAGATAGCATATGACAGACATTCTCCTATCACTGGTCAAGGGGTGGTGATGGTTACCCCCACCATGAGGCTATTAAATTTCTTTATGTTCCCAACCTTTCTATCAGTTTACTTTTAGTCAACATAATCACAAAGGAGTTAAATTGTTGAGTTATTTTTTTATCATGTTTCCCTCACATTTCAAGACATTTTAATGGGGAGGATTATTAATGGAGGCCATGAGGAAGTGGGGTGTACAAGTTACTTCAATCTCCATATGCTACCTGTGCTACTATTCCTTCATTTTCTACATTTGCTTTCTAATGGCACCTGTGCCTTGGTCATCTTTCTCTTCCCAAGCTTCATCGTGTCATTCCTTAGATTTCTCTCAGAGCCAAGATCGAATATGATGCATGTTAGTTAGGGAAGCATCACTGGAGCACTAGGTTCTTGTTTGAGCTCCTTCACATGGATTTATAGGGTCTTAGTCAGGTCTCGGACAAATTGGCACATCACCTCTAGTTGATGATAGTCAATAATTACTCTCACTTGACTTGGGTGTCTTTACTGATGCAGAAGTTTGATGTAAGGATGATTATTAAGAATTTTATTTTGGAGATGAAGATAGTATTGGCCCACCACTAAGATCGTTCGTTCAAATAATGCCTTGGAGTTTTACATCAGCTTTCTTCATGATTTTTTAAGTCATAGGGATACCGCATGAGACTACTTACCCACATACTTCACAGTAAAATGGTGTTGTTGAATGCAAACACCATCGCATCTTTGCTGTTGCCAAGGCATTGCTGTAAACACCAACGAATTTTTGACTTTGCAAGGATATTGCTGATCCACAAAAGTGTTTCTTCCACATACTAGGGAGATGTAATTTTTACTACTTGCTATCTCATCAATTGTTTGCCATCCTCAATGCTTGATGAGCAAATCACGATTCAACTCATATATCTAGATGGAGAGTTAGTTGTTGTTCAACTTCGGGTACTTGGATGTGTGGCTTTTGTTCACCTCTTTGGTCTTGGTCGGCACACGTTGGCACTGAGGATAGTAAAGTGTCTTCTTGGGATACTTTAGATTGCAGAAGGGGTATCAATGTTACAATCCCCTTCACAGATGCCATTACGCCAATGTAGATGTAACACTCTCTGATTCTATTCCATGCTTCTCCACAACAGGGTCACGTGAATGTGGTCCTTGATAAGGCTCTTATGCCAATTCCCCCCTACTCCATTAAAGGAATGCCAATCACTGTTGCTCTAGATACTAGGCAGTGTTAAGATGCCTACGTAATGCCATTTATTGACACAAAAAAGTTATTGATATATAGGTGCATCAGCGGTATATCACCCGTATCGAGCCTATGTTAATGCTTATGCCGACCGTGTTGTTGTTGGCTACTGTTGCTCCTACAGTCCTGTGTGTTGCTGCTAGCATGTTGCTAGTCTTGCAATTCCTGGCAATGGTCTCATTGGCGATGGCCAGTCACGGTGGGTTCGACTTCGATGGTGGTGTAGCATTGTGAGTCGTAGGGAGGATGGCGGAAAGGGGGTAGGTCTGTTGGTCACACACAGAGGATAGGGGAGAAGGTAAGCCTGTTGGTAAGGAAAAGTTGAAGAGATGAGGTGAGAGGAAGGAGATGGTGAGGAGATGAGGTGAGAGGAAGGAGATGGTGAGGAGATGAGGTGAGGTGAGGGAAAAAGACGAAGAAATGGGGTTTGTTTGATGGGGAAGAATGTGAGGATCTCGTTTACAAGTAGATGAGAAAGAAAGAGACTACTTTATAAAAAAACACAAAAAATTAATCACATGGTTCGCACTGGTAGACATCTTTATAAAAAAATCCATAAAAAAATTAATCGCATGTTTCACAGCTTTCACATTGACGGACATTTTTATAAAAATCCCATAAAAAATTAATCGAATGTTTTGTACCGATAGGCATCTTTATAAAAGAAACTCATAAAAAATTAATCAAATGTTACGTTGCTTTTGCACCGACAAACATCTTTATAAAAAAATCTATAAAAAATTAATCGAATGTTTTGCACTTATAAGAAATCAATAAAATATTGGTTTAGCATTTCGTTGCTTTCGCATCGACAAACATGTAAACAATCCATAAAAATTCAACATAATCACTTATAAATATAGGCATCCTCATATCAATTTGAGAATTGACATCTTCCCTCAATAAATATTAAATAAGAGAGTTTGTTGTTGCTAGCTTGCTACTCTACTGAGTGTTGATCAACGATGACTCAAGGAGCCTTTGTTTTTGCAAAAATCAAGCTCAAATCGCAAGGCTTTGGTTGTTGCAACTTTCAGGAAATGATCCATTGTGCTATGAATTTATGATGTTCCAAATTCCAATTTACTTGCATAGTCGCATATGATTTTTCTAATTTGTGAATGTAATATAATTAATAGACTATCCAAATGACATGAATGGGACATAATTATAACTTATGAAAAAGAAGCCTTGGGGCCTTGGAATCCATTTATGTCAAACCCATACATGATTTGAAAATATTTGAAATGTTGATCTATGTCTCATAGCCTCATAAGTAAGGCTGAGCAACGGGTTGGGATGCCCTAGCCCAGCCTTGGACTCGACTAACTAGGCCTGACCCAAGCTTATAACTTAAAGGTTTCGGCTTGGGTTAAGATTTTTGCCCATTAATTAAATGGGCTCAGAGGGCCTAGGTTGGCCTAAGCTCGACCTAACCCATTTAGGACTCATATATATATATATATATATATATATATATATATATATATATATATATATATATATATATTCAAACTCAAACATAAAGAATAACAAAAGGGTTTTAAACCCTACAACCTACTCATTTCCACCATTCTCGTAACAACCCATTCCCATTCCTATCCATTCCCAATTTCCTACCATGGAGTATGTTGTTTGCATAGGAGAATGGATGTGTTATTCCCACCCGAACCGTCACATATATACCTAAACGATTCTCATTCCCGCCCATGCTTATAAGTTTGTAACACTCATTTCCACCCCCCAATCACGTGCCCATCCCCCGATTTTGGGTTTTACTAAATTGCATATTTTATCCTTTTTTAAAAATAACCAGACCTGAGCCAGACCTAGTCAGGCCTTAACCCATTTACTTTGGGTTGAGCTAGGACTTGGGTCAAAATTTTACAAATTAAGTGGGCCTAGGTGTGGCCTATGAGCTTGCTTACTTAAGTGGGCTTAGGCCAGGCCTAGGTTGGCCTTGAAGGGCCAAGCCCATTGCTCAACCCTACTCATAGGCTCCAGTTGTTGCTTCCAGCTACTGCTGCCGTTGGCTAGCCGATTGCTTGCTCTCTAAGTCTCCAAGCCACGCTCCATCTGGATCTCTGTTTGAATCTTCAACTCCAACACATCTCAAGCTTCTTTACATGTTGGGAAGGTATTTCCCTTATATTTATGACACCCTCTTAAGGTATTTGTTTTTGTTTGTAAATTTGTAGCCTTGCAGGAACAATATATTTGCAAAGGAAAAGGCTGTTGTTAGACAAAGTGGAAAGGATGCCAGCAAAGACAATATTGGGCGGTTGTATTGCACAAGATAGGAAGAAAACAAATATATGATAGAGTACAACTTTTGTGGAAAATAGCTATGTCATGGTGCAATAATACGATTCAAGCATTACCTAATTGGAGATGACAAGAATGTGACGAAGTGAAGATTATCTTGAGGATGTGCAAGAAGTGATTGCTAAGTAAATGATGTCAAGGCAGGAAAAGAAATCTAAGAAGCAGAGAGCAAAAGGACCAGTCTATAAGGCCTTATTTGGTTGTTAAGATTACAAAGATGTTGATTGAGATTCTGATTCTGACGATGGATTGTAATATCTAAGTGATATGAAGGATGATTCGAGTAGGAGACAATTTAAATAAGCTATGAGAGACTTACTAAGAAGTAAGCATGAACAATAAATGCTCACAAGTGACAAATGAGCACAAAGCATGAGGCATGCAGGAGATGGACTTGGTACAAGCTGGGTTGCAAAACTTGCCAAGAAGCAAAAGGGTGGCATCATCGGTTTCTTTCGATTTAGAAGCATTAGGATGAGAGGTGATCCCAAACAGAAAACGATAGAGTATTTAGGGCAATGCAAGGGAGATGATTGGTAAAGCAGTGACGAGCCTTCTTATTGTTCATGAAAACGATAGAGGGACATTGCAGAATTTTATCAATGTTGTCACTCAAGCTAGGACAGGAGTTAAGACTTCAACAACCCACGAGATAATGAACAAGTGCATGCTTATGGAGAAGGCGAAAATATAGTACATCAATGATTTGGAGATGATTATAATTGATGGGTGAGCTAGCTTCACAAAGAGGCAGACTATTAACTTGTAAATTATGATGCCAAATCCATTTCCATCAAATATGTGGATGCTTCACACAAGATCAAAGATTTTAAGTATATTTATGGATTGTTGAAAGATGTTTTTTAAGAAAGGATTGACAAATAATCACGAATAATGGTTGCAATTTCAATAAGGCAAGTGAGACAATAATGAAATCAAGATAAAATCTTTTAGACCCGTGCGCTGCTTATTACGTAGATCTCATTTTAAAAGACTTTGGACATCAACAGTCTGTGGCCTTAGTTGTTGAAAAGGCACAAAATGTGTATTGTCTACAATCATGGACATATATTGTCCTTAATAAGAGAGCATTGCAACGACAAATTGATCCATCTTGGAATTACGTGCTTCGTCACAAACCACATTGCCTTGCAAAATATTTTAGATAATAAGATTGACTTGAAGGCAATGGTGAACTCCCAATGGTGGTTTGATATATCTGAGAGTAGGACGCGTGCTAGAAAGGACGTAGAGGATCGACTTAACTCGAGACTTTGGGATAATTGTAGCCGCATTGTTGGCATTATAGAGCTTGTCATCTTAGCACTGAAGATGGTAGACGGGGACAAATAGCCAATGATGGGCTATATTTATGCAGTAATGGAAAATGCTGAAGTTAAAGGTAGAAAAAAATGCAAGAGTGTCAAAAGCACCTATCGTAAAGATAATAAGAGAGAAGCAGTAGCATGTTGTTACACCCACTCTACCTTGGTAAGTATAGTTAATTTCTAGAAATTCTAAATGTCAAAGATTGAGTACCTTTATTTACAAATATAATTTATTTATTAATCATTTTCTATTGTAATGTAGACTACTATCTGAATACTAAATATTTCTACAAGCGCAACCTTGGCTTGCATGATGATCTTGTTGTTGCCTTGTAAGAAGTGATGGAGATGCTTATCCTATCACAAGGAAGTAAGTATTATGCATGGGTGAGGTGTGCAAATTACATATATAATGAATTTAAATCCGTGAAATATATGTTAATGGATGAATAAGATGCTTGATTGAAATATGATTTTCATGATGCAACTTAAATATTATATAGATAAGATAATGTCCTTTGAGAATAGGTTGGCACAAGAATCCATTAAGAGCATTCATTATGATAATAATCGATCTCTCTCTACTATTGTCGATTTGGTAGTGCTTATAGTCAATAACTACAATATTTTCCTTTTATAGCTGAATGGTGGAGTTGTTATGGAACAACTGCTCCAAACTTGCAGAAGGTGGCTACTAGGGTGCTGTTGTAAACTGTTTTGCAAGTGGATGTGAAAGAAAATAGAGTATATCCATTACAGCGAAGAAACAAATTAAGCAGCAAAAGACTTAATGACCTTACATTTATCCATTACAATACAAGGTTGATAACAAAACATCACAAGGAGGGCTATAAAACCTCTCAAGCTGATCCAATCGATTTAACATACCATTCTAAGGGAGAGATGATGTATTGGAGAGCTGAATGGACAATGTTGGAGAACCTATGATAAATGTTAAAGCAAGACTAGATCCGAAACTAATATAGAAAATAGGTGCCGATATTCAAGGGCATATGGCTAGATCTGGTCGTCATACTTTCCCATCAGAGTACTTGATGAAGAAGATGAAGAAAGACAATCATCGCAATCTACATCAAAAATTGACTTTGGATGATGAAGACAATGAAGAAGCAAATGCACACATGATGATACGTGGATCTAAATAGGAATGCTTATCTGATACAAGGAGAGAGTGAAACGAGTGGTGGTGAATACTAATGTAGTAGGGGCTAAGAAGAATTACACACCAATGTGCATGGTCAACATATTCCCAATCATAGTCTAACACCCATGGATTACAAGGGATATGATACTGCTTACACGAACGATTTTAGCTCGTCTGTGGGTTCCCTAAGCTTCGACAACCAGATATTTGGTGCATTGCCTAACCCTGACACATGAATCATGTAGTCAAAGTTATTACTCACAATCTTTTGCACCACCTCCACATTCATATTCATCTTATTCCTCTTCCCAATCTTATCCCAAGTCAGGAAATGAAGGGTACACTAGTGACACATACTCCTACAACGCACCCACATATGGCTTCTTAGATTATTAAGCTCCACAAATCATGCAACCACCACCTCAACTCTATTATCATGGCCCCCAAATCAGAAAACTGGAACGTCATCATCATCATCACAAAGAATTTCAAGGCAAGCAGGATTCTCGCATCAATCTCTTCGCAGCCACCAATACACAAATAGCAGATATCCTTGTATTGACATATTAATTAATGCAAGTGATCATGAGTATAAAATAAGTAGTGATAAACTATCAATCCATATTGGAACGCCTACTGTGATTACCTTCAAGCCTTATAAAGTCATAATAGGAAATGGAATCAACAAAATGGCAATGATGGTGATGATCTTGTCTGACATTCTTAGTTTTTCTGATTTCCAAAAATCCCAACCGCATAAGGTCTTTAAAATTTTCATTATCTTTTAAATTTTTAATTTGGTTGATGTACCATGCTTTATGTGATTTAAGTGTATTGATTCAATGCTTGTGTTTTGTATATGTATGTCCTTTTTGTATAATCTTTTAAGATTTTAAGTTATTAATTTGTAAGTTACTTGCAATTTTAAGTTATTAATTTGTAAGTTACTTGCAATTTTAATAATTTTAAGTGAATTCTGTTTGCATTTATTGGCATGTCGTCAATGTACCCTTGATACACATAATTTTTGGGATAACCCAACGTCAAAATGCGAGTGTTTCTATGACGTGCCTTCGGTGTGCCTTCGATGCACACGAAAATTTATCAGCACAACACCGATATCAGCACTTGCAACCTTGATATTAGGTACCATGACTCTCCATAAGCCTTAATCATTGTCCTTCTCTATTTGAGGCTAGACAACCATTGGCTCTTGAAGTACCAAGAAGATCTTGATAATGTGGTGGTGAGTGATACTCTAGATACCTAGGGGAGATACAAATGGGCAAATGTGTGGTAGTGATGGCCATGATGCTAGAATGGGTTGTGACTGGCCAATAGCCCTGCAAAAGGCATGCCGTACATACACCATGCATCCTATTTTCAAGCATATCTCAATGGCATGTCTTAGGCCTTCTTTCAAATAGTTCTCTTTGGCATTATTTGCGATATTAATTTTCACATCTCATCATTAGGCCTTGCTAGACCCACCATGGAGATAGGCTACATAGGATGAGATGTTTGTGCTCACCTCCCTTGGTACATGGGAACTTGCTAATCCACCATCTAATGCCACAATGGTAGAGTTTAAGTGGGTTTTCACCATGAAATATAATCTAGATAGATCGATTGCTCAATATAAGGCCAAGATTGTTGTCAAGGGATTCACCCAGACATATAAGATAGACTGTTTTGATACTTTACTAGTGGCACAACTCCCCACTATTAAGATCTTGGTTTTAGTGGCAGTTTAGCAAGATTGACCTCTTTACCAACTAGATGAGAATAATGCCTTTCTTTATGGAGATCTACAAGAGAATCTACATACAACCACTAAGCTTTAAGTATTAGGGGGTGCATCAAAAGGTACGTCGCCTCTACAAGGCAATATATGACTTGAAGCAGAGTCTCAGGGCATGGTTCCAATTACTTTTAGAAGCTGCCCAAGGTGGTTGAGACCCGTGGATTTCATAGGTCTTCAACTGATCACTCTGTATTTGTGCGACTGAGTCCTTAAGGGATTATGGTGATGCTTGTCTATGTTGACAACGCAATCCTTCTTGGTGATGATACTCAAGGGATTTTTGATTTGAAGGAATGCCTAGCAAAGAACTTTGTGATCACACTTTGAGGTCCTCTTAAGTACCTTCTTGGGATCGAAGTTGCTTGTAGCAAACGAGGTGTGGCATTATCTTAAAGAGAGTAAGCTACAGATTTCTTGCAAGAAACTGGCATGTTGGGGGCAAAAGTAGATCATATTTCCATGGATCCAAAAGTCCATCTTTTTGACGAGAATGCATCACCAATTGATGCTCGCCAACTTAGGACTCTTGTAGGAAAACTCTTATACTTGACTATTACTTGTCTTGATATCTCATTGATTGTTGGAAAGCTTAATCAATTCATGTACAAGCCAACTAAAGTGCATTGGAATGCAACTATGATGGTACTTAGGTACCTAAAATCATCATTAGGAAAGGGGCTCTTGTTCATGAAAGGCACCTCCTTTGACATTATAGCCTACATAGATGCAGATTATGCTGGGTGTTTTGAGGACAGAAAGTCCACGATAAGCTTCTATACGTATGTTGCAAGGAAACTTGTGACCTGGAGAAGCAAGGAGCAAGGAGTTATCTCCAAATCAAGTGTCGAGCCTGAGTATCATGCTATGGCACAAACTGTTACAAAGATAATGTGGATACAATCCATGTTATGTGATTGCATGTTCTTGTTGATTTCCCCATGGAGTGCGATGTGACAACAAGGCAACCTCTTACATTGTGAATAGTCCAATGTTCTATGAACGAACAAAGCATGTAGAGGTGAACTACCATTACACTAGAGATCTAATCCAAAAGAGACTCATCAGAATAACTTATGTCTCTTCACATGACAGATGAGGGATGTCTTCACATACTCACTTCTGAAGCCTTTCTTTGATAGATGTTTTAAGCTAAACATGATTGACATCTATATTCCAGCTTAAGGGGGAGTGTTGAGATGGATATTAATACTTTGTGTTAGTTGTTTCTATTTTGCTATTTATACATTGTCTAAGGATCCTTTTGCAATTTTCCCAATCCTCTAGATAATGAGGATTAAAGGTGGGTTAGAGAATACATTTTTCATTTTTCTCAACTCTTTCTAATACCACAGAGCACACCACATCTGTGGTCATACACATGCCTTTTGACGTGTTTCCACCATGCCATGTATGGTCATGTGCTAGTCATACTTTCTCGCTACACTGCAGACATCTATTACATGATTGTACCTTTCTGGCATTCCTACCACCATTTCTACACATCTAATCACATCAGAATTTCCAAATACTTGCCTCATTTCTTTAAAAGGGTTAGAAAAAAGTGTTGACAATATGCCCTACAGAAAAAACCCCTTCTTCCCTACTCTCTAGAAAGCTTGTTGTTGCAAGAAAGTGTGAACTTGCTAGGCCAGATGAAAATGCCCAACTCCAATAAAAAGGTGTGCTATGGCAATAAGTTCGTAGACAAAGATATGGGGGCCTACAAGACATCTTGCCCTCCTTCACTGGGTTAAATCTTTCCCATTGGACCTAGTCAAAGAAACATAAAGATTAATCATGATAGGAGATTGTTATGCCACCTCGAAGATGATGACTTGCTTCAATAGCTATGTGGTACTGACAAAGCATTTCCAATAATGATAGAGGCCATGCACACTTACAAAGGTTGAGTTTGACAAAACAACGTCACGGGCAAAGCACGCTTAGTAATGGCATACCACACAAGCAACAACCAACTCTATCCCCACATCAATGATTCCCTTCTCAAGGTGTAAGCCTCTTTTTTATTTGTAGAAATTAAAGGACAACCTCATCCATTCCATCTCATTATATTTTGGATCTTAAAAGCTAAATCATGGACAAACAATTCCTAATTCCTTATTAAAAAATTACCATTATTTGACAACTATATAATAATAAAAATACCACAACCACCTAAATTTTTACCTTAAAAAAAAAGGACCGACCCAGACTTTCCCATATAAAATGAGATTGGTTACATATTGGCCTACATTCAGGACTATTTGGGTCAATGAAGGACTAAAATCCAAATAACTAAACAATATGAAAAAAAATCTATTAAGGAAAAGTTGTGTTTCCTTTTTATAAATTTTTCACTATTCTTGCTTTTCTTATTATTCATGATTCCTAGCATGTATTCATATTCTTTTTTTTTGGGCTTTGTGTTCTTCTCTACGAATAGAGGGAAACTACTCCTATCTACATGTTATTCAAGTGAAGTGGCCCTTAAGGCTTTCATACATGATACCCACCGCTACACCACCACCCCTTGCAAGCAACATCAAGAGCATTCCAAAGAACCCCTTTGTGATCTCAAAAAGGTTATGCCTAAAGCAAGTCTCCTCCCCTCCAACTAGCCCAACTTGTGGATGGTTTGGGGTGGGTAGCCCCTATCACTAGGAAAAAGCCCCACTGTCTTCCCAAAGACCACCATCCAAGATGTCGAGGAACTTCTTCCCAAAAATTAAGCGAATTTGCCTGTAGGGACTATTTGCCATAAAGGGACAAAGCTGTAATGCCAAGGCTCGTGCTACTAGAGCAAAGACCCCAATTGCTCGAAGTCCCTACTAAACTGCCCCCATAGGGGATCAAAGTTCTTGATGTAAGAACAAATCCACTAGGACCTAGCAACAATCCTTTCTGCATGACCAATGTCTTGCTGCCCTCTTCTTAGTTGTAGCAACGCCAAGCACCTCCTATATACAGGCAAGGCAAGACACTGCCAGGCACGTGATTTTCTTTTACTACTAAGGGACTGTAACCAAGGTTTTAAAAAATGTGAGGCAGTACTGAGGCGGTTTGCCTTCATCGAGGCGAGGCGTAAGCCTCACGTTTTGGATAAAAAACATGAAAATTGATATGATATATACTTGTTAAGTATATATACATACATATACATACTTCTATGTATACTATACATACATATATAATAGTATATATTATATACAAATTTCTATGTATACATACATATATAATAGTATATATTATATATATAGTTCTACGTATACATACGTATAACAATATATATTACTGCGCTAAAGGGCACTGAAGAGGTGGAGCAACCTGTTGGAGGGCTCCAAGTGTATATTATATACACTTGGAATGCCCCATCACATTCCAAGTGTAAGGACCTGCAGATACCTATGAGTAATTTTCAAAATTAGGCAAATCCATCGAAAGGAAAAAAAAAAACATATGGTTGGAGGATAGGATCTTCCCCTTTAGATTTTATTTTTTTGTTTTTTCGATTTCTCTCTTGGCCTTAACTAATGTTGACAAGGGGCTTTTGTAAAAAGAAAAAAAAATTATGGGGAGGACTTATTTGGTGCTCAAGGTTGGGTTGAAGGGCTCTTTAAAAAACAACATGGGGGAAGTTTCCCACACGAAATTGATTGGCTTCCGTAAGAAGCCACAGTCGTTCTTCTTCCTTCTCTGGCGGGTGTGCGTATGTGCCTCGTATGTGGATCCTACACCATCGACGCTTTCCCCTCTCCTCCCTCTCCTCATGCCTCTTTCTCCTCCTCGAGCTTCGACGCTGCTGCGGCGATGCTGCTCCTCGAGCTCCGACACTGCTGCGGCGATGCTGCTCCTCAAGATGCTGCTGCGGCGATGCTCCTCCTCGAGCTCCGACGATGTAGTAGCAGCAGCACCATTGCACACCAACGGCAATGCTCTCCTTTCGCTGAGGCGACACCTCATGTGTGCCTCACCGCCTCGAGTGCCTCAGACCGCCTCGGCTCGACCAAGGTGCACGCCTCTTGAATGCACCCCGAGGCTACCGCCTTGAGGCTATTTGGGGCCGCCTCGCCTCGAGGCGTACGTCTCTATAGCCTCGAGACGCGATTTTTAAAACCATGATTGTAACCTCTCTCCTTAAGCATGTGGCAACATGTGGCTCTTCTTGTATGTGCTTCAAAAAATAATGGTTTTCTAGGTTAGTTTACCGTCAATTGTAAAGGAAGATGATTTGAGTTGAAAGATTCAACTTTCGAGCTTTGATGCAGGATCCTTCAGTGATTTTATGCCTAAGAGACTCTTTGAAGGAGTAATCAATTGAAGCTTTTAGTAATGGCATCAAATAGTAGTGAAAAGACTTGATGCATACTATGGATAGATCAAATAGGAAAACCAATCTTCCTTTTCCTCATTCTATAGAGCTGTGTATCATCCTCAAACTTTTTTTTCGAATAGGCATGCCCAAACTATTGCAACAACCAAATTCAACAGTCATAACAATCTTCCATGCCTCAGATCTCATATATTCGTTGGCTAGAAGGAGAAGAGGCATCTCTCTACCCATGTAGGACCAAAGACCAAAAAAAGGACTTCATGCCAAATGGAAGAGAGAACTATTTAGACCTGAATTGGTTGACCAATAGCATAGTGCCCAACCTATGACGAACTTCTTGTGGATGAAAAATTCAAAAGATGTGGAGTATTTGGAGAACCATGGGAAAACCTTAAATGACATATGTAATTGAAATCTATCAACTAGAGGGCGATTAGACTCACTCAGTATGCATAGAAGCTTAGTCTTTGAGCTTTCTATATATCAATCTCTTTGTTGCAATCTTTACAAGACCCAGTAGTCTCAATTATAGATGGCTAAGTAAGTGGATCGTCTAAACCTTAGATACCGTTTAACATGTGATCCAATCCTTACAAAAGGCAAGACTCCTAATATAGAGAAAACCTACCATAGACAACATGGATGTGGTATGAAGCTTCCCTGCTGTCTAACAATCATTGGATTGTTCATAATGGTGCAAAAGACTATGTAACAAGAAATGTAAAGTGGTCTTCAAAGTACAAGCTTGACTTTGGTCAAGAGCAGGCTCTTATGGCAGATAGCTCTAATGTAACTGTGGTAGAAAAATGGTGTGTTTCTTCACTGCAACAACTGACTTCGTTATGTTCTTCATGTTCCTAATTTACCCTTCAATCTGAGGAAAATTATGAAGGGACTAAACTGTCAATTATTTATGTTGATTAGTGTATCTAAAAGATCCAATGACAAGGATGAAGATTAAGATTGTTTATATTCTAATAGACTGCATAAGCACCCAAGCAAAGTGTCTCTTGTGCTTTAGATAGTGCTAGAATTATGAGGTCAAAACAATGTAGACACAAACCAAATCATTTTATGGTACAATCGGCTTGGTCATCATAATTTTTATCCTTGGAAAAACTATTTCCACAGTTGCTCTCTAATTTACGAACACTTAAGATGTGAAGTCTCGAACTACCATTAAAAATTGCACAGAAATATCTTAAGTATACAGACTTTTATTGCCATGATGGATAATCAATTTAGAACCAATAGTAAGGTTACGGTGCCCAAGAAAAAAAAAGGATAGTGCTCTACTAAAGTTTCTTGAGACAAAAGAATAATTCATAAAATGCCTAGCGGTTATACGCCACAATAGAATGCTGGTAGAAGAGAAGAATAACCACATGCTAGAAGTTATTCAAACAGTAATGGTATTAGAGATATTATAAAATTAGGAAATTAGAAAAATCTATTTTTAATTTATGACTTTCTATTTTTTTAGAAATATGATTAGATTTGATTTGTTATAAGTTGTTTCTTTATTAGGATCGGCCCTTATTTGTCTACTATTATGTCCTTGGAAAAACTATTTCCACAGTTGCTCTCTAATTTACAATCTCTTAAGATGTGAACTCTCCAAACTATCATTAAAAATTGCACAGAAATATCTTAAGCATACAGGCTTTTATTGCCACGATGGAGAATCAATTTAGAACCAATGCAAGGTTCCAGGGACGAAGAAAAAAAAAAGGGATAGTGCTCTATTAAAGTTTCTTGAGACAAAAGAATAATTCATAAAACATCCAGTAGTCATACGCCACAATAGAATGCTACAAAAGAATGCTGTGGTAGAAGAGAAGAATAACCACCTGCTAGAGGTTATAGAAACATTGATGCTATTAGAGATATTATAAAATTAGGAAATTAAGAAATTCTATTTTTTATTTTTCACTTTCTATTTTTAGGAATATGATTAGATTTGATTTGTTATAAGTTATTTCCTTATTAGGGTTGGCCCTCATTTGTCTACTATTATGTCTCTGAGTTTCAATAATAAAGAACTTCAAATTTCTTCCATATGATATCAAAGTGGATTTGATCTCATTTGAAAAAAAAGGGGGAGAAACCCACCGAAAGCCCTAATGAGAGGTTACTGGTAGTGCTACCGAGCCTTGTGGCCACCGATAAGCCTCTGGTGGCCCTCCTCTCTAGGCGACCCCTCTAAGGTCACTCCTCTTCCTCCTCGCTCGAATGAGGTCAAGATCGACCTCTCTCTCTTATGCTCTGGGAAGCAGCCAAAGAAGGCCACCAATGCCACCTTCAACACCTAAGGTTCTGGCAATCCCCCTAGGTTGCATCCCCAGGCCCTATGGGGCACTCTAATAGCCACGCAACGCCTCGCTCTCTATGTTGTATTGCCTACGAGGTCATCATTGATTTGCAACACCACCACAAATATAAGATCCTCCTCTCGTTGGTGCAACATCACCTCTCGTTGGCAACCCCCTCCTGATGTGTTGTCCGGTCCTGTGGGACTCTCCAGTGGCCACACATTGCCACCTCCTTCCCTACTGCATCGACTATAGGCCCTTCTCCAACATATAATGTCGCCTCCTTCACTCGAAACCTATTATGCTGCTCTCCTACAACGTCACCAATGTCGTCGGTTGTTGCTGGTGGGTTTGGCAACCACCTTGTTGATGTCACCCAATTGATGTAGCTCTCCAACAACTTCGTTTTGACCAGAGAAGCATTGTTCCAGTCATTACAGTCCAGTTTGCTCTGTTTCTATACGTTAGAAGTACTATTTTGATCTGGTTCATGTGCTCCGGATCCTTGGGCCACAGTCTTGCTCCATTTTATCTACTCTGTGTGTGTAGTGCATGCTTTTGTGTGTGAAAAACACACATACCTACTTGCGTGATCTCCTATTCTCATGGCGGATTTAGAGTTCTCCTCTACTACTACTTGGGATCATCTCCCCTACCATGCTTCCTACTTGGGATCACTTCTTGCTTGCCTAAAGGCCTCTACATTAGTTTTTTTCTGACTCCCAGCGAGTTAGGTTTTTACTCGTAAAGAGATGACTACTTGCATGCCTGACTACCTACGTGCTTGACTGACTGCACACCTGATTGCCTACTCTAACCCCGAATTACATATGATGGGAGGAGCTCTTCTGCTGCTGCTAATACTACAGTAGTTCACTACTTGGGATCATCTCTTATTTTACTTATTTACTGCTACTACTACTACTACAACAGTTTATTGCTTGGGATTGTCTCCCACCTTACTTTTGCGTGGGATCATCTCCCTTTTCACTATGGATGATACCTCTGCTACAATCGCCACCTGCTCGACTGCTTGGGATCATCTCCCATATTACTGTGATTGCTACCTCTGCTACAGCCATTGTTGCTCCTCCAATCTACTGCTTGCTTCTTTGAAAATCTACATTGGGAGAGAGTTTACTTCCGTAATAAGTTAGGCATTGCATGCTCCAACTTGAGGGCTAGTGTTAGAGATATTATAGAGTTAGGAAACTAGGAAAATCTATTTTTGATTTGTTGCTTTTTATTTTTAGGAATATGGTTAGATTTGATTTGTTATGAGTTGTGTTCTTATTAGGATTGGCCCTCATTTGTCTACTATTATGTCTTTGAGTTTCAATAATAACGAACTTCGAGTTTCTTCCACATGCTTTAAAGAAGTTTTTGACAATGACATTGGGGTGAAGCAATATTGACCGGTGCATATTTGATCAACCGGATATACTCAAAGGTGGCATACTTATCTCCCTTATGAATCTAGATAAGGAATTTTTTTGTCTCCCTTCTAAGTGTTTGGATGTGTATGTTATATAGAGGTTATTTTTGTCTAGGATTTTCCAATATAGAAGGGTTATAAATGCATTGTTAACAAATTACCAAGGATGTCACCTTCTCTAAAAGGGGAAACTTATTTTCATCTCAAAGATCCTCTACAGCGAGAGACAAGGCCATTATGACGAGGATTTTTGCACCTTATTTGATTTGGTCACTATCCTTCTTCCATGAAGGAAAGGTGAAGTGTAGGGGGAAACTTAACAGGAGGTTGTAAAGTAGGGAGAGGCTGAACATTAGGTTGTGGATAGGGTTGTCAAAAAATTTTCAGGTTTGATATTTGTTTAGATTCAATCTGTCAAAAGTTCAGCTTACATTCGGCTCATTAATAAACGGATCGAACTTGAACTTAATTTTAGGCTCGTTTAAATAAACAAACGTGCTGAGTTATATTTAACGAACCTATTGAGTTATATTGTATGTCTTTATATTTTTAGTGTTAAAAAAACTTTCCTCTATGGTGATTTAGAGGAAGAAGTATACATGCAACAACCCCTTAATTTTGTGGTTGAGGGGAGTGTCAGAAGGTTTGTAGGTTGAAGAATGTCACTTATGGTCTTAAGTAGAGTCCTAGGACCTGGTTTGAGAGATTTAGTAAGGTTGTGCAAGAGTTTGGCTTTACTGGATCTACTGCAGATCACTCTATTTTTACTATGCATAGAGCTACTGGATCTGTCATTTTAATTGTGTATGTAAATGATATATTACTCACTGAAAGCGATGAAACAGGGATAGAGGCTATCAAAAGGTTCTTATATTCTTACTTTGTTACTAAAGATCTGGAAATGATAAACTATTTTCTAGGCCTTGAAGTACAACATGTTGATGGTGGTCTAGTGTTGTCACAGAGGAAGTATGTTCATAACATGCTAAAAGAGACAGGGATGCTGCGTTGCAAGCCTAGCAGCATTCCTATGGATCCCTCCTTACCACTTGCTGGCTCTGAGAGTCCTTTGCTTATATTTGATTGTCACAAGACCTGATATTTGCTTTGTTGTGGGAAGACCAAGTCAGTTCATGCAGTCCCCCAGAGAAGTTCACTGGGATGGTGTATATTAGGTACTAAGATACCTCAAACAAGCTCCTGGGAAGAAGTTATCTTTTATGAAGCATGGCCATCTTAATGTCTGGGGATATTCTGGTGCAGACTATGTAGGGGCTCATGAAGATAGGACATCTACTACTGGCTACTGTACCTATGTGGGAGGCAACCTTGTCACATGGAGAAGTAAGAAGCAAAATGTTGTCTTCAGATCCAGTGTAGAATTAAAATATAGGAATATGGCCCATACTACTTATGAGCTTTTGCAGATGCGATCTATCTTATGTGACTTGGGAGTGTTTATTTCTGGTCCAACTCCCATGTACTGTGATAACAAGGTAGCCACATTTATTGCCAATAATCCTGCCTTCTATGAGAGAACAAATCACATAAAGGTGGATTATCACTTTATCAGAGATGGTATCCCCACTGGCAAGATCACTACGCCTTATATTGCTATTGAAGATCAGGTTGCAGATGCCTTTACTAAAGCACTCTCCAAGAAACGACTTGAGTTATGTTCCAAGCTGAGCATACTTGATATCTATGCTCCAGCTTGAAGGGGAGTGTTGAGTTATATTGTATATCTTTCTATTTTTAGTGTTGTATTGTGTAAAGGCATACTTGTAACTCTACCCTTTGGGTGCCTCTCTATATAAAGGCACCTAGGGTTTTCTAATCGAACTATGGGCATTACAACCTAATAGAACCGAACCTGAACAAGGTAGGTTCGTTTAGATTTGATATATATATATATACCCACCCATAAAGGTCACAACCAGTCACTACTACTCTTGCTGTTGCTGCATTCTTGCCACCAAAATAGAGACTCTTCACTTCCCAAGATTGGAACATGCACTGGCAAGGTAACTCAAGGGACACCCCCTCCATATTTTGTCAACTATAGAGGTATTTTTTTCTTTTGAGAAACATGCCTTGAAATGTTTACAATATAATTTGGATATTTTTAACTTCTCTACCCTATGTTTTATTTTTCTTAATTGTGACTTGTCATGTTTACATTTACAACAAAATATTATACTATAAAAGAATTATAAACAAACCCTAAATGAATTGAATCTAAATTAACAATATTTCAAACTTTACACTTAAATGAACAGTAAATGAACCAAACCGAACCTTCGATAACAAAAACAAATTGAACCAAACCTCAATCTTATTTTTCTTATCAAGTCTGAATCGAACCCGAACCTTGAAAAACTGTTATCAAACCAAACAGAACTTAAGTAGGTTCGCTTAGGTTCATACATTTACACCCCTAGGTGTGGAAGCCATTGATCGATATTCTACGGTATGTGACAAGTGGAAAACTTAGAATCATCAAATCTTCATTTCCACCAATCCTAATCCTTCTACCAACTCCCCTAATCCAAATCCATCCTTAACTTAGATGAAACAAGGTAAGAGGACCAAACTCCTTCTATTTGACAATGGTGTTGTAACTGCATATGTCAACCTATAGTTCTTCAGAAGAAGTTTGTACAAAGCATCTAATAAAAAGTTATGTAACCTTTTCTCACCTTAATACAAGTTATAAGTATTTTCTGTGATCACTAAGAAATGAAGCGTTGATTAAGAATCCAACATGAGAGGTGGTAAGACACTCATGAAAACAGTCATAGTGTCATGCCACTTTAAAGAAAAAGTTGTTTAGTATCAAGTACAAGATAAGTGAACCTGTGCATAGGTATAAGGCTAGACTAATTGTAAAGGGGTTTACTCAAAAGTATGGAATTGGTTACTTTGGAACCTTTGCAATGATTGCAAAAATGAATTTAGTTAGAATTATTCTAAACATTGTAGTACAATACTCTTGGAAGCTTCATTAGCTAGATGTAGAGAATGCCTTCTTGAATCAAGACTTACATGAAGAGGTCTACATGCAAATGCCACCTAGATATAAATAGCATGGCAAGTGTTGTGAACTTAAGATCTTATATGGACTTAAACAGTTACCTCGTGCCTAGTTTTAGAGGTCAAGAGTCAACATGAAAAACCTTGGATATCAGCAAGGCAATACAAATTGCACTTTGTTAGTTTAAAGAAAGGTATCACCCTTATGCTAGTTTATGTGATGACAGGGATGAAATCAATAAACTCAAGAACATGCTTAAGATTAATTTTGAGATCAAGGATCTAGAGAAGTTGAAGTTCTTGGGCATAGAGATAGCAAGATACAAAAATGAGCTCAAACCATGCCAATGAAAGTATGTACTTGACATATTAAAGGAATATGGGAAGCATGGAAACAAACCTATTGCGATTCCCATAAAAGCAAATTTTAAGTCAAGTCCGAAAAATGAAAATAGTGTTGATGATGATAAAAAAATAAGCATCTGAAATTGGTTGGGAAGCTCATTATCTCACTCTAACTATGACCAAATATACTATTTGCTCTAAACATTGGGAGTCAATTTATGCGTAGGCTGGAGAGATGGAATCCACGGACACAAGAAAAAGATGGAGAGCAACCGAGAGAGAGAGAGAGAGAGAGAGAGAGAGTGTGTGTGTGTGTGTGGGGGGGGGGGGGGGGGGGAGGGAGGGGTGGACGAAGTGTAGGAGGAGGGAGAAGGGGGTGGTGTCTGGTCGGGATGGAGAGGGAGGGGAGAGACACCGGGAGGGTGTGGAGACTGGCGAGGCACTAGGGTGGTCAATGGTGACAAGGAGGGGGTTGCATAGGGCTTTGGGCGATCCACCGAGGGCGGTCGATCGTGGAGATGGAGCGGTGGGGAAGGGGGGATGCTTCAAATGTTTGGGCCAAACCATTGGGCTCGGGGCTGCCGTGAGCCGTGCAGATGCTAGAGTTGCGATGGCTTCGGACACAGGAGCGAGGGATGCCGTGGTGGTCGTGGTAGTAGTGTTAGGGGTCTACTGCCACCAACTCCGAGAAAGGTGTCGCGCGTGGAGGTTGTGGCTCCATGGTTGGAGGAGGTGAGGGACTCGCGTGCGGAGGTCAAGAACGGGCTAGTGGGGGAGATGTTGGAGGGCTAGACCACTAGAACGGAGGCGGAGAAGGTGCTAGGTCGAGACACTGCATGCGAGGGGGTAAGGGTCTTGATTCTGGACAGAAGGAAGATCATGGTCCTAGACCTTCCCGCTTCGAGGAGGGAGGTGCTTTGCTTCAAGGAGGTCGAGTCGGAGATGGGGAGGTGGAGATGGTGACGACCTTGCCCTCATCATGGAGCATCTTCGAAACTCCCACCGGAGAGGCTATCATTTAAGGTGTCCATCGAGGGGATCCCTTGGTGTCTAAGATTTGTGGAGCTGGTAAAGGCAGTAGTTTCGCCTTTTGCCCGATTCGTGGAGTGCAAGTTGGTGGGCCTTTTCGAGGGTCCACAGGTGGCGATGGTTGAGCCGAGGATCAGGGCAGATGTAATGGAGAGGATTTTGCTCTGGCTTGGGAGCTCATCTTGGGTGGTGCCTTACTCCCGTCAGACATCCCCATTGATGGTCGGTGCCACCGCTCCAGTGTGGAGGAAGGTGGAGCGATGTTTGACAAAGGTGTGGAGGAGGCGAGTGGTCGCCGACGTGGCTTCGATTCTTGACAGATCTGCGCGGATCTCGCATGACGACCTGCCGCATCCCAAGATTGGGGCGCACCCGTTGATCGTGGGAGCTGAAAAGGTAGAGGAGAAATTCAAGGAGGTGCCTTTGGAGCACCAGCTGGAGACGCCTTTATTGCTCAAGGAGGCACCTTTGGAGAGCCACCTGGAGCCACCTTTTTGTTATGGGCCTGGTGATCCAAACTTTGCGCGATCCGGACAAGATAGGGAGGTAGATCCAGATTCGGATTCGATAGCCCAGCCCTGTCAGCCCCCCTTCCTGGATCCGAATGGGGTAGGGCCTGAACTGCAGATGCCAGTTGGACTTTCATCCAAGGAGGAGGGTTCGTGCCTTCATTCGACTTCGCACGCAAGGCAAGCTTAAGGAGAGGCACCGTAGCTTGACGATGTCGGAGGAGAACAGTCCCCGACCCCTTTCGACGTAGATGACCTGAAGGGCCCCGCAGCGTCTTCCTTGCGGTGGGTGGATTTTCAAGAGGCGACAGCGGCAGTTGGTGCACTCTCAATGAGGAAAGAAGGGGCTGTCGGCCATCCTGTGGTTGTTGAGGACGATATTGGGGTCTCACGGCTGGTAGTGGAGTCTCCTGAGGTCCGACCTGATGGAGCTCCACTACAGCAACGGTCGAGGGGCATGTCCTCGACATCCGATGACCGAGCGGGGATCCCCCTAACTGGATGGAGGCTGCGAATGGTGAATGGAGGCCAGGGCAGCGCTCTCTGGTATAGACGGAGATGGAGGTTTCGTGGAACCGATCAAGGACCTAGAGTGGTGGTGGATGGTCGTGGCAAGATGCCATAACCCTCACAGCAGGCGGCGGTGCTAGATCAGAATGATGAAGAGGTGCGTTGGACCGTGGAGACGTGTGGCTTCCGACCAACTATGAGGGAGGCCTCCACCTGTTCTAGATGAATGGGGCAATTACGTAGAACGTGCGAGATCTCAATGACCCATCAAGGGCATCTTTGGGGCAATACATTCGCCTGTGAAGAGTGGACGTTGTGTTCTTACAGGAAATGTTGTCCAACTGTGATGTTAGGACATGGCGGGAAATCGGGGGCTGATGGATGGAAGGGTTTCGATCTCTTAAAGCAGTTGCTGGATAGAGAAGATGCTGATTCATAAGGAGACCTCCGGTAGGAGGAGGTGGGACGAGCTGTGGCAGATTACTTTAGAGTTTTCATAAGGAGGTGCAACAGGGGGATGCTGGAGATGGAGGGGAGAGGATGTGCAGTGTATCACTGAGGATTAGGCAAAAGGCCTTACAACCATCTTCTTAGAGGATGAGGTGCGGCAGGCGATTTGGGAGTTGAATGCAGAGGTGTGCCCTGGTCCGGATGGTTCCCTGTCTTCTTCTTTAGAGAATTCTGATCCCTCGTGGGGGTGGATGTGATGTAGATGATGGAGTTCACAGCCAAGAACAAAGGTTTTGACAAGCTGAATAGATATTACATGTTTTTGTTACCTAAGAAGGAAGGTATGGAAGCGATTCAAGACTTCCATCCGATTACGCTGTCGAATGCCGTGTACCTTATTGTCGCTAAAGTCTTAGCGAACAGACTCAAGGGCCTTCTTGGAGACCTGATATCCCTTGTGCAGACGACCTTTGTCCCAAGAAAAGGAATCCTAGACAATTTTGTCGTCGCAAACATATGTTTCTGTGTAAGGTGGACTTCAGCAAGGCATATGACTTGGTGCAGTGGGATTTCCTTTGGGCTTCCTTACTAAGGAGGGGTTTTCCCATAGTATGAATCAATTGGATGAAGAGGTGTGTGACGACATCCTTCTCAGTCCTAATTAATGGGAACCCAACAGGAGGTTGGGTGTAGCCTAGGAGGGGGGTCAGACAAGGGTGTCCTCTTACACCTATGCTATTTGTGCTTACGGCAGATGCTTTGGCGAGGGCAACTCACAAGGCCGGTGATAGGGGTCTGCTTAGAGGCTTTCTAACTGGGAAGGACAGAGAGACGGCGATCCTTCAGTATGCAAATGATACCCTGTTTCTAGTTGAAGGAGCGGGTCTGGAGGCTAGGAGGATGAGGATCATACTGGAGCTCTTTGGCGCAACATCAGGGTTACAGATTAATTACTAGAAGCCATCTTTTATCCCGATGAACATGGCAAATGAGGAGGAGATGGTGGGTGGTGCATTAGAGACAAATGTGGGTTCCTTACCGCTGGTGTATTTGGGCCTTTCGCTTTCAGATCGACACCTTAAGTTGCAGGATTGGATTCCTTAGCTGGAAAGGATGGAAAAGAGATTGGTAGGGTGATCATCTAGACTGTTGTCTAGAGGAGGGAGATTAGCTTTGGTGATGGTAGTTCTGGCTTCCATACCGTCGTATTTTCTCTCTGTTTTTAAAATACCGCAACAGGTTGAGAAGAAAATCTCTGGGTTGATGAGACTTTTTTTGGTTTAATGTAGAGACGGTAGGAAAGGGGGCGAAGCCGGTGGCTTGGGAGGAGGTCTGTAGGCCGGTGCAGGAGGAGGGCCTAGGGGTTAGGGATGTGGACAAGATGAATGCCAGTCTCCTCGCGAAGTGGATTGCCAGATTGCTGGGCCGTAACTAGGGGCTATTTGGTGATGTCATGCAGAGCTACTACGAGCCCTTCCTTTCTTGGGGGCCCCTGGAGTCCCCTCCTCTTGGGGCCTCCTTTTTTCTCAGGGGGGTTGGCAGCAATGGCAGGGAAGGTGCAGGATTTCTTTTCCCCTACACTAGGGGAAGGGGATGCTTTCTGATTTTGGCAAGGGGTTGGCTCAACCCTTAGTGATAGATTTCCCCGTCTCTTTGGGGGAGTGGTGGACCCATCGACCTCGGTGGGGGATTGTTAGGTCGGGGCCTGGTGCCCGATCTTTCGGGGGGGCCTCTTCGACCAGGGGTGTACAAATTTCCAGCGGTTGCTACAAGAGATGGAAGGATGGGAACCAAAGGAGGGCGGTGACTCATACTCCTGGGAAGAGGGAGAATTATTTGTGGTGAAGGTCTTCCATAGATCGGATATCGGATGGTCAATCCGGGCGTCGATTTCTTTAGGGACTGCAGACTAATTTAGGCAGCGGAGTGCCTGCTGAAGGTGAAGATCTTCGCCCAGTTGGTGAGGAAGGAGAGGATTATGACGAAGCGGTGGAGGGCAAGATGGGCCCAGACGGATGGTTTGAGATGTCCCCTTTGTGATGGAGTGGAGGAAGATACCCTACATCTCCTTTTTTAATGTCCATTTGTGGTACAAGTGTGACAAAGGATGGGGATAGACTGGATTGCTCTTCGGGACACAGCTGGCTTCTGGTCTTCTTTCCGCAGGGGAAATACCCAAGATAGAGTAATCTCTTTTAGATCCAAGAAGGATAGGGCAAAGGCCTTGATTGTCTTGTGGGGTGTTTGGCTGGGAAGAAATGGGGTCCTCTTTGTGGGGTGTTTGGCTGGGGCAAAGAACTTGACTGTCTTATGGGGGAGAGACAGTATGTAGAAGATTTTGTCTCATCTATTTCTTCCCAGGTGGAGTTCTAGAGATCTATTTTGTAATTCTAATATAGTTCTTTTTTGTGGAATGAAATGAATGTGAGTAGTTATCACTTGGATAACCACCCTTTGATTTTTCAAAAAAAAATTTTATGCATAGGCCTATCAATGTTAATCTTAAGGTTGTATGCAGAATAAAATAGAGGAAAAGAAATTCTTTATACTAAAAGAGATGAACTCAATATAGAAAGATGTACACAAGTGCTAATTGGGTTGGTTCTTGTGATGATGAACGATCTACTATGACAAATGCTTGATTTATATCAAGCATAGTTGGAAGGAAATCTTGTCATGAGGTGTACAATGCAAACAGTAGTGAAAAGATTCAATCTTGATCCATTGCACATGAAGTCATCGAGATGTTATGGCTACAAATTATTCTGTCAAATCCTGATGATGCTTTATTGCAACAATAAGTTAGCCATCAATCTTGCAAACAATTATATCCTCCACAATCATATGAAGCATGCAGAGCTGGGCAGGCACTTTATTCGTGAGAAAATTAATGTGACAATATTGTGCCTACATTACATTAGGTCAAGTGATTATGTAGCTATGTCTTCACTAAGGGACCTACTATAACTTGTTATTTATTAACGAGTTGGATATGTTTGACATTTATATCCACCTTCAGGGAAATGTTGAGTTACAAATTATTTCAGTGAATAAATTTTTGCTCTGGATCCACTTTCTCCTTGCATTTATACAATGTACTTGCCCCTCCATTTTTAGTTAGTGAAGAAACCCTAACCATGAATGGATGAAAGGATCCGGTGCTACCATAGTTATTCCCTTCCTTTGAGAAGGATTTTCTATGCGAATTGCGTTCTTCTTGTGCTTGATTTATCTACAAATGGATTGAATGTTATAACATATGAATATGGGGACAAAGTCAAAAGCCTATAAATCCACTAAGCCGAAAAGATATGTAAGAATTATAACCTTACAGAGGTACTTACACTAGAATGGTTTTTTCAACTCCCAAAATGTTTTCTTTTTAAGAAATCAACTCTCAAAATGTTGCTGGATTCTTTTTGAAAAACACGTTGCTGGCATGGGATTTGGGAACATGGGGAAGCATGAATATTCCAACTAGGTTGTAACTTGCAAAAGGTACAAATTAAGGGATGGGTTATATCTCTCAACTTTTAAAGGAAAAGGATGAATAGTGGAGGTCGATAACATTACATAAATACTCTTGCATTTCTAATATTTACAAGAAACACATTTAAAGTTGTATAATTTATATGAATGCCCCTTATCCATCTCCACCAGCTAAAGATCCTAGCCACTAACAGTTTGAACTTAATAAATGAAATATTCTAATTATAACCCCTACCACCTCACCCTCCTTTTCCACCTCCACCAAGTCCAACCTCTATCATCCCTTCCATCTCCAACATCATAACCACCACAGAACCCACTCTCGACACAATCAAAACCCACCTTAGCACCTGCATCCCCACCTTATCATTACCATTGCCTCCCACTCCTCTCTACCTCCATCACCACCTCCCACCCTAGGTTTTAAAAACATGAGGCGGTACCAAGACAATTTACCTTCATTGAGGCAACGTATAAGCCTCGAGACACTCGAGATGTAAGCCTTAAGTTTTGGATAAAAATAAGGAAAAATGATATATTTATATATACTTGCTAGTTGCTAATAATGAAAAAATAATGTAAAAAACAAATGGTGGGAAATGCCCATTTGCAACCTATATTGTCCTGCCATGGGATACAGACTGTATCCAGCCAAAACACTCCCGATCTCCTAACAAATGGTGAGAAGCGCTAGAATCCACCAACCAAGTAGTCCATGCAGATGCCTATGCACATAGATCAATACTTAAGGAGAAGGCGAAGGTGGCAGTCTCTGTAGGAGTCATTGGCTCCTAAGTCAACTAGGAGAGATGCTGTAGTAGGGCATCATAGTTAGCTCTCAAAACAAGTACAACATCTGTAGCTGCCTCGGTAGTTATAAATGCCTAGTTGGCCATTGGAGGTCTCCCATGTTTGGACTAGCATGAAGCCTCCACATGACCAACCTTGCCACAAAAGGTGCATGTGGTGCTGATGCGAGATCTCCCAGAAGCACCACATCCTCTCCCACGCCCGCGAGTAGAAGAGGCTCCTCTACCACCACGTCTAGTCACAGTAACAAGTGCGGATGCATGGTTAGCATCTCCAGTTTGAGATGCAGGTATGTCAATGTGGCTCAAACGGCTATAGACCTCCTCTAGGCAAGGAAGCTTAGACAAGTTAAGAATCTGTGACCAGGCTTCCGCATACTCAAGACCAAAGCCTGAAAGGAACTGATGTACTGCTGCCTCTTTGCGATATTCCCTTTGAGTAGTACTGTGAGAGAGATCATCCTTCCTGCTTCAGCTGAGACAGTTCGTGGTTGATCTAGAAAACTCTAGATGAGTTCTTCGCATGGGAATAGGTGTCACGAATACTGCCCCATGCCGCCTTAGTAGTTGAATAATACATTATCTCGTCTCCAATCCTAGGAATAATGCAATGCATCAACCAAGCTTTAACCATTGAATTATCCTTTTTCCATGTGGCATATTTTCTCGTCTTCTCTGCAAACTCTGGCTCCAACAAAATATGCTCCTTATCATGATCATGACCCTCTACTGTCATGAGGAACATCTATGACCACCTGGGGTAATTGGTTTCATCCAACTTGATGATTATACCAAAGAATGGGCTCTTGTAGGCCCCTGACTCGGGAACGACGCCTGACATCACCTTAGAAGAACATGTATCACTGGAACTCGCCATCGTGAGCCAAATAGATAGGAGAGTATGCCACCCTGATGATCTGAAAAAATATTTTTCAAATCATAAAAGAAATCACCATATGCAAATCAGGCCTTAGGCGTGAGGATCCAGGATCATAGAAGTCTAGAGGCTTACGCCCAAGACAAGGAGAGACCCCCTTTGCAAGTCTACAGGGTGTGCACGGGTAAGGATTGCCTTGCACACCTACAGCAGGAGAGGATCCCTATGTGCCGTCACCTAAGAGGGGAGCAACCCCAACAGTGGGGTCCAGGGTGCCCTGCTTCGGTCCCTGTGCCACCGCCCTGAGGGGCCTAGGCGCTGCTGTGGGGGCAGTGCTCCTTCAGTGGCCCCTGTGGCTGATCGCTTGGGGGTCCACCACTCAATGGGTCTTGTGGGGCCCTTTAGCCAGTGGAGCTACCCCTGTGTCGACAAGGAAGAGGGAGAGAGGGTAGTGGCGGCAAGGAGGACGAGGTTTTTGGTGTTAGGGTTTCAGAGGGATTTTTTCGATGGGATACTAGAACCCAGCCAAAGAGCACGATTGTGCTCTGATACCAAGTGGGAGATAATAATCAATATTATTTCTTAAAAGAAGCCTAACACCTCTTGATATAGAGAGATTTGGACTACAGTACATGTCCATATCAAAATGAGAAATAACAAAATAGATCAAAACTACTAAAGATAACATAGGAGTCTCTACACACTTTTTTGCCATTTTTGCTCTTTCACAACATTTACAAAGCAGAACTAGATGACAAATGACATTTAGACAAAAAGATAAGCCTCCAAACATTATAGAAAATGTGTGGCCTATGCATATACGTAACAAGCTATACACATCCAACTTAATACGATACACAAGTAAATATGTGAGATATACACAAATTATGCAATGCAAGTAAAAAGAAATTATAAACAGTAAAATAAGTCAGGCTTTTGTTCTACCTTCACATATAAGCATTACTGCACACATGTAAATTATATGCATACATATAAGACTTAAATTACTGCACAAACATAACATAAAATATCTAAATAAACATTACCAAAGACACAAACAAGCATAACCCAAGCAAAAATTTAACAGATGAGTTGTGCAAGCAAATAACTAAGCAGCCGGTTATCTTCAAAAAATGAAAAACACTAGCAGTTGGTTATCAAGCTTTTTATTAAGTTGACATACCATCTCACCCACCTCTGTGTATAAACACTTTTTAACAAACAAAAATTTGACAACCACTAGTTATATATATGTCAGAACTAAATAAAACCTGAGAAAACCTGAGAAAAGATAACACATTATCTAAAATAAATGAAATATGTATCAAATAAACTAACAAAAGGCCCTAACAAATCTCAAATAAAACCTAACGTGAGCTGGATATGAAGATTTGAAGAGGGTGGCCACACTGAAACCCTTCAAAGATGAAGCTAGCGATGGTGGGAAGGATTGGGACCACCGGTGATGAGGCGACGACATGCTGGGACCTTTGGCAATGGGGTGGTGATCATGCTATGACCTTTGATGACCACGCTGGTCCTCAAGCAACCAACCAAGGGTTTTGTGCAGTAAGGGGAACTCTTGGGATTCAGAGCTTCGGAGGGCCAGATGACAATATGGGGGCCGTGAAAGGTAATTTGGGTCAGGCCAAGGGTACTTCTTGCTTCAAATGAGCCATGTAAGGGTCACATGTCCAATCAGAAGCCATTCCCAGCTAAGGCAGCACCTAGCCTCTGCCTCAGCATCTCAATATTGGCTCTCAAGATTAAGGTGCATGCCTCAGTGCTAGACCTCAAGGTTATTGCCTTGAGGCTTTTCTCTCCCACCTCGCCTCAAGGCGTACGCTTCAAGCACCTCAAGGTGCAATTTTTAAAGTAATGCTCCCACCACAACACTATCCCTACTTGATGAGGGATAAAAATTATCTTCATTATAATATTAAAATAAGGGGTTTTGACATATATGCCCCCGTGAATATACAAAAATATGTATATACCCCATTCTAATTCATAGTTATGTATATACATCCATTAATTAAGCACCGTTAGAGGTAATACCCTTCCGTCACTCTTCATTTGGTTTGGGAACCCACGGTGGGTTAACCCCCACGTACCACAGTTAGTATTATCTCGAGGCATTGATCGAAGGCTTCAGATTCATTTTCCAAGCAAAGTCATGTGCCGATTCCCCTACATGTGGAGACTGGAGAAGGTTTTCGTGGAGGTGGTAGGAAATGAGCCCCATTTCACCTCTCTTTTTCCTCTCCATCGCCCTTCCTTATCGGAGCGATCCAACCTCTCCATTTTCAATCGATCGCTCCTCTCTTGTCCCCTTTAATTGAGCCCCCTCCAATCAAGTGCAGTCCCTTCGACCGTCATGGCACAAAGAGAAGGAAAGCTTAAACCCCTATAGTCGGAAGTTCGAAGGTGATTCATTGGTCCAATGAAGCCCCTTTGATTGTCCGAAGTCTACGAGGCTTTAGAACATCTAATCAGAGGTCAAGGATGTATTCATAACTTGCATTGCATCGAGTGTTTTATTGGTCGATTTAGGGTTTTATATCAGGTTTGATTTAAGGTTTCACGTTGTAGTTTCTTGGGTGATTTTTTTGGGTTTTGATTATAGCTTACACTTGGGGTTTCGTTTGCTCTCTTTACATGGGCATTCCCAATGATTGGTATAAGGTTACATGGTTCTGGGGTTGGATTATGGGTTTAGGGTTTTGATTAGGGGTTTCAGTTAGGCCCCGTTTGGAGGTGGTGTTAATGGCGGGATATCTGCCCTTCGGGTTTTTGTTGGAGTTTTTGGGAGAGGTTTGTCCTATCAAATCAAAATAACCTCTACTCACTTTTTTATTTGAGAAAAAATAGGACTAACTACATTCAGAAGCCATCCAAAATTCATTAAAATTTAATAATGATAAGCGTAAAAGTCAAATGGAATGGTAAAAACCACACCCCTCATGACTTATCCGATCCTACACCAAGGATCAGCAATTGAACACATCAGCTACCCCCACTATGTGCACCTTTAGCAGACTCACATCAAAAAATCTCCTACTCTCCCACAAATAATTCACTTACCATCAACGATAGAATACATAAAATTCAATCCCAAGAAATGCCATATAACCACCCCAGCAAAACCCATTAATTTGACTCCATTCTCATGGTAGAAGAGGCTATCCATCCGAGAAGAAAAACTTCTCTTGAGCAGCAGACTTGTGACCTACATTAGCTACTTTGGTCTTTCCTGCATTTTCCAACTCCTCCCTTTCTTTCGTTGCACACATTCAATGGAATTGTGTCCTATACATGATTTGATTCTTGTGGTAAACAGGTTTCCAACTACAACAGCTGAATCGAATCTTAGATGTAGGTGCAAGATCTGAAGGCTTTCCTACATTTTCCAACTCCCTTTCTTTCATTGCACACATTTGGTGCAATCGAGTCCTATACATGATTCGATTCTTGTGGTAAACAGGCTTCCAACTACAACAACTGAATCAAATCTTGGATGTAGACGCAAGAATTGAAGGTTTTCCCCCATCAAGATCAATCATTGGAACCCCATCCAAATTGGCTTGAACATTGGGTGCTGAGCTTTCCTTGCCTTCCTTCTGCTACATTTACAGCCTACACCGTCCTCAACAGCATCAAGCACCACATTATTTGTAGCACTAGAAGTAGACCCACCATCAGTGTGTAATTTGCACCTCGCACCATCCTCATCGGAAAAATTGGAAGATGCAAAAGGACCTTCCATATCATTCCGAGTATTTAGAGGCTACCCAGCAGTAGTGCTCGCAACACATTCAACTGCCAATTCTAGAAATCTGCGATGCACCTCATCATCAAAGGCATTATTTACAATTGATGGAAAATCAATACCTTCCAGAACCGGTTGCTCCATTTTTGGCGAAGAAGTCCTCGCCATCTCAACAACTAAATTTGAAACCCTATTCAAATTTGAATTTGAAACTACATATTTGGTGTAGGAGACCTCGCCACCACAACATTCATATTTGGAACCTCATTTGAATTTGAATTGCAATTTGATAGTTGATTCAAATTCAAATTTTGAATCTCACTCTCAACACTCTGACAAACTAATTTCTAAATGAAGTAACCATCCTACTTCCTTGCCAACAAGGCTACACGTGATGCTCCTCCAATCATTGCCACTGCATATGACTACTGGTTCATGCTTATTGACGACATCTCCTCCAACATGATGAGCCAAGAGGAACCACCATGTTGAAGAACCAACTTCAAAGGGACTACTCAACTAAAGAGTAGCTTACCTTCCACCACCACAGTTGATAAATCCTTACCTTGGAAAGGAAGGCCATAACATCTTTTCATCCTCACAAAAGGGCCACAAATAGTAGGTTCAGCAAAATACTCCAAATGCGAGCCATGAAAGAAGGTCCCAATGGAGGTCTTTCATCCAACGCTTCGTCATGCAACAATGGAGACCTCCATTGGAGAACCGCCTCCCCCAAAATGAACTCCTAGAAATGCAGGGATTCAATGTCACGAACATCTAAATCAAATAGTATGACCTTGGTGAGCAAGAAAGACGTGATCCTCCAATCTTAGGAGTAGAGCCCTCGACTTGCCACCTCCGTCCTGACCACCGAAAGAGGCACCGTCTCCAATGATGAAATCCCCTACAAGTGAAGCATTTAGAGCTTCCTTAATAGAGGACATCACACTGGACCACGGTGCATCAAGCTCCATTATCAAAGGCTTGAAAGGCAAAGGAGAACCTCCTTGATTGCCGAGACTCTACGTGGGAAAGACCATTGACAATGACCACATCCCTTACAAAGAACACATACAACAGGATCTCTGCAATCTTTTGCAAAGCATCCTCTCGCCCTACACTTGAAACACAAGACTCCAAAATCACGTAGGCATCACTTTCAATCACTACTAGAGACCCTCCTAGGACCTCCCTTCTCTACCATATCTCCCCCCTCTCTACTCCACTCTCACTTTTAATATTAAACAAATATCCACCAACATCTTCCACTCTTACTTTTAATATTAAACAAATACTCATTAACATCTTCCACTCACTTTTAATATCAAATAAATACCAACTAACATTACATCAATACACCAATCATTTTATCCCATCGCTTAACACCCCACTTATTCCACCACCTAAACAAACATCCATCTCCACTTATCCCTACAATATTGTATCCCGCATCAAAACAAGTCCTTAGGTTTTCGTTTAGGGTTTTATTTAGGAGTTTATTTAGGGTTTGTTTGGTGTTTTTTCCTTGATGATTTTTGATATGGTTTTTTGACATGCGTTTCATATGGTTTTTCAGACATGGTGGTTTGGGCATTTGACATGAGTTTTGGGTTTGGATATGTGTTTAATAAGCATTTGATATGGGTTTGGATATGCATTTCAAGCATGGTTCTTCGGAGTTTTAGTATGGGCTTTAATGTGTTTTATAGATGGTTCATCCGATTATTAGGTTTTTAATATGGATATCATCTTATCGTTAGGATTTTCATCTTATGAGTGGTTTTGGTGCTAGTTGAAAGCACTAAAGGGAGGTGAATAGTACTTAAGGCATATTTAAAAGATAATTAAGAGATTATGTGGAAATTAAAGTAACTTTTTTAAAAGAAAAATTAAACTGAAATTATAGAAGAAGAAAAATGTAAACAGGCAATTCACAACACAAGATCTATAGTGGAAAACCCTTTGAAAAGTCATTACCTAGGTCTCCCAACCTAGGATTTTGTCCCGAGTCAACTAAGAATCACTAACAAGGTATTTATGGGATATCTAAACCCTTCTTACAACCCACTCTTGCTTCCCCAATCAAGAGTAAACCCCTCTCCCTTGAGAGGATAGAGACCCACAACCTGAACCCTCATAATACAATTAAGATGGAGAATGATGTAGAAAATTTGAGTTAAAAAGTCCAACAAAAGTCCTATGGATAGCCTCAACTAAATATGCAATTATAACAAGTTAGAACTATCTAGGAATGCAAACAAGTACTCCTTGATACTCCCTTCAGAAATGTGGAAGTGTGGCACAACAAGGAGAACTTGGTTGGAGCTCCAAGTAACTTGAAGTTGATGTCCAAGAGCTCCAAGAGCCAAGCAAACTGAGTATGAATGGAGAAGCTCTCTAGGTGATTTAATTGGTTGAGTAGAGTGTAGAATTGTGTTCTAGTCTTCCAAGAAGGTGGGGGATCATTCCCTCACATAGAGGGACCATTTGGAGGCAAAAATACCTCATAGGCTCGCACTCCAATGTTCAGAAACCACCCCTCACATGCCAAGCCAATAGGCAAAAAAAGTGCTTTTTAACAAGCTATCTAACGTTAGATGCATTCTATTTAATGTTAGATAAGTTATCTAACATTAAGTGCTCTGTTAGATGCAAAGTTTGCCAACTCCTAGATGTTGCTACTTGGCCTGCCCATACTTACCTAACATTAGATAGGCCAGTAACAACCTAACTTGATGGAATGACTCTCTTAACATTATCTTAATGTCATTACATGATGATTAACAAGTGATTAACCCTTAACGACCTAATTAAAGGTTGATTGGCTACATTTAGGTCCCGTAAAGGTGTCCTTGTGGATTTTATTTTGTCTAAAATAATCTAGTATGAGGTTCTTACAATCTATCAAAAAAGATAAAATTACAACTCGAATGCATAAAATACAATTAGACCTAACTTTGAAATTCTTCGATGAGGTCTTCACAACCTTCAGTCTTCTCAATCCTTAAGCCCAATTGCCCTTCAAATCTTTTGCATTTAAGCTATTCTCAGTCATTTTTCCTACATGTTACCTTATATCTCCTACAAGCACAATATATACAATATAATTTTCAATTTTAATCTCAACATTTTGAGATATTATTTATCATCAAAATCATATATTAAGTATAAATGAGATGCCTAATAACTTGTAAACCTACACTATTTTCCAGATGCACAGAAGGTGGATGGTGGGTCACAAGAGTGACTATAAATTGACCCAAAGGAAGGTGAAAGGAGACTTGTCCAGGTATTGTCGCATTCTTTTTTAGTTGCATGAAATCCTCCTATTGGTTGCCATTCTCACTTGTCTTCATCGTAATGTTAGGATGGTTTGGTGGAGAGGAAAGCAAGGTATCCTCTCAATTTGCATGAAATATGAAGGTTACTTCAAGGAGCTGAGCAGAGGAAAAGGGGAGTACATGCTAGGGCAACAGAAGATGATACCCATGGATCCTGATGAGATGTCATGATTTGACCTTTGCAATGACTTGGCTTAAATATTGCCTTGGGTTGCATAATCAGTAATGTCCTTGAGGTATAAGATCAAAAACTCTCCTATTTGTAAGGACATTGAAGTTAGTAATGAGAAAGACATGATGGCATGCTTAATCATCACATAAGAGGCAGTACTGTTGAATTAGTTGTTTCATTCAGTGATATGGATTCAATAAGTTGTGGGGATAAATTTAAGAAGATGGTTGAAGTGAAAAGATTATGTTATAAGGATTGTAACCAATGTCAATGATGTTGAGACAATGTGTGATAATGGTACTGAAATGGACCGCAATGAGGGTGTAACAGACCTTAATGGTGCTGATACAGAGCTCAATTTAGGTCAAACAGAGGTTAATCATGCTAAAACCGAGGTCAATGTTGGTGAAGTAGAGGCTAATTGTGCTGAAACGAAGGTTATTAGTGCTGAAACAGAGATTATTGGGAGCTTTAATGTGGTTAGAAGGACTGTTAGAAGTATAGAAGACAACCAAGAAGAACTTCTAGTAGGAGAAGAGCCACCTATAAGATTGTTACAGTTGACGATACTTTGCAAGAGCTAACAGATGATGTTGACTTTGTATGTGTAGATGATGACATTGATTCTGCTGCAAAGGATGTGTTACGAATTGCACACGTGGAGCGTGGAGGCTCCCTTGGTGCATGGGAAAATAGCCCAACATGGGCTGTCCACGTGGAGATCAGGGGGAGAGAGGGAGTAGCAGCAGCCAGTGTTGACGATGGCTGGCTGGTAAAGGTGGTAGCCGACGGTGATGTTGAGAAGAGAGAGAGAAGAGAGGAGTTCGTGAAGTTCGAAAATATTATTGCTGACTTAAGAAACTTACAATAGGAAGGTTCTCTTTTATAGAGAGAACATATCCTACAAAACAAGAAACAAATCACAACTCCTAATTTAAAAAGAATAAATCTTCAAAACTAATTCTTAACATCAACTTTCTTAAAACCCACTTAACAAAATAACAAAACTTGGGACTCAATCGATCAAAACTAGGACTCTTAGTTCACCTTGCTGCCGGCCCTGAAGGCCCTCCTACTACTACCACGTGGCCTAGCTAGCTACCACGTGGCAGGTCCACGTGGCCCCTTATTCTCAACAAGATGTTTTTGATTATGAAGGCCAGGACATTAATTCTGATGATGATTCAAACTTGTTCATTGAAAAGGTGTTTGATGATATTAAACTTTTTAGGCATGATCTTGACACATTACATTAAGAATGGATTCAAATTGAACTACATAAAGAGAAACAACAAAAGAGTTACTGCTAAATGTGCAAACCTAAAGTGTAAATGAAGGATACATGCTTTTAAGTTGCATGATAATAAATTTCAAGTAAAAACACTTGAGTCCCATCACATGTGTCCTTCTGTGAGCATGGCTAGCAATGGGATGGCTTCTCAACATTGGGTTGCAGGCTTAGCTATTGGATGGCACAAAGATAGACCAACAATGACCGTAAAGGAGATATCAAAGAGAATTTTTGAAGATTTCAGCATTCGTCTCCCATACAAGAGGATATATATGGGTAAAAGTGAGGCATTGGACCAATTATTTGGGAAGGCGGAGCTTTCATAGGAAAGATTACCATTCTTGGTGTTTTTTTTTTTAAAGGTGAAGGCGTATGATAACCACCCAGATTTATGGCTCAAAAAAATATCACATGATCAATGCCAAGGTTATAAAGCAGACTCCTAAAACACCACTTAAGAGGAAATGGAGCAAACAACATTCTCTACATACGGGTTATCACCCCTAAAAACAACCCCATTCCTCCCCAGCCAAATGCCCCACAGCACAACTAGCATCTTTGCCCTCTCTTTCTTCGACCTGAAGATGTTACCACCTCCGTTAACAGTACCTCTCCTAAACGAAGACCAAAACCCCTCAAAATTGTCCATTGCAATCCAATTAATCCCCACCATCCTCCACACCTGCGCGGTAAAGGGGTACAAAAAGAAAAGATGTTGAATATTCTCTTCCGCCCCTTTGCACAGTGGACAACTGAGGTCCTCCATTAATGCACACTTCGCCCTCCAAGCCTTGGTGAGGATTCTACCCCTTCTGACAAGCCAGGCGAAAATTCTGATCTTCGGTGGGTACTCCGCTGACCAGAGCAACTTGCAATGTATTCATTCTTCGTGTATGAATTGAAAACTAGAAATCCTGGTAATGTCATACAATCTAATGAAAGATTCTTAAGGGTCTTTGTGGCCTTTAAGGCGTTCATAAGTGGGTTCTTGAGTGGTTGTAAACCTTTTTTAAGCCTTGATGGCTGCCATTTGAAGGGAAAATATTTAGGAACTTCGCTTGAAGCCACAACCTTAGATGGTAGTAGTAGGTTGTTTCCAATGGCTTTCGCCATTGTAAAGGATGTGCCCACCTCATCTTGAAGTTGGTTTATGGGCTGTTTATGAGAAGCTATTGGTTTTTATAATGGAAATGGTTTAATAGTCATATAGTCAAAAGAGCTTATTAGAAGCTATTCGCATAACATATCCAACAATGGAGCATAGGTCATGCGTGAGGCACTTGTACAAAAACTTTAAGAAGGCATTTCGAGGTGAAGATTTACAGCAGTTGGTGTGGGGCGCTGCAACATCCTTTGATTTGAACCAATACATTCACTACATGAATGCAATACAAAAGGTTGACAGAGAGGCATTTGAGTATTTAGATCGCATTGAGGAGTGGAGTAGACACGACTTTACAAATGTTGCAAATTATAATTTTGTTTTCTTGAAGGCAAAAAAGGGTAAAGTACCTTAAAGGTACTCACCCAGGTATATTCACTAAATCAAAGGAATGTTACATCAAAATTACATAATGAGGTACTATCCCAAAACATCAACTTGAAAGAGATGGAAGAGATAACATTCTCAACATAGGAGCTATTCCCCCTGAAGATCACCACATTCCTCTCTAACCAAATAAACCAAAGGATCGCCAACACCTTTGCTCGTTCCTTCCTCGTCCTGAAGGTATTACTTCGTGCTTGTAAGACACTTCTGCGGAAGAATGCCCAGAAAGCCCTAGAGGAGGTCGGGTTAACCCAGTTGGGTCCCAGACCTTGCCACACATGTGCGGCAAATGAGCAATGAAAGAAGAGATGGATGCTACTTTAATCCGACTAGAGGCAGAGCTGGCAAGAGGTGTCCTCAAATGGTGCCCACCACGCTCCTCACCTTCATAAGGATCATATCACACCTCAGGAGCCAAGCAAAAAATTTGACTTTCACTGGGCAGTCTGCCGACCAAACTAGCCGGCAATCCCTTAAAAAGTCAACATCCATCGGTTGAGCGGTGGAACCGTGGAAGTTAACCTGCGATAAGCCTCCCTCACGGAGAAGGCCCCATCATCCCAACCAATCAAATCCTTGCCAGCTTTCGACTCCCAACCTTCCAAGGCCTGCATCATTGCTTGCAGGTCATCACATCGTTCATCCGAGAGGGCCCCATGGAGGGGTGGGCACTAGGCACCCTCCCAGTAGCTCCAGACCGACGCCTCTTTATCGACAACTCTAAAGAATAGTCATGGGAACCTACTACACAAAGGCCCATCAGCCGACCAGTCGTTTGTCCAGAATTTGAAGTCGACACCATTCCCAAGCACAGGGGTGAACCATCCCCTAATGTTTGACGCTACCGTAGCCAACCCCCTAACGAAAGATGACACCCTAGCTATATGGGAGAAGAAACTCTCCTAAGAAAGCAAGGTGTCGTAGCATCCTCGCATGACCTTATCTAGGAGGCTCTCCTCTCCGCCCACCAACCTAGAGACCCACTTGGTGAGGAGGCTCATGTTTGCCCCATCAACACCCCTAATCTCAAGACCCCCTCCTAAAAGAGCTTGCATATATCTTCCCAGGAGACCAACCTCACTCCCCAACCAGCGTTGCCATAATTGGTCCATAGGAAGTCGTGCATGAGGCTAATGATCTTCTCAACTTGTCGGAGGGGCCCTAAAGACTGAAAGAAAGTAAAACAGCATAGAGGAGAGGGTCACCCTAAGGAGAGTCGGCCTACCTCCCTTGGAAAGCAACTAGGATGCTCATCCTGCTAACCTTGTGTCCATCCGCTCCAAAAGAGGGAGCCAATCCTGCAACCTAAGTCTCATGTCCGTCAGGGGGAGCCCAAGGTAGGGAAGGGGAAGCCCCCGACCTAGTGCCGAGGGCCACCTCACATGCCTGCTGCTCCTGAGAAGACAGGTTGAGGGAAATGAAGGTGGACTACCCATAGTTGATCTGCAGGCCTAGTGCATCCCCGAACATGCGCAAGACTAGGCGAACCCTTAGAGCTTCCAAGGCAGCACTCTCCACAAGTAACAAAGTATCATCCGCATAATGTAGGATTAGAACTTCACAATCATCTCCCACCCTGAAACCTCTGAATAATCCACGGGTGCAAGATCTCATCACAACCCTGACCAGTGCATCTATTGCCAGGACGAAGAGCATGGGGGCCAAAGGGCAGCCCTGTTTAACCCCCGCTGTGACTGCACTCAAACCTTGGCATGGTTATTGTTAAATAACACGAAGGAGGTTGTGGTGACAACACACTCACCCAGGAAATCCACTTGCTCGGAAAACCTCTATTGGCCAAAGAGGACCAGAGGAAGGACCACCACACCATGTCGAAGGCCTTCAACTGAAATCAACCTTCCAAAGGACGGCATGGGTCTTCTATTTTCTTTAATTAGCCAAGGCCTTCGAGGCCAACACAAAACCGTCCAGACCCTGTTCGTCAAAGCCTTAGCGACAATGAGATATGCAACATTGGAGAGCGCAATTGGCCTAAAGTCTTCAATCGCCTCAGCCCCTTCCTTCTTTGGGAGTGGGACAAGAAAGGATCTGTTCAACTTGTCAAAACTAGCATTCCCCCCTTCAAACTCAACCACCATCCGCATTACACCCTCCTTTACAAGTGGCCAGAACTCCTTATAGAAGTGTACAGGAAAACCATCTGACCTCAGGCACCCATTTGTGTTGAGGCCTCAAACCACCACCCTGATCTTGTCCACTGAGAACCCACGCACAAGGGCCTTCGCCTATGGCCTTGAAATGCGCTTGGCATCTTCCCCCATCCACTGCCATGTGCCAGTATCCCACTTCCTGGAGAAGTCTCAGAAGTAACTAGCCGCTGCCCGCCCAACATCCTCTCTCCCACTATGTCGCGTTCCTTCTACCAACAGGTTGTCAATCCAATTCGTCCTTCGCCTAACTGAGGCCATTTGATAGAAGAATTTGGTGTTATAGTCACCTTCTTTAAGCCACTTCTGCCGGGATCTGGTCTTCCACTCCACCTTTGCCTTTTTGTCCTCATCTTGTACCACCTTCATCTCCACAACCCTACGGGATCTGTTCACCTCTGAAAGCTGGCCTTCATCCTCCAATCTGTTAAGTCTGCCAATCTCTGCCAGCGCTTCAATTTTCCTCTACTCTCTCCTTTGCTTCAGTGCCCTTCGATATTCCTTAAGGTGGTCCTTCAGAGAGGCCAACTTCATAGCCAAGAGGGTAGTTGTCAACCCCTTCACCTCCAAGGATCTCCATTTGCACTCAACCATCTCTCGGAATCCTAGTTCCATCAGCCAGGATCTCTCAAACTTGAAGTAGGTGCCAACCTTCTGGCTTTCGTTGGACTGCCAGAGGATGTGTGTGTGGGGGGAGGGGGGGGGGGGGGGGGGGGGGGGTCAGAGAATAGCCTCTCCAACAGTAAGACAGCTGCCACTGGGCAAGCCTCTATGAGCTCCATATTGGAGAGGAATTTGTCAATGTGCAACCACTGGCCACTGCCATTCCTCAAGGTGTAGGAGCAGGAAGCAGGAACAAGGTCGATCAGACAGAAGCATGCTACTTGCCACAAGGTTAGCAAATTGCTCAAAGCCCAGGTCCTGACGACCGTGGCCCTTTGCCTTGTCCTCAATCTGCAGAGTAGTGTTGAAGTCGCCTCCCACTAGCCAAGGACTTCCATGAGCAACAACCCCAAAAGAGGCGAGCTCCTCCCAGAGGCAGTCCTGCGCATGAGAGTCCCGAGTCCCATACATCGTCATCACCACAAGTGAGGCGCTATCTCTCCTGCGGAGGAATCTCGCGGAGATGACATGCTCTCCCACGAAGGAGTCCCCTAGCGACATCAAATCCTCCTGCCATCCAACCAATTGGCCTCCCACGCGACCCACAGCATCGATCTTGGCGTACCCATCAAGCTAAGAACCACCGATCTCCCTCCAGGCCCTGCCATCGTAGCAAGTGAGCTTGGGCTCTTGCAGGGGGACGACATCAACTCTCCACCGCTTGAGATACCCCCCAACACCGCCCTCCTTACAGGGTTGTTAAGGCTCCACACATTCCATGTAAGGATCTTCAACATGGCATGATCGAGCACCCCCTTGACCAGTCTGAAGCCAACCGCACTAGAGACCACCGTGGCTTAAGCATCCTCATCATTATGGTCATCGGCGTCTCCGTCCATGGTCACAATGGTGGCCTGCGACTTGGCATCGATCACGTTGCGTGGTGAGCCAGTCCAGTCCTTCCCATGGTATGACCAATGATGAATGAAACAAATGACCCCCCCTCTTGAAACGGTGGCCTAAGCAAGGATCCCATGCCACCACATCCTGAGCCGCAGGCCTTCTCTTTGATCGACGCTACAAATGCAAGTGGGCAACCATGGCACGCACTCCACCATGGAGAGCACCAAACGCAAGGGCTTCATCATCCACTCCACAACGTCATGCAACCGACTCCTCCGCGTTAGCACCCGACTCACCAAGGTTGAGACCAGCAGAGTCCCTTAACAGTCAACCACTATGAGGTCAGCATCCCTAAAAGCGCTCGCCACAGTCGGGGTCGTCAGCTCTCTCTGTCCAAATGGTCAAGGTCGTCTGCAGATACTCAGCATCCGTAAGAGTGCAAGAAGGATCGACGAGAAGGGGTGAAACCGAGTCATCCTCAGTTGACATGACCTAGGTATCAAGGGCTAAGCCATCCTCGAGGAGGACGGGGGTGCCATCAGAAAAGATGCATTTCGTAACAGTAGGGGGCTCCAAAAAAATATGTAGGGGGTGTAAGGCGCCTTCAAATGAAGGGGCGCAACCCTTCAAAACCCCTACGGGGGTGCAACCTTCCATGTCGCTCGCAGAGCCCCTCTTGAGGGGGTGCGAACCATTTGAGACCCTCACAGCATCAAAGCACAATGAGCACTCCTTGTCAACTGCTCCCGTCGTCAACGCCTTCCCTAGAGCAGCCACATAGCATGCTCCAAGCGCTGCGACACTTTGACATCTACACCCACCGCCAGGACTGCTGTCAGGTTGCCACGTCAACAAGGTCATGCCTATTGGTGCAAAAGTATCATGATCGTTCATCTTGATGATAACAAAACACTTGTGATCTAACATTTGCATTTGAGTTTATAAGTTTTAGGATAATGCAAATGGATACAAGTTTAAAGGAACTCAAGCTCGCATCCATGGCGGATTGGAGGAGCTTGATAGAGGAGAAGGAGCTTCGCTTGGAGCGAGAGCTTGAAAAATGAAGGATATGAAGAATATGATAGAAACATTTGTTCATGTATTCATTTGTACTTTGTTCTTTTTCTTTAAAATTGTTGCAAAGAGCCCAAAGTACCTTATCTTAATCCTAGGAAACCTTACACCTCAGTAGGACTCTTAGACAAACACATAGAAAAATCAGAAAACCAAAATAAGCTTCAGACAGCCTGCTCAGACGTCTGATATGTGACTTTAAGATGTCTGCCCTTTTGTCCAGACGTCCAAACACTTAGGCTAGACTTAGTGCGTTCTGTCCATTGATTTCAGTCGACTAGCCCAGATGCCATTAAAAGACGTCCAACAATAGGACCATTGGACTGTTCGGAGATAATCCTCGGAGATTACCCTATAATTAATTCTATAACACTTTCAGACGTCCATAGAGCATTCCATACGTCTGATAAGTAGACGTTAGGCTACGATCTGACCAAAATCACTTTTATCAGAGGTTTTAGTCGTTAAGCCTCTTGGGAAATCCATTCCCACAAAGGATTGCCTTCCCAGACAACCAAACATCTTGCCAAATGTCCGACTTGTCGTCTGTGCAACAAAACGTTTGATCCCTGTTTCGATCTGGTGAAGACAGGAAGTAACCTGTCTAGAATTAGATGCTTGATTTTTGCCCCAAACGTCTTAAAAGTGATGCTTAGACATCCATCTTGATCCAACCCAATTCATATCATCAACCCTTCTAGATCAGACGACCGACCATCAGATCAGATGATGACCCAGACATCTAACCTTAATACCAGACGTCTGATAACCCTGTCAAAATCATAATGACCTTGATTTCAGCCTGATTTGCCTTGGATCATATCATCAACCATTCTAGATCAGACGACCGACCATCAGATCAAATGATGACCCAGACATATAACCTTAATACCAGACGTCTGATAACCCTGTCAGAATCATAATGACCTTGATTTTAGCCTGATTTGCCTTGGATTTGTTTCCAACGGCTACCTTAGACCTTCCAAGACCTTCCTAAGAATTCCTAAGCCATCTATAAATAGAGGACTCTTTCTTTGTTAAATACAGCCAATAATACTACTTTCCACCACATTTGTGTCAAAAAAAGAGATTAAGTAGAGAAGTGTTGTTGCTCTCCAAGATCTTCTAGTATACACTAGAGAGCACCATCTTCGTTGTGCACCCGCCTCCCACCGTTGCATACGAGAGTGTCGTCGTGCCTTGCGTGGATCACGTTTACCGTGTTGCTAGCCAACGCACTTCCATCGAAGGGAAATTTCTTTTTCCTATAGTAGCTAGATTAACATTAGTATTTTGTGACTCTATAGGACTGTTGTAATAGTGTCTTTGTTGGGTATTCGCATTGCGAATTCCCATCTCCCTTGTGAGACAAAATGCTCCTCGTGAAGAGAAGGGATTTGAGATACACTGCTCTCGTACAAAGTAGTGTCGGTTTGAGGTACGCTACCCTCACGTAAGTAGCATCGGTTGTAAGAGGTTGAACCACCCTCGTTTGAAGTAATTCATTAGCAGATTTAATCTACTAGGTAGATCGGGAAATCCTATACCAAGAGGTTTAGGTATTGGTTTTTACCTAGGTTTGGGTTTCCACCTAAAAATCTTTGTGTATTTATAAGATTGCATATTTGTGTTTTTGTCATATCATTTCTGAATTACTTTTATATCATGCTCGATCTCACCCCTTCCGTCTAGGAAATTACAATTGGTATTAGAGCAGATTCTCGTAATTTCGACGTCACAACCCGTCGAGGATCCAATGAAGGGAATCATTACTGTGACGAGACACGCAAAGGGGCAATCTATCGTCCGACCACCCTACTTCAATGGGAGCAATTACACATACTGAAAACTACGTATGAGGATGTGGCTTCAAGCCACCGACTTTGCATTATGGGGACGATGCGCCCCATATGAAGTCCCGATAAGACCCGAGGGAGGTAACTCGCAACAGCAAATCCGTAAGCTTTCCCTTAACGCGAAAGTGATGAATGCGTTATATTGTACATTAAGCACGGAGGAGTTCAACCGGATCTCACAGTGCACCACCGCATATGAGTTATAGCACTCTAGAGGTAATTCACGAAGGTACTTCTAAGATAAAATCGTCTTAACCCACGTAAACCATCCCCGTTTTGGCTTTCTGTGGTGCGTGCCTTGAAGGAAAATTGGAACTTTTTCAAATCTGTTTTAGGTGATGGAAAAAGCTTTAAGTTTTGGCTGGAGAATTGGGTGCACGGAGGGACGCTTAAAGATAGGTTCCCCCTTGCTTATGCTGCTGCAGCAAATAAAAATGCAGTGGTAGCTGATTATTGGGATGTAGGTTCCCCCTTGCTTATGCTGCTGCAGCAAATAAAAATGCAGTGGTAGCTGATTATTGGGATGTGGATTCGGAGCAGTGGCTGTTAAATATTGGTGAGAGGAATAATCATGAAACAAGAACACGCGTAGAGAATGAACGTCTCATGCAAGAGCTTGCTGCTTTCAAACCCATGCCTCATGAATATGATACATACAAATGGGAAGGTAATTTTTCTACTGCGGCTGCCTATGACAAATTGATAATGTCCTCCAGGATGGCGGAAGATGAAGAAATGGGGAAAAAGCTTTGGAAGTTAAAAATACCATTAAAGTTACAAATTTTCTTATGGCTATGCAGGAGGGATGGTTTGATTACTGGAGATCTGAGGCACAGAAGGATGGGGACCCCAACCCAGTTTTGTTATTTGTGTGGGTTGCATAATGATTCTACAGATCATATCTTCTCTTCATGTGCTATCACTGATTATGTTTGGAGGAGAGTATGTAATGAGTCCTTACCCACCTGGGGAAATTTGTGGAGCTGTCTGGTAGATGGGAATAAGCCTTATATACATATGGTGGCGGTTCTGTGGGCGGTATGGAGGGCTAGAAATGAGTGTGTTTTTCAGGAGACCCCAGCTCATGTGGAAAACATTGTAAATTTTTGCTGGAGGCTCATACAGTACTGGGAGTCGAACTTGTAAATTATTTTTTTTATTATCAATAATAGCTCTCCTGATTTGCTATCGATGATTCGATAGCATTCCTTTCTTTCTCAAAAAAAAAGATAAAATCTTCTAAAATTAATTTACTTAGTCAAGAATTTGAATCTTTTTCCATGAGAATTAATAAATCTTTGAGTGAGATACACATTAAGTTCACTCTTATAGTGAACAACATTAAAGCCTTAGGACCTTTATGAAGGGGGAGCTTTAAGGAAAAGCTCTTCGTTCCCTTAGACCGGAATGGGAACAGAAGGTCACCGCCACAAAAGAAGCAAATGAAGTAGAGGAGCTCAACATGGAGGATCTCTTAGGCAATCTCATGACCTATGAGACGAAAATGAAACAAAAGAACACACCAGAGCCAAAACAAAGGAAGACCCTCACCTTCAAAGTCATGTGGGATAGCGAGATAAGTTCCAACGACAAAGACCTTAGGATTTTTTAAAAAAAAATTTCTAGGTTTTATAGGGATTCAGAGGAGGAGAGTCCAACTCGTTGCTATCATTGCAACAAGAAGAGACATATTAGACCTAAATGTCCTATTCTAAAGAAGGAGACGAAGAAGGAGAAGGAAAAGAAATACAAGAAGAAAGCATTCAAAGCTACTTGAGATGATTCGCCTCGGAGGAGGAAGATCCTGAAGAAAAGAATGAAGTTGCTTGCATGGGTTTCATGACCATTGCAAGTGATGACGAAAATGAAGATGACAACAAAGAGGTAAACATTTTTAATGATTTACAAGAAGCATTTGAGGAGTTGTATGATCTTAGTAAATCATTAAAAGTATAACGTAAAAACAAAAAGAAACGTAGTTTTCTTAAGTCTGAAAGTGAAAGATTAGATATTCAAATTAGGGATCTAGAAATTAGTTCTACCTTGAAGAGGATAACTTGTTAGAAAATAATAACCTAATCAATGAAAATAGCAAATTGATTGAGAAGAACACTAACTTGAAAATTGAACATTCTAGTTTAAAAACCAAGATGCATGTTATGGAAGAAGAACTTGTATGTCATAAGGAAAATTCCAAGAATTTAACGAGTAGACTAAAAAATTTCTCTAATGAAAAAATTAGCACCAGTCATAAGGTTGAGAAAGGATCTCCTTCAAGGAAACCCACTAACAAATCCGGATCCAAATTAACTTGAATACCGAAGAAAGAACTTAAATCTTATTTTGTAGGTTGCAAAGATTTCAACATAAAAGAATGAACCTACAAGATGAAAGATGGTCAACATGAATTAGGAGGACCAAGGAGTAGACCAAAGAGGAAGACAAGAAGACCGACGAGACAATCGGTGGGTGATTGAACCGTCTTGCGTCAACTGCTCGATTGGAGACCGACTCTGATGCTTGGACCTCCAAGTTACGGATGGGAGTCCCATCCATTTTGACCTCAACCTCCATTTGCGCCATGTTATTGGCCTTGGTAAGTGAGGTAAATTTTTTACCTTATTTTTAATCAATATCATTTAGATAGAGGGAGTTAAAAATTTGATAAGCTTTATATCAATCATTAAGGGGGAAAAAGATTTCCTTCGTTTAGATAAGGGGAGACCTTAGAAACATAGCTGTTTTTCCATTAGAAGGGGGAGTTTTTTTTTTTTGAAAAGTCAAAGAGCGGTTATCCAAGTGATAACCATCCAAATTCATTTCATTCCAAAAAATCGGATTACATCATGTATTACAAAATAGATCTCTAGAAAACTACCTAGGAGGAAATCAAAGAAGTAAAATTCTCAACATAGGATCTCTCTCCCCTTAAAATCACCCAATTCCTTCCAAGCCAAACTCCCCACAAGACTGCTAGAACCTTGGCTCTACCCTTGGATCTGAAAGTGATCCCTCTGTCACATACATTGCCTCTACGGAACGAGGACCAGAAGGCAATCACATCCCGATGGGCAATCCAATCGATCCCCATTCTTTGCCAAACCTGCAACACAAAAGGACATTAGAAAAATACGTGCTGGATGTCCTCCTCAACTCCACCACAGAGAGGACAATTTAGGTCATCCGTCTGGCTCCACCTCGCTTTCCATCTCTTGGTCACAATTCTCCCCCTTCTCATTAACCAAGCGAAGATCTTCACCTTCAAAGGGCATTCCACCATCCAGAGCAATCTGCAACCCCGCAAGAAATCAAAGTTCGTGTTGACCATGCCACTCCCCAATCTGCAGAAAACCTTTCCCACCAAAAAGTCCCCTTCCTCCCAAGAGAAAGTATCGTGACCATCCTCCGGTGCCCAACCTTCTAGCTCCTGTAACTGCTGAAACTCCTCACACCTCTGGTCCGAGAGACCCCCCCCAAAAAAAATCGGGCACCAAGTACCATTCCAACAACTTCCCACCCTGGCTTCCGAGTCCACAACACTTCCAAAGAGGCGAGGTAACCTATCACCAAGGGTATAGCTAGCCCCCTACCGGTCGTCCTGCCAAAAACAAAAAGCATCACCTTACCCCAACGTAAGGCAAAAGAAAACACGCACCTTCCTTGCCATCGTTGCCAAGCCCCTGAGAAAGTGGGAGGCTCCTAAAGGAGGGGAAATCAATGGCCCCCATGATAGAAAAGGGCCATAACACCACAGCATAACATCGCCGAAGAGCCCCTATTCCTGCCCCATCAACTTGGCAATTCACTTCGTAAGGAGGCTAATGTTTACCATGCCCACATCCCTAACCTCCAAACCCCCTTCCTGAATCGATCTACATACCTCCTCCCAGGCTACCAACCTCGCCCCCTTGCCTGTTGACCCCACATTTGCCCAGAAGAAATCCCTCATCAAACCCGAGATCTTCTCAATCTGATGCGACAACCTGAAGACCGAAAGGAAATAAGACGGTATAGATGCTAGAATCGTCTTCATTAAAGTCAGTCTTCCACCTCTAGAAAGGAGTCTGGAAGATCCCCCGGCCAGCCTCCCTCCATCCTCTTCAGCAGAGGAAACCAATCCTATACCCTGAGCCACTGATCTAATAGCAGAAGTCCCAGATATGTCAAAAAGATGTAGAATGCTATTCATGCTTTCTTATGTCAAAAAGGGGGTTTTAACCCAAATTAGTAGAGCATGTTTTAAGAGAGAGTTTAAAATAAAATAATTAAAATTGATTAAACCTTTTTAATAATGTTAAAAAGGAGAATTTTTTTGCTTAATATTTGTGATTTTGTCATCAAAAAGGGGGAGATTGTTAACGCAAGAGCACCACAATCACTAATTTTGATAATAACAAAACACTTGTGATTTAACATTTGCATTTGAGTTTATAAGTTTCAGGATAATGCAAATGGATACAAGTGTGAAGGAGCTCAAGCTGCATCCATGACGGATTGGAGGAGCTTGATAGAGGAGAAGAAGCTTCGCTTAGAGCAAGAGCTTGAAGAAGAAGAATATGATACATACATTTGTTCATTTATTCATTTGTACTTTACTCTTTTTCTTTAAAATTGTTGTAAAGAGCTCAGAGTACCTTACCTTAATCCTACAAAACCTTACACCTCATTAGGACTCTTAGACAAACACTTAGAAAAATCAGAAAACCTAAATAGGCTTCAAATAGCCTCCTCAGACGTCCGATCTGGACTTCAGACGTACGATATGTGACTTTAAGACATCTGACCTTTTGTCCAGACGTCCAAACACTTAGGTTTGACTTAGTGCGTTCTGTCCATTGATTTCAGTCGACCAACCCATAGTTCAGATATCTTAGGAGACGTCTGATGCCATTAACAAACATCCAACAATAGGATTGTTAGACTGTCAAGAGATAATCCTCAAAGATTACCCTATAATTAATTCTATAACACTTTCAGACGTACGTAGAGTATCTCAGACATCTGATAAGTAAACATTAAGCTATAATCTGACCAAAAGCACTTTTGTCAGATGTTTTAGCAATTAAGCCTCTCGGGAAATCTATTCCCACAAAGGATTGCATTTCCAGATGACCAGACATCTTGCCAGACGTCCGACCTATCGTCTATGCAACAAAACACTTGATCCCTGTTTCGATCTGGTGAAAACAGGAAGCAACTTGTCTAGAATTAGACGTCTGATTTTTGTCCCAGACATCTTAAAAGTGATTCTTAGACGCCCTTCTTGATCTAACCTAGTTCAGATCATCAACCCTACTAGATCAGACAACCAACCATCAGATCAAACAATGACCTAGACATCTAACCTTAATACCAAACGTCTGATAACCCTGTCAGAATCATAATAACCCTGATTTTAGCCTGATTTATCTTGGATTTGTTTCCAATAGCTACCTTAGACCTTCCAAGACCTTCCTAAGAATTCCTAAGCCATCAATAAATAGAGGACTCTTTCTTTGTTAAATACGGCCAATAATACTACTTTCCACCACATTTGTGTCAAAAAAGAGATTATCAAGTAGAGAAGTGTTGTTGCTCTCCAAGATCTTCTAGTATACACTAGAGAGCACCATCTTCGTTGTGCACCCGCTCTCCCACCGTTGCATACGAGGGTGTCGTCGTGCCTTGCGTGGATCACATTTATCGTGTTGCTAGCCAACGCACTTCCATCGAAGGGAAATTTTTTTTTCCTATAGTAGCTAGATTAACATTAGTATTTTGTGACTTTATAGGACTATTGTAATAGTGTCTTTGTTGGGTATTCACATTGCAAATTCCCATCTCCCTTGTGAGACAAAATACTCCTCATAAAGAGGAGGGGTTTGAAGTAGACTACCCTCGTACAAAGTAGTGTCGATTTGAGGTATGCTACCCTCGTGTAAGTAGCGTTGGTTGTAAGAGGTTGAACTACCCTCGTTTGAAGTAGTTCGTTAGTGAATTTGATCTACTATGTAGATCGTGAAATCCTAAAGCGAGAGATTTAGGTGGTGGTTTTTACCTGGATTTGGATTTCCACCTAAACATATTTGTGTACTGATGAGATTGCATATTTGTGTGTTTATCATATTATTTCTGCATTACTTTTGTATTACGCTTGATCTCACCCCCTCCGTCTAGAGAATTACAATGCCACCCATCCACTTCCACGTCAGCACGTCGCTCCTCTTGGGACACATCAGCACCTCACTCCTTCGATCGATGCACCGGTCACCAAACCCTAGCAGTGGTCACTGCACTGATCTCCAACAGACCATCCCGAGCGACGACCACCTCATTGAAGGCTCGTGTTGCCACGCCATCAATGCATCTGCAATTGACCACCCAAGAGAGGCCCTTGTGTTGGAGCAGTACCGCCTCCAATGGGGAGGCACCCAACTTCAATTCAACAACCGCCTCAACGGGCTCCAAAGATAGCCCAGTCCCGTGAACCTCCCGAAGGTGCATGAAAGGGGAAACGACAGCCTCAACCATGACCATAGTATGCAGCCAACAACGAACCCCGTCGCCCCACCATGGACGCAAGGGAGTTGCCAGCAAACCGCACCTCCCTACAAGTGGCACTCCAAGAAGCAAAGTCGCTCCCGTGAGGAGGAAGTCAATCCCAGCACAAGGAAGCACCCCGACCAAAGAGGTAACACACTCAACCTCGAGCCGACCTTCAAGCTTTCTCTAGCCCACGCGAAGATCACCTCTAGTTCCACTTTCCCCTACACCACTTCACCAACGAAACCATCGGCGACCTCAGTTTCCAGGCCTTCCACCTCCTTTGACTAAGGGGCAGCCACCTTTGCTAAGGGGACCAAGGCTGGAGGTAGCCGGGGGAGGGTGCACGGCTAAACCCTCCTCTGCACATGCTTGGAGGTTGCCTTTCGATGCCCAACACCTCCACAAGTCCAACACTTAGGGGGGATCCTTGCATTTGCCCGCCCAGTGACCAAGATCAAGGCAGCGAAAGCACCTCCGCTTGCAATCAAAGGCACCCTTGGTCCCAGCCCTTCTTTCTCTAAGCCGTAGAAGGCCCTTCTCCCGGCGATGCCGCCTGCTAGAAACTTACATCCAACCTCCATCGTTTGCGACCTCCCCTTCTCTCAATACTTCTGCCCTCACCACAGGCGAAGACCCCTGCCTGCTTGTTGCCCTTCAAGGGGTGGCACTCTGTCGCGATCGAATCCTATGCTCGCGTTCGCCCTCCTCTCCCTCCTTTCACCCCCTTTCTCCCTGGTTGCACTCATTCACAAATTATAATTATTTGACCAAGAACTTGAGTGAATCTTTTAACTCATGGATTTCTGAAGAGATGCAACTACTCATTTGTGAGTTAATTGATTGGTTAAGACAAAAAATGATGACCTTGATGGATGACAGAAGGAAAACAACCTCACAATGGGTGTTTTGCTTGCAATAGCTATGGGATACATTAAAATTCTTTCTAGGGATTTGCAAGGTTTTATTATGAGAAGATGTGATGATAATAATGTGAAAGTGGAGTGTTCATCAAGGAGACATGTAGTAAAATTGAATGAGAGACATTACATATAGAAAGTAGCAAGTTAGTGGCCTTCCATTTACACATGCAGCAATACCCATTGGTAGCAATAGCATTAGAGGGTTGAAAGGGATAATTATGTCAACCATTACTATAAAACTAACACCTACAAGTTGTCTTATGCTAAAGGAATTACCCCTTGGCTAACAAGAACTAATGGCAAAAGGTTGAACTCCCGTATATTGTGAAAACCCCACATTTTATGAGACCTCCTGGAAGGCTAAAGAAGAAAAGAATTCGTAGCAAGGATGAACAGACACAGAATCTGAGGCCAAAAGCTAGGTGCACGAGGTAATAGATTTGGGTAGTTATTGTTCGGATAACCACCCGTTTATTTTTCAAAAAAAAAAAAAGCTAGGTGCACGAGGCACGGTGGTCTTGAACGATACAAGCGCACATATAAAGCACCACTCAATCTACTAGAACCCTCATCACAATCCACATCTCAGCCTCCATCTCAGACCAACACTTAATTCTCCCCCTGAAGGGTTGGTACTCAAGTGGATTCAAGCATTGCTTCACGTAGGTATCATTTACCTGGCTTATCATCCAAGCCATGGTGTTATCATTTGAAATGGTATAAGTATTTACCAATTGAAATGATGTTACAATGGTGTTACTATTTGAGGACCTACTAGGAAGTACAAGAAGAGCAAACGACCTTGAAGTGAAACAAAGGAAGAGAGGAAAACCCAAGAAAAATGAGGTCAGTTTAATACCTAATGAGCCTATTTGCAACCTAAACTAATGACCATGTAAGTGCAACCAATTCCTAACTTATGTTTTCTTACATTTCGATGGTTTAGACCATTCTAATAGGAATGTTTTTATGATATAGGTTTGGTCATTCTTATCTTTGGGTGTTTTTTGCTTAGTTACATAGATGGGTTGAACTCATATGCAGGTAATATTTTGCTCTTTTACATTGTATATGATATTGTTGGATTCATGACTAGAGAAATGCATGAAGTTACTAATGGTATACCTTTTCTTTTTTCGTATTTTGGGCACATTTTGGATAGGTCATTTGGCTATAGCATGCTGTTGTTGGGCAGTCCATATGGGACTGACTTATTAGTGTCATGTTTCATTTCTGAAATGACATTTTCGACAGTTAGTTTAGATATGATATTGAACAATCTTATTTCTTGGATATTTCCTATGTTTGAACAGGTTGTCATTTAACGATTAGAGTTATAGTATGCTTCAACAGTTTCTATTTGAAAGATTGTTGGACAGTCCACTTAGGACTTCTTCATGCAACGTTCCATTTGGACAGTTTCTATTGTTAACAGGTTCGTGGACCATCCACTTGCAAATTCTTTGTCTTCTCCACTACACTAACAGGTAAATATATACTTCTGGGCCTGCTGCTATCATCAAAATTTGTTCCTGTTAGTAATAGATCAATATATACTTCTGGGCCAGCTGCTGCTATTAGGACCAGGTTTTGATTGATGATGTCATTCTTTTCAATAGGAGTTTTTGGATTATTTCTCTCTTCCCTAATATATGCATTGGGAGAGATTTAACCTTTTTGCCTTATTTCTTCAGCTCTAAAACCATGATTGCATGCCTTTTATAGTAATTTGAAGGATGGCTCTGCTTTTTCTTTTCTAGAATTTCCAACAAACAAGGCTAGTTCACTCTGTCACCGATCAGCCTGTTTTTCCCCAATTGACAACTCTTTTCCGTTGTATCTATGATTTGAGCTACTAATATGAAAGTTTCCTGTTCAAAGCAAATTTACACGTAATTACTTCTTATACAAGTGTAAAGTTACAAGAAATTCCTTTCCCACAACTCTTTGTTCCATTTGAATAGTTTCTATTCTTAACAAGTTCTTGGACCATCCACTTGTAAATTCTTTGTCTTCTCCATTACACTAACAGGTAAATAGGAAAGATATCAAAGTTGAACAAGGCAACATAATATTGTGAACTTCAAATATTGTCCTTATAGGCATTAACTCTTTGTGAACGATACTAAATTTGTGTTGCTTCCCCAGCGATCGGGAGGGCTGGAACTGCACTTGAAGGGAGGTAGCTGCCTATTGGGGCTGCAATTGCACTTGAAGTCCGAACTGCAATTCTTGCAGTATTAGCAATTGCATCATTTTCCATTAGAATTTGAATGCCTTCCGAGCTTAATTCTACTTATGTGTTTCCATTATGTTATTTCAATAGGTATGTAGAAATCCAAGGTGGGGACGGTGCTAAGAGAGTTACAGCAAAGATGCATCACTTTCATTTAGCACTATTGAGGTAACTTAATTGCTTTCCATTCATGCTTTCACATGTACATCGTCAATGCACTTTGAAAGGCCAAGAACATAACCATTACTTTAGAGTACAATATCAACTCCTTCACGAGCATTTTCACTTTTAGCAGTTTATTGTTACTCATTCATCTTCTCTTTCAATATTGGCATTTCCTCTGGCAAATCATTTACTTGTTTCTCTCTAATTTCATCCATCTCACTTTTATCTCATATTTGTATGGATGACTCACCCAATTAAAGAACGTGCAACTCCCATATTTGCAAGTGTCAAATTATTGTCCTTTGCTCCATATTTGCTTTGACGTCTTCACAACAACGGGAAGATGGCAAGAGCACTCCTCTTAAAAAAGAAAAAAAAGATGGTGAGAGCACATCACAGGTGGACCTCTGGATGAAGCTTGAGAAGAAGAATCCATGAAGTCTACACCATTGTACATTTTATTAAAAAGAAAACCTTGATGAAAACAATGTAATTTTCCCTAGGAAATGAAAATGTTTGTGAAAAAGCTCGTTACATTTCTCCATACCTATTAAGATGTAAAAACCACCCTTGTACTTTTAAAAAGATCAATGACATGATAAGTATTTCCTTCCCTTCATTCTATGTGCAAATTGTAGCCCAACAGCAGCTTTAAATAGGTTGGAGAAAGGGAAAGGTCGTTGGAATAACAGCTACTTTCTAAGGATATTTCTGTCTTTTCATATATTAACAGGGGTATATACTGTCAAAACACCTAATTTAGGGTGGTTGATGTAACTTGCATAATGGCTACTTTCCAAGAGAATTAATGGTCATTAACGCCAGGCAGTAGCAGAGGTTAACTAAGGGGCATGAACTACTCTAGTTAGATATTTTTGGGGGATATATATGTAATTAAGAATTAAATGAAGGCATATGTGTATTTATGTATATTACTAGATACATATATGCCAAAACCTCTTAAAAGAATGATGAATATAGGATTTAGAATACATGAAGATTATTTACCAATATTTATGCAAGAAAATATGGCGACTCGGAGATGGAGTAAGAAAGAGGGAAATAATTAGAATTGAGAACAAGCCCCAAAGATGGAGACCAAGAAGAGAGCCACTTGTGTCTGAATAATATACGATTCAGACAATTCATTTAGTCCACATAATTCTGACTTGGTCAGATGACTTAGATCCAATTGTTAACTAAGATTAAAAACTTTGAAATCTAATATACTCAGATCTTCAAGATTGATGATAAATAAGAAATGCATAAGTACCATATGTGGAAAAGGTCAACTCAGCCCAAAAGTTGGAAATATCCACTAAGAAAAGGGCCTATGTTTGTGTAATCGTAAAGGGAGAAAGGATCGAGTCTTAAAATCCTAGGAAAGCAAAAGGGATCCACTTATTAGATAGGAGACTTGGAAAAGGCCACTCAGCCTATGCAAATCAAAAATCAAATAAAGGCAATAAGCCTAAAAGTGAATAAAGGCAACAAGGTTGATTAAAATTGCAAAATGACCCTTGAGATCATGAAAATTACATGCAGGTACCATATATGAGTTACAATGGATCTAGACAATATTTTGGATAGGTTCATTGTAACAAACATGACATGTAAGCAGGAAGGACACATCGGCTTTGACAAAGTCAAAGATGGACATATGGCAAGAGAAGATAGGGCCACATGGAGAAAAGCTTCCAGAAGAAGAGAAGATTCCAAATGAAAATTCTCCCATCCTTGAAATCTATAAAAGGGGGTAGAAGGTAACGATAAAGGCCTTTTGGGTGATTGGTAATCTTACTCTAGCTATTGGCAATTGTTCTCCAAGTTCTAGAGAAGGCTCGTGCAAGTCATACATCCAATAATCAAAGGTGACTTTAGGAAGTTTATGTCAAGTTATAGGTCAAATGTAACAACTTAGTATCAAACTAGATATTGCAATTGAACCATGAAAGACGAATTTTCTTATTCCAATTCCATTGAGATGAAGTAGTTATATATATGATTAATTGAGATCTTTAGTTTTCTCTTCGTGAGATTTCATATGAATATATGGAGCAAGTCAAGATTTGCTTAACTTGATTTTTGCGAATTGAATCCTTATTTAGATTACTTACGAATTTGATTAAAATAGTCTTGTAATTACTTCTTGGAAATTAGTCAACCAAGCCATGTGATTAAGCATTCTTTTCAAATAGATTCAGTTCTTTATTAATTGAAATTATGAATGTCTAAATCGACTCCCTGTTTTGTGAAATAGATGTTCTATTCATCACGTTGTAATATAATTCCGTACTTGTTTAACTTTAATAGCATATATTCTTCCTATAAACAAGATGAGCACTCGTGTAATTTCAATTTACCTTATTCCTCTACTCCATGTTCGATTTGAGGGAAGATCTCTTATTAATACATACTTGAATTAGTTCAAGGTCTTTCACTATTACCAACCCCTTCCTCCCCCACCAAGAAGCCGCCCTCCCTCCTTGCCCTTCTAGCCGTAATACCACCTTCAAGTGCTTGGCTTCCTCCCGGCCATGAGCTCCCCACCTCTTGTGACAACCTCCACCTCCCCTCCTTTGGTGATTCCTTTTATGCTTATGGCATCTCCCTTAGCCTTGATTCCTATGTATACATTGTGAATGCTTTGCTTAACCTCTATTGAAGCTCTTTACGCTAGGTCAGCCATGCTAGGGAGGGAAGGAGGAAGAAAATGGAAGAAGGTGGAGGTGGAAGAAACAAGGGAGAAATAAATAAATAGGTTTATAATTAGGTTTTTTTCATTCATTTTAGGTCTGAAACCATTAACCATCAAGAAATTAGCCAGCAAAGACAGAGGTGTACATATAAATGGAGTATTTGTGTAAATATTGAAAATACAGCAGTAATCATGTGATATCAGATGTATATTCAATTTACAAAAAAACCCAAAAGCGATTAGAGTGATCCATGTTTATCCTTTTTCTTTTGTTTTTATTTTTTTGTTTTTTTTGAAAAAGGAGTGGTAGCAGAAAGTTTTCTACATGGACTTACCATACAAGAAATTGGAAATATTGGGGTACAAGTTTGTGCGTGGTGCACCTAGTTTCTTATGTTGCCACAACAATGACAAAAACAACATGCCTAGGTTATCCAGGATTAGGTTGGAGGCACTGAGGAGGATGTCTATTGAACTATCCCAATTAGGCTACGTGTCCAGGAATGTGTGGTAAGAAACTACAGAGAACTTGACAATCAAGACAACTTTATAGCAAGGAGGGCCAAAAAATCAAGACGGAGGATATTGTACGGTTGAGAAGAGGATAACTACATGAATGTTATAAAGAGGGGGAAACAAGTAAAAATGAGTGAAGAGGCCCATGTTTAACCATAGGACCAATGCTGGAAAGACAGCAAGGGATAATCACCCAGGCTGGCAGGGGCAGTTAATGAAAGGATCTCCAGACGCCCTGTTCAGACTATAAGATATTCCAGAAAGCACATCATGCAGTAACTACAGATTACATGATCATAACGAATCAGATTGAGCAGTAGTCGCTATAGCCCACTCAACTCATCGGAGTCAACAGGGAAAAATTCCGTTGATTCAATTTGACATATCGAGTAACATACTACAAACTGCAAAAGGAAACCTCTGATCCTGCTGGTCAAGGTCATCTACTATTCAACACATAACTACCACATCTGATTCCACAATTTTGTTTCTTTCCAGATCCCTATATCCTCATCAAGCGCCCCCGATTCGACCGCGAGGGCCAAAGAAGCAGCACGATCAACACAGATCAAGCACACACGCGACGAGCTCGCACTAAGTCGCGGGGAAGTCGAGGATCCTCACAGATCAACGCAGACTCCACCATGACCACTGGATCAAACGATCGGGACATCGAAACATACAGCGCAACTGGATGAATCAACTCACTTTTCGAAAAAAACAAGAAACTGGATGAATCAAATCGAGTGGAGAGAGCGATCGTGGGGGGATGAGAGGGGCTATACCGCATTGAAGATGGAGTGGACGCCGCCGCCGCCGGGGAGGTCGGAGGCGGCGATGATGGTTACGTGGAGCTTCCCATGGAGGAGGATCTGAGCCATGGCGAGCGTATCTCCTGTGGAGCTCGGTGCGGACGGGGAAGCGTGGGGGAAGATCTGAACGAGAACGAAAGTGGGAAAGCAAACTCAAATAGACACATACTGGTAGAATGGCCCACAAAATTTGGGGTTTCTTTCGACCTGACGCTTGGATGATTTTCTTTTTCGCTTTTTTTAATCTAATTAAGAAGAAACGGCTTGGGTAGACCTTGCCGACTCGTCCTTTTTCTAGATCGGTTCCGAACCCTGATGTTGAGCTCGTGCGACCCCATTGTTGATCCATATCCATCCAAAATATTCTGTTGGATATGGTGACAGGGAGACCAGACTGTATTATAAAAATAATATAGTATACTTTAATCTCTCGATCCCACCGGGTGGAATAATAGGGACCTTTTTTTTAAGGAGAGATTTAAGTTGAAGTCTCTTCCTCCACATTTGCATTATCCAGAGAGGATTGATATATATACGTGATGATCAATTAATTTTTAATTTATTCAAATGAAATTTTGAATCATTAAAAAAATATATATTATAAAAATATCAAATGGTCAAAAAAAAAACATATCTAATAATAAATAAATAAGAATAAAATCCAATGGTAAAGAGATATGTTTAGACTAGTCGTATATGTACGAAAGAGTTCATCGTCCTATACATGCATTCCCACAAGAGCAAGAAAGAAGGATCTCCTTTCTTGGGACCTTATTAAAAATACAAGATCACCAAAGAAAAGGGAAAACACCATAAAATTGACACACGGATCCTAACTTGCTCCAAACACTGAATAAAAAACTCTCCAAGCAAGAAACAGAGGTTAGAAGCTTATGTGGTGAGCATGGATGATAGTGTAAATGACTTATTGTCGAGAACGCGAGCCTGTGTATCCATGAAGAACTCCATACACTCTGCAATGTCTCCCTCCTAGATTACCTTAATCAGGTAGCTAAAAAGGTATCTTCCTGCTCAAATGTGTCACTTTCATACATTTTCCAGTACTTGCCTGCAGTTATGTTCATTTTTTATATGCACTCGAGACTCTCAGGATGGCAAAAGACTTCATCCGACATGTCAAGGTGTTCATACCATAGCACCATTCAGAAACCATGGACTTATCCTTGAGCTGTTTCTCTGGCAACCAGATGGTATGGTTGGTATGCACCTATAGCAGTTTCTGAGTCCCTGCCTCCATCCATTGACCTTTGGTTGTTGTTAGCTGATCCTACAATGATATACTCATCATCAACTAAGAAACATTCGAATAAAAGAGGTTAGAGTAGGATATTAAGATAGTTAATTCAAGTAGTAAAGTGCCAAATGTCATAAAAATTGAATAAACTAATGTGTTTGAATGCTCATGCAACTGCTTTTGCAACCAATGGGGATTGTGTCATCAATGTTATTCATATCTATGTTTGAATGTACGTATTTTAGTTCAATTTAGAGTAGATATCCATTTGTTTAAAAAAAAATCCCTTATCGAACTTGAAATAATTGGTGGCAGGGCCTTGGAATACTTAGCTTTTGGTTTTGTTTTTCAAGTAGAGAACTCATTTGCTTATCTATTGACATCATATTCAACCTTTGTATTTTCCTAACGTAGACACGTGTACTTATTGACAAAGTGTGAAATTTTCTTTTATCTTACAACAAGAGGATTAATTCTTGCTTGGAAATTAATTTGGCAACTCGCTTCCACATAAATAAAACTGTGTCGTGTATTGATAAAAGGGCTTTTTGGTTCAGAAGTGACTCCAAAATCAGCTAATCCTTGGTAGATAAAAACGAGCAAATCACCTTTGGAGGAAGTGCTTCATTTCTAATGAACATAAAAATGGGCATTGATTAATGGGTAGACAACGTATGACTATTATTACTTTCTTTAGTGAAAAATGTTTCACGGTGTAACACATGTCGTGAGTTGTGCCTCTCGCTTACGTGGAAAGAGCAGCTAAATAAGGTTCATACTGAAGGTTATATATGAGAATTTCTCTAATTTTGTCGGCATGTGATGTCTAAAGAGAATAGAAATGTAGGTAGCAAATAGTCTGAAATACTATTAAAAGTTAATAACTATTTAAAAATCATCATTTCTGAATGAACATAGATCATGAATCGTCTAGCCCCTTGAGCCCACATGTAATTTGTGTCTGGTTCAAGTTGTTCCTTGGGCATGTGTTCACCATCATACTTTAGCTCCTGATTTCCAAGACAAAAGAAGGTAAGATAATATAAGGGATTTTCTTCAAGTCCCTTTAAATGGAGAGCACAAGTGATGTCTACATACATCATTTCCATGGTCCTTCTTTGTCAATCTAATATTGCTTGAACAAATCCGCTCTCCGACACTCCTTCAGGACACATTGGTACTACAACATATAGAGTAAAACATTCACCTGCTTCAATTTTACTAACAATCTTTAGCGACAACTCTTTTGGCACAAGATTCAATGCTCCAATATCTGCTACATTGACGTCATCACCAGGTTAATTTCCAACCAAAAGAACTACCAAGGAAGTATTGGTTTTCAATGTAAATAAAATTCTTTGCCCTTCGAATTGCATTTATATATGCATGTTGTACACTTTGATCAATAATTTTGTCCTGCCTACTAACAAGACCTACATTACCTGCTTCTTGAGAATCACTAGGAAAATCGAATGCAACCCCTCCTTCAATGGATCTAAATAGCTGAACGTTTCAGGTCTCTTTGTCCTTGGGAAACATTACAAGAGAAGGTGGAATTATAGAATCAGAAAGATCTTTGAGGTTTAGAAGAAGATATTTACCACACTAGTGTCTCCATCTTTGTTCGAAGTTGTATAAGATGTCCCATGGGACGTGGCCTTCTAGCCTACAGTGAATATCATGCCAAGGTTCTCTAGGCTCTCCCTTTCTAATTGAAGCACCAGGAAAATTTGGTTAATGAAAGTCAGCATAATGGGTAGTATCAAGTGTCCTGAATAAGGAATGAAATGGTGTGTCATATTGTCCATCACAAAGATCTAAGCCCCCAACAAAGCTCACTATCCTCCTCCTCTTGTCAGAACTTCTCTTGGGCATCTCACCATCAACAACAACAATCTTTTGGTGATGAGTAACCATAGTAGCGATTTGCAGGTTTTCAACAATGGTCCCTCCATCATCAAGATTTCGGGGGGCAAAGAATGCACTCAACAGGGCTACCTTCAAAGAATTTATTGGTCTCATCATCATGGGTTGCCATGATACCTTCTTTCTTGAGGAATCCTCCGGAGGTTCTATCATCCCAAACAAGCAAGAGAACTCGAACACCTTCTTCAGCCTTCCTCTTTAACAATTCTCCCAGAGTGATATCCCTACCAGGTTTCTACCTACTCAAATCCCTTATCAAAGTGATCTATGTAAAGACTGACCAACCGATAATGTATATCAAGTGTTTAGCATTGGCTATTGCGTCAAAGATATCTTCCTAGCACCTGTGAGCCTTGTATTTTCCTTCTGAGAGGAAGATATAAGGGATGAAACCATCAAGAATATGAGCATCCTAATAAAGTGTAACCTTGCAACCTTGCCTTTGAGAGAAAAAGGTATAGGGAATGCTTGGATACTTAGGGCTATATATTCCATGTCCCAAATTGCGGTCCTTTAAGATATTCAAGAATTGAATTTTAACATGGATTTTTGATCCTTCACTTAAAGGGTTATGGTCTTCATCGTATGTATCAAGATTCTTTCCAGTGGTTCCCTATCTATTACATCCTATATGAGCCCTTCCAATGAGTTGTGGATTGAATGCTTGGAATAGTGTGAATGCAATAGTTTTGGTCACGTGGGTGCAATGAATATAAAAAATATAATTCCAACTTGGGTTCGATAGTTCATGATCAAGATGCCTAGTTGTTTCAACCGTGGCATTATCCAAGTTGATGGTTGCATAGACACTAGTGGATCCATCTCCTTGACCAACGACTTTAGCTTGCTACAAAATTAGAAAACGAGCATGATGCTAGCAAAATAACAATGAAGTTGGAATCAACAACCAAGCATTTTCCTTTAGAAATCTCTTACAAAAGCTATCCTTCAATGTTGTTTGTCTTAGTTGCAAGCACAAGACAAGAGAATATGCACAGTAGCATGTGAGAATATTTAGAATGCAAGACATTGTAGATAGATAGTCAAATGTTAGACATACAAAACAAAGCTAACTTGCTACGGGCATTTGTGAAAATATGAAAATTAAAGGTTCTATCCATAACATTGAAAGTATTTTCCATCATCAAAGTATAGGATAAAATGCAAAGTGTTGGACAGTCCAAAAAGAAAGACTAACGTTGATGGACCCTATCCAAAGTGTGTTTGGAGTATGGAATCTTAGATTATTTTTAAAATTATCCTAGCATAACTTCCAGCAAGTATAGATTCACATAAATAAAAACAAGTGAGATGAAGGAGAATGGTAAAGAAAGTGAATCAACAAAGTTGAGAGCCAGGCAAGGTTGCTACAAGTTCCTTTTGTAAGGTTACGGATGGAGATGTTGATCATTTATTTTTCACTTGTCCCATAGCGAAGAGGGTCTCATAGGAGAATGGTGTGGAGAGAATCAACCATAGTTCATTTTAAGGTTTTTGGAGATTTTATACATAAATGCAATCCAATTGGCCTGCACGGTTCAGATTGAGAGAAAATAAATTTCACCTTTCGCAATCCTTTCATCCATGTGGAAAGAAATGGAGTAGTTTTTTATTCATCACAACCATATGCTAACAACATAATCCTATAGGGTGAAGACTTTTGTTACTAAGTAGAGATGGTTTTTAAGCATATATTGTAATGACTTTTGATGAATGATGACACACTACCAATTTTGAATATATTTCTTTTTTGCTTCTAAGAAAAAGTGTACTTTCTTAAGCACCTCAAAGCTACCAATTTTGAATATATTTCTTTTTTGCTTCTAAGAAAAAGTGTACTTTCTTAAGCACCTCAAAGCAAGAGTTTATCAGTACAGTTATAATCATCTACCTATATCCAACAATTGTAAGAATAAAACTGTATATGTATAATGTTTGTATGTATGCATGTCTGTACATTCTTTCTCATACCAAAGTATAAATGCCTTTCAATGTAGCATCCGCCATGCCATGGATAATCACGTGCTAGTTGTACTTTCTTGCTACACTGCCAGCCATCTATCACATAATTGATTGCAACTTCCTAGCATTCCTACTACCAAAGCTACGCATCAAATCAGATATTCAAAATAATTGCCACCTTAAAAACATTCCGTTCTTCATTCGCCATTCTCTACAGCTAGCTTGTTGTTGCAACAAAGTGAAAACATGCTAGACCAAATGAAGATGCCCAACTCCTGTAAGAAGTGTGCCAAGGCAATAAGTTCATAGATAAAGATATGGGGGTCTAGGAAAAGTCTTGCCCTTCTTGATAGACAATGCGTTAAATCATTCTCATTGGACCTAATTACTCACGGAGGCAATGAGGGTCAGCAGGGGGCAAATGCCCCCAGGTCTTGTGCGCAATTACATGGGATATTGAGGTTCTCAATGAAAAAATTTCAACTAAGGATTCCTACCTCCATTCTTGCCCCTTCCATGTATTTGGACTTATTAAGAAATAAAAGATACTCCATAAATTTCCATGTGAATTGCTTTTATAATTTCTTACTTTACCCTATTCCCCCTTCCTGCAATGCCATCCCTGATCCCACCGTGATTCGGCCCCACGTATGTTTCTTTTTGGTAAACTTTTTGCTTTAACGGATCGTGTACACAGAATTGGACTCCTCCCCTAACCAGAAAAGTAGGCCCTGTGATCGGGAGTGGGTTCGTTGTCTACTTGTGTTCCATCTAAGGGTTGTCATGTTGCTACCTCGAATTGTGTCAAAAGCTGTGCCATGTTAACAATGGCGTTCGATTTTCCCAATCCCTCATCTCTCTTGATTTTTTTTACTTATACCCCTCTCTCTATTAGAAATATTATATATGGAATCACAAACTTTCTTCAATACCTACCATGCTAAATTTAGTGTGTCTTTAATATTAAATTAAGTAATTTGTTCTATCATTTTATTTTAAGGTACTTGTTCTACTAGTTTTGCATCCTTCGATTCTCAAATCATCAGATCATTTTTTAATTATTTTCGTTCTACTAGTTTTGCAAAATAACTTGTCTTTAATTATCAAATATACATTAGGATCCTTATGAAATTTATAACAACCATATAAATATTCATTGTATGGTGGTAAATAAAGTTTTATGATAATGTGTATATACATTTTGATTTGTGTCCCCTCTTAAAATTTTTGTTGGCTCCATCCCTAAACCTAGTTAAAGAAGCATGTATTCAAAAAGATTAATCATGGTAGGAGATTTTTATGCCCAATTGGCAGATGATGACTTACTTTAGTAACTATGTGATAGTAACAAAATGATGGCATGGGAAAACTTTATTCTGGTTTGGCATCGACCACCTTTTTGATCATTTTATTGGCCATGGTAGGTGACGTAATATCTAAATCCTATCTTTTTTATCATTAGCATATAAATTTGGGAAGTTTATTAAAATTAAATAAGCTAATTATCCATCTTTAAGGGAGAGTTGTTAGCATAGCTATATTTCCGTTAGAAAGGGGGAGATAATCACAGCTATTGGTTTTATGAAAAAGATGAAATTAGAAGAGCATGTTGTAAGGGGGAGTTTAAGATAATTAAAAAAATTTTGTGATACCTTTTTGATAATGTCAAAAAGGGGGAGATTGTTATGCATCATTATTTATAGTTTTGTCATCATCAAAAAGGGAGAGATTGTTGGTGCTAGAACATCATGATTATTTATTTTAATGATAACAAAACACTTGGTATTTAACATTTACTTTTGAGTCATAGCTTTCAGGTCAAATTGCAAATGGAGATAAGTGTAAAGACGGAGTTCGAGCTCGCATCCATGGTGGATTGGAGGAGCTTGATGGAGTAGAAGGAGCTTCGCGAGGAGCGAAAGCTTGAAAAAGGAAGGAGATGAAGAATATGATAGATTTTCTTTCTTATTCATTGTACTTTATTCTTTTGTTGCTCTTTATTTTATTTCTTAGTAGTATGTTAAAGAGCCTCAAATTACCCTCAAAGTAACCTTATGAACACCTGCACAACCCTAAGATACTTAGGTTTTCCGTAGAAAACTTAGAAATCCAAGATAGGCATTAGACAGCCTAATCAGACATCTGATCTTGACTTTTAGGGCGTTTGACTGTTGACTTAGACATCCAATAACTTAGGCTGGACTTAGTAGGTTTTGTCTGTTAAAATCAGACATCTAAACCTTAGTCTAGACATCTTAGAAGACATCTGATGGTTGTGCCAGACGTCCAATTAGTGGAACGTTGGCTAACAAAGTAAACATTGAGGAAAATAACTGTTAGGCTTCTGTCAGATGTCCGTAGAGGACCCCAAACGTCTGATATGTGACCGTTGAGCCTCGACTGACCCAAAATCGCTTTTCTAGAATAATATAGTCGTTTGGACCTTGGGAAATCCATTCTCGCAATACAATAGGTTTCCAGACATCTGGACCTAGTACTAGACATCCTATACGTCGTCTGATTGATTTACATTAGAACCCTATTTAGGTCTGATGAAAGTCAGGAAGGAAACCCGCCTAGAATCAGATGTCTGACTTATCTCCCAGACGTCTTAAACTAGTTTTCCAGACGCCTGATAGCTGGACTAGACGTCTGATGTCCCTGTCAGAATCATAAATGATTCTGATTATGACCTGTTTTGCCTTGGGTTCAACCCCAACGACTATGGAAGCCTTCTAAGGCCTTCTAAAGCCTTCCTAGGCCCTCTATAAATAAAGGAGGACCCTTGCCTTGTTGACACACACCTAGAGAAACTACTTTCCACTATATTATGTCAAATTGATCTTGAGAAGAAGCTCTAGCTCTCCAAGCATTCGTTCCACACCTGAGAGCTTCATCCTGCTGTGCACCCGCTCTCCCGCCGACGTTACGAGAGCGTTGTTGTGCCAAAGCATGGTTCACGCACCCGCGTCGTCACGCCGATGCACTCCCACTTAAGGGAAGATTCTTCACCTATAGTAGCTAGGTTCATTTATATACTTTGTTGGCTCTATAGGTCTATTGTATTTTTTTGTTTGTTATTGGTTGGGTATTCGCATTGCGAATTCTTGTCTCCTTCGTGAGACAAAATCCTTCTTGTGAAGAGAAAGGGTTTTTGAGGTATACTACTCTCGTTCAAAGTAGTGTGGTTGTATGATGTTAAGTCACCCTCGTTTTAAGTGACTTGTTTGGTGGATTTAATCGATTAAGTCAATCGGAAATCCTAACTTGAGAGGGTTAGGTGGTAGTTTTCACCCGGTTTGGGTTTCCACCTAAAAATTACTTGTGCCATTGTGTGATTGCTTATTTTTGTGAGATTGTTTATTTTAATTCCACATTTTATACGTCATGCATATCTCACCCCCTCCTGTAGGGAATTATAGTAAGATGGAACAACTTTTTCCTCCAATCTTCTTTGACATTATAGTGCATATAATGCTTCATCTTACAAATGAAGCAAGAATTGCTGGGCTTGTATAATATAGATGGATGTATCCAGTAGAGTGGTTCTTAAAGAAGATGAAAGATTACATCCTAAATAAGGAGAAACCGGAAGGGTCAATTGTAGAAGGATATCTTGTTGAGGAATGTATAAACTTTTGCGTCATGTACATGGTGATCTAAACAATAGATTTAATCGACTTAAGAGAAATTACAAATAGGGATACAATGAGAATAGTGAAAATTATCTTTCCATATTTGATATTAGAGAAAGGTCAATCCTCTGCATTGATTACAAAATGAACTCAGAAATGAACTGATAGTTAGTTCACCTGTACATTTTAAAGTGGAGTCCAAATGTCGATCCACTCTATAATGAATTCAAATAGTCCTCATATCCATCTGTATGTGCACTATACTTAATTGGTTTAAGTAGTGTGTAAATTAGATGAAAGAAAATGACCTACGTTGGGTGGAAGATTTTGATATAATAGCCAAAATCCTGTTGTGTTGTGGATATTATAATTATGGATGCATAATAAATGGCTTTAGATTTAGAATAAGATCAATTGATAATGCGAAGGCCACACAGTAGGTTGGAGTTCTTGTTATTTGTAATCTAAGCATGGGTTGTGATGGCTACTATGGCTAAATTGTAGAGATTGTGGAGATGAGTTTGAAATACCATTGCATGGTGGTCATGTTTAAGTGTGATTGGTTAGATTTTTTAAAGAAGGCGTTGGTTTAAAAAAAGATAATAAACATGATTTTATAAGTTTAAATAAGAACCGTCAAATTCTTCAGACATCTAAACCTTTAACATTAAGCTGCTAAGTATCACAAGTGTTTTACGTGTTTGATAATAGCAGAAATGGGTAGCTCATACCAGTCAAAACAATGCCATATGTGATTATTTGATGCACAAAAAAGTTAATGACCTCGTGTAATGACCCGTTACACTTTTAGCCATTTAAGACATCTAGAGTTTCAGTCAGACGTCTGACCAGACGTCTGAATCCGTTCCCGGATGTCTGAAAGTGGAATTTTCGTACTGCGCTTTGTGCTCTGCACGCGGGCGGTGTGCAGAGACTGTTCCCTTCTCTCTCCCTTCCTCATTCTCCCCCAAACCCTAAACTCCACACCTACTATTTATAACCCTCCTCCCCCTTTGTTACGACCCGGTTCTCGAATCCCTACAGGACTCGAGACTGGCTCGACTCGACTAATCCCAAGACCCAGTCGTCCAACGAGAAAGTAACCAAAAAGCAGGAAAGTAAACCACATTCACTATACTAAGCAACTAACAGTAAAAAGGTACAACAGTAAAGAAGTAAAAACTGCTACAGTACATATCACCACCACAACAGTAGAAAGTAACAAGATACAGGAACGTAAAGTACAGAACATAAAAGTACAAAACATAAAGGTACAAGAGTCTACTCACTACTACAAAAGGAGTACAACAAAAGAACTACAGCTACTGGGCTCTACTGGACCCAGCACCCTCTGCAGCTGTAGACTCGAGCTGCTCAACACCTGGACATGAAAAGGGTTATGAGTACACAAAGTCAGGGAACGCTGAGTAGAGTGGCAACCAACTAACTAAAGCAGTAAAAGTGGACAGGTAGTTATTTATTCCATTTACTTTATTTCACAATTTATTCCTTTTCACCCATTAGTTTATTTATCAAATCTCTTTCTTGATCTCGAATGTTCCTCATGGGAACGATCTTGATTGCAGTATTTTCCGAAGAGTAGAAGGCACACGTGGTGCTCTCCTAGCTGGGAGAGTCCCCCGTGGTGATCCTACACCCAGTCAACCACCCCAAGGTCACGGACAGACGTAATGGTGACTACGACATGCACAATAAGCGCATGAGTAGCTACCCCGCACTGGCATGCGGTCAGTCGTTTCCGCTAACGGGTGCGCCTAAAGTATAGCACAGAACCAATATAGGGCCTAGCCCTCTCAGTAACAGGGGTCCCGCTCCTCTACAGTCCGCGCACCCTCGCCTGACTATCCTTGTATGCCCCTTGGGCCTAACAAGTCGGTGTAGGGTGGCTAGCTGAATCCCGGGCCCCGTGGAGTGGCTAGCTCTCTCCCTACACTAGTAGCTCTCCCTGATATAGTGTACACAAGAGCCAAGAAGTCGGTACAGAGTGGTCAATCCTAACCCCGGGTCCCAACCCAAGGGCGGCTAACTCCGCTCTGCACTAAATAAGGGACAGTCACTCTCCTTGGTACTCCATACTCAAGGACCAGCACACTTCCCCACTCACATTTTCTGGATCCATTCCATTTATTTCCAGGAGCTCTACTCCTAATTCCCCGTAGGGTTCAGGCTCATATTTTTCATGTCATTCCATACCAGGTTCTATCATTCCCATTTTCATACTCAGGTTATGTACATGTAGCTCATATTCTATTATTTATATTTCCATTCTCAGGCTATACACATGCAGCTCATATTCCATCATTCACATTGCCATTCTCAAATTATACACATGCAGCTCGTGTTATATCATTTAACGTATACAACGGAAAAGTCACATGCAACTGTTAACTAGCACAAGTATTTCATATTTTACAAGCAGCTTTGTTCATTAACAGGCAGTTATTTCTATCTACTCATTCAAGACTGCAAAACACGCATACAGACGTTTCAAGTGTTTCTCGTCCTAGGATTCATGCCATATCCTAGTTTCTAATCATTCATTCCACACATGTATTCAGGTTTGTATTTAAATTAGGGGAAGCCACTCTACTAGTCAAACCAGGAGTAATGGGGGCTTGAACAGCAGGCTCACGTGCCTCAGCAAGCCCAGAACCCGCAACAGAACGAAGTCCTATAACAAGGAACAATCATAATGGAACATTCAGAATAATATAGAAAACCTTCTAACAAGTAGAGGAACTCACAAGGAAAACATCGGTATTTTATTTACGTAAAATGGACCTTAAACGGATCCTAAACGAGTCAAAAAATAGGGTTTTTAACTCAAATCAGATGTCTAGAACAACTTCTAGACATCTTAAAAGTGTCCAGTAACGTACCTCAAGCTCTACGTCAATCCTCAGACGTCCAGGAACTCTTCTGGATTGTCTGGACCCAGCTCCAGACGTCCGACCACCTCTCCAAACGTTTGGAAGTGCTTCCAATCGTCTGGTAAGCTCCGCAGACGTCTGAAATGCGTGGGAGGGCGTGTCCCGCGCCTTCCCGAAGCAAATCTTACAACGCCACCACACAATCTCCTCAAAAAGGCATGCAACAGGGTAGCAGCGGAGCGGCCTGCATGGCTGTATCTGCAAAGAGGACGTACCTTCGCGAAGCCCTCTCCTCAGACGTCTGGAACCGCCTCCATACGTCCACGCCGTCATTTGGATGTCACTCCAAACGTCTGATTTTGGGAAAAACCTAGAACCAGAACCTACTTTCACTCTCTCGCGCCGCGCATGGCCACGCCTCGCCTCGTCGCCTGCAGCTCCGGCTGCAGCAGTGTCGGGGAGGACTCCCTTGACGCACTCTTCCTCTTCTCGCGCATGTCACTCTGGCCGTGCGCTCCCGGTGAGCTCCCACACGAGCTCGCGAGCTCACTCTCCTCCTCTCCTCACGCTGCTCCTCCTCGACGTCACTCTCGTGCCCTCTCGCTCGTGTTGGCACTCTCGCTGGAGGGGAGACGAAGAGGGGAAGGTGGCTAGTGTGGGGAGAACGAGAGAGGGGGAAGGGGTTTTATAAGGACAGGGTTAGGGTTTGCTTGGAGGCGGGGGAAGAGAGAGAAGAAGTGAAGGAAAAAGAGAAGGTACTGTTTGCGCGCAGATGCGAGCTCGTACCCAAAAATTTTGATTTCCAGACGTCTGGGAAGGTGTCCAAACGTCTGACCCACAGTCCAGACATCTTAAAAGGCTCAAACAACACGAGTCTTAACACCCTCCTCTCCTCACACCACCAGCCACCACCACATCCAGATCTCCTGTGCAGCAGTGGTGAGGGCGGACGAGAGAGGTGAGTGGGGGGCGAGCGAGGGAGAGCGAGAGGGAGGAAGGAGGAGAGCGTGGGAGGAGGAGGACCAAGGTCGGTGGAGCTTCGGTGGAGCTTCGGCGGAGCTTGAGGAGGAGTCTGTGAGGAGCTGCTCAAGCTCCTGCAGCAGCTGGAGCTATCGTTGTGGGATGAGGAGTGAGTGGAGAGAGCTGCGAGGAGTTCATGGTACTGGAAGTTTTCCAGTATCATACATCTGGAGTGGAGTCCAGACGACTGGCAGGGTACCTAGACGTCTGGAGCTAAGGCTAGACGTCTGAAAGCACATTTATCGCAAGGTACGTATCTCCCTACGCCATGCATATCGCAGCGCAGGGGTTATTGTCGGCTGACCACACCTGTGATTGCGTACGCAGGTGCAGCTTTGGGAAGGAGCGTGGAATGCTTTCCCATGCGCTTTTGGACATCTAAACACATCACCAGACGTCCTGAGGTGCATCCAGACGACCGGAGACATTGTCCGACGTCTAGAACTGTTTTCAGACGGTCGCAGTGAAGGTCTGGACATATGATTTGCCGCAGGAGACACAAGGTAAGATTTGACGCCTTTTAAGACGTCTAGGATTATTCCCAGACGTCTAATTTTGAACAGTAGGCACGTCTTTGACTTGTTTAGGGTCCGATCGAGGTCCGTTTTACGTAAACGAAATACCTGCACTTTCCTCTCGAGTTCCTCTATGTACTAGAGTCTATTATACACTGTTCTGAACTCTCCTTTTGTGATGTATTCTCTGGTATAGGGTTTCAGCCTGCTGCGCATTTGGGGCTTGCAGAGATGTCTGGGTCTGCGATTCAAGCCCCCATTACTCTCGTGTTTCCTGGTAGAGTGGTTTAATTCCGTTAATAATATTTAAATAAGAATGTGCTTGTGGAAATAGCCGAATGGAACCTGTTACGAAAGCGTGCTCAGACGTCTTTTAAGACGTCTGGGAGGTAGCCTAGACGTCTGACCAAACGTCTGGAACCACTTTCAGACGTCTGGGATTAGGTTATTTTTGGCACGCGTGATTCGTCTGCGCGCTTGAGCGCGCAGACCTGCGTACGCTCTCTCTCCCTCTCTTTTTCCCTCTCTCCTGCGGCCGCAGACCCACCCTGTCCGCTCTCTCTCTCCTCCTCGCGCGGCCTTAAAAGGCCACGCCCTCTCCCTCACTCCCGTCACCTCCGCCCCCTTCCTCTTCTCCTTCCAGTTAGTGCGCGAGAGCGAGCGCGAGTGAGTGGCGGCGGCGACAGCCGCGGTGAGCGTGGGAGGAGGTGCTGCGCGTGGAAGAGGCGCCCGGCCGTGAGGGCGAGCTCGCCGGGGCTGCTAGGGCCGGCAGGCGGGGGGCGCAGCGGGCGCGGAGCGACGCAGGGGGGGGGACTGCTGCAATTTGAGCAGCAGGCGGACGAGACGCGGCGCGGCCGGGCGTCGCGAGTGGAGGGCGAGTCGCGCCCTGGTTCTGGAAACTTTTCCAGAATTTGACGTCTGGGCTTCTAGCCAGACGACGGGCACGACGTCTGAAAGGTGAGTTATTTCCGTCTTCTTCGTTTTCTTCGACTGACCGTACTGAGAGAGAGAGATGGGTACACGCAGGTTCGGTGATTCGCCATCCAACGCGAATCAGACGTCTGGCTGTAGCACCAGACGACGGTAGCAACATCCAGACGTCCGGGGTGACCATCGAACGTCTGGGAACTAGGCCAGACGCCCCCGCAGGCTTCTGGATGTCTGAGAGCCCACGCAGAGCAAGGTAACCCCTGATCCACTTTTTAAGATGTCTGGAATAAGTTCCAGACGTCTGATTTTGCACTGTTTCGTCGTTTTCGACCCGTTTAGGGCCCGTTCTGGGTCCGTTTTCCGTGTTTCGAGTTGCGTGCTTTTCGGAATTACATCCTCTACCCGTCTACAGTAGCTGTATACTGTTTTGAGAAATTCCTTGTATTTGATCCTTGTAATAGGACCCCATTTCGTTGCAGTCTCGGGGATTACGGAGGCACGCAGGATTCCCGACCACGCCCCCAGTTCGCCTGTTGTAACCGGTAGAGTGGCTTTAAGTATAATATGTTAAATTGTGAAACCATAAATAGAACTTAGGACATTGCATGAATCCTAGGAATGAGAAATAGATTGAATGGTAGATCCTAGGGTGTTGCATGAATCCTAGGACTGGAAACTAGATTGTATGATAGATCTTAGGATATGGCATGAATCCTAGGACGGGAAAACTAGTGGAATGTATGAATACTGCAGTATTGGAAAATGTGGAAAGGGATTAATAGCTGCCTGTGAATTGAATTAACAGCTGCCTGCTATGAATAAATAAACGTGATTGAGAACATGGATTGTATGAACGTGAAACTGGAAAGGTGAAACCTGATTGTGTTGAGTTAAAAGAGCTGCAACCCTATGGGGAATTAGGAGTAGAACTCCTGGAAGGTAAATGGAATAGAATTGGGGAAGTGAGCTGGCCCTTGAGTACGAAGTACAAGGAGAGCGACTGTCCCCCTGTTTAGTGCAGAGCGGAGCTAGCCGCCCCAGGGACCCGGGGTTAGGACTGGCCACTTTGTACCGACTTGTTGGCCCTCGTGTACGTAGTACCGAGGAGAGCTACTAGTGTAGAGAGGTACTAGCTACCCCACGGGCCCCGGGGTTCTGCTAGCCTCCTACACCGACTTGTTAGGCCCACTGGGCAAACCAGGGTAGTCAGGCGAGGGTGCGTGGACTGTGGAGGGGCAAGGCCCCTGTTTGGTTACTGTGGAGGGGTTAGACCCCTGTTATTGAGAGGGCTCTGCCCTGTATTGGTTTCGTGCTGTGCTTTAGGCGCACCCGTTAACGGAAACGACTAACCGCGTGCTAGTGCGGGTTAGCTACCTATGCGTTTATCGCACGTGCCGTAGTCATCGTTATGCCTGTCCGTGACCTTGGGGTGGTTGACTGAGAGTAGGATCACCACGGGGGACTCTCCCGGCCAGGAGAGCACCACGTGCTACTTCTACTGTTCGGAAAAGATTGCAATCAAGATCGTTCCCACGAGGAACATTCGAGATCAAGTGAAGGATCTGAAAAATAGATAAATTGTGAAACAATAGAAAGACGTAAATAAAGGAAGAAAGAAAATTAAAACAGCTACTGTACACTTTACTGTTTCTTTAGTTTAACTGCCACTCTACTCAGCATTTTGCTGACGTGTTACACTCGTTACCTTTCAGGACCAGGTGTTGAGCAGCCAGGGTCAGCGGCTGCGGAGGACGCTTGGCCGAGTAGGGTCCAGTAGAGTTACCACTGTTCTCTTGTACCTCTTTTTGGTTCCACTGTAGTGAGTAGTTCTTGTTTCCGCTGTACTTTTCTTTACCTGCAGTTCATATTATGTTATGAATGTTGTTCTACTGTTGTGGTGGCACATACTGTAGTGGTTTCTTTCCTTACTGCTGTATTTTCTTACTGTTAGTTATATTCATGTTGAATGTGGTTTATTTTACTGCTCTTTTGGTTACTTCCTCGTTGGACGACCAGGTCTTGGGTTTAGTCGAGCCGGTCCGGTTCTCGTGTCTCGTAGGGACTCGGGAATCGGGTCGTTACAGAACCCTAGGATGTGGCATGAACCCTAGGGTAGACAAATGAATGAATTGTTTGTACTGTATGGTTAACTTACATACATGATTGAGATAAACTGCTAGAAATTGCCTGTTAGAATATGAGCTGCCTGTTAGATTATGAGTTGCCTGTATTTAATGAACAATTACCTGTGAAATCACCAATTGCATTTATTGAGAATTGAATTATGAAAACACGAGCTGCCTGTATACCGATGAGAAACGAATTATGAAAGATGAGATCTGGATCGGGATAAATCAGGTTAACATGAGCATGAACCCTACGGAGAATTAGGAGTAGAACTCTTGTGGATAGACAGAAACCTGAAATGTAGATAGGAAGTGTGCTGGCCCTTAAGTACGTGGTATCAAGGAGAGCAACTGTCCCCTTTTGTATAGAGCGAAGCTAGCCTCCCTTGGGTTGAGACCCGAGGTTAGGATTAGCCATTTTACACGGACTCCTGTTGGCCCTCGTGTACGTGGTACCGAGGCGAGCTACTAGTGTAGGGAGGGAGTTAGCCACCCTACGAGGCCAAGGGTTCAGCTAGCCACCCTACACCGACTTGTTAGGCCCTCTGGGCAAACCAGGGTAGTCAGACGAGGGTGCGCGGACTGTGGAGGGGCGAGACCCATGTTTGGTTCTGAGGGGCAAGACACCTGTTCTGAGAGGGCAAGGCCCTATACTTTTCCATGCTGTACTTTGAGAGTACTTGCTAGCGGAAACGACTGACCGCGTGTCAATGCGGGGTAGCTACCCGTGCGCTTATCATGTGTGCCGTAGTCACCGCTACCTCTTGACAGTGACCTCGGGGTGATTGACTGGATGTAGGACTACCATGGGGGACTCTCCTGGCCAGAAGAGCACCACGTGTACCTTCTACTCTACGAAAAAGACTGCAATCAAAATCGTTCCCACGAGAAACATACAAGATCAAGAAATATCTGGATGCTTAAGAGAAATGGGTGAAACAGAAATATATAAAACATATAAATATAAATGAGAATTTAACCTGTTGCTTTTATTGTTTTGTACTTAGATATGTAGATACCACTCTACTCAGCATTCGTTGACTCTATCTTTTCATAACACTATTCAGGACTAGGAGTTGTGCAGCCCGAGTTTCTGGCTGCGGAGGGTGCTGGGCCTAGTCGAGTCCAGCCGTAGTTTTCTTCAGCACTTCCTTTTCTTTTTCTTTACTGTTGTAGTAAGTAATGGACTTTTAGTTACTATTCTGTTACTACTGTTTACTTTCCATTATTGTTGTTGTTGTGGTGGTATGTACTGAGATAGCTGTTCTATTTCCTTTATTGTTTTGTACGCTTCTTTTGCTTAGTTATATTACATATGTGAATATGGTTTACTTTCCTACTTTTGGTTATTTTATGTTGGACGACTAGGTCTTGGGATTAGTTGAGGTGAGTCGATCTCGAGTCCTGTAGGGATCCGGGAACCGGGTTGTAACACCTCGACATAGAATCTGAAGCCTATCAAGAACCTCCACAAGAAGAAGTAGATCTCAGTGCAATAGGCATCGATATATAAGGTATAATTTATTACAAATCCATTCATATTTTCATTCTTCATTTTACTTGTATAAGGTATAATAAAACATACTTGTATGCAAATTTTCTTTACAAAAAATGAATATACATATCTTTCGATGCTTACACAGTGATTTGTATATTTGTTCGAAACTTTCCTTTTTTCTCTTTTGTATTAGGTTATTTGTGTTGTTCTTGGTAGGTTTTTTGTAGAGCCACACTTTTTAGAGGTAGTGGTTAAGTTATTGTTGCAAATTTTTAATGTCGATTAACATGTGGGGTGTGCCCACAAGTGTTCAAATATTTTTAATTGGCCAACTAAATGTGGGGTGTGACCACTATTTTATATGTTAAATGTGAAATCCATCCACTTCCATCCTTACTACCACACCTCCAACTTTATGCCCAACCCCAACCTCACCTCCAACTACATCTACCTCGATCTCGACCATCACCCTTAATCAAAACCTTCCACGTCCATCCCCACTATCACTTCCAAAACCTTTTATCAAATTCTTCAACTTTCGGCTCCACTACCACCTTCAACTCCATCCCTAGCTACACCTCCAACTTCATCCCCAATCCTATCCTCACCTTCAACTCCAACTCCATCTCCACCACAGCCACCAACTCCAATCCCCATCTCCAAATCGACCTCTAAACTTCTATCTCACCACAACTAATGAGTGAATGAAGGTAGGGTGTGCTCCCTAATTTTATTTTTGTATTACGTCTTTATAATTTTGTTATTATATATCTTTTTTTTAATATAAGATTTGGAAAAATTTTAATAATATAAGGGAAACTCTACAATTTTTTTTAGATTTGTTAATATGTTCTCATTGAAATTTTGATATTTTTATAACTAATTATTTGTTCTTTTATGTGTAGATGAAGTTCAAGAAGAAGGATGTTATGGACTCTCATGGGGTTACTAAGGTGAGAGAGAACACCTACTCCTAGCCTCTCCCATATACCAAGGCTCCACGATAGACCTAGCCTCTCCCACAGATTTAGAGCTAGCTCCACTCTCAATTTATCCCCACCCCACCCTTGTTCAATTTAGGGCAATATAGGTCACATAGAATGCTCAAGAACTTGCCACCTATACTCCCCACCTCCAGGCCACCTGCGACCCCCATGTATATCCCTCCTAGTGCTCTTTCTTACTCCCACCAACTTCATGGGAAGGGCAAGGTGCTAGTCCTTCCACCTTTAAAGCCCGAGTCTAACACCCACTATCCTAAGGAGCCTATTTCTTAACTTGAGCCCAGGATTGAGGATGATGATAGGGAGGACAATGGGGATGAGGGTGATGAGTATGTATAGCAAGATGCTCACTTGTCTCAATAGCTTGCGATCGAGGTAGGGACTAGCGTTGGTAAAAAAATCACATCTTCCTCTATTTATTTTTAATTTTCTTATATTTATTATTTATTATATTGCGATCATAATTTCTTTTTTCGAGGTAAGAAAGCAACATGGGGTCTGACATGAAATGCAGACCTAGACAGATTACCGGAGGGTACCAGAGTTGTGGTCAAGATCAATCCTTTGGGGAAGCAAACCACCATCCCAAGTTCACTAGCAGGCTCGCTACGATTGTGAAGGTAATCGTGCCACTTTCCTACTTTCACTAAAACAGTATGTAGGTTTTGCGACGGTTATAAATCGTCGCTAAAAGCCGATAAACCATCACCAAGCACTGTCGCAGTATATCATGTCGCTGTTTTATTTTGACTACTGTTACAATTCCTCCCTTATTGTCACCTTCTAAGCGTATGTGGGCAAACATGGATGTGAGTTTTATTGATGATTTTAAAACTGTTGCTAAAAACAATTACTAACAGTTCTTCATTAAATCGTTGCCAATTTTGTTTGCAGGAAATCGATTTACGCACCAGAAAATTTCATACTTTTAGGGACAGTTGTCCCGAAAACCGTCTCCTATTTGAAATAGCGACGGTTTAAGCAAACGTGATCAATGTTGCATAACTGTCACCAAAGGATAGGTCACACCTCGCAGTATTTCTTGGGGGACAAAATGGTCCTATAGTGATAGTTGTATAATTGTTGCCTAACTTAGTTTACAACGATTTTTATGAATAACCATTGCAAATATTGCTTTACTTTTTTTTTAAAGCAATTACACATAACAAATCAGATATGCTTGAAAACAACATAAATTGTTTAAAACATTCAATCGAAAGGAATTATAAAATGGAACTAATATATATATATATATAAACGAGGTTCAAATATTACAACAATAATAAAGACGAGAAGAATATAAAAACATATATACTATATGTTGTTGCACCTACGCCACCCGCCCAAGAATCACCATCATCATCGTCACCACGCCTTGGAATGTGGAAAGATGAATGATTAGGTCCACCACCACCTCGGAGATAAGATAAGACATTCACCCATTGCCTGTTCTGTTGTTCTAACAACTCCTCCTGACGCTCCATCATACGAGTGGCACCTTGCAGTTGGGTAGTTTTTAGATAATCGTCCCTAAAGGCACGCATTAGCGATAGTCCCTAAAATATTATTGCAAATTGCGCTTTCTATAATAGTGTTTGATTAGAGGAAGATCTGAAGGAGTTGAAGGGATAACTCATTCGAGAGTTACATGCAATTTCTGACTATCTTTTATTTTTATATATCTTAATAAGATTTAATTTGTGTAGCATCTATAATATTACTAAATACTAGTGGTGTTTGATTGGGTCCTGATTTGATGATACCCAAATATATCTTGATGCATGTGGACAAGATCCATTATGATTGGAGGGGGAAGATGGAAAGTAAGGTATGAAAAATTCTAACGTTAAGATTTTATATATAAAAATTGTTATAATGATGTTAACTCTTTTTATAAATAGTATTAGAACAGTAGGCCACATGAGGAGTTATTGAGGAATATGCCTCCTATGATATAGCTTAACATCTGGAGGGAAGCATTTAAGCATTGGAGAAATCCATTAACGGAGGTAAATAAATATTTGTGTTTATGAATTTATATTTCACAATAACTTATATAGTTATTTACAAATTAAAATATTTCTTTCTTGTAGGATCAAGCCAAGAAGAACAAGGCTAATAGGGTAAAAGTTCCAGCACAGACCCACTGCTTGAGTCGAATAAGCATAGATGTAATGAAGATTAGATATCCAAGTATATACATTTATTTTTTACATTAAAAACATTCATGTTAAAGATTACGATATGTTGATTTATGTATTAAATTTCCATGCAGATATGCATGAAGGCATCAAGCTTGACCAAGTTGGAGTCTATGAGCAGACTCATAGCAAACACATACTCGACGACAACCGATCATGGATTCATGAGACATACTAGCAAAGACAAGTAAATTACATGAGAAAATTTAATTTTAAATTTATTACTTTCATATGATAACACTTATATTAATTTCAAATATATTTAGGGTCGTATGATACAATTGATTCATCCTCCCAAGATTATGGATGAGAACTCTGATGATAAAGTCATCATCAGCTATATCTAGCTTTATTTAGTCATATTCCATCATTAAATACTCCTACATAACCGTCAGAGGACCATAATTCATTGCAAATCCATTCAGAGGGAAATACAGTCAAACATGGGTAAAACTGTAGTTTTATAGCATACCTTAATTGCAGAACAATCATGGGATTTCTAAGAGGTTAATCAAAGGTCAAATAGTCATAATTGTCTAACAAGTAGGTCCGTGTAGAAAGAAATAGGTTTTCCCGCGCTTCGAGAATTAAATGACATCTGAAACCCTAAAAACAGACCTGCTTGATTAACTGAGGTTCTGGTCAAGATATAATTCACCTAAACCCTCTAAAATTCATAGACAGATATTCTCTAGGGTTTGGTACCTTCAATTTGATCATCAAAACCCATTTTGACCTAAAACAGAGTCTCAGACAGGCTTTTGCCCTTATTTGGGTAATTATGCAATTTATCTAGTCAAACTTGATCAAAACCTAAATCTAACTTCACCACTGGATTCCTTGGGTCAAAATTAGATTTGTATCAAAATTTAGGCCCAATCTGAGACCATCTTGACTTAGTTTGCACTTTGGTCCAAGTCTGACTTTCTTTATCTCCAATAGCCCCTCAGCTTTTGAATTCCTCACAAAAAGCCCCCTATCTTCTTTGTATTCTTCACAAATAGGTCCCCTCCACCTGCAATTTCCTAAATCCTACTCCAGCGACCTTCAAATAGGAAGGTCTCTCTGATTTCTCGCTCAATCCCTTCCAAAATTGGAAGGAAGATTCCTAAGAAGATCTCTTACAATTTGGGCCACATGTTGGGCCCTGATTCACACTAAAATCCTCATGCAAATCCTTCAAAGAGTTGGGTTTCCAATTCCAGTGAGCTTTCCAAGCTCGAAAGCTTGGTTTGTAAGCTTTAACTGCTCTCTAAAGGCCTATAAAAGGATCCCCATTACACACCGATCCTCTTCAGCAAGGTTTGGGGCCAAAACCCTGTTCAAAAGTCCACCTCCGGACCCACTTCACCTTAGCTCCGACGAGCCTCTTCCTCCGTCGTCTCCAGCCTCCCAACCGCCAACTTGGGAGTGCCAATATCTTCGTCTCCTTCATCTGCTCCTCGACGGCAAAATCAGGGGCGTCTCTACCTCGTTCTTCGTCGTCGCTACCTCACGGAGTAGTTCCCTTCTCCAGCGCCGGCCTACCAATGCCAGCATCTTTCTCCTTCCTTTCAGCCACTTAGAATAGGTAGTTAGTTTCCTTAGTTCTCTTAGGTTAGTTTTACATCCCAAAAATAGAAAAAAACCCCTCGATACAGTCGCAAGCCACCTTCGTCTCCATCTCCGGTGACCACTCCAGCAAAGTCATCTGCTCACTCCATTGCTCCAAACACTTCGCCGACAAGCCTACGACCTCCACCTCACCTTCCCGCACAAAACCCCCATAATTATTCCACCTTTTGCCCACTCACAACCACCACCGAACAACGCACCTTCGCATGGCCATCTTCGTCACTGTCCGGCCACCTCACACACTCACATCACGCTACACCCACCACCACGTTTTCCATGCTACGATGAAGCTGATGAACCATTTGACGAGGCCATAAGGCTGTGTTCTTCATTTCAGGTTCACTGCCACCATCGCCATTGTTGGAGCTTCTGCACGAAGCTTCAGACCCTGTTCTTGAGGTCCCTACTTCAGGTGTTGGCTTCAGCCACTGCGGAATCACCTAAGGTACTGCCCTAGGTGGTCAATTGGAGGCCTTGACCTCGTGAGCTATGGCAATTGAAGGAAGGAGCCCTGCAGTTGTACGCGAAGAGGGTGTGGGACTTTAGTCCCACATTGTTTGCTGAAGAGTGTCTGCAACGCAATAAATTGATTGTGTTAGTGGCTGTTTGCCTCGACACACAGGGGGGTGAGGTCCCCCGCATGCGCCCCTCACACGTGCCTCTCCCGTGACATTGTCCACGTGGGCCTGGTCTGACCCGTATACCTATCTAACCTTGTACTCACACCTCGGCTGCTACCCCACGCTGGCAGCCCTGGTCCCTGGTGTGCTCTAGACCGATTACCTGACTACCTGGTACCGTGCATGGCCTTGTGAAGGCGGGAAAGAGAACCCAGAGAGAGGAAAGAAGAGAGCGTGTGGGGTTAAGGGGGGTTTTGCTCTGTTCTGTATTAGTTAACATGTAGCCAAATTTGAAGAAGAAGCCTTCCCCCCCTTGTGCATTAGAAGGGCCAAAGAAGAGAACAGGTAGAAGAGGACCGTAGAAGAAGGAAAGAAGAGGAAAGGCAAAAGAAGAAGCAGAGGAAGAGAAGAGACTGAAGGCTGAAGAAGTATAGTGCCCTCTTAGCACTGTAGCAAGGCTGACTTAAGCTATCTAGATAAAAACTCTATCGTCTGATAGAGTGCACTGTGTACTTGGTGTGAATAGTGATATTATTTGAGTATTTGCTACATGTGTTAGACTAATAATTGGTGATCCAAATCACCATTATTTTGTCTAGATTTCTTTTGACTGATCATATACTCATGCCATACATTAGTTTTTGAGTAATTAATTGTGCTCATTTATATTATTTGTTGAGATTAGCGATGGAATTCCATATTTGCTCCCAGCGAACGACCTTGGACTTCATTTCTGATATTCAAATATAAATTTTATCTGTTTTGAGCGATTTTGTCCTATACTACGATGCATCTCTTACACAATAACGAATTCACACAAACAAACTTTGTGACTGGTCAACAACCTCCTATGACATTAAAGGAACCATTTAGGACTATGATGCCACCGGAGCACAGAGGCTTTGTTTGTAGCGGAGGAAGGAGCTAGATGGTCTCAAGCTGGTATAGAAGGAAAGGGTTCTTGATGAGGTGTGACTCATCATAGTTAAAATGCTTAAGTTTAACTAGAAACTAGGTTAAACACTATCTTATTAACACAATAAATGGGTTACGTATGAGAATTAATAGAAATGACCTAAAACACTCAACTTGTGTTAAAAATACATAATTATGTCAATTTATGAGATATTCTATTCATAAATACAAATTGATGATCCAATTGCTAATTGAACATATATATGAGCTCCAAAGTACAAATCAAAGATTAAATCATATTCCAATATGTTCAATTTGTTGGTGCTAGGGTACCACGATCGTTAATTTTGATGATAACAAAATACTTGTTATTTAACATTTGCATTTGAGTTTGAGTCTCAGGATAATTGTAAATGGATACAAGTGTGAAGGAACTCAAGCTTGCGTCCATGGTAGATTGGAGGAGCTCGTTGGAGGAGGAGCTTCGCTTGGAGCGAGAGCTTGAAGAAGCATGGAGATGAAGAATATGATAGAAGTTATTTCTATTTTTGCTCTATGTATTTGTCTTTTTATTATTTGCTTTTTATTTTCTTAGATGATTGTTAAAGAACCCCAACGTATCATACCATAGTCCTAGGATCACATGTTCAACCTTAGGATACTTAGACAAACTCTTAGGGAACTTAGAAAACCAAAGTAGGCATCAGATAGCCTGATTAGATGTCCAATCTAGACATTAGATGTATGATCTTAGACTTTAAGACGTCTGATTGTTTGATTAGACGTCCAAAACACTTAGGCTGAAAATGCACTCTCTGTCTGCTAGTTTCAGACGTCTAACCCTTAGTCCAGACATCTTAGAAAACGTCGAATGACCTTGCCAGACATCCAACCAAAGGGCTGTTGGTTTGACAAATTTGATTGTTGAGGATTGACTCTTAATATGATTCATATTAACTTTTAGATGTCCGTAGCGCATCCCAGACGTTTGATAAATAGATGTTATGCTAAGATCTGACCTTAATTACTACTTATCAGACCTTATAACCGTTTGGGCCTTAGGAAATCCATTCCCACAGTGATTTATGTTTCCAGACATCCAGACCTATTGCCAGACATTCGATCTGTCATCTATGCAACTTAACACTAGAACCCTATTTTGATCTTGACAAAACAAAAAGGAAACTCATTTAGAATTAGATGTCTGATTAGATTTCCAGATGTCTTAAAACACTTGTTTAGACGTCCGTCTTGATCTAACCCAATCCAGATCTTCTACCCTTCTAGATCGGACGACTAATCCCTAGATCAGACGATAGCCCAAACATTTGACCTTAGAACCAGACGTCTGATAACCCTATCCGAATCATTAACGACCCTGATTTTGGCCTGTTTTGCCTTGGGATTATTCCCAATGGCTATAGAAACCTTCCAACAGCTAGAAGAGGCTTCTAAACCCTTCTTAGGGCCTCTATAAATAGAGGAGTACCCTTGCTTTGTCACACACACATAAGAATACTACTTCCACTCATATTGTGTCTTTGACAGAAAAGTTCCAAGTGCTAGAAGTGACATTTCTCTCCCGTCTACACAATCTACATCCGAGAGCATCGTCACGCTGCACAACCGCTCTCTTCTCTCCGCACATACGAGAGCGTCATTCGTGCCCCTGTGTGGTTCACGCACTTCGTGTCAATAGTCGACACACTTTCATCAAAGGGAAGTTTCCTTAGCCTATAGTAGCTAGATTTACTTATTTACTTTGCTGCTTTATAGGACATTTTGTTATTGTCTTTGTTTGGGTATTTGCTTTGCAAATTTCCGTCTCTCTTGTGAAACAAAATACTCCTCGTGAAGAGGAGAGGTTTTAAGGTTATGCTACCCTTGGGTATAAAGTAGTGTGGTTGTACTGCCCTCGTTGAAGTAGTACGTTAGTGGATTTGATCGACTAGGTTGATCGGGAAATCCTATGTCGAGAGGCTTAGGTGGTAGTTTTTACCCGGGTTTGGGTTTCCACCTAAAAATTCTTCTGTACTTGTGTGATTGCTCTATTTGTGAGATTGGTTATATTATTTTCGCATTATTTATTTATCACACAATTCTCACCCCCCTCCGTGAGAACCCACACAACTAAGCTCTAATAAAAATCTCATAGCATTTGGACATCATAGGGCCTTGAAATCATGACATTACATTTAGGTCCTTAGTATATAACATTCTCTTAAGCTTAAAAAGTCACTAGAACCTATTTAAAACCCGTAAGGGCCTTTTTGCAAGATGTTAGGGACTTCTTTGCATTACTTTCAACCACTTATGGGTTTAGATACATTTTTCAGACTGTTTCGCATATAAGGTCCTTGGTGTAATTGCACCATTAGACTTGCAGCTCCTCTTGCACTGTTCCTCCACGAGGAACTGGAACAGCAGCAGCCGTCTATTGCCTGAGCCTCTTAACCAACGGCTGATCTACCTCCATCCTTCACGCACATTTGCGCGTAGCATCGTAGCACCTTCTAGATCTCATCCTACAGTGGGTTTTTGTCCTAATTCTTCTTGCGCACCATCTATCTCATCCCCACCGTTAGACCTAGTCTCGCTTAATCTCACTCTTCGGTGCCCAAATCTCCCTCTTACCTATATAATCACCTTCCCTGAGCTCGTGCGACAGCCATCAGCCCCCTCCTACACTTCTCGAGTTGATCACTTCCTCCCTCTGGCTCTCTTCCTCCCACAAGCCTTGGCACCATTTTTACTGCGGTGGAGCTTCACCTTCTCCGACCTTCCTCGCCGCTAAGGATTTTGTAACACCTAAGGGAAACCTTGAGCTCCTCTAGAGGGCTTTCACTCCGCCAGAGTGCTCTTCCTCCATTCTTCCTCTCCATCTACCGAGTGGGGATCTAAAGGTCCTATTCCTCTGATTAGATTAGGTTTTACTGCTTTCTAGGTAGATCTAATGCTTTCTAGATTAGTTAGAAGTAGAAATAGATAGATAATTGATCACTAATTGTTAGATTTAGTCATAGAATAGTTTAGTTGTAGTCTCCCTCGATCAGACCTCTCTGATCAATTCATATCAGAGAGGCAATTCCAACCCTCCATTTTGATCCATTTTCCTTCCCCCACACTTCACGATCCGTGTTCTACTGATTTCCCTTGCAATTTAATTCGCAGTTCACCCATTCACCAGGCAACTAATACATTTAAAGCTCAGGGGCTTATAGATCTATTGGTGCACCAAATCCACTTGAGGGTGATCCCATCCATTTCATTTGATCACAATCACCCTCCCTATGCTTTGAATTGTGCTCATTTGATCGATTAGATCTGGTTTGAGTTTTGAGATTGAATAAGGATTTTCTGATGTAATTATGTTTTAATCAGATTTAAATGATAAAATTGAGGAGAGATATTTGTTTGATTGGACTAATGGCGATGGGCATGAACCGTTTTAACTGGATTTTTATCGAGAATAGTGTTTATGCCCAATTTCCATCCCAGATGTTGAGTGTTGTTCTTCAATGATAGCTAGAGCCAAGGAAAATCAGTTGTATTGATTTAAGGCTCTAGCAATGATTCAATTGCTTTTTGAGGATCGCCTAACCTTCCTGAACACCAATTAATGGTGCGCAGGAAGTATAGGTGATTATATCACCTTAGTGATTCAAGATCAAAAGCCTATTTAGGCAACATTGTTTCTCGATTTAAACTGATTTTAGTCAATTGATCAAGGTTTAAATGAGGTTTAAAAGACCTTAATGAAGGTTTTGAGTTGATTTGCACTTGGCTTTAATGTCTAGTTTAATCAATCCTCTTGCACTATCCATGGCGAAGAGGGAGGGATTAAACTAGGGTTTTAAGGGTTCCTTGATGCATGATTTAATTTTGAGTGATTGTTAGACCTTCTGAGGAACTTGTGCAAAGTTTTAAAGTGGAATTTTAATGGATTTCATCCATTAATTTGAATGTGTATAGTAGCAGCAACTACTGCTCTTTTTCTCTGATCTAAAGGCTTTTTTTTCTGAGAAATGATCCCAGAGATATTAACAGCAGCAGTTGTTAGTAGCAGTAATTGGGATGGAGTTTGATGAGATTTAAACTAATTTGAAGGATGAAATGGATTGAAAATCTATTGTAATGTTAGAAATTCACATTTAAAGCATTCATATACTTTTATGTGGGTCAAAACTGATTTGAGTAGCATGTGAGTGTTGAATTCACTATCAACAATTTCATAATTGTTTAATTTGTCCATGATGTAAATGTTGGTGCTAGAGCACCACGATCATTTGTTTTGATGATAACAAAACACGTGTTATTTAACATTTGCAATTTGAGTCCTAGATTTCAGGTCAATTGCAAATGAAGACGTGTTTAGACGGAACTCGAGCTCGCATCCAGGACGGATTGGAGGAGCTTGACGGAAAACAGAGGAGGTTCGCGTGGAGCGAAAGATTGGAGATGGAAGACAAGAAGAATAGGATAGATTCTTTTTTATCCTTTCATGTATCTCTTGTATTTATTTTCTTGCTCTTTATTTTCCTTAGACATTATGTTAAAGAGCCTCAAAGAACCCTAACAGTAGTCCTAGGAACACTTGCACAACCCTAGGATACGTAGGTTTTCTGTAGAACACTTAGAAAACCAATATAGGGTTAAAATTGACTTTCCAGACGTCTAATTCACGAATCAGACGTCTGATAAAGGATTTTAAGACGTCTGACTGTTGTTTCAGACGTCTGATAACTGTTAGGCTGGACATAGTTAGTTCTGTCTGATGAATTCAGACGTCCAGACCTTATACCAGACGTCTTAGGAGACGTCTGATGACTTTGCCAGACGTCCAGTTAGTGGACCGTTGGCTGGCTTAGAAGACACTCAAGAATATGACCGTTAGAGCCTTATCAGACGTCCATAGGACTTCACAGACGTCTGATAAATGACCGTTTTGCCTCGGCTGACCCAAAATCTCTTCTCAGAGATTTTCTAGCCGTTGCAACGTTTGGAAATCAATTCCCATGGTAAAAGTAGGTTTCCAGACGTCCAGACTTAGTGCCAGACGTCCTCTATGTCGTCTGATGGACTTGTACAAAAACCCTGTTTAGATCTGATTCAAGTCGGGGAGAAACCCGCATAGAATCAGACGTCTGACCTTGGAATCAGACGTCTTAAAGTGGCCTTCCAGACGTCTGATGCAAGAGTTAGACGTCTGATAACCCTGTGAAGTGTAATCATTGTCCTGATTTCGGCCTGATTCTCTTGGGCTTTGCACCCAACGGCTATGGAAGCTTTTCCAAGCCTTCCAAAGCCTTCCTAAGTCCTCTATAAATAGAGGGGAACCTTTGTAAACAAAAACACACAACATACACACTAAGAGAAACAAGAGACACACCTAAGTAACTTAGTTCCACTCTTTTGTGTCCAATTGAGGCCCTTGCTCTCCAAGCTCTAGTTTCATTCTCTTGAGAGCATCAAGCCTTCGCGCGCCCACTCTCCCGCTGTTGATAACGAGAGCGACGTAGCGCCGTCGCGTGGCACACGCACCGCGTCATCGTCGACGCACTCCTTGCAAAGGGGAGTTTCCTATTTCCTATAGAAGCTAGGTTTAATTTTGTTGGCTCTATAGGACTGTTGTTTTATTTTATCTTTGTATTTTGGTTGGGTATTCGCTTTGCGAATTCCCGTCTCCTTCGTGGGACAAAATCCTTCTCGTGGAGAGAAGGGGTTGAGGAACGCTACCCTCGTACTTGTAGCGTGGTTGTATTGAGGTTGAATCACCCTCGTTCAAAGTGATTCGGTTAGTGGATTTGATCAACTAGGTTGATCGGAAAATCCTAACTCGAGAGGGTTAGGTGGTGGTTTTTACCCGGTTTGGGTTTCCACCTAAAAATTACTTGTGTACATTTTGTGATTGCCTATTTTGTGATATTGTTTATATTTATTTCCGCAATTATTACGTCACCCCCTCTTAGTAGGAACTTTCAATTGGTATCAGAGCAGGTCTCGCATTTTCGGCGTTACAAACCGGCGAGGATCTAAACATGGAGGGAAGCTGTTCCACAAGTAGGATTTCCGAGGGGCAGTCCACAACCCGTCTGCCCTACTTTGACGGGAACAACTACAGCTACTGGAAGCTGAGGATGAAGACGTGGCTCCAAGCCACTGAATTCGAGGTATGGGGATGTTGCGAAACCCCATACGAGATCCCGAAGCGACCCCAAGGAGGGTACTCGCAGGTGCAGATTCTAGAGCTCTCACTCAACGCAAAGGCAATGAATGCCCTGTATTGCGCGTTGAGTCCGGAAGAGTTCGAGAAAATCCAAGAGTGCACCACCGCCCACGAGATATGGAGGAGGTTGGAAGGCACTCATGACGATTCTAGCTCGGAGGAAGAAGAAGAAGAAAAGGAAGAAACCGCTTGCTTTGGGTTCATGGCCAGAGGAAGCAATAGCGACAGCGAAAGCGGAAGCGACTCCGACGACGAGGTAAATTTTGATTTACAAGAAGCTTTTAATGAATTATTCGAGATTAGTAAATCACTTAAAATAGAAAACAAAAGCATGAAGAAGAACCTTAGTTTTCTTAGAAGTGAAAATGATAGGTTAGAAATAAAGCTTAGGGACCTAGAAAGTAGCTCTAGTCCTAATAACCTGCTTTTAGAAAATAAAAACCTCATCAATGAAAATAATAAATTGATTGAGGAAAATGATAGTCTAAAAATAGAAATTTCTGATTTAAAGACTAAGATGAATACTATAGAAAGAGAAATTGCATGTCTTAGGGAAAGCTCTAACAAACTAATCAACAAAGTAGATGATTTTTATAGCCCTAAGGTTGAGAAAGGATCTCCATCAAGGAGACCCGCTAACAAATCCGGATCCAAGCCCACTTGGATACCAAAGAAAAAATTAGAATCTTGTTTTGTAGGGTTCAGGGATGACTACAACATAAAGGACTGGACCTACAAGCTCAAGGCTGGTCAACTTAAGTTGGGAGAACCAATGAGTAGACCAAGGAGGAGAAGAAGAAGACCGACGAGACGGTGAACAAACGACGGACCCGCCGCACGTCGACCACCAGATTGGAGACCGGCGCCGATGCCCGGGCCTCCAAGCTACGGATGGGAGCCCCATCCGATGTGGCATCCACCACCACCATTCGGGCCATTTTATTGGCCATGGTAGGTGAGGTAAAATTCTTAACCCTATCCTTTTTATAAGCATTTAGATAGGGGGAGTTAAAAATGATGAGCTTATTGTCAATTTTTAAGGGGGAGATACAAGTTAGCTAAATTTCCTTTAGTAAGGGGGAGAAAAATAATAGCTATCTTGTTGTTACAAAAAGGGGAGAATATTACCTTTATTAAAATAAATTCATAGAAGAGCATGTTTTAAGGGGGAGTTATAAGAAATGTAAAATCAATTAAACCTTTTTGATAATGTCAAAAAGGGGGAGAATTTTATGCATTATTATTTACGATTTTGTCATCATCAAAAAGGGGGAGATTGTTGGTGCTAGAGCACCACGATCATTTGTTTTGATGATAACAAAACACGTGTTATTTAACATTTGCAATTTGAGTCCTAGATTTCAGGTCAATTGCAAATGAAGACGTGTTTAGACGGAACTCGAGCTCGCATCCAGGACGGATTGGAGGAGCTTGACGGAAAACAGAGGAGGTTCGCGTGGAGCGAAAGATTGGAGATGGAAGACAAGAAGAATAGGATAGATTCTTTTTTATCCTTTCATGTATCTCTTGTATTTATTTTCTTGCTCTTTATTTTCCTTAGACATTATGTTAAAGAGCCTCAAAGAACCCTAACAGTAGTCCTAGGAACACTTGCACAACCCTAGGATACGTAGGTTTTCTGTAGAACACTTAGAAAACCAATATAGGGTTAAAACTGACTTTCCAGACGTCTAATTCACGAATCAGACGTCTGATAAAGGATTTTAAGACGTCTGACTGTTGTTTCAGACGTCTGATAACTGTTAGGCTGGACATAGTTAGTTCTGTCTGATGAATTCAGACGTCCAGACCTTATACCAGACGTCTTAGGAGACATCTGATGACTTTGCCAGACGTCCAGTTAGTGGACCGTTGGCTGGCTTAGAAGACACTCAAGAATATGACCGTTAGAGCCTTATCAGACGTCCATAGGACTTCACAGACGTCTGATAAATGACCGTTTTGCCTCGGCTGACCCAAAATCTCTTCTCAGAGATTTTCTAGCCGTTGCAACGTTTGGAAATCAATTCCCATGGTAAAAGTAGGTTTCCAGACGTCCAGACTTAGTGCCAGACGTCCTCTATGTCGTCTGATGGACTTGTACAAAAACCCTGTTTAGATCTGATTCAAGTCAGGGAGAAACCCGCATAGAATCAGACGTCTGACCTTGGAATCAGACGTCTTAAAGTGGCCTTCCAGACGTCTGATGCAAGAGTTAGACGTCTGATAACCCTGTGAAGTGTAATCATTGTCCTGATTTCGGCCTGATTCTCTTGGGCTTTGCACCCAACGGCTATGGAAGCTTTTCCAAGCCTTCCAAAGCCTTCCTAAGTCCTCTATAAATAGAGGGGAACCTTTGTAAACAAAAACACACAACATACACACTAAGAGAAACAAGAGACACACCTAAGTAACTTAGTTCCACTCTTTTGTGTCCAATTGAGGCCCTTGCTCTCCAAGCTCTAGTTTCATTCTCTTGAGAGCATCAAGCCTTCGCGCGCCCGCTCTCCCGCTGTTGATAACGAGAGCGACGTAGCGCCGTCGCGTGGCACACGCACCGCGTCATCGTCGACGCACTCCTTGCAAAGGGGAGTTTCCTATTTCCTATAGAAGCTAGGTTTAATTTTGTTGGCTCTATAGGACTGTTGTTTTATTTTATCTTTGTATTTTGGTTGGGTATTCGCTTTGCGAATTCCCGTCTCCTTCGTGGGACAAAATCCTTCTCGTGGAGAGAAGGGGTTGAGGAACGCTACCCTCGTACTTGTAGCGTGGTTGTATTGAGGTTGAATCACCCTCGTTCAAAGTGATTCGGTTAGTGGATTTGATCAACTAGGTTGATCGGAAAATCCTAACTCGAGAGGGTTAGGTGGTGGTTTTTACCCGTTTTGGGTTTCCACCTAAAAATTACTTGTGTACATTTTGTGATTGCCTATTTTGTGATATTGTTTATATTTATTTCCGCAATTATTACGTCACCCCCTCCTAGTAGGAACTTTCAGTAAATTGGATGAAATTTATGTATAAATCATGTTTTAATGGTCAGAACTATTTTACAATGTTTGTTGGATGTGTTTGAGTGTGTTATTACAATTCCAACCTTTAGAAAGGGGTTTTATGGCTTAGGTTTACTTGTCTCATATTCATTTAATCCACATTTTGTTGAGTTTGTAAATACATAGAAAAATATAAAAAAATCATAAAAAATGTGTCTTGAGTAGGATTATGTAGTTTTTTAGGTGCATCCAAAGTTTCAAAGCATTCCAAACTTTTTGGTAAAACATACTAACTGACGGTGCAATTTACTATAAAACTTAATAAAAGCAACCAAGTTGAAAAATACAAAAAGAATTCCTCTCCCTCTCATCTCACCCTCTCTCTCTCTTCCCTTACCTATATAATATATAAAAATGCTATAAAAATTCAAAAATAATCAAAAATACCTAAAAATACCTTCCCTTTATAAAATATATTATACCTGTATATTTATTTATGTAATTATTTATTGTAGGTAATTAAGTTAAATAGATAAATTATTAAGTTAAAATAAAATAAATTAGTAATTTAAATTATTACTTAAGTAACTTATAGTGTACATTTGTATATAATAATTTGAAATATTTTCAACATATTTATAATATATTTATACTACATAATAGTATTTATAACTTAATTATGTCTTTATCTAATAAAAATGTGTAAATAAATGTATATAAATTAAAATAAACAATCAAAAATAAGATAAAAAAGTACAATAAATACCTTATTATATAAATTATCTAATTTGTAGTTCAATTGAGTAATTAATTTATTAATTGATACATTAATTAATCATTTAATCTCTGATTAAACATGTACAAATCACTAAGTTTAAGTAATTTTTAAATATAATTAAATAAGTAATTATCTTAAATTAACTATATAATTATGTAGTCCTATGTGAGGGCTTTCCAACCATAAATTTAATTTGGAGAAAAGACTTTAATTTGATCTGCAATTCGAGACTCGAATTAAGCCTCTCGGGATGTGCTCCAACGTTGATTCACACCAAGCCTCAGCATTATTTAGCACTACATTAGTGGTGAAAAAGCTCTCAAGTAGCCATTTTAACCTCAACGCTTACGACCCATTCGGTCATTGGTGCTAAGTGTAAATGAAATGAGCATGTTGATTTCTCGATTCGCATGCACGCCTACAGGTGCATGCATGCATGCACACGTGCTTGTGGGTGCGTGTAGGTGTGTGGGTGTGGGTTGGGCCTTGATGGGCCCGATTGGAATGGAAATAAAATATACCTAATAAAAACTAGGGCCTGGGCCAAGTAGTGGTATGATCGGCCCATGTAGGGCTGTTGATCACGTGAAAAGCTTAGGACTGCCCATTAATAAAATTTGCTATGTGAGGGAAAGAATGGAAATAAAATATACCTAATAAAAACTAAGGCCTGGGCTCAGTAGTGGTCTGATCCGACCCATATAGGGTTGTTGATCTCGCGAAATACTTAGGCCAGCCCATTAATAAAATTTTGACTGAGTGTTAAATGACTAAGTGTTGGATTGTGAGTAAACTGTGTATAAGTACTGTGAGTGTGTATATATATATATATGGGAATGATCCTATGAGAAGGATTCTTTGGTGAGAATATAAGAAAACTTAATCTCAACCATTGGATAGTGAATGGTTGAGATTAAAACACTTTCTCTCCACTATCCAATGGTCAATATTAAGTTTTCTCATGTTCTCACCAAAGAATCCTTCTCATAGGATTATTCCCATATATATGATATGTATAAGTGTAAATATAGTTGCAGTATATGTGTTCATGTTAGCTTGTAAACATGTTTACTAAGGTTTTTAGCGACGTTTACATACGTCACTACATGTATAGTATATGTTACTATAGACATTTGCATATGTTAGAATAACTTAATTTAGTATATACTTGTAATATTTTTATTCCTATACTTAGGCATTGTTTAGTGTAGTTGTACATAAGTAACATAGGGTAGTTTAAATTAACTTTTCATGCCTTTTTACTTGTATATATGTTTAAGGCATTGCAATTAACATTTATTGATTTATGTTGTACATAATTAACATGTTTAATTCATTCATTGATTCATTGGTTCATTTGTAAATAAACTTGATATTTTTGGAATAAAAGAGCATTTTTGGATAATAGAGAGTGATATATGTTAATAATTACCTTCCGGTGAACGATCTAGAATAAATTAGTAAAAATTATGTGAATAAATAATAATTGAACATCCGTTTGAATTGTGATTATACTACAATCACAACACAGAATTAACTAGTGATCCAGATCGGAGTCGATCAGTCCTCGTCACCTTTAGAAGTCATCGATCAGCTTAATAGGAAGATAGAGATGCTAGAACGACAAGATGTAGATAGGCAGAAGTAGTTGGATGATGTGACCTTGTAGTTGCAATAAGCACTCGGTGAATGAAGTCGTAGAATCAATAAATGGAGGTGCAGAGTTAGAAGTTCCAGGAGTTGACGACTTTCTTGCGAGGGAGAGGGCCAGATCATATATCTTTCCACTACGCACTGCATCAAGACGATGACGACTTTGGTGGACTTGGGGCTGGTGGTGTACGTATATACATTTTTGTTATATAATTTGTAAGCTTTATGTATTAATCTTACATTTCAATTTCAAACTTTATTTTTATGCGTGATTGTTTTAACACTTGTTCCATCGTGGAATTATTTTTTTTTATGTATGCGTGATCTCCATGTATGTGTTGTATTTTTTTTGTAAAATTTATAAAATGTAATTAAAAAAATATATACATATCTAGCAACATTTTATATAAAACTATCGCTATATTTAGTTTAATGGTTTTACAACCATCGTAAAATATGCAGTCATTCTGTACACATGTCAACTTTTTGGTAATGGTTGAATTTGTAATTGTTGCATATTTTATCAAGTGACAGTTAATAAATAGTGGCTAAATAAGAAATTATAATTTTTTACGGTTATTTTGAAACCATCGACTATGATTGTAAGCACAGTTGCCACATTTATATAGCGACGATCTCAAAATAATAGTCATGAAGACACTTTCTACTATCACCATATGATACAAATTTCTGATGGCCGGGGTAGATATTTGGTGATAGTGTTGAAAAGAAACCATCGTCGAAAACAAGTTCGATGATATTTCTTTGGATTTTGGCGAAGGTTTATAACTGCGACAAAACCTTATGTTTCCTATAGTTTATAATTATTCCCTTCCATTGAGAATGGTTTTCATGTAAAATAATATTCCCTCTTGTGATCGATATTTATCTATAAAGGATTGAATGGTATAATATATGAATACGAGACAAAGTCAATGTTGGTATAAGTACACCATAATCGTTGATTTTGATCATAACAAAATACTTAAATTTTACCATTTGCAATCGAGTTTAAGATTTTAGGATTATTGTAAATGAAAATAAGTGTGAAGGAGCTCAAGCTCAAGACCATGGAGGAATGGAGGAGCTTGATGGAGGAGAACAAAAGAATCAAAGAGCATGGAACATGGATTGGGGAGCTTTGCTTAGGTTCAAAGCTTGAAGAAGAAGAAGAATATGATAAAGTTTTTCTATTTCATATATTTGCTTGTTTGTTGCTCTGTTTTTTCTTTAGATTATTTGTAAAGAGCCCAAGACATATTGACCTAAGTCTTAGGAACACTTACCTATCTTTAGAACACTTGGGCAAATCCTAGACTAGACCTAGAAAACCAAAACCATATTCAGACAGCTTTATCAGATGTCGGATATCACCTTTTCGACGTCTGATGTTTAGATCAAATGTCTAATATAGAGCCGTTAGCTTTTGTCAAACCAATATCCTCTCAAGACCATTGGAAATATCTTATTAATATCTCCAGATGTTTAGAACCCTCTATAGACATCTAATAAGTAAACGTTAGGCCAAATCTGACCCAAACTAATCTGTTAGAATACCTTTAGTCATGAGATTCTCAGGAAATCAATTCCAGGAGTATATTGTCTAATTCAGACGTTCAATAATATGTACAAATGTTTGGTACGACATCTAACCACTTGACACTAGATCCCTACTTGGAACTAGTCAATTCCAGGAATCACCCCACACATTTTTAGACGTCTAATATTTTCATCAGACGTCTGACCTTTAAAGACAAGATCCCTATTTAGATCCAATCATTTCCAGGAAAACCATTGTTACGAACGTGGGCATCAGACGTAGTTAAGACGTCTGGGAAGTGTCCCAGACGTCTGGAACCCTTCCTAGACATCTGGTATTAAATTTTTTCGGCGTACGGGTTCGCGTCTGCGCGCCTGCACGCGCAAACTGAACCCGCCGCCTTCGTTTTTCTCTTTCTCTCCCTGCAGGCGCCGTTTTCCTCCTTCTCTCTCCCTGCGGCTGCCTTATAAAATCGCTCCCCCTCTCCCTCACCCTCATTCCACCGCCTTCTTCTTCTCCTTCTCCCTGCCAGCGAGAGCGCGAGAGAGCAAGAGCGGCAGCAGCGGCTGCTGCGAGCGTGCGGGAAGGACGGGTGGTTGCGAGAGGGAGTAGAAGCTTGACCGCGAAGGTGAGAGCTTGCCGGGGCAACTAGAGCCGGCTGGCGGGAGAGCAGCGAGCGTGGGGTGGTGCGGAGGAGCTACTGCAGCTCGGGCAGTAGGCGGACGAGGTGTGGCGCGTCCGTGCGTCGCGGGCGGAGAGCGAAAAGGGTCCTGATTCTGGAAAAATTTTCCAGAATCAGACGTCTGGACTTACGTCCAGACGACGCTGAAGATGTCTGGAGGAAGATCCAGACGTCTGATAGGTACAATAATTTCTTACCTTCTCCTTTTTACGCGTGTACGACCATGTAGCCGTCCGCTGCGTTCTTCTGCGCCCCTCGTGATGAGAGAGGGTGTGTGTGTGCGCAGGTTCTATTCGGGAGGGCGGAGGGCTCGCCATCCCACAAGAATCAGACGTCTGGCCACAGTACCAGACAACGGAGAGGACCTCCAAACGTCCGGGGTGACAATCGGACGTCTGGGAACTAGGACCAGACGATCCAGCAGGCTTCTAGACGTCTAAAGGATTGCGCAGACCGAGGTATGACCTGATCGACCTTTTAAGACGTTTGGAAGAAGTTCCAGACGTCTGATTTTGGGCAGACTTGTCATTTTTGACCCGTTTAGGGTCCGTTCGGAGTCCGTTTTCTGCGTTTCAAGTTTCGTTCTTTCCAGATTTATTTCCTCTACTTATTTACAGTAATTGTATACTGTTTTAAGAAACTCCTTGTGATTGATCCTTGTGTTAGGACCCCGTTCCGTTGCGGTTGTGGGGGTTGCAGAGGCGCGCGGGATTGCTGACCATGCCCCCAGTACTCCTGGTTTTGCGGGTAGAGTGGCCCTTTAGTTTAATTAACAAAAATTGTATAATTATGAAATAATTAATAGAGTCTAGGGCATTGCATGAACCCTAGGACTGAGAAATTAGATTGAATAATAGATCCTAGGGTATTGCATGAATCCTAGGACTGGAAAACTAGATTGAATGATAGATCCTAGGGTACGGCATGAATCTTAGGACTGGAAAACTAGTTGGATATATAAACATTGCAGTCTTGGAAAAGTGGAAAGGAAATGATAACTGCCCGTAAAATGGGTTAACAATTGCCTGTTATGAATGAATAAATAAGGTTGAGAACATATGTTATATGAATATAAAGTTGGAACGTTGAAACCTAAATTGGTTGAGTTAAAAGTGCATGAACCCTACGGGGAATTAGGAGTAGAACTCCTGGAAAGGGAATGGAATAGAATTAGGGAAGTGAGCTGGCACCTTAAGTACGGAGTACCAAGGAGAGCAACTGTCCCCCTGTTTAGTGCAGAGTGGAGTTAGCTGCCCCAGGGACCCGGGGTTAGGTCTGGCCACTTTGTACCGACTTTTGGCCCTCGTGTACACAGTACCGAGGAGAGCTACTAGTGTAGGGAGAGCACTAGCTACCCCACGGGCCCCAGGGTTCTGCTAACCCTCCTACACCGACTTGTTAGGCCCACTGGGCAAACCAGGATAATCATGCGAGGGTACGCGGATTGTGGAGGGGCAAGACCCCTGTTTGGTTACTGTGGAGGGGTTGGACCCCTGTTACTGAGAGGGCTCTGCCCTATACTGGTTCCGTGCTGTGCTTTGGGCGCACCCGTTAATGGAAACAATTGACCGCGTGCCAGTGCGGGGTAACTACCTATGCGTTTATCGCGCGTGCCGTAGTCACCGTTACGTCTGTCAGCGACCTTGGGGTGGTTGACTGAGGGTAGGACCACCATGGGGGACTCTCCCGGCTAGGAGAGCACCACGTGTTACTTCTACTTTTCGGAAAAGACTGCAATCAAGATCGTTCCCACGAGGAACATTCAAGATCAAGAGAAGGATCTGATAAATAAATCAACAGTGAATAAATGGAAAAAAGTATAAATAAAGAAAGTAAAAATATAACAGCTACTGTACACTCTACTGTTTCTTTTAGCTTTTAGTTGCCACTCTACTCAGCGTTTCGCTGACGTGTCACCCTTGTTATCTTTTCAGGACCAGGTGTTGAGCAGCCAGAGTCAGCGGCTGCAGAGGGCGCTGGGCCTAGTAGAGCACAGTAGTGTTACCTGTAGTACCTTCTGTACTTTTCTTTCCGCTGTAGTGAGTAGTTTTCTGTTACTCCTTGTACTCTCTTTATTGTAAGCTTCATGTTATGTACATGTTTATTTCTTTTCTGTTGTGGTGGTGTATACTGTAGTATTTCCTTTCTTTACTGTTATATTTTGTTACTACTAGTTATATACATGGTGAATGTAGTTTATTTTACTACTCTTTTGGTTACTTTCTCGTTGGACGACTGAGTCTTAGGATCAGTCGGGTCGGTCCGATTCTTGTGTCTCGTTGGGATTCGGGAAATCGGGTCGTTACAACTGAAGGTTCGTCCCTACCAGGAGGGGTGACGTAATAAAATTGCGGAAATAAAAATATAAAAAGCAATCTCACAAAAAAATAAGCAATCACAAAATGTACACAGGTATTTTTAGGTGGAAACCCAAACCGGGTGAAAACCACCACCTAACCCTCTCGAGTTAGGATTTTCCGATCAACCAAGTTGATTAAATCCACTAACCGAATCACTTTGAACGAGGGTGATTCAACCTCAATACAACCACGCTACAAGTACGAGGGTAGCGTTCCTCAACCCCTTCTCTCCACGAGAAGGATTTTGTCCCACGAAGGAGACGGGAATTCGCAAAGCGAATACCCAACCAAAATACAAAGATAGAATAAACAACAGTCCTATAGAGCCAACCAAATTAAACCTAGCTTCTATAGGAAATAGGAAACTCCCCTTTGCAAGGAGTGCGTCGATGATGACGCGGTGCGTGTGCCACGCGACGGCGCTACGTCGCTCTCGTTATCAACAGCGGGAGAGCGGGCGCGCGAAGGCTTGATGCTCTCAAGATGATGGAGCTTGAGCTTAGAGAGCAAGGGCCTCAATTGGACACAAAAGAGTGGAACTAAGTTGCTTAGGTGTGTCTCTTGTTTCTCTTAGTGTGTTTTTGTGTTACAAAGGTTCCCCTCTATTTATAGAGGCCTTAGGAAGGCTTTGGAAGGCTTGGAAAAGCTTCCATAGCCGTTGGGAACAAACTCCAAGTGAATCAGCCCGAAATCAGGAACAATCATTGTTCTGACAGGCTTATCAGACGTCTAATTCTAGCATCAGACGTCTGGAAGTTCACTATAAGACGTCTGATTCAAAGGTCAGACGTCTGATTTTGGGCGGGTTTCTCCCTGACTTGGATCAGATCTAAACAGGGTTTTAGTACAAGTCCATCAGACGACATAGAGGACGTCTGGCACTAAGTCTGGACGTCTGGAAACCTACTTTTACCGTGGGAATTGATTTCCAAACGTTCCAACGGCTAGAAAATCTCTGAGAAGAGATTTTGGGGCAGCCGAGGCAAAACGGTCATTTATCAGACGTCTGGACAGTCCTATGGACGTCTGATAAGGCTCTAACGGTCATATACTGCCGTGCTTGCTAAGTTAGCCAACGGTCCACTATCTGGACGTCTGGCAAATCCATCAGACGTCTTCTAAGACGTCTGGTCTAAGGTATGGACGTCTGATTTCATCAGACAGTACTAACTATGTCCAGCCTAACAGTTATCAGACGTCTGAAACAACAGTCAGACGTCTTAAAATGCTTTATCAGACGTCTGATTTGGGAATTAGACGTCTGGAAGTGCTGTTTGAACCCTATATTGGTTTTCTAAGTATTCTACAGAAAACCTAAGTATCCTAGGGTTGTGCCGGTGTTCCTAGGACTACTGTTAGGTTTTTTTGAGGCTCTTTAACATGAAATATCTAAGGAAATAAAGAGCAACAAAAGAAATGAAAAATACAACAAGTACAAAAGAAAGAATCTATCCTATTCTTCTTTTCCTTCCATCTTCACTCTGTCGCTCCACGCGAACCTCCTCTGTTTTCCGTCAAGCTCCTCCAATCCGTCCTGGATGCGAGCTCGAGTTCCGTCTAAACACGTCTTCATTTGCAATTGACCTGAAATCTTGGACTCAAATTGCAAATGTTAAATAACACGTGTTTTGTTATCATCAAAACAAATGATCGTGGTGCTCTAGCACCAACAACAACCATCCTTCAATATTAGACGTCAACAAATGTAGTCAGGCATCTAATATATCCTTATCAGACGTCTGACAAAAAAATTAGACGTTTGATTATACTGTCAGAGTCATTATGATCCTGATTTCGGCCTGATTCTCCTTGGATTTATTCCCAATGGTTAAGAGCCTTCTCCTAAGCCTTCCTAAAGGTTCCTAAGGCCTCTATATATAGGAAAGGACCTATCCTTGGCCAAATACACCCTTGAGATAATACTTTCCACTATTAGCCTCATTTTGTGAAGAAATCAAAAGAAGATAATGTCCAAGCTCTCAAAGCCTCACACTTCACATTCGAGAGCACTGACTCGCTGTGCCACTCACGTCTATTCACTCCATCATAGGGAAGTCATTTTGCTTATAGTAGCTTAGTTTAAAATACATTTTGGAGTCTATAGGTTTCTTTGTATTTTCTCTTTAATTTTTTGGGTATTCATGTGACGAATTTATGCCTCCTTTGTGAGATAAAATTCTCTTCGTGAAGAAGAGGGATTGAGGTAAACTACCTTCGTGTAAGTAATGTGCATGGTTGTAATTGAGGATTGTTTCACTCTCCTTTAAAGTGATATGTTAGTGGATTTGATCTACTCAATGGGAAATCCTAAGTCGGGAAGATTTCGGTGGTAGTTTTTACCTAGGTTGGGTTTTCACCTAAAAATACTTGTTTCCTGTGGTGATTGATTTGTAAGATTATTTTTATTTGCATTTATTTTTGTTCAGTACTATTTAACCCCTCTAGTGCACCTGCAATTAAAACTTTATAAACCCACTAATTTGAAAGGATATGTAAGAATCATGATCTTCTAGGGGTACTTATGTTGGAATGACCGTTTCAACACTCAAAATGTTGGATTGAAGAACATGTAAAAACATAACTAGTCCAAGTTGACTATAACTTGATGAAGTAAAAGTTAAATGATCCAATGTATCTCTTATTTTTTTAGGTCTACTTTACTTGAAAGCTGATTAAACAATATTAACCTTTGTTTACTTCATGGGTTAATACTATTTTTCAAAACCTACGTATTGGAGAGAAAACATGGGTTTTGCAAAAACCTAAGTTTACATTAGTGTTAAAATGGAACAAGAGTGATTGATTTTCAAAATGGTGATGGCTTTTTATATAACGTCCCTATAAAAGTCTGAGATGGCATAGATACCCTTGCATTTCTAATATTGATAAAAACACCCGGGCATGTTACTTCATTTATACAAATTCCTTTCAGTCCATCTCCTTTAGCTAAAGATGTTATTGATTAACAGTTTGGACCGAATAAATGATAACTTCAAATAATAACGCTTTCATGTGAAAAATTCTAATAATAGCCCTATAATTTGTTTTATTAATTTTTTGCTTCCATCTCTATCCCCTACCACCTCACCCTCCTCTCCCACGTCCACCAAGTCCAACCTCTGCCACCACCTCCATCTCCAACATCACGACCCCAAGAACACCCATTCTCGACACCCCGACCTTACCACCTCTGTCCCCACCTCATCCTTACCATTGCCTCCTGCCCCTCATTACCTCCGCCACCTCCTGTCCCAATACTATCCCTAGATTAACTCCATACTACCCAACCCCTTCCTCCCCTACCAAGAAGTCCCCTGCCCAACTTGTACCCGAAAAAAAAAAAAAGAAAAAAGAAAAAAGAAATATATATATATATATATATATATATATATATATATATATATATATATATATATATATATATATATATATATATATATATATATATATATATGCCATTTTAAGTGTCTGGCTTCCTTTCGATCACGAGCTTCTCCCACCACAACCTCCACGTACCCTCCTTTGGTCATTCCCTTTATGCCTAAAGCAATGATCGTTAATCCAAAAAAGAGTTGGAGGTACTGAGGAGGATGCCTGTCGAACTATCCCAATCAAGCCAGAACGCAGTTCTTGACAAATCAAGACAACTAAACTTTATGGCAAAGAGTACTGCCAAAAGATCAAGATGGAGCATCGATGTTGTATGGCTGAGATGAGAATAACACTACATGAACGAACCGGACTGGTACAATTAAAGAGGGAGAGACGATATGAGCAATCACCCAACTTTGGATACAGAGATGACTGATACCATGTCAGAATTGGAGAGAGTGTGAAAGGTTGTAAGGGAGATCGATTACTCTACTCTCTCAACTCTTACATGCACCTTTGTAATTTACAGAAGAATAGGATGATTTTCACACACAAGATTAGTTACAACAACCTTCAAGTGAATTTGCAATCACACACTCAATATAATTATACATGCGGTAGCTACAGATATGATCATAACGAATCTGCAGAGTGAGCAGCAGTCTCGATCGAAGAAGTCAACGGGGGCAAATCTCAGTTGATTCAATTGATATAGAGTAAAAAAACTATTTCTTCTGGTCAAACTCATCCATCTGCCATTTAAGACATAACTAAGATACCTAATTCAACAGTTTTATCCATATATAATCCTCGATCGTTGATCCAATGTCGATCATGCACCGAGAGAAATTAAGGTTTGACAGCAATCGGGGTGGAATGAGAGAGAGGCTGTACCGTAGTGATGAAGGATTGGATGACGCCATTGCCGGGGTGGTTGGAGGCGCCGTAGATGGTGACGTGGAGCTTCCCGTGGAGGAGGATCGGGTCCACGACCGGCAGTGCGGGAAAGATCTGAACGAGCCTCGGAGGCGGGAAAGAGGACTTTTATAGATCCAAGACTTGCAGAAACACCCACCAACTTTTGGGGTTCTTTCGACCCGACCCTTAGATTAGTGGTTTTTTCTTTTTTCCCCTTATTCTAATTAAGAAGGAAATTTCTTAGGTAGGCCTCGTTTCTTCGGTGACAACCAAATCTTCATTTCTCTTGATCAGTTCCGAGCTAGGATGTGTGAGTTTGCCTTTTGGCTTGTGCGACCCCATTGGCCGATTTACTTCTCTTCCACGTGGATCCGAACGAATCGATTATAAAGAAACATACGGAGGTATGTAAATTTGAAGACCCAACGGTAGTGTTCTGGATGTTGGAAATTATATATTAGTCACTGTTTGCATTTACAAGGGATTAGTTAAGAGGAGTTAAAAAAACAGAAAAATTACATCAATAACGGTTAGATGTAAAGAGAAGTAGAGTTACTCCAGTTCGACTACCCCTTGGTGGAAGAAACAAAAAATTACAATGTTCTGCATTGACATGCTTTTTTCTTTTTTCAACTGAATTGGCATGCTTTGGTGTTTGTTTGTTGTTGATGACTCATCAATTCAGGAATAAAATGGTGTTTGAGAATAATGGCTGATGTGGAGGAACTTTCGGAAACAAAGTAGGGTTCATTTGGATTGTTGATATTTGGTGGTCATAAATTCTTGTTGTCGTTGCAAGTTTGTCATATTGTTTCTCTTATTGGTTGTTTTCTTATAATCATATAATATTGTTTTACAAATAATGGGCGATCATATTTGAGTCCCGTTGGTATCAGACAATCTCTCCCAGCTTCCACGATCTCAATTAACTCTCGGATGTTATTTGGTAAAGAAAATTATTAGAAAGAATAGAAATTAGAAGTAAGAGAAATAGAAGAATTAAGTGATTTTATTCCATTAGATTGTTTGGTTGAGTTTGTTATCTTATCAAAGGAATTAGGAAGTTTTATTCTATTTGAAGTATTTATTTGATAGAATAAGTTAGTGAAATAAAAAGAAAATTAGTTGAAAAAAAAAAATAGGTGAAATTAGATAATTCTACGAGAAGAGGTGGAATTGACTAATTTCAAATTTATATCCTTAATTTTGGAATCACATAATTTCAAAAATAGAGATGACAAATATAAAATTAAATAGAGAATTAATGTTTATTCCATCGACCAAATAGAACCTTAAGGCATCATTTAGTATGGGGACTTTTCTCATGCTTCCCACATCTGGCATAAAAATGCTTGATGTGGTTTTTTGGTCTTTGATTCATTGGCTTAAAATTTGGGTTAAATATTATTTTATTGTGGCCTACATTCTACTACCCTTGTCTTGATGCGTCTCCCATACACTTGCCTTTATTTCCCCCGTACCTTTAGTGCTTCTAATTGCAAATGTAAAAACCTATCTACGATGCACCATGCACCTCCTCTTTGTAGATGAGATTAAAGTAATTGCAAGAAGATCTCCTTTGCCATGGATAACAGAGATCAAGGTAGTTGCTGCAAGATCTACCATCCATTTGTACCAGTGCTTTTAGTCTTGTATGCTCGTTAACAAAAATACGATTTGGGGTAAGGACTATCAGGTATAGCTCTCAATGTTGTCACCTTTATTGTTGATGCATTATTTTACTATGTATTGACCTTCCTTTCATATTCCTCCTTCCTTCACTCTTCATTCATCACTACTCTTTGATCTTTGCAATGAGTAATAAGAAGATCAAGGTTGGGGTATAGAATAATCTCTCTTGTAGCTACCCCTTATTCATTTGGTCTTATCTTATTGAGTCATGTTCCTTTGCAAGTGTTGTGTTTCTTGACGTCAATCTTATCCTTTTATGCGGTTGAGTCTCCATCTCTAGCTTTCATTTCGTCTATCCTCTCATGGCGAAATCTTCTATAAGTCTAGTTACTTTCCATATCTCTACTATTAGTGCGACTAGCTAGTTGAAAATAAGGTCCATGATGAGGCAAAGAAGCCCTAGAATATGAGGACTTGGTATGAACAAGTAGTCTTATTATCTGTCTACTACACATGGGGTATTAGTAATTAACTAATTAAGAAACCTAAATCACGTGGGATATTAGCTACCTAATTAACTAATTAAGAAGCATAAATTAGGGTTGAAATAGACTAAAGCGAAGGGAAAGAGAAATGGCAAGGAATTGACGAAAAAAATGAAAATACATGAAAAATAGACTTAAAACACACTAGTGTATGGTTCTAGCCTCTTAAGAGCTGACCACATGATTGGCAACAAATAGAATTTGAGTTGAAATGCTTAGTTAGCAACTACTTGTGGGTGTGAAGGGGGTAGGAAAGCATCAAGGGGTGAATAGTACTCCTTCTTTAGCTTTAATTCAAATATAAGATTCTTAAGGAGTAAGCTTATCCCAATCCAAATTTAACTTACAATAGAATGTCCAATAAATATCCAATCACAAGCATGCAAACCACATAGCCCAACCTTGTGGATACAAGCCAAATAATACATCGAGATCTCTTTTTACACAAGCGATGATTTAGTAAGGATGATGATATATCCTAATATGACATGATATTTATCTAATTATTGGCTATTTATCTATCTTCCTATTGAGTTTTTACTCACCCTTTTTGTTGGAAATTTGATGCAAGGAAAATGAAATATATAGATTCAATCTGGAATGGGTATAAAAAATATAATAATGAAAGATCGAATATTCAAATACTTCTAAAAAAGTCCTTATATAGTTTCATGACAAATATACGGTGAAATTCTACAATAATGTAAATCATGTTGTGCAAGGATTGTATATTTTTGATTATTATGGAATTGTAATCTTATGATTAGCTGTCTAATATCAATTAAGTGGTAATTATATGAATGACCTGGGGATTTGGGTGATTACTAAATTGGTGTCACGACCCGATCTCAGATCCCTACAGGACCTGAGATCGGGTCGTGACAAGATAGTATCAGAGCAAGGTCGACCTGAGAAATGAACAAAGTAGTTTGAAAAACACCACACTTGTACATGTAACTGAGATAGCCATCACAATGTTTTCTCTTGATTATTGTTTCCGAGTCTTACGTCTTCTTTTTAGTCAAACAGTCATTGATAATCTCATTCCTCGATCTCTATGTAGGGATGCCTCGCCAGGGAGCTCTTGAGGCAGGTCACAGACGTGGTCGTAGTCGAGGGCGTGGTCGAAGGGGAGGGCAAGCGATGGCCAAGGACGAAGTCGCTCCACCTCTCCTTCTAGGTATTCAGGTCCCGGACCTCGCCCAGCTGATCCGGGATCTCATATGAGAGGAGCTCCATCAGCCTCCTCCTCAGCCTCCCCTTCCTAGGGATGCGGAGGGGGAATCCTCCGTGGGGCAGGCGAGCCGCCACGGTGCTGGATGAGTTGGAGGGGGAGGGGGTGATCCTCTACCGCCCCCACCTCCTTCAGACACTTCGAGGCACGAGTCCTACTTGCCTGGAGGTGCACCCCTTCCTTTGTTGTGGCTACACCATGAGGTCTTCAACCAATCAGGAAGCTGAAGCCCCCCTCTTTCAAGGGGGAGGAAAGCCCGTCTGAGGCAAAAGATTGACTGGAGCATATGGAGAAGATCTTTGATACCCTCTGTCCTGCAGAATGCCGCGTGGCCTTCGCCACGTATCGGTTGGAGAGTGCAGCTCACAGGTGGTGGAGGGCGGTTAGAGGATAGGAAGGAGAGCTGACGTGGGACTGGTTTGTGGCACTCTTCTATGAGCAGTACTTCCCATAGACTTGGCAGGATCAGAGGAGGCGAGAGTTCCACACTCTCCGCCAAGGGGCAATGACAGTTAGCGCGTACCGTACGCGTTTTCTGGAGCTATCACGCTTAGCCCCGACAGCCGCATCCACCAAGGAGGAGCGCCTATGGAGATTCACTGAGGGTCTCCAACCCGCCATCCGAGGATATGTAAAACCCCTGAAGCTGCCTACCTTCTCTCGTGTAGTCGAGGCTGCCATGACCTACGAGGAGACCAGCCCGTTCGTGCGAGACACTGATGGAGGAGGATGGAAGAGGCCCTACCCGTAGGAGCACTCACAGGGCCGTCGGGAGAGGAGGCACCAACAGGGGAACCGTTCCGTTTGTGGGTCCCCGACAGGGATCAGCCAACTGTAGCAGACCCCCGCTCAGTCACCAGTAGGAACAGCAGACAGAGGGACGTCGCGCATCCCTCTGCTATCAATGTGGCCAGCCGGGCTACATACGGAGGAATTGTCCATCTAGGACCGGAGCGCAGCTGACGCTCCCAACACTGAGCACTGAAGGCCGATCTGGCGGCCGCAGATACCACGCCGGAGGAGGACAGTAGTCACGAGGAGGGTACTGGTCCGCTGCCTCCCACTCGACCCAAAGCACGGTTGTTTCTTCTGTACCGAGGGCTGAAGAGCATGTTAACGCCCTGACTCACGGAGATGCTAGAGCTTCGGGCTCCGTAGTGGCAGGTATGGTTACTATTTCCGGTAGGCTCGTTTACACTCTTTTCGATTTTAGAGCCACGCGTTCGTTTGTTTCTACAGGTTTTGCTGTCTGCACGGGGTTGAGCAGTGTACTTCTAGAAGAGCCCTTCCTGATTAGAGGACCAGGTGGCAGGTGTTTGTTGCCGAGGAGGTTCTCATTGACTGTGAGGTCATGATAGGGGGACACAGTCTTCCGATAGACCTGAACATGATTCCGATGGATGACTTCGGTGTAATCTTGGGGATGGACTGGTTGGCCGCATACCACGCCCTTGTAGACTATTTTGGGAGGAAGATTGTTTTCTCCATACCACGGTTGCCTCCCTTCGAGTTCCACGACTAGCAAGTAGACTAAGGATTCAGGTGCATCTCTGCACTTAGAGCAGCGAAGCTACTGAGTCAGGGGTGTGAGGGCTTCCTTGCTTGCGTTCTAGCAGAGCCTGGCCCCGTGGACAATATATAGAGTATTCCGGTGGTCTGTGAGTACCCCGACATCTTTCCAAAGGAGCTGCCAGGACTACCACCTGAGCGTGAGATCGAGTTTGAGATCTCACTGATACTGGGGATAGGCCCCATTTCTTCAGCACCGTACCGAATGGCCTCGCTTGTGCTGCGAGAGCTCAAGACACAGCTACAGGACTTGCTAGAGAAGGGCTTCGTAGGGCCTAGTTCCTCTCCGTGGGGTGCCCCCGTCCTATTTGTGAAAGAGAAGGATGGTACTCTTCGGTTGTGCATTGACTACAGACAGCTGAACCGGGTCACTGTCAAGAACAAATACCCATTACCACGCATAGATGACCTCTTCGACCAGCTGAGGGATGCGACAGTATTCTCCAAGATAGATCTGAGGTTAGGCTACCATCAGCTAAGGATTAGGGAGACCGACGTTTCCAAGACAGCCTTTCGCACGCGGTATGGCCACTATGAGTTCTTGGTCATGCCGTTTGGGCTGACCAATGCCCCTACCGCTTTCACGGACCTGATGAACACATCTTCCGGCCGTATCTGGATCAGTTTGTTGTTTTGTTCATTGATGATGTACTCATTTACTCTCGAGACTAGATGCAGCATGTGCAGCACCTTCACTTGGTCTTGGATACTTTGAGACGGCACGGGTTGTATGCCAAATATAGCAAGTGCAAATTCTGGTTGAGACATGTCACCTTCTTGGGCCATGTGATGTTAGAGGACGGTTTAGCTGTGGATTCGGCCAAGGTAGAGGCAGTACTCAGGTGGGAGAGGTCGCGTTCAGTGATAGGGATTCGCAGTTTCCTGAGGTTGGCTGGCTATTATAGATGATTTATCTGAGGGTTCTCGCAGATTACACGTCCTCTGACTCAATTGACTTGGAAGGACATACCCTTCGCCTGGATAGACGAATGTGAGTCTTGCTTTCAGAGGTTGAAGGAGAGGTTGACCTCAGCTCCTGTACTCACCATCCCCGACAGCGGTGGCGGTTTCGTCGTCTACACAGATGCCTCGTTGCAGAGATTGGGGGGTGTGCTTATGTAGCAGGGTCACGTTGTAGCATACGCTTCGCGGCAACTGAAGCCCCAAGAGCATAACTACCCCACCCACGACCTAGAGCTGGCAACAGTCGTCCTCACATTGAAGACCTAGAAGCATTACTTGTACGGAGAGACGTTCAAGATCTTCACTGATCACAAGAGCCTCAGATATCTGTTTGACCAGAAGGAGCTTAACATGAGGCAGAGACGTTGGTTGGAGCTCCTGAAGGACTACGATTGCAGCATCTCCTACCACCCAGGAAAAGCCAATGTGGTGGTTGACGCCTTGAGCCGAAAGACGCCCGCCCACTTGGCTTGCTTGCGAGCACAGAGTTGGAAACTCATGGAGGAGTTGAGCAGCTGGCGACCCCAGGAGTCACAGGGGTATTGCGGGACCGTGACAGTGGCAAGGCAGACACGACCAGAGCTGATGGATCGCATCATGATTGGACAGATGATGGACCCATATCTACGGGTGCAGCGAGACCGAGTAATGGCAGGGAACTTAGGAGAGTTCTCATTCACTGACGAAGTCCTACGTATGAGGGGACGCTTGTGCGTTCCTAGAGATGAGGAGCTATTGAGGGAGCTCCTGAATGAGGCTCATGGATCCAGATTTACCATACATCCTGGGAACACGAAAATGTATCACGACCTACGACGTGATTTTTTGTGGAGAGGCATGAAGCAGGATGTTGGTCTTTTCATTCAGCAGTGTCTAATATGCCAGCAGGTGAAGGCTAAGCACCAGAGGCCTGTAGGGCTATTGCAGCCACTTCCCATTCCAGAATGGAAGTGGGAAAGTGTCACTATGGATTTGGTAGTGGGGTTACCTGTGAAACAGAGAGGGCATGATGCAGTCTAGGTGATTGTAGATAGATTAACAAAGATGACACGGTTTATGCCAATTCGAGTCACTTTTGGACAAACACAATTGGCAGAGAGATACATCAGAGACGTAGTACGCCTTCACGGGGTCCCCTGCGAGATTATTTCAGACAGGGACACTCGTTTGACTTTCCAGTTCTGGGCAGAATTTTAGCGAGCCTTGGGGACTCGTCTGAAGTTCAGTACAGCCTATCACCCCTGAACAGGTGGACAGTCGGAGCGCACCATTCAAACCCTTGAGGACCTTTTGCGCACTTACGTACTGGACTGGAGAGGCTCCTGGGAGGAGCATTTACCTTTGACAGAATTCGCATACAACAACAGTTACCACTCGAGCATCGGCATGGCACCATATGAAGCTTTGTACGGGAGAAAGTGTACGGCTCCCTTGAGTTGGGTTGAGGGGGGGACCAAGTGGGAGGTTGGTCCCTGTCTGATACGCCAGAGTCAGGAGGTGATCGAGCAGATCCATCGACGACTTCGTACTGTCCTGAGCAGGCAAAAGAACTATGCTGATCTGAAGTGTAGGGAGGTGCAATTTGAGGTTGGAGATCATGTTTTCCTCCGTGTTTCGCCTATGAAGGGCCTGTAGCCATTTAGGGTGAAAGAGAAGCTTGCGCCGAGATTTGTGGGACCCTTCGAGGTCTTAGAACGGGTAGGACCCATCACTTACCGGCTTTCCCTTCCTCCCTAACTCTCTGGAGTGCACGATGTATTTCACGTTTCCAACCTCAGGAGATATATCGCCGATCCCAGCCATGTCCTTAGCCACGAGAGCATCGAGGTGGGAGATGACCTGACCTATCCCGAGAAACCGGTACAGATACTAGACCGACCCTTTCTGTGGTTGAGGCGGAAGGAGGTACCCCTGGTAAAAGTCCTGTGGAGAAGCTAGCGGTACAAGAAGGTGACTTGGGAGCCTGAGTTGGCAATGCAAGAGCAGTACCCGAAACTTTTCGAAGGTATGTCTCTTCGGACCTACTTCGGTTCTCTTTATGTTTGTTATACGCCATTATGTTATCTTCCGCACCCTAGCTAGCTTAAGTTTCGGGGACGAAACTTCTTTTAAGTTTGTTATATTGAAACCACCCGTCACCCTTTGTCATTTAAGACGTCTGAGAAGTTCACCAGACATCTGTCCAGACGTCTGGAAAGATCAACGGACATCTGAAAGTACTTTTTCTCTTTGGCGCATACTGTACGTATGCCATGCCTTCCCCCTCACCCACGCCTCACCGTGCCTTCCCTTGTGACGCCTCTCTGCACCATCCCTCGCCATCTCGTCCCCCTCACCTCCTCTCCCTTTATAACTTCTCCTCATCGTCGCACACCCCGTAACAAGACTAGAGAGCAGAGAGCAGAGCGAGGGCGCGGGAGCCCGAGCGAGCGCGAGAGCAGAGGGTGCTGCGCTGCTCTGCTGTAGCGCCTGTAACGAGGGAAGCCAGAGCAGTTCCGCGGAAGTCATTTTTCCATGGAATCAGACGTCCGGAGAGACATCTAGACGACTTATCGGACATCTAAAGGTAGAGTAAGACGTCTGGTAGAGATCTACTTTCCGTATTTTCTCTTTGTCAAAATCTTGATAGTGTATGTATGTGTGTCAGGAGGTGGAGGGTGGACCGAGGCAGTTTCAGACGTCCGGGAGGACCCTAGACGTCTGATGGAACCCTTGGACGTCGGCATTGAGTTCCAGACGTCTGATAGAGGAACACCGAGAGAGGTATCCCTGGGAACTGTTTTAAGATGTCTGGGACCTTTCCCAGACGTCTGATTTCTGTCTGACCGCATGTTTTGGGCCCCTACAAGGCCCTAATGTTATCAGTTTTCCGCAAACAAAACATCTCTGTTTTCCATACGAGTTTCTCTATGTAATGATATCTTGTTTGTATCATCCTGAACCTTTTAGCCTATTGATCCATATTTTAGGTCTCCAGTCCGTCGGGTGTACGAGACTTGCGGAGACATCGGGAGCTACTATACGAGCTCCCATTCCACCCGGTTACCTAGGTAGAGTGGTTATAAGCATAAATCTCTAAATTAATACATGCAAGTAAGTAATCCTAGGACTTGAGATGAACCTTAGGAAGAAGTAAAACTCTAGAATATATTCTTGAACCCTAGGTCATGGCATGAACACTAGGGCCAGAGGAAAATACACGTGAATGATTGGGTAATCAAAAGCTGTATGTACTATCTAAAATGAACCCATATTGTGATATAATGGAAACTAAATTGCTTGTTCCGTACATTCCAACCCGGATGTGGAAAAAACTTATGTACAAACCCTACGAGGAATGTAGACAAGAATACTATAATATGGAGAATTGGATGGTTCTAGAAAATGCTGCCCATGGGCAGCTGTTAAGGGAAGTAAGTTGACCTTCGTGTATATGGTATTGAAGAAAGCAACTATCCTTTGTAATGTAGAGGGGAGCTTGCCACCCATGGGTTGAGACCCGGGGTGGGTTTGGCCACTCTACGTTAGACTCTTACTGGACCTCGTGTATGTGGTACCGAGGTGAGCTACTTAGTATAGGGGGGAACTAGCTACCCCAGGGGGCCCAAGGCTAGGTATGGCCATCCTACACCGACTCTTGTTAACCCATTGGGTAAATCGGGATAGTCAGACGAGGGTACGCAGACTGAGGAGGGGAGAGACCTCTAAGGGGTGAGACCCCTGTTTTATTCTAAGAGGGCAAGGTCCTATATTGTTCCGCACTGTACATTGAGGTGTACCCACTAGCGGAAACGACTGATCGCATACCAATGCGGGGTAGCTACCCACGCGCTTATCACGTGTGCTGTAGTCACCGCTACGTCATGACCGTGACCTCGGGGTGGTAGACTGAGTGTAGGACTACCATGGAGGGACTCCCCTGGTCAGGAGAGTGCCACATGGGCATCCTATATCACGGGAAGCTGCAAGCAAAATCGTTCCTGCAGGGAACAAGAAGATTAATTAATGTGATGAACCCTGATTAGAGATCTCTACGCACCCACATGTATAATATAATTGGAAACAAAAAATTATGTTACCTACTTGTTAAATGCATGTTACTTCTTAGCCACCACTCTGCTCAGCATTAGCTGACTTCAGTTAAATAAATTTTTATACAGGTCAGGGATTTGAGCAGCCCGAGCTACCGGTTGCTGAGAACGCTGGGCCTAGTTGAGCCTAGCTTTAGTTCTACTATTTGGTAGTGAGTTTTTATAGCCTTGTTTTCTGCTATATGTACTCGTTTTTGTTGTGATGGCTGTATTGTGACATATAATATTATTGTTCCTATCCCCCTGTTGTTGTCAATTTTTTTCTGCTTAGTTACTGTACTTGTATGATTGTAGTTTGTTGAATGTTATTTAATTATTTCTTGTTAGACGACTGGGTCTTGGGATAAATCGAGGTGAGCTGGTCTCAGGTCCTGTAGGGATCTGGGATCAGGTCGTGACAATTGATATTAAAGAAAGCCTTCCATGTAAACCATGGATTGTGCATAGCAACCACACGTAATCCTTGCCATTAAGTGTAAGCCACAATTAACCTTGGACCTCTCACTTTTTTTATGTAGAGACAAGCTGAACCAAGTTCAGTTACCTTTAACTAGATTTCCAATTAAGGGTCTAAGTCAACATGCACACTAACAGGAGTCTTCTATCCTTTAAATACAAAAAAGTAGGAACCATAGAAGGGCATGCTATAAATTTATAATTGAAAGGAGAAATGCATTGTTGATTTTCAAGATTGGTCTACAAAGCTTTAGTCTCTATTAGGGTTTACCATGCATTTTTGTCTTTTCTATCAAATAAGGCCCTAAACAAATAATTTTCATTGCATGCCATATTTGCTAAGCTTTAGCAAGACATGTGAGAAATGGCTATTCATATAAGTTACATGGTTGATTTAGAAAGCTACTCCAACATGCTCTTGAACATATGTAGATATGGGAGCTAACAAGAGGATAGCAAGATCTTGTAAAGGTAGAAGTTAGGTCTATTGCAATTATATTCCAATAGTTTAATTTTGACGTCAACAAAATAAAGTTAATGATCAAAAGAATTGTTTTATTGTATAGTAACATATTTGGATAGGACGATCTATCAAACTTAAGTCCTTCAAGACACTTGGAAAGAAGCAAGAAGATCAAGGCCTAATGAGGTGATTACTAGGTTGTAATTTTGTTTTATTTCTTTGGAAGTTTTGCAAGGCCTCCAAAATGACTAATGAACCTATAAAATCAACTTAGAGATAGCTAGCTAGGATTTGATTCATGCAAATAGAGTTTCAAAAGGCTTTGGTTTGAGTTAATATTAATTTTGACTTAGGGCTACTAGCCAACAACCTTAACTATTAGGACAAGTCAATTAGTATCGATAATTAAGCTTGTTAACCGGTAGTTGTTAGTTTTACCTATGCGTAACTTTGAAGAGTTTGAAGATTTTAATTACCATATTAAGTATAAAAGACCCATTGTAGGGTTACATGCCAGTACACAAGTCATTGAATGGCAGCTGTAGATGTTATAGCCAATTTTTGGAATGTTGAATCATTTTGATTTGGTTCTAATTAATGTTTTAACGACTAGTATTCTACCTAGAGGTATAGGGAGCCTATAAATAGACACCCTAACTACCCTTTGGAAGCACAAAAGCCTAAGGCTCTCTATAGGAATTCTTTCTATTCCTTTTTACACTTATTTCTATGATTTTTGGCTCTTCAGAGCTCCTGCACTCATTTCATTCTAGTTCTTTTAAGCTCCTTGCTTCCTTATGCCAATCCAACGTCCGTGGTGCCACCTACAAAGTAAAGAAGATGGACGACCATGATGTCGCCACTTGGTGCCATCTAGGCTGCCCAACACCGGTCGCCATACCTCAAGCACATCCCCGTCGAGTAATCCCAGCTGCACTCGTTTAACTCTAAAGGGCGAGATTGTAAGAAGATCTCGACCGTTGGATTGAGATCCAATGGTCGAAAGCAAGAGGGGTGGAATTCAAAAGTGAGGCATAGTAGGGCACTTGCCTCAGTGGTCGCGAAGGGCACTCGCAAACTCGTGGTGTCGGTTCGAAGCTCAGCAACCGCTCCAAATCCGCCAGCACGAGCTACAAGCGAAATTTGACCGTCTAATCGAGGATGAGCGGTAACAAAGGTGGCGATGTGGCACCTTGAGCACCGCGCAATCTGCATGCACACGATCACGCGTGGATGAACACAACATCATACACGTCATCAGGGCACGGTCTGGGACGCTGATCTACGCGCGATCTGTGGTGGGGATCAAGACACGTGTTGTCGTGGATGTGAATGTATGAGATGAGGCACAATCTATGAGGAGCTATCATGGAGCGCTCTCAACCTGTGCGATGATGATCCGACAATCCACGTTTATCCTCTGCGATGGCAGTTGTGCAGGTGCGGTGGCTACAGCGACGCATGAGCGAGATCTACAATGACATCTTGAATGCCACTAATTATCCTATGCCCATGTTAGCCTCATCTCCTCCATTATAAAAAGGCCTGCACTCCCCCATTTCTCTTCATTTCTTCCTTTCTTTCCCTCATTACCTCCAAGGCTCTAGAGAGAGCTTATCCTAAGCCCGGGATGCTCCTCTAGAGTAGAAAATCAAATATTTTTTCCGCTTCTCACATCCTTTGTGGAGCATCTCGTGGCCGTCCTCTCACCACCTTCGGGAAATAGATCCTCGCTGCGACGCCATCTTGTCTCATCCTCCTCCCTCCGCTGCCATTCTCCTTCCTCCAACTTCCACCACCTTTATCCAGACGCCTTCAGAGCGAGTAGTCCTCCAAGCGACCGTTAATGGAGATTTCCTCATCATATTCTTTTTATTGCTTTTGTAGTGTAGTTTTACTTCCCGCAATTAGTTGTAATAAATAGTTTGGATCACCGTTATAATATTTCTCTCTTTCTCTCTACAAGTAGATTAGTTAGATAAATATTTTATCGATTCGATCTCTTGCCTATTAAAATACTAAAAAAATTGCATAAGAAAAAAATAATAAAAACAAATAAAATTGAAGCGAGAATTTCAAAACCAAATGTTTGTCTCCCTGTGTTCAACTTGAGACTCACTTTGAGTTTTGATTTATAAATTTATTTGGTGGCGATATTTTGCGATTACGACGACAAGTTCTCCAAAATCCTGATTTTTCTCGCGAAAATAATGCTCATCACCTTTCCCTAGGGTTACCTTTTTGCGTTCTTGTAAGCATATTACTTCAATTAAGCCAAAGGTGGCATCCTCCTTGATATTAGGTGGGTTTCATCGTAAAGGTATCACAAACCCTATTTTTCTCCACAAAATCAAGAGATCTTGAGAAGGGTAATATGATTGGCATGTGTGGATAAAAATTAATTAATTTGTAGTAATAATAAATCTAAGAAATAATTCAAATAAGATATAGAGTTACAAGTTGCGTTCATCTTACCCATTCTAATTCTTTTCAAGGATTATCAAAATTCAACCTGCTTTGATCCATCAAAACACTTAACTGAGAGTAGTTAACCAAATATGACCTGAGTCAAATCATGGATTGAACCTGGCTCGTGCACATCCCTTATGGTATTTCACTTTTCCAAATTACTACTATAATAATACATGTAGTTCAAGCTCTCTCATAAAGTTAAAAAAGTACATTTTTTCTCTGAACATGGTGATTAGAAAACAGTTCAATGATATCTAGATACAAAAAATGGAGAGCCCAATTTAACCTAATTTGGTCTAATCTAGATAAATAATTTTACAATAAATGTTAAGACCTGTGACATTAAAATACTTTAAGACGTCTGGGAGTTGGTCCAAACGTCTGGTCAGACATCTGGACGCCTTCCCAGACGTCTGGAAATTAATTTTTGCGTGTGTACGATCGCGAGTCTGCGCGCGTGTCGCACGTAGATTGAAACCCCGCCGCCCTCTTCTCTTTCTCTCCCCTTGCCGACCTGCAGAAGCCTTTCCCCTACGCCTACAAATACCCCCTTCCCTCTCCCTCGTTCGCCACCCCACACCCATCCATCCCCCGTCTTCCTTCAGCGAGGGTGAGAGTGAGCAACAACTGCGGCTGAGTGCAACGGCGGAGAGGAGAAGAGCAGCGAGAGGGAAGAGAAGAGAGTGCGCATGCCGTGAGGGAGAGAGACCTCGCCGGAGCAGTTCGAGGCCGGCCAGTGTGCACATGGAGGAGCGTTGTGCTGGGGAGGTTTCCCCCGGTGCTGCTGCAGCTTAGGCAGCGGGCGGACGAGTGCGTCGAGGCCGCACGTAGCGGGAAGAAGACGAAGGAGGTTCTGATTCTGGAATTTTTTCCCAGAATCAGACGTCTGGACCTACATCCAGACGACGTGGACGACGTCTAGAGGGAGCTCCAGACAACTGAAAGGTACGTATTTCCTCCTATTTTTCCTTCTGCGGATACGACCATGCAGGCCGTTCCGCCGAAGCTCTGTCGTGTGCCTTGCTGAGGGATTTTTGCATACGCGTGTAGGATTCGCTTTGAGAAGGCGCGGGACACGCCCTCCCACGCAGTTCAGACATCTGGGCGAGTCCCCAGACGGTGAAGAGCATCTCCAGACATCCGGAGAGATAGTCGGACGTTTGGAACTAGGTCCAGAGGGTTCAGCAGGAACCCTGGATGTCTGAGGAGAAGTGCAAAGCGAGGTATGGATCTGGACCCCTTTTAAGACGTCTGAAAGTTGTTCCAGACGTCTGATTTGAGTCAGAGTTGTCATTTTTGACCCGTTTAAGGTCCATTTGAGGTCCGATTTCCACGTTTTAGATTCCGTTCTTCTTCGTATAAGTTCATCTACTTGTTGGAATGCTTGTTATCATGTTCTGAGTGGTTTCTTGTCGTTGATCCTTGTGTTAGGACCTCGTTCTGTTGCAAACTTGAGAGTTGCGGAGGCACGCGGACCTGCCGGTCAGGCCTCCATTACTCCCGGTTTTGCGGGTAGAGTGGCTTACCTTAGTTACTTACAAACATAAATGCATATTTAAAATAAATGATAGATCCTAGGACATGACATGAATCCTAGGATCATAAAAACTAGAGTGAATGATAGATCCTAGGGTATGGCATGAATCCTAGGACCTGAAAACTAGATTGAATGATAGATCCTAGGGTATGGCGTGAATTCTAAGACTAGAAACACTGGAACGATTGTATTAAATGCCTGGAATGCAGTCTTGAAATGAGTAGATGGAATAATAATTACCTGTAATTGGATAACAGCTGGTTGTGAAATGTAGAGTACTGTTGTTAGTAGCTGCTACATGTAATTTCTGTTGGTTGAAATTAAATACGAGCTGCTTGTATATAAATTGGAAAAGAAATATTGAATGTTGGAAACACCTGCTATATGCAAATAAACCTGAATGATGAAACCTAGTATGGCTTGGCCTGAGAAATACGTACCATGAGGAATTAGGAGTAGAGCTCCTGGAAATAAATAAAGTGAAACTGGAAAAGTAAACGGGAAAGCGTGTTGTCTCTTGGGTACGTAGTACCAAGGGAAGCACATGTTACCTCTTAGTGCAGAGCGGAGCCAGCCGCCCTAGGGACCCGGGGTTAGCTCTGGCCACTTTGTACCGACTTTTGGCCCTCGCGTACACCGTACTAGGGAGAGCTACTAGTGTAGGGAGGGAGCTAGCCACCCCACGGGACCTGGGCTTCAGCTAGCCGTCCTACACCGACTTGTTAGGCCCACTGGGCAAACCAGGGTAACCAGGCGAGGGTGCGTGATCTGTGGAGGGGCAAGACCCCTATTTGGTTACTGTGGAGGGGCTGGACCCTTGTTACTAAGAGGGCTCTGCCCTATACTGGTTCCATGCTGTGTTTTGGATGCACCCGTTAACGGAAACGACTGACCGCATGTCAGTGCGGGGTAGCTACCTGTGCGTTTATCAAGCGTGTCGTAGTCACAGTTATGTTTGTCAGCAACTTTGGGGTGGTTGACTGAGGGTAGGACCACCGCGAGGGACTCTCCCGATCAGGAGAGCACTACGTGCTACTTCTACTTTTCGGAAAAGACTGCAATCAAGATCGTTCCTACGAGGAATATTCAAGATCGAGAGAAAGACCTGAGAAATAAACCATGAAAGAGTAAATAGATAAATAAAGAAAGAAATTAAAAACAACAGCTACCTGTCCACCTTTACTGTTTTTCTTAACTAGCTGGTTGCCACTCTACTCAGCGTTTCGCTGACGTGTCGTACTTACCACCTTTTTCAGGACCAGGTGTTGAGCAGCCAAAGCCTACGATTGCGGAGGGTGCTAGGCCTAGTAGAGCCCAGTAGTTGTACTGGTGTGGTACCCGTTCCTGTAGTAGTGAGTATTTTGTTACACTTTTGTACTCTTTTATTGTAAATTTCATAAATCTGTACCCGTTTTAATTCTCTACTATTGTGGTGGTGTGTACTGCAGTAGTTCTTTCTTTGCTGCTGTACTTGTGTTACTGTTAGTTACTTGCATGGTGAAAGTGGTTTATTTTACTGCTTTTTGGTTACTTTCCCGTTGGACGACTGGGTCTTGGGATCAGTCGAGTCGGTCCGATTCTCGTGTCCTGTAGGGATTCAGGAACCGGGTTGTAACAAGATGGTATCAGAGCAAGGTCGTCCTGAGAAGTGAACCAACTAGTTGGAAAATAACCAATTCACATGCTTGTAACTAGAGTAAACACCACAGCGTATCTCTTGACATCTGTTCTGGGGTTCTTTCATTGAATGTCGATTAGAATTGACGTATTTTCTATTCTTTGTTCGCATCTCCTTACAGGAGATGCCTCGACGAGTAGGTAGCAAGGCAGGCCGCGGACGCGACCGAGGACGAGGTCGGAGGGGCTGACGCGTTGAGCCCGATGCCTCAGTGGACCAGCCACTACTCCTGGGCATTCAGGCCTAGGAACTCGCCCAGCTGATATGGGAGATCGTGCGAGAGGAGCGTCACCCGCCGCCAAGAGCGCCTCTCCCTGGGGCTGCGGAAGGGGAGTCCTCTGTGGGACCACGAGACAGACTCGGCACTGGATGTGGGGGAGGGGGTAGACCTCCACCGCCTCCACCTTCCTCCGGCACTTCCGAGCATGAGGCCTCTTTACCTGGAGGTGTACCAGCTTCTCCACTTCAGCGCCACTACAAGCTTTTCGGACAGTTCCGGAAGCTGAAGCCCCCCTCCCTCAAGGGGGATGAGGACCCGACCGAGGTAGACTGGCTCGAGCAGATCGAGAAGGTGTTTGACACCCTTCGCCCCCTTGTGGAGTGCCGCGTGCCTTTGCCACGTACCAGCTGGAGAGCGCGGCACACAGGTGGTAGAGGGCGATCAGAGGTCAGGAAAGGGACGAGCCGACTTGGGAACAGTTCGTCACCCTCTTCTGCGAGCAGTACTTCCCCCAGACGTGGCAGGATCAGAGGAGGCGGGAGTTCCATACTCTCTGCCAGGGGACGATGATCGTGAGCACGTACTGCACGAGTTTTCTGGAGCTGTCTCGTTTCGCAGCGACAGCCGTGGCTACCGAGGAGGAGTGCCTTTGGAGGTTCACCGAGGGGCTCCGACTTGCTATTCGAGGGTATGTCAAACCCCTGAAGCTGCCTACGTTCTTGAGGGTGGTGGAGGCAGCTATGACGTATGAAGAGACCAACCCGTCCGCACGTGACACTGACAGCAGGCGGAAGAGGCCCTATCAGCCAAACTTCTCAAAGGGTCGACGAGAGAGGAGACACGTGGTGCTCGTAGGAGAGCCGTCACGCTTTGCGAGGCCGTCAGTGGCCTTTGGGGGCCCCCGACAGGGGCTAGCTGCTAGCACTGGACCCCCGCCCAGCCGTCAACAGGGACCCACTGAGGGCAGAAGTTGAGTCCCCCTTTGCTACCAGTGTGGCTAGCTGGGCCACATCAGGAGGGACTGCCCATCTAGGGCTGGAGGTCAACAGATGCTCCTTGCGCCGAGCACTGGAGGGCGAGCAGGAGGCCGCGGTTTCCAGGCGCGAGGAGGACAACAGTTGCGGGGAGGGTACTGACAAGTGGCTACTCGTCCGACTCAGAGTGTGGCTGCTTCGTCCTCACCTAGGGTTGAGGGGCGTATCAACGCCCTGACAAACAGGGATGCCAGAGCTTCAGGATCAGTCGTGGCAGGTATGGTTACAGTTTCCAGCAGGCTTGTTTACACGCTTTTCGATTCCTGTGCTACGCACTCGTTTGTCGCTGCCAGTTTTGCGGTTAGTTTGGGGCAAGACTGTGTGTTGTTAGAGGATCTATTTGTGATCAGAGGTCCAGGTGGTCAGCTGTTCGTAGCTGAGGAGGTTTAGACGGATTGTGAGGTCAGTGTTGGGGGACATAGCCTTCCCGCTGACCTGATTATGATACAGATGGAGGACTTTGACGTAATTCTGGGGATGGACTGGCTGTCCGCTTACCACGCCTTGGTGGACTGCTTTGAGAGGAAGATCGTCTTCTCCATACCGGAGTTGCCTTCTTTCGAGTTCCACGGGCAGCCAGTGGACGGAGGCTTCAGGTGCATTTCTGCACTTCGGGCGGCGAGACTTTTGGGCCAGGGGTGTGTGGGCTTCCTAGCTTGTGTGGTGGCGGAGCCCAGCCCTATGGCAGACTTTCAGAGTATCCCGGTGGTCAGAGAGTACCACGACGTGTTCCCAGATGAGTTGCCAGGACTACCGCCCGAGCGTGAGATCGAGTTTGAGATTTCATTGGTACCGGGGACCAGCCCTATTTCTATGACACCGTACAGGATGGCATCACTTGAACTGTGAGAGCTAAGTCTCAGTTACAGGACCTTCTGGAGAAGGGTTTTGTGAGGCCCAGTGCGTCTCCGTGGGGAGCCTTGGTATTGTTTGTGAAAAAGAAGAATGGTACCTTACGCCTTTGTGTTGATTACAGGTACCTGAATAGGGTTACCATCAAGAACAGGTATTCACTGCCGAGGATTGACGACTTGTTTGACTAGCTGCAAGGTGTCACGGTATTCTCTAAGATAGACTTGAGGTCTGGGTACCACCAGTTGAGGATCAGGGAGGTAGACGTCCCCAAGATAGCTTTCCACACCCGGTACGGACACTACGAGTTTTTGGTCATGCCATTTGGGCTGACCAATGCCCCCGCTACCTTCATGGACTTGATGAATCGGGTGTTCAGACCGTACTTGGACCAGTTCGTGGTGGTATTTATTGATGATGTGCTCATTTACTCTCGAGATCAAGCGCAGCACGGACAACACTTGTGGATGATTTTGGACACATTGAGACGACATAGCTGTACGCCAAATACAGCAAGTGCGAGTTCTAGTTGAGGGAGGTGACCTTCTTGGGTCATGTGATCTCCGGGGATGGCTTGGCTGTGGACTCAGCCAAGGTTGAGGCAGTGCTCCGGTGGGAGAGACCGCGTACAGTTACTGAGATCCACAGTTTCTTGGAACTGGCAGGCTACTATAGGAGGTTTATCAGGGGCTTCTCGCAGATTGCACGTCCTATGACACAGTTGACCCGAAAGGACGTGCCATTTTCTTTGACAGACACTTGTGAGGCGTGTTTTCAGGAGCTTAAAAAGAGGCTGACTTCGGCTCCCGTGCTCACTATCTCAGACAGTAGTGGCGGGTTCGTTGTGTACACGAACGCCTCCTTGCAAGGGTTAGGGGGTGTGCTCGTGCAGAGGGGTCATGTTGTCGCTTACGCTTCGTGGCAACTGAAGCCCCATGAGCATAGCTACCCTACCCACGATTGGGAGCTGGCAGGTGTCGTCTTCGCGCTGAAGACTTGGAGGCACTACTTGTACGGTGAGACCTTTGAGATTTTCACAGATCATAAAAGCCTCAAATACTTGTTTGATCAGAAGGAGCTCAATATGAGATAGAGACGTTGGTTGGAGCTCCTGAAGGACTATGACTGCAGCATTTCCTACCACCCAGGAAAGGCCAATGTGGTGGCTGACGCCATGAGCCGGAAGGCACCTGCCCACTTGGCCAGTTTACAGGCGCAGAGTTGGAGTCTCTTGGACGAGATGGGCAGTTGGTGACCCCTAGAGTTACTGGGACACTGTGGGGCAGTGACCGTGACACGACAGACGAGGCCAGAGCTGACAGACCGCATCACCAATGGACAGATGGCCGACCCGTACTTGCAGTCGTTGCGTGACAGAGTACTGTCAGGAGACCTTGGGGACTTCTCTTTTACAGGCCGGGTACTGCGCATGAGGGGACGTTTGTGCATTCCTAGGGACGAGGAGCTGTTGAGAGAGCTCCTGACTGAGGCACACAGTTCCAGGTTCACCATACATCCCGAAAACACAAAGATGTACCGTGATTTGAGACGCGACTTTTGGTGGAGGGGAATGAAGCGGGATGTGGGTGAATTCGTACAGTAGTGTTTAGTGTGCCAGCAGGTGAAGGTCGAGCATCAGAGGCCTGCAGGGCCGTTGCAGCCACTTCCAGTGCCAGAGTGGAAGTGGGAGAGCATTACCATGGACTTGGTGGTGGGCTTGTCCGTTACCCAGCGAGGACACGACGCAGTCTGGGTGATCATTGACAGATTGACGAAGATGGCACGTTTCTTACTGATCCGAGTCACCTTGGGACCAGCATAGTTGGCAGAGAGGTATATCCGCGACGTGGTACGTCTACACGGAGTTCTGCGGGAGATCGTATCCGATCGGGATACCCGTTTTACGTCCCAGTTTTGGGCTGAGTTTCAGCAGGCCTTGGGGACACGGTTGAGGTTCAATACAACATACCACCCCCAGACGAACAGACAGTCTGAGCGCACGATACAGACACTTGAGGACCTTTTGCATACTTATGTACTGGACTAGAGGGGCTCTTGGGACGAGCACTTACCCCTGACGGAGTTTGCGTACAATAACAGTTATCACTCGAGCATCGGCATGGCACCCTACGAGGCTCTGTACAGACGGAGGTGTACGGCACCCTTGAGTTGGGTTGAGGGGGGGACCAAGTGGGAGGTTGGCCCCAGGCTGATCCAGAAGAATCAGGAGGTGATCAAGCAGATTCACAGGCGACTCCGCACTGTCAAGAGCAGATAGAAGAGTTATGCAGATCGGAAATGCAGAGAGGTACAGTTTGAGGTTGGGGACTACGTCTTCCTTCGCGTTTCGCCCATGAAGGGCCTGCAGCGGTTTAGGGTGAGAGGGAAGCTCACGCTGAAGTTTGTGGGACCCTTTGAGGTCCTGGAGTGGGTTGGATCCGTTGTCTACAGGCTTGCCCTTCCTCCCCAGCTTTCTGGTGTGCACGACGTATTCCACATGTCCAACCTCAGGAAGTACGTCGCCGATATCAGTCACGTTCTGAGCCACGAGAGTGTCGAGGTGGGTGACGACCTGACCTACCCCAAGCGGCCAGTACAGATTCTCGACAGAGCCGTCCGGAGTCTAAGACGGAAGCAAGTACCCCTGGTGAAGGTCTTGTGGAGGAGCCAGCGGTACTAGGAGGCTACTTGGGAGCCTGAGGCGGCGATGCAGGAGCGGTACTCGGATCTCTTTGAGGGTACGTCTTTTCGGATCGGCTTCGGTCTTCTTTGAGTTTGTTATGTGTATATTGTTCTTTTTCCGCACCCTAGTTAGTGCAAGTTTCGGGGATGAAACTTTCTTTGAGTTTGTTATGTTGTTAAGACCCGTGACATCAAAACACTTTAAGACGTCTAGGAGTTGATCTAGACATCTGGTCAGACATCTGGACGCCTTCCCAGATGTTTGGAAATTAATTTTTGCGTGCGTACGATCGCGAGTCTCCCCCCGTAGCCCTCTTCTCTTTCTGTCCCCTCACCGACCTGCAGAAGCCTTTCCCCCACGCTTACAAATACCCCCTTCCCTCTCCCTCGTTCGCCACCCCACACCCATCCATCCCCCATCTTCCTTCAGTGAGGGTGAGAGCGAGCAGCAGTTACGAACGAGTGCAGCGACGGAGAGGAGAAGAGCAGCGAGAGGGAAGAGAAGAGAGCGCGCGTGTCGTGAGGGAGAGAGACCTCACCGGAGCAGTTCGAGGCCGGCCGACGTGCGCACGGAGGAGCGTTGTGCTGGCGAGGTTTCCCCCGGTGCTGCTGCAACTCGGGCAGCGGGCAGACGAGCACGTCGCGGCCGCGCGCAGCGGGAAGAAGACGAAGGAGGTTCTGATTCCGGGATTTTTTCCCATAATCAGACGTCTGGACCTACATCTAGACGATGTGGACGATGTCTGGAGGGAGCTGCAGACGACTGAAAGATACGTATTTCCTCCTATGTTTCCTTCTGCGGATACGGACATGTAGGCCGTTCCGCCGAAGCTCTGTCATGTGCCTTACTGAGGGATTTTTGCGTACGCGTGCAGGATTCGCTTCGGGAAGGCGCGGGACACACCCTCCCACGCAGTTCAGACGTCTGGGCGAGTCCTCAGACGGCGGAGAGCGTCTCCAGACATCCGGAGAGATAGTCGAACGTCTGGAACTAGGTCCAGACAGTTCAGTAGGACCCCTGGACGTCTGAGGAGCAGCGCAGAGCGAGGTATGGATCTGGACCCCTTTTAAGACGTCTGGAAGCTGTTCCAAACATCTGATTTGAGTCAGAGTTATCATTTTTTACTCGTTTAGGGTCCGTTCGAGGTCCGATTTTTGCGTTTAAAATTTCGTTCTTCTTCGTATAAGTTCCTCTACTTGTTGGAATGCTTGTTATCATGTTCTGAGTGGTTTCTTGTGGTTGATCCTTATGTTAGGGCCTCGTTCTGTTGCGGACTTGGGGGCTGCGGAGGCATGCGAACCTGTCGATCACTCCCCCATTACCCACGATTTTGCGGGTAGAGTAGCTTACCTCAGTTACTTACAAATATAAATGCATATCTGAAATAAATGATAGATCCTAAGGCATGACATGAATCCTAAGATCAGAAAAATTAGATTGAATGATAGATCATAGGGTATGGCATGAATCTTAGGACCTGAAAACTAGATTGAATGATAGATCCTAGGGTATGACGTGAATCCTAAGACTAGAAACACTGGAATGATTGTATTAAATGCCTGGCATGCAATCTTGAAATGAGTAAATGAAATAATAATTGCCTGTAATTGGATAACAGCTGCCTGTGAAATGTAGAGTACTGTTGTTAGTAGCTGCTACATGTAATTTCTGTTGGTTAAAATTAAATACAAGCTGCTTGTATGTAAATTGGAAAAGAAAGATTGAATGTTGGAAACACTTGCTATATGCAAATAAACCTGAATGATGAAACCTAGTATGGCTTGGCCTGAGAAACATGAGCATGAACCCTACGGGGAATTAGGAGTAGAGCTACTGGAAATAAATAGAGTGGAACTGGAAAAGTAAACGGGAAAGCGTGTTGTTTCTTGGGTACGTGTACCAAGGGAAACACATGTTACCTCTTAGTGCAGAACGGAGCCAGCCGCCCTAGGGATCCGGGGTTAGGTCTGGCCACTTTATACCGACTTTAGTGTAGGGAAGGAGCTATTAGTGTAGGGAAGGAGCTAGCCACCCCACATGGCCCGGGGTTCAGCTAGCCGTCCTACACAGACTTCTTAGGCCCACTGGGCAAACTAGAATAGTCGGGTGAGGGTGCGTGGACTGTGGAGGGATAAGACCCCTGTTTGGTTACTGTGGAGGGGCTAGACCCCTATTACTGAGAGGACTCTGCCATATATTGGTTCCGTGCTGTACTTTGGGCGTACCTGTTAACGGAAACGACTGACCGCATGCCAGTGCGGGATAGCTACCCGTGCATTTATCGTGCGTGCTGTAGTCACTGTTATGTCTGTCAGTGATCTTGGGGTTGTTGATTGAGGGTAGGACCACCACGGGAGACTTTCCCGACCAGGAGAGCACCACGTGCTACTTCTACTTTTCAAAAAAAGCTGCAATCAAGATCGTTCCCACGAGGAACATTCGAGATCAAGAGAAAGACCTAAGAAATAAACCAAGAAAGAGTAAATAGATAAATAAAGAAAGAAATTAAAAATAATAGCTACCTATCCACCTTTACTGTTTTTCTTAACTAACTGGTCGCCACTATACTTAGCGTTTCGCTGACGTGTCGTACTTACCACCTTTTTCAGGATCAGGTGTTGAACAACCAGAGCCTACGGTTGTGGAGGGTGCTGAACCTAGTAGAGCCCAGTAGTTGTACTGGTGTGGTACCCGTTCCTGTAGTAGTGAATATTTTGTTACACTTTTGTACTCTTTTATTGTAAATTTCATAATTATGTACCTGTTTTAATTTTCTACTGTTGTGGTGGTGTTTACTATAATAGTTCTTTCTTTACTACTGTACTTTTGTTACTATTAGTTACTTGCATAGTGAATGTGATTTATTTTACTGCTTTTTGGTTACTTTTCCGTTGGACGACTGGATCTTGGGATCAGTCGAGTCGGTCTAATTCTCGTGTTCTGTAAGGATTCGAGAATCGGATCGTAACAATAAATATTAAAATATTAATCACAAATGTGTTTAGTTTCATCATATATTTATTATCCATTTTAATGAGGCCATCGCAAAGCATGGATTTGAAACTAATTATGTACATGAACTCAACATAAGTGGTTGAGGTATACGATATTAAAAGATTAGTCCATCTTTTTTATGGATTAGATAGATTTGTTGGCTATACATTTTGATAAAAGAATTTATAGCTCCTTAGTGTTAGAAGTTGGTTCTATCTATAGGTTTGCAAATTAGGCTAAATGGCCAAGTTTGGGCTTTTGGTTCCAAGTAGACCCTGTAACAGGTGAGTTAAGCTTGATCTAATTGAATATGAGTTAGAATGGGCTTAGGTTTTGAAATTATGGGTTAATTGGTCATTAATAGATAATTAAATAGGTCAACACATGCATCCTAATGCCTAGGCCACGCGTACAGCACTTAGATCACGAAACAATAATCAAAGCACAACTTTAGCACATGTCACAACTAAGATGAAGGCAACATTAAAGAATATAAAAAATAATAAGATAAAAATTTTATTTTATTTATTTCTTTCTCTTTTAGCTTTTAAAAAGATGAGAGCTTGTTCACGTCGTGAGGCTGACAACTTCCATCGTTCAATGGGAGAAAATAAGCCATCATGAAACACAAAAGAGATTGGAGCACATCTAATCAAGTGTAACTAATTCTTTAGCTTGCATGTTATTATAAGAGTGAAAAAAGTTAATTATTATGGAAATATAAAAATTAATCATATGAAAATTTAATATAATTTTCAATCAAGATATCTTAAGTTTTAATCAATTAAATAATCAACATATCTCATGTTATAAAATGTATTACCTAATATATTTTGATTTTGGATGATGAAGAATAAAAATATTAGGATTCAGTGAAAAAATATAAGACGAGGTGGTCAATAATGAAAATAAAATTTAAAATCAACATACATGATAATTAATGTGTAATAAAAACAAAAAAAGAAGGAGAAAAAAAGAGATGAGAGAGAGGGGTTGGGATGTGGGCGTTAGGGGAGGCAGAGGTGCACTCCAGCCGACGAATGAGAAAAAAAAACCTACAAAAAAAAGTAATTGTAACAATATTGAGTCCACGTGAGATCATCGTGTATATAGATGCTTAGAAAAGTGAGAAAAAAATGGGCAAAAGTGTTGATACGCTAAAATAAAGGATTTTTAATTAGCGAAATTCTACAAAACATGCTCAGGACGTGAAACTTGTCGGTAGCCATTCTATATTATTATACTCCATTTCGTAAGCTCAGCAGATAAAAGAAAAAATTGGGCAACATCGGTTCAAACTAGCCCCCGCTTGTATCCACAGATTCCACACAGCTCGCGGGAGAAATTAAAGAAAGAGAAGGGAATGGAAATTTGCTCCAATACGGCCACTAAAATCTCATATTTAGGAACTGCTCCACTGAAATATCCTGATAGTTGCAATGCCGACCTCCCGATAAAATTTGAGAGAATTTCTATCTCAAAGTCTGGAAGAGATATGCAAGTTGCTTGTTCTCATTTTTTTTTTGTTTGGAACGGCTGTAATTCGTAAGCACACTGAAAAGACACATTATATTTTAGGGCAAAGCTGTCAGCAAACTGATCTGCACCTATGGAACAAAAAAAGTCACAAATTTCAGAATTTGCTGCAAACGGGAACTGGCAACGTTTCTAAAGAAGTTGCATTTTAAATATTGATATATAAAATATTATTTGAGTTGCACCACCCTTGGAATATGCTTTGGAAGTTACCAGCAGTTCTCCTATGCAACAATTGTTTGTAAGAGAATTGTGCTTGAACATACTCCCTTAAAATAAAAAAAAGAAGAAAAGGGTAAAAAATTGTCGCAGGTGAAGATCGTCTAGAATGTAAGCTTTTTAATTGCTTTGAAGTTGTTTAAAAATGTACTGTATGGCGACACATATCCATGCCACTTGACACAGGATCATCATTTTTTAAAAAAGATATCTTATATCGGGATCGATGTACTTAGGTTGTGAATTATTAAATCCTACTAGCTGACGAACTTTAACATTGGAGAAACTTCTAAAAGATTGATTCTTTCTTCTTACCGAGATATGAGAAATATGCTAAATATTGTGAAAAATGTGCAAAAGGAAAGTTTTAACCCTAGGATGTGTTACGCAGAATCTATTGAGTTGCGTTTTTTTTATGACTTCCAATCTCATTCGAACAAATTGTAACATAGGGATTGGAATTTTAACTTAAGCTTCTCTCGTCAAAGTCACGAACCCATCATTCGTCCATGCTTTAGTGGGAGAGTGTTTTCCATTGATAATATGTGCTGCATTAACGTCAACTTCAATGTTGGAGGCCTATTTTATGTTTCTCACATTCCTTTTTTTCATTTGAAACTTGCCAATTTTCTTAATATCCATTCGTTTAAGGTGTTCTTTCTTTATTTGCTTAAATGCACATTCTTAAGATCCAAGGTGAGATTACAAATGATAATTGAAAATGTAATTAAAATAACCCTTTCATCGACCACGACTTTTATGCACCTTCTTTCTGCATTAAATTGCACGCTTCTTGATATTCGATTCAACCACACCAATACTTTTCAATATACAACTAAAATGCATTTGTAATACATAAGAAAACAGTAGAGATATTTAATCTTGAAAGGAGAGCACGAAGGAAAGGTCGACAAGGGACCCACAAAACTATTGCCTAAAATAATAAAGTGGACATTAAGTGTAACGACTCGATTCTCGAATCCCTACGAGACACGAGAATCAGACCAACTCGACTAATCCCAAAACCTAGTCGTCCAACGAGAAGTAACCAAAAGAGCAGTAAAATAAACCACATTCAACATGAAATATAACTAACAGTAACAAAATACAACAGTAAGAAAAAGAACTACTGCAGCATGTACCACCACAACAGTAGAACTACATTTATAACATAACAAGAACTGCAGGTAAAGAAAAGTACAGAGAGTAACAAAAACTACTCACTACAGTGGAAACAAAAGGAGTACAAAAGAACAGTGGTAACTCTATTGGACCCTACTCGACCCAGCGTCCTCTGCAGCCGGTGACCCTAGCTGCTCAACACCTGGTCCTGAAAAGCAACGAGTGTAACACGTCAGCGAAACGCTGAGTAGAGTGGCAGCTAAACTAAAGAAGCAGTAAAATGTACAGTAGCTGTTTTATTTTCTTTCTTCCTTTATTTACGTCTTTCTATTGTTTCACAATTTATCTATTTCTCAGATCCTTCACTTGATCTCGAATGTTCCTCGTGGGAACGATCTTGATTGCAATCTTTTCCTAACAGTAGAAGTAGCACGTGGTGCTCTCCTGGCCGGGAGAGTCCCCCGTGGTGATCCTACTCTCAGTCAACCACCCCAAGGTCACGGACAGACGTAACGGTGACTACGGCACGCGCGATAAACGTACAGGTAGCTAACCCGCACTGGCACGCGGTCAGTCGTTTTTGTTAACGGGTGCACCCAAAGCACAGTACGAAACCAGTATAGGGCAGAACCCTCTCAGTAACAGGAGTCCAACCCCTCCACAGTAACCAAACAGGAGCCTTGCCCCTTCACAGTCTGTGCACCCTCGCCTGACTACCCTGGTTTGCCCAGTGGGCCTAACAAGTCGGTGTAAGTGAGCTAGCAGAACCCTGGGGCCCGTGGGGTAGCTAGTACTCACCCTACACTAGTAGCTCTCCTCAGTACTGTATACACGAGGGCCAACAAGTCGGTATAAAGTGGCCAGACCTAACCCCGGGTTCCTGGGGCAGCTGGCTCCGATTTGCACTAAGCAGGTAACAGGTGCTTCCCCTGGTACTACATACCCAAGAGACAACGCACCTCCACATCTTTCCTTCTCAGTTCCATTTCATTCTCTTTCCAGGAGTTCTACTCCTAACTCCCCGTAGGGTTTAGCTCTTTTAACTCAGCACAATTCGGTTTCACCTTCCAGTTTCACGTTCATACGACCCATGTTCTCAATCATGTTTATTTATTCAATTCACAGGCAGCTGTTTGTTCTTTTCCACTTTTTCAAGACTGCAGTATTCATATATTCCACTAGTTTTTCCATCCTAGGATTCATGCCATACCCTAGGATCTATCATACAATCTAGTTTTCTAGCCTTAGGATTCATGCAACACCCTAGGATCTATCATTCAATCTATTTTCTCATTCCTAGGATTCATACAATGTCCTAGGTTCTATTTATGGTTTCATAATTTAACAGGTTATGCTAATAAACTTAAAAGCCACTCTACCAGCTACAACGGGAGTACTGGGGGTGTGGTCGAGAATCCTGCGTGCCTCCGCAACCCCCGAGACTACAATGGAATGGGGTCCTATCACAAGGATCAAACACAAGAAGTTTCTCAAAACAGTATATAAATACTGTAGATGGGTAGAGGATTTAATTTCGAAAAGAACGCAACTCGAAACGTCGAAAACGGACTTCGAATGGGCCCTAAACGGGTCGAAAACGACGAAACAGTGCAAATCAGACGTCTGGAAGAGGTTCCAGACGTCTTAAAATGAGGATCAGATGGTACCTTCGCTTTGTATAGTCTCTCAGACGTCCAGAAGCCTGCAGGGGCGTTTGGCCTAGTTCCCAGACGTCCGATGGTCACCCCGGACGTTTGGAAGTCTTTCCCGTCGTCTGGCACTGCAGCTAGACGTCTGATTCGTGTTGGATAGCGAATCTCAGAACCTGCGCGTACCCATTCCTCGCTCTTAGTACGGACGGTCGAAGAAAAGGAGGAAGTACGAAAATAACCTACCTTTCATACGTCTGGACAGTCCTCAGACGTCTTCCCCGTCGTCTGGTTGGAGACCCAGACGTCTGATTCTGGAAAAAACTTCCAGAATCAAAGCGCGACTCGCCCTCCGCCCGCGACGCACGGCCGCGCCGCGGCTCGTCCGCCTGCTGCTCGAGCTGCAGCAAACCTCCCACGTCACTCCGTGCCCGCTGCGCCTCCGTCGGCCGACTCTCGCTGCCTCGGCAAGCTCGAGCCCTCATGGTCGAGCGCCTCCTCCCTCGCGCAGCACCTCCTCCCGCACTCACTACGGCTGTCGCTGCCGCCGCTCGCTCGCGCTCGCACTCGCGCACCGGCTGGAAGGAGAAGAGGAAGGGAGCGGAGGTGATGAGAGTGAGGGAGAGGGCGTGGCTTTTTAAAGCCGCACGGGGGGAGAGAGAGAGCGAGACAGAGGGGCTCAGCCTGCGCCCGCAGGAGGACGAGGGAAAAAGAGAGGAAGGCAGTTGCGGGTTTGCGCACACTTGCGCGCAGACGCAGCCTCGCGTGCCACCGAAAATAGATCCCAGACGTCTGGAAGGGGTTCCAGACGTCTGGTCAGACATCTGGGCCACCTCCCAGACGTCTTAAAAAAATATCTTGGAGTGCGTTCGTAACATTAAGTCTATACTAGCATGAAAACTTGAAACATGAAAGTGACTTTTGTTAAGGTAGATCGCTAAAATGTTGTCCATTTTATTATGATAAATTATTGCCTTAGTTTTAAGAGATTTTTTAAATTTGTTAAGTTAGAGTGAGCAATCTTTCATGAATCTTATACATACCTTTGATTTGCTTTTTTTATCTCTATATATAATGTACATGAAGATTGCATTGTTGTAATTCGAGTTTATTGATTGGTTACCATTGTTATAGCTTAAATAAGAAGAAAAATAAAGAAACATGATATCGAACTGTTTGGTACACTAGAATTTGTTATATTAGTTGATGGAATGGTTATCTCGTGGATCTTATTTGATCACAAATAAGATCAAGCTCAACATATTAAATGTGATAAACAAATGAATATAGTAGAAATAATCACACAAATATTTAGATTAGAAATCCCTTAGGTCTAATTTATAAAGGGAGTTAACTTCTCTTTTTTTGAGTTAACCTTTGTTTACCTTGGGGGATAACTCAATCTTTCTTTGGGTTGCTAACCTGTATTATTTTAACATCGATTTGAAGAGGGGTTAACCCAATCCCCCACTTAACCCCCGATCTTTTTTTCTTAACCCCAATCACATCATAGGATGACCCTCATTTCTAACCCCTATTCAGTAAACACAAATAGGGATTAACTTCTGTTTGTAAGTAAACAGAAACAAGGATTAACTCCTGTTACAACTTTACTAACACGGGTTAACTAACCCGCATCGTAAACTAATCCTTAGTAGATAAAACTATCACGTAAGTCCCCAAGCTTATAATTTTCCAAATTGGTGTATGCTAATCAAGCTTGTTAAGGCATTAGGTATCATGTTGAAAAATGTTGACATGTGATTTTAATATTAACAAAATATCAAATATTGCTAGAAATATTGCTAGAAGAGTTTAGAATAGTTCTTGTAGAATTACAAGGATAAAAGAGAATAATTCATAGAGTTGATAAAGGTTATAATTGTTGGTTACAAATGCATACCTGATATTTATATGCTTCATGATATAATATTTATGATTATATGTATGCACGAGATTCTCTGCTAGTTGCAAGTGCATACGTACATTTGTGCCGGATATTTGCACTTAATCAAACATGATGAAAAATGATGATCAAGCGTCTGTAAGTTGCAAAGATGCAATTGAAAGAAAAGACTACATGAAAAATAAGTTTACTTTTGTGGTGATAATTTTTGTTCGTAGAATTGCTAAAGCTTAGTAAAATATATCATGTCTAGGTTAATTAAATCAATTTGGCTTAAATCAAACCACTTAGAAATGAGCGAAGGCACAATCCTTGAGTTAATTGGATTTTCAAACACTTAAAGATTAATTTACTCAATTAGAAAAAAGTGGCAAGATCAGCCGATTAGAAGGAATTCAACTAATCAATTAGGCAATTTTGCCCATTAGAAGGAGATAATTATGTGATTTGAAATTGATTTGAATAATCTCCACATAAGATGATTTCTCTAAAAATCTAAAATGTCAAGTTTTCAACAAAGATGGATTTGCCCATAATTTCTAATTAAAAGGAAAACCTACGATCATTTTACCTATAAATAAAGGAGATTCACACAACAATGCAACAACTCAAGGAATAGAAAAGCTCTACAGTAAAGCTTTGTCCCTTTACCTTTAGCTTTCTACTTTTGGTTTTCTAATTCTTATTGTGAAGATAGAGATTCTGATTATTTTGAGATTCAAATGATTTAAAGGCAAAGTGATTCTAGAGGAAGCTCTTGCGAAATGGTTTTAGGAAAATCTTTTGTGGAATTGATTTAGAAGAATTTTTAGTAGAGCAATTACGAGTGAAGTGTTTTTAAAGGAAAAATTGGTGGGAAAATCATTTTAAAATCTAGGGAGGAAGCCAAGTTGGTAACAATAGTAAAGATTCACCCATAGTTTCTCAGGGTGCAACAACATATTGAATCTAATCTTAATAGTTGGTACTTTGTATTTTGACATATTTTAATTATATAATTGAAGATAGATATTGTTGTTATCATATTCCTGTTGTACTTAAATTTGTTATAAATTATTGTAAATAGGATAGTGATGGGTAGTCATGAGTCTTGGTTGACGGGTGGTTGGATATTATGTAATTAAATGTTTTGGGTTACGCCACCTAGGGAAAATAGCTCAAGATTAAGTTGCCCATGAACCAGCTTAGGTTGAATGGTTGGTTGTAGATTAATTGTTGTAAATGTTGATATTTACCTTAAGTAACCTAGTTTTTTCATGATAGATTTATGACTCGAGGTCACATGAAATCCCAAGGTAGGACAACCTTAGCTAGTAGACTAACTCTAAACTAGGAACCACTCTAAAATATCGTTGTCAGTACAGTTTGATATTTCACCATAGGTAAAAAGACTTTTCCAAACATTTATTTCCTAATTAAACTTTCAAATAACTATAATCTTATTTGGATGTTTATCTAATATTGACATTTAAGTAAGATCTATCATGACATATACTTTTAAGATGTTTGAATCAAATATCTTGAAAGGGTATATCACAATAGATCTTAACATTAATTTTGGTTAAACATTCGACAATATTATAATTATTTGAACGCTTTAGAAAATAAACGTTTAGAAAGGTTTCTTTATACAATGTTTGTGCACTGTGACTTGATATATTATGCTTTGAGAAATTGATATAAGGTACATGCTTTACTCTAATGATACAAACTCTGGATGTGTTTGAATTAAATAATTTCAATTAGTTGCTAGACTTTATGAAGGAAGCACTATTCAATCCTCCTTCAATGCTTTCCTACTCAATAGAAATCTTAATGGCAATATTAGTACCTACTGCAGTAGTTATTTTGCATAATTGATTTTATCCATGGTGAATACACAATGTTTCTCCTTGGTGAACATATAACATTACACCAACCTAAACAATCGTCAACAATGGCCTCTACACTAATGATCAAAACTGTCGTTGTAAGTATAAATACAATTGCACAATTTTACAAAGTTGACTGTCATTGTAGTAGTTGGTGCAACATTGACGATTTTGATGTTGGAGTACCCTATAACGTCGCCTTTTCACACAACGTCAAAAATGATTGTCAGAATAGATCCATGGAGAAATAGTGATGGGCTTTTTGACTTATACCAAAGATTCTTAATTGTCAATGTAGGTACAAAACGTCATAGCTCTCTAATCTATATTCAAGTTATTTTCAGGTCATCGAACGAGCAAAAAATTTCATGATAAAGCAATAACCAACTTCTAACATGCCATGCATATGAATTAATAATGGAAAAAGGAAAAAAAATAAATAACAACAATTTTGGAACAAAAATGGAAATGAAATGCTAATAAAATAAGAAAGAAGGTCTAATTATACCTCTTCAGAAAATCACCTGTTGCAAATTAAAATATATTTATTGTAAATAAAAATATACTTATGTGTTTTACTTTTATATTGATCGTAAATAATTTCTTATTTAGAATGTAATTTTTTATTTATAAAAAATAATTTTTCAACTATAAAAAATGATTTTTACAATAAAAAATTAAAATATACGGATTAAAAATACTACTTTTATTTTATATATTGTAAAATATGTTACAACGTCTATTTATTTACTTAAAAAAAAAAACAAAAAAGCATGAAGCCTTTGATTTGTAACATCATTATTGGCAACTGTCGAGGATGCGTAGAAAAAGATGGTAGATCAGAGTACGGATGACTAATTTAATCACGGTTATCATATACTGTAATATTTTTGGGTTAAAGGACTGAAGAAGCGACTACTTCCATCGAATGGATCAATGTGGGTTCTAAATAAATGCACTATTGTAATCTAGACACGTAGGTATACACGCACGTTAATATGTATTGACAAGGACTGGCTGGGGCTCCCACGCATTTGTGCCCAAGCGAAAAGACATTCATTGCATTTGCAGAAGCATACACAACGTACTCCATAAAAGAGCAAGAATAAATAAGCACATTGATTACGTGCTCCTTCGTCTTGTGCACATGATCACAAATGTATGCATAACATCTGGCAAGGAAGTCAATCGCTTGGTAATTCAGTTTTTAAGAAAAGTTACAAAAATATGAACGAAAGTGAAACTTGACCTCGTGTGGTATTGATTTAATGTGCAATATTACAATTTTCAAATAGGATTTTGAAGTATACTTAATTATGATATACGTCTTTTTTTTTTTGCAAGGTAAGCCTATGTTAAAAGGGAAAGAAACTGCATGCTACAGGATGCAACCCATCAAATGGTAAGAGGAGAAAGTTAACGCATCCCCACGGGGGAAAAAATACGATGTCCTGTACCATGGGGTAACTCCACACCCATGTGCGAACACAAAACTCAACAAAACACTAACAAAGAGAGAGAGAAAAAAGAAAAAATCAAAGAAAATAGAAAAGAAAGTGTCCAAATAAAAGTAATTTCCTAGCAAGCGATGGTCCGCACATAGGGTAATGACTCTGCCATCGAGAGAAACTCCCTACGATCAAGATGATCCACTCAAAAAGAGAAGTTGACAAAAGTCCACCAACAGTAGCAAGTTGGATAAATCTCGATCGTGAGTGGCTTGGGTACTCACGTGATCTTAGAGTCAATTGAAGCTACGGTTGTGGACAATGAACTCCAACGCCATCAAGCAAAATCTCAATCATAGAAACTCGAACGAGCCAAATCACCACCAGAAGCTAGGCTAAAGGGGTCTTTATGCTGGACCTTCAACTAAAGAACCACATTTTCAAGCATAGAAGCTATGGCTAAAGGGGTCTTTATGCTGGGCTTTCAACTAAAGAACCACATTTTCAGGCATAGAAGCCACAGTCAACCTTCGATCTCCCATCCATCTAACGATGAATGCATAGCCAAAGAAACAAAAGATAAGCGCATGGTAGTAAAATGGGATCCAGGAGCTAGGTCAGGTTGTCTAACCATGGAGGAAAGCTCGACACATGGTGGGATGCTCAACAATGGTGAAAATATAGAGCTAAAAAAAGAGAGGTTGCCAAAGGATCGAATAGATCAAGCAAGAAACAAAAGCCAGCTCATGAGTCCAGTAAAGTGGTGGATAGGGTTTGGGTTTGATGGAGGGAATCTGCATCAATTTTGCTTTTCATAGATGGGATTAGGCTTATGGTATATGCCTTCTAGCTTAACAGGTAATTCAACAAAGATCAAATCAACTACAATAAGAATTAATGCTCATGAAATGCGAGATATACATTTTTAACGTTGTACCAAATTCCTCATTTATGTAAAAGAACATAATATCAAAACTAAAACCTAAAATTGACTAGTTAATTTACAAGGAGAGAGAAATTCAGTTAACATATCGAGCATGCACTTTTTAGTAGGAGATAGTTTAATTTTTAAACGGAAAGGTTCAATTTGCTCAATCTCTTTTCTGTAACTATGGAAAACACATTTTTACACAACAAATAATATGGGAAAACTTAACTTGCATGAGTTATGTGTAATGGAATTCAACATTGAGTTATCTCACTATTTCATTTCTTTGAGTTTGTTTATTATATTACAAGTGATATATCGATCATTGTTGCCAATAATATGAAAAAGTGGTTCCTCCAAGAGTGAAAGAAAAAGCTCGATTTCCCTCACTTGATAGAAAGATCCGACTTAGGAAGAAGTGATAAGGGTAGGGTCAACATGGCCCAACAATCCTACAGATCCACCAATGTAGATGGAAGTGGGGATCAAGTCGATTGGGTCTCAAAATTGGCAAAAATGAATAAACTCATTTGAGATAATCCCATGAGATAGAACCAAGCGAACAAACTTCTTAGATAATTATCTCTTAATTCAAATGATAATGACTTAAGTCAAATCTTTACCTAAGAAGATGAAGTGATTGCTTTGGTTGAGTCAATGATCTAGAATAACATCACTTTGTGCCTTAGATAATAGATCAAACACACATTATCCTTGGGACCCACCATTGAATTACTTGAGAGTGCCCCAGAGGAGTACTGATTAGTGTAGTCAAATATATATTAAGAAAATTTAAAATCGACACAATCAAAATTATCACACAAAAGAGTCATAAGATTTTTAAGTGAAAAACCCTCAAGGATGAAAACTACGACCTAAATCTTCCCTTACTTAGGATTTCCCGATTGGTCTAATTGAATCAAAATCGCTATCTATATTACTTGATACCGAGGGTGACGTACTTTAATTACAAAACTCTTCTCTAGCCACAATCGAAGACTTTTTCTTTTTCACATGGGAAGAAATGGAGATCCGATAGATTGGATATCCAAGTACAACAACAAACAAAAATACGAAGGTCCTATAGAGGCACAAGTAATATAAGTACGTTTAGCTTCTATAGAGTAGTATACTTTCCTTTAGATGTCCTATGAAGTTCTTGATAAGGAATGAAAAGTGCTCAAGAGTTGGGTAGTGAGAATCAAGGTTCGAAATGCCGATTTCGACGTCGTGCTGATGAAATTTTAATTGTACATTTCGTGGGCATGCCGAAGGCATGCCGTGGAAATGCCTGTTTTTCGATGGCCATGCCGATAGGCATGCCGAGGGCACGCCGTGGGAATGCCGAGAGCATGCCGATAACATGCCAACAGAAAATCACATAAATACTCAAAATGAAATAAAAAATCACATAAATACTCAAAATGAAATAGAAAATCACATAAATACTCAAAATGAAGTATATGTGCGTCTACTTGGAAAGCTTGAGTGTCTTTAGTTGAGTTAATCATCGTGTGTGTGTGTCATTTCAACTCCCCACATTCCCAGTTTTGAATCTCCTACTCCTGCATTCAAACCGCTCTGTTTGGGTGTGACAGTCCTTCAATTTTCGAATTTCAGCCCTTGACTAAGCCCCCCTATTTCAGATTTCAGCCCCTCCGAGTCTCTAGCACCTGCATTTCAGACCACTCGCAGCACCGATCAGCATGCTGGCGAAATAGTCGGCATACCGGCGAAATTCATCGGCATGCCGGCGGCACACCTATAAATCGATAATATTTTCATGTCGGCATGACCTCCTTCCAGAAATGGCCTTGTCGACGACATGCCAGCAGCATGCCATCGGCATTTAAATCAATGGTGAGAACAAGTGTGAGCATCGGCTAACTAGCAATTTTCTTGAGGGTTCTTCCAAGATGTTCTTGTTTTAGTAGAGATGGTGGGAAGAATTGTTTCTTGTGTATATATCTAGTAAGGGAAACCACTAGAGGTATCTATAGAAATGTTAAGAAGGTTCTAGATGGATTTAGTAAGGTTATATGGTTGTTAGAAGAAATTAGGGAAAGAATCTCTCAAGTTTGGAAAAGATTGCAAAGAGACTCATAATTACCAAAATAATGTCAGACATCTAATAGGTTTGCTAGACATTTGATGGGCCCTAGTCAGAAGACCGATGAAAATGTGTGTCATTTGAAGATCATTTCTAGATAGGGCCAAAAGAAAGTTTACTCAAATGATCAAATAGCTTATTTTGCAACATAGGTCGATTGACAAAGTGCTTAGATGTTTATTTTCTAAGATTTAAATTTATTGGAATTGGGTTGAGGTCTACTAAGTTGTCTAGCTAAGGAGTCAAACATCTTATAAGACGTTTCATGATCTTATTGGTTGTCTGATGTGAAAATCAATTCTCAATTTGTATTCTGACACAAGATCTGCTTTGATTAAGATTTCCAAGGTCTAATGGAGACCGGTATTGCCTAATAAACACATAGGTTGTCTTATGGTATGTTAAGACGTTGGATTATGTGCTTAGACCTTTGGTAAATTAGGGTGAACGTTCGGATTCAACGTTCACTTCAAGTGTCTACTAACCAAAGTGGTTAGACAACTTATTCATAGTTTTAGGTCATTTGATTTAGGTGTTAGATGTCTGATGTGAGTAGTATCTTTCTATTTTGGTTTTGTTTCAAAGTCAAAAGTTTGCCCTAATGTTAAAGGGCTATGTAGGTGTTACTTAGGGCTTGATTAAAACACTTGGACTCTTTTACATCAAGTCTAAAAATAGAAAAATAAAATTACCTCAATTGAGAATAAATACGCGAGGCTTGTTTGTAAGAACTTTCATTTTTAATTCAAGTCTCTTTTGGACTAATTCCTCCATCTGCTTGATTTTTTTACTTTCGATGAGTCATTTCATTTTTTTGACTTGAAATATTAGTTGTTCAAGAATAATATAATATAAATATGTTTTGTCATATGCAAATTTTATAAAATAATTGAAATTAAATATATTGAAGTCGGCTGCCACTTTGGACATAATGGAGTCATGGAAGGGAGGATTAATAGCCCTCATGTTACTTTAGATATGCAACTTGCTAACATTCTTACCAAGGCCTTGAAGAAGAAGAGACATGTTTCGCTATGTACCAAGTTGGAGTTAAAAAATATCTACACCACAACTTAGGGGGAGTGCGAGCACATATGCTATTTTTATTTTTTTGTTGGATGTAGTTGTAATTTATCCAAGTCTATCCCATATAAAAGAGACCAAGGCTTCTTGTTCTTAATAGAGACAACTCTTTTCATTCACAAAAGGCAATAAGTCTAAAAGTGAACAAAGCCAAGAAGGTTGATTCAAATTGCAAGAACATCCTTGAGATCATGAAAATTACATGCAAGTAGTATATATATGTTCCAAAGGATTTGGACAATATTTTGGATAGGTTCATTGAGTAGGAAGGACACATTAGCTTTGACTAAGTCAAAATAGATGGCAAGGAAAGATAGAAACACATCAAGAAAAGCTTCCGGAAGAAGGGAAGCTTCAAAATGAAAATTCTCCTATCTCAAAACCTATGGAAAGGGTTAGAAAGCAACGATCAACGAGGCTTTTTAGGCAATTGGTGATCTTGCCCAGGCTATTAGCGATGCTACTCTAGGTATTGGCAATTGTTATAGGCTCATGCAATTCATACATCCAATAATCAAAGTTGACTTTAGGAAGTTTATGTCAAGTTATAGGTCAAATATAACAAATTAGTATCAAGCTAGATATTGCAATTGAACTATGAAATATGAATTTTCTTATATCGATTCCATTGAGATGATTTGTGCGAATTGAATCCTTATTTAGATTACTTATGAAATTTGATTTAAATAGTCTCGTAATTACTTCTTGGAAATTAGTTGACTGAGCCATGTGATTAAGCATTCTTTTCAAATAGATTTAGTTCTTTATAAGTTGAAATTATGTATGTCTAAATCAAGCTTCAAGAAGTCGGTATGCGGTATATGGTCGGTTAGGTTACTGCATAGCGAGTATGCGGACGAGTATGCGGTTTTGCATTTTTATTTAAAAAAATAAAATAATTAGTTAATTTATTAAATTTTGTGTTATATGCAATGTTATAATTATGCAAATATCTCAAGTAGTATACTAAAAAAATATAATCTAGAACCATATAATTTGACATCTTTAATTACTATACAACCTAAAATATAAAAGATTTGACATCTTGAAAAGGAAAATGTAGAGATTAGAATCTAGATGTTTATTTAAACAAATACAAAAGAATTGATAATAGTGTTGAATACAAATTGACATTTAACATAAATAATTGATGTAAAAAATCAAACCCTAAAAGTAAAAAACCTAAAACAAAAATCAAACCTAGAAATTAATGTAAAAATCAGACTCAACAATTGATTTATTTAATATTAAAAATGATTTATACACATTGTTACATACAGACCCTAAAAATCAGATACAAACCAATACAACATTAGGAATATATATAAACATTTGAGACACAGATGCATGATGTTACGAACAAATCAGACCTTAAATCTCACAAACCCAATAAAAATCAGACCCTAAAAATAAAAAACCTAAAACTAAAATCAGACGGTGAGAGATATACCTTCAGTAATGATCAATGCAACCTCTAATGTTGGTAGGCGATGGCTGGTGGGAGTTGGCAGCACTGTGCGAGAGGCGGTGCAGCACTTAACATGATGATGGTAGCACCATAGCGAGAGGCAATGCAGTAGTAGCTGCACCCAACGTTGGTGGGCGATGGCCAGTGGGTGATGGTAGCGCTGTGTTAGAGGCGGTAGAGAGGGTGACGCACCGACGACAGAGAAGGGTTTAGGCATTCTCAATGGGTTTGGGTTGGGATATTAGGTATTCTCAATGGCAAAGAGGGGTTTAGGGTATCTAAGAAGTTTTATTTTTAAGTGGATCTTTTTTATGTAAGGCCCTAAAGTTTTTTTTTTTAGAAGACCCCATCGGTGGATCTATCTCAAAAGCGGGTGACTACTCGATTAAGTAAATGCCTACTCAGTCCGATTACTCACTCAGACCCGCTTATAACACCGCATTGCATTACACAGTTCGTGGAGGGGTCCACCTACGACTATGCGGCCACCTACTCAGCCTAAGCGACCGACTTCTTGAACATTGGTCTAAATTGAATCCTTATTTTGTGAATAGATGTTCTATTCATCACATAGTAATATAATTTCCCACTCATTTAACTTTAATAGCATATACTCTTCCTATAAACAAAATGAGCACTCTTCAATTTATCTCATTCATCTGCTACATTTCCGATTTGATAGAAGATCTCTTTTAATACATGCTTGAATTAGTTTGAGGTCTTTCACGACTACCAACCCCTTCCTCCCCCACCAAGAAGTCCCCCTCTCTCCTTGTTCTTCTACCTGTAATACCACCTTCAAGTGCTTGGCTTGCTCTTGAACATGAGCTCCCCACCTCTGGTTACAACCTCCACCTCTCCTTTGGTGATTCCCTTAATGCCTATGGCATCTCCTTAGCCTTGATTCCTACATATGCATTGTGAATGCTTTGCTTGACCTCTATTGAAGCTCTTTAGGCTAAGTAAGCCATGCTAGGGAGTGAAGTAGGAAGAACATGGAAGGAGGTGGAGGTGGAAGAAACAATGGAGAAATAAATAAATAGGTTTATAATTAGATTTTTTGTAGGTCCAAAACCATTAACGATAGAGAAAATTAGCCAACAAAGACAGACAAGAGGTGCTCGTGTAAATTATATATTTGTGTAAATATTGAAAACACAGCAGCAATCATGTGATATCAGAAGCATATTCAATTTATGAATAAAATCAAAAGAGATTAGAGTGATACATGTTTATCCTATTTTTTTTGTTTTTTTTAATTTTTTTTTTTGTGAAATGAAGTCTTAGCAAAAGTTTTCTACATGGACTTACTATGCAAGAAATTGGAAATATTGGGGCACCGTCCACCTAGTTTCTTACGTTGCCACAACAATGACAAAAACAATATGCCTAGGTTATCCAGAAAAAGGTCGGAGGCATTGAGGAGGATGTCTATCAAGCTATCCCAATTAAGCTACGACAGTGCCCAGGAATGTGTGCTAAGAAACTACAGAGAAGAACTTGACAATCAAGACAACATTATGGCAAGGAGGGCCAAAAAATCAGGATGGAGCATATTGTACGGTTGAGAGGATAACTACATGAATGTTATAAAGAGGGAGAAACAAGTAAACATGAGTCGCCATAACCCACTCAACTCATCGGAGTCAACAGGGAAAAATTCCGTTGATTCAATTGACGTATCGAGTAACATACTACAAACTTCAAGAGGAAACCTCTGATCCAGCTGGTCACGGTCACCTACTATTCAGCACATAACCACCACAACTGATTCCAAAATATTTTTTTCTTTACAGATCCCTATATCCTCATCAAGCGCCCCTGATTCGACCACGAGGTCCGAAGCAGCAGCGCGATCAACACACATCAAGCGCACACACGACGAACTCGCACTAAGTCGCGGGGAAGTCGAGGATCCTCAAAGATCAACACAGATTCCACCATGACCGCTGGATCAAACGATCGGGACATCGAGACATACAGCGCAACCGGATGAATCAACTCACTTTTCAAAAAAACCAAAGAACGGAATGAATCAACTCGAGTGGAGAGAGCGATCGTGGGGGGAGGAGGGGCGCTATACCGCACTGAAGATGCAGTGGACGCCGCCGCCGCCGGGAAGGTTGGAGGAGGTGATGATGGTTACGTGGAGCTTCCAAGGAGGAGGATCTGGGCCATGGCGGGCGGGTCTCCTGTGGACCTCGGTGCGGACGGGGAAGCGTGGGGGAGATCTGAACGAGTACGGGAGTGGGAAAGCAAACTCAAATAGACCCACACCGGCAGAAAGACCCACAAAATTTGCGGTTTCTTTCGACATACGCTCGGATGAATTTTTTCCTTTTTTTTTATTTTTATTTTTTCCTCCCAGGATACGTGTTGGGAAGTATAAAAATTAATGTAAAATTTGATGCAACAGTGTGGATTTGATCCCACTCCGCACTTTTTTTATATAAAAAAAATATAGATTTACGATATTTTTTTATTATTGTTGAGATTAATAATAAATTATTTAAGTACAAATATAAATTATTTAAATTATTTTTGAAATTATTTTACATTGGTATAAAATTATGTTACACTTTTAAAATAATTTTGTATAGATATAAAGTAAGATTGTATCGGTGTAATCATATTTTGAACTACTTTGTATTAGTGCAATCTTATTTTGCATCGGTAAAAAATAAGATTACACCGATGCAAAGTAATATTGTACCAGTATAGAATTAAATTTCAAGTATTTCTTCATTTATGATAAGTGATTTTACATTTAAAAGGTGATTTTTTCACCTTCGCTAAATCCTACACCCTAAGTTGAAAAGTGAAAAATTATTTTTCATATGTGAAATCACTTTTCATAATCCTAAATTCTAAACCTTAAACTTTAAATCTTAAACTTATAAGTTAAAATAACTTTGCACGAGTATAAAATCACTTTAGATAGGTGAAACTATCTTTGAAATAATTTTACACTGATGTAAAGTTATCTTAGAATAATTTCTTATCAACGTAAAGTAGTTTATTATTGATACAAATTTATTTATCACTTGTACATTTTAAGTTAAAGTGATGTAGTGATTTTTTTTAAATATGTTAGAGACTATCACATAATAAATTTTATATATTTTCTTATTTTTTTTATATTAAATATTAATTATTAGGCAAACTCATATTCTCAACGTCACGTAAAATATAAAAATAATATTTATAAATTTTTCTACGTCATTTTTAACGTCAATATCTACATATTTTTATTTTTTTTACTTTTTTAAAAATCTAATTAAGAAGAAGTGGCTTCGGTAGACCTTGTTTCTTCGACGTCCATTCGTCCTTTTTCTGGATCGGTCCCGAGCTCTGACGTTGAGCTCGTGCAACCCCATCGATTTGTCCATCCGAAAGCTATTGCTGGATACGATGACGGTGACACCAGAGTATATTATAAAAATAATATGGTATGCCCTAATCTCCCTCTGTCTTTGCAATTTTTAGAGGATCGGTATGTAAGCGATGAATAATTAATTTTTTAATTTATTTAAATGAGATTTTGAGTTACCAAAAGAAAATATCATAGAAATATTAGACAATAACAAAAAGGAAAACCTGTTAGTAAATAAATAAGAATGACATCCAATGGTAGACATATATGTTTAGATCACCCGTATGTGTACCGAAGAGTTTATCATCCTACATGTGCATGGCCACAGGAGGAAGAAAGAAGGCACTCCTTCCCTGGACCTTATTGAAAATGCAAAACCACCAAAGATAGTAACAAAAATCATAAAATAAACACACGGACCTTAACTTACTTCAGACACCGAATAAAAAACTCAACAAGCAAGAAATAGAAGTTAGAAACTTATGTGGTAAGGATGGATGGTAGTAAACTTGACTTATTACCGAGAATGCGAGCCCTTGTATCCGGGAAGAACTCCATTCCTGGACACTCTGTGACGACTCCCTCACAGGTTACCTCAATCGGGTAGCTAAGAAGGTGTCCTGGGAGATCCTGTTCAAGTGTCGCACTTTCATACATTTCCCAGTACTTGCGAGCAATCCTGTTCACTTTTTGTACGCACTCGAGACTCTCGGGATGGTAGAAGACTGCATCCAACATGCCAAGGTGTTCATACCATAGGGCCATTCGGAAACCGTGGACTTGCCCCCGCGCTGGCTCTCTAGTGGCCAAATGGTACGGTTGGTATGCGCCTATAGCAATTTCTGAGTCCCTACCTCCATCCATCGACCTTTGGTTGATGTTAGCTGATCCTACGATGATATACTCATCATCAACTGAGAAACATCCAAATAAAAGAGGTTAGATTAGGATATTAAGATTGTTAATTTAGGTAGGAAAGTGCCAAATGTCATAAAAATTAAATAAACTGATGTATTTGAATGCTCATACATTTGCTTTTGCAACTAACAGGAATTTGTGTTATTAATCTCATTCCCATCTATGTTTGAATGTATGTATTTTAGTTCAATTTAGAGTAGATATCCATTTGTTTTAAAAACAAATCTCTTATTGAGCTTGAAATGATTGGTGGCAAGGCCTCGAAATACTTAACCTATGGTTTTTTTTTCAGGTAGAGAACTCGTTTGCTTATCTGTCAACATCACAGTCAATCTTTGTTCTTTCTTAGCCTAGACTCGTGTACTTATTGACGAAGTGTGAAATTTTCTTTTATCTTACGGAAAGAGGATAGTAAGAATTTTATTTGGCAACTGGCTTCCACATAAATAAAATTATATGTCTTGTTTTGATAATAGGACTTTGTGGTGTAGAATTGACTTCAAACTCAGCTAATCCTTGTAAATAAAAATTGGCTGAATCACCTTTGGCGGAAGTGGTTAATTTCTAATGAGCATAAAAATGGGCACTGGTTAATGGAAGAAAGGACGTATGACTGTTATTACTTGATTCAGTGAAAAATGTTCCATGGTGTAACTAGTCTCCTGAGTTGTGCCTCTCACTTACGTGGAAAGAGAAGCTAACTAAGATTTATACCAAAGGTTATATATGAGAATTTCTCTAACTTTGTTGGCATGTGATGTCTAAAGAGAATAGAAATGTAAGTAGCAAATAGCCCAAAGTACTGTTAAAAGTTAATAACTATTTACCGATCATCATTTTTGAATGAACATAGATCATGAATCTTCTAGCCTCTTGAGCACTCATGTAATTTGTGCCTGGTTCTGGTTGTTCCTCAGGCATGTATTCACCATCATGCTTCACCTCTCGATTTCCAAGACAAAAGAAGGTAAGATAATCCTTGGGATTTTCTTCAAGTCCCTTCGAACGAAGAGCATGAGTGATGTCTTCATACATCATTCCCATGGTCCTTCTCTGCCAATCTAATATCGCTTGAACAGATCCGCTCCCTGGTTCTCCTTCAGGCCACATTGGTACCACAACATACACGGTAAAACGTTCACCTGCTTCAATTTTACTGACAATCTTTAGCGACAACTCTTTTGGCACCAGATTCAATGCTCCGATATCTGCTACATTGATGTCATCACCAGGTTTCCAACCAAAAGAACTGCCAAGGAAGTATTGGTTTTCAATGTAAATAAAATTCTTTGCCCTTCGAATTGCATTTATATATGCATGTTGTACACTTTGATCAATGATTTTGTCCTGCCCACTAACAAGACCTGCATTACCTGCTTCATGAGGATCACTAGGAAAACCGAATACAGCTCCTCCATCAATGGATCTAAATAGTTGAACGTTCCAGGTTCCTTTGTCCTCGGGAAACATTACAGGAGAAGGTGGAATTATAGTATCAGAAAGATCTCTAAGGTTTAGAAGAAGATCTTTACCACCTTGCTCTCTCCATCTTTGTTCGAAGTTGTACAAGGCGTCCCATGCGATGGGGCCTTCTAGCATGCAGTGAATATCGTGCCAAGGCTCTCTAGGCCCTCCCTTGTTAATTGAAGCATTGGGAAAATTTGCCTGATGAAAGTCATCATGATGGACAGTATCAAGCGTCCTGAATAAGGAATGAATTGGTGTGTCATATCGTCCATCACAAAGATCTAAGCCCCCAACAAAGCTCACTATCCTCCTCCTCTTGTCAAAACTTCTCTTAGGCATCTCACTATCAACAACAACAATCTTCTGGTGATGAGTAAACATAGCAGCGATTTGCAGGTTTTGAACAATGGTCCCTCCATCATCAGGATTTCGGGGGCAAAGAACGCACTCAACAGGGCAACCATCAAAGAATTTATCGGTCTCTTCATCATGGGTCGCCATGAGACCTTCTTTCTTGAGGAATCCTCCAGAGGTTCTATCATCCCAGACAAGTAAGAGAACTCGAACACCTTCTTCAGCCTTCCTCTTTAACAATTCTCCCAGAGTGATATCCCCACCAGGTTTTTGTCTCCTCAAATCCCTTATCAAAGTGATCTTTGTATAGACTGACCAACCGGTAATGTATATCAAGTGTTTGGCATTGGCTATTGCGTCAAAGATATCTTCCCAACACCTGTGAGCCTCATATTTTCCATCTGAAAGGGGGATATATGGGATGAAACCATCAGGAACATGAGCATCCTGATAAAGTGTAACCTTGCAACCTTGTCTTTGAGAGAAAAAAGTATAGGGAACGCCTGGATACTTAGGGCTATGTATTCCACGTCCCAAATTGCGGTCATTTGAGATATCCAGGAATTGAACTTTAACATGGATTTTCGATCCTTCCCTCAAAGGTCTACGGTCTTCATCACAGACATCAAGCACTCTTTCAAGTGGCTCCCCATCTATTACATCCTCAACAGGTATATGTGCCCTTCCAATGAGTTGCGGATTGAGAGCTTGGAAACGCTTAACAGTGAATGTGATAGTTTTGGTCTTGTGGGCGCAATAAATATAAAAAATCTCATTCCAACTTGGGTTCGATAGGTCATGATCAAGACGCCTAGTTCTGCCAACCCTGGCATCATCCAGGTCGATGGTTGCGTAGACACTAGTGTTTTCATCTGCTTGACCAAGGACTCCAGCTATCTACAAAATTAGAAAACAAGCATGATGCTAGCAAAATAACAACAAAGTTGGACTCAACAGTCGAAGATTTTCCTTTAAAAATCTCTTACAAAAGCTATCCTTCAATGTTGTTTGTCTTACTTGTAATCACAAGACCAGAAAGTATGCACAGTGGCATGTGTGAATATTAAGAATGCAAGACATTGCTTTCTCAAAAAATTTTAAAGAACTTTCTCAAAAAAGAATGCAAGACATTGCAAATAGGTAATCAAATTAATGTCACCCATACAAAACAAAGCAACTTGCTAAGGGCATTTATGCAAATATGAAACTAAAAGGTTATATCCATAATTGAATCTAGGGGCATTTATGTAAAGTTTTGATATTATGGAAGAATATGACATAATGCAAAGTTTCGAATAGCCCAAAAAGAAAGACTAACGTAGATGGACCCTATCGAGAAAATCTTAGATTTTTAAAATTATCCTACCATAACTTCCAAAAACTATGGATTTACATAAATAAAACAAATGAGATGAAGGAGAATAGCAAAGAAAGTGAGTCAACAAAGATGGGGCTCAAGTAGTGTTGCTATATGTTCCTCTTGTGATGCTACAGATGGAGATGTTGACCCCTTTCTTTTTTTTTTATCCTACAGCTAGATAATCAGCCCCGTTTTAGGATTTTTTGGAGATTTGACACATGGATGCAATTTAGTTGGCCTTGTGTGGTTCAGATTGAAAGAAAATAGGTTTCGCCTTTGGTAATCCTTTCTTCAATGAGGAAAGAAATGGAACAATTTTTTATTCATCACATCCATATGTTGACAACGTAATCCTAGGGTGGAGGCTTTTGTCACGAAGCAGAGATGTTATTTAAGCCTATATTGTAGTGACTTCTGGTAAATGATGACACGGGAGGGCTATTGATCTTGAATATCCTTCCTCTTGCCTCCCAAACAAAGTGTGCTTTCTTAAGCACCTCAAAGCAAGAGTTTATCAGCCAAGTTATAAACACCTACCTATTTCGATTCAATAATTGTACGGATAGTAGTATATATATGTATGTATGCTTGTATGTAAGTATAGGATGTTTGCATGTATGCACAGTTAGGTGCTAGTTGTACTTTCTTGCTACGCTGCCAACCACTACCACATAATTGATTGTAACTTCCTACTGCCATAGCTACACATCTAATCAAAGCAGAAATTCTAAATAATTGCCACCTTATTTCTCCAAAAGGATTAAAAAGGTGTTGTCCATAGTGCCCACTTAAAAGAAAAATCCCTTCTCCTCCATTCTCTAGAGCTACCTTGTTGCTGCAACGAAGTGAAAAACATGCTAGACCAGATGAAGATGCCCAACTCCACTTGTTCTCCTTGATGGGCAATGGCTTAAATCTTTCCCATTGAACCTAATTAATCACTGATGGTCAAGGAAGGGCCAGCAGGGGCACTTGCCCCTTGGACTTGTGTGCAATTACATGGGTTATCGAGGTTCCTGATGAAAAAATTCCAACAAAGGATTCTCACCTGAGTACTTGCCCTTCCATATATTTGGACTTACTAAGATAAAAAAGATACTCCATAATTTCTATGTAAATTGCTTTTATAATTTCTTACTATTCCCTATTCCCCCCTCACGCCATCCCTTACCCCACTGTCATTGAGCCCCACACGTGTTCCTTTTTGAGGGCTGTTAACGTGACTCGTAACTAGATGGCAACCTTAAGATGGGCACAAGAAGACAACAAAAGGGAGTCGGGGGTGGGTCTCGCTTTTTTGGTGATGGGGGGTGGGGTAGGGTGTGTGATCGGTGTCTAGTTTGGTGTTCACTTTTTATGTACACGAAAGGTTTAGCTTCCTTTTTCCCCACTCTTTCTCTCTCCCTACCCACCTAGTTTCTTTACCCATACCCCTTACTCTTAGAATGATCATAAATGGAATCACATAATTTCTTCAATACCAACAATGCTAAAATTAGTTTTTTTTTTCAAATTAAATTGAGCAATTTGTTATATTATTTTATGTAAAGGAACTTGTGCTGCTAGTTTTGCATCGTTCAATTATCAAATCATGAAATCATTCTTTAGTTATTTTTGACAAAATAATTCTTTTTTAATTATCAAATGTATATTCATTGAATGGTGGTCAATAAAGTTTTATGATATTGTGTATATACATTTTGATTTGTGCCCCCTCTTAAATTTCTTTTTGGCCTTGTCCCTAGACCTAATTAAAGAAGCATTGATCATGTGAAATGCAACGTGATAAGAGGTGTCATTGTGCGTGAAAATATGTTTGTTTACAAAATTATTGAACTCTCTAAATAAATAGAAATTAATATAGAGGAAATTTGAGTCATCGTCAGGGAGGAAAAATTATCTAAATTACTTTCAACTGGTCTAACCAAATTTTTTGGATTTTTAGAGAATTTTTAGATTTTTTCAAAATTTTTAAAGAAAGAATAACGATTATACCAAAAACTAGTGGGTAAACTACAAGCTAAGGGTTAAAATGCAAAATTACTAACAAACAATTTTACAAAAATATAAAAGTTCCACAAAAAAATTCAACAATAAGGGAAACTACCTAACTAAGAAGTCTACCAAAAAATCATTGCAAAATTCTTACCATAGTGCATGTAACAAAATCCTAAACAACTATTAGGGAGTAGATTGTAACAATCTCTGGATTGAAGCATAAATGAAGTTCATCTTTTTTTCTACGATTAATATAGGTATGAAATTTGTTAGAGATATAAATATGCCATGCAGGAACAAACACAAAAAATTGAAGAAATTTAACATGCATGTATTTTAAGGAATAAATTTGGAAACATAATTTTTGAAGAAAATAATGTAAAGATTACAAATAGAGAGAGGAGAGGAAAAGAGAGAGAATGAGCAAGGAGAGCTTTTCAACGTGGTAGTGTTATCATGACGAAGGCGTGGACGTAAGTGGAAGGGTGAGAGTCACCAAGAATCCCCAAGCTCAAAAGATGAAAAGGAAAAGGAAGGATGACAATATGAGTTGTTTGTCTAATTCAAGGGTCGGGGGTATTTATAAGCCTCAGACAATCCTAAAACCATTAGGATTTGTCTAACTTCATGCTGCATTTTTGAAGGGCAAGGAAGCTCCAAATCCCATTGAAAATGGGATTAATCTTTGATTTTTGGCCTAATAATCCCATTTGGACCTTTTTTTTCCTTCATTCATTTTTCCCTCTCTTTTCCTTGATTTCAAGCCCGCTTGCCAATTTTGGTGATGGGAATATTTGTAGGGTACACTTGGCATGCATGGAGGAGGCTGCCTGTGTAATTATATTGAATATGTGATTGCAAATTCACTTCAAGGTTGTTGTAACTAATCTTGGAGGAGGCTGCCTGTCTTGCTGCATGCTCAATCTACACATGCATGCCAAGTGATCATAACAAATCTGTAGATTGAGCATGCAGCAGTGTAGATCGTCGAAGTCAACGAGGCAAATCTCAGCTGATTCAATTGATATCGAGTAACAAAACTATTGCATAATTCAGAAACATCTACGAGTCTTCTGGTCAAACTCATCTACCATTTAAGACAGAAGTAAGACATCTAATTCAACAGTTTTATCCATATACATATTCCTCGATCGTTGATCCAATATCGATCATGCATCAAGAGAAACCTGCATCAAGAGAAATTAAGGTTTGACAGCAATCGGGGTGGAATGAGAGAGGGGTTGTACCGTAGTGAAGAAGGATTGGATGCCGCCATCGCCGGGGAGGTCGAAGGCACCGTAGATGGTGGCGTGGAGCTTCCCGTGGAGGAGGATCGGGTCCATGACCAGCAGGTCTCCTGTGTGGGGAAGATCTGAACGAGCCTGGGAGGCGGGAAAGATGACTTATATAGACCCAAGGCTAGCAGAAACACTCACCAACTTTGGGTTTCTTTCGACTTGACCCTGAGGTTAGTGGTTTTTTCTCTTTTTTCCCTGTTTCTAATTAAGAAGGAATTGCTTGCGTCGACCTTGTTTCTAAGATGCGTAAGTGTGCCTTTTGGCTTGTGCGACCCCATTGGTCGATTTACTTCTCTTCTACGTGGATCCGAACGAATCGATTAAAAAGAAACATATGGAGGTATGTGAATTTGAAGACCCAACGGTAGTGTTTGGATGTTGGAAATTATATATCATTCACTGTTTGCGTTAACATGGAATTAGTTAATTAAGAGGAGTAAAAAAAACAAAAAAATACATTAATAAAGGTTAGATGTAGAGAGAGGTAGAGTTACTCCGGTTCTACTTTCCCTTGGTGGAAGGAAAAAAAAAAATCTATTGCAACGCCTGAATTGACATGCTTTTTTTTTTTATCAACTGAATTGGCATGCTTTGGTGTTTGTTTGTTTGTTGCTGAATTATCTACTCAGGAATAAAATGGTTTCTTAGAATAATGGCTGATGTGGAGGAACTTTCAGAGGAAATAAAGTGGAGTTCACTTGGAGTGTTGATATTAGGTGATGATAAATCTTCGTTGTCATTACAAAGTTTGTCATATTGTTCTTATAATTATATAATATTTTTTTACAAATAATGGCGAACCATATTAGAGTCCCCTTGGTACGAGACAACCTCCCCTCGCCTCCATTGTCTTAACTCTTAAGGCACCATTTAGTATGAATGGGGACTTTTCTCATCCATCCCACATTTGGCATCAAAAAATTCAAGTTTTTTCAGTCTTTGATCAGTGGCTTAAAATTTGGGTTAATTATTTTTTTATTGTGACCTACATCCTACTACCCTTATCTTGATGTGGCTCCTATGCACTTGCCTTTACTTCCTTATACCTCTAGTGGTTCTAATTGCACATGTGAAAACCTAGCTACTACGCACCACTTCTTCTTTGTAGATGAAATTGAAATAATTTCAGGAAGATCTCATGTGCCATGGATAACAGAGGTCAAGGTAGTTGCTACAAGATCTACTATCCATTCATACCAATGCCTTTAGTCCTGTATACTCATTAACACAAATACGATTTGGGGTATGGACTATTGGATATAGCTCTCAATCTGGTCACCTTCATTGTCAATGCATTATATTACCATGTATTGACCTTCCTTTCATATTCCTTCATTCCTCCAATTATTTCATCACTACTCTTTGATCTTTAGTAATAAGAAGACCATGGTTAGGGTATAGAGAAATCTCTCTTGTAGCTCCACCCTATTCATTTGGTGTTATCTTGTTGAGTTATGTTCCTTTGTTGCTGTTGTGTTTCTTGAAGTCATCCTTATCATTCTATGAGGTTAAGTCTCCATTTCTAGCTTTCATTTCATCTATCCTCTCATGGCGAAATCTTCTATAAGTCTAGTTACTTTCCATATCTCTACTATTAGTGTGACTAGCTGGTTGAAGATAAGGTCCATGATGAGGCAAAGAAGCCCTAGAAGATGAGGACTTGGTACGAACAAGTAGTCTTGTTGTTTGCCTAATACATGTGGGGTATTAACTACTTAATTAACTAATTAAGAAGCATAAATTAGGGTTGAAATAGACCAAAGCGAAGGGAAAGAGAAATAAAAAGGAATTAATGAGAAAAATGAAAAAAAAATGCAAAACAGAGTTAAAACACACTAGTGTGTGGCTCTAGGTTCTTAAGATCCGACCACATGATTGGCAACAAATAGAATTTGAGATAAAACGTGTAGCTAGCAATTGCTTGTGGGTGTAATGGGGGTAGGAAAGCATTAGGGGGTGAATAGTACTCATTTTTAAGCTTTAATTCAAATTTAAGATTCTTAAGGAGTAAGGTTATCTAAAATATAACATCAGAGTATCTCCCAATCCACATTTAGCCTAGAATAGAATATCCAATGAATATCCAATCACAAGAATGCAAACCACAAAGTTTGACATTGTGGATACATGCCAAACACTACATTGAGATCTCTTCCTACACAAGCGTTGATTTAGTAAGGCAGATAATATATCCTAATATGATGGGGCATAAAGAACACAACAATGAAAGATCGAATATTCAAATACTTCTAAAAAACTCCTTATATAGTTTTATGACAAATATACTATGAAATTCTACAATAATGTAAATCATGTTGTGCAAGGATTTGTATATTTTTGGTTATTATGGAATTGTGATATTATGATTAACTGTATGATAGCAGTTAAATGGTGATTACATGAATGACCTAGGGATTCGAGCCATTACTAAAGTTCTATTAAAGAAAGCCTACCATGTAAACCATGGATTGTGCCTAGCAACCACAAGTAATCCTTGCCATAAGTGTAAGCCACAATTAACCCTGGTCCTCTCACTTTTTTTATGTAGAGATAGGTTGAACTAAGTTTAGTTACCTTTAAGTAGATTGCCAATTAAGGGCCTAAGTCAACATGCGCACTAATGGAAGTTTTCTATCCTTTAAATACACAAAAGTGGGAACCATAGAAGGGCATGCTATAACTTTATAATCAAAAGGTGATTTGCATTATTGATTTGCAAGATTTGTTAACAAAGCTTTGGTCTCTATTAGGGTTTACAAGGCACTTTGGTCTTTTCCATAAAATATGGCCCTAAACAAATAATTCTCATTGGATGCCATATTTCCTAAGCTTTACCGAGACATGTGCAAAATCGCTATTTGTATAAGTTACATGGTTGACTTAGAAAGCTATCCCAACATGCTCATGTAGATATGTAGATATGGGAGCTAGCAAGAGGATAGCATGATCTTGTAAAGGGAGGTCAAGTCTGTTGGAATTATATTTCAATAGTCTGATTTTTGTGTCTACAAAATATATGAAGTTAATGATCAAAATAATTGTTTTATTGTCCATTTGGCCTTGGACTAGTGAGCCATCCTTTCATCAGTTAGGGATCTCCCTATGTGTATTCAAGGCATTATTATCTTGGGTAAAATTTAGATGCCCTATGTGATTTTTTGATTGTGATTTTTCTGTCTGTTATTAGCCGCTCTTGCTGGTTCTCTTTTTTTAGGCTTGTGTTGGAGTCTGTTTGTTTTGTGGTGTGGGTGTGGTGTGTTTTCTCACTGATTTTGTACTAGGTCATGAGTCATGATCTGCTTCTTTTCTTTGTACTAGGTAGGTTTTGGTTTGGTCCCCCCGTCTCTTTTTTTGACCTCCAGGGAGTGGGGGATGAATAGAAATACTCTCCTTTTTTTTTTTAAATTGTATATTAACATGCATGTTTGGATAGGAAGATATATCAAACTCAAGTCCTTCAAGACACTTGGAAATAAGTCAAGAAGATCAAGGCTTAATGAAGTGATTCCTAAGTTGTAGTTTTGTTTTATTTCTTTGGAAGTTTTGTAATGTAATGACCCGATTCCCGAATCCCTACGAGACACGAGAACTGGACCGACTCGACTAATCCCAAGACCTAGTCGTCCAACGAGGAAGTAACCAAAAGAGCAGTAAAATAAACCACATTCCGCATGAATATAACTAACAGTAAGAAAATACAGCAGTAAGGAAAGAAACCACTACAGTATATACCACCACAACAGTAGAACAACATTCATAACATAATATGAACTGTAGGTAAAGAAAAGTACAGCAGTAACAAAAACTACTCACTACAGTGGAACAAAAAGAGGTACAAGAGAACAGTGATAACTCTACTGGACCCTACTCGGCCCAGCATCCTCTGCAGCCGCTGACCCTGGCTGCTCAACACTTGGTCCTGAAAGGTAATGAGTGTAACACGTCAGCAAAATGCTGAGTAGAGTGGCAGCTAAACTAAAGAAACAGTAAAGTATACAGTAGCTGTTTTAATTTTCTTTCTTCCTTTATTTACGTCTTTCTATTGTTTCAAAATTTATTTATTTCTCAGATCCTTCACTTGATCTCGAATGTTCCTCGTGGGAACGATCTTGATTACAATCTTTTCCGAACAATAGAAGTAGCACGTGGTGCTCTCCTGGCCAGGAGAGTCCCCCGTGGTGATCCTACTCTCAGTCAACCATCCCAAGGTCACGGACAGACGTAACGATGACTACGGTACGCGCGATAAACGCACAGGTAGATAACCCGCACTGGCACGCGGTCAGTCGTTTCCGTTAACGGGTGCGTCCCAAAGCACAGCACGGAACCAGTACAGGGCAGAGCCCTCTCAGTAACAGGGGTTGAACCCCTCCACAGTAACGAAACAGGGGCCTTGCCCCTCCACAGTCCCTGCACCCTCGCCTAACTACCCTGGTTTGCCCAGTGGGCCTAACAAGTCGGTGTAGGTGAGCTAGCAGAACCTCGGGGCCCGTGGGGTAGCTAGTACTCGCCCTACACTAGTAGCTCTCCTCGGTACTGCGTACACGAGGGCCAGCAAGTCGGTACAAAGTGTCCAGACCTAACCTCGGGTCCCTGGGGCAGCTGGCTCCGCTCTACACTAAACAGGGGGACAGTCGCTCTCCTTGGTACTCCGTGCTCAAGGGCCAGCTCACTTCCTCAATTCTATTCCATTCACCTTCCAGGAGTTCTACTACTAATTCCCCGTAGGGTTCCAGCTCTTTTAACTCAGCACATTCAGGTTTCACCTTTCCAGTTTCACGTTCATACATCCCATATTCTCAGACATGCTCATTTATTCATAACAGCCAGCTGTTAAACCAATTTACAGGTAGCTATTATTTCCTTTCCACATTTTCCAAGACTGCAGTATTCATATATTCCACTAGTTCTTCCCATCCTAGGATTCATGCCATACCCTAGAATCTATCATACAATCTAGTTTTCCAGCCAAAGGATTCATGCAACACCCTAGGATCTATCATTCATTCTAGTTTCTCATTCCTAGGATTCATGCAATGTCCTAGGTTCTATTTATGGTTCCATAATTTAACAGATTATACTAATAAACTTAAAAGCCACTCTACCGGTTATAACAGGCATACTGGGGGCGTGGTCGGGAATCTCGCGTACCTCTGCAACCCCCGAGACTGCAACGGAACGGGGTCCTATCACAAGGATCAAACACAAAGAGTTTCTCAAAACAGTATACAACTACTGTAGATGGGTAGAGGATTTAATTCCGAAAAGCACGCAACTCGAAACGCGGAAAACAGACTTCGAACGGGCCCTAAACGGGTCGAAAACGATGAAATAGTGCAAAATCAGATGTCTGGAACTTCTTCTAGACGTCTTAAAAATGGGGATCAGATGGTACCTTGTCCTGCGTGGTCTCTCAGACGTCCAGAAGCCTGCGGGGGCGTCTGGCCTAGTTCCCAGACGTCCGATGGTCACCCCGGACGTCTGGAAGTCCCTCCAGTCGTCTGGCACCACTGCCAGACGTCTGATTCGTGTTGGATGCGAATCTCAGAACCTGCGCGTACCCATTCCTCGTGCTCAGTACGGACAATCGAAGGAAAGGAAGAAGGTACGAAAATAACTTACCTTTCAGACGTCTGGACCGTCCTCCAGCCGTCTTCCCCGTCGTCTGGTTGGAAACCCAGACGTCTGATTCTGGAAAAACTTCCAGAATTAGAGCGCGACTCGCCCTCTGCCCGCGACGCATGGCCACGTCGCGCCTCGTCCGCCTGCTGCGCCGCGTCACCCCGCGTCTGCTGCTCCCCCGCCGGCCGGCTCTAGCAGCCCCGCCAAGGTCGCCCTCATGGCCGAGCGCCTCCTCTTCTCGCGCAGCACCTCCTCCCGCACTCGCCGCGGCTGCCACCGCTGCCGCTCGCTCACTCTTGCACTGGCTGGAAGGAGAAGAGGAAGGGGCGGAGGCGATGAGAGTGAGGGAGAGGGCGAGGCTTTTTAAAGCCGCGTGGGGAGAGAGAGAGAACGAGACAGAGGGCAGCCTACGCCCGCAGGAGAGAGGGAAAAAGAGACCGCAGGTCTGCGCGCGCAGGCGCGCATACGCAACCGCGCGTGCCGCCGAAATCGAATCCCAGACGTCTGGGCCACCTCCCAGACGTCTTAAAAGACGTCTGAAGCCGCGCGTTCGTAACAATATAACAAACTCAAAGGAAGTTTCGTCCCCGAAACTTGCCCTAACTAGGGTGCGAGAAAAACGTCATAGTAACCATAACAAACTCAAAGAGGACAGAAGCCGGTCCGAAAAGACGTACCCGCGAAGAGCTCCGGGTACCGCTCCTGCATTGCCGCCTCAGGCTCCCAGGTAGCCTCCTCGTACCGCTGGCTCCTCCACAAAACCTTTACCAGGGGTACTTGCTTTTGTCTCAAACTGCAGACGGCTTGGTCTAGAATCTGCACTGGCCGCTCGGGGTAGGTCAGGTCGTCGCCCACCTCGATGCTCTCGTGACTCGGTACGTGATTGGGATCGGCTACGTACTTCCTGAGGTTGGACACGTGGAACACATCGTGCACACTAGGAAGCTGGGGAGGGAGGGCAAGCCTGTAAGCAACGGGTCCAACCCGCTCCACGGCCTCAAAGGGCCCCACAAACCTCGGTGCGAGCTTCCCTCTCACTCCAAACCGCTGTAGGCCCTTCATGGGCGAAACACGAAGAAAGACGTGGTCCCCAACCTCAAACTGCACCTCTCTGCGTCTCCGATCCGCGTAGCTCTTCTGTCTGCTTCTGACAGTGCGGAGTCGCCTATGGATCTGCTCGACTACCTCCTAACTCTGCCGGATTAATCTGGGGCCAACCTCCCTGTAACGACCCGGTTCCCGAGTCCCTACGAGACACGAGAACCGGGTCGTTACAAGATGGTATCAGAGCAAGGTCGTCCTGAGAAGTGAATCAACTGACTGGAAAATAACCAATTCACATGTCTATAACTAGAGTAGCCACCACAACATATCTCTTGACATGAGTTCTTAGACGTTTCCGTTCGGTATCATTCCGTTTGTTTTGACGTTTTTCCGTTTTGTTTCGCGTCTCCTTACAGGAGATGCCTCGTCGCGGGACTAGCGAGACTGGCCGCGGGCGCGGCCGAGGACGAGGTGGACGTGCTGTTGTTGACGTCTCTGTGGACCAGCCAGCACTCCCGGTATCCAGGCCCAAGACCTCACCAGACTGATACGAGACATTGTACGAGAGGAGCTCCACCCACCGCCCCGAGCACCTCCTCCTGGGGCTGCAGAGGGGGAGTCCTCTGTGGGACCACTCGACGGACGCGGCGCTGGACACGGGGGAGGGGATGGGCCGCCGCAGCCCCCACCTTCCTCCGATACTTCCGTGCACGAGGCACCTTCGCCTGGAGGTGCACCAGCACCTCCCCTACAGCGCCACTTTGAGCTTTTCGGGCAGTTTCGGAAGCTGAAGCCCCCCTCCTTCAAGGGGGATGAGGACCCGACCGAGGCAGAGGACTGTCTTGAGCAGCTGGAGAAGATTTTCGACACCCTTCGCCCCCCGGTGGAGTGCCGCGTGGCCTTTGCCACGTACCAGCTGGAGAGTGCGGCACACAGGTGGTGGAGGGCGGTCCGGGGACAGGAGAGGGACGAGCCGACGTGGGACCAGTTCGTCACCCTCTTCTGCGAGCAGTACTTTCCCCAGACGTGGCAGGATCAGAGGAGGCGGGAGTTCCACACTCTCCGCCAAGGGACGATGACTGTGAGCGCGTACCGGACACGTTTCTTGGAGCTGTCCCGCTTTGCAGCGACAGCGGTAGCCACTGAGGAGGAGCGCCTTTGGAGGTTCACCGAGGGGCTTCGGCCTGCGATCCGGGAGTATGTCAAACCCCTGAAGTTGCCTACGTTTTCGAGGGTGGTAGAGGCAGCTATGACTTACGAGGAGACCAACCCGTCCACGCGAGACACCGACGGCGGGCGGAAGAGGCCCTTCCAGCCAGACTTTTCACAGGGCTGGCGAGAACGGAGACACGTGGCGTCCGTAGGAGAGCCGTCACGTTTTACAGGGCCATCAGTGGCCCTTGGGGGCCCTCGACAGGGGCCAGTCGCCAGCACCGGACCCCCGCCCAGCCGACAGCAGGGACCCACTGAGGGCGGGAGCCAGGTTCCCCTCTGTTACCAGTGTGGCCAGCCGGGCCACATCAGGAGGGACTGCCCGTCTAGAGCAGGAGGTCAGCAGATACTTCCCGCGCAGAGCACTAGAGGACGCGCAGGAGGCCGCGGTTCCCAGGCGCGAGGAGGAGGACAGCAGTCGCGAAGAGGGTACCAGCCAGCACCTACCCGTCCGACACAGAGTGTGGCTCCTTCGTCTGCACCTAGAGCTGAAGGGCATATCAACGCCTTGACACACAGGGACGCCAGAGCTTCAGGATCGGTGGTAGCAGGTATGGTTTAAGTTTCCGGCAGACTCGTTTGCACGCTTTTCGATTCCGGCGCTACGCACTCGTTTGTCGCAGCCAGTTTCGCAGTTAGTTTGGACCGGGATTATACACTGTTAGAGAATCCTTTCGTAATCAGAGGTCCGAGTGGTCAGCTGTTTGTAGCTGAGGAGGTGTACACGGATTGCGAGGTCAGCATCGGGGGACATAGCTTGCCGGCTGACCTGATTATGATACAGATGGAGGACTTTGGAGTGATTCTGGGGATGGATTGGCTGTCCGCTTACCACGCCTTGGTGGACTATTTTGAGAGGAAGATCGTCTTCTCCATTCCGGAGTTTCCTTCTTTCGAGTTTCACGGATAGCCAGTGGACGGAGGTTTCAGGTGCATTTCGGCACTTCGGGCGGCGAGACTTTTGAGCCAGGGGTGTGAGGGCTTCCTAGCTTGTGTGGTGGCAGAGCCCAGCCCTGTGGCAGACTTCCAGAGCATCCCAGTGGTCAGAGAGTACCCTGACGTGTTTCCAGACGAGTTACCAGGACTACCGCCCGAGCGTGAGATCGAGTTTGAGATCTCACTAGTACCAGGGACCAGCCCCATCTCCACCGCGCCATATAGGATGGCACCGCTTGAGCTGCGAGAGCTCAAGTCTCAGTTGCAGGACCTTCTGGAGAAGGGTTTCGTGAGGCCCAGTGCGTCTCCCTGGGGAGCCCCAGTATTGTTTGTGAAGAAGAAGGATGAGACTTTACGCCTTTGTGTGGACTACCGACAGCTGAACAGGGTCACCATCAAGAATAGATATCCGCTGCCGAGGATCGACGATTTGTTTGACCAGTTGCGGGGTGCCACGGTGTTTTCCAAGATAGACTTGAGGTCTGGATACCATCAGTTGAGGATCAGGGAGACCGACATCTCCAAGACAGCTTTTCGCACCCGGTACGGACATTACGAGTTTTTAGTCATACCGTTTGGGCTGACCAATGCCCCCGCTGCTTTGATGGACCTGATGAACCGGGTGTTTAGACCATACTTGGACCAGTTCGTGGTGGTATTCATAGATGATGTACTCATCTATTCTAGAGATCGGGCGCAGCACGGACAGCACTTGCGGATGGTTCTGGACACTTTGAGACGACGCAGGCTGTACGATAAATACAGCAAGTGCAAGTTCTGGTTGAGGGAGGTGACCTTCTTGGGTCATGTGATCTCTGGAGACGGCTTGGCGGTGGACCCAGCCAAGGTCGAGGCAGTGCTCATGTGGGAGAGACCGCGTTCAGTCACTGAGATTCGCAGTTTCCTGGGACTGGCAGGCTACCACAGACGATTCATCAGAGGATTTTCGCAGATTGCGCGTCGTATGACACAGTTGACCCGGAAGGACGTGCCTTTCTCTTGGACAGACGCCTGTGAGGCGTGTTTTCTGGAGCTGAAGGAGAGGTTGACCTCGGCTCCCGTGCTCACCATCCCTGACAGTAGTGGCGGGTTCGTTGTGTACACGGATGCCTCCTTGCAGGGGTTAGGAGGTGTGCTCATGCAGAGGGGTCACGTTGTCGCTTACACTTCGCGGCAACTGAAGCCCCATGAGCATACCTACCCTACCCATGACCTAGAGTTGGCAGCTGTTGTCTTCGCGCTGAAGACCTGGAGGCACTACTTGTACGGTGAGACCTTCGAGATTTTTACTGATCACAAGAGCCTCAGATATCTTTTTGACCAGAAGGAGCTCAACATGAGACAGAGACGTTGGTTGGAGCTCCTGAAGGATTACGACTGCAGCATCTCCTACCACCCGGGAAAGGCCAATGTGGTAGCTGACGCCTTGAGCCGTAAGGTGCCCGCACGCTTGGCCAGTCTATAGTTACAGAGTTGGAGCCTTTTGGAGGAGGTGGGCAGTTGGCGACCTCTAGAGTTACGAGGGTACTGTGGGGCAGTGACGGTGACACGGTAGACCAGGCCAGAGCTGATAGACCGCATCATCACAGGACAGATGGCCGATCCGTACTTGTAGTCTTTGCGCGACAGAGTACTGTCAGGAGACCCAGGGGATTTCTCTTTCACAGACCAGGTGCTACGCTTGAGGGGACGGTTGTGCGTTCCTAGAGACGAGGAGCTGTTGAGAGAGCTCCTGACTGAGGCACACGGTTCCAGATTCACCATACATCCCGGAAACACGAAAATGTACCACGACTTGAGACGCGAGTTTTGGTGGAGACGGATGAAGCGGGATGTAGGTGAGTTCGTGCAGCAGTGCTTAGTGTGCCAGCAGGTGAAAGCCGAGCATTAGAGGCCTGCAGGGCCACTCCAGCTGCTTCCAGTGCCAGAGTGGAAGTGGGAGAGCATCACCATGGACTTGGTGGTGGGCGTACCTGTTACCCAGCGGGGACACGACGCAGTCTGGGTAATAGTGGATAGACTGACGAAGACGGCGCGATTCTTGCCGATCCGAATCACTTTGGGACCAGCACAATTGGCAGAGAGGTATATCCGTGATGTGGTACGACTACACGGAGTTCCGCGAGAGATCGTATCCGACCGGGATACCCGCTTTACGTCCCAGTTTTGGGCTGAGTTTCAGCAGGCCTTGGGGACGAGGTTGAGGTTTAGCACAGCTTACCACCCTCAGACGGACGGACAGTCTGACCGCACGATACAGACACTTGAGGACCTTTTGCGTGCCTGTGTACTGGACTGGAGGGGCTCTTGGGAGGAGCACCTGCCCCTGGCAGAATTTGCATACAACAACAGTTATCACTCGAGCATCGGCATGGCTCCCTACGAGGCTCTGTACGGACGGAAGTGTACGGCACCCTTGAGTTGGGTTGAGGTGGGGACCAAGTGGGAGGTTGGCCCCAGGTTGATCCGGCAGAGTCAGGAGGTAGTCGAGCAGATCCACAGACGACTCCGCACTGTCAGGAGCAGACAGAAGAGCTACGCGGATCGGAGACGCAGAGAGGTGCAGTTTGAGGTTGGGGACCACGTCTTCCTTCGTGTCTCGCCCATGAAGGGCTTACAGTGGTTTGGGGTGAGAGGGAAGCTCGCGCCGAGGTTTGTGGGACCCTTTGAGGTCCTGGAGTGGGTTGTACCCGTTGCTTACCGGCTTGCCCTTCCCCCGCAGCTTTCTGGTGTGCACGACGTGTTCCACGTGTCCAACCTCAGGAAGTACGTAGCCGATTCCAGTCACGTACTGAGTCACGAGAGCGTCGAGGTGGGCGACGACCTGACCTACCCCGAGCGGCCAGTGCAGATCCTAGACCGAGCCGTCCGCAGTTTGAGACGAAAGCAAGTACCCCTGGTAAAGGTTTTGTGGAGAAGCCAGCAGTACGAGGAGGCTACCTGGGAGCCTAAGGCGGCAATGCGGGAGCGGTACCCGGAGCTTCTCGCGGGTACGTCTTTCGGAGCGGCTTCGGTCCTCTTTGAGTTTGTTATGGTTAATTGGACATCTTTTCCCGCACCCTAGTTGGCGCAAGTTTCGGGGATAAAACTTTCTTTGAGTTTGTTATATTGTTACGAACGCATGCCCCAGACGTCTTTTAAGACGTTTGGGAGGTGGCCCAGACGTCGGACAAGACGTCTGGGATCACATCCATACGTCTGGGATCGTTTCCAGACGTCTGGAAATCAGTTATTTTCGACACGCGCGGGTCGTCTGCGCGGAGCACGGTAGCGGCATCTGCAGCCGCAGAGAGAAGAATAAGCAAATATGCGGTCTGCGCGCTTGAGCGCGCAGACCGCATATTTGCTTATTCTTCTCTCTGCGGCTGCAGATGCCGCTACCGTGCTCCCTCTCTCTCCTCCTCGCGCGGCCTTAAAAAGACCACGCCTCCCCTCACTTCCGTCACCTCCAACCCTTTCCTCTTCTTCTTCTAGTGAGCGAGCGCGAGAGCGGGCGCGGGGTTGCTGCGGCGGCGACGGCGGCAGTGAGCGCGGAGGGGGTGCTCTGTGCGAGAGCGGCGCTCAGCCGTGAAGGCGAGCTTGCCGGGGCTGCCAGGGCCGGCCGGCGGGGAGCGCAGCGGGCGCGGAATGATGCGGGAGGCCTGCTGCGGCTCAAGCAGCAGGCGCACGAGGTGCGACGCGGGCGACGTCGCGAGAGGAGGACGAGTCGCGCCCTGGTTCTGGAAAAATTTCCAGAATCAGACGTCTGTGCTGATAGCCGGACGGCGAGGTCGACGTCTGGAAGACTGTCTAGACGTCTGAAAGGTGAGTTTTCCGTCTTCTTCTTCCTTCTTGTCGACTGACCGTACTGAGGGAGAGAGATGGGTGTGCGCAGGCTCGGTGATTCGCCATCCAACGCGAATCAGACGTCTGGCTGTAGTACTAGACGGCGGGAGCAACCTCCAGACGTCTTGGGTGACCATCGGACGTCTGGGAGCTAGGCCAGACGACCTCGCAGACTTCTGGACGTCTGGGAAACCACGCTGAACAAGGTAATTCTCTGATCCACTTTTTAAGACGTCTGGAAGAAGTTCCAGACGTCTGATTTTACACAGTTTCGTCGTTTTCGACCCGTTTAGGGCCCGTTCGGGTTCCGTTTTCCGCGATTCGAGTTGCGTTCTTTTCGGAATTAATTCCTCTACCCGTCTACAATAGCTATACACTATTTTGAGATACTCCTTGCATTTGATCCTTGTGATAGGACCCCGTTCTGTTGCAGTCTCGGGGGTCGCGGAGGCACGCGGGATTCCCGATCACGCCCCCATTACTCCCGTTGTACCTGGTAGAGTGGCTTTAAGTTATTAATAAAATCTGTTAAATTATGGAACCATAAATAGAACCTAGGACATTGCATGAATCCTAGGAATGAGAAATAAATGGAATGATAGCTCCTTGGTGTTGCATGAATCCTAGGGCTGGAAAACTAGATTGTATGATAGATCCTAGGATATGGCATGAATCCTAGGATGGGAAAACTAGTGGAATGTATAATACTGCAGTCTTGGAAAATGGAAAGAGATATAAAGCTGCCTGTAATTTGAATTAACAGCTACCGTGGTTGAGAACATGGATTGTAAGAATGTGAAACTGGAAAGTGAAACCTGGATGTTTGAGTAAAAAGGATGGAACCCTGCGGGGAAGTAGGAGTAGAACTCCTGGAAAGTGAATGGAATAGTATTGGGGAAGTGAGCTGGCCCTTGAGTACTCCGTACTCAAGGAGAGCGACTGTCCCCCTGTTTAGTGCAGAGCGGAGCCAGCCGCCCCAGGGACCCGGGGTTAGGACTGGCCATTCTGTACCGACTTGCTGGCCCTCGTGTACGTAGTACCGAGGAGAGCTACTAGTGTAGGGAGGTATTAGCTACCCCACGGGCCCCGGGGTTCTGCTAGCCTCCCACACCGACTTGTTAGGCCCGCTGGGGCAAACCAGGGTAGTCAGGCAAGGGTGCGCGGACTGTGGAGGGGCAAGGCCTCGGTTTGGTTACTGTGGAGGTGTTGGACCCCTGTTACTGAGAGGGCTCTGCCCTGGACTGGTTCCGTGTTGTGCTTTGGGCGCACCCGTTAACGGAAACGACTGACCGCGTGCCAGTACGGGTTAGCTACCTGTGAGTTTATCGCACGTGCCGTAGACACCGTTACGTCTGTCAGTGACCTTAGGGTGGTTGACTGAGGGTAGGATCACCACGGGGGACTCTCCTGGCCAGGAGAGCACCACGTGCTACTTCTACTTTTTGGAAAAAACTGCAATCAAGATCGTTCCCACGAGGAACATTCGAGATCAAGAAAAAGATCTGAGGAATAAATGAAATAGTGAGACATTTGAAAGATGTGAATAAAGAAAGTAATCGAACATAACAGCTATTGTACACTCTACTGTTGTCTTTAGTTTAGTTGCCACTCTACTCAGCGTTTTGCTGACGTGTTACACTCGTTACCTTTTTCTGGACCAGGTGTTGAGTAGCCAGGGTCAGCGGCTGCAGAGGACGCTGGACCGAGTAAGGTCCAGTAGAGTTACCACTATCTCTTGTACCTCTTTTGTTACGTTATAGTGAGTAGTTCTTGTTTCCGCTGTACTTTTCTTTACCTGCAGTTCAAATTATATGATGAATGTTGTTCTACTGTTGTGGTGGTATATACTGTGGTAGTTTCTTTCCTTACTGCTGTACTTTCTTACTGTTAGTTATATTCATGCTGAATGTGGTTTATTTTACTGCTCTTTTGGTTACTTCCTCGTTGGACGACTAGGTCTTGGGATTAGTTGAGTCGGTCCGATTCTTGTGTCTCATAGGGACTCGGGAACCGGGTCGCTACACTCCCACTTGGTCCCCACCTCAACCCAACTCAAGGGTGCCGTACACCTCCGTCCGTACAGAGCCTTGTAGGGAGTCATGCCGATGCTCGAGTGATAACTGTTGTTGTATGCAAACTCTGCCAGGGGTAGGTGCTCCTCCCAAGAGCCCCTCCAGTCCAGTACACAGGCACGCAAAAGGTCCTCAAGTGTCTGTATCGTGCGCTCGGACTGTCCGTCCGTCTGGGGGTGGTAAGCTGTACTAAACCTCAACCGCGTCCCCAGGGCCTGCTGAAACTCAGCCCAAAACTGGGACGTAAAGCGGTATCCCGGTCGGATACGATCTCCCGCGGAACTCCGTGTAGTCGTACCACGTCGCGGATATACCTCTCTGCCAACTGTGCTGGTCCCAAAGTGACTCGGATCGGCAAGAATCGTACAGTCTTCGTCAGTCTATCCACAATTACCCAGACAGCGTTATGTCCTCGCTGGGTAACAGGTAAGCCCACCACCAAGTCCATGGTGATGCTCTCCCACTTCCACTCTGGCACTGGAAGCGGCTGTAGCGGCCCTGCAGGCCTCTGATGCTTGGCTTTCACCTGCTGGCACACTAAGCACTGTTGCACGAATTCACCGACATCCCGCTTCATCCCCCTCCACCAAAACTCGCGTCTCAAGTCGTGGTACATCTTCATGTTTCCGGGATGTATGGTTAATCTGGAACCGTGTGCCTCAGTTAGGAGCTCTCTCAACAGCTCCTCGTCTCTGGGAACGCACAACCGTCCCCTCAGGCACAACACCTGGTCTGTGAAAGAGAAGTCCCCTGGGTCTCCTGACAGTACTCTGTTGCGCAAGGACTGCAAGTACGGATCGGCCATCTGTCCTGTGATGATGCGGTCTATCAGCTCTGGCCTAGTCTGTCGTGTCACCGTCACTGCCCCACAGTGCCCCCGTAACTCCAGGGGTCGCCAACTGCCCACCTCCTCCAAAAGGCTCCAACTCTGTAACTGTAAACTGGCCAAGTGTGCAGGCGCCTTATGGCTCAAGGCGTCAGCCACCACATTGGCCTTTTCCGGGTGGTAGGAGATGCTGCAGTCGTAGTCCTTCAGGAGCTCCAACCAACGTCTCTGTCTCATGTTGAGCTCCTTCTGATCAAAAAGGTATCTGAGGCTCTTGTAATCTGTGAAAATTTCGAAGGTCTCACCGTACAAGTAGTGCCTCCAGGTCTTCAGCGCGAAGAAAACAGCTGCCAACTCTAGGTCGTGGGTAGGGTAGGTATGCTCATGGGGCTTCAGTTGCCGCGAAGCGTAAGCGACAACGTGACCCTTCTGCATGATCACACCTCCTAACCCCTGCAAGGAGGCGTCCGTGTACACAACGAACCCGCCACTACTGTCAGGGATGGTGAGCACGGGAGCCGAGGTCAACCTCTCCTTCAGCTCCAGAAAACACGCCTCACAGGCGTCTGTCCAAGCGAAGGGCACGTCCTTTCGGGTCAACTGTGTCATAGGACACGCGATCTGTGAAAACCCTCTGATAAATCGTCTGTAGTAGCTTGCCAGTCCCAGGAAACTGCGAATCTCAGTGACTAAACGCGGTCTCTCCCACCTGAGTACTGCCTCGACCTTGGCTGGGTCCACCGCCAAGCCATCTCCAGAGATCACATGACCTAAGAAGGTCACCTCCCTCAACCAGAACTCGCACTTGCTGTAATTGGCGTACAGCCTACGTCGTCTCAGAGTGTCCAGAACCATCCGCAAGTGCTGTCCGTGCTGCGTCTGATCTCTAGAATAGATGAGTACATCATCTATGAAAACCACCACGAATTGGTCCAAGTACGGTCTAAACACCCGGTTCATCAGATCCATGAAAGCAGCGGGGGTATTGGTCAGCCCAAACGGCATGACCAAAAACTCGTAGTATCCGTACCGGGTGAGGAAAGCTGTCTTGGAGACGTCGGTCTCCCTGATCCTCAACTGGTGGTATCCCGACCTCAAGTCGATCTTGGAGAACACCGTGGCACCCCGCAATTGGTCAAACAAGTCGTCGATCCTCGGCAGCGAATATCTGTTCTTGATGGTGACCCTATTCAGCTTACGGTAGTCCACACAAAGGCGTAGGGTACCATCCTTCTTTTTCACAAACAGTATCGGGGCTCCTCAGGGAGACGCACTGGGCCTCACGAAACCCTTCTCCAAAAGGTCCTGCAACTGAGACTTAAGCTCTCGTAGCTCAAGCGGTGCCATCCTGTATGGCGCAGTGGAGATGGGGCTGGTCCTTGGTACTAGTGAGATCTCAAACTCGATCTCATGCTCGGGCGGTAGTCCTGGTAACTCATCTGGAAACACGTCAGGGTACTCTCTGACCACCGGGATACTCTGAAAGTCTGCCACAGGGCTGGGCTCTACCACCACACAGGCTAGGAAGCCCTCACACCCCTGGCTCAAAAGTCTCGCCGCCCGAAGTGCCGAAATGCACCTGAAGCCTCCGTCCACTGGTTGTCCGTGAAACTCGAAAGAAGGCAACTCCGGCATGGAGAAGACAATTTTCCTCTCAAAACAGTCTACCAAGGCGTGGTAAGCGGACAACCAGTCCATCCCCAGAATTACGCCAAAGTCCTCCATCTGTATCAAAATCAGGTCAGCTGGCAGGCTATGTCCCCCGAAGCTGACCTCGCAATTGTGTACACCTCCTCAGCTACAAACATCTGACCACTCGGGCCTCTGATTGCTAACGGATTTTCTAACAGCATATAATCCTGGCTCAAACTAACTGCGACACTGGCTGCGACAAATGAGTGCGTAGCACCGGAATCGAAAAGTGTGTAAACGAGTCTGCCGGAAACTGAAACCATACCTGCCACTACCGAGCCCGAAGCTCTGGCATCCCTGTGTGTCAGGGCGTTGATACGCCCCTCAGTTCTAGGTGCGGACGAAGCAGCCACACTCTGCGTCGGATGGGCAGGTGCTGGTCGGTACCCTCCTCGTGACTGCTGTCCTCCTCCTCGCACCTGGTAACCGTGGCCTCCTGCGTGCCCCCCAGTGCTCTGCGTGGGAAGTATCTGCTGACCTCCTGCCCTAGACGGGCAGTCCCTCCTGATGTGGCCTGGTTGGCCACGCTGGTAACAGAGGGGAACCCGACTCCCGCCCTCAGTAGGTCCCTGCTGTCGGCTGGGCGGGGGTCCGGTGCTGGCGACTGGCCCCTATCGAGGGTCCCCAAGGGCCACTGATGGCCCTGTAAAACGTGACGGCTCTCCTGCGGACGCCACGTGTCTCCTCTCTCGCCGGCCCTGTGAAAAGTCTGGCTGAAAGGGCCTCTTCCGCCCGCCGTCAGTGTCTCGCGCGGACGGGTTGGTCTCCTCGTAAGTCATGGCTGCCTCCACCACCCTCGAAAACGTAGGCAGCTTCAGGGGTTTGACATACCCTCGAATTGCAGGCCGGAGCCCCTCGGTGAACCTCCAAAGGCTCTCCTCCTCAGTAGCTACCGCTGTCGCTACAAAGCGGGACAGCTCTAGGAAACGTGTGCGGTACGCGTTCACGGTCATCGTCCCTTGGCGGAGAGTGTGGAACTCCTGCCTCCTCTGGTCCTGCCACGTCTGGGGAAAGTACTGCTCGCAGAAGAGGGCGACGAACCGATCCCAGGTCGGCTCGTCCCTCTCCTGTCCCCGGATCGCCCTCCACCACCTGTGTGCTGCACTCTCCAGCTGGTACGTGGCAAAGGCCACGCAGCACTCCACCGGGGGGCGAAGGGTGTTGAAAATCTTCTCCAGCTGCTCAAGCCAGTCCTCTGCCTCGGTCGGGTTCTCATCCCCCTTGAAGGAGGGGGGCTTCAGCTTCCGGAACTGCCCGAAGAGCTCGGAGTGGCGCTGCAGTGGGGATGCTAGTGCACCTCCAGGCAACGGTGCCTCATGCACAGAAGTATCGGAGGAAGGTGGGGGCTGCGGAGGCCCATCCCCTCCCCCGTGTCCAGCGCCGCGTCCGTCGGGTGGTCCCACAGAGGACTCCCCCTCCGCAGCCCCAGGGGGAGGCGCTCGGGGCGGTGGGTGGAGCTCCTCTCGCACAATATCCCGTATCAGCTGGGCGAGGTCCTGGGCCTGGACGCCCGGGAGTAGTGGCTGGTCCACTGAGGTGTCGGCAACGGCACGCCCATCTTGCCGACCTCGTCCTCGGCCGCGCCTGCAGCCCGCCTCACCAGTCCCGCGACGAGGCATCTCCTGCAAGGGGACGCGAAACAAAACGGAACACGTCACTACGGAACGATACCTAACGGAAACATCTAAGAGCTCATGTCAAAAGATATGTTGTGGTGGCTACTCTAGTTATAGACATGTGAATTGGTTATTTTCCAGTCAGTTGATTCACTTCCCGGGACGACCTTGCTCTGATACCATCTTGTAACGACCCGATTCCCGAGTCCCTACGAGACACGAGAACCAAATCGACTCGACTAATCCCAAGACCTAGTCGTCCAATGAGGAAGTAACCAAAAGAGCAGTAAAATAAACCACATTCCGCATGAATATAACTAACAGTAAGAAAATACAGCAGTAAGGAAAGAAACCACTACAGTATATACCACCACAACAGTAGAACAACATTCATAACATAATATGAACTGCAGATAAAGAAAAGTACAGCGGTAACAAGAACTACTCACTACAGTGGAACAAAAAGAGGTACAAGAGAACAGTGGTAACTCGACTGGACCCTACTCGGCCCAGCGTCCTCTGCAGCTGCTGACCCTGGCTGCTCAACACCTGGTCCTGAAAGGTAACGAGTGTAACACGTCAGCAAAACTAAAGAAACAGTAAAGTGTACAGTAGCTGTTTTAATTTTCTTTCTTCCTTCATTTACGTCTTTCTATTGTTTCAAAATTTATCTATTTCTCAGATCCTTCACTTGATCTCGAATGTTCCTCATGGGAACAATCTTGATTGCAGTCTTTTCCGAACAGTAGAAGTAGCACGTGGTGCTCTCCTGGCAGGGAGAGTCCCTCGTGGTGATCCTACTCTCAGTCAACCACCCCAAGGTCACGGACAGACGTAACAGTGACTATGACACGCACAGGTAGCTAACCCGCACTGGCACGCGGTCAGTTGTTTCCGTTAACGGGTGCGCCCCAAAGCACAGCAAGGAACCAGTACAGGGCAGAGCCCTCTCAGTAACAGGGGTCGAACCCCTCCACAGTAACCAAACAGGGGCCTTGCCCCTTTACAGTCCGCGCACCCTCGCCTGACTACCCTGGTTTGCCCAGTTGGCCTAACAAGTCGGTGTAGGTGAGCTAGCAGAACCTCGGGGCCCGTGGGGTAGCTAGTACTCGCCCTACACTAGTAGCTCTCCTCGGTACTGCATACACGAGGGCCAGCAAGTCGGTACAAAGTGGCCAGACCTAATGGCGAAACGGTGGCAGCAACTAGCTTTTCTTAAGTCGTTGTAATACAGATAGTTATTGCCATCATTTGCTAATATTTGTTACTCGGAAAATACAGTTCTCCCGAGGTCGAACTCAGGGAGCAAGTCGTATTCTAGAGATATACATGTTTTATTAAAAAAATAAAGAGAGAGAGAGATGAAAGTTTGGCTTCTTCTTCTTCTCTTCTTTCTTTCTCTGTCTTTGGCTTTTGTTCTTTCTGTTCTTCTTCTTCTTCTTTTCTTGCTTCCTCTATTTCTTGGTTGGATGATCCTGTCTTTTTCTTCTTTTTATTTTCTTTGTTTCTTCTTTTCCTGCTTCAGATCTGCCTCCCGTGCTCTTCTTCTTCTTCTGCTTTCTGTTTCTTCACTTGGTTGCTCCTTCTCTCTTCTTTTCTTCTTCTTCTTTGTCTTCTGATGTCTGCAGAGTCTTCACTTGGCTGCTCTGTGTTCCTCTCTTTCCTCTGCCTCGCCTTCCTTCTTCTTTGCCTTCACCTGTCTTCAGGACGTCGTCTGATTTGAAAATCAGATGACTTAAACCTCTTGTTGCTACAGTATCTCACTGAGCTTCCTTCTTCTTCACCTGTGCCTGCACGCTCAAGAGTTCAGAGTCAGGGCAAAACCTACTCTACCCCTCTCCCCCGCGCGTCTCTTTCTCTCAAAGTTCGCTCTTAGGACAGCTCTCCCAGAGCAACTGGGTAATCGGGTACGAGTCGCGCCCGGGTCCAGGCCCACCGGCGTGCGGTGGTGGGCGAGGAGTGCAGGTCGGTTTAATCGGGTCGGGCCAGGTCCGCGGAGCGTGGTCACGGACGAGGCCGGGTCGGGTGAGAGGGACCTCACCCCGTGGTCAGGAGGCAGACAGCATAAGGCACTTTTTGCCTTTATGCGTCCGCACGCCTCTGAGAAGTTTCGAGGTGAGACTAAATGTCCCACCCCAATTGAGCGCCTGTCGCGGAGGGAGCAGTGGGCGATCGTGGCTTCACGCGCGGCCTTCGCCCCAACTGCGAGCCTGGGACGTTTCGCGGAGACGCCCCGCGCAACCTGGGAGTTGAACCTGGGCGAAGGCGTGCCTGCACCTGCAGGCGAAGGAGCTCTGCCTGCTCAGTAATGGCGACGGCGGGCGAGTCACCTGGTCACAGAAGAACGGCCTCTCAGCCTAATCAGACAGGCGGGGGACCTTCGCCGTGGCACGGCGAAGGTGGTCGGATGGTTTGCAGTGGGCGTGGTGGAGCCAACGGATCGCCCTAGGTCAAACTGCAGGCGGAGAAGTGGGTGTGTTTGGTGGATCTGCAGAGGGCGTTTGGTGGGAAGAGGAGGGGTGGAAGAGGATCAGGGTGACGAGGTGGAGGTTATGCACAGGTCGGTGAGCCATGTGGGGTGCTGGAGCGATGGGAGCGGTTCGCCGGAGTTTGGCCGGAGGTGGAGAAGGTGAGGGTGATCGGTGGGAAATCGGGGCCGACAGTAAGGGTTTCAGTATGGAAAAGAAAGAGGGGAGGAAGAGGAGAAGTTCTACCTGCTAAGCTGGACGAGGGGGGGTTGGCACAGACGATAGTTGTATCGACTGTTGCCGGAGAAGAAATTGCCCAGAGGAAGGGGCGGCGACGAGGAAGGGACCGGAGAGGCGCCAGCTGGGTGCGGCTTGACGCGGAAGGATCGAGGGAAGGTAACCCTGCTGCTGGTAGTGCGGCAGGGCGACGAGGAGGAGGAGGAGATGGCTGCCGGAACAAGGGGGCGTCTGTCGAAGTGGGAAGGGAGGAATTTAGGGGGTGTCTCCGTCAGATCCGAGCTCCCTAGAATGGCGGATCGACGGGGGTATTTATAGGGACGGAATCAGAGAGGAGGGCGGAGGGAGACGACGTGTCTCCCTCGCCGGAGGATGCCGGAGGAAGGAGACCCATACCGTCCGTGCGTTCGCACGGGCGGTATGGGCGGTCGCAGTACCCAGGGGGGTGTCCCTGCGGTGGCTGACGACGCAGGGTACCCCCCATTGACTTGCCAGGGCCCCTCCCTCACCCTGCGCAGCGCCATGCTTCGCGCAAGGTCGCCGGAGGATGGTGCTGCGCAGGTTTTGCAGGAGGGACCTAAACGCAAAGAATGAAGGAGAGTTAGGGGCCAAAATGCGAGGGTTCAAAAGTTGAGGGCCAAAAAGTAAATATATGAGAACCAAAGTGTAAAGTTGGTCAAGAAGGTTTCTTCTTATGCCCAAGTTTTTATGCATGACTAATTAGGACCTAAGGATTCTGATGGTGAATTTTATTTCTAGCTTAAACCTTGTTTGACCGGTCAATTTACGAAAAATCCAAATTAAGTTGTTAATTGGGCATGGTTCTCAATGTAGGTCAAAATCCTAAGGCCAAATTGAAAGTCCTAAACCCTATAGATTATTTTTATGTGAATTTTAGAGGGTTTAGTTGATTTTTACCTTACCTCGAACCACGTGAATTGAAGTGGGTTTGTTTTTAGGGTTACAGGCTGTCATTTAATTCTTTGGGGTTGCTGTAGCCCTTATTGAGTCATCTCATCCCACTTTTCTTCTTATTAGGTTGTTTTGACCTATGTTTGGGTCCTGAGTTACCCTATTTTCAGATCGGATTGGTGAAATTGCATTTTTACCCCTCAGTTTATGTTTTCTTTGCAAACTCAGAATCTCTCTGAGCCAAGCCTTTCTAAGGTTATGTAGGAGCTTTTATTCTCTGTATTAGGTCAAAATGAGCTAGTTATGGCTCATGATGAGGTTCTCATCACCTAACCCCGGGTCCCTAGGGCGGCTGGCTCCGCTCTGCACTAAACAGGGGGATAGTCGCTCTCCTTGGTACTCAGTACTCAAGGGCCAGCTCACTTCCCCAATTCTATTCCATTCACCTTCCAGGAGTTCTACTCCTAATTCCCCGTAGGATTCCAGCTCTTTTAACTCAGCACATTCAGGTTTCACTTTTCCAGTTTCACGTTCATACATCCCATATTCTCAGACAATCATTTATTCATAACAGCCAGCTGTTAAACTAATTTACAGGTAGCTATTATTTCCTTTCCACATTTTCCAAGACTGCAGTATTCATATATTCCACTAGTTCTTCCCATCCTAGGATTCATGCCATACCCTAGTATCTATCATACAATCTAGTTTTCCAGCCCTAGGATTCATACAACACCCTAGGATCTACCATTCATTCTAGTTTCTCATTCCTAGGATTCATGCAATGTCCTAGGTTCTATTTATGGTTCTATAATTTAACATATTATACTAATAAACTTAAAAGTCACTCTACCGGTTACAATAGGCGTACTGGGGGCGTGGTCGGGAATCCCGCATACCTTCGCAACCCCCGAGACTACAACGGAACGGGATCCTATCACAAGGATCAAACATAAGGAGTTTCTCAAAATAGTATACAACTACTGTAGATGGGTAGAGGATTTAATTCCGAAAAGCACGCAACTCGAAATGCGAAAAACGGATTCCGAACGGGCCCTAAACGAGTCGAAAATGACGAAATAGTGCAAAATCAGACGTCTGGAACTTCTTCTAGATGTCTTAAAAATGGGGATTAGATGGTACCTTGTCTTGCGTGGTCTCTCAGACGTCCAGAAGCCTGCGGGGGCGTCTAGCCTAGTTCCCAGACGTCCGATGATCACTCCGGACGTTTGGAAGTCTCTTCAGTCATCTGGCACCACTGCCAGACGTCTGATTCGCGTTGGATGCGAATCTCAGAACCTGCGCGTACCCATTCCTCATGCTCAGTACGGACGGTCAAAGGAAAGGAAGAAGGTACAAAAATAACTTACCTTTCAGACGTCTGGACCGTCCTCCAGACGTCTTCCCCGTCGTCTGGTTGGAAACCCAGACGTCTGATTCTAGAAAAACTTCCAGAATCAGAGCGCGACTCGCCCTCCGCCCGTGATGCACGGTCGCGCCGCGCCTCGTCCGCCTGCTGCTCGAGCTGCAGCAGGCCTCCCACGTCACCCCGCGTCTGCTGCTCCCCCGCCGGCCAGCTCTAGCAGCCCCGGCAAGCTCGCCCTCACGGTCGAGCGCCTCCTCTTCTCGCGCAGCACCTCCTCCCGCACTCGCCGCGGCTGCCACCGCCGTTGCTCGCTCACTCTCGCATTGGCTGGAAGGAGAAGAGGAAGGGGCAGAGGTGATGAGAGTGAGGGAGAGGGCGAGGCTTTTTAAAGCCGCGCGACGAGAGAGAGAGAGCGAGACAGAGGGCAGCCTGCGCCCGCAGGAGAGAGGGAAAAAGTGACCGCAGGTCTGCGCGTGCAGGCGCACAGACGCAACCGCGCATGCCGCCGAAACCGAATCCCAGACATCTGGGCCACCTCTCAGACGTCTTAAAAGACGTTTGAAGCAGCGCGTTCGTAACATGTGAGGCTTTCAAAATGACTATTGAACCTACAAAATCAACTTAGAGATAACTAGCTAGGATTTGATTCATGCAATTAGATTTTCAAAAGGCTGTGGTTCGAGTTAATATTAATTTTGACTCATGGCTACAAGTCAACAACCTTAACTAAGTCAATCAGTATTGATATTTAAGCTTATTAACCGGTAGTTGTGAGTTTTACTTATGCGTAACTTTGAAGATTTTGAACATTTTAAGTTTCAGATTAAGTAGAAAAGAGCCATTGTAGGGTTATTGAGACAAATATCAATTAGACATTAAGCTTATCGACTGGTACATGCCTCTTGAATTTCAATTTTATGGGAACTATACTCATCATCTACTGGTTTTAGTATTCTAATACACAGGTCATTGAATGGTTGTTGTAGATGTTATAGCCTATGTTTTGAATGTTGAATCATTTTGATTTGGTTCCAATTAATGCCCTAATGGCTAGTATTTGGCCTAGAGGTATGGGGAGATTATAAATCGACACCCTCACTACCCTTTTTAAGCACACAATCCTAAGGCTCTCTAGAGGAATTCCTCCTATCCCTTTTTACACTTATTTTTATGATTTGGCTCTTCGAAAGTCCTACACTCATTTCATTCTAGTTCTTTTAAGCTTCTTGATTCCTTACGCCTTTTTAGAGCTTGGTAAAAACATCCTTTTAATCTTGAAAAGGGGTCTATAGGAATGTTTTATAAGTTTTTTATGCTTGCATTCAAATTGCACCTCGAGTTTACTTTAACATATACTTGTACTGAATTGACTCAAGTTTTTATTATAATGAATTTTGGATCTCTTAAGAGAGAGGTTCGGGTTTCAAAGTTCCAAGTTGGAAGATCTGCGTAATTGTGGTTTGGTGTTTATTTATTTCTCTGCCAAATGCTTTTCTTTTAGTCTCCCACACTATTCACCTCCCCTTTAGTATGTGCACCGAGCTTGTAGGTCCTATAAGGTCAAGGTAGATGGATTTGCATGGCCTAAGCTTTGGTAGGTGGTACCCAAGTACCTCATTAAGTGCAAGTTAGTCAAAAGAGCTTTGAGGAAGCATTATACATGTTACCCAGCTACTTGATAGTGGAGGTAGCAATTAATGCCCCTTGCCTCTACTATACTAAGGCTAACTATATATCCAAAGTACTTATCAGACTTGCATGACTTTTGATGCATTTATTTATCCTGAGTTCTTTAGCTTGCCTTGCGTGGCAAACCCCTAGATTGAATAGGTATCAGGCCTTTGGTTGTTTTGGCCTTTCCCTAGGGTTACCTTTTTGCTTTCTTATAGGCATCTTGCCTCGACTAAGGAAAAGGTGGCATCCTCCTTGATACCAGGATGGCTTCATCGTAAAGGGATCTTGGACTCTATTTTTCTCTAAAAAAATCAAGAGATCTTGGGAAGGGTAATGTGATTGGCACGTGTGGATAAAAATCAACTTATTAGTAGTAATCATAAATCTAAGAAATATTTCAAATAAGATATAGAGTTACAAGTTGTGTTTTCATCTTACCGACTCCTTGAATTCATTTTCAGGGATTATCAAAATTCAACCCATTCTAATCCATTGAAACATTTAACTAAGTGCTGTTAACCAAGTGTGAACTGGGTCAAGTCATGGGTTAAACTTGGCTCGTGCACGCCCTTTGCTTATGATATTTATCATTTTTGTAAATTACTATTATAATAATACGTGTAGTTAAAGCTCTCTCATAAAGTTAAAATAGTACATTTTTCCTAAAATATAGTGCTTGGAGAATAGTTGCTCAATGATCTCTAAATACCGGAAATGGGGAGCGAATTTAACTTGATTTGGTCTAATTTAGATGCATAATTTTGTGATAAGTATTAATATATCTGGATACTTATTTTAATTACAAATGTGTTGAGTTTTATTGCATATTTATTATCCATTTTCATGAGGCCATCATAACATATGGGTTCGTAACTAATTATGTTCATGAACTCAACATAAATGGCTAGTCCATCTTTTTACATATTAGATGGATTTGTAGGCTATACATTTTGATAAAAAGATTTATAGCTCCATGGTTTAAGAAGTTGGTTCCATCTATAGGTATGCAAATTAGGCCAAATGAGCAAGTTTGGGCTTTTGGTTCGAAGTCTAGCCAATAACAAGTGAGTTAAGCTTGATCTAATTACAAATGGGTTAGAATGGGTTTGGATTTTGAAATTGCAGGTATAACGACTCAAGTTTAGATCTAAGTTTAATCGAGTAAAATTGATCTTGATAATGTATTGGGCAACTCTATAAATTCAAACAGCCATCTAAAATACTTAAGTTCAAGTTGATAAATAATAATTCTTAATCTTTTATATTCCACTACTCACTTTCATAAGTTTATAATGTGAGATTATCTTTGAAATTATTACAATAAAAAAAATTTGATCATTTTTTGATTTATGCATGTCATCCTTGCTAAGGGCCATGCTAATCTTGCCCGTATCGTTTCAATTTTATAATATGTCTCATATGTACTAGAGCCATACTCCTAGGTTAAATGATCTTTAATAGACAATTAAATTGGTCAACATGATACATCCTAATGCCTAGGCCAAACATACACCACTTAGTACAATTTTAGTGCATATCACAACAAAGATGGCAGGTAACATCAAAGAAGGTAAAAAATGATAAACACATATACCCAAGAGTGTTGTCTAATGAAATTTTCATGTCGTTGGCACGCAAGATAAAAGTTTATTCTTTTATTTATTTCTTTCTTTATTTAGTTTTTAAACGGACAAGAGTTCGTTGACGTCGTGAGGCTCGCAACTTCCGTGGTTCACGGGGGAAAACAAGCCAGCATAAAACAAAGAAGAGATTGGAGCTCGTTCAATCAAGTATAATGCTTAGAAAAATAAGAAAAAAAAGAGGACAATGGTGTTGACACGCTTAAATAAAAGATTTTTAATTAAGAAAATTCCACAAAAAATCGCCTAGGCGTGGAACTTGTCGGTAGCCATTTTATATTATTATACTCCATTTCGTGCGCTCAACACCCTTCTTTTTCAATTAAAAAAAAAATGGTCAACACCTGTTGAAACTTAGCCCCCCCGCCTGCATCCACAGACTCCACAACCGCTCGCGGGAGAAATTAAAGAAAGAGAAGGGCATGGAAATATGCACCAATTCGACCATTAAAATCTCATATTTAGGAACTGCTCCAGTGAAATATCCCGCTAGTTGCAACGACGACCTCCCGATAAAATGTGAGAGAATTTCTATTTCCAGGTCTGGAGGAGATGTGGCGTGAGTTCTCTCATGCAAGTCGGTTGTTCTCAGTTCTTTTTGTTTGGATTAGCGATAATTCGTAAGCACGTTGAAAAGACGCATTATAGTATTCTAACCGACGAAAAAAAAGACCCGTCTTTATATATACAAAGAAGCGTTTCTCGAATACCGTACACATTATTTGTACATTATTATTATTATTATTATTATTATTATTATTATTTTCATTCAATTTGTTGCTCGTGCTTCCTTTCTCTCTTTTTATGCCATTCTTTCTCTTTTTTATTATTTTTTTATTTTATCTTTCTTATATATTATTTAACACATACATTCAATTTGAATTTTATTTTTATCATCGATCTCTTCAATTTTTTTTTCTTTCATTAGAGTTAATATTGAATAGATTTTTACAAGAGTATAAACTAATACATATATAAAATGAGATGATGTAAACATAATTTAAGATATCAATTAAAAATTAAAATACATCGAATAATATATTTTACAATGTATTATGTGTTTTGACTTCTTATCGTTATTTTATTTTTTATTTTAATCAAATTTTTAACTTTCGTTTACTATAGAGAAGTAGGAAATCAAAACATATCAGTTGAAGATTTTTAATTTATGTATTTTAATTTTTCATATATAAAATAAAATGTATCAATTGATACAGGTGAAAAATCAAAATACATAAAAAATTAAAATACATCGATTGACAATGGTAAAAAATTAAAATACATTAAATGTCATTTATTTTCTTTTTTTAAATTTTTATTTACTGCATGAAATGATACGACATTTATCAAATTATTTATTTATTTTTAACTTTTGATTGGTATGATGTGGATAAATCGTGTGATATTTTTTTATTTTATTTATTGCTGGCTTTTATATAATCGCACCTATGGGATGAAAACTAGTTATATTTTAGGGTAAAGTTGTTAGTAGTCACACTGGTTCACACTTATGGGACGAAAAAAGTCAAACTACGGAATTTGCTGCAAATAGGACCTTACTCAAAGAAAAAAGAAAAAGGCACACACATATTCACTGCACAATCGACGCAGCTTCACTTCTCGAGGAACACATGCCATCATGTGATGTGCGCTTCTGCCTTTGAAGAGAGCCTTTTTGATATTTCTTTAAAATTCGAACATTGCTGCTTTACCCGCGTGTTGATCTCTCCTAATCTGATTTGTGCTGCTTCGCAGTTTGAATCATCCTGCATTATTTCCAGCTACAGAGTTCAATCGTCTACACAATTCCACACCTTTAGCTGTTCATTATCTACTCGCTGTTCAATTGTTGTGTTGTAACCTGTGCATCGTTGTGCTATGACCTGTGCACTTGCTCAGATTTGTGCTCCGTAACATTATGCCGTGACGTGTGACATAGTGTTTGTTGTCCTTTACTGGCCATGTTGTTGATCTCTCGTGCTTCGATCTATGCTGCTTCAGAGTTCACTCGTCTATACCACCCCACTTGTTATGCTGTGACAGGTGCTCTCCCCCGAACTTTCCACCCCTTTGGTCTTCTCTCCTAAGATCTAAGTACCATCGTGTTAACCTTAAGCACCGTCCATAATCTTCAGATGTACATTTGTATGAAGAAACTTCCTTCATCCTTTAGATATACACTCGCACAAGATATGCCGTTATGTGTGCGATCTGCACAATAAATTCAGTCTCTGCAATATATACTCATGGGTATCTTCCTACCAAGAATATTATAGTTGTTCACTAACATCACATAAATCAAATAATCCTTCAAAAAAAAATGACTTCCAAATATGCTGCAGTGTCTTCCGAAGATTAACAAGACATAAATGGATTTCAATCTAAACATCACATTTGAACACGAGGGGAAAGGGTTTCAACAAAGAACAGGAGGTCCACCATCTGATTTGGAAGGTTCCTCCTCATGTCACACACTCATCATTTGAATTTCTTGCCTGGTGACTATTTCTGATTTCTTTTAATAACTAACAGGAGATGTTGATATTGATGATGCCATAGCAATAATCAATGACATCTCAAAGCAATGCTCAACTGGTATTAAAGGTTGTTGAAAATTTACAACATTCACAACCACTTCCTATGACTCGCAAAATTTCTTTAACAACTTCAATTTGCAGACGAATTCAACAACATTGCAAACTTCATTATATCAGATAGAGGAGGTTATGGTTGCACTGCACATTATCCAACTGAAAGAGATTGCCCGGGTAAGAATAGTTTCTTAACAATAGATGGTTGATATAGTTGTTCTATACAAATTCAAATAGATAATATGTTATTGATAGCAAATAAATTACTAACTGTAATATGAAACTATTGTGTGCTTCAATTTAATCATTTTTGGTCTGCAAGTGTTTAATAAATGTGAAATATTACAGTTTGATAATGATCTATTATTTTCGAAGTGTTTATTGTAGATGAAAATATAGAACTCAGACATGTAGATGAATCAGGTAGCTGCAAAGACTCAAAATGTGTGGTGGAAGGAAAGGGATCAGCATTCCAAACTAGAATGGAATTTTCAACCTGGCAGGATATGTATACAAAGTTTTAAACATATGCTCACAATACAGGCTTTGAATTCTATATTAGAACATCAAACTATCATAAGAAAGACCGAAGTGTACTACGGCGAGCTACATTAGCATGTTCTAGATTAGGAAGTGGTCTGAAAAAACCAGTAGATGGATTGTACAACAGGGGGTTAACTAGTAAGGTAAATTGCTCTTGTGTGGTGAAAGCTAGATTGTGTGGTCTATGTAATTACATTATAGTTGAGTGCAATTTAGAACACAACCATGACCTCTTGGAGAAATCATTAACAAGATTCTTACGTACAAGGATAAAAATTAGTATGAGTGACCAATTGAGAATTGATATAAATGATAGATAAGGAAAAAAGTTATCAAAGACTATGTGCTCCTTTGTCACTTAGCATGGAGGATACAAGAATGTCCCTTTCACGCAAGATGATGCACGTTATGAGCTTAAGAAATTAAGAAAGCTTCGCCTAGCGAATGGTGATGCCACTGCAATCCAAGAGTATTTTTGCAATATGCAGAAGATTAATGGGAACTTCTTCTATCTATTAGATCTTGATAACGATGGATGTGTATGAAACTTGTTCTGGGTTGACTCAACATCTAGAATTGCATACAAGTTATTTGGTGAGGTTGTGTCATTTGACACAACTTATCTAACTAATAAATATGACATGCCATTCGCTCCATTTGTCGGGGTTAACAACCATGGACAATTAGTTCTTTTTGGATGTGAACTAATTTATGAAGAGACAATTGAGAACTTCGTTTGGTTGTTCAAAATATGGTTATCTTGTATGAATGAAATACCTCCAATGGGAAATATCACAGACCAATCGCAAGCGATAGTTAGAGCTGTGTCAATTGTATTCCCGAGAACGAGGCATAGACTTTGCTTATGGCATATAATGTTCAAGTTACCTTAGCATTTTGGCAAAGTCCACCATTCGAGAGAGTGCTTCAAGCGGATTGTGCATCAATCCTTTAATGTTGTAGAGTTTGAGAGTAACTGGGAAGAAATGGTTAGAAGTTGTTGCCTTGAAGATAATTCTTGGGTGCAACATATGTTTCAAATACGATCAATGTAGGTACCGATGTATTTTGAAGACATGTTCTGGGCGGGAATGACCACCATAGAGAAGTGAGAGCATGAACGCATTCTTCGATGGTTATGTCAATGCAAAGAAAACATTCAAACAATTTGTGCAATAATATGAGTTAGCAATGCAAGCTAAACAGGAGAAAGTTAGGAAATCTGACTTTCAATCATTGCATAGACTGGTTCCATTGCATACTCAATTTAAAATGGAGGAGCAAGTGAGGAATGTATACACGGTTCAGAAGTTCAAGAAGTTTCAGTTTGAGCTTCAGTTTGTGATGTATTGCACAATCACTGCAATCCAAGAAGACGAAGATCAGTAATTTGCACTTTTCCAAATATCAGAATTCTATCATCCAAATGATTTGGTTTACAAAGTAAGGATAATAAAGGACAATTTGCAATTGAGCTATGCATGTCGATTCTTTGAGACAGATCGCTTGCAGTGCTGTCATATGATGAAGGTGCTAATACACAACGGGGTTGACTACATACCTAAGATGTACATACTCCAACGATGGCATAAGGAACTAAGGATGCCACCAGTTACATGTAGTGCCCCCATCCATTCCTTACCTCTTGATGACGCTGCTGATAGGTATACCGATATTTGTTCCCGTCTATACAAATTTGTAGATATAGCATCCGTGTTAATGGATAATTATGACAATTGTGTTAAGATGCTAGAGAAAGCATCCCAAGAACTTAATAGTTGTTGTGGAACTCGAAATAAGGTAACTGTTTCTTCTGACCATCTTGCATTTGCTAATTGTTTAAATGATATGTACTTAATCCCTTAAATTTCGCTCCCCAGTTCGGGGAGAATGGAAGAAATTATGCTATATACAAGATTCGAAGCGTTGCAAGAGGGCTGGCCGTCCACCAGAAAAGAGGAAAAAATCAATCATTGAGTTGTGTGCATGTAAAGGCAGGAGAAAAAGAGCCATCCAACAAGTGCCAGCATTTGAACTACTTCTTGGGAATCCTGATAAACATGTATGCATAATGATTGAAATTATATTTCATACTATTTTGCCGTAATTTCTCATGAAGGACTAAACAACTACAATTGCAATTCAATACAAAGGAAGTATGGAGTGGAAGGGAACTCAAGCAATTATGCTAGCTGCTCAAAGAGCTTCCCTAATTATCCGGGAATAGAGTACTGGAAATGTATGAAGCAATTTTGTTAGCGTCGAAAGTGAAAAATTAGCATAGAATGAAGAGCATTGGTTTGCTAATTTCTCGGGATGAGGACTGTTTTGTTTTAGTGTCCTCCGTGTTAGTAACGTTTATAGTAAAGAGAAAAGATCTTAGCAATGGCCCTAAAGCCCTTCATTTTGCTGGTATTGTGACTTGTAGAATTCTAACCTTAATTAAATAGAAGGCTACCTGAAAAACTGGCCTTTCGTATATCAAAACTTTCAATTTGATATTCTCAGCTATTCTTGTTTGCCTATTTTCGATTCAGTTTAATAGATGGGTGTCATCAAACTAATGGTATCTAAGACCCTTAGTGGCAAGTTTGATTAGGTTCGTGTGAACTTGAGAAATGGAGACATGGTTGGTCACAACGTTGACATATAATGTACTATTGTTGAATGGAAGATGTTGATGAAGCTGTCAAGATTATCATTGATAGTGTTCAACAAGTGGGTGGTATCTATGTTGTTACTGTCGATCATGAGAATGATGAGGACATAGTCTAGAGAAAAAAAGTGGTGTCCGCTAATTAATAAAAGAGTGAACATGGAAATCTTAACAACCAACAATCTCCAACCAGTTCGATTTGCAATTGGTGGCCCAGGCCTGTGTCCCGGTGTTCGATTCCATAAGGACCTACCAGAGGGTGGTCTTGCCAATGTTGCTGTGACTGTGTTGAATCTGCATGTCTTTCTAGCCCCAAGTGACTATTGTTATAGAGGTCGTGGACAACTAACCAACACTACACTGCATCCATGGATTTCCCTTATAGTCGCAATGCTCATTTGTCTTGTTTTAAAGTTGGTTACATGGCACTATATGATTTTGGTTCCTTCAAGGGGATAAAAGGTGCCAAATTCTTCCATATTTCAGTTATATTCAAATGAGTGCTTCACATTACAACAGGTTCAAATTGCTGGTGTTTCCTTGTAAAATGCTATATATCTAGTTGATTTTTATGAGGGCCAAAAAGAAGACAAAGCTAATGTTTTCTTGTTTAGCATAAATGTAGAGAGTGGCCGATTAATTGTTTGAAGAAGCCGAAACAAATATGTCGTTATTTAGCATGAGTGCCTGAAGTTTGGATCTGGTCGATGTGGGAGCAAGAGGGATCACTAGTTGGTTTAGTCCCCCAAGTAATCCATTATAAATCCGTCAAGGATGACATGGATACATGGTGATCGATCTACTCATGCCATGAAGTGTGCTTCGACAGGTGCACAGTGCAGGAGTGATTGGTATTTCTCAATGTGCTAAGCAACGTGTGTTGTGACGTGTGCGGATACGTGTACATGAATAGGTTCCATATTGCACGTGTTGAGCGAATGAAAATGGATGCGAAATTGATATACATGTGGATGGGATTGGATGTGAGGGCGCTGCTGCAGGGTTTCTATAAGATACAAGGGGTATTGAGTTGGGTGTCGAAACACCCTTACTCTATTTTTTCAAGATAAAAACTAACAATGTTGTGATGAAGATCCACAATAGATATATAACAAACCTTGGAACACAGTAGATATCCAAAAAGGGCAAGCAAGCCCACATACTTGTAAGATTTATATCAATACATAACAAACTAGACAACTTGAACGGGAAAGAAACTAAGAGTATAATTATACATGTACTATTGAAACAAAAGCAAAAAGAAGAGTTAAAACAGAATTAAGCCCACCAAAATAAGAGTTGAAATTGGTATCTGGTAATTCATGAAACGGATATTAGCAAACTTTTCCATATAAAGGTGAATCAAATCTTGTCCATATCAGCGAACACTTTAGAAGTGCTAGGACGTAATGACTTCGTCGCTTGTATATTTTAGAATCATGGTCAACTTTAAAAAAATCATGCCCGCACATCAGCATTTCCAACCATCGCATAATGTGGATGCCACAATTGTTGCTTGCAGGGCTCTGTTGTGGGGCATGGACATCTTCACGAAACTTCCAGCTCTTGTTAGTTGAATGCCTAACTTAATTAAGGTATGACTGAATCTTTGAAGCCTGAAAAGAACATAAAAGATGTTCTAACATTTATGAAAAAATTGCATAAAGTACTGAAAGTGGACTTCAATACCATCTGACGAGCAAATTGATTCGAAGGGGGGTAAGGTGATGCATGTTGCATACTGTTATAGTGAATTATGTGTCCACGATCGCTGTGGAATAACAACAGGTGTCAATGTTTAAAAGAATGAAGTGGGATTGCAACAATGTCACAGGTTTGAACTCTGGCTTTGTGAGCATTGATAATGCTAAAATAGGTTCGGTCTTGACTTTGTGTCATAGCTATTGAAATTGTGCTTGGGAGAAGGTGCGCATTCAGAGGATTACTACTCCTATAACTAGTGTCTAAGAGCAATGACTGGTGGGCATTAATTATCTACATATATTAAATTAAAATTGGTTGTTACAATTGGTAAAACTAGTAGGGAATTAACAATATCTTACGAATGATAAATTCATAACTGGGTTGCTTACAAATCCAGTTGTTTTAAGCATTTTAGAAAGGTCCTTACTAAATATATTGATACCAGACCTGTACCATAACACATCATCTTCTGATTTGCCATACTGAACAAGATTCTTGAGAGTTCTCTGCGATTCATCTTGTACACTATCAATCAGCGATCGGTCGATACCAATGACCGTCTTGAAATACTTCATAACAATCCCTTCATCTTCTCTATCACAGCCTGGGTTCTTGGTATGAACTTTATGTTCCTTTCCAATGATCCTGCAACTTGCCGATCATTTCTAGCATATGCTTGAAGCTGTGGATTCAACGCCAGGACAAGATATTAAATGATACAATCATAAATAGATGGTGGAAATATGACTACTAAGTAGAAAATTATTTGACGAGGGGTTTACAGAATTGGTTGCGATCATTTGCTTCCCTTGTGCAGAATTCTCAGGTGAATCAATCCATGTATCCTAATGTATAATAGTTAATGATGTTGATTGATGATTGCATTGTGCTTTAAAAAAAATGATAATTACTAAATTAGAAGGAATAGATAATGTACCAGAGATAGATTCATTCCATGTCCAACAGCCTCATCATGGGTGGACAGTAATCTAAACATTGGTTGCATTCAATTCAAAAAATATATGATAACCCAACGTAAATATCAATGGAATAATTATTAATGATTAGCAATACATACAATATCATCAGAGACATTTTTTCCACTTCTAGAGCTATCATAATTGGATTCAACCATCTTCTCATCATCGTCAATAAGTTGTAGCTCCTACAATTATCCAAATTATTTTGCCATTAAAAGTATGGTTAGCTGTGTGTATGCTATTACTTTAAATCATACGAGATTACAATTTAAAATTTCCTTCTGTACCTTTCCCTTTTGTTGCATATTTTGTTGCTTGAGATTGGTGTCACTTGAGGTTGGGATATGGGTGAATACTTCATTTCCATCATCTGTAAGATCAACTGTGTGCTGATATAGTAACAACAATCATTTTTGCACTAAAATAATATTGTACGAAAGGGGGGGAAATTTACATAGCAAGAGATCAGAAGGAAATTTGATTGTCCTGCTCAGTAGACATCTTCTCTGATTTCAATTTGGACAACTGAAAAATGGGAGGTGTAAGAGGAATGGTTTTCGTTGCCTCACAGTGTGAACTTTGTTCGAAGCTATGCTTACTGGCCTACAAGGTTAAAGTAAGCACCAAATTGTTGTTACGTATAAACATGTGCTGAGTAACAGCTACAATATCCTCAACAATTTTAAGTAACAGAAAACTCTTTAACTACTTGTTGGACTAGCTGGATTTCATCATCACGATAATTGAAACTAGAGGTGCTGCTTGGATTGACATGAGCTGGGTCAGTGTTCGACGCATAATTCACGTTTTAAAAGTTAATTAGTTATAGTATAGTGTGAAAACATATCGACAAATAAATTTATAAAACTCCGATGAGTACCAGGTCGTTCGCAGGAAGGCAATTGCAATTTATGCAGAAACGTTTCAATAAAACTAATTCTAACTAGATAAATATATATGTATATATGTATGGAACAGATATCCAAAGAATCAGAATTTTATTGCAATTAGATAAAATTTTTCACAATAGAAAATCTAATAGAGACAGATAGATAGTAGATAGATAGAAAGAGGGAGAGAGAGAGAGAACAAAGTGGCAGAGAAACGACGTCGCTTGTGGGATGCTTGTGCGAGATGCGGAGCACCTCAGATCCAGAGTGCTGGGATGAAGGTCGGAGCGGAGTTGCAGAGGGTCGGAGAGTTGCAGAGAAGGTGGAATATGTCTGGAGTTGATGGAAGAGAGAGATGCTTCAACTGGGGGGCCCTAGGCCTTCTTTTATAGCTTTGTGGAGGGCAAAAAAAGTATTTTAATCCTTAATCTTATGCAACAACCTCTTGTCTAATTAGATCCATCGATCAGGAGATCAACGGCTCTGATTAGGCCTCAAAACTCCTTCAAAAGCCTTCTTATCATGCGGATTCATTCTGGTGCTGACACGTGGAGACTTTTGGATGTTTGGATGATGATCGCACGACTCCGCTGCTTCCTCGCGCACGCTCGCCAGCTCCGCTTTCTTCATGCGTTCCCGCATGCCTCATTTTAGTGCCCGATCCTCAACCGTTCGATCGTATGATCGAACGGCTCAGATTCACGCCCGCGCGCTTCCAATTTCAAATCGTGCTCCCTTAAGCCTCAAGATCAGATGACTTAAAACGAGCGCCGCTGCCTTAGTGTCGAAGCAAGAGCGTGAGATCGCGCATCTGCCCGCGGTGCGCTCTCATCACGTCACGTGGGTGCGCCTCCGCCCTCCGATCATGCAGTTGTGCTTGCCTGCACCCGTACACCCAACGCCGCTTCAATTTTGCGCAGCACTCGGCTCGAATGCACGTCTCCCGCTTCCGTGCACGTGTGTGAGCCAACGTGCTGTGCAAACTTTCTGTTACATACACTTGTTTGTTTCTATTTATGCTTATCCGGTCTGGGCGGGCGACGTGGCGTGGTCGTGACCGTTGGATGAAGATCCAATGGCCCACATCATGCGGTGCAACCTTCCTAGATGGGGTGGTGGTGAGGGAGCGGCTGTGATGGCACCACGTGGCACCATCATGGCCATTCATTCTCTTTTCCTTGTATCTGGTGATATAGACCTTCGATCGAGTTGATTTTTACGCTGTTGGACTGCGATCGTCGATCCGAATTCATTCGTGCGATTAGATTCTTCATCTGAGTCTTGGATATTTGTCCTTTGGCTTTATGATCTCTGTTCTTTTATGGACTGTACAAGGTGCCCTGGTTGTTTGATCGAGACGATTTCGTAAGCGTTGGACTCCTGTCGTCGTTCTAATCAGATCTGTTTGGTTTGATTTGACATCCGTGGCCTTGAATCATCTGCGATTAAAATCATCTCTCTTTTAGGTTATAAAATGACGATATTATCTATATGACTAATAAACTAGCTATTGTGCAAATTACGATGCCTATGAATGCATTAATCCTAAGTTATGCTATGATTTAGCTTAATTCGAGTGATTTAGGTTGCATGATTGCTGTGCAATTACACCCCCATGCCTAAATCTTGCTAGTCCCTAGCAAATGCATGACTAAATGCAAAGTGGTCCTACATGAGTAATTTTTATTAAGAGTTTGACTAGAGGTTTATGTCTTTTGTTTTAATCCGAAGCTTTAGTAATTCAGATAATCGTGAATGTGTTTTGTTGTAGCCTATGCAACAGATCCAAGTGAAAAGCCAATCCTCATCTAAAGCTCATACTTGACCTTTAGGGAAAATCTATTGGGATAGGCAAACTTCTTCCCTCAGGGTTATAAGGTAATCTATATATTCAGCCCCAGCTTTTGGCTTAGGTAGAAGATAACTGAGTCAAGTGGATTTGTATTTGATGGCTCACACTCATCTGGTGCTACATATAGACTAGTATTTTAGAACCTAGATTTTCAGACTACTAAATAATTCAACTCAGAGAGAGACGAGAAACTATGCTCTCTTTAGTTCCCTTGTACTTATTCTCTCTCTTTCTTTCTCTTTCTTTTTCTTATCTTTTTTTTTTTTTGAGCTCACAATCTCACCAGATATTTGGTGGTCTCTCCTGGCATTAACACTTTGATTAGGTTCTGATAATTCTAAGACTAAGTCAGAATTCCTCAGCCCATATTCAGGTGATCAGAAATACTGAAAAGTAGGTCAAAGTTATATTTGGTGGATCGTGAGGGTAGTAGGTGTTGTTGTCTCATTACACTTGAAATAAATTCTAAAAACACTTATAAACTCTTTTTTTTTTCTTTTCTGCTTTTTCTTTTTTTTCTATATATATATATTTTCTTTTCTTTTCTCTCTCTCTCTCTCTCTCTCTCTTTAAATATCTATTAACGCAACGCAACATACGAACTTTTATTTACGAGGCATTATTCGGGATTATGGGTGTTCAAGAGGATATCGGGTGACTTATTTGGTGGAAGTGCCTATTCTTGGCATCGGGAATGGAGTGGATAGGACAATATATTTCTGACCTTGACATTAATACCCTCCTTCAGCCGAGGATTTCGTAAAAGACGGTTGTGACCATCCACCTCAATCTTAGTTTTATCAGAACCCGCTCTCTACGTATTTGACTTATTTAGTGGCTCTCAAGAGATTCGCACTAAGAACTTGTACATAGAAACCGAGAGCGAAAACTATGTCTAACTCCGAGTATCGTTATCTTATTATCCAGAGTTTAAGATTCCTCATACTAGTCTTTGAGCACCAGTAGACTTTCTACTTTCACCTCACACTTGTTTGGTGGATTTGTTAGAAGATATTTTTCCTAACTCCCTAATTACTGTCCAAGGGTTTAGGAGAAGCAATGCTTCTTCTTGACAAACTAAAGATGATTATTGATCTTCACAGAGGATCCATTGCAAATTTTATGTGTAAGTGTCAAATTATACTGGATTCTAAACTTAGGAATCAACTTAAGAATAAATCCCTAATAAAACCTTAATAAAAAATCTTTATGCTTAAATGCATTTTCTTTTCTTAGACATAAAGATAAGACATGCAATGTCCACCCCTCCATGCCTATTCATTACAATGTCCTCATTGAAATGTATGCATGAAAATCAAAATATAATAAGCAAGAGGGGATACCACTTGACTATGCTTGTTAATCCAGGTCAGTATGGATGCAGAGGATGCAGAGCTACATGTACAAAGTACTGGGTTGCCTCCTAGCTAGCACTAAGTTTAACGTCATTTGCCAGACTCAGTTCAGCTTTTAAGAAGATTCCAGAAGGTTGATGTGACCATCGGGAATGGGATCATAGTTTTACGTGATAAAAGGCTTCAATCTCTGACCATTCACCTTTGTCTCATTACCGGTCTTGGGATCTAGGATAAGCATAGCTCCATGGGGGTAGACTTTTCTTATAATGAAGGGACCTGTCCACTTTGATCTTAATTTTCCCGGAAAGAGCTTCAATCGTGCATCAAATAACCAAACCTTTTGATTACGGACAAAGCTTTTTCTGGAGATGTACTTATCATGTAAAGCTTTTGTCCTATTCTTATAGATTCTTGCACTCTCATAAGCATCATTCCGGATTTCATCGAATTCAGTCAATTGGAGTTTTCTTTGTAATCCAGATCGATCGAGATCCAAGTTAAATGTTTTGATTGCCCAATAAGCTTTATGTTCAAGCTCAATGGGCAGATGGCAAGATTTTCCGTAGACTAGACGGAATGGAGACATTCCAATCAGAGTTTTATATGCAGTTTGGTTAGGCCCAGAGAGAGTCATCCAATTTGGTAGACCAATCCTTCAGATCTGGGCGGATCGTCTTTTGAAGGATCTTTCTAATTTCTCGATTGGAGATTTCAACTTGGTTGTTGGTTTGCGAATGGTATGGAGTAGAGATTCTGTGAGTAACTCCATACTTGGTTAGTAAGGTCCTGAATTGGTTGTGAGTGAAATGGGACCCGCCATCACTAATTAGAGTTTTGGGCACACTGAACAGACTAAAGATGCTCTTCTTTACAAAATCCATGACCACTTTATGATCATTGGTTTGGGTCGGGATGCCCTCAATCCATTTGGATACATAATCAACTGCCACCAGAATGTACAGGTACCCAAATGAATTGGTAAAAGGTCCCATAAAATCAATGCCCCAAACATCAAAGATTTCAACTTCAAGGACTTATTTTAAGGGCATCATGTCCTTCTTAGTCATGTTTCCTAAAGTTTGGCAATTGATACATGACTTACAAAAGTCATGGAATAAAGACGGCCAATACAATCCACTCTGTAGTACCTTGGCTGTCATCTTTTTTCCTAAGTGACCTCCACAAGCAAAAGTGTGGCAGAATTGTAGTACACTTGCCATCTCCTCGTCTGGAATATAATGGTGGATAACCTGATCCGTGCAAACTTTGAATAGCTTTAGGTCTTCCCAAAAGTACTATTTGGCATCGGAAATCAACTTATCTTGCCTATGCTTAGGCCAATCCATGGGTAGTTTTTCGATGGACAAATAGTTGACAATATTTGCAAACCAAGGTAGTTTGCAAATAGTCAAGAGAGTCTCATCAGGGAACGAATCATAAAGTGAGGGGTTGTAGAGTCTACAAGGATTCTGGAGAGATGATCTGCTACTAAATTTTGGGCACCAGATTTGTCTTTGATTTCTAAATCAAATTCTTGCAGCAGAAGGATCCATCTGATTAATCTGGGTTTTGCATCCTTTTTAGACATCAGGTGCCTTAATGCAGTGTGATTTGTGAAGATTGTGATATGAGATCCCAGTAGGTAAGGTCTAAACTTCTCTAGAGAAAACACTACGGCTAGCAACTCTTTTTCAGTAGTGGTGTAGTTTCTTTGAGCCTCACCCAAGGTTTTGCTAGTGTAGTAAATCACAAACGGTTTCTTGTCTACATTTTGTCCCACGACTGCCCCGATGGCATAATCAGAGGCGTCGGTCATGATTTCGAAGGAATGATCCCAATTAAGAGGTTGTAAGATGGGTGATTGTGTAATAGCCTCCTTTAGCTGATTAAAAGCCTTTAAGCAATTTGAATTAAAATCAAAAGATTGATCTTTTACTAGCAAGTTGCTTAAGGGCCTTGCCACCTTAGAAAGGTCCTTAATAAATCGACAGTAAAATCCCACTTGCCTGATAAACGATCTTACTTGCTTAACCGTTGAAGGTGGTGGAAGTTTGATTATAGTGTCCACCTTGGCTTTATCCACTTCAATTCCTTTTTCAGACACAACATGGCTAAGGACTATGCCCTCCTTGACCATGAAGTGGCTCTTTTCCCACGATAGAACATGATTGACCTCAATGCATTTTTGTAAAGTCTTTTCAAGATTGATCAGACACGATTCAAAAGAGTCCCCAAACATAGAAAAGTCGTCCATGAAGATTTCCATGAAATCACCCACCATGTCTGAAAAGATTGCAAGCATGCACCTTTGAAAGGTTGCCGATGCATTGCATAATCCAAAAGGCATTCTACGGAAGGCAAATGTTTCGTAGGTACATGTGAAGGTGGTTTTCTCTTGATCCTCGAGGTGGATAGCTACTTAATTGTAGTCGGAATAACCATCCAAGAAACAGAAGAATTGTTGGCCGGCTAGTCTTTCCAGGATTTGATCAATGAAGGGAAGTGGAAAGTGGTCTTTATTGGTTGCATTATTCAGCTTCCTGTAGTCAATACAGACTCTCCAAGAGGAAGCTGTGTGGGTTGGAATCAATTCCTCATTATCATTAGTAATCACAGTCAGCTCGGCTTTCTTAGGAACCACTTGTATAGGACTAATCCACGGGCTGTCAGAGATTGGGTAGTGTTATTCGCTCGAGATTGGGTTTTATAAATCATTGCGTTGCAGTATAGTCGAAATCTCGCGAAAAACATATAAAATTATACTCGAAAAAGTCCGAGGTCGTTAGCTGGGAGCAAGTAGGAATTCAATTCTCAAAAGTGCAATTTAAAATAATAGAGATAAGAAATTATAATCAGAAATAGATTCAAAATAATGTAGCAATGATATCAAGTGCTAGACTGCAAAAAGAATGGAGTAAAATGGTGATTTGAATCACCAATTACTCCCTACAATAATATCCAATGAAACTCAATAGCTATGAATGAAATAAACTCAAGTTTGTCGTTTGATGGTAGGATTAGACGTCTTAAACGTCTGATGCTACAGTGCTCTGATTCTTCTTCTTTTTTCTTTGTTCTTGTGTGGCTCTTCTTCTTTTCCTCTTCTTTCTTTTTCTGCTTCTCTTTCTCTACTCTTCTTCCCTTCTTCTTTTCAAGCACAGGGGAAGGGTTTTTAGATTTATCCAAGTGTTAGCCAATTTCCCAGAGAGCAAAACCCTCCCCTTCCAAGCGTAGATTCTCCTCTCTTTCTCTCCTTGGGTCACGCTCTCCCAGAGCCTTCAACAATACCTGGTATTCAGGTAATCGGACCTAGAGCGCACCCGGGTCCAGGGCTGCGACCGTGGGTTGCAGCCGAGGAGTGTATAGGGCTTAGGTGGGTTATCGGATTTGCACCCGGTCTACAGGGAGCGTGTCGTGGACGAGGCACGTGAGGGGTGTGTGGGACCTCACCCCTTGTGATTTGAGGCGATAAGCCTCTATCACAAAATCAATTTATGCGATAGCGGTTTCTCCAAGTCTTCCGAGGTGGGACTAAACGTCCCACCTTCTCTTCGCGCGCTGCTGCAGTGGAACTCTTCCTCAATTGGGTTAGTTGTTGAGGGTATCTCCCTCAATTGGAGACCTAGGTGTGTGCGTGTGACGAATCCGGGTGGCCTGGAGCTAAGACTTGGAGTGAAGGCGCCTTGAAGCAAGCTTGAAGCTTGCTCGAGGCTTGACTTTAATGGAGGAGGGGGCTGGTACCTGAAATCACAAATAAGGCCTTTCGGCCGCGTCAAAAAGCTCAATAACGATCGCTGTAGCATGGCGAACTTGATGAGGGGGTCGACGTGGCGTGTGAGTGAGTGATGAGGTCTGTCGAACTCACGGAGGGTGGCTAGATGTGGGTTTGTTCGGTGGGGCGTTTGGAGGGAAAATCGTCCTAACAAAGTTAGGGGTTTTGCTCCTGAGGTTGAGGTGGAGGTGTGGAGTGCGGGAGTGGCTGGTTTAGCAGTGTGTGGAAGTGCTAGGGCTTGTCGGAGTTCTGCCGGAGAGATGGAAGACAGAGTCGCAGATAGTTGTGCGGGGGTCTTAGCAGTGTGTTGGATATGCTGGCGTGATGAGGAGAAGCCAAGGAGTCGATTGAGAGTGGTAGCGGATGGAGAAGAAAGGAGATGGCGTCGATTGTGGTATGGCCGGCGCTGTAGAAGGAAGTTGCTCCGGTGAGTAGGAAACGGCGAGGAACATGGCGAAAGGGGCGTTGGCTGGTACGGCTCGATGCGGAAGAAGATGGGGAAGATAGCTTAGCTGTCGGTATTGCGAACGGAGGAAGAATGGAGGCAGGGAGGGTCGTCGGACATCGAGAAGCAATTCAGCCAAGAAAGAGGAGAGGAATTGGAGGTGTTCAAGGTCGAGTTCGAGCGTGGGGAGAACGATTTGATCTGGAGGTCTTTTTATAGGCCTCTAGAAATGGTTTTGAGCTTGGGAAGCAAGCTTCCCAAGCTTGGAAAGCTTTGCCGGAGTTAGAATTTTTAGGATACCCTAATCTCTCATGCGTTTGCATAAGAGATTGGGAAGGTTTTAGGATGTGGGAATTGACTCAAAAGGAAGGAAATTCCTTGACGAACTTCCCTTTCAAATCTGAGAGGGATTCGTCAAGGAATCAAGGAGAACTTGACAATTTTAGGTCATCGGAGTTTGTAGGAATAGGATTAATGGTGGTAGGGACCTATTTATAAACATGATGACAAAGTTAGGGGCCTTTTTGTAAAGATTTTGAAAGTTAAGGGCATTGTTTGATCAGATAGAACCAAGTTGCAAACTAGGTCAAGACAATCTCAGATTGGGCCCAAATTTTGGCATAAACCTAATTTGAACCTAAGGAATCCAATGGTGAAGTTGGATTTTGGTTTTGACCATGTTTGATTGGGTAATTTATGCAAAAACCTAAATTAGGGCAGATGTTTGTCTAAGACTCTGTTTTGAGTCAAGATGGGTTCTGATGGTCAAATTGAAGGTACTAAATCGTAGAGAATATTTTTCTATGAATTTTAGAGGGTTTAGGTGAATTTTATCCTGACCAGAACCTTAGTTAATTAAGCAGGTCTATTTTAGGATTTCAGAAGTCATTTAATTATCAAAACACGCGAAAACCTTTTTCTGTCTGTTCTAACTCACTTGTTAGCCTTTTAGGACCATTTGACCTTTAATTAACCCCTGAGAAAACCTGTGGTTGTACTGCATTCATGATATGATGGTAAAATTACAGTTTTAACCCTGGTTTCCTGTCTTTCCCTCAGAATGATTATGCAATGAATTACAGTTCTCTGACGGTTATGTAGGAGCATTTAAAAACTTAATCAGATTAAATTGAGCTAGTTATGGCTCATGATGGTGTTCCCATCATGCAAATTATTCCCGCGTCTAACCACTTGATTATTTCTTTTTTCACTACCTCCCGCATGTTAGGATTCAACCATCTTTGCATTTCTCGGGAGGGTCTTGATCCGTCCTTAGTATAGATTCTGTGGGTGCAATAAGTGGGATTGATTCCCTTCAAATCATCTAATGTCCAACCAATTGCTCTACTATTTATTCCCAACACTTGAATCAATTATTTTTCTTGAGTTTGGGTTAGATGAGAGCTAATGATTAAAGGGTAAGTCTGATCAGATCCTAAGAAAGCATATGTTGAAGCGACAGGTTACTACGCTATCGGATTTGGTTTTGAAAACCTGTCGTTGTAGTTTCAATAGCGAAGAACTCGGGTTCAGTAAATAAAATTTATACTGGAATAGAAATCCCGGGTCGAACTTAGGGAGGCGGACGTTTGATTAAAAATACGCGTTTGTTTCATTTGTCACGAAACAGAATAGCTGGTTGAAAACTATTTAGCAAATAATAAATAGAAGAGAGAGAGAGAGTGAATATTACAAATAAAAACAAAAGGGATGTAGAATAGATATGGATTTCATTATCAGAAATTGTTCATTACACTACTCATTACGACTAGAAAGCAGGAAATGATTTTACTAGAAAGCAGCAAATCTACTCTAGCAAGCAAGAAAAAGAATGGAGAGAGAGATATCCTCCTCGATGATTGCTTGGAGGATGAGCCAGACGGGACGACGCCTGGAAGATGGGGATCAGAGCGGGAAGAAGGAGGACGAAGCAGGAAGAACAGGAACAAAGTAGCATGTCGTCGTCGTCGCGGGATCCACTTCTCGAATGCAGAGAGAGGACAACCGTAGGATGCTCCACGAAGGGGGACGAAGGTGGAAAAATTAAGATTTTTACTCTAGAGGAGCATCCCGGGTTTAGGACAAACTCTTAGAGCTTTGGAAAGGGTGAGAGAAGAGAAGAAGGGATGAGAATTTCGTATGGAGGGGGTCTCCTTTTATAGTTGCAAGGAGTGAGGGCAATTTGGTCATTACATGTTGAAAATTATTAATTCAGGACCTTTAGTGACGGATAAATCCGTCACTAAAGGCCTGAACGTGGCCTTCTTGGGTGGGTCGCACACGCCCGCTCGCCTCCCTAAGCCTCAACGTGCGTCCACGTTCTTCCAATCTCGGTCGTTCGATCGTGAGATCAAATGGCTGAGAGTGCTCCATCTCCCGCCTCATTCGCGTGCCTCATCGCGTGAGATGTTGCGTCACCTCGCCGCGTCAGATGGCGCATTTAGCCGATTGGGTGCACACAGCCGCTTGATCTCCATCATGCGGTCGATTGCGCCCGCGTGCCCACTCCAATTGAGGCACCCCGTGGCTCGATCCTGCGTCTTAGCATTGTGTTAAGGCGCTCGACCAATGCACTGTGGTTGCGTTTGCATCGAGCACTTAACTTTAGCGCGGGCGCTTCATAGCCGTTGGATCTGGATCCAACAGTGGAGAAGAGTTGGCACGAGTTGCTTCAGCGGATGCATGCAGCTGGTTGGGCGTCCGAGATGGCGCCACGTGGCGTCATCTTGGCCGTCCATCTTCTGAGTGATGTAGATGGTGCCACGGGTATCGGATTGAGTCGATTTTGCACCATTAGGCTGCGATCGTCGATCTGAATCCATCCGTGCAGTCGAATTTGTCATCTGAAGTGCAGATTAACACTATCTTGGCCCTTGATCTTCTAGGGTTCCTTGATTTCTATCTGATGCTATGGATATCCGATTAGGGCGATCTTGGAGTCATTGAACTCCAATCGTCGCCCTGATCAGATCCATATGATTGGATCTTCGATTTGAGGCCCCAATTAAAAGTCACCCTGTCCCTGACCATAAAAGGAGACAATTAACCTCCATTTTATTCATACTAATCTAAATGCAAGATGATGCATGTTATGCAATATTTATAGTATGTAATGCAATTCTATGCTTGAGAACATGCATAAATAGACATTTTATGTAATGTAAATATGTTTACATCACACCCCCATGCTTATCTTTTGTTAGTCTCTAGCAAAAACTATATGCTATTTATAAAAGAATTAGGTTGGATTACTTGAGCATAAGTTATTTTCAATATTAAGAAAATTTTTACTTAGGATCTAAACTTTCAAAGACACAACAGCGCCTGGGTATTTGCCAAAATGTAGACCGTCTCAAGCCCTCGCCTTATTCAAAGAAAAATTTCTTTTTCTTCTTTTTTAATTTTTTTTGGATTTTTGAGTTTAGGGTTAAAGAGTGGCTTTCTACTGCCATTCAACTTACCCAAGATTTGATGAGAATCCTAAGTTCGAAGCATCTTATTGTGATTGTGATAGACTCATTGATCGGTAATTAGAACGTACTTCAGGTTTCTATGCCTCTAGGTGACCTTAAAAAGAGAGTTTTGCCTAAAGGTATATTTTTACGATCGGTAGCTTTCTCCCTACTTTTATTTTTATGGGGTCAACACAAGGGTGAATCCAGTGTATATCTCCTCAGTTTATTCTACTTCTCCGCTTCTTCCTAAGTGTTTTGGGAATTTTAAGTGCATTTCTTGAGTTGGGTTCTGGACAACCAGTAGATGAGCTGTTACCACCGATAATTTGCTAGCCATACTCGTGCGGCAAAGTGTGGCTTATTTCTTTTGTTTTCTTTTTTTTTTTCTCCTTTTCTTTTTCTTTTTTTAAGTAGGTGGCTTCCTTAGTCTAAGATTTACCTAAAGGCAGTAAAAAGAGAATGGTCCAGTGACTGGGATTTGGATAACCTACCTATGGGCTGTTAGATGCGATAACTTGCCAGCCATATCACCCTAGAGAGTTCATTAGCTACCCAATTTCCATTAAAATCGCCGATCAACAAGTCAGTGAAAATAAAGTGCGTAGATGCTTTAGACTTAAAATTCCCTCAAATCAGAGGGTGGGTTGATTAGTCATGTACTTATCACCCAGACTTATTTATTCAAATTCAAATAGAATTCAGGTTGGTGAGGACTCGAAAAATAAATTCACATTTTAGTGAATACCCAGGCTGATTAAGCCCAGACTTGAAGGGTCTTTTGTGTTCAGATCATAATGTAATATTTCCTAAGATTGAAAAGTCCTAATGTCTAAGTATTCCTTCCTAATTCCATAATTTTTTTAATATATAAATAAAAAAATAAAACAAATCTACGGAGCTGACGAATTAATTCAGAGATGAATATCCACCCCCCCATGCCTATCTAATGCAATGTCCTCATTGTATTAAAAAGACATAAAATAGAGTGGAATAGAGTAAAAAGTACCTGAATTGCATGAATGATGGGTCCGCTCTGAGATAAACAAAAACTGTATACGTGCTGAATTAAGTGCCTTCAGCTAGACACACTATCTAAAGAAGAGAAATAAAGAATTCACAGAAGTGTAGGTCAGAATCAAAATAAAAAGATGAAACCTCTGACCTGCCAGCAGATGTCCACAAATGTGGACCAGATTGTGGTGCAGACCCATACCCCATGATCGAGAATATCTCAGGTTCTGGATAAAAATTACCCAAAACCTAAAATCAGTATGCAAGCGGGGTCGGGCCTGCGATTTAGGGGGATGCAACCCAAGACCAAAAAGTCGAGTTACAGAGAAATCAAGCTCCAAAGGATAGTCAATGAATGTGTGCTTGGGTTGGACATCCTCAGAACAAATGTCCTAAGGATCCTGGTTTGATGGTTTTAGCTTAATTGGAACCCTTAAACTTGGTCTTCTACTTCCTCCGGAGTTTGCTTCCCAAATCAGAATTTCCTAGCTTCTATTCTCCTCATTCAGAATGTCAAATTTTGGGACCTCCTGCATATTAATTACCTCGTCCAAGTCTAAAAGATGTGACTGAATCAGAATTGACCTGGGTCTAATTATCTCAAAAACAGAATCGCCAGTACGTTCAATGGGGTGTAACTGACAATCGGGGCATTGAATTGTATCCTTCAGAAAATGTAATTTTAAATCCATCATGTGAGCCCCAATAAGATCATTTTCCTCAGTTATTGGGCCATCATATGATCTATCGGATTCCTCAAGCCCAATTGTCTCACAGAAATCGTATTCTGTAAACTTACCTGAGACTTTGCAACTTGATTCTTCACCCTCAGACTCAAAGAAATCTAAATCCGTATTGATGTACGTCCCAAAATCATCCGTTACTTTCTGATCCATGGAGACATACGTTTTCACGTACCCTGGCTCAAGGATTTCAGGTGAAGAAATCAGATCATCCTTAATTGGTTGCTCTAATTCAATCTGGTTAGCCTCGTAACACGTGTCTCCTCCAACAGGTGCCTAAGCGTGTTCTGACATAGGCTCTCCTGAAGGGGGTTCATCCTGGGAATCATCCCATGATTGAACTAAAGCAACCACAAATCTCATTCTCAATTTTGCTAACTTCCCAAGTAGAAACTCACCTGAGTTCTTATCCTTAACATCCTGGAGCCAATCTAACAAATACTTGTTCAAATCATCAATCATCTCAATCAGGGGCTCTAATTTTTCAATGCATTGTATTGGCTGAACTTCTAAAGATTGTATGATATTCCTTAAGTTTGCCAAAACCTTATCTTAAACCTGGTTACCCTGAACCAAATGACTTGTTTCAGGGTTGGGCAGGTTTGGGATCAGTGCAGAGGAGTTAACGAATTGAGATTCGTGATACCCTTCCTGATAATAGGTCATTTTGGATTGTTCAAAAGGTAGTGATGACCTAAAGGCAGTGTATTCAGAGGATGGATAAGGATCAGTGTATCCTCCTTTATTGTAGATCGCATTAGGTTATCCATGAAAGGGTGGCGATCTATAATCGATGTAGCTTTAAGAAGGATAGAAATCACAATTATGGTATTCAGGGTTAGACCCTGAACACGGAGGTCTAGATCTATATCCCCAATCCGAGTTATCCCAACTAACCAATGGTTGATTACAGTACGAGTCGGGATAATCGTCATGTTGAGGATAACTCATAATAGGAGGGAAAGAGTGGGAATGCATATAAATTTGTGGAAGAATTCATGATAGACGGGAGGAAGAAAGGTGCCCTGCAATATAAGCAATCAAACCTATCCTTAAGTGGGTTAGCCTAAAGACCTACAGACTCTCAGAACCTGTCTTGAGATAAAGAAATGATTTGATCTACTTCTATCTGTTCAATCCAACTAGTTAGAAGGAGGGATTGGGGAGAAGGTTCTTCCTTCGGCTTGCGCCTCCGGTTCCTAGTGTACCCTCAGCAACGATCGTTTGATTTTTCTCCCCTAACTAGACATCAGATTGAACAGTAGAAACATACTAATAGAAAATAGTCTCGTTCTGGGCTCCAAAGAGCGAGTCGAATCCTTAAGGCCAACGTTTACTCTGTTTTATTTAGGGCTAGGTTTGAATGTGCTTTGGAATGTGATGAGCCCTTTATCTGGGTTGTGCCCTTAATAGTTGATTGATGTGTGTGTGCGTGCATAACCAGTGGTTTTCAAGCAAGATTATTTTTTTGATGTGGTGAATTTTAGGATTCAAATCTTGCTTAGTAGCTTTTAGGATTCAACTTTAGGTATTTTCAAACAAGTTTTGTTGGCACACCAGGTTTTGAAAGCACAGGTGAAGATGTTTTCCTTTGAAACTTAAAAGAATGTGGAGTGCCTGATAAATCCCTAAGAGTTGAACCTATGTGGCAGCTACTTAATGAGTTGATTTTAATTGAAGTGGTGCAGTCCAATCAACTCAAACAATTGGCCTGTTGCACCACTTAATTAGGCACATAAGTGATTACTTAATCTGATTTCTACTCAATTATGTGTTTGGATGTGTGTACCGGTTCCAAAGATCGATTTACCGGTTGAGTTTGAAAATCAGATAAGATTATGTACCTCTGTGAGATTTTTTTTAATTTTCTTTTTTAAATGTGGAGGTTGAGGCGGGTGTAGTTGTCAAACAAACAAACAAAACTAACCTTAGAGTTTATAAGAACATCTAGGTTGATTTATGTTTGTGTTATTACGTGGTGGAATGAAAACAAATGGGTGGGAGGTAGGGGAAAACTTACAGAACCTTCAATAGCACCTTGCTCCAATCTACCGCTTTTGCTCGTCTCAAAAGAGTACCTACAATCACAATAAGAAAGGGGAGGAGTGAGGTAAATGATTCGTAAGTTGGAAAACGCAAAAAAAATCAAAGTGCGTCACCTTCCCGGCAATGGCGCCAAAATGTTGAATCCCCGGCAACGGCGTCAAAATGTTGAAGCGGCAGGTTACTACGCTATCGGATTTGGTTTTGAAAACCTAGCATTGTAGTTTGAATAGCGAAGAACTCGGGTTCAACAAATAAAATCTATATTGGAATAGAAATCCCAGGTCGAACTCAAGGAGGCGGACGTTTGATTAAAAATACGCGTTTGTTTTATTTGTTATGAAACAGAATAGCTGGTTGAAAACTATTTAACAAATAATAAATAGAAGAGAGAGAATGTTACAAATAAAAGCAAAAGGGATGTAGAATGGACATGGATTTCATTATTAGAAATTGTTCATTACACTACTCATTACGACTAGAAAGCGGGAAATGATTATACTAGAAAGCAGTAAATCTACTCTAGAAAGCAGGAAAAAGAATGGAGAGAGAGATATCCTCCTCGACGATTGCTTGGAGGACGAGTCGGATGGGACGACGCTTGGAAGATGGGGATTGAAGCGGGAAGGAGGACGAAGTAGGAAGAATGGGAACGAAGCAGCACGTCGTCGTCGTCGCGGGTTCTGCTTCTCGAATGCAGAGAGAGGACAACTGTAGGATGCTCCATGAAGGGGGACAATGGTGGAAAAATTAAGATTTTTACTCTGGAGGAGCATCCCGGGTTTGGGACAAGCTCTTAGAGCTTTGGAAGGGATGAGAGAAGAGAAGGGATGAGAATTTTGTATGGAGGGGGTCTCCTTTTATAGTTGTAAGGAGTGAGGGCAATTTGGTCATTACATGTTAAAAAGCATTAATTCAGGACCTTTAGTGATGGATAAATCCGTCACTAAAGGCCTGAACGTGGCCTTCGTGGGTGGCTCTCACACTCCCGCTTGCCTCCTGCGCCTCAACGCCCGTCCACAATCTTCCAATCTCGGTTGTTCGATCGTGAGATCAAACGGCTGAGAGCGCTCCATCGCCCGCTTCATCCACGCGCCTCAACACGCGAGATGTCGCGTCACCTAGCCGCGTTAGATGGCGCGTTCAACTGATTGGGTGCGCACAGTCGCTCGATCTCCATCGTGTGGTTGATTGCACCTGCGCGCCCACTCCAATTGAGGTGCTTCGCGGCTTGATCCCGCGTCTTAGAGTTGTGTTAAGACGCTCGACCAATGCGCTGTGGGTGCATTTGCATTGAGTGCTTAACTTAAGCGTGGGCGCTTCACAGCCATTGGATCTTGATCCAACGATGAAGAAATGTTGGTGCGAGATGCTTCAGTGGATGCGTGCAGCCGGTTGGGCGGCCGAGATGGCACCACGTGGTGCCATCTTGGTCATCCATCTTCTAGGTGATGTAGATGGTGCCACGGGTATCGGATCGAGTTGATTTTCACGTCGTTTGGCTACGATCGTCGATCCAAATCCATCCATGCAATCGAATTTGTTGTCTAAAGTGTGGATTAACACCATCTTGGCCCTTGATGTTCTAGGGTTCCTTGGTCTCTATCTGATGCTATAGATATCCGATTAGGGAAATCTTGGAGTCGTTGAACTCCAATCGTCGCCTTGATCAGATCCGTATGGTTGGATCTTCGATTCGAGGCCCTGATAAAAAGTCACCTTATCCTTGACCATAAAAGGAGACAATTAACCTCCATTTTATTCAGATTAATCTAAATGAAAGATGATGCATGTTATGCAATATTTATAGTATGTAATGCAATTCTATGCTTAAGAACATGCATAAATTGACATTTTATGTAATGTAAACGTGTTTACATCAACATATTTTAGATGATCTGGAAGAGGTTTAAGTTCAGGTTTGGGTTCTTGGGATAAAGGGTCCACTGATGGCTCACGGTTACTAGTGACGGGTTTTCTCCCAACTGCAGCTAGTCTTTGTTCGTTTTAGTGCTTATTACAGTAATGTCGTTGTGGTATAAAATGAGACAGCTACGGTTGTCGTTACTATCAAAATTTACTCGGAAATAGTTTCCCGAGGTCGAACTCAGGGAGCTACTGGAATTCTAGAAGTACAAAGTTTCTTTATTACAAAAATAAGAGAGAGAGAGAGGTTTTTTTTTCTTGGCTTTTTCTTCTTCTCTTCTTCTCTTTGTGCCTTCTCTCTGATCCTTCCCTCTTCTTCTCTTCTTCTGCTCGTCTCTGTCTTCTTCTTCTCTTCTTTCTTCTTTTCTTTTCTTTCTTTTCTGCTGCGGAGCCTTCTCTTTTCTTCTTCTTCCTTGGTCTTCTACTTTAGCTCCTTTGAAGGTTTATTCGTCGTCTGATATCGCAGTCAGACGACTTAAACGACGGTCTGCTACAGTGCTTCCCCTCTTTTTCTTCCTTCGCTGCTTCTTCTTCTTCTCTTCTTTTGCGAGCCTTCTTCTTCCTCTGCTTCTTCTTCCTTGGTCTTCTGCCTTGCTCAGCTGCAAGACTTCTTCAGAGTTTCTTCTTCTTTTGCTCCTCTTCTTCTTGCGGCTAAGTGTTGAGCCTTCCCCCTTCGTGCCCTGTTCCTGCACAAGGCACAGCAAAACCTAGCCCTTCCCTCTACTTGCACGTCTCTCTCTCTGTAAACCGCTCATAGGAAGCTCTCCCAAAGCCGGGTTATCGGGTCGGGTAGCGTACCCGTGACCAGGCTCACCGGCGTGGGTGGTGCGCGAGGAGTGCAGGGTAAACGGGTCGGCCAGGTCCACGTGGCGTGGGTCGCGAACGAGGCGGGTGAGTGGGCAAGGGGACCTCACCCCGTGTTCTGAGGTGTTAAGGTAAAAACACAAAATCAATTTAAATGGGTGCGGCACTTCGAAATCTTACGATGTGGGACTAAACTTTGTTCCTTCTCGCGTGCGCCTGCAGGAAGAACGCGACCTCGCCTCAGCAGCTGCGTCCTCGTTTCCCCTCGCGTGCCAGTTGCCTGCCTTCACCCGATTCTCCCCAATTTGCACCAGTTGGAGATCTGACGTCTGAGGCCTGGAGCTCGCTTGGAAGCTCCTTGCGTCGTCGCCAATGGCGGCAGGGGCAGCAGGTCTGTCTAACACAAATAGGGCCTCTCGGCCTAATCAGACCATAGGGGAACCTTCACCGTGGCACGGCGAAGGTGGTGCGAGGTGCAGCAGGCTGCAGGACTGCCTAGGCGTGCATGCCTAGGTCGTTCTGTGGCCGGGGAAATGTGTTTGATCGGGGGAGTGTTGTGGAGGTGTGGAGTGGCAGTGGAGGGGCGGAGGGTGTTTGGTAAGGTAAGGCGGAGCTTTTGGTGCAGTTGGCGAGTGGTATGGGGTTGTGGGATGACGGGAACGACTCGCCGGAGAGTGGCCGGAGGTGGGGAAGATGAGGGTGGTCAGGCGTGGTCGTAGGGCGATCAAGCAAAACAAGTTGGGGAAAAGAAAAAGGGGAGGAAGGGAAATAACTGTTGCTTACCTACAGGGACGAAGGGGGGTCGGAGCGGCGGGTAGCCGTTCCGACTGTCGCCGGAGAAGAAACACCTAGAGGGAGAGAGCGACGGCGAGGAAGAGGGTAAGGAGGCGCGCGCTTGGTGCGGCGCGACGCGGGGTGATCAGGTGAAGGTGGCTCTGCTGCTGGTATTGCAGCAAAGCGACGAGAAGGAGGAGGAGGAGCCGCCAGAGCTGGTGGGTTCTTGTCGGAGTGGGGGGAGAGGAAGGGATGAGGGATTCTCCGTCAAGACCAAGCTGGGAGAACCGGCTGGCGATGCTGGTCTTTATAAAGGCGGTGGCGGAGGGTCGGACGCAGGGAGGCGGCGTGCGTCCCTCGCCGGAGTATGGTTGGAGACGAGACCCATACCTTCCGCGCGTTCGTACGGAAGGTGTGGGCGTCGTTAGGTGGCATGGCCGAGTCCCTGCGACAGCAGACGTCGCAGGGAACTTCGCGTTTACTTTGCAGGACGCCTCCCTCACCCTGCGCGGCGCCATGCTTCGTGCACAGTCGCCGGAGCATGGTGCTGCACAGAGACTTGCAGGAGGGACCAAAATGCAAAGAACGATGAGGAAATTAGGGGCCAAAATGCAAGGGTTTCGAAAGTTGAGGGTCAAAAAGTAAATGATGAGGACCAAATTGCAAAGTCGGTCAAGGAGGTCTCTTCTTAGGCTCAAGTTTTTATCCATGACTAAATTGGACGTAAGGATTTTAATGGTGAATTTTGTTTCTTGGTCAGACCATGTTTGACCGACAAATTTACGTAAAAACCCAAATTAAATCATTAATTGGGCATGGTTCTCAATGTAGGTCAAAATGGGTTTCTAAGGCCAAATTGAAGGTTCTAAACCCTAGAGATTATTTTTCTATGAATTTTAGAGGGTTTAGTTGATTTTTTTCCTACCTCGAACCATGTGAATTGAAGTGGGTTTGTTTTAGGGTTACAGAATGTCATTTAATTCCTTGGAGTTGCTGTAGCCCTTGTTGGATCAGATCATCCCACTTTCCTTCTTATTTGGTTTGTGTGACCTGTGTTTGGACCCTGAGTTACCCTGTTTGCAGATTGCGTTGGTGAAATTGCATTTTTACCCCTTATAACTTATTTTCTTTTTGAACTCAGAATTCTCTGAGTTAAGCCTTTCTTTGAGTTATGTAGGAGCTTTTTCTTGCATATCTGGGTTAGATTGTGCTAGTTAGAGTTCATGATGAGGTTCTCATCAGTTACCCTCAAGAGGTCTTGAAATCAAGTCAGTGATTAATGGGCTGACCTCTTGATTGGTTTGGGTGTCAAGGCCTGTAGGATCAGATTGGGTTATTCCTAATTCCATATGTTTTCAACAGTATTGTCCTCAAAATCTTCTATCATTCCACAATCATCAAATTGTTTGATGGCCTTAAAGATGTTAATCTTAGTTTTCTCATCCCCAAATTTGATTTCCATATTACCAGATTCACAATCAACATTTGTGTTAGCAGTAGCTAAAAATGGTTTTTCAAGTTGTCTAGTACCTCCATGTCAAGGACTAGGAAATCCATAGGGAAATAAAAATCGCAAACCTTGACAATTATATCCTCAACAATCCCCCGTGGTGTGGTCACAAATCGATTAGCTAGTTGTAATGTGCCCTTAGTAGGTTTTAACTCTCCAAAGTTAAATTTTTCGTATAACATAGTGGGGATTAAATTTATGGAGGCACCTAAATATAACAGAGCCTTATCAAAAATAGTATCTCCAATAACACATGAGATTAGAGGGGCTCCTGGATCTTTTTGTTTTAGGGGTAGGTTTCTAAGGATAACTGTACTAGCTTGTTCATATAACACTACCCTTTTAGTTGATTTGGCCTAGCGTTTAGGTGTGAACATTTCCTTTAAAATTTTGCACAGGCTGGGATATTCTCAATAGCTTCAAGGAGTGGTATGTTCACCTGGACTTGTTTAAAAATATCAAGCCACTCATCAGATGGATTGGTTTTCTTTTTCTTAGGTTTGTTCAAGGCTTCAGAAAAGGGAGCTTGAGAGAAATCATGAGTGTTTGGATCCTGATCCTTGTCTTCTTGATCTCCTAGGTCAGATTCAGGCTCCTCAAGATCTTGTTTAGATTTAGATTTAGAAGGGTAAGGATCTTGGATCTGTCTCCTACTTCTCAAGGTTACTGCACCAGCAAAAGCGTTAGGGTTAGAAAGTTGAGGTGGGTTCTGCAAAATAGGTGGAGCCTGATTAGGGTTAGCAAAATCAGGTGGGTGCTGGGGAGTAGGTTGAACTAAATGTGCCTATTGCTCTCTTGTGTTGTGCTGGTTAACCCTATTGAAATTTCTTGGGTTTGGGATGGGTTGGGATGGCAACATCCCGTGTTGTCTAGCATCTACTAGCTGGTCCAGTCGTCCCATCAATTCTGTCCTCAATTGATTCATTTCTTCCTTATGTCTCAGATTCATCTTTCTCATTTCTTTGAGGACCAGGCTCAAATCGGTGGGTAGGTTTTCCTGAGTAGGTTGTGGCTGGTACGTGTGTGGTTGTGTGTACCTACTAGGTTGCCCATAAGTGTTTGGTTTAGTTAAGTTAGGACCCTGGGGGGGTTTCTGACTTGACCAAGCAAAGTTAGGATGGTTGCGCCATCTCGGGTTGTAAGTGTTTGAATAAGTCTCATTTTTAGTGTAACTTTGGAGTGCACTCACATCCTCAGGATAACTAGGCATCAGGCTGCCTAGTTTAGAATTCTAGGGCATCAAGGTCCCTCCTTGGTACCTAGAAAGAGATGGGTTGAAGCATAGTTGGCTCATAGGTGGAGCCATTGTTAGGTCATTGATGTTGTGCACTGATTCCTGACCTAGAGGGTTGGGGAATTGGTTGTGGTTTAATATAGGCACTCCTTGGGTAGGTATAGGTTTTAATCTAGACTCTGTACCTAAGGAATTTCCGCCCTTTAGAAGGTTATCTAGTTTCTTAACCAAATTCTTTACATTCTTTCCCACAAGTTCCACCTTATCTAATTGTTGTGCAGTTAGCTCTAAATCAACCAAGTTTGAATAATTGTTAACTTCATAAACTCTGCTCCTTGGTTGATTAGCTCTGTTAAAGGCGGACATTGAGGCATTGTTGAGAGAATTTTCACTCATATTCTCGAACAATTGAAAGGTTCTCTCAGCATCTCGACTCAGGAAATTGCCCCCACATGTCGCATCAACAAAATTCTTCAGATTATCACTCAACCTATAATAGAAAATATGGGCCAAGTGCCACTTTGGAATCCCATGATGAGGGTATTTCCTAGCTAAATCATTGAACCTCTCCCAAGCCTCATGTAGTTGTTCCCCGGGGTTTTGCTTAAAGGTTGTTATGGCACATCTAAGGGCATTAGTTTTTCCTATGGGGAAGAATTCCTTTAGGAATGTGCTTCTCAGGTCTTCCCAAGTTAGGACTGGACTACCAATTATCCTCAACCAATGAGCAGCTCTATCTTTCAAGGAGAATGGGAACATTTTCATCATTAGGGTACCTTCATTCATGTTCCTAGGGCAAAAAGTTCTTCCTATGTGTAGGATCTCTTCAAGCTGGTGGAAGGGGTCATCTGACTCACAGCCATGGAAGTGGAGAATCAAGTTAATGATCTGAGGTTTAAGTTCAAAATCTTCCCCATCCTGAGGTACCCTAACAAAGGGTTCAGGTGGGGCATTAGGAGGGTTATAAAAGTCACGGAGGGGCCAGTCTGCCCTTCCATTTTGAAGTCGAGTGATGGCCTGCACTATGACTTCCATCTATCGGTCATGATGCTGGCCTTGCTTAGTGATCTGCCTTTGTAAGAGAGTCATAGGATCCAGATTTTGTTTATCGATCTCTTCTTCCTCGTGATGACTAGCCATTGCAAAGGGTTTAGATTCAGATCCTGGATAAATACCTCTTCTCTTAGGATTTCTTTCTAATGGTGGTAGCAAATCAGGATTTTGAGATCTTCTACCTTGCATGCACTAGAAGAATGTCTGTAGATGAGAGAGAAGACAGATGAGAGAAGCCCCGCCGCTCAATACAAGCAATCAAATAGGTCCTTAGAGTGTCAACCCTAATTAGACCTGATCCTGTCTCCCCAAAACACGACTGGGTTAGATCAACCCTTGAATTACTTGGTTGGCCAGAAGGATGGGACCCCTTAGGGCACCCCGCACGATGGGACACCACTAAAGGTTAACACGTTACCGCACTGACTTTTCTTGTCACTAGTGGGTCCAAGTAGACAAAGCCTTAACTTTAACCCAATCGAGTTTCAAGTCTCCAAGTCTATTAGTCCTGCCTAAGGCACGTCTACTCAATTTAGGTTTAGGTTTGATGTGCTTTTGGAATATGATGGGCGTTAGGGGGTGTTTGCCCTTAAAATTGATTTTAAAATGTGAGAGGTGCTCAGGCAAACAGGGTTCACAAGAAATTTCTTATGATGAAGTAAATTTTAAGATTCGAATGCTTGTGTTCATGCATTTTAGGGTTTACTTGAGTTAATGTTTTCAATCAAGGTTTTGATGATGCACACAAGAGTTTTGCAAATCCCAATTTATTTGATAGATTCCCTTTAAATATGGAAATGCAGGTGTGCTCCATCCTTAATGTGGAACCTTAAGCGCAGATAGTTCTAGATGTTCTTTTAAGTCAAATTCAGACAAGTGGGGCGACCCAAGCAATGTAATCAGTTGATCTTATTACACCACTAACTAGGTGTAACGACCTGTTTCCCGAGCCCCTACGAGACTCGAGAACCGGACCGACTCAACTAATCCCAAGACCCAGTCGTCCAACGAGGAAGTAACCAAAAGAGCAGTAAAATAAACCACATTCAGCATGAATATAACTAACAGTAAGAAAGTACAGCAGTAAGGAAAGAAACTACTACAGTAGATACCACCACAACAGTAGATCAACATTTATCATATAACATGAATTGCAGGTAAAGAAAGTACAGCGGAAACAAGAACTACTCACTATAACAGAAACAAAAGAGGTACAAAAGACTGTGGTAAACTCTACTGGACCATACTCGGCCCAGCGTCCTCTGTAGCCGCTGACCCTGGCTGCTCAACACCTGGTCCTGAAAAAGGTAACGAGTGTAACACGTCAGCAAAACGCTGAGTAGAGTGGCATCTAAAACTAAAGACAACGGTAGAGTGTACAGTAGTTGTTATATTCTATTACTTTCTTTATTTACATCTTTCAATTGTCTCACTATTTCATTTATTTCTCAGATCTTTTACTCGATCTCGATTTTTCCTCGTGGGAACGATCTTGATTGCAGTCTTTTCCAAAAAGCAGAAGTAGCACGTGGTGCTCCCCTGGCCGGGAGAGTCCCCCGTGGTGATCCTACCCTCAGTCAACCACCCCAAGGTCACTGACAGACGTAACGGTGACTACGGCACGCGCGATAAACGCACAGGTAGCTAACCCGTACTGGCACGCAGTTAGTCGTTTCCGTTAACGGGTGTGCCCAAAGCACAGCACGGAACCATTCCAGGGCAGAGTCCTCTCAGTAATAGGGGTCCAACCCCTCCACAGTAACCAAACCGGGGCCTTGCCCCTCCACAGTCCGTGCACCCTCGCCTGACTACCCTGGTTTGCCCCAGCGGGCCTAACAAGTCGGTGTGGGAGGCTAGCAGAACCCTGGGGCCCGTGGGGTAGCTAGTACCTCCCTACACTAGTAGCTCTCCTGGGTACTACGTATGCGAGGGCCAGCAAGTCGGTACAGAGTGGCCAGTCCTAACCCCGGGTCCCTGGGGCGGCTAGCTCCGCTCTGCACTAAACAGGGGGACAGTCGCTCTCCTTGGTACTCCGTACTCAAGGGCCAGCTCACTTCCCCAAAACTATTCCATTCACTTTCCAGGAGTTCTACTCCTACTTCCCCGTAGGGTTCCAGAACATCTTATGTCTCACTTTCCAGTTTCCCGTTCTTACAAACCATGATCTCAATCATGTTTCTTTATTCATAACAGGCAGCTGCTAATTCAATTTACAGGCAGCTTTATATTCCTTTCCATTTTTCCAAGACTGCAGTATTATACATTCCACTAGTTTCTTCCATCCTAGGATTCATGCCATATCCTAGGATCTATCATACAATCTAGTTCTCCAGCCCTAGGATTCATGCAACACCTAGGAGCTATCATTTAATCTATTCCTCATTCCTAGGATTCATGCAATGTCCTAGGTTCTAGTTATGGTTCCACACTTTAACAGATTTATTAATAACTTAAAGCCACTCTACCAGGTACAACGGGAGTAATGGGGGCGTGATTGGGAATCCCGCGTGCCTCCGTGACTCCCAAGACTGCAACTGAACGAGGTCCTATCACAAGGATCAAACACAAGGAGTGTCTCAAAACAATGTATAGCTACTGTAGACGGGTAGAGGAATTAATTCTGAAAAGAACGCAACTCGAATCGCGGAAAACGGAGCTCGAACGGGCCCTAAACGGGTCGAAAAAGACAATACTGTGCAAAATCAGACGTCTGGAACTTCTTCCAGACGTCTTAAAAAGTGGATCAGAGAATTACCTGTTCAGCGTGGTTTCCCAGACGTCCAGAAGTCTGCAGGGACGTCTGGCCTAGCTCCCAGACGTCCGATGGTCACCTCGGACGTCTGGAAGTCACTCCCGCCGTCTAGTACAACTTCCAGACGTCTGATTCGCAAAGGATGGCGAATCAGCGAGCCTGCGCATAGCCAACTCCCTCCCTCAGTACAGTCAGTCGACAGGAAGGAAGAAGAAAGCGGAATACTCACCTTTCAGACGTCTTTATGGTCCTCCAGACGTCTCCCTCGCCGTCTGTCTATCTACCCAGATGTCTGATTCTGGAAATTTTTCCAGAATCAGGGCGCTACTCGACCTCCGCTCACGCCGCCGCTGCCGCCCTCGCGCTCACTCTCGTGCTCACTTTCGCGCACTGGCTGAAGGAGAAGGGGAAGGAGATGGTGGTGGCAGAGTGAGGGGAGGCGTGGCCTTTTAAGGCTGCAAGAGGAGGAGAGAGGGCGCGGCAGGCGTCTGCAGCCGCAGAAAAAAAGAGGGAATAACGAATATGCGGTCTGCGCGCTCAGGCGCGCAGACGACTCGCGCGTGTGGAAGATAACGATTTTTCAGACGTCTGGTCCGACGTCTGGGCCACCTCCCAGACGTCTTAAAAGACGTCCGGGGCACGCGTTCGTAACACTAGGCACTCAGAAAATATTTTTCAAGAATTTTTAATGCACGCTTCCTATTTTTTAATTTAAAGTGTACTGGGGGTTTTGTAGTCTGTTTTGACCCCCAGTTGGTGATTAGATAATCCATGTAATCAAATGTGCAAGAAATAATTTTTTCAGATTTTTCTAAATTCTTGATTATCTCATAAATTCAGTGCCTCAAATTTCAAGTCAATCGGTGTTGTATAAAAATTTTTATCATATTTTGAACTCCGAAAAATCAGGAACAATAACTGTATTGATAACAGATAAGTGCGTGATTTTTTAAAATTTTTCTATAACTCTGATTTATGCGAAATTTGGATATGTTCCTAACTTTGAAATTTATGTCCAGTGGAAATTTCAGAATTTTTGGACGTACGGATTTTTGGAAATTGAATTTTTAATGTAAGACTTTATTTCAGCCCGAAAATCAAGAGAGAAAATTTTTTTCATACGCAAACAAATTCTAACTAATCCTAGGGTTCAAGAAAATCGTAGATCTAACTAATCTAAACTATGGGTACTTATCTGAGGTTCGAACTTGTGATTTCTTCGTTGGAGTGTACGGTTTAGAATTCCTTTCTTCTTGAAATTAACGGAAAAATAACAAGTTAGAGACCTCGAATAGGCACCAAAGAAAGCTTAAAAAATTTTTGTTGCCTCCCTAGCAACGACGCTAACTTGTTTGGCACGTAATTAACATTTTAAAAGTTAATTAGTTGTAATACAGTGCGAAAACACGTCGAAAAATAAATTTATAAAACCCTAGTAAGTACTGGGTCGTTCGTAGGGAGGCAATCATAATTTATGCAGAAGCGTTTCAATAAAACTAATTCTAACTAGATATATATATGTATGAAACAGATATCCAAAGAATTAGAATTTTATTGCAATTAGATAAAGTTTTTCACAATAGAAAATCTAATAGAGACAGATAGATAGTAGATAGATAGAAAGAGGGAGAGAGAGAGAAGAAAGTGGTAGAGAAACGACATCGTTTATGGGATGCTTGTGCGAGATGCGATAGCACCTCAGATCCAAAGCGTCGAAATGAAGGTCGGAGCAGAGTTGCAGAGGGACGGAGAGTTGCAGAGAAGGTGGAATATGTTTGGAGTTGATGGAAGAGAGAGATGCTTCAACTAGGGGCCCTGAGCCTTCTTTTATTGCTTTTGTGGAGGGCAAAATGGGTATTTTAACCCTTAATCTCGTGCGACAACCTCTTGGCTAATCAGATCCGTCGATTGGGAGATCAATGGCTCTGATTAGGCCTCAAAATTCCTTCAAAAGCCTTCTTATCGCACGGATTCATTTTGGTGCTGACACGTGGCGGCTTTTGGACGTTTGGATGATGACTGCACAGCTTCACTGCTTCCTCGTGTGCGCTCGTTCGCTTCCGCTTTCTTCACGTGCGTCCGCATGCCTCATTTTAGCACTCATTCCTTGACCGATCGATGGTATGATCGAACGACTCAGATTCATGCCTGTGTGCTTCCAATTTCAAATCATGCACCCTTAAGCCTCAGCCTAAGCAAGCACATGAGATCGCGCATCCGCCCGCGGTGCACTCTCATCATGCCACGTGGGTGCACCTCCACCCTCGGATAGCACAATTGCACCTGCCTGCCCCTGCACACCCAACGTCGCTTCAATTTCGTGCAGCGCCTGGCTCGAACACGCGTCTCCCGCTTTTGTGCGGCCGCGTGAGCCAACTCGCTGCGCGAGCTTTCTGTTACATATACTTGTTTGTTTCTATTTATGCTTATCCGGTTTGGGCGGGCGACGTAGCGTGCTCATGGCTGTTAGATGAAGATCCAATGGCCCATAGCGTGTGGTGTGGCCTTCCTAGATGGGGTGGTGGTGGAGCTGCTGTGATGGCATCACGTGGCGCCATCATGGCCGTTCATATTCTTTTCCTTATATCTGGTGATGTAGACCTTCGATCGAGTTGATTTTTGTGTCGTTGGACTGCAATCGTCGATCCAGATTCATCCGTGTAGTTAGATTCTTCATTTGAGTCTCGGATCTTTGTCCTTTGGCTTTATGATCGCTGTTCTTTTATGGATTGCATAAGGTACCCTGGTTGTCTGATCAAGACAATTTTGGAAGCGTTGAACTTCCATCATCGTTTTGATCAGATATGTCTGGGTTGATCTAATATCTGCGGCTTCGAATCATCTGCGATTAAAATCATCTCTCTTTTAGGTTATAAAATGACGATATTATCTATATGACTAATAAACTAGTTATTGTGGAAATTACGATGCCTATGAATGTATTAATTCTAAGTTGTGCTAGGATCTAGCTTAATTTAGGTGATTTAGGTTGCATGATTGCTGTGTAATCAGTCAGCCATCTGAGCGTAACATTAAAATATATTACTAACATATTGACAAAGAAATATGCATACTATACAATTTTAGAATGCAAACCTGGGATGAGGTAGAGATTTCCTTCTTGCATGAAAGATATGCATCATGCATACTCTCAAATTTTTTAGTCAGGTCATGCATATCTTGCATGAGCTTGCTATTTAGCTCCTCCTTCTAATTCAATAGTTGGGTCAAGTGATTGATCGTTTTAATAAGTTGGTGAGACTGACTTGCAGAGTTAAGGGAGTTGGAGCTTTCAGAAAGTGGGTCATGTGCTTGACTCTTCTTGTCATCCATAGAATACAATGTGAATGATTTAGACCTAAGCATTGATTTGATAAGGTCATAAATCAGAATCCCTCTCTCATCTAGAAATTTAGACACTGCTTTTGTGTATGTCCAATGTAAGATTATCAGAAAATCAAACATGTTGTGATAGTCACAAATGAGGGCCACCTCCATGAACCACACCTGAAGTGTACTATGATAAGAGTTGTAACTAATATGTAACATTACTACCTGCTGAATATTTAACTAGTTAGAAACTTTGGAAAACTAACCGTTAGTAATGACGAATAGTCCTTCAAATAACCTAGGGACTTTCCAGTGGAGGACATGTCAATCTTGTCCTTCATTTCAAGCAACCCTTCACGTAACAGCTGGTGCACGGCTTTAGCCCATGTGTAATTAGCAACCTTGTCTAATTTTACAACATATTCAAAGAGCCTTGGGTAGATGGCATGGCTACCATGAACAAACAGGAAGTGACCACAAAGTAAGAGAATAAGGATTCAAACTTGGTCATCAACTCTATAAGTTGATGAAACACTCTGTAGGTAATGTAGTGATTTACGTCCCATAATTGTGGTCGGGTGGCTAGAGCTGAGGTACTTCACACAAAATGGGTGCTTTCATGCATGGTTGTCAGAACGAAGATCCAAGTCCTCTCCGTTAAGTGGTAACCTGGTGATTCGGGCAACATGTTCAACGGTGAAAGGAACCTGAACATTCCCAATCATAAAACTTTGAGTCTCATAAGTGAATGTGGACACAAGCTATGTGCATAACTTGAGGTCTTTAATGGGATACTCGTAGTCCACAAAATGTCTAAATGGAGATTCTTTGAACTTTATCTTTATTGCATTTGAGCAATTGGTATATTCCACTAGGAAATCTCTGATCACACTTCTAGACTCAAATGTGCGTATATCTCTGAATTGAGGAACCATTATTAGCCATATGAGGGAATTTGTTACAAAGAATTAAACATTATCTGACATATGCATGTGCCTGAAATATGAAAATACCTCCTTTCCTGGGATAATGGTGAGTTTGTGTTTGGGTGTGGATAAGTATGTGGAGTTGCTGTAACTTGACTAGTATTTAATGTTGGGCTTCTCCTGTTTCCATTAATGTGCATGGAAAATGATGTAGGAGTTCAATATGAATTTTATTTTTCATGAAGAATCATGATTGTGGTCATTTAACATTAGAAATATTATTTAGAACATCAATATGTACTAAATACAAATAATAATCACTGAATGATTATGCAAAAATGATATCGAGCAAGGGTAGTTTCCTCCCTATTAGTTTCACCAACAACACTCTTGTTCTGTACAGAGGGAGAGAGATTATCTCCGATTAGATGTCTTCGTCTCTTTGATCTATGTTTAGAGCTGATTCAATAACATGTCATTTATAATGGAAATAAAGTTGCATAAAAAATGGAGAAGGATTACGCTGTTGGGCTTCCTCCAGTTCCATGCTGGTACAGTTGAGGTGTACGTGGAGATCTATTTCACATAAAAAATTAGAAGGGAGGAGTATACTGCAATGAGGATGTTGGAAATGTTTAATAACGAATTTTGTTGGTGTATATCTAAAGAGTTTGATGGTTTCTCCCTGAAAGAGCACAAGGTGAGATAGTTAGCATTAAATATACACATTTGGTAATGTTTCTAAAAGTTTCTATGGAAAGCAAAATTTGTGATGCTTCGCAAGAGAAAATCTAACAACTTGGTAGGAAGGCGTAGCAAATATGATTGCATAAACAACAACAGCATGTGAGAGATTTTTGTTTTTAAGAATTTTGATTAAGATGATTCTTCCGAGATGATATTGATAGGTTACTTGTGAGCCGAGAAAGAAGCATTAAGAATATGCCAGTGAATAAGTATTAAAGAGCACAAGTAATGGCTGGTGTTACGATCTGGTTCTCAAATTCCTATGAGATACGAGAATCGGATCAACTCGACTGATCCTAAGACCCAGTCGTTCAACGAGAAAGTAATTAAAAGAGCAGTAAAATAAACCACATTCACCATGTATATAACTAGCAGTAATAAAATACAGCAGTAAAGAAAAGAAATACTACAGTATACACCATCACAATAGTAGAGAAATAAACATGTACATAAACATGAAGCTTACAATGAAAAGAGTACAGGGGTAACAGAAACTACTCACTACAACAGAAAGAAAAGAACAGTGGGTACTACACAAGTAACACTACTGGGCTCTACTAGGCCCAACGCCCTCTGTAGCCCTTTACTCTGGCTGCTCAACACCTGATCCTGAAAAGGTAACAAAGGTGACACTTCAGCGAAATGCTGAGTAGAGTGGCAACTAAAAGCTAAGAAACAGTAAGGTGGACAGTAGCTGTTATATTTTTAATTTCTTTCTTTATATTTTCCGTTTACTCGTTATCGAGTTATCCTTCAGATTCTTCTCTTGATCTTGAATGTTCCTCGTGGGAACGATCTTGATTGCAGTTTTTTCTGAAAAGTAGAAGTAGCACGTGGTGCTCTCCTGGCTGGGAGAGTCCCCCGTGGTGGTCCTACCCTCAGTCAACCACCCCAAGGTCGCTGACAGACGTAACGGTGACTACGGCACACGCGATAAACGCAGGGTAGCTACCCCGCACTGGCACGCGGTCAGTCGTTTCCGTTAACGGGTGCGCCCAAAGCACAGCATGGAACCAGTATAGGGCAAAGCCTTCTTAGTAACAGGGGTCCAGCCCCTCCACAGTAACCAAACAGGGGTCTTGCCCCTCCACAGTCCGCGCACCCTCGCCTGACTACCCTGGTTTGCCCAGTGGGCCTAACAAGTCGTTGTAGGAGGGCTAGTAGAAACTCCGGAGCCTGTGGGGTAGCTAGTGCTCTCCCTACACTAGTAGCTCTCCTCGGTACTATGTACACGAGGGCCAAAAGTCGGTACAAAGTGGCTAGACCTAACCCCAGGTCCCTGGGGCGGCTAGCTCCTCTTTGCACTAAACATGGGGACAGTCGCTCTCCTTGGTACTCCGTACTCAAGGGCCAGCTTACCTCCCCAGTTCCAGTCCATTCACTTTCTAGGAGTTCTACTTCCAATTCCCCGTAGGGTTCGTGCTCTTTCAACTCAGCCAATTTGGGTTTCATCATTTCAGCTTTTTATTTATATAGCCCATGTTCCTAATCGTAATTATTCATTCGTAATCAGGCAACTGTTAACCAATTACAGGCAGTTATCGTTTCCTTTCTACTTTTCCAAGACTGTAATGTATATGCATTCAAGCTAGTTTTCTAATCCTAGGATTCATGCCATACCCTAGGATCTATCATTCAATCTAGTTTTCCAGTTCTAGGATTTATGCAATACCCTAGGATCTATCATTCAATCTAGTTTTTCAATCCTAGAGTTCATGCAATACCCTAAACTCTATTAATTATTTCGCAATTGCATTATTTTTGATAATTAATTAAAAGGGCCACTCTACCCGCAAAATCGGGAGTACCGGGGGCATAATCGGCAAGCCCGCATGCCTCCGCAACTCCCAGAGCCGCAACGGATCGGGGTCCTAACACAAGGATCAAAGACAAGGAGCTACTCAGAACAATACACAATTACTGTAAACAGGTAGAGGAACTAAATCTGAGAAGAACGAAGCTTGAATCACGGAAAACGGACTCCGAACGGACCCTAAGCGGGTCAAAAACGACGAGTCTGCCCAAAATCAGACGTCTGGAACTTCTTCCATATGTCTTAAATGATAGCTCAGGTCATACCTTGATCTGCGCGATTCTTCAGACGTCCAGAAACTGGCTGAACCATCTGGACTTAGTTTCCAGACGTTCGACTGTCACCCCGGACGTCTGGAGACCCTCTCCGTCGTCTGGTGCTGTGCCCAGACGTCTGATCTGTGTGGGATGACATGCCCTTGCGCCTTTCCTAACAAGTCCTGCACACCCACACGCTCGCTCTCATCACGAAAGGATGCAGGAGACTTCGGTGGAACGGCTGCATGGCCGTACACGCGAAAGAAGAAGAAGATAAAAGTAACGTACCTGTCAGACGTCTGGACCTTCCTCCAGATGTCTCCTGCGTCGTTTGGATGTAAGTCCAGACGTCTGATTCTGGGAAATTTTCCCAGAATCAGAACCTTCTCGCTCTCCGCCAGCAGCGCATGGCCGTGCCGCACCGTGTCCGCCTACTGCCTGAGCTGCAACAGCTCTTCCCCAGCACCACACGCTTGCTGCGCACCTGCCGGTCGGCTCTGGCTGCTCCGGTGAGCTCGCAACCTCGCGGTTAAGCTCCCTCTTCCTCTCACAATAGCTCCTCCTCCCCACACACTCGCAGCAGTCGCTGCTGCCGCTCTCGCCCACTCACTCTCTTGCTGATAGGGAGAAGAAGAAGAAGAAGGCAGTGGAGTGAGGGTGAGGGAGAGGCGTATTTGAAGGCAGTGCGGGGAGAGAGAAAGAGGAAAGGCTGCGTCTACAGGGAGGGAGGAAAGAGAAGGAGGAGGGCGGTGGGTTCAGTCTGCGTGTGCATGCGCGCAGATGCTAACCTATACGTCGAAAAAATTTAATTCCAGACGTCTGGGAAGGCTTCCAGACGTCTGACCAGACGTCTGGATCGCTTCCCAGATGTTTTAAATGACGCTTGATGCCCGGTTATGACATTATAACAAACTCAAAGGAAGTTTCGTCCCCGAAACTTGCGCTAACTAGAGTGCGGAAAAGAACGATATATGCATAACAAACTCAAAGAGGACCGAAGTCGGTCTGAAAAGATGTACCCGTGAAAAGCTCCGGGTACCGCTCCCGCATAGCCGCCTCAGGCTCCCAGATAGCCTCCTCGTACCACTAGCTCCTCCACAAAACCTTCACTAGGGGTACTTGCTTCCGTCTCAGACTGTGGACGGCTCTGTCGAGAATCTGCATTGGCCCCTCGAGGTAGGTCAGGTCGTCTCCCACCTCGACGCTTTCATGACTCAGGACGTGACTGGGATCAGCGACGTACTTCCTGAGGTTGGACACGTGGAACACGTCGTGCACACTAGAAAGCTTGGGAGGAAGGGCAAGCCTGTAAGCAACGGGTTCAACCCGCTCCTGGACCTCAAAGGGCCCCACGAACCTTGGCGTGAGCTTCCCTTTCACCCCAAACTGCTGCAGGCCCTTCATGGGCGAAACAGGAAGGAAGACATGGTCCCCAACCTCAAACTGCACCTCTCTGTGTTTCCGATCTGCATAGCTCTTCTACTTGCTCCTGACAGTGCGGAGTCACCTATGAATCTACTCGACTACCTCCTGACTTTGCCGGATCAGCCTGGGGCCAACCGCCCACTTGGTCCCCACCTCAACCCAACTCAAGGGTGCCGTACACCTCCGTCCGTACAGAGCCTCGTAGGATGCCATGCCGATGCTCGAGTGATAACTGTTATTGTATGCAAACTCCACCAGGGGAAAGTGCTCCTCCCAAGAGCCCCTCCAGTCCAGTACACAGGCACGCAAAAGGTCCTCAAGTGTCTGTATCGTGCGCTCAGACTGTCCGTCCGTCTAGGGGTGGAAAGCTGTACCGAACCTCAACCGCATCCCCAGGGCCTGCTGAAACTCAGCCCAAAATTGGGACGTAAAGCGGGTATCCCGATCGGATACGATCTCCTGCTGTAACGACCCGGTTCCCGAGCCCCTACGAGACACGAGAACCGGACCGACTCAACTAATCCCAAGACCTAGTCGTCCAACGAGGAAGTAACCAAAAGAGCAGTAAAATAAACCACATTCAACATGAATATAACTAACAGTCAGAAAATACAGCAGCAAGGAAAGAAACTACTACAGTATATACCACCACAACAGTAGAATAACATTCATAACTAAATATGAACTGCAGGTAAAGAAAAGTACAGCGGAAACAAGAACTACTCACTATAACGGAACAAAAAGAGGTACAAGAAGCAGTGGTAACTCTACTGGACCCTACTCGGCCCAGCGTCCTCTGCAGCCGATGACCCTAGCTGCTCAACACCTGGTCCTGAAAGGTAACGAGTGTAACACGTCAGCAAAACGATGAGTAGAGTGGCAACTAAAACTAAAGAAACAGTAGAGTGTACAGTAGCTGTTAAGTTCTGTTACTTTCTTTATTTAAGTCTTTCAATTATCTCACGATTTATCTATTTCTCAGATCTTTCACTTGATCTCGAATGTTCCTCGTGGGAACGATCTTGATTGCAGTCTTTTCCGAACAGTAGAAGTAGCATGTGGTGCTCTCCTGGCCGATAGAGTCCCCCGTGGTGATCCTACTCTCAGTCAACCACCCCAAGGTCACTGACAGATGTAACGGTGACTACGGCACGCGCGGTAAACGCACGGGTAGCTAACCCGCACTGGCATGCGGTCAGTCGTTTCCGTTAATGGGTGCGCCCAAGGCACAGCACGGAACAAGTATAGGGCAGAGCCCTCTCAGTAACAGGGGTCCAACCCCTCCACAGTAACCAAACAGGGGCGTTGCCCCTCCACAGTCCGCGCACCCTCTCCTGACTACCCTGGTTTGCCCCAGTGGGCCTAACAAGTCGGTGTGGAGGCTAGCAGAACCCCGGGGCCCGTGGGGTAGCTAGTAGCTCTCCTTGGTACTACGTACACGAGGGCTAACAAGTCGGTACAGAGTGGCCAGTCCTAACCCCGGGTCCCTGGGGCGACTAGCTCAGCTCTGCACTAAACAGGGGGACAGTCGCTCTCCTTGGTACTCCGTACTCAAGGGCCAGCTTACTTCCCCAATTCTATTCCATTCACTTTCCAGGAGTTCTACTCCTACTTCCCCGTAGGGTTCTAGCTCAGAACGTCTAAGTTTCACCTTCCAGTTTCACGTTATCACAATCCATGTTCTCAAACACGTTTATTTATTCAACAGGCAGCTGTTAACTCAATTATAGGCAGCTATTTGTTCCTTTCCATTTTTCCAAGACTGCAGTATTCATCTGTTCCACTAGTTTTCCCGTCCTAGGATTCATGCCGTATCCTAGGATCTATCATACAATCTAGTTTTCCAGTCCTAGGATTCATGTAACACCTAGGATCTATCATTCAATCTGTTTTTCATTCCTAGGATTCATGCAATGTCCTAGGTTCTATTTATGATTCCACAATTTAATAGGTTATACTTAAAAACCACTCTACCAGGTACGACGGGAGTAATGGGGGCGTGATCGGGAATCCCGCGTGCCTCCGCAACCCCCAAGACTGCAACGGAATGAGGTCCTATCACAAGGATCAAACACAAGGAGTGTCTCAAAACAGTGTATAGCTATTGTAGACGGGTAGAGGATTTAATTCCGGAAAGAACGCAACTCGAAACGTGGAAAACGGAACCCGAACGGGCCCTCAACGAGTCGAAAACGACGACACTGTGCAAAATCAGATGTCTGGAACTTCTTCCAGACGTCTTAAAAGGTGGATCAGAGAATTACCTTGTTCTGCGTGGTTTCTCAGACGTCCAGAAGCCTGCGGGGACGTCTGGCCTAGTTCCCAGACGTCCGATGGTCACCCCGGACGTCTGGAGGTCGCTCCCGCCGTCTGGTACTACAGCCAGACGTCTAATTCTGGAAATGTTTCCAAAATCAGGCCGCGACTCGCCCTCCACTCGCGACGCCGCACCTCGTCGCACCTCGTACGCCCGCTGCTTGGACCGCAGCAGTCCCCCCCCGCGTCGCCCCGCGCCCGCTGCGCTCCTCGCCGGTCGGCCTCGGCAGCCCCGGCGAGCTCGCACGCAGCACCTCCTCCGTGCTCACTGCGGCCGCCGCTGCCGCTGCAACCTCGCGCTCGCTCTTGCGCTCACTGGCTGAAGGAGAAGAGGAAGTAGGCGGTGGTGATGGAAGAGCGCGTGGCCTTTTAAGGCTGCGCGAGGAGGAGAGAGAAGGAGCGCGGCAGGGGAATCTGCAGCCGCAGGAGGAAGGAATAAGCGAATATGCGGGTCTGCGCGCTCAGGCGCGCAGACGACCCGCACGTGTCAAAGATAACAGATTTCCAGACGTCTGGCAACGATCCTAGACGTCTGATACGACGTCTGGAAGTGATTCCAGACGTCTGGTCGGACGTCTGGCCCACCTCCCAGACGTCCTAAAAGACGTCTGGGGCACGCGTTCATAACAATATAACAAACTCAAAGGAAGTTTCGTCCTCGAAACTTGCGTTAACTAGGGTGCGGAAAAGACGTCCAAACAACCATAACAAACTCAAAGAGGACCGAAGTCGGTCCGAAAAGACGTACCCGCGAAAAGCTCCGGGTACCGCTCCCGCATTGCCGCCTCAGGCTCCCAGGTAGCCTCCTCGTATCGCTGGCTCCTCCACAAAACCCTTACCAGGGGTACTTGCTTCCGTCTCATACTGCGGACGGCTCGGTCTAGAATCTGCACTAGCCGCTCAGGGTAGGTCAGGTCGTCGCCCACCTCGACGCTCTCGTGACTCAGTACGTGACTGGGATCGGCTACGTACTTCCTGAGGTTGGACACGTGGAACACGCCGTGCAAACCAGAAAGCTGCGGGGGGAGGGCAAGCCTGTAAGCAACGGGTCCAACCCGCTCCAGGACCTCAAAGGGCCCCACAAACCTCGGCGCGAGCTTCCCTCTCACCCCAAACCGCTGTAAGCCCTTCATGGGCGAAACACGAAGGAAGACGTGGTCCCCAACCTCAAATTGCACCTCTCTGCGTCTCCGATCCGCGTAGCTCTTCTGTCTGCTCCTGACAGTGCGGAGTCGTCTGTGGATCTGCTCAACTACCTCCTGACTCTGCCGGATCAACCTGGGACCAACCTCCCACTTGATCCCCACCTCAACCCAACTCAAGGGTGCCGTACACCTCCATCCGTACAGAGCCTCATAGGGAGCCATGTCGATGCTCGAGTGATAACTGTTGTTGTATGCAAACTTCACCAGGGGCAGGTGCTCCTCCCAAGAGCCCCTCCAGTCCAGTACACAGGCATGCAAAAGGTCCTCAAGTGTCTTTATCGTGCGTTCAGACTGTCCGTCCGTCTGGGGGTGGTAAGCCGTACTAAACCTCAACCGCGTCCCCAAGGTCTGCTGAAACTCAGCCCAAAACTGGGACGTAAAGCGGGTATCCCGGTCGGATACGATCTCCCACGGAACTCCGTGTAGTCGTACCACATCATGGATATACCTCTCTGCCAATTGTGCTAGTACCAAAGTGACTCGGATCGGCAAGAATCGCACCGTCTTCGTCAGTCTATCCACTATTACCCAGACTGCGTCGTGTCCCCGCTGGGTAACAGGTAAGCCCACCACCAAGTCCATGGTGATGCTCTCCCACTTTCACTCTAGCACTGGAAGCGGCTGAAGCGGCCCTGCAGGCCTCTGATGCTCGGCTTTCACCTGCTGGCACACTAAGCACTGCTGCACGTACTCACCCACATCCCGCTTCATCCCTCTCCACCAAAACTCGCGTCTCAAGTCGTGGTACATTTTCGTGTTTCCGGGATGTATGGTGAATCTGGAACCGTGTGCCTCAGTCAGGAGCTCTCTCAACAGCTCCTCGTCTCTGGGAACGCACAACCGTCCCCTCAAGCGTAGCACCTGGTCTGTGAAAGAGAAATCCCCTGGGTCTCCTGACAGCACTCTGTCGCGCAAAGACTGCAAGTACGGATCGGCCATCTGTCCTGTGATGATGCGATCTATCAGCTTTGGCCTAGTCTGCCGTGTCACCGTCACTGCCCCATAGTACCCTCGTAACTCTAGGGGTCGCCAACTGCCCACCTCCTCCAAAAGGCTCCAACTCTGTAACTGTAGACTGGCCAAGAGTGCGGGCGCCTTACGGCTCAAGGCGTCAGCCACCACATTGGCCTTTCCCGGGTGGTAGGAGATGCTGCAGTCGTAGTCCTTCAGGAGCTCCAACCAACGTCTCTGTCTCATGTTGAGCTCCTTCTGATAAAAAAGGTATCTGAGGCTCTTGTGATCTGTGAAAATCTCGAAGGTCTCACCGTACAAGTAGTGCCTCCAGGTCTTCAGCGCGAAGACAACAGCTGCCAACTCTAAGTCGTGGGTAGGGTAGGTATGCTCATGGGGCTTCAGTTGCCGCGAAGCGTAAGCGACAACGTGACCCCTCTGCATGAGCACACCTCCTAACCCCTGCAAGGAGGCGTCCGTGTACACAACGAACCCGCCACTACTGTCAGGGATGGTGAGCACGAGAGCCGAGGTCAACCTCTCCTTCAACTCCAGAAAACATGCCTCACAGGCGTCTGTCCAAGCGAAAGGCACGTCCTTCCGGGTCAACTGTGTCATAGGATGCGCAATCTGTGAAAATCCTCTGATGAATCGTTTGTAGTAGCCTGCCAGTCCCAGGAAGCTGCGAATCTCAGTGACTGAACGCAGTCTCTCCCACCTGAGTACTGCCTCAACCTTGGCTGGGTCCACCGCCAAGCCGTCTCCAGAGATCATATGACCTAAGAAGGTCACCTCCCTCAACCAGAACTCGCACTTGCTGTACTTGGCGTACAGCCTGCGTCGTCTCAGAGTGTCCAGAACCATCCGCAGGTGCTGTCCGTGCTGCGTCCGATCTCTAGAATAGATGAGTACATCATCTATGAAAACCACCACGAACTGGTCCAAGTACGGTCTAAACACCCGGTTCATCAGGTCCATGAAAGCAGCGGGAGCATTGGTCAGCCCAAACAGCATGACCAAAAACTCGTAGTGTCTGTACTGGGTGCGGAAAGCTGTCTTGGAGACGTCGGTCTCCCTGATCCTCAACTGGTGGTATCCAGACCTCAAGTCGATCTTGGAAAACACCGTGGCACCCCGCAATTGGTCAAACAAGTCGTCGATCCTCGGCAGCGGATATCTGTTCTTCATGGTGACCCTATTCAGCAGTCGGTAGTCCACACAAAGGCGTAAGGTCCCATCCTTCTTCTTCACAAACAGTACCGGGGCTCCCCAGGGAGACGCACTGGGCCTCACGAAACCCTTCTCCAGAAGGTCCTGCAACTGAGACTTGAGCTCTCGCACCTCAAGCGGTGCCATCCTGTATGGCGCGGTGGAGATGGGGTTGGTCCCTGGTACTAGTGAGATCTCAAACTCGATCTCACGCTCGGGCGGTAGTCCTAGTAACTCGTCTGGAAACACGTCAGGGTACTCTCTGACCACCGGGATGCTCTTGGTCTGCCACAGGGCTGGGCTCTGCCACCACACAAGCTAGGAAACCTTCACACCCCTGGCTTAGAAGTCTCGCCGCCCGAAGTGTCGAAATGCACCTGAAACCTCCGTCCACTGGCTGTCCGTGAAACTCGAAAGAAGGCAACTCCGGAATGGAGAAGACGATCTTCCTCTCAAAACAGTCCACCAAGGCGTGGTAAGCGGACAGCCAATCCATCCCCAGAATCACTCCAAAGTCCTCCATCTGTATCATAATCAGGTCAGCGGGCAGGCTATGTCCCCCGACGCTGACCTCGCAATCCGTGTACACCTCCTCAGCTACAAACAGCTGACCACTCGGACCTCTGATTATGAACGGATTCTCTAACAGTGTATAATCCTGGTCCAAACTAACTGCGAAACTGGTTGTGACAAACGAGTGCGTAGCGTCGGAATCGAAAAGCGTGTAAACGAGTCTGCCGGAAACTGAAACCATACCTGCTACCACCGATCCCGAAGCTCTGGTGTCCCTGTGTGTTAGGGCATTGATACGCCCCTCAGCTCTAGGTGCGGACGAAGCAGCCACACTCTGCGTCGGACGGGTAGGTGCTGGCCGGTACCCTCCTCACGACTGCTGTCCTCCTCCTCGCGCCTGGGAACCGCAGCCTCCTGCGCGCCCTCTAGTGCTCTGTGCGGGGAGTATCTGCTGACCTCTTGCCCTAGACGGGCAGTCCCTCCTGATGTGGCCCGGCTGGCCACACTAGTAACAGAGGGGAACCCGACTCCCGCCCTCAGTGGGTCCCTGCTGTCGACTAGACGGGGGTCCGGTGCTGGCGACTGGCCCCTGTCGAGGGCCCCCAAAGGCCACTGATGGCCCTGCAAATCGTGACGGCTCTCCTGCGGATGCCACGTGTCTCCGTTCTCGCCGGCCCTGTGAGAAGTCTGGCTGGAAGGGCCTCTTCTGCCTGCCGTCGGTGTCTCGCGCGGACGAGTTGGTCTCCTCGTAAGTCATAGTTGCCTCTACCACCCTTGAAAACGTAGGCAGCTTCAGGGGTTTGACATACCCCCGGATCGCAGGCCGGAGCCCCTCGGTGAACTTCCAAAGGCGCTCCTCCTCAGTGCTACCGCTGTCGCTGCAAAGCGGGACAGCTCCAAGAAACGCGTGCGGTACGCGCTCACAGTCATCGTCCCTTGGCGGAGAGTGTGGAACTCCAGCCTCCTCTGGTCCTGCCACGTCTGGGGAAAGTACTGCTCGCAGAAGAGGGTGACGAACTGGTCCCACGTCGGCTCGTCCCTCTCCTGTCCCCGGACCGCCCTCCACCACCTGTGTGCCGCACTCTCCAGCTGGTACGTGGCAAAGGCCACGCGGCACTCCACCGGGGGGCGAAGGGTGTTGAAGATCTTCTCTAGCTGCTCAAGCCAGTCCTCTGCCTCGGTCGGGTCCACATCCCCCTTGAAGGAGGGGGGCTTCAGCTTTCGGAACTGCCCGAAAAGCTCGAAGTGGCGCTGTAGGGGAGGTGCTGGTGCACCTCCAGGCGAAGGTGCCTCCTGCACGAAAGTATCGGAGGAAGGTGGGGGCTGCAGCGGCCCATCCCCTCCCCCGTGTCCAGCGCCGCGTCCGTCGAGTGGTCCCACAGAGGACTCCCCCTCCGCAACCCCAGGGTGAGGTGCTCGGGGCGGTGGGTGGAGCTCCTCTCGTACAATGTCTCGTATCAGCCGGGCGAGGTCCTGGGCCTGGACGCCCGGGAGTGTGGCTGGTCCACTGGGGTGTCGGCAACGGCACGCCCACCATGCCGACCTCGTCCTCGGCCGCGCCCGCGGCCCGCCTCACCAATCCCGCGACGAGGCATCTCCTGTAAGGAGACGCGAAACAAAACGGAAAAATGTCAAAACAAACGGTACCTAACGAAACTTCTAAGAGCTCATGTTAAGAGATATGTTGTGGTGGCTACTCTAGTTATAAACATGTGAATTGGTTATTCTACAGTCAGTTGATTCACTTCTCGGGACGACCTTGCTCTGATATCATCTTGTAACGACCCGGTTCCCGAGCCCCTACGAGACACGAGAACCGGACCGACTCAACTAATCCCAAGACCTAGTCGTCCAACGAGGAAGTAACCAAAAGAGCAGTAAAATAAACCACATTCAACAAGAATATAACTAACAGTAAGAAAATACAACAGCAAGGAAAGAACTACTACAGTATATACCACCACAACAGTAGAACAACATTCATAACTAAATATGAACTGTAGGTAAAGAAAAGTACAGCGGAAACAAGAACTACTCACTATAACGGAACAAAAAGAGGTACAAGAAGCAGTGGTAACTCTACTGGACCCTACTCAGCCCAGCGTCCTCTGCAGCCGATGACCGTGGCTGCTCAACACCTGGTCCTGAAAGGTAACGAGTGTAACACATCAGCAAAACGCTGAGTAGAGTGGCAACTAAAACTAAAGAAACAGTAGAGTGTACAGTAGCTGTTAAGTTCTGTTACTTTCTTTATTTAAGTCTTTCAATTATCTCACGATTTATCTATTTCTCAGATCTTTCACTTGATCTCGAATGTTCCTCGTGGGAACGATCTTGATTGCAGTCTTTTCCGAACAGTAGAAGTAGCATGTGGTGCTCTCCTGGCCGGGAGAGTCCCCCGTGGTGATCCTACTCCCAGTCAACCACCCCAAGGTCACTGACAGATGTAACGGTGACTACGGCACGTGCGGTAAAAGCACGGGTAGCTAACCCGCACTGGCACGCAGTCAGTCGTTTCCGTTAACGGGTGCGCCCAAGGCACAGCACGGAACCAGTACAGGGCAGAGCCCTCTCAGTAACAGGGGTCCAACCCCTCCACAGTAACCAAACAGGGGCCTTGCCCCTCCACAGTCTGCGCACCCTCGCCTGACTACCCTGGTTTGCTCCAGTGGGCCTAACAAGTCGGTGTGGGAGGCTAGCAGAACCCCGGGGCCCGTGGGGTAGCTAGTACCTCCCTAGACTAGTATCTCTCCTCGGTACTACGTACACGAGGGCCAGCAAGTCTGTACAGAGTGGCCAGTCCTAACCCCCGGGTCCCTGGGGCGGCTAGCTCAGCTCTACACTAAACAGGGGGACAGTCGCTCTCCTTGGTACTCCATACTCAAGGGCCAGCTCACTTCCCCAATTCTATTCCATTCACTTTCCAGGAGTTCTACTCCTACTTCCCCGTAGGGTTCCAGCTCAGAACGTCTAAGTTCCACCTTCCAGTTTCACGTTATCACAATCCATTTTCTCAAACACGTTTATTTATTCAACAGGCAGCTGTTAACTCAATTACAGGCAGCTATTTGTTCCTTTCCATTTTTCCAAGACTGCAGTATTCATCTGTTCCACTAGTTTTCCCGTCCTAGGATTCATGCCGTATCTTAGGATCTATCATACAATCTAGTTTTCCAGCCCTAGGATTCATGCAACACCTAGGATCTATCATTCAATCTGTTTTTCATTAATAGGATTCATGCAATGTCCTAGGTTCTATTTATGATTCCACAATTTAACAGGTTATACTTAAAAACCACTCTACCAGGTACGACGGGAGTAATGGGGGCGTGATCGAGAATCCCGTGTGCCTCCGCGACCCCCAAGACTGCAACGGAACGAGGTCCTATCACAAGGATCAAACACAAGGAGTGTCTCAAAACAGTGTATAGCTACTGTAGACGGGTAGAGGATTTAATTCCGGAAAGAACGCAACTCGAAACGCAGAAAACGAAACCTGAACGGGCCCTCAACGAGTCGAAAACGACGACACTGTGCAAAATCAAACTTCTGGAACTTCTTCCAGACATCTTAAAAAGTGGATCAGAGAATTACCTTGTTCTGCGTGGTTTCTTAGACGTCCAGAAGCCTGCAGGGACGTCTGGCCTAGTTCCCAGACGTCCGATGGTCACCCCGGACGTCTGGAGGTCGCTCCCGCCGTCTGGTACTACAGCTAGACGTCTGATTCTGGAAATGTTTCCAGAATCAGGTCGCGACTCGCCCTCCGCTCACGACGCCGCGCCTTGTCGCACCTCGTGCGCCTGCTGCTCGGACCGCAGCAGTCCCCCCCTCGCGTCACCCCGCGCCCGCTGCGCTCCCCGCCGGCCGGCCCTGGCAGCCCCGGCGAGCTCGCCCTCACGGCTGAGCACCGCTCTCGCACGCAGCACCTCCTCCGCACTCACTACGGCGGCCACTGCCGTTGCAACCTCGCGCTCGCTCTCGCTCTCACTGGCTGAAGGAGAAGAGGAAGGAGGCGGTGGTGACGGAAGAGCGCGTGGCCTTTTAAGGCCGCGCGAGGAGGAGAGAGAAGGAGCGCGGCAGGGGAATCTGCAGCCGCAGGAGGAAGGAATAAGCGAATATGCGGGTCTGCGCGCTCAGGCGCGCAGACGACCCGTACGTGTCAAAGATAACAGATTTCCAGACGTTTGGCAACGATCCCAGACGTCTGATACGACGTCTGGTCGGACGTCTGGCCCACCTCCCAGACGTCCTAAAAGACGTCTGGGGCACGCGTTCATAATACTTGCGGAACTCCGTGTAGACGTATCACGTCGCGGATATCCCTCTCTGCCAACTGTGCTGGTCCCAAGGTGACTCGGATCGGCAAGAAACGCGCCGTCTTCGTCAATCTGTCAACGATTACCCAGACTGTGTCATGTCCTTGCTGGGTAACAGGTAAGCCCACCACCAAGTCCATGGTGAAGCTCTCCCATTTCCACTCTGGCATTGGAAGTGGCTGCAGCGGTCCTGTAGGCCTCTAATGCTCGGCTTTCACTTGCTGGCACACTAAACACTGCTGCACGAATTCACCCACATCTCGCTTCATCCCCCTCCACCAAAAGTCGTGTCTCAAGTCATGGTACATCTTCGTGTTTCCGGGATGTGTGGTGAATCTGGAACCGTGTGCCTCAATCAGGAGCTCTCTCAACAGCTCCTCGTCTCTGGGAACGCACAAACGTCCCCTCATGCGCAGCACCTGGTCTGTAAAAGAGAAGTCTCCAGGGTCTCCTGACAGTACTCTGTCACGCAAGGACTGCAAGTACGGGTCGGCCATCTGTCCTGTTATGATGCGATCTATCATCTCTGGCCTCGTCTGTCTCATCACAGTCACTGCCTCACAGTGCCCCCGTAACTCTAGGGGTTGCCAACTGCTCATCTCCTCCAAAAGGCTCCAACTCTGCACCTGTAAACTGGCCAAGTGTGTGGGCGCCTTTCGGCTCAAGGCGTCAGCCACCACGTTGGCCTTTCCCGGGTGGTAGGAAATACTGCAGTCATAGTCCTTCAGGAGCTCCAACCAACGTCTCTGTCTCATGTTGAGTTCCTTCTGATCAAACAGGTATCTGAGGCTCTTGTGATCTTTGAAAATCTCGAAGGTCTCACCGTACAAGTAGTGCCTCCAGGTCTTCAGAGTGAAGACAACAGCTGCCAACTCTAGGTTGTGGGTAGGGTAGTTATGCTCATAGGGCTTCAGTTGCCGCGAAGCGTAAGCAACAACGTGTCCCTCTGCATGAGCACACCCCCTAACCCCTGCAAAGAGGCATCAGTGTACACAACGAACCTGCCACTACTGTCTGGGATGGTGAGCGTGGGAGCCGAAGTCAGCCTCTCCTTTAGCTCCTGAAAACACGCCTCACAAGCGTTTGTCCAAGTGAAGGGTGAAACGCTGGCTTCGAGAGATAACCGGGTTTTATTGTTATAGCGTTGTAGTATAGCCAGTTATTGCCATCATTTCAAATATATAAATTTTTTACTCGGAAAATAAAAGAGTTCCCGAGGTCGAACTCAGGGAGCAAGTTGTATTCTAGGGGTACAAGTTTCTTTTACAAAAATAAAGAAAGAGAGAGAAAGAATTTGTTGTCTTTTCTTCTTTTCTCTTTGCTTCTCCTCGTCTCAGATCTTCTGTTATCTTCTTCTTCTTTATCTGCAGTGGTGATGTTCTTCTTCTTCTTTCAGCTGTTCCTGCTCTTCCTTTTTCATCTGTAGAGCGGTCCTGTTCTTCTTCTTTTCCTTTCTTTCTTCTTTTCCTTTCTTCAGATCTTCTTCTCGTGCTCTTCTTCTTTCAGTTCTTCCCTTGTTCTTTTGTGTTCTCCTCTGCCTCGCCTTCTTCTGTTGTTCTTCAGATCTCCTTCTTTCTTCTTTTCTTTTTCCTGTCAGGACGTCGTCTCTCCTTCTTTCTTCTTTTCCCTTCAGGACGTCGTCTGATTTTCCAATCAGACGACTTAAACCGCTTGTTGCTACAGTGTCTCCCTCAGCTTCCTCCTTCTTCCGCGGTCCTTCTTCTTCACCTGTGCCTGCACACTTCAGAGTTTACGTCAGAGGGCAAAACCTACTCTACCCCCCGCCCCTCCGTCTCTCTCTCACAGAAACCGCTCATAGGATAGCTCTCCCAGAGCTGCCGGGTAGCCGGGTACGGGTAGCGCCCGGGTCCAGGCCCACCGGCGTGCGTGGTGGGCGAGGAGTGCAGGTCAGTCTAAGTCGGGTCGGGTCAGGTCCGCGGGCGTGAGCGCAGACGAGACCGGGTAACCGGGCGGGTGAAGGGGACCTCACCCCGTGTGCTGAGGCAGTAAGCCTCCAGCACTTTTTCGCTTTATACCGCTGCGCCTCTTCAGAGTTTTCCGAGGTGGGACTAAATGTCCCACCCCAATTGAGCGCCTGCAGCGGAGAAAGCAGCGGGCGATCGCGGCTTCACGCGAGGCCTTCGCCCCAGCTGCGAGCCTGATGCTTTGTCGAAATGCCTCGCAAGGCCTGGGAGTCGAATCTGGGCGTGGCGCGCCTGCAGCTGCAGGCGGAAGCAGCTCCTTCTGCACGGCAATGGCGGCGGAGGTCGGGTGACCTGTTCACAGCAAAACGGCCTCTCGGCCTAATCAGAAGGTGCCGGGAGCTTCGCCAGAGTGCGGCGAAGCTCGTGTGGGTGGTGGCGAGGCGTGGGGCGGCATGCAAGGGCTGCCCTAGGTCGGACTGTGGGTCGGAAGATGGGTTTGTTCGGTGGGGTTGCAGAGGGTGATGTGGGGGAAGTGGAAGGGCGGGGGTTGATCAGGGTGAGGGGGCGGAGGTTCTGCGGTGGTCGGCGATCCGTGTGGGTTGCTGGGGTGATGGGAGCGGCTCGCCGGAGGATGGCCGGAGGCGGAGAAGGTGAGGGTGAACAGGAGCGGTCGAGGGTTTAATCAAATAAAAGACAGTGAGGAAAAGAAAGAGGGGGAGATGGGGAGGAGTTCTGACCTAGCTACGGAGACGAAAGGGGCCGGAGCAGGGCGACAGTCGTATCGACTGTCGCCGGAGAAGAAGATGCCCAGGGGAAGGGGCGGCGGCGAGCAGAGAGCCGGAGAGGCGCCAGCTGGGTGCGGCGTGGCGCGGGAAGAGCAGGGGAAGAAGTCTCTGTTGCTGGCATTGCGGCAGAGCGAAGAGGAGGAGGAGGAGGAACCACCGGAGCTGGTGGGCGTCTGCCGGAGTGAGAGGAGAGGAAAGTTGGGGGTTTTCTCCGTCAGATCCGAGCTGGGAAGAACGGTGGAGCGACGGGGGTATTTATAGGGACCGAATCAGGGAGGAAGGCGGAGGGAGACGACGTGTCTCCCTCGCCGGAGGACGCCGGAGATGGAAACCCATACCGTCCGTGCGTTCGCACGGCCGGTATGGTGGGTTACAGCGACCAAGGGGGTGTCCCTGCGACGGCTGACGACGCAGGGTACCCCCGGTTTACTTGCCAGGCTCTCCCCCTCACCCTGCGCAGCGCCATGCTTCGCGCAAGGTCGCCGGAGCATGGTGCTGGCAGGTTTTGCAGGGGGGACCTGAACGCAAAGAACGAAGGAGAGTTAGGGGCCAAAATGCGAGGGTTCAAAAGTTGAGGGCCAAAAAAGTAAATATATGAGGACCAAAGTGTAAAGTTGGTCAAGGAGGTTTCTTCTTAGGCTCAAGTTTTTATACATGACTAATTAGGACCTAAGGAATCTGATGGTGAATTTCATTTCTATATTAAACCTTGTTTGACCGGTCAATTTATGCGAAAACCTAAATTAAGTTATTAATTGGGCATGGTTCTCAATGTAGGTCAAAATGGGTTCTGAAGGCCAAATTGAAGGTTATAAACCCTAGAGATTATTTTTATATGAATTTTAGAGGGTTTATTCTATTTTTACTTTGCCTCGAACCTCGTGAATTGAAGTGGGTTGTTTTAGGGTTACAGATTATCATTTAGTTTCTTGGAATTGCTGTAGCCCTTGCTAGATCATCTCATCCCACTTTTATTCTTATTGAGTTGCTTTGACCTATGTTTGGGCCCTGAATTACCCTGTATGCAGATTATATTGGTAAAATTGCATTTTTACCCCTTATGACTTGTTTTCTCCTTAAACTCAGAATTCTCTGAGTTAAGCCTTTCCTTGAGTTATGTAGGAGCTTTTATCCTTTGTATTAGGTCAAAATGAGCTAGTTATGGCTCAGGATGAGGTTCTCATCATACCCCCATGCCTAGCTTTTGCTAGTCCCTTAGCAAAAACTTAAGGTTTCAACCCTTGTTCTAGACCATGAAGTTTTTAATAGTTTTAGATAAGTGCCTTTTTTATTTGAGCATAGATTAGGTTAGAATGCTGACCATAGGCCTAAAAGGTACTCTAGTACCAATCAAGATCCAAATCTGTCTAGCCTTAGCCTCAGTCTTTAGCAAAGGTTTTTAAGGTCCACAAGAACTAACCTAAGGTTTATTGGACTTTGTGGTTAAAGCACCCGTGCTTGAAATGATTTTAGCCCTGGCTCAGTTCGCAGTGCGTTTTGTAAGAGAGAGATAGAAAGTTTTTCTGTTTGGAGAGTTTTCTCTCTCTTTTTCTTTTTAGTTCTAGCCTAGGATTGGCTTTTCAACACGGTCTGTATCAGATTCCTTGCTCCCATCATCAATCCTCAAGGGTTCCTGGCGATCGATGCTTCGAGATAGCACCGCCCATGGCAACCCCCGGAACCCTGGCTATTGAGATTTCGAGATAATCCCATCCATGGTGTTCCGTGGCCGAATCCAGACCCTGGCAATTGACACTTCGAGATAATGCCATCCATGGAATCTGAACCAGCAGAGTGCTTACATGCCCCCAGTAGGATATGTAAATATCCTAAGAGACAAGCACCGAGGAGATGATATTTTGTTACGCATCTTCGAGGGGATTTCCGGCCTCTCCGCGCTGGGAACTCGTCCAAATCAACTTGTGTTGATCGGCCGCTCCTATTCTAGGTGTTCTTTTCAGAATTTTGCGACGCTTCTGCGTGATTCTGAATTTTACGCTTACTGAACCAGGCTGTGTGTGAGGTTAGGGTGCTTAGGTTACTGAGTCCCGTAAACCAAAAATTAGTTAACGAGGCCAAATACTCCCTAAGCCTTAGACCTAATACTTCAGCTTTTCATTTTCCTCAACCTCTTGAGGAGTGTCCAGATCTTAATGGGTACTAAGAGTCTATTCAAGAATGCCTAAGGTTTGCATTCTTACTAATCTCATTGTGCACTTTTCAGTTATTTTCTTGAATGAGGTCTAGAACTTAGGTTAATTCCTTAGTTCCTTACTAATGACTATCACCTTTTCTCATAATTTTGTGCTCCTTTTTCATTTTGTTTCTTTTCTCCTTCACAAAATTTCCTTCTCCTTTTATTCTTTTTCGAAAATTTTTTTAATTTTTATGGTGTTTTTGGCATATGTGAATTTTTTTTGTTTGAAACCTTTTCTTACAAGTTTTGCACTTTCATACCCCCCCATGCCTAAGATTTGCAATGTCCTCATTGTAACCTAGGGGGTTTTTATTTAACTTAGTTCATTCCTTAAGACAGAAATTTGGATGAGTGAATGGGTCGGGGTGACTGTTGCGGACGATTTCTAATCTCAGATGCAAGCACCTGAGGTGGAGTCGGCTGTCTTAAAGTGTGAACTTCAAGTGCAAAAAGGTGTCAGAACAAGTTTCAGGTTTTCAAAGAGAATGACGGGCTGCCTCCCGTTAAGCGCTGAGTTTTACGCCATCGGCTGGGCGCAATAAGCTCAAGGGGAAAGGAGGATATAAGATGCTTCAGCCAAATCAGTAGAAGTTACATCAATGAACGGCTTGAGTCTCTGACCGTTCACGATGAAAGGTTCAGAATCGTGGCTGAGTGGACTGATTTCGATTGCTTCATTTCCAAAAACCTGTCGGACCAAATACCAATGGGCGGCCTTGTCCATAAGAGAAAAGGAGAACATTTTCATGAGAAGAATATCCCGATTTTGCGCATCTGATCCAAAAGTGTGGGCCAGATGCTTTAGCTGTTTGATGTGCTGGAAGGGATCTTCAGAATTAAGCCCATGGAATTTAGGTATAGCATGAATCATGTTGGGCTTTAATTCGGAATCAGGTCCTCCAGTCGGGATTCTGACTCGAGGCTCAATGGCCACCGCAGCAGGATTGTAGTGGTCCCGCATCATAGGACGCTGTGGTGGGTGCATGAAGTTTTGGAAGAGGTCATTGAGTCGCTGGAGCTGGTGTTCCAGATTATTTACTTCCTCAACTGGCTGAGCCTTGATGGGGGAAGAAGAAGAACTTGGTTCTGAATCAGAAGAGAGAATAATGTGAGGGTGTTGCTGCACAAACACGGGCGTCGAGGCTTGGCCTTGACGAGAGCGAATTTCTAAAGGAGGTCTTAAGGGTGGTCTTAAGGACCTCCTTCCGTACATGCACTGTTGGAAGAGGTAAGTTTAGAAGGTGCTGGACCCAATCAAGACACCCAAAAATGTGTTGGGTGATTATAGAGGTGCGGGGAAGATGGACCCCTTGATCAGAAAGATCGTCCACCTGAGAATTACCTGGGCAGCCAGAGAGGGAGAGTCCCGCGAAGACCCCTACACGGTAGAGCGTCCCCACGGGTTACAGGGTTTCCCCCACCCGACCTCTCTTGTCACTGCGGTTCCAGGTAGACCAGAATGGGGATCTTGACCTCTTAAGTCTATCAATTTTAAGATCAGGGTGCTTAAGGTTTCACTTGAACTTTAGTCTTTTAAGTGCAAAGAGTGACCTAATTTAAGGTTGGTTGACCCAAGGGGTCAACTTTACCTCTTGTTTTCTTTGAGAGCTTTTAGGTCTTGTCTTTTAGGGTTCAAGTGTTTAGAGAGCCAATTGTTTTAGGTTTTCTTTTGAATAGGTATTTTCAATCAATGGTTTAGGCACACTTCTTTTGGATTTTCTCCATTCTTGATTTAAGTAGTGTGTCTCTAAAACCCTAATGTTGAATCTTATGTTGGCTCTACTTGGTCCAGTTAGTTCTTTGTTGGGTAATTAGGGCTCAAGCAAGAATGTGTTAGCCCTTAAATACCCTTAATAGTGTGCAGGACTAATGAGTTGAAAACATGCAACTCTTTATGGTTACTAAGTATGGAAGATAGGTTAGCCCTATATTGCTTGTTCTTTTCTTTTCTTCCTCTTTAGAGTTTAGGGGTTAATAGCGAGAGGAAAAATTTACCTGTCCTCGGAGTGGTTGTCGTGCGGTTGCTTGTCTTCTTGATTTCCTGTAGTTTTCTGCACAAAAGAGAGGAGATTATCAGAAATTAAAAAAGAAACAGCAATGTTTACCTCTAGAATAGCCGTTGCTCCCCGGCAACGGCGCCAAAATGAAACGCTGGCTTCGAGAGATAACCGGGTTTTATTGTTATAGCGTTGTAGTATAGCCAGTTATTGCCATCATTTCAAATATATAAATTTTTTACTCGGAAAATAAAAGAGTTCCCGAGGTCGAACTCAGGGAGCAAGTTGTATTCTAGGGGTACAAGTTTCTTTTACAAAAATAAAGAAAGAGAGAGAAAGAATTTGTTGTCTTTTCTTCTTTTCTCTTTGCTTCTCCTCGTCTCAGATCTTCTGTTATCTTCTTCTTCTTTATCTGCAGTGGTGATGTTCTTCTTCTTCTTTCAGCTGTTCCTGCTCTTCCTTTTTCTTCTGCAGAGCGGTCCTGTTCTTCTTCTTTTCCTTTCTTTCTTCTTTTCCTTTCTTCAGATCTTCTTCTCGTGCTCTTCTTCTTTCAGTTCTTCCCTTGTTCTTTTGTGTTCTCCTCTGCCTCGCCTTCTTCTGTTGTTCTTCAGATCTCCTTCTTTCTTCTTTTCTTTTTCCTGTCAGGACGTCGTCTCTCCTTCTTTCTTCTTTTCCCTTCAGGACGTCGTCTGATTTTCCAATCAGACGACTTAAATCGCTTGTTGCTACAGTGTCTCCCTCAGCTTCCTCCTTCTTCCGCGGTCCTTCTTCTTCACCTGTGCCTGCACACTTCGGAGTTTACATCAGAGGGCAAAACCTACTCTACCCCCCGCCCCTCCGTCTCTCTCTCACAGAAATCGCTCATAGGATAGCTCTCCCAGAGCTGCCGGGTAGCCGGGTACGGGTAGCGCCCGGGTCCAGGCCCACCGGCGTGCGTGGTGGGCGAGGAGTGCAGGTCAGTCTAAGTCGGGTCGGGTCAGGTCCGCGGGGCGTGAGCGCGGACGAGACCGGGTAACCGGGCGGGTGAAGGGGACCTCACCCCGTGTGTTGAGGCAGTAAGCCTCCAGCACTTTTTCGCTTTATACCGCTGCGCCTCTTCAGAGTTTTCCGAGGTGGGACTAAATGTCCCACCCCAATTGAGCACCCGCAGCGGAGAAAGCAGCGGGCGATCGCGGCTTCACGCGAGGCCTTCGCCCCAGCTGCGAGCCTGATGCTTTGTCGAAATGCCTCGCAAGGCCTGGGAGTCGAATCTGGGCGTGGCGCGCCTGCAGCTGCAGGCGGAAGCAGCTCCTTCTGCACGGCAATGGCGGCGGAGGTCGGGTGACCTGTTCACAGCAAAACGGCCTCTCGGCCTAATCAGAAGGTGCCGGGAGCTTCGCCAGAGTGCGGCGAAGCTCGTGTGGGTGGTGGCGAGGCGTGGGGCGGCGTGCAAGGGCTGCCCTAGGTCGGACTGTGGGTCGGAAGATGGGTTTGTTCGGTGGGGTTGCAGAGGGTGATGTGGGGGAAGTGGAAGGGCGGGGGTTGATCAGGGTGAGGAGGCGGAGGTTCTGCGGTGGTTGGCGAGCTGTGTGGGTTGCTGGGGTGATGGGAGCGGCTCGCCGGAGGATGGGCGGAGGCGGAGAAGGTGAGGGTGAACAGGAGCGGTCGAGGGTTTAATCAAATAAAAGACAGTGAGGAAAAGAAAGAGGGGGAGATGGGGAGGAGTTCTGACCTAGCTACGGAGATGAAAGGGGCCGGAGCAGGGCGACAGTCGTATCGACTGTCGCCGGAGAAGAAGATGCCCAGGGGAAGGGGCGGCGGCGAGCAGAGAGCCGGAGAGGCGCCAGCTGGGTGCGGCGTGGCGCGGGAAGAGCAGGGGAAGAAGTCTCTGCTGCTGGTATTGCGGCAGAGCGAAGAGGAGGTGGAGGAACCGCCGGAGCTGGTGGGCGTCTGCCGGAGTGAGAGGAGAGGAAAGTTGGGGGTTTTCTCCGTCAGATCCGAGCTGGGAAGAACGGTGGAGTGACGGGGGTATTTATAGGGACCGAATCAGGGAGGAAGGCGGAGGGAGACGACGTGTCTCCCTCGCCGGAGGACGCCGGAGATGGAAACCCATACCGTCCGTGCGTTCGCACGGCCGGTATGGTGGGTTACAGCGACCAGGGGGGTGTCCCTGCGACGGCTGACGACGCAGGGCACCCCCGGTTTACTTGCCAGGCTCTCCCCCTCACCCTGCGCGGCGCCATGCTTCGCGCAAGGTCGCCGGAGCATGGTGCTGGCAGGTTTTGCAGGGGGGACCTGAACGCAAAGAACGAAGGAGAGTTAGGGGCCAAAATGCGAGGGTTCAAAAGTTGAGGGCCAAAAAAGTAAATATATGAGGACCAAAGTGTAAAGTTGGTCAAGGAGGTTTCTTCTTAGGCTCAAGTTTTTATACATGACTAATTAGGACCTAAGGAATCTGATGGTGAATTTCATTTCTATATTAAACCTTGTTTGACCGATCAATTTATGCGAAAACCCAAATTAAGTTATTAATTGGGCATGGTTCTCAATGTAGGTCAAAATGGGTTCTGAAGGCCAAATTGAAGGTTCTAAACCCTAGAGATTATTTTTCTATGAATTTTAGAGGGTTTATTCTATTTTTACTTTGCCTCGAACCTCGTGAATTGAAGTGGGTTGTTTTAGGGTTACAGATTATCATTTAGTTTCTTGGAATTGCTGTAGCCCTTGCTAGATCATCTCATCCCACTTTTATTCTTATTAAGTTGCTTTGACCTATGTTTGGGCCCTGAATTACCCTGTATGCAGATTATACTGGTAAAATTGCATTTTTACCCCTTATGACTTGTTTTCTCCTTAAACTCAGAATTCTCTGAGTTAAGCCTTTCCTTGAGTTATGTATGAGCTTTTATCCTTTGTATTAGGTCAAAATGAGCTAGTTATGGCTCATGGAACGTGGGTTTTTTCACCGGGTTTGTTATAACATTGTAGTAAAGCCGGTTATTACCAACATTTCAAATATAAATTTTTTACTCGGAAAAATAAAAGAGTTCCCGAGGTCGAACTCAGGGAGCAAGTTGTATTCTAGAGATATACATGTTTCTTTTACAAAAATAAAGAGAGAGAGAGAATTTGTTGTTCTCTTTGTTCTGCAGAGGGGGGTGCTCTTCTTTCTCTCTTTCTTTAGATCTCCTTCTTTCTCTCTGTTCAGGTGATATTCTTCTCTTGCAATGGTGGTGCTCTTCTTCTTCTTCCTGTTGTTCTTCCGTTGGTGATGTTCTTCTTTCTTCAGAGCTCCTTGTTCTTCTTCTTCTTTGGTTTTCTGCCTTGACCTCTCTTCTTCTTCTTTTGCGTTGGCCGTTGCTCTTCCTTCTTCTTCAGCCTGTCTTCTTTCCTGCTCTGGCTGCTGACCTTCCGTCGTCTGCCCCGGTGCTGAGACGACTTAACGATGCCTTTGCTACAGTGCAGCTCCTTCTTCTTCAGCGGGTCTGCTTCTTCTTCTTTGGCCTGCACACTTCAGAGTTTTTCGTCAAGAGGCAAAACCTACTCTACCCTCCCTCCCCCGCGTCTCTCTTTCTCTCTGAAACCACTCTTGGGAAAGCTCTCCCAGAGCTACCGGGTAATCGGGTTCGGGTCACGCCCGGGTCCAGGCCCACCGGCGTGCGGTGGTGGGCGAGGAGTGCAGGTCGGTTTAATCGGGTCGGGCCAGGTCCGCGGAGCGTGGTCACGGACGAGGCCGGGTCGGGTGAGAGGGACCTCACCCCGTGGTCAGGAGGCAGACAGCATAAGGCACTTTTTGCCTTTATGCGTCCGCGCGCCTCCGAGAAGTTCCGAGGTGGGACTAAATGTCCCACCCCAATTGAGCGCCCGTCGCAGAGGGAGCAGTGGGCGATTGTGTCTTCACGCGCGGCCTTCGCTCCATCTGCGAGCCTGGGACGTTTCGCCGAGACTCCCCGTGCAACCTGGGAGTCGAACCTGGGCGAAGGCGTGCCTGCACCTGCAGGTGAAGCAGCTCTGCCTGCTCAGTAATGGCGACGGCGGGCGAGTCACCTGGTCACAGAAGAACGGCCTCTCGGCCAAATCAGACAGGCGGGGGACCTTCGCCGTGGCACGGCGAAGGTGGTCAGGGGGTCTGCAGGGGGCGTGATGGAGCCAACAGGTCGTCCTGGGTCAAACTGTGAGCGAAGAAGTGGGTGTGTTCGGTGGATCTGTAGAGGGCGTTTGGCGGGAAGTGGAGGGGCGGAAGGGGATCAGGGTGAGGAGGCGGAGATTCTGCGGTGGTCGGCGAGCCGTGTGGGTCGCTGAGGTGATGGGAGCGGCTCGTCGGAGGGTGGTCGGAGGCGGAGAGGGTGAGGGTGAACAGGAGTGGTCGAGGGTTTAATCAACTAAGAGACAGTGAGGAAAAGAAAGAGGGGGAGGTGGGGAGGAGTTCTGACCTAGCTATGGAGACGAAAGGGGTCGAGACAGGGCGACAGTCGTATCGACTGTCGCCGGAGAAGAAGATGCCCAGGGGGAGGGGCGGCGGCGAGCAGAGGGCTGGAGAGGCGCCAGCTGGGTACGGCGTGGCGCAGGAAGAGCAGGGGAGGAGGTCTCTGCTGCTGGTATTACGGCAGAGCGAAGAGGAGGAGGGGGAGGAAACCGCCGGAGCTGGTGAGCGTCTGCCGGAGAAAGAAGAGAAGACAGTTGGGGATTTTCTCCGTCAGATCCAGGCTGCCCTCGTCGGTGGAGCGGCGGGGGGTATTTATAGGGATGAAGCAGGGAGGAAGGCGGAGGGAGACGACGTGTCTCCCTCGCCGGAGAATGGTCGGAACATGAACCCATACCGTCCGTGCGTTCGCACGGCCGGTATGGTGGCCTACAATGACCAGGGGGGTGCTCCTGCGACGGCTGACGACGCAGGGCACCCCCGGTTTACTTGCCAGGTCCCTCACCTCACCCTGCGCGGCGCCATGCTCCGCGCAAGGTCGCCGGAGCATGGTGCTGGCAGGGTTTTGCAGGAGGGACCTGATTGCAAAGAACGAAGGAGAGTTAGGGGCCAAAATGCGAGGGTTCAAAAGTTGAGGGCCAAAGAGTAAATATATGAGGACCAAAGTGTGAAGTCGGTCAAGGAGGTTTCTTCTTAGGCTCAAGTTTTTATACATGACTAATTAGGACCTAAGGAATCTGATGGTGAATTTTATTTTCATATTAAACCTTGTTTGACCGGTCAATTTGCGCAAAAACCCAAATTAAGTTATTAATTGGGCATGGTTCTCAATGTAGGTCAAAATGGGTTCTAAAGGCCAAATTGAAGGTTCTAAACCCTAGAGATTATTTTTCTATGAATTTTAGAGGGTTTATTCTATTTTTACTTTGCCTCGAACCTTGTGAATTGAAGTGGGTTGTTTTAGGGTTACAGATTATCATTTGGTTCCTTGGAAGTGCTGTAGCCCTTGCTAGATCATCTCATCCCACTTTTATTCTTATTAAGCTGTTTTGACCTGTGTTTGGTCCCTGAATTACCCTGTATGCAGTTTATACTGGTAAAATTGCACTTTTACCCCTTATGACTGGTTTTCTTCTCAAACTCAGAATTCTCTGAGTTAAGCTTTTCCTTGAGATATGTAGGAGCTTTTATCCTTTGTATTGGGTCAAAATGAGCTAGTTATGGCTCATGATGAGGTTCTCATCAGCTCATGATGAGGTTCTCATCAAAGGGCATGTCTTTTTGGGTCAACTGTGTCATAGGACGTGTAATCTGTGAAAAGCCCCTGATAAATCGCCTGTAGTAGCCTACCAGTCCCAAGAAACTGTGAATCTCAGTAACCGTGCGCGGTCTCTCCTACCTGAGCACTGCCTCGACCTTGGCTGGGTCCATAGCCAAGCCATCCCTAAAGATCACATGACCTAAGAAGGTCACCTCCCTCAACCAGAACTCGCACTTGCTGTATTTGGCGTACAGCCTATGTCGTCTCAGTGTGTCCAGAACCATCCGCAAGTGCTGTCCGTGCTGTGTCTGATCTCAAGAATAGATGAGCACATCATCAATGAATACCACCACAAACTGGTCCAAGTACGGTCTAAACACCCGGTTCATCAAGTCTATGAAGGTAGCGGGGGCATTGGTCAGGCCAAACGGCATGACCAGAAACTCGTAGTGTCCGTACCGGATGCGGAAAGTTGTCTTGGAGACGTCTACCTCCTTGATCCTCAACTGGTGGTATCCATACCTCAGGTCGATCTTGGAGAATACCGTGGCACCTTGCAGCTGGTCAAACAAGTCATCGATCCTCGGCAGCGGATATCTGTTCTTGATGGTGACCCTATTCAGCTGTCGGTAGTCCAAACAAAGGCGTAGGGTACCATCCTTCTTCTTTACAAACAGTACCGGGGCTCCCCAGGGAGACGCGTTGGGCCTCACAAAGCCCTTCTCCAAAAGATCCTGCAACTGAGACTTGAGGTCTTGCAGCTCAAGTGGTGCCATCCTGTACGGTGCGGTGGAGATGGGGCTGGTCCCTGGTACTAGTGAGATCTCAAACTCGATCTCACGCTCGGGCGGTAGTCCTAGCAACTCGTCTGGGAACACGTCGGGGTACTCTCTGACCACCGAGATACTCTGGAAGTCTGCCACAGGGCTGGGTTCTGCCACCACACAAGCTAGGAAGCCCTCACACCCCTGGCTCAAAAGTCTCGCCTCTCGAAGTGCAGAAATGTACCTGAAGCCTCCGTCCACTAGCTGACCGTGGAACTCGAAAGAAGGCAACTCTGGTATGGAGAAGATGATCTTTCTCTCAAAACAGTCCACCAAGGCGTGGTAAGCGGATAGCCAGTCCATCCCCAGAATTACGCTAAAGTCCTCCATCTGTATCATAATCAGGTCAGCGGAAAGGCTGTGTCCCCCAACACTGACCTCGCAACCTGTGTATACCTCCTCAGCTACAAACAGCTGACCACTCGGACCTTTGATCACGAACGGATCCTCTAACAGCACACAATCCTGCCCCAGATTAACCGCGAAACTGGCGGCGACAAATGAGTGCGTAGAGCCGGAATCGAAAAGCGTGTAAATAAGTCTGCTGGAAACTGAAACCATACCTGCCACCACTGATCTCGAAGCTCTGGCATCCCTGTGTGTCAGGGCGTTGATACGCCCCTCAGCCCTAGGTGCGGACAAAGCAGCCACACTCTACATTGGATGGTTAGCTGCTCGCCAGTACCCTCCTCGTGACAGCTGTCCTCCTCCTTGCGCCTGGAAACCGCGGCCTCCTGCTCGCCCTCCAGTGCTCGGCGAGGGAAGCATCTGCTGACCTCCTGCCCTAGACGGGCAGTCCCTCTTGATGTGGCCTGGCTGGTCACACTGGTAGCAGAGGGGAACCCGACTCCCGCCCTCAGTGGGTCCCTACTGTCGGCTAGGCGGGGGTTTGGTGCTAGCAACTGGCCCCTGTCAAGGGCCCCCAAAGGCCACTGATGGCCCTGCAAAATGTGACGGCTCTCCTGCGGGCGTCACGTGTCTCCTCTCTCGCCGGCCCTGTGAAAAGTCTGCCTGATAGGGCCTCTTCCGCCCGCTGTCAGTATCTCGCATGGACGGGTTTGTCTCTTCGTAGGTCATAGCTGCCTCCACCACCCTCGAGAACGTAGGCAGCTTCAGGGGTTTGACATACCCCCGAATCGCAGGTCGGAGCCCCTCGGTGAAACTCCAAAGGCGCTCCTCCTCATGGCTACTGCTGTCGCTGCGAAGAGGGACAGCTCCAGAAAACGCGTGCGGTACGCGCCCACGGTCATCGTCCCCTGGCGGAGAGTGTGGAACTCCCGCCTCCTCTGGTCCTGCCACGTTTGGGGAAAGTACTACTCGCAGAAGAGGGTGACGAATTGGTCCCAGGTCAGCTCCTCCCTCTCCTGTCCCCTGACCGCCCTCCACCACCTGCGTGCCGCACTTTCCAGCTGGTACGTGGCAAAGGCCACGCGGCACTCCACTGGGGGGCGAAGGGTGTCAAAAACCTTCTCGATCTGCTCGAGCCAGTCCTTCGCCTCGGTCGGGTCCTCATCCCCCTTGAAGGAGGGGGGCTTCAGCTTCCGGAACTATCCGAAAAGCTCGAAGTGGCGCTGCAGTGGAGATGCTGGTGCAGCTCCAGGTAAGGAAGCCTCGTGCATAGAAGTGTCGGAGGAAGGTGGGGCCCATCCCCTGCCCCGTGTCCAGCTCCACGTCCATCGCATGGTCCCACAGAGGACTCCCCCTCCGCAGCCCCAGGGAGAGGCACTCGTGGCGGCGGGTGGAGCTCCTCTCGCACTATGTCCCGTATTAGCTGGGCAAGGTCCTGGGCCTGAATGCCTGGGAGCAGTGGCTGGTCCATTGAAACGTCGACCTCAACACGCCCACCCCTCCGACCTCATCCTCGGCCACGCCCACGGCCCGCCTCGCTAGTCCCGCGTCGAGGCATCTCTTGCAAGGAGACGCGAAATAGAACGGAAATACGTCAATATATAAAACGATATCTGTTACGACCGCAGCTTCAAAACGTCTTTTAAGACGTCTGGGAGATGGCCCAAACGTCTGGGACACCTTCCAGACGTCTGGGATTTAATTTCCGCGGCACGGAGGATTTCGTCTGCACACCTATGCGCGCAGACCTGCAGATGCGCTCCTTTTTCCCTCTCCTCCACAGGCGCTGCCCCCTCTGTCTCGCTCTCTCTCTCTCTCTCTCTCTCCCCACGCGGCTTTAAAAAGCCACGCCCTCTCCCTCACTCTCATCACCTCCGCTCCCTCCCTCTTCTCCTTCCAGCCGGTGCGCAAGTGCGAGCGTGAGCGAGCGGCGGCAGCGACAGCCGCAGTGGGTGCGGGAGGAGGTGCTGCGCGAGGGAGGAGGCGTCGGCCGGGAGGGCTCGAGCCGGCCGGCGGGGGCGCAGCGGGCGCGGAGTGACGCGGGAGGCCTGCTGCAGCTCGAGCAGCAGGCCGACGAGGCGAGGCCATGCGTCGCGGGCGGAGGGCGAGTTGCACTCTGATTCTGGAAGTTTTTCCAAAATCAGACGTCTAGGTTTCCAACCAGACGACGATTAAGACGTCTGGAGGACTATCCAGACGTCTGGTAAGTAAGTTATTTTTCCGTACTTCCTCCTTCTCTTCGACCGTCCGTACTGAGAGCGAGGAATGGGTACGCGCAGGTTCTAAGATTCGCATCCAACGCGAATTAGACGTCTGGCAGCGGTGCCAGACGACTGGAGGGACTTCCAGACGTCTGGGGTGACCATCGGACGTCTGGGAACTAGGCCAGACGCCCCCGCAGGCTTCTGGACGTCTGAGAGACTACGCAGGACAAGGTACCATCTGATCTCCATTTTTAAGACGCCTGGAAGAAGTTCCAAACGTCTGATTTTGCACTGTTTCGTCGTTTTCGACCCGTTTAGGGCCCGTTCGGAGTCCGTTTTCCGCGTTTCGAGTTGCGTTCTTTTCAGAATTAAATCCTCTACCCGTCTACAGTGATTAGATACTGTTTAGAGAAACTCCTTGTGTTTGATCCTTGTGATAGGACCCCGTTCCATTGCAGCCTTGGGGGTTGCGGAGGCACGCGGGATTCCCGACCACGCCCCTAGTACTCCTGTTGTAACTGGTAGAGTGGCTTTTAAGTTTATTAGTATAATCTGTTAAATTATGGAACCATAAATAGAACCTAGGACATTGCATGAATCCTAGGAATGAGAAACTAGAATGAATGGTAGATCCTAGGGTGTTGCATGAATCCTAGGGCTGGAAAACTAGATTGTATGATAGATCCTAGGGTATGGCATGAATCCTAGGATGGGAAAAACTAGTGGAATATATGAATACTGCAGTCTTGGAAAATGTGGAAAGGAAATAATAGCTTCCTGTAAATTGGTTTAACAGCTGCCTGTTATGAATAAATGAGCATGATTGAGAATATGGGATGTATGAACGTGAAACTGGAAAGGTGAAACCTGAATGTGCTGAGTTAAAAGAGCTGGAACCCTACGGGGAATTAGGAGTAGAACTCCTGGAAGGTGAATGGAATAAAATTGGGGAACTGAGCTGGCCCTTGAGTACGGAGTACCAAGGAGAGCGACTGTCCCCCTGTTTAGTGCAGAGCGGAGTCAGCCGCCCCAGGGACCCGAGGTTAGGTCTGGCCACTTTGTACCGACTTGCTGGCCCTCGTGTACACAGTACCGAGGAGAGCTACTAGTGTAGGGCGAGTACTAGCTACCCCACGGGCCCCGGGGTTCTGCTAGCTCACCTACACCGACTTGTTAGGCCCACTGGGCAAACCAGGGTAGTCAGGCGAGGGTGCGCGGACTGTGGAGGGGCAAGGCCCCTGTTTGGTTACTGTGGAGGGGTTGGACCCCTGTTACTGAGAGGGCTCTGCCCTATACTGGTTCCGTGCTGTGCTTTGGGGCGCACCCGTTAACGGAAACGACTGGCCGCGTGCCAGTGCGGGTTAGCTACCTGTGCGTTTATCGCGTGTGCCGTAGTCACCGTTACGTCTGTCCGTGACCTTGGGGTGGTTGACTAAGAGTAGGATCACCACGGGGGACTCTCCCGGCCAGGAGAGCACCACGTGCTACTTCTACTGTTTGGAAAAGACTACAATCAAGATCGTTCCCACGAGGAACATTCGAGATCAAGTGAAGGATCTGAGAAATAGATAAATTTTGAAACAATAGAAAGACGTAAATAAAGGAAGAAAGAAAATTAAAACAACTACTGTACACTTTACTGTTTCTTTAGTTTAGCTGCAACTCTACTCAGCGTTTCACTGACGTGTTACACTCGTTACTTTTCAGGACCAGGTGTTGAGCAGCCAGGGTCAGTGGCTGCAGAGGACGCTGGGCCGAGTAGGGTCCAGTAGAGTTACCACTGCTCTTTTATACCCCTTTTGTTTCCGCTGTAGTGAGTAGTTTTTGTTACTCTCTGTACTTTTCTTTACTCGTAGTTCTTGTTATGTTATAAATGTTGTTCTATTGTTGTGGTGGTACATGCTGTAGTAGTTCTTTTTCTTAATGCTGTATTTTGTTACTGCTAGTTATATTTCATGTTGAATGTGGTTTATTTTACTGCTCTTTTGGTTACTTCCTCGTTGGACGACTAGGTCATGGGATTAGTCGAGTCGGTGCGGTTCTCGTGTCTCGTAGGGACTCGGGAATCGGGTCGTTACAATATCTAACGAAGAAGTCTAAGAGCTTATGTCAAGAGAACGTTGTGGTGGCTACTCTAGTTATGGATACATGAATTGGTTATTTTCCAGTCAGTTGGTTCACTCCTCGGGACGACCTTGCTCTGATACCATCTTGTTACGACCCGGTTCCCGATTCCCTACGAGATACGAGAATCGGACCGACTCGACTGATCCCAAGACCCAGTTGTCCAACGAGAAAGTAACCAAAAGAGCAGTAAAATAAACCACATTCACCATGTATATAACTAGCAGTAACAAAATACAGCAGTAAAGAAAAGAAATACTATAGTATACACCACCACAACAGTAGAGAAATAAACATGTACATAAACATGAAGCCTACAATGAAAAGAGTACAGGGTAACAGAAACTACTCACTACGAAAGAAAGAAAAGTACAGTGGGTACTACAGAAGTAACACTGCTGGGCTCTACTAGGCCCAGCACCCTCTGCAGCCGCCGACTCTGGCTGCTCAACACTTGGTCCTGAAAAGGTAGCAAAGGTGACACTTCAGCGAAACGCTGAGTAGAGTGGCAACTAAAAGCTAAGAAACAATAAGGTGGACAGTAGTTGTTATATTTTTAATTTCTTTCTTTATATTTTCCGTTTACTCGTTATCGAGTTATCCTTCAGATTCTTCTCTTGATCTTGAATGTTCCTCGTGGGAACGATCTTGATTGCAGTCTTTTCCGAAAAGTAGAAGTAGCACGTGGTGCTCTCATGGTCGGGAGAGTCCCCGTGGTGGTCCTACCCTCAGTCAACCACCCCAAGGTCGCTGACAGACGTAACGGTGACTACGGCATGCGCGATAAACGCACGGGTAGCTACCCTGTACTGGCACGTGGTCAGTCATTTCCGTTAACGGGTGTGCCCAAAGCACAGCATGGAACCAGTATAGGGCAAAGCCCTCTCAGTAACAGGGGTCCAGCCCCTCCACAGTCCGCACACCCTCGCCTGACTACCCTGGTTTGCCCAGTGAACCTAACAAGTCGGTGTAGGAGGGCTAGTAGAAACCCCGGGGCCTGTGGGGTAGCTAGTGCTCTCCCTACACTAGTAGCTCTCCTCAGTACTGTGTACACGAGGGCCAAAAGTCGGTACAAAGTGGCCAGACCTAACCTCAGGTCCCTGGGGCGGCTAGCTCCGCTTTGCACTAAACAGGGGGATAGTCGCTCTTCTTGGTACTCCGTACTCAAGGGCCAGCTCACCTCCCTAGTTCCAGTCCATTCACTTTCCAGGGGTTCTACTCCCAATTCCCTGTAGGGTTCGTGCTCTTTCAACTCAGCTAATTTGGGTTTCATCATTTCAGCTTTTTATTTATATAGCCCATGTTCCTAATCGTAATTATTCATTCGTAATCAGGCAACTGTTAACCAATTACAGGTAGTCATCGTTTCCTTTCTACTTTTCCAAGACTGCAATGTATATGCATTCAAGCTAGTTTTCCAATCCTAGGATTCATGCCATACCCTAGGATCTATCATTCAATCTAGTTTTTCAGTCCTAGGATTTATGCAATACCCTAGGATCTATCATTCAATCTAGTTTTTCAATCCTAGAGTTCATGCAATACCCTAAACTCTATTAATTATTTCGCAATTGCATTATTTTTGATAATTAATTAAAAGGGCCACTCTACCCACAAAATCGGGAGTACTGGGGGTGTAATCGGTAAGCCCGCGCGCCTCCGCAACTCCCAGAGCTACAACGGATCAGGGTCCTAACACAAGGATCAAAGATAGGGAGCTACTCAAAACAGTATACAATTACTGTAAACAGGTAGAGGAACTAAATTTGAGAAGAACTAAACTTGAAACGTGGAAAACGGACTCCGAATGGACTCTAAACGGGTCAAAAATGACGAGTCTGCCCAAAATCAGATGTCTGGAACTTCTTCCAGACGTCTTAAATGATAGCTCAGGTCATACCTTGATCTGCACGATTCTTCAGACGTCCAGAAACCGGCTGAACCGTCTGGACTTAGTTTCCAGACGTCCGACTGTCACCCCGGACGTCTGGAGACCCTCTCCGTCGTCTAGTGCTGTACCTAGACGTCTGATCTGTGTGGGATGGCGTGCCCTTGCACCTTCTCGAACAAGTCCTGCACACCCACATGCCCGCTCTCATCATGAAAGGATGTAGGAGACTTCGGCGGAACGGCTGCATGGCCGTACACGCGAAAGAAGAAGAAGATAAAAATAACGTACCTGTCAGATGTCTGGACCTTCCTCCAGACGTCTCCTACGTCGTCTGGACGTAAGTCGAGACGTCTGATTCTGGGAAATTTTCCCAGAATCAGAACCTTCTTGCTCTCTGCCAGCAGCGCACGGCCGTGCTGCACCGTGTCCGCCTGCTGCCTGAGCTGCAGCAGCTCTTCCCCAGCACCACACGCTTGCTGCGCACCTGCCGGTCGGCTTTGGCTGCTCCAGCAAGCTCGGAACCTCGCGGTCAAGCTCCCTCTTCCTCTCGCAACAGCTCCTCCTCCCCACACACTCGCAGCAGTCGCTGCTGCCGCTCTCGCCCACTCACTCTCTTGCTGACAGGGAGAAGAAGAAGAAGGCGGTGAAGTGAGGGTGAGGGAGAGGTGTATTTGAAGGCAGTGCGGGGAGAGAGAAAGAGGAAAGGCTGCGTCTGCAGGGAGGGAGGAAAGAGAAGGAGGAGGGCGGCGGGTTCAATCTGCGTGTGCATGCGCGCAAACGCGAACCCGTACGTCGAAAAAATTTAATTCCAGACGTTTGGGAAGGCTTCCAGACGTCTGGACCGCTTCCCAGACGTCTTAAACGATGCTTGATGCCCGGTTATAACAGCTGGCCATATTCAAGCAACGGTACAGTTCTGGAAATAGGTAAAAATGTTGGAAACAAATGTTGGAAATAGGTAAAAAAAAAAAAGGAAAACGTCAAGTGGATGAAGGAGAAAATGATTCCACTAAGAAATATATAGAAGAGAGGAGAGAAGTTTACCTATGAGAGAACCCCCTTAGCTGGTAGTCCATATCCACTGGATTGGAGCGTTGAGGAGGATGTGCAGGATGACGAGTACTTAGCAATCGTCGAGGTTTTCCAATCGGGGGGGTGGGGTGGGGGGAGGTGGCGCGGGTGGCCTCTTACTGCATTTAGTCAACATGGAAGGGTTGGCCATACCGTTCTGCAGAAGGTAGTTGAATAGGTACAATGGAGCCCTAATTTGCATAGCGATCGGACTGGTACAATTGCACCATACTTTGCACATCGAACATAACCTGGGTACGTGATTGATTGACAGCACATCACCACTTCCTAAGAGCAGGAGAAGGATATTGAACTGCGGGAGGAGAAATGGCATATATATCCGATGCTTAATGGGGAATATTAAACGGTGTGTCTCTTCTTTGATTAAAAAAAAATTAAAACAGAAAGAATAACACATGAAAAAGATAACAGATATTTAAGATTGAAGATAATATGACACATAATAAAATTAGGTGTCCATCATTACATGTCATATAGAGATGTGCTAAGTCCATCATATTCTTATCCTAAACGGTACATCCATCTACAAGGAAATAACATACCCTACCCACATGCAAGAAAATGATGTAACTAGGAAACGAAGTTAAATGTGAGGGAGAATGCATGGCACACATAAAATAATACTAATCGGCATCGAATATAACAAAAAGGAAGCAACCCACTGGAGAAACATAGCGGTTGTTAACATATTTACTTTAGCATTGCAGACCAGAGCTATGGTCATGATAGAAATCGAGCACTTCACGTATCTTACGACGAAAATCTTTCTTCTTATCCTTCAAATCTTCAATAATGGCCTTGTTCACTGAAACACTACTATTCAGTTCATCGTTGTCGGTTTCCAATTTTCTTATGTTATTCTCAAGCCTTTCCACCTTATTCAGAAGAAAGTGAACAAGTTCCTTCAACCTCAGTTATTGTGCGCCCATGGAACTCGTTGGGAGAACAGATCGACCCCAAATGCTAATTTTAAAGTCACTTCCCATCTCTGTGACATCCTACAAGTGAAATGAATATATAATTTCTGAATATGGCAAGCAAGGAGAAATGAATATAGGCAGAATACCTCTAAACGAGTTGGACAAGCAAGGTGAACGTAGCTGAGCGGATGGGATGACCAATCATCAGATCGTCTGGCATCCAACTTAAACGTTGTCAGACAGTTGCAAGTGCAGTAGATGGGATCGTCATTCATGAAAGTACGTTGATTGTCTTCCATTTCAAAGGAGCTGCTATTAGAATACAATGGAAAAAGAATGAATTTGATTACCAAATTGCGATATACATAGCTAGAAATCAATCCGAACGATCGATATAGGTTAGGACTGTGTGAGGTCCACTTGGGCTAAGTTCTATGTGGTCATGTGTGTGAGGGTGTGTGCTGCATTGACATAATTTACGAGTACGACCATTAAGGATTAGTAGAGGAACGTGGCTTGAGATGTGCAATACGCATTTGTTGATTAAGGAAAATAAGCGATCTATTACGATTGAGCATCGGTGCACTAACTAGTACGTAAAGAATACGTGACTTGTAGATGTGCACTGATTTGTGCATGTGCGGTGACGTGTGACATGAATGAGTGGAACAGGCTACCTGTTGAATGGAGGGAAATGGGTACTTGTGCTTCGACTTGTTCGTATGTAAAAAGGGAAAGATAATGTGCGATGTGCAAACGTGTGTGCTTATGCAATGTGCAAATGGTGTGTGCGATAACATGTCCAGATTTAGGTGGGAGTTCTCGGTTGCCGAGCAAGGGGAATTGGATTCGTTGGAGGAACTTACTTGTGCATTGACTTATGCATTTTGAACGTGCGGAATATATCGGCCTATGTGCTAAGTTGCTTGCATGTGTGGTAACAAGTGTGCAAATAGGTTGGAGTGCTCTCTTCACTAGTAGAGGAAAATAGATATGAAAATGAGAAAAGTACTCAAAGCCACACTATTTAAAAGAAAAAGAACATGTGAAATTGACCGTAAAAATGTCATTACTTATTCTAATTTACTCAAATAGGCAACGTTTTTTTAGAGAGATTGTATTTTAAATATTGATATATAAATATTATTTTTTATTTAGAATATGCTTTAGAAGTCTCGAGCAACCATTGCTTGTAAATGAATTGTGCTCGAGAATACCCTCTTAAACAAAAAAAAAATAAAAAGAAGAAAAAGGGGAAAACATGTTGCACGTGCAGATCTTCTCAAATTAATGTAAGCTTTTCAATTGCTTTGAAGTTTTCTAAAATATACCGCGAGGTGACACGCATCAATGCCGCTTGACACAGAATCATCATTTTTTTTAAAAAGATATCTTATATCTGGATCAATACAGGAGAAGCATAACATATTAAATGTGACAAAAAAAAATGAATATAGTACAAATAATCATACAAAGAAAGATACAAAAATTTAAAGTAAAAATTCTTGGGAGGTAAAACTATCACCTAAGCCTTAAAATTTGTAATTTTACGAATTGATGTATGCTGATCAAACCTGTTAAGGCATTAGGTATCATCCTGAAACATGTTGACATTAATGATTTTAATATTAATAAAATATCAAATATTGCAAGAAGAGTTTAGAATAATTCATGTAGAATTACAAGAATAAAAATGCAATTTTCACAAAGTTGATAAAGATTATAATTGTTGGATACGAATAAATTCCTGATATTTATATACTTCATGTAATAATATTTGTGATTATATGTAGGCAACATATTTTATACTAGTTACAAGTGTATACATGCATTTGTGTCGGATATTTGCACTTAATCAAATATGATGAAAAATGATAATTAAGCATCACATGTGTAGAATTGAAGTCTGTAAGTGGCAAAGATGCAATTGAAAGAAATGATTACATGAAAAAAGTTTAATTTTGTGGTGATGATGGTTGTTTATAGAATTGCTAAAGCTTATAAAAATAAATCATGCATATGTTAATTAAATCACTTTGGCTTGAATCAAACCACTTAGAAGTAAGGGAGCACATAATCCTTGAGTCAATTGGGTTTTCAAATGCTTAAAGATCAATTTACTCAATTGGAATAAAGTGGCAAGATCAACCGATCAGAATAAATTCAACTAGTCAATCTCGTAATTTTGCCCATTGGAAAGAGAGAATTATGTGAATCAAAATTGATTTGAATAATCTCTACATAAGATGATTTCTCTAAAAATTTAAAAATGTCAAGTGTCCAACAAAGATGGATTTTCCTACAATTTCTAGTTGTTAAAAGGAAAACCTACGATCATTTTACCTATAAATAGAGGAGATTCACACAACAATGCAACAACTCAAGGAATATAAAAGCTTTGTCCCTCTCCCTTTAGCTTTCTACTTTTGGTTTTTTAAATCTTATTCAGAAGATAGAGATTTTGATTATTTTGAGATTCAAATGATTTAAAGGCAAAGTTATTCTAGAGGAATCTCTTGCAAAGTGGTTTTAGGAAAATCTTTGGTGCAATTGATTTAGAAGAATTTTTGGTAGAGCGATTATGGGTGAAGTGGTTTTAAAGGAATCATTGGTGGGAAAATCACTTTAAAATCTAGGGAGGAAGCCAAGTTGCGAATAATAGTAAAGATTCGCCTATAGTTTCTCTTAGTGCAACAATTCTAAACCTTTGAATTTAAGGTTTTAAAGAAGCATATTGAATCTAATCTTAACAGGTTGTGCTTTCTATTTTGATATAATTTAGTTGTATGATTGAAGATAGATATTGTTGTTATCATATTCTTGTTGTACTTGAATTTGTTATAAACTATTGTAAATAGGATAGTGATGTGTAGTCATGAGTCTTGGTTGACTATTGGTTGGAAATTATGTAGTTAAATGTTTTGGGTTGAGCTACCCATGGAAAATAACTCAATATTAAGCTACCCACGAACCAACTTAGGTTGGATGGTTAGTTGTTGATCAATTGTTGTAAAGGCTTGTATTATACCTGCAAGTAACCTAGTTTTTTATGGTAGATTTATAACTGGAAATCACATGAAATTCTAAGGTAGGACAACTTTAGCTAGTGGACCAACTCCAAATGAGGAATCACTCTAAAATATCGTTATTAGTATGGCTCTATATTTCAATGCAGGAAAAAAGATTTTTCTAGACATTTATTTCCTAATTAAACTTTCAAATAACTATAATCTTATCTAGATGTTTAACTAATATTAATGTTAAGTAAGATCTATTATGACATGCTTTCAGGATGTTCAGACTAAATATCTTGAAAGAGTATATCACAATAGATCTTAACATCAATTTTGGTTAAATGTTAGAGAATATTATAGTTATTTGAATGCTTTAGAAAATAAACATTTAGAAAGCCTTTTTTTTATAGTGTTTGTGCACCGTAGCTCGACATATTATGCTTTGAAAAATTGATACAGGATACATGCTTTACTCTAATGATACAGACTCTAGATGTATTTGAATTAAATAATTTCAATTCGTTGTTAGACTCTACAAAGGAAGCACTATTCACTCCTCCTTTAGTGCTATCCTATGCAATAGAATCCAACATACTAAGATAATTAATGAGCTATTTCAATCCTCACAAAATCTCAAAGTAGACATCTTAACCTAGTTCAATAAGTGAGGCAATTTATAGGTGGTCTTGTCTTAAGTACATAATAAATAAGTGATTAAGAATAAAATGCAAGAATTATACTTCTTCCGAATTTCCTATGCGAGGCATTCAATATACCAGGTGTTAAGATTACCCTTGTATCTAAAATTGGGCATTAATTTAATATTTTAATCGAATTTCGTGTAGGTTTTGGGTGACTTTGAGTGGTACCACAGGAAGACATTTTTGGACATTTTAATTAGATTAAGTTGGTTTATGCAATTTGTGGTACAAGTAGCATTTAGTATAACAATTATGAATAAAATACATTTTGATGACTGAAAATTCTAAATAAAACCTTAAAAAGACAAGATTTACAAAATCAACTAACCAAGCAAATTTCAGAAAGAAATTATAAGGACATATCCTTATACAAATTCCCAAAATTGATTATTAATATACTTAATCAAATCTAATACCACGACAAATAAAAATGTATAACAAATCATGTTGTAACTATAAAATATAGTAAAATTATTTTAATCTATATTAAACCAGGAACTTAAGTTCCCAAATTTCCTAGCCAGAAAATAACTAGGTTAGCAAATATGCACAGATCATTACAACCTATGCCAACTCTAATCACAATAACTAACACTGAGACAAAAGATTTTCATAAAATAAAATACATGTCAAGTAATTATGAAATTTATACTTCAGTTACAACATGAAATCAAAAATAACGCTGCTCTTTTTTTAAAATGTTTAAACATGGAATAATTTTATTTAATTGAAACATTTAACCAGTATCAGATTTTGCGATAGAGTAATTAGACAAATTCAAAAAATTCATATAGATCAATCTAAATTTGAAAAATAAATCAACAATATGCTAAAAGAATGGTCATTCAATTTTCTAAATAGAAAAATTTACATTAGCATTAAAACATACATGAAGAAATTAATGCATAATTTTTAACACAATAGTAATGTTTTTCATATTCAAATTCATAACTTAACAGAAAAATCAATCAAATCCAATAGACACTCCATCTAAGAATCTCCTAGGCTTTTATACAAGAGAAGTAATAAATTACAACATGTCTAAACTTGTTAAGAAATAAATTAAAAGAGGATTACAAGAAGGGTTACTAACCTGACCTTATACTATGAGGAAAGAAAAACTTGAAATGTAGAGAAAGTAGAAAGCTTTGTGTTTTGCTATCACAGCTGTTGGGGGTTGTGGAAGTGGAGATGAAGTGATGAAGGCCTTCCTTCAAGTTGCATCCTCGGATGCACCACATATGGACCATACCCATATCTATTGTTCTTGTTGTTCCGTTGCCTTGCGAGTAGTACCTTCTCCATGAAACTCATTAAGAGAGGAGATGTAGAGACTTGGACAGGTAGATGGTGTGGAAGAGGATGGGAGCAAGGTATTGGTGTGAAGAAAGAAGTGGAATTGTGGAAGGAGAGGAGATGGTGGTGATGGAGGGGTTATGGAGGTGAAGATTGAGAGGGTCGAACATGATGGGATGGAGAAGGAGATGGAAGACGATTTAAGGCATTAAGGGATGGAGGAGATGGAAGAGGGTTTAGGACATGGGAAATGGAGAGAGGAGGAAAAGATGAGGGGGAGATGGAGAGGGAAGGGAAGGGAACATGGGGGAGAGATTTTTTAAAGGGAGTTGGGCATTACAAATGGGATGGGAGAGGGTAGTCTACGTAGGGTTAGGATAAGGGGAGTGGGAGAGGTGGTTAGGGCTTTCAAAATGGGAAGGGAGATGTTGAGTTGAGGAGGAGAAAAGGAGTTAACAGAGAAGGAAATGGATATAGGAGTTGGCACCTCAAAAATAGGATGGGAGGTGATTCATGTAGCATGAAAAATAGGAAGGGGAGGGTAAGGTGGCATGAGAAGTGGAGGAGAGAGAGATGATATGTAGTTATAGAAGGGATAAAGTGGATTTTTTGTTAAATTAAATAGGAAGTTAATTTCTCCTAACTTAAAATGAGAGTAGATAGAGGGAGTCACCTTAGTTGTAATCTCTTGATACAGAATGAGAGTTTTGATTTTAGGTAGATAAAACCTTTATATTAAGATATGAGTAGGCCTAAGTATATTTTAGCTTACAAACAATGAGAGTAGCTTAGCTAAGAAATATATTTGTTAAAGCTGGTTGCTACCTTTTCCTAATGGTGTGATGGGGTTGATTGATTTTTTAAAAAGGAAGGCTATTTATGAGAATGTATGAGGTGGATGAGAGGACAAAGAGTAATGGCAATCGCATAAGACAAGCCAATTTTTACTACATTCTATCTTAGAATGAGCGGTGTGTCCTAGGATGGGATCCACAACCCAAATGGTACTATGTCAAGGAGGGAAAAGTTGATTACAATGACACATTCATTGTTTCTCTCTTTGTAGATACAAAATACAACAGTATACCATACTTTGATGCCCTTTTCCAATTGCTCTTTGTTTCTTTATAGTTTCACGAGGTAGCTTCTAGAAGCGCATTGAATCTTGAAAATTTGGTGAGGATTGATTTTCACTAGATTAAAAGAGTTCAAATAGTCAAGGCTTGTGATCTAAGGTTGATCTTGCCTCTTAGGTAGTTATTTGGCATGCAAACGTACATATGCTGTATTAATGGCCATTAGAAAGAGCAAAGAGATCATCAATGAAGGGAGGAAAGAAATGTAGAAAGGTTACAATATGCAGAGGTGGATCTAGCCCTTTTAATGAGGTCCATCTTGACTTTATCTTACAACAGTAGGGTGGAAGGGGTTCCATCCTGATGATAACGTCTTCATCAACCATATCTAGCTTTAATTAGTCATAATCAAGGAATAAATGCTCCTACATAACCACCAGAGGACCATAATTCATTGCATAATCATTCTGAGAGAAAGATAGTAAAACATGGGTAAAAATGCAGTTTTAACATCATATCTCAATTGCATAACAATCATGGGATTTTTTCAGGGGTTAATTAAAGATCAAATGGTCTTAAATGTCTAACAAGTGGATCCGTGCAGACAGAAACAGGTTTTCACGCGTTTCGAGAATTAAATGACATCTAAAATCCTAAAAACAGACCCGCTTAATCTACTGAGGTTTTGGTAAGGATAAAATTCACATAAATCCTATAAAAATCATATAAAAATATTCTCTAGGGTTTGGTATTCTTGATTTGACCACTGGAACCTAATTTGACCTAAAATAGAGTTTCAGACAGACAGTTGCCCTAATTTAGGTTTTTGCATAAATTAACCAGTCAAATTTGGTCAAAACCTAAATTCAACTTCTCTATTAGATTCCTTAGGTCCAAGTTAGGTTTGTGCCAAAATTTGGACCCAATTTGAGATCATCTTGACCTAGTTTGAAATTTAGTCCTGTCTGACTCTTTTCTCTCACACACATGTCCCTAACTTTTAAAATCCTTACAAATAGACCCCTATCTTTGTCGTTACTCTTTTCAAATAGGTCCCTCTGCCATTATCGTGGAGGAATCCTTCTCTGGCGACCTTTGATTGAAGAGAACTCCTCTAATCAATGAATCCCTTCCAAAATTGGAAGGGAGATTCCTTGAGAAATTCTCTTTCTAATGCAATCGATCTTGAATCTTATAACCTGCCCAATCTCTCATGCGAACACATGAGAGATTTGGGTATCTCTTAGATTTCCAACTCCGTCGAGCTTTCCAAGCTCGCAAAGCTTGATTCCCAAGCTTAAACCGACTCCCTGAGGCCTATAAAAGGATCCCCATGACAAGTCGTTTTCCCCACGCTCGAATTTGGTCGGAAAACCCTCAATTCCTCCCTCCTCTCTGGCCGAATAGCTCCTCGATGTCTGGCGATCTTCTCCTACCTCCCTCGTCATCCGTCCGCTATACCAGTGGCGGATTCTCCTTCCTCGTCCTCCTCTGCGTTGTGCCGTACCAGCCGATGCCTCTCCCTTCGTCGTCCTCGCCGTCTTACCCTCACTGGAGCCTTCATCTTCGATGGCACCAGCCAATCAAAGCCAACGCCTCTTCGTCCCTTTCGTCCGTAATTCTAGGGTTAGTTAGGTCCCTCTCCCTTTCTACTTCATTTCTAGCTTCTTTCCTATCCCTTTCGACCACCGACTACGCCATTCACCCTCATCTCCTCCATCTTCGGTGACCACTCCGGCGAGGTGTTTCCACCGCTACACACCCCCATCCACCTCGCCAACAAGTCCGTGACCTCCACCACATCCACCCGCACAAAAGCCCTAACATCTCCCCTCCTATTACTCATCCTAACACCCCGACAACCAACCCACTGTTATCCGACCTCCGTCGCCTCCAACACACCCCTACACACACTCCCACGCCACATAAAGCACTTGACCACGTTCGCCATCCTCCAACGAAGCTCCTGAACCTTCTAATTAGGGCTTTTGAGCCCATATGCTTGATTTCAAGTCTCGCCGTCCACCGTCGCCACCAGCGTTCGACCTCTCTCATGGTGTTCTAGCCACGATTGCTCTAGGCTTCAACTCTAGGCAGTGAGGAATCACATAAGGATCATCTCCAGGTCTTCAAGTAGGGACGCCAACCTCACCTGCATGCTCAAATGAAGGCATCTTCCTTCATGGGCGCATGCGAGTAGAAGGGGTGGGGATTAGTCCCACTTCGGAAACACAGGAGCAGTTGGAGTGCTATAAAGTGAAAAAGTGCCTTAGCCTCTTCGTGTCCTAACACGAGGGTGAGGTCCTCCTTACCTGCTCACACACCCGACCTGCCTGCACACCTTGGCTACTTCCCACGCCGGTAGCCTTGGTCCTGGGTACACGGATCATTGAATACCTAATTACCCGAGCATCTGACCGGACATTGAGAAAGAAAGAGAAGGGGAAGAAAGAGAGAGAGCGTGGGGTAGGGGGGTTTTGCTCTGTGCATTGGTGCTTTCCCTTGTGTGTGAGAAGAAGAGGAGGTTGAAGAAGAAACCAAGAGAAGGAAGAGAAGGTAAGGATGAAGAAGAAGAACAGAAGAAGTCTCTTTGAAGCATGGTAGCAAGGTTGACTTAAGTCGTCTGATGATAAATGCCTGACGTCTGACTTGGTTAAAAACACTGTGCATTTATTCAGATCATTAAGTAATTATTATATATGTATCTAAACTAATAATTGATGATTCAAATCATCTTTTTGCCTTATTAAACTCCTGGTATACTCTTGCTCAGTATTAAATATCATTTGAGTAGTTATTCTTCATTGAATATTTAATGTGACGGGTTATTATTTATTGAAAATCTATAGTTTGCTCAATTTCTTGTGCTCAGTTATATTATTTGTTGAGATTAGTGCGTGAATGCAATACTTGCTCCCTGTGTTTGACCTCGGACTTCAATTCGAGTAATAAATTATATTTGTTGACGAGAGATTTTGTTCTGTACTACAACGTATCAATCTTAAACACCGATTTCGTGTGCTCAACACATTCCAATTTCAAGCCTTGTTTGACTTTACCCTTTATGTACCCTGAGGGGCTTAAAGACTTTAAAAGGATGTTGAGTTGGCTTGCGATGACCTCTTAACTAAGCACATGGAGGGAGTCATGAGAAAAAGTTTTACTAGGATAGAATCGTTCGTTTCCTAGTGTTATGTTATTATTCTTTGCTTCCCTAAAGCTTTTAGGTCTTACCTTGGATTGTTGGATTCCATATACTTGAGAAATCGTGATTAGATCAATAGTTTAAAAATTAGGTAACTCCCTGGAGAATTAATCTTTTGTCTTAACAAGGATCATGGATAGATAGTTGTACTTTTGTTATTGCTTGGTGAATTAATCTTTTTTCTTAACAAGGATCATGGATAAATAGTTGTACTTTTGTTATTGCCCTTCTATACTCAAAGGGTTGTCACCTTCTGCTCTTTGGTAGATTATCTACTAATAACTTTAGTAATAAACGTTTTCATGATGACAAATCACATTTATTTTGTATATATATTATTTCTTGAAGACTAATAAATGTTGCAGGAAGTTTAAAAGTGTGAAATTGCAAAGAGATTTTAAGTGTAGAAGCCTTAAATGCCTCACTTTTAGTCTATGCAAGAGAAAGATACTATGCAAGAAAAGGAGACAAAGAGCCTTTTTATTTTCTTTTAAGAAAACTAAGTTATTGTAAATTTATTTTCATAGAATGTAAAAGAGCTTTGAAAATTTTCCTTGGAATCCTTAGGAGTCATCTTAGGTCCTTCCAAATTCAACCATCTCATAACATCATTGAAAAATTGAAACAACCCACCACCCCTTTGGTCATTTAAGATGGCTGGGACATTCACCAGATGTCTGAAAATACTTTTAAACGTGCAACGTACGTACGCCATACTTCCTCCCTCACCGCGCCTCATCGCACCACCTCCTGCGACGCCACTCCACACCATGCTTCGCCTTTCCGCCCCCCCTCACCTCCTCTCCCTTTATAAACCTCTTCCCCTCCTCTTCGTTGCCCACCCTGTAGCCAAGAGCAGAGCGAAGGCGAGAGCGAGTGGAGAGCGGAGAGCCCGAGCGAGAGGAAGCGTGAGAGCGGATGGTGCAGTGCCGTTCTGCTGCAGCACCTGTAGGCAAGGGGAGCCAGAGCAGTTCCGCGGAAGTCATTTTTCCATGGAATCAGACGATCGGAGAGACACCCAGATGTCTTATTGGACGTCCGAAAGTAGAGCAAGATGTCTGGTAGAGATCTACTTTTCGTACTTTTCTCTCTGACAAGTCTTGACAGCGTACGTGTATGTGTCAGAAGGTGAGAGCGTAGCTGAGGCAGTTTCAGATGTCCGGGAGCACCCCCAGATGTTTGACGGAGTCTTTGGACGTCGACATTGAGTTCCAAATGTCTGATAGCGGAACACCGAGAGAGGTATCCCTGAGAACTATTTTAAGACATCTGGGACCTTTCCCAGACGTCTAATTTCCATCTGATAGCGTGTTTTGGACCGTGTAAGGCCCTATTATTATCGCTTTTCCGCAAACGAACCATCTCTGTTTTCCATACGAGTTTCTCTGTGTAATAATACCTTGTTTATATCTTTCTGAACCTTTTGGCCCATCAATCCATGTTTTAGGTCTCCAGTCCATTGGGCGTACAGGACCTGTGGAGACATCGGGAGCCACTATACGAACCCCCATTCCACCTGGTTACACAGGTAGAGTGGTTACAACCTTAAATCTCTAATTTAATACATGCAAATAAGTAATCTTAGGACTTGAGATGAACCCTAGGAAGGAATAAACGTATACTCGAAAATAAATTCTTGAACCCTAGGTCTTGGCATGAACACTAGGGTTAGAAGAAACTGCATGTGAATGATTGCGTAATCAAAAGCTGCCTGTTTGTATCTAAAATGTATCCCTATTGTAATAAAATGGAAATTGAACTGTTTATTCCGAACATTCCAACCTGGATGCGAAAAAGAAACTCCTGTACAAACCCCACGGGGAATGTAAACAAGAACACCGTACTACGGAGAACCGAATGGTTCTGGAAATTTGCTGCCTATGGGCAGCTGTTAAGGGAGGTAGGCTGACCTTCGTGTACGGGTATCGAAGAGAGCAACTATCCCTTGTAGTGTAGAGGGGAGCTTGCCGCCCTTGGGTTGAGACCCGAGGTGGGTTTGACCACTCTACGACGACTCTTACTAGCCCTCGTGTATGTGGTACTGAGGTGAGCTACTTAGTGTAGGGGGGAGCTATCCGCCCCAAGGGGCCTGGGGCTAGGTATGGCCACCCTACACCGACTCTCGTCAGCCCATTGGGCAAATCGGGGTAGTCGGATGAGAGTACGTGGACTGAGGAGGGGCGAGACCCCTGAGGGGCAAGACCCCTGTTCTGTTCTGAGAGGGCAAGGCCCTATATTATTCCACATTGTACGTTGAAGCGTACCTGCTAGCGGAAACGACTGACCGTGTGCCAGTGCGGGGTAGCTACCCGCGTGCTTATCATGTGTGCCGTAGTCACCACTACGTCACGACAGTGACCTTGGGGTAGTAGATTGAGTATAGGACTACCACAATGGGACTCCCCCAGCCAGGAGAGTGCCACGTGGGCATCCTATATCATGGAAAGCTGCAAGCAAAAATCGTTCCTATAGGGAACAAGAAGACTAATTAACAAATCCTAATTAGAGATCTTTACGCACCCACATGTATAATATAATTGGAAAAATGGAAAATTTTATGTTAACTATTTGTTAAATGCATGTTACTTCTTAGCCACCACTCTACTCAGCGTTAGCTGATTCCAGTTAAATAAATTCTGTACAGGTTAGGGATTTGAGCAGCCGGAGCCACCGGCTGCTGAGGACGCTGTGCCTAGTTGAGCCTAGCTTTAGTTCTACTGCTTGATAGTGAGTTTTTATAGCTTTATCTTCTGTTACATGTACTCATTTGATGTGATGGCTGTAATATTACTGTTCTTTTTCCCCTTGTTGTAAATTTCTCTTTGCTTAGTTATTGTACTTGTGTGATTGTAGTTTGTTGAATGTTACTTGGTTGTTTCTTGTTGGACGACGGGATCTTGGGATAAACTGAAGCGAGTCGATCTCAGATCCTGTAGAAATTTGGGACTGGGTCGTGACAGATGGTATCGATGCAAGGTCGTCCCAAGAAACGAACCAAGTAGTCCGGAAAACACCACACTTGTACATGTAACTAAGATAGACATCACAACACTTTCTCTTGGTTATTGTATCTGAGTCTCACATTTCCTCTTTGGTCAAACAGGCACTAATAATCTCGTTCCTCCTTGATCTTTGAGCAGGAAATACCTTGCCAGGGAGCTATTGAGGCAGGTCGCGGACGTGGTCGTGGCCGAGGACGTGGTAGCAGGGGAGGACGAGCAATGGCCGAAGATAGAGCCGCTCCACCTCTCCTCCCGGGCATCCAGGCCCCAGACCTCGCCCAACTGATCTGGAGTCTTATATGAGAGGAGCTCCATCAGCCTCTTCCTCAGCCTTCCCTTCCGGGGGATGCGGAGGCGGAATCCTCCGTGGGGCAGGCAAGCCACCACGGTGCTGGACGAGCTGGAGGGGGAGGGGGTGATCCTCTACTGCCCCCTCCAGACACTTCGGGGCATGAATCCTCCTTGCCTGGAGGTACACCCCTTCCTCCACTGCGGCTACACCATGAGATTTTCAGCCAATTCAGGAAGCTGAAGCTCCCCTCTTTCAAGGGGGAGGAAAGCCCGTTTGAGGTAGAAGATTGGTTGGAACAAATGGAGAAGATCTTCGACACCCTCTGTCCTCCTACAGAATGCCACGTGACCTTCGCCACGTATCAGTTGGAGAGTGCAGCCCACAGGTGGTGGAAGGCGGTCAGAGGACAGGAGGAGGGAGAACTGACGTGGGACCAGTTTGTGGAGCTCTTTTGTGAGCAGTACTTCCTACAGACTTGGCAGGATCAGAGGAGGCGGGAGTTCCACACTCTTCGCCAAGGGGAAATGACAGTTAGCACGTACCGTACGCGTTTTCTGGAGCTGTCACGCTTCGCCCCGACAGCCGCATCCATCGAGGAGGGGCGCCTATGGAGATTCACCGAGGGTCTCCGACTCGCCATCCAGGGGTACGTAAAGCCCCTGAAGCTGCCTACCTTCTCCCGCATAGTCGAGGTTGCCATGACTTACGAGGAGACCAACCCATCTGCACGAGATATTGATGGAGGGGGACGGAAGAGGCCCTACCCGCAGGAGCACTCACAGGGCCGCCGAAAGAGGAGGCACCAGACACCAGCAGGGGAACCGTCCTGTTCTGTGGGTCCACCAGGGACCTATTGGTGCCCCCGACAGGGATCAGCCGACTGCAGTAGACCCCCGCCCAGTCACCAGCAGGGACAACAGATAGAGGAAAGCTGCGTATCCCTTTGCTATCAGTGTGACCAACTAGGCCACATATGGAGGAATTGTCCATCTAGGACTGGACCGGCGCTCCTAGCACCGAGTACTGGAGGCCGATCTGGCTGTCGCGGATTCCTAGGCGGAGGACAGTAGTCACGAGGAGGGTACCGACCCGCTACCTCCCGCTCGACCCAGAGCACGGCTATTTCTTCTACACCATGGACTGAAGGGCGTGTTAACGCCCTAACCCACAGAGATGCCAGAGCTTCGGGCACCTTAGTGGCAGGTATGGTTATTATTTCCGGCAGACTCGTCTACGCTCTTTTCGATTCTGGAGTCACGCATCGTTTGTTTCTACGAGTTTCGCTGTCTGCACGGGAGTGAGCGGTGTGCTTTTAGAAGAGCCCTTCCTAATTAGAGGGCCAGGTGGGCAGGTATTTGTTGCCGAGGAGGTTCTCATTGATTGTGAGGTCATGATAGGGGGATACAGTCTCCCGATAGACCTGATCATGATTCTGATGGATGACTTTCGTGTAATCTTGGGGATGAACTAGTTGGCCGCATACCACGCCCTTGTAGATTGTTTTGAGAGGAAGATTGTCTTCTCCATACCACGGTTGCCTCCCTTCGAGTTCCACGGCCAGCCTGTAGACGGAGGATTCAGGTGCATCTCCGCACTTCGGGCAGTGAAGCTACTGAGTCAAGGGTGCGACGACTTCCTTGCTTGCATTCTAGCAGAGCCCGGCCCCGTGGATAGTATACAAAGTATTCCAGTGGTCTGTGAGTACCCCGACATCTTCCCAGAGGAGCTGCCAGGACTGCCACCTGAGTGCGAGATCGAGTTCGAGATCTCACTGATACCAGGGATAGACCCCATTTCTTCAGCACTGTACCGAATGGCCCCGCTTGAGCTGCGAGAGCTCAAGACACAGCTACAGGACCTGCTAGAGAAAGGCTTCATAAGGTCCAGTGCCTCTCCGTGGGGAGCCCCTGTCCTGTTCGTGAGAAAGAAGGATGGTACTCTTCGGCTGTGCATTGACTACAGACAGCTGAACCGGGTCACCATCAAGAACAAGTACCTGTTACCACGCATAGATGTTCTCTTCGACCAGCTGAGGGATGCCATGGTATTTTCAAAGATAGATTTGAGGTCAGGATACCATCAACTGAGGATTAGGGAGACCGACGTCTCCAAGACAGCCTTTCATACATGGTACAACCACTACGAGTTCTTGGTCATGCCATTTGGATTGACCAACGCCCCTGTCGCTTTCATGGACTTGACGAACCACATTTTTCGGCCGTATCTGGATCAGTTCGTGGTTGTTTTCATCGATGACGTACTCATTTATTCACGAGACCAGACGCAGCATAAGCAACACCTTCACACGGTCTTGGATACCTTAAGATGGCATAGGTTGTATGCCAAATATAGCAAATGCGAGTTCTGGTTGAGACAAGTCACCTTCCTGGGCCATGTGATCTCAGAGGACGGTTTAGTTGTGGATCCGACCAAGGTAGAGGCGGTACTCAGGTGGGAGAGACCACATTCGGTGACAGAGATACGCAGTTTCCTGGGGTTGGTTGGTTATTACAGACGATTTATCCAAGGGTTCTCGCAGATTGCCCGTCATTTGACTCTTTTGACTCGGAAGGACATACCCTTTGCCTGGATAGACGAGTGTGAGTCTTGCTTTCAGAAGTTGAAAGAGAAGTTGACCTCAGCTCCTGTACTCGCCATCCCTGACAGCAGCGGTGGATTTGTTGTCTACACAGACACCTCGTTGCAGGAATTGGGGGGTGTACTTATGCAGCGTGGTCATGTTGTTGCATATGCTTCGTGGCAACTGAAGCCCCACGAGCATAACTACCCCACCCATGACCCAGAACTGGCAGCAATCGTTCTAGCATTGAAGACCTGGAGGCACTATTTGTACGGAGAGACGTTCGACATTTTCACTGACCATAAGAGCCTCAGATGTCTGTTTGAACAGAAGGAGCTCAACATGAGGCAAAAATGCTGGTTGGAACTCCTGAAGGACTACGATTGCAGCATCTCCTACCACATAGGAAAGGCTAATGTGGTACTTGACGCCTTGAGCTGAAAGGCGCCTGTCCACTTGGCTTGCTTACAAGCACAAAGTTGGAGGCTCATGGAGGAGTTGAGCAGCTGGCGACTCTAGGAGACACAGGGGTATTGCGGGGCAGTGACAGTCGCGAGGCAGACACGACCAGAGTTGGTGGATCACATCGTGGTTAACCAAATGACGGGCTCATATCTAGGGGCACAGCGAGACCAAGTATTGGTAGGGAACCCAGGAGAATTCTCTTTTACTTGTGTATGAGGGGACGCTTGTGCGTTCCTAGAAATGAGGAGCTGTTGAGGGAGCTCTTGACTGAGGCTCATGGATCCAGATTTACCATACATCCCGGGAACACGAAAATGTATCACGACCTACGACGTGATTTTTGGTGGAGAGGCATGAAGCGGGATGTTGGCCTTTTCGTCTAGCAGTGTCTAATATGCCAGCAGGTGAAGGCCGAGCATCAGAGGCCTGCAGGGCCATTGCAGCCACTTCCCATTCCAGAATGGAAGTGGGAAAGTGTCACTATGGATCTGGTAGTGGGGTTACCTGTGACACAGAGAGGGCACGATGCAGTCTGGATGGTTGTGGATAGATTAACAAAGACGGCATGGTTTCTGCCAATTCGAGTCACTTATGGACCAGCACAGTTGGCAGAGAGATACATCAGATACATAGTACGCTGTCATGAGATTCCCCGCAAAATTATTTCAGACAGGGACACTCGTTTCACTTCCCAGTTTTGGACAGAATTTCAGCAAGCCTTGGGGACTTATTTGAAGTTCAGTACAACCTATCACCCCCAGACAGACGGACAGTCAGAGCTCACCATTCAGACCCTTGAAGACCTTTTGCGCACTTGCGCATTAGACTAGAGAGGCTCTTGGGAGGAGAATTTACCTCTAGCAGAATTCGCATACAACAGCAGTTACCACTCGAGTATTGGCATGGCACCATATGAAGCTCTGTACGGGAGGAAGTGTACGACCCCCTTGAGTTCGGTAGAGGTGGGGACCAAGTGGGAGGTCGGCCCCCGTCTGATACGCAAGAGTTAGGAGGTGATCGAATAGATCCATCGGCGACTGCGTACTGTCCAGAGCAGGCAAAAGAGTTACGCCGATATGAAGCGTAGGGAGGTACAATTTGAGGTTGGAGATTACGCTTTTCTCCGTGTTTCACAGATGAAAGGGTTGCAGAGGTTTAGGATGAGAGGGAAGCTTGCATCGAGATATGTGGGACCCTTTGAGGTCTTAGAGCGGTAGGACCCGTCGCTTACCAGCTCGCCCTTCTTCCCCAACTTTCTGGAGTGCACAACGTATTTCACGTATCCAACCTCAGAAGATACATCGCTGACCCCAGCCATGTCCTTAGCCACAAGAGTATCGAAGTGGGAGATGACGAGACCTATCCCGAGATATTGGTACATGATAGCGTGGGTTTGACCGGGTTGTGTTATATCGTTGTAGTAAAGCCGGTTGTTACCAACGTTTCATATAAAATTTTTTACTCGGAAAAATAAAAGAGTTCCCGAGGTCGAACTCAGGGAGCAAGTTGTATTCTAGAGATATACAAGTTCTATTACAAAAATAAAGAGAGAGAGAGAGAGATGAAAATTTGGCTTCTTCTTCTTTTCTTCTTTCTTCCTCTTTGTCTTTGGTTCTTCCTGTTCTTCTTCTTCTTCTTCTTCTTCTTTTTCTTCTGCTTTCTTCAGATTTTCCCCTCGTGCTCTTCTTCTTCTGTTCTTCCTTGTTTCCTTTCTTTCTTTTTCGTCAGATCGTCTTCTTCTTTTCTTGCTTCTTGCTTCTCTTCATTCCTTCTTCTTCTTTGTCTTCACCTGCCTTGACCTCTCTTTTTCTTCTTTCGCGATGGCCGTTGCTCTTCCTTCTTCTTCAGCGGGTCTTCTTCTTCTTCTTTGGCCTGCACACTTCAGAGTTTATTCGTCAAGAGGCAAAAACCTACTCTACCCCCCTCCCCCGCGTATCTCTCTCTCTGAAATCACTCTTCGGAAGCTCTCCCAGAGCGCTACCGGGTAATCGGGTTCGGGTCAGGCCCGGGTCCAGGCCCACCGGCGTGCGTGGTGGGCGAGGAGTGCAGGTCAGTCTACTCGGGTCGGGCCAGGTCCGCGGAGCGTGGTCACGGACGAGGCCGAGTCGGGTCGGGTCGGGTGAGAGGGACCTCACCCCGTGGTAACTGAGGCAAACAGCATAAGGCAGTTTTTGCCTTTATGCGTCCGCGCGCCTTCGAGAGGTTCCGAGGTGGGACTAAATGTCCCACCCCAATTGAGCGCGCGTCGCGGATGGAGCAGTGGGCGATCGTGGCTTCCCGCGCGGCCTTCGCCCCGTCTGTGAACCAGGGACGTTTCGCGGAGAGTCCCTGCGCAACCTGGGAGTCAACCCTGGGCGAAGGCGTGCCTGCACCTGCAGGTGAAGCAGCTCTGCCTGCGCAGTAATGGCGACGGCGGGCGAGTCACCTGGTCACAGAAGAACAGCCTCTCGGCCAAATCAGACAGGCGGGGGACCTTCGCCGTGGCACGGCGAAGGTGGTCAGGGGGTCTGCAGGGGGCGAGATGGAGCTAACTGGTCGTCCTAGGTCAAACTGTGAGCGAGGGAGTGGGTGTGTTCGGTGGGTCTGCAGAGGGTGTTTGGTGGGAAGTGGAGGGGCGGAAGAGGATCAGGGTGAGGAGGCGGAGGTTCTGCGGTGGTCGGCGAGCCGTGTGGGTCGCTGAGGTGATGGGAGCGGCTCGCCGGAGGGTGGTCGGAGGCGGAGAGGATGAGGGTGAACAGGGTCGGTAGAGGGCTTAATTGACTAAATCGAAAGCGGGGAAAGAAAGAGGAGGAGAAGGGGAGTAAGTCTAACTTAACTGCAGGGACGAAGGGGGAGGAACAGGGCGACAGTCGTATCGACTGTCGCCGGAGAAGATGATGCTCAGAGAGAGGGGCGGCGGCGAGCAGAGGGCTGGAGAGGCGCCAGCTGGGTGCGGCGTGGCGCGGGAAGAGCAGGGGAGGAAGTCTCTGCTGCTGGTAGTGCGGCAGAGCGAAGAGGTGGAGGGGGAGGAAGTCGCCGGAGCTGGTGAGCGTCTGCCGGAGAAAGAAGAGAAGAAAGCTGGGGGTTTTCTCCGTCAGATCCAGGCTGCCTTCGTCGGTGGAGCGGCGGGGGGTATTTATAGGGTTGAAGCAGGGAGGAAGGCGGAGGGAGACGACGTGTCTCCCTCGCCGGAGAATGGTCGGAATACGAACCCATACCGTCCGTGCGTTCGCACGGCCGGTATGGGGGGCTACAATGACCATGGGGGTGCTCCTGCGACGGCTGACGACGCAGGGCACCCCCGGTACACTTGCCAGGTCCTCCACCTCACCCTGCGCGGCGCCATGCTCCGCGCAAGGTCGCCGGAGCATGGTGCTGGCAGGGTTTTGCAGGAGGGACCTGTTTGCAAAGAACGAAGGAGAGTTAGGGGCCAAAATGCGAGGGTTCAAAAGTTGAGGGCCAAAGAGTAAATATATGAGGACCAAAGTGTGAAGTCGGTCAAGGAGGTTTCTTCTTAGGCTCAAGTTTTTATACATGACTAATTAGGACCTAAGGAATCTGATGGTGAATTTTATTTTCATATTAAACCTTGTTTGACCGGTCAATTTGCGCAAAAACCCAAATTAAGTTATTAATTGGGCATGGTTCTCAATGTAGGTCAAAATGGGTTCTAAAGGCCAAATTGATGGTTCTAAACCCCAGAGATTATTTTTCTATGAATTTTAGAGGGTTTATTCTATTTTTACTTTGCCTCGAACCTTGTGAATTGAAGTGGGTTGTTTTAGGGTTACAGATTATCATTTGGTTCCTTGGAAGTGCTGTAGCCCTTGCTAGATCATCTCATCCCACTTTTATTCTTATTAAGATGTTTTGACCTATGTTTGGGCCCTGAATTACCCTGTATGCAGATTATACTGGTAAAATTGCACTTTTACCCCTTATGACTTGTTTTCTTCTCAAACTCAGAATTCTCTGAGTTAAGCTTTTCCTTGAGATATGTAGGAGCTTTTATCCTTTGTATTGGGTCAAAATGAGCTAGTTATGGCTCATGATGAGGTTCTCATCATACCCCCATGCCTAGCTTTTGCTAGTCCCTTAGCAAAAAAAACTTAAGGTTTCAACCCTTGTTCTAGACCATGAAGTTTTCAATGGTTTTAGATAAGTGCCTTTTTATTTGAGCATAGATTAGGTTAGAATGCTGACCATAGGCCTAAAAGATACTCTAGTACCAATCAAGATCCAAATCTGTCTAGCCTTAGCCTCAGTCTTTTAGCAAAGGTTTTTAAGGCCCACAAGAACTAACCTAAGGTTTATTGGACTTCGTGGTTAAAGCACCCGTGCTTGAAATGATTTTAGCCCTGGCTCAGTTCGCAGTGCGTTTTGTAAGAGAGAGATAGAAAGTTTTTTCTGTTTGGAGAGTTTTCTCTCTCTTTTTCTTTTTAGTTCTAGTCTAGGATTGGCTTTTCAACACGGTCTGTATCAGATTCCTTGCTCCCATCATCAATCCTCAAGGGTTCCTGGCGATCGATGCTTCGAGATAGCACCGCCCATGGCAACCCCCGGAACCCTGGCTATTGAGATTTCGAGATAATCCCATCCATGGTATTCCGTGGCCGAATCCAGACCCTGGCAATTGACACTTCGAGATAATGCCATCCATGGAATCTGAACCAGCAGAGTGCTTACATGCCCCCCGTAGGATATGTAAATATCCTAAGAGACAAGCACCGAGGAGATGATATTTTGTTACGCATCTTCGAGGGGATTTCCCGCCTCTCCGCGCTGGGAACTCGTCCAAATCAACTTGTGTTGATCGGCCATTCCTATTCTAGGTGTTCTTTTCAGATTTTTGCGACGCTTCTGCGTGATTCTGATTTTTATGCTTACTGAACCAGGCTGTGTGTGAGATTAGGGTGCTTAGGTTACTGAGTCCCGTAAACCAAAAATTAGTTAACGAGGCCGAATACTCCCTAAGCCTTAGACCTAATACTTCAGCTTTTCATTTTCCTCAACCTCTTGAGGAGTGTCCAGATCTTAATGAGTACTAAGAGTCTATTCAAGAATGCCTAAGGTTTGCATTCTTACTAATCTCATTGTGCACTTTTCAGTTATTTTCTTGAATGAGGTCTAGAACTTAGGTTAATTCCTTAGTTCCTTACTAATGACTATCAACTTTTCTTATAATTTTGTGCTCCTTTTTCATTTTGTTTCTTTTCTCCTTCACAAAATTTTCCTTCTCCTCTTTTCCTCTTATTCTTTTTCGAAAAATTTTTTAATTTTTATGGTATTTTTGGCATATGTGAATTTTTTTTTGTTTGAAACCTTTTCTTACAAGTTTTTGCACTTTCCTACCCCCCCATGCCTAAGATTTGCAATGTCCTCATTGCAACCTAGGGGGTCTTAGTTCAGGGTGAACTTCGAGTGCTGAAAGGTGTCAGAACAAGTTTCAGGTTTTCAAAGAGAATGACGGGCTGCCTCCCGTTAAGCGCTGAGTTTTACGCCATCGGCTGGGCGCAATAAGCTCAAGGGGAAAGGAGGATATGAGATGCCTCAGCCAAATCAGTAGAAGTTACATCAATGAACGGCTTGAGTCTGTGACCATTCACGATGAAAGGTTCAGAATCGTGGCTGAGTGGACTGATTTCGATTGCTCCATTTCCAAAAACCTGTCGGACGAAATATGGTCCGACCCACTTAGATCTCAGTTTTCCTGGGAAGAGTTTGAGTCGGGCATCAAAGAGTAGGACCTTTTGACCAGGATGAAAGATCTTTCTCGAGATGTGTTTGTCGTGGAAGGCTTTAACCCGCTCCTTGTAGATTTGCGAGTTCTCGTACGCGTCTGTGCGTAATTCATCGATCTCGCTGATTTGGAGTTTTCTGTGGGTCCCAGCCTTGGAAAGATCTAGATTACAGTTCCGTACTGCCCAATAGGCTTTATGCTCCAGTTCGACGGGAAGGTGGCATGCCTTTCCGTACACCAATCTAAAGGGAGACATGCCCAATTGGGTCTTGTGGGCGGTCCTATAGGCCCACAATGCTTCCGGAAGTCGGGACGACCAGTCCTTCCTGTCAGGTCGAACAGTGACCTGTAGGATTTTCTTGATCTCCCGATTCGACAGCTCAGCTAGACCATTAGTTTGGGGGTGGTAAGGAGTAGAGATTCGGTGAGACACCCCGTATTTGGTCATCAGTGACCTAAACTGAGCATTTGTGAAATGGGTCCCCCCATCAGAGATTATTGCACGAGGAATCCCGAACCTTGAGAAAATGTGTTGATGAATGAATTTGAGAACGATTTTGTGATCACAGGTTCGGGTCGGTATGGCTTCGATCCATTTGGACACGTAGTCCACAGCCAACAGAATGTATTCGAAACCATCCGAAACAGGAAAGGGGCCCATAAAATCAATCCCCCAAACATCAAAGATTTCGCATACTAGAATCGGTTGCATAGGCATCATGTCGCGATGGCTCATGTTGCCCAAAGTCTGGCAACGACTGCATGCCTTGCAATGACTGTATGCGTCTTTGAACAGTGTGGGCCAGTAAAAGCCGCACTGGAGGACTTTTGATGCGGTTTTATGCCCGGCAAAATGGCCACCGCATGCCTGGTCATGGCAGAAAGAGAGGATATTGTTGACTTCCCCTTCCGGGACACATCTCCGGATGATCTGATCGGCACCTATGCGGAAGAGGTACGGGTCTTCCCAAATGTAATACTTGGCATCGGAGCGTAATTTGTCTTTCTTGGCCTTCGGCCAATCGGACGGGGTTTGATGAGATGCCAAGTAATTTACAATATTAGCAAACCATGGAAGGCTAGTACCAATAGTCAGCAGGTGCTCATCGGGAAAATGCTCAGTGATGGGTCCGGAAGGGTCTATCATTTCAGAAGGAAGACGGGACAAGTGATCAGCTACCACGTTTTGTTTTCCCGCTTTATCGCGAATCTCGAGGTCAAATTCTTGCAACAGCAAGATCCATCGGATCAATCGAGGTTTCGCGTCCTTCTTTGCAAGGAGATGCCTCACAGCCGTGTGATCCGAGTATATGATGACATGGGAACCCAGAAGGTATGATCTGAATTTCTCTAGGGCAAATACTACAGCTAGCAGCTCTTTCTCAGTAACTGTATAGTTACGCTGAGCCTCATCGAGTGTTTTGCTGGCGTAGTAAATGACCACAGGTTTCTTGTCATTTTTCTGCCCCAAAACCGCTCCTACAGCGAAGTCGGATGCATCACACATGATCTCAAAGGGTTGAGACCAATCAGGGGACTGTAGGATCGGGGCTTGGGTGACTCGGTCACGCAGGATTTCAAATGCTTGAGTGCATTCCTTGGAGATTTCGAAGGGAACATCCTTGGAGAGAAGAGTGGTCAGGGGGCGTGCGATTTTTGAAAAATCAGGGATAAATCGTCGATAAAAACCGACATGCCCTAAAAAGGATCGGATGTCCCTGATCGAGCTAGGCATAGGAAGGCGAGAAATCAGATTAACCTTAGCTCGATCCACTTGGATACCTTTCTCCGAAATTGAGTGTCCCAGGACAATTCCCTCAGGCACCATGAAATGGCTCTTTTCCCAGGAAAGAACCAAATTCACGTCGATGCACCGCCTGAGTATCTGGACCAAGTGCTGGAGGCAATCGTCGAATGATGCTCCGAAAACTGAAAAGTCATCCATGAAGACTTCCAGATAATCACCTACCATGTCTGAGAATATGGCAAGCATGCATCGCTGAAAAGTAGCGGGTGCATTGCAAAGACCGAAAGGCATCCTTCGGAAAGCGTATGTTCCGAAGGGGCAGGTGAATGTGGTCTTTTCTTGGTCCTCAGGATGGATTGCCACCTGGTTATAACCGGAGTACCCGTCAAGAAAGCAGAAGAACCTATTTCCCGCTAGTTTTTCGAGAATTTGATCAATGAAGGGTAGTGGGAAATGATCCTTCTTCGTGGAGGAATTGAGTCGACGGTAATCTATACAGACTCTCCACGAGTTGGCTAATCGGGTAGGAATGATTTCTCCGGTCTCAGTCGTTGTAGTGGTGAGTCCTGCCTTCTTAGGCACGACCTGAATTGGGCTCACCCAACGACTATCGGAGATCGGGTAGATGATCCCGGCATCTAACCACTTGATGATCTCCTTTTTCACGACCTCCTGCAGATTGGGGTTTAAGCGTCTCTGCATTTCACGAGAAGGTCGTGTGCCCTCTTCTGAATAGATATGATGAGTACAATAAGAGGGACTTATTCCAGTCAAATCATCGAGGGTCCATCCGATGGCTCTGCGATGTTGCTGGAGGACAACAATCAGACGGTATTCCTGTTCAGGATTGAGGTTGGAATTGATGATCACAGGAAGGGTCTGATTAGAACCCAAAAAGATGTATTTCAAATGAGCAGGAAGGGGTTTCAGTTCAAGGATGGGGTTTTCAGCAGCAGCGGGTGGTTCAGTATAGATGTGAGGTTCAAGGGTGGGAGTTACTGGGTTGTTCACATCCGGATTGGACTCCTCTATTTGCGGGTCAAGATCCTTCTGTGGTTGATGAGGCATACTCAAGTCATTCTGGAGGTGTGATTCATCAACCAAAGTCTTGATGTCACAAATTTGCTCGATGACGCCGCAATTAATTCCTTGCTGGGCCTTAAATATATCAATTTTCAGTGTTTGATCTCCAAACTTAAGCTCTATTTGGCCCTCCTCACAGCTGATGTTGGCTCTAGCAGTAGCCAAGAAAGGTCTCCCTAGAATGATTGGTGTATCCCTAGGGTTCTCAGGTGCATCCATGTCTAAGACTATAAAGTCCACTGGAAAATAGAAATCCCGCACTCTCACGATAACATCCTCGAGAATCCCTTTTGGTGACTTTATAGATCGATCTGCTAATTGTAATGTCACCTCGGTTGGTTTCAGCTCAGATTCTTCCAGATGGTCAAGTAAGGATGTGGGTATCAGATTTATAGATGCACCTAAGTCTAACAATGCTCTGTCAAATTGGGTACCACCTATCTTACAGGAGATCAGGGGAGTTCCAGGATCTTTTGCCTTGGGTGGGAGTCTACTAAGGATTACAGAGCTGGCTTGCTCTGACAGAACAATTGGGCTCCCTCCCTTGGTTCGCGGCTTACGCTAGGGTGTACATATATTCTTTAGAAATCGTGCGTAAGCTGGTACGTGGCGGATTGCATCCATCAAGGGGATGTTTATGTGGACCTGCTCAAAGAGCTTGACCAGGTCCTCCTCAGGGGCCACGGGTTTGGTGGTCTTCTTTCCCTTGGTCAGGGCTTCGGGAAACGGGATCTTGGTTGGTTCCTCTAGGATAGGTCCTGGTTGTGGGTCTGGAACAGCGGTACCTTGGATAACTATCCTAGGGTCATGATTATCAGGCTGGGAGTGGTTTGGATAACGCGGGTCCTGAGTTGTCTTACCACTACGTGTTGTTACAGAATTTAATCCGGCCTGATTTTGGTTTGGATTTGGTAGGAGGGGTGGCTGCTGCTGAAATCCCGTATGAGAAGTAGAGGCTTCCATCTCGTCTGGAGATGGAGCAGTGGGGGCCTGATAAATCCATTGAGCTTGGCCTAAATTTGGATTCATAACGCGCTTCTGGGTTGGCACGTTATTTGGGTTAGGAAGGGGTTGGGAAGGGAGTGTGCCTGGCTGGCGAGAATTTGCCAACTGGGCCAGCTGAGTTTTAACTTCAGTAAGCTCGTCCTTGTGCTGTTTTTGAATGGCCGCATTCGATTTTTGAATGTCAGCCAGAGTCTGAAGGATTAAGGACATTTGATCTTGATTTGGCCCTGATGGATAAGTAGGGTTGGGCCGAGGCTGAGGCGGCTGGTAGTGATGAGAGGGCTGTGGGCGGGAATGAAAAGGTGGTCTTTGGGTTTGAGAATTTCCCGCCCACTGAAAATTTGGATGGTTTCGCCATCCAGGGTTGTAAGTGTTGGAGAATGGGTCGTTCTGGATGGCGTTGAGGTCCTCGCAGGTCTGAGGAACCTCCTGAGAATCAGGGAAAGGGGGAATGGAGTTCCCCCGGCTGGTGAAGAAAGGATCGGATGATCTTCCAGTCCAAGAATCAGATGGGGATGGATATGGATCCATCCCAGGGGAGGATCGGTGTAGGATGTTTTGCACAGTCTCCTGTGTGGAAGGAGGTTGTGCAAAGGAGTTACGCGCAGAGGTGGCTCGCTGCAAGTGCTGAGTCAGCTCATCCACCTTCTTTTCAATAATTGAGACCTTGTCCAATCGACTGGCCATTAATTCCAGGTCGACTGATGCGGACAGGCCCTGCGTCTCATGTGCTCCCTTAAGATTCGTCGCTGCGCGGGTATTCGTCCTGTCGAATAATCCCATGGAGTCATTGTTGATGGAGTTCTCGCACATGTTTTCGAGAATCTCCCATACGGTGTCTTCATGTTGACCCATGATGTTTCCTCCGCAGGTTGCATTGACGAAAAGGCGGATGTCCTCACGGAGTCCCTGGTAAAAAGATTGGACTTGTTCCCATTTAGGAACTCCGTGATGGGGGCACTTCCTCATGAGATCCTGAAAACGATCCCATGCCTCATGGAGAGGTTCTCCTGATTGTTGAGTGAAGTGTGTAATCTGATGGCGCAAGGCGTTGGTCCGACCAACGGGAAAGAACTTTTTCAAAAACTCGGATTGAAGTTCTTCCCAAGTGTTGATCGGCCGGGTCTGAGTTTGATACCAATGGGCGGCCTTGTCCATAAGAGAAAAGGAGAACATCTTCATGAGAAGAATATCCCGATTTTGCGCATCTGATCCAAAAGTGTGGGCCAGATGCTTAAGCTGTTTGATGTGCTGGAAGGGATCTTCAGAATTAAGCCCATGGAATTTAGGTATAGCGTGAATCATGTTGGGCTTTAGTTTGGAATCAGGTCCTCCAATCGGGATTCTAACTCGAGGCTCAATTGCCACCGCAGCAGGATTGTAGTGGTCCCGCATCATAGGACGCTGTGGTGGGTGCACGAAGTTTTGGAAGAGGTCATTGAGTCGCTGGAGCTGGTGTTCCAGATTATTTTCTTCCTCAACTGGCTGAGCCATGATGGGGGAAGAAGAAGAACTTGGTTCTGAATCAGAAGAGAGAATAATGTGAGGGTGTTGCTGCACAAACACGGGCGTCGAGGCTTGGCCTTGACGAGAGTGAATTTCTAAAGGAGGTCTTAAGGGTGGTCTTAGAGACCTCCTTCCGTACATGCACAGTTGGGAGAGGTAAGTTTAGAAGGTGCTGGACCCAATCAAGACACCCAAAAATGTGTTGGGTGACTATAGAGGTGCGGGGCAGATGGACCCCTTGATCAGAAAGATCGTCCACCTGAGAATTACCTGGGCAGCCAGAGAGGGAGAGTCCCGCGAAGACCCCTACACGGTAGAGCGTCCCCACGGGTTACAGGGTTTCCCCCACCCGACCTCTCTTGTCACTGCGGTTCCAGGTAGACCAGAATGGGGATCTTGACCTCTTAAGTCTACCAATTTTAAGATCAGGGTGCTTAAGGTTTCACTTGAACTTTAGTCTTTTTAAGTGCAAAGAGTGACCTAATTTAAGGTTGGTTAACCCAAGGGGTCAACTTTACCTATTGTTTTCTTTAAGAGCTTTTAGGTCCTGTCTTTTAGGGTTCAAGTGTTTAGAGAGAGCCAATTGTTTAGGATTTTTCTTGTTAATTATTTTCAATCAATGGCTTGGGCACACCTCTTTAGGATTTCCTCAATTCTTGATTAAGGGGTGTGTCTCTACTGAAATCCTAATGTTTGACCTTATGTTGGCTCTACTTGGTCCATTTAACTCTTTGTTGGGCAATTAGGGCTCAAGCAAGAATGTGTTAGCCCTTAAATACCCTTAATAGTGTGCAGGAGTGATGAGTTGAAAACATGCAACTTTTTATGGTTACTAAGTATGGAAGACAGGTTAGCCCTATATTGCTTTGTTCTTTTCTTTTCTTTCTCTTTAGAGTGTAGGGGTTAATAGTGAGAGAAAAGATTTACCTGTCTTCGGAGTGGTTGTCGTGTGGTTGCTTGTCTTCTTGAGTTCCTGTAGCTGCACAAAAGAGAGGAGATTATCAGAAATTAAAAGATACAGGAATGTTTACCTCTAGAATAGCCGTTGCTCCCCGGCAACGGCGCCAAAATGATAGCGTGGGTTTGACCGGGTTGTGTTATATCGTTGTAGTAAAGCCGGTTGTTACCAACGTTTCATATAAAATTTTTTACTCGGAAAAATAAAAGAGTTCCCGAGGTCGAACTCAGGGAGCAAGTTGTATTCTAGAGATATACAAGTTCTATTACAAAAATAAAGAGAGAGAGAGAGAGATGAAAATTTGGCTTCTTCTTCTTTTCTTCTTTCTTCCTCTTTGTCTTTGGTTCTTCCTGTTCTTCTTCTTCTTCTTCTTCTTCTTTTTCTTCTGCTTTCTTCAGATTTTCCCCTCGTGCTCTTCTTCTTCTGTTCTTCCTTGTTTCCTTTCTTTCTTTTTCGTCAGATCGTCTTCTTCTTTTCTTGCTTCTTGCTTCTCTTCATTCCTTCTTCTTCTTTGTCTTCACCTGCCTTGACCTCTCTTTTTCTTCTTTCGCGATGGCCGTTGCTCTTCCTTCTTCTTCAGCGGGTCTTCTTCTTCTTCTTTGGCCTGCACACTTCAGAGTTTATTCGTCAAGAGGCAAAAACCTACTCTACCCCCCTCCCCCGCGTATCTCTCTCTCTGAAATCACTCTTCGGAAGCTCTCCCAGAGCGCTACCGGGTAATCGGGTTCGGGTCAGGCCCGGGTCCAGGCCCACCGGCGTGCGTGGTGGGCGAGGAGTGCAGGTCAGTCTACTCGGGTCGGGCCAGGTCCGCGGAGCGTGGTCACGGACGAGGCCGAGTCGGGTCGGGTCGGGTGAGAGGGACCTCACCCCGTGGTAACTGAGGCAAACAGCATAAGGCAGTTTTTGCCTTTATGCGTCCGCGCGCCTTCGAGAGGTTCCGAGGTGGGACTAAATGTCCCACCCCAATTGAGCGCGCGTCGCGGATGGAGCAGTGGGCGATCGTGGCTTCCCGCGCGGCCTTCGCCCCGTCTGTGAACCAGGGACGTTTCGCGGAGAGTCCCTGCGCAACCTGGGAGTCAACCCTGGGCGAAGGCGTGCCTGCACCTGCAGGTGAAGCAGCTCTGCCTGCGCAGTAATGGCGACGGCGGGCGAGTCACCTGGTCACAGAAGAACAGCCTCTCGGCCAAATCAGACAGGCGGGGGACCTTCGCCGTGGCACGGCGAAGGTGGTCAGGGGGTCTGCAGGGGGCGAGATGGAGCTAACTGGTCGTCCTAGGTCAAACTGTGAGCGAGGGAGTGGGTGTGTTCGGTGGGTCTGCAGAGGGTGTTTGGTGGGAAGTGGAGGGGCGGAAGAGGATCAGGGTGAGGAGGCGGAGGTTCTGCGGTGGTCGGCGAGCCGTGTGGGTCGCTGAGGTGATGGGAGCGGCTCGCCGGAGGGTGGTCGGAGGCGGAGAGGATGAGGGTGAACAGGGTCGGTAGAGGGCTTAATTGACTAAATCGAAAGCGGGGAAAGAAAGAGGAGGAGAAGGGGAGTAAGTCTAACTTAACTGCAGGGACGAAGGGGGAGGAACAGGGCGACAGTCGTATCGACTGTCGCCGGAGAAGATGATGCTCAGAGAGAGGGGCGGCGGCGAGCAGAGGGCTGGAGAGGCGCCAGCTGGGTGCGGCGTGGCGCGGGAAGAGCAGGGGAGGAAGTCTCTGCTGCTGGTAGTGCGGCAGAGCGAAGAGGTGGAGGGGGAGGAAGTCGCCGGAGCTGGTGAGCGTCTGCCGGAGAAAGAAGAGAAGAAAGCTGGGGGTTTTCTCCGTCAGATCCAGGCTGCCTTCGTCGGTGGAGCGGCGGGGGGTATTTATAGGGTTGAAGCAGGGAGGAAGGCGGAGGGAGACGACGTGTCTCCCTCGCCGGAGAATGGTCGGAATACGAACCCATACCGTCCGTGCGTTCGCACGGCCGGTATGGGGGGCTACAATGACCATGGGGGTGCTCCTGCGACGGCTGACGACGCAGGGCACCCCCGGTACACTTGCCAGGTCCTCCACCTCACCCTGCGCGGCGCCATGCTCCGCGCAAGGTCGCCGGAGCATGGTGCTGGCAGGGTTTTGCAGGAGGGACCTGTTTGCAAAGAACGAAGGAGAGTTAGGGGCCAAAATGCGAGGGTTCAAAAGTTGAGGGCCAAAGAGTAAATATATGAGGACCAAAGTGTGAAGTCGGTCAAGGAGGTTTCTTCTTAGGCTCAAGTTTTTATACATGACTAATTAGGACCTAAGGAATCTGATGGTGAATTTTATTTTCATATTAAACCTTGTTTGACCGGTCAATTTGCGCAAAAACCCAAATTAAGTTATTAATTGGGCATGGTTCTCAATGTAGGTCAAAATGGGTTCTAAAGGCCAAATTGATGGTTCTAAACCCCAGAGATTATTTTTCTATGAATTTTAGAGGGTTTATTCTATTTTTACTTTGCCTCGAACCTTGTGAATTGAAGTGGGTTGTTTTAGGGTTACAGATTATCATTTGGTTCCTTGGAAGTGCTGTAGCCCTTGCTAGATCATCTCATCCCACTTTTATTCTTATTAAGCTGTTTTGACCTATGTTTGGGCCCTGAATTACCCTGTATGCAGATTATACTGGTAAAATTGCACTTTTACCCCTTATGACTTGTTTTCTTCTCAAACTCAGAATTCTCTGAGTTAAGCTTTTCCTTGAGATATGTAGGAGCTTTTATCCTTTGTATTGGGTCAAAATGAGCTAGTTATGGCTCATGATGAGGTTCTCATCAGTACAGATACTAGATCGAGCCATTCGGAGGTTGAGGCGGAAGGAAGTACCCCTGGTGAAAGTCTGCGGTACGAGGAGGCAACTTGGGAGCCTGAGTCGGCGATGCGAGAGCAGTACCCGGAAGTCTTTGAAGGTATGACTATTCTAACCTACTTCAGTCCTCTTTAAGTTTGTTATACACCGCTACGTATATTTTTTTTCTCACCCTAGTCAGTTCAAGTTTCGGGGACAAAACTTCCTTTAAGTTTGTTATAATGAAACAACCCACCACCCCTTTGGTCATTTAAGACGTCTGGGACGTTCACCAGACGTCTGTCCGAACGTCTGGGATGTTCACCAGACGTCTGAAAATACTTTTCAGTGCACAACGTACGTATGCCATACTTCCTCCCTCACCGCGCCTCACCGCACCACCTCCTGCGACACCACTCTGCACCATGCTTCGCCTTTCCACCCCCTCCTCACCTCCTCTCCCTTTATAAACCTCTTCCCCTCCTCTTCGTTGCCCACTCCGTAGCCGAGAGTAGAGCGAAGGCGAGAGCTAGTGGAGAGTGGAGAGCCTGAGTGAGAGGAAGCGCGAGAGCAGAGGGTGCAGTGCCGTTCTGCTGCAGCACCTACAGGTAAGGGGAGCTAGAGTGGTTCCACGAAAGTCATTTTTCCGTGGAATTAGATGGCTGGAGAAGCACCTAGATGTCTTATCGGACGTCCGAAGGTAAAGCAAGACGTCTGGTTGAGATCTACTTTTCGTACCTTTCTCTCTGACAAGTCCTGATAGCATACGTGTATGTGTCAGAAGGTGATAGCATAGCCAAGGTAGTTTCAGATGTCTGGGAGCACCCTCAGACGTCTGACGGAGTCTTTGGACGTCGACATTGAGTTCCAGAGATCTGATAGCGGAACACCAAGAGAGGTATCCCTGAGAAATGTTTTAAGATGTCTGGGACCTTTCCCAGACATCTAATTTCTGTCTGATAGCATGTTTTGGACTGTGTAAGGCCCTATTATTATCGCTTTTCCGTAAACGAACCGTCTCTGTTTTCCGTATGAGTTTCTCTGTGTAACGATACTTTGTTTATATCTTTCTGAACCTTTTGGCCCATCGATCCATGTTTTAGGTCTCCAGTCCGTCAGGCGTACGGGACCTGTGGAGACATCGGGAGCTACTGTACGAGCCCCCATTCCACCCGGTTACCCAGGTAGAGTGGTTACAACCTTAAATCTCTAATTTAATACATGCAAGTAAGTAATCTAGGACTTGAGATGAATCATAGGAAGGAATAAACGTATACTTGAAAATAAATTCTTGAACCCTAGGTCTTGGCATGAACACTAGGGTTAGAAGAAACTGCATGTGAATGATTGAGTAATCAAAAGCTGCCTGTTTGTATCTAAAATGTACCCCTACTGTAATAAAATGGAAATTGAACTATTTATTCTGAACATTCCAACCCGGATGCGAACAAGAAACTCCTGTACAAACCCCACAGGGAATGTAAACAAGAACACCGTACTATGGAGAACCGGATGGTTCTAGAAATTTGCTGCCTATGGGCAGCTGTTAAGGGAGGTAGGTTGACCTTCGTGTATGGGGTACCGAAGAGAGCAACTATCCCTTGTAGTGTAGAGGGGAGCTTGCCGCCCTTGGGTTGGGACCTAGGGTGGGTTTGACCACTCTACGACGACTCTTACTGGCCCTTGTGTATGTGGTACCGAGGTGAGCTACTTAGTGTAGGGGGGAGCTATCCGCCCTTAGGGGTCCGGGGCTAGATATGGCGACCCTACACCGACTCTCATTAGCTCATTGGGCAAACCGGGGTAGTTGGACGAGGGTATGCGGACTGAGGAGGGGTGAGACCCCTGAGGGGCAAGACCCTTGTTCTGTTCTGAGGGGAAAGACCCCTATTCTGTTCTGAGTGGGTAAGGCCCTATACTGTTCCGCACTGTATGTTGAGGCGTACCCGCTAGCGGAAACGACTGACCGCGTGTTAGTGCGGGGTAGCTACCTGCGCGCTTATCAAGTGTGCCGTAATCACCGCTACGTCACGACAGTGACCTCGGGGTAGTAGATCGAGTATAGGACTACCACGGTGGGACTCCCCCAGCCAGGAGAGTGCCACGTGGGATCCTATATCACGGAAAGCTGCAAGCAAAAATCATTCCTATAGGGAACAAGAAGATTAATTAACAATTCCTAATTAGAGATCTTTACGCACCCACATGTATAATATAATTGGAAAAATGGAAAATTTTATGTTAATTACTTGTTAAATGCATGTTACTTCTTAACCACCACTCTACTCAGCGTTAGCTGATTCCAGTTAAATAAATTATGTACAGGTCAGGGATTTGAGTAGCCTGAGCCACCGGTTGCTGAGGACGTTAGGCCTAGTCGAGCCTAGCTTTAGTTCTACTGCTTGATAGTGAGTTTTTATAGCTTTGTCTTCTGTTACATGTACTCGTTTGATGTGATGGCTGTAATATTACTGTTCTTTTTTCCTTTGTTGTAAATTTCTCTTTGCTTAGTTACTGTACTTGTGTGATTGTGGTTTGTTGAATGTTACTTGGTTGTTTCTTGTTGGACGACTGGATCTTGGGATAAACCGAAGCGAGCCGATCTCAGATCCTGTGGGGATTTGGGACCGGGTCATGACAAAAATCAACTTTGTGGATTTTTCAGACATCTGAAGTTGAGTTCCTTGATGGCTACTTTCCTTGACCATTGGTTATTCACACTAAATTTAAGCTTAATTAATGATTTATTACATGAACTCAATAGAGCTCTTTGAGTTCTTAATTGATCTGATCTTTCAAATGTCTAGATAAGTTTGTAGATGTTTGATTTCACCTTAATTACCCAACGGTCGATTGATTTAAATCTCGATGTTCACAAAGATTAGTCATTTAATGATTAACTTAAACATTCTCTAAAAAGAAGACATCTAACCTTTCAACTAGATGTCTGAATTAGTAATATCAAATGCCCTTCACTTTCTTCTAGGCGTCCCTAGGATTGGTTTTGGTTGGAACTTAGTAACTTTCTCAAGTTCTAACCTTGGCCTTTCAAACATTTAACCTAAAACCAAGATGTTTGAAAACCCTTTTTTGGATGTCTCTCTTTTGTTCGGGCGAAATCGTCGTTGTTTAGGAAATGTGTTGTAACATAGGACAAAATCGCTCAAAACATTTAAATTTATAAACTAAGCTTCAAAAAGTGGAGTCCGAGATCGTTTGCAGAGAACAAGTATGCAATTCAAATCACCAATCACAAGAAATATATATGCAATTGAAATCAATAATACTCAGAATGATATTTCAATAAAAATTAGAAGAATAATGTAAAAAGATAGGGTTAAAATGGTAATTTGTATCACCAAATTAACCCTTTTAGTTTAAGCTCACAACCACTTAAATATCTCAACAGTAAACCATAATTAATAATTCACGTCAGTCAAACATGTAGATATTCCAATAGTAACCAACAGAAGGCCTCAAACAATAGACCAAAGGCTTTAGACGCCTTAACAAAAGAGGCTCAATGGCCTCTTCAGAAATCTTGCTAAGTGTCGAGAGAGGAGGGAGCTTAAATCCCGTGGCAGCAAGACCCATCTCTCTCTCTCTCTCTCAGATTCTCTTTCTTCCCTTTCAAAGTTCAGAATGGATCAGACTCGGGTAGTGGGTAATAGGATCCACCACCCAGGCCTACGAGGTGTGAGTGCGGGTGAGGGGCGTGGCCAAGTGTGTAAGGCGTGTAGTGTACAGAGGCGTGGGGTAGGGACCTGACCTCAGTGTTTGAAGGCGATAAGGCCACTACACTTTTTGCTTATATGCACTACTGGGAGGCCTTCAATTCACAAAGTGGGACTATGTTCCCATGTCTTCTTCACGCAGCAACTGCAGATAGTGAAACCTCCAATTGAGGCTAAAGATGTAGCTGGTGGCTTCGATTGGCTGCCTGGGAGGGAACCTGGAGATGCTTCGCGTCGATTGCAATCTTCGTTTGGGTGAGTTGGGGCTCGAAGATGAGCGAACGAGGTCGGAGTTTACGAGGGCGGAGGTAGAGCTCCGACAGGTACCTGAAATGCAAAACATGACCTCGCGGCCACGTCAAAGAAGCTCAGAAGGATCGCTGTGTTCTAAGGAACACGAAGGTGGCCATGGCATGCTATGAAGGTGTGTGTGGTGTGCTGGCGAGGTCGAGGAGGGTGCGTGAAGGTGTGGTGTTTGGTGGGTGGTTGCAGAGATCAATAACCCTAATGTTGTTAAGGCTTTTGGTCGCGGGGTGATAGCGGAGCTAATGGGCGTGGTGGTGGGTGTTTTGGTGTTGTGTGGCATGTAGAGGGCTTCGCTGGAGCATTGCTAGAGTGGAGGAAGACAAAGTGGGTGCGGTTGTGTTGACAATCGAAAAAGGAAAGGAAGGGGTTAGGAAGATTCAGGAAGGAGAGAGGAAGAGAAAGAGAGAGTTAGAGAGGGAGACAGTGAGTGATGGCGACCTACTATGATGGGTTGGCGCTTGAGACGGTGAAGGTGACGGTGACACGGCGGTGAGGAAGGAGAGGGAGATGGCGGCCGTGCTTTGGCTAGCGACGGTCACAAAGACGAGGGGAAGATGTTGAGATGGTCAATTTGACCATTGGCCGGCTCAACGAAGAGGACAGAGAGGCTCGTCGGAGATGAAGGTGTGGATGACCGGAGTTTGAGGAAGAGAGGGTTTTTCTGGCTCAAAACTTTGCTAAGGATCAAGGCTTTTAGTTCTGGAGCTTTATATAGAGCTTCTGAGCAAACTCTAGACAAGGAAAGGGCTTCTACAAGGCTTGCGATTGAAGGAAAATCACCCAAAAATCTCGTGCGTTTGCACGAGATTTTCCTTGTGATTTGGAAGTCAAGATCAGTCCCAATCAATTCCCCATAGTGTGAACATCAATCTCACCAAATTTGGTGGGATTTGATGGTGATTTGAGTAGGTTTAGGTGCGGTCAAAGGCTTCTTAGAGGTTGGTTGACCTCCAATGGCGGTAGGGACTTGCTTGCAAAGAAGATAACTGACAGAAATGCCATTTTCGCGCATTTGAAAGTAATCAAAAATCGTAGTATAGTCGCGCAAAAACATTCGTCAAAAATTGATTTCTAAAGATAACGAGACTTGAGTCCCGGTCGTTCGTCTCTGGGAGGCGTTGCTTTTATTTTTGAAATCGATCTTACTCTACTTTGTTTAGAATCGCATGCCAGTTCGTGATTATTACGTATTTAGGTATGACATGCTTAGTTGCAAGAATATTAGTAATCGAAAACAGGCAACTTGAATCACACAAAAAGAATGACAATTATTAAGCTCATGGTGATTTCAAACATATAGAGTCAAATATATATATATATAAGCATTTTTCATTCATTCAGTGGGAGAGTCGTTTACAACATAAAATGTAGAGGGAAGCTTGTACATAAATGCTTGAAAATTAAATCTAGCTACCAGAAAATGATCGCATACAAGAATCGATGGGGGGATTTCGCATGCATCATTGGGGGAGAAATAAGATTACACTACTAAGCAGTAAATGAAAGCATTAAATATACGAAGAGCTAAACTACTAATCTAGCAGAAGGAAGGGCATTCGGAGGTGGTCTCCGATGGCTTTTGAGTGGTTGAGAGAAGGAGGGGTGCCCAATGGAACTTAGGCCGGCCCTTGGAGAGAGGTTGGGGACCTGATCCAGCTTCCTGGCGTGAAGATGATGGCCTCCATGGTGGTGCTCAACTCGTGGAGGTGGGGTGGAGATGGGAGTGGCTAGCCTAAGTGGAATGAATGCCAAGGAAGTGAATGGGTGCAAGTGGCCACCCAAGGGGTCTTTTTATAGGCCTAAGTGAAGCTCTCTAGAGAATTATGGAATTCTTTAGAGAGGCCTATGGTGGGAGCTCGTGGGAGAGTGAGAGAGAGAGGGTGGATGGTGGTTTTTAGATCCACCAAATGTGGATCTAAAAATTGAATGGCTCTTGGTTGCTATTTTTGGCAACCAAGCAACCACACATGGTAGAGAGTTCTAGAGAACTCTAGGCTAGATATTTTCGTGTGGATGGTGTGTGTGGGTGTGTGTGGGTCGAAACTTAGGTGGCTAGGTTGATTAGGTTGGGTTCTAGTGGGTATAGGTCAAGGTATGTCTCAAATTAAGGTTATAAACCTTAATTCACTAAGGTAAAGTGCAATTAAACTTAATACAAGTTTAATTGGGTGTGTGAAAACTTAATTGAGAGTAAAACAACTCAATTAAGTCAGGTCTAGGTCAATTGGACTCTCACTGAGTCCAATTGGACAGTGTGTGCTGAGATCAGAGCTCAATTGGATTCAATGAGTCCAATTGAATAGGCTGATGAAATTGACTAAGATCCAAGTCAATTAGGTTTAGTGAGGACCTAATTAGGTCCTTAATGAGGTCTAGAGGTGGTGTACTAGGGTTAGGGCACCTTAATTTAGGTTCCTATGGGGTTGGAATTGGGTTTAGGGACCTAGAGATCTAAGATCAAGGCTTAAATCTCAAAACATGAATTGGAGAGCAGTATCAGACGTCTAATAATAGAATCAGACGTCTTATACTAAAAAATCAGAAGTCCAGACTTGTTGTCTGGACGTCTAATCAGAGTCAGGAAGGATTTCGGGTTTTGGTTTGGGTATTCTGCAGAAATTGGACGTCTGACAAAGTGTCTGGACGTCCAATAACACTGCAGAAGTGGGTTTGAAGTGTGCGAGAGTTGGCTAAGGGTCTTGGATATCTTAAAACTTATCCGGACGTCCAGAGAAGGGTTGGAACTAGGGTTTTAGGGCTTCCTAGGGTGTTGTGACCTAATCTAAGGGTGGCTAAGGCTTGGGGAAGTCTCTAGGCTATCCTAGGGCTAGGATGGACCTAAGCTCTTCATATTTTACTGCTTTATTCCTACTTAATAGAATAGCAAACTTTTAACCCCCTTACATTGTTATTCCTACATCTAAACTAGGCTTTCTGCTCCAGCTCTGCTACAACTCTTGTTATTCCTAATCCAGCTTCAGATCCAGCTCCTGATCAGCTTATTCCCTGCAATCGACATAATGCACTTAATCAGCACATTATAATATTATTTTATGCATAGCTAAAGAAAAGCAGTAAAGATGCAGATAATGCGTATGCATACATGAATAACCCTAACTTATGCTAAGTCCTAGCTTAATCTAGGCCAATTAAGACCTATGATTGCTGCGCAATCAATAACAAAGTTGGGGGGCTAAATGCAAGGAATTCAAAAGCTAGGGTCTTGATTGAGAAAAATAGAGTTTAAATGAACTAAAATGCAAACTAGGTCAAGATGGATGCTAATTGGGCTCAAATTTTGATACAAACCTAATTTTGACCCAAGAAATTTGACGGTGGAGTTAGATTTTAGTTTTGACCAAGTTTTCCTGGGTAATTTATGCAGAAATCCAAATTAGGGCAGAACTTTATCTGTGACTCTATTTAAGGTTAAAATCGGTTTCAAAGGTTAAATCAAGGATACCAAACCTCAAGAAATATTTTTACATAAATTTTAGGAGATTTTGATAAATTTTATCCTAACCATAACCTGTGTAATTTAAGCGAGTCTGAAATTAGGGTTTTAGGTGCTGTATTGGTTCTCGAAATGCGTGAAGCCCTGTTTCTTCTGCATGGAATCACTTATTAGTCTTTGATGCTTGATGTGCACACATCTAATTAACCTAAAAGTTTATATTTATGCATGCTTCTAGTTTCATAGAAGCAATCATCATTATAAATATTGCATAACATTCTTGATCGTGCATTTAAGATAAATTTTATGTTAATTTTCTCTTTTTGTGGTTAGGGAATAGGGTGGCAATTAATCGAGGCCTCAGATTGAAGATCCAACTGTACAAATCTAATCAGGGCGACGATCGGAGTTCAACGACTCTAAGATCGCCTCGATCGGATCTCCGTAGCATTAGATGCAGTTCGAGAAAGATCTAAAATCAAGGGGCTAGGTGATGTAAATCTATACTTTAGATGACAAATATGACCGCATGGATGGGTTCGGATCGACGATCGCAGCTGAACAACGCGGAAATCGATCAAATCTGACATCCGTGGCACCATCTACAAGTCAGAGAAGATGGACGACCAAGATGGTGCCATGTGGTGCCATCTCAGCCGCCCAAATCGCCCAAGGTTTGTCGCTGCTCTATCTCTCCACAACCGGCCATCAGATTTGGGTCGTTGAATTTTGATCCAACGGTCATGGTCGCGTATGCCTTAAGACGTGAGCGTGCCTCAAACACGGGCGCAGCGCGTTGGGCGAGTGCCTCTTCACGAGGCAGAGGTCGCAGGGTCAAGCCCCCGTGCGCCTTAAGTCGAAGGCACAGGTGGGTGCGGCTCAAATCATGCTGTTGGATCTCAAGCGTACAGCAGATGTAAGTGCCACGTGGCACGCCCAGATGCCACGATTCACGCACGCGCGATCAGATGCACGATCAAACGTGCAATCACACGTGCATGCATTAGGCGTGCAATGAAGGTGCAGGTGCGGATGACACATCTAGTGACGTAAGGACTTTAGTGACTGTTTTATCTGTCACTAAAGACCCCTACATTACTGTTTTAATGTTAAAATGACCTATTTGCCCCCAACCTCTACACCTATAAAAAGGCCCTACGACCCCCACATTCTTCTCATCTCTTCCTCTCTTCTCTCACCCCTCCAAAGCTCTAAGAGCTTGTCCCAAACCAGGGATGCTCCATTAGAGTTTAAAATAGAATTTTTCCACCTTCTCCTCCAAATTTGTGGAGCACCTGCGATTGTCTTCTCACCGCCGTTCAGGAAGCAAATCCCGCTATGACGTCGTCCTACCCCATCCTCCATCTTTCGTCTTCGTTCTCCCTCGCTCGTCATCTCACCACCCTAGTCCAGGTACTCCGTCAATGTGGCTCGTCCTCCAAGTAGCCGTTGAGGAGGATAATCTCTCTCCACCTTCTCCTTTATCACTTTTTGGTATGGATTTTCCGCTTTCTAGTGTAGTGATTAGTTGTAATGAACATCAAATTATGGTTATGAAATTCCTGTTTATTCTCTCTCTATTTTCTCTTTATTTGTATCATTCTTTTTCTCTCTCTTCTATTGATTATTCTTTAAGTAGATAATTAGCGTAGATTTAATTCAACTGCTAATCTGCTTCGTGACAACAAATATAAACGTGATTTTTGATCAAACGTATGCCTCTGTGTTCGACCCAGGATTCATTCTGAGTTTTGGTAAAAGTTATTTGATTGTTCGGATTTTCTCAAAAATTACACTATGACGATGGGTTTTTCAAAACTCAAATCTTTTTGCGACAAATTTTTCGCAACATCAATGCTCCTTTGACCTTCATTTTACCCCTGAAAAATCCCGTGGTTATTTTGTGTTCATGATATACGGTTAACATTACAAAATTAACCCTAGTTTTTAGTTCTCTTCTCAAAATAGAATGGAGTGGAGTTATAACCCTCAGATGGTTATGTAGGAGTATTTATCTTTCAAACCTGACTAAAAGTGGCCAATTAGGGCTCATGATGGTCTGACCATCACTTTGTTGTTCAGACATCCTTAGAATCCTTTTCTAAACTAAATCAACTCTAGTAACTCACTCCTTGTACTAGCTTCTTTTTAGGCATCTACCCATATGTTTAGATGTCTCAATTCTCAAGTTTGGATGTCTACTTTCTTAATTTAGACATCCATGTTCAATCCTAACGTTGGAAGTCAGTTACTGAAAATTTTTGAACATTAAACCTTCTCTTTGAACATCTATTTTCTTTCTTAGGATGTCTTCTTAGAGACATTCAAATGCCTCACTTTATATTTAGAGGTTTGAAATGGAATTTCTAGACATTTACTCATTTTTTTTCAGATGCCTTTTTCTATTAATTTGTGAAATTACATTTCCTGGTCATTCTACCTTGAAATATAATTGCATTCTAATTTGAATCTTAATGGCTCCTAAGGCTTAAACCTAACCTTCTACACTATATAAATATATACCTAGGGTCATGATGGTAACACCATCATTCTTCATATCTAGTCTAATTTAACTAAGTTATAAGGTTAAATTAACTTTATGAACCAACAAAAGGGTATAACTTAATAATATGAAGAATTAGGAGGAATGACATCCAAATTAGTTAATTCTGCTGTTTTAACAGGCTAATGCAAATGCAGATTAACTAAAGGGTAAACCTATACTTAATTGAAGGTCAAATGAGTTCAAATTCCTAATAAGTAGGCTTGCATTGAATGATTAAGAGTTCTATTAAGATTAGAGGCAAAATCTCAAATAAAAACCTTACTTACAGCCTCACTTAAATTAACAGGGTTCTAATAAAAATAAAAATAATCTAAAATTTTTAAAAATCATTGAAAAATATTTCCTAAGGTTTGGATTAATCAATTTTACAAAATGAACCAAATTTGACCTAAATCAAAGACCAAGGTTAATATTCAATATATTTTGGGTTAAAATGTAAATTGACCAAGAAAAATTCATTAAAAGCCAGAATTGAAGTCACCATTAGATTCCTTGGAACTCAGTTTGGTTACCCTAGAAAATTAAGACCTTTGGATCTCATATTAGCCTACTTTACAATTTGGCCCTTGACTTTTGAATTCCTTACGATCAGGTCCAAATTTCTCTAATTATGGTCCTTGGCTAATGTCATGCTGACGTCAACTGTCTTCAACCTCCAGCAGCATGCGAGTTGTTCTTGGCCGATTCTCCAAGGATCAAATCCTCGTGATTCCCTCAACCAAATCTCACCAAAATTGGTGAGATTATTCCTTGATACATGCTCGAGAGATCTCAACCATTTCCAGCTATTCTTGTTGTCTGTAGAGGTTGTGAATCACGGTCGAAATCTTCATTGGAGATCAACCAATTCAACCATATCAAGGCTGCGAATTAACCTTAATCACACACCCTGAACACTTATAAAGCTTCGCTACGCAACACTGATGATTTTTATCGAAATTTGCTTGAGTTTCCTACCCTTCTTTGCATTGACCATCGTTTCCTCTTGCCTTGACGGCCCTCTCTAACCTCCACTTCCGTGCTTGCTTCGACCTCAAGAGCAGCACCATCGGCTTCCTCGCCTTTGTTCGGTCCTTGCCTACCAACGTTGGACCTCTAGTCCCCTTCCTCGCTGCCTATCTTCTTCCTCTAACCCTCCGTCATCTTTGCATCCGGCAAGCCATCCTCGGGAGTTCTACAACCCTTTCGTCCACTCCCAAGTAATGATTCTTCTCCCTCTCCTTCTGTAGAGTATTTTAGGCTAGTTAAACATAGGAATCCACCACTATTTCTCTTCTCCTCTCTTCTTCTTCCCCATGTCTGGAAAAGGTCTGGCAAGGACCTTCGCTTCACCTTGTTCATCATCTCTGCGCTCCAACTACTCCACAAGCATTGCCAAGTGTAACGAGCGCGTGCCCCAGACGTCTTTTAAGACGTCTGGGAGGTGGCCCAGACGTCTGTCAAGACGTCTGGGATCACATCCAGACGTCTGACCAGACGTCCGGGATAGTTTACAGACGTCTGGCGAACAGTTATGCTCGCACGGGATATTCGTCTGCGCGCCTGTGCGCGCAGACCTGCGTTCTGCCCTCTTTCTCTGCGGCTGCAGGCGGCTGCGACCGCCTTCTCTCTCCTCTTCGCGCGGCGTTAAAAGGGGGGGGCACGCCTCCCCTCCCGTCTCCACCATCTTCCTCCTTCTTCTCCTGCCTGTGCGCGAGAGCGAGCGGACGCGAGGGCGCAGCGGCAGCGGCAGCCGCAGTGAGCGCGGAGGAGCTGCGGCGTGCGAGGGCGGGGCTCTGCCGTGAGGGCGAGCTCGCCAGGAGCGGCTTGGCCGGCCGGTGGAGGGCGCAGGGGGCGCAGAGCGTCGCGGGGAGGGACCTGCTGCGGGCGGAGCAGCGTACGCGCGAGGTGCGACGCGGGCGACGTCGCGAGCGGAGGCCGAGCAGGGCTCTGATCCTGGAAATATTTCCAGAATCAGACGTCTGGATTGATATCCAGACGGCAAGGTCGACGTCTGTGAGATCATACAGACGTCTGAAAGGTGAGTTTCCGCTTTCTTCTTCCTTTTTGTCGACTGACCGTACTGAGGGAGGGGGGTTGGCTGTGCGCAGGGTTTTCTGATTCGTCATCCTTTGCGAATCAGACGTCTGGAAGTTGTACCAGACGGCGGGAGTGACCTTCAGACGTCCGAAGTGACCATCGGACGTCTGGGATCTAGGAAAGACGTCCCTGCAGACTTCTGGACGTCTGGGAAACCACGCTGAGCAGGTAATTCTCTGATCCACCGTTTAAGACGTCTGGAGGGAGTTCCAGACGTCTGATTTTGCACAGTATCGTCTTTCTCGACCCGTTTAGGGCCCGTTTGGGCTCCGTTTTCCGCGATTCGAGTTGCGTTCGTTTCAGAATTAATTCCTCTACCCGCCTACAGTAGCTATACACTGTTTTGAGACACTCCTGTGTTTGATCCTTGTGATAGGACCTCGTTCGGTTGCAGTCTTGAGAGTCGCGGAGGCACGCGGGATTCCCGATCACGCCCCCATTACTCCCGTTGTACCTGGTAGAGTGGTTTTAAGTATTAATAAAATCTGTTAAAGTATGGAACCATAACTAGAACCTAGGGCTTTGCATGAATCCTAGGAATGAGAAATATATGGAATGATAGCTCCTAGGTGTTGCATGAATCCTAGGGCCGGAAAACTAGATTGTATGATAGATCCTAGGATGGAAAAACTAGTGGAATGTATATTACTGCAGTCTTGGAAAAATGGAAAGGAATATATAAAGCTGCCTGTAAATTTAATTAACAGCTGCCTGTTATGAATAAAGAAACATGTTTGAGATCATGGAATTTGAGAACGTGAATCTGGAAAGTGAAACATATGATGTTCTGAAATAAAGAGCTGGAACCCTACGGGGAGTTAGGAGTGGAACTCCTGGAAAGAAAAAGGAATGGAACTGAGATGTAGTTTGTACTGTCTCTTGGGTACGCAGTACCAAGGGAAGTACCTGTACCTGTTTAGTGCAGAGTGGGGCAAGCCGCCCCAGGGACCCGGGGTTAGGATTGGCCGCTCTGTACCGACTTGCTGGCCCTCGTGTACGTAGTACCGAGGAGAGCTAGTAGTGTTAGGAGAGTACTAGCTACCCCACGGGCCCCGGGGTTCTGCTAGCCTCCTTCACCGACTTGTTAGGCCCACTAGGGCAAACCAGGGTAGTCAGGCGAGGGTGCGCGGACTGTGGAGGGGCAAGGCCCCGGTTTGGTTACTGTGGAGGGGTTGGACCCCTGTTACTGAGAGGGCTCTGCCCTGGTTCCGTGCTGTGCTTTGGGCGCACCCGTTAACGGAAACGACTGACCGCGTGCCAGTGCGGGCTAGCTACCTGTGCGTTTATCGCGCGTGCCGTAGTCACCGTTACGTCTGTCAGTGACCTTGGGGTGGTTGACTGAGGGTAGGATCACCACGGGGGGACTCTCCCGGCCAGGAGAGCACCACGTGCTACTTCTACTTTTGGAAAAGACTGCAATCAAGATCGTCCCACGAGGACATTCGAGATCAAGTAAAGGATCTGAGAAATAAATGAAATAGTGAGAAAAATTGAAAGATGTAAATAAAGGAAGTAATAGAACATAATAGCTACTGTACACTCTACTGTTGCCTTTAGTTAGTTTGCCACTCTACTCAGCGTTTTGCTGACGTGTTACACTCGTTACCTTTTTCAGGACCAGGTGTTGAGCAGCCAGGGTCGGCGGCTGCAGAGGACGCTGGGCCGAGTAGGGTCCAGTAGAGTTACCCCAGCTTTGTACCCCTTTTTGTTTCTGTTCTAGTGAGTAGTTTTGTTTCCGCTGTACCTTCTTTACCTGCAGTTTTTGTTATATGATAAATGTTGTTTTACTGTTGTGGTGGTACCTACTGTAGTAGTTCTTTCCTTACTGCTGTACTTTCTTACTGTTAGTTATATTCATGCTGAATGTGGTTTATTTTACTGTCTTTTGGTTACTTCCTCGTTGGACGACTGGGTCTTGGGATTAGTCGAGTCGGTCCGGTTCTCGTGTCTCGTAGGGACTCGGGAACCGGGTCGTTACACCAAGCTTTGGTGAGCAAAAGCCCTTAAGAGATTGAGGCGTTTGCTCACCGGAGCTACCCTGCCAGACTCTGCCTTCGCCTACCATCTTCCTTAAGTCATACAAGCCGCATCTGACCTCCCTAAGCCAAATTACCACCACCACCACCTTCGTTGAACCCCAATGAAGTTTTCAAGTATTTAATTTGGGCCTCGAGGCCATATTTCTTCGTGCACGTCTTCGCCATCTCTGTCGTCTTCTTCGACCACGACAGCCTATCTCCGACCTTCAAGAACAGTTGAAGCTTCGCGAGAAGCTTCCTTAGGCTACGGCAAAGCTCTTGAGCCAATTACTTGGCTCAGAAACCCTCTCCAGCTCTCAGACAACCTCAACTGCCTCTACCAACTTCTTCGACCACGATGGCCCCTTTTCGGTCACCCCAAGCTCTGGAGCTTTGCACAAAGCTTCTTGGACCTCGTGTGAATCTCCTAAGCTACTTTGCGAGTGCTGGAGATGCAGCAAGAGCCTCTTTGATCTTCTTCTCCAGCTTCTTCAATGGAGAAAGTAGTGACGGAAGGATTATAGCTTAGGGACCTATTCTCAAGCATTAATTAATTTTTAGGATCCTTTTTTTAATTTGTTTTTCAAACCAATAAGGATATATGTGCGATTATTAATTCTAAAAGGGCTTTATTTCAATATCCTACCTTTTTATAATTTTTTTAATGCTTAATCAGGTTAATAATTCCTAATTATCTCTAATTAAGCACCAAATAATTACTGATACCTTCAGTTCTTAGTGCCTAACCACTATGAGTAAGTTTCTTTTAATTTCACTCATGTTTTTAGTCCCACCTCATGGGGTGATAGGCTCAAGTGGCACCTCATAAGTGATTGCCTCCCCCTACTACTCATTTAAGAAGCATGGGTAGGCTCCCAATCACATGCACATGCACATACCCATGCACACCTAGGCCTTTAAGGGCAAGAGAGATCTTGGGCTGATTTTGAGCGTCGTGGGCCGGGCTTGTTTTTAGAGGCAGAGGAAGAAAAGGCGATAGAAGAATATGCTCAAATTCAAATCGCCAAATTTGGTCCCACATCATGGTGGACAAACCTAGTGAGGCGCTATATAAGGAATTCAGTGTAGTGGCTAATCGGCCTAAATAGGGAGGGCTCCCCATAGGGCATATATAAGCCCATCGAACCCACTATGCATATATATTGAGAGATTTAGAGAGGAGAGCCCACTGAGGGGTCACCCACGTAGGGCGTGTTTGGGCCTAGGGGTATAGGGCCCTTTTTGTGTTAAGGAGATTTCTAAGTGTCAAAAGGATTCAAACCAACTTTTTCTTAACACTTAGTTTTTCTTTTTGCATTGTTTTTGAGCTAGAGTGTCTACATTCAATGATTAAATTATGTGCACCTAGCTCTTGAGCTTCAAATCTTGTAAATAATTTCATATGGATAAGTTGCGCAACATTTACTTCTAGCGAACGATCTCGGACTCAATTTCGAGATTATAAATTTTAAGTGTTGCTGAGGGGTGACCCACGTAGGGCGTGTTTGGGCCTAGGGGTATAGGGACCTTTTTGTGTTAAGGAGATTTCTAAGTGTCAAAAGGATTCAAACCAAGTTTTTCTTAACACTTAGTTTTTCTTTTTGCGTTGTTTTTGAGCTAGAGTGTCCGCATTCAACAATTAAATTATGTACACCTAGCTCTTGAGCTTCAAATCTTGTAAATAATTTGGTATGGATAAGTTGCACAACATTTACTTCTAGCTAATGATCTCAGACTCAATTTCGAGATTATAAATTTTAAGTGTTGATTCGCTCATGTTGACTATATTATGGCATTTTCCTTAAACCTCGACTAAAGCATGTCAAAAGGTCACCTAAGCCTACACCTTACTACTAGTAAGCTACCTTGTACTTAATTCTCTCATACTCTCTCAATTTAGCTACTTTGGTGCTCTTGTGCTTTAACTATCATCTTAGAGAACACACTCCCTCCGATCTTCTCTACTCCATATAGGTTTGATAAGGGAGTATTCCATGCCTTAATTTACTTTCTTAACCTTTCAGGGTTCTTAGGATTTGTATTTGCTTTTTTTGGGTATCTGGGTTGTAGGTTTCTTGTTCTCTCTCTTGAGAGGGACTAAACTATCCTTAGGAGATGTTCAGGAGAGATGTATTGTATAGAGGAATGCTACCCTCATTTTTTTGTAGCATGGTTAGGGGTTTCCTACTTAGTGTGGGAACATCCTAAATTGATAGGTCTAAGTAGAGGTTTTCTCCCGAAAGGGTTTCCTCTTTAAATTTCTTGTCTTGTGCAATTGATTTTATTTTTATTTTTACTGCACAATTTAGGCCCCTTTTTATGCTAACATTTGGTATTAGAGCTGGTTCACTTGTATAGGTGTAATAGCCTAAGTAAGATCCAATGGCGAAAAGAGCAATGACAACTACTGAATCGAATGGCTTCTGAAAGTCTACATTCCTTGATGGAACAAACTACACATACTAGAAGTAGAGAATGGAGATATTTCTCCAATCTAGATATAACTAAATCTAGGAAATGGTGGAAAGAAGAAGCACATTGAGCATGGATGAATTCAATCGTGCATTTCAATGCACGACAACCCACGAAATTAGTAGAACTCTTAAAGTAAAGCATGAAGGTACAAACAAGGTAAAGAATTCAAAAGCTATGCTAACCTAGGATTTCTAGAAGTTTGAAATGCAGCAACTGGGAAAGCATGACATTTACACTCAGTTTACTTTCATCATCAATAACCTCAAAGCACTTGAAAAGCATTCATTAAAGGTGAGCTAGAATGTATGATTTTGAAATTACTGATAGGTAATTTTGAGCCTAAAATTACAACTATATATAGAAGAAGCCAACAATGTCAAAGAGTTGTATATGGACCTACTTCTTGGAAATCTAATGCCATATTTAAACTAAGATGAATCAAAAGAAGAAAGGAATTGATGAGCTTAAGAAGAAGTAATTGGCCTTTAAAGCCAATTCCAAAATGGACGAAAGTGAAGAAGATAATGAAGATCTAGCATTGCTTACAAGGAAATTTCGGAAGTTCTTAAGGAGCAAAAAGAACTTCAAGAAAAGAAGTTCTAAAGAAAAAAACAAGCATGAACCCTTAATTTATTACCAATGCAAGAAAAAGTGTTACATAAGAAATGATTGCCTAGTAAGAAAAAGAAGTTAAAAAGCCATTCAAGAAGTTCAATAAGAAGAAAGCTTTTCAAGCTACCTAGAATGACTCTGACTCAAGAGAGAGTGATGGAGAAGAAGAGACAAGCGATTCAAATCAAGAAGAAGTTGCTTGCTTTGGACTCATGGTTATAGAAGATGATGTAAATGATTTATCTTTAGATAAACTTTTAGAAGCCTTTGATGACTTGCATAGTACCTCTAAAAAGATGAAAAATGAAACTAAAAAACTAAAAGAGGAGTATCACTTCAAAATAAAAAAAAAAAATGAACTTTTGCAAGAAAAGGAGTTTTTGATAGTTGAAACTAATGTTGTTAAAGATAAAATTGAAAAACTACTTGATTATCTAGCTAAATTTAGTAGGGGAAAATAGAACTTAGAAAAGTTACTTGCAGCACAAAAGCCTTCTTCAAGTAAAATCGTTGTTGGTTATTCTAGTTTTATAGCAAATAGCCCAAAATCAAATAAGACAAAAATTTTATCTAGTCAAAGGAATATGAAAGGAAGGTTTTAATGAAAACTTGGATACTAAAACTAATCCAAGTGGGTCCAAGAAAATGTGGGTACTAAAATAAGCTTTGAAATCTTGTTTTGTAGGTCATGAAGATGCATATTATTAAAGATGGATATATAAAAGAACTAATGATGGATTTCAAGTCATAAAGAAGAAAGTAGCTCAACCATATTTCTCAAAGAGAAGAAATACTCAATTGAGACAATCTTTTCTAGGAGAGCAAAGACTAGGGCCAAAAGAAAGGGCTATGAATCATGGATAGTTAGTATTCCAAACACATGTTTACAATTATTTATAAAGCTCAAGTCCAAGACAAGTGGAACGGTTATGCTTGGTAACAACTATAATGATCAAATTTTTTGTTTAGGCACCATTGGTAGAGGTGACAATTCATTAATTAGTCACATAATATTGGTGAAAGGATTCAAGAACAACCTCTTGACTGTAAGCCAACTGTATGATAAAGGATTTGATGTTTTATTTAGTTTAGAATTTTTGACAAAGACACTAATGAAATCTTGTTAGAAGGGAAAAAATATAAAGATATTTATGTTGTAGAGATCACAAAGAAGATTTATCATTACTTGAGAACACATAAAGATATTTATATCCTAATAAAGAAAACATTACCATTAAATCTATGCATCAATAGTTTATTGGATGAGATTACTGGAAGCTTCCATAAGAAGACTAGACATTAGAAGTCTCCATGGAGTAATTGAGGCCCATGGAAAGCTACAAATAAGAGTTGGGGGCTCAAATTTCAAGGACTTTTTCTAAGTGAGTTCACACTTCCCATCTCCAATAATCCCCTCCATGATCCTAGCTTCAACAAACTTCTTTGATCTTGTTCCTTTTTCTTTTGATCAATTATTCAAAGGTGATTTACAGCAAATATTAGTCAGGGTTAAATGTCTAATTTTGCAATAATTTCTATTGATTCTGATATAATTTTTCCATTTCATGAACAGGAGGGACTAACGTATCACTACGATTGGATGGTGAATGAAATGGATATGCTTGATTCTTTCTTTAGTTTTATATTATGGTATTTGATATTTTATGATTTTAATCTTTTGCAGCTGTGGATTTATTAAGGTCCTTTGAGTGATCCTCCATAATTGAAGCGAGGCCTAATGTCATTTTTTACCTCTTGATTGATTGAACATTAGTTAGATCTATTAAGTAAAATTATTGACCATAACTATATCTTCTGTTCATTACTAAGTGATGATGCTCGTTAATAAATCTATAATGATTAATGTTAGTTACGGGCTGGAATTGCCCATTCGATGAATGAATTTAAATACTATAACTTAATTAGTATGCAACTTTCTTTGGTCAAATTCTATGATAGATCTCAGGCTAATCTATATTTGGGTTATTTTAAGGTCATCCAATGAGCAAAAAATGTCATGATAAAGCAATAACCAACTTACTAACATGCCATGCGTATGAACTAATAATGGAAAAAGGGAAAAAAAAAATAAATAGCAAAAATTTTGGAACAAAAAATGAAAATGAAATGCCAATAAAATAAGAAAGAAGGTCTAATTATATCTCTTCTCAAAATCATGGGAGACACAACACATATGGAAAATAGAAAATCATTGTCCAATTTTGGTTTGCAAATGGAGGTTCAGGTTCTTACAAATGTATATTATTGGATAAAAAATCAGGCCTGTAATCCTTACCGTAAAAAATTTATCTGGGCTCTTAGCTCAATGAATAATTTTCTGATATATTATATATATATATATATATATGGACACATACCCATCATGATTACAGCTCGTGGCAACAGATCTGTCATCTGACGATTACATAAGTAGATTCAGTATATTTTCTCCAATCAGACGTTGGACTCCTACAGTGGTTAAAAATGGAAAATTCTAGTAATGCTTGTCACTGTGAGTATGAATATATTACGTGTGACAGAGGGTAGTACAAAAAAAATAAGACGAGAGGAGACGGAGTACTAAAAATCAAAGGATGGAGATAGCAAAATATGCATTGCAACGTGCAGGCCTTTACTCACATTGTTGGTTTCATTCAGTGATTTTAGCTGAAGTGTTTGATTTTTCACCACTTAGGTTTAGGCCTCCCAGGCGTTTCTGTTCTCTCTACCGAGAAGAGTTTCCTCCTCCGTATGTGGCTGCAGTTGAGTTCTGATCGGCCTTTTAAGGTTGATCGAGATTCCCTTCTTCGTTGGTTTTTCTCCCTTGCCCCTCTAGATCTCTCCGATGTCGTCGGCGGCGACATGCACAAGGAGAGGAGGTCGCTCCTAGGCGTATCAGTGGCCGGCGTCTAGCAGCGATGCGGTGATGCTTCGTGGTGGTTCGGCGGCATGTGCAAGACGTTTCGGTGGTTGGCGACTTGTGGTGGCACGGTGGTGCTTCATCTAAGTTCGACGGCATGCATGAGACATTTCTGGTGGTCGACGTGAATTCGTCAATACTTGGGCGACCTCCCTTTTGTTCCAAGGGGTGGTTGATCGTTCACAAGATTGAGCCTTAACGTTGTTCTTGGTTTTAATGTTGGTTCGACCTTTTGTTTTGCTTGGTTTATAGTTATGTTGTAGCTATTTTACCTTTCCCCTTGAGGGACGTTGATGTTTCTTTTTGGGGGTTGTTGATTTTGCTCTACTTGGGGGATGTTGATTTCCCCTTAGGGGTTTATTTTTGGGAATATGCGAGAATCCGTGCTTCCTATGATCGGGAATGTCTGGATTGTGTTTCGGTGCCCGGCTTTGGTTGGATTTCCTGTGATCACTGATGGCTAGGGATTATCCTAGTAATGTTGTTGTATCTATGAAAATGTTGCGGTGGTTGATTTCTTGATCATTGTTTGAACTCCTTGTTTATGATGCTTCTTTTTCTTTGTTTTTAGGCATAGGTTGAAGTTTTATTTTTATTTCTTCCCCTCGTGGGATGACGATGTTTCGTTTCTGTCTTTGCATCAGTTGTATGGTTCAACCCTTAGAAATGAAAGTTTTCTTTGTAAGAAAAAAAAATTGAAGTGTTTGACTTTTAGGTAAAAAATTAATTTACACACAGGTGAAGTGAAAATTTATTTTTTATTGATGAAAATTTAAAACACACAGTCGAAAAATTACATTTAAATAGAAAATAATTTTTTTAGGTGAAAGTCGTGGGTTGGTAGCTTATAACTTCACTTTTAGGTGATATGAAAAGTTATTTTCCATCGATGAAAAGATATAACATATCAGTGTATTTTTATTTTCTATCGGTGTATGAAAAATCATATTAGAATAAAAAGTTTCTTTTGAGTCAAATTTATAGGTTAGCAACCTACAACTTTACTTTTGCATAAGTTAAAAAGTCATTTTCAGAAGTGGAAAGTTAAAATACATCGACGTATTTTGATTTTTTGCTGGTGAAAATCACCTTTAAATAAAAAATAATTTCTTTTGATCAAAGTTATGGGTTGAAAACTTACAATTTTACCCAAAAATCACCTTGAAATTAAAGACAATTTCTTTTGTGTCGAAATCGTGGATCGACAACCGATGACTTTACTTAAATTAAGCCGATAAAACATAAAAGTATACTGATGTATTTAATGTTAAGTAAAATTATACCAGTATATTTTACATTAAAATCATACATTACTTTTACTTTTTTACAAGAATACGCATAAAAAAAAAAATGGCAATTGTGGCAACGTCGAATGGCAAATTGCAAGTAAAAAATGAGAGTAGCATTGCAGGTGCAATGCCAACTAAACTGGTCCTTGTACAAATTTAATGCATCAACTGCCCTCTCTGTCCGTCTCCTCTGGACCCCCCAATTCCCTTACCTTCCCTTCCCAACTCCCTTCATCTTCTTCACTGTCCATTTACCCTTTCCTTCTCACCAATTTGTCAAACACGTACCATACCCCTCGCTTTCTGTTCTACCCTCCCCTGTCTGCCCCTCCTTTGAGAAGCACCATTGTACTTGACATTGCGCTAATCATGATCTGCAGCACTTAAATCCACCGTATAATTTATCTCCTCTCCTGTTTCTTTTTCTTTCCCATTAAGGCAGTGTGGGGGAGCGCATGAGAGTGATGCGGGTGCGAAGAGAAACGAACCCGCAATGACGTGGTTGGTTTGGTGGGGAATTCAATTGAATTGTCTCTTCGTACATGTTCTTTTCTTTATCTGGAATCTCCTCTATTCCTCCGAGATCAACCCTCTCTGGTGTCCGTAGGTCATCTCCGACGTGCAAGGTTGTTCGTTGCTCGTGGGGTCCGACTGTAGCTATGGTGGTGGTGAGGCTTGTTAAGGCGGCGAAGGTGGTGATATGGGGACAACGACATGGTGGCGACGACTGTGCGACCTACATTGATCTCATCGTCATCATTCTTGGTAGCTACACCTACAGCGGTTCATGGTGGCATGCTGGCTCGTCGGTGGTCTTGGAGTTTGATGGCGTCAGCTTGTAGTTTGTTTGGGGTGTTGTTTCGTGTATTGGAGTACGTTGGATCCCCTTTTTTTAGGTTGTTTTAAATTTTATTTTTGGGACTATGTGTGAACTCAGATTTTTACGGTCGAGATTACCGACACGAGTCAGTTGTCGAATTTGACCTTCAAGTCGTTATTTTCAGCTTCTCATTAGTGCGATCTCTGAGTTTACCTTGTTGACGCTTTGTTGTTTTTACGAGCGTAAGTTCGTTCTCTTTCAGGAGATCATTCGGTTCCCGATATTGGAGTGTATTTTCTTTTTCTTTTCTCCTTTATTTTTTATCTTGTTTCTGAGTTTTGACTTCCCCCATTTTTACAAGACGTAACCTTCCCCTCTCTGTGAGGGCGTAAAGCATTTTCTTTCTTTTTCTTCCTTGGTGGGGTGCATGGTTTATCGAGGCTAGATTAATGTTAAAATCAATGCGTCGTAGTATAGTTGAAATCGCTCGAAAATAAATGAATTTTATTACTTGAAATTGTAAATCCGAGGTCGAACAAAGGGAGCAAATTGGGGTTTAAAAATCAACAACACAACTTTAAGATTGAATATAGTATGCAATGAAAATCAGAATATAGTGCAAAAACACAATGTCAATGTATGTAGGAGAAACACAAAAAATATGGACGTCTAATTTTGGAAATCAGACGTCTTAAATATAAGGTTGCTACAGTGCTTCTATTGCTCTCTGTCTCTGGCTCTGATCTCTGTCTCTGATGGCTTTCTTCCTTCTTCTTAGCTTCTTCTTCTTTCTTTTCCTTCTCTTCAGCCCTTTAGCTTTGATGAGAACCTCATCATGAACCCTAACTACTACAATCTAATCCAAATATATGTGAAAAAGCTCCTACAAAATCCAAAGAGAGGCTTAACTCAGAGAATTCTGAGTTAAAGAATAAAATAAATCATAAGGGGTAAAACTGCAATTTCACCAATGCAGTATGCGAACAGGGTAATTAAGGATCCAAACACAGGTCAAACAAGCTTAACAATGAGGGAAGTGGGATGATCTGATCTGAAAAGGGTTATAGCAACTTCTAGGAATTAAATGACATTCTATAACCTAAAACAAACCCACTTCAATTCACAAGGTTCGAGGTAGGGTAAAAATCAACTAAACCCTCTAAAATTCATAGAAAAATATTTCCTAGGGTTTAGAACCTTCAATTTGACCTTTGAAACCTATTTTGACCTAAAATGAGAACCATGCCCAATTAATGACTTAATTTGGGTTTTTACGCAAATTGGCCGGTCAAACATGGTCCAAACTAAAATCAAAATTTACCATCAAAATCCTTATGTTCAAATTAATCTGGTATAAAAACTTGAGCCTAAGAAAAGACCATCTTTACCGACTTTACAAATTGGTCCTCTCTATTTAGTTTTTAACCCTTATCTTTTGAAACCCTTGCGTTTAGGCCCCCAACTTCTTGTCATTCTTTGTAGAATGGTCCTCCCTGCCACTTCTGCACAGCGCCATGCCTCCGGCGACCTTCTGCGGAGGATGGCGCCGCGCAGGGCAGGGCGACCGTCCTCTAGAACAGACGGGGGATTCCCTACGTCGTTCTCCATTGCAGGGACCCGCCCATGCCCTATGCCATCAACCATGCCTCTCGTGCGAACGCACGAAAGGCATGGGTATCCTCTCTGGCCATTCTCCGGTGAGGCTGGCACGTCGCCACCTCGTTTCCCTCTCTGCGCCAAGGTCTTTATAAGGAGAGGCAAGGTCAGCCGACTCCTTCAAGTTTCCTCTGGCGGAGAAATACCCCACCTTTCGTCTCTTCCTCCTTCGGTCAGAGTGCCCGAAGCCTCCGGCGATCTCCTCCTCCTCCTCCTCATCGCTCTGCTGCCTTACCTGCAGCAGAGTTTACTCTGCCCTGTCGTCCGTGCTAGGCCGTACCAGCTGACGCCCTCCGTTTGCCTCCTCGTCGCAGATACCCTCCTCTAGGGCATCTTCGTCCCCAGCTCCGGCAGGCACGAGCCGGGCGTTGCTCTCTTCCCCTTCGTCGAGTAAACAGGTATAGAGTTTCCTCTCTCTCTCCCTTACATTTTCCCTCTCTTAATTTACCTTTTTACTCCACCGCACGCAACTTCCACCTCCACCTGCTCCGTCTTCGATCACCTTCTCCTACGAGTCCATCCCACTTCCATAGACCTCCTCACCCTTCTCCGACTACCCGAGAAGCTTCCCCTCACTCCACTAAACAGATCCCCCCTCTCCATTCACTGCCGATCACCGCCCAATCACCCCCCGAACAAACCCATCTTCCCGCACACAGTCTGACCTAGGGCTACCTCCACACGCGCCCTCGCACCTCGCCGACCCCCGCACTGTCTTCGCCGCACTCCGGCGAAGCTTCCCGCATTTTCTGATGTGGCCAAGAGGCCGTCTTTCTGCTTTCAGGTCGGAGCCCCCTCGCTGCCATTGCTGAGCTGCTGCAGCTCCTTCGCTCGCAGCTCCAGGTGTTCTCCAGCCCAGGCGCGAGTCCCAGGCAGCACGGATTGCTGCGGCGAAGGAGCCCAGGCTTGCGAATTGGGTCGCAAGCCTCACAGCTGCCCCAATTAGCTGCAGTTCCCTCGCCTGCAAGCGCGAGATTTGGAGGTGGGACTTTAGTCCCACCTCGTAAGTGTGCTGCCGCGCACCCACACTTATATTGAAAAAGTGTATCGAGCTTACTGCCTTCGATACACAGGGGTCAGGTCCCTCTCACCCGCACACAGCGCGCCACGCCCTCGCTCGCCCTCGCCCGCGCTCACGCCCCACGGGTCTGGGCCGGATCCGACTACCTGACCACGCACTCCTCGCCCACCATCGCATGCCGGTGGGCCTGGTCCTGGGCGCGCTACCCGAACCTGAATACCCGACTCTGGGAGAGTAGTCCTAAGAGAGATTCTGAGAAAGAGAGAGACGCGGGGAAGGGGTAGGGGTAGGTTTTGCATTGACCACTGTGTGTGCGTGCAGGAAAGAAAGAAAGAAGAAGAAGAAGCAAGCTAAGGAAGAAGAAGAGAGGAGAAGCGGCCGAAGCCTTAGCCGCACTGAGCAGCTGAAGAAGAAGAGAAGAAGCCGCACTGTAGCAAGCCACAGTTAAGTCGTCTGAGCATCAAGTCAGACGACGGAAGGGCAACGGCCAGAGCAGAAAGAAGAGAAAAAGAAAAGGAGCAGAAGAAGAAAAAGAAGGAAGACACAGCCGCAAGCAAGGAAAGAAAGAAGGAAAGAAAGAAAAAGAAGAACAGAAGAAAGAAGCGGAGAAGAAGAAGAAAAGAAGACTCTACAGCTGAAAGAAAGAAAGAAAAGAGAAAGAAGAAGCAGATCACCACAGCCGCAGGTTAAAGAAGAGAGAAGAAGGCAAGAAGAAAAGAAGAAAGAAGAAGAAGAAGAGGAACGGCCAAGAAGAAAAGAGAAAAGAAAGAAGAGAGAAGAAGAAGCCAACAAAACTCTCTCTCTCTCTCTCTTCTTATTTTTGTAACATAATTGAGAACTTTTATACTTCTAGAATTCTAGTTGCTCCCTGAGTTCAACCTCGGGAAAACTTTTTTTCCTAGTAAAAAAATTTGTAGTAATCTGGTAGCTGTTTTGTCATGTACTGCAACGATTGTAAACCATAATAACATAAAGATGAAACCACGCTCCACCAAGCTTCTCCTTCAGCCTTGCCTTAGCTGCTCAGGTTTCCGCCCTCTCCTTCCTTGGCTTCTTCTTCTTCTCCTGCCTGCGAGAGCAAAACCTACCCCTACCCGCCCCCGCGATCTCTCTTCTTCTTTCTCTCTTAGGCTCCCTCTCCCAGAGCCTTCTTGGGTTATCGGGTCGGGTATGCACACCTGGGACTAGGCCCACCGACATGCGTGGTGGGCGAGGAGTGTAGGCTAGTCAAGTATACGGGTTAGGTCCAGGTCTGTGGGAAGTGGTCACGGTCAAGGCAGTGAGGGCGAGTGGGACCTCACCCTGTGGTCAGGAGGCGATAAGCCCTTGTCACTTTTACAATTTATGTCGCTGCGTCCACTCCTCTACTTCCGAGGTGGGACTAAAAGTCCCACCTTTCTTCGCGAGCGCCTACAGTGGATGTTCTCCGCTGATTGCAGCAGCTACATGGGTGTCAATGACAATTGCTGGACTGAGGATGTGCGCAAAAGAAATCCGCGCAACCTGGGACTTATTGCCTGGAGTGAGGAGACCTGGGTGAAGCTCCCAAGCAAGCTCCTTGCTTCGTCAATGGTGGTGAAGACCTCAAACCCTGTCAGCAAGAAAATGGCCTTGCGGCCTCATCAGAAAGATCAGGGAGCTTTGCCTAAACACGGCTAAGGTAGTACGGTGGTCGGCGTGGCGTGGGGTGGCTAGAGCGTGCGTGCCTAGGTCACCCTATGCGTGCGAAAGTGGGTGTGTTCGGGGGGAGTTCTGGGGGCTTGGTGCGGTGGATGGAGGGAGGGTTTAGGGCCAGTGAGGTGTGGCAGTGCTTGTGGGGTAGTTGGTGAGGCGGTTGGATGCGTGGAGCGATAGGAACACCTTGCCGGAGGTTTGGCCGGAGGTGGAGAAGGTGGTGGTGGTTGCGTGCATTGAGGTGTGTTTGCAAGAATAAAAGATAGAAAAATGATGAGAAGAGAGAGAGGACTTAACTGAGTGTGGATAGATGAAGGGGGATGCAGAGGAGGTGGCTGGCATGTATTGCCATCCCCGGAGACGAAGTACCTAGTGGGAGGAGGACAGCGACAACAAGGGGGTTGCAGGGATGTCGGCTGGTGTAGTGCGATGAGGACGAAGAGGATAAAGAGAACTATGCCATTGGTATTGTGGCTGAGAGACGAGAGAGAGAGAGGGGTCGTCGGACCTTGTTGGGTTGTTGACTGTTAAGACCCATGCTGTTAAGCCTTTTTAAGACGTCCGAACTTTAGGTCAGACGTCTGGTAAGACGTCTGGACTGAGGGTCATACGTCTTGTAAGACGTCTGGACTCATTCCCAGACGGCTGAAAATTAAAAATCTTGGGTACGAACTTGCGTCTGCGCACATGTTGCGCGCAGACAGTACCCCTCATTTTCATCCGTCTTCTCTCTCTCTTCAGCTCCCAGCGAAAACCCTAAAAACCTCACCCTTATAAACCCCCCTCCTCTCCCTCACACCACCCCACTTCCATCCACCCTTCTCCTTCCTCTAGCGAGAGCAGCAGGTAGGGAGCAGCGAGCGTGAGCGGCGTGGGAGGAGAGGAGCAGTGAGGGGAAGAGAGGAGAGCACGCAAGCTCGTGAGGGAGTTTGCTGGAGAGCTCACGGCCCGTCGGGCGTGTGCAAGGCGGAGAGGTGCGTCGAGGAGGTTCTCCCCGACACTGCTGCAGCCAGAGTAGCAGGCGAGCGAGCGCGGCGCGGCCGCGCGCGTCGCGAGAAGGCGAAGGCAGTCCCTGGTTCTAGGATTTTCCTAGAATCAGACGTCTGGATCTACATCTAGACGACGTAGACGACGTCTGGAGGAGGCTCCAGACGACTGAGAGGTAAATCCCGCGACATACACCTCCCTTTGCTGATACGGCCATGCAGGCCGTTCCGCCAGGGCACTATTCTGTGACATATTGAGGAGATTTGCGTTGCACGTGCAGGATTTGCTTTCGAAAGGTGCGGGACATGCCCTCCTACGCAGTTCAGATGTCTGGGCAAGGCACCAGACAGTGGGAAGCGTCTCCAGACATCCGGAGAGGTGGTCGGATGTCTGGAACTAGGTCCAGACGGTTCAGCAGAATCCCTGGACATTTGAGTAGCGCAGAGTTGAGGTATGGTTTTGGACTTTTTAAGACGTCTAATATGAATCGGGATTGCTGTTTTTGACCCGTTTAGGGTCCGTTTAAGGTCCGATTTCCGCATTTAAGATTCTATTGTTCTTCGTATAGGTTCCTCTACTTGTTGGAATACTTTTATCATGTTCTGAGTGGTCTCTTGTGTTTGATCATTGTGATAGGACCTCGTTCCGTTGTAGATTTGGGGTTTGCTGAGGCACGTGGACCTACCGATCAAGCCCCCATTACTCTTGGGTTTACTGGTAGAGTGGCTTCCCCTAGTTTAATTACCAACATGAATGCATATTTGGAATGAATGTTAGATCCTAGGGTATGGCATGAATCCTAGGACTAGAAACACTGGAATAGCTGTATGGAATGTATGAATTGCAGTCTTGGATGAGTAAATAGAATAATAACAATTGCTTGTAAATGGATAACAGCTGCCTGTGAAATGTAAAGTACTGTTGTTAGCAATTGTTACATGTAAATTCCTGTTGTTTACAATTAAATACGAGTTTCCTGTATATGAATTGGAAATGGAAGATTGAATGTTGGAAACACGAGCTACTTGCAAATAAACCTGGAATGTGAATAGTAAAGTTACATGATACATGTGTAGAACCTGAGAAATGGAAATAGAAATGATGAAACCTAATATGGCTTGGCCTGAGAAACATGAGCATGAACTCTACGGGGAATTAGGAGTAGAGCTCCTGGGAATGGAATGGATCTAGAATGTGTTGGGAAGTGTGCTGACCCTTGAGTACGTGGTACCAAGGGGAGCGCATGTTACCTCTTAGTGTAGAGGGGTGCTTGCCGCTTTCGGGTTGAGACCCGGGGTGGGTTTGGCCACTTTGCGCCGACTCGGTGGCCCTCGTGTACACTGTACCAGGGAGAGCTACTAGTGTAGGGAGGGTTAGCCACCCCACGAGGCCTGGTATTTGATGGGGAGGGTTAGCCACCCCACGACGTCTACAAGATGGCTGCGAGATCTGGCACCCGGTATGGACACTACGAGTTTTTGGTCATGCCGTTGGGCTGACCAACGCCCTCACAGCCTTCATGGATTTGATGAACCGGGTGTTCAGACCTTATCTGAATCAGTTCGTGATGGCATTTATTGATGATGTGCTCATCTACTCTTGGGATCAGGTGCAGCACGGACAACACTTGCGGATGGTTTTGGACACATTGAGACAACGTAGGTGTACGCCAAATACAGTAAGTGCGAGTTCTGGTTGAGGGAGGTGACCTTTCTAGGTCATGTGATATCAGAGGATGGCTTGGCTGTGGACCTAGCGAAGGTTGAGGCAGTACTCAGGTGGGAGAGGCCACGTACAGTGACAGAGATCCGTAGTTTCTTGGGACTGGCAGGCTACTATTGGCGGTTTATCAGAGGTTTCTCGCAGGTTGCACGTCCTATGACACAGGTGACCTGGAAGGACGTGCCCTTTTCTTGGACAGAAGCTTGTGAGGCATGTTTTCAGGAGCTGAAGAAGAGGCTGACTTCGGTTCTCGTGCTTACCCTTCCAGATAGCAGTGGTGGATTCGTTGTGTACACGGACGCCTCTTTGCTGGGGTTAGGGGGTGTCCTCATGCAGCGGGGTCACGTTGTCGCTTACGCTTCACGGCAACCGAAACCCCATGAGCATAGCTACCCTACCCACGACCTGGAGCTGGCAGCTGTTGTCTTCGCGCTGAAGACTTGGAGGCACTACTTGTACGGCGAGACTTTTGAGATTTTCACAGATCATAAGAGCCTCAAATACTTGTTTGATCAGAAGGAGCTCAACATGAGACAGAGACGTTAGTTAGAGCTCTTGAAGGACTATGACTGCAGCATTTCCTACCATTCGGGAAAGGCCAACGTGGTGGCTGACACATGGAGAAGATGGGCGCCCACCCACTTGGCCAGTTTACAAGCGCAGAGTTGGGGACACATGGAGAAGATGGGCAGTTGGCAACCCCTAGAGTTATTGAGGCACTGTGGGGTAGTGACCGTGACCTGACAGATGAGGCCAGAGCTGATAGACCGCAGCATCATAGGACAGATGGCTGATCCGTACCTGTAGTCGTTGCGTGACAGAGTACTGTCAGGAGGCCCTGGAGACTTCTCCTTTACAGACGAGGTGCTGCGCATGAGGGGACGTTTGTGCATTCCCAGGGATGAGGAGCTATTGAGAGAGCTCCTGACCGAGGCACACTGTTCCAGGTTCACCATACATACCAGGAACACAAAGAGGTATCATGATTTGAGACTCGACTTTTGGTGGAGGGTAATGAGGCAGGATGTAGGTGAATTCGTACAGCAATGTTTAGTGTGCCAGCAGGTAAAGTCCGAGCATTAGAGGCCTGCAGGGCCGTTGCAGCCACTTCTAGTGCCAGAGTGGAAGTGGGAGAGCATCACCATGGACTTGGTGGTGGGCTTTCCTGTTACCCAGCGAGGACACGACGCAGTCTGGGTGATCGTAGACAGATTATCGAAGACGGCACGTTTCTTACCGATCCGAGTCACTTTGGAACCAGCACAGTTGGCAGAGAGGTATATCAGCGACGTGGAACGTCTGTAAGGAGTTCTGCGGGAGATTGTATCCGATCGGGATACCCGCTTCACGTCCCAGTATTGGGCTGAGTTTCAGCAGGCCTTGGGGACACGGTTGAGGTTCAGTACAGCATACCACCCCTAGAAGGACGGGCAGTCAGAGCGCACGATACAGACGCTTGAGGACCTTTTACGTGCCTGTGTACTGGACTGGAGGGGCTCTTGGGAGGAGCACTTGCCCCTGGAGGAGTTTTCATATAATAACAGCTATCACTCGAGCATCGGCATGGCACCCTACGAGGCTCTGTACGGACGGAGGTGTACTGCACCCTTGAGTTGGGTTGAGGTGGGGACCAAGTGGGAGGTTGGCCTCAGGCTGATCCGGTAGAGTCAGGAGGTGATCAAGAAAATTCACAGGCGACGCCGCACTGTCAGGAGTAGGCAGAAGAGCTATGCAGATCGAAAATGCAGAGAGGTGTAGTTTGAGGTTAGGGATCACATCTTCCCTCGCATTTCGCCCATGAAGGGCCTGCAACGGCTTGGGGTGAGTGGGAAGCTCGCGTCGAGGTTTGTGGGACCCTTTGAGGTCCTGGAGCAGGTTGGACCCATTTCCTACAGGCTTACCCTTCTTCCCCAGATTTCTAGTGTGCACGACGTGTTCCACGTGTCCAACCTCAGGAAGTACGTCACCGATCCCAGTCACGTTCTGAGCCACGAGAGCGTTGAGGTGGGTGATGACCTGACCTACCCCAAGCGGCTAGTGCAGATACTAGATAGAGCCGTCTGGAGTCTGAGACGAAAGCAGGTACCCCTGGTGAAGGTCTTGTGGAGGAGCTAGCGGTACGAGGAGGCTACCTGGGAGCCTGAGGCGGCGATGCGAGAGCGGTACCTGGAGATCTTTGAGGGTACGTCATTTTGGATCGGCTTCGGTCCTCTTTGAGTTTGTTATGCGTATGTTGTTCTTTTTCCGCACCCTAGTTAGCTTAAGTTTTGGGGACGAAACTTCCTTTGAGTTTGTTATGTTGTTAAGACCCGTGCTGTTAAGCCTTTTTAAGACGTCCGAACTTTAGGCCATACGTCTGGTAAGCCGTCTGGTAAGACATCTGGATTGAGGGTCAGACATCTTGTATGACATCTGGACTTATTCCTAAATGTCTGAAAATCGAAAATCTTGGGTACGAACTCGCATCTGCGCACGTGCTGCGTGCAGATAGTACCCCTCGTTTTCATCTGTCTTCTCTCTCTCTTCAGCTCCCAGTGAAAACCCTAAAAACCTCACCCTTATAAACCCCCCTCCTCTCCCTCACACCACCCCACTTCCATCCACCCTTCTCCTTCCTCCAGTGAGAGCAACAGGTAGCGAGCAGTGAGCGTGAGCGGTGTGGGAGGAGAGGAGCAGTGAGGGGAAGAGAGGAGAATGCGTGAGCTCGTGAGGGAGTTCACCAGAGAGCTCATGGCTGGTCGGGCGTGCGCAGGGCTGAGAGGTGCGTCGGGGAGGTCCTCCCCGACACTACTGTAGCCAGAGTAGCGGGCGAGCGAGCACGGCGCGGCCGCGAGAAGGCGAAGGCAATCCCTAGTTCTGGGATTTTCCTAGAATCAGACGTCTGGATCTACATCCAGACAACGTAGACGACGTCTGGAGGAGGCTCCAGACGACTGAGACGTAAATCCCACGACATACACCTCCCTTTGCGGATACAGTCATGCAGGCCGTTCCGCCGAGGCACTGTTCCATGCCATATTGAGGGGATTTGCGTCGCGCGTGCAGAATTCGCATCAGGAAGGCACGGGACACGCCCTCCCACGCAGTTCAGAAGTCTGGGCAAGGCACCAGATGGTGGGAAGCGTCTCTAGACGTCTGGAGAGGTGGTCGGATGTCTGGAACTAGGTCCAGACGGTTCAGCAGAGTCCTTGGACATCTGAGGAGTAGCGTAGAGTTGAGGTATGGTTCTGGACTTTTTAAGACGTCTGGAAGGTGTTCCAGACGTCTGATATGAATCAGGATTGTTGTTTTTGACCCGTTTAAGGTCCGTTTGAGGTCCAATTTCTGCAATTAAGATTCCGTTGTTCTTCGTATAGGTTCCTCTACTTGTTGGAATACTTTTATCATGTTCTGAGTGGTCTCTTGTGTTAGATCCTTGTGATAGGACCTCGTTCCATTGTGGATTTGGGGTTTGTTGAGGCACGTTGACCTGCCGATCAAGCCCCCATTACTCCTGGGTTTACTGGTAGAGTGGCTTTCCCTAGTTTAATTACCAATATGAATGCATATTTGGAATGAATGTTAGATCCTAAGGTATGGCATGAATCCTAGAACTAGAAACACTGGAATAGCCGAATGGAATGTATGAATTGCAGTATTGGGTGAGTAAATAGAATAATAACAATTGCCTGTAAATGGATAATAGCTGCTTGTGAAATGTAAAGTACTGTTGTTAGCAACTGTTGCATGTAAATTCCTGTTGTTTACAATTAAATACGAGCTGCCTATATATGAATTGGAAATGGAAGATTGAATGTTGGAAACACGAGTTACTTGCAAATAAACCTGGAATGTGAATAGTAAAGTTACATGATACATGTGTAGAACCTGAGAAATGGAAATAGAAATGATGAAACCTAATATGGCTTGGCCTGAGAAACATGAGCATGAACTCTACGGGGAATTAGGAGTAGAGCTCCTGGGAATGGAATGGATCTAGAATGTGTTGGGAAGTGTGCTGACCCTTGAGTACGTGGTATCAAGGGGAGCGCATGTTACCTCTTAGTGTAGAGGGGTGCTTGCCGCCTTCGGGTTGAGACCCGGGGTGGGTTTGGCCACTATGCACCGACTCGGTGGCCCTCGTGTACACTGTACCGGGGAGAGCTACTAGTGTAGGGAGGGTTAGCCACCCCACAGGGCCCGTGGTTTAGCTAGCTGCCCTACACCTGAAATTTTTCGGGCCCTACTTGGAGGGGTGAGATCAGCGTGACAAAAAAATGCGGAATTGAACTATATAAAGCAATATCACAAAAATAAGCAATCACAAAATGTACACAGGTATTTTTAGGTGGAAACCCAAACCGGGTGAAAACCACCACCTAACCCTCTCGAGTTAGGATTTTCCGATCAACCTAGTTGATCAAATCCACTAAACCGAATCACTTAAAACGAGGGTGATTCAACCTCAATACAACCACGCTACAAGTACGAGGGTAGCGTTCCTCAACCCCTTCTCTCCACGAGAAGGATTTTGTCCCACGAAGGAGACGGGAATTCGCAAAGCGAATACCTAACCAAAATAACAAAGATAAAATAAAACAACAGGTCCTATAGAGCCAACAAAGTAATTAAGAACCTAGCTTCTATAGGAATAAGGAAACTCCCCTTTGCAAGGAGTGCGTCAAGGATGACGCGGGTGCGTGAGCCACGCAACGGCGCAATGTCGCTCTCGTGAACAACGGCGGGAGAGCGGGTGCGCGAAGACTTGATGCTCTCAAGAGAATGAAACTAGAGCTTGGAGAGCAAGGGCCTCAATTGGACACAAGAGAGTGGAAGTATGTTGCTTAAGTGTGTCTTGTGTTTTTCTAAGTGTATATCTTGTATTTTTTTGTGTTGCAAAGGCTCCCCTCTATTTATAGAGGCCTTAGGAAGGCTTTGGAAGGCTTAAGAAAGGTTCTATAGCCGTTGGGTGCAAAGCCCAAGAGAATCAGGCCGAAATCAGGACAATGATTACATTTGACAGGGTTATCAGACGTCTAACTCTGGCATCAGACGTCTGGAAGGCCACTTTAAGACGTCTGATTCCAAGGTTAGACGTCTGATTCTATGCGGGTTTCTCCCTGACTTGAATCAGATCTAAATAGGGTTTTTGCGCAAGTCTATCAGACGACATACAGGACGTCTGATACTATGTCTGGACGTCTGGAAACCTACTTTTACTGTGGGAATTGATTTCCAAACGTTGCAACGGCTAGAAAATCTCTGAGAAGAGATTTTGGGTCAGCCGAGGCAAAACGGTCATTTATCAGACGTCTGGAAAGTCCTATGGACGTCTGATAAGGCTCTAACGGTCATAATCTTGAGTGTTTTCTAAGCCAGCCAACGGTCCACTAATTGGACGTCTGGAAAAGTCATCAGACGTCTCCTAAGACGTCTGGTCTAATTTCTGGACGTCTGAATTCATCAGACAGAACTAACTATGTCCAGCCTAACAGTTATCAGACGTCTGAAACAACAGTCAGACGTCTTAAAATGCTTTATCAGACGTCTGATTTTGTAATTAGACGTCTGGAAGTGCTGTTTGAACCCTATATTGGTTTTCTAAGTATTCTACAGAAAATCTAAGTATCCTAGGGTTGTGCCGGTGTTCCTAGGACTACTGTTAGGGTTCTTTGAGGCTCTTTAACATAATTTTCTAAGGAAAAATAAAGAGCAACAAAAGAAACGAAAAAATACAACAAGTACAAAAGAAGGAAATCTATCCTATTCTTCATTTCCTTCCATCTTCAATCTTTCGCTCCACGCGAACCTCCTCTGTTTTCCGTCAAGCTCTTCCAATCCGTCCTGGATGCGAGCTCGAACTCCGTCTAAACACGTCCTCATTTGCAATTGACCTGAAATCTAGGACTCAAATTGCAAATGTTAAATAGCACGTATTTTGTTATCATCAAAACAAATGATCGTGGTGCTCTAGCACCAACACGTGAAATGTAAAGTACTGTTGTTAGCAACTGTTGCATGTAAATTCCTATTGTTTACAATTAAATACGAGCTGCCTATATATGAATTGGAAATGGAAGATTGAATGTTGGAAACACGAGTTACTTGCAAATAAACCTGGAATGTGAATAGTAAAGTTACATGATACATGTGTAGAACCTGAGAAATGGAAATAGAAATGATGAAACCTAATATGGCTTGGCCTGAGAAACATGAGCATGAACTCTACGGGGAATTAGGAGTAGAGCTCCTGGGAATGGAATGGATCTAGAATGTGTTGGGAAGTGTGCTGACACTTGAGTACGTGGTATCAAGGGGAGCGCATGTTACCTCTTAGTGTAGAGGGGTGCTTGCCGCCTTCGGGTTAAGACCCGGGGTGGGTTTGGCCACTATGCACCGACTCGGTGGCCCTCGTGTACACTGTACTGGGGAGAGCTACTAGTGTAGGGAGGGTTAGCCACCCCACGGGGCCCGTGGTTTAGCTAGCTGCCCTACACCGACTTGTTAGGCCCACTGGGAAAACCAGGGTAGTTAGGTGAGGGTGTGCGGACTGTGGAGGGGCGAGACCCCTGTTTGGTTCTTAGGGGCTAGTCCCCTGTTATTGAGAGGGCTATGCTCTATACTAGTTCCGTGCTGCGCTTTGGGTGCACCCGTTAACGGAAATGACTGACCACGTGCCAGTGCGGGGTAGCTACCCTTACGTTTATCGCGCGTGCCGTAGTCACCGTTACGTCTGTCAGTGACCTTGGGGTGGTTGACTGAGTGTAGGACCACCTCGGGGGACTCTTCCGGGCAGGAGAGCACCACATGCTACTTCTACTCTTCGGAAGAGACTGCAATCAAGATCGTTCCCACGAGGAACATTCGAGATCAAGAAAGAGACCTGATAAATAAACCAAGTGATGAAAGAAAGAATAATTAGTTAAAGAAAGAAAGAAATTGAAAAACAACAGCTACCTACCCACCTTTATTGTTTTAATTAGCTGGTTGCTACTTTACTCAATGTTCGCTGATTTCGTGTACTCATAACCTTTTTCATGTCTAGATGTTGAGCAGCTAGAGCCTACTGCTGCAGAGGTTGCTGGGCCCAATAGAGCCCAGTAGTTGTAGCTTTCTGTTGTACTTCGTTTCCTGTTATAGTGAGTAGTTGTTACACTCCTGTACTCTTTTATTGTGAACTTTATATTCCTGTATTGGTTTAATTTTCTACTGTTGTGGTGGTGTGTACTGTAGTAGTTTACTTCTTTACTACTGTACTTTGTAACTGTTAGTTGCTTGCATGGTGAATGTGGTTTATTTTATTGCTTTTTGGTTACTTTCTCGTTGGACGACTGGGTCTTGGGATCAGTCGAGTCGGTCCTGTCTAGTGTCCTGTAGGGATTCAGGAACCTAGTCGTAACATTGACTGGAGGGGGAAGAGAATAATTAGGGGGGTTCTCAGGCCAAATTCAAGCTTAGAGGCTGCGGGTTGATCTGGGTAGACTTTTATAGGCCTTGGCAGAAAGTCTTGTGCTTGGCTTCCAAGCACGGCAATCTCGTCAGAGTTGGAAGGTTGAAGGTGACCCAAATCTCTCATGCATTCGCATGAGAGATTGGGTGCCAAATTAAGCCTCTAACTGTGTTCAAATTGGAGGAGATTTTTTAGGGAATCTCCCTTTCAAATTTGAAGGGGTTTCTCTGAGGAATCAGGGAGTTCTTTCTCTCAATACCTCGCTGGAGTAGGATTCCCTCCGCTGTAATGGTGGAGGGACCTAATTGCAAAGAATGATGAGGAAGTTAGGGGGTTTCTGTAGAGTTTTCAAAAGTTAGGGGTAGAAATGTAATTGGGCTGGACCTGTTTGCAAAGTAGGTCAAGGTGTATTCCCCTTAGGTCCAAATTTTGGTACAAACATAATTTAGACATAAGGAATCCAATGGTGAATTTTTATTTTAGGTTTGACCACGTTTGATTGGGTAATTTACATAAAAACCTAATTTAGGGCAAACATTTGACTGAGACCTTAATTTAGGTCAAAATAGGTTCTAAAGGATAAATTGAAGGTTTTAAACCCTAGAGGATATTTTCCCATGAATTTTAGAGGGTTTAGGTGAATTTTATCCTGACTAGAACCTTGTTAAATTAAGTGGGTTTGTTTTAGGGTTACAAGAAGTCATTTAATTCCCAGAATTCACATGAACCCTTTTCTGTTTGAATCAACCCACTTTTTATCTTGTTAAGACCATTTGACCTGTGTTTAGCCCATGAGAAATCCTGTTGTTGCACTGCAATGATAAAATGACAATTTTACCCCTTGTTTCTTGCTTTTCTTTCAGAAGGGTTATTCATTGAGTTAGGACTTCCAGTTGGTTATGTAGGAGCTTTTGTTCTCTTTTTTGGGTCAAAATGAGCTAGTTAGGACTCATGATGGTATTCCCATCATACCCCCATGCTTAGCTTTTGTTACTCCCTTAGCAAAATTTTAAGGTTTTAACTTCTGTTCTAGACCATGAATTCATTAATGTTTAAAGATTATGATGAGTGCTTCTTTTCTTTTCTGTTTGATTAGGTTAGAATGCTGACAGTAGGCCTAGAGGTACTCGAGTATCAACTGAGATTCGGACCTAACCAGCTCTAGCCTCGATCCTCTGTAAAGGTTTTTAAAGCCCATAGGAACTATCCTAAGGTTCGTTGGACTCCGCGGTTAAAGTACCCATGCTTGCAACGTATTTTAGCCTCGATTCAATTTGCAGTGCGTTTTTTTGTAAGAGAGAGATAGAGGATTTTTTTGTTTGGAGAGTTTTCTCTCTCTCTTCTTTTTATTTCTAGCTTCGAATTGGCTTCTCAACACGGTCTGTATTGGATTCCTCGTCCCCCATCATCAATCCTCAAAGGGTCCCTGGCGATCGATGCTTCGTGATAGCACCGCCCATGGAAACCCCTAGAACCCTAGCTTTCGAGATAATCCCGCCCATGGCGTTCTGTAACTAAATTCAGACCCTGGCAATCGACATTTCGTGATAATGCTGCCCTTGGCATCTGAACCAGCACAGGGTGCTTACGTGCCCCTGGTAGGATATGTAAATATCCTAGGAGACAAGCACCAAGGAGATGATATGTTATTGCGCATCTTCGAGGGGAATTTCCTGCCTCTCCGCACTGGGAATTCATTCAAATCAACTTGTGTTGATCGGCCGCTCCTAATCTAGGCGACTTTCTTTTCCAGAACATTTAAACGCTTTTGCGTGATTTTGATAATTATGTGCACTGAACCAGACTGGGTGTGGATTGGAGTGCTTCGGTTACTGACTCCCGTAAACCAAAGGTCAGTTAACGAGGCCGAATACAACCTAAGCCTTAGACCTAATACTTAAGCTTCGCATTTTCTCCAACCTCTTGAGGACTATCTAGATCTTAGCAGATACTTGAATTTTTAAGCCTAAGAGTCTAGCCCAAGAGGCCTAAGATTAGCGATTCTATTAATCTCTCTTGTGTCTCATTTAACACTTTTTCTTTCATTTTTATTTTTCTTGATGTAGTCTAGAACTTCAGTTAATCCCTTAATTTCTTACTAATGACTATCTCTTTTTTTTTTCATTTTGTGCTCCTTTTTGACATTTTTCACTTTTCCTCCTTAAGTTTTGTATGGCCTCAAAATTTTCTCTCCCCTCAGTATTTTTTATTCTTTTTCAAGATTTTTTTTCATTTTTCTTTGGTGCTTTTTGTGATATGTGATTTTTTGTTCAAACCTTTTCTTGTGAGATGAGTTTTTATGATGTTTTGCACTTTCATACCCCCCCATGCCTACGATTTGCAATGTCCCAATTGTAAATTAGGTGGGTTCAAGTTCAGCTTAGATCATTCACTAGAACAGGTTTTGGGTGGGTGAACGGGTCGAGGTAACTGTTGCGAACGATTTCTAGACTCGGGTACGGGTACTTGAGGTGGGGTCGGTTGTTCTAATGGATGAACCCTAAAGTACAATATGAATTCAGCATAGGAATGTCAAGGAAGGTTTCGGGCTTTTCTAAAATGACGGGTTGCCTCCTGTTAAGCGCTGAGTTTTACGCCATCGGCTGGACGCAATGAGCTCAGGGAGAATGGAGGGTAAAGGATATCTCAGCCAAATTTGTATCAATCAAGTCAATGAATGGTTTGAGTCTCTAACCATTCATGGTGAAAGGTTCGGAATCATGGCTGAGTGAACTAATCTCAATGGCTCCATTTCCAAAGATTCATCGGACGAGGTAGGGTCTGATCCATTTTGATCATAGTTTTCTTGGGAATAGTTTAAGCTTGGCATCAAAGAGTAGGACCTTTTGACCAGGATGGAAGATCTTTCTAGATATGTGCTTGTCGTGAAAGGCCTTAACCCGCTCTTTGTAAATTCGTGAGTTCTCATACGCGTCGTGGCGTAATTCATCGATTTCGCTCATTTGAAGCTTTCTATGGGTTCCTACCTTAGAAAGATCTAGGTTGCAGTTCCGTACTCCCAAAAGGCTTTGTGCTCCAACTCGACGGGGAGGTGACATGCCTTCCCATACACCAATTTTAAGGGAGACATACCTACTAAGGTTTTGTGGGCTGTCCTATAAGCCCACAAAGCTTCTGGAAGTCGGGATGACCAGTCCTTCCTGTCAGGTCAAATGGTAACCTAGAGGATTTTCTTGATCTCCCGATTTGATAGCTCAGCTAGACCATTAGTTTGGGGGTGGTAAGCAGTAGAGATTCGGTGTGACATCCCGTATTTGGTCATCAGTGACCTAAACTGAACGTTAGTGAAATGGGTCCCTCTGTCAGAAATTATAGCACGTGGAATCCCAAACCGTGAAAAGATGTTTTGATGAATGAATTTGATAACCACTTTATGATCATTGGTTCGGGTTGGAATGGCTTTGATCCATTTGGACACGTAGTCAACAATGAGTAAAATGTACTCGAAGCCATCCGAAATAGGGAAGGGTCCCATGAAATCAATCCCCCATATGTCGAAGATTTCGCATACCAAAATTGGCTGTAAAGGCATCATATCACGATGGCTCATGTTGCCCAAGGTCTGGCAACGAGTACATGCCTTATAGTGATTGTACGCGTCTTTGAAAATTGTGGGCCAATAGAAGCCGCACTGGAGGACTTTCACTGCAGTTTTATGACCTGAAAAATGTCCACCGTATGCCTGGTCATGGCAGAAAGATAATATGTCTTGAATTTCCGCTTCTGCGACACATTGTCGAATGATCTGATCAGCACCGATGCGGAAAAGATACGGGTCCTCCCAGAAGTAGTACTTGGCATCGGAAAGCAATTTGTCCTTCTTGGACTTTGGCCAATCGGACGGGATCTGATGTGATGCCAGGTAGTTTACTATATCAGCAAACCATGGAAGCCCTGTATTGATAGTCAGAAGGTGCTTGTCAGGAAAATGTTCCGTGATGGGTCCGGAAGAGTCGATGATCTCAGAAGGAAGGCATGACAAGTGATCAGCTACCACATTCTATTTTCCCGCTTTGTCGCGAATCTCGAGGTCAAACTCTTGCAGCAGCAAGATCTAGTGGATTAATCGAGGTTTTGCGTCCTTCTTCCCAAGGAGATGCCTCACAGCTGTGTGATCCAAGTAAATGATAACATGGGAACCCAAGAGATAAGATCTGAATTTTTCCAGCTCAAACTAGTAGCTCTTTCTCAGTAACTGTGTAGTTATGCTGAGCCTCGTTAAGTGTCTTGCTAGCATAGTAGATGACCACGGGTTTCCCGTCAATTTTCTGCCTTAGTACCGCTCCTACAACGAAATCAGATGCATCGCACATGATCTCAAAGGGTTGAGACCAATCAGGGGACTGTAGGATCAAGGCTTGGGTAACTCGATCACGGAGGATTTCAAATGTTTGAGTGCATTCCTTGGAGATTTCGAAAGGTACATCCTTAGAGAGTAGAGAGGTCAGGGGGTACATGATTTTCGAGAAATCAAGAATAAATCGATGGTAAAAACCAACGTGCCCCAGAAAAGATCGAATGTCCTTGATCGAGCTAGGCATAGGGAGTTTGGAAATCAAGTTCACCTTGGCTCGATTGACTTGGATGCCTTTTTCTGAAATAAGGTGTCCCAGGACAATTCCTTAAGGCACCATGAAATGGCTCTTTTCCTAGGAAAGAACTAGATTCACGTCGATGCATCGCCTGAGGATTTGGACCAAGTGCAGGAGACAATCGTCAAATGATTCTCCGAATACTGAAAAGTCACCCATGAAGACTTCCAGATAATCACCTACCATATCTGAGAATATGGCAAGCATGCATCGCTGAAAAGTAGCGGGTGCATTGCAGAGACCGAACGGCATCCTTCAGGACGCGAAAGTCCCAAACGGCCAGGTGAAAGTGGTCTTTCCTTGGTCCTCAGGATGGATTGCCACCTGGTTATAATCGGAGTACTCATCCAAAAAGTAGAAGAACCTATTTCCCGCTAGTTTCTCGAGGATCTGATCAATAAACGGGAGTGGGAAATGATCATTCTTTGTAGAGGAATTGAGTCTTTTGTAATCAATGCAGACTCTCCACGAGTTCGCTACACGGGTCGGTATGACTTCTATGGTTTCAGTCATGATAACAGTGAGTCCTGCCCTCTTAGGCATAACCTGGATTGGACTCACCCACTGACTGTTGGAGATCGGGTAGATGATCCCTGCATCTTACCACTTAATGATCTCCTTTTTCATGACCTCCTGCAAGTTAGGATTTAAACATCTTTGCATTTCACAGGAAGGTCGTGCGCCCTCTTCGGTGTAGATACGGTGTGTGCAGTAAGAGGGGCTAATACCAGTCAAAACATTGAGAGTCCATCCAATGGCTCTACGATGTTGCTAGAGAACAGTAATAAGACGGGATTCTTGGTCAGGTGTGAGTTTGAAGTTGATAATCACAGGAAACGTCTGATTGGAACCCAAAAAGACGTACTTCAGATGGTCGGGAAGAGGCTTGAGTTCCAGAACGGGGTTATCAGCAGTAGTGGGCTGTTCAGGGTGTGCGTCAGGAGCAAGGGAAGGAGTTATGGGTGTATCTAGATTAGCGTCAGACTCCTCTGATTGCTGGTTTTGATCTTCTTGTGGTTGATTGGGAGTAATCAGGTTATCCTCGATATACGGTTCATCAACCACGGCCTTGATATCACATATTTGTTCTATAACTCCGCAATTAATCCCTTGTTGGGCCTTAAAGATGTCAATTTTCAATGTTTGGTTCCCGAATTTCAGTTCAATTTGGCCCTCCTTACAGTTTATATTGGCCCTAGCAGTGGCCAGAAAGGGTCTCCCTAGTATAATTGGTGTATCCCTTAGGTTTTCAGGTGCATCAATGTCCAAGACTATAAAATCCACTGGGAAATAGAAATCTCGTACCCTAACGATGACATTCTCGAGTACTCCTTTAGGTGACTTAATGGATCGGTCAGCTAACTGCAATGTCACCTCTGTCAGTTTAAGCTCAGATTCTTCAAGGTGGTCAAGGAGGGATGTAGGTATTAGGTTTATGGAGGCACCTAAATCCAATAAGGCTCTGTCGAATTGGGTATCACCAATGGTATATGAAATCAGGGGAGTACCAGGGTCTTTTGCCTTAGGTGGGAGTTTGCTCAAAATTACAGAGTTGGCTTGCTTGATAGTAAAATCGGACTCCCACTGTTGGTTTGCGACTTACGCTTGGGTGTACACACATCCTTCAGAAATCGTGCATAAGCTGGTACGTGGCGGATTGCATCCATCAAGGGGATGTTTATATGGACCTGTTCAAAGAGCTTGATCAGATCCTCCTTAGGAGCCACGAGTTTGTTTGTCCTTTTTCCCTTGGTCAGGGCCTTGTGAAATGGAACCTTGGTTGGTTCCTCTAGAATAGGTCCAGGTGCTTGATCTGGGATGGGGGTGTCCTGGATAACTATCCTAGGGCTTAGGTTACTACCAGGCTTAGAGTGATTTGGATAAGGTGGGTCTTGAGATGCTTTACCACTACGGATTGTTATAGAGTTTAGTCCTACCTGGTTTTGGTTTGGGGTTGGTAAAATAGGTGGTTGTTGTCGAAATCCCGCATAAGATGTCGAAGCTTCCATCCCGTCGGGTGATGGAACAGAAGGGACCTGATAAATCATGTGGGCTTGGCCCGGATTTAGGTTCATAACACACCTCTGGTTCGGCACATTATTTGGATTCGGCAGAGGTTGCGAAGGGAGTGTGCCAGGTTGGCGGGAATTCGCCATCTGGGCGAGTTGATTGTGAACCTTTGTGATCTCATCCTTGTGCTGTTTTTGCATAGCCGCATTCATCTTCTGAATGTCAACCAGAGTCTAAAGGATAAGAGTCATTTGATCTGCTTGGTTTGGCCCAGATTGATAGGTGGGGTTGGGCCAAGGCTAAGGCGGCTAATATGGATGAGGAGCTTGTGGATGGGGTTGATATGGTGGTCTTTGATTCTGAGTATTTCCCGCCCATAGGAAGTTGGGATGATTACTCCATCCAAGGTTATAGGTATTAGAGAATGGGTCATTCTGGATGGTGTTGAGGTCCTCGCAGGTCTGAGGAACCTCAGGAAAATCAAAGTACGAGGGTTCAGAGTTCCCCCAACTAGAGTAAGTTGGATCGGAGTTTCCTCCGGTCCTAGAGTCAGACGGGGGTGGATACGGGTCCATCCCCTGAGAAGATCGGTGATAGATGTTATGCATAGCTTCCCTCCCAAGAGGTAGCTGTGCAAATGGGTTTTGCACAGAGGTGGCTCTTTGCAAATGTCGAGTCAGCTCATCTACCTTCTCTATGATAGAGAACTTGTCCAACCGACTGGCCATCAGTTCCAAGTCGACGGATGCAGACAGGCCCTGCGTCTCATGTGCTCCCCTTGGATTCATTGATGCACCGACATTTGTCTGGTCGAATAAGCCCATGGAGTCATTATTGATGGAGTTCTCGCACATATTCTCGAGAATCTCCCACACAATGTCTTTGTGTTGACCCATGATATTTCCTCCGTAGGTTGCATTGATGAATAAGCGGATGTCTTCACGGGGTCCCTAGTAAAAAGACTAGACTTGTTCTCATTTAGGAACTCCGTGATAGGGGAACTTTCGCATGAGATCCAAGAAACGGTCCCATGCCTCATGAAGAGGTTCTCCAGATTGCTGGGTGAAGTGTGTGATCTGGTGGCACAAGGCATTCGTCCGACCAACTGGGAAGAACTTTTTCAAAAATTAGGATTGTAGTTCAACCCACGTGTTGATTGGACGCGTCTGAGTCTGATACCAATGAGCTGCCTTGTTCATGAGAGAGAAGGAAAACATCTTCATAAGAAGAATATCCTGGCTTTGTACATCTGACTCGAAGGTCTGGGCCAGATGTTTGAGTTGTTTGATGTGCTGGAAAGGATCCTCAGAATTAAGCCCATGAAACTTTGGAATAGCATGAATCATGTTGGGCTTGAGTTCAGAATCAGGACCTCTAGTCAAGATTTGGACTCGAGGTTCAATTGCCACCGCAGCGAGATTGTAATGATCTCTCATCATAGGACGCTGCGACGGGATTACAAAGTTTTGAAATAGATCATTCAGGTGTTGGAGTTGGTGTTCAAGATTGTTCTCTTCTTCAACTGGTTGTGCCATGATGATGGAAGAAGGAGAATTTGGTTCTGATGAATTAGAGGAGATGTCTATGTGGTGGGGTTGCTGCACAAACATGGACGTCGAGGCTTGGCCTCGGCGGGAGTGAATCACTAAAGGAGGTCTTAAGGATGGTCTTAAGGACCTCCTACCAAATATTTCATTGATGATTTAGGCGAGAGTAGAATGTGTTGGATTCAATCAAGACACCCAAAAAATTTGGATGACTATAGAGGTTTGGGGCGGATGATACCCCTTAGTCAGAAAAGCCGTCCACCTGAGAAATACCCGGGCAGCCAGACAAAGAGAGTCCCGCAAAGACCCCTACACGGTAGAGCGTCCCCACAAGTTACAGGGTTTCCCCCACCCGACCTCTCTTGTCATTGAGATTTTAGGTAGACCAAAATGGGGACCTTGACCTCTTATGTCTACCACTTTTATTTAAGATCAAAGGTGCTTAGGATTCCACTTGAACTTTAGATGTTTTGAGTGCAAAAGTGACCTAATTTCAAGGTTGGTTGACCCAACAAGGGGGTCAACTTCATCTATTTGTCCTTTGAGAGCTTTAGGTCCTTTCTTTTAGGGTTGAAGTGAAATTAAGAGCTTGGTTTTTAGGGTTTCTCTTGAATAAGCCTTTTCAATCAAGGTTTAGGCACATATCTTTTTGAAAAGTTGATTCTTGCTTAGAAAGATGTGTCTCTAAAACCCTAAATTGGAATCCTTAATTTGGCTCTAATTGTGGTCCAACTTAGTTGCCACAAATATGGTATCTAGGGCTCAATCAAGAAGGTGGTAGCCCTAGTTACCTTAAATGGATGCACAATTCAATATTTGTTGAAATAAAAAATCAAGCAACTTGGGTGAATTAGCTAAATATGGAAAGCAGGTAGCCCTAAATGGATTTTTATCTTTGTTTTCCCTTTTCAGAATGAGGGGATTAAGAGAAAAGGGCTAACAGAGATTACCTGCCTCGGGTATGGTTGTTGTGTTGCCGTCTTCTTTTGAATCTTCTCCCCTGAAACAATTACAACAAAAGAGATGTATCAAGTAAGTATCAAATCAGAAATTGTGATCGAGATTTCTAAATCGCCCGTTGCTCCCCGGCAACGGTGCCAAAATATTTTATCGAGGCGAGATCAATGTTAAAATTAATGCGTTGTAGTATAGTTGAAATCGCTCGAAAACAAATGTATTTTATTACTCAAAATTGTAAATCCGAGGTCGAACACAGGGAGCAAATTAGGGTTTAAAAATCAAGAACACAACTTTAAGATTGAATATAATATGCAATGAAAATTAGAGTATAGTGCAAAAACACAATGTCAATGTATGTAGGAGAAGCACAAAAAATATGGACGTCTGATTTTGGAAATCAGACGTCTTAAATATAAGGTTGCTACAGTGCTTTTATTGCTCTCCTCTGTCTCTAGTTCTAATCTCTGTCTCTGACGGCTTTCTTCCTTCTTCTTGGCTTCTTCTTCTTTCTTTCCTTCTCTTCAGCCCTTTAGCTTCTTCTCCTTCAGCCTTGCCTTAGCTGCTCAGGTTTCCGCCCTCTCCTTCCTTGGCTTCTTCTTCTCCTGCCTGCGAGAGCAAAACCTACCCCTACCCACCCCCGCGATCTCTCTTCTTTCTCTCTTAGGCTCGCTCTCCCAGAGCCTTCTCTGGTTATTGGGTTGGGTATGCGCACCCGGGACCAGGCCCATCGACGTGAGAGGTGGGCGAGGAGTGCAGGCTAGTCGGGTGTACGGGTCAAGGCCAGGTCCGCAGGTAGTGGTCACGGATGAGGCAGCGAGGGCAAGTGGGACCTCACCCCGTGGTCAGGAGGCGATAAGCCCCTATCACTTTTATAATTTATGTCGCTGCGTCCACTCCTCCACTTCCAAGGTGGGACTAAACGTCCCACCTTTCTTCACGAGCGCCCGTAGTGAATGTTCTCCTTTGATTGCAGCAGCTATGTGGGCATCAATGCCAATTTCTGGGCTGAGGATGTGCGCAAAAGAAATCCGTGCGACCTGGGACTTATTGCCTGGAGCGAGGAGACCTGGGTGAAGCTCCCAGGCAAGTTCCTTGCTTCATTAATGGTGGTGAAGACCTCAAACCCTGTCAGCAAGAAAATAGCCTTGCGGCCTCGTCAGAAAGCTCAGGAAGCTTTGCCTAAACACGGAGAAGGTAGTACGGTGGTAGGCGTGGCGTGGGGTGGTCGGAGCGTACATGCCTAGGTCACCCTGTGCATGCGAAAGTGGGTATGTTCGGGGGGAGTTCTAGGGGCTTGGCGCGGTGGATGGAGGGAGGGTTTAGGGTCAGTGAGGTGTGGCGGTGCTTGTGGGGTAGTTGGCGAGGCGGATGGCGGCGTGGAGCGACGGGAACACCTCGCCGGAGGTTTGGCCGGAGGTGGAGAAGGTGGTGGTGGTTGCGAGCGTCGAGGTGTGTTTGCAAGAATAAAAGATAGAAAAATGATGAGAAGAGAGAGAGGACTTAACTAAGTGTGGATAGACGAAGGGGGATGCAGAGGAGGCGGTCGGCTCGTATTGCCGTCGTCGGAGACGAAGTACCCATTGGGAGGAGGACGGCGACGACGAGGGGGTTGCAGGGATGTCGACTGGTGTAGCGCGATGCGGACGAAGAGGATAAAGAGAACTCTGCCATTGGTATTGTGGCAGAGCGACGAGAGAGAGAGAGGGGTCGCCGGAGCTTGCTGGGTTGTTGATTGGAGGGGAAGAGAAGAATTAGGGGGGTTCTCAGGCCAAATTCAAAGTTAGAGGCTGCGGGTTGATCTGGGCAGGCTTTTATAGGCCTTAGCAGATGGTCATGTGCTTTGAAGCCAAGCTTCCAAGCACGGCAACCTCTCCGAAGTTGGAAGGTCGAAGGTGACCCAAATCTCATGCATTTGCATGAGAGATTGGGTGCCAAATCAAGCCTCTGACTATGTTCAAACTGGAGGAGATTTCTCAAGGAATCTCCCTTTCAAATTTGAAGGGGATTTTCTGAGGAATCAGGGAGTTCTTTTCCTCGATACCTCACTGGAGTAGGATTCCCTACGCTGTAATGGTGGAAGAACCTAATTGCAAAGAACGACAAGGAAGTTAGGGGGTTTCTATAGAGGTTTTCAAAAGTTAGGGGTAGAAATGTAATTGGGCTGGACCTGTTTGCAAAGTAGGTCAAGGTGAATTCCCCTTAGGTTCAAATTTTGGTACAAACCTAATTTGGACCTAAGGAATCCAATGATGAAGTTGGATTTTACCTTTGACCACGTTTGAATTGATAATTTACACAAAAATCTAATTTAGGGTAAACATTTAATTGAGACCCCAATTTTGGTCCAAATAGGTTCTAAGGGCCAAATTGAAGGTTATAAACCCTATATGATATTTTTCCATGAATTTTAGAGGGTTTAGGTGAATTTTATCCTGACCAGAACCTTGTTAAATTAAGTAGGTCTGTTTTAGGATTATAAGAAATCATTTAATTCCCAGAATTCACATGAACCCTTTTCTATTTGAACCAACTCACTTTTTATCTTGTTAAAACCATTTAACCTGTGTTTAGCTCATGAGAAATCCCGTTGTTACACTGCAATGGTAAACTTACAATTTTACCACTTATTTCTTACTTTTCTTTTAGAAGGGTTATTCATTGAGTTAGAACCTCCAATTGGTTATGTAGGAGTTTTTGTTCTTTTTTCTAGATTAAAATGAGATAGTTATGACTCATGATGATATTCCCATCAGTGCATCATTTTGTATGGGGTACTCCTCTTTATCAGTGAAAATTTTATTTTAAAGAAAAAAAAGTTGTATTTGATGATGATATAAGTAAGAGGGTCATTAGTCGATTCGAGGATGATAAAGAAATGTCCAATAAAATATATCTACGGTTAAATAATATAATTTATAATATTTTATTAATTAATATTAATATCAAATTATTTATTATATCACAACAATATCAATATATCTATTAAAATATATCTATTTTAACATAATATATTTATTAAAATATATTTATTACATCAAATCAATTTATTTAAAACCATATCATAATATTAATCAAATAACTACTAATATTACATTAATTGATTAGCTATTTTATCTTATTATTTATTTCATCGCCTAAACACCTTTCCTCGCTTATGCCGGCGATATTTTATTCTCAATGTAACTCATGTCTCGTGTCAAACGTAGTCTTAAATGTTCTTGGGAGTAATTAGTTTATTGTGAAGAGTTTTGAAAGTCAAAAAATGGTAACAATGGCACGTGATTTTGACAAGAGACATGTTTATTCGAGTCTTAATTCTGCATCACACGAAAGATTTGATGTGTGGGAGATAGGCTAATCTCTTCTCGGATTGCCTAAATTGGACACATGAAGCCTTCGATTCGTAACGTCATTATTTGCATCTATCAAGGATGTGTAGGCAATTGATGGTAGATCAAAAGTACGGATGGCTCATTTAATTAGGGTTATTATATGTTGTTATGTTTTTGGATTCGGGAAATGAAGAAGGAGCAACCACTTCCATCGGATGGATTAATGTGGGTTCTAAATAAATGCACTCTTTTAAGCTAGAAAAATAGGTAAGTACGTACGTTAATATGTGTTGACATGGATTGGTCGGGGCTTCTACGCATTGGTCTAAACAAAAAGACATTCATTGCATCTTACAAAGCATACGCAACGTACGCCCTAATGGAGCTCGTTTAAATAAGCACATTGATCATGTTTTCGTATTGTGCACGTGATCGCAGATTGTATGTATAACATCCGGCGAAGAAGTCCATCACCATGCAGTTTTTAAGAAAAGTTACAAATATCGGTTGAAAGAAATACATATAAAAAATAAAAATAAAAATAATATATATTTTCAACAATTTTGTGTACCTAATGATTATTAAATTAAATAAGTTAAATATAATATGATAGGATTTAAAATAAAATAAATATATGCAATAGTATAAATAAATAAAATAAAAAAGATTAAATTTTATTTTAATCTAAGTGTTCGTTGATAACTTTGGTATCGTTACTCAATTTAATTAAACAATCAAATTCTAAATTAATTGATTTATTTGATTGATTAATCAATTAATTATTTTTTTATGTATCACTCTCAAACATCTCGATAAATTTAATTGAAAATTGATCTACTAATCTTTCGTTGAACTAACATACTAAAAGAAGGTGATATAAGAATGAGAGAAAGGGAGGGAGAGTGGAGCGTTTCTTTGCTCCCGTTCTGTCTCAAATGAGAGCTCTTTCGTGACATTTAAATAAAGTTCACGACTCGACGTTTATGAAAATTCGTCAATTAATTGATTGAATTACTCATGTTGATCGATCAATTTAATTTTAGCAATCAAATCAATTAATCAATCAAATTTGATTCATTAATCGATCAAAATAATTGATTAATTAATTTAATTTTTGATCGACTAATTAATGACAAATTAATAAGATCAAAAATTTATATCAATAGAGTCTAAGTTATTGATTCTCACCTAAATTTGAACTTAAGCACGAGGTGGGAAGGGTGCATGTGTGTGCATGCGTGATCTTTAACTTTACCTTTTACTATTTATTATATAAATTATGGGAGTTAAAAATTTTTTATATCAACCAAGAGATTTATCTATTTTTAATTTAAAATTAAAAAATTTTATAAAATTTTATTGATTTCAACGTAAATTTCATATATCATTATATAGTAATTACCTCCCAATCGATGCAGTTCCACTCTCAAAAACAACAATATCTGAATGAAGGTTAAACTGTACCTCATGTAATATTGACTTTACGTGCAATATTATAATTGTTGGATAGTATTTCCAAGCATACTGACGATAACTGTCCCTTTTTTTTTAACTTTCTTGCAAGGTAAACCTCGGTTGCAGGGGAAAGAAAATGCATGTAACAGTACACAACTCATGAAAGGACAGGAAAAGAAGAAACATAATGCATCCTCACGAGGGGGGTAAATACGATGCCTCGTGACGTGGAGGAACTCCACACGCAGTTAGAAAACACAAAACACAACAAAATACTAATAAAGAGAGAAAGAGGAAGAAGAAAAGAAAGTAACCAAATGAAAGTAACGACTGTGTCATCTAGAGAGAAAAACTCCTTGTGATCAACATGATAAACTCACAAGAGAAGTTGACATACGTTGAATAATCGTAGCAAGTTAGATAAATCTTAATTAAGAAGGGTACGAGTTTTCACGTGATCCCAAAGTCAATCAAAGCTGCCTTTGTGGATGATGACCTCCAATGTTATCGAGAAAAACCTCAATCATAGAAACTCGAACAAATTGAATCACTATCAAAGACTGCGACAAGAGTGACCTTATGTTAGACCTTTAACTAAAGAACCACAATTCCATAACCATAATTCTAAGTAAAGAAGCCGCAATCAACCTTCGATCTCCCTCCATCTAATAGTTGTAATAGATACATGAGAGGGAGAGAGTGAGGAAAGAGCTCATCGTTCTGACACAGTAGCTCAATAGCCTTATTTATAGACAAAGTTGTACAATTAGTTACAATAGAATGCTAGCACTCACGGTAACAACCTCTTCGATTATTTAATAGTTGGAAATATCACTCCAAGTTCAATACACAAGAAACATCAATAAATCTAGGTTAGTTGACTGTAGCATTTGCAATGGATTGGTACTTCACTTCAATACTTGAACAAGCAATGGTTTGCTGCTTCTTGGAAGCCTAGGAAAGGAGTGAATCACCATGGTATCGGAGGAGCTGGCCCAATTCACATCAGTGGAAGCATTCAACATTGCAAGAGAGGACTATGTAAAATGTAAGACATCATAAATTGGGTGCTTGAGATAGCGCAGCAGCCTTTCTAGAGCACAAAAGTGCTTATCGGTGGGAGCGGTCATAACCTGTGTAAGCTTATTAACCACATAAGAAACATCTGGTTTGGTGAAAATGAGGCATTAAAGGCTCCCAATTATTTGGCAAAAAATAGAGGGATCATCTAGAAGCTTCCCATCGCCTTTAACAACTGGATCAAAAGTGGACATGGGAGTTTTCAATGGTTTGATGCCTTCAAAACCATGCTTCTATGAAAAACTGGTGAGATAGCTCTGCTAAGATAAATAAATTTTTGAAGAGCTTTTCTGAATTTCCATGGCAAGAAAATGCGCAGGGAAGCCTAAATTGCGAGTTGGAAATTCTTTAGATAATATGTAGAAAATGGAGTCCATCACGGACTTGTCGAAAGCAATGGTTAAAATGTCACTGGCATAGACGAGAAAGTACATCATCGAGCTTCCTTCTTTAAGAATAAACAAAGACGTATCCATCGTTGATGGTTGAAAGCCATTTGAGAGAAGAAAGGAAGATAATCTATTGAGCCAAGCTCGAGGAGCATGTTTTTAAGCCATATAGCCAAAGAAACAAAAGATAAGCTCATGGTAGTAGAATGGGATTCAAGAGATAGGTTGACTTGTCTAACCATGGAGTATCATGGGACGCTCAACAATGGTGGAAATATAAAGCTAAAAAATAGGGGACTTCAAGTAAGCAGTGGCAACCATGGCCAAAGGGTCGAATAGTTCAACCAAGAAACAAAAGCCAACTCACAAGTCTGGTAAAGTGGTGGATAGGGTTTGGGTTTGGTGGAGGGGATCTATGACAATTTTGCTCTTCAGGGATGGGACTGGACTTATGGTACACATCTTCTAATTACTCAAGAGGTAATTCAACAAATATCAAATCAGATAACGCTCATGAAATCCAGGATATACATTTTTGACTTTGTACCAAATTCCTTATAAAAGAATAGAGTATCAGAACTAAAATCGAAAATTGAGCAGTTAATTTACATGGAGAGAGAAATTCAATCAACATATCGAGTATGCTCTTTTTAGTAGGAGATAGTTTCATTTTTTAGCGGAAACGTTAAATTTGCCCTGTCTCTTTTTAGCAGCTAAGGAAAACACATTTTCATGCAACAATTAATATTGCCAAATAATATGGGAAAGCTTAACTTTCATGAGTAACGTGTAATAGAATTCAACATTGAGTTATCTCACTATTTCATTTCTTTGACTTTGTTTATTGTATTACAAGTGATACAACAATCATTCTTGCCAATAATATCGAAAAGTGGTTCCTCCACGAGTGAAAGAAAGAATTTGGCTTCCCCTACTTAATAGAAAGATCTGACTCACCAAGAAGTGACATGGGTATGGTCCATGTTGAATCGGAGAATCGTTGCAAAAAGATTTGAGTTTTGAAAATCTGTCGTTGTAGCATAATTTGTGAGGAAAGCCGTCAACAAATAATTTTACCGAAACTCAAAAGAAATTCCGAGTCAAATACAGGGAGGCGGATATTTGATTAAAAATCGCAACACGAAACAAATTAGGTAGTCGAATTAAATCTAAACTAGCTATCTATATAAAGAATAATAAACAGAAGAGAGAGGGAATAATACAAATAAAGATAAAATAGAGAGAGAATGAACAAGAATTTCATAACCATATTATCATGTCTATTACAACTAACCACTATAGTAGAAAGTGGGAAATCTACTCTAGAAAGTAGTAAAGAGAAAGTGGAGAGAAGTTATCTTCCTCGACGGCTGCTTGGAGGACGAGTCGCATTGACGGAGCACCCGGACGAAGGTGGTGAGATGTGGGATGAAGGAGAATGACGACAGATGACAGAGAACGGGGCAGCAGCAGGACCCACTTTCCGAATGGTGGTAAGAGGACCACAGCGGAATACTCCACGAACGGGATGTGAAGGTGGAAAAATTATATTTTTAACTCTAGAGGAGCATTCCGGGTTTAGGACAAGCTCTTAGAGCTTTGGAGGGGGTAAGAGAAGAGAGGAAGGGATGATGGATGTGTGGGGGTCATAGGGCTATTTATAGGTGAGGTTTAAAGGGGCAAAAGGATCATTTCATGTTTTAAAACATTAATTCAGGATCTTTAGTGACGGATTTAAGCATCACTAAAGACTTCAAACGTAGGCTTAGTGCACTCACACCTGCCACCTCTTCCTCTCCCGCGTTAAAAAAACGCCCGCGCACGTTCAAAAGATTTCAGCCGTCCGATCTTGCAATCGATGGTTGAGAATGCATTGCGCCGCGCCTTTATAATGCCTCCTCTGCGTGCGATGGCGCGTTGGATCGCATGTCATCACGAGCGTACACGCTCGGCATTCATTCGTCGTGCCATGTGGCTCCCCTGTTGCTGCATGATTCAAATCCGACGGACAAATTTGGTCGCACTTGTGCTCGATTTGAGGCGAGGTGGGGCTTGAACCCACGCCTCCCTCTTCGTGTGAAGGCGCGCAACCATTGCGTTGAGCCGCCCTTTGAGGTGCGCTTTTGGTTTTGAGCTCAGGCGCCCTCGGCCGTTGGATCAAGATCCAACGGCTGAGGTTGATGAAGCCGCTGATGAGGGAGAGAGGGTAGCAAGTGTGCATGGCCGGTATGGGCGGCTGAGATGATGCCACGTGGCACCATCTTAGCCTTCCATCTTCTGTGTCTTATAGATGGTACCATGGATGTCAGATTGGATCGATTTTCGTATTGTTGGGCTACTATCGTCGATCCAAATCCATCAGTGTGGTCGAATTTGTTGTCTGAAGAACGTATTTACCCCACTTGGCCCTTGACCTCTGATCTTTCTCGGACTGCATCTGATGCTACGGAAGTCCGATTAGGGTGATCTCAAGTTGTTGAACTCCGATGGTTGCCGTGATCAGATTCGTGTAGTTGGATCTTCAATCCGAGGCCTCAATAAGATATTGCCCTATTTCCTGAACACAAAAAGAGAAAGTGTAACGACCCGATTCCTGAATCCCTATGAGACACGAGAATCGGACCGACTCGACTAATCCCAAGACCCAGTCGTCCAACGAGAAAGTAACCAAAAGAGCAGTAAAATAAACCACATTCACCATGTTTATAACTAGTAGTAACAAAATACAGCAGTAAGGAAAGGAAATGCTACAGTATACACCACCACAACAGAAGAGAAATAAACATGTACATAACATAAAGCTTATAATAAAGAGAGTACAGGGAGTAACAGAAAAACTACTCACTATAGCGGAAAGAAAGGTACAGAATGTACTATAGGTAACTACTGGGCTCTATTAGGCCCAGCGCCCTCTGCAGCCACTGACTCTGGCTGCTCAACACCTAGTCCTGAAAGGGCAACAAGGGTGACACGTCAGCGAAATGCTGAGTAGAGTGGCAACTAAAAGCTAAAAGAAGCAGTAGAGTGTACAGTAGCTATTATGTTTTTACTTTCTTTATTTATATCTTTCCATTTATTCACTGTTGATTTATTTCTCAGATCCTTCTCTTGATCTTGAATGTACCTCGTGGGAACGATCTTGATTGCAGTCTTTTCCGAAAAGTAGAAGTAACACGTGGTGCTCTCCTGGCCGGGAGAGTCCCCCATGGTGGTCCTACCCTCAGTCAACCACCCCTAGGTCGCTGACAGACGTAACGGTGACTACGGCACGCGCGATAAAGGTACGGGTAGCTACCCCGCACTGGCACGCGGTCAGTCATTTCCATTAACGGGTGCGCCCAAAGCACAACACGGAACCAGTATAGGGCAGAGCCCTCTCAGTAACAGGGGTCCAGCCCCTCCACAGTAACCAAACATGGGTCTTGTCCCTCCACAGTCCGCGCACCCTCGCCTGACTACCCTGGTTTGCCCAGTGGGCTTAACAAGTCGGTGTATAGCAGAACCCCAGGGCCCGTGGGGTAGCTAGTACTCTCCCTACACTAGTAGCTCTCCTCGGTACTGTGTACACGAGAGCCAAAAGTCGGTACAAAGTGGCCAGACCTAACCCAGGGTCCCTGGGGCGGCTAGCTCCACTCTGCACTAAACAGGGGGATAGTTGCTCTCCTTGGTACTCCGTACTCAAGGGCCAGCACATTTCCCCAATTCTATTCCATTTCCCTTCCAGGAGTTCTACTCCTAATTCCCTGTAGGGTTCATGCTTTTTTTAACTCAGCCAATTTAGGTTTCACCGTTCCAGCTTTATGTTCATATGACCCATGTTCTCAACCGTATTTATTCATTCATGACAGGCAGCTGTTAACCAATTTACAGGCAGTTATCATTTCCTTTCCACTTTTCCAAGACTGCAATGTTTATATATTCAATTAGTTTTCCAGTCCTAGGATTCATGCCATACCCTAGGATCTATCATTCAATCTAGTTTTCTAGTCCTAGGATTCATGCAATACCCTAGGATCTATCATTCAATCTAATTTTCCAGTCCTAGGATTCATGCAATACCCTAGGATCTATCATTCAATCTAATTTCTCAGTCCTAGGGTTCATGCAATGCTCTAGACTAGAATAATTATTTCCTAATTGTACAATTTTTGTTAAATAAATTAAAGGGCCACTCTACCCGCGAAATCGGGAGTAATGGGGGCGTGGTCGGCAATCCCGCGCGCCTCCGCAACCCCCAGAGCCGCAACGAAACGGGGTCCTAATACAAGGATCAAAGACAATGAGCTACTCAAAACAGTATACGATTACTGTAAACAGGTAGAGGAAATAAATCTAGGAAGAATGAAACTTCAAACGGGGAAAACAGACTCCGAACGGACCCCAAATGGGTCAAAAACGACGAGTCTGCCCAAAATCAGACGTCTGGAACTTCTTCCAAACGTCTTAAAAGGTCGATCATGCCATACCTTATTCTGCGCAATCCTTCAGACGCCCAGAAACTCGCTGGATCGTCTGAAGTCAGTTTCCAGACGTTCGATTGTCACCCCGGACGTCTGGAGGTCCTCTCCGTCGTCTGGTACCGTGTCCAGACATCTGATCGATGTGGGATGGCGAGCCTCGTGCCCTCCCGAACAACACCTACGCACACACGCAACCGCTCTCATCACGAAGAGGCGCAGAGAACGCGGCGGACGGCTGCATGGCCGTACACGTGTAAATAGAAGAAGGTAGAAAAATATAGTACCTGTCAAACGTCTGGACCTTCCTCCAGACGTCTTAAGTGTTGTCTCGACGTAAGTCCAGACGTCTGATTCTGGAAAATTTTCCCAGAATCAGAACCCTGCTCGCTCTCTGCCCGCGACGCACGGTCGCGCCGCGCTGCGTTCGCTTGTTGCCCGAGCTGCAGCAGCCCCTCCGCGACAACCCACGCCCGCTGCTCCTCCGCTGGCTGGCTCTAGCTGCCCCAGTAAGCTCGCACCCTCGCGGTCGAGCTTCTTCCTTCCTCTCGCAACTCTCCTCCTTCCCGCACGCTCGCTGCGGCCGCTGCTGCCGCACTTGCTCGCTCGCAGGGAGAAGGAGAAGAGGAAGGCGGATGGAGTGAGGGTGAGGGAGAGGGGAGGCGTTTTATAAGGTAGCCACGGGAAGAGAGAGGAGGAAAACGGTGCCTGCAGGGAGAGAAAGTGAAAGACGAAGGCACGCAGACGCGAACTCGTACGCCGAAAAAATTTAATACCAGACGTCTGGGAAGGGTCCCAGACGTCTGGGCCTCTTCTTAGACGTCTTAAATTATGTCTGATGCCCACATTCGTAACAGAAAGTTAACCTAAAATTTATACAACCTAATCTAAATGCATGATGATGCATGTTATGCAATATTTATACTATATGATGCAATCTTAATGTCTAAGAACACGCAAAAAATAGACAGTTTATCTGATATAAACATGTTTACATCAGTCGACATGGTCTAGCAATTCTATAGATCTACCCATGTTGATGGAAGTAGGGATTAAATCGATTGGATCTCAAAATTGGGAGAAATGAATATAGAGCTGAACTCATCTGAGATTGTCCCATGAGTGAGAACCAAGCGAACAACCTTCTTAGATAATTATCCTTTAATTCGGATGATAATGATCGAAGTCCAATCGCTACTTGGGAAGATGAAGCAACTGCTTTGGTTGAGTCAATGATCTAGAATAACAATGCTTTGCACCCTTAGACAAATGGCTCAACCACATATTATCCTTGGGACCCACCATTGAATTACTTGAGAGTGGTGATTAGTGCAATTGAATAAATATTAAAAAAAATTAAAATAGGCGCAATCAAAATCACCACATAAAAGAAACATGAGATTTTTAGGTGGAAAACCTCCAACAATAAAAACCACTACCTAAGTTTTCCATGACTTAGGATTTCTTGATAAAAAATCACTATGCACACCACTTGATACTGAGAGTGGTGTACGCGAATTACAAAACTCCTCTCCAGTCTCAATCGAAGAGTTTTGCCCTTTCATGCGGAAAGAAACAGGGATTGGATAGGTTGGATACCCGAGTACAACAAGAAAAGAAAATATGATGATCCTATAGAGGCTCAAGTAATATAAGTAGGTTTAGCTTCTATATGAATAGTATACTTTCCTTAAGATGTCCTATGAAGTTCTTGATCAGGAATGATGAGCGCTCAAGGGTGGGGTAGTGAGAGCAAGTATGAGTACTAGCTGAGTAGCAATTTTCTTGAAAGTTCTTCCAAGATGTTTTTCTTGTTTTAGTAGAGATGGTTGGGAGAATTGTTTCTTGTGTCTATACAAAGTAAGGGAAACTAATAGAGGCATTTAGAAAAGTGCTAGGAATCTTTAGATGTGTTAATTAAGTTTAGAATATATAGCAAGGGAAACTAATACAGGCATTTATAAAAGTGTTAGGAAAGCTTAGATGGGTTAATTAAGTTTATATAGCCGTTAGAAGATATTAGAGAAAGAATCTCTCGAATTTGAAAAAGATTGCAAAGAGATTCGTACTATGAAAATAGTAGTAGACATATGATAGATTTTCTAGATGTCTAATGGTTCATAGTTAAACGATTGATGAAAATGTGTGTCGTTTGAAGATCATTTCTAAAATAGGACCAAAAAAAGGTTATCCTGTGGATGTCTAATCAAATGATCAGGTGATTTATTCTACAACATAGGTCGACTGATAAAGTGGTTAGACATCTATTTTCTGAGGGTTATATTTTACTGGAATTGGGTTGAGGTCCACTAGGTTGTCCGATTGTGGAGTTAGACATCTTATAGGGCGTCTAATGATCTTGTTGGTCATCTGGTGTGAAAATCAATTCTTAATTGGTGTTCTAACACAAGATCTTCTTTGATTTATGTTTACAAGGTCCAATGGAGATTTGTGTGTTGTCTAATAAACATATAAGTCATTTGGTGGTATGTTAGGATGCCAGATTATGTGCTTAGACGTTTGATAAATTAGGGTGAATGTTGGGATTCAATGTTTAGTTTAGGTGTCCATTGACCAAAGTGCTCAGATGAATGATTATAGTTTTAGGTTGTCTAATTTAGGTGTTAGACGCCTACTATGAGGAGGACATTTTTCTTTTGGTTTTGTTTCTAAGTCAAAGTTTTTCCTACATGTTCAAGGGCTATGTAGTTGTTATTTAGGGCTTGGTTAAAACACTTGGGCTCTTTTACATCAAGTCTAAAAACAAAAAAATAAAATTACATCAATTAAGAATAAATATAGGAAGCTTGGTTGTGTGAACTTCCTTCTTCTGCTTTAAAGCTTTGGTCTACAATACAATTCTCTTTTAGACTAATTCCTCCTTTTGCTTTATCCTTTTGCTTTTGACTAGCCATCTCATTTTTCTAACTTGAAATGTTAGTTCTCCAAGAATAACATAATATAAACATGTTTCATTATCATCAAAATAAAAACATTAGTGCTTATGCACCAACATTAATGCTTATTGTAATTCGAGAGCATGAATAAGACTTCCTCTTGTTAATCATCCAAACAGTTGCTTATGAGAGGAGCAACTAGAGTATTTGGTAAAGTAGGAGGGACATGGAATGAATCAAAGCACAAGCCTAATAAAGCTTGCATCATTTCGTGTAGTCCATTCTTTGCATAGTGATCAAGAGATTCAACTTCCCTAAGGCATATCGTTCATTAGATTGAACTTGTTAACCAATTTGTTGCCATTATTATTTTAACCTCTTAACCACTTAATGACCTACTTTAAACTATAGTTTTAAGCCTAATTGGTGGCTGTCACCCTCATGAGAATCTCCTTCCTATTTGGCAATTGTCAAGAAGTGTAATAAGCCTTCATATCATACTAGTTTAACAAACCTTCTAGTTCAACAATAGTTACCTAGAAATATCATTTACCATTTTAGTGTGATAACTTGGAGCCTTTAGTTTCAAGTCATTTCAACATTATCAAGGACAGTAACCTTACAATTCACACTTGTAAATAGGAGTCTGTAATTGTAATGACCTAGGTCCCCTTAATCAATGAACCTGATAAGACCTGAGTAATCGAGTATTGTTACGACCCGGTTCCCGAATCCCTACAAGACATGGGATCAGACCGACTTGACTGATCCCAAGACCCAGTCGTCCAACGAGAAAGTAACGAAAAATCAGGAAAGTAAACCACATTCACTATACTAAGCAACTAACAGTAAAAAGGTACAGCAGTAAAGAAGTAAAAACTGCTACAGTACAAACCACCACCACAACAGTAGAAAGTAACAAGGTAAAAACATAAAGTACAGAACGTAAAAGTACAGAACATAAAGGTACAAGAGTCTAACTCACTACTACAAAGGAGTACAACAAAAGAGCTACAACTACTGGGCTCTACTGAGCCCAGCACCCTCCGCAGCCGTAGACTCGGGCTACTCAACACCTGGACCTGAAAAGGGTTATGAGTACACAAAGTCAACGAACGCTGAATAGAGTGGCAACCAAATAACTAAAGCAGTAAAAGTGAATAGGTAGCTGTTGTTTTCTAATTACATTATTTCACAAATTATTTCTTTTCACCCATTGGTTTATTTATCAGATCTCTTTCTTGATCTCGAATGTTTCTCTTGGGAATGATCATGATTGCAGTCTTTTCCGAAGAGTAGAAGGCACACGTGGTGCTTTCCTGGTCGGGAGAGTCCCCCGTGGTGATCCTACACCTAGTCAACCACCCCAAGGTCACGGACAGATGTAACGGTGACAACGGCACGCGCGATAAGCACACGGATAGCTACCCCGCTCTGGCACACGGTCAGTCGTTTCCACTAACAGGTGCGCCCAAGTACCGCATGGAACAGTATAGGGCCTAGCTCTCTTAATAACAGGGGTCTAGCCCCTAAGAACCAAACAGGGGTCTCGCCCTTCCACAGTCCGCGCACCCTCGCCTGACTACCCTAGTTTGCCCAGTGGGCCTGACAAGTCGATGTAGGGCAGCTAGCTGAACCCCGGGTCCCGTGGGGTGGCTAGATCTCTCCCTACACTAGTAGCTCTCCCTGGTACCATGTACGCGAGGGCTAAGAAGTCGATACAGAGTGGTCAATCCTAACCCCGGGTCCCAACCCAAGGGCAACTAGCTCCGCTCTGCACTAAACAGGGGGATAGTCACTCTCCTTGGTACTCCATACTCAAGGGCTAGCTCACTTCCCCACTCACATTTCCAGATCCATTCCATTTATTTCCAGGAGCTCTACTTCTAATTCCCCGTAGGGTTCATGCTCATATTCCTCATGCCATGCATACTAGGTTTCATCATTTCTATTTCCATTCTCAGGTTATACACAGGTAGCTCGTATTTCCATCATTCACATTACCATTCTCAAAGTATATACATGCAGCTCGTATTATGTCATTTAACGTATACAATAGGAAAGTTACATGCAATAATTAACTAACACATGTACTTCATATTTCACAGGCAGCTGTTATTCATTTACAGGCAGTTGTTATCATTTTTATCTACTTATTCAAGATTGCAATTCAATCATTCAATATAGACATTTCCAGTATTTCTCGTCCTAGGATTCATGCCATATCTTAGATTCTAATCATTCATTCCACACATGCATTCAGGTTTGTAATTAAATTAGGGGAAGCACTCTACCAGTAAACCTAGGAGTATTGGGGGCTTGAACGGTAGGCTCACGTACCTCAGCAAGCCCCGAACCCACAACGGAACGAAGTCCTATAACAAGGAACAATCACAATGGAACATCAGAATAGTATGGAAAGCCTTCTAACAAGTAGAGGAACTCACAAGGAAAATGTCGGTATTTTATTTACGTAAAACGGACCTCAAACGGACCCTAAATGGGTAAAAACAGGGTTACTGATGCAAAATCAGACGTCTGGAACAACTTCCATTCATCTTAAAAGTGTCTAGTATCGTACCTCAGTCTCTGCGTCTACCCCAGACGTCCAGGAACTCTTCTGGACCGTTTAGACCCAACTCCAGTCGTCTGACCACCACTCCGGACGTCTGGAAGTGCTTCCAGCCGTTTAGTACGTTGCCCAGACATCTGACATGCGTGGGCGAGCGTGACCTGCACCTTCCCAAAGCAAATCCTGCAACGCCACCATGCAATCTTCTCAAAATAGGTACGCAAAAGGGCACCCGCAGAGAGGCCTACATGGTCGTATCTGCAAAGAGAACGTACCTTCACGAAACTCTCTCCTTAGACGTCTAGAACCGCCTCCAGATGTTCGCTCCGTCGTTTGGACGTCACTCCAGACATCTGATTCTGGGAAAAACCTAGAACCAGAACCTGCTCCCGCTCGCTCACGCCGCACGTGACCATGCCTTGCCCCCTCGCCTGCAGTTCTGGCTGCAGCAGTGTCGGGGAGGACTCCCCCGATGCACTCCTCTTCGCACGCGCGCTGCTCCGGCCGTGCACTCCCTGCGAGCTCCCATGCGAGCTCGCGAACTCGCTCTCCTCGTCCTCTCCTTACGCCGTTCTCGTGCTCTCGCCTGCGCTGGCTCTCTCGTTGGAGTGGAGAAGAAGAGAGGAAGATGGCTGGTGTGGGGAGAACGAGAGAGGGGGAAGGGGTTTATCAAGTTGGGGGTTTAGGGTTTGCTGGAGGAGGGGAGAGAGAGAAGAAGGGAAGGAAAACGAGAGTACTGTCTGCGCGCAGCCCACGCGCAGACGCGAGCTTGTACTCAAAATTTTTGATTTCTAGACGTCTGACCTATAGTCCAGATGTCTTAAAAGGCTCAAACAGCACGGGTCTTAACATCATAACAAACATAAAGGAAGTTTCGTCCCCGAAACTTAAGCTAGCTAGGGTGCGGAAAGAGAATAATATATGCATAACAAACTTAAAGAGGACTGAAGCCGGTCCGAAAAGACGTAGCCTCAAAAAGCTTCGGGTACAGCTCTTGCATCGCCGCCTCAGGCTCCCAGGTAGCCACCTCGCACCTTTGGCTCCTCCACAAGACCTTCACCAGGGGTATCGGCTTCCGTCTCAAACTCCGGAGGGCTCTGTCTAGTATCCGTACTGGTTGCTCTGGGTAGCTCAGGTCGTCACCCACCTCGACACTGTCGTGGCTCAGAACGTGACTGGGATCGTTGACATACTTCTTGAGGTTGGACACGTGGAACACGTCGTGCACACCAGAAAGCTGGGGAGGAAGGGCAAGCCTGTAAGCAACGGATCCAACCCGCTCTAGGACCTCAAAGGGCCCCACAAACCTTAGCGCAAGCTTCCCTTTCACCCCGAATCGTTGCAGGCCCTTCATGGGCAAAACACGAAGACGTGATCCCCAACCTCGAACTGCACCTCTCTGCGCTTCCGATCGGCAAAACTCTTCTGTCTGCTCCTGACAGTGCAAAGTTATCTGTGAATCTGCTCAATCACCTCCTAACTCTACCGAATCAGCCTGGGGCCAACCTCCCACTTGGTCCCCATCTCAACCCAACTCAAAGGTGCAATACACCTCCGTCCATACAGAGCCTCGTATGGTGCCATGACGATGCTCGAGTGATAACTGTTATTATATGCAAACTCTGCCAGGGGTAAGTGCTCCTCCCAAGAACCCGTCCAGTCCAGTACACAGGTGTGCAAAAGGTCCTCAAGTGTCTGTATCATGCACTCTGACTGTCCGTCCGTCTGGGGGTGGTACGCCGTACTGAGCCTCAACTGTGTCCCCCAAGCCTGCTGAAACTCAGCCCAAAACTGGCACGTAAAACGGGTATCCTGATCGGACACTATCTCATGTGGAACTCCGTGCAGACGTACCACATCACGGATATATCTCTCTGCCAACTGTGCTGGTCCCAAGGTGACTCGAATTGATAAGAAACGTGCCATCTTCGTCAATCTGTCTACAATTACCTAGAATGTGTCGTGTCCTCGCTGGGTAACAGGAAAACCCACCACCAAGTCCATGGTGATGCTCTCCCACTTCCACTCTGGCACTGGAAATGGCTGCAACGGTCCTATAGACCTCTGATGCTCATCCTTCACCTGCTGGCACACGAAACATTGCTGCACGAACTCACCTACATCCCGCTTCATCCCCCTCCACCAAAAGTCACGTCTCAGATCATGATACATCTTCGTGTTCCCGAGATGTATGGTGAACCTGGACCCATGTGCCTCAGTCAGGAGCTCTCTCAACAACTCCTCGTCTCTGGGAATGCACAAACATCCCCCCATGCGCAGTACCTCATCAGTAAAGGAGAAGTCTCCAAGGTCCCCTGAAAGTACTCTGTCTCGTAGCGACTGCAGGTACGTGTCTGTCATCTGTTCTGCGATGATTCAGTCTATCAGCTCTGGTTTCGTTTGCTGTGTCACTGTCAATGCCTCACAATGCCCCTATAACTCTAGGGGTCACCAATTGCCCAACTCCTCCATAAGTCTCCAACTTTGTGCCTATAAGCTTGCCAAGTGGGTGGGCACCTTCCGACTCAAGGCGTCAGCCACCACATTGGCCTTCCCCGGATGGTAGGAGATGCTGCAGTCATAGTCCTTTAGGAGCTCTAATCAACGTCTCTGTCTCATGTTGAGCTCCTTCTGATCAAACAGGTACCTGAAGCTCTTATGATCCGTGAATATCTCAAAAGTCTTACCGTACAGGTAGTGCTTCCATGTCTTCAGCGCGAAGACGACAGCTGCTAGCTTTAGGTCGTGGGTAGGGTCACTATGCTCATGGGGCTTCAGTTGCCGTGAAGCGTAAGCGACAACGTGACCCCGCTGCATGAGCACACCCCCTAACCCCTGCAAAGAAGCGTCCGTGTACACAACGAAACCGCCACTGCTGTCTGGGATGAAAAGCACAGGAATCGAAATCAGCCTCTCCTTTAACTCCTGAAAACATGCCTTACAAGCGTCTGTCCAAGACAAGGTCACGCCCTTCCAGGTCAACTGTGTCATATGACGTGTAATCTGCGAGAAACCCCTGATAAACCATCAGTAGTAACCCGCCAGTCCCAAGAAACTGCAGATCTCTTTCATTGTACGTGGTCTCTCCCACCTGAGCACTGCCTCTACCTTGGTTGGATTCACAGCCAAGCCATCCCCTGAAATCACATGACCTAAGAAGGTCACCTGCCTCAACCAGAACTCGCACTTGCTGTACTTGGCATACAGCCTACGTCGTCTCAACATGTCCAAAACCATCCGCAAGTGTTGTTCGTGCTGCGCTTGATCCCGCGAGTAAATGAGCACATTATCAATAAACACCACCACAAACTGATCTAGATACGGTCTGAACACCCGGTTCATCAAATCCATGAAGGCAGCAGGGGCGTTGGTCAGCCCAAACGGCATGACCAAAAACTCGTAGTGTCTGTACCTGGTTCGGAAAGCTATCTTGGAGACGTCGGTTTCCCTGATCCTCAACTGGTGGTAGCCAGATCTCAAATCTATCTTGGAGAACACCGTGGCACCTCGCAACTGGTCAAACAAATCATCGATCCTCGGCAGCGGATACCTGTTCTTGATGGTGATCCTATTTAGCTGTCTGTAGTCCACACAAAGGCGTAGGGTACCACCTTTCTTCTTTACAAATAACACCGGGGCTCCCCACGGAGACGCACTGGGCCTCACAAAGCCCTCTCCAATAGGTCCTGCAACTGGGACTTGAGCTCTTGCAGCTCAAGTGGTGCCATCCTGTAAGGTGCTGTAGAAATGGGGCTGGTCCCTAGTACCAGTGAGATCTCAAACTTGATCTCATGCTCGGGCGGTAGTCCTAGCAGCTCCTCTGAAAACACGTTGGGGTACTCTCTGACCACCGGGATGCTGTGAAAGTCTGCCACGGGGCTGGGCTCTGCCACTACACAAGCCAGAGAGCCCTCACACCCCTGGCCCAAAAGTCTCACCACCCAAAGTGCAGAAACGCACTTGAAGCCTCCGTCCACTGGCTGTCCGTGAAACTCAAAAGAAGGCATCTCCGATATGGAGAAGACGATCTTCCTCTCAAAACAGTCCACCAAAACATGGTAAGAGGACAGCCAATCCATCCCCAAAATTACGCCAAAGTCCTCCACCGGTATCACAATCAGGTCAGCGGGGAGGCAATGTCCCCCAATACTGACCTTACAATCTGTATAAACCTCCTCAGCTACAAATAGCTGACCACCCGGACGTCTAATCATAAAAGGATCCTCTAACAATACACAGTACTGTCCCAAACTGACAGCAAAACTAGCAGCAACAAACGAGTGCGTGGCGTCGGAATCAAAAAGTGTGTAAACTAATCTGCCGGAAACTGTAACCATACCTGCCACCACTGAACTAAAGCTCTGGCGTCTCTGTGTGTCAGGGCGTTGATACGCCCCTCAGCTCTCGGTGCGAAAGAAACAGCCACACTCTGCGTCGGATGAGTAGCCGCTGGCCGGTACCCTCCCCGCGACTGCTGTCCTCCCCCACGTGCCTGGGAACCACGGCCTCCTGCTCAGCCTCCAGAGCTCGGTGTGGGGTGCATTTGCTGACCTTCAGCCTTAGACGGGCAGTCCCTCCAGATGTGGCCTGGCTGGCCACACTGGTAGCAGAGGGGAACTCGACTCCCACCCTCGGTGGGTCCCTACTGACGGCTGGGCAGGGCTCCAATGTTGGCAGCTGGCCCCTGTCGGGGCCCCCCAAAGGCCACTGACGGCCCCGCAAAGCATGATGGCTCTCCTGCAGGCGTCGCGTGCTTCCTCTCTCACCGGCCCTATGAGTACTCTGGCTGGTAGGGCCTCTTCCGTCCGCTGTCAGTGTCACATACGGCTGGATTGGTCTCCTCATATGTCATAGCTACCTCCACCACTCGAGAATGTGGGCAGCTTCAGGGGTTTGACATACCCTCGCATGGCAGGCCGGAGCCCCTCAGTGAACCTCCACAGGCGCTTCTCCTCAGTAGCCACAACTGTCACAGCGAAATGCGATAGCTCCAGAAAACGCGTACGATACGTGCTCATAGTCATCGTCCCCTGGCAGAGAGTGTGGAACTCCTGCCTCCTCTGATCCTGCCACGTCTGCGGGAAGTACTGCTCGCAGAAGTGGGTCACAAACTGGTCCCACGTCGGCTCTTCCCTCTCCTAACCTCTGACCACCCTCCACCACCTGTGTGTCGTGCTCTCCAGCTAGTATGTGGCAAAGGCCACGTGGCACTTTGCAAGGGCGTGAAGGGTGTCAAACACCTTCTCGATATGCTCAAGCCAGTCCTCCGCCTCAATCAGGTCCTCATCCCCCTTGAAGGAGGGGGGCTTCAACTTTCGGAACTGTCTGAAAAGCTCGTAATGTCACTGTAGTGGGGAAATGGACACGCCTCCAGGAAGGGAGGGCTCGTGCTCGGAAGTGTTAGAGTGCAGTGGGGGTGGTGGAGGACCACCCCCTTCCCCACGTCCAGCGCTGCGTCGATCTCGTGGTCCCACAGAGGCTCCCCCTCCACGTCCCCAGGGAGAGGCTCCCGTGGAGGCAGGTGGAGCTCCTCTCGTACTATCTCGCATATCAGCTGGGCGAGATCCTGGGTTTGAATGCTCGGAAGAAGTGGCTGGTCCACTGAAACGTCGGGCTCAGTATGTTCGCCCCTCCGACCTCGTCCACGGCCGTGTCCACGGCCCGCCTCAATGACTCCATGTCGAGGCATCTCTTGCAAGGAGACGCGAACAACAAAACAAGAAGACGTCAATTCTAACGGACATTTAGCAGAAGAACCTCAAAACGAATGTCAAAAGGTATGTTATGGTGGTTACTCTAGTTACAAGCACGTGAATTGGTTATTCTCAAGCTAGTTGGTTCACTTCTCGGGACGACCTTGCTTTGATACCATCTTGTTACAACCCGATTCCCGAATCCCTACAGGACACGGGACCGGACCGACTCGACTGATCCCAAGACCCAGTTGTCCAACGAGAAAGTAACCAAAAACTAGGAAAGTAAACCACATTCACTATGCTAAGCAACTAACAGTAAAAAGGTACAGCTGTAAATAAGTAAAAACTGCTACAGTACATATCACTACCACAATAGTAGAAAGTAACAAGGTACAGGAACATAAAGTACAGAACGTAAAAGTATAGAACGTAGAAGTACAAGAGTCTAACTCACTACTACAAAGGAGTACAACAAAAGAGCTACAACTATTGGGCTCTACTGGGCCAGCACCCTCAGCAGCCGTAGACTCGGGCTGCTCAACACCTGGACCTGAAAAGGGGTTATGAGTACACAGAGTCAGCGAACGCTGAGTAGAGTGGCAACCAACTAACTAAAGCAGTAAAAGTGGATAGGTTGCTGTTGTTTTCTAATTACATTATTTCACAAATTATTTCCTTTCACCCATTGGTTTATTTATCAGATCTCTTTCTTGATCTTGAATGTTCCTCGTGGGAACGATCTTGATTGCAGTCTTTTCCGAAGAGTAGAAGGCACACGTGGTGCTCTCTTGGCCGGGAGAGTCCCCCGTGGTGATCCTACACCTAGTCAACCACCCCAAGGTCACGGACAGACGTAACGGTGACTATGGCACGCACGATAAGCGCACGGGTAGTTACCCCGCACTGGCACACAGTCAGTCGTTTCCGCTAACGGGTGCGCCCAAGTACAGCACGGAATAGTATAGGGCCTAGCCCACTCAGTAATAGGGGTCTAGCCCCTAAGAACCAAACAGGGGTCTCGCCCCTCCACAGTCCGCGCACCCTCGCCTGACTACCCTGGTTTGCCCAGTGGGCCTAACAAGTCGGTGTAGGGCAGCTAGCTGAACCCCAAGCCCCGTGGGGTAGCTAGCTCTCTCCCTACACTAGTAGCTCTCCTCGGTACCGCGTACGCGTAGGCCAAGAAGTCGGTACAGAGTGGTCAATCCTAACCCCGGGTCCCAACCCAAGGGCGACTAGATCTGCTCTGCACTAAACAGGGGGACAGTCGCTCTCCTTGGTACTCCGTAATCATGGGCCAGCTCACTTCCCCACTCACATTTTCAGATCCATTCCATTTATTTCCAGGAGCTCTACTCCTAATTCCCCGTAGGGTTCATGCTCATATTCCTCATGCCATGCCATACTAGGTTTCATCATTTCTATTTCCGTTCTTAGGTTATACACAGGTAGCTCGTATTTCCATCATTCACATTACCATTCTCAAATTATATACATGCAGCTCGTATTATGTCATTTAACGTATACAATAGAAAAGTTACATGCAACAGTTAACTAGAACACATACTTCATATTTCATAGGCAGCTGTTATTTATTTACAGGCAGTTGTTATCATTTCTATCTACTCATTCAAGACTGCAATTCAATCATTCAATATAGACATTTCCAGTATTTCTCGTCCTAGGATTCATGCCATATCTTAGATTCTAACCATTCATTCCACACATGCATTCATGTTTGTAATTAAATTAGGGGAAGCCACTCTACCAGTAAACCCAGGAGTATTGGGGGCTTGAACGGTAGGCTCACATGCCTCAGCAAGCCCCAAACCCACAATGGAACGAAGTCTTATAACAAGGAACAATCACAATGGAACATCAAAACAGTATGGAAAGCCTTCTAACAAGTAGAGGAACTCACAAGGAAAACGTCAGTATCTTATTTGCGTAAAACGGACCTCAAACAGACCCTACATGGGTCAAAACAGGGTTACTGATGCAAAATCAGACGTCTGGAACAACTTCCAGATGTCTTAAAAGTATCCAGTATCGTACCTCAGTCTCTGTGTCTACCCCAGACGTCTAGGAACTCTTCTGGACTGTCTGGACCTAGCTCCAGTTGTCCGACTACCACTCCGGACGTCTGGAAGTGCTTCCAGCCATTTGGTATGTTGCCCAGACGTCTAAAATGCGTAGGTGAGCGTGCCCCGCGTCTTCCCAAAGCAAATCCTACAACGTCACCACGCAATCTTCTCAAAATAGGTACATAAAAGGGCACCCACGGAGCGACCTAGATGGTCATATCCGCAAAGAGAAAGTACCTTCGCGAAACTCTCTCCTCAGATGTCTGGAACCGCCTCCAGACATCCGCTCCGTCGTCTAGACGTCACTCCAGATGTCTAATTCTGGGAAAAACCCAGAACCAGAACCTGCTCTCGCTCGCTCGCGCTGCGCGTGGCCACACCTCACCCCCTCACCTGTAGCTCCGGCTGCAGCAGTGTTGTGGAGGACTCCCCCGACGCACTCCTCATCTTCTCGCATGCGCTGCTCCAGCCGTGCGCTCCTGGCGAGCTCCTACGCGAGCTCGCGAACTCACTCTCCTCACACTGCTCCTCCTCGATGCTGCTCTCACACTCTCACTCGCGCTGGCTCTCTAGCTGGAGTGGAGAAGAAGAGAGGAAGATGGCTGGTGTGGGGAGAACGAGTGAGGAGGAAGGGGTTTATAAAGTTGGGGGTTTAGGGTTTGCTAGAGGCGGGGAGAGAGAGAAGAAGGGAAGGAAAACGAGAGTACTGTTTGCGTGCAGCCCGCGCACAGACGCGATCTCGTACTCAAAATTTTTGATTTCCAGACATCTAGGAAGGTTTTAAGACGTCTGACCCACAGTCCAGACGTCTTAAAAGGCTCAAACAGCACGGATCTTAACAAGTATGGTTTATCAAATCAACATATAGTCATAAAACATCAATATGCAATCACATCATTTAGAAAGCAATAATTTAAATAAAGTACTAACCAAAAAACCAATACAAATCTATACGACCAACAAATTGAAAGAAGAGAAATCAAAAGTCTAGGAGTACAACTACTGTTCTCACAAATCGTCTCCTGGTACTGAGTTGAGATTAATAATTATTCATCAGATGTATGAATTAATAATCATTGTTTTCATGTCCTATAATATTTTTCAGATGTTATTAATGAGTAGTTATTCATAAATTCCATACTAAGGTTTCCAACATTCCATGAAATCCATTATCAAGGGAAATAAGTAATTTTCCATCAACTATTGATCAATAGAATCAATAATTAATGGTTAATTAAGTCATTGAGGCACGCAATCAATTAAACTACGTTGCACACCAATAAGTCATAATTCAATTACACTAGGGAATTCATAATCGCTTTAATTCATAAACAAATTATGATGAGCTAGACTCTCATACTCAGCAAGAGAATAAGGAGCACATGCATAATGACGAATAACATGAAGGGAACCATTACAAATCAGTCATAAATGATGAGAGAGTGCACTACTCTACCTAGCATCATTGAGGGATCATGGCGACTCTAATTTGTGTGCCAGAAGCCTAGGATTGTAGATTAAGTGATCTTGTAATTCGTGAATGATTTGGGTTGGGTTTCTAGGCCCAACACATCGTGAAGGAGGGTCGCAAATGCTTAAGGAGGCATTCTAGCATTTTCCTTGTAATAACAATACTCAAATGTAATTTTTGAACTTACCAATGCATCATACGCGAAAAGATAATTCCGTAGACTACAAAATCGCAAAAAATGAGTGTCGATTGACCCCTACATAGGTTAAAATAGACAAAGCTGGCTTGAACCAAACCAACCCCTAGACTCATGCCTAGGTTAGTCAGATTGCACCCTTCCATGTGTTGTAGCGTAATTGGGCACTGGCCATGCCCTTGGATTATTGTACAGCAACTTAGATTATGACGTGTGGCCATGATCCATGCATCTTTGCCCCATGCTTGCTTCCTCTCTATGTGCATGCTCTTCATGGGAGTCAACTCTCGGTTGTATGGCCACACCTCCCCCTATGCAACATGCATGTAGGTGTTGACCATTACTGGCCATGTGTCACTCTCGTGTCCTCCACTGCAATTGGTCACTGTGAAAAGTGTAAGGACACCCTTACCATTGCTGCCATGTGTCACCCTCTTCACATTTTGGCCCCATTCACCTTTTTTCCTACCTTTCTTCTTCCTTTTTTCTCTCTCCTCTCAAGGTTTGAGTGGCTTAGGAATGACAAATGATGAGGAAAACCCTAATTAAGCCCTTTTATAGGCCTTTTGAGACTTGAATTAGGATTAGTAAGGAAGGATTTGACTAAAATACCCTCAATTCTTAGCCTATTTATGCTTTTTACTCGCCAAACTTGTTTTGCATGTAACTTGAGTTACGCACCTCAGATTTATGCAAAACAAGATCCTTTGGAAATCTTGTGACAAGACAAATCCAATGGTAGCACATATGACCCATTTGTAATAGGTTTGAAGGTGTTTTGATAGGAAACATGAATTTTTCATGTTTTACAAGGTGCTAGGATTTGATCGAAACCTGACAGCATCGATGGATTTGAAATGATATGATCATCATCAAAACAACTCGATATTTAGATTTTGGGGCATTACAATAATCTCCATTTCGTTATTGTATAAAAATTTGATCCATCAAATCATATTTTGCTTTCTTGTTTTCCACCTTAGGCATCTTGAGAGTTGACGTACAACTTTCAATATTACTAATGTTACTCGATGGTGGCTAGCTAATACTTAATGGCATGAGTTCCTTAATACTTTTTATCAAGTAAGAGATATCCAAACAGCCTCGGTTTAGGGGTGTAAGGGCCCACACATAATTCCCTATTAATCAAAAATTAATCTAGCAATCAACCCTCCTATTCATAAACATTAGAAATCATGTCTTGATAGAGTCTCCAATTGGATTTAATTGGTGGCTAATTGGAATAGTCGACCTTGGAGTAATTAAGGAGAGAGATTTTGGTAAGAGAAATTCAAAGAAAGGTAAAGAATGGGAGCACCTAAAAAATTGTCCCTTGCATTAGTTATCATTAAGTGAAGATACGCATCCCCACATCAAATGATGGAGGGGACACCCACTTGTTGCCATCCCCCACTGTGTCTTCTTCCCCATTTTAGTGAGAGAGAGAGGCATTATAGTTTGAAGAAGAAGAAGGGAGCCAATCAGCTCAAGGGAAAGTGAAGGAGCCTAAATATTGGCCCCATCAACCTAAGTCTAGGTTGGGGTTGCTACAACAGGGATAGCAACAATAGTGGCTTGGGAAGAAGGAGAGCAAGAGCAGCAGCAACCACTCGAAGTCAAGGTAGGGCATTTATTCTTGTTTGTGCATGTGTCATGCACTTTAGAGGAAATGTGGAGGGAAGACCACGGGTCCCCCATTGTTTAAGCAAGGGTTTAGGGGGTGGGGAAGATCACCTCCATCCACAAAGTAAACCCAATTTCATGTCATGAGAATCGCGGTCCTAAGGCAGATCCAGGGTGATATTCATGTGTAATAGGTTTTGGGGAGGTTAATAGGGGTTTAGATGAGGTTAAATGTGTTACCCTTAAGTTCCCAAGTGAATGGGAATCGAAATGGGTAGTGTATAGGAAGGTGATGTGCACTGACAACATTAGGTGTCATCTAATTTGACAATCAAAAGTTTGATGAAGGCTCTTTGGACGTCTAATGATCAAATCAGATAGCTGCTGGAGGATATTTTTCCTCCAAAGCCGCATTAATATACATTTGGTCATCCGATCCTAAAGTCAGATGTTCGATGTTGTATTAGGGGATGTCTGACGATTAGGTCAGATGGACCTTGTAGCAAGTGTGTTTTGGTCTTGAAAAACATCTTCTAGGTCATCTAACACACTCGTCAAACATCTGGATGGGCCTCCAAACATCCTGACATGAGTCTAGATGATGGATGGTAGGGGTTTTTGAACTGTTCTCCAGAATGGATTTGGTGTCGTCTAGCGAAAATGTCAAACACCTTATGTCATCATAAATGACATTTGATGGGATGATCGGACATCTGATTAGAGGGACCTAGACGTTTAATTTTAGGACAAACGTCTAGGGGCCAAGGTCAGGGATAAGTGACCTTGATACTACACTAGGAGACGTCCAATTTTGTTGTCAAACGTCTGATATTGTAATATTAGAATTATGCACTTCCAATTGCAAGTCGGTTGTGCGAAAAGTGGTGAGTCACCACTAAGGACTTAAAAACGAGCACCTGGGGAGGTTGTCTAATGGGGATGCCAAACGGTATCTCTATGGGGAACCATTGAATAAAGGCATGAGAACACTGACCCAATATAATTTCCCAAGAGAAGGGAAACATTGAGACTACTCATGAGGTCAACAAGAGTTAGTGATTGGAGGTTGGACCTCTAGTATCTAGAGTTAGATGCCTAGTGAGACTTGTGACGCATGTCTCATGGTAATGATGAGGTATGGCTCATCATAGCTAAAATGCTCAAGTTAAGCTAGAAACTAGCTTAAATACCATCTTATTAACATAATAAATGAGTTAAGTGTGGGAACTAATGAAAATGACCTAAAACATCAAATTTGGGTTAAAAATGCATAATTAGGTCAATTTATGAGATATTCTATACATAAATATAAATTGATGATCCACAAATTGAACATAGTTCAAAGCTCAAAAATACAAATCAAGGGTTGAATTAACACTTCTAATATGTTCAATTAAACTCCAATAAAAATTTCATTGCACATGGACATCATTAGGACTTTGCATTAATGACTTTACACTTAGGTCCTTAGGCATTCACATTTCTTAAGCATAAAACTAGCAGGGGCATACTTGTAAGCCACAAGGGACCTTTTTGCATCAAGCCAAGGATGGCTTTGTCATGATTCTTTCCACTAATGGGCATGGTCTGCAATTTTTGCACCATTTCACTTAAAGCCCTTTGGTGTAAATAACCCAAAACACCTGTGACTCTCTTCTTTCCCTCTCGCGCACTGTTTACAACGATGAACTCAAAGTTCCAGCATCGTCCATTGCTTGCTACTTGAGATCAACGGTTGACCCATCTCCAATCTTCCCACGTCCTTGTGCGCAGCATCGTAGCCTCCTCTAGATCTGATCTAGCGATGGAGATTTGGTTTAAACCTTCCCACGCATCACTCTATCTCATCCCACCGTTGAAACCCTTGGAGCCTAATCTCACTCTAAGGTGACATGATCCACTCCCTCGCCTATATAGGCAACTCCTCTGAGTTGGCGCGTTCCTATCAGCCCCCTACTACACTCCTCAAGCTGATTACTTCTTCCCTTTGGTTTTCCTTCCTCATCAAACCCTATTTCCATTGCTACTGCGGTGGAGCTCCATCCTCTTCGATCTTCCTTGCCATTAAGGATTTTGTAACACCTATGGGTGACTCTGAGCTTCACTAGTAGGCTTTCCTTCCGTCAGAGTTTCTTCCTCCTTCATTGTCACGGCCACCAACCATGGTTCATCTCATAGGTCCCACTCCTCTGATTAGCTAGGTTTTTCTTCTTTCTAGGATAGTTTTAATGCTTTCTAGTTTAGTGTAGATCAATTAAAGTAGTTTAGTTAGTGAATTCACTATCTGGTTAGTTTAGTTAGGAGTAGAATTAGCTTAGATCGACTTTGCCCTCTTTGATCAATTCAGATCGGAGAGGTGTTTTCTCACTCTCATTTTGATCCACTGATCTCCCTCTACATCTCAAAATCCATATTCTCTTATTTCCTCGAAGTTTTAATCCGCAATTCATCCATTAGACTCGAATATGATTTGAAGCTCTTTAGCTTTCAGATCTGAATTTGTGCTCAAAAACCACCCGGAGGTCTTTCCATCCATTTCATATGCTCACAAGGACCCCCAATCTCGTTTTGATTGACTCGATTTGTTCAATTCCTTCATATTTGTATTTCACACCTAATCTCGTGATTTAGAGTTAATTTAGGTTTAAATGAATTTAATTGAGCGATTCGAGATTTGATATGCCTAATTGGGTATAATGTAATCATTCTGAGTTGTTTTAAGTGGATTTTTATATTTAGATGAGTACCAATCCAATTTGATCCTTGTTTTGGGTAGTTTCTCCAAGGAATCTCAGATTTACTGAGATGAGGCTTAACCTTGACCCATTTGATTTCTACAGGATTGCTTGAGATCCTAAACACTTATCTCTAGTGTGTAGGAGCTTTAAGTGTTCGGATCATCATAGGAGAGACTAAATCAAAGGCCCAAAACAGGGCAACATGGTCTTTAGGATGCAAAAAGCTTTTAATCTGATTTCAGGGTTTAACTAAGGTGTTTGAGAATTTTAATGAAGATCTGGAATTATTTCGAAATGATTTCAAATACCTAATGTCATTCATCTTCTTTATATTGTCTATAATGTAAGAAGATCATATTAGGGTCATTAGGGATTTTTAAGTGTGTGAATATGTTTGAATGCTTTCAGACCTTCAAAAATGATTTACCTTGGTTTTAAAGTGGATTTGAGCATGAACACTGATTTGATGAAATGGTTTGCTAAGATTCTATCAAATTTAAATCTGATTCTCAAATTTGAGTTGGATGTATCGAGCACTTGATCAGACTATTGGGTCTAATTTCATGCAATAGAAGCTTGATTAGCTACTGATGCAGTAGCAGGAGCAGCAGTTGAATTGGCTGCTGAATCATAGTAGCAGTAATAAGGTCTGATTTTCTAGCTGCACAGATTTGCAGCAGTTTAGCTGCTTAGACAACAGCAGCTTTTGGATTCCAGGTGGATTTTTGGTTGGATTTGAGGGTTTCAAGGAGCTGACGTGTGTTATACTGTTAGGACTTCATAAAACAAGCATTCTTGTCTTAAAATTGGAATGAAATCTAATTAGAATTGCTTGTAATCTCATTTGAAATTCTTTGTCAGTTCATTGAATGTGCATTAACTGTTCAATTTGATTTATTAATAAAATTCAATGTGAAAATCCTGTTTAATGCTTCATACACCTTTCATATTGTATGCTGGCCATATTTAAACTGTTAGACTCATTCTCCAACCATTAGATTTAACTTTGAAGGCTTTAGGTTCATTGTTTCATCCCTTTCAAGGCCCTTTTGTATGAAATTGTAAATACATAAAAATCACAAAAAAATTGTAAATAAATAAAATAAACCTGTCTTGAGTAGGATTAGGTATTTGTTTAAGTGTATGCAAGGTTTCAAAGTATTTCGAACCCTTTAGTTGGTAGAACATACCGACCGACAATTCGATCTACTATGAAACTTAATAAAAGAACTTAATATAAAAATCGCAAAAAGAAATGGTTCTCATCTTATCTCACCTTCTTTCTCTCTTCTCCTACCTCTATAAAACACAAAAATACCATAAAAATTCAAAAGTACCCAAAAACACCTAAAATTACCTTATATATTATATTTAAATGTAAATAATAACTTATATATCTATATTGTACATAACTAATGTATACATATATTATAATTATTTAAGTAAGTATTTATAGAGTTATACTATATATATATTAACTATATAATTATCTATTTATTTATAGTAAATTTTATGTACATATACTAGGGTAATTATAAATAAGTAAACACATACAATCATATCTATTACTGTACATACATATTTAAGTAACTATTATATACTGTATGATACATGTATATTTATTTATCTAAGTATTTGTTGTATATATTTATGTTATTAAGTTATATAGCTAAGTTATTAAGTTAAAATAAAATAAATTAGTAAATTAAGTTACTACTGAAGTAATTTATATTGTATACTTGTATATTATTATTTTAAATATTTTCAGTATATTTATGATGTATTTATACTGTACATTAATAATTATACTATATATTAGTATAGGTATATGTAAAATGTGTATATAATTGTCATACATGTATATTTATTTATGCAAGTATTTGTTGTATATATTTATGTTATTAAGTTATATAGCTAAGTTATTAAGTTAAAATAAAATAAATTAGTAAATTAAGTTATTTCTAAAGTAATTTATATTGTATACTTGTATATTATTATTTTAAATATTTTTAGTATATTTATGATGTATTTATACTGTACATTAATAATTATACTATATTTTAGTATAGATATATGTAAAACGTGTATATAATTGTAAATAAATTAAAATAAATGATTAAAAATAAATTAAAAATATGTAATAAATACCTCATAAGGTAAATTAACTAATTTATAGGTTAATTAAATAATTAAGCTATTAATTTATACATTAGTTAGAGATTTGAACTCAAAATTAACGTGTATAGTCCATTGACTTTAACTAATATATATATATAATTAAATAAGTTATTATCCTAAATTAATTATATAATCATGTAAGCCCTATGTAAGGGTTCTCCAATCATATAATTTATTGTAAATTTGGACACCAATTGTGTACTCAAATCGATGACCAAACTCGGCCTTAGGGCATGCAAATGCGTGCCAAATCAGGTGCAACAATAATCCACATAGGGCACTTATGTGCACTAATAGCAGTATTAAGGATTTGAGCGTTTATGCCGCTCAGTCGTTAGCGCTCAGCGTGAAATGAAACCTCTAACCATTGATCCCATTGAGCATATGTTTGGCACGTGCATGCGCATGCCTGCGGGCGTGTGTGCATGTGTATGCATGGGCATGCGTGGGTGTGTTGGTGGCTGGGAGCCATCGTTCTATTGGACCTGAAATAAATGGGAAATAATACACCTAATAAAAAACTAGGGCCTAAGCCTAGTAGTGGTTGATCTGGCCCGAGAGGGTTGTAGATCCTACGAAAAGCTTGGGCCCGCCAATTTATAATTTTCCACTAAACTATACTTAAGTGTTAGGTTAAATCTAAGTGTTGAGAGTGAGTGCGTGTGTGTGAGACTAAGTGTCTGTGTGCTATGTTAAGTGACTTAGTAAATTAACTTTGTGTGTGTTGAGGTGTATATATATATACATATGTATAATATGTATGTGTATGTATAATATATGTATATATATATATATTTAGTATAAATAGAGTGTAAATATATATATATATATAAGTAAGTATATGTATAGTGACGTTTATACTTGTCACTGTAGATTGTATAATATGTTAGTATAGGTTAGTATAACTTAGTTTAGTGTATATTTGTAATATTTTATACCTATACTTAGGTATTAATTAGAATAGTTTTATATAACTAACATAGAGTAGTTCTAATTAGTTTTTGATGTCTGTTTAGTTGTTAATATGTTTAAGGCATTTCAATTAGCATTAATTGAATCTTTTTATAAATAATTAACTCAATTCATTCATTCTTTGATTCATTAATTCATTTGTAAACAGATTTAACATTTTTGGAATTAAAGAATATTTTCCGATAATAGAGAGTGATGTAAATCAATAACTGCCTCTCAGTGAACTACGTGGAATAAATCAGTAAAAATTATGTAAATAAACAAAATGACTTAACGTCTGTTTGCATTGCGACTGCACTACAATCAACAACGACATTATTAAATCCAGTTTTAGCAAGCAGATGGTCGCCAAGATCAGGTAATACCATCATCCTTCATTTCCAGTCTAATTTGACAAAGTTCTAATGTTAAATTCACTTTATTAACCAACAAAATGATATAACTTAATAATATCAAGAATTAGCAGTAATGGCATTAAAAATTGGTTATTTGTGGTATTTTAATAGCCAAATACAAATGCAGGTTAACCTACAGGTGAATCTAAAATTAATCTAAGGTAAAATAGGCATAAAATTGAAATAAGTGGACTTAAACTAATTTATTTAAGGATTTTATGAAATAAATGCCAAATTACAATTAATAAAATCCTAATTTCAGCTTCACTTTAATTTAAAGGATTCTGATGGAAATAAAGGTAATCTAAATCTTTTAAAAATTATTGAAAAATATTTTGTAAGGTTTAGAACATTCAATTTTACAAAATAAGTCTAAATTGACCTAAATGAAGACCAAGGTAGGTAATTGATAAATTTTGAGTAAAATCGTAAATTGACTAATTAAACTTCATTAAAACCCAAAATTCAAGTCACCAATATATTGGTTCGATCTAAATTAGGTTACCCATAAATTTTAAGCCCAATCATATTCCATCTTAACCAAGTTTGTAATTTACTCCTTTGGTTTCTGATTTATTTGCAAGGACACCCCTAGTTTTAGAATTTCTTACAAAGTGGTCCCTACAACCATCTTCCTCACCATCTTCCTCCCCCAACAGACGGCTTGCACGAACCCACATCTTTAGACAAAGATTCCTCCCTAATTTCTTGATGAAACTCCACCAATATCTCAATGAAACTCCATAAATTGAATCAACTTCTAAGTCAAGTGAAACTCAAGGTACAAATTATGACTAAAATTGGTGGACTTAAGGTCTCAATTCGTATATTCCAGTTTACTTGGAACCGCGATGACAAGGAAGGTCGGGTGGGGGAAACATTATAACCTGTGGGGACACTCTACCATGTAGGGGTCTTTGTGGGGCTCTCCCTTCCTGGCTGCCCAAGTAATTCTCGGGTGTGAGGATTTCTGATTCAGAGGTATCATCCTTCTCGAAACAGCCTTAGTCATCCAAAAATCTTTAGGTGCCTTGATTGAGTCCAATTCACATCCAGTCCCTCATCTATTCTATAAAGCACATACACAGGAAAGGTCCTTAGGTTTTTAACCTAGAGGCCTCTGTAGAGTTGATCATCTTGGGGATTTCTCATCTGATCTAATCAATTCAACCTAAACCTGAATTTGATTTAACATCTTGATCCACTACCTGATTTGAAAATGCAACCTGATAATTTAGGAAGACTATTTAGGAAACCTGAATCCTAAATGAGCATGAAAGAGAAAATGATTGAGGCTACTCTTAAACATCATGATGAGTATTACAAAATGTCAGATTCAGTTAGTAGAGTTTAGGTTAATGTGAAATAAACAACAACCTTCAATGTAAATCGTGCCTAGTTGATAGTGACACAAATGATAAATGGTTCAACCTGGGATATTCTCATGACAGGATACACTGAATTAGAGAGACGGCACAATTTTGAGTATCACCAATGTCTGACAAATCCACTACTTTGGGAAAGGCACCAAGATGACCTTGAGAAATGGGAGAATTTGTTGAATATGTTGAAACAGACCATCAATAAAAAATACCCGTACATCCACTCAGAAACTGATAATGAATCTTGGAGTAATACTGAAGATCGATGTGATTTTCAAGAGCTCGGGTTAGAAAATCAAGGTTGTTGTGGATCCCAACCCAAATGGAATCAGATTCAAACTTTGTGTAGAATGACATAACTGATCAAAATGGGGGTTGGGTGGATCCGATTGCAGGTATTCTCGATTATGAACCTGTCATAAAGAGCCATGAAACTGGTTTAGCATACCTTGGCTTTCCAGACACCTGTGATGAGCCTAAGTCAGAACCTCTCGAGGATGTAATTTCCACGCCTTATATGGTTAAGGTAATCCTCAAGAGTGATTCTGACATCTCAATAGAACCTAGTCCAAATTCTAGTGACCCAATTCCTAACCCTGGCCTAGAATTTAGATCTGAGCATATTTGGGATGATCATGAGGCCCAATGTGAAGAGTATCAGATTTTAGAGCTGGATCATGATTCTGGGCTTGTATTTAATGATTACACCTCTCCAAACTCCTCAGAAATACAAAGTGATTTTTCAGAAGTCACACCGATTTACGATAGAGAAACCGAGGAGTTGGAAGAGTTGGGATTTGATTGGGTCTATCCTAAGAGTCAAGAACCTGAGCCTATGCCTAATAAGGACACCTCTTTGAGCTTAGAATTTGAGATTAGGTTAGATCCAAGTTAGGTTGTTGATTCTATGCATCATGATTTATTATGTGGTGGAAATCCTGATCTGGAATCAGGTTCAGAAACTGATTTTCGTAGATTCTCCGATGATTTCGAATCCTACTTTGACTTCGGAGATCCATTGTTTCATGATGATTACGAGCCAATCTATGACCTCAGCATCTATGACCCATTCTTTAATTCTGACTCTGAGGTCCTTGATCCCAAGATCATAAATTCGAAATCATGTTCCATTGAGCTGGAATCATTCTTTTATGATCCGCAGGAACCAGAAACAATAAGTGCCGAGAGTGTCCACAATCCATAGTTCGAATCTTTCACTAACTCATATTTCCATGATTCTATAAGCACTCTCCAGGCATTTACATTTGATTTGGTTGAGCATCATGAAGACTCTCTAGATGAACCTATCTTTAAATCATTTCTAGAAGAGCCCTCACCGCACCTAGATTTTGAAGAAGCCACACCTCCCATCACAGAGCTAGAGCTTGCAAAAATCTGATCCCGACCCCGACCCGCCACCGGAATCAACTTCTACTCTGATTCACCTCTGTTTGATTCGGTTGCATATGATTCTCCTCCATTTTTGATCGGGAATTGGACATTGATCAAACCGAGAATCACGTCTTATCCTTCTCTGATCCCACCTGTAGGGTTCCTACATCCTCCTCAGATCCATTATCTTTTGATGACCCCTACTCTGATCAGGCTGAACCAATTCAGCCAAACTGTAGAATCTCATTTCCATATCTTTCCAAGCCACATAGTATTTGGTAGGCTCCACACCTATTGATTCACATCCATCAACCTGCCAGACTGATTGGGTTTGGTCAGCATCATCAGCCTGTTGACCTGAACAAGCACCTAGTTGGACTAACCAGTCTACTTATCAAGGTACTTGTTCTACAAAACTCCTCTAATTTGACCACCTTCTTCTCGACTGAAGGCATTGAATTTAGCACTTAGCGGAAGGTAACCTGTCATTCCAAAAGAAACCCGAGATGCTTCTGATCATCTTTTTGAGCTACACTCCTACTGTACTTTTGAGTTCAACTTTGGAACAACCAACTCTACCTTTGGTACTCGTATCAAAGCTTGAAATAGTATGCGATAATCATCCTGACTCGTTCACCCACCCTTTGACCTTGTTGTAGTCCTTAAACCAAGCTGACTTCATACCTTCCTAGTTTACAGTGAGCACATTACAAAACTTAGGTATAGGGGGTGTTAAAGTGTAAAACAAATGAAAATTCAATTCTCTGAGGGGTTCTCACAAAAAAATACATATTCAAAAAAAAAATTAATATAGAGAAAAGGGAGAAAATTTTATGAATTGATTGCAAATCTTTCTTGAGGAGGCAAATAGGAGGAAACACAAAATGTCAAAAAAGAGCAAAAATTAGAAATAAAAATGATAGTCATAGCAATTGATTATGGGATCTACTTAAGCTCTGGACCTAATTATAACAAGGATTAAGTCCTGAAGTGCTAGAGACAAGGGGATTAGTAAAAGTGCTGATTTTAGGCCTCTTGGGCTTATTTTAGGGCATAAGCACTCACATATTCGTTAAGATCCGGATTAGTTCTCAAGAGGTTGAGGAAAGTGCGAAGTTGATGTAGTAGGTCTAAGGCTTAGGGATTATTTAGCCCCATTGCCTACTCCTTGGTTTGCGGGACTTGGTAACCTAAGCACCAAAAATCCACACACTAGTCTGGTTCCGCTTAATGAAGAAATAATGCCAAAAGTGTTCTGTTCTAAAAAGCTATCTTAAAGATCTAGCTTAGGAGCAACTCGACAACACAAGTTGATTGGACGAGTTCTCGGTGCGGAAAGGTGGGAACTTCCCCTTGAAGATGCGTATTAACATATCATCTCCTCGATGCTTGTCTCTAGGATATCTAAATATCCTATCGGGGGCATGTAAGCATCTTGTGCTTATTCAAATGCCATGGGTGGGATTATCCCGAAATGTCGATTGCTAGGGCCTGAATTTAGCTACAAAATGTCATGGGCAGCACTATCTTGAAGTGTCGAAAGTCAAGGTTCTGGGGGTTACCATGGGCGATTCTATCTTGAAGCATCAAAGCTAGGAACCCTTTGAGGATTGATGCTGAGGACAAGGAATCCGATACAGATTGTGTTTAGAGCCAATCTAAGGGTAGATTTAGGGAAATCTAAGAAGAAAGAGAGAAATCTCTCCAAATGAAAAAAATCCTTCTATCACTCTTACCAAAAATGCACTAGCAAACTCAAGCCAGACTTATTACATTCTATGTATGGGTGCTTTAACCGCTGGGTGCAATGAACCTCTAGGTAGTTTTTGCAGGCCTTAGAAAGCTTCGTAGCAGACTCAGGCTGAAGCTAGTCAAGTCCGGATCTTGACTGGTACTTGAGTACCTCTAGGCTTATTATTGGCATTCTGATCTAATTCCTAGAGAGGCACAAATCAAGCATCTGAACATTAAAAGCATGGTCTAGAGATTTAGTTCCTTCCATAGGATTTTGCTAGGGACTAGAAAAATTTAGGAATGGGGGTATGATGGTAACACCATCATGAGCCATAACTAGCTTTAATTAGTCAAAATCGAGTGACAAATGCTTCTACATAATTGCCTAAAAGGCATAATTCCATAATATTCTGATTTGAGAAGAAAACACTAAAAAAGGGTTAATTATATAGTTTTAACATCACATCATGAATGCAAAGTAACCACAGGATTTTTCAGGAGTTAATTGAAGGATAAATGAGCTTTAAAGTCCAATGAGTGGGTCCATACAGATAGAAATGAGGTTTCACACATTTCGAGAACTAAATCAGAACTTAAAACCCTAATTTTAGACCCTCTTAAATTGAAGAGATTATGGTCAGGATAAAATTCATCTAAACCTTCTAAAATTTTTAGAAAAATATTCTGAGAGGTTTGGTACCCATGATTTGACCATCTAAACCTATTTTGACCTTGAATAGAGTCTTAGACGGAATTCTATCCTAATTTGAGTCTCTATGTAAATTGCCCAATCAAATTTGGTCAAAAATGAAATCCAACTTCACAATTAGCTTCCTTGGGTCTAAATTAGGTTTTTACCAAAATTTGGGTCCAATTAAAGACCATCTTGACCTAGTTTGTATTTCAGTCTATTAAATCTTTATTCCTTTCAATCAAGCCCTTAACTTTTGAATTAATTGCATTTACCCCCTAACTCTTCTTCATTTTATTCAAAAAGGTCCCTACCTCCATGGTAGGTGTGAACCCAAGCCGTCGACCTTCAAACAAGGAGATCTCCTTGTTTCCTTAACCAAGTCCGCCCAAATTTGTAAGGATTGTTAACCAAGAGATCCTCCATCGAATGGGCACAATCTTGGCCTTCCTTATGAAGCAAGGAGCTCAGGCGAAGCTCCAGAACTCCATGATGAAACCTAATCCCAAATCATGATGAAATCGCGATAATTCCTCTTGATTGAGGCACAATCGAGCTTTATATAAGTTCTAGATCATTCAACCATCCTTAACTCGGAGAAGGCCTCAAATTCTTCAAATTCCTCTCTCCGGCCGCCTCAGCCACAGCTCCGGCGAGTCTCCTCCAACCTCCATCTTCGCCCTCTGCCACATACTATAGGTAGAGGGAATCGCTTTATATCCTTCTTCTACTTCTCGCAACACCAACAGAGGCTCTCCAACCCCTTCGTCCACGCCGATCTCCCTTATCGGAGGATTCAACTTCTCCAACGTCAACCAATCAAAGCTGGTGCCTTTCCCGCCCTTTCGTTCGTTAGTTAGGTTCCCAAACTCTCCCTTTCTCTCCGTATTTAGGTTTAGCTCCTTAGTCTCCTATTTCAACTGCTAAATCACCGTTTCCCTTTTCGTCTTCCTCCGCTCCGGCTGTGCTCCAGCGTGGTCGCACACAATCCACACTCATCCAAACTCCATGATACCACTCCCAAAACCTCCTCCTCACCACCCTGATCAAAACCCCTCTCCTTATTTTACCTTCCACGCTCAAAAAACCTCCACTGAACACCACACCTCGCCGTCACCTTCTCCGACTTCGTTAGCCATCTACAGTCACGCATACACCAAAATACCGCCACCACCGCACTCTACGAACTTCGGCGATGCTTGTTCGGAGATAATACCATTATCCTTCTTATCTAGTCTAATTTGACTAAATTCTAAGGTTAAACTCACTTTATTAACCAACAAAGGGTTATAATTTAATAATATTAAGAATTAAGAGGAATGACATCAAAAATTAGTTAATTCTAGCATTTTAATAGCAAAATACAAATGCAAATTAACCTAGGAGTGAACCTAAAATTAATCTAAGGTTAAATAGGCTTAAAATTGAAATAAGTGGGAATGCTTTGATTTATTTAAGGATTTTAGGTAATAAAGCCAAATTATAATTAATAAAATCCTAATTTCAACCTCACTTTAATTTTAAGGGTTCTGATAGAAATAAATGTAATCTAATCTAAACCTTCTAAAAATTATTGAAAAATATTTTATAAGATTTAAAACATTCAATTTTACAAAATGAGCCTAAATTGACCTAAAACGAAGATAAAGGTGGGTAATTAATATATTTTGGGTTAAATCACAAATTTACCAATCAAACATCATCAAAACCCAAAATTGAGATCTCCAATAGATTTCTTGGATCCAAATTAAGTTCCCAACAAATTTTGAGCCCAATCAAATTTCATCTTAACTAAGTTTGTAATTTATTCCTTTGGTTTCTGATTTGTTTGCATGGACCCCCTAAGCTTCGAAATTTCTTACAAAGAGGTCCATACAACCATCTTCCTCGCCATCTTCCTCCCCCAATAGATGGCCTGCATGAACCCACATCTTTGGATGAAGTTTACTCCCTGATTTCTCGATGAAACTCCACCAAAATTGGTGAAAGTTTCCCCTTTCATGGCTCTTCGATTTGGATTTTTTTTCCAACTCCTATTGTTGTGTTTGGATGCCATGATTCATGGCTGGAGTCTTCATTGGAGCAAGCTCAGCCACTGCCAATCACTTCCGCAAATTGGCCTCATTAACGACTGCCACTTGCCTATAAACAAAGGCCATGCCTATGTGAACCTCATGGTCAAGATTTGATTGTGTTTTCTTCCTATTTTCTCTACACGTGACCTCCTTCATCTTTGACCTTGGTAGCCTCCTTCAACTTCTTCCTTTGAGCATGCTCCGACCTCAAGAGCAGCACCATCTTTTTCCACAACTTCCTCCAGTCCTCACTAGCTAAAGCGGGGCTGCTTTGACCCATTCCTCACCATCAGCCCCCCTCTTTTTGTAGACTAAATCCTAAACCCTAAACCCTAAACACTAAAGACTAAATCCTAAATCCTAAGGTGAAAAATCACCTTTCAAGTGACAAGTCACTTCTCATACGTGAAATCACTTTCCATAAACATAAATCCTAAACCCTAAATCCTAAACTCATAAGTCAAAATCAGTTTACACAGGTGCAAAATCACTTTGGATAAGTAAAACTACCCTTGGAATAATTTATCACGAGTGTAAAAAGACACCTTAGAATAATTTATCACCGGTGCAAAGTACTTTATCACCTGTGCATTTTAGGTTAAAGTAGTGTGGTGATTTTTTTGAATGTGATGGGGACCACTACGTAACAAGCCTTACATTTTTTTGTTTCTTTACATAAAATATAAATTATTAAATGAGTCTACGCTCTCAACATTGTGTGAAATACGAAAATAGCACCCTATGCCACTTTTTGCATCAGAACCTACATTTCTCTACTTTTTGGCTTATTGAAATCCTTGTTGTAAGTAGTACACAGTATTTTAAAGTATCGAATAAAAAAAAGGATGTTTTTAGATATACATCCTTATAAATTTGGGACATTACGTTTATACCCTTCTAATCTTGATAATTACGTAAATACCCCCAATCTTCCCTCCATTAACAAAACTATCCTTCCATTAGTCTGCTGTTTGGTTAAACTATAACGGTCGTTATTTCAGGGGTATTTTTGTTAATGGAGGGAATATTGAGTGGGTATTTACGTTATTACAAAGTATATGGAAAATTTAATGTTTAAGTTCAGCGACAATAGCCACAATACCCCCAAACCCAACACCCACAGTACCCCCAAAACCCTAAATCATCCCTTCCTCCAGCACACATGACTCCTCAACTAGCTTTTGGGCAAATCTCTCTCATTACAATAACAAGTCGCTAGCTCAAGCAACACTTTTCCCCTCAAAAATCTATCAAATTACAATCCGCATGAATAAAAAACAAGCCTTTTTAACTAAACCTCTTCCAATACAACCACATGCAATCGTCTCACGTGGCAATCTTTCCCCCAAAGATCAGCCAATCAAGACAATCCATGCATGTAATACCCAAATCCATGGGAAGACGTAGATGTCCTATGATCAATCAATCTAATCCGCGGACAACAACTGATCCAACGATGCATCGATGGGGACAAAGATTCGACCTTTAGGAAGAACTTGTTGGCAAAGCGGTCAGGATGGGCGTCGGGTGCGGTCATAGGTCTCAGCGAAACAAGGGGTACTGCTGCGACTGCTCTAGGAGTATCAAGGATCGGCCATATGTGCCAACTCCTCCTCCCTTCCTCACCACCATCGTCGCCCCTCCCATGCATAATAGCCTCGCATGATCCTCCCCCTCTCGCCTCACCTCATCGCCACCTCCATTGAGCATCAAGCACCACCACAATCCACTGGGAACCCTAAAGGGAGGGGGTGACGTGATCGACGATCGCTACAGCTGCCGCCCCCACAGTCGGGTTTGATCACTCTAGGATAGAAACCCTAATTTCAAGGGTGGGGAAGAGATTTGGGGAGTGAAATCGAGGGAGGGTAAGGTTGAATTCTAAGGTGGGCGGTGGAGAGAGAGGGAGGGGAGAGGGGGAGAGATTAGGGATTTGGTGGAGAGAGAGATTCTGGGGAGAGTGTGTTGTTGTTGTCTACGTGTGAAGGAGGGGACTATCGAGAGAGATTCCGCATCCAAGATGGAGAGTGGTGGAGGGGACGATTTAGGATTTTAGGCGTATGGTGAGTGTTAGGTTTAGGGATGCTGTGGGTTTTGTCGTTGAACTTAAATATTAAATTTTTCGTATACTTTGTAATTACGTAAATACTCTCTCAATCTTTCATCAATTAACAAAAATACCATTAACATAACGGTCATTATAGTTTAACTAAACAACAGATTAACAGAAAGATAATTTTATTAACGGAGGAAAGATTGAAGAGATATTTACGTAATTACTACGATAACAGAAGTATCGACATAATAACTAAAATTTATATTTGTATGTATGTAAAAACCCTTAAAGAAAGAAAACAAAAAGAGCGACTTTTTTGTTACTAGAATAAAGGAAATAGGTAATGAATAATTTAAAAGAATGTTTACATAAATATCGCAAAAAACTTTAGATATCACGTAAACGGCACTATAAATTCAAAACTAACCTGAATGCCACTACAAACATGCAGCTTTGCGCAGTACAATGCCATTAAATTGACGTGACGTCAGGCTTTGGCCACATTCAAGTAACTAAAGAGGTAGAGAAGCTGGGGGGGCAAAAGGGTGGTAGATGCTCCTCTTTGAGTATATATATTGGATAGATTAGTCAAGGTGTTTGGTCGATCTGATGGTCCTGGGTTAAAGTGATCAACTAATTAGCGATCTCAATTTACATCGTCCTTCGATAGTGCAAATCATTGGATCGAGGAGACCAGAGCCTGCAGCTTAAACATATACTTCAATGCTAAATCAGATCTAGTCCCAACGCACATTTGGCTGTACGTAGCCTCCTTCTTATTTAAGCGTACATATCATGTGTGTCAACGTGGGTGCAATCAACTACGAGATCCAATCTTATCTCGTCCTATTTTAAATAAGAACGAAGAAGTTGACGAAGAGAACCGCAATGAGGTCTTTTACACCTGTAAAGAAAATTAATCGGGCTGGATGTTAGGGTTGAATCGACCAGATCCAGTCAGTCCAAAATCCTTAATGGTAAATGTAACTTAAAAAGAAAAAAAAAAAAAACTGCATGGGGTTTTTTTTTAACTTCCCTTTTTCTGAAAAATGCAAAGAACGTATGCCGGCCCGAACATCCGAAAATAAATGCAGTGCGATGGAGTACGGGTGTATGACCTGCCCCCTCGCATTCCGTAGGATAACCAATGGACGGCCACGATCCATCCGGGTAAGCCTCCCTACGACGAAGCATTATGTACATCTGATCTGGGTAGCCTCTCTACACGAATATTTCTCTCTCTGTTGGCTGCTTTATCTGGTTGCAGCCTTTTTCCGGGAGTTTTGTGACATTTTGTTATTTTCTCAGAAAGTTTATTTTATTAAATTATAATTATAATTATTTTTATTTTTATTTTTAAAATTAAATAAATATTTACTAATTATATCTTTTACTTTCACTTTTAATATTAAAAAATATTTACTAGCAACTTTCACTTCTATTTTCAATATAAAATAAATATCCACCAACAATACACTAATATACTAATTATTTTATCTAATCACTTAATCTCATATTCATTCTACCAATTAAATAAACATTTCTTTCTATTTTTCTTATCCTTCCATTTTGTAAGTCTTAATTTGTACTTATTTACCTCTAAAGCCAAGGGTTAACTTTCATTTACCTGAAGAATCTTAGGAGGTTAACATATTTATTGATAACAATAATTTTAGCTAATATTAACCAAATAGATGTTAATTTTGTAACCCTTCATCATTTAAATTTTATTTTTTAAAAATTAATGTTAACATTAATTGAAATAAATATTATAAGAATTAATATTACACCTTAAAAACTAATTTAAATAAATATAAATAAAAATTAATATCAAATTTATATATGTTAGTAAGAATATTTTAATCTTACAGACAGGAAAAAAATAAAAAAGCCTTAGGCATGGCGGCTCTGGGGTGGCGGGTCCCCCCAAGGACCCTCATCCCTCGGGGCTTTAATGCCATTGATGCACCCATATTTATGTCACACGGATCGAGTTTGGTGGCAGAGACATTGACATCAGTCGGCCCCACACTTACCTGCGCACTTATATCAGCCTAACTTTGGACTTGTTTATTACTTTAAAAAAAAAAAAAAACTATAGGCCTCTTTTTTTTTTTGAGTTCAAAAAAAAAAAAATCGAAAATACGAACATTGCCGTACCGCGCAGAAGGCCGCGAAGTTAATCTCTGTCTTCCCACTGCACGAATCAAAATCGACATTGTAGGACACCAACTTTGGCGATATAACACTCAACTACTAATCAATTGAACAAGTGATGGGTACATGACTGGATGATGGCAGAGTTACATTTTTTTTACTTTGGCGGAAGGGAATATTCGTTTGAATTATCTGAGATGCCAGAGATGCATCTTTCTTAATTTACTTGTAAGAAATTTTAGGTTATTTAAAAATTTTGAAAAAGTGATAGTTAAGATGTCTCGTGGAATTATCCGAATTGCAAAGTGCAGAGAACTGAGGGGGAGCAAAGAACTTGTTCAAAGGGAACGACGTCAGACCCGTGGTTTTTTTGGTGGAAAATTTAACTTTGAGGCACCCCTATTTATGTCGCACGGATCGAGTTTGGTGGCAGAGACATTGACAGCAGTCGGCCCCACACTTACCTTCCCACCCGTATCAGTCTAACTATAGGCTTCTTTGAGCAACCCGCGTAGTTAACCTCTCTCTTCCTACCGCACGAATCGAAACCCACGTTGTAGGATACCAGCTGGGGGAAAAAAACACTCAACAACTAACCAATTGAGCAATAGTTGTAGTTCAGATATCTCGTACAATTATCCGCATTGCAAAGTGGCGAAAACTGAGTACGAGCAAAGAACTTGTTCTACAGGAATGAGATCAGATCAATGGTCTTTTTGGTGGAAAATTTAACCGTTGAACTGGTGGAATATTGTTTATGACTCGCAAGCTTAGATCCACAAACTTCTTCTAACACAAAATGGGGGGTGACGAGGGATAAAAAATGACCTCAAATTTGAAACTTCATAATAGGTCTGAAAAGAATGATCCGACCTAGGAAACTTGGATATAGACGAGTTCGAGGATCCAACCTACCTACATCTAAGGAAAAACTTCTGCGTAGACAGATTCAGAAACCCAACCTGCCTGCACATGGAAAAACTCTAATACAGATGGACCCAAAGGATCCTACCTGTCGAAAGGGACTCAAAAATACAGCACAGTCACGCCCCTAATAAATGCTGACATGACTGTCGTAATTAATAATTTGACAAAGGACGTACATTGTCAGGCAGCGTATCTGCTCAGAAGATCTCGCTGGAGGCCCAATTCTAACACTATAAATAGTGGAGAAAGGCCCTCAAAGCCTGACCCTGAGAAACTCGAGAGAGGAATAGAGAGATTGTAAAACATTCTAATCTTGCAAGTTCTAGTATATAGTTGGAAGCCCTGTCCTCCCTCTAGACGTACACCCCTTGCTATGGAACTAGGTAATCATTACCTGTGTTCATTGTGCGATTGCTTAAATCCTTGGATTGGACCCTCCATCCACGAAGGAGGTCCGATTGTTTCTTATTGAGTCAGGCACTTCGCATCTCGGGGTTCCGATCAATTGGTGTCGTCTATGGGAAGCGATTATCAATTGATAATGTTTCCTAGCTCTTGAGGTCCTCTCGATGGCTCCCATAACTCACAACTCCTCCCGCATTGTTCCTGAGAAAGTGTCGGCTTAAGCCGAGTCTAGCATGTCGGTGTCCAAGAAACGACCCCTACTGGTAGAGCCAAACAAGGAGAAGCAGGGAGGACCACGAGCATGACCTCTCGGAGCTATAGGCGAGGGAGGAGCAGTTTTGGATTAAACTGGCGGCTTTGGGGGTTGAGGAAATCTTGGTCATAGAGAAACTCTTGGAGATCAGATAAATCCAGGAGTTTGACCAACCCCCATCAGGGGAGCCTCGCTAGCCAAGCCTCAAAGATGAGCATGGCGTCGTATGGTGGAGGATGAAAACACCCGAATGCGTGACCAACTTGAGAAGCTAAAGCGCGAGCTTAGTAGCCAGAAAGGGGAAGCCCCTTCTGACCCACCAAAAGTTCCTTGCCTACCATCCTCGAAGAAAGTCTCGACGGCTTAGCCCCCCACAACCGACAGCAAGGGATCAATCCCTGAGATTATTCGCTAGGTTACCAGGGCCATGAGGGAGATCCGCCCCTAGGCTTATGTCACCACCTATCCCTTCACCAAGGAGGTGATGATGGTCCCCCTGCCCGAGAGATTTAAGGATCTCGCCATGGCCCCGTATGACGATACGATGGACCCCAACAACTTCGTTGGGAGCTACCGCCAAATGATGTTGGTGCATGGCTACCATGATGGAGTACTCTGTAGGATATTCTCGTCCTATCTGTCTGGCATGGCCCATGAGTGGTTTAACAAACTGTCGGCTGGGCAGATCACAAGTTTCTAAGAACTGGCAGACAAGTTCTGCCAATATTTTGTCGGACAGCAGAGGGTTAGAGACAATCCCGAAAGGCTGTCAAAGGTACGCCAGCGAAAGAATGAGTCTTTCTGATCGTACCTAGACCAGTTTAAGGCTCAGTACTTCAAGTGCAAGTGGTCTCACGATGCCACTGCTATCCAATACTTCAAATCAAGACTCCTGACTCAAAGGTTTTGGTACGATATCGATGAATTCCCGCCTAAGGATATGGCGAAGCTCTAGGATAAAGCCACGAGGTTTGCGGAGCAAGACAACTCCTTCCGCTCCCGCAACCAGCTAACAGAGGGGTTCAAAGACGACTCCATCCCAGTCCGGGAGAAATCGACCCTAGGTGAATCTACTCCCATCTCCATCCGCGGAAGCAGCCGCTTCAACAAGCGCAAGGCTAGCTTCCCGGAACGGAGGAACGATCGGCCAAGCAAGGGCCGAAACAACAGACCTCGTCAACCCAGGCGGGATTATTTCGAAGAATACACTCCCCTTGCCGTGAATCAGGTGAACGCATTGGTGGAGGTGTGGTCTACGGACAAAGACCTACTACCCCTGCCTAAACCAATGAAGAAGAAAGCTGACTCCAGGCCCTACTTAAGTATCACAAGGCCCAAGGCCACGCCACAAAAAATTGCCGTGATCTACTCGATCAAATCGAGTCCCAGATTCGGCACAGGAACCTGGCCCACTTCGTTAGGCAGAAAGAAGGCCAGGATAAAGACAAAGGACCCATGAAGGACCTGGAAGTCTACCATAAGGAGAGGCTTCAGCATTTCCATGGGATTAACATGGTACTCATCAAAGGCGTAGAGCCCAACGATGCCGTGGCCCGCCACCTCTAGTAGGTGGTATCCCCCCTGCCCCCACCAACTAAATACCACCGTCGGGTCCTAGTGGCTATGCCCGGAGTAGCACAACGCATTCACCTCCCACCCCTGGCAGGAGCAGAGGTCAAAGTCATTTTTGGCGTCAACACCACCCCAAGTCAGCAATCCAGCCCTTCCCGACGGCCTACTTATAGCACGTTCCCCACTCTCCATTGGGTGAGAGAGGTCCCATAAGGTAGGCGACCTCCCGACTGTTCGCCTCCCTCCCAAGTTCAGCGGAGCATACTGACCCACTATTGGTAACGCTCTTGCTAGTAGGGCGATAGTAGCCCGGGCTCCTCATGGACGAAGGAAGTGTCGTGGACATCCACTTTCTAGAAACCCTACACCATCTAGGTTTCACGGAGGTGCATGTCTCCTCTTCGGTTCAGTCTATTGTAGGATTCGGCAATCACAAGGTGATGCCAAAAGGAGAGATTAGCCTCCCCTTGTCCATCTGTGACGAGGACAGGCACCTCAACCAGGTGATCATGTTCATAGTGGTCAGGTTGATGGTGACATTCGACGACATCCTCGGCCTCCTCACCACCCATGCCTTCCAATTGATCCCCTCATCATATTTCTAATTTATGCTTTTCCAGTCTCAACACGGAGTGGGAATAGTGCACGGGGATCAAGTCTCCTCAGAATCAAGCTGGAGCGGTCCCTGGAGCCAAAGCCCCCCAAGTCGCAAAAATGGGGGAAGAAAAGAAACCAAGTCTAGGCGATTCAACAAGAGGCAATCCCAGCTGATCAGCCGATGACTTCAGGACTACAGCCAGGCTCATCAGCCATGGCCATACAGATCTATCTCGATCACGCTGCCAAGCTCATCCGTGTCAGAGAAAACCTACGCCCTTCGAGGTACAGGAGTTGCTACTCCTGCTTCAGGCCAACGCAGACGTTTTCGCCTTGTCTGCCAATGACCTGCCTAGGGTAGACCCGTCTCTGATTTAGCATCATCTGAATATCTAGGCAAGCACTCATGTAGTCAAATAGGTGCATAGACACAAATCCACCAAACAATGGCAGGCAACCGAGGCTGATCTCTAGAAACTACTGGAGGCAGGATTCATCGAGGAATCCCTGTACCTGGCATGGCTCTTGAACGTCGCAATGGTGGGAAAGGCCAACGGACAGTGGCACATGTGCATCGACTTTACCAACTTGAACGAAGCCTACCCAAAGGATGAGTTCCCCCTACCAAGGGTGGACTCTCTGGTGGACTCTTGTAATAGATAATCCTACATGTCCTTCCTAGACGCCTATAGCGGGTACCACCAGATTAGCCTTGCCCCAGCGAATAGGCCTCACACCTCCTTCATCACTGATAGGGGCCTGTCCCAATATAGAGTCATGCCTTTTGGCCTAAAAAACGCTGGGGCAACTTACTAGCATCTTGTAAACATAGTTTTTGCAAAAATTATAAGAAAATCATTTGAGGTGTATATTGATGATATGCTTGTGAAGGGATCAAACTTCCCACAACACTTAGAGTATTTGGTAGAAGTGTTCCGTATCCTAAGGAGCACCCGCCTCCGCCTGAACCCCGACAATTGTACCTCTGGGGTCTCAGCCGGCAATTTTCTAGGGTTCCTGGTCTCTAACTAGGGAATTGAAGCAAACTTGGACAAGATCTAAGTGACTGAAGACCTGCAACCGCCATGTACACTGAAAGGGCTACAATCGTTGGTCAACAAGATCGCTTCATTAGGATGATTCTTGCCTCGATCTTCCGACAAATGTCTTCTCTTCTTTGAGTGCATAAAGAAGGGCAAAGGCTATAATGTTGTCCACTGGACTCCTCACTGCCAGAAGAACGTGCAGGAAGTCAAGAATGCACTTCAAAGTCCCCTCGTTCTGACAGCCCTCTAGCCCAGGGAAGTTCTTTCACTATATTTAGCTGCGTCTGTGTCCGCCGTTTGTGCTGTCTTAGTCAGCAACCAGGGAGGAATTCAGTGACTCGTGTGTTGGTGCAAGGGCACCACGATCGTTGATTTTGATGATAACAAAACACTTGTGATTTAACATTTGCATCTGAGTTTATAAGTTTCAAGATGAATGCAAATGGATACAAGTGTGAAGGAGTTCAAGCTTGCGTCCATGGTGGATTGGAGGAGCTTGATGGAGGAAGAAGAGATGAAGCTTTGCATGGAGCGAAAGTTTGAAGACAATAAGAATAGGATAGATATTTATCTTTCATGTATTTTGTGTCTATCTTATTGTACTTTGCTCTTTTATTTTCTTAGATTCATGTAAGGAGCCTAAAGTTCCTTACATTAGTCCTAGAAACACTTACACTATCCCTTGGATACGTAAACAATCTTAGAAATCACTTAGAAAACCAAAAAAAAATCTAACAGCCTGATCAAACGTCCAATCTGGACATCAAACGTCTGACCTTGACTTTTAAGACATCTGACCCTTCGTCCAGATGTCCAAACACTTAGGCTGGACTTAGTGCTTTCTATCCATTGAGTTCAAACCACCAGCCCATAGTCCAGACATCTTAGAAGACGTCTGATGCCAATAACAGATGTCCAACAATAGGTCCATTGGACTGTCAGAAGATGATCCTTGGAGATTACTTTATAATTAATTCTATAACATTTTCAGACGTCTATAGATCATCCCAGCCATCTAATAAATAGACGCTAGGCTAAGATCTGATGCAAATTACTTTTGTCAGAGGATTTAGCCGTTAAACCTCTCAGGAAATCCATTGCCACAGAGGATTGTCTTTTGCCAGACGACCAGAGACTTTGCCAGACGACTGACCCATCGTCTGACCTAAAAGACATTAGAAGCTTGTTTCGATCTGGTGAAAATAAGAAGAAACCTATCTAGAATTAGACGTTTGATTATATTCCCAACTGACGTAAAACACTCTGTTAGACATCCATCTAGATCCAACTCAGTCCAGGAACATCAACCCTTCTAGAGCTGGCGTTCGACCTTCAACTCAAACGAAGACCTAAACGTCTGATACTAGATCCAAATGTCTAATAACCCTGTCAGAATCATAAATGATCCTGATTTCATTGGAATTTTGGCTTGGTCTCTTGTGATTTATTCCCAATGGCTATATGACGTACATGTTTCGCATGTTTGAAATCGGGGTTAAAAGTAACCCGTCGTTGTAGTCGCAAAACTCGTTTATCAAATATAATTTTACCAAAACTCCAAGGGAGTCTTGGGTCAAACATAGGGAGGCGACATTTACTTAATTCGAAAATCGCGCTTCGTTTTGTTTGTTTTTGGTGTTTTAGTTTTTGTTATTTTTTTTGTGTTTTTGAAATAAGAAGACAAGCAGAATAAATTCACAAGAGAAATTGAACAAATATGATATATATCACTCCAATGTCAATCACAATAATCTAGGAAAGCATAAAAGAGAAAGAGGTGAGAAGGAATCTCCCGAATCGGTTGTTCGGCAAGATGACGGTGCCTGACGGAAGCTTGGACGAAGGAGGTGAGAAGCGGGATGACGGAGGTGAGATGCAGGAGGACGTCGGGTAGAGGAAAGCTTTAGCGTGGCTCCGAAATGGAGGTGAGGAGGCAGAGATGATCTGCTACTGGAATGGAGGTGAGAGGACGGTTCCAAGGTGACCTATGAATGGTGATGGGAAGATGGAGGAATATTTGGTGGGGCAAAGGGATGTTACACTAATAGGAGCCTTGGGAGCTTGAGAGTAAGCTCTAATGGAGCGTTGGTAGGCTTGCTAGAGCTTAGGAGTAGGTGAGAGTAGAGTAGGTAGAGATCAAGAGGAATGGGGGGTGTAGGGGTGTTTATATAGTGGAGGGAAGAAGAAGAAATTCTTGTAGAGGGTTGTAGTGACAGCTGCAAGCGTCACTAAAGACCCCATGCAGCTGTAGCTGAAGATCGCACCCCCACCGCTCATGCCCGTAGCTGGCTTTGTGCCTACGAGCAATTAGTGGTGGCTATAAGCGTCTCTAAAGATCCGCCCAGGCTGTTGTTGAAAGTCCGCGCCAACCCACTCCCGCTGCTGTTGTGCTTGCGCACCCATCACGCGCCGTGTCGCGCGCGTAAGCGCTGGCACTACGGTGGGGGCTCGCGGCTGGTGCGCGTGCATCTGTGCACGTGTGCGGGATGGTTCACTCACATCCACGCGTGTGTGCTAGCTGGTGCGCTGGCGCTGCCTCAATTGAACAATTGGGGGGCTTGGCCGGTTTCGAACCTACACCCCTCCTTTGAGAAGCGGGTGCCTCGCCGTTGTGCCAAAGTGGTGGATGGTCGAGTGAAGAGTGCACTGGTATCTGCTAATCGTGCCATCGTGGCTATTGGATTCTCATCCAACGGTCATGATATAATCTTGAGCTCTTCTCTTGTGAAGGTGAGGCAACGTGGAGCGTCCCTCAGTCATTGGATTGAGATCCAATGGCTGAGATCTCTCCATGCGTGAGGTTGGGGCGGCCATGGTTCATGTTTGGCAGTCTGAATGGCACCACGTGGTGCCATCTGGACCGTCCATCTTCTTTCTGTTGCAGAGGGTGCTACGGTGCTCGGATCGAGATGATTCTCAGATTGCCAGACTACGATCGTCGCTCCGAATACATCCATATGGTCGGATTTTTCATCCGAAGCCTGTATGGATGTCGCATTGCCCCCTGGCCATTGATCTTCCTCGGACTTCATATGATGCTATGGGACTCCGATCTAGATGATTTTGAAGGCGTTAGACTCCGATAGTCATCCTGATCAGATCCGTACGGTTCGATGGTCCATCCGAGGCTTTGAAATAAATCCTCTTCTCTCCTGAGTATAAAAAGGACCTAATTAATCTAAAATATATACAACTACTCTAAATGCAGAATGATACATGCTATGCAATATTTATAACATGGAATGCAAATCTATGCCTAGGAACATTCATGATTAGGCATTTTAACCTAAATAGATGTGTCTATATGACTATAGAAGTCTTCCAAGGCCTTCTAAATCCTTCTTAGGACCTCTATAAATAGAGCATCCTTCTTAAGCCAAATACACCTTGTAATACTATTTTCACATTATATTGTGTCCAAGTGATCTTTCTCTCCAAAGCCTTAGTCTATGTCTTGAGAGCATCATCCTAGCTGTGCACCCGCTCTCCCACCTATGAATATAAGAGCGTTGTCGTGCCATTGTGTGGATCATGCACCCCGCGTTGCTAGCCAACAAACTTCCATCAAAGGGAACTTTCTCTTTCCCTATAGTAGCTAGATTTAATGTATACTTTGTGGTTCTATAGGATATATTATAATTGTCTTTGGTGGGTATTCGCTTTGAGAATTCCTGTCTCTCTTGCGAGACAAAATACTCCTCTTGAAGAGGAGAGGTTTGAGGTACACTACTGTCGTACAAAATAGTGTCGGTTTGAGGTACACTACTGACGTTCGTTGGTGCGTTTGCGTAAAATCGTTCGTTGTAGTGCACTTACAACGTCAATTTTAAATAAAGAATCAGAGGTGAGTCCGAGTGTCGAACATAGGGAGGCAATAATTAGATCAAATACTCGCTTTCGTGTCACGTAAATATGTCATTTGTGCGCTTGAAAATCGATTTGAGAAAATAAGAGAGAAAGAGAGATAGAGATAGAGAGAGAGAGAGAGAGAGCAAGAGAGAAAAGGGTTAGAGAACCATATCATAAAATCAATGTGTCAACAATTTCTTATCAAATGTGTAATCAAACATAATGTAGATGAATGCTTTAACAAAATGAAGATATGAACTACACTACAAAATAAAATAGCACTAAGACAAGGAAGAAGAATGCATCGAGACAACCACGGCGGTGGAGGGGCTTCCGTCGGCAGTTTGATGACTTTAGGACCTTGCTTGGAACTCTAGAAGGTAGTGGTATCTCGTGGGTGGAAGCTTGATGCAAATGGGTGGGTAGGACCCTTTTTATAAGTGAGGAGAGGACTTAAATTCAAATCCGGGTCTTTAGTGACAGCTGCAAGCGTCACTAAAGGCCCTTGCAGCTGTCGCAGAAGAAGCACCCGCCCCTCACGCCCCATTGGCATGCGCCTCGTGCTACTTGTCGTGCGTGCGTGCGCTGGTGAACGCTGGTCCGCGTACATACGACCATGCGCGCTACTCTACGCGCACGTGCATGCTGCCACCCGCACCGCTGTGCTGCTGCGTTGCCTTGCTTTAGTGCGTGCGCTGCTGCGCTGTCGCTTCACGCGCACTGCACGCCTTATGCTGCGAGGGTGTGAAGGGCGGCCTGGATGGCGCCACGTGGCGCTATCTGGGTTGTCCATCTTCTTTCTATTGTAGAGGGTGCCACAGTGCTTAGATCGAGATGATTCCCACACTGCCAGATTGCGATCATCGCTCTGGATCCATCCGTATGGTCGAATTTTTCATCCAAGGCCTGTAAGGATGTCGCATTGCCCCTTGGCCATCGATCTTTCTCAAACTTGTTGTGGGAGCTACGAAGGTTAGATTGAAGTGATTTTGAGTCCGTTGGACTCCGTTCGTCGATTCGGATCCATCCATATGGTTTGATCACTCATCTGAGACCTGTTTCAAAATGGACTTGTGCACATGATCATTAAACATTGATTCTAAGCGATTAAAATGTAAAGATCATGCAATATGCATGCAATGCTCTTAAGCCCATTATAATCTGGCATTATCGCACAAGTACCCTCGAAATTGACTCTAATTGATGTTATTAACACTTGTAATTGTAGAGTCATCATACCCCCATGCCCACCCCTTCCTAGTCCCTAGCAAGATTTGATCTAAATGCTATTTACAACTAAAATTAGGAATTGATCGCTTAGGTAAATGTTGCTTGTCAACAGGAGGAAATTTCTACTAAAAACCTAACTCGTTAAGACTCAATAGTGCTTGGGTTGCCTGCCAAAATACCATCCACCTGAGTCCTCGCCTAATTATAAATAGAAGCAAATACATATTTTTTTCTTTTTCATCTTTTCTAATTTGTTTTTTAGATTTTTGTTGTTGAGGATTTTAGGGTAACCTTTTACGGCTACCCAATCCACCGAAGACTCGAAAATAATTCTTAGTACTAAGCATCTTATTGTGAAAGAGATAGACTCAACGACAATTAAAATGAGCTTCGGGTTTCTACGCCCCTAGGTGACCCGAAAGAAAAAAATGTTGCCTAAAGGTATATCTATATGACTGGTAGCTTTTTCCTTACTTTTTATTTTTGTGGGGTCAACACAAGGGTGAATCCAGTGTATATGTCCCCGGATTATGCTACTTCCCCTCTTCTTCCTTAAGTGTTTTGGAATTCTTATGTATTTTATGAGTTGGGATCTAACAACCAGCCAATGGGCTGTTACCCACGACAACTTGCTAGCTATACTCGTGTGGTGATGTGTAGCTTTTTTTTTTCTTTTCTACTTTTTATTTTCCCTCTTTTTTTTTTTTAAGTAGGTGGCTTTCCTGATCTAAGATTTATCTAAAAGCAGCAGTGAAAGAGAATGGTCCTGTGGCTGGGCTCTGGACAACCTGCCAATGGGTTGTTACCCACGACAACTTGCCAACTATACCACCCTAGAAGGTTCATTAGCTACCCAATTTCTATTAGAACTGCCGATGAGTGAGTCAGTGCAAAACGTGTGTAGATGCTTAGACTAAAATTCCCCCCCAAATCAAAGGGTGAGTTGATAAGTCGTATAACTTATCACCCTACTTTATTGACCAGATTAATATAAATTAAGGTGGCGAGGACTCGAGACCAAATCCACATTTTAGTGGACATCCGGACTGATTAAGTCTGAAGACCTGAAGAATCTAAGTGATCAGGTCCCTAACGTATCATTTCCTAGAGGCGACAAGCTTCTAATACCTATTTTTTCTTTCCTATTTTTTCTTTTAAATTCAAGCTGACAAAATGTACTCGGAACATACGAATTACCACCCCCTATGCCTAAGTTGGATAATGTCCTCATCGAAAAATAAATGTATGCAAGGGAGTGAGGAAAGAAATCACCTGAGTTTCAACAGCTAATCTGGTCAACTTGAATCCTCTGGGTTGCCTCCCAGGAAGCTTTGAGTTTAGTGCCTTTAGTTGGGCATTGTACATAGACAACAAAGGATCAATTACTTGAATGGTTTGGGTTAAGAAGATGAAAACAAAATCAGCCAGACCCAGAGTCTGAAGTCCGCAGATGCGGACTAGGTTGTGGTGGAGTCCCATCCCTAAGGGATGGGAACTCTACAATTGGTGTAATGTGCATGCCTGTGTCTGTTCCTCTCTTAGTTTGCGGGCATGTAGAGCAGAAGTTTGTGTAAACATATGTAACCCTAATGCATAAAGTTAGACATTTAGATTGTCAGAAGTAGTTCTTGTCCTTAGAAAATTAGGTTTGATGTGATGATGAATCATAGGATTTTTATTCCTCCCTGGATCTAAGTCATGAAGGTCATAGGGGTCCTGATAAAAGGTCGGTGGTTTGATCAACTCAGGACCCCTGTAGTCAATATTTCCTTCTTCGCTTTTGTTATCCTTAGGGGGAGTCATTTCAGTGTCCATTCACAAACTTGATTTCAACGAAATGTTCTCTCCTTCTTCTGAAAGTTTGGACTCCAAATGTTTAGCCAACTCCACATTGGTTACATTAATACTTTTGAGACTTGGGTTAGCTACAAAAGAATGTGTTTGATCAATCATGATTGATTTGGTTTGATCAAAGTGAAAATCCTACCCATCCTCAATCGTGATTTATTTATCTAATTCCTTATCGCCATTGGAGCTTGAGATCCTGTTCATCTCTTCCAAATCATATTCAATCATCAGGGAAGGACTTGTGATGGAGCTAATTTCATCATTCATTTCATACCACAGTTCTTCCTGTCACCTTTCTTTTAAATCCATGATGGGGTCTTTAAGTATTTCATAATCAAGGTGTTCAGAGTCAGATTCCCCATCCCCAAATCTTGATGTCCCTATTACTAAATTATTATCATTAAATTCTAGGACATCGACCTCGATCTTATCATTCAAATTTTTAGATTCATCCTTATTTTCTACCTGTTTGTGTTCCAAAGGGTCCTCAATGCTTTCCAACAATAGGGAAGTGTTGATAGTGGATTGCACCAGTTTAGGGCAACTAGGTGTGGTCCAATCAATTATCACAGGTCCTTGTTCCATTGTTTCTGAGAAAGAAGTTTTTTTCATCACTTTTTGTTGACCCTCTTCATCTAATTGTTGGAACATATCCATCATGGCTTGTTGCCCTTTAATAAATTCTTAATTCTGTCTTTGTAACTCGAACTGAAGGCTATCAAGAACTGATCAGGTATCATTAGTTTTCCCTTGGATTTGCTCCTTAGTATTTAAATCGAAGTTAGGAGGGTATAGTTGAGGATGTGCATTGGAGTCCGTACCGGGGTTTAAGTTCTTGGGTAGGTCCTCTATTCTATCATTTTCAAGGTCCAATTCTTCAAGAAGAACCATTTTCTATTTTGTCCTAGTCCAGAAAAATTGAGGTTCTAAGTCCTCCTCCCAGTCGGATTCTTCATCAGGGGTCCAAATCAAAGTTTGATCATTCTTGATTTGCCTAGGTTCATGATCATCCTTTGATTTTCACTTTTCTAGAATCCCTTCCAATCCATAGGTCAAGTAGGAGAGATCCTTGAATTCAGATGACCTATCTTAGTTATGGTCTTGGGAAGGGTAGGGGTCTTGGTGTTCTCCTAGAGTGTAAGTCCTATCAAATTGATTAGTGGGTGGGTGGGACCTAAAAGAAGAGCCATCAAAAGGAGAATCAAGGTAAGAATCCTCAAGGTTTGGGTCATACCCCTGAGTGGGTGGGTTGGAAGCATCCCAATAGGAAGTTGATGCATGTTGAGTAAAATTGGGATAGTTGGGATAAGGGAGATATTTGGGTACTCAGGTCCTGGATTAAGTCCTCAACTAGGTGGTTGGTTATCCCAAGTAAACTATGGATACAACCTACTTCGGTTAGCATGCAAATCATGTTGGGGATAGTTTGGAAATGAAGGATAGGCATTGAAATCCATGGTTTGGAAGAAGTAGAGGGATGAGTGAATTAAGTGTGCACAATTGGGTGCAAGGACTTAATGCCAAAACAAGTGTTCTTTAGCAAGCAAGATTGAGATGTGTGATTTTTAGGGTTTGAATCTTGCTTTAAAGGCTTTTAAAATTTCACTTATTTACGCATTCAAACAAGACACAAATGTATAGTTACATGGTTGGTGAAGATTGATTTTCTTTAAAGCCTTTTGTGTGGCTAAAAAGTTAAAAACTTCCTAGTGTGAAAGATCCAAGGGTGTGCTGCTTCTACTCAATGAATCTTTTTTTTTTTGAGATTTTGTGAAGAAGGGTCCAATCAAAACAAGCAATAACCCTATCTTGACCGAAATAAAATGATCTTTTCAACAAAATTAATTTTTGATTTTTTTGAGGACGATAGACCACCCAAATTCATGTTTTTTCAAGAGGAAGTCAATCTATCTAGAACTTTTAGATCAGTGCGCAAGTTTAATATTTTGATCAGAACAAGCACTAATCAATTTCAAATGCAAAAATGATCTCTAGAAGAAGTGTGGAGAATTTTAAGATATTTTCATGAATATAAATCTCTCACAAATCTGAACTGTGTGGAGTTTGTAGCAGTAAGAACACCCTACAGATCTCTAGAACTTAGGACAACCTTCCGCACTTCCAGTAGAGAATTTCTCACGACCAAACCACAAAAAAGTTTAGCTCTGAAATTTAAAGGGGAGTTCTTCTACTAGAAGGAGCACCTTTGAGATTTTTCTCAAAATTTTTAGAGGTGTTTAAGGTCCTTAAATGGTGTCCTCAACCCGAATCCAGAAAATCATATTGTGAAATTATTAGGTTGTGGACTTCATGGTGGTGTTTTCTTCGACAAACAAATGAGAGGGTTTTTTTTAACACACCACCATTTTTATTGGTCGAAAGATGAGAAGTTACCTTTGGATTGTGGCAAGACAAGATCAAATCTTCGGGTCGATGCCAGTCTTCTTCTTGCGCTTCCTTTGATCCAACCCAGCTCGTTCTCCTCCCATTGTCGATGCTGAAGGTTCCTACAACCACAAGAAGAGAGAGAAGAGCAAGTTAGATAACACAAATATGAATAATGACCAAGAAAATGAAAGCGAATAAGAGATCCATTGCCTCCCCGGCAATGACGCCAAAAACTGACATTCGCTGGCACGTTTGCGTAAAATCGTTCGTTGTAGTGCGCTTATGACGTCAATTTTAAATAAAGAATCAGAGGTGAGTCCGAGTGTCGAACACAGAGGCAATAATTAGATCAAATACTCGCTTTCGTGTCACGTAAATATGTCGTTTGTGCACTTGAAAATCAATTTGAGAAAATGAGAGAGAAAGAGAGATAGAGATAGAGAGAGAAAAGGGTTAGAGAACTATATCATAAGATCAATGTGCCAACAATTTCTTATCAAATGTGTAATCAAACATAATGTAGATGAATGCTTTAAGAAAATCAAGACATGAACTACACTACAAAATAAAATAACACTAAGACAAGGAAGAAGAACCCGTCGAGACAGCCACAGCGGTGGAGGGGCTTCCATCGGCTGCTCGGCGGCTTCGGGACCTTGGTTGGAACTCTAGAAGGTGGTGGTATCTCGTGGGTGGAAGCTTGGTCAAAATGGGTGGGGTAGGACTCTTTTTATAAGTGAGGAGAGGACTCAAATTCAAATTCGGGTCATTAGTGACAGCTGCAAGCATCACTAAAGGCCCCTGCAGCTGTCGTTGAAGACGCACTCGATGCTCACACCCCGCTGGCACACGCTTTGCGCTACTTGTCGCGGGTACGTGCGCTGGCGCACGCTGGTCCACGTGCATACGCCCACGTGCGCTTCTCCGCGCACATGCATGTTGCCACCAGCACAGCTGCACTGCTGTGCTGCCACTTCACGCGCGCCGCACGTCTTATGCTGCTGGGGTGTGAAGGGTGGCCTGGATGGCACCATGTGGCACCACCTAGGCCGTCCATCTTATTTCTATTGTAGAGGGTGCCACAGTGCTCAGATCAAGATGATTCCTACGCTGCCGAACTGCAATCGTTGCTCCGGATCCATTGGCACGATCAGATTTTTCATTCGAGGCTCGTAAGGATGTCTCATTGCCCCCTTGTTGTTGATCTTTCTCAAGCTTGTTGTGGGAGCTATGAAGGTCAGATCGAAGTGATTTCGAGTACGTTGGATTCCGTTCGTCGATTCGAATCCATCAGTACGGTCCAATCACTCGTTTGAGACCTGTTTCAAAATGGACTTGTGCATATGGTCATTAAACATTGATTCTAATCAATTAAAATGTAAAGATCATGAAATATGCATGTAATGCTTCAAAGTCCATTATAATATGACATTATCGCACAAGTACTCTCGAAATTGACTCTAATTGATGTTATTAACACTTGTAATTGTAGAGTCATCAGCTACCTGTAACGACCCGATTCGCGAGTCCCTACGAGACACGAGAAACGAACCGACTCGACTAATCCCACGACCTAGTCGTCCAACGAGGAAGTAACCAAAAGAGCAGTAAAATAAACCACATTCAACATGAAATATAACTAGCAGTAACAAAATACAGCAGTAAGAAAAAGAACTACTACATCATGTACCACCACAACAGTAGAACAACATTTATAACATAACATGAACTACAAGTAAAGAAAAGTGCGGGGGTAACAAGAACTACTCACTACAGTGGAACAAAAGGGGTACAAAAGAACTGTGGTAAGTCTACTGGACCCTACTCGCCCCAGCGTCCTCTGCACCCGCTGACCCTGGCTGCTCAACACCTGGTCTTGAAAAGTAACGAGTGTAACACGTCAGCGAAACGCTGAGTAGAGTGGCAACTAAAAGTAAAGAAGCAGTAAAGTATACAGTAGCTGTTTTATTTTCTTTCTTCCTTTATTTACGTCTTTCTATTGTTTCACAATTTATCTATTTCTCAGATCCTTCACTTGATCTCGAATGTTCCTCGTGGGAACGATCTTGATTGCAGTCTTTTCCGAAAAGTAGAAGTAACACGTGGTGCTCTCCTGGCCGGGAGAGTCCCCCGTGGTGATCCTACTTTCAGTCAACCACCCCAAGGTCGCTGACAGACGTAACGGTGACTACGGCACGCACAATAAACACACGGGTAGCTACCCCGCACTGGCACGCGGTCAGTCGTTTCCATTAACAGGTGCGCCCAAAGCACAGCACGGAACCAGTATAAGGTAGAGCCCTCTCAGTTACAGGGGTCCAGCCCCTCCACAGTAACCAAATAGGGGTCTTGCCCCTCCACAGTCCGCGCACCCTCGCCTGACTACCTTAGTTCGCCCAGTGGACCTAACAAGTCAGTGTAGGTGAGCTAGCAGCACCCCGGGGCCCGTGGGGTAGCTAGTACTCGCTCTACACTAGTAGCTCTCCTCGGTACTGTGTACACGAGGGCCAAAAGTCGGTACAAAGTGGCCAGACCTAACCTCGGGTCCCTGGGGCGGCTGGCTCTGCTCTGCACTAAACAGGTAACAGGTGCTTCCCCTGGCACTACGTACCCAAGAGACAACACACCTCCACATCTTTCCTTCTCAGTTCCATTTCATTCTCTTTCCAGGAGTTCTACTCCTAATTTCCCGTAGGGTTCCAGCTCTTTTAACTCAGCACATTCAGGTTTCACCTTTCCAGTTTCACGTTCATACAACCCTTATTCTCAATCATGTTCATTTATTCATAACAAGCAGCTGTTAAATCAATTTACAGGCAGCTATTATTTCCTTTCCACATTTTCCAAGACTGCAATATCTATATTCATATCACTAGTTTTCCAGTCCTAAGATTCATGCCGTACCCTAGGATCTATCATTCAATCTAGTTTTCCAGCCCTAGGATTCATGCAATACCGTAGGATCTATCATCCAATCTGGTTTTCCAGCCCTAGGATTCATGCAATACCCTAGGATCTATCATTCAATCTAGTTTCTCATTCCTAGGCTTCGTGCAATGCCCTAAGTTCTATTAATTGTTCCATAATTGTAACAAATTATGTTAATAATTTTTAAAGCCACTCTACCAGCTACAACAGGAGTACTGGGGGCATGGTCGGAAATCCCGCGCGCCTCCGCAACCCCCGGGACTGCAATGGAACGGGGTCCTATCACAAGGATCAAACACAAGGAGTTTCTCAGAACAGTATATAATTACTGTAGACGGGTGGAGGATTTTATTACAAAAAGAACGCAACTCGAAACACGGAAAACAGACTCCGAACGGGCCTTAAATGGGTCGAAAACGACGAAACAGTCCAAAATCTGACGTTTGGAACCTCTTCCAGACGTCTTAAAATGTGGGTCAGATGGTACCTTTGTTCTGTGTAGTCTCTCAGATGTCCAGAAGCCTGCGGGGGAGTCTGGCCTAGTTCCCAGACGTCCGATGGTCACCCCAGATGTTTGGAAGTCCTTCTCGTCGTCTAGCATTGCGGCCAGACGTCTGATTCGTGTTGGATGGCGAATCTCAGAGCCTGCACGTACCCACTCCTCGTTCTCAGTATGAATGGTCACAGAAAAGGAAGAAGGACGAAAATAACTCACTTGCCAGACGTCTTCACCGTCGTTTGGTTGGAAGCCCAGACGTTTGATTCTGGAAAAATTTCTAGAATCAGAGCTCGACTCGCTGTCCGCCCGTGACGCACGGTCGCGCCGCGCCTCGTCCGCCTGCTGCTCGAGATGCAGCAGCCCTCCCGCGTCACTCCACACCTGTTGCTCCCCCGCCGGCCGACTCTAGCTGCCCCGGCAAGCTCGAGTCCTCACGGTCGAGCTTCTCCTCCCTCACGCAACACCTCCTCCCGCAACTCGCCGCGGCTGCCGCTGCTGCCGCTCGCTCGCGCTCTCGCACCGGCTGGAAGAAGAAGAAGGAAGCCGAGGAGATGAGAGTGAGGGAGAGGGCGAGGGCCTTTTAAGGCCACGCGGGGAGAGAGAGAGAGAGGGAGCGCAGCCTACGCCTGCTGGAGGAGAGAGGGAAAAAGAGGGCGTTTGCAGGTCTGCGTGCACAGGCGCGCAGACGCAATGTTGCGTGCTACAGAAATTAAATCCCAGACGTCTGGTCAGACGTCTGGGCTACCTCCCAGACGTCTTAAAAAGACGTCTTGAAACCGCGTTCGTAACAATATAACAAACTCAAAGGAAGTTTCGTCCCCGAAACTTGCGCTAACTAGGGTGCAGGAAAAACGTCATTTAAAAACATAACAAACTCAAAGAGGACCGAAGCCGGTTCAAAATATGTACCCGCGAAGAGCTCCGGGTACCGCTCCCGCATTGCCGCCTAAGGCTCCCAGGTAGCCTCCTCGTACCGCTGGCTCCTCCACAAAACCTTCACCAGGGGTACTTGCTTTCGTCTCAAACTGCAGACGGCTCAGTCAAGAACCTGCACTGGCCGCTCGGGGTAGGTCAGGTTGTCACCCACCTCGACGCTCTCGTGACTCAATACGTGACTGGGATCGGCTACGTACTTCCTGAGGTTGGACACGTGGAACACGTCGTGCACACCAGAAAGCTGAGGAGGGAGGGCAAGTCTGTAAGCAACGGGTCCAACCCGCTCCAGGACCTCAAAGGGCCCCACGAACCTCGGCGCGAGCTTCCCTCTCACCCCAAACCGCTGCAGGCCCTTCATGGGTGAAACACGAAGAAAGACGTGGTCCCCAATCTCAAACTGCACCTCTCTGCGTCTCCGATCCGCGTAGTTCTTCTGTCTGCTCCTGACAGTGTGGAGTCGCCTGTGGATCTACTCAACTACCTCTTGACTCTGCCGGATCAACCTGGGGCCAACCTCCCACTTGGTCCCCACCTCAACCCAACTCAAGGTTGCCGTACACCTCCGTCCGTACAGAGCCTCGTAGGGAGCCATGCCGATGCTCGAGTGATAGCTGTTGTTGTATGCAAACTCCGCCAGGGGCAGGTGCTCCTCCCAAGAGCCCCTCCAGTCCAGTACACAGGCACGCAAAAGGTCCTCAAGTGTCTGTATCGTGCGCTCAGACTGCCCGTCTGTCTGGGGGTGGTAAGCTGTACTAAACTTCAACCGCGTCCCCAGGGCCTGCTGAAACTCAGCCCAAAACTAGGACGTAAAGCAGGTATCCCGGTCGGATACGATCTCCTGCGGAACTTCGTGTAGTCGTACCACGTCGCGGATATACCTCTCTGCCAACTGTGCTGGTCCCAAAGTGACTCAGATCGGCAAGAATCGTGCCGTCTTCGTCAGTATATCCACAATTACCCAGACTGCGTCGTGTCCTTGCTGGGTAACAGGTAAGCCCACCACCAAGTCCATGGTGATGCTCACCCACTTCCACTCTGGCACTGGAAGCGGCTGTAGCGGCCCTGTAGGCCTCTGATGCTCGGCTTTCACCTGCTGGCACACTAAGCACTGCTGTACGAATTCACCCACATCCCGCTTCATCCCCCTCCACCAAAACTCGCGTCTCAAGTCGTGGTACATCTTCGCATTTCCGGGATGTATGGTGAAGCTGGAACCGTGTGCCTCAGTCAGGAGCTCTCTCAACAGCTCCTCGTCCCTGGGAACGCACAACCGTCCCCTCAGGCGCAGCACCTGGTCTGTGAAAGAGAAGTCCCCTGGGTCTCCTGACAGTACTCTATCGCGCAAGGACTACAAGTACAGATCGGCCATCTGTCCTGTGATGATGCGGTCTATCAGCTCTGGCCTAGTCTGCCGTGTCACAGTCACTGCCCCACAGTGCCCCTGTAACTCTAGGGGTCACCAACTACCCACCTTCTCCAAAAGGCTCCAACTCTGTAACTATAAACTGGCCAAGTGTGCGGGCGCCTTCCGGCTCAAGGCGTCAGCCACCACATTGACCTTGCCCAGGTGATAGGAAATGCTGCAGTCGTAGTCCTTCAGGAGCTCTAACCAACGTCTCTGTCTCATGTTGAGCTCCTTCTGATCAAAAAGGTATCTGAGGCTCTTGTGATCTGTGAAAATCTCAAAGGCCTCACCGTACAAGTAGTGCCTCCAGGTCTTCAACACGAAGACGACAGCTGCCAACTCCAGGTCGTGGGTAGGGTAGGTATGCTCATGGGGCTTCAGTTGCCGTGAAGCGTAAGCGACAACATGACCCTCTGCATGAGCACACCTCCTAACCCTTGCAAGGAGGCGTCCGTGTACACAACGAACCCGCCAGTACTGTCAGGGATGGTGAGCACGGGAGCCGAGGTCAACCTCTCCTTCAGCTCCTGAAAACACGCCTCACAGGCGTCTGTCCAAGTGAAGGGCACGTCCTTCCTGGTCAACTGTGTCATGGGACGTGCAATCTGTGAAAAACCTCTGATGAATCATCTGTAGTAGCCTGCCAGTCCCAGGAAACTGCAAATCTCAGTGACTGAACGCGGTCTCTCCCACCTGAGCACTGCCTCGACCTTGGCTGGGTCCACCGCCAAGCCGTCTCCAGAGATCACATGACCTAAGAAGGTCACCTCCCTCAACCAGAACTCGCACTTGCTGTATTTGGCGTACATCCTACGTCGTCTCACTGTGTCCAGAACCATCCGCAAGTGCTGTCCGTGCTGCGTCCGATCTCGTGAATAGATGAGTACGTCATCAATGAATACCACCGCGAACTGGTCCAAGTATAGTCTAAACACCCGGTTCATCAGGTCCATGAAAGCAGCAGGGGCATTGGTCAACCCAAACGGCATGACCAAAAACTCGTAGTGTCCGTACCGGGTGCGGAAAGCTGTCTTGGAGACGTCTGCCTCCCTGATCCTCAACTGGTGGTATCCAGACCTCAAGTCGATCTTGGCGAACACCGTGGCACCCCGCAACTGGTCAAACAAGTCATCGATCCTCGGCAGCGGATATCTGTTCTTGATGGTGACCCTATTTAGCTGTCGGTAGTCCACACAAAGGCGTAGGATACCATCCTTCTTCTTCACAAACAGTACCGAGGCTCCCCAGGGAGAATACTGGGCCTCACGAAACCCTTCTCCAAAAGGTCCTGCAACTGAGACTTGAGCTCTCGTAGCTCAAGCGGTGCCATCCTTTATGGCGCGGTGGAGATGGGGCTGGTCCCTGGTACTAGCGAGATCTCAAACTCGATCTCGCGCTCGGGTGGTAGTCCCGGTAACTCGTCTGGAAACACGTCAGGGTACTCTCTGACCACTGGGATGCTCTGGAAGTCTGCCACAGGGCTGGGCTCTGCCACCACACAAGCTAGGAAGCCCTCACACCCCTGGCTCAAAAGTCTCGCCGCCCGAAGTGCCGAAATGCACCTGAAGCCTCCGTCCACTGGCTGTCCGTGAAACTCGAAAGAAGGCAACTTCGGCATGGAGAAGACAATCTTCCTCTCAAAATAGTCCACCAAGGCGTGGTAAGCGGACAGCCAGTCCATCCCCAGAATTACGCCAAAGTCCTCCATCTGTATCATAATCAGGTCAGTTGGCAGGCTATGTCCCCCGACGCTGACCTCGCAATCCGTGTACACCTCCTCAGCTACAAACAGCTGACCACTCGGACCTCTGATTACTTACGGATTCTCTAACAGCATATAACCCTGGCCCAAACTAACTGCGAAACTGGCTGCGACAAACGAGTGCGTAGCGCCGGAATCGAAAAGTGTGTAAACGAGTCTACCGGAAACTGAAACCATACCTGCCACCACTGATCCCGAAGCTCTGGCATCCCTGTGTGTTAGGACGTTGATACGCCCCTCAGCTCTAGGTGCGGACGAAGCAAGCACACTCTGCGTCGGACGGGCAGGTGCTGGTCGGTACCCTCCTCGTGACTGCTGTCCTCCTCCTCGCGCCTGGGAACCGCGGCCTCCTGCGGGCCCTCCAGTGCTCTGCACGGGAAGTATCTGCTGACCTCCTTCCCTAGACGGGCAGTCCCTCCTGATGTGGCCTGGCTGGCCACACTGGTAACAGAGGGGAACCCGACTCCCGCCCTCAGTGGGTCCCTGCTGTCGGCTGGGCAGGGGTCCAGTGCTGGCGACTGGCCTCTGTCGAGGGCCCCCAAAGGCCACGGATGGCCCTGCAAAACGTGACGGCTCTCCTGCGGACGCCACGTGTCTCCTCTCTCGCCAGCCCTGTGAAAAGTCTAGCTGAAAGGGCCTCTTCCGCTCGCCGTCAGTGTCTCGCGCTTACGGGTTGGTCTCCTCGTAAGTCATGGCTGCCTCCACCACCCTCGAAAACGTAGGCAACTTCAAGGGTTTGACATACCCCCGAATCGCAGGCCGGAGCCCCTCGGTGAACCTCCAAAGGCGCTCCTCCTTAGTGGCTACCGCTATCGCTGCAAAGCGGGATAGCTCTAGGAAACGCGTGCGGTACGCGCTCACGGTCATCGTCTCTTGGCGGAGAGTGTGGAACTCCCGCCTCCTCTGGTCCTGCCACGTCTGGGGAAAGTACTGCTCGCAGAAGAGGGCGACGAACCGGTCCCAGGTCGGCTCGTCCCTCTCCTATCCCCGGACCGCCCTCCACCACCTGTGTGCCGCACTCTCCAGCTGGTACGTGGCAAAGGCCACGCAACACTCCAGCGGGGGGCGAAGGGTGTCGAAAATCTTCTCCAGCTGCTCGAGCCAGTCCTCTGCCTCGGTCGGGTCCTCATCCCCCTTGAAGGAGGGGGGCTTCAGCTTCCAGAACTGTCTGAAGAGCTCGAAGTGGCGCTGCAGTGGGGATGCTGGTGCACCTCCAGGCAAAGGGCCTATATGATAGGCAGCGTTTGCTTCTCGATCTTTTGCGAAACTTCTTCTTGGATCGATCCCATTGATGGGTGCGTAGCATAAAACACCATTACCATCTTTTCATTCAGCTCTGGCCTCCCAAACTCCTTTGCTAGCTTGTCTGCCTCCTCCAATTCCGCCACCCGCCAGCCCCTCTCCACCGCAAGCTCCTAAGCTTTACAGAGGTCAGCCCTCAGCTCCTCTACGTCCGCCTCCACCTTTTCTAGACTTGCTCGCATATAAACAAGTCTATCAATCTAGGCACTTAAGCGAATGTGCTCCTCTTCATGAGCCCTCTCATACCCCGGTGAAGACGACAAGATTAAGAAGACAGAAGTACCCTCTGAACGAGCTACTTCCACAGGTGCCTCCGAAGGGGAGTCACAGAGGGTAATCACCTCAGGCGACCTGGAGATAGACGGCACACCTTCCCCCTCAACTTCATCAGGGCTTTGCGGAGAGGACATCGCCGACTCCTCCCATGGAAGCTCCACACGAGGACCCTTCTTCGGGCACCTCAAGGGGACCTCCGGCTCCTCCATGACATCTTCGAGGGCCTCCTCCTCCTTTTGCTTCAACCCCTTCCGATAAGTAGGCTAACTCCCCTCCCCCTGCTCCACGGGCCCCTCCTCGCCTTGTTGCAACTCACGGTAGGCCAAGCTACCGCCTTGATGCTTGGGCGCAACTGGTCGAGTGAACCACTCAAAAGCTATAGACAAAAGAACTGAAAATACTGAAATAATGCAAAATTGGCGGGCACAAGGTACTACGTGAAAGCCATTTTTACCTCCGCCCCACTTACATAGCGTAGGCAACGAGTCCGCCACCCATGACAACGCATCCTGGATGTCCTTACACCTGAGCTCCGACCGAACAATCGGACCAAACTTAATTAATTGTTCTGCATCCGCCCGCATGGACCGATCAAGCACCTCGGATTGGGGTGGTTGGTCCCTCTGTCAGGCGGACCTTGCCAAGTGTAAGGGACTTTGATGTCTTCAAGGTTACAAAGAAAAAGGAAATGGTGGTCTTGTTGGTTGTGCAATGTATAAGTGCTTAACAGAGGCCTACCCTTCTTCACCTTCAGGGGCATCAGCGCAAAAAGCAGGTGGAACAAAACGAGGCGGGGGGTAATCCCCAAATGAAGGCAGAGAGTGGTAAATGCGTTCAACATCAGCCAGCAATTTAGGCTAAGCTGAGAAGGGGCGAGGTTATAAAAGGAAATGAAGGAAGACAAAAAAGGATTCAAAGGCACCCGTAAGCCATGCTCTATGGCATATTTACATATGATAAACATGTCCTTAGTCCCATCTGAACAAAGATGGGTTTCAGACCTACAAGCCTGAAACGGGACTCCACTGAGTCCATACTCCCCTAAGAATGACAAAATTGCAGACCAACTATAGAAGTCCGATGAAAAATCGTACACAACCCTAGCCTCGGTAAAGACTCTGGAGGAAGAGGCAACAGACTTACCCTTACTCCCAAAACCCGAAATTATGGTCCTTCCTTTAAGACACCTCGACACAGGGATGCTTCGACGAAGGACACCTCCTCACAGTGCTCTGCCAAGAGTAAAAGCTCCTTACGCAAGTGCTCTCCAACGTAGGTGGGCCATTAACCATGACCCATCTCCTCTATATATAAACCCCACAGAGGGTGGTTCCCCCCTTACGAGGCGTAACTTTGGAAGAAAAGCCAAATTCCGTCATATTCGGCGATGCTTTCAAATATATCTCCAAGCGCAAAGAATATCTCGACCATCATTATGGATATTTAACACCCTTGCGCACATATCTGCTACCGCAAAAAGGGTTGTCCCATCGGTGACAAGAACGATGCTTGAGGCCTTCGCCTCATCAAAATGATAATAAATGTCGGTCTTCTCAAATAACACGACACAATATCAATTCCGATGTAACTGGCCATTACTCACGGAAGTCGAGTGGGCACACACGACTCACAACTGCCTCTTAAGGCCGGTGACATAGCAGGCCCACATGCCTTATACCACCTTTTAATGCCGGTGACATAGTAGGCCTACGTGCCTCATACCATCTCTTAGGGTCAGTACAACCGTAAGCATTTGCCCTTAAAACCCCGCTACATTGCAAATGCTCTCCCTCCTAAATACACAACTAGGGCAACATTTGGGGGCATTACCTATCGTGGAGTTTCTATTTCAAATGTTACTCTCTCAGCAAGCATTCACTAACTCTAGAGTAAGGGGCACATGATGAGGGGCAAAAAATGCCCTTGAACCCGAAACTTCGCGATAGGTTCAGGAAGAAGGATCCGACCCAGAAAGACTTGGATACAGGCGGGCTTAGGGATCCAACCCACCTACATCCAAGGGAAAACTTTTGCGTAGACGAATCCGGGAACCTAACCCTCCTGCACATGGAAAAACCTCGATACAGCCGAACCCAAATGCTCATATCCGTTGAAAGGGACGGTGAAATTACAACAGAGTCACACTCTCAATAAATGCTGATATAGCCACCGAAATTAATAATCTAACAAAGCTTGTACCTTATCAGGTGACGTATTTGCTCAAAAGATCTCACTGAAGGCCCAACTCGAGCACTATAGATAGCGGAGAGAGGCCTTCGAGGCCTGACCCTGAGCAACTTGAGAGAGGAACAGAGAATTTGTAAAATCTTGTAATCTTGCAAGTTCTAGTATATAGTTGGGAGCTCCATCCTCCCCCCAGACGTACACCTCTTACGGTGGAACTGGATAATCAATACCTATGTCCATTATGTGATTACTCAAATCTTTGGATCGGACCTTCATCAACAAAAGAGATCTGATCGTTTCTTCTTAAATTAGACACTCTGCATCCCAAGATCCTGATCAATGGGGTGGTCTAATCAAGTGTAATGGGAGTTTTCTTGATCTAAAATGCATGTAGCGAAATGAAAGTGCTAACGTACCATCAAATTAACTACCTACAGGTTAATGGTTAATTTCTATTCCCTCTTATTCAACACGTAGTACTGCATCTAGCAGTAGAATATTTGGTTTCATGGTGGTATAGGCAGCAGGTTCAATGTGACAGTACTCATAATAGCATACGGCGTAATAAGATTTCCTTTTATTAGTTAAGAGTTGGAGATAGTCATTGTGGAGAATATTTTATTGGAATTCATATCTCTAACTTTATCCTTGTATGTAATTCTTAGGATAACCCCTCCAACATGATAACCAAATGCGACCCACATGGATAACTCTTCCAATGTCATCTCTGATCACAATAGGTTCATTCCAACTATACCGTATATCAATCACTGTAAGCATCGTGTAGACCTTCATTACCAAGGAACATGGTTAGTTTTCGACGTATATCTCCACTAGTCAGGTGACAATCTTAGGATCCCACGATCGCGTCCGTTGGTTTGCCTTCGTCCCGATCCACAAATAGCAGACCATCTACTTCGACATGACTTTTACCGAAGCTTTCATTTGGAGATGAATAAAATAGTTTAGAGATATATTAAAATAAAATAAGTGAGATGGATGTTTATTTGGATGATAAATTAAGAGGAAGGTTAACATAATTGGTATAATAATATGATATTAGTAGATATTTATTTAATAGTATAAGTGTAAGTAAAGAATATTAGTAGATATTTATTTAATATTAAAAGTGAAAGTAAGTAATTTAATTGATATTTTTTAATAATAAAAATGGAAGTAAATATTATTTGATTTAATTAAAATGACAAAAAAATAATTACTTAAAAATTTACGTAGGAAAAATGAAAAGAAATCTTAACAAAAAAAAGGAAAATAATGAGTTGGGAAAAATTTTTCTTTAACTGCAGTGTCAAACAAGCCCGAGGGGTGATATATCTTGGATTGCAATCAAATTTGGCCAACTCAGCCTCGTCAGACCTGTTCATTCTGTTATTGGGGGCCAGAGAACCTCCTATCAGCTCTTTATTACCACCACCACCTCCTCGGAGCTCTTGGTCTCCCTCTCTATCCCTCACTGACGCAGACAAACACCCACACTGAACTGTCCACAGCGTGAAGAACTCACAGAGCGCATCTCAAGCCCTCCCTCCCACCACCACCCCCCCCCCCCCCCCCCGCCTCTCTATCTCTCTCTCTCACGCACACCCACTTTATTTCTTACATCACCGACAGTAGCTCTGCCACATTCTGCTACCAATCCCACCTTGCAGAAGAAGAAGTGGTACCTACGACCTTTTACTGCATCCAAATAGCGCTCGCAGAGCGACATGGTACACCCAAAGAAGTACAGGGGAGTCAGGCAGCGCCACTGGGGCTCGTGGGTCTCCGAGATCCGCCACCCTCTGCTGTAAGAAGCCCACATTTCTTTATTTCCTTCGATCCCCGTATGTTTCATTACGCGCTGTGGTTGGTTAATGCAGGAAGAGGAGGGTGTGGCTCGGGACCTTCGAGACGGCCGAGGAGGCCGCCAGGGCCTACGACGAGGCTGCGGTGCTGATGAGCGGCCGCAACGCCAAGACCAACTTCCCCGTGCCGAGGACGCCGGAGGGGGACGTGAGGATCGCCGGGGAGAGCCCCCTGGCGCGGCCCAAGGGGCTGTCGGAGGTGCTCAATGCCAAGCTCAAGCGCTCCTGCAAGTCCCCGGCGCCGTCTCTCACGTGCCTCCGGCTGGACACTGAGAAGTCGCACATCGGCGTGTGGCAGAAGCGGGCCGGGACGAGGTCAGACTCGAGCTGGGTGATGAAGGTGGATCTCAAGAAGCCCGGCACGTCGTCCGCCGGAGCCGCCGCCCCCGCGGAGGAGGGAGCGCCCGATGAGGAGGATAAGATCGCCCTGCAGATGATTGAGGAGCTCCTTAACAGGAACTGCTCTACTCCCATCTCACATGGAGCCGTGGGAGGGGAGGGGCTCTTCCTGCTCTAGTGTTATCCTGTGGCATGCATCTCGACCCTCCATCGTTGATCGCCTTAGATGAACGGCTCGGATGTATGCAGATGGGTGGTGGAGATTTGCCGTGATTATTACGTAAGGGTAAGTCATCTGTCAGGCTAAAGGGTATTGCCAGATGCTGAAATGTATGCAACTATGCAATCATTGGATCTGCATAAGTGTTATTTACTTTGGTTAATTTACTCTCCTATTATCAGTGGAATATATATATCCAACATGTTAATTTGCTATGTATTACCTACTTATGTGCGGGATGTAATTGGGTGGCGAACCTCATCATAGGTGTGAATTTTACATATGTATGAATCGGCAGTGTACAAACATACATAAATAAGATATGTGTAAACCGCAGAGTTCACAGCAAACCTCGGAGTAGAATAAATTTATGTATTTTAATTCCTTCATCTGATTGGTTGGTCTCCAAGTTTCTTCTTCACTCTGGTTGCTAATTCCTGAATTTTATGGAGAGTTTTAGCAGTGAATTTTGCATGTGCGTCCTTTGCTTTCCTTTTGGTATCCTCATCTTTACGTCCTTTCATTCGTGTTCCTACGAGTTAAACCTCGCCGAGAAAACATTATTAAACTTTAGGATTTGTGCTGTGACATGATCTAATCCTTACCACCAGTTAAATCTTTGAGTAAAATTTACCTTCTACTCAAAATATTGTTAAATTTTCATTCTAAATTAATGTCAGAATGAGCTCACAGCGGTAGCATTCCTAAGGATAAGTGAAAAAGGACCAGTACCATGAAATATCCTTTGGGGTAAGATTGCCTGAAGGGTGCTGTGCTAGTGCAATTCAAGAAGGTTGCACCAGCGATCTTACTAATTTAGCAAGTTTGAGCGAGGGACATGTATGCAAATTTTGCTATATTATGGGGTGAATGACTGAGTTTCCCAGTATCAAGAGATTCAGGATATTTACGGCAGCTAAAGGCCGATGAGTATACTTAGTTCGATCTCTACCACGGCCTATCACAATAACAATCAGCACATAAACCAATGAGATGGAAAAAGTTCTTCGGATGCAATTGATATGGGTTGTTACAGACACTATATAGCAGTGGAGAAATTAGGGTCATATCTTCCATTATTCCAGACTTTATGGACTGATATAATCCCAAATACAAATTACAGACACCTCATATGTTCACACTCCCCTCAAATGGATGCGAACGAAGTGAGCATCAATTTGGTACATAATCTGGAAAATTAGACAACAGAAATGTGTTTGGTAAAGGGCATCAGCCAATTGATGTGCGCTAGCGACATACTGTACTTGCAGTTCTTTGGAGGCCACTTTCTCACGAATGAAATGAAAATCAATTTCTATGTGTTTTCTTCGCAAGTGAAAAATTGGATTTTCTGTCAAATAAGTTGCTCCCACATTGTCACAAAGTAAGAGGGGAGGATGAGGTAGCTGAATATTTAGTTCACGAAGAAGTGTTTGAATCCATGTAATTTTTGCAGTGCAATCATTTATAGCATCATATTCAGCCTCAGTGATTGATCATGTGACAATTATTTGCTTTTTGGAGATCCAGCTAACTCGCATATTTCCCATGTAAATGACATAGCCAGAAGTAGACCACCTGTCATCAATAGTAGAAGCCCAATCAGCATCTGAATAAGCAATGAGCTTAGAACTGCTTGAACAACTAATATACAGACCCATATCTGAAGTTCCTTTTAGATATCGGAGTACACGTTTAGGGGCCTCAAAGTGCATATCAGTAGGTGAATGCATAAGTTGTGAAAGTTTATTTACACTAAAGCAAAAATTAGGTCTTGTGAATGAGAGCTACTCTAATGATCCTACAACTTGTCTAAACACAATTGGATCATGTAATGCCTGCCCATTATTTTTTAATAGATGATTGTAAGTAATAGTGGACAATGGTGTTGTAACAGCCTTGGAATTATGCATATTGGACTTGACAAGTATATCAGAAATATACTTCTTTCATGAAAGATGAACACCATAGTGCCTGTAACCCAAATTTCGTACTGGAAACTCTACTTGCAATTCATTGATAGTTTCTTGAAGTATTTTGTTGGAGCTAATAAGAAGTAAGTCATCCACATAAATGAGGAAGAATATGTGCTGACCATTTGATGTTTTAAAGAAGAGGGAAGTGTCGATCTTTTATCCTTGGAAACCAAGATGCTGAAGGAAGGAACTCAATCTGGAAAACCATGCCCTTGGAACTTGTTTAGACCATAAAGTGATTTGTACAATTTACAAACATATTCAGGTTTATCTAAATTTATAAAACCTTGTGGCTGACCCATGTAAACTTCTTCCTCAAGCTTCACATGCAAAAATGCATTGTGAACATCTAGTTGATGAAGGTACCAATCATTACTAATTGCATAGGTAAGCAATAGTCATACTGATGTATGCTTAATAACAGGATTAAAGGTAGCAAAATAATCTTGTCCGTCTTTTTGATGGAAACCTTTGGCCACTACGCGCGCCTTGTATCGATCAATAGTCCCATTAGGTCTACGTTTTATTTTATAAATCCATTTGTTTCCAACCACATTTATATTAGGAGTGTAAGGAACAAGACTCCATACACTGTTTTGAGTTAAAGCATTGAATTCTTCACTCATAGCTTGAATCCACTTAGGATTTTTACTAGCAGTAGTGTATGTAGAAAGCTCAATTTCTTGACAAATGGTCTTATTGACTATATGAAAAGCTTTCCTATGGTAACACCATTATTCGTCATAAATAACTTAAATTAGTTGAAATCCAGGGATAAATGCTCCTAAATGATCGTCTGAGGATCATAATTCTGCACTGATCTGATTTGAGAATAAAACAAGGAAATAGGGTTAGTTCTACTATTTTAATAGCACATCACAAATGCAGATTAACCACGGAGTTGATCAGGGGTTAATTTAAGGTCATATGAACTTAAAAGACCAAAAAGTGGGCTGACACTGATTGAATAAGGATTTCACGCATTTCGAGGATGAAAATAGTACTAAAAACCTAATTATCAGCTCTACTTAAATTAAAAGGGTTCTGATTGAGATAAATTCAATCTAAACCTCCTAAAATCATTGAAAAATATTGTAACATGTTTGATACCTTTGGTTTGACCATCTGAACCCATTTTGACTAAAAATAGAGATTCAGATGGGAAGTTATCCTAAATTAGGATTTTATGCAATTTACCCAACCAAATGTTATCAAAACTCAAATCCAAGTTCACCATTAGATTCCTTGGGTCCAAATTAGGTTAACACTAAAATTTGGATCCAAACAGAGTCCATATGGAACTAGTTTGCATTTTGGCTCCCTAAAAACTCTATTTCTCACATTCAGACCCCTAAGTTTCAAGTTTACTACAAAAGGCCCCTAACTTTGTCCTCTTCTTCATAAATAGGTCCCTCACACCTGCAACTCCTAAACTGAGTAAAACCCAACTTTGACCGGTGAGAACTCTTCGATCCCTCAATCAAATCCCTCCAAATTTGGAGGGATTGATCGCCAAGAAATTCCCTTCCATCTAAATTAGATCTTAAGTCCTAACTCGAGGGAGACTGTCCAGGCGAGCTCAAAGAAAATGTGGGAGTTTCTTGCTTCCAAATCTGGATCCTTTGCACTAATTCTCCTTATTGAATTTTGGCTCTATTTAAGCTCTATGAAGTTCCCACATATTCCCTAGCCCGGTTTAGGCCAAAAACACCTCTTCTCCTCCAACTCTGGTAGCCTCCGACCATGGCTTCGGAGACCTTTTCGTCCCTCCTTCTATGGCCTCCCAACTATCAAATTGGGAGTGCTACACTCTTCCTCAGCCTCGTTTGCTTCTTGCCGGCAAAAGCGAAAGCTCTCTCCTCCTCTCTTCGTCGCCGTCTACCCCACTAGAGGGTTCGTTGTCCTCAGCTTTGGCAAACCATGCAGTGAGGATTCCGTGCCCTTTTCATCCCTTAGCTAGGTCTCCTTCTTCCCTTTACCCATTAGGATAGTTTTAGGACCTTAGAACCTAGATTCAATCGCGTTATCACCTTTCTTCCCCTCGTCTTCTCCGCCTTTGCCAGAGGCTCCGAGCCTGTGCTACAACCACGCTTCACAAAACAACACACCAAAACCACCACAACCACCCTCACCCTCCATGGACCAAAATCCCCAAGTTAATTTGGACCTTTGATCCGTGCATCGCCTCCTCGAACAGACCCATCATCCTCCACCTATTCCAATGTCGTCTGACCACTCCACGCCGCCATACAGCTCAATACAACCACCGTCGTGTTCCTTAGGACACAATGAACCTCTTGAACATATTGGTTGGGGCGTTTAACCCATATTTTGTAGTTCAGGTCTTCGCCGGATCACCGCCATACTCCGCCTTTATTCGTCGTGCTCTGGTCGTCATCGCCACTGCTGCCACCTCCAGCAGATATGGTTCACCACCACGAAGCCTTCTAGGGCTTTGATTGAACAAAGAAGCAACAGTTGCGACTTTGATTGGAAGAGCATCTTCGGCTACAGCAACATGAAGAGAAGGAGCCTACAAAGTCCCACATCATGGGAATTTAAATATAAATTGAATAACATGCATAACACGGGGTGAGGTCCCCTCTCACCTGCCTCTCACTCCTCACTCGCCACACACACCCAGGTGGGCCTGGACTTGGATCCATTTACCCGAATACTCATATCCCAGTTCAGAGAGAGGGAAATTCTAAGGGAAACAGGGGGGTTTTGCATTGTGCATCATTAGGATTCATGCCCACACTTAGCAAAATCTCAGAGGTGGTTTGGGGTTTGACATTTAAGGCATCTGAGGCATTGGCCCGAAGTCTAATTTGTGAAGGAATTGATTCTGACTAATGTTTAGAAATTGACTATGATATTGGTTCGAAGTTACTGTTGATCTGATTGGAGTTTGTGCTTACTGTTGGGGATAATTGGTGGTTTCAACCACCATTTTTTTTTTCTTTTATTTTTACTCCAAGATACAATTCTTAGCATTAATTGATTATTCTTATATTTATGATTGAAGATTAATTTTATCATTATTTTTTATTATTATGATTGGTGGATTGAATTGCTATATTTACTCTCTGCGAACGACCTTGGAACTCACAATTTTTTTAGCAATTATAAATTTTAAATATCGATTCGATTTTCGTTGCTATACTATAACAAATTTTTCTAAACTACGACGATTTTTTACTTCAACACTTTCTTTTTGGATATGCCACTCATTGATCTAGTGGTCATACCATGTGTTCTTAAAGGTATTGCTATAGTAGGGGCTAACCAATCAGTTAGTTCATTAGAATTGGAAGGAACTTGTCATCCAATCACAGACATAGGCATAAAATTACTGCCTACAGAATTTGAAATACTGTCTTCAATCAGGTGCACAACCACTGAAACAGGGGTCGGTGAATTTGTTCCCATAGAAAAAGGAAAGGTAGGCGTCATTGAATTAGTAGCAGAACTTGTGATAGGCATAGTTAAAGAGACATTAGTGGGCTTAGACATTGTTGTTAGAATAGGAATATTAATCAAATTTGTTGGAGGTGTCAGACATACACCCCGAGACGTTGGTATTGAAGGAATTTTTGGCGTGATTTGAGGGAATGGAAAGTAATTCTCATCAAATGTAACATGCCTTACTAGGATAACTTTGTCAAGAATCGTATCATAACAGAGATAAGCCTTGTGAAATTGTGAATATCCAAAACACATGCAAGGTTGCTCAAGGTTGAAGTTTATGAGAATTGTAGCGCCTTAGTAATGGACAGGCAGCACATCCCAATATTTTGAAAAATTTATAATTAGGAGTGGTCTTGAATAACAGTTCATATGGTGTCATCCCATTAAGAACAAAAGAATTGATACTATTAATTGTGCAAGCAGCTGATGTGAAAGCATAAGACCAGAACCTTAGTGGTATACTCCCATAAGACATCAAAGCATGAGCCATTTCAGTAAGATGTTGATTTTCCTCTCAGCTGTATCATTTTGTTGTGGTGTATAGGGGGCTCAAATCCTATGAAGCACACCTTGATTCTTAATCCATTGATGTAATTTCCTATACTCCACCACAATCACTTTACAATGATTTAATATTGCATTGAAACCATGTCTTAACATATGAGCAAAATTGTAGAAAAATTTTGTAAACATGTGACTTTTGGACCATAGGAAAAGCCCATGTAAACTTAGTGAAATCATCAATAAACGTCACTAAGTATTTATATCCATCATATGACAACAAGGGTGATGTCCAAACATCACTATGAACTAATTGAAAAGGGACATTACAGCTGGAATCAATAGATGGCAATGGAAGTCGATGCATTTTTGCATGCATACAGGCATCACAAAGAGGATGCTTATTAGAAGTGTAAGAAACTGGTAGTTGAAATTTGAGAACTAGTTGAAGTAGACTTTGATTATTGACATGACCAAGATGCCTGTGCCATATTTGAAGAGGTACTTTTTAAGTTGAATAAACTGAAATATCTCCTTTGGTAGTGGAATGCTTTGGTAGCCATAGTTGGTACAAGCCTTTTTTGACCCTTGAGCATCACCTTGTGAGAAGCCTTGTCCTTAACAAAGAGAGTACCAGGATGAAGTTCAAAGTAACAAGAATTGTCATGAGTAAATTGTGGAATAGAAAGCAAGTTCTTTGCAATAGTGGGGCATCGTAATATTCCATTTAAATGCAATGATTGCATAGTATTAAAAATTGTTGAATTACCAGTATGAGTAATAGAGGAAGTTGCCCCATTCCCAAATTTAATTTCATTTGAACCAGTGTATTCATTGCTTATTTGAAGATTTGCCATTTTCCCAGTTACATGATGGTAGCAGTGGAATTTGGATGCCACAGTGTACGATCTTCACCATTAGATTCACTCACCTGAACCAAAGTAGGAGGATCAATTATGTCATATCGTTGATAACAAGTAAGGGCACTATGGTTGAATCTTCCATAGATTTGACACTGAATCCTAGCCACAGAACGTCCTTGGTTGTAAGATTGTTGTCCACGACCATGATATTTCTGCCCCCAACCATAGAATTGCCTATTGTTACCACTATCGCGAATCCGTCAAAAATACCACCCTTGACTTCGGGAAAAACCATGAGATTGGCCACGAGACCGATTATTGTTAGTAGAACAAACGGTTTGATTAAGTTGAGTTTCTAAAGGAGGTTGCATATCCTTCAAATGTTGTTCATGAGAAATCAAGTGACCAACCAACTCTTCAAAAATGATTAGACGATCTTTTGTTTTTAAGGAAACTACAAGTGAATCATAATCAGAATTTAATCTATGTAGAATAACAAAAACTAAATCATCATCATCAATGGGCTTCCTGGGTGCAGCAAGATTGTTTGCAATAGTTTTGGCCTTTTTGACATAATCTGGGATCGTTGAATCTCCTTTTTGAGTGAATGAAGTTCATCTTTGTATTGTAAAAGACGAGCTCTAGTATGTGTAGCAAAATATCGATCCAGAAATTCCCAAATTTGTTTGGAAGTGGTAAGAGTTAATATTTGTGTACTAATATCATCTATTATTGACGAAATTAACCAACTCTTAACTAATTGATCCTTACGATACCATAGAGAAAAGGTATCATTAAGAACAACAATTCCATCAAGCTTCGTTATTGTTTGGTCAGGAGCAGAAAGAGAGCCATCGACCAATCCAACAAGGTCATAAGCACAGAGTAAAGGCTCAAATTGAGCTTTCCATAATATCTAATTAGAAGCATTTAACTTGCATGGAATATTGTGGTGTATGGAAGAGGGAAGACCATGAATAAAGGAAGAAGCAGCACCTACTGTTGGAAGAGCCATCAGGAAGAAAGAAAGAACCTAGTTGAATATGAAGAAATGAGCAAAAATGATCACTCTTCAGATGCCATGAGCAACAATATTTGCTTGGTTGTCCTCAACACTCCTCTCCAATCGCACTTATCCTCTGTTGAGCGAGATTTCTACGCTAAAAGTTTTGAGTTTGAAAACCTATTGTTGTAATTGCATAAAAATCTGTCAATCAGATAAAATTTACCAAAACTCAAAGTGAGTACTAGATCGAACACAGGGAGGCAAATGTTTGGTTAAAAATCACGTTAGAATTATTGTCACGAAAATAGATTAGTTGGTTGAAATTAATCTACTAGCTATTCTACTTGAAGAATAATTAATAGAAGAGAGAGAGAGAATAATACAAATAAAGAGAAAATAAGGAGATAATAAACAAATGTTTTATAACCATAGCATCATGTTCATTACATTTACTTACTACACTAGAAAGCAATAAAAAGAGAAGGGAGTGAGAAATTATCCTCCTCGACAACTGCTTGGAGGACAAGCCACGTTGATGGAGCACTCGGATGAGGGTAGTGAGATGCTGGATGAGGGAGGACGAAATTGGAGTTCGGAGGATGGAATAGGGTAGCGTCGCAGCAGGTTTCATTTCCCAAACGACGGTGAGAGGACAACTGCAGGATGCTCCATAAAGGGGGTGAGAAAATGGAAAATTATTTTACACTAGCTCTAATGGAGCATCCCGTGTATGAGACTAGCTTGTACAGCTTTGAAGGGGGTGAGAGAAAAAGAGAAGGGATGGTGAAATGAGTGGTAGGGGTAGGCCTTTTATAGTTGTAAGAATGGGGGCAAAAAGGTCCTTTTACAAGCTTAATCATGAATGCAGGGCCTTTAGTGACGAATGTGCATGTCACTAAAGCCCCAGGTCGCTGAAGCCACGTGCTCCATCTCCACCGTGCATTGCTGATCCGAGCGCTTAGAGTGTGCCACGTCGACGTTGCCTGATCTTCAAGTGTTGCATGCTCCATCGCGCTCAAGCATTGCCAGCTGTCCAATCAAGAGATCGAACGACTTAAAAGTCGTATGTCTCTTCGTCTTACCGCTAGTGTAGAGCCCGCGTGCGATCACGCGTTAGATATCGCGTCATCACGTGCTTGTGCATCCAGCGCTCCTTGTAGCGCCACGTCACCGCCTCAGCTGCCGTTCATCACTAATCCAGTGGTCAAATTGAGCGCACCCTGCTTGCCTCTTTGATTTGAGGCATGCAGAGGCTCGAACTCGCGCATTCAACTCTTTGTTTGGGGTCATGACCGTTGCGCTATGAGGCCTCTTTGGCCGCACTTACGCTTTAAGGGTTGAGCACTCGCAACCGTTGGATGGCGATCCAACGATCGAGAGCACTCGCACCCTTTCGATCGATGGATTGAAGCGCGGCCTGAGTGTGAATCTCAGCAATTGGATTGATGATCCGACGGCTGAGATGCGTTGATCATCGCTGTTAGGCTGCGATCATCGATCCAAACTCATCTGTGTGGTTAAATTTGTTATCTTAGGTACGGATTTACACCACCTTGGTCCTTGGCCTCTGATCTTTCTTGAACTGCATCTGATGCTACGGAGGTCCGATCGAAGCGATCTTGGAGGCGTTGGACTCCGATCGTCGCCCTAATCAGATTTGTATGGTTTGATCTTCAATCCGAGGCCTTGAAATGATATTGCCCTGTCCCCTTACCACAAAAAGAGAAAATTAACCTATAATTTGTGTATTCTAACCTAAATGCATAATGATGCATGCTATACAATATTTATAATGCATGATGCTTCTATAGACCTAGGAACATGTTTTAATAAGCATTTTAGACCAATTAGGTGTGTTCATACCATCCTCTCAAGAATTTGATGAAGGTTGTAGACTTATCGCACAAAGGCTATCAGTTGTTGAATCTGACCAGCAACACATTGCAAAAGTGCCTCAATCATTGTTGCAGCAACATAACTTCAATACTTGACTATCAAATTTGCTCACTCATAGCTTTAGGAAGACCAGATCAACGTCAACACACCCCCAGGTGAGGGCACTCTGATACCATGTCATAATAACAATCAGTGCATAAACCAGTGAGATGGAAAAAGTGATTCGAATGCCACTTATATGGGTTGTTACAGACACTATATACCAGTGGGGACATTAAGGTCATATCCTCCACTATTACATACTTTATGGACTGACATAATCCCAAATACAAATTACATACACCTCATATGTTCACAACGGCCTTTGATAGCACATCTTACACAGCATAGTTGGGTCGTGCAGATTATATATGTTTCAACAACATCAGGAAAAGAGGCATCGTATTCATGTCGATTCGCTGATTGTGACTAAGTATTAATGTAATATTATTTGCTAAATAAGAAGCCCAGAGATTAGTTACCCTTTCAAATCATTCCTTTTTAGACAACAGATAGATTCTAACGATGCACTGACTATGATTAGAAGTCATGAACTATGTGAATTACATTTCGACGCTAGGGGTGCACAAAGGTTACGCCTTAAGGTAGTTATTTTAAAGGTTTATTATATGTTGAGAAGAGAAATTTTTTGTTTTGTGCTTTCGAGGAGTCCCTTGCAGGTAAATCTTGGGCAACTGCAAATGCCTAAATCCATAGCCACCAGGCAAATTTCAAGTGACTCGAACGGTCATCCTCGACCTGTGAAGGTGAAGGGGATGTAGGCCAACCAATGAACGAGCTTTGCCATGTCGGTGAGAAGAGGCTTTTTACACCAAGTAATGGAAGAGATGGGATTCGACCATACATGGACACGATGGATGAAAGAGTGCACTGCAAGGTTGACAATCACACCCTTATTAAACAAGAAATGTTTTTTCTAAGGTAAAAGACAAGCCAAAACCTACGGCCCCTTACAAAAAAAGGAAGTACAAATCTCGGAAGAAATGTGCTGCTTGGACGGAATATGTGCTATGGAAAGGGAGGCTAAGATGAGTTGACATGGAAAAGAACTTGGAAAAGCTTTTGGATGAACTGGTGCTCTTATCAAATGGAGTGGCCGTGGGTCTAGTAAAACCATCGAGGGGAGTGAGGCAGGGAGATCCCCTTTTGCCATCTCATCCTATAAATATGAGTGAACGTTGGAGGTTGGTGGTATCCAAGGTAGGAGGGGTGGACTTCATAGCAATCCAACTGCACTTTGCAGATGGCATCTCGATATCTGGACCTCGTAATATGTTTGGAGAGCTGGTAAGGTTGTGACTGACAGCAAATAAAAGTGGGTTGTTTATGTCAGAAGGAGTGAGAGGAAGAATGGAGTTATGCTTTGCAATGGGAATGCTGGAGGGTAAATTACACGTGAAGTTGTTGGATTTGAGAGCTTAATTGCATCAATCGGGAAGCAATTGTTATATGGTACGTGAGAATTCATGTTGAAATAGTGAAATTTGGGAGAGATTTTTAGTCTCATACTGGAAGTGAACAAACCTCTTGGTGGGTGCAAAAGGCTTTTGCCTCTCATGACTTATGTAGTAAAGAGTGTGAGATGGAGTTGGGGACCACGCACGTGCGCGCGTCCTGCCTCGACCCGGCTCTGGCTCAAGCTAGGGCTCGGGCTCGAATGAGAATCAATTTGAAACTTAGAACTTACACTCTTTTGTTACAAACTTTCTCTCACTATTTTGAGTTGGATTGGTCGATCAAAATGTAAAATTGGTCAACCAATTGTTTTGATCGATCGACAATAATTGGTTGATTAATGAGTTAAGTTTGATCGATCAATTGGCTTGGCTAACCAAAAAATCAAGTTTGATCGACCAATTTTGGTCAATCATTGGAACTTAATTGATTGATCAATTACCGTATTTCCTTAAATGAGAATTTCTATAAACGTCAGGTCGTGGGCTCTATATAAGAGCCATGAGGGGGATCCCATTTGGCACATAACAAGAGAAGAAAAGCTCTCTCTACTCTCTCCCGCTCTCGCTCTCGTTTTTGTCTCTCTTTCTTGGTGCATTCGTTCGACGTGAGATTGGTAGAAAAATCTTCAATCACTTTTATCAATCTTACACAAGGAGATTGAGAGATCTATGATGAGAGACTCATCATGTCTCTTAATTATCACTAATTGACTAGTTTCCCTAGTTAATTAACTAGGAATACACCAAATATAGGGTTAATTATACTATAGGGGTTAAAACACTATGAACCTCCAAAATAAGTTTAAAATGCTAAATTAAATATCAATTAATCTTAATAATAATTTAATTAATAATTTAGACTCAATTAATAATCATTTAGCTACATATTTAGTATTTAAACTAAATTAATATTATGACCTAAGCACGTAATTAACCTATTTAATTATATCATTTAAATAAATATAACTAAAAAGGGAAAAAATGTAATTTTAAGGTATAAATATAATATTTACCTAATTTATAATTATATATAAAAAAGTTGAAAAATAAATAAATTAAAATAAGCCTTAAATATAACAACACTTGCGTTTAGGTCCTTCATTTCTATTTCAAGTGAGTCCTTTTTATTTACAATCAAGTCCTTTTTATGCAAAAATACCCCTGTGAACAGTCCCTTCATTGTCTTCATCTTCACTTTGGATGGTCCACAACTGCCGGTCTTCGTACCGCTTTTTCACCGTCGATTTGACAATGGAATACCACCGCCGTTGCTGCCAACACTACATTCACCTCTAGCTTTCCATCCAACGGACCGGATGTGTCTTAAATCCTAATTAACCTAGGCGTTTAACCTCATCGACATCGGAGATGACGTCGACTGTTTCCATGCACTAGACCTATTCCCATCCAGGTACAGTCTCCCTAGCTATCGTCGCCACCTATAAATACCCGACACCACCTATGATCTTAAGTAGCGACTCCCTACCCTCTTCCCTCACCGTAGTCGTTCAGTAGGTTTTGTCCCAAGCTCCGGCATCTTCCCATCCCCTTTCTCGAGTGATACCGCCAAGGAGCGCTACCTCCCTCACCTCCTCTTCCTCTCCTCCACCTTGCTAATGGCATTGGAGTGCGCCACAGCTGTGAATCTCCTCGTTTCGATCGGCCGGAGTTGCTTTCCTGACCAAAGTCTGATTTCACTCCCATTCTCACCCTACCAATGGGAGATCCCTCACCTCCTTCGTCGGTTAAGTAGCTTTAACCCTAAGGCGTAGCCTTAGCTCTTTAATTAGGTGAGTAATCATAGGAGTAGATGTAGTTTAGTTCAAACACTTGTTGTCTTCCTTGTCTCCGACGAGGTCAATTCCGACCTCGTCAAACTTCGAATCATGATTTCATCCACTTGTTCACATTCCTCACCTCACCATGACACCATTTCACCTTGTCCCTCCTCAATTCTATCACCTAAATGCCTAAACCAGTACACACTCACCGGAGTATCTCCGCTGTCCATGGTGGAGGTCTTCGAACTATTTCACAGCCACTAAGGGCCCTCTATCACTTCGTCATCACTTTAGGGCCCCGATCCCTTCCTTAATTAGTTCTATTAACACCTACACATGAAATGCCTAAATCCATACCAACCTTCCGAGCTTGCCATCCATGGTAGCTCAGAAGGAGTAAATCCACCTAATTGACCACTCACAAATCATCGCCTCATCCTTCTAAATTGTTCCCCTCACTTAATTGAGAGGGAGAGCTGTTCTTGAGTTCATGCGAACTCACTGTGTTCATTTTTTTTGAATTCTTTGATAAATCCATATTCATGTTTATCAATTGCTATAATTGATGAGTTCTTGAGATTCTCTACGACCTCAAGAAGCTTTTGAGACCATTCTTCGTCTGATTCGTGGAGACTTGGTCTCCAACGTACTGAAATGGCATTCACCAGAGCTCTGCTGAGCTCCGACAACTTCATTTAGAGCCTTAGCCTTCCAAATTGCATGAGAAGCTCCAGATCATCTTAATTTGATTAGAGGAACTTAATCCACTTGTTGGATTTGCATTTTGAGGATGATTACTCTCTGTTGACCTTCAACTTCTCCAACTTCGACGGAGTTGGAGAGGCACTGTTTAGTTGGCGAATGAGGAGATTTATGAAATGGTCGTCGTAGTACACTCCCCAAATTGCACACCAAACACTTAAATCTATAAACTCAAAATCTAATTGGAGTCCGAGGTCGTTCATAGGGAGAAAATATGGAATTCATGCACTAATCACATTCAGAAATAATGAGCATAATCAATTAAGTACCAAAGAGATATTCAATAAATAAAACCCATTCAAATTGATATGCAATAATAACTTAAATTGTGTCTCAAGAAGTTGTGGGACAAAAAGAGTAATAAAATCAAAAAATGATGATTTAGATCACCACTTAAATCCTCTAATTAGGCATATATCCTACAACTCAATTTTACTCAAATAATGCTATAGTGGTATCAACCACTTATGCCTCAATTCCACATCAGCACCAGCCAAATGTATCAACAGTATTGGATCAGACATCGACTATAACCCCCCAGACAACTTAAAAAACCCCAGGCACAAGATCGCTAGTAAGGCACAGGACAACCTTAGAAATGCCTAAGTATAAAGCAAGCATGCACGCATCTCGAGGCTATGAACCCTGGAGCAAAACCATCCCCCTTCCTTAGCTTTTCCTTTCTCTTTCTTCCAAAATCGGGTTCAGGTTTAATCAGGTAATCAGGTATATGGGTCATAGGTCCAGGCCCATGTGCACGGGCGAGGAGTGTACTGGTGTGTAAGGCTAGGAGCTCACCCTCGCTTGTGAGAGGCGATAAGGCCTATGCAGTTTTCCCTTTTATGTGCAGCCAACAGTTCATCCACTCCCGATGTGGGACTTTAATTCATGCTCCCTTCGCGTGTGCTGCTGGTGTGAAGATTGCTTCAATTGATGCTACTGATGAGCTTCCCTTTCTGATTCAAGGCTTGGAGAGTATCACGAGGTTGTTCCATGTCGATTGAGAACGGGGGCGAGACCGGAGGTGGCCAGACGACGGTGGTCGGAGACGAAGGCGAGGACCGGCAACGGTGATATCTGAAGACAAGAATATGGCCTCTTAGCCTAGTTCGAATAGCTCAGGAGCTTCACCGTGAGGTGAGGAAGGTGATAATAGGGTTAATTTGGTGAATGGTGGCGTGTGGAGGGCTAACGGAGTCGGGGAAGGTGAGTGAAAGTTGGGTTGTTCGATGGAGGTTTTGAGTGGGTGAAACCCTCAATTTCTTGAGGGGCTTTGGTCAGGGCGGTGAGGCGGAGGTTTTGGGAGCACTGTGAGGTGGTTTGGTGGTCGTATGTGGTATGGCATCCACGCTGGAGCGTGGCTAGAGCGGAAGAGGACGACGAGGGAGGAGATGATTGAGCGACTGAATTGGGGAGATAAGGTGTTAGAAAGATTCAGGAGAGGAAGAGGAAGGAGTTTGCCTAGCTAATGGACGAAGGGGAAGAAGGTTGGCACCGACTTTGATTGGCCAGCATCGGAGATGGTGAAAACTCAGGTAGGGGAGAACGACAAGGAAGACGAGATAGAAAGGCTCCTGCTGGTATTGCGAGAAGCGAAAGACGAAGGGAAGATGTTTCCCTCTGCCTATGGTATGTGGTAGAGGGCGAAGACGAAGGTTGGAGAACTTCGCCAGAGTTGTAGACGGAGGCGGCCGGAGGGAGAAGTTGAAGAAATAAGGCCAAACCAAGCTAAGGAGATCGGCATGAAGTTCAGGGGCTTTTATAGAGCTCCTAGCTGAGCTCTAGATAAGGAAAGAAGCTCTAATGGCTTAGGAATTAGGGCACAAGGTACCCATGGATTTTGTGCACTCATATGACCTCCATGCTACAAATCAGTGTCCAAGATCTGTCTTAAAGAACTCTCTATAGTGTGAACACCAATCTCACCAATTTTGGTGAGATTTGGTGGTGATTTGATTAGGAATTGATATGATCAAAGTCGGTTGAAGGTTGGTTTGACCTCCAATGGTGGCAGGGTCCATTCTGTGAAGAAGACAAAGAAGTTAGGGACCTTTCTAAAAATATTTCGAAAGTTAGGGGCTTGATTGAGAGGAATAGAGTTTAAATGGACTGAGATGCAAACTAGGTCAAGATGGACTTTGATTGGGCTCAAATTTTGGTACAAACCTAATTTGGACCCAAGGAACATAGTGGTGAAGTCAGATTTGAGTTTTGACCAAGTTTGACTGGGTAATTTGTGCAGAAACCAAAATTAAGGCAAAATTCTGTCTAAGACTCTATTCAAGGTCAAAATAGGTTTAGATGGTCAAACAAAGAGTACTAAACTCTTAGAATATTTTTATATGAATTTTATTCTGATCAAAACCTTATTAATTTAAGAGGACTTGAAATTAGGATTTTGTGTTATGATTTGATTCTTGAAATGTGTGAAACCTCGTTTTTGTCAGTATGGACCCACTTATTGCACTTTAATGCTCAATAGGCCTTCAATTAACCCCTAGGAAACTCTGTGGTTATTCTACATTCATTATATGTTAACATTACAGAATTAACCCTGTTTTAATGATTTCTTCTCCAGATGGATCTGAATGGAATTATAACTCTCAAGCGACTATGTAGGAGCGTGTCCTTGATTTTCACTAAATAAAGCTAGTTATTGCTCATGATGGTGTTACCATCAGGCACACATGTTAAGAATTAGGTCTAGAAATTAGGTCCTTAGGCTTGAGTAGACCTTGTAGAATTTATCACTACTTTCAATTAGGTCTGAAAACCTCTGGTCTGATCTGTCGAACAAACTCATTTTGAGCACAGGCGGTGAGTCCTGTTAGCAATGTTGGAGTGCTCAAAACCTAATTTTGAAGTGCTAAATAGATTCCTAGGGTTGAATTAGGTCTAATTAGACCTTTAATTTGATTAGGATTGGATTATTCTTGAAAGTCAACTTTTTGGGCTTATCAGTCAACTAGAGGTCTAAGTTGATGATTCTAAGATCAAATCTTTGATTAGTTGGGTTATTTGAGTTCATATGCTGTTTATGAATCTGTTGAAATTGATTTGAATGAGATTTATTGAGATTTCAGGAAGATTCGAGTTTCTATATAGTTTGGGTTTCGAAAGGAACCCAACACTGTTCTTGGTGTTTCTGTCGAAATTTGGAATTAATTTTTGCCCAGATCTGACCTTTTTAAACCTCTGAACTTTTCTAGATCAACTTCTAATGATCTAGACTATTTGTTGGGCTAATTGAACTCTGAAATCAGAGTTCTATGTTTAAGAACAAAGTCCTGAAGCTTCTGAGCTTTTGAAGCTCTTTCTTAGCTCTAAATCTCTCTCAATCCCTGTGGAATACTTCTTTAAAGCTTTGCATAACCCTCAAATGAGGGTATTTCATCATCTAAAGATCTATTGACCTTATATTTCTCCTCTGAAGCACATTTCAGCATGGCAAAATAGCCATGTTCCTCCTTTAAATCTTTGGATCAAATTTGATCCAATCATCAAATTGATGATCAAATTAGAAACTAGATTCCTAGAGCTTTCGATTGAGCCCTTGTTTGCTCGATTTGAATTAGTGTGCTGGTCGGAATCGTGATCTGAAGATCTAGCCTGAAGATGCTACGCTGAAGAGGAGCCGCTGCTATTAGCGCCACATCGGGAATGCATGAAACGCCACATGAGTATAAGAGGTTATTGTGAACCCAGCGCTTTAGTCTTCAAGTGCTGAGCACACAATATCTTCTGACCATTTTGGGCATATCTGAGCATGTGCATGTGCGAGCATGCATGTGTGCGCACACTTGTGTGTGCATGGGCCTGGGTGGGCGTGAGTGTGTGGGCCTGGAATGGGCCCGATACTGTGCAAGTGTTTAAAATGGCTAAAATTTACCACTAATTGAACTAGTATTGGTTCGAGTAGGATTTGGTCCCACCCTATGGGTGCTGTATATCCTTAAGAGAACTGGTCTGCCCATTAAACCAACTTTTTTGTTAAGTGAGGAAGTTAAAAAAATAATTGGCTAAGTGTGGAACGAATTGAGTGCACGGTGATAAGGAATTAGTGGAAAAGAGCAGAGAAAGATGAGAGGAAAATACAAGATATAGAAGAGAGAGAATGTTGAGAGCTAAGGGGGAATGGGCTAAATAAAAGAATTGAAGAAAGAGAAGTAAAGAATGGTAATTAGACGTCTGTTGATTTAATCAGAAGTCTAACTTCAATATTTTAAGTCATCTAATCATGCTAAATAGATGTCTAAAAAGAAGGCTAAATGCTAATTCAATACTAATTAGTCTTTGAACTTACTTATAATCAAGGCATATGTGTTGTAATAATTGAGATTTCTTGTTATTCTTAGTAAATCATTCATGTACTTGTCTTTTATTAATGGAATAATTGCCATGCTTTAGAGCTTGAATTTTATGTGCAATTGTTCATGTGCTTAACATATTATTAATTATAGATTTAATTAATTTATTTATTATTAATTATGCATTAGAATAAAAATGGTGAATTAAAACTACATTTATGCATTTTAGTGAACGACCTGGATTCAACTAGTTAAAAGAAATAAAAATATAAAATGTTAGGTTAGCTTGACCCTATACTATAATCAACGATAATGATTTAACAATTCAAGTTAACCTAAGTCTCTTCTTTACATGATTAATTAAGTCTGATAACCTTAATTAACTGTGTTGAAAAAAGATTGATCAATCCACGAGAGGTTTTTGATTGATCAATTGTTAATTTGGTTAGAAACCAAATTGCCTCGACTCCATTCTCTTGAGGTGGTTTTCGAGGACATCCAAGTGCCCAAATCTTGAAAGTGGATCGTTGTATCCTAAGAGGAGCTCGTCAAACTCCGACGCACTAGTATTGTGGGGGCCGATACCTTCTCTAAGGGAAGTCCTTGATGGGCACTTCAATCGAAGTAAAATTTAACCCCTTCTCATTTTATTTATTTGTGATATTGCATGTCATTTTTTCTTTATTTTATTCTTTTCTTGCCAAAACATGTTTGACTTTCTTGATTTAATATTTTTGATCTTTGCGAAAATGTTCGAAATGCATATATCTTTATTTATTTATTTCGTATATGCATTTATTTCAACAGAAGCGTCTGAGAATGACATCGCACGAAGGTGTAGGAAGAAGCAGGCCATTCCAACTGCTGTTGGACATGGTGATGGAAAGGATGGGCACTTGAAGGACCCAAACTGCTATCCCAGATGGGACAAGTCCGATTATGGAAATGGGTCATTAGTAGTTCCCAAAAGGATTATTAAGAAAATCATGAAGTTGGAAGTTCAGTACCTGTGGAGCAGTAAAAGCCAGCACTTACTTTGCTGGTTCGAGGCATGCTTGCTGGAGGAGGGAGGGTTGGGGTTAACACATCACCTCTACATGAAGAAGAAGGAAGCCTAAAGAAGGGTGGGAAAGCTGTTAGACGAAAGAGAGGAAGGAATTTGCGTTGCATGGAAAAGGAAGGGATGCAGCTTTTAGAGCTCGGGGCACGGCCACATAAAGACGAAGGCATCTAGATTCTGGAAGATTATATTTTGCTACCATGTCTAAATGATGAGGGAGATATTTGAAACTAGGATGAGGAGGGAGAATAGAAGCATGAAAAAATAATAGTGGTTTAGATCACCACTTAAATCCTCTAATTAAGCACATATCCCACAACACAATTTAACTCAAATATCGCTACAATGGTATCAACTAATTATCTATGTCAGATAAGCCCACATTATCAGAGTTTCAAGCTAATGCCAAGCACAGAGCCTCAATAAATGCACAAGGCTTCACTCAAGCACAGCACAAGAGTCTCAAGGCAAAGCCTCAGAGACGCTAAGTGTTGAGAACATCAGTACGCATCTTGAGGCACAGGGCACATACTCTGAAGCAAAACCCTCCCCCCTCCTCCTTAGGATTTCCTCTCTTATTTCTCTAATTAGGTGCACAATCGGGTAATCGGGCATACTATTGTATGGGATTTGTACGCTGAAAATTTGAGTTTTGAAACCATGTCATCATAGTTGCGTAAAAATTCGTCAAACAGATAATTTTAACCAAAACTCTAGTGAGTCCCGAGTCGAACGTGGGAAGGTGCACATTTGATCAAAAATCGCATTTATATTATTGTCACGAAGCAAAGTAGCTAGTTGAATTAAATCTACCCTAGCTATTTTACTTAAAGAATAAACAGTACAAATAAAGACAAAATAAAGAGAGAATAGACAAAATATTTCATAGTCACATAATCATGTTCATTACAACTATTCGCTACACTAGCAAGCAAGAAATCTAATCTAGAAAGCAATAAAGAGAAGAGGGAGAGAAGTTATCCTCCTCGACGGCTGCTTGGAGGACAAGCCGTGTTGATGAAGCGCCCAGACGAAGGTGGTGAGACGCGGGATGAGTGAGAACGAAGATGGAAGAAGAAGGACGAAGCAAGATGACATCGCAGCGGGATTCGCTTCCAGAACGACGGTGATAAGACAACCGCGGAATGCTCCATGAATGGGGTGAGAAGGTGGAAAAATTGTATTTTTAACTCTAATGGATCATTCCGGGTTTGGGACAAATTCGTAAAGCTTTGGAGGTGGTGAGAGAAGAGAGGAAGAGATGAAAAGAATGTGGGGTTCATAGGGCCTTTTTATAGTTGAAGAATAAAGGGGCAAATAGATCATTTTAATGATTAAACATTAATTTCAGTGTCTTTAGTGACATTTATGAGCGTCACTGTAGCTCAAACTTTGGTGAAGGTATGCGTGCATGCCCGCCTCCTCACCTTCAACTGCTTCAACGCACATCCACGATCAAGCGTTCTCAACCGTCCAATCAAGAGATCGGATGGCCTAAAACACACACGCTTCTTCTTCAGCGCGTTTAACGCATACGCATGCAATCGTGCGTCCGATTGCACATGTGGGATTCTTGCACCCGGCGCTGCCATGTCTCCACTCCCACGCTTGCACGATCTTTATCGCATGGTCGAATTTTACCGTGCCCATGCTGCAGTTGATTTGAAGTGGTCGGGGGGCTTCGAATGCGTGCCACTGCCTTCACATGAAGGCAGGCGACTAATGCGCTACGACTACCCTTGTGTCGCACTTAATGTAACGAACGCATGCCCCAGACGTCTTAAAAGACATCTGGGAGGTGGCCCAGACGTCGGACCAAACGTCTGGGATCACATCCAGATGTCTGACAAGACGTCTGGGATCGTTTCCAGACGTCTGGAGAACAGTTATTTTCGCACAGGAGATTCGTCTGCGCGCACCCGCGATTCCCCTCTCTCTCTCTCTCTCTTTTTCCCTCTCTCTCTGCGGCTGCAGACCTACCGCGCTCTCTCTCCCTCCTCCTCGCGCGGCCTTAAAAGGGCCACGCCTCCCCTCCCGTCTCCACAGTCTCCTCCTTCTTCTCCTTCAGCCAGTGAGCGTGAGCGCGAGTGCGAGGGCGGCAGCTGCGGCCGCAGTGAGCGCGGAGGAGGTGCGGCGTGCGAGAGCGGAGCTCTGCTGTGAGGGCGAGCTCGCCGGAGCGGCTTGACCGGCCGGCGGAGGGCGCAGGGGACACGGAGCGACGCGGAGAGGGACCTGCTGCAGTCTGAGCAGCAGGCACGCGAGGTGCGACACGGGCGGCGTCGCGAGCGGAAGCCGGGTGGCGCCATGTTCTGGAGAAATTTCCAAAATCGGACGTCTGGGTTGATAGGCAGACGGCGAGGAAGACGTCTGGTATCTCATACAGACGTCTGAAAGGTGAGTTTTCCACTTTCTCCTTCCTTCCTGTCGACTGACCGTACTAAGGGAGGGAGTTGGCTGTGCGCAGTTTCGCTGATTCGCCATCCTTTGCGAATCAGACGTCTGGAAGTTGTACCAGACGGCGGGAGTGACCTCCAGACGTCCTGGGTGACCATCGGACGTCTGGGAGATAGGCCAGACGTCCCCGCAGACTTCTGGACATCTGGGAAACCACGCTGAACAGGTAATTCTCTGATCCACTTTTTAAGACGTCTGGAAGAAGTTCCAGACGTCTGATCTTGCACAGTATCGTCTTTTTCGACCCGTTTAGGGCCCGTTCGGGCTCCGTTTTTCGCGATTCGAGTTGCGTTCTTTTCAGAATTAATTCCTCTACCCGTCTACAGTAGCTATACACTGTTTTGAGACACTCCTTGTGTTTGATCCTTGTGATAGGACCTCGTTCAGTTGCAGTCTTGGGAGTCGCGGAGGCACGCGGGATTCCCGATTACGCCCCCATTACTCCCGTTGTACCTGGTAGAGTGGCTTAAGTTTATTTTTAAAATCTGTTAAAGTATGGAACCATAACTAGAATCTAGGACATTGCATGAATCCTAGGAATGAGAAATGTATGGAATGATAGCTCCTAGGTGATGCATGAATCCTAGGGCTGGAAAACTAGTTGTATGCTAGATCCTAGGATGTGACATGAATCTTAGGATGGAAAATCTAGTGGAATGTATAATACTACAGTATTGGAAAAATGGAAAGGAATATAAAGCTGCCTGTAAATTGAATTAACAGCTGCCTGTTATGAATAAAGAAACATGATTGAGATCATGGATTGTGAGAACGTGAAACTGGAAAGTGAAACATATGATGTTCTGAGATAAAGAGCTAGAACCCTACGGGGAATTAGGAGTGGAACTCCTGGAAAGAAAAAGGAATGGAACTGAGATGTAGTTTGTACTGTCTCTTGGGTACGCAGTACCAAGGGAAGTACCTGTACCTGTTTAGTGCAGAGTGGGGCCAGCCGCCCCAGGGACCCGGGGTTAGGATTGGTCGCTCTGTACCGACTTGTTGGCCCTCGTGTACATAGTACCGAGGAGAGCTACTAGTGTTAGGAGAGTACTAGCTACCCCACGGGCCCCGGGGTTCTGCTAGCCTCCTTCACTGACTTGTTAGGCCCACTAGGGCAAACCAGGGTAGTCAGGCGAGGGTGCGCGGACTGTGGAGGGGCAAGGCCCCGGTTTGGTTACTGTGGAGGGGTTGGACCCATGTTACTGAGAGGGCTCTGCCCTGGTTCCGTGCTGTGCTTTGGGCGCACCCGTTAACGGAAACGACTGACCGCGTGCCAGTGCGGGCTAGCTACCTGTGCGTTTATCGCGTGTGCCGTAGTCACCGTTACGTCTGTCATTGACCTTGGGGTGGTTGACTGAGGGTAGGATCACCACAGGGGACTCTCCCGGCCAGGAGAGCACCACGTGCTACTTCTACTTTTGGAAAAGACTGCAATCAAGATCGTTCCCACGAGGACATTCGAGATCAAGTAAAGGATCTGAGAAATAAATGAAATAGTGAGAAAATTGAAAGATGTGAATAAAGGAAGTAACAGAACATAACAGCTACTGTACACTCTACTGTTGTCTTTAGTTAGTTTGCCACTCTACTCAGCGTTTTGCTGACGTGTTACACTCGTTACCTTTTTCAGGACCAGGTGTTGAGCAGCCAGGGCCAGCGGCTGCAGAGGACGCTGGGCCGAGTAGGGTCCAGTAGAGTTTACGATAGTCTTTTGTACCTCTTTTGTTTCTGTTATAGTGAGTAGTTCTTGTTTCCGCTGTACTTTCTTTACCTGCAATTCATGTTATATGATAAATGTTGATCTACTGTTGTGGTGGTATCTACTGTAGTAGTTTCTTTCCTTACTGTTGTACTTCCTTACTGTTAGTTATATTCATGCTGAATGTGGTTTATTTTACTGCTCTTTTGGTTACTTCCTCGTTGGACGACTAGGTCTTGGGATTAGTCGAGTCGGTCCGGTTCTCGTGTCTCATAGGGACTCGGGAACCGGGTCGTTACACTTAAGAATTAAGGCATGAGCCCTCTCAATCATTGGATCTCGATCCAATGGCTGAGATTGATCGCGTGCTTGAAGAGAGAGAGAGCCAGTGGGTGACTTTAGGCTGGTTTGGGCTACTGAGATGGCGCCACGTGGCATCATCTTGGCCGTCCATCTTCTCTGACTTGTAGATGGTGCACGGATGTCGGATTGGACCGATTTTCACGTCATTGGGCTGTGATCATCAATCTGAACCCATTCGTGCGGTCAGATTTGTCATCTGAAGTACATATTTACACCACCTGACCTCTTGATCTCATATCTTTCTCGAATTGCATCTGATGCTACGAAAGTCCAATCGGGGCAATCTTGGAGTCATTGAACTCTGATCGTCGCCCTAATAAGATCTGTATAGTTGTATCTCAAATCCAAGGCCTCAATAAATGTTGCCCTGATCCCTGACAAAAAAAAGAGAAAATTAACCTAAAATTTATGCAATCTAACCTAAATGCATGTTTATACATGTTATGTAATATTTATAATGATGAATGCTTCTATGACACTAGAAACATGCATAAATAAGCATTTTAGGTCAGTTAGATGTGTGCACATCACATATGGGTCATGAGAATAGGGGACCAAACTCGCGTGGCAGTGGCCACAGGCGAGGTGTGTTTGGCATGTGGGAAAGGGGACTCGACCCCTGTGTCTTAGGTGAGGGGTCGAGTTCACAAATTCCACTTATATTATGCTATGTAGTTGGAACTATCCAATGTGGGACTAATGTCCCTTCCTTCTGTTGCGAGCTGCAGCTGGAGCTTTGAAGGAGAAATCACTGTTGCTGTTGGGCTTCCCTCTCTGATCCAAAGCCTGGAGAGTATCGCAAGGTGGAGTCGTGTTGCTTGAGAGCAGAAATAGCATGGATGGTAGGTGGAGAAAGGCAATCGATGTTGAGGAGGATGGAGGCAGTGGTGTAGTGTCCAGTGAAAACCTGAAACAAAAAGTATGGGCTCTAGGCCCAAACTAAGGCGTTTGTTAGCATCGCCGGAGCACCGCGAAGGTGGTAGCAGTGTCGATTTGGTGTGAGAGAGTGTGAGGTGGCCAGACAATGACGGTGGAGGTGGCTGTGAGTGGGTGAGTCCGGCCAGTGGTTCCTGAGGTTAAGAGCTCCAATAACCTTGGGGCTTATGATATCTGGAACGTGGGGAAGGTGTGGGTGGAAGTGGTGGGGTGTTTGGTGGCGTGTGTTGGTCGAGCAAGCTCATCAGTGCTTCGCCAGCCGTGGAGAAGACAGAGGGAGAGAGTGGTGGTCGTCAGTTGAAACAAGCGGGGAAGGAGCTAAAATGGTTCAAGAGAGGGAGAGGAAGGAGGTTACCTAGTTAAAGGATGAAGGGGATGAGGAATAGGTGCGCCGATGTGATTGCCGGAGCCGGAGGGGATTAAGTCTCCGATGAGGGAGAATGGCGACGATGATGGGAAAGGTAGCTCTTGTTGTGTTTGGCCAGGAGCGGAGGAAGGAGAGGGAGGTATTGGGCTGGTCAATTTGATTGTTGGTTGGCTTGAGGAAGGAGGAGGCCGAGGAAGGAAGGGAAGAAGGTTCTTGGCCTCAAACCTTGCTAAGAAGATCAGCGAGGAATCCAGGGTTTAAATAGAGCTTCAGAACAAGCTCTAAGAGCAGAAAGAGCCCTGATTGAACCACTTTTAGGAATCAAGAAAACCCATAGATTTCTTGCGTTCTCAAGATCTCCATGCTACAAATCAGGGTCCAAGATCTTGATGGAATTGATCTTCATCGTCTGAACACCAATCCCACCAAATTTAGTGGGATTTGGTGGTGATTTGATCGAGTTTTAACTCGGTCAAAGGTTGGTGTTGAGGTCGGTTGACCTCTAATGGAGGCATGGACCAGTCTACGAAGAAGATAGGAAACCTAGGGGCCTATTTGTAAGATATTTTGAAAGTTGGGGGCCTGAGTGAAGTAGAGATTTGAAGGACTAAGATGCAAACTAGGTCAAGATGGACTCTAATTGGACCCAAATTTTGATATAAACCTAATTTGGACCCAAGGAATCTAATGGTGAAGTCAGATTTCAGTTTTGACCATGTTTGACTGGTCAATTTTCATAGAGACCCAAATTAGGGTAGAATTCCATCTGCAACTCTGTTTAAGGTCAACATAGGTTCAGATGGTCAAACAAAGGGACCAAACCTCTCAGCATATTTTTATATGAATTTTAGGAGATTTAGATGAATTTTATCCTGACCGGAACCTCTTCAATTCAAGTGGGTCTGAAATTAGGGTTTTATGTACTGATGCGATTCTCGAAACGTGTGAATCCCTGTTTCTGTCTGTGTGAACCCACTCTTTGGAATTTAATGCTCATTGGACCTTCAATTAACCCCTGAGAAATCTCGTGGTTACTCTGTATTTATGATGTGATGTTTAAGCTGCAGAATTAACCTTGTTTTAGTATTTTCTTCTCAGAATGGATTTGCATGGAATTACGGCTCTCAGGCGATCATGTAGGAGCATTTGTCACTTGATTTTCACTTATTTAAGTTATTTATGGCTAATGATGGTGTTACCATTAGATATATACCAGATAGCAGTGTCAGGCTATGTAACACTATTTGTTGACTTTTGAGGTGGAGTACAAGTTGGAATATATTTGTAGAATAAATACAGGAATGGAAAAGGATTGAAATAAAAAAAGTAGATTTTGATATTTGAAAATTTAGGTAGATCAAATTTATTCCACATAGAGAAAATGAAATAAGTTTGCGTCGACACAAATGACTAGCTAGTTAAAGAGTAAACAAACGTGAATTAAATACCTTAACTCACTATGGCTAGATGGAAGAGACAATGAGGTGTTTGTTCTTCTGGTGCCTTGTGGTTGTGGATGTATTGAAGGAGGTATTCAATCGATTACAGCTGGAGGGATTTCTAGGTAGTCAATCAGGTCTATGATAAGTTTATCCCACCCCCAAGAATAAATTTTTCCTAGATTTTAAAGTCTTCTCTCGAGATAACTTTATCTCCGGATAAAATTTATCATATATGAGATAAATCACTATATCCTGCCTAATAAACGGTGCCTTAGGTAGTCAATTAGGTAGTGTTGAAATTGATAAACATGATTGGTGCCAAGAAAAAGCAGCTAGCAGAGCATTATATGCACTCGTCTGGGATATCTTGAAGGAATAAAACTGCCAAATTCCTAGTGGATGAACTCATTTAGAAGGAAATTTGTAAAGGACATGTTGGTGTTGTAAATGGGTTGCATGATTAAAGAAGAAATCCTGTGATGTATGGTTTGGTGCTAACTAAATGCTTGCATAAAACTTTACCTTTACTACAAAAAAAAGTCATTCATGCATTTCTATTCATTAATTTATGGATTTCTAAATTAATTGAAGCTTGGAAATGTATTAAGTTGTGATGAGTCAACATCTACCTAAGGATTGGATCTAATTGCAAAAGAGTGTGGTTAAAGTCCCAACACAGCCGAAACGAGTCTGATCTTTTTTTTTTTTTAAAGGATCAAAACGAGTCTGATCTAATAAGCAAAATTTGTTGAGGATTTAACCGAAATGCGATTGGTCTACTTAGGTAATCAAAGGAATCGGAGGACAATGATACCTATGAAGTGGATTACCCAGAAGCAAAAGACTCTTTTAAGCGTGCAAATAACTTGATGATGAATGTGATGACTTGGCGACTTCCACTAAGGCTAAGATGCTAGCTAGGAACTCGTTAAAGTCTAACAAAGTTTGATGGAGGCAAGCTCCCTAGCAGCAAGATAAAGCCACTAGCCATGAGTTAGCTTGAGTGGGTAGCACATAAGTGGAGAAGGCCAAGATCATTGTTCACCCCATGAAGTCCTAAGAAATGATTCACTACCAGATGGTTCTTATTCGAGGCCTCCCACTAGAAACATGGAGACAGAGTAACCTTTATATGTAGGCTATGTCATCCATGTTGCCCTCACCATATATATTCCAAAAGTAATTATGCAGGGGGACAACGATACTTGCATATGATTTTCTTAGGCAATAAAACCAAAGAGGATAAAGATATCTACAAGATGAACACTCAGATGCAAGAGTCTAGGAGAAGACTCTTTTGAGCATGCAAATAATTTGATTGAGGCATGCTATGACTTGGTGAATAGGAAGGAAAAGTCAAGCCTCAAAACAATCGGCCTAATGGGCCAATTCACTTAGATTAGAAGCCAAGGTGCAAGGAAAAAGGGCCAACCTATAGCAATTAGACCAAGCTTGTGTTGCCATAGCGGGCTACTCGCTCGACCAATTCTTCGACAAACAAGCTAGCCTAGAGTCTAGGAGAAAGCGAAGCAGCGGCTGGCCAAAGAAGTCGTGACTCAAGCTCTAAGTGAGGTGGTATGTGTACACGTAGAATGTTGAAAAGGAGCTGGCTCAACATTCAGGTAGAGTGTGTGAAGCCTCAAATCAAAATTTCCACAATTGAATCAGATTTCAATTTTAATGAGGAATCCAATGCTTTCCGTTTCGTGTGAATCAGAGCACTATGCCACATTATAGGAAACTTTGTGAGCAAACCCACGTGTTTTGAAACCAACACTGTTTCCTGATTGAAAGTCATTTTTGAAGTCATTGCAAAAATCTGAAACCAACAACATCGGATTTGCATAAATCGTAGATCGTTAGCCCCTTTTCATAGTTATGCATGTTTGCGTTTTTTAAATCACATGAAATTTTGAAATGTAAATCGAGATCTAAATTGGAAATCTAAGACCACCATAGTGTTCCTCCCAACGTAACAAGTTCACTGGTTCTCATTCTTTTCGCTCTAAAATATCTAAAACCCTAGACACCCTACTTAAATACTCTACCCTACCACCCTCCCCATTGCGCAAACACCAATTTCCCCCCACCCTTGATCTCTCTCTCCCTCATAACTAATACCCCCTACGTAACTCTCTTGCCCACACTCTGCTCTCTGCGCACCTCACCACCATTGGAAACCTTTAGCGACCCCCCGACACCATTGTCACAACCCTCCTCGACCCTAGTGAACTCTTCTACACCCCACACACTCTTTCTCTCACCTATTTTTGTGTATGTGTGCGTTGAATCATGGATGAGAGAGAGTGAGAGAGAGAGTGTGTGCTTGAGGATGCGAGAGAGGAGATGACAACGACGATGGTGGTCAACGTTGCTGTCATGTGTGTAGCACACATAAGGAAGGCATTGATGGTGAGGGTGGTGGTGTTTTTGGTGGTGTGTGCGTGTGCGTAGGCGAGGAGAAGAAGAGGTGATGTGGGTGGTACTGCATTCATGCATGGTTGGGTGGTGACTGGTGAGGGTGTTGTTGGAGGTTGAGTGCCCTGTGGAGGGGTGTTCAGTGTGTGTGTGCACTCGCGATAGAGAGAGAGTGAAGAAAGGGGAGGTAATGGTTGAGTCAGGAGATCCAAATTGGATGAGGGGGAGGAGCATCAAGGGAGTTGAGTTGATGAGGATGTCGGCGAGAAGTTGAGGGAGAGAGGTGTAGCCATGGCAAAGCGAGAAGGGGTGGAGGCAGTTCATGTTGGACAATGGTGGAGGCGATGGTGCGTGCACAGTGAGTGTGTGTCATGGGTGCAGCGTGGTAGGAGAGAGTGAGAATGAGAGGGAAAGAAGAGGAGGTGGTGGTGACGATGTTGGAGGAGCAGTTGCGACTATTGGTGAAGTACCGATGTACGTGTAGGAAGAAGGAGGAGGAGGAGGTGGTGGTGGTGTTGCGTTGGGTCGAGGGTGTGCGAGAGAGAAAGGTGTGAGAAGGTAAGAAGAGAGAATGGTCGGGAGGAAGAGGACGATAAAATAAAGGGAAAAAAATGTGGGAGTTGTTGTCAAGCACGAGCGCGTGAGAAAAAGTGAGAGAGGTGGGAACTTTTGTTTTTTTTTTTTTTTTTGAAAGGGAAAATTTTCATTAAGAGAAGAAAAATGATACAAGGCCACAACCCCATGGGTAAGGAAGAAATATATCCTACGCCCCTCAGAGAGGGGGAAAGTAACTCCCCCTCAACAAGGGGAACTCCCAAACAACCATTACAAAGAAAATAAAAATGAAAAAAAATAGAAAATAAGTGTCTTAATTAACATCATTTTCGATGCAGGAAAGAACCTACGCCACGCAGTAGATATGACAAAGCACTATTGACGTCGTTAACAAACCGCGCTAATGGGTGAGGAATGGTCGAAAGTAAGTCGACCAAGCACCTGGTCGTGATGGGCCTGGATTCAACGTGGCCTCAATCTTCAAAATCAACGTCAACTTAGGTGAAAGTAGAGTAGAGATACAGAATCGACATCTAAAGGGGGCCCTACACCAAGCGAGTTCACGGGATAACCTTCGCCATCAGTGGCTGCTCCCGTAGCAGCAACCACTGCCCATCAAATGTCATCGCCGCAGTATGTCAGTGCACCCCGCAATCACCACCCCGACCAGACCTGGTGCTCTGGCAGCAAACGCACCGAGTGCAAGGCTGTTGCCATAGGCACCACACTGACAAAGAAGCGAAGGCTGAGAAGGTTGATCTATGAAGAAACCCACACGAAAGGAGGGAAGGGAGGTAGGGTGGAGAGGATAGGTGAATGAGATGAGGAGGGGGGCTCCGACCAGCTCGATGGTTAGTCGAAGCCCTAGCAGCGGCTAGGATTTTAGGGGTCTCGGGTGGATAAATGACTAGTTATGTCAGTTCCTAAGCTTAACATTACATATAGCATTGTGAATAGTGCATAACAGTCATCACATTGCATATAGGATGATTTGTGTAGTTTGTATATTAATATTTACATTTTATATGGCCAGGGGGCAATCATCTTTACGGGCATTGGATGAAAAATTCAGCCGTACGGATGGATCCAGAATGATGATCATAGTCCACCAGTGCGAAAACCACTTCAATTAAAGCTCCGCATCACCCTTTACAAGGAGAAGTTGGATGGCCACGATGGCACCACATCGCCCCATCGCATCCCTCCAATCCCCGACTACAACTGCCCATCCCAAGCCACGCTCACGAGGTCTAGGCCGTTCAACGATTGCTGAGAGGCCACATCATTCTTCCTCAGGTTGAGTAGAGAAGAGCTTCACGCAACCTTGACTGTTGGATCAAGATCCAATGGTCGTGGGCGCATGAGCTTTAATTCCAAAACAAGACTCAAACTAGCCCTCAGCGCAGCGGTTAACGCCTCCACCCATGACACACGAACAAGCGTTCGAAGCCCTGCATGAGGATTTAGTTCGCTGAAGCACGCGTGGGTGAAGTTCATCCATCGATGAGTAATCGAGTGGTAATGGAAGTAGTTACATGGCGCCACCCGATGTGCATGATTCACACACGTGAGATCTGACGAGCGGGGGGACGCATGATCGTACACGTGGTGAGGGGGCGTGATTCTTAAAACGTTTGGACCAAGCTCAGCCATCTGATCGAGCGAGCCACGATATGAAGCGTTGATCCAATGGCCAACGTCGTCTCTCGCACGATTAGGCACGCTTAAGGCTTGATAAGCAGCTGGTAGGCACGATCAGAGCCCTTCATCCTCGATCCGATGGTTACTCCAGCTAGCTATAGCGAGTGCCAGCTACGGTGTGCACTAGCGAGCGCGTGATCGATGGCCAGCATCGCACGAGCGCGATCAGCGCACACAATCTGAGGGACCAGTGCGGTCCAACGTTTCACAACGACGCACAGCTCGCTGCAGCATGCTCCAACACATGAGGTGGTTTCTTTTGGCCAGCCCACACCCCTTACCACATCTATTTAAACCCTTAAACACCCCCCTTTACCACCCATCTCTACCTGCTAATCCTCACCCATCTTAGAGCTCTAAGAAGCATTCCAAGCTCTCGAAAGCTCTATTCCCAAGGTCTAAAGGCTCCCTATTAGTGTAGAATCCTATCCCTCCACCAAATATTCCTCCCTCATCACGGCACCTTCACAGGGAACCCCAAAGTTGTCTCCTCACCTCCATTCAAGTAGACGATCACCTCCACCTCCTTACTACCATTCCTACAGCCTGGTTAAGCAGCCCTCTACCTAGATTTTTCTTACACCTCATCCCCGATGTCCAGCACCTCACCTCCTCCATCCAAGTCACCGCCAAGCATCGTTGTCTCGCCAGGCATCCATTTTTGGAGATTTCCTCTCACCTCCATTTCTTTTATCTCACTTAATATATTTCTACTTAGTGTAATTGTAATATACTTCATTCTATCTCAATATATTAGTTTTCCTTCATTTCTCTACTCTCTCTTTTTTTTTATTTTTTAGCTTAGTTAGCTTTTTGTTCTGATATTCTGTTCTTATAAAATATGAAAAAATAGCAAAACCCTAAAAATACCAAAAAGAAACAAAGCGAAACACGGATTTCAAAGAGACAAACATTGACTCCCTATGTTCGACCTGGGACTCACTTTGTGTTTCGGTAAATTTTGTTTGGTAAGCGATATTTTTGCAACTACGACGACGGGTTTTACAAAATCGTAATTTTTCTTGCAAAAATTGCAATCACCAAGTATCAGGTGGAGGGGAGCTTGTGGGGTTTGAAGTTAAAGATTTGATTTTTTATGTGGGAACTTTTATTGATACCTCTGTTTTGATGAAACAAAATTATACATTATTAAGCACTAATATTTCAGGTACATTGGCATGGATAATCCATCTTTCTAAAAAGAGACGGGATGAAGATGGTCTGCTTAAGTGTATTGAAGAGCTTTTTACTTTTATTGATTTTTTTTTTGAAGTAATTTTATTGAGTTTATAATTTATGTACAAAACCTCAAATAGTTTGATCGAGATTTTCGTACTTAAAACTTTTCATAACGAATAAATTTTGCCAATAGTTGATCGACCAAACTTAATAACTATTCAATCGATTGAATTGATTGATTAAAATACAATAGTTAATCGACCAAAATGTTTACCTAGGGTAACTTTGGATTTTGCAAAATAGATCGATTAAATAATTTTTAAATCGACCAACAATTAATCGACCAACATTAACACTTAATCGACCAACATAAAATTTTTGATTAAGCAAGCCCATTTAAATTCTTTCCAAAACTGGTCATTTTTCAATTATAAATAGGACCCTTTGGCAATGATTGTGCAACAATCATAGGACCTAATTTATTTGAATTAAGTTAGAACCTAGTTTAACTTAGGAATACTGCAAGCATGAGTAGCATATTTTGCATTATAGTCGATTTGTTAGCTTTGCAAATAATAATGCTATATTATGTTCTAATTGAGAGGCAATAATAATTGCAGGTAATTCGAGGCCGCGGTTGATAAATTAGATAGCACGGATCTGTCCAGAACGACAATGGGAGTCCAACGCTTCCAAGATTGTCTTGATCGAACTTCCGTAGCATCTTATGAAGTCCATGGAAAAGAAAAGGCCAAGAAGCAATGTGGCACAAATCCAAACCACAAATGCCAAATCCAACCATACAAATGGATTCGGATCAACGATCATAGTCCAACGACACAAGAATAACCCCAATTGGAGCCCTACAGCGCCATCAACAAAGTAAAGAAGATGGATGGCTACGATGGCACTATGTAGCACCATCATGCCGCACCATCGTAGCCGCCCATGACCGATGGCCCATCCATTGAAGCACTCGCTACACGCTTTGTGGGCTTTTGGATCGTCATCTAACGGCCACAAGAGCGCCACATCGCTACTTCCCTGCGCCTCATCAACCGGAAGTCCATCCCAGCTGTCAGATCCTCATCCAACGGCTGAGGTGTCACGCACGAGAAAACAAAGGTGCCACCATTCACGCGCGTGCCGCATTGGTCAATACATGTGAAATCATGCAGGCGACGACCGTTCGAACCGTACGGAGTGGAAATTGGAAGAGGCGGTGTGCTTGGATGAAATAGAGCCATCGAATTAGCAATCAAGGGCACGGGTGTGGATGCGTGGCACGCAATCAGGCATCAAATTAGGCGGTGCGGTGAATGTGTGCGATGACACGCGGTTGGATGCCCCGCTACATGCAAGCACTCAAAGGCGGTCGCGAGCGTGCTTTTAAGCCATCGATCGTTAAGATCAAACGACTGGAATTGAAAATGCATGCGTGCGTGACAAAGATTCAAAGGCGATGCTGTAGTGCGTGCTCTGCCACACGATCATGATCTGTGGGTCCAGAGGCCGACACGTGGCAACATCAGAGGTGGTGCACGCGTATAAGGTTCGTTGGAGGCTATTTTGGGATGCGATCTGATCCGTTGATCTCTTGATTGATGGATCTGATCAATCCAAGGTTGATTCACGATTTTGGAAGCCAAATACCTACCTTGCCCCTCATTTTGGCTATAAAAAGGATCCTAGAGCTCTCATTTGAAGGCATTTCTTCCTCCATCTCTCCCTCCAGACATCTCCAGACGTCTCCAAGTTCCCTCTTCCTCTGAGGCATCCATCAAAACCACCTTGGTGCGCTGCTCCTCTCCCCAACCTCTCCAAAGGCCACCAAGGACCACCCTCAGTGCCCTTATGCTAGTAGACTAGATCACTATTTTATTTCTAGGAGTTCTAATAGTTTATTCTAGTTCTACTTATCTGAATAGCCTAATTGTCATCTGAATGAATTTGCTTCATATATATATGTATCTTATTATTTTAGTTCTAGTTAATTCTAAATCAGTATTACAATCAAGTCATTCTACTGCCTCCCAGAGTTTGACCGAGACTCACCATCTCATTACATTTTATTTGTTTCGACCTATTTTCACACTATAATACAACGTAATTATCTTAAAACACGATTTTACGCTTGACAGGCAACCTTTTTAAAATGCAACTTTCAAACCAATCTCTAAGAGAAAAAGCACTTCTACTTTCTCACTCTCTTGTGCTTTCGTGCTCATTCATCTACGCTTTCCAAAGCACTTCATTCTGCACAGTTGCGAAAAATTCGATTTGTCACTTGATTTATTTATGGTTCCATAGGATTTATAGTTGTATTCTTTTGGTTTGATTAGGTACCCAAGTTGTTTAGGATTCCTAAAGTTTTTTTATTTGACTTCTCATAGGTAAAAGGAGAAGGGTTACTGCAAAAGGATGTGTCACCCTCGTTCAAGTGGTATGTACTAGTGAATTGGCCAGTCTTGCCTAGTCATAAAAATCCTAAGCTAAGAGGCTTAGGTAGTGATTTTTACCTGTAAGGGTTTCCACTATAAATCCCTGTGCACTTGTATGATGCTCTTTGTAGATTGAATTATTTTTAATTTTGTACAATGGACAACCTACACTATTCACCCACCTCCAATGTATACTCTTAGATCTTGTAGGCACTTACAACTTTCTCACAAAGTTCCCCGAAACGCGTCATGGTGCTCCAATTCGTGCGAAACGAATAGCATTGGATTCCTTATGAAAAGCAAAATTCTATTCATGTGTGGAAATTTTGATTCAAGGCTCACCTAAAGGTCGAACCAGCTCCTTTTCGATGATCTAGGTGGACCCATGCCACCTAACCTAGATCTTGAGTTTCAACTTCACTGACTAGCCATTGCTTCATTCTCTCCTAGACTCTATGCTGGCTTCTCTGTCAAAGAATTGGCCAAGCCAGTAGCCAGCTATGGCAACGCGAGCTTGGTCCAATTGTCGTAGGTTGGCCCTTTTCCTTGTGTCTGGGCTTCTAGTCTAAGTGAATTGACCCATTAGGTCGGTTGTTTTTAGGGTTGACTTTTCCTTCCTCTTCATCAAGTTGTGGCATGCCTCAATCAAATAATAGATTTGTGTGATCCTTTTGAGAAATCATGCACCTCCTGTCCCTTCCTACTTACACCAACTTTCCGATTCAATACCAAGGTGGGTGCTGCAATTATTAGTCTGCCAAATGGATGTGTTCATGAATAGAGAAACAAAACATATCTGTCTCAAGTCTAAGGATACACCTTCTCTATGACAACATTGGAGAAGGACTTCTGTTATCTCCTATTTTATCAGGTTAACTCTTTAACCCAACTCACATGACAGTTTTTAAATCTCCATTCAAGAACATCAATTAGGCGACGGATAGAGAATGTTACCATCCCAACTAAAATAGGCCTAAGTACGTACCTTAATAATACTCAGGGACAATACAAGAGTATGCCACTTTTGCGACGGTTCTGAATTGTTATGAACGCACTCCAAGACATTTTTTTTAAGACGTCTGGGAGGTGGCCCAGACGTCTGGGATCTATTTTTGGGTGGCACGCAGGACTGCGTCTGCGCACAGGCGCGCGCAGACCCTCAACCGTCTTCCTCTCTCTTTTTCCCTCTCTCCTCCTGCGACCACAGTCTGCCTCGCTCTCTCTCCCCGCGCGGCTTTAAAAAGCCGCGCCCTCTCCCTCACTCTCATCACCTCCACTCCCTTCCTCTTCACCTTCTAGCCGGTGCGTGAGTGCGAGCGCGAGCGAACGGCGGCAGCAACAGCCGCGGTGAGTGCGGGAGGAGGTGCTACGCGAGGGAGGAGGCGCTCGGCCATGAGGGCGAGCTTGCCGGGGCTGCGAGAGCCGGCCGACGGGGGTGCAGCAGACGCGGGGTGACGCGGGAGGCCTGCTGCAGCTTGAGCAGCAGGCGGACGAGGCACGGCGCGGCCGTGCGTCACGGGCGGAGCGCGCGTCGAGCTCTGATTCTGGAAGTTTTTCCAGAATCAGACGTCTGGGCTTCCAACCAGACGACGATTAAGACGTCTGGAGGACTATCCAGACGTCTGGTAAGTAAGTTATTTTTCCGTACTTCCTCCTCTTCGACCGTCCATACTGAGAGCGAGGAATGGGTATGCGCAGGTTCTGAGATTCGCATCCAACGCGAATCAGACGTCTGACTGCAGTGCTAGACGACGGGAAAGACTTCCAGACGTCTGGGGTGACCATCGGACGTCTGGGAACTAGGCCAGACACCCCCGCAGGCTTCTGGATATCTGAGAGACTATACAGAGCAAAGGTACCATCTGACCCTCATTTTAAGACGTCTGGAAGAGGTTCCAGACGTCTGATTTTGCACTGTTTCGTCGTTTTCGGTCCGTTTAGGGCCTGTTCGGAGTTCGTTTTCCACGTTTCGAGTTGCGTTCTTTTCTGAATAAGATCCTCTACCCGTTTCCAGTATTTATATACTATTTTGGGAAATTTCTTGTGTTTGATCCTTGTGATAGGACCCCGTTCCATTTCAGTCTTGGGGATTGCAGAGGCGCGCGGGATTTCCGACCACGCCCCCAGTACTTCTATTGTAGCTGGTAGAGTGGCTTTAGAATTTATTAGTATAATCTGTTAAATTATGGAACCATAAATAGAACCTAGGACATTGCATGAATCCTAGGAATGAGAAACTAGAATGAATGGTAGATCCTAGGGTGTGCATGAATCCTAGGGCTGGAAAACTAGATTGTATGATAGATCCTAGGGTATGGCATGAATCCTAGGATGGGAAAACTAGTGGAATATATGAATACTGCAGTCTTGGAAAATGTGGAAGGGAAATAATAGCTACCAGTAAATTGGTTTAACAGCTGCCTGTTATGAATAAATGAACATGATTGAGAATATGGGATGTATGAACGTGAAACTGGAAAGGTGAAACCTGAATGTGCTGAGTTAAAAGAGCTGAAACCCTACGGGGAATTAGGAGTAGAACTCCTGGAAAGTGAATGGAATAGAATTGGGGAAGTGTGCTGGCCCTTGAGTACGGAGTACCAAGGAGAGCGACTGTCCTCCTGTTTAGTGTAGAGCGGAGCTAGCCGCCCCATGGACCCGGGGTTAGGTTTGGCCACTTTGTACCAACTTGCTGGCCCTCGTGTACACAGTACTGAGGAGAGCTACTAGTGTAGGGCGAGTACTAGCTACCCCACGGGCCCCGGGGTTCTGCCAGCTCACCTACACCAACTTGTTAGGCCCACTGGGCAAACCAGGGTAGTCAGGCGAGGGTGCACGGACTGTGGAGGGGCAAGGCCCCTGTTTGGTTACTGTGGAGGGGTTGGACCCCTGTTACTGAGAGGGCTTTGCCCTGTACTGGTTCCGTGCTGTGCTTTGGGCGCACCCATTAACGGAAATGACTGACCGCGTGCCAGTGCAGGTTAGCTACCTGTGCATTTATCGCGCGTGCCGTAGTCACCGTTACGTCTGTCCGTGACCTTGGGGTGGTTGACTGAGAGTAGGATCACCATGGGGGACTATCCTAGCCAGGAGAGCACCACGTGCTACTTCTACTATTCGAAAAAGACTGCAATCAAGATCGTTCTCACGAGGAACATTCGAGATCAAGTGAAGGATCTGAGAAATAGATAAATTGTGAAACAATAGAAAGACATAAATAAAGGAAGAAAGAAACTAAAATAGCTTTTGTACACTTTACTGCTTCTGTAGTTTAGCTGCCACTTTACTCAGCGTTTCGCTGACGTGTTACACTCGTTACTTTTCAGGACCAGGTGTTGAGCAGCCAGGGTCAGCGGCTGCAGAGGACGCTGGGCCAAGTAGGGTCCAGTAGAGTTACCACTGCTCTTTTGTACCCCTTTTGTTTCCACTGTAGTGAGTAGTTTTTGTTACTCTCTGTACTTTTCTTTACTCGTAGTTCTTGTTATGTTAAATGTTGTTCTACTGTTGTGGTGGTACATGCTGTAGTAGTTCTTTTTCTTACTGCTGTATTTTGTTACTGCTAGTTATATTTCATGTTGAATGTGGTTTCTTTTACTGCTCTTTTGGTTACTTTCTCGTTGGACGACTAGGTCTTGGGATTAGTCGAGTCAGTCCGGTTCTCGTGTCTCGTAGGGACTCGGGAATCGGGTCGTTACAAGATGGTATCAGAGCAAGGTCATCCCGAGAAGTGAATCAACTGACTGGAAAATAACCAATTCACATGTCTATAACTAGAGTAGCCACCACAACATATCTTTTGACATGAGCTCTTAGACGTTTCCGTTAGGTATCGTTCCATAGTGACGTGTTCCGTTTTGTTTCGCGTCTCCTTGCAGGAGATGCCTCGTCGCGGGACTGGTGAGGTGGGCCGTGGGCGCGGCCGAGGACGGGGTTGGCGAGGTGGGCGTGCCGTTGCTGACGCCTCAGTGGACCAACCACTACTCCCGGGCGTCTAGGCCCAGGACCTCGCCCAGCTGATACGGGATATTGTGAGAGAGGAGCTCCACCCACCGCCCCGAGCGCCTCCCCCTGGGGCTGTGGAGGCGGAGTCCTCTGTGAGACCACCCGACAGACGCGGCGCTAGACACGGGGGAGGGGATAGGCCGCCACCGCCCCCACCTTCCTCCAACACTTCTATGCACGAGGCACCTTTGCCTGGAGGTGCACCAGCATCCCCACTGCAGCGCCACTCCGAGTTCTTCGGGCAGTTCCGGAAGTTGAAGCCCCCCTCCCCCTCCATCAAGGGGGATGAGGACCTGACCGAGGTAGAGGACTGGCTCGAGAAGCTGGAGAAGATTTTCAACACCCTTCGCCCCCTTGTGGAGTGCCGCATGGCCTTTGCCACGTACCAGCTGGAGAGTGCGACACACAGGTGGTGGAGGGCGGTCCGGGGACAGGAGAGGGACGAGCTGACCTGGGATCAGTTCGTTGCCCTCTCCTGCGAGCAGTACTTTCCCCAGACGTGGCAGGACTAGAGGAGGCGAGAGTTCCACACTCTCCGCCAAGGGACGATGACCGTGAGCGCGTACCGCACGCGTTTCCTGGAGCTGTCCCGCTTTGCAACGACAGCGGTAGCTACTGAGGAGGAGCGCCTTTGGAGGTTCACCGAGGGGCTTCGGCTTGCGATTCGGGGGTATGTCAAACCCCTGAAGCTGCCTACATTTTCGAGGGTGGTGGAGGCAGCCATGACTTACGAGGAGACCAACCCGTCCGCACGAGACACTGACAGTGGGCGGAAGAGGCCCTTTCAGCAAAACTTTTCACAAGGTCGACGAGAGCGGAGACACGTGATGTCCGCAGGAGAGCCGTCACGTTTTGCAGGGCCATCAGTGGCCTTTGGGGGCCCTCGACAGGGGCCAGTCGCCAGCACTGGACCCTCGCCCAGCCGACAGCAGGGACCCACTGAGGGCAGGAGTCGGGTTCCCGTCTGTTTCCAGTGTGGCAAGCCGGGCCACATCAGGAGGGACTGCCCGTCTAGGGCAGGAGGTCAGCAGATACTTCCCGCGCAGAGCACTGGAGGGCGCGCAGGAGGCCACGGTTCCCAGGCGCGAGGAGGAGGACAGCAGCCACGAGGAGGGTATCGGCCAGCACCTGCCCGTCCGACGTAGAGTGTGGCTGCTTCGTCCACACCTAGAGTTGAGGGGCGTATCAATGCCCTGACACACAGGGATGCCAGAGCTTCGAGCTCGGTAGTGGCAGGTATGGTTTCAGTTTCCGGCAGACTCGTTTACACACTTTTCGATTCCGGCGCTACACACTCGTTTGTCGCAGCCAGTTTCGCAGTTAGTTTGGGCCAGGATTATATGCTGTTAGAAAATCTGTTAGTAATCAGAGGCCTAAGTGGTCAGCTGTTTGTAGCTGAGGAGGTGTACACGGATTGCGAGGTCAGCGTCGGGGGACATAGCCTGCCAGCTGACCTGATTATGATACAGATGGAGGACTTTGGCGTAATTCTGGTGATGGACTGGCTGTCCGCTTACCACGCCTTGGTAAACTGTTTTGAGAGGAAGATTGTCTTCTCCATGCCGGAGTTGCCTTCTTTCGAGTTTCACGGACAGCCAGTGGACGGAGGCTTCAGGTGCATTTCGGCACTTCGGGCGGTGAGACTTTTTAGCCAGGGGTGTGAGGGCTTCCTAGCTTGTGTGGTGGCAGAGCCCAGTCCTGTGGCAGACTTCCAGAGCATCCCGGTGGTCAGAGAGTACCCTGACGTGTTTCCAGACGAGTTACCAGGACTACCGCCCGAGCGCGAGATCGAGTTTGTGATCTCGCTAGTACCAGGGACCAGCCCCATCTCCACCGCACCATACAGAATGGCACCGCTTGAGCTACGAGAGCTCAAGTCTCAGTTGCAGGACCTTTTGGAGAAGGGTTTCTGAGGCCCAGTGCGTCTCCCTGGGGAGCCCCGGTACTGTTTGTGAAGAAGAAGGATGGTACCCTACGCCTTTGTGTGGACTATCGACAGCTGAATAGGGTCACCATCAAGAACAGATATCCGCTGCCGAGGATCGACGACTTGTTTGACCAGTTGCGTGGTGCCACGGTGTTCTCCAAGATCGACTTGAGGTCTGGATACCACCAGTTAAGGATCAGGGAGGCAGACATCTCCAAGACAACTTTCCGCACTCGGTATGGACACTACGAGTTTTTGGTCATGCCGTTTGGGCTGACCAATGCCCCCGCTGCTTTCATGGACCTGATGAATCGAGTGTTTAGACCGTACTTGGACCAGTTAGTGGTGGTATTCATTGATGATGTATTCATCTATTCTAGAGATCAGACGCAGCACGGACAACACTTGTAGATGGTTCTGGACACTCTGAGACGATGTAGGTTGTACGCCAAATACAGCAAGTGCGAGTTCTGGTTGAGGGAGGTGACCTTCTTAGGTCATGTGATCTCTGGAGACGGCTTGGTGGTGGACCCAGCCAAGGTCGAGGCAGTGCTCAGGTGGGAGAGACCGCGTTCAGTCACTGAGATTCGCAGTTTCCTAGGACTAGCAGCCTACTATAGACGATTCATCAGAGGTTTTTCACAGATTGCGTGTCCTATGACACAGTTGACCTGGAAGGACGTGCCCTTCACTTGGACAGATGCCTGTAAGGCGTGTTTTCAGGAGCTGAAGGAGAGGTTGACCTCGGCTCCCGTGCTCACCATCCCTGACAGTAGTGGCGGGTTCGTTGTGTACACGGACTCCTCCTTGCAGGGGTTAGGAGGTGTGCTCATGCAGAGGGGTCACGTTGTCACTTACGCTTCACGGCAACTAAAGCCCCACGAGCATACCTACCCTACCCACGACCTGGAGTTGGCAGCTATCGTCTTCGCGCTGAAGACCTGGAGGCACTACTTGTACGGTGAGACCTTCGAGATTTTCACAGATCACAAGAGCCTCAGATACCTTTTTTATCAGAAGGAGCTCAACATGAGACAGAGACGTTGGTTGGAGCTCCTGAAGGACTACGACTGCAGCATCTCCTACCACCCGGGAAAGGCCAATGTGGTGGTTGACTCCTTGAGCCGTAAGGCACCCGCACACTTGGCCAATTTACAGTTACAGAGTTGGAGCCTTTTGGGGAAGGTGGGCAGTTGGCGACCCCTGGAGTTACGAGGGCACTGTGGGGCAGTGACTGTGACACGACAGACTAGGCCAGAGCTGATAGACCGCATCATCATAGGACAGATGGCCGATCCGTACTTGTAGTCCTTGCGCGACATAGTACTGTCAGGAGACCTAGGGGACTTCTCTTTCATAGACCAGGTGCTGCACCTGAGGGGACGGTTGTGCGTTCCCAGAGACGAGGAGCTGTTGAGAGAGTTCCTGACTGAGGCACACGGTTCCAGATTCACTATACATCCCAGAAACACGAAGATGTACCACGACTTGAGACGCGAGTTTTGGTGGAGGGGGATGAAGCGAGATGTGGGTGAATTCGTGCAGCAGTGCTTAGTGTGCCAGCAGGTGAAAGCCGAGCATCAGAGGCTTGCAGGGCCGCTACAGCTGCTTCCAGTGCCAGAGTGGAAGTGGGAGAGCATCACCATGGACTTGGTGGTGGGCTTACCTGTTACCCAGCGAGGACACGATGCTGTCTAGGTAATTGTGGATAGACTGACGAAGATGGCACGATTCTTGCCGATCCAAGTCACTTTGGGACCAGCACAGTTGGCAGAGAGGTATATCAGTGACGTGGTACGACTACACGGAGTTCCGCGGGAGATCGTATTCGACCGGGATACCCACTTTACGTCCCAGTTTTGGGCTGAGTTTCAGCAGGCCCTGGGGACGCGGTTGAGGTTTAGTATAGCTTACCACCCCCAAACGGATGGACAGTCTGAGCGCACGATACAGACACTTGAGGACCTTTTGTGTGCCTGTGTACTGGACTGGAGGGGCTCTTGGGAGGAGCACCTGCCCCTGGCGGAGTTTGCATACAACAACAGTTACCACTCGAGCATCGGCATGGCTCCCTACGAGGCTCGGTACGGACGGAGGTGTACGACACCCTTGAGTTGGGTTTGAGGTGGGGACCAAGTGGGAGGTTGGCCCTAGGTTGATCCGGCAGAGTCAGGAGGTAGCCGAGCAGATCCATAGGCAACTCCGCACTGTCAGGAGCAGACAGAAGAGCTACGCGGATCAGAAACGCAGTGAGGTGCAGTTCGAGGTTGGGGATCACGTCTTTCTTCGTGTTTCGCCCATGAAGGGCCTGCAGCGGTTTGGGGTGAGAGGGAAGCTCGCGCCGAGGTTTGTGGGGCTCTTTGAGGTCCTGGAGCGGGTTGGACCCGTTGCTTACAGGCTTGCCCTCCCTCCCCAGCTTTCTAGTGTGCACGACGTGTTCCACGTGTCCAACCTCCGGAAGTACGTAGCCGATCCCAGTCACGTACTGAGTCACGAGAGCGTCGAGGTGGACGACAACCTGACCTACCTCAAGCGGCTAGTGTAGATTCTAGACCGAGCCGTCCGCAGTTTGAGACGAAAGCAAGTGCCCCTGGTAAAGGTTTTGTGGAGGAGCCAGCGGTACGAGGAGGCTACCTAGGAGCCTGAGGAGGCAATGCGGGAGCGGTACCCGGAACTCTTCGCAGGTACGTCTTTTCGGACCGGCTTCAGTCCTCTTTGAGTTTGTTATGGTTATTATAACGTTTTTCCCGCACCCTAGTTAGTGCAAGTTTCGGGGACGAAACTTCCTTTGAGTTTGTTATATTGTTACGAACGCACTCCAAGACATTTTTTTTAAGACGTCTGGGAGGTGGCCCAGACGTCTGGAACCCCTTCCAGACGTCTAGGATCTATTTTTGGGTGGCACGCGGGACTGTGTCTGCACGCAGGCGCGCGCAGACCTGCAACCATCTTCCTCTCTCTTTTTCCCTCTCTCCTCCTGCGACCGCAGTCTGCCTCGCTCTCTCTCTCTCTCCCCACGTGGCTTTAAAAAGCCACGCCCTCTCCCTCACTCTCATCACCTCCGCTCCCTTCCTCTTCTCCTTCCAATCGGTGCGCGAGTGCGAGCGCGAGCGAGCGGCGGCAGCGACAGCCGCGGTGAGTGCGCGAGGAGGTGCTGCGCGAGGGAGGAGGCGCTCGGCGGTGAGGGCGAGCTTGCCGGGGCTGCGAGAGCCGGCCGGCGGGGGCGCAGCAGACGCGGGGTGATGCGGGAGGCCTGCTGCAGCTCGAGCAGTAGGCGGACGAGGCACGACGTGGCCGTGCGTCGTGGGCGGAGCGCACGTCGAGCTCTGATTCTGGAAGTTTTTCCAGAATCAGACGTCTAGGCTTCCAACCAAACGACGATTAAGACATCTGGAGGACTATCCAGACGTCTGGTAAGTAAGTTATTTTTCCGTACTTCCTCCTCTTCGACCGTCCGTGCTGAAAGCGAGGAATGGGTACTCGCAGGTTCTGAGATTCGCATCCAACGCGAATCAGACGTCTGACTGCAGTGACAGACGACGAGAAAGACTTCCAGACGTCCGGGGTGACCATCGGACGTCTGGGAACTAGGCCAGATGCCCCCGCAGGCTTCTTGACGTCTGAGAGACTATACAGAGCAAAGGTACCATCTGACCCTCATTTTAAGACGTCTGGAAGAGGTTCCAGACGTCAGATTTTGCACTGTTTCATCATTTTCGGCCCGTTTAGGGCGTGTTCGGAGTTCGTTTTCCACGTTTCGAGTTGCGTTCTTTTCTGAATAAGATCCTCTACCCGTTTCCAGTATTTATATACTATTTTGAGAAACTTCTTGTGTTTGATCCTTGTGATAGGACCCCGTTCCATTTCAGTCTTGGGGATTGCGGAGGCGCGCGGGATTTCCGACCACGCCCCCAGTACTTCCGTTGTAGCTGGTAGAGTGGCTTTAGAATTTATTAGTATAATCTGTTAAATTATGGAACCATAAATAGAACCTAGGACTTTGCATGAATCCTAGGAATGAGAAACTAGAATGAATGGTAGATCCTAGGGTGTGCATGAATCCTAGGGCTGGAAAACTAGATTGTATGATAGATCCTAGGGTATGGCATGAATCCTAGGATGGGAAAACTAGTGGAATATATGAATACTACAGTCTTGGAAGATGTGGAAGGGAAATAATAGCTACCAGTAAATTGGTTTAACAACTGCCTGTTATGAAGAAATGAACATGATTGAGAATATGGGATGTATGAACGTGAAACTGGAAAGGTGAAACCTGAATGTGCTGAGTTAAAAGAGCTGGAACCCTACGGGAAATTAGGAGTAGAACTCCTGGAAAGTGAATGGAATAGAATTGGGGAAGTGTGCTGGCCCTTGAGTACAGAGTACCAAGGAGAGCGACTGTCCCCCTATTTAGTGCAGAGCGGAGCTAGTCGCCCCAGGGACCCAGGGTTAGGTCTGGCCACTTTGTACCGACTTGCTGGCCCTCGTGTACGCAGTACCGAGGAGAGCTACTAGTGTAGGGCGAGTACTAGCTACCCCACGGGCCCCGGGGTTCTGCTAGCTCACCTACACCGACTTGTTAGGCCCACTGGGAAAACCAGGGTAGTCAGGCGGGGGTGCGTGGACTGTGGAGGGGCAAGGCCCCTGTTTGGTTACTGTGGAGGGTTTGGACCCCTATTACTGAGAGGGCTTTGCCCTGTACTGGTTCCGTGCTGTGCTTTGGGTGCACCCGTTAACGGAATCGACTGACCGCGTGCCAGTGCGGGTTAGCTACCTATGCGTTTATCGCGCGTACCGTAGTCACCATTACGTCTATCCGTGACCTTGGGGTGGTTGACTGAGAGTAGGATCACCACGGGGGACTATCCCAGCCAAGAGAGCACCACGTGCTACTTCTACTGTTCGGAAAAGACTGCAATCAAGATCGTTCCCACGAGGAACATTCGAGATCAAGTGAAGGATCTGAGAAATGGATAAATTGTGAAACAATAGAAAGACGTAAATAAAGGAAGAAAGAAACTAAAACAGCTTTTGTACACTTTACTGCTTCTGTAGTTTAGCTGCCACTCTACTCAGTGTTTCGCTGACGTGTTATACTCGTTACTTTTCAGGACCAGGTGTTGAGCAGCCAGGGTCAGCGGCTGCAGAGGATGCTGGGCCGAGTAGGGTCCAGTAGAGTTACCACTACTCTTTTGTACCCCTTTTGTTTCCGCTGTAGTGAGTAGTTTTTGTTACTCTCTGTACTTTTCTTTACTCGTAGTTCTTGTTATGTTAAATGTTGTTCTACTGTTGTGGTGGTACATGCTGTAGTAGTTCTTTTTCTTACTGCTTTATTTTGTTACTGCTAGTTATATTTCATGTTGAATGTGGTTTATTTTACTACTCTTTTGGTTACTTCCTCGTTGGACGACTAGGTCTTGGGATTAGTCGAGTCGGTCCGGTTCTCGTGTCTCATAGGGACTCGGGAATCGGGTCGTTACATGAATCATCGCCAAAACCCTATTAACCATCGCCACACACCATCGCAGTATACTGCGTCACTGTTTTCTCTTAGCGACAGTTACAATCCCTTATCATCGCCTTCTGAGTACGTGCGGGCGAACATGGAAGTGGGGTTTGACAATGGTTTCAAACCATCGCTAAAATGAATTCATAACGGTTATTAGTCAACTATTGGCAATTTTCTAAGCAGGAACCTAATTTACGCACAAAAAATTTTCATACTTTTGGGGACGGTTGTCGAAAAAACTGTCCATAATTGTGATGGTTTAATAAGCGTCTCCTAATGTAAGGCAAAGTTATTAATCTATTGGCGATGGTTGTTAAAACTGTCGCCATCAATGGTTTACATTTTTTCTAATGTAATTACACAAAGGAAATAAAAAATTTATGAAAATAACGTAAATTTTTCAAAACATTCACTGTAAAGCAATTATACAATGAAACTAATTTCTATATATATATAAATAGGGTTCAGATATTATAACAATAACAAGAATAGGAAGGATATAAGCACATAGATTATGCTGCAACACCTATGCCACCAGCCAGAGAACCACCGTCATCGTCCTCACCACACCTCAGAATTTGGAACGACGATTTATCAGGTCCACCACCACTACCGCCCTCGGAATTTGGAACTCCTCCTAGCGCTCCTTCCTGCGAGTGGCAGCCTGTAGTTGGGCGGTGACCTCCTCCAACATTTTCTCTCGCTCCACATCTCAACGTTATAAGGTCTGAAGCTTGGTGCATATACTATTGTCGTGGGCGAACGAGGAGGAACCATTCTTACCACACCAGGAGGAGATCGTCGCACTCCTACCTGCACTACGGACGATGCCTCCATGCTTTGGAGGCATCACGGTCATGAAGGCCTCCTTTGGTGTGAGAGGGGTTTGCAGAACATTACCAAAGGTCTCATCCGCGACCTCAGGAGGATGGATCAAATCCATCATACGACCCTGTAAATATATTTATATATTTGCAATTAGTTGTTATATTATTTAAATTAATGTAACTAACTTCTATTTACTTTCATGTGTCTCCTGCTATGTCAGATGTATCCATGCACATGGGCCATCGAGTGTTTCTTTATTATGAGTCTACTTATAGACTCCCAGTCGATCTAACTGAGTACCCTCGTGCATTTTCGCCTGAAAATGAAGTAATATTTTCATGTTATTTTAATTTAACTAAATTATTTTAATTTTATTTCAAATACTGAATTAATAAACTTACATATATCTGTCCTATAATTGTTGCATCGAAAATCGTCATAGTTTAGGAAAATATTACGTCGTAGTATAGTGACGAAAATCGAAATGACATTTAAATTTATAAAGCTCAAAAAATCGTAAGTTCTGAGGTCATTCGCAGGAAACAAGTATGGAATTCAAACCACTAATCGAAATAAGCAATGCAATCACAATAATAAATCACAAGATATGCAATGAATAATCAAATATATTTTAATTAGAATCCAAAAATGTATCCCAGAATCAATAAGACAAAAATATAATAGAGCCTAAAAAGTGGTCGTTGAAACCACAAATTAAGCTTCTCAATTAGGCACAAATCCCAAGGTCAACATCTCAAATACTTAGCTACATCCGGTTAGAGCACTCAGCCAAATTAGATCTCAATATCTCCACAAAAGTAAAGATCAAACGTCTCCAAGTTACATCAGATGCCTTAAGTTCATTCAGCATAATCCCCTCTAAATTTCACTAAGTGTGGGCATGAAACTCGAAGATGAATAGTGCAAAACCTGCCCATCCTCCCTCAGAAAATTCCCCTTTCTCTCTCTTTCCTAATCGGGTCGGGTATACGGGTAATCGAATCTGGATCGGATCCATGCCCGTTGGCATGCAGTGGTGGGCAAGGAGTGGGTGGCGAGTGAGGAGAGGGACCTCACCCTAGTATTTCGAGGCGGATAGCTAATGCATGAAATGCATTATAAACACAATTTCAAATTGTAATTGTCCAATTGTAGGACTATTAGGCTATCTTCTTCATGTGTAGCAGCTGAGAGACTCTAAGCCAATTGGTGATGCTGTTGGTGCTCGATCTCTAATTCAAAACCCATATGGCTTCCTGGAAGTGGTCTGCATCAGCTGAAGGTCGAATCGAGGGAGGAGATGGGTTGACGGTGGCGGACGACAGTGGAATGAAGCGGAGAGCCGGCAAGTACCTATTAACATGAACACAGGCTAAAAGCCCCAATCAGATGGTTCATTAGCTTCACCGTGAGGAGTGGAGTTCAATGGTGTGTGTAGCTTGGTGAATGGAGGTCTGTAGTGGCCGGACGGTGATGGTGAGGGCGGCGGAACGATGGGTTGTTCGACGGGGGTCTAGGGCGATTGCTCCACCCAATAGGGTTAGGGCTTTTGGTGGCGAGGTCGAGGAAAAGCTTATGGAGCTGGTGGCTTGATGTTTGAGTGTGTATGGCGATGGGGGCACCACGTCGGAGGCATGGCCGGAGTCGGGGAAGAAAGAGAGGGAGAGAGTGATACGGTGGTTGAAACTAAACCTAAGGGGCTTAAATCTAACCTAGGGAATAAGGGGAAGGTAGAGGCCTACTTTACTGGTTGAAAGGGGAAGGAACACGCGTCGACGTGCCTTGCCGAATGCGAGGGAGACGAACTCCGATGGTGAAGAACGATGACGACGAAGGCGTTGGGGACCCATGCTTTTGAAATTGCACTAGAGGGTGGGTGAATAGTGAATTTAAAAATAATTGCAAGATGAAATACAATCACAAAAGGAGGCACAAGATTTTTTAGGTGGAAACCCAAATCGAGTGAAAACCACCACATAAGCCAATTCCTTGACTTAGGATTTACAATCACAAAGTAATCAATCCACTAACCACACTACTTCAACGAGGTAGTGTACCTCAATTACAAATCCCACCTTCGATCCCTAAATTGAGGTTTCTCCCTTCAAAGTGAAGAGACGAGGATTTAACAAGCCGGATACTCAACTACAACAATCAAGTAAAATGAAATGTAAAATACACCCTATAGAGCACCCCAAAATATGAATAATTTTACTTATCTACTAAGGTTAAAGGAGACTCCCTGAAGATGACAATATGTAGCATAGTGGGAGTGTTGGTTTGCACCAAATAGAGTGATTGCACAGCACAAGGGCAAAGGAAGCAATGACCAAGTGAGCAAGTGATAATCTAAGTGAATTATATCTCAAGAGGGTGTCACTTGCCTAAGAGGGGTTATAGTGTATTTATAGGTAAGTTTAAAACCTTCAAGAAGGCTTAGGAGAGGGCTCCTAGCTGTTGGAGGCAAGTCCCAAGAGATTGGGACGAAATCCAACTTAAATCAGGGTAATTATGATTCTGACAGTAGGATCAGACGTTTGATTTTTGGGTCAGACATCTGATTATAATTATAGATGTCTGATTTTGTGAATCAGGCTTACTATTTTCATTGGATCGAAATAGGATTCTAAGTGGACGTTTGATATGCTATTATAAGATGTTTGATAATAAAATTGGATGTCTAATTATAAGTAGGTTTGTTCCTATTTTTTAATCAGATCCAAACAGGGTTTTAGATTTTAAGGATCAGACGTCAATGTGGATGTCTGGCTAGTTCCCTAGACATCTGGAAAGTAATTAATAACTTGCTTAGGTAATGAAAAATGCGAGATTTGGTTTGTGACAAGTCTCCGCAAAGAAAATATGTAACGGTCTATTATTAGACGTCTGGAGACATGTCCAAATGTCTAAAAGTGTATCTAACCGTTAGTCTTACAAGAAGATTAAGGAAATATCAAGCGTAGTCTAACGATTGGTTTAAAGACATTTGAGATATGTATTGGACATCTGGATAAGCATATGGATGTCTGATTGGAGGTTGCATCGACTGGAGGCTAAATGTTTAGACACTGTATAGGTAATTAGACATCTGAAACTATGATCAAATGTCTTAAAGTTGAATATCAGGCGTTTGACATGTGTGTTGGATGTCTGATATGTGTTTTGTGTTAGGTTTTTGTTCCTAATTTTTCCTAAGTGTAGAGAGCCTAAGTAAGCTAAGAGTATGTTATCTTTTGGGGACTCTTTACAATCTTTCTAGACTCAACAAAAGAAAATTACAAAGTTCTGAATGTATACATAAAAATGCCTAAGACTTATAACATTATGCATCTTCACGCTCCTAATCATCTGTCTTGGAAAATCCGCGAGACCTGCAATTATATCATGACATAAAAATATGCTATTTCTAGGCTTTATGTCATTTTCTTTATTTTTGTAAAATCATCAAAATATTATTTAGGAGAGGTTGAACTAACAACTTTGACCGGCGAGAGGCGAAAGAAGTTGAGGAAGAAGGAGGACTGGCCAATTTGGCTGTTGGTCGACTTGAGGAAGAGGACAAAGATGGTTGACGGGGCTGCAGTGGAGGTGGCCGGAGAAAGAAAGAGAAAAGGTTTTTGGGCCAAAACTAGGCTCAAATTGATCGTAGAACCACTGGGTCTCTAAATAGATGAATATTAGGACCTCAAACGTGCGAAATTTGCATGTTTGCTTACGAGTTTGGAAACCTAAACACTTGAATTTTATCACACTTGCTAGAGCTCTAGGATCCATCTTAGGATTTTTGGTCCAGTTCATTTGCTTAGGATAGTTTTCAAGATCAATCCTTCCAAATTTAGAGGGATTTGACTTAGGATTGAAGGAGAAATCCTCAGTCACATCTGAAGCTTTTGGGTTTGAGATCTTGTTTAGACAACAATGGAAGCAGGGACCTATCTGTAAAGATGATGAGAAGTTAGGCATATTTTGGTAATGAAACAAAGAACCTAGGGGTTTAAATGTGAAGAATAGAGGTTCTAAGGGCAAAAATGTAAACTAGGTCATAATAGACTTTGATTGGGCCCAAATTTTGGTGATAACCTAATTTTGACCCAAGAAATATAATGGTGAACTTGGATTTGAGTTTTTACCACGTTTAACTAAGTAAATTACACAGAAGCCCAAATCATGGTAAATTCCCGTCTAAATCTATTTTCTTGGTCAAAATGGGTTTTGATCATCAAAGTGAAGGTACTAAACCTCTTAGAATATTTTTTCATAAATTTTAGGAGGTTTATATTGATTTTATCTTGATCAAAACCCTTTCAATTTAAGTGGGGCTGATAATTAGGATTTTTAGTGATATTTTGATCCTCGAAATTCGTGAAATCTTATTTTAGTTTAGGGTTTAGGGTTTAGGGTTTAGTGATAATTAGTGTTTATTTTAAATTCTTACTAGCAATGGTGCCTACCTAAGTATCAAGCTGCTGCGACGTGCCAGCCTGAGTGTGCGAAGTCCCAACATGAGTATCTGGCTGCTCAAACGGTTGCTCTACCTCCTCATCCACAGCCCCCTACTACCCTTACAACTCCTCATAACGAGTCTCAAGTTGAGGATTCACCTCAACATCATGGGTATCTGGGACTGACGATTGACCTCTACGAAAAGCATGACGATATTGAGAAACAAAAGGCTGAGACTGTGCCTCCTCCCTAACCTAAAGCGTAGGTGGTGGTCTACCCTTGGTAGCCCCCCTCCTTCGTGGCCTCATCTGCACATAAATAAAAATAGAATTAATGAACATATATTGGAAAATTGAAATGGTAAAAATAAAAAATGTAAACAATTGTTTTTAAAAAAGTAACTGAATTTAAATTGAGTTCATTAGAAAATAAATACTCTTATACCTTAAACATCAATATCTATTGCACCAAGACCAATTTCTACTTCCACGGGAATTTCTTGATATGCTTTAGATGTAATAGAAATTTCATTATCTTCTTTTTCATTGAAGAAATCACGAGGCATGATTTTTACTGGTATGATCCACCCATTCCTACTATTATTAGGCACATAAAAAATTTGTAATACTTAGCAGGCTAGTGTGAATGGTTCAACCATTTGAAGAATTCGACATTTCTTATTTAAACTGATGAAACCATGTTTATTATCTATTTTGAAACCAATCCCTTCCTTGAAAACATCAAACTAATCAAACTTGAATAAAACTACCCTATGGTTGTATTTGAAACTCATCTCCACTATCTCAATGATTTCCCCGTAGTAGGCATCACAACTTGTTCCAATATTGCAACTAACAAGAACTCTAGCCTGTTGTGATGCCTTCTCATCATTGATTGACTTTATTCTAAACCTGAATCCATTAATTATGTAACCATAACGATAATATCCATAACTCAACGGAGTCTCACATATTACATCAAAGTCATCTACCCAATGTGGGTCCTTGTTTCCTTTCATCTGATACACACACTACTTGAATGTCATGAGGTGAAGACTGTTTAAATTCATCGAGAAAAGGATTGACATCAGGAATCTGTTTTATAACTATCGGTCCATTAAATCGATCATTCTCTATTCTGTGTACATGATAGACCTTCCCCTCCTGTCAAAGTTGTTAAAGAATTATCATTTATTTTGTTGTATCCCCCATCAAAATTCCTCTCCAGTTGATTAAATCTGTTGTCGACATTGTCCATGTACATAGCATAGAAGTTTATGCATTCTTCTAAAAGGTAACCCTCGACGATTGAACCCTCTTGCTTGGCTTTATTTAAAACGTAATCTTTTAGCTTCTTCAGAAATCACTCAACTGGATACCTCCATCTATACTGTAAGGCTCACCAACTCTTGCTTTGTTTGGAAGATGTATCTTTAGATGCATCATGACATCGAAGAAAGTCGAGGGAAAAATTACAATTTGATCATTCCAATAGTGTAGACTTTCACAGTTCAAAGTCTTTGAGTAAACGACTTTAAAAAATCGACTCATCTCCATAAATGAACCGACCATTGGATCTGGCAACACTCCACGAATAGCTAACGGAAACAAAATCTGCATGCAAACATGTGAATCGTGACTTTTCAATACATTGATCTTCTTCTGAACTTCATTTACACAGCACGAGAGCTATGAAGAAAACCTGTCTGGGACCTAAATTTCTTTCAAAAGAGAGAATATCTTATCTCTTTGTCCTTGTTATAGACTATACATTGCTGGTGGCATTTCTTCTCCTTCAGTGACATGTAGCTCAGGATGGATACCCAGTTTCTTCATGCCATTTCTTGATCTTAACATGTCTCTGGGATTCTCTGTTAAATTCAACACATCTAAGATGTTGCCCATGACATTTTTCTCAATATGCATGACATCAAGATTGTGACATATTGTAAGATCTTTCCAATACGGAAGCTCCATGAAGAAGATGTTTTTCTTCTTAAAACCAGAGTCCTTTAATGTTGTCAGATCTTTCCTGAAGGGGTGACCCAGTTGTACGTTGGTAAGCTTTTGTAATTTTACCACTACTTCAATCCTTGATAGTCAAATGGAATTTGTCGACAACTTATTTCTCAGATTCCTACTAGAATATTGACAAGTTGTACCGTCAAATCTATCCTTAAATTGTGGACCCCACCATCTGTGTTCAATTGGAAGAAATTTACGGTGCCCTAAATATCCAAATTTATCACTTTTAGGGAGTTGCAAATGATGTGTATCTTTTATACATACTGGACAGGCAAACCTCCCTTTCGTGCTCCATCCAGAAAGATTTACATACGCTAGGAAGTCATTAATAGTCCACAGCAAAGCCTTGTACATCTAAAAGAATTATATATTCTTTGCATCATACATCTAAACATCGTTGTGCCATAATTGTTTCAATTCATCTACTAACATTTGTAAATAGACGTTAATTGCATTTCCTGGTTGCTTAGAACCTGAGATTAAGAGGGTCAACATCATAAATGAGGATTGCATGCATAACCAAGGAGGTAAGTTGTAAGTGACAATCACGATTGGCCATATAGAGTACAACGGGTACATGTTCTTAAATGGATTAAACCCTTTGCAAAAGATAACTGTTTGTTGTCTGACATTACACGAATCCTCTACAAAAGATAAATGTCTGCTGCCAAAGTTTTTCCACTCCTCTGAATCAATTGGATGGCGAATAAGACCGTCTCTTGACTTCTCATGATCCCACCTCATCGACATTGCAGTCCTACTCGAAAAAAATAACTATTGCAACCTTAGAAGTAACGAAAAGTAATGAAGAACCTTTCGGGCTTGTTTCCTCTCTCCTCTATATCTTTTCTTACCACATTCTAGGTAGAAAGTAAAGCTAGAGTACTCGTTTCTATATAACACGCAGTAATTGGGACATGCGTGAATCTTCTCACAATTCATACCAAGTACACGGATTTGCTTCTTGGCTTCATACCACGACTCTAGCATACCGCTGGGATTATTAAACAACTCCTGTATAAACTAAAGCATCTCCGACATCATTTTTGTTGTAGCTCTATTCATAACTTTCATATGAAATAATCTCAACAAGAAGGACAGCCTCGACATGGAACTTATTCCAGGCGTGATAAGCTCCTTAGTTGCTTTCATCGCATCATAAAACTGATTATAGCTATTAAGTCCTTCCTCATCATTTGTCATTTCAGGATCAACCTCTGTCATCTCATGCAGCATCTTATCAATATGATTATCATCATCTTCCTCATCATCACAATCATCCACTTCCACTGTATTCCATGTGTCATCTTATGCTAGTTCCTTTCCATGTGTAGTCCACTTTATGTAATGTTGCCACCAACCATTACAGATTACATCTTCTAGAACTATCTTCTTATCCTGGACAAATCCATTGAAACACTTCCTACATGGACATAATATTTTCTCCAAAAATTCTCCACGTATGTATTGTTTCCTATCTTCATGGAAGTCCCAATTCAGGAATGAGATCACTCCACTTTTATACTTAGGGTAATCCAAGACTTGTTCATGATAACCTAAAATTTTATTGCAAATAACCTGTAAGTTAGGAGCGAATAGTCGAAAGGTATTTGTATTTTAAAGAAGATTTTCACTTGATAGTCCATCCTCGAATATTTGATCACAAGGTTACTTCTTATATGCAACTAGTGTGCGGAGGAATTTCGGCAGCACCTCCTCACACTTCTCCAGTATACCCCCCAAGATTAACATTAATTATGTTCCCAATAGCTCCTACTAAAGGCACTTTAAGAACGAAGCTAAGATTAGTTGGTATACCAGAGAAAAGTGAGAAAATACATCTGAAATTTCTGAGCACACTAGTTCCATGTAACAAGTAATCCTAAGTTTTGTTCAAATCTTCAAGGACCCCCCTTAGTTTAGAACTTCTCTGAACTAAGGACGACGATACTTATGACATGTTAGAAAGATAACATATCGTACATGTAAGTGAAGTATACTTACACTCTGTATTATCCGTTTAATGTGATCATAAGTCTCAATAGGCTAGTATTTTGACACAATTATATCCCTCTCACAACCTGTTACCTAGGGGTTAGAATTCCTATTGATTGTCATGAAATGCTTTTAAATTTGTACAAGTGTGAGTGGTATTAAGAGTTGACAATAAAAAATTTAATTTTTGAATTAAATTGTGAGATGTAAATCTTATGCACAAAAACCCTAAACCCTAATCATTAAACCCTGACCTTAAAATCTAAAAGCCAACGCCAAACGAAACCCGAAACCTTAAATCGAAAACATAAATCAAAAGTCAGAATCCTAAAAAACCTAAATCAAAAACCCTAACTCCAAAACCTAAGCCCAAATTTAAATTGAATTCAAGTTTTAAATTAAATTTTTGAAACTAAACTTCATAAAAAATGAACCCTCAACCAAACCCTTAAACCTAAACACTAAACTCTAAATTTTAAACCCAAACCCTAAACACTAAACCTTGAATTTAAAACGCAAACCATAAGTGCTAAACCCTAAATTTAAAACCTAAACTCAAAATTTAAAACTCTAAACTCTAAACTCAAAAACCTAAATCCAAAGCCCTAAACAATACACACAAAACTCTAAATCTAAAACCCTAAATGCAACACCGTAAATCCAAAACCCTAAACCCAACACCCAAAATGCAAAAACCTAAACTCTAAACCCTAAATCTTATCCGTCTGCTAAGGCCTAGCATCGACCCTACCATTATGGCGCCTACGCACGTGACCAACCACCCAGGATGCTCTGTGAATTCGCATCGAATCCAGCAGCAATCAGTCTGCGACCCCACATTTAACACAATAAAAATTAGATGACAAAATTAAAAATGTGGGCACACCCTACGTTTATATCAAACAACACACAATTTAATTTGTAAACAAAACATGTGGGAACACCCCACAATTAACATTTGTCATCTGCATGCCATTGATAAAATTAAACAAAATTAACATTTCTAGCAAGTTAATAACTGTAATCAATTACATGTAAATTTAACAAAATTCATTTCAAAAGAAAATTTTAATTTAAAAAAAATGTACATGCAATTTTTTCATTTACAAAATTAAATTCGAAAGTTAAATTAATTCACATAAAAAATTTCATTCAATTTATTTAACATTAAATTAACAAAAAGATTGAAAAACATAACACAATTGTTTGGAGGAGGGATGGTCTGCACAGCGACGTGGGGAGGGGGAGGGGCTACGGGCAGGGTGCATGGCGACGCGGGGGGGTGGGTCTATGCGGTGCCACAGGGAGGGGGGAGTGGCTGCGGGTAGGGAGCGCAGCGAGGGGGGAGGGGCTGCACGGCGGTGTGGGAAGGGGGATGGTGTGGTGTAGGGAGGAGGTTGGGGTAGAGAGGCAGGGAGGGGGCGGTGCGACGCATCATCGTCGAAGGCAAGAGTTGTGGGGAGAGGGTGAACCTTTTCTCTCTCGCGAGGTCAATGACGAAGCAACACGATGGTCATGCGGACGGTGGCACCTTGCTGGAGGTCAATCGAGGTCGCAGAAGAGCAGAGGAGTGGGAGGTCACGAATGAGAAGGTGCGGAGGAGCAGAGGAGAGTTCACGATCGGAGAAGAAATAAGGGAGAGGAGGGGAGGGTTGATTGGATTTCTAAAAATATGTTGACATTTAGCGACGTTTCTTTTTGAAACATTCTCCAAAACCCTAATTTTTCCATCAAGCAGGCAAAAAGCCCACCCTTCTCAATTATCATTTAGCAACGTTTTTGATAAAAACCATCCCTAAAACCCTTGGTTTTTCACCCTCCTCAATTATCCTTTAGCGACGATGACAAAATAACCGTCCCAAAATATTACCACCCACCAACCTAGGTTGGTGGGGAAGGCAAAAGGGCTTTTGGCAATAGTTATTTCAAAAAGGATCATTGGCGACAGTTGTAAAATGGTCGCTAAAAAATCGTCACAAAACGTGCATTTTCTAGTAGTGGGACCCAACTCATCTATTGGAAAAAAATAAAATTCTTTATTCAGATGAAAAATGAAATCTTATTACATAACTTGGATGGCTTGCCAAAGGCAAACAAAATCCAGTAGCTGGCTACTCAAGAATCATTAGCATTTTATGGTTGATAAGAAATTTTTGGACGGGAAAATCACACCCCTTCATTGACCCCTACCGATATTATAAGTAAGGATGGTTAGGCAGTAGACACTCTGTACTGCACGATAAAATCATTGAGCACTTTGTAAGGTCTTGTCCCCTATTCGGGTAACTTATCAACCATTTGGTGCCATTACTAGTGGTCCACCTATGTCTTCACTTGGAGTCTGCTTAAGTTCTTTATCAAGATCCACTTGAAAACACAATCAATGTTCACTTGGTATTTGCTTAGTATTCTACCAGAGACATAAGTACGCTGCAGAACATGGCTTAAGCATCCCGTTCAACCCTTTTATAGCTTATATTTTGTCTTTTATAATTTACCACCATCCAAGCTAGGTCTTAATTATTGACCAATGCTGAATGTCGTTACAACCATTTGTTTCTATTTAAGAATTGCTCCTCATGTGAATGTGTTCTACCAGTTGTATGACCTTATCCCGTAAAAGGTGAGCAAGGCAAATCTATGTACTAACCAACACATATGTATTTGTTGTGTTGAATTTTATAACTTGAAATCAAAATATGAGCCCAAATCTTAACTAAGTATGTCAAGGTGAACTCATCGATGCTTGTTGGACACGAATAGGGTCAACATAACTTGAAAATGAGGACATGCGAGTTTTGATCAAACCTGGTCAACCATCAGAAACAATTTCTCAAAATGTGTCATATATGGTATTGTTGGATTCCTTCAAGCGCAATCTTTTCAATGAGATCAATTTTGTGAAAACCTAAGTTGTGTAGCAAAAGTTACATATGAAACATGTTAAACGGGGACATAGACGCACATGAATCAAATTAAGGATTTTTTTGTCAAATTTATGGAAACCAAAACCCTAATCCTGATTTAGAATTCTATAAAAGGGTTTAATGAGGTCCTTTGGTCGTCACTAGGTCTTCTAAGTTGCACATATCTTAAGGAGAGGAAGAGAGAAGATGAAAGGAGAAAGGAAGAGAGAAGAGAGAGAAAGGGCGACGATGATGAATATGTTTTGGCAACATAAAATCAGGGTTAGGAGAAACCCGACATCGTAGTTCGCAAAACACGTTATCAAATATAATTTTTAACCAAAACTCCAAAGGAGTCTCGGGTTGAACACAGGGAGGCGACGTTTACTTTCTTTGAAATCCACTGTTCGTGTTGTTTCTTTTTGGTGTTTTAGGTTTTTGTAATTTTTTTGGGTGTTTTTGTAAAGAAAAGGCAAGCAAGATAACTCACAAAGGAGATGGAAACAAATCTGACATAACATGCAAATGTTTATTACAATATGCTAAGAAATACACAGGAGATAGGGGTGAGAAGAAATCTCCCAAATTGGTTGTTTGGCGAGACGACGGTGCTTGGCGATAGCTTAGACGAAGAAGGTGAGGTGCTGGACGACGGAGGTGAGATGTAGGAGGGTGTCGGGTAGAGTAATGCTTCACCAAGGCCTCGGAATGGGGATGAAGAGCTGGAGGTGATCTTCTACCAAAATGGAGGTGGGAGGACAACTCCAAGTCTTCTTATGAAGGTGGTGAGATGGAGGACGAATATTTGATGGGTATAGGAGCATAACACTAATAAGAGGCCTTTGGAGCTTGGGTATAAGCTCTAAGGGAGCTTTGGTAGGCTACTAGAGCTTAGGAGTAGGTGGGAGTAGAGTAGGTAGAGATGCTAGGTGAGGGAGGTGTGTAGGTCTTTATATAGTGGATGGGAAGGGGCTAAAAATGCACATAGGGTAATTAGCGACCTGTAAGACGTTGTTGTAGGTCCAGCTCAAGTGTCGCTAGTGCCACCTCATGTCTACCCATGCGCAAGCTGTGCTATCCCTCCATCACGTGCGTAGATTGCTCTAAGGCCCTACTAGTACGTGCTGGTGCGCTGGCGTCCATGCATTTGTGAATTGGGGGGGCTCAGGGGGTCTCAAACCTATGCCCCTCCCTTGGTGGCCGGGTCCCTAACCAATACGCCCCGCCGTCCAAATGGTTGAGAAGGCATCTAAGGGTGCACGATGGAAGAGGGCTCTCTGTCGTTGGATTTGCATCCAACGATTGAGATTGCTTGTTGGATATCCTTTGGAGGGACGTCGGGCGGCCTTGGGTGCTCCACATAGTGCCACGTGGCACCATCTGGACCGTCCACCTTTTGTTGCTTGTAGAGGGTGCCACGGTACTTGGATCGAAGTGATTTCCGCGCTGTCAAACTGCGATCGTCGCTCCAGATCCATCCGTACGAACAGATTCTTCATCCAAATCTCGTAAAGATATCGGAATTACTATACAATATACACAAATTATCCTAAATGTAATGTAATGCATGTTATGCACTATTTATACTTATGGAATGCAATGCTAGGCTTAGGAACTATCATAAATAAGCATTTTATCATGAATTTATGCGTGTTTATCAGTCGACAAGTGAGGTATGCACGGAAAATGCACATGAGGGTGTGAAGCAACAGGCAGGAGCATAGGTGCAGGATAGAGATGTGCTACTTGCGCACGTAGAGAGTAGTAGGTAGACGGTAGTGAGGAAGCGTGGCGAATAGGGTCGTAAGCAAACTTATGCGTGCTAGAGGCGGCCTTCTATGTGTGGGGTGTGAACGGGTGGTACACATCACAATCCATAGGCACATGTGGGCAAAAATCTAGGCATGACACATGTTGCGGTGTGTGGGGGCAATGCAAGTTGACCAATTCATGTGAATCAATTCAGGTTAGTTCATTTCAGGACCCTCTCATCTTCTTGTCACTAAGTTGAGGCCTTTCAAACCTCAAATTTTGGAAAATAAGGTACTGTTGGAATCTTCTTTTGATGAACTACACTCTAGTACCTTCTAAAAGTACTTTTGAACATTGTTTGTCATGCAAAAATCTAAAATAGTTTCTTGATGGTTTATTGAAATTGTGCTATGTCTTCTTGGCCCAAGGACGTGATCCTGGAGTGTGCATGAGATTTAAGTCTCCATAGCTATTGACCTGATCTTTTGGAATCTCTATAACCCATTGGCAACCCTAAGTAGAATAGCCATCCTTCCTTTTATGGTTTGATGGTTAAATTGGATAAATCATGTCTAGTCAGATATCTTGTTAGATTGCACATACATTTTCCTCTTACTAAGTATAGGAGTCCTGCCTTGAGTTGTTTGTACATATTTGGGTACTTGAATATTGAACAATTGATTATGACTGTTTGATAATAAACATCATCTGACAACTTAGTTATGCATGATTGATTAAAGTCAATGAATATGAATCCATTGCTTAAGAGATGCTAATACTTGATTAGTATACTGAATTGAATAAACTTCACTATGAAACAATTGGTTTCATGACATTTATTAATATTCATAAATATCATGAAATTATGAAGAGGTTTGAAATAATGAAATAATTAAGAATATCTCTTACAGATTGTGAAATAGTGAATGAGATGGAAATGATGAATGGACATACTAATGTTACACATTGAAAATTTTTGAAACAATCAACCAACTTAGTCTTGTACTTGGTAACAATGACATAGCTGGTTATACCATATTTAAAGGTAGAAACTATTTTAGGGAGTGGGCTAGCCTTCTCGCAACTCTTTGGTTAGGCTATTTGGCCAACAAGGTAGTTAGGTGAAAATGGGTACATATTACTTACTGTAAGAGGCTTGTTATTCTTTTCTTCCGTACCCTGTAGTGGAGACGACTAACCGTGTGTCAGTGTGGGGTAGCTCTCCACATGTGTATCATATGAGCTTGTAGTCACCACTTTACTTAAGTTAGGATCCCAGGGTGGTTAACCAAGTAGTAGGGTAGGTGCAGTTCATTCTCCTGACCAAGTGAATGTCTCATATTGACCTTGCTATTTAGGATATCTCAATGATATCTCCTCGTGCCTTCCAAGGAAGTTGATCGTGGGTTGATGACAACCAAAACAGTCAGAAGGCATGGATAATCTAGAATTAAAATTATCAAATGAAAATCTAAAGAATGACAAGGACAGTACCCATTCTTTTTGCCTCTTGTAGTCTTCTTTAGATTTATTTACATTTGCTTTTCTTGTGACTCTACTCATCTTTCACCGACTTTTTCGTTTGGACTCCATACACAGGTTTTAGTAAGCAATAGCTGGGTGTCATGATTGCAAGAGGTGATGGTGTCGACTCCAATTTGATACCCTAGTTGGTCTGTAGAACCATTCTTTAGCTACTTTAGCTAGTTTCCTGCTAGTATTTTCCTTCAGTATTTCTTTTAGTACGATTTCCTCTAGTTTTGTACTCTATTTTATGATGGCTACGAATGATTATTGATTGTTTATGTGACATTTAATTCATTTTAGCTTATTTTCTCTTTACATGTTTATATAAATGTGATGTGGAGTGTTGTGCATGTATGATCGTTTTATGTTTGTATGTTGAACGACCGAGGCCTTGGGAGATTTGGGGAATCAGCTCAAATCTCTACTAGGGTAGGGGGTTCGGGTTGAAACATTGAAGAAGGGTAGAAAATCACTAGAAGAGGGGTAAATGGTTTTCCTTCTTTAGATTCAACTTTATAAAATTAATGAGTTAACTTATCTAGATTGTACCATTAAAGTATCTCCCAATATCAATATCCATAAATATCTAATATTAAATAAGCAAGCCACAAATGACAAATATTTAGAGGTGGTTCCACCATCCATAGTCAGTCCACTACCTAAGGCTCCTATCTCATGATTCATGTGTGACTTTCAATCAAAAAATTCACTACGAGAACTAGGTTACTTAAAAGTTTGATCCAAACCGCTACAACAATTGGTTATCCAACTAATTGAATCAAGCTTATTGATGGACAGTTCAACCCAAGTATAGTTAACAAACTAATATATTAATCACTTACCAACCAATAAAGTAGAGACCACGCATCACTATCTTGCCACAGATTCCTCCAGAATCTTCTATTCAAAGCACAAGAACCTCTTCTATTGTCACTTCTAGAGTGTCTCCTCTTCTGGAATCAATTTTTTAGGATCTCACTTTTCAAAATTACTTCCAAAAATTCCTCCCGAATTTCTTTATAACCTCTCTCTTGAATTCCAGAATTTCTATGATAATTTCATTACTAGAGAACATTAGAGAGCATAAAAGGGAGTGGCAGAACTTCATTATAGAGCACTTATGTCACTTGTGCTGTGTGTTGAAATGCTTTGAATCCTCCTCTATTTAATGGTATTCCTCACCTCTCAAACAAACTAAAGGTTGCCCTCGTAACATCTAAATATCATGGGTAAATAAATCTTTCTCTAATACCTAACATATGCATGAAATGGTCTTAATTGAGTGAATTTTTCCAAATCAATTTCAAATTACACACATCTTCCCCAATAACTACAAAAATTAATTGTGTCTAATTGGTTGAAAACTTCTTGATTGGTTGGATTGGCCAATTTTGTATAAAATGTCTAGTTCTCCAAATTTCTGTGATTATTAGTTTCCTAATTAGCTATTTTGACCTTAAATCATTCCAAATTCAAAAATAATTCAGATATTTCACTTCTCAAATGCTTGGTTCACTCCTAGGTGGTTTGGTTCAATCCTCGTTAGTTAATGTTTGTGCGAAATCGTCATTGTTTAAGATATACGTTGTTGTATAAGACAAAATTGGTCAAAATATTTAAATTTATAAAACTCATATTCAAAAAAGAGTCTGCAATCATTCACAAAGAGCAATTATGCAATTCAATTCACCAATCATAATTTAACAAGAAATATATGCAATTGAAATAAAAAATACTCAGAATGATATTTCATTGAAGAATGGAGTATCAGTGTAAAAAGATTTGGTTAAAATTGTGATTTGAATCACCAAATTAACCCTCAATATTAAGCTCTTAATCTACTTAAATATTTCAATAGTAAACCACAATCAATAATCCACATCAATGAAGTTATTCAAATATTTCAACAGTAATCAGCAGACTGCCTTAGACATCAACCAAATGCTTCAGATGCCTTATTAGAAGAAGCTCAAGGGCCTCTCAAGAGCCTCAGAAGAACACAGTAGCAGCAACGTACAGAGGCTCAAGGGCCTCACACAAAGGCCGTAGAGGCTAAGAGTTGAGAGAGGGGAGGGCTCAAATCCCAAGGAAGCACAACCCACCCCCTCTCTCTCAAATTCTCTTTCTCTTTCTTCCTAGCTCAAAATGGACCAGACCCGGGTAGCGGGTAAACGGATCCACCACCCAGACCTGCGAGGTGTGAGCATGGGCGAGGGCGTGGATAGGTGCATGTGAAGCACGTCCGCAGGGGCGTGTGAGGGTAGGGACCTGACCCCAGTGATACGAAGGTGAATAGCATATGGGACTTTTTTTCTTTTGTATGTTGCGGAGAGCCCCTTACTCTAAGATGTGGGACTATCCCACAGAGTCTTCTTCAAGTGCGAGCAGCAAGAGGTGAAGCCTCCAATTGAGGTCAAAGGAGTGCCTGGTTGCTTCAATTGACGACCTAGGAAGCTTCCTAGAGCTGGGCCGCACAACCTGGGATCATCCACGAGGAAGAACTTGGCTTGAAGATGTCGGACAAAGCTGGAGAAGGTGGTGGCGGTGACGGAGCTCCGGCAGCAACATGAAATGCAGAACATAGGCTCAACGCCCGAATCAGTATGCTCAGGAGGATCGCTGTAGCATGGTGAGTGTAGTGGTGGTCGTGGCATGTTGTGAAGGTGGGTGTGGTGGCCTGGTGGAGTCAAGGAGGTGGTGTGGAGGAGGTCGAGTTCGGTGGAGGTGTCGAGTGGGCAATCCCCTTAATTTCTTGAGGAGTTTTGGTAGGGATGGGATAGTGAAGGTTTTGGGACCGGTGGCGTGGAGTTTGGTGTTGTGTGGCGCAGATGCGAGCTCATTAGAGCTTGTACCAGACGTAGGGAAGACGAAGGTCGTGCGGGCGATGGTGTGGGTGAAACCTAAGATCTAAGGGGCTGGAGAGGATCAAGAGGACGAGAGGAAGAGAAAAGGGAGATTTAGAGAGGGAGAGAGTGAGCGTAAGCAGCCAACTATGATGGGTTGGTAGCGGAGAAGGTGAAGGCGGCGAGGACACGGCAATGGGGAAGGAGAGGTGGAGAGCGGCTGCTCTTTCGCTGGCAACGATTGCGAGGAAGAGGGGAGAAGGTTGAGCCGATCAATTTGACTGTTGGCCGACTCGACGAAGAGGATGGAGAGGCTCACCGGAGACGAAGGTGCAGATGGCTGGAGAAGAGGAAGAGAGGGTTTTCCGACTCTAAACTTCGCTAAGGAGCACGATTTCATGCGGGGGCTCCTTTTAAAGGCCTTAGGGGGGAGTCCAAACAGGGTATGAAGCTTGGCGAGCTAGAAAACTCAAGGAAGAAGATCCCTGAGATTGCGAGTGTTCACATGGGCTTCTTAATGCAAATCAAGGTCCAATCTGTGGTTCAAATGATAGAGGATCTCTCAAAGATTCTCCCTTCCAATTTTGGGAGGATTTGATTGAGAATCGAGTAAGAAAACCTTAGTTGAATGTCGGCAGAAGAAATCCATTCACACTGATGGCAGTAGGGACCATTTTCAAGAAAATGACAAGAAGTTAGGGGTTAAATGTAAATATTTCGAAGTTAGGGTTTTAATTGAGAGGAATAGAGTTTAAATGTACTAAAATACAAACTAGGTCAAAATGGATTTTAATTGGGCCCAAATTTTGGTAAAAATCTAATTTGAATCCAAGGAATCTGATGGTGAAGTCAGATTTCAATTTTGACCAAGTTTGACTGGGCAATTTGTGCAGAAACTCAAATTATGGCAGAAATCTAACTATAACTCTGTTTAAGGTCAAAATAGGTTCAAATGGTTAAATTAAGGATACCAAACCTCAAGGAATATTTTTATATGAATTTTAGAAAATTTAAATGAATTTTATCCTGACGAAAACCTCTTAATTCAAGTGGGTCTGAAATTAGAATTTTGGATGCTGTATTAGTTTTCAAAATGCATGAAATCCCATTTCTATTTGCATGGACCTACTTATTAGTCTTTAATGCTCATTTGACCTTCATTTTACCCCTGACAAACCCCTTGGTTATTCTATGTACATGATATGCTATTGAAATTACAGAATTAACCCTAGCTTCCAATTCTCTTTTCAAAATAGATTGAAGTGGAGTTATAACCTTCGGATGGTTATGTAGGAGCATTAACTTTCAATCCTAACTAAAAGTAACCAGTTAGAGCCTCTGATGGTGTTTCCATCTGTTAACTCAAACTAATTTGGTATTTTAACTTATTTAATGTTCTACTAAAATAAATATTCAATTACTTAATTAGACTTGCCCTTATTAAGATATTCAACAACAATTGCATCATTTATCTTATGATCTTTAATTCTTTGTGTGATGTAAATAACTCGTCAATCTACATCCTTCATCATATTTAATTGTGCTTGTAAATTTTCCCATAAAGGGTTCATCCATAAAAGCTTTGCTAACAACCTATTAAGGAAGACACTTTGTCTTCGTTGTAAAGCTTCACCTTCCTTTATTCTTAGCAATCTAAGGCTATTAATGAGTCTAGGAAGTGAACCTAAATTAAATTCAACCATGTTAGGCTACTCTTGAGTACAATGAGCTGCTACCTTAAGATTTGTCTTTGGTTGATTCTTGATCTTGGTTTTGAGAAGTTCTTTGGATTTGGGTCATAATCATGCACATGGTTAAATAGTGTTAATCACAAGCTACATGGTTCAATAGTGCAAACTTAAGAGGACAAGTGCCATACTCTTACCTACACATATGTGATATATTGTATATCTTGCGAGGGTTAATGCTTTAACAATTCAATAGCCATCACATATCACTAAATTTATATGAGGATTGCGTGGTGATTTTAAATAGGCTTTGGACTAAATTGATAAAGTAGAAGTTATTCTCTATTAAAGGATAGTCAAACAATATTTACGGTAGTTTGTTAATGAGAATCCCTTAATTGGGATATCGAGAACTAATTGAATTAAGAGAATTTAATCAACTTTCATAAAAAAGAAAATTTAATTTTTAATCAAGAGTTGTCCTAAACATATATGGATGGGCTGTTGGGTTTCCTATAAGATATTCCTACAACAAAACATAGTAACTAGCCTTGTGATAGAGGATAGAAACTTAATTATGTGATTAAGCCAGTTGAAATTAGTAACTAATTAATTGTTCTTTTTGATGCATTATGGAGATTTAGTAAAATATTAAATAAAGATTCTAATCCTAATTGAAACTCATACTTCCAAGCTCTTTAAATTAAAGTGCATGCCTCTTAAGGAGCCTAATGGTTTTAATTGTTTCCCTTTCTCTCCTAAAGAGGCCATCCCCATCTATCCTCCCCTCTCTCTCGCTGCCCCCCTTGCATGTATGCATGCCCCAGTGAGGAATTTTGGTTGTCATTCCACTATAATCATGAAGAAGGATTTTCCGATTTTCCAATAACAGGAAATGCTTCTTTTATGATTTTGGAGCATTTTTATAAGTACAGCCAGAGGACTTACATCTTTCGTTGATAATGTCAAATAAATGTGCGATCAACCTTAGTTACGACATGTTACATTAAACACACGGTAACCACTCAGCGATGGTATGAAATAGTTTTCCTCCATGCATGTTTGATTCAACTGACTTTTGAATCATTATTTTTAAGTTTTTGGAAAATTTTAAATGATCACTACGCTTGCATAATGTGCCACATTATTTTGCTGTGTGAGGTTTCATCTCCTTTCAAGACACACTACTGTCCATTTTTTTCTGGAAAGCAGCCCTCGAAGGAGACAACTTATAGTTGGTGGTTGTGGATTTATTCTTGGAGGTGGCCCTCGTCTGATGGATCAACAACCACAAGAAGATCGCAGTTGGCAAGGTATTGATGGCAACCATATGGATGTCTATAGGAAACATAATAACACAATTGAAGGCAACGAAGAAGGCGCCTACAAATAATCATAGAGGATACAAGAGAAATGCTTTTACCTCTTGTTAGTACGCCGATGGTACTCTAAAATTGTATGGCCATGTGTACATATATTGCATTCACGGCAACTACCTGATCAATGTTTGAGTTAAATTAGCTCTGTGAATTTAAAAAACCAAAAAAAGATAAAGTAGCTATGAAAACGATGACGTCGCAATGGATCTAACATCCTGGCAAAAGATTCGCGCGGTAATGACCACCATGGATACGACAAGCGAAGATAATTACCGACTTTGGTCATGTAACCTTTCTCCAAGGTTCCATATGCCATATTTACAAATGACGTAATCATAGACACGTAGCCCAATTACACTTTTTTTTCTCATGTAATAATACAAACGAAGTGCTCTCCACCGGACGAGGCATTACAAAAGTGTAAATTTATAAGCTCTTCTTATTGCATAATTAGGAATCCCAATCCCCCCTGCTAACCCATCAAACAATTCATAAGATCTAATTTACTTAGAAGTTTAATCTCTTAGAAAGGGAGGTTAATGTCTGTTTAATTAACTACTTAACCTCTCATTTGATAACTTAAATTTGATTATTTTAACATGGATTTATCTAACATTAATTTCAACTAATATTAGTCAAATACACGTTAAAATCGTACATCACTCACGTCTCTGATAGCACTTATATTTCATATTTCTAATACCACTATCAAATGAACACCGCAAGTATTAACGTTACAACTTTATGTAACATTAATTTAAGTAAATAAAAATTAACGTTAAATATCACTATACAAATAAATATAATTTAAGATTAATAATAATTTTACATTTCTTAAAATAAATTTTCTAATCTCAAGTAAACTAACCCTAATCAAATATAACATATTTTTTTGACCAACCTGTAGATGATGCATGGCACTACAAAAATATAGGTAGCCTTCGCTTGCCTTCGGCACTTCATTTCGTTATGCGATACATATAACACCCACCTTGATATCCTTCGCCCATCAGAGGAAATTATTGATCTAGGCTACCAAGCCAACGATATCCTTAAATAGCACCATCACTTGCCCTCACCTAATTAACCCTTCCAACGTTGTGTTCGGTCTTAATTTTGAAAGAACAACCCAATCTCAACCCTTGTTCCTCGCTTATTGATATGTTAATTGAGCATGCATGGTTAGCCTAATGCGGTACTTAATTTGAGAGAAAAGTTAGGCATATGTCAAGGAAATATAACCTTTTAATTGGTTAACGAAAGCTAGTTTATATATATGTGCATCATATCAGAAGTGATTTGAAGAATGTTTATATATATGTAGTATGAATCTTAAGATATATAAGGGAATCGCAATGATGCTGATTATCAAGATGAAGATATTTTTCAGATTAACCATTCTCTTTATTTGAAACTTTCTTGCACTAATAAAGTTAGAAACCGATGGTTGTAATGAATACATATTGGTAAAATAAGCAAAAATTGCATGTGCGCTCTGTCCCATATTTAAACGAGGAGAGGGATCAGATTTCCTATTTCATTGGAATAAATTTACGCACATGGAACTGGAATGGATGTGAACAAATCCCGCAGGTCATAAGCCACTTTGCCTTCAGTGGTGTAATCCAATTATTGAAAATTGATATATGTCGAAATATTTTATAATCCAAGGAAGTCGGTTATAATTGCATTGGAAGGAGAACAATGTCGAGAAATTTTGTCTTTTGATTTGGTGATTAACAAAGGAATTTCCAGTAAAACTGAAAGAGACACATAAATATTACTACTGCTGAGAACCTAATCCTTGGAGGCTACACAGTAGCGCTGAGCAATAAAGCCGTATAGTGGCCTGAAGCCAGTGGGGAATGGTGCTACCTAAGTTGTGGGGGGTAAAAACAGAGAATATTCATAATCCAGTTCAGTTCTTAGGACACAGTAAGTTGGATATCAAACGAAGACAGATTACACTGTGAATGATGAGTTAATGAAGATTTTGAGGGTTAGTTTACCTGAGAGGTTAGGAAAACGGTATTAAGAAATGTGAAATTAATGTTAACCTATAATTCTGTTTATTTGCAGAGTAGTGCTAATAGTAGTTTGTGTTTATTTGAATTGGTGTTAAGTTGTGATGTTAACCCTCGTGATGTTTACTTGGTGGTGATGTTAGGCATTAAAACATGAGGGGTGTCAGAAGTACGAGCGGTGTACAATTTTAACACAGATGTAGCTAGCACCAGTTGAAACTGATGTTAGACAAACTCATGTTTAAGTGACTAAACTCGGATTAGCAAATGAAATGTTAAGTAGTCAAGTAAATAGACGTTAACCCCTCTATCGATTTGTTAATCCCCTAAGTAAAGTAGGCTTAAGAAAACAAAAAGTTAGGCAAATGTCATAGCAGGAACTAGTAGGTAACAACGTGCAGGTAGTAGAGAAATTAAGGGATGAGAGGAATATTTACGGAGGAATTAAGGGCTTTCAAGGAGGTTGAATTATTACATGCAGGGCTTGTTTATATCCCGATGCCCAAAGGCAGACGTAAGTTGGATTGCAGAATCACATCAAAATTGGTATCTCTGTCCATTAGCCAAAAAAAAAGTTAATTTGCAAAAAATCTGTCTTGATCGACCCAATGTGTCCATTAGCTAATATGTGCTCACTTCGATTCTCTACATATGAATTTACCTGCAACTAATTTGAGCGAGGCATGTGCCTATTTTCTCGAAGGCAATGTATCTACTTCGAGCAAAAATCAGAATTTCATTGAGAATGAATGTGACAGGATGTCACTACTACTGTTTTGCATGCTCAACACATTTAAATTAGATGACAATGAGAGAGAATGAAAAATCACAAGCAAAGCCAAGGGAAATTTATGGCTCCATCAACTAATCCCGTGGGCAGTGTCCCCTGCAGCTACGTGATCATTAGACACAGGGAAACACAAGGATCCACTTAGCTGTATGAAACCCCTATACTTCGGTTCTGCATGTGCGATTCTTTTTAATGGGTTGGTTGGAAACAAAGCCTGGAAGAGGTTTGTGGATCTTACACGAGGCACATAGACCTCCCAACACAGACGCACATGAATGCATGTATAGACAACCATGTTAATACTATTGTTTGTTATGCTTTCTACTTTATCCGTCTTTTCCATTTAACTTTTGTTCTACGTGGTATTAATTAGCCGAAAATGTAATCTCCTGTAACAAACAAAAGAGAAAAACTCCGTGTAACAATTTGTTTGACCCTATCTCCTGTAACGAGTCATGTAAAATCGTATCCGAGATCCTCGGAACAAATCTATAACGACATGGCGTTCTTAGCTTTATAAATAAATCAAGTGACCACGGTCTTTGGTGAGTCGAAAATCACATTTAACATAGTATTAGAGCTTTTCGACCTCACCCTACCTCTCGTTTTGCTGCTGCCTCTGCTTGTGTCATCTCTCGTTGCCCACGCTTGAGCTTCTACTCGCGTGGAAGAGACTGAACCAACGTCGTTAATTAATACGAATGAGGGCTTTTCATCACAATGTTGTCACATGGATGTTCATCGGTTTATGTTTGTTTTGGGTCAACTGCATATCACACACATAAACATCTGGTGATATATATCACATTAATTAGCTTCACTTTTATAGATGTTAACGTACACTTGGATGTCAATTTGGATCTTAAACATTGGATTCTTTTTTTAGAATTATTTTATAGTTTATAGAATGTAGCTTCATAATCTAAGTAAAATTAGTCACAAATGATAGAAAATTTTTAGCTCATCATCGTGAAAAGTTCTACATCTTGATTTAGAGAGGTTCCTTACTAGCGACATTGAAATTATTTAACTACCATGTTCACATAGACCATCACCGTAAATAAACTGTTGAAAAATATCCAGGTACCTCGTAGAGCCATCTATATCATGGTCATTATTCTAAAATTAAACCCAACTCCAAGACACAGCCTTCAAAGGATAATCCAACTCAAAAGCTAAATGTGTCGGTACAAGGATAATCCGGTTCTTGAACTTCCTCCTGGTATTGAAGTTGTCAACCAACCAGTGAAGCCTGTTAATAAGGTGTTAAAGAGTTCTTTTTTCCTATAAGATTTTTGACAAGTTGTTGTATGTGATAGTTGATTTTTAGTAGCACCTGTCGTTAGTACCGAAAATAGCATTTATCTTTCTGACAAATTTTAACTTTCGATTTTGCAATCAGCCAATCTACGCAAGAATTACTCTCCTGCAGCTAAAGTTCCTTCCTTTGCCTTCAAGGAAATCCAGGAATTATATATCGTGCCAAACCTGTTAATGCCAAAGAAACGGGTAGAAACTGGTTTAATCCAGATAAATTGAATGCAAAGAACATGTCCAACATCGTAGGCAATTTTGGATAAATAACTTACTGATACAAAGAAACATCGGTGATTTACATGTTGATGGCATAATGACATAATACCTAAATATATTTAATCAAAAAGTAGCTTATTTATTCGAGAGGAGGTAAACCCTCTAAGAAGTCATACAATGTTTACTATTTAAAGATATTGACATCTAAAGTTGGATGTAAGGTTCATGTTCACTTTCGATTTTGTGATTGCTCTAGGAAGTATATCGTTGTTTCTTATTGAAATGATCATAATCATGAGTTTTGCGATTCAACTATGATGAAGTATCTTCGATCCAAGAAGAAAATACCATTATGAAGGAAATATCGGATGGTGTTAAATGATCAAGCAGGTATTAATTTGTCAAAATCAGTTACTTCCTTTGCTATTAAGGATAATTGATTTGAGAACTTGACATTTACCACCCAAGATGCAAGGAATGTAATATGTCAAACAAGGAATTTGAAGCTTGGTGTAGGTGATGCAGAAGCTGTTCAAAGTTATTTCCTTATGATGCAATTAAAGAACAACTTCTTTTATTCTATAGATTTTGATGATGATAGTTGCATTCGTAACATTTTTTTGTCTGATTTTAGTAGTCAGTTGGCCTATAAGTTTTTTGGTAATATAGTCTCATTAGACACAACATACTTAACTAATCGATATGACATGTCTTTTACTCCTTTCATTGGAGTAAATAATCATGGTCACACATTTTATTTGATTATGCTTTATAAGGAGATGAGACATAAGGAAATTTTACATGCTTACTTCAGACATTTTTGTCTTGCATGTGTGGTATATATCCCAAAGGTATTATTACAGATCAATGTCAATCTATTATTAATATTGTATCAGCTGTGTTCCATGGTATCCGTCTTCGGCTTTGTATTTGGTATATCAAAGATAAGCTTCCTCAGAAGTTTCCTAGAGATGAACATACTAGGGAAGCTTTTAATCAAGTTGTTCATAATTCAAGATCAAAGGAAGATTTTGAGGAGAAGTGGGCTGCAATGGTTAAAGATAGGCATTTGGAGGGCAATAAATGGCTTCATGATTTATTTGAGATTCGACATATACAAATCCCTTGTCTTTTTAATGACATGTTTTGGGCTGGCATATCTAGCACTCAAAGAAATGAAGGGATCAATGTATTTTTTCATAGATATGTTAAGTTGAAAACTACTTTGAAGCAATTTATGAGACAATATGAGCTTGGTCTTCGAGTGAAACAAGAGAAGAATCGTAAAGCTAATTTTGATTCTCAATTCAAATCTCCTATTTTATATTCTAAGTTTCCTATAGAGGCTTAAGTAAGGGTTACTTATACTATTACAAAGTTTTTACAATTTCAGAAGGAGTTGCAGAACATTATCTATTACAAAAAAACTTTGGCTTTTGAGCATGAAATTTGTGATAATTATTCCATTGTTGTTGAGGAGTTTCATTTACCAAGCCCTTTGCATTTTTTGTCCTATTTGAGAAGTCTTCAACATCAGAATTATGTTCATGTTGTCTGTTTGAGATTGAAGGGATTTTCTACAGGCATTATGATGTGTATGCATCTAAGTAGCCTAAAATGTCTACTTATGTATGTTCTTAGTGTCGCAGAAGTATTATGCATTGTAAATATTATATAACATATATCATTATGTATTTAGGTCAAATTATACAAATTGTATGGTAATTTACTATTTTTGGTGGTCAGGTATAGGATGATATTTAATCGGGGCCTCAGATTGAAGATCCAACAGTACGGATCTAATCAGAGTGATGATTGGAGTTCAATGACTTCAAGATCACTCCGATCGATCTTCTGTAGCATCAGATGCAGTCCGAGAAAGATTTGAGATTAAGGGGTCGGGTGATGTAAAAATATACTTCATATGACAAATCTGACTACACGGATGGGTTCGAATTGACGATCGTAGCCCAACGACGCGAAAATCGATCCAATCTGATATCTGTGGCACGATCTACAATTCAAAGAATGGATGGCCAAGATGGCGCCACGTGGTGCCATCTCAACTGCCCAAACCACCCAAGGATCGCCACTGCGCCTCCTCTCCTCAACCAGCCATTAGATCCGGGCTGTTGCTCTTGATCCAATGGCCATGAGTGCACGCACCTCAGTTGAGAACGCGCCTTAAAGGAAGGCTTGGTGCGTTAGTCTCGCACCCGCTCGCGAAGTCAGAGGCACGGGTTCGAGACCGCACGCGCCTGAAATCAAGAAGAGCGGGGGATAGTCAATTTCGACCGTGCGATGAAGACGTGCGGTGGATGATGCAGAGACATGGCACGCCCAGAGGCCGCGGTTCATGCCTAATTGTACACATAGGCACGCGATCAAGAACGGGTGTAGATGCATCCTAACCTGTCTGATCTCGCGATCGGATGGCTGAGGTCGTCTGAACGTGGGAGAAGTGTTGAAGCAACTGAAGGCGAGGAGGCGAGGACGTGCACACGTGCTACACCCACGTTCAGCCTTTAGTGTCACTAAAGGCTGATGCATTTAATATTCTAAACCTTAAAAGACATTTTTGCCCCCGACCTCTACACCTATAAAAAGGCCCTACGACCCCCACATTCTTCTCATTCCTTAATCTCTCTCCCTCACCTAAGCTCTAAAGAAGCTTGTCCCAAACCCGGGATGCTCATCTAGAGTAAAAATCAAATTTTATCCACTTCTCACCTCATTCGTGAAACACCCATGGTTGTCTTCTCGCCCATGTTCCGGAAGTGAATCCCGCGACGACGACGCCCTACCTCACCCTAGATTCTTTCCAATCCGTCCTCCATCCTCCGTCTTCACTCTCCTTTCAAGTGACGTCCATCCGGCTTGTCCTCTAAGCAATCGTCAAGGAGGATAACTTCTCTCTCCTTTCTTTTTATCGCTTTCTAGATTACATTTCCCACTTTCTAGTTGCAGTTGTAATAAAATTATCTTGATTACAAAAGTTATTTCTCTCTCTCTCTCTATATATATATATCTTTAATTGTAGTGTTTATATTACAAATAGAATAGAATCAATATGATTATCTCGTCTTTAAACAAAAATTACAAAAAAAAATATAATTGCGGATTTCAAATCGACGTAATTTCCCAGTGTTCGACCTGGGACTCCTTTTGAGTTTCAGCAAAAATTATTTGATTTTTTGAATTTTTTCGCAATTACACCATGACGATGAGTTTTCAAAACCCAAATCTTTTTGCGATGAATTTTTGATACAACACATTACATTTTTGTTTTAATGGAATTTTGCATATATGATATTCTGTCTAAATACATTATTGATCGTTGGGGAAAAGACGTGAAGCTTCCCTATGTGAAGCAATTTTGAAGCTATCCACTCTCTTGATGATCCTACGAATAGATATGAGAATATATCCTTGATGGTGAAATTTACTAATGTTAGTGCCACATCCTCTTTCAACCATGATATATGCTTAAAGGCATTTGATGATGCATTCAAGCAATTAGTGTCTTTAACATGGTTTGAAGATCAAGTATAGTTGTTTTTTATGTCTTCTTTTATTACTTTTATGTTTTTTTTGTAAGAATTGTTTTCTAATTTTTTATTTTTTAAGGTGTATCAAATCCTTCAACCATTCATGATCCAAAGCAAACAAGACGTCGTGATAGACCTCGTGAGAAGAGATTAAAGAAAACATGCGAGGTTTCACTTATACAGAGGAAGAAGAAAAAGAACATAAATGGTTGTCCATCTTTATCATTGGGGGCTTTGCATTGTAATTTTAGCTTTGATTATATAGCAGGATACATTAAAAATTTTTCGTTATAATACATTACTTTTTTCTATATGTGTTGTTTTTTAGGATATTTAGCTAATAAAAGATCTAGTACGTGTGATAATACCAATTTATACGTGTATTGCACCTGTGATATTAAGTATTACACCGAGGATTAGAGGTGATTTTGTGTTTGCACACGTGATATTAAATATTGCACCGGGGATATTTAAATTTTGATCCGGTGATCAAAGGCTTTTTGGGTTTGCACTGATGATATTAAGTATTGCACCAGGGATCCCAGATTTTTTAGGTTTGCACCGGTGATATTAAATACTACACTGGAGATATTTGATACTGGGAACCCAGATTTTTTGGGTTTGCACTGGGGATATTTAAATGTGATCCCAGGTTTTTTAGGTTTACTACGGTGATATTAAAGTATTGCACCGGGAATCAGAGGTGATTTTGGAATGTGATCACAGGTTTTTTAGATTTATACCGGTGATATTAAGTATTACACACGGATATTTAAATTTGATTATAATTTTTGTGCAGTTGCTATGTCAAAAAAAAAGGTGAGTTTAAGTACATTTTACACCAGTAATAACACAAATCATATACGAAAAAAATCACAAAAGGAAGACATTATAAAGTAAAAGATTGTTCATATTTACAAAGCGTACATTTTGACAGAAAATATTCTACACAAAGTAGATATAGTTCCCTTAAAGAAAAAGAAATGTAGTTTCTAAAACTTATATTATATCAAGATATGCATTTCTATTCATTAGAATCATTACTATGTAATATGTACGGAACTTGTGGACGTTTTCGTTCCTTGTGATTTCAATTGGATCCAACCCACGAAGCAAGTATTCCATCCATTTTATTATAAAGATGCCACAATCATTGCTCGCCATTCCTTGTTGGAGTGCATCAAATTTGAATTCATCTTGCCACTCTTCTTTGTTAATGACAAATCTGTTGGATAATTGTTCTTTCATCATTTCAAACTAATAGAGACAAAAATATTTTCCTTGAGTTAGTTTCTAAAGAAGCAAAAATATAGATAGAACAAGTTGAAGTAATTGCAATGCGGTGCAATCTTACTTTGCAACATAACAATTGAACAAAATGGTTCTTAAATTAGCAGCGGTGATAAAAAATGATTCTTACCAGTTTGTTGGCATCTCTGTTGATGAGCTCTAGGAAGTATCCAATATAGTTGTCGTATTTTGTCAATCTTTTTTCTTCAAGGTTGACCTACACAAGTGTCCAATGGACAACATCGTCAATGTTTATTGATACAAGTATTTTCGTACAATTACTCAAAGATGGAATGGCTCTATCAAAGTATGCATTTACTTCTTTCATATTATTGAATCTAATATATGCAAAAAAATTTGTATCAAATGTAAAGGTTGTTAAAAATACCCCTTCATTACTTATTTTCTCATTGACTATTTCTACAACTGCATCAATGACCTGCAATTTTGTCACATGTTAGTGTTATAAAATAAAACAAATGTGTGATATATAAGATTTGCTTTATAGCTTACATGACTTTCTGTGAATCCATCTATTTGTAATACTTCTTGCATATATATTCTTTCAACAAAATAATTTCTTTTCCTCCATAAATTTTGGTGTATTTCCTTTCTCATCTTCGTTAGTCTTGAAAGAAATGTTCTTTGCAAGTCATCAATGCATTTGAAGAGAACTTGATCCAAATTTTTTATTCTTCTGAATATTACTCTATTTACTAGAGACCTTCCAACTTTTTTTTGGTCCTCTTTTTTCTGTTTTGAACAAAAAAATAAATTAAGTATTTCTTTTAATTGAAATGCATTGATGCAAAAGATGTTATCACCGATGATAACCTATATTTGCACCGATGATATTTTAGTGAATAGCACCTATGTCACTTATCACCAGTGATAAATATGTTATCACCGGTGATATTTAAGTGAAATAACACCGGTATCACTTATCACCAATGATAAGTGACATATCACCGGTGACAAACAATAATCGCATTAGTGATATAAATAGAACCTCGATTTGCTGTTGCTGCTATTGCACTTCTTCATCTTGCTTCTTCTCGATTGCTTCTGCTGTTGCTGCCTATCTCATTTGCTGCTGCTCCTGTTGCATTACTTCATCTTTCTTCTTTTTCTCATTCATTGTTGTTGTGCCTCTCTCATTTGCTACCACTTCACCATTCGATCATCATTTTGGTGATGCTGCTGCTGTTGATGCTGCTGCTGATGCTTCTCTTGGCCTTCAAGCCCCTCATCCATTTGCTAATGCTGGTGATGCTGCTTCTCTCGGCCATCAAGCTCCTCATGTTATTGAATCCTATATATGCAAAAAAATTTGTGTCAAATGTAAAGGTTGTTGAAAATATCCCTTCATTACTTATTTTTTCATTGACTATTTCTATAACTACATCAATGACTTGTAATTTTGTCACATGTTAATGTTATAAAATAAAACAAATATGTAATATATAAGATTTGCTTTATATCTTACATGGCTTTCTGTGAATCCATCTATTTGTAATACTTCTTGTATATGTATGCTTTCAACAAAATATTTTCTTTTCCTCCACAAATTTTGGTGTTTTTCCTTTCTCATATTCGTTATTCTTGAAAAAAGTGTTCTTTGCAAGTCATCAACGCATTTTAAGAGTGCTTAATCCAAATTTTTTATTCTTCTGAATATTACTCTATTTACTGGAGGCCTTCTGACTTTTTTTTGGTCCTCTTCTTTCTGTTTTGAATAAAAAAATAAATTAAGTATTTCTTTTAATTGAAATGCATTGATGCAAAAGATGTTATCACCGATGATAACCTATATTTGCACCGATGATATTTTAGTGAATAACACCTATGTCACTTATCACCAGTGATAAACATGTTAACACCGGTGTTATTTCACTTAAATATCACCGGTGTTAACATGTTTATCACCGGTGTCACTTACCACCAGTGATAAGTGACATATCATCGGTGACAAACAATAATTGCATTGGTGATATAAATAGAACCTCAATTTTGCTGTTGTTGCACTTCTTCATCTTACTTCTTCTCGATTGCTTCTGCTTCTGCTGCCTCTCTCATTTGTTGTTGCTCCTGTTGCATTACTTCATCTTTCTTCTTTTTCTCATTCATTGCTGTTGTGCCTCTCTCATTTGCTACCACTTCACCATTCGATCATCATTTTGGTGATGCTGCTGCTGATGCTTCTCTTGGCTTTTAAGCCCCTCATCCATTTGCTGATGCTAGTGATGCTGCTCCTGTTGATGCTGGTGATGCTGCTGATGCTACTTCTCTTGGCCATCAAGCTCCTCATCCATTTGCTGTTGCTGCTACTGATTTTGATGCTTCTTCTACTGCTGTTGATGTTGATGCTTCTACTGCTACTCATCCTCTTCTTCCACCATTATTTCTTCTCCCATTGCTCTCTCCACATCTTCATGATGCTGCTGCTATTGCTGAGTTTGTTGGGTTTCAAAACTTTGACTACTTTGTGTTTGACGAAGGAAAGTAGTCAACTTTTCCTTCAACTCTCCTATTTCAAAACAACATTTTCCTAATTTCTTCTCTTCAATATTCTATTCATTTTTTTAATTTTCTTCATTTCCTTACTTTCTTTTTCAAGTTGTTGAGGTAGATCTTTCCAACTTTAACCATTTTTTGTTTCTCTTCCTCTTCTTCTTCTCCTTTCTTTTTCTCTTCTTCTGCTCCTTTCTCCTCTTATTCATGCCTTCTTTTTTTTTTTGGAGTTTCTTCTTTTTCTTCCACCTCCTTTCTCTTCTTTTTGGCTTTTAGGAAATCAACTCCTCCAAATAGGTCATTTCTCAAATCCTTGTCAGTTGCTTCCCTAGTTTTTAGACTCAATGATGTTGCATAACTTGTGAAGGAGAATTTGTGATTGTACTTTTCAACAACTATTACTGCCTTATTATCATTGAGTTCTAAGACGTTAAATATCTCAACTATCCATAGGTGCAGTGCAATGATACAACCTTTGATATATGTTTATTTCTCCTTCTTCTTTTCCCTCAGGTCCTCATGAATGTAATCACACACCAATTCAACCTAATTGTAATTGCTTAGAGAATCTAGATCTTCTATCGTGTTAAACAATGAAGTTGCAATCGCTTAATCTCCATATGGTAGAAGAAATGACGCTAGAGTTAGGAGAACCAATATCTTTGTTTCTTTCACTACTTGGTTTCTCCTTTCTTGAACCCTGGATTTCTTGTGCTTCCTCTTTTCCCTTCCGCCTTTCTCGTTTTCTTCATTATATTCTTGAATCTTCAAAGCTATTTTTCTCACTTTGGGCTTTAGTGATGTGAAATTCTCACTCTAAATTGCAGGTCTATCATTTGCATTTATCTTTGCAACACTTATGAATATTTTCTCTCCCTTATTCTTCAATTCAAGTATTCCCTCTATGTGATTAGGAGTGAGAGTCAATGTTAGTTCTCCCATATTAAACTCCCTTAATTTTGGATTATATGCATGCACCAATTCAAAAAGTAGGTTTTTGACTTTATAGTAAGGGTACATTTTTCCACCACCAACTAGGATGCCAAAGGGAGTCTTTCAAAACTCCTACTTTACATCTTCTTTGACCATTTTTCAGGCTTTTTGTATGGTGTAGATTGTGCATCGAGAGTCCATCTCATGTCTGCAAAAATAAAAATAAAGGAAGCATTGAATAATAACATATTGCACATATGTAATACAACTTTGCAACAATGCAAAATAAATTAATAAGTTGGTAATGCAACCTTGCACCTGTGTAATGAAATTTAATTTGCACTGGTGCAAAATAAATTAATAAAGTGGGGAATGCAACTTTGCACCTGTGCAAAGTAACTTTGCACCGGTGCAAAATGAATTAATAAAGTGAGGAATGTAACTTTGCACCAGTGCAATGAAACTTTGCACTGGTGTAAAATAAATTAATAAAGTGGGGAATACAACTTTGCACCTGTGCAATGAAACTTTACACCGGTGCAAAATAAATTAATAAAGTTAGATGCTACTTTACACCTATGCAATGTAAATTTGCATCGGTGCAAATTTACATTGCACAGGTGTAGGTGCAAAATAAATTAATAAAGTTGGGAATGTAACTTTGCACCTCTGCAAGGTGCAAATTTACATTGAACAAGTGTAGGTGCAAAATAAATTAATAAAATTGGGAATGTAACTTTACACCTCTGTAAAGAAACTTTGCACCAGTGCAAAATAAAATTAATAAACTTTACACCGGTGCTAAAATAAGTAATATTTTTACTTATATAAGGTGCAAAAGGAAAAGCATTCATCTCAAGGAGATCACCGTAGTGTACATCACCTAAACCCTAAACACGATGATATTACTTGAAATATCTCTGATGATAAACACATCCTTTATTTTTTCTCATTTTGAATGGGATATCATTCATCAGAAGAAGATATCACCGTAGTGTATATCATCTAAACCCTAAGCGCAATCATAATATCTCTAATGATAAACACATCATTTACTTCGAAGGAATATTACTTATGATAAAGGATAGGTGCAAAATGGAAAATCACTTATTCTTTTTCTCATTTTTTGATGAGATATCACCGGAGATTACGACATATTACCTAAGTGAAATATCTCCGATGATATTACGCCAAATATCTCCTATGATATAAAAATCCTTTGCTTCGGAGGTTTTAGAAGCATACCTCTTTGATCTGCTCCCTTTTCTCATTTTGATTCCTTCTTCCATTGTGGAGTTTTCTTGATGTTGATTGAACTTCTGCGAGTATAGTAGGGCTTGATTATGCTACTGCAGCGATGAAGGATGTTCGAAGAAGCAAGAACGTCGCAAGGGAGGAGTGCATTTAGGAGTAGAAAAGGTGCGGACGTTACTTTTTGTTGGTAAATATTTGTGTAGGCCATAGTTACATTTAATAAAATTTCGAGTCCGAGGTCGATGTGTGACACATCCAAGGAGCATGCGTCATTTTTTGCATCAGTTTTTTCATTTCTTAACCCACATCCATATATTTAATAACACATTATTTCAACTCCTCATGAATAACTATATATTTATCATTCTTTATCATAACATTACTTACGTAAATAATCACCCACATATAATACCAAAAAATAACTATCACAACCACTTTTATATTTAAAAATATTATCCTAACAAACTTAACTATATATCCCTTATGAGTAAAAGAGTCACTTTCGTATTCCTAATATTATTACCAAGTAAACATCACAAAACTTAACATCACAACTTAACACACATTCTTGTAAATAGAAAGTGTTAACACTACCTTTGTAAGCAAATAGAAATGAGAGTTAATACCAGTCAAATATTTTCTAACACTAAATTTCTAATCCTGCAAGTAAACTAGCCATTAAGGTGTCTTTACCTTAGCGTTCGATTGCTTTAGAAAGGAGGTTAGAGTATGATCCGTATCACTAAACACACATGCATGTATATACTTGCGAGAATTTTCAAATGAATCTAAATGCTCAAATAACATGAGCAAGGCACAAAAGCCATTCAATTGCATCCTATATATATGTTACTCATAAAATCATAATTATCTTAACTAGTAAAACCACTAATTATTAGATGATTAGCCCACCAAGGTATGGTCGAACAACATAGACTCTTACCCACTGCAACATATTAGCTCTATATTGACATCATTAAAGATTAACATCTTTAAAACCAATTATCTAGAAGTTGAGTTAAGTTCAACCTACGTGACGTTTATTCATTAAGGTGCTATTTGTTATGCAGATTAACACCAATTCTACCATAAATTCCATGTTTGGCACCTCTAATTTCGAAATCGCACTATTCCAAAAATCAGGGGGTGTAATTCCAGGTTTAACTAATTCCATTCCCCTCGTAGAATTATCTAATTTTGCCTACTCCTTTTTTTCAATTAATTTTCTTCTTATTCTATCAACTTATGCCACGAAACAAATACTTCAGGTGGAATAAAACTCCCCAATTCTTTTGCCAAGACAACAAATCTAACCAAGCACCTCAGCGTAATAAAACCCGTTAATTCCTCCATTCCACTTATTTCTAATTTTTATTTCTCCTAATAATTTCCCTTATCATACAACACCTAAGGTACCGTTTCTTTGGCGGAATTGTGAGGTTTTTCCCCTATTTGGGAGAGCTAAACTCAGGTTAAAACAATACTAGGATTGAGGCCCCTAGCCTGGTATTATCTAATTTTGTGGGGGGGTAGGATGGGCTAATCTCGCGCACAATCCCTTTCCTGTCTCATTGCTACTGTTGCTATCAAAGTCAAGGCCATTAGGGTGGCGTACAAGGCAATGCTAGAGAACAACGTGACAGTGGTAGTGAAGACGTTGAGGGACATTAAGATGGGGGAGGTGGAGTTCACCGTGAGGGCCAAGGCCATCAGGGCAATGAGTCACCCAAACCTCATCCTGCTCGGTGTGTTCTATTACAGCCGTGACAAGAAGCTCCTCATCTACGACTATATGCCCATGCAGAGCCTCTCACTACAACAAAAATGATCAAAGACAACGAATAATTTATAAAGACCATGACGAATAAATCATCATTATATGACCTGCCAATGAATAATTTATTCATTGCCACATTCATTTTTATACGAGTCATTGTTAAATCTACAAAAAATAATATATTCATTGACAAATTCAAACAACAAATAAAATCGTCACATACTTTAAATTTAGCAACGAATGTTTTCATTGTCTTTACTTTTTTTTAACAATGATTTTTTTCATCGCCTTATAAATAACTTGGCAACGATTAATTTGTTGCAATGTAAAAATGATACAAAAAAATTATTAATCATCATTTAAAACACTTATAATATATTATACTTATAGTTTATGCTGATTAGCTATAAAATAAAATTTTATTTTATGGTACCCACCAAAAAATCTCACAGATTGAAATTTTCAAATGAAAACTTTATAAAAAATACACCTAAATATTGTGAACATGCTTCATTCCAGCATATATTTAAAGGGACTAAAAGTTTATTAGTTTCTAAAAAATCATTGAAATATATAGTTTCTAAAATAAACTCCAAGAGTTCCTTTCAACTAATGTACCTAGAATTTTACAAAAGCTAATTGTTCCTGCTTTCTTTGCCTATTATACATACAAACAAGTCAAATAAAAAGCTACATTTATAAACCTTTTGAGAATCTATGTACTAAACATAAAACTAGTTACAATTTTAAAACAAGAGATGACAAAAAGTGATGCCTAAAATAAGAAGGTAACTATAGTCCATAACCAAGAAAAACATAAGCTATATCACAATTGCACTCGATGCTTAGATGTCAGATCGCAACCTATCCATGAATGATCCTCACAACCTATCCATGCTTCATCCCATATTATCTCACCACCGGGCCTAACAATTGCATGTGTGGAAGATTTAACAAAAAAAGAAATAAGGAAATGCCACCAACAAGTTTATAAATACATGAAAACACCAAAGGATTGAAAATTCCTATTTATTCTCTTTCTATCTTTTCCCACATTAAGTTTATATTTCAAATTTTCATTTTTATCTTAGCCAAATGAATTGAGCTTCTTGACCTTAGCAGCCTTTGGTTCGAAGTTTTTCCTCTAGCATTCAAATTTTTTGTTGATTCCATCTCATCCTTACATTCCACATATCAGGTTGAAGGACACCCTAAAATTGAAATGATAGAGATCAATTGACCACCACAGAGAACTAACTTCTAGAAATTATTTACGTTGTTACTAGAAGATGAACAGTACTCCCAAACAAGTAAAGAGATGCAACCTTACAATCAAAGATTGTATCACATTCTTGCAGCTCAAGAGAACTTAAAAACAATAATTAATCAAGGTATTTTTTCATTAAGTTAAGAGAGAATAGAGACCTGATGCACAACTTATTTTTCATGAATCCAAAAGCAAGTGAAAAAGATCCTGCCAAAATACAGGATGAGGATACAAACCTTGCTCATGGGACTCCCTTCATAAGATTCATAGGGGCCATCTCTTAGGGTAAGTTCAGAAGAGGCCTTCAACGAATGATAATATACGGTCCCGAATATGTCTTTGTTCAGCCTCTGTGCCTGCAAAATCAATAACAAATATGAAACACTGGACAGATGAAAAAAGAGGACGATGTTGTACAAATAAACATTTGAACTACTCACCTCAGGTGAATCAAAAGGCATCCCAAGTAAGATAAAAGCATTGCAAGTCCCTGTACTCCTATTCCAATAGGCCTGTGCCTGAGATTTGACCTTCTTGCTGTTTCAGCTGGATAAAAATTTATATCAATAATTTTGTTGAGGTTCTCAGTGACTGTAGCAGTTACCTGTTAATAATGTCAAGCAGAACATCAGTGACTACATCGAAATTTCTACATATTGCCCAGAAACATGAAACAAATCAAATCTCTGCCAACTTTTCAAAGTCAAAATATCCTATGCTGCCAACCAACTTAGATGGTTGTGACTCTGCGGGAACACCCTGATAAAAAAGCTAAACAATGAGAGAAATGAGTTATGATTCATAGATGTCAAGGTCGATGTCAAGGTTGGCAAAAGGACTCAAGCACACCTTCTCCCTAACAAAATGTGGCAGTGCAATGGATGCCAAGTTGCAAACAGCAGTCTTTTCGGGGCTGGTATACTCAATGATCTCTCTACATAAATTTGAAGATTTTATGGTTCCTAAACTCTGCTGATTGCTCTTTCTGTTGCAAGTATCCTGCAGGAAGGTCAAAGATTATGATACAGGAAAGTTCATAAACTACCACAGACAACAGAAAATCCCATACCTTAAAAAGCATGTATGGTGTTCCAGTTTCAATCTGGGACTTCAAAATTTCATACCAAAGGTTTTGAGCTCTAACAACTTTCTTTGCCTTACCCTAGAGATCAGAAATGAAATCAATGACAGCCATTCATTATTTTTTCCATAAAAGTGAATAACTCATAAAATTGCTCTTTCTCATAGCGGGTATAGAGTTTTTCAAACTCATCTCCCCATCAATCAGCCAAACCTGGTGCTTCATTTGGACAAAACAATGACCACTACCCATAATTCTGAACCCTTTGCATGAAAATATCTGGAATCCAGAGTGCATAAAATAAATCCCTGACTGTATGTTCTTCCTGCAATATTCGGAAGTGGAGCATTAGCAATAAAAACAGGAAGAGAGCATTAGTAATTTTCTCCAAAAAAGGAAAGCCCTAAATAAAAACAACAATTATAACTACTAAACAGCAGTTTCTGGAAGGTTGCATTATTGTAGATGTCACGTAAGGAGCATACATCGAGGAGACAGATTTAGCAATCAAATGCATAAAAATTAACAAGATAAACAATATGTATAGGACAGATTTTAAAGAACTGACAATAAATGGAAAAATTGAATTTCATAAGCATCTCAGGATCAGAAAATGATCTCAAGATGAAGCAACAAAGAAATCTGGTTTGCAAGAAGGAAAATCTTACTAATTCTACTTGCATAACCTACAAAATAGATACTCTGTCAGCATCTCAAGAACACAAGTGATTTTAAAATAGAGCAAAGAGAAAATCCACTTGTAAGAAGATAATAAAACTAAGTTCATGATTTACAAAAGGGTATAACAACCTTCCCATGATTCTTCCTAAGTTCAAGAAACTAAAAAATGTCTGCATGCCATGGTCCCAAGTACACAGCAAAAGCACCTGCATTTCAGACAAAAATAACTATCTACCACATTGAACATCCCCACTAAGAAATATCTGGAGATCCCCACATTGACACCACTCCCAAACGATCGATTCCTCTGTGAGCACTAAACAGTCCAAAGAACAGGAGAAAGTGAGAATCCAAGTACCTTCCTTGGAGCCGTGGCCCTCTCTGCCCCCTTCCTCTTCCTCTTCCCTCTCCTCTCCCGATCGCTCTCCTCCTCTTCCTCCGGATCGCCTTTGCTGCCACGTGTCCCATAGAAATCGAGCTTCTTCTGGATGCACCTCCCAGATCGCCTCGGCACCGGAGCCCCGACGGTGTTGGCCGGGGGATCGGCAATCTCCACAGCCACCACCTCTGTTCCTTCAGCCTCATCCTTCCCGCTTGATCCGTCCATGGGGAACGGACGAGAGGCGGCAACCAAGGTTTCGGAGCGGAGCTTGTGGGGGACTTGGTGGGGATTTGCGGGGAGGAATGGGCGGGAACAAAAGTTGATTTATATGTAAATATTTTAACAGGTTACAACGAATAAAGATAATCATTGCTATATTTAAATTAGATGATAACGAATAATTAAAATTATTATTATTTTTAAATTAGATGTAAATAAATAATTAAATTTATTATTATCTTTAAATATAATCACGAATATTGTAATTATCATTATTTATTTATCATCTTTAATTCATTTTATTGTAGTATCTACACATTTTTCTATAACATCCATACAAGACAAACGTGTTCACCCACATTAGATAATCAACTAGAAAAGTAGGAATCAACACACATGTGGAGAATCCAACCGTGAAGTCTTCAAAATCTATAAGTGGAACCTAAGAATCCCCCCAGTAGATTCTAAGAATTTAATCTCAACACCCTAACTATACCAAATACAAGATTACTCATTTTAATCCTACTATCGTCACCTATAAAAAAAACAAACACGGAAACCTACAGACCCGAGATTGAGACACAATCGTCCAAGAGAGCTTCGAATTCACCGGAAACAAAATATATATACGGGTAAAGAAAATAGAAACGTCGATAACTTACGTATCTATGGGATCCCAATTCATCGCTTGATTCCAACGTCGTCCCATCGCTCGCATTGCTCCCACTCTCCTCGCTATCTACGTCAGAAGCCCTGGCGCCGGCACCGCGCTGTCGAGGGTATCAACCCTCCCCCTTCCTTCTCCCTTTTAATCTATCTCGCAGCTTGAACCTCGGTTATGGTTTTGAATTTCATCCGGTTCCATCTCCAGAATTTGAGGCGTACGTGTCCGTGATCTCGTCCATGATCTCGGGGACTCATGGGACCGAGGCCGGATGGGTCAAGCCCTCTGTAAACGTGAACCTTCTCTCTCTTTAATGGAGTTTGGTTTCTCTGGATGCGTCAGAGTTTGGGCTCTTGTTTTGTCAAAGGTTGGGTGGGGGGGGGGGGGGGGATGCTTGATGCAACGTGGCCGTCAATGTTGGGTTTATATATATGTGTGTGTGTGTGCGCGCTTTGTGATTTTCTGATTGTATATTGGCTAAGGAAGCACGAGAAAAAAACAGCCTTTCGTTGTGGTTTGGTTATTTCTGAGTTTGTACTTGTGACATGCTAGTTTATTTGTGTCTCTAGGGAGGACAAGCGGTTTAGAATTGGTGAACTGCTTCCATAATTGAAGAAAGAAAGAGGATCCTGGTTGTGATGAATTCGGATTGTTGTTTCGATTTTAAGATGGAGTAAGCCTTGTATATGTTGAGAATTAGTTACAATTGCTGGTCGATATGGGCTTGGTTGTCATGTGCTGCTTTTTTTGAGTTAGAGATGGGCGGCAATCCAAGTAAATATGGAGAAGTTGTTCCCATCAATATTTGGCTCTACTTGAGCATGAGGCCCGAAAGTTAAGGGTGTTAAAAAAATCCGTTAATCTTGGGTACATAACCTAACTTATCATTTTTGACTCTATTGGGTTGGGTACTCATTTATAAAATATGGGTTGGATATCCATTAAATAATGACTCGTTACTTCTCGGATCTCCGTTTGGGTATCTGTGAAGACATCTACAGGTACCCATTAACTGACCCGTCATATGACTCATCCATGATCCGTCCATATTGCCAATCTCGTGACCCAACTAAGCAAACTTGCAACCCCCTTTCCTCAATTCTCACTGTGCTCATAGCTCAATCCCAACCCATTGGCCATTACAACTCTTATCCCTTCAAGTGGATCGGGGAAAGGGGGCTGCTAGCGAGGGGAGAGGGTTGGGAGATGGAAGAAGAGGTCGCGTTGTAGTCAACATTGACATGGGCAACATCGAGGCTCCCCGTGCCAGCGAATCTAGACTAGATCCAGCTTACAAGGTCGTGAACGTGGTCGAGCTCAGAGGCGAGGAGGTGCTTGAGGTCACAAAACTCGAACTAAGAGTTGGCGAAGATGTGGAATGTGACATAGCCACTACAAAGAGTCTCGCCACGATGGCTCTAGTGCTTCGATGCTTTCTTCCCTCTCTCGATCTTTCGATGCGACAAACCCCCTCCTCGTCGTCCTCGGTCACATGCCTTCCTCACAACACGTGATGGTCGTGCACCATCTCCAAGTGTCACTAGTGCGTACATTGCCCGATAATCATGCACATGCCCCCGACTCCATCTTGAAGGCATTCTTACATGCTTAAAATTTCTTTTTTTTTCTTGAAAGAAAGAAGTGACTAGTACCATAAATAGTAATCGTCAAGATTTATTAATATGAGATTTATTTTTATTTTTATCTTTTTTTATTATTTATTTTTTTATTTATTTTTTAGTATTTTTAAATTTACTTTTATTTAATAACATTTTTCTTGTTAAATTTATATTTTATATAAAGTTATTTTTTAATAAATATTTTTATATATATTTAAATATTTTTATATATTTATAAAAGTATTTTATCATTTTAATGAATATTGTCATATATATTTTTATTTTTTTATAATTTTTTTAAAATTATATTTCATGTCTTTACATTTTTATATTTTAGCCAAATTAGTCAATTGGGTACCCAACGGATACCCATGACCCAGTGTAATATAATTGGATACCATATCTATTGGATTTCCATTTGAATGAGTCGGTTCAGGTCATGACCCACATAAGATTGGGTCAGGTCAGGTCAAGTAGTAACGGGGCGGATACCCAATCCACGAACACCCCTACCAAAAGGTAGCTGACGGGTAGTGCTCCCTTTGAATTTGCACTGGGGATTGCATTGTTACAAGCTTACGTCTCATTGTTAGAAATTACTTCCCAAAGTACAACATTGATGAAAGATGCAGCTATTTATAACATAACTTGGAGAGTTTCCAGCAGAATCCTGTGAATCTCTATTTATGCTTGTGTGCTTCTTGTGAAACTTTCTTTAGGTACAATTTACAATCATCATTATAAAAATGCAAAGATATTATGCAATGTGCTTTCAAAAATGTTCACTCGTGTTTTTTTTTTTTCTTTTCTTTTCTTCATTTTGTTTTGATACCCATTCTGCACCATAGATACGATGGCCTTTCATATGTCCAATGTTCTCCTAGTATTTTGAAAGCCTATTCTTTTTAGGTGCCTACAACTTTACTTGGACGAAGTTGAATTATGCTACTACTCTTTTTATTGCTGCCTCACAAGTAAAAGTTCTGGATAAAGTTGAAAAGGAGATTCTTCAAATTGTTGAATCTTCAAAGAAAGATCCTGGGTCTTCTGAATTCATAATGGATTTGTCTACCCAAAGGAAGACCAAAGTGAAGTATGTCAATGATTTGTGCGCAAAATCTGGATTTTCGGACATCACCAAGAATTCTCTTCGAATGTTCCTCCTCTTCTCTTCTGTCTGCTATCTTTTGTTCTGTCATCACAGGATTCTCCACTAAACAGCTTCTATTTTATATGAATTTCATGCAAAAAACTGCATTTTGTCATGAATTTACCATCACCTAGATAGCTGTTGTCAAAGAATTTACCTACAGTTGCAAAACTTGCTACTTGTTATTTTGTTTAGGATGTTATTACTGCAAACTTGCAATGATATTAATAGCTCTAAGCTTGGACTTGTATTCGCTGTTTAGATTTACAATATTAAACTGTCTAGGTTTGAAAGAACTAAATGCCAATTCATTAAGGTTGGTTTGACAACCAGGCTATAAATACGCAATTGAACCTTATTTTGGGAAGGAGGTTACCCCAATGGACCCAACCCACAAAAATGGGCATAAGTTGGGTTTTCCTATCATACAGGATAGGGCTACAAATCAAATTATTGGAATTTGATCTGATTTCAATTAGACAAATTCCAAAAACTTTGACACGTACAAATGAATTAAATATGAATCGTTTTCTTTAAAAAAAAAAGAATTTTATAACTGAATTCAGTAGCTTCACAAAACTAATATTGCTTTTCTTGGATTGGATTAAAAAAGATTCAATTTGACTCTGTAAGATATGTGCTATTCAATAAAGTTTCCATTGTGGAGGTGGCTACTGGTTATGCAGATGGCTATTTACCTCCAGTATCCATCCTTTTAAATTGACTTCACAAGCTTATAAATGGTGCCTGGTGATATCTAAGAGCCTCTGTAACTGATTGTTTTGTCTACTGTTACCAAGAGAAGCTTGACGGTATAACATACATTTGTTGTCTAGAGAATTCTTTTCCCCAAAAGGATTTCTGTCTAGAGAGGATGACAATCCTTCAGTATCATCAAGAGGATTCCCCATATGACAAGAAGCTAAAAAGCACTCTTAACCGAGAGATCCCCTTCCTCCAATATCCAAGCACCCGTGAAGGAGCATTTTGACAGTTCTTCCAGTAAGTGTATAACTGGAAAAGCTGTTCTGATAGGCATTAGAACTAATAGGGTCATCTGTCAAAGCTAGAAACTAGGGAAAGATGCCTGCTAGAGTCCCATGGAAAGACCCATAGCTTCACACGAGAAAGGGTCTACTTTAGGCAAAACTGCCACAACTCCCAGAAAAAAAAGAGGCTCCCTAGAGAATAATGATTTTAACTTCCTTAGTACCATAGGCGAAGAGGAATGTATTATCTCATAAGCCACACCAATAGATGTAATATTCCCAATCCACTACACTGACAGGGCACTGTTTTTCGTCCTCTAGGCCAAGCCCTTCACGGTCTCTCTACAAACATTTTCCAGAGCCACCAAGGAAGTTCTTTACAGTCCGATGCCTCCATTCAAAAGGAATCCTCTCCATAGGGTGTCGATTATCTTCTTTGTCTTTCTAGAAAAACATTGATGCACAAAATGTCAGGGTTGACGTCACTGATTGAAAAGGGGCGTTCTGATATGTTCATTTCTGCCACAAAACCCCTTCCAAAAAAAAAATCCACCCAAAAACTCTTCGTCTCTATACGGCACCCACCCCATGTTAGGGTTGCCACAAAACCCCCAGGTTGGCAATTATTTTGGGTGGAATCTGGAGTAGCTTAGAGAGTTGAGAGAAATTAAACACCTCAATTGGTGGTTGGACCAATCAGAGATTGAGAAACCTTATGAAGTCAACTCATAGTTGGGTTGTTTTTATTTTGAATTATCATGTCCATCTCTTTAGAGGCTCTGTTCAGAATTGGTTCTTTTCATGTTTCCCCATTCTCTTTTTTTTATTTTATGAGAGTTCATTTGTAATTTTTTCATCCTTTATATAATTGAGGATTAGGGTTTTTCTTCTAACTTGTTATCAAAACAACAATCCTCCACATTTATCTAGTACACTCCTTGATTCTCATTTCTTTTTTTGTCCACTAAAAAAAAACATAAAAAGAAGGGGAAATTTCCTAAGAAACTAGGGTTTCTAGCCCCAAACAATCGCTAATTGTTGAGGGGTCACTGGATTGACCATCGATCGGCCAAACCACGTTGCCCTACCACCACCACACTGCCACCACCAGCCCTAGTTGGTGACCACCAACCGGATCTAGTGGAGATTCGATGGTAATAAGGCTGCAACGACCCTTGTCGACTAACACTAGGGTCTAGTGAGGTCACTAGCCTCCACCTTGACTGGCCATATCTCGTCAACCATTGGTGGCTAGTTGGGCAGTTCGTTGAAGGGAGTTTTGTGGCCAGATTTGACTTGTTTAACCATTTTTTAGTTGAATTCAAATCGTTTGACCACTGTTGAAGTATGTTTAGATATTGTTGAGCCTTATTTGATGACTACATGATTTCTTGGCTATGTTTGGTATTGCTTTGATGTACTAGATGCCTGTTATCACTTTGTTTTTACTATCTCAATTATTTGTGGCTTTGGTTGTAGAGAAAATAGCATCCAAATCTTTTCATAGATGATATTGATGCAAATAACGGATTTGGGGGCTTATGGGAGCCGAATCTTCGATTCCTTGTTGAGGTTGGATGGGACCAACTATGCATAATGGTTGCAAACCTTCAAGGTGATGGTGGAAAGCCAGGACAAGGGGCACTTTTTGCTTAAACTAGAGCCTACATAGAAGAGTAGAGTTACATAGAAGAGTAGCAAGAATGCACGAGGAGAGTTTCATAACCTTAAGGTGGTGTGTGTGCCAAAGGAGAGTTCTAGTCATGCCACTATCTATTTAGATGGATAGTATATCTGATTCTGATTGGCTTGTAGATTTGCATGCATCATGCCATTTATATGGTGATTGGCACTGTTTCAATCGTTTTCGGTAACTTCCCATAGGACGGACAATTCAGGTGTTAGATGGGAGACATTTTCCCATCACTGGTTAAGGAGAGGCCATGGTTATCTTGACCATGCGATTGTCAGGCAGTCTACATGTTCTTGACTTCCCAAGTAGCCTACTTTCAGTCAGTAGAATAACGAAAGAGTTGCTATTGAGCTATCTTTGATGGTGTTTCATGCATTTTTCAACACATCTTGAGCGGGAAGATCATTGGTGAAGGTCATGAGAAAGGAGTGTATTAGCTATTTCAGTTTCCATTCACTACTTATGTTGTTGTTCCTACATTGTTTGCATCTGCTCTTCAATGGCACTTGCGACTGGCTTATCTTCCTCTTTGCAAGCTTCATTGCATGATTCCTCATATTTCTACAAGTAGAAAGATCGAGTGTGAAGCGTGCCAATTAGGAAAGTACCACAAAAGCACATTTCCATCTAGTTGGACATGAAGATCAGGATAACTATTTGAACTCCTTCACATGAATGTCTGGGTTCCTACTCGTTCTCCTTATAGACTGGGGCATCGCTACTATTTAGTGATTGTCGATGATTATTCTCGCTTAGCTTGAGTGTTCCTGCTGAAGCAGAAATTTGATGTGTAGGGATCATTATCAGGAATTTCATTTTTGAGATGAAGACACAATTTGGGGCCATCACCAAAATTATTCATTCTGATAATGCCTTAGGGTTTTGCACCATGTTTCTTCGTAAATTCTACAAATCACAGGAAATAATACACTATACCACTTGTCCATATACTTCTCAGAATGGTGTTGCGAGCACAAACAACGACACATCTTAGATGTTGCCTGGACACTATTGATCTATAATAGTATCCCTCAAACATATTAAGGCAATGTGGTTCTTACATAATGTTTATGTTGACATGTTAAAAGTTTTTGATAATGACAATTTATATTATATGTGAGGACTAACAAGTAGTGCAGGAAATTTTAAAGCTAAATGAGTATTAAAGATGGAGCTAAGGTGTGAATGCAACAAAGATGAGAAGATGTAAAGATAGTTAAGATAGTTTTGTATAGTTTTCTCTCGTATATGTATTATTTTCTTTTTAGAATGTAAAAAGAGCCTTTACAACCTTGAAAATATCCACAGGATATACCTTAAAACCTACCTAACCTTTCCATATCCTTGAAATCTTGAAAAAATCACTTTAAAGGATTTTTCAAACGTTTGGCAAGCTCATTGCAAATGCCTGATCTCTCATCTAAGACATCTATCTTTCTTTCCAAACTTCATTGTCATCTTAATTTTCTCTTGATTTCAAATGTTTATATCAACATTTAAAGAGTGACTAATGATCAATTACCAATGTTTGAATTAAGAGTTTCAATCCTTTCAGACTTCTTGATTTTTCTTTGAAATGTTTGATTCATTTCTTCAGACACCTGTCCTTATTGCTAGACACCTTATTTTGGGTTATAAGGCATTTGCAGTTTTACTTGAGACAACCTTGGTCTCAGTATCCTAAGTTTAGGAATGCATCCCTTAATATTGTGGCCTTCTCAGATGTCCCTTTTCATCTTTAGACATCTGAATTCTATTTTGAGATGTCTTAATTTTGTGTTCAAACGTCCCTTACCAAATTCAAATGTTGTACTTAGTTATTGGAATCTTTGAAATGTTAAACCATTTAATTTCAAATGTTTGGCTTCTCTTTAAGACGCCTCCTATCCCTTGTTTTGAGTTGTGATTTTTAGATGTCTCAACCTATTTTTCAGATGCCCGAACATGTCAAATGGTGCTTAAATGTAGTGTAGCTATTCCATCGCAATTTATTGCATTCGAATTTAAATTCCAATGGCACCTAAGGCTTAAATCTAGCCTCTCCTACACCTTGTAAATACCCAGCTAAGGTCTCCTATGCCTACATGATGAGTCGATTTTCCGCTTTCGATTAAGTTACGCAAATGAAATAACGCGTTGTTGTAGTATGTAAGTGGTGGAAAAATCGACTAATTAACAATTAAAATAACCACTCAATTAGAAGCAGGTCGTATCCACAAGGAGGCAATGGCCTATTTAAACTTGCCACGATGAAAAACCAATGTTCGCTATCAATTTCGTCAAGAAATCAAGCCAAAATAGCTTTTCAATTAAGATAAAAAGACTTTAACATGATTTTGCAATTATGCAGAACAAGAGGAAGATGCTCATAAATGTGCCACAATAAAATATCCAATAAATTAAAAATCAACTTCCACAATGGCATTCACATGTAATTATTAATAGAGATGAAAATAGAGGATTAATCCTCTCACTTCGTCGCCCATGGAGGAGACCTCGACCGGAAGCGTGAATCTCACCTGAGGTCGAGTGGGTTGAGGGCTACTCAGTGGTGGTGGCAGCTTGGTGAACGGCAGTCGGAGATGGCGGCGACGAGGAGGAGACGACAGTGAGTACGCTGGGCGACTCTTGCTGCTGCTGCTGGTGTGGGAACTCACGGGCTGCTGGCCGCAAGTGCTGTTGGAGGCATGCAGCTGCTGAGGTGCGCGGGCCGTGCGGCGAGGACACGCGTTGACAGATCTACTGCACACAGGGGGTGTAGCGTGGAATCGCAGGAGGCAAGGGGGCTACTGCGTGCCAGAGGTTTGTTGGAGGAGGTCGGCGAGGGCACTGAAGGGGCAAGCACGTGGAGCTGCTGGCGGGGTGCTGGAGGCAACACGCCCGCGTGGAAGAGAAGGCGTGCTTGCTGGGTGCTAACGGGCGCTGCAGGTCGGTGTCCGGGTGCTAGAGGGATAGGCGCGCGGTGCTGTGAAGCTGCTGCTGCTGGACACTGCAAGCTGCGAGAGAGGGGAGTTTGCATAGGCTGTGCAGCCGCGCATGGACAAGCGGGCACTCGGACTAAATGCTGGAAGGGTGGCAGCTCTCAGCTGCTACTGAAAGTGTGAGGAGGTGGAGGAGCGAATGATGGCCTGTGCGTAAGTGTGCAGGCGCGGGCGAGGGGAGTTTTGTTGAAGTGGAGGGGAAACAGAGCAAGGAGAAAACAGAAGAAGACGGAAGAAGATATAGGAGGTCAGACGTCTGGGATCATACCCAGACATCTTAGTTGGTGCGGGGGTGAGGAACTGAATGTGGTTGATGGTGGTGGTTGCTGGCAATGGTTGCGTGGCCTTCAGGCGCACGCTCGCAGTGACGCACAAGCCACAAATGGCGCGGCAGTCTGTCACCCTGCCTGCCCGCGGTGGAGTAGTCTTGTGCTCGCGGAAGGAGGCCGGTGGTGTGGAATGAAGAGGCTCTAGGCTCTGTGCAGTGGTGGGTCGGAATGGTGGTGGCCTCCCTTCTGATGATGCGGCTATCTTCTTTTATGCTGCAGGAGGCACACAGGCGGATGTTGGTGAAGCGACGATATCGTGGGGTGCAGAGATCCACAATTGTCGCTATGCATTTAGCTCCCACACTCTCTTGCATGCAGCCGTTGGAGAAGAAACAAATAAAGAAAATAAATAAGGGGTTATTTATGTGTAAACCCTTAAAAGAAATGTGAAATAAAATAATGCATGTAATGCAACCTAAAAGATTAACTATTCTAATGCATGTTATTCTAAATGAATTCTAAGTATGAATGCAGTGCATGAAATATGTAAATAAATGAATACCTAAACTAATCTATTTACATCTTATTATATGCAATTTATATGCCAATATTAATCTAATTCCTAAGCATTTAAGCAACTAATTAGCCCACAAATATGGGCTCATCAAATGCCCCCATGCCTAGTTTTTGCTAGTCCCTAGCAAATTCAAGCAACAACCCAACTCTTCAAGTGGACTTAGCCAACCCAATCGATCTTCCCTTAGAAACATGTTAAGTTCAAACTTTAGACCTAAGGTTCCCAAGTAGTTGCTAAGTTACAGACTAGGTCAGCTAAAGATGAGTTGCAGGTACAGGTTTCTCTGATTTCCAACTCTACCCTAGGGCTTATTAGTCTTAAAGATTAAAGCATCCGTGCATGAGCATTGGTCTGAGTTACTTAAGGTTGGTTTGATTACCAACCAGGAAAGAGAGTAAGAAAGAGACTTTTTTTTTTTTATTCCTCTAAGTTTAACCTTGGATAAGCTATTAGCACGGTCTGTGTCGGATTCATTGTCCCCATCACCAAACCTCAAAGGGTGCCTGGCTTTTGATGCTTCGAGATAGCACCGCCCATAGTGACCCCAAGAACTTCTGGCAATCGACACTTCGAGATAGTATCGCCCATGGATTTCTAAAGCGAATTCACGCCTGTGGCAATCGACTCTTCGAGATAGGGCCGCCCATGGTACCTGAACTGCACAATGCGTTTACATGCCCCCAGTAGGATAGATATCCTAAGAGACAAGCACCAAGGAGGTGACATGTTATCAACGCATCCTTAAGGTGAGTATGTACTCCACCTCTCCTACGATAGAAACTCTTCCAATCAACTTGTGCTTTCAAACTTCTCCTAAGTCATAACTAAGAGAACCAAATTTTTTTCCAAAGAAAGAAATTAAGGTATCACTATTTACACAAGACCAAGTGTGTGTGAATTGTGGATGCTTTGGTTACGAGAACTCGTAAACCAAAAGGTAGAAAAAGACACCAGATACTACCCAGCCTTTAACTCAATCCCTAGCTTTCCTTCCTCAACCTCTAGAGGAATGGTCTACAACTTAACTCCTACTTGAGTTTTTAAGTCCACAAAGAACCCTAAAGGTCTAGAGCTAGTACTTCAACTTAGCTTCTAAAGTCAAACACCTAGAGTTAACATAGTCTAACCTAAAGTTCTAGTTTGCCTAAGAATGCAGGACTTAGCCAGTTAAGCTCAATGATGTAAATTTTTTTATTTTTTCTTTTTACGATCAAATGTATGCAATGCAGAATATTTAAATTAAATGCATGAATGCACTATGTATAAATGCTATGTATAGATGCCTCAGGTCCTATCCCCCCATGCCTTGTTCAAACAATGTCCTCATTGAAAGTAGAAAGACCAAGGGAAGATATTACCTGAGGCAGAAAAGAAAGGAGCTAAGGCTCCTTGAGAGTGAGCTCGTTAACCAGCTGGCCATCCAAAGTTACATAAGGTTTTAATCGTTGGTCATTGACGGTGAAGGGAGGTGCTGAAGAGGAAGGATTTTTTATCTCCACAACCCAATGCTAAAATACCTTGGTGACAATATAAGGCCCATCCCAACGTGATTTCAATTTTCCGAGAAACAACTTAAGTCTGGAATTGAAAAGCCAGACTTGTTGGTTGGGCTCAAAGGTCTTTCTAAGGATGTACTTGTCATGCAGGACCTTAGTTCTCTCTTTATAAGCTTGGGAGGTGTCATAAGCATCATTCCTCAGCTCCTCAAGCTCAGCCAACTCCAATCAACATGCTTTACTAGCTTGCTCTAAATCCATGTTAACCCTTCGGATAGCCCAAAGTGCCTTATGTTGAAGTTCAACAGGTAAGCGATATGCTTTCCCGTACACAATCCGGAAGGGAGACATACCCAAAGGGGTTTTGTAGGCTGTTCGATAAGCCCATAAAGCGTCATCGAGCTTTTGGGACCAGTCCTTCCTATCTGGCCTAACAGTCTTTTCTAAAATATTCTTGAGCTCCCTATTTGAGACTTCAACCTGGCCACTTGTCTGAGGGTGATAAGGGGTAGCAATCTTGTGAGTTACTCCCAGACTCCTGAGTAGTTGATTGAAATGATGGTTTCGGAAATGAGGTCCCCCATCACTTATAATCGTCTTGGGGTAACCAAAGCGAGATATGATATTGACCTTCACAAATTTCAAGACCACAGAGTGGTCGTTTGTGTGCGTAGGAATGGCCTCTAACCACTTGAAGACGTAATCCACTGCCACTAAGATATATTCAAATCCATGGGACAAAGGGAAGGGACCCATGAAGTCTATCCCCCAAACATTAAAAATTTCCACAGGTTGGATAGGGTGTTGGGGCATCTCATTCCACTTCCTAATCGTTCCAGTCTGTTGACATCTGAGACAGGCCTTAACAAAGAAATGGGAATCCTTAAATAAAGAAGGCCACCAAAAATCAGACTGGAGAACCTTAAAAGCTATTTTCTTAGCACCAAAGTGTCCTCCATAATGAAGCTTATGGAAAAATCTCAACACACTCTGTTGCTCTTCTTCAGGCATACATCGTCTCCAAACTTGGTCTTGTCCAATAGGAAATAATTCTGGCTCTTCCCAATGAAAGAATCTAGCATGGGAAATGAATTGCTTCCATTTTTGTGCATCCCAAGAGCCAAGGGTTTCTCCTGTGAACAAGTAGTTAACTATATCAGCATACCAGGGTGAAGTTGGTGTTACCGCCATAAGGGTTTCATCGGGAAATATCTCGCGGATGTCTCCAGATTGAGAGTCATCAATGGGCACGCGAGACAGGTGGTTAGCCACTATATTTTCCACTCCTTTCTTCTCACGAATCTCCAAGTCAAACTCTTGAAGGAGTAGAATCCATCTAATTAAACATGGCTTAGAATCTTTCTTGGCAATGAGATGTTTCACTGCCGCATGATCAGTGAAAATGACCACCTTGGATCTAAGAAGGTAAGACCTAAACTTCTCCAAAGTAAAAACTACAGCAAGTAATTCCTTTTCAGTGACTATGTAGTTTTGCTGTGATTCAGTTAAAGTCTCGCTAGCATAATGCAGCACATAAGGTTTTCCCTCAACCCTCTGTCCAAGAACAGCTCCCACTGCATAATCCAAAGCATCACACATCAACTCAAATGGGAGTGTCCAGTCAGGAGCTCGGAAAATAGGCGCAGAGGTCAAGGCCTCCTTCAGCGTATGAAAAGCTTCAGCACACTCTGAATCAAAATCAAAGGAAGATTCTTTTGCCAGTAAGTCGCAAAGTGGCCTAGAAATTTTGCTAAAATTCTTAATGAATCGCCTATAAAAACCTTCATGGCCCAGAAAGGATCTAATTTGTTTGACATTCGTGGGAAATGGAAGTTTGGAAATAGAATCAACTTTAGCCTTATCCACTTCCAAGCCCCTTTTTGATACAACATGCCCAAGTACAATGCCTTTCTGTACCATGAAGTGACTTTTCTCCCAGCTGAGGACTAAACCAGTCTCCTTACATCTCTTCAGCACATTCTCTAAGTGCAGGAGACATTGGTCTAAAGATGAGACGTAAATGGAGAAGTCATCCATAAAAACCTCGACGCACTCGTCAATCATGTCCGAGAAAATGGACATCATACACCGCTGGAAAGTTGTAGGTGCATTACATAATCCAACCGGCATACGCCTGAACGCAAAAGTGCCGTACGAACTAGTGAAAGTTGTCTTATCTTGATCATCAGGGAAGACTGCAACTTGGTTGTACCCAGAATAGCCATCTAAAAAGCAGAAATACTTGTTCCCTACCAATCTTTCAAGGATCTGATCAATAAAGGGCAAGGGAAAGTGATCCTTCTAGGTAGCGGTGTTCAGTTTGCGGTAGTCAATGCAGACCCTCTGACCTGTTGAGGGTCTGGTCACCCACTTGTTCACCCTGGTCATCTATTTCAACCGTGAAGCCTACCTTCTTTGGCACCACATGTATTGGACTAACCCATTTGCTATCTACGATGGGATAAATGATCTCAGCGTCCAACCACTTCAGAATTTCCTTTTTAACCACTTCCCTCATGTTGGGGTTACGACGTCTCTGCATGTCTCGAAAGGGTTTGATGGAATCATCAATATAAATGTAATGCATGCAGAGCATAGAGTCTATACCCTTAATATCAGCAATCGTCCAAGCTATGTTCCTTATGCCTTGATAAGCAGTCTAACAAAGCTCCCTCTTGCACTTCAGATAGTGAAGATGAGATGATTACAGGGAGTGTATCATTTGGCCCAAGGCGTACATACTTGAGAGAGTCAGGGAGGGGTTTCAGTTTAAGGTCGGGGGCTTGTATTGTTGAGGGTTTCATAATAGAAGTCCCCATCTCAGGTAGCAGATCTACCTTAGGCAGACATGATGGGGAAAGAGACTTAATAGAAACTCCAAGCAATTCCTCAAGTTCTAGCACATCCCCTTCACATTCCTCCAAGAGATGGGAATGCTCATTTAACATGACATGCTGAAGGGGGTCATCACATAAAATTGCAGGAGTTGTCACTTCAATTAGATCATCTACCACCTCAACTTGGGAACAATCCTCAAATCTAGCTTGTTTATAACCATTGAACACATTCAGTCGAATTTTCCTATTCCCAAAGCCCATTTTTAATGCCCCAGTGTGACAATTAATTGAAGCATTAGAAGTCGCAAGAAAAGGGTGGCCCAAGATGATGGAGGGCTTGGTTGGTTTGTTGGTAGGGTCAATGTCCAGAACTAGAAAGTCAATGGGGAAAAAGAAATCCTCCACTCTCACGAGGACATCTTCCAACAGGCCCCGTGGTGTCTTCAAAGAACAGTCTGCAACTTGGAGGATTACAGGGGAAGGCTTTAGATTGCCTCCTCCAAGTTGTTCATATACATAGCTCGGAAGGATGTTCACCCCCACACCCAGATCAAGTAGAGCCTCGTCTATTTGTAGGTCGCCAATGACCACTGAGATGTATGGGGCTCTTGGGTCCTTAAGTTTCGAGGGTGTCCCATGTTGTATAATTAAGCTAATAGAATCAGGCAGGACAACCTTTGATTGGACCTGTTTCCTTGATTGCTGCTTTTTCGTGCACAGGTCCTTAAGAAAGCGAGCATAGGACGGAATTTGCTTGATAGCTTCAAGCAAGGGCAGATTAATTTGCACTTGTTTGAAAGTCTCCATTATTTCATCCATCCTATCTTTGGCTCCAGATGAGCCAGCAGAAGTCTGCCCAAAGTCAGATAAGCGCTCTGGAAAGGGCACTCTTGGTCTTTGGGTGGAAGGGTTGTCATGTCAGGTAAGAGGGGGAACGGGGACAACCTTTTCCGGTGAGGTGATTTCAAGCAGAGAAAAGTTGGGCTGCTCCTCTCCAATGAGGTCGAAAGTTAGAGTGGATGGTTTTCCAGAAGGTGGGACTATAGAAGCATCAGGTTTAGAAATTTCTTTCCCACTCCTCAGAATAGTCACCGCCTGGGCTTGCTCCCTAAACATAACCCCTTTCCCTTTAGGGTTCTCCTCAGATGAATTGTGAAGCTTCCCAGTCTCTCTTTTACTCATGGCCTCGACAAGGTGTCCAATTTGTGATTTCATCTCATTGATTGCCTTGTCATGAGATTGGATGATCATACTTTGATTCTCCTGCATGGCTTTAAGCATAGCTTTAAGCTCATCCATCTCAGAAGTCTTGGATGGTTGGGAAGTCATAGGAGGTTGATTATACTGTTGAGTCTGAAAGGGTTGGGGTCTGTAATTCTCTGAATTAGAGACATTCCCTTGTCTCCATGAAAAATTGGGGTGGTTCCTCCATCCCTTGTTATAAGCATTTGAAAATGGGTCATTACGAGGTCTGGGTCGGAACCCTTGGGCGGCATTTAGGTTCGCCTGTACAAGGTCAGGGAATTGGAAGGCCAAATGACAATCCACAGTAGCGTGAGTATTTGTAACGAGCGCGTACCCCAGACGTCTTTTAAGACGTCTGGGAGGTGGCCCAGACGTCTGTCAAGACGTCTGGGATCACATCCAGACGTCTGACCAGACGTCCGGGATAGTTTACAGACGTCTGACGAACAGTTATACTCGCACGGGATATTCGTCTGCGCGCCTGTGCGCGCAGACCTGAGATCCGCATCTTCTCTGCGGCTGCAGGCGACTGCGGGCGTCTCTCTCTCCTCTCCGCGCGGCGTTAAAAGGGGGAGGGGGCGCGCCTCCCCTCCCGTCTCCACCATCTTCCTCCTCTCCTGCTGCGGGCGGAGCGAGCGGACGCGAGGGCGCAGCGGCAGCGGCGCAGCGAAGGCGCGGAGGAGCTGCGGCGTGCGAGGGCGGGACTCTGCCGTGAGGGCGAGCTCGCCGGGAGCGGCTTGGCCGGCCGGCGGAGGGCGCAGGGGGCGCAGAGCGTCGCGAGGAGGGACCTGCTGCGGGCGGAGCAGCGGACGCGCGAGGTGCGACGCGGGCGGCGTCGCGAGCGGAGGCCGAGCGAGGTTCTGATTCTGGAAAAATCTCCAGAATCAGACGTCTGGACTGATATCCAGACGGCAAGGGCGACGTCTGTGTGATCATACAGACGTCTGAAAGGTGAGTTCCGCTTTCTCCTTCTTCTTTTGTCGACTGACCGTACTGAAGGAGGAGGGTTGGCTGTGCGCAGGTGTTCGGATTCGTCATCCTTTGCGAATCCGACGTCTGGAAGTTGTACCAGACGGCGGGAGTGACCTCCAGACGTCCGGAGAGACCATCGGACGTCTTGGATCTAGGGGAGACGTCGCCACAGACTTCTGGACGTCCGGGGAACCCCGCCGAACAGGTAATTCTCTGATCCACCGTTTAAGACGTCTGGAAGGAGTTCCAGACGTCTGATTTTGCACAGTATTGTCTTTCTCGACCCGTTTAGGGCCCGTTTGGGCTCCGTTTTCCGCGATTCGAGTTGCGTTCGTTTCCGAATTTATTCCTCTACCCGCCTACAGTAGCTATACACTGTTTTGAGACACTCCTTGTGTTTGATCCTTGTGATAGGACCTCGTTCGGTTGCCGTCTTGAGAGTCGCGGAGGCGCGCGGGATTCCCGACCACGCCCCCACTACTTCCGTTGTACCTGGTAGAGTGGTTTTAAGCATTAATAAAATCTGTTAAAGTATGGAACCATAACTAGAACCTAGGGCATTGCATGAACCCTAGGAATGAGAAATGTATGGAATGATAGCTCCTAGGTGTTGCATGAATCCTAGGGCCGGAAAACTAGATTGTATGATAGATCCTAGGATATGGCATGAATCCTAGGATGGGGAAAACTAGTGGAATGTATATTACTGCAGTCTTGGAAAAATAGAAAGGAATATATAAGCTGCCTGTGAAATTAATTAACAGCTGCCTGTTATGAACAAAGAAACATGTTTGAGATCATGGAAATTGAGAACGTGAATCTGGAAAGTGAAACATATGATGTTCTGAGATAAGGGGCTGGAACCCCACGGGGAATTAGGAGTGGAACTCCTGGAAAGAAAAGGAATGGAACTGAGATGTAGTTTGTACTGTCTCTTGGGTACGCAGTACCAAGGGAAGTACCTGTACCTGTTTTAGTGCAGAGTGGGGCCAGCCGCCCCAGGGACCCGGGGTTAGGCTTGGCCGCTCTGTACCGACTTGTTGGCCCTCGTGTACGTAGTACCGAGGAGAGCTAGTAGTGTTAGGAGAGTACTAGCTACCCCACGGGCCCCGGGGTTCTGCTAGCCTCCTTCACCGACTTGTTAGGCCCACTAGGGCAAACCAGGGTAGTCAGACGAGGGTGCGCGGACTGTGGAGGGGCAAGGCCCCGGTTTGGTTACTGTGGAGGGGTTGGACCCCTGTTACTGAGAGGGCTCTGCCCTGGTTCCGTGCTGTGCTTTGGGCGCACCCGTTAACGGAAACGACTGACCGCGTGCCAGTACGGGCTAGCTACCTGTGCGTTTATCGCGCGTGCCGTAGTCACCGTTACGTCTGTCAGTGACCTTGGGGTGGTTGACTGAGGGTAGGATCACCACGGGGGACTCTCCCGGCCAGGAGAGCACCACGTGCTACTTCTACTGTTGGAAAAGACTGCAATCAAGATCGTCCCACGAGGACATTCGAGATCAAGTAAAGGATCTGAGAAGTAAATGAAATAGTGAGAAAAATTGAAAGATGTAAATAAAGGAAGTAATAGAACATAACAGCTACTGTACACTCTACTGTTGCCTTTAGTTAGTTTGCCACTCTACTCAGCGTTTTGCTGACGTGTTACACTCGTTACCTTTTTCAGGACCAGGTGTTGAGCAGCCAGGGTCGGCGGCTGCAGAGGACGCTGGGCCGAGTAGGGTCCAGTAGAGTTGCCACAGCTTTGTACCTTCTTTTGTTTCTGTTCTAGTGAGTAGTTTTGTTTCCGCTGTACCTTCCTTACCTGCAGTTTTTGTTATATGATAAATGTTGTTTTACTGTTGTGGTGGTGCCTACTGTAGTAGTTTCTTTCCTTACTGCTGTACTTTTTACTGTTAGTTATATTCATGCTGAATGTGGTTTATTTTACTGTCTTTTGGTTACTTCCTCGTTGGACGACTGGGTCTTGGGATTAGTCGAGTCGGTCCGGTTCTCGTGTCTCGTAGGGACTCGGGAACCGGGTCGTTACAAGATGGTATCAGAGCAAGGTCGTCCCGAGAAGTGAATCAACTGACTGGAAAGTAACCAATTCACATGTTTATAGCTAGAGTAGCCACCACAACATATCTCTTGACATGAGCTCTTAGAAGTGTTGTTAGGTACCGTCTGTTTTGACGTTTCCGTTTTGTTTCGCGTCTCCTTGCAGGAGATGCCTCGTCGTGGGACTGGCGAGACTGGCCGCGGGCGCGGCCGAGGGCGAGGTCGGCGAGGTGGACGTGCTGTCGTTGACGTCTCGGTGGACCAGCCACCACTCCCTGTCATCCAGGCCCAGGACCTCGCCAGACTGATACGGGATATTGTACGAGAGGAGCTCCACCCACCGCCCCGAGCACCTCCTCCTGGGGTTGCAGAGGGGGAGTCCTCTGTGGGACCACGCGACGGACGCGGCGCCGGACACGAGGGAGGGGATGGGCCCCTGCCGCCCCCACCTTCCTCCGACACTTCTGTACACGAGGCACCTTCGCCTGGAGGTGCACCAGCACCTCCCCTACAGCACCACTTCGAGCTTTTCGGGCAGTTCCGGAAGCTGAAGCCCCCCTCCTTCAAGGGGGATGAGGACCCGACCGAGGCAGAGGACTGGCTTGAGCAGCTGGAGAAGATCTTCGACACCCTTCGCCCCCCGGTGGAGTGCCGCGTGGCCTTTGCCACGTACCAGCTGGAGAGTGCGGCACACCGGTGGTGGAGGGCGGTCCGGGGACAGGAGAGGGACGAGCCGACGTGGGACCAGTTCGTCACCCTCTTCTGCGAGCAGTACTTTCCCCAGACGTGGCAGGACCAGAGGAGGCGGGAGTTCCACACTCTCCGCCAAGGGACGATGACCGTGAGCGCGTACCGCACGCGTTTCTTGGAGCTGTCCCGCTTTGCAGCGACAGCGGTAGCCACTGAGGAGGAGCGCCTTTGGAGGTTCACCGAGGGGCTCCGGCCTGCGATCCGGGGGTATGTCAAACCCCTGAAGCTGCCGACGTTTTCGAGAGTGGTAGAGGCAGCCATGACTTACGAGGAGACCAACCCGTCCGCGCGAGAGACCGACGGCGGGCGGAAGAGGCCCTTTCAGCCAGACTTCTCACAGGGCCGGCGAGAACGGAGACACGTGGCGTCCGCAGGAGAGCCGTCACGTTGTGCAGGGCCATCAGTGGCCTTTGGGGGCCCTCGACAGGGGCCAGTCGCCAGCACCGGACCCCCGCCTAGCCGACAGCAGGGACTCACTGAGGGCGGGAGTCGGGTTCCCCTCTGCTACCAGTGTGGCCAGCCGGGCCACGTCAGGAGGGACTGCCCATCTAGGGCAGGAGGTCAGCAGATACTTCCCGCGCAGAGCACTGGAGGGCGCGCAGGAGGCCGCGGTTTCCAGGCGCGAGGAGGAGGACCGCAGTCGCGAGGAGGGTACCGGCCAGCACCTACCCGTCCGACGCAGAGTGTGGCTGCTTCGTCCGCACCTAGAGCTGAGGGGCGTATCAACGCCCTAACACACAGGGACGCCAGAGCTTCGGGATCCGTGGTAGCAGGTATGGTTTCAGTTTCCGGCAGACTCGTTTACACGCTTTTCGATTCCGGCGCTACGCACTCGTTTGTCGCAGACAGTTTCGCAGTTAGTCTGGACCAGGATTATACATTGTTAGAGAACCCGTTCGTAATCAGAGGTCCGAGTGGTCAGCTGTTTGTAGCTGAGGAGGTGTACACGGGTTGCGGGGTCAGCATCGGGGGACACAGCCTGCCAGCTGACCTGATTATGATACAGATGGAGGACTTTGGGGTGATCCTGGGGATGGATTGGCTGTCCGCTTACCACGCATTGGTAGACTGCTTTGAGAGGAAGATTGTCTTCTCCATTCCGGAGTTGCCTTCCTTCGAGTTTCACGGGCAGCCAGTGGACGGAGGTTTCAGGTGCATTTCGGCACTCCGGGCGGCGAGACTTTTGAGCCAGGGGTGTGAGGGCTTCTTAGCTTGTGTGGTGGCAGAGCACAGCCCCGTGGCAGACTTCCAGAGCATCCCGGTGGTCAGAGAGTACCCCGACGTGTTTCCAGACGAGTTACCAGGACTACCGCCCGAGCGTGAGATCGAGTTTGAGATCTCACTAGTACCAGGGACCAACCCCATCTCCACCGCGCCATACAGGATGGCACCGCTTGAGCTGCGAGAGCTCAAGTCTCAGTTGCAGGACCTTTTGGAGAAGGGTTTCGTGAGGCCCAGTGCGTCTCCCTGGGGAGCCCCGGTACTGTTTGTGAAGAAGAAGGATGGGACCCTACGCCTTTGTGTGGACTACAGACAGCTGAATAGGGTCACCATCAAGAACCGATATCCGCTGCCGAGGATTGACGATTTGTTTGACCAGTTGCGGGGTGCCACGGTGTTTTCCAAGATCGACTTGAGGTCTGGATACCACCAGTTGAGGATCAGGGAGACCGACGTCTCCAAGACAGCTTTCCGCACCCGGTACGGACACTACGAGTTTTTGGTCATGCCGTTTGGGCTGACCAATGCCCCCGCTGCTTTCATGGACCTGATGAACCGGGTGTTCAGACCGTACTTGGACCAGTTTGTGGTGGTTTTCATAGATGATGTACTCATCTATTCTAGAGATCGGGCGCAGCACGGACAACACTTGCGGATGGTTCTGGACACTCTGAGACGACGCAGGCTGTACGCCAAATACAGCAAGTGCGAGTTCTGGTTGAGGGAGGTGACCTTTTTGGGTCATGTGATCTCTGGAGACGGCCTGGCGGTGGATCCCGCCAAGGTCGAGGCAGTGCTCAGGTGGGAGAGACCGCGTTCAGTCACTGAGATTCGCAGTTTCCTGGGACTGGCAGGTTACTACAGACGGTTCATCAGAGGGTTTTCGCAGATTGCACGTCCTATGACACAGTTGACTCGGAAGGATGTGCCTTTCACTTGGACAGACGCCTGTGAGGCGTGTTTTCTGGAGCTGAAGGAGAGGTTGACCTCGGCTCCCGTGCTCACCATTCCTGACAGTAGTGGCGGGTTCGTCGTGTACACGGACGCTTCCTTGCAGGGGTTAGGAGGTGTGCTCATGCAGAGGGGTCACGTGGTCGCTTACGCTTCGCGGCAACTGAAGCCCCATGAGCATACCTACCCTACCCATGACCTAGAGTTGGCAGCTGTTGTCTTCGCGCTGAAGACATGGAGGCACTACTTGTACGGTGAGACCTTCGAGATTTTTACAGATCACAAGAGCCTCAGATATCTTTTTGACCAGAAGGAGCTCAACATGAGACAGAGACGTTGGTTGGAGCTCCTGAAGGACTACGACTGCAGCATCTCCTACCACCCGGGAAAGGCCAATGTGGTGGCTGACGCCTTGAGCCGTAAGGCGCCCGCACGCTTGGCCAGTCTACAGTTACAGAGTTGGAGCCTTTTGGAGGAGGTGGGTAGTTGGCGACCTCTAGAGTTACGAGGGTACTGTGGGGCAGTGACGGTGACACGGCAGACCAGACCAGAGTTGATAGACCGCATCATCACGGGACAGATGGCCGATCCGTACTTGCAGTCTTTGCGTGACAGAGTACTGTCAGGGGACCCAGGGGACTTCTCTTTCACAGACCAGGTGTTACGCTTGAGGGGACGGCTGTGCGTCCCCAGAGACGAGGAGCTGTTGAGAGAGCTCCTGACTGAGGCACACGGTTCCAGATTCACCATACATCCCGGAAACACGAAAATGTACCATGACTTGAGACGCGAGTTCTGGTGGAGAGGGATGAAGCGGGATGTGGGTGAGTTCGTGCAGCAGTGCTTAGTGTGCCAGCAGGTGAAAGCCGAGCATCAGAGGCCTGCAGGGCCGCTTCAGCCGCTTCCAGTGCCAGAGTGGAAGTGGGAGAGCATCACCATGGACTTGGTGGTGGGTTTACCTGTTACCCAGCGAGGACACGACGCGGTCTGGGTAATAGTGGATAGGTTGACGAAGACGGCACGATTCTTGCCGATCCGAGTCACTTTGGGACCAGCACAGTTGGCAGAGAGGTACATCCGTGATGTGGTGCGACTACACGGAGTTCCGCGGGAGATCGTATCCGACCGGGATACCCGCTTTACGTCCCAGTTTTGGGCTGAGTTTCAGCAGGCTTTGGGGACGAGGTTGAGGTTTAGCACGGCTTACCACCCCCAGACGGACGGACAGTCGGAACGCACGATACAGACACTTGAGGATCTTTTGCGTGCCTGTGTACTAGACTGGAGGGGCTCTTGGGAGGAACACCTGCCCCTGGCAGAGTTTGCATACAACAACAGTTATCACTCGAGCATCGGCATGGCTCCCTACGAGGCTCTGTACGGACGGAAATGCACGGCACCCTTGAGTTGGGTTGAGGTGGGGACCAAGTGGGAGGTTGGCCCCAGGTTGATCCGGCAGAGTCAGGAGGTAGTTGAACAGATCCACAGACGACTCCGCACTGTCAGGAGCAGACAGAAGAGCTACGCAGATCGCAGACGCAGAGAGGTGCAGTTCGAGGTTGGGGACCACGTCTTTCTTCGTGTTTCGCCCATGAAGGGCTTACAGCGGTTTGGGGTGAGAGGGAAGCTCGCGCCGAGGTTCGTGGGGCCCTTCGAGGTCCTGGAGCGGGTTGGACCCGTTGCTTACAGACTTGCCCTTCCCCCGCAGCTTTCTGGTGTGCACGACGTGTTCCACGTGTCCAACCTCAGGAAGTACGTAGCCGATCCCAGCCACGTACTGAGTCACGAGAGCGTCGAGGTGAGCGACGACCTGACCTACCCCGAGCGGCCAGTGCAGATCCTAGACCGAGCCATCCGCAGGTTGAGACGAAAGCAAGTACCCCTGGTAAAGGTTTTGTGGAGGAGCCAGCGGTACGAGGAGGCTACCTGGGAGCCTGAGGCGGCAATGCGGGAGCGGTACCCAGAGCTTTTCGCGGGTACGTCTTTTCGGACCGGCTTCGGTCCTCTTTGAGTTTGTTATGGTTATTTGGACATCCTTTTTCCGCACCCTAGTTGGCGCAAGTTTCGGGGACGAAACTTCCTTTGAGTTTGTTATATTGTAACGAGCGCGTACCCCAGACGTCTTTTAAGACGTCTGGGAGGTGGCCCAGACGTCTGTCAAGACGTCTGGGATCACATCCAGACGTCTGACCAGACGTCCGGGATAGTTTACAGACGTCTGACGAACAGTTATACTCGCACGGGATATTCGTCTGCGCGCCTGTGCGCGCAGACCTGAGATCCGCATCTTCTCTGCGGCTGCAGGCGACTGCGGGCGTCTCTCTCTCCTCTCCGCGCGGCGTTAAAAGGGGGAGGGGGCGCGCCTCCCCTCCCGTCTCCACCATCTTCCTCCTCTCCTGCTGCGGGCGGAGCGAGCGGACGCGAGGGCGCAGCGGCAGCGGCGCAGCGAAGGCGCGGAGGAGCTGCGGCGTGCGAGGGCGGGACTCTGCCGTGAGGGCGAGCTCGCCGGGAGCGGCTTGGCCGGCCGGCGGAGGGCGCAGGGGGCGCAGAGCGTCGCGAGGAGGGACCTGCTGCGGGCGGAGCAGCGGACGCGCGAGGTGCGACGCGGGCGGCGTCGCGAGCGGAGGCCGAGCGAGGTTCTGATTCTGGAAAAATCTCCAGAATCAGACGTCTGGACTGATATCCAGACGGCAAGGGCGACGTCTGTGTGATCATACAGACGTCTGAAAGGTGAGTTCCGCTTTCTCCTTCTTCTTTTGTCGACTGACCGTACTGAAGGAGGAGGGTTGGCTGTGCGCAGGTGTTCGGATTCGTCATCCTTTGCGAATCCGACGTCTGGAAGTTGTACCAGACGGCGGGAGTGACCTCCAGACGTCCGGAGAGACCATCGGACGTCTTGGATCTAGGGGAGACGTCGCCACAGACTTCTGGACGTCCGGGGAACCCCGCCGAACAGGTAATTCTCTGATCCACCGTTTAAGACGTCTGGAAGGAGTTCCAGACGTCTGATTTTGCACAGTATTGTCTTTCTCGACCCGTTTAGGGCCCGTTTGGGCTCCGTTTTCCGCGATTCGAGTTGCGTTCGTTTCCGAATTTATTCCTCTACCCGCCTACAGTAGCTATACACTGTTTTGAGACACTCCTTGTGTTTGATCCTTGTGATAGGACCTCGTTCGGTTGCCGTCTTGAGAGTCGCGGAGGCGCGCGGGATTCCCGACCACGCCCCCACTACTTCCGTTGTACCTGGTAGAGTGGTTTTAAGCATTAATAAAATCTGTTAAAGTATGGAACCATAACTAGAACCTAGGGCATTGCATGAACCCTAGGAATGAGAAATGTATGGAATGATAGCTCCTAGGTGTTGCATGAATCCTAGGGCCGGAAAACTAGATTGTATGATAGATCCTAGGATATGGCATGAATCCTAGGATGGGGAAAACTAGTGGAATGTATATTACTGCAGTCTTGGAAAAATAGAAAGGAATATATAAGCTGCCTGTGAAATTAATTAACAGCTGCCTGTTATGAACAAAGAAACATGTTTGAGATCATGGAAATTGAGAACGTGAATCTGGAAAGTGAAACATATGATGTTCTGAGATAAGGGGCTGGAACCCCACGGGGAATTAGGAGTGGAACTCCTGGAAAGAAAAGGAATGGAACTGAGATGTAGTTTGTACTGTCTCTTGGGTACGCAGTACCAAGGGAAGTACCTGTACCTGTTTTAGTGCAGAGTGGGGCCAGCCGCCCCAGGGACCCGGGGTTAGGCTTGGCCGCTCTGTACCGACTTGTTGGCCCTCGTGTACGTAGTACCGAGGAGAGCTAGTAGTGTTAGGAGAGTACTAGCTACCCCACGGGCCCCGGGGTTCTGCTAGCCTCCTTCACCGACTTGTTAGGCCCACTAGGGCAAACCAGGGTAGTCAGACGAGGGTGCGCGGACTGTGGAGGGGCAAGGCCCCGGTTTGGTTACTGTGGAGGGGTTGGACCCCTGTTACTGAGAGGGCTCTGCCCTGGTTCCGTGCTGTGCTTTGGGCGCACCCGTTAACGGAAACGACTGACCGCGTGCCAGTACGGGCTAGCTACCTGTGCGTTTATCGCGCGTGCCGTAGTCACCGTTACGTCTGTCAGTGACCTTGGGGTGGTTGACTGAGGGTAGGATCACCACGGGGGACTCTCCCGGCCAGGAGAGCACCACGTGCTACTTCTACTGTTGGAAAAGACTGCAATCAAGATCGTCCCACGAGGACATTCGAGATCAAGTAAAGGATCTGAGAAGTAAATGAAATAGTGAGAAAAATTGAAAGATGTAAATAAAGGAAGTAATAGAACATAACAGCTACTGTACACTCTACTGTTGCCTTTAGTTAGTTTGCCACTCTACTCAGCGTTTTGCTGACGTGTTACACTCGTTACCTTTTTCAGGACCAGGTGTTGAGCAGCCAGGGTCGGCGGCTGCAGAGGACGCTGGGCCGAGTAGGGTCCAGTAGAGTTGCCACAGCTTTGTACCTTCTTTTGTTTCTGTTCTAGTGAGTAGTTTTGTTTCCGCTGTACCTTCCTTACCTGCAGTTTTTGTTATATGATAAATGTTGTTTTACTGTTGTGGTGGTGCCTACTGTAGTAGTTTCTTTCCTTACTGCTGTACTTTTTACTGTTAGTTATATTCATGCTGAATGTGGTTTATTTTACTGTCTTTTGGTTACTTCCTCGTTGGACGACTGGGTCTTGGGATTAGTCGAGTCGGTCCGGTTCTCGTGTCTCGTAGGGACTCGGGAACCGGGTCGTTACAGTATTGCCATTGCAAATGGAGCATTCAGAAGCTTGGGAAGCAGAGGCATTTGACGTGAGTTGGCTAGGGTTTGTCATAAGCCTTTCCATGTTTTGGTTCAACAATTGAATCTGAAAGGCCAAATTCTGCGTATCCTTAGCCTCATTTGCCTCCATCTTTTGCGACATAAGAGTGTGTTTTCTATCCAAATAGGCAGAATTAAGATGGATAGAATTCTCGCTCAAAGTCTCAAAAAGATCCCAAGCCTTATCTTCAGTTTTTGTGAGAAAGGTTCCTACACAGGCACCATCCACTATTTGCCTGTGCTTGTCATTTAATCTAGTGTAGAACCTTTCTACAAGCTGCCATCTTGGCACTTGATGATGGGGACATAAGTGTAACAAATCCTTGAAGCACTCCCATGCATCATGAAATTGTTCTCCATCTTGTTGAGAAAAACCTATGATTTCCCTCCTGTAGTGATTAGTCTTGTTCATGGGGAAGTATTTTTTCAAAAATTCTCCCTTCAAGGCTTCCCAAGTATCCACTCTACCATCTAGAGTGTGATAACAATGCTTCACTTTATCTTTGAGGGAGAAAGGAAAGAGGGTTCGCATTTGGGCGTCATCAGTAACACCCTGCAATCTCACCGTGGAATAGACCTCGGTGAATTCCTCCAGATGCTTGTAAGGGTCCTCCCTAGAAGTACCATAGAATGAGGGCAACAAAGATACGGTACTACTCTTGATTTCATATGGATTATCCTCCCCAAGTCTTCTCAGTGTATGGCCAGGTTGATTGATAGGGATAAAATAATCTCTCAAAGATCGTTGATTTTCCATAATTCTATTCTCTCTTTCCTCGGCCATCTCTTTTCTCTCTTGGTTGGCTCTCCTAAGGATCCTTTCAGGTTCTGAATTAAACACAAGTTGTCTCCTCAAAGATCGCCTACCAAGCATACACAAACAAACACAATTCCAAAGGACTTTTATGTCTTTAATCAATTAAAGCCTTTGAGATTTAAGTCCATTTGTAGATGACAATACAAATTACCCAAACAATTACGTGCCTATTGTCAACCTACGAAATGCCTTATTGAAAACCTAATTGGAACTTAGGTACTCTGCCCTAAAGTTCAAATGGTAAAGTACTCCAAAGATGGAAGATTAAGGTATGCAAGTAGGTCTAAACCTTCCTTTGAAGCTGTGCTTTCACGGTACTTCTTAACTACCCTCAAAAATCCATGATAGGGTATCCCCCTCTTTGGAGTTATAAAACCTTTAAGCTTAAGTTTCAAGCACTTTGGTATCCAATGATAGGAGAGTTCTTTCCTAACAGCTCAAAAACCTAGGAGTATCTAAATGAATGCTTTGGTGCAAAGAAGTGTGCATACACCGTAAAAGTTTGATTTTTTGAACCATAGCACAATGTCTCAAATCAACTCCTTGGGTTTTATATGTTCCTCCTTTGATTAATCCTTTTTTTCAAAAAAATGTGACCACTTGTTAATTCTTTTCAAGACAAATTATGTGGTCTTCGAATTAAGTTCAAATGCAATGCGTGATCAAGAATAGGATGCAAAGTAAGAGAATGCATACCTTGCTTCCAGTAATCAACGATGCGAGAATGCACACAATGCAGAGAAATAAATCTAGAGGCTGCTCATACAGACCTAAATGGCTCGTCCTAGGGGCAGGCAGCTCTTTTTTTTTTTTTCTTTTTTACCTACTTGTGCGCAAACAAGTAAAGAATAAACAACCCACACAAGCAAACCTAGATCTAAAGAAAAGAGGGAACAGATTCCCAAAAACTACCCAACACAGGCCTAAAATAAAATCGAGGAACAAACCCCTAAAAATATACCCGAGAATAAGGGTCTCAAACGAAATGTAAGTGCAAGAAAATAAAGAAAAGTAAAGTTCTAAAACCTAAATTCTATCTTCTTGACAAATCGACGGAGATGAAAATGATCACTCCAGATGTCCTCTTCCCAATTGGTGACAACAAAGTTCACCAATGTTTAATCTCTTTCTCGTACATGTGAAACTTGATTCCTCCTCCAAAGTGGTGGAAACAAGGTCCACCACGGCATTTCTGAGGCCGATGCGACAATTCGTGCGCAATATGTGTACCTCTCACCAAATCAGATAAAACAGGTTAAATATGCCTCAATTAAAAATCAATTTGAACAAATGAATAATTGTGAATTAATTAAGCCTGTTGCGTCCTAGGTAACGATGCCATTTGACGAGTTGATTTTCCACTTTCGATTAAGTTTTGCAAATGAAATAACGCGTTGTTGTAGTATGTAAGTGGTGGAAAAATCGACTAATCAATAATTAAAATAACCACTCAATTAGGAGTGGGTCGTATCCACAGGGAGGCAATGGCCTATTTAAACTCGCCACTGTGAAAAACCAATGTTCACTATTAATTTCGTCAAGAAATCAAGCCAAAATCACTTTTCAATCAAGATAAAAAGACTTTAACATGCTGATTTTGCAATTATGCAGAACAAGAGGAAGATGCTCATAAATGTGCCATAATAAAATATCCAATAAATTAAAAATCAACTTCCACAATGGCATTCACATGTAATTATTAATAGGGATGAAAACAGAGGATTAATTCTCTCACTTCGTCGCCCATGGAGGAGACCTCGATCGGAAGCGGAATCTCACCTGAGGTCAAGTCGGTTGAGGGCTACTCGGCTGTGGTGGCAGCTTGGTGAACGGCGGCTGGAGGCGGCAGCGGCGAGGAGGAGATGGTAGTGAGTACGCTGGGCGACTCTTGCTGCTATCGCTGGTATGGGAACTCGTAGGCTGCTGGCCGCAAGTGCTGCTGGAGGCGTGCAGCTACTAAGGCGTGTGGGTCATGCAGCGAGGACACACGCAAGCAGAGTTGCTATGCGTAGGGGGTGTGGCGTGGATGCGCAGGAGGCAAGGGGGCCACTGTGCGCTAGAGGTGCGCTGGAGGAGGTCGACAAGGGCGCTAAAGGGGTGGGTGCGCGGAGCTTTTGGCAGGGCGCTAGAGGCAACACGCGCGTGTGGATGAGAAGGCGCGCCTGCTGGGTGCTAGCGGGCGCTAGAGGGACAGGCGTGCGGTGCTGTGCAGTAGCTACTACTGGACACTGCAAGCTGTGGAAGAAGGGAGTTTGCGTAGGCTGTGTAGCCGTGCATGGACAGGCGGGCGCTCGGACTGAATGCTGGAAGGGTGGCAGCTCTCAACTGCTGTTGAAAGTGTGCGGAGGTGGAGGAGCAGGTGATGGCCTGTGCGTAGTGTGCAGGCGTGGGCGAGGGGAGTTTTGTTGAAGTGGAGGGGAAACAAAGCAAGGAGAAAACAGAAGAAGACGGAAGAAGATATGGGAGGCCAGACGTCTGGGATCATACCCAGACGTCTTAATTGGTGCGGGGGTGAGGAACTGAAGGTGGTTGATGGCGGTGGTTGCTGGCAATGGTTGCGTAGCCCTCAAGCACACGCTCGCAGTGATGCACAAGCCACAGATGGCGCGGCGGTCTGTCACCCCGCCTACCCGCGGTGGAGTGGTCTTGTGCTCGCCGAAGGAAGCCAGTGGTGTGGAATGAAGAGGCTCGAGGCTCTGCACAATGGTGGGTCGGAATGGTGGTGGCCTCCCTTCTGATGATGCGGCTATCTTCTTTTATGCTGCAGGAGGCACACAGGCGGATGTTGGTGAAGCAACGATATCGTGGGGTGCAGAGATCCACAATTGTCGCTGTGCATTTAGCTCCCACACTCTCCTGCATGCAGCCCTTGGAGAAGAAACAAATAAAGAAAAGAAATAAGGGGTTATTTATGTGTAAACCCTTAAAAGAAATGTGAAATAAAATAATGCATGTAATGCAACCTAAAAGATTAACTATTCTAATGCATGCTATTCTAAATTAATTCTAAGTATGAATGCAGTGCATGAAATATGTAAATAAATGAATACCTAGACTAATCTATTTACATTTTATTGTATGCAATTTATATGCCAATATTAATTTAATTCCTGAGCATTTAAGTAACTAATTAGCCCACAAATATGGGCTCATCACTACACGCCAACTAAAGAAACTTTCTAGTGCAAAAATTCACTTATCCTCTCTTTCTAAGCAATTCTTGCTTCTTGTGCTATTGTGCTTTTCTTACTATTGCAATCTTTAAGAGTATGCTTACTCCCTCCAATCCATTACTACTTCATATAGGTTTGATAAGGGAGTATCTTAGCTTTACATTCTATATCATTCAAAGGACCTTATGATTTTTTCGTTATACTATTTTTGACTAGTTTGTTGGGTATTCGATTTGTGGGTTTTCCATTCTCTTAGAGAGGAGCAAAATTATCCTTACGAGCTGTGTAAGAGAGGGGTTTTGTAATATATTTTATAGTGATTCCGATTGTTTTGGGAGCAAAATCCTAGATTGAGAGATCTAGTTAAAACTTTTTCTCGTAAGGGCTTCCTATATAAGTTCTTGTGTTCATTTGTGCAATTGTTTGTAGTTTTAATTTTGTTGCACAATTCAATCTCCCTTCTTGTGTCACTAACAATGTTATCTTATCAACCGCATGCATCCTTCAGTACTTGATGAATAGATTCCAATACAACTATTATATCCAGTGATTCCTTATGTCTGTTTGGATGTGTGGCATTTGCTTATCTTTATGGTCCTGGTAGAGACAACTTGGCTCATAGAGTAATGAAGTGTACCTTCCTAAGATACTCTAAGTTATAGAAAGGCTATTGGTGTTATGATCCTCTCCAGCGATGCTTCTATGTTAGTGTAGATGTGATGTTTTTTAAGTCCATTCCATATTTTTCTACTGTAGGATCGCATCTACATATGGTTCCTAATATAGTGTCTGCGCTAGTGCCTCCTCTTTAGAAGGGATTCCGATGATATCATCATGAGCTATAATGGTTGCACAACAAGCTACGCCTATAAATATGTCATCTTATGTTATTTCCTAGCATTACCCATGCATTTTAGGCAGCCATACTTGCATTTGTAGCTATTCATTTGCATGCATTTTTAAAGAGGGGAAGATAGTGAGAGCAAATGACCATTCAATCTACTTCAATTTCATAACAATCCATCCCATCTCAAACACACATAATAATTAACATCTTCCTTATGTGCTTGCATTGCAAATTCACCACCCTTATTTTATTTCATTCTCCCACCTACCGGCTGCATTTGCAGGGAGAGGAGCATGCTCCCTCGTACCATTTGCATGGGGAGAGGCTCACTCTCTCTATAAAAGAGCATGCACCCCTCCCTTGCAGAGAGGTCGGCGATCACCCTCCCTGCCACCTCCAGCCATCCCTTCCACACCATCAGACGTAGTACCTCCCACTCACTCCAGCCGGCCTGTGCTCTCCCTCTCTCCCTCTCCCTACACAGCTCCTCTTCTCACCAGTTGAGAAGAGGCACTCTGTGTGTAGAAGCTCCCCATAGTCTCAAACACCACGGTGAGCACCACCACCGCCCAGATCCTTCGCGAGCAGGTGGGCATGGTAGATTCTCATTTGGCGTTTTTCTTTGTTTTGTTATTTTTATTTTCTTTGTTTTCTATTTTCTGCTGCTGTTCATCACCATTAGAGTGCGGAGCTTCAAGCTCTGAAGCTTGCGCATAGCCGCTGTGTGCACTCAACCTCCTCCGTGTGCCTCAAACTTCCCTTCCGCGCGTAAGCACGCACTTTCCAGCCGGATTTAGCCCTTCCTTGCTCGCCTACATAGCGCATCTGCCTACGCCTTAGCTGGTAGCCTCGTGAGCCCTGCCAGTTGCTTTTTGCCCTCGGCACTGTAGCTGTGACCTCACGCGGCTACAATGCGTCACCAGAAAGTTTCTCACTTATCTGGTGACAAGGCCCTCTCTCTCCTCCCGTGTGACCACCTCCACCTGGTTGCGCGCCCTCGCTCACCCTGCGCCTGCACCTCACACACACCTCAGCACGCCAGATGATGCTTCCGCGCACCCCAGACAACTTAAACGCTCCCTCTTACTCATACAGTCAGACACACACACGCACTCTCCCTCTCACACACCCAAACAAACGCACATGCCCTTTTCACTCTCACGCAAACACACACTTACACACCCGTATGCATTTATACATGTACATTTATATATTCACACTCCCCACCTATATACTTATATACACACACACACACATACATACATATATATATATATATAGTTGTATTTACTTATATATAGTTATATATACTTACACACACACACATATATATATCCACATTCCCTCATATACCCATGCACCCACATTTCCTACTCACAATACCACGCATCTGCCCTTCACCGCGCATCATATCGCGGGAATATTCTCACCACTTGCGAGTATTTCCCGATATTCGTGCAAATCAAGCTTTCCACCCATACTAGCACACATCCGCTCCACACTCCATATGGCACTTAGTCTTGTTGGTTGTGTCTTGCTAGACGTGGGCCAATTTGACACCATGCTACATCCCATCCCTATTTCCATCTCCACCCTTATTTATATAGTATCTATATATCCATATCTATTCTATATCCACTTACATATCTACTATATATATAGCTATATATACATATACTAAGCTAAGTATCTCTTTTCATTTTGCTTTCATTTGTCTTTTATTCTTGCTATTAAAAAGACAAAAAAAAAGTATAAAAGAGAAAAGATAATTCTTGTCTTGCAGGTACCTGATCTTTTAGTGACAAGATCAATTTTGAACCCTAAATTATCTTCAAGACAAGGACCATTTGGTTCAAGGCCAAGGACTTCATTTTTGATGGTGTGCCTCAAGGACAACATTATTATAAAAATCTTAAAAGTAGAAAAAATCAAAAACATAATAAACGCAAGGAAGAGAAATGTTCTACGAAAGGCGTAGAAACTTCTTAATCTCCTAATTCCCACCTCCCTGAGATCGACCCTAGGCCTAAAAGTGACCAAGATAAAATCAGGTAGGTCAGGTTAAAATTTTTGTGAAACTGGTGTGGACTCGATTTAGGTTAACTCACTATACTAATTTCGACGATAATATCATCATATTAAATAAGCCTATTTGAGTCTGCAACACATAACTAGTTTTAATTAATCAGAATCAAGTGACAAATGCTCCTACATATTCTCTTGAGAGCCATAATTCCTTATACATCCATTCTGAAAGGAATACATTAAAATACGGTTAATTCTACAGTTTCAACATCATATCATGAAAGCAGAGTAACCATGGGGTTTTCCAGGAGTTAATCTAAGGTCTGTCTAATGAGCATCAAATACCAATAAGTGAGTCCATGCAGAGAGAAATGGCGTTTCTCGCATTTCAAGAACCATATAGCACCCAAAATCCTAATTTCAGACCTACTTAAATTACAGAGGTTTTGGTTAGAATAAAATTCATCTAAATCTTCTAAATTTCATAGAAAAATATTCATTGAGGTTTGGTAACCTTGATTTGACCTTTGGAACCTATTTTGACCTTGAATAGAGTCTTAGACGAAATTCTGCCTTAATTTGGGTTTATGTGCAAATTACCCAATCAAACTTGGTTAAAACTCAAATCTGACTTCACCATTAGATTCCTTAGGTCCAAATTAGGTTGGTACCAAAATTTGGGTCCAATCAGAGTCTATATTGACCTAGTTTTCATTTTAGTCCATTTAAACTTTATTTCTCTCATCCAGGTCCCTAACTTTTGAGTTAATTACAAACCCCCCCCCCCAACTTTGTCTTCTTTGCAGAACAATCCCTGTTGCCATTAGAGGTCAACCGACCTCCAAGGAGCCTTTGACCGCACTTAATCCTACTCAAATCAACACCAAATCCCACCAAATTTGGTGGGATTGGTATTCACATTGCAAGGAATCACCTGGAGATGACTTGGGATCCCAACTCATTCCTGTTTGCCCTAGCGAACCCACAAGATTCGTGGGTCTCTTGTGCTTCAAGAACAAGCCAATTTATGCTTGTTTCCTTACCCAGAGCTTGCCCCAAGCTATATAAAAGCTTCTCCATCACATTACCTAGCTCTTTAGCTCAATTTTAGCCTCAATTCTTCATCAATTCTCCCTCTCCGGCCACCTCCACATCAGCTTCGGTGACTCCTCTCTCTCTGGCCTCTTTGCTTGCTGCCATGTACTATAGGCAACAGGTTCTTCTTCCTTGTCTTCCTTCGCTCCTCGCCAACCATAGCAGGAGTGCCCAGACGCCCTCGTCGTCGCCTCTCCTTCCATCGGAGGACTTCTCTTCTCCAGCGTCAGCCAATCACAGCCGGTGCCATCCCCATCCTTTCGTCCCTTCACTTAGGCCTTAACCTCTTCCTCTTCTCCTCCTTAATCTTCCTAGATCTTCCTCTCTCTATTTCAACCGCCAACTCGCCCTCGACCCCACCGTCTTCTCTGCTCCCGCCGAGCTCCGACGAAGCCACACACACGCCATAGACCGCCAAACTCCACACGACCACCTCCAAAACCTTCGCCAGCACACCACCATCAAAACCCCTCTTCCTATTTCACATTCCACCCATCCAAAACTCCCACCAAACTCAACCTTCTCCGCTCACCTTCTCCGTCATCGACCACCCACATCCAAGCATGCCATGCCCTAAAATCACCTCTAGCACACTCGCCGCTTCATGGCGAAGCTTTTGAGCTACTTTGACGTGGCCGCAAGGCCATGTTTTGTGTTTCAGGTACTCTACTGGACACCGTTGCCGCCATCATCTCCTCCGACTCCAGCTGTAGCACTCTAACCATATTCATCTTCAATAACACCTCCAGGTGCTGCAGACTTGCCTTAAGACCCCATCTGGAGCATCAATTGAACAAGGAGCGACGACAGAAGCTCCAATTACTTGGACATCCCAGCCACTACGTACGCGAAGGGAGGTGGGGGATAATAGTCCCACATCATAAGCTAAGGAGCTCACGACTGGGTATAAGTGGAAAAAGTGATCCTAGTTGTTTGCCCAGTAACACGGGGGGCCGGGTCCCCTACGCACATGCCTCCTCGTGCCCTCACTCCTCGCCTGTGCACATGCACGCAGGTTTGGCCACTTCCTATGATTCGATAACCCGACCTTTAACTCGATTACACCTGGGTTTAAGAGAGAAGAAAGAGAAGAGAGTTCTATGAGAGGAGGGGGGTGGGTTTTGTGCTGAAGTCCTTAAGCCCTGTGCTGAAGGAAGAGAGAGGCTTTCTATACTTAGCCTCTATGAGAAGAAAAGGCCTTGTTCCTGTGTTGCGAAGGGAAGGCTTTGAGAAGAAGGAGAAGGCTCTCTAAAGAGCCTTGTTCTTGTGTGTGCCTTCTGTGAGGCACTATGTTGTTCTTCTGTTAAGTTGTCTGGTTCTGTAAAGGCGACGTCTGATTGAGTTTATGTTGGTACTGTTGAATTATTCAAGAACCTAAGTTGAGCTGATTGAGATACTGTTGATTTATTTGAATAGTTTGAGTATGAGATATATGTTTAATTAAAGATGAATAATTGGTGATTCAAATCACCATTATTTTATCTTTCTTTCTTTTTTGTATCATGATCCTTTGAATTATATTTGAATATCAATTAGAGCAATTCATTTATTGCATATCTGTTATTGATGCTTAATTTATTGTGCTTATTGATTTTGAATGAAGATTAATGTGTGAATTCCACATTTTCTCCTTGCAAATGACCTCAAACTCCTTTTAGATTCTAAGTTTATAAATTTAAATGTCTTGTGCGATTTAAAAGTGTACTAGAACGAACACATATTTAAAACTCCCCTATCACCCTACAACAGATTCCAATTATTGTCACTCTAAATCTTGAGTATAACGAGCCTTAGGAGATTTCTAGTTGTCTTCCTTCTACTCTTGAGCCTACTTATCCATCAGCTCCCAAGGAGAATGTTAGTCTAGATGGTCTGAATGATGTGGTGGTGGATTGATAACGGTCTAATTTTAGTGTCATTCCATGTATAACTTTGCTAATTTCAAGATATTTTTTTAATAAATAATCATAATTTGCATAACATTTGATTTATAAGTTTGAGTATGTAATTTTTGCATTTTATTGCTTGTAGGGTAAAAAAGAGAGGAAACTTTGCAAAGATGGAAGCTAAAAGTATTATAGAGCTGAAGCATCATCCTTGGAGGCCACTACAACAAGGTTGACCTACGGCAACAGTGTACTTACACTGGCATCAAATATATGTTATTGTAGGTTCTCATATACGTTGCTAATGATATATCCTACACCAGTGGGCACCTTTATGAAAAATAAAAAATTGATGCATGCAGTAATCAAAATAATAATGATTACTTATCATCTTGTGCCGGGTGTAGCTGATTGTGGGGTGTACCCACCATGTTACTTCTTGGTATGCATGCACAGGTCTCTTTTCAGGTATAGAACTTTGGGAAAAACACAATTAAACAAGGGAAGCTCTGCTGAATTTTTAACAAATTTTAACCTCCTAATTAAATATGTAGTCCCTACTTGTACATTTATAATGGATTATTATAACCCTAACTAACCTAGAAACTAGGACTCTTACGACGTCACACCCGCTAATCTACTCCTAAATTGTTGGAGGGTTAGCGGGGCGTGACACTTCCAATGGAGTACTATGTTCACAATGTTGAGTCATACCTAATTTTGATTGTGACTTTTAGGATCAAGTGCTTTTATACTAGATTTCAACAAGAGTGTAGATACATTAATTGCTTCCTTTCTAGTAAAGGTTGTGCAAATCATCTTCTTGGCTGCACTTTCTTTTCATGAATTATAACAAGCAGTTGGCCATGTGATTTTTTAGTATGAAATTTTTCCATGAAGTTATCATTAGCTTCCATTACAATGGAATAAAGTTATTTTCTTTCTGCCAACGTAAATTTGATTTTATGCTTTTCTAGATGATTATTTAGCATGTAAATACTTCAAAAATGATATGTGGTAGAAAGAAGTCTTTTTCAGTATAGAAGTATAAATATAGATGAATCGATAAATTTGGCTTATTGATACACATTATGCGCATACCAATGATATAAATTTGGTTTATGAATATAAATCTATATGGTCTATGATTTTGACCTATGTATATACTAATGTTTGTTTCTTACTTGACTTCTATTTTATTTGGTAATTATTTTTTTTTTTATCCTTTTTCTGAGTACTTTTAGTAATGATAATTTTGATTTTTTTCTTAAGAAATGCAAGGATTAGTGACATTCGTAGAAGCTGGGGATTTGAGGATTGCTTCAAGTGAAGAATTATTTTTTCATATTTTGTTGTATATATCATTTTAGACAATAGTTTGTATTTAAAAAAAATTTGTATAGATAGTACTCATGAAACTTATGCACTTCAAGTTAAAGGAAATATTTATTGATGATTAAAATCCTTTTTCTTTGTTATTAATGCTTAATGTTTCTAAACTGTCTTATTTGAATTGAATGATTTGTAACTTTAATTGTTTGTTTACATACTTAGTTGATCTCATAAGAGGAGGAAGTTTCATTTATGCATGATATATAATTAAAATTAAATATTAAATACAGGGGCATCTAAATGATGATGCACTAGGGATATATTTTTTTTGTATTCATCAAAGATTTACATTGATGGTAGCATTAACGGATATAAGCGTTAATGTACGTATTGTGAAGGGGGATAACTTGTTTATTTACAATGACAGTTTTACCAACGATTTTTTCATTGGTAAAGACTTCTACATTACATTTGCAAAGGTTTTTGTTAGCACTATAAGTCTATACCGACAGTCATAAGCGTCACTATTGGCATAATTAAAGGCTCATGCAAACACGACTATCGCTATAGTTTCAAGTACAACACCGACAGTTTTAACCGTCAGTATACCCTATAGCGACACCTCCTAAGAGAACAGCTCAAATGACTGTCAGAATAGCTCTTTGGACCTACAGCGACGGTAATTTTGACCTATAACGACAGTAGGTCTAAATAGCTATTCCATCAAAATATAAAACACTACTATATTAATTTTGACCTACAGCTCTTTGCACCTACTCACTATATTAATTTTCTTTCATTTTGAGCATAAATACACTACTAAAGGATATAAAACCCACCAAAAAGTCTAAACTCCACCTTAATTACACCCTACCCCCAATCCTAACACATATTTACCACTCATGCCACCCTTAGATGTTTACTTTAACCATTTCCCAAACAATATACACGACTAAGAACTTTTTTTATTTTAGCTAATTAAGATCCTAATCCTAATCCTAATCCTAATCCTAATCTTGATCCCAAAATTTATGATAGGTTGACATATCTTTAGTATTTGGACCATAACTTTCTCATTAGGAATTCAAATTGTGTGATTTAAGTTGCATTTAAAGCCTAATTTCAAGGGCTACAACTTTCTTTTTATATGTAACTTGAGATTCGAAATAAAAGAGAGTTGAAAAAATGATACAAACGAAGGAAACCCTAGAAGGCTGTTGCACAACCCTCTATAAATACCCCTTTAAGGTCTCCAAGGCAAGAGAGCCTACTTGTACTTCAAAACAACATATTCTTTGGTTCTCCACTTTTTCCTTTGACGCAGGAATCTTGTTGCATTTTCTACCTCAACCTATGACTTTGGAAAACATGTTATATTAAGTTGTTCGTTGTAGCATGCATTTTAGACATCAATTTTAAAAGAAGAATCGAATGTGAGTACGAGGGTCGAACACGAGAAGGTAAGGAATTGGATTAGTTTATCACTTTAATGTCACAAGATATTCGTTTTGTTTGCTCGCGGAGAGAGAGAGAGAGTGTGTGTGTGTTTGTGTGTGTGTATGAGTGAGTGGTAGGTTAGAGATTCGTAGTAGAGCAGCGATAGCTAATTATGCACGAAAAGTAGACATGATGAATCATAATAAAATCTATCTAGGAATGAACATGAGACAATAATTATGATATCAAAATCTACTTTATTGAATATCAAACATGGACCAGAAGTTGTGATCAACAAAACTTAGATGAATGCTTAAAGGAAAATAAACTACAATCTATCAAAGACTGGAAACTAAATGCAAGGAGGTGGATGGTGTCGAGGCAGCCACAACGGTGGAAGGGCTTCCGTTGGCAGCTCGACGTCTCCAGGAACACTCGTTGAAGCTCTATCGAGGTGGGGACGTTCTTGGTAGAAGCTAGAGATAGATCCCCTTGCAATGGAGGTCTATAGGTCTCTTTATAGTGGAAGAAAGAGAGCTAAAATAGGCATCGCATCAATAGTGACAGCAAGGACGTCGCTGCAAGCATTGCTATAGGCAGCTCACATGCATGCTGTCACCGCACATGCACAGCTAGTACCTGTGAGGAGAACCGCGGGCCATTGGATCAACATCGTGGATCACCATCAGACAGCCGAGGATGCGTCTAGACAGCTTATCATCGCACCCATTGCGCTCATCACACGGGAAGAAATCACTACTATCGGATTGCATGCAGAGGGCTAAGATTGCAGGCAAAATCACACTTTGGGTCGTGCCTTGGGCACGCGTACGATCAGGCGTCGAAGTGGATGTCAAACCACGCGTGGATGAATCGCGTGCTTCTGGAGGCACCACGTAGCCGCTATCCTCGCCGTCCGCTTCTGCATCAACAACTGAATTTCACCCATGCACGTGAGAGCGGATCAAATCCTTGGGTAGGGCATCAACCTTGCGTCTAACGCGTGTGAGTTGGAGAGCTAACCGTTGTGCCATCCACGCAGATTGTCATGTTGATGACTTTAGGCCCCCACAATGTTGACCGTTGGATGGAGATTCAACGGTCAAGATCTCACATGGGCCTCTCTTCAAATCCTAAGGCGCACGATGAGGGGGCTATGTGGTCGCTTTCCAATTGTTGGATGGACATCCAACGGCCACGATCGACGTTGGGAGCGATGGAGGCTTGGGGGGCTGCCATGTGTCACCTTTTGGGTCGTTGATCAGTAGATTAATGGCCAGTGTGGATTCCCTACCAGGAGGGGGTGACATAATAAATTGCGGAATATAATATAAACAATCTCAAAAAAAATCAATCACACAATGTACACAATAATTTTTAGGTGAAAACCCAAACCGGGTGAAAACCACCACCTAACCCTCTCGAGTTAGGATTTTCCGATCAACCAAGTTGATCAAATCCACTAAACGAATCACTTTAAATGAGGGTGATTCAACCTCAATTACAACCACGCTACAAGTGCGAGGGTAGCATTCCTCAACCCCTTCTCTTCACGAGAAGGATTTTGTCCCACGAAGGAGACGGGAATTCGCAAAGCGAATACCCAACCAAATAACAAAGTAAAATAACAAATATAGTCTTATAGATACAACAAAGATTTAAACCTTGCTTCTATAGGAATTAAGAAACTCCCCTTTGCAGGGAGTGCATCGAATCGATGACACGGGTGCGTGAGCCACGCGACGGCGCAACGTCGCTCTCGTGAACTACGGCGGGAGAGCGGGTGCACAAAGGCTTGATGCTCTCAAGATGTAGAACTTGAGTTTGGAGAGCAAGAGCTTTTCTTGGACACAAAAGAGTGTAAAAGTGTATTACTAGGTGTGTCTTGTGTATCTAGGTGTGTCTTGTGTGCAAGAGGTTCCTCTCTATTTATAAAGGTCTTAGGAAGGCTTTGGAAGGCTTTGGAAAGCTTCCATAGCCATTGGGAGCAAAGCCCAAGAGAATTAGGCCGAAATCAGGAACAATGATTGTACTGATAGGGTTATCAGGCGTCTGATCCTAGCATCAGACCTCTGGGAAACCAGTTTAAAACGTCTGGGAACAACATCAGACGTCTGATTTTAGGCGGATTTCTTCCTGACTTGGATCAGATCTAAACAGGGTTCTAGTGCAAGTCCATCAGACAACATACAGGACGTCTGACACTATGTCTGGACGTCTGGAAACCTACTTTTTCTGTGGGAATGGATTTCCAAGTGTTGCAACGGCTAGAAAATCTCTGAGAAGAGATTTTGGGTCAGCCGAGGCAAAACAGTCATTTATCAGACATCTGGAAAGGCTTAAGGACGTTTGATAAGGCTCTAACGGTCATATCTTCAGTGTTTGTTAAGCCAGCCTAACGGTCCACTAATTGGACGTCTGGCAAAAACATCAGACGTCTTCTAAGACGTCTGGACTAAGGTTTGAACGTCTGATTTCATCAGACAGAGCTAACAAGTCCAGCCTAAATGTTATCAGACATCTGAATCAACAGTCAGACGTCTTAAAACATATTATCAGACGTCTCATTTTGGAATTGGACGTCTGAAAAGGCTGTTTGAACCGTATATTGGTTTTTTAAGTTTTCTCCAGAAAACCTAAGTATCCAAGGGTTGTGCAGGTGTTCCTAGGACTATTGTTAGGATACTTTGAGGCTCTTTAACATGGTATTCTAAGGAATAAAAAGGGCAAGGAAATAAAGACAAAAGTACATGAAAGAAATAAACAGAATTCTATCCTATTCTTCTTGTCCTTCCATCTTCAATCTATCGCTCCTCACGAATCTCCTCTGTTCTACATCAAGCTCCTCCAATCAGTCCTGGATGCGAGCTCGAACTCCGTCTAATCACGTCTTCATTTGTAATTTGACCTGAAATCTAAGACTCCAAGTGCAAATGTTAAATGACACGTGTTTTGTTATCATCAAAACAAACGATCGTGGTGCTCTAGCACCAACAATCTCCCCCTTTTTGATGATGACAAAATCATAAATAATAACGCAAAAAAAAATCCTCCCCCTTTTTGACATTATCAAAAAGGTTTAAATGATTTTAAATTTCCTATAACTCCCCCTTAAAACATGCTCTTCTATGAATTTCTTTTAACAAGAGTAATGTCCTCCCCCTTTTTGTAACAACAAGATAGCTATTATTTTTCTCCCCCTTACTAAAGAAAATTTAGTTAACTTGCATCTCCCCCTTAAAAATTGACAATTGGCTCATAATTTTTTAACTCCCCCTATCTAAATGCTAATGATAAAAAGATAGGGTAAAGAAATTTTTACCTTACCTATCATAGCCAATAAAATGGCCCAAATGGTGGTGGTGGATGCCACATAGAATGGGGCTCCCATCCGTAGCTTGGGGGCCTGGGCATTGGCGCCGGTCTCCAGTCTAGTGGTTGACGTGCGGCGGGTCCATCGTTTGTTCGTCGTCTCGTCAGTCTTCTTGTTCTCTTCCTTGGTCTACTCCTTGGCTCTCCCAACTCGAGTTGACCAGCCTTGAGCTTTTAGGTCCAGTCCTTTGTATTGTAGTTATCCCTGAAACCTACAAAACAAGATTCTAATTCTTTCTTTGGTATCCAAGTGAGCTTGGATCCAGATCTGTTAGCGGGTCTCCTTAACGAAGATCCTTTCTCAACCTTAGGGCTATAAAAATTATCTACTTTGTTGATTAATTTGTTAGAGTTTTCCCTAAGACATGCAATTTCTTTTTCTATAGTATGCATCTTAGTCTTTAAATCACAGATTTCTAACTTTAAACTATCATTTTCCTCAATCAATTTATTATTTTCATTGATGAGGTTATGATTTTCTAATAATAGGTTATCAATTTTAGAACTAGCTTCTATGTCCTTAAGTTATTTTTCTAACCTATCATTTTCATTTTTAAGAAAACTAAGGTTCTTTTTAATACTTTTGTTTTCTATTCTTAATGATTTACTAACATCAAATAGTTCATTAAAAGCTTCTTGTAAATCGAAATTTACCTCGTTGTCAGAGTCGCTTCTGCTTTCGCTGTCGCTATTGCTTCCTCTGGCCATGAAACCAAAGCAAGCGATTTCTTCTTCTTTTTCTTCTTCTTCCTCCGAGCTCGAATCGTCCCAAGTGGCTTGGAACGCCTTCTTCTTAGATTTCTTCTCCTTTTCCTTCTTCTCCTTTTTGAGAAGAGGGCACTCTGGTCGCAGATGCTCTTTCATGTTGCAGTGATAGCAACGTCTCGGGCTTTCCTTCTCCTTCTTCTTTGATTCCCTACACAGCTTTGAAAACTTTTTAAGTAAAATTTTAAAGTCTTCATCATCGGAACTTACCTCGCTATCCGATACAACTTTGAAGGCGAGAGTCTTCTTCGATTTTGGCTTCGATGCATCCTTCTTCTTCTGCTTCAACTTAGTCTTGTAGGCCATTAGATTGCCTAGGAGATCTTCCATGTTGAGCTCCTCCACTTCGTTTGCCTCCTCGATGGCAGTGATTTTCTATTCCCACTACGGTCCAAGGGAACGAAGAAGATTCCCTTGAAGCTCCCCCTTGATGAAAGTCTTCCCTAAAGCTTTCAAATTATTTACTATGAGAGTGAACCTAGTGTTCATCTCACTTAAAGTTTCGTTAGATTTTATGGAAAAAGCCTCAAACTCTTGTGAAAGTAAATTGAGTTTAAAAGTTTTTACCTTAGAGGTACCTTCATGAGTTACCTCGAGTGTGTGCCAAATCTCGTATGCGGTGGCGCATTGCGCGATTCTATTGAACTCCTCCAGGCTGAGCCCGCAATACAACGCGTTCATAGCTTTTGCGTTGAGTGAGAGTTCTCGAATCTGCTGTTGTGAGTAGCCTGCTACGGGTCTTTCTGGGATGTTGAAAGGGGTCTCGCAACGGTCCCATATTGTAAATTCGGTGGCTTGAAGCCATGTCTTCATCCGTAGCTTCCAGTAGCTATAGTTGTTCCCGTCGAAATAGGGTGGTCGGACAGTGGACTGCCCCTCGGAAATCCTGCTTGCGGAATTGCTCCCTTCCATAGGATCTTCGCCAGTGTGTAACACCGATAACGCGAAACCTGCTCTGATACCAATTGTGGATTCCCTACCAGGAGGGGGTGACGTAATAAATTGCGGAATATAATATAAACAATCTCACAAAAAATCAATCACACAATGTACACAATAATTTTTAGGTGGAAACCCAAACTGGGTAAAAGCCACCACCTAACCCTCTCGAGTTAGGATTTTCCGATCAACCAAGTTGATCAAATCCACTAAACGAATCACTTTAAACGAGGGTGATTCAACCTCAATTACAACTACGCTACAAGTGTGAGGGTAGCGTTCCTCAACCCCTTCTCTTCACGAGAAGGATTTTGTCCCACGAAAGAGACGAGAATTCGCAAAGCGAATACCTAACCAAATAACAAAGTAAAATAACAAATATAGTCCTATAGAGCCAACAAAGATTTAAACCTAGCTTCTATAGGAATTAGGAAACTCCCCTTTGCAGGGAGTGAGTCGAATCGATGATGCGGGTGCGTGAGCCACGCGACGGCACGTCGCTCTGGTGAACTACGGTGGGAGAGCAGGTGCACAAAGGCTTGATGCTCTCAAGATGTAGAACTTGAGTTTGGAGAGCAAGAGCTTTTCTTGGACACAAAAGAGTGTAAAAGTGTATTACTAGGTGTGTCTTGTGTATCTAGGTGTGTCTTGCGTGCAAGAGGCTCCTCCCTATTAAAAGAGGCCTTAGGAAGGCTTTGGAAGGCTTCCATAGCCATTGGGAGCAAAGCCCAAGAGAATCAGGCCGAAATCAGGAACAATGATTGTACTGACAGGGTTATCAGACGTCTGATCCTGGCATCAGACGTCTGGGAAACCAGTTTAAGACGTCTGGGAACAACATCAGATATCTGATTTTAGGCGGGTTTCTTCCTGACTTAGATCAGATCTAAACAGGGTTCTAGTGCAAGTCCATCAGACGACATACAGGACATCTGGCACCATGTCCGGACGTCTGAAAACCTACTTTTTCTGTGGGAATGGATTTCCAAGTGTTGCAACGGCTAGAAAATCTCTGAGAAGAGATTTTGGGTCAGCCGAGGCAAAACGGTCATTTATCAGACGTTGACAGAATGCCGTTTTCGTGCATTTAAAAATCGTCGAAAATCGTAGTATAGTCGCGCAAAAACGTTCGTCAAAGATATTGTTTTGTAAAATAACGAGACTTTGAGTCCCGGTCGTTCGTCTCTGGGAGGCGTTGTTTTTGTTTTTGAAATCGATCTTAGAGCCACTCTACTTTATTTAAACGACATGCTTGTGCGTAATATATATGCGGTTAAAGAACAGGCACTTAAATCACGCAAATATGATAATCATTCAGCTCAAGGTGATTTCAAACACATAAGAGATATATATATATATAAAATGAAATTTTCATTCATCATGGGAGAGTTGTTGCACAAGGAAATCTAGAGGAAAGCTTATACATGAATGCTTAAAATTAAATCTAACTACCAGAAAACGATTGCATACAAGAATCAACGGGGGGATTTCGCAGCATCATTGGGGGAGAAGTAAGACTACTCTACTAAGCAGTAAATGAAAGCAATAAAAATAATGGAGAGCATGATCTAGAGCTAGAAGAATAGAGGGCATTCAGGGGTGGTCCCCGATGGCCTTGGAGTGGTCGAGAGGAGAATGAGGGGCGGCCAATGTAGCTTAGGCCGACCCTTAGAGAGAAGTAGGGTTGATCCAGCATCCCAGCATGGTGTCGTCCATGGTGGTGGTAGTGAGCTCGTGGAGGTGGAGTGAGTGGCTAAGTGGAGGTGGCGTAAATGGCACCAATGGAGAGCAATTGCCAAGGGAGTGAATGGGTGCCAATGGCCACCCAAGGGGTCTTTTTATAGACCCAATGGAAGCTCTCTAGAGAATTATGGAATTCTCTAGAGAGGCCTATGGTGGGAGCTCGTGGGAGAGTGAGAGAGAGAGGGTGGATGGTAGTTTTTAGATCCACCAAATGTGGATCTAAAAATTGAATGGCTCTTGGTTGTTATCTTTGGCAACCAAGGCAACCACACATGGTAGAGAGTTCTAGAGAACTCTAGGCTAGATATTTTCGTGTGGATGGTGTGTGTGGGTGTGTGTGGGTCGAAACTTAGGTGGCTAGGTTGATTAGGTTGGGTTCTAGTGGGTTTAGGTCAAGGTAGGTCTCAAATTAGGGTTATAAACCCTAATTCACTAAGGTAAAGTGAAATTAAACTTAATACAAGTTTAATTGGGTGTGTGGAAACTTAATTGAGAGTAAAACAACTCAATTAAGTCAGGTCTAGGTCAATTGGACTCTCACTGAGTCCAATTGGACAATGTGTGCTGAGATCAGGGCTTAATTGGACTCAATGAGTCCAATTGAATAGGCTGATGGAATTGACTAAGATCCAAGTCAATTAGGTTTAGTGAGGACCTAATTAGGTCCTTAGAGAGGTCTAGAGGTGATGTACTAGGGTTAGGGCACCTTAATTTAGGTTCCTATGGGGTTGGAATTGGGTTTAGGGACCTAGAGATCCAAGATCAAGGCTTAAATCTCAAAACAGGAATTGGAGAGCAGTATCAGACGTCTAATTATAGAATAATACGTCTTATACTCAAAAATCAGAAGTCCAGACTTGTTGTCTGGACGTCCAATCAGAGTCAGGAAGGATTTCGGGTTCTGTTTTGGGTATTCTGCAGAAATTGGACGTCTGACAAAGTGTCTGGACGTCCAATAACACTGCAGAAGTGGGTTTGAAGTGTGCATGAGTTGGCTAAGGGTCCTCGACGTCTTAAAACTTATCTGGACGTCCAGAGAAGGGTTGGAACTAGGGTTTTAGGGTTTCCTAGGGAGTTGTGACCTAATCTAAGGGTGGCTAAGGCTTGGGGAAGTCTCTAGGCAATCCTAGGGCTAGGATGGACCTAAGCTCTTCACATTTTACTGCTTTATTTCTACTTAATAGAATAGAAAACCTTTAACCCCCTTACATTATTATTCCTACATCTAAACTAGGCCTTCTGCTCCAGCTCTGCTTCAACTCCCGTTATTCTTGATCTACCTTCAGATCAAGCTCCTGATCAGCTTATTCCCTGCAATCGACATAATGCACTTAATCAGCACATTATAACATTATTTTATGCATAGCTAAAGGAAAGCAGTAAAGATGCAGATAATGTGTATGCATGCATGAAAAACCCTAACTTATGCTAAGTCCTAGCTTAATCTAGGCTAATTAAGACCTATGATTGCTGCGCAATCAGATGTCTGGAAAGGCTTAAGAACGTCTGATAAGGCTCTAACGATCATATCTTCAGTGTTTGTTAAGCCAACCTAATGGTCCACTAATTGGACGTCTGGCAAAAACATCAGACGTCTTCTAAGACGTCTGGACTAAGGTCTGGACGTCTGATTTCATCAGATAGAGCTAACAAATCCAGCCTAAATGTTATCAGACGTCTGAATCAACAGTCAGACGTCTTAAAACATATTATCAGACGTCTCATTTTGGAATTGGATGTCTGAAAATGCTGTTTGAACCCTATATTGGTTTTCTAAGTTTTCTCCAGAAAACCTAAGTATCCAAGGGTTGTGCAGGTGTTCCTGGGACTACTGTTAGGGTACTTTGAGGCTCTTTAACATGGTATTCTAAGGAACAAAAAGAGCAAGGAAATAAAGACAAAAGTACATGAAAGAAATAAACAGAATTCTATCCTATTCTTCTTGTCCTTCCATCTTCAATCTATCGCTCCTCACGAATCTCCTCTGTTCTCCATCAAGCTCCTCCAATCAGTCCTGGATGCGAGCTCGAACTCCGTTTAATCACATTTTCATTTGTAATTTGACCTGAAATCTAAGACTCCAAGTGCAAATGTTAAATGACATGTGTTTTGTTATCATCAAAACAAACAATCGTGGTGCTCTAGCACTAACAGCCAGAACTTCCCAAACTTGTTGTAGGAGCTACGAAGGTCAGATGGAGGTGATTTTGAGTCCATTGGACTTCGTTCATCGATCTAGATCCATCCATATAGTCTAATTTATCATCTGAGACCTTTTCAATAGGAACTTGTATAATAAGCCATTAAACATTAATTCTAAGCAATCTTAACCTAACGTAATGTAGAATGCATGTAATGCTCCCAATCCCACTGTAGCGTGATATAAATGCGCATATGCCCTCGAGATTGACTCTAATTGAGGTAATTAACGTTATTATTTGTAGAGTTATCAGTCTACATGCATGCTACTACATCGAGATCAGATCGAAGGCATCCTCTTCGAAAGTAGATCATATCCACATTGTTTGCGAGTATTTGGGTGACAAACAGGCACTCATCACATGTGAAGGGTAAGGGATACCTGATGATAACATCATCATGAGCCGTAACTAGCTTTAATTAGTTAGGATTAATTGACAAAAGCTCCTATATAATCACCGGAGCGTCGTAATTCTTTGCATATCCTTTCTAAGAAGAATACATTAAATCAGGGTTAATTCTGCAATTTTAACAGCATATTATGAATGCAGAATAACCACGAGGTTTCCCAGGGGTAATCTAAGGTCTAATGAGCACTAAAGTCTAATAAGAGGGTCCACACAAATAGAAATAGGGTTTCATGCACTTTGAGAACTAATTCATAACCTAGAACCCTAATTTTAGACCCACTTGAATTAATGAGGTTCTGGTTAGGATAAAATCTATCTAAACCTTTTAAATTCATAGAAAAATATTCCTTGAGGTTTGGTACCCTTGATTTGATCTTTGGAACCTATTTTGACCTTAAATAGAGTCACAGACACAATTCTACCCTAATTTAGATTTTTACATAAATTGCCCAGTCAAACTTGGTCAAAACTAAAATCCAACTTCACCATTAGATTTCTTGGGTCCAAATTAGGTTTGTACCAAAATTTGGGTCCAATCAGAGTCCATCTTGACCTAGTTTGCATTTTGGTATAGTCTGACTCTTTCTCTTTCATCCATGCCCCTAACTTTTGAAATTGTTGTAATCATGTCCCTAACTTTTTCTTCACCTTTGCAGTTAGGTCCCTTCCACCATTAGTGTAAACAGAAGCTTCACCGTTGACATTAGAGTGAGGATTTCTCGCTTGATTCTCAATCAAACACTTCCAAAATTGAAAGGGAGATTCTTTAAGGAATTCCCTTCCAAATGAACCTGGCCATGGACCTTGATTTCTTCCCAATCTCTCATGTGAATGCTTGGAAGATGCAGGTATCCTATGTGCACGAAATTCTCGTAGCTTGAAATCTTCTTTCCTTGCTTGGAAATGTCCCCTAAGGTCTACAAAAGAGCCAGTGATGCAATTTCACTCTTCCTTAGCTCGGTTCAGGCCACATTTCTTCACAATTTCCCTCTTCGGCCGCCTCCAACCATAGCTCTGGCAAGCTTCTCCAACCTCCGTCTTCGCCCTCTGCCACATACCATAGGCAGAGGGAAACATCTTCCCTCCGTCAATTGCTTCTCGCAACACTAGCAGGAGCCACCCTACTCCATCCTCGTCGTTCTCTCCCACTGGAGATTTCATCTTCTCCGCGTCCGGCCATCAGACCAGCATGGAAATCCTCATCCCCTCCGTCCTTTAGCTAGGTCACTTCCTTCCTCTCCCCCTCAATCTCCTTAGCCCCTTATTCTCTTGTTTCGACAACCGTTTCACCCCTCTTCCCAGTCGTCTTCTTCACCTCCAACGTAGCACCGACGAGCTTGCCACATTGCTACACCGCTCGCCTCACCACAACTTCCAGAAGCATAGTCGTGCTCTCCACTTCAAAAGCCCTCTACCAATTTCATCTTTCATCCACCCAAACACTCCAACCACCAACCCACCTTAACACCTCCACCTCCAGCACCGTCACACCTCCATACACTTCCCGACGCCAAGAGAACCCCACCATCATCTTCGTCACCATCCAGCGAAGCTATTGAACCATCTAACTGGGTCATTTAGCCCGTATTCCTGTATCCAAGTCGTAGCCGGACTCCACCTGCGCTACCATCTTCCCCAGCTCTGTCTGCCATCCTTCGGCTATCACAAGACCTGCAGCCACTCTTAATCAAAGTGGGTTCCCTTCTGGAGCAGCATCGCATCTCCAATTGAAGCTTCCAGCAAGACTAGCAGTTGCAATCAACGCACACCTTATGTTGCTACGCACACGAAGAAGAGGGTAGGACTTAGTCCCACCTCGTAAGTGAAAGAGCAGATTGATGGGTATAAAAGGCAAAAGTACTATGGCCTCTTTGCCTTAGAAGATGGGGTTGGGTCCCTACGCACGTGCCTCCTCTCACTCACTCCTCACTCGCTACACCACGCAGGCGGGTTTGGTCCCTGGTCCTAATACCCGATTACTGACCCAATTGTCCCTTGGGTCTGAGAGAAGAAGAGAGGGGGGGGTTTTGCCCTTCGTGCCTCTACTCTCTACACTTAACCATTTCTAAGGCCTTCGCCTCTGTGCTATGCTGTGCTTGCCTCTCTATTAAGGCACGAAGGAGAGAGAAGGAGTCCTTTGCCTCTTCTGTTGGAGCTGTGCCTTGGTGCCTTAAGCAACTTAAGGCATTTGATGCCTTGTGCCTTCGTCTGATTTCTACTAGTGCTTAAGTTTTGAAGCTACTATTGGAATATTTAACTTGGTTGACGTGACATATTTGATTGAGAGATACTGTCCATTTATTTGAGCTTAATATTAGGTTTAATTTGGTGATTCAAATCACCATTTTAACCTGATCTTTTTGCACACTAGTACTTAGTTTCATATATATCATTCTGGTTTTCTCTAAATGAAGTTTTGGTCATAATTACTTACATTTTTGATTAAATTATGATTAGCGAAGAATGAATTGCTCTTAAATTGCTCCTAGCGAATGAACTCGGACTCTATTTTCTAAATCTGAGCATATAAATTTAAATAATTTCAGCGATTTTATCCTATACTACGACGTATTCTTTAAACAACGACAATTTCACCCGAACAGTACTGCTGTTGAAACTTCTCAATATTTGAGAGTGCCTTCTTGTCTTATTTTTATTCCCTTATACTCGTTACATTTATTGCTATATTCATTGAGAGTTTTAGTCATTGGATTTCATTTTTTTTCTTATTAATGCTTGAAGTGGCAATGTGTGTTTTTATTGTGAATCATGCGTAAAGCGTAGTTTACTTGTTTTTATGGTTTCCTACCCATTGGTTGGATCAATGTAATCTTGTTAATTAGTTAACTTCGAGTTGTTACGTTGGCACTTAATGTCCATGCATGTCGTAGCAAATCATGTAGTGTTAAACCATATGAAGGTTCATACATGAAAATTCATGATTTCAAATGTCAAACTACGGATGTCAGAGAAGCTTTGTTATAATTTAGGCTATGTAGGATGTTTATTTGACAGTTAGATTAATTTAGAGTCATTATAACTTGTTTTGAAATTTTATTCTTGGATTTGTAAAAAATCCTGAAATTTGGTTGATTTTGTGTGCATTGTTTCGTGTAAAAAAATTTTGCATAAATTTTTTTGGTAATTTTTCTAGTAAAACTAGATCAAGTTATATTTTATTTGCCACTAGTTTTACTAAAAAAAATTGTATAAAAAAAAAGATAAACTTCATGGAAGTGACCTGTATCTATATTCGCATGTAGGTTTAATAGATCGACTTTCATGAATTACTATGAATTTTGTGCTTCATGGATTTATGTAAAATTTATTTTTAAAATTTTTGACTTATCCAAGTTTGTTTAGAAAATTTATCAAAATTTTATACGTGGATTTAACTAGGTTTGTAAGCATGTTTTATTAAATGTTGCAATCTAAAAGTGTTGTCAATTTTGAGGTAGATTTCGTAACTTAGTTGCATGTATCCAAATCTATAAAACTTGATTCAAATCATTAGGTTAAGTCATAAAAATGAGTTTTCAACATAATCCACCTCCTTGTGGGATCAACCCTTGTTTATTCTATCTACTTTAGTTAGGATATGTCATGAATTATTTAAATTGAGCGTGGTACCACGAAATTGAAATGCTTCATGGATGATATCTTAGATGCCCAGGTGATAAATACTTCACCTGCAATAAGCAAGTAAGTGCCAGTGATAGTCTTGAGGATAGAACAGACTAGGACTGGACAATAGCTCTACAGAAGGGATGTCGTACTTGCACCACGCATCCCATTTCTAAGCATGTATTTATGGCATGTCTTGGGTTCTCATTCAGGAAGTTCTTTCTAGCACTATCTATGATGTCAATCCCTACATCTCACCATCAAGCCTTATTAGATTAACTATGGAGACAAGCTATGGAGATGTCTACCCTTAAGTCCTATGGCATATGAGAGCTTATTGAACCACCATCTGATGCTACTATAGTAGCATCTAAATGGGTCTTCACTATGAAGTACAATCTAGATAGATTAGTTGCAAGATACAAAGCTAGGCTTGTTGCAAAGAGATTCATCCAAACTTATGGAGTGGATTTCTTTGACATTTTCTCATAGTGGCTTGACTCTCTATTGTCTAGATTTTGATTTCTATGACAGTCCATTGGGAATGGTTTCTTCACCAGTTGGATGTGAAGAACATCTTTTTTTATGACGATTTACAAGAGGTGATCTACATGCAGTAACCATTAGGTTTTGAATCTTAAGGGGAAGTGTTAGAAAGTATGTCTCCTTCGCAAAGCAATTTATGGCTTTAAAGAAAGTCCTAGGGCATGGTTTCAAAAACTATTTAAGGTGGTTAATGATGGAACGTCGGTTTTCGTTGTTAATTCGTTGTAGTAAAGCCGGTTGTTACCAACGTTTCATATAAAAATTTTTTACTCGGAAAAATAAAAGAGTTCCCGAGGTCGAACTCAGGGAGCAAGTTGTATTCTAGAGATATACAAGTTCTATTACAAAAATAAAGAGAGAGAGAGAGAGATGAAAAATTGGCTTCTGCTTCTTTTCTTCTTTCTTCCTCTTTGTTTTTGGTTCTTCCTGTTCTTCTTCTTCTTCTTCTTTTTCTTCTGCTTTCTTCAGATTTTCCCCTCGTGCTCTTCTTCTTCTGTTCTTCCTTGTTTCCTTTCTTTCTTTTTCTTCAGATCGTCTTCTTCTTTTCTTGCTTCTTGCTTCTCTTCATTTCTTCTTCTGCAATCGTGGTGCTTCTGCCTTCGGCTACTAAGTCTCCCTTCCTTCTTCTTCAGCCTGCCTTCTGTGTTGCTCTGGCTGCTGACTGTCCGTCGTCTGGCCCGGTGCTTCGACGACTTAACTGAGCAGTTGCTACAGTGCAGCTGCTTCTTCTTCCGCAGTCCTTCACCTGTGCCTGCACGCTCAAGAGTTCATCAGAGGGCAAAAACCTACTCTACCCCCCTCCCCCGCGTATCTCTCTCTCTGAAATCACTCTTCGGAAGCTCTCCCAGAGCGCTACCGGGTAATCGGGTTCGGGTCAGGCCCGGGTCCAGGCCCACCGGCGTGCGTGGTGGGCGAGGAGTGCAGGTCAGTCTAATCGGGTCGGGCCAGGTCCGCGGAGCGTGGTCACGGACGAGGCCGAGTCGGGTCGGGTCGGGTGAGAGGGACCTCACCCCGTGGTAACTGAGGCAAACAGCATAAGGCAGTTTTTGCCTTTATGCGTCCGCGCGCCTTCGAGAGGTTCCGAGGTGGGACTATCCGCGCACCCGTTTCTCTCACGCCTGCAGCAGGGATGGTGCTCCCAATTGCATCGGCTGTTGAGGCGTACAGCTCCAATCGAGGGCCAGGGTGTGTGCGTGAGACTCTTCCGCGCTGGCCGTGGCTATTCAATCTGGGATATCTCGGCTTGGAGCAACCTCGAGCAGGCTTCGAGCTTCCTCGCCAATGGCGGTCAAGGCCTGGAACCTGAAACCAATGGCACGGCCTCTCGGCCAAATCAGACAGGCGGGGGGCCTTCGCCGTGGCACGGCGAAGATGGTCAGGGGGTCTGCAGGGGGCGAGATGGAGCTGTCAGGTCGTCCTAGGTCAAACTGTGAGCGAGGGAGTGGGTGTGTTCGGTGGGTCTGCAGAGGGTGTTTGGTGGGAAGTGGAGGGGCGGAAGAGGACCAGGGTGAGGAGGCGGAGGTTCTGCGGTGGTCGGCGAGCCGTGTGGGTCGCTGAGGTGATGGGAGCGGCTCGCCGGAGGGTGGTCGGAGGCGGAGAGGATGAGGGTGAACAGGGTCGGTAGAGGGCTTAATTGACTAAATTGAAAGCGGGGAAAGAAAGAGGAGGAGAAGGGGAGTAAGTCTAACTTAACTGCAGGGACGAAGGGGGAGGAACAGGGCGACAGTCGTATCGACTGTCGCCGGAGAAGATGATGCTCAGAGAGAGGGGCGGCGGCGAGCAGAGGGCTGGAGAGGCGCCAGCTGGGTGCGGCGTGGCGCGGGAAGAGCAGGGGGGGAGGTCTCTGCTGCTGGTAGTGCGGCAGAGCGACGAGGTGGAGGGGGAGGAAGTCGCCGGAGCTGGTGAGCGTCTGCCGGAGGAAGAAGAGAGGAAAATTGGGGGTTTTCTCCGTCAGATCCAGGCTGCTTTGGTCGGTGGAGCGGCGGGGGGTATTTATAGGGTTGAAGCAGGGAGGAAGGCGGAGGGAGACGACGTGTCTCCCTCGCCGGAGCATGGTCGGAATTCGAACCCATACCGTCCGTGCGTTCGCACGGCCGGTATGGGGGGCTACAGTGACCATGGGGGTGCTCCTGCGACGGCTGACGACGCAGGGCACCCCCGGTACACTTGCCAGGTCCTCCACCTCACCCTGCGCGGCGCCATGCTCCGCGCAAGGTCGCCGGAGCATGGTGCTGGCAGGGTTTTGCAGGAGGGACCTGTTTGCAAAGAACGAAGGAGAGTTAGGGGCCTAAATGCGAGGGTTCAAAAGTTGAGGGCCAAAGAGTAAATATATGAGGACCAAAGTGTAAATTCGGTCAAGGAGGTTTCTTCTTAGGCTCAAGTTTTTATACATGACTAATTAGGACCTAAGGAATCTGATGGTGAATTTTATTTTCATATTAAACCTTGTTTGACCGGTAAATTTGCGCAAAAACCCAAATTAAGTTATTAATTGGGCATGGTTCTCAATGTAGGTCAAAATGGGTTCTAAAGGCCAAATTGAAGGTTCTAAACCCTAGAGATTATTTTTCTATGAATTTTAGAGGGTTTATTCTATTTTTACTTTGCCTCGAACCTTGTGAATTGAAGTGGGTTGTTTTAGGGTTACAGATTATCATTTGGTTCCTTGGAAGTGCTGTAGCCCTTGCTAGATCATCTCATCCCACTTTTATTCTTATTAAGCTGTTTTGACCTATGTTTGGGCCCTGAATTACCCTGTATGCAGATTATACTGGTAAAATTGCACTTTTACCCCTTATGACTTGTTTTCTTCTCAAACTCAGAATTCTCTGAGTTAAGCTTTTCCTTGAGATATGTAGGAGCTTTTATCCTTTGTATTGGGTCAAAATGAGCTAGTTATGGCTCATGATGAGGTTCTCATCATACCCCCATGCCTAGCTTTTGCTAGTCCCTTAGCAAAAAAAAACTTAAGGTTTCAACCCTTGTTCTAGACCATGAAGTTTTCAATGGTTTTAGATAAGTGCTTTTTTATTTGAGCATAGATTAGGTTAGAATGCTGACCATAGGCCTAAAAGATACTCTAGTACCAATCAAGATCCAAATCTGTCTAGCCTTAGCCTCAGTCTTTTAGCAAAGGTTTTTAAGGCCCACAAGAACTAACCTAAGGTTTATTGGACTTCGTGGTTAAAGCACCCGTGCTTGAAATGATTTTAGCCCTGGCTCAGTTCGCAGTGCGTTTTGTAAGAGAGAGAGATAGAAAGTTTTTTCTGTTTGGAGAGTTTTCTCTCTCTTTTTCTTTTTAGTTCTAGTCTAGGATTGGCTTTTCAACACGGTCTGTATCAGATTCCTTGCTCCCATCATCAATCCTCAAGGGTTCCTGGCGATCGATGCTTCGAGATAGCACCGCCCATGGCAACCCCCGGAACCCTGGCTATTGAGATTTCGAGATAATCCCATCCATGGTATTCCGTGGCCGAATCCAGACCCTGGCAATTGACATTTCGAGATAATGCCATCCATGGAATCTGAACCAGCAGAGTGCTTACATGCCCCCCGTAGGATATGTAAATATCCTAAGAGACAAGCACCGAGGAGATGATATTTTGTTACGCATCTTCGAGGAGATTTCCCGCCTCTCCGCGCTGGGAACTCGTCCAAATCAACTTGTGTTGATCGGCCATTCCTATTCTAGGTGTTCTTTTCAGATTTTTGCGACGCTTCTGCGTGATTCTGATTTTTATGCTTACTGAACCAGGCTGTGTGTGAGATTAGGGTGCTTAGGTTACTGAGTCCCGTAAACCAAAAATTAGTTAACGAGGCCGAATACTCCCTAAGCCTTAGACCTAATACTTCAGCTTTTCATTATCCTCAACCTCTTGAGGAGTGTCCAGATCTTAATGAGTACTAAGAGTCTATTCAAGAATGCCTAAGGTTTGCATTCTTACTAATCTCATTGTGCACTTTTCTTGAATGAGGTCTAGAACTTAGGTTAATTCCTTAGTTCCTTACTAATGACTATCAACTTTTCTTATAATTTTGTGCTCCTTTTTCATTTTGTTTCTTTTCTCCTTCACAAAATTTTCCTTCTCCTCTTTTCCTCTTATTCTTTTTCGAAAAATTTTTTTTTTTTTTTTTTTTTTTTTTAATTTTTATGGTATTTTTGGCATATGTGAATTTTTTTTGCTTGAAACCTTTTCTTACAAGTTTTTGCACTTTCCTACCCCCCCATGCCTAAGATTTGCAATGTCCTCATTGTAACCTAGGGGGTCTCAGTTCAGGGTGAACTTCGAGTGCTGAAAGGTGTCAGAACAAGTTTCAGGTTTTCAAAGAGAATGACGGGCTGCCTCCCGTTAAGCGCTGAGTTTTACGCCATCGGCTGGGCGCAATAAGCTCAAGGGGAAAGGAGGATATGAGATGCCTCAGCCAAATCAGTAGAAGTTACATCAATGAACGGCTTGAGTCTTTGACCATTCACGATGAAAGGTTCAGAATCGTGGCTGAGTGGACTGATTTCGATTGCTCCATTTCCAAAAACCTGTCGGACCAAATATGGTCCGACCCACTTAGATCTCAGTTTTCCTGGGAAGAGTTTGAGTCGGGCATCAAAGAGTAGGACCTTTTGACCAGGATGAAAGATCTTTCTCGAGATGTGTTTGTCGTGGAAGGCTTTAACCCGCTCCTTGTAGATTTGCGAGTTCTCGTACGCGTCTGTGCGTAATTCATCGATCTCGCTGATTTGGAGTTTTCTGTGGGTCCCAGCCTTAGAAAGATCTAGATTACAGTTCCGTACTGCCCAATAGGCTTTATGCTCCAGTTCGACGGGAAGGTGGCATGCCTTTCCGTACACCAATCTAAAGGGAGACATGCCCAATTGGGTCTTGTGGGCGGTCCTATAGGCCCACAATGCTTCCGGAAGTCGGGACGACCAGTCCTTCCTGTCAGGTCGAACAGTGACCTGTAGGATTTTCTTGATCTCCCGATTCGACAGCTCAGCTAGACCATTAGTTTGGGGGTGGTAAGGAGTAGAGATTCGGTGAGACACCCCGTATTTGGTCATCAGTGACCTAAACTGAGCATTTGTGAAATGGGCCCCCCCATCAGAGATTATTGCACGAGGAATCCCGAACCTTGAGAAAATGTGTTGATGAATGAATTTGAGAACGATTTTGTGATCACAGGTTCGGGTCGGTATGGCTTCGATCCATTTGGACACGTAGTCCACAGCCAACAGAATGTATTCGAAACCATCCGAAACAGGAAAGGGGCCCATAAAATCAATCCCCCAAACATCAAAGATTTCGCATACTAGCATCGGTTGCATAGGCATCATGTCGCGATGGCTCATGTTGCCCAAAGTCTGGCAACGACTGCATGCCTTGCAATGACTGTATGCGTCTTTGAACAGTGTGGGCCAGTAAAAGCCGCACTGGAGGACTTTTGATGCGGTTTTATGCCCGGCAAAATGGCCACCGCATGCCTGGTCATGGCAGAAAGAGAGGATATTGTTGACTTCCCCTTCCGGGATACATCTCCGGATGATCTGATCGGCACCTATGCGGAAGAGGTACGGGTCTTCCCAAATGTAATACTTGGCATCGGAGCGTAATTTGTCTTTCTTGGCCTTCGGCCAATCGGACGGGGTCTGATGAGATGCCAAGTAATTTACAATATTAGCAAACCATGGAAGGCTAGTACCAATAGTCAGCAGGTGCTCATCGGGAAAATGCTCAGTGATGGGTCCGGAAGGGTCTATCATTTCAGAAGGAAGACGGGACAAGTGATCAGCTACCACGTTTTGTTTTCCCGCTTTATCGCGAATCTCGAGGTCAAATTCTTGCAACAGCAGGATCCATCGGATCAATCGAGGTTTCGCGTCCTTCTTTGCAAGGAGATGCCTCACAGCCGTGTGATCCGAGTATATGATGACATGGGAACCCAGAAGGTATGATCTGAATTTCTCTAGGGCAAATACTACAGCTAGCAGCTCCTTCTCAGTAACTGTATAGTTACGCTGAGCCTCATCGAGTGTTTTGCTGGCGTAGTAAATGACCACAGGTTTCTTGTCATTTTTCTGCCCCAAAACCGCTCCTACAGCGAAGTCGGATGCATCACACATGATCTCAAAGGGTTGAGACCAATCAGGGGACTGTAGGATCGGGGCTTGGGTGACTCGGTCACGCAGGATTTCAAATGCTTGAGTGCATTCCCTGGAGATTTCGAAGGGAACATCCTTGGAGAGAAGAGTGGTCAGGGGGCGTGCGATTTTTGAAAAATCAGGGATAAATCGTCGATAAAAACCGACATGCCCTAAAAAGGATCGGATGTCCCTGATCGAGCTAGGCATAGGAAGGCGAGAAATCAGATTAACCTTAGCTCGATCCACTTGGATACCTTTCTCCGAAATTGAGTGTCCCAGGACAATTCCCTCAGGCACCATGAAATGGCTCTTTTCCCAGGAAAGAACCAAATTCACGTCGATGCACCGCCTGAGTATCTGGACCAAGTGCTGGAGGCAATCGTCGAATGATGCTCCGAAAACTGAAAAGTCATCCATGAAGACTTCCAGATAATCACCTACCATATCTGAGAATATGGCAAGCATGCATCGCTGAAAAGTAGCGGGTGCATTGCAAAGACCGAAAGGCATCCTTCGGAAAGCGTATGTTCCGAAGGGGCAGGTGAATGTGGTCTTTTCTTGGTCCTCAGGATGGATTGCCACCTGGTTATAACCGGAGTACCCGTCAAGAAAGCAGAAGAACCTATTTCCCGCTAGTTTTTCGAGAATTTGATCAATGAAGGGTAGTGGGAAATGATCCTTCTTCGTGGAGGAATTGAGTCGACGGTAATCTATACAGACTCTCCACGAGTTGGCTAATCGGGTAGGAATGATTTCTCCGGTCTCAGTCGTTATAGTGGTGAGTCCTGCCTTTTTAGGCACGACCTGAATCGGGCTCACCCAACGACTATCGGAGATCGGGTAGATGATCCCGGCATCTAACCACTTGATGATCTCCTTTTTCACGACCTCCTGCAGATTGGGGTTTAAGCGTCTCTGCATTTCACGAGAAGGTCGTGTGCCCTCTTCTGAATAGATATGATGAGTACAATAAGAGGGACTTATTCCAGTCAAATCATCGAGGGTCCATCCGATGGATCTGCGATGTTGCTGGAGGACAACAATCAGACGGTATTCCTGTTCAGGATTGAGGTTGGAATTGATGATCACAGGAAGGGTCTGATTAGAACCCAAAAAGATGTATTTTAAATGAGCAGGAAGGGGTTTCAGTTCAAGGATGGGGTTTTCAGCAGCAGCGGGTGGTTCAGTATAGATGTGAGGTTCAAGGGTGGGAGTTACTGGGTTGTTCACATCCGGAATGGACTCCTCTATTTGCGGGTCAAGATCCTTCTGTGGTTGATGAGGAATACTCAAGTCATTCTGGAGGTGTGATTCATCAACCAAAGTCTTGATGTCACAAATTTGTTCGATGACGCCGCAATTAATTCCTTGTTGGGCCTTAAATATATCAATTTTCAGTGTTTGATCTCCAAACTTAAGCTCTATTTGGCCCTCCTCACAGCTGATGTTGGTTCTAGCAGTAGCCAAGAAAGGTCTCCCTAGAATGATTGGTGTATCCCTAGGGTTCTCAGGTGCATCCATGTCTAAGACTATAAAGTCCACTGGAAAATAGAAATCCCGCACTCTCACGATAACATCCTCGAGAATCCCTTTTGGTGACTTTATAGATCGATCTGCTAATTGTAATGTCACCTCAGTTGGTTTCAGCTCAGATTCTTCCAGATGGTCAAGTAAGGATGTGGGTATCAGATTTATAGATGCACCTAAGTCTAACAATGCTCTGTCAAATTGGGTACCACCTATCTTACAGGAGATCAGGGGAGTTCCAGGATCTTTTGCCTTGGGTGGGAGTCTACTAAGGATTACAGAGCTGGCTTGCTCTGACAGAACAATTGGGCTCCCTCCCTTGGTTCGCGGCTTACGCTGGGGTGTACATATATTCTTTAGAAATCGTGCGTAAGCTGGTACGTGGCGGATTGCATCCATCAAGGGGATGTTTATGTGGACCTGCTCAAAGAGCTTGACCAGGTCCTCCTCAGGGGCCACGGGTTTGGTGGTCTTCTTTCCCTTGGTCAGGGCTTCGGGAAACGGGATCTTGGTTGGTTCCTCTAGGATAGGTCCTGGTTGTGGGTCTGGAACAGCGGTACCTTGGATAACTATCCTAGGGTCATGATTATCAGGCTGGGAGTGGTTTGGATAACGCGGGTCCTGAGTTGTCTTACCACTACGTGTTGTTACAGAATTTAATCCGGCCTGATTTTGGTTTGGATTTGGTAGGAGGGGTGGCTGCTGCTGAAATCCCGTACGAGAAGTAGAGGCTTCCATCTCGTCTGGAGATGGGGCAGTAGGGGCCTGATAAATCCATTGAGCGTGGCCTAAATTTGGATTCATAACGCGCTTCTGGGTTGGCACGTTATTTGGGTTAGGAAGGGGTTGGGAAGGGAGTGTGCCTGGCTGGCGAGAATTTGCCAACTGGGCCAGCTGAGTTTTGACTTCAGTAAGCTCGTCCTTGTGCTGTTTTTGAATGGCCGCATTCGATTTTTGAATGTCAGCCAGAGTCTGAAGGATTAAGGACATTTGATCTTGATTTGGCCCTGATGGATAAGTAGGGTTGGGCCGAGGCTGAGGCGGCTGGTAGTGATGAGAGGGCTGTGGGCGGGACTGAAAAGGTGGTCTTTGGGTTTGAGAATTTCCCGCCCACTGAAAATTTGGATGGTTTCGCCATCCAGGGTTGTAGGTGTTGGAGAATGGGTCGTTTTGGATGGCGTTGAGGTCCTCGCGGGTCTGAGGAACCTCCTGAGAGTCAGGGAAAGGTGGAATGGAGTTCCCCCGGCTGGTGAAGAAAGGATCGGATGATCTTCCAGTCCAGGAATCAGATGGGGACGGATATGGATCCATCCCAGGGGAGGATCGGTGTAGGATGTTTTGCACAGTCTCCTGTGTGGAAGGAGGTTGTGCAAAGGAGTTACGCGCGGAGGTGGCTTGCTGCAAGTGCTGAGTCAGCTCATCCACCTTCTTTTCAATAATTGAGACCTTGTCCAATCGACTGGCCATTAATTCCAGGTCGACTGATGCGGACAGGCCCTGCGTCTCATGTGCTCCCTTAAGATTCGTCGCTGCGCGGGTATTCGTCCTGTCGAATAATCCCATGGAGTCATTGTTGATGGAGTTCTCGCACATGTTTTCGAGAATCTCCCATACGGTGTCTTCATGTTGACCCATGATGTTTCCTCCGCAGGTTGCATTGACGAAAAGGCGGATGTCCTCACGGAGTCCCTGGTAAAAAGATTGGACTTGTTCCCATTTAGGAACTCCGTGATGGGGGCACTTCCTCATTAGATCCTGAAAACGATCCCATGCCTCATGGAGAGGTTCTCCTGATTGTTGAGTGAAGTGTGTAATCTGATGGCGCAAGGCGTTGGTCCGACCAACGGGAAAGAACTTTTTCAAAAACTCGGATTGAAGTTCTTCCCAAGTGTTGATCGGCCGGGTCTGAGTTTGATACCAATGGGCGGCCTTGTCCATAAGAGAAAAGGAGAACATCTTCATGAGAAGAATATCCCGATTTTGCGCATCTGATCCAAAAGTGTGGGCCAGATGCTTAAGCTGTTTGATGTGCTGGAAGGGATCTTCAGAATTAAGCCCATGGAATTTAGGTATAGCGTGAATCATGTTGGGCTTTAGTTCGGAATCAGGTCCTCCAATCGGGATTCTAACTCGAGGCTCAATTGCCACCGCAGCAGGGTTGTAGTGGTCCCGCATCATAGGACGCTGTGGTGGGTGTACGAAGTTTTGGAAGAGGTCATTGAGTCGCTGGAGCTGGTGTTCCAGATTATTTTCTTCCTCAACTGGCTGAGCCATGATGGGGGAAGAAGAAGAACTTGGTTCTGAATCAGAAGAGAGAATAATGTGAGGGTGTTGCTGCACAAACACGGGTGTCGAGGCTTGGCCTTGACGAGAGTGAATTTCTAAAGGAGGTCTTAAGGGTGGTCTTAGAGACCTCCTTCCGTACATGCACAGTTGGGAGAGGTAAGTTTAGAAGGTGATGGACCCAATCAAGACACCCAAAAATGTGTTGGGTGACTATAGAGGTGCGGGGCAGATGGACCCCTTGATCAGAAAGATCGTCCACCTGAGAATTACCTGGGCAGCCAGAGAGGGAGAGTCCCGCGAAGACCCCTACACGGTAGAGCGTCCCCACGGGTTACAGGGTTTCCCCCACCCGACCTCTCTTGTCACTGCGGTTCCAGGTAGACCAGAATGGGGATCTTGACCTCTTAAGTCTACCAATTTTAAGATCAGGGTGCTTAAGGTTTCACTTGAACTTTAGTCTTTTTAAGTGCAAAGAGTGACCTAATTTAAGGTTGGTTAACCCAAGGGGTCAACTTTACCTATTGTTTTCTTCAAGAGCTTTTAGGTCCTGTCTTTTAGGGTTCAAGTGTTTAGAGAGAGCCAATTGTTTAGGATTTTTCTTGTATAGGTATTTTCAGACAAGGGCTTGGGCACACTTCATTTGGTTTTCTCAATTCTTGAGTTAAGTAGTGTGTCTCTAAATCCCTAGTGTTGGATCCTAGGTTGGCTCTACTTGGTCCAGTTAATTCTTTGTTGGGTAATTAGGGCTCAAGCAAGAATGTGTTAGCCCTTAAATACCCTTGATAGTGTGCAGAAATAATGAGTTGAAAACATGCAACTCTTATGGTTACTAAATATGGAAGACAGGTTAGCCCTATATTGCTTGTTCTTTTCTTTTCTTTTTCTTTAGAGTGTAGGGGTTAATAGTGAGAGAAAAGATTTACCTGTCTTCGGAGTGGTTGTCGTGTGGTTGCTTGTCTTCTTGAGTTCCTGTAGCTGCATAAAAGAGAGGAGATTATCAGAAATTAAAAGATACAGGAATGTTTACCTCTAGAATAGCCGTTGCTCCCCGGCAACGGCGCCAAAATGATGGAACGTCGGTTTTCGTTGTTAATTCGTTGTAGTAAAGCCGGTTGTTACCAACGTTTCATATAAAAATTTTTTACTCGGAAAAATAAAAGAGTTCCCGAGGTCGAACTCAGGGAGCAAGTTGTATTCTAGAGATATACAAGTTCTATTACAAAAATAAAGAGAGAGAGAGAGAGATGAAAAATTGGCTTCTGCTTCTTTTCTTCTTTCTTCCTCTTTGTTTTTGGTTCTTCCTGTTCTTCTTCTTCTTCTTCTTTTTCTTCTGCTTTCTTCAGATTTTCCCCTCGTGCTCTTCTTCTTCTGTTCTTCCTTGTTTCCTTTCTTTCTTTTTCTTCAGATCGTCTTCTTCTTTTCTTGCTTCTTGCTTCTCTTCATTTCTTCTTCTGCAATCGTGGTGCTTCTGCCTTCGGCTACTAAGTCTCCCTTCCTTCTTCTTCAGCCTGCCTTCTGTGTTGCTCTGGCTGCTGACTGTCCGTCGTCTGGCCCGGTGCTTCGACGACTTAACTGAGCAGTTGCTACAGTGCAGCTGCTTCTTCTTCCGCAGTCCTTCACCTGTGCCTGCACGCTCAAGAGTTCATCAGAGGGCAAAAACCTACTCTACCCCCCTCCCCCGCGTATCTCTCTCTCTGAAATCACTCTTCGGAAGCTCTCCCAGAGCGCTATCGGGTAATCGGGTTCGGGTCAGGCCCGGGTCCAGGCCCACCGGCGTGCGTGGTGGGCGAGGAGTGCAGGTCAGTCTAATCGGGTCGGGCCAGGTCCGCGGAGCGTGGTCACGGACGAGGCCGAGTCGGGTCGGGTCGGGTGAGAGGGACCTCACCCCGTGGTAACTGAGGCAAACAGCATAAGGCAGTTTTTGCCTTTATGCGTCCGCGCGCCTTCGAGAGGTTCCGAGGTGGGACTATCCGCGCACCCGTTTCTCTCACGCCTGCAGCAGGGATGGTGCTCCCAATTGCATCGGCTGTTGAGGCGTACAGCTCCAATCGAGGGCCAGGGTGTGTGCGTGAGACTCTTCCGCGCTGGCCGTGGCTATTCAATCTGGGATATCTCGGCTTGGAGCAACCTCGAGCAGGCTTCGAGCTTCCTCGCCAATGGCGGTCAAGGCCTGGAACCTGAAACCAATGGCACGGCCTCTCGGCCAAATCAGACAGGCGGGGGGCCTTCGCCGTGGCACGGCGAAGATGGTCAGGGGGTCTGCAGGGGGCGAGATGGAGCTGTCAGGTCGTCCTAGGTCAAACTGTGAGCGAGGGAGTGGGTGTGTTCGGTGGGTCTGCAGAGGGTGTTTGGTGGGAAGTGGAGGGGCGGAAGAGGACCAGGGTGAGGAGGCGGAGGTTCTGCGGTGGTCGGCGAGCCGTGTGGGTCGCTGAGGTGATGGGAGCGGCTCGCCGGAGGGTGGTCGGAGGCGGAGAGGATGAGGGTGAACAGGGTCGGTAGAGGGCTTAATTGACTAAATTGAAAGCGGGGAAAGAAAGAGGAGGAGAAGGGGAGTAAGTCTAACTTAACTGCAGGGACGAAGGGGGAGGAACAGGGCGACAGTCGTATCGACTGTCGCCGGAGAAGATGATGCTCAGAGAGAGGGGCGGCGGCGAGCAGAGGGCTGGAGAGGCGCCAGCTGGGTGCGGCGTGGCGCGGGAAGAGCAGGGGGGGAGGTCTCTGCTGCTGGTAGTGCGGCAGAGCGACGAGGTGGAGGGGGAGGAAGTCGCCGGAGCTGGTGAGCGTCTGCCGGAGGAAGAAGAGAGGAAAATTGGGGGTTTTCTCCGTCAGATCCAGGCTGCTTTGGTCGGTGGAGCGGCGGGGGGTATTTATAGGGTTGAAGCAGGGAGGAAGGCGGAGGGAGACGACGTGTCTCCCTCGCCGGAGCATGGTCGGAATTCGAACCCATACCGTCCGTGCGTTCGCACGGCCGGTATGGGGGGCTACAGTGACCATGGGGGTGCTCCTGCGACGGCTGACGACGCAGGGCACCCCCGGTACACTTGCCAGGTCCTCCACCTCACCCTGCGCGGCGCCATGCTCCGCGCAAGGTCGCCGGAGCATGGTGCTGGCAGGGTTTTGCAGGAGGGACCTGTTTGCAAAGAACGAAGGAGAGTTAGGGGCCTAAATGCGAGGGTTCAAAAGTTGAGGGCCAAAGAGTAAATATATGAGGACCAAAGTGTAAATTCGGTCAAGGAGGTTTCTTCTTAGGCTCAAGTTTTTATACATGACTAATTAGGACCTAAGGAATCTGATGGTGAATTTTATTTTCATATTAAACCTTGTTTGACCGGTCAATTTGCGCAAAAACCCAAATTAAGTTATTAATTGGGCATGGTTCTCAATGTAGGTCAAAATGGGTTCTAAAGGCCAAATTGAAGGTTCTAAACCCTAGAGATTATTTTTCTATGAATTTTAGAGGGTTTATTCTATTTTTACTTTGCCTCGAACCTTGTGAATTGAAGTGGGTTGTTTTAGGGTTACAGATTATCATTTGGTTCCTTGGAAGTGCTGTAGCCCTTGCTAGATCATCTCATCCCACTTTTATTCTTATTAAGCTGTTTTGACCTATGTTTGGGCCCTGAATTACCCTGTATGCAGATTATACTGGTAAAATTGCACTTTTACCCCTTATGACTTGTTTTCTTCTCAAACTCAGAATTCTCTGAGTTAAGCTTTTCCTTGAGATATGTAGGAGCTTTTATCCTTTGTGTTGGGTCAAAATGAGCTAGTTATGGCTCATGATGAGGTTCTCATCAGTTAAGACCTGTGGTTTTTGTAGATCTTCAATAGATCATTCCTTGTTTATTTAGCAGACATCTTGAGGGATAATGGTGATGTTGGTTTATGTAGACATCATTCTTACTTGTGATGATACTAAAGGGACCCATGACTTGAAGAAATGCTTGGTTGAGAACTTTGTAATCAATGACTTAGGTTCACTTAGGTACTTTCTTGGAATCGAAGTTTCCCGTAGCAAATGAGGTATAGTGTTATCTTAGAGAAAGTATGCTATTAATTTCTTGTAAGAGACTAGTATGTTGAGAGCAAAACTGGCACATATGCCTATGGATCCAAAACTTCATCTTTATGATGAGAATGTGACACTTGTTGATGCTTTCTAGTTTAGAACTTTAGTAGAGAAGCTTCTATATTTGACCATAACATGTCTTGGCATTTCATTGGCAATTGGAAAGTTGAGTCAATTAATAGACAAGCAAACAAAGGTACATGGGGATGCAATTATAATGATACTTAGGTACCTGAAGTTGTCACTAGGGAAGGGACTTTTATTCACAAAAGGCACATCTCTTGACATTGTTGCCTACACAAATGTAGACTAAGCAGGGTGTCTTGAGGATAAAAAGTCCACAATAGGTTTTTGCACATATATCGCTAAGAATCTAGTGACTTGTTATGACCCCGGCATCAAACGTCATTTAAGACGTCTGGGAATTGGTCCAGACGTCTGGAAATTAATTTTTTCGACATACGGTTTCGCGTCTGCGCGCATGCATGCACAGACTGAACCGCCGCCCTCCTTTCTTCTCTCTCTTTCCTCCCCGTCCTGCAGGCGTAGCCTTCCTTCTCTCTCTCTCCCCACGGCGCCTTCAAATACTCCCCCTCTCCTCTCCCTCACCATCACTCCACCGCCTTCTTCTTCCTGTTAGCGTGAGGGTATGCGGGCAAGGGCAGCAGCTACTGCAGTAAGTGCGCAGGGAGAAGGGGTTGCAACGAGAGGGAGAGGGTTAGAGCGCGAGCGTGCGAGCTCGCCGGAGCAGCCATGGCCGGCCAGTGGGCGTACAGCAGGAGTATGGCACTGGGGAGGTGCTGCTGCAGCTTAAGCAGCAGGCGAGCGTGGTGCGGCACGGCCGTGCGCAGCAGGCAGAGGGCGAGGAGGTCCTGATTCTGGGAAAATTCCCCAGAATCAGACGTCTGGACCTACGTCCAGACGACGCGGGAGATGTCTGGAGGAAGGTCCAGACTTCTGAAAGCTACGATATTTTCCTTCCCTTCATTCGCGTGTACGGCCATGCAGCCGTTCCACCGAAGGGTTCTGCCTTATCTTCGTGTTGAAGGACGGTTGCGTAAGTGTGCAAGTCTCATTCGGGAAGGCGCAAGGGCACGCCCTCCCATGCAGATCGAACGTTTGGGCACAGCACCAGACGGCGGAGAGGGTCTCCAGACGTTCGGAGTGACAGTCGAACGTCTGCAAACTAAGTCCAGACAGTTCAGCGGGATTCTAGACGTCTGAAGGACCGCGTAGGAACAAGGTATGACCTGAGCCATCGTTTAAGACGTCTGGAAGATGTTCCAGATACCTGATTTTGGGTAGACTTGTCGTTTTTGACCTGTTTAAGGTCCATTCGAAGTCCGTTTTCCTCATTTCAAGTTTCGTTCTTCTCAGATTTAGTTCCTTTACCTGTTTACAGTATTTGCATCACGTTCTGAGTAGTTCCTTGTGTTTGATCCTTATGTTAGGACCTCGTTCCGTTGCGACTTTGGGGGTTACGAAGGTGCGCGGGCTTACCGATCACGCCCCCAGTACTCCCGATTTTGCGGGTAGAGTGGCTCCCTTTAATTATTTACCAACATTTATGCACTTGTGAGATAATTAATAGATTCTAAGGTGTGGCATGAATCCTAGGATTGGAAAACTAGATTGAACGATAGATCCTAGGACTAGAAAACTAGATTGAATGATAGATCCCAGGGTGTGGCATGAATCCTAGGAACAGAAACACCAAAACGAATGTCGTGAATATATAAATTGCAGTCTTGGAAAAGTAGAAAGGAAAATGATAATTGCCTGTAATTGGATAACAGTTGCTTGTTTATGAATGGATATTAGCTGTTGAGAACATGGGCGATATGAATATAAAGCTGAAATGATGAAACCTAAATTGGCTTAGAAATATGAGCATGAACCCTACGGGGAATTAGGAGTAGAGCTCCTGAGTAGGGAATGGAATAGAATTGGGGAAGTGAGCTGGCCCTTGAGTACGGAGTACTAAGGAGAGCGACTGTCCCCCCTGTTTAGTGCAGAGCGGAGCTAGCCACCCCAGGGACCCGGGGTTTGGTCTGGCCACTTTGTACCGACTTTTGGCCCTCGCGTACACAGTACCGGGGAGAGCTACTAGTGTAGCTAGAGCACTAGCCACCCCACGGACCCCAGGGTTTTGCTAGCCTCCCTACACCGACTTGTTAGGCCCATTGGGTAAACCAGGATAGTCAAGCGAGGGTGCGCGGACTGTGAAGGGGCAAGACCCCTGTTTGGTTATTGTGGAGGGGCTGGACCCCTGTTACTGAGAGGGCTCTGCCCTATAATGGTTCCGTGCTGTGCTTTGGGGCGCACCCATTAACAGAAACGACTGACCGCGTGCCAGTGCGGGGTAGCTACTCGTGCGTTTATCGCATGTGTCGTAGTCACCGTTACGTCTGTCAGTGACCTTGGGGTGGTTGACTGAGGGTAGGACCACCACGGGGGACTCTCCCGGCCAGGAGAGTACCACGTGCTACTTCTACTTTTCGGAAAAGACTGCAATCAAGATCGTTCCTACGAGGAACATTCGAGATTAAGAGAAAGACCTGAGGAATAATTCAAGAATGAGTAAATGGAAAAATAAAGAAAGAGATTAAAAATAACAGCTACTGTCCACCTTACTATTTTTCTTAGCCTTTGGTTGCCACTCTACTCAGCGTTTCGCTGACGTGTCACCTTTGTCACCTTTTCAAGACCAGGTGTTGAGCATCCAGAGCCGGCAGCTGCAAGGGAGCTGGGCCTAGTAGAGCCCAGTAGTCTTACTTGTGTAGTACCTTCTGTACCGTTTCTTTTGTGTAGTGAGTATTTTTCTGTTACCACTGTACTCTTTTATTGTAAGCATCAGTTTATGTACCTGTTTATTTCTCTACTGTTGTGGTGGTGTGTACTGTAGTAGTTCTTTTCTTTACTACTGTATTTTGTTGCTGCTAGTTATATACATGGTGAATGTGGTTTATTTTACTGCTCTTTTGGTTACTTTCTCGTTGGACGACTGGGTCTTGGGATCAGTCGAGTCGGTCCGATTCTCATGTCTCGTAGGGATTTGGGAATTGGGTCGTAACAAGATGGTATCAAAGCAAGGTCGTCTCGAGAAGTGAACCAACTGACTGGAAAATAACCAATTCACGTGCCTGTAACTAGAGTAGCCGCTGCAGCGTATCTTTTGACATCTGTTCTTAGACTTCTCCGCTTGATATCAATTCATAGTGACGTCTTTTTCTGTTTCGTGTTCGTGTCTCCTTGCAGGAGATGCCTCGACGAGGAGGTAGCGAGGCGGGCTACGGGCACGGCCGAGGACGAGGTCGGAGGGGCGGGCGCATTGAGGTCGACGCCTCAGTGGACCAGCCACTGCTCCCGGGCATTCAGGCCCAGGACCTCGCCCAGCTGATATGGGCCATCATGCGAGAGGAGCTCCACCCGCCGCCACGAGCGCCTCTCCATGGGGCTGCGGAGGGGGAGTCCTCTGTGGGACCATGAAAAATGGTGGCCAGAGATAACTAGGTTTTATTATAGCGTTGTAGTATAGCCAGTTATTGCCATCATTTCAAATATATAATTTTTTACTCGGAAAATAAAAGAGTTCCCGAGGTCGAACTCAGGGAGCAAGTTGTATTCTAGGGGTACAAATTCTTATTACAAAAATAAAGAGAGAGAGAGAGGGAGAGAGATGAAAATTTGGCTTCTTCTTCTCTTCTTTCTTTCTTTTTGTTTTCTCTTCTCTTTGGCTTTTGGTTTCTTCTTTGTTTATCTCTTGTGGTCTTCTTTTTCTGCCTTCTGTTCTTCAGATCTTCTTTTTACTTCTTTCTTCTGATCTTCTTCTCGTGCTCTTCTTCTGCTTTTGCTGTCAGGACGTCGTCTCTCCTTCTTTCTTTTCTTTTTCTTTCTGTCTTCTTTATCTGCAGCAGTGGTGATGTTCTTCGTCTTTCTTTTCTGCCTTCAGAGCGTCATCTGATTTTCCACTCAGACGACTTAAGTCGCCGCTGCTACAGTGCCGCTCAGTGCTCCTTCCTTTAGTCTTCGTCTTCTTCTCTTCAGCCCTTCCGCAGTCCCTTCACCTGTGCCTGCACACTCAAAGTTCCAATCAGAGACGGCAAAACCTACTCTACCCTCCCCCCCCCCACGTTTCTCTCTCACAGAAGCCGCTCTTAGGAAAGCTCTCCCAGAGCTGCCGGGTAGTCGGGTACGGGTCGCGCCCGGGTCCAGGCCCACCGGCGTGCGTGGTGGGCGAGGAGTGCCAGACAAGTCGGGTCGGGTCGGCCGGATCCGCGTGATGAGCTCGCGGATGGGCCCGGTGGGATGGTGTGAGAGGGACCTCACCCCGTGTGCTGAGGCGATAAGCCTCCAGCACGTTTTCAATTTGTATCGCTGCGCCGCTCTAGAGCCTTCCGAGGTGGGACTAAATGTCCCACCCCAATTTGGCGCCTACGTGGAGGAACCAGCTGGTAATTGCGGCTTTACGCGAGGCCATCGCCCTTGCTGCGAACCTGGGACTCTTCGTGAAGACACCCCACGCAACCTGGGAGCCTGATCTGGGCGTAGCGAGGCTGCAGCTGCAGGCGGAGGCAGCTCCTTCTGCATAGCAATGGCGGCGGAGGACGGGTGACCTGTTCACAGCAAAACGGCCTCTCGGCCTAATCAGAAGGTGCCGGGAGCTTCGCCAGAGTGCGGCGAAGCTCGTGCGGGTGGTGGCGAGGCGTGGGGCGGCGTGCAAGGGCTGCCCTAGGTCGGACTGTGGGTCGGGAAGTGGGTGTGTTCGGTGGATTTGCAGAGGTCGGGTGGCGGGAATTGGAAGGGCGGAAATGGATCAGGGTGAGGAGACGGAGATTATGTGCAGGTCGGCGAGCCGTGTGGGGTGCTGGAGTGATGGGAGCGGATCGCCGGAGTGTGGCCAGAGGTGGAGAAGGTGAGGGCGATTGGTCGGAATCGAGGGCGACAGTAAGGGTTTAAAGTGAGGAAAAGGAAGAAGGGAGAAAGGTGAGAAGTTATACCTACTTAGTAGGACAAGGAGGGGCCGGAACAGGCGACAGTCGTATCGACTGTCGCCGGAGAAGAAGCTGCCCAGAGGAAGGAGCGACGGCGAGGAGAGGGCTGGAGAGGCGCGCGCTGGGTGCGGTGCGGCACGGGAAGAGCAGGGGAAGGCAGCCCTGCTGCTGGTAGTGCGGCAGAACGACGAGGAGGAGGAGGGAAAAACCGCCGGAGCTGGAGGGCTTCCTGTCGGAGTGGGAAGAGAGTGAAAAGAGGGTGTTTCTCCGTCAGGACCGAGCCGACAAGAACGGCGGAGCGACGGGGGTATTTATAGGGGCGGAATCAGAGAGGAGGGCGGAGGGAGACGACGTGTCTCCCTCCCCGGAGGACGCCGGAGGGAGACCCATACCGTCCGTGCGTTCGCACGGCCGGTATGGTGGGTTGCAGCGACCAGGGGGTGTTCCTGCGACGGCTGACGACGTAGGGCACCCCCATTTGACCTGGCAGGCCCTCCCCCTTACCCTGCGCGGTGCCATGCTCCGCGCAAGGTCGCCGGAGCATGGTGCTGGTAGGTTTTGCAGGGAGGACCTGAATGTAAAGAATGAAGAAGAGTTATGGGCCAAAATGCGAGGGTTCAAAAGTTGAGGGCCAAAAAGTAAATAGATGAGGACCAAAATGTAAAGTTGGTCAAGAAGGTTTCTTCTTAGGCTCAAGTTTTTATACGTGACTAATTAGGACTTAAGGATTCTGATGGTGAATTTTATTTCTAGATAAAACCTTGTTTGACCGGTCAATTTACGCAAAAACCTAAATTAAGTTATTAATTGGGCATGATTCTCAATGTAGGTCAAAATGGGTTCCGAAGGCCAAATTGAAGGTTCTAAACCCTAGAGATTATTTTTCTATGAATTTTAGAGGGTTTATTATATTTTTACTTTGCCTCAAACCTCGAAAATTGAAGTGGGTTTGTTTTAAGGTTATAGATTATCATTTAGTTCCTTGGAATTGCTGTAGCCCTTATCAGATCATCCCACTTTCCTTCTTATTCGATTTGTTTGACCTATGTTTGGACCCTGAATTACCCTGTATGCAGATTATACTGGTAAAATTGCATTTTTACCCCTTATGACTTGTTTTCTCCTTAAACTCAGAATTCTCTGAGTTAAGCCTTTCCTTGAGTTATGTAGGAGCTTTTATCCTTTGTATTAGGTCAAAATGAGCTAGTTATGGCTCATGATGAGGTTCTCATCAGACCACGTGACGGACATGGCGCTGGATGAGGGGGAGGGGATGGGCCGCCACCGCCCCCACCTTCCTCTGGCACTTCCGAGCATGAGGCTTCCTTACCTGGAGGTGCACCAGCATCTCCACTTCAGTGCCACTTTGAGCTTTTCGGACAGTTCCGGAAGCTGAAGCCCCCCTCCTTCAAGGGGGATGAGGACCCGACCGAGGCGGAGGACTGGCTCGAGTAGATTAAGAAGGTTTTTGACACCCTTCGCCTTCCGGTGGAGTGCCTAATGGCCTTTGCCACGTACCAGCTGGAGAACGCGGCACACAGGTGGTGGAGGGCAGTCAGGGGACAGGAGAGGGACGAGCCGACTTGGGACCGGTTCGTCACCCTCTTCTGTGAGCAGTACTTTCCCCAGACATGGCAGGACCAGAGGAGGTAGGAGTTCCACACTCTCCGTCAGGGGACGATGACCGTAAGCGCATAACGCACGCGTTTTCTGGAGCTGTCTCGCTTCGTAGCGACAGCAGTGGCCACTGAGGAGGAGCGCCTTTGGAGGTTCACCGAGGGGCTCCGACCTGCGATTCGGGGGTATGTCAAACCCCTGAAGCTACCTACGTTCTCGAGGGTGGTGGAGGCAGCTATGACATACGAAGAGACCAACCCGTCCGCGCGAGATACTGACAACGGGCGGAAGAGGCCCTATCAGCCAGACTTCTCACAGGGCCAACGAGAGAGGAGACACATGGTGCCCGCAGGAGAGCCGTCATGTTTTGCGGGGCCATCAGTGGCCTTTGGGGGCCCTCGACAGGGGCCAGCTATTAGCACCAGACCCCCGCCCAGCCGACAGCAGGGACCCACTGAGGGTGGGAGTCGAGTCCCCCTTTGCTACCAGTGTGGCCAGCCGGGCCACATCAGGAGGGACTGCCCATCTAGGGCAGGAGGTCAGCAGATGCTTCCCGCGCCGAGCATGGGAGGGCGAGTAGGAGGCCGCGGTTTCCAGGCGCGAGGAGGAGGACAACAGTCACGGGGAGGGTACCGACCAGCAACTACCCGTCCGATGCAGAGTGTGGCTGCTTCGTCCGCACCTAGGGCTGAGGAGCGTATCAACGCCCTGACACATAGGGATGCTAGAGCTTCGAGATCAATGGTGGCAGGTATGGTTTCAATTTTCGAGAGTCGTTTACATGCTTTTCGATTCTGGCGCTACACACTCGTTTGTCGCTGCCAGTTTCGCGGTTAGTTTGGGGCAGGACTGTATGTTGTTAGAGGATCCGTTCGTGATCAGAGGTCCGAGTGGTCAGCTGTTTGTAGCTGAGGAGGTATACACGGGTTGCGAGGTAAGTGTTGGGGGACATAGCCTTCCCACTGACTTGATTATGATACAGATGGAGGACTTTGGCGTAATTCTGGGGATGGACTGGCTGTCCGCTTACCATGCCTTGGTGGACTGCTTTGAGAGAAAGATCGTCTTCTCCATACCGGAGTTGCCTTCTTTTGAGTTCCAAGGGCAGCCAGTGGACGGAGGATTCAGGTGCATTTCTGCACTTTGGGTGGCGAGACTTTTGAGCCAAGGGTGTGAGGGCTTCCTAGCTTGTGTGGTGGCAGAGCCCAACCCTGTGGCAGACTTCCAGAGTATCCCGGTGGTTAGAGAGTACCCCGACGTGTTCCAAGACGAGTTGCTAGGACTATCGCTCGAGCGTGAGATCAAGTTTGAGATCTCACTAGTACCGGGAACTAGCCCTATCTCCACAGCACCGTACAGGATGGCACCACTTGAGCTGCGAGAGCTCAAGTCTCAGTTGCAGGATCTTTTGGAGAAGGGCTTTGTGAGGCCCAACGCGTCTCCCTGGGGAGCCCCGGTGCTGTTTGTAAAGAAGAAGGATGGTACCCTACTCCTCTGTGTGGACTACCGACAGCTAAATAGGGTCACCATCAAGAACAGGTATCCGTTGCCGAGGATTGATACTTGTTTGACTAGCTGCGAGGTGCCACGATATTCTTCAAGATCGACTTGAGGTCTCGATACCACCAGTTGAGGATCAAGGAGGCAGACGTCTCCAAGACAGCTTTCTGCACCCTGTACGGACACTACGAGTTTCTGGTCATGCCGTTTGGGCTGACCAATGCCCCCGCTGCCTTTATGGACTTGATGAACCGGGTGTTTAGATCGTACTTGGACCAGTTCGTGGTGGTATTCATTGATGATGTGCTCATCTATTCTCGGGATCAGACACAGCATGGACAGCACTTGCAGATGGTTTTGGACACACTGAGACGATGTAGGTTGTACGCCAAATATAACAAGTGTGAGTTCTGGTTGAGGGAGGTGACCTTCTTAGGTCATGTGATCTCTAGGGATGGCTTGGCTGTGGACCCAGCCAAGGTCGAGATAGTGCTCAGGTGGGAGAGACCGCGTACGGTCACTGAGATTCGCAATTTCCTAGGAATGGCAGGCTACTACAGGTGGTTTATCAGGGGCTTTTCACAGATTGCACATCCTATGACACAGTTGACTCGGAAGGACGTGCCCTTTACTTGGACAGACACCTGTGAGGCGTGTTTTCAGGAGCTGAAAGAGAGGCTGACTTCGACTCTCGTGCTCACCATCCCAGACAATAATGGCGGGTTCATTGTGTACACGGACGCCTCTTTGCAGGGGTTAGGGGGTGTGCTCATGCAGAAGGGTCACGTTGTCACTTACGCTTCGCGGCAACTGAAGCCCCATGAGCATAGCTACCCTACCCACGACCTGGAGCTGGCAGCTGTCATCTTCGCACTGAAGACATGGAGGCACTACTTGTACGGTGAGACTTTTGAGATATTCACAGATCATAAGAGCCTCAGGTATTTATTTGATTAGAAGGAGCTCAACATGAGACAGAGACGTTGGTCAGAGCTCTTGAAGGACTATGACTGCAGCATTTCCTACCATCTGGGGAAGGCCAACGTGGTGGCTGACGCCTTGAGTTGGAAAGCGCCTGCACACTTGGCCAGTTTACAGGTGCAGAGTTGGAGCCTCTTGGAGGAGATGGGCAGTTGGAAACCCCTAGAGTTACGGGGGCACTGTGGGGCAGTGACTGTAACGTGACAAATGAGGCCAGAGCTGATAGATCGCATCATCACAGGGCAGATGGCCGACCCGTACTTGCAGTCCTTGGGTAACAGAGTACTGTCAGGAGACCCTGGGGACTTCTCCTTTACAGACCAGGTGTTGCGCATGAGGGGACGTTTGTGCGTTCCCAGAGATGAGGAGCTGTTGAGAGAGCTCTTGACTGAGGCACACGGTTCAAGATTCACCATACATCCCGAGAACACAAAGATGTACCATGACTTAAGACGTGACTTTTGGTGGAGGGGGATGAAGCGAGATGTGGGTGAATTCGTACAGTAGTGTTTAGTGTGCCAGCAGGTGAAGGCCGAGCATTAGAGGCCTGCAGGGTCGTTACAGCCACTTCCAGTGCCAGAGTGGAAGTGGGAGAGCATCACCATGGACTTGGTGGTGGGCTTACCTGTTACCCAGCGAGGACACGACGCAGTCTGGGTGATCGTTGACAGATTGACAAAGACGGCACATTTCTTGCCGATCCGAGTCACCTTGGAACCAGCACAGTTGCTAGAGAGGTATATCCGCGATGTGGTACGTCTACACGGAGTTCTACGGGAGATCGTATCCGACTGGGATACCTGCTTTACGTCCCAGTTTTGGGTTGAGTTTCAGCAGGCCCTGGGGATGCGGTTGAGGTTCAGTACATCATACCACCCCCAGACGGACGGACAGTCTGAGCGCATGATATAGACACTTGAGGACCTTTTGCGTGCTTGTGTACTGGATTAGAGGGGCTCTTGGGAGGAGCACTTGCCCTTGGCGGAGTTTGCATATAATAACAGTTATCACTCGAGCATCGGCATGGCACCCTACGAGGCTCTGTACGAACGGAGGTGTACGACACCCTTGAGTTGGGTTGAGGTAGGGACCAAGTGGGAGGTTGTCCCCAGGCTGATCCGGCAGAGTCAGGAGGTAGTCGAGCAGATTCATAGGTGACTCCGCACTGTCGGGAGCAGACAGAAGAGCTATGCAGATCGTAAACGCAGAGAGGTGCAGTTTGAGGTTGGGGACCACGTCTTCCTTCGCGTTTCGCCCATGGAGGGCTTGCAGCGGTTTGGGGTGATAGGGAAGCTCACGCCGAGGTTCGTGGGACCCTTTGAGGTCCTGGAGCGGGTTGGACCCGTTGCTTACAGGCTTGCCCTTCCTCCACAGCTTTCTGGTGTGCACGACGTATTCCACATGTCCAACCTCAGGACGTACGTCGCCGATCCCAGTCATGTCCTGAGTCAGGAGAGCGTCGAGGTGGGTGACAACCTGACCTACCCCGAGCGGGTAGTGCAGATTCTCGACAGAGCCGTCCGCAATTTGAGATGGAAGCAAGTACCCCTGGTGAAGGTTTTGTGGAGGAGCCAGCGGTACGAGGAGGCTCCCTGGGAGCCTGAGGCGACGATGCGAGAGCGGTATTCGGAGCCTTTTGTGGGTACGTCTTTTCGGACCGGCTTCGGTCCTCTTTGAGTTTGTTATGCATATATCGTTCTTTTCCGCACCCTAGTTAGCGTAAGTTTCGGGGACGAAACTTCCTTTGAGTTTGTTATGTTGTTATGACCCCGGCATCAAACGTCGTTTAAGACGTCTGGGAATTGGTCCAGACATCTGGTCATACGTCTGGAAATTAATTTTTTTGGCGTACAGTTTCACGTCTGCGCACATGCGCACGCAGATTGAACCGCCGCCCTCCTTTCTTCTCTCTCTTTCCTCCCCGTCCTGTAGGCGCAACCTTCCTTCTCTTTCTCTCCCCACAACGCCTTCAAATACTCCCCCTCTCCTCTCCCTTACCATCACTCCACCGCCTCCTTCTTCTTCTTGTTAGTGTGAGGGTGAGCGGGCGAGGGCAGCAGCTGCTGCCGTGAGTGCGCGGGGAGGAGGGGTTGCAGTGAGAGGGAGAGGGTTAGAGCGCGAGGGTGCGAGCTCGCCGGAGCAGCCAGGGCCTGCCGGCGGGCGCGCAACAGGAGTGTGGCACGAGAGAGGTGCTGCTACAGCTCAGACAGCAGGCGAGCGCGGCGCGGCACAGACGTGCGTAGCAGGCAGAGGGCGAGGAGGTCCTGATTCTGGGAAAATTTCCCAGAATCAGACGTCTGGACCTACGTCCAGACGACGCAGGAGACGTCTGGAGGAAGGTCCAGACGTCTGAAAGGTACGATATTTTTCTTCCCTTCTTCTTTCGCGTGTACGGCCATGCAGCCGTTCCGTCGAAGGGTTCTGCCTCATCTTCGTGTTGAAGGACAGTTGCATACGCATGCAGGTCTCGTTCGGGAAGGCGCAAGGGCACGCCCTCCCACCCAGATCGGACGTCTGGGCACAGCACCAGACGGCGGAGAGGGTCTCCAGACGTCCGGAGTGACAGTCGGACGTCTGGAAACTAAGTCCAGACGGTTTAACGGGATTCTGGACGTCTGAAGGACCGCGTAGGAACAAGGTATGACCTAAGCCATCGTTTAAGACGTCTGGAAGATGTTCCAGACGTCTGATTTTGGGCAAACTTGTCATTTTTGACCCGTTTAGGGTCCGTTCAAAGTTCGTTTTCCGCATTTCAAGTTTCATTCTTCGTAGATTTAGTTCCTCTTCCTGTTTATAGTATTTGCATCACATTCTGAGTAGTTCCTTGTGTTTGATCCTTATGTTAGGATCCTGTTCCGTTGCGGCTCTGGGGGTTACGAATGCGCGCGGGCTTGCCGATCACGCCCCTAGTACTCCCGATTTTGCGGGTAGAGTGGATCCCTTTAATTATTTACCAACATTTATGCACTTGTGAGATAATTAAGATTCTAAGGTGTGGCATGAACCCTAGGATTGGAAAACTAGATTGAACGATAATCCTAGGGTATGGCATGAATCCTAGGACTGAAAAACTAGATTGAATGATAGATCCTAGGGTGTGGCATGAATCCTAGGAACAGAAACACCAAAACGAATGTCGTGAATATATAAATTGCAGTCTTGGAAAAGTAGAAAGAAAAATGATAATTGCCTGTAATTGGATAACAGTTGCTTGTTTATGAATGGATATTAACTGTTGAGAACATGAGCGATATGAATATAAAGCTAAAATGATGAAACCTAAATTGGCTTAGAAATATGAGCATGAACCCTACGGGGAATTAGGAGTAGAGCTCCTGAGTGGGGAATGGAATAGAATTGGGGAAGTGAGCTGGCCCTTGAGTACGGAGTACTAAGGAGAGCGACTACCCCACTGTTTAGTGCAGAGCGGAGCTAACCACCCCAGGGACTCAGGGTTTGGTCTGGCCACTTTATACCGACTTTTAGCCCTCGCGTACACAGTACCGGGGAGAGCTACTAGTGTAGGGAGAGTACTAGCCACCCCACGGGCCCCGGGGTTCTGCTAGCCTCCCTACACCAACATGTTAGGCCCATTGGGCAAACCAGGGTAGTCAGGCGAGGGTGCGCAGACTGTGAAGGGGCAAGACCCCTGTTTGGTTATTGTGGAGGGGCTGGATCCCTGTTATTGAGAGGGCTCTGCCCTATACTGGTTCCGTGCTATGCTTTGGGGTGCACCCGTTAACAGAAACGACTGACCACGTGCCAGTGCGGGGTAGCTACTCGTGCGTTTATCGCACATGCCGTAGTCACCGTTACGTCTGTCAGTGACCTTGGGGTGGTTGATTGAGGGTAGGACCACCACGGGGGACTCTCCCGGCCAGGAGAGCACCACGTGCTACTTCTATTTTTCGGAAAAGACTGCAATCAAGATCGTTCCCACGAGGAACATTCGAGATCAAGAGAATGATCTGAGGAATAATTCAAGAATGAGTAAATGGAAAAATAAAGAAAGAGATTAAAAATAATAGCTACTGTCCACCTTACTATTTATCTTAGCCTTTGGTTGCCACTCTACTCAGCATTTCGCTGACATGTCACCTTTGTCACCTTTTCAGGACCAGGTGTTGAGTAGCCAGAGCCGACGGCTGCAGAGGGAGCTGGGCCTAGTAGAGCCCAGTAGTCTTACTTGTGTAGTACCTTCTGTACCGTTTCTTTTGTGTAGTGAGTGTTACAAACGTGGCATTAGACGAATTTTTAAGAAGTCTGGGAAGTGGCCCAGACGTCTGGTAATAAATTTTTTCGGCGTACCGGGTTGCGTCTACGCGCATGCACGCGCAGACTACGCCCGCTGCCTTCGTCTTCTTTTTCCTCTCTCTTCCTGCAGACGCACTGTCTCTCTTCTCTCTCTCCCTGCGCTGCCTTATATAAGCCCTCGCCCTCACCCTCATCTCCTCCACCTTTCTCTTCTCCTTCTCCCTGCTAGCGAGAGCGCGAGCGAGCGAGCAAGTGAGCGGCAGGCATAGGGTGTCGCGGAGGGGCTGCTGCAGCTCGGGCAGCAGGCGGACGGGGTGCGGCGTGGCCGTGCGTCGCGGGCGGAGAGCGAGTTGGGTTGTGGTTCTGGAAAATTTTCCAGAATCAGACGTCTGGACTTATGTCCAGACGACGCCGAAGACGTCTGAAGGACGGTCCAGACGTCTGACAAGTAAGATATTTCTTACCTTCTCCTTTTACGCATGTACGGCCATGCAGCTGTCCGCCGCGTTTTCTTCTGCGCTTCGTCATGTTGAGAGCAGGTGTATGTGTGCGCAAGTCCTGCTCGGGAGGGCGCGAGGGCTCGCCATCCCACGTGAATCAGATGTCTGGCCGTAGTGCCAGACGACGAAGAGGACCTCCAAACGTCCGGGGTGACAATCGGACATCTGGAAACCAAGGCCAGACGTTCCAGCGGGCTTCTGGACGTCTGAAGGACTGCGTAGAACTGAGGTAAGACTGATCCACCTTTTAAGACATCTAGAAGATGTTCCAGACGTCTAATTTTGGACAGTTTCGTCATTTTTAACCCGTTTAGGGCCCATTCGGAGTTTGTTTTCCGCGTTCCGAGTTGCATTCTTTCCAGAATTAATTCCTATATCCGTTTACAGTAATTGTATACTGTTCTGAGAAACCCCTTGTGTTTGATCATTATGTTAGGACCCCGTTCCATTGCAGTCTTGGGGGTTGCGGAGGCGCGCGGGATTGCCGACCACGCCCCCAGTACTCCTGGTTTCGCTGGTACAGTGGCTTTTTAATTTATTTAACAAAATTTGTTACAATTATGAAACAATTAATAGAGTCTAGGGCATTGCAAGAACCCTAGGACTGAGAAATTAGATTGAATGATAGATCTTAGGGTATTGCATGAATCCTATGATTGGAAAACTAGATTGAATGATAGATCCTAGGGTACGGCATGAATCCTAGGATTGGAAAACTAGTTGAATATATAAATATTGCAGTCTCGGAATAGTAGAAAGGAAATGATAACTGCCTGTAAATTGGTTAACAGCTGCCTGTTATGAATGAATACGTATGATTGAGAACATGGGTTGTATGAACGTAAAGCTGGAACGGTGAAACCTAAATTGGCTAAGTTAAAAGAGCTTGAACCCTACGGGGAATTAGGAGTAGAACTCCTGGAAAGGGAATGAAATAGAATTGGGGAAGTGAGCTGGCCCTGGAGTACGGAGTACCAAGGAAAGCGACTGTCCCCCTGTTTAGTGCAGAGCGGAGCTAGCCGCCCCAGGGATCTGGGGTTAGGTCTGGCCACTTTGTACCGACTTTTGGCCCTCGTGTACACAGTACCGAGGAGAGCTACTAGTGTAGGGAGAGTACTAGCTACCCCACGGGCCCCGGGGTTTTGCTGGCCCTCCTACACCGACTTGTTAGGCCCACTAGGCAAACCAGGGTAGTGAGGTGAGGGTGCGCGGATTGTGGAGGGGCAAGACCCCTGTTTGGTTACTGTGGAGGGTTTGGACCCCTGTTACTGAGAGGGCTCTGCCTTATACTGGTTCCGTGCTGTGCTTTGGGCGCACCCGTTAATGGAAACGACTGACCGCGTGCCAGTGCGGGGTAGCTACCTGTGCATTTATCGCGCGTGCCGTAGTCACTGTTATGTCTGTCAGTGACCTTGGGGTGGTTGACTGAGGGTAGACCACCACGGGGGACTCTCCCGACTAGGAGAGCACCACGTGTTACTTCTACTTTTCGGAAAAGATTGCAATCAAGATCGTTCCCACGAGGAACATTCAAGATTAAGAGAAGGATCTGAGAAATAAATCAATAGTGAAATAATAGAAAGACGTAAATAAAGAAAGTAAAAATATAACAGCTACTGTACACTCTACTGCTTCTTTAGCTTTTAGTTGCCACTCTACTCAGCGTTTCGCTGACGTGTCACCCTTGTTACCTTTTCAGGACCAGGTGTTGAGCAGCCAGAGTCAGCGGCTGCAGAGGATGCTGGGCCTAGTAGGATCCAGTAGGGTTACTTGTAGTACTTTCTGTACTTTTCTTCCACTGTAGTGAGTAGTTTTCTTTGTTACTCCCTGTACTTTCTTTACCGAAAACTTTATGTTATGTACATGTTTATTTCTCTGCTGTTATGGTGGTATATACTGTAGTATTTCTTTCCTTTACTGCTGTATTTTGTTACTGCTAGTTATATACATGGTGAATGTGGTTTATTTTACTGCTCTTTTGGTTACTTTCTCATTGGACGACTGGGTCTTGGGATTAGTCGAGTCGGTCCGGTTCTCGTGTCTCGTAGGGATTCGGGAATCGGGTTGTTACAGTGAGTATTTTTCTGTTACCATTGTACTCTTTTATTGTAAGCATCATGTTTATGTACCTGTTTATTTCTCTACTGTTGTGGTGGTGTGTACTATAGTAGTTGTTACGAACGCGGCTTCAAGACGTCTTTTAAGACATCTGGGAGGTGGCCCAGACGTCTGACCAGACGTCTAGAACCCGTTCCAGACGTCTGGGATTTAATTTCTGCAGCACGGTGGATTTCGTCTGCGCGCCTGCGCACGCAGACTTGCAGATGCCCCTCTTTTTCCCTTTCCTCCTGCGGGCGCAGGCTGCGCCCCTCTCTCTCGCTCTCTCTCCCCACGCGGCTTTAAAAGGGCCCTCGCCTTCTCCCTCACTCTCATCTCCTCCGCTCCCTTCTTCTTCTTCTTCCAGCCAGTGCGAGAGTGAGCGAGCGGCGGCAGTGGCAGCCGCGACGGGTGTACGGGAGGAGGCGTTGCGCGAGGGAGGAGATGCTCGGTCGTGAGGGCTCGAGCTTGCCGGGGCAGCTAGAGCCGGCCGGCGGGGGAGCAGCGGGTGCGGAGTGACGCGGGAGGGCTGCTGCAGCTCGAGCAGCAGGCGGACGAGGCGCGGCGCGGCCATGCGTCGCGGGCGGAGAGCGCGTCGAGCTCTGATTCTGGAAATTTTTCCAGAATCAGACGTCTGGGCTTCCAACCAGATGACGGTGAAGACATCTAGAGGACTGTCCAGACGTCTGGCAAGTAAGTTATTTTCGTCCTTCTTCCTTTTCTGCGACCGTTCGTACTGAGAGCGAGGAGTGGTACGTGTAGGCTCCGAGATTTGCATCCAATGCGAATCAGATGTCTAGCCGCAGTGCCAGACGACTGGAAGGACTTCCAAACGTCCGGGGTGACCATCAGACATTTGGGAATTAGGCCAGACGCCCCCGTAGGCTTCTGGATGTCTGAGAGACTACGCAGAACAAAGGTACCATCTGACCCACATTTTAAGACGTCTGGAAGAGGTTCCAGACGTCTGATTTTGGACTATTTCGTCATTTTCGACCCGTTTAGAGCCCGTTCGGAGTCCGTTTTTCACGTTTCGAGTTGCGTTCTTTTCGGAATAAGATCCTCTACCCGTTTACAGTAATTATATATTGTTCTGAGAAACTCCTTGTGTTTGATCCTTGTGTTAGGACCCCGTTCCATTGCAGTCTCGGGGGTTGCAGAGGCGCGCGGGATTTCCCACCACGCCCCCAGTACTTCCGTTGTAGCTGGTAGAGTGGCTTTAGAAATTATTAACATAATTTATTACAATTATGGAACAATTAATAGAACCTAGGGCATTGCATGAATCCTAGGAATGAGAAACCAGATTGAATGATAGATCCTAAAATATTGCATGAATCCTAGGGCTAGAAAACTAGATTGAATGATAGATCCTAGGGTACGGCATGAATCCTAAGACTGGAAAACTAGTGAAATGAATATAGATATTGCAGTCTTGGAAACTGTGGGAAGGAAATAATAGCTGCATGTAAATTGATTTTAACAGCTGCCTGTTATGAATAAATGAACATGTTTGAGAATATGGGTTGTATGAACGTGAAACTGAAAGGGTGAAACCTGAATGTGCTGAGTTAAAAGAGCTGGAACCCTACGGGGAGTTAGGGGTAGAACTCCTGGAAAGAGAATGAAATGGAACTGAGAAAGAAAGATGTGGAGGTGCGCTGTCTCTTGGGTACGTAGTGCCAGGGGAAGCACCTGTTACCTGCTTAGTGCAGAGCGGAGCCAGCCGCCCCAGGGACCCGGGGTTAGGTCTGGCCACTTTGTACCGACTTGTTGGCCCTCGTGTACACAGTACCGAGGAGAGCTCCTAGTGTAGGGCGAGTACTAGCTACCCCACGGGTCCCGGGGTTCTGCTAGCTCACCTACACCGACTTGTTAGGCCCACTGGGCAAACCAGGGTAGTTAGGCGAGGGTGCACGGACTGTGGAGGGGCAAGGCCCCTGTTTGGTTACTGTGGAGGGGTTGGACCCCTGTTACTGAAAGGGCTCTGCCCTATACTGGTTCCGTGCTGTGCTTTGGGCATACCCGTTAACGGAAACGACTGACCGCGTGCTAGTGCGGGTTAGCTACCTGTGCGTTTACCGCGCGTGCCGTAATCACCGTTACGTCTGTCAGTGACCTTGGGGTGGTTGACTGAGAGTAGGATCATCACGGGAGACTCTCCCGACCAGGAGAGCACTACGTGTTACTTCTACTGTTCGGAAAAGACTTCGATCAAGATCGTTCCCACGAGGAACATTCGAGATCAAGTGAAGGATCTGAGAAATAGATAGATTGTGAAACAATAAAAAGACGTAAATAAAGGAAGAAAGAAAATAAAACAGCTTCTGCACACTTTACTGCTTCTTTAGTTTAGCTGCCACTCTACTCAGCGTTTCGCTGACGTGTTACACTCGTTACTTTTCAGGCCAGGTGTTGAGCAGCAAGGGTCAGCTGCTGCAGAGGACGCTGGGCCGAGTAGGGTCCAGTAGAGTTACCACTGTTCTTTTGTGCCCTTTTTGTTCCACTGTAGTGAGTAGTTCTTGTTACTCTCTGTACTTTTCTTTACTTGTAGTTCATGTTATGTTAAATGTTGTTCTACTATTGTGGTGGTACATGTTATAGTAGTTCTTTTTCTTACTGCTATATTTTGTTACTGCTAGTTATATTTCATGTTGAATGTGGTTTATTTTACTGCTCTTTTTGTTACTTCCTAGGTCTTGGGATTAGTCGAGTCGGTCCGGTTCTCGTGTCTCGTAGGGACTCGGGAATCGAGTCGTTACAGTAGTTCTTTTCTTTACTGCTGTATTTTGTTACTGCTAGTTATATACATGGTGATTGTGGTTTATTTTACTGCTCTTTTGGTTACTTTCTCGTTGGATGACTGGATCTTGGGATCAGTCGAGTCGGTCCGATTCTCGTGTCTCGTAGGGATTCGAGAATCGGGTCGTAACATGACTTAAAGGAGAAAGAAGCAAGGACTTATGCCTAGATCAAGTGTCAAGTCCCAGTATCGTGTCGTGGCTCAAATTGCTACAAAGATTATGTGGCTAGGATCTGTACTATGTGACTTGCATATTCCCGTTAGTTCTTCCATGGAGATGAGATGTGACAACAAGACTGCCACTTATATTGCAAATAATCTTATGCGCCATGATAGGACTAAACACGTTGAGGTCGACTACTATCATACAAGAGATCTTATACAGAAGGCCTCATTCTAACCATGCATGTCTCTTTTTGAGATCAGACAACAAATATCTTTACCAAAGAACTTTCCAAGCTTTTATTTGATAGATGTTCCAAGCTGAGTATGACAGACATTTATGTTTTAACTTCAGGGAGAGTGTTGATAGTTGGTTCTTTTCATATTTCCTCATTCTCTTTTTCTTATTTTACGAGGCTCCACTTGTAATTTTTTCATGCTCTATATATTAAGGATTGGGGTCTTTCAATGATAAATATCTCTTTAATGGGCTCTTCAAAAAATGCTAGGCTATTGTTGGTAGCTAATTATTTATTGGGAGGAAAAAGGAGCATTAATTATGTTTTCTTTGATTAGATTTAAATAGTGCATGCTAGCGTCGAATAAAGACCATGTCAACAGTCGTGGCTACGTGGTAAGTTTAGGATTCGGTGTATTATTTCGTAGTTTTATTTTGTGGCACATGTGACAAGTTTTGTTAAGAGATATTTTGATTTCTTTGTTACCAAGTTAGAGAGTTTTAGGAAAGTCCAAATTACGATTAAGATTTGCTGATTTGATTTATTTCTTGTTTTGCAAGTTTGTTATAGTGATTGTCTTTCTATAAAAGGAAGGCACTACACTAAGTTTATTCTTGATTTTGCAATAATTTTTTCTAGCTCCAAAACTCCTTCCTTTCTCCTCTATAGCCGCTGGCCTCTCTTTCTATCAAAGATAAATTTCATATATTTTCTGAAAAGAACCAGAGTAGCAAGAAGGGGCTAATACAAAGAGGTTGGAGAAAAGAAATATTCAAAGGACAACCGATTCTTTATTGAACAATCTATCACAATTAATGTACTAGTATCTGATTTTTTATTTTAATCCAAAAGGGGGGATTTTTCCATAGAAAAGGTATCCATCTTAAAGCTTGGGATTGCACACCTTTCTGGTACTTCATTAATCATAAAAAAAGGACAAATTTTCATGCAAGTCTTCGTCCTTCTCTGGCCTCGACTTGAGGGGGCTTATTAGCATGAAATAACGGCCACATCAACAGTCAGTGGCCACGTGGCAGTGCCATGTGATAGAATCCAGTTGGCCCATTGTTGGGTGCGTGAAGTTTAGGATTTGGTGTAGTGTTTCCTAGTTTGTTTTGTACCACGTGTCGTGCTTTCTTAAGAGATATTTTTGTTTCTTAGTTGTCAAGCTAGATAGTTTTAGGAAAGTTCAAATTAGGATTAGGATTTGGTGATTTGATTTGTTTTTTATTTTGCAAGTTTGTTATGGTGATTGCATCTCTATAAAAGAAGGGCAATGAACCAAGTTTATTCTTGAGTTTGCAATAATTTTTCCTAGTTCCAAAACTCCCTCCTTTCTCTTCCATAGCCACCAACCTCTCTCTCTCTCTCTCTCTCTACCTTCTCTCTCCACACGCCATTATTGAAAAAGAAGGGCTCCATGCCACCCATCCAAATCTTCACAGCGCAAACTTTGCTATTTGTGTATATGGTGATAGATAATGAATGGGAGCAAGCATTCCCATCCCAAATCTCGGAGAAAGCTTTCTAAAAAAATATTTTTATTGTAATATTCTTATGATTTATTTTTATTATGCATCAGGGAAACATCTTTGCATAACATCACCGTCATCATGGACATGAGCATGTCAATGCAGCCATTGATTGTGAGGTGGGATCTGAGTGTTTCTTGTGAAATTGAAAAAATGGCTAACAAATGGTTGTTTACTTTCTATTTAATATGGATCGGTAATTTCAGGCCTAAGAGTTTATTGTAGATGGTGTCAAGGTGAAGTTCAGTTAGATGAGACATGAAGTCTAATTAAATTCATTGCATTTTGTGTAGAATAGGAAATCTGCTAGAATTTGGAAAGACCATGATGGCTTATTCATAAAAAGAGTTCTGTAATATCTGTCCATAACACTTTTGACAGAAATTAGAATTTACAGCAGGTACCTTTTTCTTTCTGAAATTTCTAAAAGGATTGATAACTGTCAAAAATATTATCAGAAGGAAAAGGGCGGACTATTATTGGAAGGAATTAGGAGGAAAAACATATTCTTCCCTCTCTCTCCAAGACTGAGAGAATTGAAGTGGAGTGGGAGTATAATTATTATTCTCCCATTATGATTCCCATTATCTAAAATAGCCGTCAAGAGTTATATGAAGTTGATATTTTCACCTTTTCAGGAAGAAAACTTAATATGTCCAATACTGGTTGATATGTCTATATTGTAATGGACCCCTGATGCTCACTACCTTAGCTTGCAAAGAAGAAAGATCTTGAATCAAAAGAGAAACCTTCTAGTTGTCCAAAAGACCAAGGTACGTTGTAACATTTAATTAAATGTAAAGCATTTGTTATAGAGTTTTGGGAACGTTGATGAGTCTGTTCATTTGAAGTGGTCTTCCAAGAATCTTATGGAAAATGGATTATCTTGTGAAATTCTGAGTTCCACCAATGGATGGGCAAGTGAAAGAACACAAAGATGATGTGAATATTTCCTTGCATAGATTTGCTAAGCATGGACGTCATTTTTTCTGTATGAGTTTTGGAATCAAAAAGAATTTTGAAAAGCGAAATTTGGGTGGAATAATGGTAATGTTTTTTGTTGATTTGGATGCAGTAGTATGAAAATCTGAATGTTGTGCATGATGGAAATAATTCATGTCCACAACAACTTGACTATATAGGCCCCATTCACTAAACCAAGAACAAAGTATCTTAATGGTTGTGTAGACACCCTTTCGAGGAATTTGTCCTCAGGATTTCATGCTGGAAAAGCTACTGGAATTCAAAAAAGATACACCATCTTGTTTTTGTAGCATTTGAGATCGCATCTGATTTGTTGGATGGTGGATTCTTTTTTCTCTCTCTTGGTATTAGAAAGGACTTCACATTCAATATTCAATTGTCTCGAAAAAAGCAACCCACTTCTTTAGGCTTTTGTTTGGGATATTCTACATATCTGATGTGTTTCACACTGGATGCCCAGATGAGAATTAGAATTTAGAGCTCTTGCCCTGGTGCTGTGGCTTTTACATATTTTCATAGCCAGAGAGTTGGACAAGTTATCGACAAAGTTGGATTCTTTTTTTTTTTAAGCTTAACATTGTGAATTGGCTTGTGATTTTGCACATCTTGGTATTAGTATCGTTTTTATATTGTCAATTGGAATCCTTGCAATGTCAGGTGTTATAGGATCCTTCTGGATTTTTGTTGAATGCTGCCCCTTTCATTTTATTTCATCAACCAGAATGTTAAAAGATGCCCTTCTTGAGGGGATTAGTCAAGTATCAGTATGAAAATGAAAAAGGACATGTACGAGTAATTGAAATCTACACCTATATAGACTTTCTCGCAATTTATTTCTTTTTTGACGTTCTTTTTTTTTTTAACATAGGTAGTGATTGGGTGGAGACATTCGGGAGCTGCAGCACCATCGTCCAAGGGGAGGACTTCATTGCCAAGAAAATCACCTTTGATAACTATGCTTCGCAGGTTGGTGTACAGAGGCAATATATTATTCTTATCATGTTGTTAGAGATAGGTGTCATGATACTCGGATGTTGACAGTAATATCTGTTTGCTAGAGGATGAAAATGGACATATTCGAGAGCTTGGTGAGGCATGGTATGGCAGGAAGGATGATGGGCATGTGGATACATAAGAAGGGGTGGGATCTTTGATGAGATGAGATTATTGAGGTGGGATCTTTGATGAGATGAGATTATTGGAGAAATCTCATCTGTAAGTTAATGCATTTACTCCACCTGTAAGTTTTGTATTTTTTAGTATGTTGATGTCGTTTTCTAAGTTTGAATTCTTCCTTTCAGTTCTTATGCAAATCAAAACTAACCATGCAATATGCCTTTTTATTCAGAAACAGTGTACTTCTAAGATGTGGTTATTTCATAGTCCATTTGCTACCACATCCTTTTTACCTGGGATTTGCATGTCTGCAGGAAAATGGAATAGAATCTATTCAATATTTATGTCTTGAATTGGTAGAAATCTAAAAGAATATCTATAATGTCTTTCTCCATCTGGTATCCTTCATGTAAACTTGTACATATTGCTATTTGTGGTGCTTGCGGTATGAATGTTCCGACAGTCTTATTTTGCTCCTGAAGATTATGTGAGATGTGTATGATATGATAAATTCATTTTTATGCCTTGAGATTGTAGTATTGAGCGACTTTGGACTGATCTTTGACTGCAAGTTTGTGTGGATGTTGGGGATTGTGCTCGAAGAGGTGAAGGCTATCCTGGTCATCAAGTATTATTTTTTTTAATAAATCTGCGACGTATCTCGACGTTTATACTTAAAAAAATGTGCCTTGCTCACCAAGTAATTTGCACTTTCCTTGACGTTTAAATGCCGTGTATTGTTAAAAGGCTTATTTCGACATTTGAACATTGAAGTAGAAATTTGAATGTGTGGATTGTGCTAACACAAGCAATGGTGACGTTTAAACGTTGCAAAAAAAAAAAACATGTTTCAACATTAAAGTTAAACGTCGAGAGAACCTGTAGTTCAGCTACCTTGACGTCATTTTTATGTGCCAAGCAAGAGCTCCCTGAACAGGGCTATTAGCTACGTTTATCTCGATCTTTGTTCCTTTACATTTCTTGGGATGCATTTAGACATTAAGTAGCGTCTAGATAATCCTAATTTGTTGTAGTGACTTTGGCAAGAGACTTATGTTCAAGTCTAATACCTACATTATAAGAAGAATTGGTGTGTGAAGGATGTCCAATCCCTCTCTAATTTGCTTAAAAAGGATTTTAATCATCAAAAACTTATTAAATGATTAATCAGGAGATCCTCTCTCCAATTTTTTTGGAAGATTTAAACGACATCATCATTATTTCCATTTGAAAATCTTTCTATCAAGTTACCAACTGCACCCTCTGATTTCATCATTGCTCAATCTTCACCCCCTCCTGTCCCCTCCAAATTCGACACCTTGTAATTATCTATACGATTACATATGGTATTAAAATGCATAAGTAATATTTGATTCTTAGCCAAATTACACCAATGATTTTCGAACTTACACCAAAGCAATATAAAAAACATAATTAGTGATATTCATACGTCACTGATGCAATTTAGCTTCATAAATGCATGTTGCATTTTGTATTGTATTGTGCATTTCTACACCTTAGTCCATATTTACTTTTGATGGTAATTTAGTATAATATTATATTTTATTTTCTATCCAAGAAATTATATGATTCTAACAATGGACGCAATTTTTGAATGGGAAAAATAAAAAGTGTAAATAGGCCAATGCACGCTGATCAGATTTAGGCATGTTAACCTTCGGTGAGGGTTAGATTTGGGTCAACAAAATTGGAAAGTAGGAATTGCTAGCATGCTTAATCTAAATGGTCTTACACGGGCGTTTTCCTTGTCGTTTTTAGCCTTCTTAATGGAAATATTTTGGCTTTTACTAACGCATAAAAATTTAGGCAATCCAAGTCAAGAGGAGGATTTGGCCCAATTTAATTAATCTAAAAGACAATCATGTTTCCACTTGACGATGCCAAATTAAGAAAAGATTAGAGACAACATTCATGCCCTTCCAAGTTATTTTATTTTGGATACTCATAAGCTTCGACATCCGTGGGATAAGTTGGAGGAAATGTATTTATTTAGACCAGAGGTAGAAAATGTGGTGATGTTTCCCCAAAAGGTCGATAAGACGGGTTGGAATGAGAGCTTCGAAATGAGAACTTCTTATCAGTACAATAAGTCACCGATCAGATTAGGTGAAATTTTCTTTTATTGACTCTTACCCACCGAAGAAATTAAGAGCTAGAGTGCGTAAATTGGAAGTGGACTGAAGCAAGCATTCGCCCAGAGGGAAGCACAAGATGGTTTGTTTTCCATGTTGAAATCGAACTCTATAGAATTTACCTATTGGAGGGTCCCCGTTAGATCTTTCCAAGAGGTGAAGCATTCTACCCAATATTCAACTAACATGGGCTGCCAACTTATTGTATAATCTCGATCTCAAGGATCTTCACACAATATTGTCAGGAGGGGGTAGAGAGGAAGACTCTTTACAAAACCATCTACTTCGCTACCCCTCTTATATGGTAATACAAATATCATCTCCTCGTCTTTCATCATTGATGAACTCATAGTGAGGATTTAACTGGAACATTGAGTCCTACAACTCATAGATCCTGAACGTGTTTTGAAATCCCTGTACATTTGCTTCTTATTATGAAATTGCAACCTAACCTCCCAATACCACCTCTTAAGATGTTAGGGACATCATACATTCATTAACTCACTTTGATAGTCTGGTAGTAGAGTAGGCAAGTTCACATCCAAATGACTAGGATTCAATTCTTACCTTATTTAATAGTATATTTCTTAACTTGATTCGAGGCTAATTATATAGAAATTTTACTTCATTTTACTTAAACATTTGCTAGGTAACTAGTATCTCAACATTGCTACGTCCTTTGAAATACTCACAAGGATTTTCCCAAGATAACTTGTCCAACTAGCTAAGGTTCTTCCAAGTTCGTGATCCTTGTCAGTTTAATCATTTCAATCTTACAATCTCATCTAGAGCAATAAGGCTAATGAATCAACAACTAACTCAGTCGACCATTAGATGCACCTACATGTGCATAAGAAATTGATCTAGGGTCATAGGAAAGTAGTTGGGATATTTAGATGGAAATGGCATTAGTATTCTTTCTTTGTTTTACTATAGCATTGTGTAGATTTTCTCTTTTTTCTTTCTTTCCCGAGGGCAACGCGGCCTCAACCTCCCTTTCAAGTTAATGGACCTATTTGTTTAATGACTATTGGATAACTAAGATTGGAGTACTTTTAGAAATTTATATGCCTATCAAATTTCATTGCATTCCATAGGAAAGAATGGGTAACTTGGGACAACAAGCAATGGCAGAGCCACTCCTTATCAACCATGGATAGATGTCCACACTCAATGGGAGGGAAGAAGAAAAAAGGATGAAGCAAAGGATTAGTTTATTTTCAACGGAAAATAAATAATTAACTCAGGGCTATTTAAGCAAAGTGCTCACCTAGAGCCACAAGTAGAGTGGTTTGGTACTTGACAATTGAGAGAAATAATGCTTCCTCAACTCACCAATATACATCATGCGATGTCAAACAAATATATTGAAACTACTAATCTTTCGTATCATAAAGTTGCATTTTAATAATGAAGTTTTAAAAAATTATTTATTAATATTATTTATCTGCTTGTATTGCTGCAATAGTTGTTTTCATATACATTTATAATTTTGAAAAAATTATTTCACTTCCATATCCTAACAAATATTTCTAACTGTGTCATTAAGAACAAGGAGCTAACAACCCCAAGCAAGTTCTTGAATAGCATCCTTCAATATGTTTTTTCATTTTCAAAGTGAATGTTTCTAGCGACTAAGGTCAAACTATGTTTTCTTTTTGTTTTTAAAGTAGATACCTATGGAGATGCTTCAAAGACCAAATAAACCATGTTCTTCAACATTGTGCTACCATCACGATGAAAGCCAAACAATTCATGCACGATGAGGGATCAGAAAATATTTTCCACATCGCAAGTTGAATCCAAACTCTCTCTGTCTCTGCAAGTGATAATCATCGATGAAGATCAAAAGATGAAAGAACCCCAAAGCTAGGTGAGGGATGCTCCATCAATCACCAAACCTTACTCTCCAACAACTTCAAACTACAATCCAAACCAACCAACCAATGCCACTGGCTCAATACTATGCAAACTAGCGTGACAACAAAGCATAATGCCACCTTGGCCTAGAAGGCAACTTCATAGCATGGTTGAGAGTGGGGTGAGGTCACATGGGGCTCGAGTGCAATAGATCTACGCTTAATCGATCATGGCCCAATTGTTAGCTTGGGGTCAACCATCTTTAAAAAATAAGATCTCACTCTAGAAAGCATTAATGGAGATCAGGTTGAGGGGTGTCACATGAGCCATAAGCTCAATCCTCCAACATCCAAAAAAAGAAGACTTTCTCCATCATTGAGGAGGAGGGAGAGAATTCAAGGCAAAGTGGAGAGGAAGCAAACTTAACCAAGGTGGACAAACAATCAAAGCTATGTATGTAACATCCCAAAATCCAGGTTTCGAGTCACTTCAAAGTGATTCGGGTCAATTTGAACCTGGAAACCCAGTTGTGGTTCGATGTTGGTGTCAGCACCTCCTTAAATTGTCAAAAATCATGTATTTTGAGTCAAACCTTGGTCAAACGTTGTCAAAAGGGCATCATATATGATACCATTAGATTCCTCTTGTTGCAAGATTTTTGACGACGCTTGTTTCATGCGATTCCAAGGTGTATAGCTCAAGTTATGACCAAAATAAGTTAAAAAGGACCTAAATGTAAGGTGGACCCAACCCTAGGGGTATTCTAAGTATTTCACTCCACTAATCCTAATCCCAACAACCCCTAGGCCTATAAAAGGACTCTCTTGGGTCTTTTGGGTCGTCATTAGTCGTTAAGCCTCTCAAATTAAGAGAGAAAGAGAGAAGGAAAATCTTGGATTTTCCTTTTAAAATTAAAATTTTTCTTTTCAGGGACTGGATTGTAATTCTGAAAGATGCGGTCCTCTCACCACAATTTTTTGAATCACGCAGTGGCAGCAAGCGGGGGTCACACGATCTGGCGGCGGGCGACGGATACGCGACATGCGTCCCATGCGCAGTGACGTGGGCGTGCGTGGGTGAGTGGGGCGCGACGCTAGAGATCGTGAAGTGTGGCATGCATCAGACGGTCGTGGACGCGTGGGTGGCGCGATCCGCAGGTGGGTGTGGTGGCGAATCGCAGTGCAACATGTGGCAAACATGCAGTTCGCGTGGACCAACGGTGGGTTGCCGTGAGCCTGCCGGTCTGGGGTGGTTCAGGACCCTCTCGCGCTGTTTCGACTAGTTCGAGGCCTTCCCAACCTCACATTTTCACAAATAAGGTACCATTAGAATTGTATCAACGCATACTATGCATTGGTGTGGTTTATTTTCATTTTTGAGTACTTTATTCTTAGTGAAAAATCAAGAACGTGATTACGTGTCTTCGACCCTATTGATAATCCATTCGAATCAGGTATTGCCCTGGTGCATGTGTGGATTTTGAGGCAGGTGTAGATACTGCCCCCAGACCCTATGTACATGGTTTAGAGTCACTGTAACCCTCCGGTGACATTAGGTAGAGTAGTCTATCTCTTTCCAATGTGATTTGTTTACATAGTGATTTTTTCTTTGAATATTTCGCCGTTTAGTGTGCGTTCTTCCCTCTTACTGAGTTTAAAACTCGTCTTCATGCTTCTTGTTATTTTGGGGGTACTTGAATATTAAAAATGAACATGGTAAATCAAGTCGGTGACTTGGATGTGAATAGTTAATTGGATTAACTATCAAAATAATTGTAAACAATTCTCATGATTAACGGATGATACCGCGTTTACACTTATTGGTTATAGTTTTATCATGTATAAAGCGACTCTAATATGTTTCCCTAGTTTACGAGAACTTTAATAAGAGATAACTGGATTTGATGAGAAAGATTAAGAGTTAATGATCATATATACCTTGTTATCGCATGTATGAAATAAATATGTTTTCTGTAAAACAAGTTCTGTGAGGTTCTTTATTAAACGGATAGTATGGGACCACTATCATGAACTTAGAAATACCAGTAAATGAATGGGTGGAAGATAATGAGGATTTTGTTAAACTCAGAATTATTAATATGAAATTACTAAGGATTTTTCGAACCTATGTGAAATCAGTTCCATCGATATTGTAATTGGTAAATAGCATGAAACCATCATAATATGGAAATTATCTGTAAATTGATAATATTAGAAGTGATATAAATACATGTGCATCCTGGACTTAAGCATGAGAAATTCTTTAATATGATTGGATTCAATAAGAACAAAGATACAGTTATTATGAAAACTCGAGTCCCGGCAACTGACGAGACCCGAGTCGCCTTATGCTAACAACTAGCACAAAAATCCATAAGATTGCAGTCATCCAACATAAAGTCATAAAACATTAATAACCAACATTCATTCATAAAGCATTAAATGATAGAAACAGAAGTGCTGACAATAAAAGCAAAATTCTTCTAGAGCATAAATAAATGAGAGTCTCGTACAACTAACAAGAAGATAGAAAATAAAATTCTACTAACGAAAAAGTAACTACAACTATGACCCACCGGCTCAGTACGAACCCTCTCCTCAGATAGGACCCGGTTCCGTGAAGGTATGACCAGCAGCAATCGCAACACTCGACTGCTCAGCAACACCTAATGTCACTGGAGGGTCATAGTGACTCTGAACCATACGCACTAGCCCTGGAAACAGTCTCCACACCCGCCTTAGGATCCGCACGCACACCAGGAAGAAGACCTAGTTCAATCAGACCCAAGATGGGGTTGGAGACACCTAATTACGTTTCTAATTTTTTAATAAGGAGAACGAAATTAAAAGTGGAATTAAATCATACCAACACGTAGTATGTGTCGATACAATTCCAATGGTACCTTATTTGTCAAAATCCGAGGTCAGAAAGGCCTCGAACAGACGAAACAGCAAAAGGGGGTCAAGAGTCAGATCAAAATGCCCATGCATGCGCTGGTTGACGCACCCATGCACATGGCATGCATCGCGCTTGAATTAGCGCTCACCTCGCACCATGGATCACCGCAGGATCGCCTGCTGCCGTGGATGCCGCCACACGTCATGAATCGGCATGTTCCCGCTCGCTACAGCCGCACGCACGCACGTTCAAAGAGCGCTAACATGCGTCACGCTTTGACGCCCCGTGACCGTCACTGCCACACGTTGCACGCACGCCTGGCACCGCCACGACAGGTTGCGCTACCGTTATGCACCACCGCTGTTGCTGTGAAATTTGCTATGGGAACCCTAAATTTTGCAAAATCGCAACCAGGTCCCTACGAATAAATTTTTAATTTTTGAAGAATAAAAACTAAGGTTTTTTCCTTCTCCCTTTCTCTCTTGATTTGAGAGAGTTAGAGGCTAATGATGACCCAAGGGACCTAAGGGGTCCTTAAATAGGCCTTAGGGACGATTGTGAATAGGTTTAGTTCGGTGAAATACCCAAAATACCCTTAGGGTTGGGTTCACCTTACATTTAGGTCCCTAGTGACTTCTTTTGGCCATAACTTGAGTTATATAACTCAGAATCATGCGAAACAATCATTGCTGGAAAGCTTGAGATGAGAGGAATCCAATGAGACCACATATGGAACCCTTTTGACAAGGTTTGACTCAAAATACACTATTTTGACGAAGTAAGGGGGTTCTGACACTAGCACCAAACCCAAATTAGGTGTTCGGATTCGAATTGACCCAAATCACTTTGAAATGACTCGAAGCCTGGATTTTGGGATGTTACAGATATAACAACCTTAAAGGGAGTTTCATCCCTGAAACTCGAGCAAACATGGAGGTAAAAGAGAAAATCGGCTAAGTGTATAACAACCTTAAAGAGAAACAACCAAGGGAGTCAAGGACTTACCTGTGAATAGCTCTGGGTACTTCTCCATCATTTCTGCCTCTAGTTCCTAAGTCGCCTCCTCATACTTTTGGCTCCTCCAGAGAACCTTTACCAGAGGGATCTCCTTCTTTCGCAGCCTCCGAATGATACGATCCAGTATACGCATTAGCTGCTCCTGATAAGTCAAGTCCTTTATCCCCACGTTCTCGTAGCTGAGAACATGGTCTGGATCTCACACGTACTTCTGCAGACTGGAGATATGGAATACGTCGTGGATGCTGGCTAGCTGAGGTGGCAGAGCGAGTCTGTATTCTACTGGTCCGACCTGCTCTAGCATCTCAAATGGGCCTACGAATCATGGAGCCAACTTTCCCTTCACTCCGAATCTCTGAATCCCCTTCATTGGTGATACTTTGAGGAACATCGAGTCACCAACCTCAAACTACGCATCTCATCGTTGGCTGTCTGCAAAGCTCTTCTGCCAGCTCTGTGCAGTAAGGAGTCTCTTCTGAATCTGCTCCATGACCTCCTTACTCTGCCTAATCAGTCTGGGACCTACCTCCCACTTCACACCCACCTCATCCCAAGAAAGTGGAGAGGTGCACTTCCAAGCATACAACGCCTCATACGGGAGCCATGTTAATACTAGTATGATAGCTGTTATTGTAGGTGAACTACACCAGGGGGAGGTGCTCCTCCCAAGAGCCTCTCCACTCTAGTATATAGGACCTCAACAAGTCCTCCAGTGTCTGGATGGTCCTCTTGGTCTGTCCATCAATCTGCGAGTGGTAAGATGTGCTTAAGTTCAATTTTGTCCCCAATGCCTGCTGAAAACTTCTCAAGAACTGGAAATGAAGCATGCATCTCTATCTGAAATGATCTCTTTGGGCACACCATACGATTGTACAATCTCTTGTACGTATAACTCTGCTAGCCGTGAAGGACCATAAGTCACCTTGATCGGTAGAAATCGAGCTGACTTTGTTAAACGATCCACAATTACCCAGACAATGTCATGTCCCCTCTGAGTCAATGGTAATCCAGTCACAAAGTCCATGGATATACTCTCTCATTTCCACTCGGGGATGGGAAGAGGCTGTAACTGACCGGTTGGTCTCTGATGCTCAGCCTTCACCTGCTGACACACCAGGCACTGTTTCACAAATTTGCCTACGTCCTTCTTCATACCATGCCACCAAAAGTCCCTCCTCAGGTCATGGTAAATCTTAGTGTTCCCGGGATGGATGGTGAGCTTGCTGTAATGAGCCTTGGACAATAGCTCCATCTGAAGTGCTTCATCTCTGGGAACACATAATCTGCCACAAAGTCTGAGCACTCTGTTCTCAAAGGTGAGCTCACCAGGGTCTCCTACGAGCATCTGATCCTGGAGAATCTATAACTCGGCATCGTCCATCTGCTGGTCAACTATCCGAGAGATTAGATCGAGGCGGGTGCACTGTATCACCGTCAACTCCCCCAAATGTCCTCACCTGCATAGGCTTCCACTGGGCTGCCTCAATCATAGTGGTCCATCTCTATGCCTGAAGAACTCTGCCAGTCTGGCTGGGGGCTTCCTACTGAGGGCGTCCACCATGACATTCCCCTTCCCGGGGTGATAGACTATCAAATAGTCGTAGTCCTTGAGGAGCTCCATCCAGTGTTTCTGTCTTAGGCTCAATTCCTTCTTATCGAAAAGATACTTGAGGCTCTTGTGATTCGTGTGGATCTCGAAAGTCTCCCCGTACAAGTAGTGGCACCAAATCTTCAGGGCGAAGACTCTGGCTGCTAACTCCAAGTCATGTGTCGGATAGTTCTTCTCATGAGGCTTCAATTGTTTCAAGGCATAGACAACCACATGCCCATGCTGCATCAAAACACAACCCAGTCCTTGGAGGGAAGCATCTGAGTATATAATAAATTCGCCACCGTTGCCCGAAATGGTAAGCACAGGGGCTAAAGTCAACTTCTCCTTGAGCGTTTGGAAACTGGTCTCACACTCACCGGTCCAGACAAAAGGAGTATCCTTCCTCGTTAACTGGGTTAACTAGAGGGCGATCTGTGAGAAGCCCTAGATGAAATGCCTGTAGTAACTTGCTAGACCCAGGAAGCTACGAATATCTGTCACTGTCATGGGTCGCTCCCACCTTAGTATTATCTCAACCTTGGAAGGATCTAAAGAAATCCCCGCACCTGACACAACGTGTCCCAGAAACTCCACCTGGTGCAGCAAGAACTCACACTTGCTGAATTTGGCTTATAGCCGATGCTCCCTCAGTGTCGTCAAGACCATCCGAAGATGCTGCTCATGCTGCGCCTCTTCGTGGGAATAGGTGAGGACATCATCGATGAATACCACAATGAAGCGGTCAAGATAAGGCCTGAAAATCCGGTTCATCAAGTCCATGAATGCGGCAAGGGTGTTCATCAGTTCGAACGGCATCACCAAGAACTTGTAATGACCATAACGAGTTCGGAAGGCAACCTTCGATACGTCCCCTTCTCTTATTATGAGGTAGTGGTAGCCTGACCACAGATTGATCTTAGAGAAGATTATGGCCCTACAAAGCTGGTCGAATGAGTCATCGATCTATGGAAGGGGATATCTGTGAAGGTTTTGACGAAGGGGGTTGAGATTTGCGTGATATGAAATAAAATGCGACAATATAAATAATCAATCTCACAAAAAGCAATCACACAGGTACACATTGATTTTTAAATGGAATCCCAAACCCGGGTAAAAACCACCGCCTAAGCCTCTCGACTTAGGATTTTCCGATCGACCAAGTCGATCAAATCCACCAACAAGTTACTTGAACGAGGGTGACTTAACCTCTTACAACCACACTATTTATACGAGGGTAGTATACCTCAAACCCTCCCCTTCATGAGGACTATTTTGTCCCACAAAGGAGACGGCAATTCACAAAGTGAATACCCAACCAAGAACAATGGAAAAACAAGAACCTATAGAGCCACAAAGTAAATATAATATCATGCTACGATAGGTAAGAATCTCTCCTTAGTAGGAAGTGCGTAGGCGTGATCTCAGCTGAGTATCGATGTTCTCGGATTTGTTGAATGGGGCTTGGAGAGCAAAATCACTTTTCTTCTTGATAATTGCTTCTCTATGACACAAAGAGTATGGAAGTAGTGTTACTTGGTGTGTTTTACTTAGGAAGAGTGTTACTCTATTTATAAAGGTCCTGAGAAGGATTTGGAAGACATTAGAAGGCTTCTATAGCCATTGGGAATAAACCCAAGACAAATCAGACCGAAATCCAGATTATTTATAATTCTGACAGGGTTATCAGATGTTTGAATCTATTATCCAACGTCTAGTCATCATCTAATCTAGAGATTGGTCATCTGATCTAGAAGGGTGGAAGATCTGAACTCGGTTAGATCAAGACGGACGTCTAAAGAAGTGTTTTAAGACATTTGGGAAACTAATCAGACATCTAAATTAAGATGGGTTTCCTTCCTGTTTTGTCCAAACCTAAACAGGGTTCTAGGTCTTGTTGGTCAAATGATAGGTCGGTCGTCTGGCACAAAGTCTGGATGTCTGGAAATAGGATTTATTGCAGGAATTGAATTCTCGAGGCTCAAATGGCTATAATCACTAACAAAAGTGATTTGGCAAAGGATTGAGCCTAACGTCTATTTATTAGACGTCTAGGGAACTCTATAGACGTCTAAAAGTGAATGTGGGTCAAATTAAAGAATAATCCTCAACGATTAAGTTTGATAAAGCCAACGGTCCTCTAGTTAGACGTCTGGCAAGGTCATCAGACATCTTCTAACATGTCTGGACTAAGGGTTGGACATCTGAAACTGGCAGATAGAGAGCAGGTTGCCAGCCTAAGTGTTTTAGATGTCTGATCAAATAGTCAGACGTCTGATGTCCAAATTGGACGTCTAATCAGGCTGTCTGATGTCTATTTTGGCTTTCTAAGTTCTCTACGAAAAGCCTAAGTATCCTAGAGTTGTGTAGGTGTTTCCTAGGACTATAGTTTAGTTATTTTGGGGCTCTTTAACATATAATCTAAACAAAATAAAGAGCAAAGAACAAAGACAATAAATACAAAGTACAAGACAAAAGAACATCTATCCTATTCTTCTTATCTTCAAGCTCTCGCTCCATGCGAAGCTCCTACTCCTCCATCAAGCTCCTTCAATCCACCAAAAACATGAGTTTGAGCTCCTTCATACTTGTATCCATTTGCATTTTCCTAAAACTCATAACCTCAATGCAAATGTTAAATAACAAGCATTTTGTTATCATCAAAATTAGCGATTGTGGTGCTTGTTATATGAATGAGAATCGGAATGTGAACAATGAGATATGCATGTTGAAAAATGAAATGAATACGAGCATGAACACTACGGGGAACTAGTAGAAGAACTCCTGTATACGGAAAGAATCTCGTATGTAGATAAGAAGTGAGCTGGCCCTTATGTACGTGGTACCAAGGAGAGCGACTATCTTGCATACACAGTACCAAGGGGAGCCACTATCCTTTTCGTGTGGAAAGAAAGGTGGCACTCGTGTACGTGATACCAAGGAGAGCTACAACGACCTTAGTGTAGGGGGGAGCCAGCTGCCCTATGGGACCCAGGGTTAGGATTGGCCACCCTAAACCGACTCTTGTTAAGCCCATTAGGCAAATCGAGATAGTTGGACGAGGGTACGCAGATTGTGAGGGGCGAGACTCCTATTCTGTTCTGAGAGGGCGAGGCCCTGTTCTGTTCCGTGTTGACGTTTGGGCATACTCGCTGGCAAAAATGATTAACTGCATGCCAGTGTGGGGTAGCTACCCGTGCGCTTATCGCGTGTGCCGTAGTCACCGCTACGTCATGACCGTGACCTCGGGGTGGTAGATCGGGTGTAGGACTACCACGGGGGACTCTCTCGGCCAAGAGAGTACCACATGTACATTCTGCATCACGGGAAAATTACAAGTGAAAACGTTCCCTTAGGGAACAAGAAGATTAAGCAAAGTATTCATCCTGATTAGCGCACTTGACCCAAAAACGCATAAATAAGATAAATGGAAATGGATGATAATACATAACTGACAATTGCATGTTAACTGGTTGCTTGTTTTCTTAATGTTAAATTGCATGTAAATGACTTAACCACCACTTTACTCAGCATTAGCTGACCACGGATTATATAACCTTGTTTAGGTTAGGAAGTTGAGCAGCCAGCACCATCGGCAGCAGAGGGAGCTGGGCCCAGTCGAAACCAACCTTAGCTGTTGTTGCTTTTCTATTCCAGAATTTTCTTTCTGTGGTAGTAGTGAGTACTTTGATATATGTATTACTATTTTCGTTACGTTTCTGTTCTACTTTCTGCTGTTGTAGTTGTGATGGCATGTAATATTGTGAGATATTTCGTTCTATTTCCTTTACTCTCTTTTAGTTATTTCTGCTTAGTTACATTGCATATGTGGTTGTGGAATATTTTCTATTTTTGGGTTATTTCTCGTTGGATTACTAAGTCCTGGGAGCTAGTCGAGGCGAGCCGATCTCGGATCCTGTAGGGATCTGGGATCGGGTCGTAACATAGAGGATCATTGATTCGTCCTTCGGTGGGAGAGGCACATGGTTCTCCCTGCTCTCCTCCTGTAGGGGAACACGCGTACTTAGGACTGATGGCTACTTCAGATCCCCATTGCCCCCTCCTCCCACCTGAAATGTGGGAGGTAGCCTTTGCTCCAGCATCGTGAAGAAATTCTCTGTAAATGCCTGAAACTAGGCGGCTAGATCCGGAGCCTACTGAGGGGGATCCACTTGGTGGTCTTCATTTGCACGGCTAGTAGCACTAGCCTGCTTTGACCCACATGGAGCCATATCTCTCTGCATGGTGAAGAGCCAATTTTCAGTAATCACAGGTTTGCAAAATTATCCGGGATGTGGGAAACTCATATGAATCGGGTTTCCCATTTATCGGAGAATGAGTTGCTCGTCATTCCATGCATTTCGAATGTCTGTATGACTCTTTCGAACCACTCTATGACTAAATGGGGTGACCTTGCTCTGATACCATCTATCACGACCCGAGTCCAAGCAATCGACGAGACTCAAGTCGCCATGTGCTAACAACTAGCACGAAGACCCACAAAATCGCAGTCACCCAACATAAAGCTATAAAACATCAATAGCCAACATTCATTCATAAAGCATTAAATGAAGGAAATAGAAGTATTGACAATAAAAGCAAAGTTCTCCTAGAGCATAAATAAACGAGAGTCTCGTACAACTAATAAGAAGATAGGAAATAAAATTCTACTAACAAAAAGGTGACTATAACTATGAGCCACCGGCTCAGTATGGACCATCTCCTCATATAGGACCCAGTTCAGTGAAGGTCTGACTAGCAGCAGCCGCAACACTTGACTGCTTAGCAACACCTAATGTCACTAGATGGTCACAGTGACTCTCAACTATGCACACTAGGCCTGGAAACAATCTCCATGCTCGCCTTGGGATCCACACACACACCGAGAAGAAGACCTAGTTCAATCTGACCCACGATGGGGTCAGAGATACCTAATTACGTTTCTAATTTTTTAATAAGGACAACGAAATCAAAAGTGGAATTAAATCATACTAAGGTATAGTACGCGTCGATACGATTCCAACGGTACCTTGTTTGTCAAAATTCGAGGTTAGGAAGGCCTCGAATTAGACGAAACAGCCCAAGGGGGTTAAGAGTCAGGTCAAAATGCCCACGCATGTGCCAGGCATCGCGCTTGGATTCATGCTTGCCTCGCGCCGTGGATCGCTGTGCACCCGCCAGTAGCCGTGGATGGCTCCATGCATCTCGAATCAACGCGTTCCCGCTTGCTGCAGCCCCGCACGCGCACGTTCAAAGAGCGCTGCCACGCGTCGCATGCACGGCTGCCATCGCCGCCACGCGTCGCGCTGCCGTTGCTCGCAGCCACTGCTGCCACGAAATTTGCAGTGGAAACCTTGAGTTTTGCAAAATTGCAACCAGGTCCCTACGAATAAATTTTTTATTTTTGAAGAAAAACTAAGATTTTTTTTCTCCCTTTCTTTCTTGATTTGAGAGAGTTGGAGGCTAATGACGACCCAAGGGACCCAAGGGGTCCTCAAATAGGCCTTATGGGTGGTTGTGAATAGGTTTAGTTGGGTGAAATACCCAAAATGCCCTTAGGGTTGGGTTCACCTTACATTTAGGTCCCTAGTGACTTCTTTTGGCCATAACTTGAGTTATACAACTCAGAATCATGCAAAACAAGCATTGATGGAAAGCTTGAGATGAGAGGAATCTAATGATATCACATATGACACCATTTTGACAAGGTTTGATTAGGGTTTGGCTCGAAATACGAGATTTTGGCAAATTATGGGGGTTCTGACACCAGCACCAAACCCCAACCGAGCGTTCAAATTCGAACTGACCTGAACCACTTTGAAATGACTCAAAGCCTAGATTTTGGGACGTTATAGTTATCTGGAAATGATCAAATAATCCTTACAACAGATATGTCAAAAGTTAAAGGAATTGGATAATTGGTTTCAATTCGCTACTCAACGAATTTAGCTGTAGCTGTGCTCCACCAGACCGATTCTATGCTAGTTTAGGGAATTGCTGGCCCCCTTACGACTCTTTAGTTAGGTTTAGTGGCCAACTGCAATAGCGACTTGCAGGGGTCGAGGGTTTGGAGTTGATTTCTTTACTCGACCGGTGGGTGGGCTATTGGCTGTCTATGGTTCAGCTTGCGTAGCTAGCACGTGTTCAAGCCAAATGATGTAGCCACCACCCCTTTCCGCAATGACCCTAAGGTGACAAAGAGTAGTAACTTGATCAGTATAAGCCGTCTTCTCGGCCAAGAGAGTGGCTTATACCAGTCTTGCACTGCAAGAAGTTACACGAAATCGTCTCGTGTCCTGAGACGTCAATTGATAAATTATGGAATATAATAAATTGGGCTTTCGAAATGCGAAACGAAATCGAATAACTAGATGCTTAATAAATAGATTAATTAAAGCTATAATACCCATTTTTCTCTTATACTTGGCTACTGTTGCACTCTACTGTTGTTGTTTCTACTCTACTCAATTTTTACTGGAGTGTTTTTAAGATTCCGTACTGAGTTATACTTGATAGTTTGTAAGGTGATTCTGGCTGAACATCTCTTTGGATTTATATACTTATGTACTACGGTAAATCTTCCTGTTAGTATTCAATTTATTATGTTCCTTTAAATTTTGTAATATGAATTGTTTGTTGGGTATGTTTATATTTTATGATTACGTGTTAGGTGATTGTGATCTTCTGGGCGATTTGTGCTAGTGTTAGCACACGGCGGCTTGGGTTTTGTCGTTTGGCGAGACTCGGGTCGTTACAATGTAAGGTTGCTGAAATCATCTCCCTTCCATGAGAGATGAGTGGTTTGAGGAGGATGCTAACAAGGATGAGACTGTAGCAATCGAATTGTTGGGAGCCCAAGATTTTGTAGCTATTGTGCTATTTTTGCCGTTAAAATCCTGAGGTATCTCTTTCTTAATGTAAGATGGGAACCTTGACTCCAAAGGATAATTTGGCTACCCCAATTTTAATAACGAGTGGAGTGGCTAGGGTGAAAGGACTTTAATTGATATGAGAAGTGAAGGAAGGAAAGGAGAGGAAAAGGGGAGATATAATTGTTGTTTGGATAGGAGAAAGAAATGAAAAATAGTTGATATTTTATGTTTAAATGCAAGAGTGAAAGAAAAGAAATGGAGGGGATTTCGATGTAATTTTTCAAGTAGTATTAAGTAAAAAGAGGGGCAAAAGAGACTTTTAAAATAAAACAAAATTAAGTTCTTTTCTTTCCCTCCAAATCACTCTAATTTGAAAGGGAAAGAAATCTCTCCATTTTTGTTATCGGTAATTCCTATCTTTTCCTTCCCATAGCTTCCCCGCCCTTTCCATTACTATGTATATTGCAACAACTATGTTTATAAGACTCCTTTTCTTCCCACCTATTCTCTTTCATTGTAATTTCCTCCATCAATCCAAACAGTAGGTGAATAAATAAATATTGAGATTCAGATTGGAATCCACATCCGCAATGGCTTTTAAGAACTTTGGCTATATAGTGGCTCTCCTTTTTATTGGAGATGTTTATCAAACAGCATGGTCGTTGCATTTGTGAAAAATGTATCCCAACATATTCCCAACTTTGCCGATGGAAGTACACAGCAAGTTGCTGAGATCCATTGATCAATCTTTTGTCATATGTTTCCTGGAAAACATTCCAATCTCCTGTTTTGCATTTTCCGCACATATATTATTCATAGTCACATATATGGGCCCCGACGTCTTTGGGTCTTGACAGAATCCATAATTTGATTATGGAACCTAATTTGACTTCTATCGCAATTGAATTACACGAAGAAATGCTTGAACTAATTAGCTTCTACGCTATTACTTGGGAAGAGAATCGGAATCGAACTAAGTTAATGGGAGGGAATCACGAAAGTGATTACATCACGACGAATCCTTTCAGAACAATAACAAGCGTCATGCGAATATCTACCAAATCAAGAGCCGGATATCGTACAGAGCTTTCCAATTTTAGGGCGAAATTCCCTTTTTCTTGATATAGTCTTGGTGGGTGATTTCCTTCCATGTGGGAACAAATTAACCTATATTTTGGATCTTTAAAGACCCAATTCTTAACATGGAAATTATGGTTCGTTTTAAAGAACATGAAAATTATGCTAATCTCTTTTGTAATACTCATTCGTGGGCTCGGCTGTAGTTAAGCCATTGTTTAATATCTTTTTGCTGTTGCTTTCGGTAACGTGGAAGGTTACTAGTTTTATCGTTGCTTATGTTAGCAACGATGAGAGGCTCGGAAAGAAGGCCGTTGCTGTTCGCTTTTATAACTTCTTTTATCTCTCTCAACAAAGTGTTGTGCCTTACTCTATTAACTCCGACGGTCACCAAAAGATACAGATCACTGCAAAAATTGAAGAACAATTCCTAAGCTTGATGAAGGATCAAGATAGTACGGAACCGCTTCTTGTGAGAAGATTGCTTATCATCTAGTGATATTCTTCCACTTATCTCCTATTATTTTGTAGTTAATTAATTTTGTTAAGATTATCATTGAGAAGAGAATTGACTTTGGGTAGCTCATCACAAGAAAAATATAAAATTTTTTATTATAGTAAATTAGTTTAGATCATGAAAGTTCCGTGATTTTTTTCGAGGTACTCAATTATTATTCGTGGGATTTCCTTTATTTAATCCCAACAGATCATGCAATTTTTAAGGAGGGATCTGATTGTGTAGCGACGTACACATAAGATTAGCCGTAACGTTCACGGCATACGCCTACACCAGCAAAACAGATGACATAACGTAGGAAAGAACAAGGAGGAGGAGGGTGTACCTTTGTCAAAGGCCTACGGCAGATATAACTCTCCTATAAATGAAATCCCTGTGGCCGACGTTCACATTACGTAAAACGGCACGAATCATCCAAAAGGGACAAAATCAATATTCTACGTTAACCCCTCAAAACAAAATAATAATAATAAAGGAAACGGAACCAAAAGAAAAAGGAAAAAAAAAACCAACTTATACGTACGTTATACCTTCTCATGCAGAAACGACTCCACCGGGAGGGCTCACGAGTTGGAATCCCCACCCTTCAGTAGCCCTTCCCTATCCTTCTCCTTCGCCGACAGCATCCCCACGGACTCCTCGTCGTCCTTGCGCTCCCCGGCGGCCTTCCTCTGCGCCTCCTCCGCCTGCAGTCCCTGCAGCTTCAACCGGTTGTAGTACGCGACCCCGAGGAAGGCCATGGCGTAACCGACGAGGTTGACCAGCGTGACGGTGTCCTTTATCACCGACCACGAGAAGGCTATCAGCAGCCAGTCCTTCACCACACCGGCCACGTTCATGGTCAGCGCCGACGTCTTCCCAACCAGGAGGAACACCGCCAGGTTGAGCCCGAACGCGCAGGCGCAGTTGGTCGCGAAGACGGCCACGTCGGGCCTCCCGAAGGACGCCCTCTCCCGCAGCAGCGGGTACTCCACCACAACCCACGGCACGACGAGGAAGGCCATGCAGCAGGGGGCCACGTAGTAGAGGGAGGTGATGGGGTTGAGCTTGATGCCCTTGGAGGTGAGCAGAATCTGTATGAGCATTAGCCTCGTGGCCTCGAAGGCGAGGGCGGATAGCTGGATGGCGACCCCCCGAACGTCGAAGCGGACCTCCCCGTAGGCGGCGACGGCGACCCCCGTGGAGATGGCGAGCATGTTGAGGAGCTTCGTGGGGGCGTAGGACTCCTGGCGGAGGAGGACGCCGATGGCGTAGACGCAGACGGGCATGAGGGCCTTGAGCATCTGGATGAAGGAGACGGACAGGTAGATGTAGGCGGAGTTGGAGGACCAGAGGGAGAGGGAGTAGAGGGCGCCGATGGGGACGACGGAGGTGAGGTACTGGCGGCGGGAGAGGGGAGGTGAGGGGGGATCGACGAGGCGGAGGAGGCGGACGACGAGGAAGGAGACGCAGGTGCAGAAGGACATGTGGATGAGGGTGAGGGAGACGGGGAAGGGCCAGTTGTACATCTTGGGGTCGAGGATGTACTTGTTGTAGACGATCACGGCGAAGGAGAGGCTTATCCATATCGCCACGTACATGTAGGAGAGGACGATCTTGCGGACCACCGACTCGTTCATGGGAGGGGAGGTGTTGCTGCTGCCGGCTCTGCCCATGCCGCTGCGCGCGCGTGAGCGTGCGTTTGGGGAGGGGGCAACTCAGGAGTTGGAGGAGGAGGGGTGGGAGGGGAGGGGATATAAAGGGGAGGTGAGGGCGGTGGACTGTGACGCGTGGAGGCAGACGGGGATCGGATGGTGGCTGGTGCTTCTGTGGACGGGGAACGGATTTGGTTTTTACCCGACTTTTTGTTTGTTTGTTGTTTACCCTTCTTCTTCCCTTCCCACGGCCCATTCGTTGCGCCGATACCATCATTTATCTCATAGTTGATGAATTTTATTTTGGGATAAAGTTATCCACGATAAATTATTTTAGGATGAGGAGAGATAAATTATCTCCCTTATCGTAGAATATCACCTGGACGTATTCTTTAAATATCTTTATTTATCTCATAATTTAACGCATATCTTATCCATACATTAAAATTAATTTATCTTAAATATATCGCTTAATTTCATCAACTGCAAAATTCATCTCGTAAAACAGACATGTGGTTGACGGGTCAAGTCATTCGAGTATTTGACGTGGAGAAACGTATTTGCTTTTCGAGGTTTCGTAACTTGGTGGTCTCGTTGGTTGCAAGAATTGTCCAGTAAACAAGGTTGCGATCAAGTCTCTAATTCCGAGTGGAGTTTTTTAATCCTTATTTTTAATCTATAGCAATTCATGATGTGACACGCTTTCCGTCAAAATATATAATTTACTTTCCACTCAAATACAAAAAAAGCCTAATTTCACTACTGTTTATTTCACAAACTCACTATTCATTATGTAGTTTTTTCTTTTCTTTTTTACTTCCTCCTATCAAATGAGATTCGATTGCCATCCACGTTGATAATGCTCAGATCATTACTCAACAATATTTCATAAACTTTGAAGGGAAAGATGTTACTGAACTCACTGTTGAATGCAAAAGTGGACCAATTCCTACCCACTAATTAGAAAGGGCAAGTAGGGTACGAAAGTCAAATCCTGCTTAAAACCTTTTCCTCGGTACCAAAGCACAAGCAAACAATATATAGATTCAAGTGGGAAAGTCAACATGAGTAAATAAAAAGGTTCAACTAGAATTTAGCAACCTATGATTCCTTTGGCCCAAGTCTTTTCCGATCCTTCCTCTCATCTTCTTCTCACATAAATAACCCACTGCTATAGTAGGGGTCCTAATCAACCATTTGGACTGATCGGAACCCCCCTTTTTATCGGATATCCCCTCCTCTCTCTAGATCTCTCCAACTTCATTGGACTTGACATGCATGGCCTCTTGTGACCTGTTGTGGTTGGGTACATGCGAGGCAACGGCAACATGGTGGGCGTGGTAGCTGCGGGCAACGGCATCTCTCGGTTCAAGGATCCGTCAGGGGGCGTGCGCAGCGAAGCTTTGTTGTGGTTGGGCCGTCATGTGCGACAATGTACGACAGCGATGGGTCATCGAGTGTGCAGTGGTCCCACCAGGTGTGAGCTCCAGTCGTCATGTGTGGCGGTCATGTAGCTGGCGTGGTCGTGTTGCGTTTCGTCGATCTCCGCTGCTCGATGCGATATCTCGGGTTGCGTGTCGATTGCATGTTGTAGAGGTTGTTTGTTCATGATCGTTGTTGTTAGATTGATCCTTCTTTTTCTTTTTTTGGTGTGTTTAAATTTTCTTGGGGACCACGTGTGACCTCAAGCTCACCACGGTCGAGAATCCTGACGTGAGTTAGGGCCTGATGATTCAGTCTTTTGTTAGTGCGGTCTTTGAGATGATATCTCGTTAGCACTTTGCCGTTCTACAAGCATAGGGTTGATCTCCTTCGGGAGATCGTTCGATTCCCAATCTCAGGACATCACTTTCTTTTTTTTTCCTTTGTTTCTTGTCATGTTTTTTGTTATTGTATTCCCCTATTTTTACGGGATGTATTTCTCCCTTGGTGGGTGAGGATTCTCCCTTCCCCTGTGGGATGCGTCTTTTGTATCGAGTACTTCCCCTTTAATGAAATGTTGGTTTTTCAAAAAAAAAAAACTAAAATTTGGTGACCTTTGTTAAGGTACCTTGAAGGTTCCTGAAGGTGTTGGCTTCTTTTTGCCAAGGAAATTTGACTGACTGTATACTTTAACTCAACTCAAATTACATTTTGATCGAGACAAATCAAAAGAGTAGGAAGACATTATGGTGAAGGAGTTGATGCAGAGGACATGCAAGGATGAATTGGCACACACATGTGGAACAATGCAATGTAATATAGGTTGTCGATGTAGGTGGTTCAATTTAAGGCCATTTAGAGCCTATTTACTATGTAAAACATGCCTTTAAGTCTTGTAACCCCTGCGAGGCACATTTGGTAAAGGGTTCATTGCTAAAGTAGGAGTAATGGAAGGTAACTATTGGAGTAAGTGAAATGACCCTTCCCAAGGGTCGTTCGTAGTTTTATGAAAAGATAGAGGCGTGAGCATAATTTTAAACCCCCTTCGGCTTAGGAGTGAGGGCCTTGCGGGAAGAGAAAGACTTCGTGGGAGGGAATCTCACAATTGTTCTCTCTCTTCCCACCCAACACACCCCCACGCACACACACCTCCCCTCATAAACCCTAACCCACTCCTTATTTAACCCCTACCACCTTCACCATCTCCCTCACCTCTCCACTTCTCCACAACCTCATAGCCGACGAGCTCTCCTTCCCTGTCTCCCTTACAGCCTCGAGTGGGGAAGGAGTGGAGCGGAGCACTGGAGAGAGGGAGAGCATGGGCGAAGGAGCTGGAGGCGCGAGGGAAGGAGCAAGGAGCTCGGGGGAGAGGGCGAGGGGAGGAGTCGGAGGTGCGAGGAGGATCTCGGAGGAGCTTGGGAGAGGAGGTGCGACCTCCTGCAGCTGCGGGAGGTTCTGCGGGAGGAGAAAGCTCACAAGAGGGTATTGCGAAACCATTTTTTGCAGTATCAGACGTTTGGAACTCCATCCTAACGTCTGGAGGATCCTCGGCACATCCAGAGCTGGCACTAGACGTTTGACAGCACGCAGAGTGTCGAGGTATTTCTTGCGTACGCGCCTGCATGCACGTACTTATGTTTACGTGTCACGTTTTCTTTAAACCTGCGTGCATGCGTAGGAACAGGATGTGGGAAAAGCAAGTGGCACGTCCTTTGAGGTACTTTAGGACGTCTGGAGACGGTTCCAGATGTCTGACTACACTCCCAGACAACTGGAGGGAGTGTCAAACGTCTAGGATCTCCCTCAGACGGTTGTGGAAGGGTTCGGACATATGAGGAAGACGCAGGGAAGCAAGGTGAGGTTCTGAGATCGTTTAAGACGTTTGGGTCTACTCCCAGACGTCTGATTTTAGTCAGTATGCACATTTTTGTCCCATTTAGGGCCCAAACAGAGTCAGTTTTGCGTAGACGAAGTATCGTTGGTTTCCGTTCAAGTTTCTCTACGTGTTAGTGTCACTTGTATACAGTTTTGAACTTGTTTGGTGTGTTTGGTCAATTGTGTAGGTCTTCAGCCAATAGAGTATACGGGACCTGCAGAGACAACGGGATTTGCGATTCGAGCCCCCAATCCACCTGTGTATCTCGGTAGAGTGGTTCTCTCTCAAATTCCAGAATTAATAATTAAATTGCATGCTTTAGAAATATTTGATTGAACCCTAGGTTGCGAAATGAACACTAGGGATAAAAGAGATGAATGCGCATGTATTGAATGATTAAATTTCTGTGATGCTTACTGAAAGTAGTAAACCATGAGCTGCCTGTACCACATTTAATGAACCATGACCTGAATGAAAATATCTGTGGTGTACTGAATAATTGATTGTGAAATCTTAGGCTTCCTGTTATGCATTTTATGAATCGGATGTGGAAATGAGAAAGTTTATGTACGAACCCTACGGGGAACTAGAAAGGGAACTCACATGTATGGAACGAATATCGTATGTAGGAGCGAAGTGAGCTGGCCCTCGAGTACACAGTACTGAGGAGAGCAACTGTCCCTTTTGCATGGAAAGTGAGCTGGCCCTCGTGTACGCGATACTGAGGAGAGCTACCGTCACTTTAGTGTAGGGGGAGTTAGCCACCCGTTGGTTGAGACCCAGGATTAGGAATGACCCCTTACTTCGACTCTAGTTACTTTAGTGTAGGGGGGGAGCCAGCCACCCTATAGGACCCGAGGTTAGGACTGGCCACCCTACACCGACTCCTGTTAGGCCCTTTGGGCAAATTGGGATAATCGGACGAGGGTGCGCAGACTGTTGAGGGGTGAGACCCCTGTTCTACTCTATGTTATGCGTTTGGGTGTACCCGCTAGCGGAAATGACTAACCGCATGCTAGTACGGGGTAGTTACCAAGGCGCATATCACGCATGCCGTAGTCACTACTACGTCACGACTGTGACCTCGAGGTGGTAGACTGGGTGTAGGACTACCACGGGGGGCTCTCCCGGCTAGGAGAGTGCCACGTGTACATCCTACATCGCAGAATAAATTGCAATCAAGATCGTTCCCTTAGGGAACAAGAGGATTAAGAAATGTTGTGGATCCTTATTAGAATAATCGAAACAGAAACATCTAGTTGAGATAAATGGAAATGAATGATTAGTTACTTGCTTGTTTCTTTGCATATAAATGGATTAACCACCACTCTACTCAGCATTAGCTGACTACAGATTGTATAAACATGTTCAGGTCAGGGGGTTGAGCAGCCAGCGCCACCGGTTGTCAAGGGTGCTGGGCCTAGCTGAGCCCAGCCGTAACATTATTCCTTTTTGGTTCCATAGCCTTTTATAGTAGTGAGTACTTTAATATGTATTAGTTATTTCCATTCATGTTATATTTCCCTCTGTTGTAATTGTGATGGCTATGTATGTTGTAGTACTCTTCCGCTTGTGGCATGTAATATTTTTGAGACTTCTCGTTCTATTTTCCATTACTACCTTTTATTATTTCTGCTTAGTTACATTACATGTGTGGTTGTAGTATATTTTCTGCTTTTAGATTATTTCTCATTGGATGACTAGGTCTTGGGATTAGTCGAGGCGAGTCGATCTCGAGTCCTGTAGGGATTCGGGATCAGGTCGTAACAGTAAGGAAGGAGGATGTATTTATGTAATGACCCAAACTCTAAATTTCGACCCAATTTGGAATTAAGTGCGTCAATCGAAATAAATCTGTTAACACTTAGCAAGCGCGATACGAGTTAGTATGACCTAAAAATGAGAAAATGTATGTTTTGATCAACCCTAGTCAACCCTTTGGTCAAACTTACTCAGAATATATCATATATGCTATTGTTCGATTCCTCTCATCGTAAGCTTTCCAACATGTCCTACTTCGCAAAAATTTGAGTTGTGTAACTTAGATTACGTGAGAAAGACGTCTAACAAAGATGTAGGTGTGTACATGAACTCGAACTAGGTGGAGCCATGGAGAAGGGGAAGGGATCAAGGGATGAAATGGGGAAGGAGGGGAGAATCGAGGACAAAGAAGAGAGGGGAGTCTGGGAAGGGTTGTTTGTTTGACCTGACCCATACTTGGGATGGGTCACTTGGTAAGAATGTGACAGGTCACCTAACGGGTACCCATGAATGCCCCGATAGGTACTCAAACATGGCATCGATAAGTGGCGTACCCAACCCATACTGATAAATGGGTACCCAACTCAATAGGGTTAAAAGTGATGGATCTGGTCGAGTACCTAAGTTTATGAGGTCGAATGGGCACCCCTAGTGGTAGCAAGATAAGACTAAAATCTATACTACAACTAAAAGGGGGTTAGGTGCACCCCCTTCCACCACATGTCAGCACCAGCCAAACACATCCCCATCCCCCAATTGATATCTCCCCCTAACTATTCGATGCCTGATAAACGTCAGTTTATCATCATTCTTATGCCCCAAAACAGATCTAGATCTTAGGGTTTTCACTCCACAATCAGGTTTTCGGACTGCATTTAGTCATTTACTTAGGATAGGTATGCATTGCATTTTATTATATTATTAATATGTTTACTTGAGTGTCAAAGATTAAAAAAAATTCAAATCCCACATACCTTGGCACCCAGGATTGTAGAAGATAAGGAAGAAGCTCCTATTAGCTGGATCCGAACTAGATCAAGTTCATCCCAACTAGATCCTAGCTCCTTCTAGCTGGATCAACTCATCCCTAACTCCATTCAACTCATCTCAGTTGAATGATAGCTTTAGCTAATTCACCTTAGCTCCATTCAGCTCACCTAAGCTAGATGACAGCTCAAACTAGCTCAAAATAGTTGGTCCCATCTCCATTCCAGCTCTTCTAAGTCAGAATAATTCACTGAAAGCTCAACCTAACTAGGACTAGCTATTGCCATCAACTAGCTAGACCTAGTCAGCTGAAGATGACCTTAACCAGCTCAGGCCAGCTCAAGTCCAACTCCTGGAGACTCAATTCAACTCAACTTGGTTAAGCTGAGCTACTTGACCTAAGCTAGCTACTCTAGCTAGGTAGGTAATCTTCGAAAAGACCAGACTCAACTCACCTCAGCTTATATCAGCAAAAGCCAGCTCATCTTAGCTTGGCTTAGCAGCTAGCAAAAGCTAGCAAGCTAAGCCAGCTAAGGTAGCTCTTTGCAGCTCTCTTAAGCAACGACCAACTCCAGTGTAACTCCTTCCAGCTACTTCCAGCTCCTTGATGCGATCGACCACGGTTCGTAAAAAAAAACGTCGTCGTTGTTGTAGTATATGTCACAAATACAAACCGTTATCGTAGCAATTTTATTTAATTACATAATTTTTACTGGTTTATTACAGGTTGTTCACTGGAGGCAGTTATTGATATACATCACTCTCTAAGTCTAACATTATTCTTTAATTCCAAAAAGATCAATTTTATGTACAATTATAAATGAATGAATTAATGAATAATCAATGAATGAAATAATAGCTTAATTATGTACAAAAAAAATTAACTAAAATGCTTGCAAACACCCAATTACAAACAAGCATCAAACATTTCAATTAAATATTATATTCTATCTATTTATAACTTATATTACTAATACGTATATATATATATATATGATAATAAGTGATAATATATACTATACTAACTTAACTTAGTATATTAACATAAACAATAACATATATATTATGTACAGCGACAGATAAAAACGTCGCTAAACCTTAGGAAAATGTATGTACATAAGCCAAGATAAAAATAGGATCTATACTAACATTTATTCTATTTACAGTGATGGATAATTCTGTCGGTAAAGTTATAAGGTTATTTGTATACATATATAGCTCAAACAACATCTATACTACGTATACTTATTATTTACAGTATACACTTATATATATATACTACACTATATACATTATACGATACAACCATACTTTTTTTTCTTTCATTCTTTCTTCTTCTTTTACAGCTCTCTTTCTTTGTTTGTTCTCTTACACTTAACCATATTTTGTGTTCGCTCTCCTCTCTTTTTGTAAAGATCCGTTCTGTTTTGAGCCTTTTAAGATGTCTGGAGTGCCAGTCAGACGTCTAGCCAGACGTCTAGACCCCTTCCTAGACGTCTGAAAATTGAAAAATCTGTACGTGCAATTGCTTTTTGCGCGCAGGCAGTGCGCAGACCTTCTGTCTCTCTCCTCTCTTCTTCTTTTCCCCCGCTGAACCCTAGACCCCTTGCCTATAAGAGACCCCCCCTTCCCTCTCCTCTCCACTCCACCACTCCACTGCCATGAGCAGAGACGAGCGAGAGAGCGAGAGCGAGGAGGAGGAGCAGGAGTGAAGAGAAGGAGAGGGTCGAGGTCGCGAAGCTTTGTGGAAGCTCGCCAGAGGTTCGGACGGCCACCGCGACATGTGCGGGAGGAGGAGAACATCGGGGCATCGTCCTCGACCTTCTGCAGCAATCGGAGTTGTAGCGGAGCGGAAGGAGCCGCGGCGGAGCGTGACGAGAGGTGCAGGAGAACGGTCTGGTACTGGAGTTTTTCCAGTATCAAACATTCGGAGGGCCTTCCAGACAACTGGCTGGACGCCTGGCGTCGACACCAGACATCTAAAAGTGGGTGTATCGTGAAGGTAGGTCTTCCTCGCGGTTACGGCCATGCAGGCCGCACCGCAGTGTAATTTGCTTGGCTAAAAGTGGCGAGCTGCTCTGTCGTGCGTAGAAGTAGCTTTAAGAAGGTGCATGGCACACCCTTCCACGCTTTTCGGACGTCTAGACAGCTTACTAGACGACCGGAGGACTGGTCAGACGTCTGGAACTGCTTCTAGACGATCGCGGCAGAGTCCTAGATGTCTGAGATCATCACAGGAGCTTGAGGTGAGATCTGATGACTTTTAAGACATCTGGACTTGTTTCCAGATCGGGATCCATTTTATGCAAAGGAAGTATCTATATTTTCCTTGTGAGTTCCTTTACATATTAGAAACCTTTATGCACTATTCTGAATCTTCCATTGTGGTGTGTTCCTTGGTATAGGACTTCGACCTATTGCGTGTCTAGGGCTTGCAGAGGCAGGTGGGTCTGCAGTTCGAGCCCCCAGTACTCCCGGATTGTCTGGTAGAGTGATCCACCCCTGTTCCATTTATAAAATATGAATGCATCTATGAAAATTAGATAACTGAAAACCTAGGATGTGGTATGAACCCTAGGACGAGAAATAGTTGAACTACTTATTTGCGTGATTGAAATTGTAGTTATAAATGAATGAGCTAAATTGTTAGCAATTGCCTGTTGATAAACACGAGTTGCCTGTTAGAATATGAGCTGCCTGAGATAACTAAACAGTTACCTGTGATATCATTTGTTGCATGTGTTAAATTGTGGAAATACGAGCTGCATGTGTATGAACGAGAACCAAATTGTGAATGATGAAACCTGGATTGGAATAATGTGATAAACATGAGCATAAACCCTACAGGGAGTTAGGAGTAGAGCTCCTGTGGACAGATGGAGAAACCTGGAATATGGATGGGAAGTGTGCTGGCCCTTGAGTACGTGGTACCAAGGAGAGCAACTATCCCCTTTTTAGTGTAGAGCGGAGCTAGCCACCTTTGGGTTGGGACCCGGGGTTAGGATTGGCCACTCCACACCGACTTTTGTTGGCCCTCACGTACACGGTACCGGGGAGTGCTACTAGTGTAGGGAGGAAGCTATCCACCCTACACAGACTTGTTAGGCCCTCTAGGCAAACCGGGGTAGTCAGACGAGGGTGCACGGACTGTGGAGGGGTGAGACCCCTATTTGGTTCTGAGGGGCTAAACCCCTATTTTTGAGAGGGCTAGGCCTTATACTGTTCCGTGCTGTACTTTGGGTGTACCCACTAGCGGAAATGACTGACGCGTGCCAATGCGTGGTAGCTACCCGTGTGCTTATTGCGCGTGCCTTAATCACCGCTACGTCTATCTGTGACCTTAGGGTGGTTGATTGGGTGTAGGACAACCACGGGGGACTCTCCCAACCAGGAGAGCACCACGTGTGCCTTCTACTCTTCGGATAAGACTGCAATCAAGACCATTCCCACGAGGAACATGCGAGATCAAGAAAGAAATCTGAAAGTAAACCAATGGGGTGAAACGAAATTACTTGTAAAATAAATAATTGGAAAAGATAAATTTACCTGCTAGTTTTACTACTTTAGATAGTCTGGTTACCACTCTACTCAGTGTTCGCTGATTCCATTTTCTCATAACCCTTTACAGGTCCAGGAGTTGAGCAGCCCGAGTTACCGGCTGCAGAGGGTGCTGGGCCTAATCGAGCCCAGCAGTAGTTTTCGTACTGTTGTTGTACTCTTTTTTCTGCTAGTGAGTTCAGACTTTTATTTACTGTTCCTATTATTGTACTTTTGTTCTACTTTCTTGTTGTTTGTGGTGATATGTATTGATTAGCAGCTTTTACTTTCCTTTACTGCTTGTATGCCTTTACTGTTAGTTACATTGCATAGTGAATGTAGTTTATTTTCCTACTTTTCGATTATTTCTTGTTGGGCGACTGGGTCTTGGGATTAGTTGAGTCGAGCCGGTCTCGAGTCCTATAGGGATTCGGGAACCGGGTCATAATAAGATGGTATTAGAGCAAGGTCGTCTCGAGAGATGAGCCAACTAGCTTGATAATAACCATTTCACATGCATGTAACTAGGGTAACCACCACAACGTACTGCTTGACATCTGTTTTGAGTACCTTTTTGCAGAAGTCCGTTAGAGTTGACCTCTTTTGTTTTGTCTTTCGCGTCTCCTTATAGGAGATGCCCCGTCGGGGAGTTCTCGAGGCAGGTCGCGGATTCGGTCATGGACGAGGTTGGAGGGGCGGACTTGCCGGGCCCGAGGTGCCAGCTGACCCACCACTTCTCTCGGGCATTCAGGCCTAGGACCTCGCTCAGCTGATCAGAGATATTGTGCGAGAGGAGCTCCACCAACCTCCACGGGCACCTCCCCTTGAGGAGGTGGAGGGGGAGTCCTCGGTGGGACTGAGAGACCACCGTAGCGCTGGACGAGCAGGAGGGGGAGGGGGTGGTCCTCCACCACCCCCACCGCACTCTAACGCTTCTTAGCACAAGCCCTCCTTGCCTGGAGGCATGTCCGTTCCCCCACTGCAGTTGCACCACGAGCTTTTCGGACAGTTCCAGAAGCTGAAGCCTCCCTCCTTCAAGGGGGATGAGGACCCGTCTGAGGTAGAGGACTGGCTAGAGCAGATAGAGAAGGTGTTAGACACCCTTCACCCCCCTGTGGAGTGCCGCGTGGCCTTTGCTACATACCAGCTAGATAGTGCGGCACACAGGTGGTGGAGGGCAGTCAGAGGCCAGGAGAGGGGAGAGCCGACGTGGGACCAGTTCGTGACCCTCTTCTGCGAGCAGTACTTCCCGCAGACTTGGCAGGACCAGAGGAGGCGGGAGTTCCACACTCTCCGCCAAGGGACGATGATTGTTAGTGCGTATCGCATGCGCTTCCTGGAGCTGTCATGTTTTGCTACGACAGCTGTAGCTACAGAGGAGGAGCGCCTGTGGAGGTTCAGTGAGGGGCTCCGACTTGCCATTCAGGGGTATGTCAAACCCTTTGAAGCTGTCTACCTTCTCGAGAGTGGTGGAGGCAGCCATGACGTATGAGGAGACCAACCCGACCACGCGAGACACCGACAACAGGCAGAAGAGGCCCTACCAGCTAGAGTACTCACAGGGCTGACGAGAGAGGAGGACGCGGCACCTGCGAGAGAGCTGTCTCATTTTGCGAGGCCGTCAGTGGCCTTTGGGGCCCCCAACAGGGGCCAGCTGTCAGCACTGGACCCCCGCCCAGCCGTTAGTAGGGACCTACTTAGGGAGGGAGTCGAGTCCCTTTCTGCTACCAGTGTGGCCAGCCGGACCACATCAGGAGGGACTGCCCGTCTAGAGTTGGAGCACAGCAGATGCTCCCCGCACCGAGCACTGGAGGCCGAGCAGGTGGTCGTGGTCCCCAGGCGAGTGGGGGAGGGCAGCAGTCACAGGGAGGATACCGACCAGCGGCTACTCGCCCGACTCAGAGTGTGGCTGCTTCTTCTGCATCGAGGGCCGAGGGGCGTATCAACACCCTGACACACAGAGACGCCAGGGCATCCGGTTCAGTGGTGGCAGGTATGGATACAATTTTCAGCATATTAGTTTACGTGCTTTTTTATTCCAGCGCCACACACTCATTTGTCACTACGAGTTTTGCTATTAGTTTGGGATAGGACTGCGTGTTGTTAGAGGATCTGTTTGTGATCAGAGGCCCAGGTGACCAGCTGTTTGTAGCTAAGGAGGTCTACACGAACTGTGAGGTCAATATTAGGGGACAGCCTCCTCGCTGACCTGATTGTGATATCGATGGAGGATTTTGGCGTGATTCTGGGGATGGATTGGCTATCTGCCTACCACGCCTTGGTGGACTGTTTTGGGAGGAAGATCGTCTTCTCCATACCGGAGATGCCTTCCTTTGAGTTTCACGGATAGTCGGTGGACGGAGGTTTCAGGTGCATATCTACGCTTCGGGCAACGAGGCTTTTGAGCCAGGGGTGTGAGGGTTTTCTAGCCTGTGTGGTGGTGGAGCCTAGCCCCGTAGTGGACTTTCAGAGCATTCCGGTGGTTAGTGAGTACCCTGACGTGTTTCTAGAGGAGCTGCCAGGACTACCGCCCGAGCGTGAGATCGAGTTTGAGATCTCACTGGTGCCGGGGACTAGCCCCATTTCTATTGCACCATACCGGATGGCACCACTTGAGCTGTGAGAGCTCAAGTTACAGCTACAGGACCTGTTGGAGAAGGGCTTTGTGAGGCCCAGTGCGTCCCTGTGGGGAGCCCCTGTGTTGTTTGTGAAGAAGAAGGATGGTACCCTGTGCCTTTGTGCTGACTATAGATAGCTGAATAGGGTCACCATCAAGAACAAGTATTCGCTGTCGAGGATTGATGACCTTTTTGACCAGTTGCGAGGTGCCACGGTATTCTCCAAGATAGATCTGAGGTCAGGCTACAAGTAGTTGAGGATCAGGGAGACCGACGTCTCCAAGACAGCTTTCCGCACCTGGTACGGACACTACGAGTTTTTGGTCATGCCGTTTGGGCTGACCAATGCCCCCGCTGCATTTTTGGATTTGATGAACTGGGTTTTCAGACCGTATCTGGATTAGTTTGTGGTGGTATTTATCGATGACGTGCTCATTTACTCACAGGATCAGGCACAGCACAGACAGCACCTACGGATGATTCTGGATACTTTGAGACGACGCAGGCTATATGCCAAGTACAGCAACTACAAGTTTTGGTTGAGGTAGGTGACTTTCTTAGGCCACGTGATCTCAGGGGATGGTTTGGTTGTGGATCCAGCCAAGGTTGAGGCCGTACTCAGGTGAGAGAGGCCATGTACAATGACAGAGATACGTAGCTTCTTGGGACAAGCAAGTTATTACCGGCGATTTATCAAGGGATTCTTGCATATTGCATGTCCTATGACTCAGTTGACCCGGAAGGACGTGCCCTTTACCTGGACAGATGCTTGTGAGGCTTGTTTTCAGGAGTTGAAGGAGAGAGTGAATTTAACTCCTGTGCTTACCATCCCAGATAGCAGTGGCGATTTTGTGGTCTACACAGACGCTTCGTTGCAGGGGTTAGGGGGTGTGCTCATGCAGTGGGGTCACGTTGTCGCTTACGTTTCATGGCAACTGAAGCCCATGAGCATAGCTACCCTACCCATGACTTAGAGCTGGCAGCTGTTGTCTTCGCGCTGAAGACATGGAGGCACTACCTTTACGGTGAGACCTTTGAGATTTTCACGGATCATAAGAGCCTCAGGTACTTGTTTGATCAGAAGGAGCTTAACATGAGACAAAGATGTTGGTTAGAGCTCCTGAAGGACTATGACTGCTGTCGTGCTTTTGTGCGTGTGTATTAAGGAGTGTCGTTATCGTCGCACTTACAACGTCGATTTTAAAATAATTAAATGGAGGTGAGTCCGAATGTCGGTCTCAGGGAGGCATGAAAATCGGATTTTTACTTTACCACTTGTCACAGAAAATGCGGAGTTTTGCTTGCGAAAGGTGTGGTTTTGAAAAGCGAGAGATAGAGATAGAGATAGAGAGAGAGAGAAGGTTTAGGGTTAGAAAGCTCTTTGTTTTGATCATGCAACTTGAACAGAAATTAAAATGGCAACTGAACGGAAAATAACTTCATTAAACATGCACTTGTAGTTCATAACTTACAACATTAAATACATGCTTCAACAAAAGTAATAGAAAGCTTAAAAGAGAGAGAGAGAGAGAGAAAGTGTGTGGAGAGCGACGAGGCAGCCACGGCGGTGGAGGAGGCTCCGTCAGCGGCTCGTCGTCTCCGGCGATTACAAGAGTGCCTAAAGCTAGCTAAGAGAGGGGTGGAGTAGTTGCAAGGGGGAGTGAATGCCTTGAATGGTGGTTGGAGGGGGTTTAAATAGAGTTAAGGGCTTCCTAAAAGAAGAAGGGGCTTTAGCGACATCCAGAGCGTTGCTAAAATCGCTTCCAAAAGCGTCGGTGAAGCCCTCTCGCCGCTGGTCAACCGCCAGCCTCGTTCCTTCTCCTCGTGCGATCTGCGGCCGCTGAACAAGAGCCGTCCGATCAAAGATCGGACGGTTGAGAGTCTTCCTCGCCTACGCTGGGATCGCGCCTCGGGCACGCGTGTGCGTGCGCGTCTCCGCCCAACGTGCGCGTGGACGCTTGTGAGCTGCAGTAATGCCGCGTGGCAAGATCCCGGCCGCCCGCTGTTGATCAGGCTACCCAATTTCTCCACGCCCGTCCTCAAATCCCACTCTGCGCGGCTCGAACACGCGTCGCGTGGGTGTAGGAGTGCGCGCTCACCATTGCTCCACGCCAGCGCTTTGTCGGGGCGACCGTGGGAGAGCACGCGAATCTCGGCCGTTCGATTGAAGATCGACGACCGAGATTTGATCTCGGCTGGATGAAGGTACGGCAAGCGCGGGGGCGGGGCTGATGTGGTGCAATCTGGGTCGTTGATCTCCAGATCAACGACCAGAACTTCTTGGGCCCATTGTAGGAGCTTCGGATGTCGGATTTGGCCGATCTTGAGTCCGTTGGACTCCGTTCGTCGTTCTGAATCCATCCGTGCAGTCCGATTGCTCATCTGAGGCCTGCTTTGACAAATTCTTACACAAATGACCATTAATGCAATTTATAAGCAATCTTGGTACATGATGCATGCAATGCTCCTATTCTACTTATGTTGTGCCTTTTATTCTAAAGATGGGCCATATTCAACATAATTATCACCCCCTTGTGTAGTGTTATCATACCCCCATGCTTACCCCTTGCTAGTCCCTAGCAAGGTTTATTCTAGCTTTTATTTCCTTTCAAAATTTAAGAAATAATTGCTTAGACACTTTGTTACTTGTCAATAAGAGGAAATATACGAAGATCTTAATCTACAAAGACTAAGCAGCGCCCGGGTGTCTGCCAAAATACGAATCGCACGAATCCTTGCTTTAATGTATATAACTATACATATGTATATGTATATATATATTTTTTAGAATTTTTTTATTTTGGAATTTAGTGTGGGTTGGTAACTTTTTACGGCTACCCAACCCACCCAATACTCGGTCAAAACCATAAGTGCTAAGCATCTTGGTGTGAATGTTGTGATAGACTCACTTAACGGTAATTGAGACAGATTTCGAGTTTCTATGCCTCTAGGTGACCGGAAAAGAAAATAAATTTTTGCCTGAAGGTATATTTATTCGATTGGTAGCTTTCTCCCTACGTTTGTTTTAATTGGGGTCAACACAAGGATTTTTTCAGTGTATATCGCCCCGGCTTGTACTACTTCCCCGCTTCTTCCTTAGGTGTTTTGGTCTTTTTTTTGTGCAATTATTGAGCTGGGCTCTGGACAACCGACCAATGGGTTGTTACCCACGATCACTTGTCAGCCATACTTGTGCGGTGAAGTGTGGTTTATTTTCTTTTCTTCTTCCCTTTTTTTTTTTTGTAGGTGGCTTCCCTGATCTCAAATGTACCTAGAGGCAACGAAAAAGAAATGGCCTGTGGCTGGGTTCTGGACAACCTGTTAATGGGCTGTTACCTACGACAACTTGCCAGCCATACCACCCTAGAGAGTTCATTAGCTACCCAATTTCTGTCAAAATCTCCGAGAAGTGAGTCTGTGCAAAAATGTGTGTAGATGCTTAGACTCAAAGTTTTCCTGAGTTAGAGGGTGAGTTGATAAGTCGTATACTTATTACCTTATTTAGTAGGTGGATTAGAATAGCTTAAGGTTGCAAGGATTTGCCGCTAAATCCATATTTTAACGGACACCAGGGCTGATTAAGCCTGAAGGCCTGAAAAGTCTAAGTGTTTAAGTTCTTTTTTGTATTATTTCCCACTATTGACAAGTTTCTAATGCCTAAGTTTTCTTCCTAAATTCAATTTTTTTTAATTAATTAATTTATTCATTCAGACTGATTAATTGAGCTCAGGATTATGTAATTTACCACCCCCTATGCTTAAGTTGGACAATGTCCTCATTAGCAGATTCATGGATGCAAAAGGGTTCAAAAAGATAGTACCTGAGTGACGTAAACTACTAGATCAGTTTGAATCCTCTGAGTTGCCTCCCAGGAAGCGCTGAGTTTAACGCCTCCAGCTGGGCGGTGCTCGGTGTCAGCCCTCAACGAGGGTGACACTTTCCTTGGGGGGTACCTAAGCCAAGAAATGCTTCAATCTTTGACCATTAACTGTAAAAGTGTGCCCAGTGTTAAGATCAGCAATTTCAACTGCCCCATTAGAATAAGGCTTAGCCACCCGAAATTATCCTGTCCATTTGGACCTGAGTTTCCCTGGGAAGAGTTTTAGGCGTGCATCAAACAGCCAAACTTGCTGGTTAGGCTCAAAGGTTTTTCTATGAATGAGTCGGTCGTGGATGGCTTTCATTTTCTCCTTATATAGCCGACTATTGTCAAAGGCGTCCCGACGAATTTCTTCGAGCTCAGATAATTGAAGCGTCCTCTGCGCACCAGCTAACTAGGGATCCATGTCACATTGCTTGACAACCTAGTAAGCCCGGTGTTCCAATTCGACAGGAAGATGGCAGGCCTTGCCGAAGACCAGGCGATAAGGCGACATGCCTATCGAGGTCTTGAAAGCGGTTCTGTATGCCCACAGGGCATCATCAAGTCGTGTGGACCAGTCTTTCCTGTCAGGTCTCACAGTCTTCTGTAAAATGTTCCTGATTTGTCTATTTGAGACCTCAGTCTGCCCATTTGTTTGTGGATGATACGGGGTGGCAATGCGGTGGTTTACCCTGTATTTTCTAAGTAGGGCACGGAATTGGGAATGGATAAAATGGCTTCCACCATCACTGATCATGGCCTTGGGTATTCCAAACCGGGAAAAGATGTTCTTCTTCACAAAGTCCATGACAGTCTTATGATCGCATCGTCGGGTGGCGACGGCTTCAATCCATTTGGAAACATAGTCTACTGAGACCAGGATGTACTCGAAGCCGTTGGATGGTGGAAAGGGGCCCATAAAATTGATACCCCAAACGTCAAAGATTTCGACAATCAAAATGGGCTGAAGGGGCATCATATCTTTCTTAGTCATGGTCCCCAGCGTCTGGCAACGTGTGCAAGTCTTGGCAAAGATGTGTGCATCCTTAAATAGGGACGGCCAGTAAAATCCAAACTGCAAAACTTTTGCAGCTATTTTCTTTCCAGAGAAGTGGCCGCCACACACTTGGTCATGACAAAAGGAAAGCACACTCTGAACTTCATCTTCAGGGATACACCTTCTGATGATCTGATCAGCACAGATGCGAAACAGCATGGGATCATCCCAGAAATAGTGCTTGGCATCAACCAAGAACCTATCCCGTTGCTGTCTGGACCAGCTATGCGGAGTTTGTCCTACAACCATGTAATTGACGTAGTCAGCATACCATGGCATTTTTTTGTCTTGCACGGCTAGGATGTGTTCATTAGGGAAGGCGTCAGATAGAGGTAGGGAGGGTCCAATGTGGTCTGGATGAAGTCTCGACAGGTGGTCAGCCACCACATTTTTTGATCCGGCCTTGTCTTGGATTTCCAGGTCAAATTCCTGCAAAAGCAGGATCCATCTGATGAGCCTGGGCTTTGCGTCCTTTTTGGCCAACAGGTGCCGGATGGCTGAATGGTCAGTGTAAATAGTCACGTGGGATCCCAGCAAGTATGAGGGTAATTTTTCAAGTCCAAAGACTATAGTGAGCAACTCTTTCTCTATGACGGTATAATTACGTTGGGCTTCGTCCAACGTTTTGCTCGCGTAGTAGATCACCACGGGCTTCTTGTCTTGCCTTTGTCCCAGGACAGCGCCTATGGAAAAATATGATGCATCACACATAATCTCAAAGTCCTGGGACCAGTCTGGGGGTTGAAGTACAGGTGCGGTGGAGACTAAGTCCCAGAGGGTGTGATAAGCCTGGATGCAATCAGGAGACATGTGAAATATGGCGTCGTTGGGTAGAAGGTCGGTCAAGGGTTTGGAAATCTTGGAAAAGTCTTTGATGAACCTTCGTTAGAAGCCAACATGTCCTAGGAAGGAGCGAATCTGCCGGACCAAACTAGGTGAAGGAAGTTTGGAAATTAAATCAACCTTAGCCCGATTTACCTCGATGCCCCTATGCGAAACAATGTGACCGAGGACAATTTCTTCTTGAACCATAAAATGGCTCTTTTCCCAACTTAACACCAAGTTAACCTTGATACATCGTTTCAAGATTTTCTCCAAGTTGCTCAAACAATGGTCGAATGAATTCCCAAATATAGAGAAATCATCCATAAAGACCTCTAAGTATTCACCCACCATCTCTGAAAAAATGGCTAGCATGCAACTCTTGAAGGTCGCTGGTGCGTTGCATAACCCGAACGGCATTCGACGGAATGCAAACGTGCCATATGGGCAAGTGAATGTGGTCTTTTCCTGATCTTCCGGAGCAATTGCGACTTTGTTATATCCTGAATATCCATCCAGGAAGCATTCTGCCCTGCCAATCTTTCAAGGATTTGGTCAATGAATGGCAAGGGGAAGTGGTCCTTCTTAGTGGCTTCATTAAGCTTCCTATAATCAATACACACCCGCCATGCGGTGGTGGTGCGGGTGGTGATGGATTCGCCATGATCATTGGTGACAACGGTGAGCCCAGCCTTCTTGGGAACCACTTGAGTGGGGCTCGCCCAGGGGCTACCGGAGATAGGGTAGATGACGTCGGCGTCAAGCCACTTGATAATTTCTTTTTTAACGACCTCCTGCATGTTTGGGTTTAAACGTCTCTGCATCTGGCGGGAAGGTCGGGCCCCGTCTTCCAGGTAAATCTTGTGGGTGCAATAGGTGGGGCTAATTCCTCTTAAATCTGAAATGGTCCAACCAATGGCGGCCCGATGTTCTGAAAGGGTCGCAGTCAACCTGAGTTCCTGATCCTTGGTTAGATGAGAATTAATAATCACGGGGAAGGTCTGGTCAGGTCCCAAGAAGACGTACTTGAGATTTTCGGGCAATGGTTTAAGTTCAGGTGCAGGTGGGACCACAGTCGATGGGAAGGGAAAGGGCGGAAGTTGATCAACATCGATCTCTTCAAATGGTGTCATGTGATGATACTCAGCCTTACAAAGGTCCATGGGTAATGATGGTGATGGGTCAGAACAGTCACTACGGTTTTGGTGGTCTGAGACAGAACTGAGGGTGAGGCATTCCTCGATTAAAGTTTCCACGGGATCATGTTCCTCAATGTAATCGCAATCAAAAGACTTTGTCGCCCGGAAGATATCCAATTGCATTTTCCTGTCCCCGATGGCGATTTCCATACATCCCGTGTCATAATCAATGTTTGCTTTAGCCGTAGCTAAGAAAGGTCTGCCTAAGATTGTGGGTACGTTCTGTAATTTTTTAGGGACTTCCATGTCGAGCACCAAAAAGTCGACTGGGAAATAGAAGTCCTTGACCCATACAATTACGTCCTCGACAACCCCCTTCGGGGTTTTCACTGATCTATCAGCCAGCTGGATGGTGACAAGGGTTGGTGTCAGCTCCCCAAAACCAAATTGGTGGTACAGGATTGTTGGAATTAGGTTGGTAGGAGCACCTAGGTCCAGGAGCGCTCTATCAAACGTCATGTCCCCAATATTGCAGGAAATCAGGGGAGCTCCTGGGTCAGTTCGCTTGAGTGGAAGGTTGCTTGATATCACAGAACTTGCTTGCTCAGAGAGTACAACCTTCCTAGGTGCTTGAGGTCTCGGCTTACGCTTGGGTGTACAAGCATCCTTTAAAAACTTGGCGTAAGCAGGGATGTGTTTGACGACTTCTAGGAGTGGACTATTAATCTGTACTTGCTTAAAAATTTTCAATAGCTCCTCAGTTTCCACAGTATTCTTCTTTTTCTTGATTGTTTCCAAGGCCTCAGGGTAGGGTGTCTGAATGTGGATTGGTTCCATGTCTTGGTCCTTGGTTGGTGCCTCTTCTGAGTCGGGTATTTCAACAGGTAAGGTCTCGGGGAGAGTCGGCCATTTGGGATCCTGGGTTTTGGTACCGCTTCTCAAGGTCACCGCATTCGCAGAGGCATTGGGGCCATGGGGTGATCCTTGGGAAGACGAGGACGAAGAAGCGCCAAACCCAAGAGGTATTTGCGGGGCTGGCTGGACCATGTGAGCCTGCTCGGGGTTGCTTTGGAACCCTTGCGAATTGGGGCCTCTGTTAATTATGTTTCGCGGGTTCAGTTGTGGTTGGGAAGGTAGGGATCCTTGTTGTTTATAGTCCAAGAGTTGGCTTAACTGTCCCTTTACCAAGGCCATTTCCTCCTGATGTTTCTGGTTCATGTCAACCATCATCTTTATTAGGGTATCCATTTGGTTTTGTGGGGGAGGGGCCGCCCTATTCTGATTATATTGGGGTCTAACTGGTGGTTCTTGCTGATAGGGGGCAAGTGTGGCTGCTGGTTTGGCCTAGGCTGGTTTTGGAATTGCGGTGGTTTCTGGTTTGTCCAACCAAAGTTGGGGTGGTGACGCCAGCTGGTGTTGTAAGTGTTGGAGAAAGGGTCAGGTTTTGCATATCCTTGGACGGCTTGCACATCTTCTAGGATAGCCGATGTTGATGAAGAGGGAAGGGAGTAATCAAGGGTCGAGGTAGCTAAGGTCCCTCCCTAGAACATGGTTAGGGGTTGTTCCAGGTTCAGTTGGGTGAAGGGCTGGACCAGGTCAACATTATGTGCTCCCTTTGCTAGGGAGAAAGTCTGCAAGGGGTTCCTGGTTTGATTCAGTAGCTCATCAATCTTTTTGTCCACCAATTCCACTCGATCCAACTTTTTGGCAATGATGTCCATGTCAACCATTCCAGAATTTGCTTGCACCTCATAAATCCCGCCACGTGTTTAACTGGACCTGTTAAAGTTGTTCATGGAGGCATTGTTGAGCGAATTCTCGCTCATAGACTCAAAGAGCTCAAACACGCTCTCCTCATCTTTGTTTAGGAAGTTTCCCCCGCATGAGGCATCGACGAAGTTCCATAGGTTGCTATCCAGACCGTGGTAGAAGATCTGGGCCAATTGCCACCTTGAAACTTCGTGGTGTGGGCATTTCCTCAAAAGTTCATTAAATCTTTCCCACGCCTCATGAAATTGTTCCCCACCCTGGAGTGTGAAGGTAGTGATAGCTCTTCTGAGGGCATTGGTCTTTCCTATGGGGAAGAATTTCTTTAAAAATGCATGCTCACTTCTTCCCAGGTGGTGATGGGTCTACCTAGGGTTCTAAGCCAATGAGAAGCCTTGTCTCTTAATGAGAAAGGGAACATCTTGATTAGAACAATGTCAAGGCTAATGTTCCTAGGTTTCACCGTTCGTGCTATGCGGTCGAGATCCTCTAGGTGCTGAAAGGGGTCCTCATTTGAGCTTCCATGAAAGTGGCTCTGGATCAGACTTAAGACATTCGATTTTAGCTCGAAATCATCTCCCCCCTCGGGGATCCTAAGGTGTGGCTCGACTCTAATAGCAGAAGGATTATAGAAATCACGGAGGGGTCTTGGCTGGTCCTGAAATGGCGGTAAATCAAGTGGTGGTTGCCCTGGTATGTCGTGGAAAGGTGGTGGTAGTTGTTCTTATGGGTTCTATAACCGTTGTATGGCTTGCATGATGGTGTGGATTTATTGTTGCTGAAGCCGATGGTTAGCATTGATTTGAGCTTAGATGATGGCCATAGAGTCTGGTGGGGGTTGATCTTCAGCCTCATCTACCCTAGGTTCAGCCATGTTTTCAACAAAATTACGTCGCCCAGATTCTTGCCCCAAAACACACAACTCGGGATGCAGTGAGTGCCTTCCGTGCATACACTAGAGAAGAACAGGAGGGGGTGCGGAGGGCAACAGATGCGAGAAATGTGTTTCAATCAAGCACACAAGCCTAGTCCTTATGGTGTATTCCTTAGGAGACCTAGAAATCTCACAAAGGGCGATTAAGTCCGTAAGCAGTGGACTCCCCTTCCCAAGGCTAATCTGGCCAGGTTGATTATGAGGGGATTGCAGGGAATGTTCTTCCTTTGGCTTGCACCTCCGGTTCCATAGACCCCACAACCGCGATCGTTTGACACTGCCCCGCAGCCTAGTCACCAGATTCTACCAAGGGAATGAAAGCCAAGTGCCTAGCGAACAAAACCTCACCTTTTGAGACTTAACTCAGTCCTGCCTAGGGCATGTCTACTCAGTTTTAAAGGGCTAGGATAGTGCTTGTGCTTAGGGTGATGTGATGAGGCGTTGATTGGGGTGGTGCCTCTTAATTTTCCACTTTCAAAGTGTGTGCTTCTAGCAAAACATGATTTTCAAGCAAGGATTTGTTAAGATGTGATGTCTTTTAGTGTTTCATCCTTACTTTAGTACTTTTTAGGGTTGATGTGTCTTAATGTTTTCAAACAAGTTTCAGTGGGCACGTCAAGTTCTGCACACAATTCGATGAAAGTAGATTTCCTTTTATTCTGTAGAGGCTCTAAAACCCTAATGTACTCATCCTAATGATCATGCAGCTTCTATTAGATGAGTCAGTTTTAGGGTTGAGTGGTTGATGAGAACCTCATCATGAGCCATAACTAGCTCATTTTGACCTAATACAAAGGATAAAAGCTCCTACATAACTCAAGGAAAGGCTTAACTCAGAGAATTCTGAGTTTAAGGAGAAAACAAGTCATAAGGGGTAAAAATGCAATTTTACCAGTATAATCTGCATACAGGGTAATTCAGGGTCCAAACATAGGTGAAACAAATCGAATAAGAAGGAAAGTGGGATGATCTGATAAGGGCTACAGCAATTCTAAGGAACTAAATGATAATCTGTAACCTTAAAACAAACTCACTTCAATTCACGAGGTTCGAGGCAAAGTAAAAATAGAATAAACCCTCTAAAATTCATAGAAAAATAATCTCTAGGGTTTAGAACCTTCAATTTGGCCTTCGGAACCCATTTTGACCTACATTGAGAACCATGCCCAATTAATAACTTAATTTGGGTTTTTACGTAAATTGACTGGTCAAAAAGGTTTTATCTAGAAATAAAATTCACCATCAGAATCCTTAGGTCCTAGTCAGTCACGTATAAAAACTTGAGCCTAAGAAGAAACCTTCTTGACCAACTTTACATTTTGGTCCTCATCTATTTACTTTTTGGCCCTTAACTTTTGAACCCTCGCATTTTGGCCCCTAACTCTTCTTCGTTCTTTACATTCAGGTCCTCCCTGCAAAACCTGCCAGCACCACACTCCGGCGACCTTGCGCGGAGCATGGCGCCGCGCAGGGTAAGGGGGAGGGCCTGCCAGGTCAAATGGGGGTGCCCTGCGTCGTCAGCTGTCGCAGGAACACCCCCCTGGTCGCTGCAACCCACCATACCGGCCGTGCGAACGCATGGACGGTATGGGTCTCCTTCCTCCGGCGTCCTCCGGCGAGGGAGACACGTCGTCTCCCTCTGCCCTCCTCTCTGATTCCGCCCCTATAAATACCCCCGTCGCTCCGCCGCTCTTGTCAGCTCGGTCCTGACGGAGAAACACCCTCTTTTCACTCTCTTCCCACTCCGACAGGAAGCCCTCCAGCTCCGGCGGTTTTTCCCTCCTCCTCCTCGTCGTTCTGCCGCACTACCAGCAGCAGGGCTGCCTTCCCCTGCTCTTCCCGCGCCGCGCCGCACCCAGCGCGTGCCTCTCCAGCCCTCTCCTCGCCGTCGCTCCTTCCTCTGGGCAGCTTCTTCTCCGGCGACAGTCGATATGACTGTCGCTTGTTCCGGCCCCTCGTTGTCCTGCTAAGTAGGTATAACTCCTCACCTTTCTCCCCTCTTCCTTTTCCTCACTTTAAACCCTTACTGTCGCCCTCGATTCCGACCAATCGCCCTCACCTTCTCCACCTCCGGCCACACTCCGGCGACCCGCTCCCATCACTCCAGCACCCCACACGGCTCGCCGACCCGCACATAATCTCCGCCTCCTCACCCTGATCCATTTCGCCCTTCCAATTCCCGCCACCCGACCTCTGCAAATCCACCGAACACACCCACTTCCCGACCCACAGTCCGACCTAGGGCAGCCCTTGCACGCCGCCCCACGCCTCGCCACCACCCGCACGAGCTTCGTCGCACTCTGGCGAAGCTCCCGGCACCTTCTGATTAGGCCGAGAGGTCGTTTTATTGTGAACAGGTCACCCGTCCTCCGCCGCCATTGCTGTGCAGAAGGAGCTGCCTCCGCCTGTAGCTGCAGCCTCGCTACGCCCAGATCAGGCTCCCAGGTTGCGTGGGGTGTCTTCGCGAAGAATCCTAGGTTCGCAGCAGGGGCGAGGGCCTCGCGTAAAGCCGCAATTACCAGCTGGTTCCTCCGCGCAGGTGCCAAATTGGGGTGGGGCATTTAGTCCCACCTCGGAAGGCTCTGGAGCGGCGCAGCGATACAAATTGAAAACGTGCTGGAGGCTTATCGCCTCAGCACACGGGGTGAGGTCCCTCTCACACCGTCTCACCGGGCCCATTCGCGAGCTCATCACGCGGATCCGGCCGACCTGACCCGACTTGTCTGGCACTCCTCGCCCACCATGCACGGCGGTGGGCCTGGACCCGGGCGCGACCCGTACCCGACTACCCGGCAGCTCTGGGAGAGCTTTCCTAAGAGCGGCTTCTGTGAGAGATAAACGCGGGGGGGGGAGGGTAGAGTAGGTTTTGCTGTCTCTGATTGGAACTTTGAGTGTGCAGGCACAGGTGAAGGGACTGCGGAAGGGCTGAAGAGAAGAAGAAGAAGAAGACTGAAGGAAGAAGAGCAGCCAGGTCGAAGCAAAGAGGAAGGAGAAAGCAAAGAAGAAGAAGACAAGCAAGGCAGAGAAGAAGGCTGACGAAGACGAAGGAAGGAGCACCGAGCGGCACTGTAGCAGCGGCGACTTAAGTCGTCTGAGTGGAAAATTAGACGACGCTCTGAAGGCAGAAAAGAAAGAAGAAGAACATCACCACTGCTGCAGATAAAGAAGAGCACGAGAAGAAGATCAGAAGAAAGAAGTAAAAAGAAGATCTGAAGAACAGAAGGCAGAAGAAGAAGACCACAAGGAGATAAACAAAGAAGAAGAAACCAAAAGCCAAAGAGAAGAGGAAACAAAGAGGAAGAAAGAAGAGAAGAAGCAAAATTCTCATCTCTCTCTCTCTCTCTCTTTATTTTTGTAATAAGAATTTGTATCCCTAGAATACAACTTGCTTCCTGAGTTCGACCTCGGGAACTCTTTTATTTTCCGAGTAAAAAAATTATATATTTGAAATGATGGCAATAACTGGCTATACTACAACGCTATAATAAAACCTAGTTATCTCTGGCCACCATTCTCCATTGGCGCCGTTGCCGGGGAGCAACGGCTATTCTAGAGGTAAACATTCCTGTTTCTTTTTAGTTTCTGATAATCTCCTCTCTTTTGTGCAGCTATAGGAAATCAAGAAGACAAGCAACCGCACGGTAATTTTTTCCTCTCGCTATTAACCCCTAAACTCTAAAAGAGGAAGAAAAGAAAAGAACAAGCAATATAGGGCTAACCTGCCTTCCATACTTAGTAACCATAAAAAGTTGCATGTTTTCAACGCATTATTCCTGCACACTATTAAGGGTATTTAAGGGCTAACACATTTTTGCTTGAGCCCTAATTACCCAGCAAAGAGCTAACTGGACCAAGTAGAGCCAACCTAGGATCAAACATTAGGGTTTTAGAGACACACTACTTAAATCAAGAATGGAGAAAATCCAAAAGAAGTGTGCCTAAACCATTGATTGAAAATACCTATCCAAAGAAACCCTAAAATAAGTTTGGCTCTTTAAACACTTGAACCCTAAAAAGACAAAGACCTAATAAGCAAAACTAGCAGGTAAAGTTGACCATTTGGGTCAACTAACCTTCAAATTAGGTCACTCTTTGCACTTAAAAGACTAAAGTTCAAGTGGAACCCTAAGCACCTTGCTCTTCAACTAAAATTGGTAGACTTAAGAGGTCAAGATCCCCATTCTGGTCTACCTGGAACCGCAGTGACAAGAGAGGTCGGGTGGGGGAAACCCTGTAACCCGTGGGGACGCTCTACCGTGTAGGGGTCTTTGCGGGACTCTCCCTCTCTGGCTGCCCAGGTAATTCTCAGGTGGACGATCTTTCTGATCGAGGGGTCCATCTGCCCCGCACCTCTATAGTCACCCAACACATTTTTGGGTGACTTGATTGGGTCCAGCACCTTCTAAACTCATCTCTCCCAACAGTGCATGTACGGTAGGAGGTCCTTAAGACCACCCTTAAGACCTCCTTTAGAAATTCACTCTCGTCAAGGCCAAGCCTCGACGCCCGTGTTTGTGCAGCAACCCCCTCACATTATTCTCTCTTCTAATTCAGAACCAAGTTCTTCTTCTTCCCCCATCATGGCTTAGCCAGTTGAGGAAGAAAACAATCTGGAGCACCAGCTCCAGCGACTCAATGACCTCTTCCAAAACTTCGTGCACCCACCACAGCGTCCTATGATGCGGGACCACTACAATCCTGCTGCGGTGGCCATTGAGCCTCGAGTCAGAATCCCGATTGGAGGACCTGATTCTGAATTGAAGCCCAATATGATTCATGCTATACCTAAATTCCATGGGCTTAATTCTGAAGATCCCTTCCAGCACATCAAAGAGCTAAAGCACCTGGCCCAAACTTTTGGGTCAGATGCACAAAATCGAGATATTCTTCTCATGAAGATGTTCTCCTTTTCTCTTATGGACAAGGCCGCCCATTGGTATCAAACTCAGACCCGGCCGATCAACACTTGGGAAGAACTTCAATCCGAGTTTTTGAAAAAGTTTTTTCCCGTTGGTTGGACCAATGCCTTGCGCCATCAGATTACACACTTCACTCAACAATCAGGAGAACCTCTCCATGAGGCATGGGATTGTTTTCAGGATCTCATGAGAAAGTGCCCCCATCATGGAGTTCCTAAATGGGAACATGTCCACTCTTTTTACCAGGGACTCCGTGAGGACATCCGCCTTTTCGTCAATGCAACTTGCAGAGGAAATATCATGGGTCAACATGAAGACACCGTGTGGGAGATTCTCGAAAACATGTGCGAGAACTCCATCAATAATGACTCCATGGGATTATTCGACAGGACGAATACCTGCGCAGCGACGAATCTTAGGGGAGCACATGAGACGCAGGGCCTGTCCGCATCAGTCGATCTGGAATTAATGGCCAGTCGATTGGACAAGGTTTCAATCATTGAGAAGAAGGTGGATGAGCTAACTCAGCACTTGCAGCGAGCCACCTCTGCGCGTAACTCCTTTGCACAACCTCCTTCCACATAGGAAATGTGCAAAACATTCTCCACCGATCTTCCCCTAGGATGGATCCATATCCATCCCCATCTGATTCTCGGATCGGAGGATCATCCGATCCTATCTACACCAGCCCGGGGAATTCCATTCCCCCTTTCCCTGATTCTCTAGAGGTTCCTCAGACCTGCGAGGACCTCAACGCCATCCAGAATGACCCATTCTCCAACACCTACAACCCTGGATGGCGAAACCATCCCAATTTTCAGTGGGCGGGAAATTCCCAAACCCAAAGACCACCTTTTCAGTCCCGCCCACAGCCTCTCGTCATTACCAGCCGCCTCAGCCTCGGCCCAACCCTACTTATCCATCAGGGCCAAATCAGGATCAAATGTCCCTAATCCTTCAGACTCTGGCTGACATTCAAAGAACGAATGCGGCTATTCAAAAACAACACAAGGACGAACTTACAGAGGTTAGAACTCAATTGGCCCAGTTGGCAAATTCTCGCCAGCCAGGCACACTCCCTTCCCAACCTCTTCCTAACCCGAATAACGTGCCGACCCAGAAGCGCGTTATTAATCCAAATTTAGGCCACGCACAATGGATTTATCAGGCCCCTACTACTCCATCTCCAGATGAGATGGAAGCTTCAACTTCTTATGCGGGATTTCAGCAGCAGCCACCCCTCTTACCAAACCCAAACCAAAATCAGGCCGGATTAAATTCTGTAACAACATGTAGTGGTAAAACAACTCAAGACCCGCATTATCCGAACCACTCCAAGCCTGATAACCATGACCCTAGGATAGTTATCCAAGATACCACTGTCCCAGATCAAGAACCCGGACCTATCCTAGAAGAACCAACCAAGGTCCCATTCCCTGAAGCCTTAACCAAAGGGAAGAGACGAACCAAGCCCGTGGCACCTGAGGAGGACCTGGTCAAGCTCTTTGAGCAGGTCCACATAAACATCCCCTTGATGGATGCAATCCACCATGTACCGGCTTATGCACGATTTTTAAAGAATGTGTGTACACCCCAGCGTAAGCCGCGAACCAAGAGTGGGAGTCCAATTGTTCTGTCAGAGCAAGCCAGCTCTGTAATCCTAAGCAGACTCCCACCCAAGGCTAAAGATCCTGGTACTCCCCTGATTTCCTGCAAGATAGGTGATATACAATATTATAGAGCATTGCTAGACTTGGGTGCTTCCATAAATCTGATACCCACATCCTTACTTAACCATCTAGAAGAATCTGAGCTGAAACCAACTGAGGTGACATTACAATTAGCAGATCGATCTATAAAGTCACCAAAAGGGATTCTCGAGGATGTTATTGTGAGAGTGCGGGATTTCTACTTTCCTGTAGACTTCATAGTCTTGATATGGACGCACCTGAGAACCCTAGGGATACACCAATCATCTTAGGGAGACCTTTCTTGGCTACTGCTAGAGCCAACATTAGCTGTGAGGAGGGCCAAATAGAGCTCAAATTTGGGAATCAAACACTGAAAATTGATATATTTAAGGCCCAACAAGGAATCAATTGCGGTGTCATCGAACAGATTTGTGACATTAGGACTTTGGTTGATGAAACACACTTCCAGAATGATCTAATTATACCTCATCAACCGTAGAAAGATCTTGATCCGCAAACTGAGGAGTCGAATCCAGATATGAACAACCCAGTAACTCCCACCCTTGAACCTCACATCTATACTGAACCACCCGCTGCTGCTGATAACCCCATCCTCGAACTGAAGCCCCTTCCTGCTCACTTGAAATACATCTTTTTGGGTTCTAATCAGACCCTTCCTGTGATTATCAATTCCAACCTCAGTCCTGAACAGGAATCCCGTCTGATTGTTGTCCTCCAGCAACATCGCAGAGCCATCGGGTGGACTCTCGATGATTTGACTGGAATAAGTCCCTCTTATTGTACTCATCATATCTATTCAGAAGAGGGCACACGACCTTCTCGTGAAATGCAGAGACGCTTAAACCCCAATCTGCAGGAGGTCGTGAAAAAGGAGATCATCAAGTGGTTAGATGCCGGAATCATCTACCCGATCTCCGATAGTCGTTGGGTGAGCCCAATTCAGGTCGTACCCAAGAAGGCAGGACTCACCACTATAACGACTGAGACCGGAGAAATCATTCCTACCCGATTAGCCAACTCGTGGAGAGTCTGTATAGATTACCGCCGACTCAATTCCTCCACGAAGAAGGATCATTTCCCACTACCTTTCATTGATCAAATTCTCGAAAAACTTGCGGGAAATAGGTTCTTCTGCTTTCTTGACAGGTACTCCGGTTACAACCATGTGGCAATCCATCCTGAGGACCAAGAAAAGACCACGTTCACCTGGCCCTTCGGAACATACGCTTTCCGAAGGATGCCTTTCGGTCTTTGCAATGCACCCGCTACTTTTCAGCGATGCATGCTTGCCATATTCTCAGATATGGTAGGTGATTATCTGGAAGTCTTCATGGATGACTTTTCAGTTTTCGGAGCATCATTCGACGATTGCCTCCAACACTTGGTCCAGATACTCAGGCGGTGCATCGATGTGAATTTGGTCCTTTCCTGGGAAAAGAGCCATTTCATGGTGCCTGAGGGAATTGTCCTGGGGCACTCAATTTCGGAAAAAGGCATCCAAGTGGACCGAGCTAAGGTTGATCTGATTTCTCACCTTCCTATGCCTAGCTCGATCAAGGACATCCGATCTTTTTTGGGGCATGTCGATTTTTATCGACGATTTATCCCTGATTTTTCAAAAATCGCGCACCCCCTGACCACTCTTCTCTCCAAGTATGTACCTTTCGAAATTTCCCAGGAATGCACTCAAGCATTTGAGATCCTACGTGACCGAGTAACCCAAGCCCCGATCCTACAGTCCCCTGATTGGTCTCAACCCTTTGAGATCATGTACGATGCATCCGAATTCGTTGTAGGAGCGGTTTTGGGGCAGAGAATTGACGGGAAACCTGTGGTCATTTACTACGCCAGCAAAACACTCGATGAGGCTCAGCGTAACTATACGGTTACTGAGAAAGAGCTGCTAGCTGTAGTATTTGCCCTAGAAAAATTCAGATCATACCTTCTGGGTTCTCGTGTCATCATATACTCGGATCACACAGCGGTGAGGCATCTCCTTGCAAAGGACGCGAAACCTCAATTAATCTGATGGATCTTGCTGTTGCAAGAATTTGACCTTGAGATTCGCGACAAAGCAGGAAAACAAAATATGGTAGCTGATCACTTGTCCCGTCTTCCTTCTGAAATAATTGACCCTTCCGGACCCATCACTGAGCATTTTCCCGATGAGCACCTGCTGACTATCAGTACTAGCCTTCCATGGTTTGCTAATGTTGTAAATTACTTAGCATCTCATCAGATCCCGTCCGATTGGCCGAAGGCCAAGAAGGACAAATTACGCTCCGATGCCAAGTATTACATTTGGGAAGACCCGTACCTCTTCCGCATAGGTGCTGATCAGATCATCCGGAGATGTGTCCCAGAAGAGGAAATCAGCAATGTCCTCTCTTTCTGCCATGACCAGGCATGCGGTGGCCATTTCGCCGGGCATAAAACCGCATCAAAAGTCCTCGAGTGCGGCTTTTACTGGCTCACACTGTTCAAAGACGCGTACAGTCACTGCAAGGCATGCAGTCGTTGCCAGACTTTGGGCAACATGAGCCATCGTGACATGATGCCTATGCAACCGAGTCTAGTATGCGAAATCTTTGATGTTTGGGGGATTGATTTTATGGGCCCCTTTCCTGTTTCAGATGGTTTCGAATACATTCTGTTGGCTGTGGACTACGTGTCCAAATGGATCGAAGCCATACCGACCCGAACCTATGATCACAAAATCATTCTCAAATTCATTCATCAAAACATTTTCTCAAGGTTCGGGATTCCTCGTGCAATAATCTCTGATGGGGGGACCCATTTCACAAATACTCAGTTTAGGTCACTGATGACCAAATACGGGGTGTCTCACCGAATCTCTACTCCTTATCACCCCCAAACTAATGGTCTAGCTGAGATGTCTAATCGGGAGATCAAGAAAATCCTGCAAGTCACTATTCGGCCTGACAGGAAGGACTGGTCGTCCCGACTTCCGGAAGCATTGTGGGCCTATAGGACCGCCCACAAAATCCAATTAGGCATGTCTCCCTTTAGATTGGTGTACGGAAAGGCGTGTCACCTTCCCGTAGAACTGGAGCATAAAGCCTATTGGGCAGTACGGAACTGTAATCTAGATTTTTCGAAGGCTGGAACCCACAGAAAACTTCAAATCAGCGAGATCGATGAATTACGCCTAGACGCGTATGAGAGCTCGCGAATCTACAAGGAGCGGGTTAAAGCCTTCCACGACAAGCATATCTCGAGAAAAATCTTTCATCCTGGTCAGAAGGTCCTACTCTTTGATGCCCGACTCAAACTTTTCCCGGGAAAGCTGCGATCCAAGTGGGTCGGACCATATTTAGTCCGACAAGTTTTTAGAAATGGAGCTATCGAAATCAGTCCACTCAGCCATAATTCCAAACCTTTCATCGTGAACGGTCAGAGACTCAAGCCGTTCATTGATGTGACTTCTACTGATTTGGCTGAAGCATCTTATATCCTCCATTCCCCTTGAGCTTATTGCGCCCAGCCGATGGCGTAAAACTCAGCGCTTAACGGGAGGCAACCCGTCATTTTCCAAAAAATCCAAAACTTTTTCTGACACCTTTTTGCACTTAAGGTTCACCCTTGTAGACAGCCAACCCCACCTCAGATGCTTGCATCTGGGATTAGAAATCGTCCGCAAAATTCAACCCGACCCATTCACTCATCCAAATTTCTGTCTTAAGGAATGAACTAAGTTGAATAAAAGCCCCCTAGGTTACAATGAGGACATTGCAAATCTTAGGCATGGGAGGGTATGAAAGTGCAAAACTTGTAAGAAAAGGTTTCAAACAAAAAATTCACATATGCCAAAAACACCATAAAAATTAAAAAATTTTTCGAAAAAGAATAAGAGGAAAAGAGGAGAAGGAAATTTTGTGAAGGAGAAGAGAAAAGAAACAAAAGGAAAAAAGGAGCACAAAATATGAGAAAAAAGTAATAGTTATTAGTAAGGAACTAAGGAATTAACCTAAGTTCTAGACCTCATTCAAGAAAATAACTGAAAAGTGCATAATGAGATTAGTAAGAACGTAAACCTTAGGCATTCTTGAATAGACTCTTAGTACCCATTAAGATCTAGACATTCCTCAAGAGGTTGAGGAAAATGAAAAAATGAAGTATTAGGTCTAAGGCTTAGGGAGTATTTGGCCTCGTTAACTAATTTTTGATTTACGGGACTTAGTAACCTAAGCACCCTAACCTCACACACAGCCTGGTTCAGTAAGCGTAAAAATCAAAATCACGCAGAAGCGTCGCAAAATTCTGAAAAGTACACCTAGAGTAGGAGCGGCCGATCAACACAAGTTGATTTGGATGAGTTCCCAGCGCAGAGAGGCGGGAAATCCCCTCGAAGATGCGTAACAAAATATCATCTCCTCGGTGCTTGTCTCTTAGGATATTTACATATCCTACTGGGGGCATGTAAGCACTCTGCTGGTTCAGATTCCATGGATGGCATTATCTCGAAGTGTCAATTGCAAGGGTCTGGATTCGGCCACGGAACACCATGGATGGGATTATCTCGAAATCTCAATATCCAGGGTTCTGGGGGTTGCCATGGGCGGTGCTATCTCGAAGCATCGATTGCCAGAAACCCTTGAGGATTGATGATGGGAGCAAGGAATCTGATACAGGCCGTGTTGAAAAGCCAATCCTAGGCTAGAACTAAAAAGAAAAAGAGAGAGAAAACTCTCCAAACAGAAAAACTTTCTATCTCTCTCTTATAAAACGCACTGCGAACTGAGCCAGGGCTAAAATCATTTCAAGCACGGGTGCTTTAACCACAAAGTCCAATAAACCTTAGGTTAGTTCTTGTGGGCCTTAAAAACCTTTGCTAAAGACTGAGGCTAAGGCTAGACAGATTTGGATCTTGATTGGTACTAGAGTACCTTTTAGGCCTATGGTCAGCATTCTAACCTAATCTAGGTTTAAATGAAAACGCACTTATCTGAAGCTATTAAGAACTTCATGGTCTAGAACAAGGGTTGAAACCTTAAGTTTTTGCTAAGGGACTAGCAAAAGCTAGGCATGGGGCTATGATGAGAACCTCATCATGAGCCACAACTAGCTCATTTTGACCTAATACAAAGGATAAAAGCTCCTACATAACTCAAGGAAAGGCTTAACTCAGAGAATTCTGAGTTTAAGGAGAAAACAAGTCATAAGGGGTAAAAATGCAATTTTACCAGTATAATCTGCATACAGGATAATTCAGGGTCCAAACATAGGTCAAACAAACCGAATAAGAAGGAAAGTGGGATGATCTGATAAGGGCTACAGTAATTCCAAGGAACTAAATGATAATCTGTAACCTTAAAACAAACCCACTTCAATTCACGAGGTTCGAGGCAAAGTAAAAATAGAATAAACCCTCTAAAATTCATATAAAAATAATCTCTATGGTTTAGAACCTTCAATTTGGCCTTCGGAACCCATTTTGACCTACATTGAGAACCATGCCCAATTAATAACTTAATTTGGGTTTTTACGTAAATTGACCGATCAAATAAGGTTTTATCTAGAAATAAAATTCACCATCAGAATCCTTAGGTCCTAATTAGTCACATATAAAAACTTGAGCCTAAGAAGAAACCTTCTTGACCAACTTTACATTTTGGTCCTCATCTATTTACTTTTTGGCCCTCAACTTTTGAACCCTCGCATTTTGGCCCCTAACTCTTCTTCTTTCTTTACATTCAGGTCCTCCCTGCAAAACCTGCCAGCACCACACTCCGGCGACCTTGCGCGGAGCATGGCGCCACGCAGGGTAAGGGGGAGGGCCTGCCAGGTCAAATGGGGGTGTCCTGCGTCGTCAGCCGTCGCAGGAACACCCCCCTGATCGCTGCAACCCACCATACCGGCCGTGAAAACGCACGGACGGTATGGGTCTCCTTCCTCCGGCGTCCTCCGGCGAGGGAGACACGTCGTCTCCCTCCGCCCTCCTCTCTGATTCCGCCCCTATAAATACCCCTGTCGCTCCGCCGTTCTTGTCAGCTCGGTCCTGACGGAGAAACACCCTCTTTTCACTCTCTTCCCACTCCGACAGGAAGCCCTCCAGCTCCGGCGATTTTTCCCTCCTCCTCCTCGTCGTTCTGCCGCACTACCAGCAGCAGGGCTGCCTTCCCCTGCTCTTCCTGCGCCGCGCCGCACCCAGCGCGCGCCTCTCCAGCCCTCTCCTCGCCGTCGCTCCTTCCTCTGGGCAGCTTCTTCTCCGGCGACAGTCGATACGACTGTCGCCTGTTCTGGCCCCTCCTTGTCCTGCTAAGTAGGTATAACTTCTCACCTTTCTCCCCTCTTCCTTTTCCTCACTTTAAACCCTTACTGTCGCCCTCGATTTCAACCAATCGCCCTCACCTTCTCCACCTCCGGCCACACTCCGGCGACCCGCTCCCATCACTCCAGCACCCCACACGGCTCGCCGACCTGCACATAATCTCCGCCTCCTCACCCTGATCCATTTCCGCCCTTCCAATTCCCGCCACCTGACCTCTGCAAATCCACCGAACACACCCACTTCTCGACACACAGTCCGACCTAGGGCAGCCCTTGCACGCCGCCCCACGCCTCGCCACCACCTGCATGAGCTTCGCCGCACTCTGGCGAAGCTCCCGGCACCTTCTGATTAGGCCGAGAGGCCGTTTTGCTGTGAACAGGTCACCCGTCCTCCGCCGCCATTGCTGTGCAGAAGGAGCTGCCTCCGCCTGCAGCTGCAGCCTCGCTACGCCCAGATCAGGCTCCCAGGTTGCGTGGGGTGTCTTCGCGAAGAATCCCAGGTTCGCAGCAGGGGCGAGGGCCTCGCGTAAAGCCGCAATTACCAGCTGGTTCCTCCGCGCAGGCGCCAAATTGGGGTGGGGCATTTAGTCCCACCTCGGAAGGCTCTGGAGCGGTGCAGCGATACAAATTGAAAACGTGCTGGAGGCTTATCGCCTCAGCACACGGGGTGAGGTCCCTCTCACACCGTCTCACCGGGCCCATCCGCGAGCTCATCACGCGGATCCGGCCGACCCGACCCGACTTGTCTGGCACTCCTCGCCCACCACGCACGCCGGTGGGCCTGGACCCGGGCGCGACCCGTACCCGACTACCCGGCAGCTCTGGGAGAGCTTTCCTAAGAGCGGCTTCTGTGAGAGAGAAACGCGGGGGGGGGGAGGGTAGAGTAGGTTTTGCCGTCTCTGATTGGAACTTTGAGTGTGCAGGCACAGGTGAAGGGACTGCGGAAGGGCTGAAGAGAAGAAGAAGAAGAAGACTGAAGGAAGAAGAGCAGCCAGGTCGAAGCAAAGAGGAAGGAGAAAGCAAAGAAGAAGAAGACAAGCAAGGCAGAGAAGAAGGCTGACGAAGACGAAGGAAGGAGCACCGAGCGGCACTGTAGCAGCGGCGACTTAAGTCGTCTGAGTGGAAAATCAGACGACGCTCTGAAGGCAGAAAAGAAAGAAGAAGAACATCACCACTGCTGCAGATAAAGAAGAGCACGAGAAGAAGATCAGAAGAAAGAAGTAAAAAGAAGATATGAAGAACAGAAGGCAGAAGAAGAAGACCACAAGGAGATAAACAAAGAAGAAGAAACCAAAAGCCAAAGAGAAGAGGAAACAAAGAGGAAGAAAGAAGAGAAGAAGAAGCCAAATTCTCATCTCTCTCTCTCTTTATTTTTGTAATAAGAATTTGTACCCCTAGAATACAACTTGCTCCCTGAGTTCGACCTCGGGAACTCTTTTATTTTCCGAGTAAAAAAATTATATATTTGAAATGATGGCAATAACTGGCTATACTACAACGCTATAATAAAACCTAGTTATCTCTGGCCACCATTCTCCAGTGGTGCGGCCCAGGTCAACTCATGGTGGCTTCGCAAACACCACTCAGGAAAAAGAAAAGAACACTCCAAGACTTTATTTAGAATGTTAGAGTGTACATTTTTGTGTGGGGTGATGTGTTAAGGATGTGGGTCAAGCAATCATACACCACGCCAATTTTTTTCAGTTTTTACAATTTTTTTAGCTTTTCACGCAAGCAAACAATGAGAGAGAGGTTACTCACTATCGGTCCTCGAAGCACCTACTCCCTTGCTACCGTCGTGGGATTCATCGCTTCGCCGTCCATGCGCCGAATTCCTGTACCCGTCAAGTAAAAAAGGAAAATAGGGCATTAGACGATGTGAGAATGAATGTGGAATGGAGGTGATAAAACAAATCCGGCAACGGCGCAAAAACTGACGTGCTTTTGTGCGTGTGTGTTAAGGAGTGTCGTTATAGTCGCACTTGCAACGTCGATTTTAAAATAATTAAACGAAGGTGAGTCCGAGTGTCGGTCTTAGGGAGGCATGAAAATCAGATTTTTACTTTACCACTTGTCATAGAAAATGCGGAGTTTTGCTTGCGAAAGGTGCGATTTTGAAAAGCGATAGAGAGAGATAAAGAGAGAGAGAGAAGGTTTAGGGTTAGAAAGCTCTTTGTTTTGATCATGCAACTTGAACAGAAATTAAAATGGCAACTGAACGGAAAATAACTTCATTAAACATGCACTTGCAGTTCATAACTTACAACATTAAATACATGCTTCAACAAAAATAATAGAAAGCTTAAAAGAGAGAGAGAGAGAGAAAGTGTATGGAGAGCGACGAGGCAGCCACGGCGGTGGAGGAGGCTCCGTCGGTGGCTCGTCGTCTCCGGCGATTACAAGAGTGCCTAAAGCTAACTAAGAGAGGGGTGGAGTAGTTGCAAGGGGGAGTGAATGCCTTGAATGGTGGTTGGAGGGGGTTTAAATAGAGTTAAGGGCTTCCTAAAAGAAGAAGGGGCTTTAGCGACATCCAGAGCGTCGCTAAAACCGCTTCCAAAAGTGTCGGTGAAGCCCTCTCACCGCTGGTCAACGACCCGCCTCATTCCTTCTCCTCGCGTGATCCGCGGCTGCTGAATAAGAGCCATTCGATCAAAGATCGGACGGTTGAGAGTCTTCCTCGCCTGCGTTGGGATCGCGCCTCGGGCGCGAGTGTGCGTGCTCGTCTCCGCCCGGCGTGCGCGCGCGTGGACGCTCGTGAGCTGCGGTCGCACCGTGTGGCAAGATCCCGGCCGCCCGCTGCTGATCGGGCGGCCCAATTTCTCCGCGCCCGTCGCCCATCCTCAAATCCCACTCCGCGCAGCTCGAACGCGCGTCGCATGGGTGCGGGCGTGCGCGCTCACCGTTGCGCCACGCCCATGCTTTGTCGCGGCGACAGTGGGTGGGTGCGCGAATCTCGGCTAGCTGAAGGCGCGGCGAGCGTGGGGGCGGGGCTGACGTGGCGCAATCTGGGCCGTTGATCTCCAGATAAGCGGTCAGAACTTCTTGGGCCCATTGTAGGAGCTTCGGATGTCGGATTTGGCCGATCTTGAGTCCGTTGGACTTCGTCCGTCATTCTGAATCCATCCGTGCGGTCCGATTGCTCATCTGAGGCCTGCTTTGACAAATGCTTACACAAATGGCCATTAATGCAATTTATAAGCAATCTTGGTACATGATGCATGCAATGCTCCTATTCTACTTATGTTGTGCCTTTTATTCTAAAGATGGGCCATATTCAACATAATTATCACCCCCTTGTGTAGTGTTATCAACTGCAGCATCTCCTACCATTCGGGGAAGGCCAACGTGGTGGCTGATGCTTTGAGCCGGAAGGCACCTGCCCACCTAGCCAGTTTACAGGCACAGAGTTGGAGACTTATGGAGGAGTTAGGCAGTTGGCGACCCCGAGAGTCACAGGGGTATTATGGGGCAGTAACGGTGACATGACAGACGAGATCAGAGCTGAGAGGCCGTATCATCGCAGGACAGATGACAAATCCGTACCTACAGACGTTGCGAGACAGAGTGATATCAGGGGACCCAGGAGATTTCTCTTTTGCAGACGAGGTGCTGCGCATGAGGGGACGTTTGTGCATTCCTAGGGACGAGGAGTTGTTGAGAGAGCTCCTGACTGAGGCACACAGGTCTAGGTTCACCATACATCCCGGGAACACGAAGATGTATCATGATTTGAGATGTGACTTTTGGTGGAGAGGGATGAAGCGGGATGTAGGTGAGTTCGTGCAGTAGTGTTTGGTGTGCCAGCAGGTGAAGGCCGAGCACCAGAGGCCTGTAAGTCCGTTGCAGCCACTTCCTATGCCAGAGTGGAAGTGGGAGAGCATTACCATGGACTTGGTGATGGGTCTACCTATTACCCAGCGAGGACACGATGCTGTTTGGGTGATAGTGGATAGGTTGACGAAGACGGCACGTTTCCTGCCTATCCGAGTCACTTTGGGACCAGCACAGTTGGCAGAGAGGTACATTCGTGATGTGGTATGCCTACACGGAGTTCCGTGTGAGATTGTATCTGACCGGGATACCCATTTTACTTCCTAGTTTTTGGCTAAGTTTCAGCAGGCTTTGGGGACACGGTTGAGATTCAGTATAACGTACCACCCCCAGACAGACAGACAGTCTGAGTGCACTATACAGACACTTGAGGACCTTTTGCGTGCCTGTGTACTAGACTGGAGAGGCTCTTGGGAGGAGCACTTACCCCTGGCAAAGTTTGCATATAATAAAGTTATCACTCGAGCATCGGCATAGCACCTTACGAGGCTCTGTACGGATGGAGGTGTACTACGCCCTTAAGTTGGGTTGAGGTGGGGACCAAGTGGGAGGTTGGCCCCAGGTTGATCCGGCAGAGTCAGGAGGTGATAGAGCAGATCCACAGATGACTCCGCATTGTCAGGAGCAGGCAGAAGAGTTATGTTGACCGGAAACGCAGAGAGGTGCAGTTCGAGGTTGGGCATCACGTCTTTCTTCGTGTTTCACCCATGAAGGGCCTGCAATGTTTTGGGGTGAAGGGGAAGCATGCGCCGAGGTTTGTGGGGCCCTTTGAGGTCTTGGAGCAGGTAGGACCTGTTGCTTACCGACTTGCCCTTTCTCCCCAGCTTTCTGATGTGTACGACGTGTTCCACATGTCCAACCTCAGGAAGTACGTCGCCGATCCCAGTCACGTTCTGAGCCACGAGTGTCGAGGTGGGTGACGACCTGACCTACCCCAAGAGACCAATGCAGATACTAGATAGAGCCATTCGGAATCTGAGACGAAAGCAGGTACCCCTGGTGAAGGTTTTGTGGAGGAGCCAGCGGTACGAGGAGGCTATGTAGGAGCCTGAGGCGGCGATGCGAAAGCGGTACCCGGAGCTTTTTGAGGGTACGTATTTTCGGATCGACTTCGGTCCTCTTTAAGTTTGTTATGAGTTTTATTCCTTTTTCCGTACCCTAGCTAGCTAAAGTTTCGGGGATGAAACTTCCTTTAAGTTTGTTATGATGTAAAGACCCATTCTGTTTTGAGCCTGTTAAGACATCTGGAATGCCAGTCAGACATTTGGACCCCTTCCCAGACGTCTGGAAATTGAAAAATCTGTACGCACAATTGCTTCTGCACGCAATCAGTGCGCAGACCTTCTGTCTCTCTCCTCTCTTCTTCTTTTCCCCCGTCGAACCCTAAACCCCTCGCTTATAAGAGACCCCCCCTTCCCTCTCCTCTCCACTCCACCACTCCACCACACCTCCCCACTCCACTATCATGAGCAGAGACATGCGAGAGAGCGAGAGCAAGAGCGAGGAGGAGGAGCAGGAGTGAAGAGAAGGAGAGGGTCAAGGTCACGAAGCTTCGTGGAAGCTCACTGGAGGTTCGCACGGCCATCGTGGCACGTGCGAGAGGAGGAGAACATCTGGGCATCGTCCTCGACCTTTTGCAGCAGTCGGAGCTGCAGCGGAGCGGAAGGAGCCGCAGCGGAGCGTGGGGAGAGGTGCAAGAGCACGGTCTGGTACTGGAGTTTTTCTAGTATCAAACGTCCGGAGGGCCTTCCGGACAACTGGCTGGACGCCTGGCGTCGACACCAGACATCTGAAAGCGGGTGTATCATGAAGGTACGTCTTCCTCGCGGTTACTGCCATGCAGGCCACACCGCATTGTGATTTGCTTAGCTAAAAGTAGCGAGCTGCTCTGTCGTGCGTAGGAGCAGCTTTGAGAAGGTGCACGGCATGCCCTTCCATGCTTTTCGGACATCTAGACAGCTTACCAGACGACCGGAGGACTGGTTAGACGTCTAGAACTGCTTCCAGACAATCGCGGCAGAGTCCTGGATGTTTGAGATCATCACAGGAGCTTGAGGTGAGACTCTGATGACTTTTAAGACGTCTGGACTTGTTTCCAGACGTCTGATTTGAGTCTGCAGACACGTTTTTGACCCATTTAGGGTCCAATCGGGATCCGTTTTACGCAAACGAAGTATTTGTGTTTTCCTTGTGAGTTCCTCTACATATTAGAAACCTTTATACACTATTCTGAATCTTCTGTTGTGGTGTGTTCCTTGGTATAGGACTTCGACCTGTTGCGTGTCTAGGGCTTGCAGAGATAGGTGGGTCTGCAGTTCGAGCCCCCAGTACTCCCGGATTGTCTGGTAGAGTGATCCACCCCTGTTTCATTTATAAAATATGAATGCATCTATGAAAATTAAATAACTGAAAACCTAGGATGTGGTATGAACCCTAGGACGAGAAATAGTTGAACTACTTGTTTGCGTGATTGAAATTGTAGTTATAAATGAATGAGCTAAATTGTTAGCAATTGCCTGTTGATAAACATGAGTTGCCTGTTAGAATATGAGCTGCCTGAGATAACTGAACAGTTACCTGTGATATCATTTGTTGCATGTGTTAAATTGTGGAAATACGAGATGCATGTGTATGAACGAGAACCAAATTGTGAATGATGAAACCTGGATTGGAATAATGTGATAAACATGAGCATGAACCCTACGGGGAGTTAGGAGTAGAGCTCCTGTGGACAGATGGAGAAACCTGGAATATGGATGGGAAGTGTGCTGGCCCTTGAGTACATGATACCAAGGAGAGCAACTGTCCCCTTTTTAGTGTAAAGCGGAGCTAGCCGCCCTTGGGTTGGGACCCAGGGTTAGGATTGGCCACTCTACACCGACTTTTATTGGCCCTCGCATACACGATACAGGGGAGAGCTACTAGTGTAGGAAGGGAGCTAGCCACCCCATGGGGCCCGGGGTTCAGCTAGCCACCCTACACCGATTTGTTAGGCCCTCTAGGAAAACCGGGGTAGTCAGATGAGGGTGCACGGACTGTGGAGGGGCGACACCCCTATTTGGTTCTGAGGGGCTAAACCCTTGTTTTTTAGAGGGCTAGGCCTTACACTGTTCCGTGCTGTACTTTGGGTGTACCCACTAGCGGAAATGACTGACCGCGTGCCAATGCGTGGTAGCTACCCGTGTGCTTATCGCGCGTGCCGTAGTTACCGGTACGTCTATCTGTGACCTTAGGGTGGTTGACTGGGTGTAGGACAACCATGGGGGACTCTCTCGGCCAGGAGAGCACTACGTGTGCCTTCTACTCTTCGGAAAATACTGCAATCAAGATCATTCCCACGAGGAAAATGCGAGATCAAGAAAGCAATATGAAAGTAAACCAATGAGGTGAAAAGAAATTACTTGTAAAATAAATAATTGGAAAAATAAATTTACCTGCTAGTTTTACTACTTTAGATAGTATGGTTACCACTCTACTCAGCATTCGCTGATTCCGTTTTCTCATAACCCTTTACAGGTCCAGGAGTTAAGTAGCCCGAGTTACTGATTGCAGAGGGTGCTGGGCTCAGTCGAGCCCAGCAGTAGTTTTCCTACTATTTTTGTACTCTCTTTTCTGCTAGTGAGTTCAGACTTTTATTTACTGTTCCTATTACTGTACTTTTGTTCTACTTTCCTGTTGTTTGTGGTGATATGTACTGATTAGCAGCTTTTACTTTCCTTTACTACTTGTACGCCTTTACTGTTAGTTGCATTGCATAGTGAATGTGGTTTATTTTCCTACTTTTCGGTTATTTCTTGTTGGACGACTGGGTCTTGGGATTAGTCGAGTCGAGCCTGTCTTGGGTCCTATAGGGATTTGGGAACCGGGTCGTAACACTTCTCTTCTTTTCTTCTCTACCCTTAATTAAGCTCTACTTAGTTCAAAATCAGGTTTTAAGGTTGGTAGGTGGCTTTCTCGAGGGATACACAGCACCCTTAACGAAGGGACCAAACCTCTACTAGGGCCACCCTAGTTCATTTAATTATCCTTTTAATCTCGATTTATGCTTAGAACTGGGCTTAATCAAGCCCTCGCACAGTGTCAGGCCCCTAGCCCACACTGCACACCATCTCACAAATCAATGCCAGATCAATGCTCAAGGGATAAGGTAATGTTGTATGCCGAGCGCATGACAACTGAAGAGAGCAGAACACAAATTGCTCTTATTGCGCTACAAGCGCTCTGTGCCACACGATGTGGTGCTATCCCGCTCCTCTTCAGGTGCTGCTGCTTCCAGTGCAGTTGTCTTGATTTGGGATTTTTGGCCCTCAATTTGAGGGCCCAAATTAATTCCATTTTTAAAATAAAATATATATTTCGAAAGCCCTTATATAGGGCTATATAATTACCTGATTTATTTACAATAATAATTATATTTACAATATAAATAAATTAACTAAAGTTTGTGAATTATACATCCTTATTTCAGGGCTTATTTCTTAATTAACGTATAAATTAGTTAATTAATGGTCTAATTGACCTTGTACAGTACTAATATATATATTAAAGTATTTATTACAGATTTTTATTATATTTTACAACATTTATTTTGATTTTATTTCCAATTAAATAGCTTATTTTGGGCTGTTTTATATATAAATTAGATATAGCCAATATAATTCATTATAAATATAGTTAAATTAGCTTAATTTACTTAAAATACATTAGTACAAATATACAGTATAAGTTAGTTCAGTTATAACTTAAATTACTAATTTATTTTAATTTAATCTAATAACTTAGCTAGTAGCTTAATAAATTAATTGTTTATTCTATATATAATTAAATTATGATATAGGGTTTATTATGTACATTATATATACATAAATACGTTTGTACAGTATTAGTAGTAAATATGTTTATGTACAAGGTTTTATTAATTTACTTAAAGTATAGTACATATAAGTTAATATAAATAATAGACAATATATAAATAGGTTATATACAGTTTAAGTTATCTTAAATATTTAAGTTACATTATATAATATATACATTATATACATATTTTACATTATTTACATATATAGCTTAATATATACCTTATATATACAAGTATATACATAGTATACAAAGTGTTTTTGTGTATTTTTGTGATTTTTTTGATTTTTATGGGTTTTATGTGTTTTATAGAGATAGGGGGTGAGAAAGAAAGAAAGAGATAAGATAGAGAGAATGTTTTTGGTGTTTTTGTATTAAGGGATTTTTATTGAGTTTTAAGGTAGACTGAACCGTCGGCTGGTATGTTTTACCAAGCCGAGGGTTCAGAATACCATGAAACTTGGTATTTACTTAGAAATATATTTAATCTTCACTAAGACAGTTTTATTTTATTTTTTTTTAGAATTTTTATAGTATTTTTATTTAATTACAAGTTCAACTCATTTTAGGGTCTTTTAAGTGTTTTCAAAAGAACCTAAAACCCACAATCTAGTTCTAAAGGATATATAGGCAGTAGACTATCTCAAGTAAGTTCTAAAGACCAAATGAAAGATGTGCAATCACATAACCAAGCTTTTTAATTCTATTTCCAAAAAATTTCTACAATTGGACAGTTAGATACAAAAACTAGCTGACAATGAATGATTTGACACAAGTTACAAGCATTCAAATGAAATTTTAAAATCAAAATCAGTGCAGGAAAGCTTGTACAATTATTACACAACATTGATAACATGTCAATTAATTTAAACACTAAAACCTAAGCCTACTGTCTAGCTACAGCAGCAACTTTAGAGCACACTGAAATAGCAGTCATATAGACTGCTGTTGCCGCAGCAATCCAATTCAAACCATGTAAATTAACTCTAGACGTCTTAACAGTCAATTCCAAGGCTGCTGTGCAACCAACAGAACATCCATAACACCTACAGCTTTTGAAACAATAGCTGTAAGGTCTGCTGCTTCAATTGCACCTCACTTCAAAGCTTCTAAAAGAATTTCAGACATCCTAAATAAATTCCAAATAACTACTGCAGTGTCTGAATTCTAATATCAGTTGCTTACATCTATATTTCAGTACAGGAACACCCCAAAATTAGACTAATTAAGACTGATCTTGGGATATTTATCCATTGAAATCAGATTAGATCTTCTTCTTTAAAACCTCCATAAAGAATCATGCAAGTGAAAATAGGGGAGGAATAAAATGTCGCCCCATTTGGGCTTTTAATTTGGATCTTACATTGATTTCTCCACTTGATCTCCTTGAACACCATTAATGGATGTTCAAGGCAATCATATGGATAGATCAAGACTCGTTGGGTCCTTGTTCAACCTCAAATCAGTCTTGCTAATCATCCTTGGCCAAACTCTCCAACATAAGGTTTACTTAGATACATGCTCATCCATATAATCAAAACAAAACTCCAAACCATTGGACTCCTTGCATATCTAATCAACCCCATCCATTCTCAAAAAGCTCGATTAAATCCGATAAAATCCAAACGAGTTTCAGATCACTGATCTGAACAGTAACACCATTTTAAATAAGATTGAGCAATTCGAGTTGGCAAATTAAGACCGGAGGGTCTTTGTGAATTTGTGAAATGAGTGGAAGACCCCCCAAAATGGTCTTTGGCGCTAATTTCATATCTAAGATTCAAAGTCCTCAGATATGAAATTAGACCTAAAGGTTGGGTGATTAGTGAAATTAAATCGAAGGAAAACAGAATGCGGAATGGAAATATGAAAGGGAAGAAATATGATCAATGGAAAGGGAGTGAATTCATCTCCTCTGATATGAAATGATCAGAGGAGGTGCAGTGCGAACTCTACTCTAAATCTACTCATAAACTACACTAACAGTCATCAAATCAGCTCTAATTACTTCTACTCCTAGAAAGCAAGTAAACTACACTAGGAAAGCAGTAAATCTATCTAAATGGAGGAAGATGTCTCATGTCGCCTGCCGGTCAGCTAATAATGACGAATGGGGAGAGTTGACTAACAGCTGATGAAGATGTTTAAGGTCTGCCACTCGGTCGGCTGGCAATGAGTGAAATTGGGGAGGGAAGCACCAACTCTGTCACAGCCAGCGGAAGAAATTGGGTTGAGGGGAAGCTGCAGGTGGACGAAGGGATCAACTCAAGGGGAGGGAGTCGATCCTTTGCGCGTGAACTTGAGGAGCTCCTTAAGTAGCAGAGAGAGTGAATCGAGTCACCTCGCAGGTGAAATTAGGCGCTTAGGTCATGGGTGGTCTCGATTTGAGGAGAGGAGTGCGTGTGAGCTAAAATAAAAAATGGGCCGTAGGATGAGATCTAGGAGAGGTGGTGATCGCACGCATGGAGTCGCACGAAGGCTCAATTCAAATCGAGCCACAGATCAAGCAAAAAGGGAGATCGACTGCCAGGATAGCTTGAGTTCCTCGCGTGTGTTCTTTGCGTAAACAGTGCACGCAAACGACTGCAGGTAGGCGTTGTTGTAATGGTATTTTTGCAAGGAACACCCCTCAGCGAAGGGGTAGAAAAATTGCAGAGAGGCCCATTATGGAAAGGAAAGCTCTCAGAGCAATCCTTAGAATGTTGCAAATAGGTCCCTACAGGTATCAAATGGGTCCTTAAAGGTTTTCTAGTGAACAAAATATAATGTACTAAGGACCTAAATGTAAATCTTTAATTGCAAGGTTTTTGTGATGTCCAAATACACTCAAATTTTTATAAAAGCTTAATTGAACATTTAAGAAGTTAATTACACTTTTGATTTAAACTTTTAAACTCATTTGTGTGTTCAATTTGCATTTGGATCACTATTTAACCTTTTTCAAAAGAATATCTCATTTAATGACTTAATTATGCGTTTTTAACATAGAATTGATGTTTTAGGTCTTTTTCTCTATTTTCCACACTTACCCTTTTTGTGTATTAATTTGATAGTGTTTAACCTAGTTTCTAGCTTAACTTAGGCAATTTAGCTATGATGAGTCCAACTCATCACTCCTCACCTCCAAAACCCTAGCTCCCTCTACCTCCTACCCAACTCTCTACTAGCTAAGCTAGCTTAGCTTAGCTAGGTCTACCTCCATGGCACCAATACCTAACCCTAAAACCCCACCTAACCTAAGCTCCACCAAGTAACCCTTCAAGTCCACTTGAGTACACCTACTTCTACCCATGTTGGCACCAACTAACATACATCCCTTCAACCCACACCACCAAAGGACACCATAACTGATGCCAAAAACCACCTCCAACCACCTCTCTTTTGGTGCCATTTTTTCCCTCCAAAAATCCTTCCATCTCAACCATCCATCCACCCTTAAATGCCATCACCACCCTCCATTTTTCCCTCCAAAAACCCCCCCTTCCAGAAGCCAACATTTGGCGCCAATTTTAAGGCATCCCTAATGATGTGTAATTTCTCAACACAGTTAATTAAGGTTAAAAGTCTTAATTAATCGCATAAGAAATGACTTAGGTTAACTTGAATCGTTGTCATTTAGGTAGTATAGGGTCAAGTTAACTTAAGTTTTAGTTTTAATTCTTTTTAACTTGTTGAGTCCAGGTCGTTCACTGGGAGGCATAATCATAATTCTAATTCACCATTTCATTTTAATGCTTAATTACTAATTACTTAATTAATCAGATCTATAATTACATATATGTTAAGCATATGAATAATTGCACAAGAAATTTAAATCTCTAAAAACTTACAACTATTCCATTAATAAAAGAAGTGTACATGAAAGATTTTACAAAGTATAACAAAAGAAAATTATTATTACATCAAATGCTTACAAAATAGGCATAAAAGGGTATTTACAGGTGAATACAAATGCCTTTTAACAAAATAAAGTTCAAGAATTTCCTCTCTCAGCCTTTAATCTTTGATCAGATGTCTGTTAAGAAAGGTTAGACGACATAAAAATAAAGATTGGACTTCTAATTAACACATCAGATGTCTCTCCTCCCATTTTTTATACACTTAATCATTTCTTCATTTAACTCATTCTCTCTCTATTTAATTTCTTTTCTTTAACTCTTTATCTCTCTTTACTTCCTTTTAAGCTCTTCTTTACTTAAATTCTCTTTCTCTTCTCTTGTCATTGTGCACTCTTATTCCATACTTAGTCAAATTTGCTTCATCTTTCCTTTTAAGCTCTTCTTTACTTAAATTCTCTTTCTCTTCTCTTGTCATTATGCACTCTTATTCCATACTTAGTCAAATTTGCTTCATCTCAAGCCCATGTTCTCTTCTCTATTTAACAAAAAGTGTGTTAATGGGCGGCATGGGAATTTCAGGGATACACAGCACTCGTTAGGGTGGGAGCAAATGTTGTGAGCGCTGAATCGGTGTTTAAGAGTGTTGCGTTGTAGTACAGCCGAAATAGCATTCAAAACAAATATAATTTTATTACTCGAATATATTCCGAGGTCGAACACAGGGAGCAAATAGAATTCACGCACTAATCTCAATAATAAATGCAAATTGATCACATAATACTACTCAAAATCTAATTAGGAATGTAGAGTATGAGTATTTGAAGAGTAAAAATAATTGTAGACAAAATAATGGAAAGCATATGAAAATTGGACATCTGATTTTGCCATTAGACATCTTAAAAGTCTTGCACTACAGTGCTTGCTTCTTTTCTGATTTCTCTTTCTCTGATTCTTCTTCTTCTTCTCTTCTTTTCTACCTTTGTGATCCTTCTTCTTCAGCTTCTTCCTTCTTCTCTATCTTCTCCTTCCTTCTTTCTTTCTACCTGACCTCCTCTTCTTCCTTTTCTTCTTTCTTCTCTGGCCCTTCTCTTCCTGAGCTTCTCTTCTTCTTTCTTCTCTTAGCTCTCTCTGCCTTTGCCTTTTCTCTTCTTTCTCTGTGATTTCTCTTGTCTTCTTCTCCTTCCTGACCTCCTCTTCTTCTTCTCTGAATTCAACTAAGTGTCTAAGGCAAACTCCTCAGAACAAAACCCCCCTTCCCCTACGTAGCTCTCTTCTCTCTTTCTATTTCAGCTTCGCTCTCCCAGAGCCTTTAACCGATCGGGTAATCGGACTTAACGGAGACCCGAGTCCAGGCTCACCAGCATGTGTGGTGAGCAAGGAGTGAATAGGTCGGGTAGTCGGGTCGTGGCCAGGTTCCCGGGCTATATCGCGGAAGAGTCCGTGAGAGGGGGGGAGGAGGACCTCACCCTCAATGTTGGAGGCAAAGAGCCTCTAACACAAAATAAATTTATGTGATGTCGGGCAGCTTTCCACTTCCGAGGTGGGACTAAATGTCCCACCTTCGTTCGCATGCGACAGCAGCAAATGGTTTCCTCAATTGGCAAGGCTGCAGAGTCCTTCGATGCCAATCAAAGGCCTGGATGCATGGGTGCCTCAAATTTGCACCACCTGGGGGTCTCTCCTGGAGTAGAGCATGACCTGGAGTGGCTCGAAGCTTGCTTCAAGCTTGGCAGTAATGGCGGTCAGTGGCTAGATACCTGAAATCATGAACAAGGGCCTTATGGCCACATCAGAACGTTCAACATGGTCGTCGAGGCACGGCGAATGGAATGGTGGTCGTGGTGAGGAGCGAAGGTGGTTGTGGTGGCATGTTTAGGGCTTACTGTGGGTGTGTAAGTGGGTGTGTTCGAGGGAGTGTTTGGGTGGTTGATGGAGTGATTGGAGTAAGGGGATATAATCAGGGAGTCGAGGTGAAGGTTGTAGGGTGGTCAGCGAGGTGTATGGAGGTGCGGAGAGTTGGGAGCACCTCGCCGGAGGTATAGCCGGAGGTGGAGAAGGTGACAGTGGTCAGTGACGTCGGTGGGTCATTTTGGGAAATAAAGAGAGGGAAAGAAAGTGAGAGAGAGAGAAAGTCTAAGACTACCTCTATGGGACGAAGAGGGATAGAGAATCCACGCCGGTATGGTCGCCGGCTATGGGGAAGGCAAAGCTCCGAAGATGAGGCGGTGGCGAAGATGGGGCAGAGGCGACGTCGGCCGGTGTTGCATGACGCGGAGGAATGTGGCAGAGTTAACCCGACCACTGGTATTGTGGTTGGGCGACGAGTGAGTGAGGGAAGACGCCACCAGAGCTTGTGAAGATTGTGGCCGACAAGGGAGAGAAGAATGGAGGGGGAACCAGCCCAATTCTAAGCTGAGGGAATGCGGTTGGATTTGGGGAGTCTTTAAATAGGTCTTTGAGAAGGTTTTGTGCTTGGAAGCCAAGCTTCCAAGCAAGGCAGGCTTCGCTGGAGATGGAACTCAAAAGAGACCCAAATCTCTCATGTGTTCGCATGAGAGATTGGGAAACAATCATAACAGATGGGTTCAGATAGGAGGGGATTACTCAGAGAATCTCCCTTCCAATTTTGGAAGGGATTCTCTGAGCAATCAAGGAGAAACCTCCTTTCAAAGCTCGCCGGAGTAAGATTCCTCCGCTATAATGACGGAGGAACCTATTTGTGAAAACAATGAAGAAGATAGGGGGCTGATTGTAAGGGTTTTTGAAAGATACGGGTACAAATGTAATTAGACTGAACCTTTTTGCAAATTAGGTCAAGATGAGTTCCCCTTAGGTCCAAATTTTGGTACAAATCTAATTTAAACCTAAGGAATCTAATGGTAAAGTTGGATTTGGGTTTGACCACGTTTTATTGGAAAATTTATGCACAAATCCAAATTAGGGCAAATATCTGTCTGAGACCCCAATCTAGGTCAAGATGGGTTCTAATGGACAAATTGAAGGTTCCAAACCCTAGATAATAATTTTATATGATTTTTAGAGGATTTAGGTGAATTTTGTCCTAACCAGAACCATGGTTAATCAAGTGGGTTTGTTTTAGGGTTTCAAGAAGTCATTTAATTCATAGAACTCACGCAAACCCTTTTCTGTCAAATCCAACCCATTTGTTATCTTGTTAAGATCATTTGACCTATTTTTAGCCCTTGAGAAAACCCATGGTTGTATTGCAATGGTAAAATTACAATTTTAACCCTAGTTTCTTATTTTCCTCTCAGAAAGTTTATGCAGTGAATTATGACTTTTAGTCGGTTATGTAGGAGCATTTATTCTCTTCATTAGGTCAAAATGAGCTAGTTATGGCTCATGACGGTGTTCCCATCATACCCCCATGCCTAGCTTTTGCTAGTCCCTTAGCAAAATTTCAAGGTTTTAACTTTGATTCTAGACCATGTAATATTTTGATGCTAAAAAACTATGATGAGTGGTATCTTCTGTAGATTAGGTTAGAATGCCGATAGTAGACCTAGAGGTACTCAAGTACCAACCAAGATCCAGACCTAACCAACTCTAGCCTCAGTCTGCCGCGAAGGTTTTTAAGGCCCACAGGAACTATCCTAAGGTTCGTTGGACTTTGTGGTTAAAGCACCAGTGCTTGTAACATATTTTAGCCTCGGTTCAGTTTACAATTCACTTTTGTAAGAGAGAGATAGAGGAATTTTCTTTTTGGAGAGTTTTCTCTCTCTTTTCTTTTATTTCTAGCTTCGGATTAGCTTCTCAACATGGTCTGTATCAGATTCCTAGTCCCCATCATCAATCCTCGAAGGGTCCCTAGCAATCAATGCTTCGAGATAGCACCACTCATGGCAATCCCCAAAACCCTGGCTTTCGAGATTTCGAGATAATCCCACCCATGGTGTTCTGTAGCTAAATCCAGATCCTGGCAATCGACATTTCGTGATAATGCCACCCATGGCATCTGAACCAGCACAGGGTGCTTACATGCCCTCAGTAAGATATGTAGATATCCTAGGAGACAAGAACCGAGGAGATGATATGTTATTGCGCATCTTCGAGGGGAATTTCCCGCCTCTCCGCGCCAGGAACTCATCCAAATCAACTTGTGTTGATCAGCCGCTCCTAATGTAGGCGACTTTTTTAGAATGATTTAAATGCATTTGCATGTTTTTGATACTTATGCGCACTGAACCAGACTGTGTGTGGATTGGGGTGCTTAGGTTACCGAGTCTCACAAAGCAAAGGTCAGTTAACGAGGTTGAATACTCCCTAAGCCTTAGACCTAATACTTAAGCTTCGCATTTTCCCCAACCTCTTGAGGACTATCCAGATCTTAGTGGATACTTGAATTTTTAAGCCTATGGCCATAGCCCAAGAGGCCTAAAATCCGCATTCCTACTAATTTCTTCTGTGTTTTATTAGCACTTTTTGCCTTTCATTTTCTTTTTCTTGATATGGTCTAGAACTTAGTTAATTCCTTAATTTCTTACTAATGACTATCTCTTTTCTTTTTCTTTTCAACTTGTGCTCCTTTTTGACATTTTTATCTTCTCCCCCTTTTCTCCTCAAAACTGATATGCCATCAAAATTTTCTCTCCTCTCAATTTTATTATTTTTTTGGTCTTTTTGTGATATGTGCTTTTTTTTGTGGGAATCCTTCTGAACTTTGATTTTTGTATGTTTGCACTTTACCACCCCCCATGCCTAAGTTTTGCAATGTCCTCATTATAAATGGAGGGTGTGAAATAGTTTTAGGTTCCAAGAATTAGAACAGGATTTATCGAGTGGGTGAACGGGTCAAGAATAATTGTTGCGGATAATTTCAAGCTCTGGCATGTGTACCAGAGGTGGGATCGACTGTTCTAAGATTGAACTCAGGATGCAATAGACGTGAAGTACAGAAGGATAATTAGAAGGATCTTAGGTTTTTTTTTTTGGAATGACGAGTTGCCTCCCGATCAGTGCTAAATTCAACGCCTTCAGCTGAGCAGGAAATGGTATGAAGGAGTGGTCAAATCAGATGAGTTTTGTAGAACAGGCACCTTGATCAAAAGCCTGGTTGGTCCAACCAGGTGCTTGTTCAGATCAACAAGCTGATGATGCAGCCCAAACCCAATCAATCTGGTGGGTTGATAAATGTAGATCAAGAGATGTGGAACCCACCATATACTGTGAAGCTCGGAATGATGCGGAAGTGTGAATCCAAGGTTTGGCTGAGTTAGATCAGCCTGATCAGAGTAGGGATCCTTAAATGAAAAAGAATCAGTGGGGGATGTAGGAACCCTACAGGAGTGATCAGAGAAAGATGGGGCATGTTTTGTAGTTTGATCGATGTCCGAAACCCGATAAAGATGTGGAGGCGAATCATTTGCAATCGGCTCAGTAAGAGGGGAATCAGAATAGAAATTGAGTCCAGTTGCGGGTCGAGGTTGAAAACGGGTTTGAATCGGTGCTGTATATATAGAGGAAGTGACATCAATAAGAGTTGTGTAGGAGGGATCATTTATAAAAGAATTAAGGGTGGGTTCATTTAGAGAGTCCTCATAGTAGCTAGCAAACTCAAAGGCAAATGCCTAAAGAGTGTTTATAGGATGAAGAAAATTTGAGTCAAGAAAAGATTCAAATTCTGGATTGTAGTCACTCTCGGCACTTTTTGGTTCTGATTCCTGAGGACCGAAAAGAAATGATTCCATCTCATTGGAACCTGAATTTAAATCAATGATCTCGGGATCAGGGACCTCAGAGTTAGAGTCGAAAAATGGATCATGTGTGCTGAGGTCGTAGATTGTCTCGTAGTCGTCAGGAAATAAAGGTTCTCCATAATCATAGTAAGATTCTAAATCGTCAGAGAAATTGCGAGAATCAAGTTTTGAATTTGATTCAAGATCAGAGGTTCCACCACAAAATAAATCGAAAGATATAGACTTAGCAACCTGACTTGAGTATAGCCTATTTGTAGATTCTGAGCTCAAAAAGGTGTCATTAGGTCTAGGCTTGAGTTCTAGGCTTGTAGGAAAGACCCAATCAAAACCCCACTCGTCTAACTCTTCGGTTTCTGTATCGTAGATTGGCGTGACTTCCAAAAAATCAATCTGTATCTCTGAGGATGTTGGAGAGGTGCATTCATCAAATAAAGGCCCAGACTTATAATCCCAATTCAAACTTTGATTGTCGTCATACAGGGCCTTGTAATCATCCTAATAAGATTCAGATTCTAGGCTAATGATGTGGGTTGAATTACTAGAATCTAAGTCAAAATTGCTTTCGAGGGTTACCTTATCGGAATAAGGGGCGGGATTTACACCCTCGAAAGGTTCTATTTCAATCTCATTATTACAGGAGTCTAGGAATTCTATGCTTGGTGAACCGGGGTTTTGGTTTTCTAGGGCTGGCTCAAAATCATGTTCTCCTGCAATTGGGACCTCCCAACCTATTTCAAGATCAGGAATGTTGCATTCCATCTGGGTTGGGAATCCACAACAACCTTGTATCTCAAACCTGGGATTTGGGGAATCATGTTGATCCTCAATATTACTCCAAGATGTTTCATTAGCTGGTTGGGGCATGTACGGGTATTTTTGATCGATAACTTTTTTCAACAATTTCATGATTTTTCCCATTTTTCAAGATCATCTTGGTGTTTTTCCCAAAGTATAGGATTTGTCATGCATTGGAGATATTCAAGGTTATGCAATTTTTCTATCTCGATGTATCCTGTTATGAGAATGTCTCGGGTTGATCCATTTGTTGCTTCTGTTAATAATAGTTGGGCACAGTTTATGATGAAGGTTGTTGTTGTTGGTACACTAACCTGAATGTCTTCTACTGGTTTTGAGGTTTTGTAATCAATCTCATAAAATTTAAGGGCATCCTCAACCATTCTATCTCTCATGGATCTTTGTGATTTAGGTTTCTTGAATGGTTTTCCTAAGTAACCAGGTTGCATTTTTAAATCAGATGGTGGAATCAAGATGTAGAATTAAAGTTCAAGTTTAGAATGAAGTGATTTGATCTGAATAGAGATTCCTAAGAAATATGTGTGTGTGCTCTAAATAGAAGGGATGAGGGACTGGATGTGATGTTGACCTAATCAAGGCACCCAAAGATTTTTGGATGACTATAGAGGTTCGGAGTAGATGATACCTCTGGATCAGAAAGTCGACCACCTGAGAATTACCTGGGTAGCCAGGAAAGGAGAGTCCCGCAAAGACCCCTACATGGTAGAGTGCCCCCATGGGTTACAGGGTTTCCCCTACCCGACCTTCATTGTCACTAAGGGTCCAAGTAGACCAGAATGAATAACTTGACCTCTTAAGTCTACTAGTTTTATGTCCTAATTTGTGCCTTTGTTTCACTTGAATTAGCAATTGATTTGAATTGTGACCTAATTTGGAGGTTGGTTGGCCTACAATGTAGACCAACTTTACCTGACCTACCCTAAAGATGACAGAATGACTCTAGGTCCAGACCTAGAAATCATCCTAATTTGACTCCCAGATTATTAGGTACAAAGATTTTAGGGTTTAAGTGAGATTAAGAGCCTATTTTTAGGATTTTTCTTGATTAGATCTTTTCAATCAAGGGTTTGGGTAGCATACAAATGCAGGTGGGTTTATTTCCTTTTATATAGGCAAGTGTGACTAGCACTCCAAAACCCTAACGTAGAAACCCTAATTGGCTTTATTTCCATGTCCTCTTTGATTTTCACAAATGTTCTCCTTGGACCAGAAGTGCATAGTCCAAGAAGATTAGAAATTAAGCATAATCCCTAATAGGCATAGAAATTTTGGGGTAAGATCTCTAAACTAAATCACTTCAACTTCAATGAGATTTGAAAAAAATTTCGCAAATCAGGAAACTTGCCTTTGAAATGATAATTACTATGAAAATAAGGCAGGTGATTCCTAATTGATTGTTTCCTTTTTGTCCTCCCAAGATTAGGAGGTTAATTAGGGAAGAATAGAGAAGTTACCTGCCCTGGAGTGGTTGATTTACGCAGAAGATCTCTTCGTGAAGTACCTCGCAAAATCACAATAAAGCAAATAGGGCAAGTTAGTGCTCAAATATAATCAAATATTGTAGAGAATAGTGGTGAATTGCACATTGCTCCCCGGCAACGGTGCCAAAATGTTATGAGCGCTGAATCGGTGTTTAAGAGTGTTGCATTGTAGTACAGCCAAAATAACATTCAAAATAAATATAATTTTATTACTCGAATATATTCTGAGGTCGAATAGAGGGAGCAAATAGAATTCACGCACTAATCTCAACAATAAATGCAAATTGATCACATAATACTACTCAAAATCTAATTAGGAATGTAGAGCATAAGTATTTGAAGAGTGAAAATAATTGTAGACAAAATAATAGAGAGCATATGAAAATTGGACGTCTTATTTTGCAGTCAGACGTCTTAAAAGTCTTGCGCTACAGTGCCTACTTCTTTTCTGATTTATCTTTCTCTGATTCCTCTTCTTCTTCTCTTCTTTTCTGCCTTTGCGATCCTTCTTCTCCAGCTTCTTCCCTCTTCTCTGTCTTCTCCTTCCTTCTTTCTTTCTACCTGACCTCCTCTTCTTCCTTTTCTTCTTCCTTCTCTGGCCCTTCTCTTCCTGAGCTTCTCTTCTTGTTTCTTCTCTTAGCTCTCTCTGCCTTTGCCTTTTCTCTTCTCCTTTCTCTGTGATTTCTCTTGTCTTCACCTTCCTGACCTCCTCTTCTTCTTCTTCTTCTCTGAATTCAACTAAGTGTCGAAGGCAAACTCCTCAAAGTAAAACCCCCCTTCCCCTGCGTAGCTCTCTTCTCTCTTTCTCTCTTTCTATTTCAGCTTCTCTCTCCCAGAGCCTTTAACCGATCGGGTAATCGGACCTAACAAAGACCCGGGTCTAGGCTCACCGACGAATGTGGTGAGCGAGGAGTGAATAGGTTGGGTAGTCGGGTCGTGGCCAGGTTCGCAGGCTATATCGTGGACGAGTCCGTGAGAGGGGGGGAGGAGGACCTCCCCCTCAATGTTGGAGGCGAAGAGCCTCTAACACAAAATCAATTTATGCGACGTCGGGCAGCTTTCCACTTCCGAGGTGGGATTAAATGTCCCACCTTCGTTCGTGCACGGCAGCAGCAGATGGTTTCCTCAATTGGTAAGGCTGCAGAGTCCTTCGACGCCAATCAAAGGCCTGGATGCATGCGCGCCTCAAATCCGCACCACCTGGGCGTCTCTCCTGGAGCAAAGCATGACCTGGAGTGGCTCGAAGCTTGCTTCAAGCTTGGCAGTAATCGCGGCTGGTGGCTGGATTCCTGAAATCACGAACAAGGGCCTTATGGCCTCATCAGAACATTCGGCATGGTCGCCGAGACACAGCGAATGGAATGGTGGTCGTGGCGAGGAGAAAAGGTGGCTGTGGTGGCGTGTCTAGGGCTTACTATAGGTGTGTGAGTGGGTGTGTTCGAGGGAGTGTTTGGGTGGTTGATGGAGTGATTGGAATGAGGGGATATAATCAGGGAGTCAAGGCGGAGGTTGTAGGGTGGTCGGCGAGGTGTATGGAGGTGCGGAGCGATGGGAGCACCTCGCCGGAGGTATCATCGGAGGTGGAGAAGGTGACGGTGGTCAGTGGCGTCGGTGGGTCGTTTTGGGAAATAAAGAGAGGGAAAGAAAGTGTGAGAGAGAGAAAGTCTAAGACCTACCTCTATGGGATGAAGAGGGATAGAGAATCCACGCTGGTATGGTCGCCGGCTATGGGCAAGACGAAGCTCTAAAGATGAGGCGGTGGCGAAGATGGGGCAGAGGCGACGTCAGCCGGTGTTGCACGACGTGAAGGAGTGTGGCAGAGTTAACCTGACCATTCGTATTGTGGTTGGGTGACGAGTGAGTGAGGGAAGAAGCCACCAGAGCTTGCGAAGATTGTGGCTGGCGAGGGAGAGAAGAATGGAGGGGGAACAGGCCCAATTCTAAGCTGAGGGAATGCGGTTGGATTTGGGGAGTTTTTAAATAGGTCTCTGAGAAGGTTTTGTGCTTGGAAGCCAAGCTTCCAAGCAGGGCAGGCTTCGCCGGAGATGGAAACTCAAAAGAGACCCAAATCCCTCATGCGTTCACATGAGAGATTGGGAAACAATCATGGATCACAGATGGGTTCAGATTGGAGGGGATTACTCAGAGAATCTCCCTTTCAATTTTGGAAGGGATTCTCTGAGCAATCAAGGAGAAACCTCCTTTCAAAGCTCATCGGAGTAGGATTCCTCCGCTATAATGGCGAAGGGACCTATTTGTGAAAATGATGAAGAAGATAGGGGCCTGATTGTAAGGGTTTTTGAAAGATAGGGGTACAAATGTACTCAGACTGGACCTTTTTGCAAATTAGGTCAAGATTAGTTTCCCTTAGGTCCAAATTTTGTTACAAACCTAATTTGGACCTAAGGAATCTATTGGTGAAGTTGGATTTTGGGTTTGACCATATTTTATTGGAAAATTTATGCAAAAATCCAAATTAGGGTAAATGTCTATCTAAGACACCATTTTAGGTCAAGATGGGTTCTAATGGCCAAATTGAAGGTTCTAAACCCTAGATAATATTTTTCTATGATTTTTAGAGGGTTTAGGTGAATTTTTTCCTGACCAGAACCGTGGTTAATCAAGTGGGTATTGTTACGACCTCGTTCCGGAATCCCTACAGGATCCGAGACCGGCTCGACTCGACTGATCCCAAGACCCAGTCGTCCAACAAGAAATAACCAAAAAGCTGGAAAGTAAACCACATTCACTATGCTAAGCAACTAATAGTAAAAGAGTTCAGCAGTAAAGAAAGTAAAAGCTGCTATAGTACATACCACCACCACAACAATAAAACAATAATAAGGTACAGGAACATAAAGATACAGAAATGTAAAGGTACAAGAGTCTGAACTCACAACAGAAAGTACTACAAAAGAAGACTACTGCTACTGGGCTCTACTGAACCCAGCACCCTCTGCAGCCAGAGACTCGGGCTGCTCAACACCTGGACCTGAAAAGGGTTATGAGTAACAAAGTCAGCGAACGCTGAGTAGAGTGGCAACCAACTAACTAAAGCTGTAAAGCTAACAGGTAAATTAGTTATTCCAATTCTTTAATTTACAAGTTATTCCTTTTCACCCATTGGTTTATATATTTCCAAATCTCTTTCTTGATCTCGAATGTTCCTCGTGGGAACGATCTTGATTGCAATCTTTTCCGAAGAGTAGAAGGCACACGTGGTGCTCTTCTGGTCGGGAGAGTCCCCCGTGGTGACCCTACACCCAGTCAACCACCCCAAGGTCACGGACAGACGTAACGGTGACTACGGCACGCGCGATAAGCGCATGGGTAGCTACCTCGCACTTGCACGCGGTTAGTCGTTTCCGCTAACAGGTGCACCCAAAGTACAGCACGGAACAATATAGGGCCTAGCACTCTCAGTAATAGGGGTCTAGCCCCTAAGAACCAAACAGGGGTCTCGCCCCTCCATAGTCTACGCACCCTCGCCTGACTACCCTAGTTTGCCCAATGGGCCCAACAAGTCGGTGTAGGGTGGCTAGCTGAACCCCGGGCCCCGTGGGGTGGCTAGCTCTCTCCCTACACTAGTAGCTCTCCCTGGTACAGTGTACACAAGGGCCAAGAAGTCGGTGCAGAGTGGCCAATCCTAACCCCGGGTCCAAACCCAAGGGCGGCTAGCTCTGCTCTATACTAAACAGGGGACAGTCTCTCTCCTTGGTACTACGTACTCAAGGGCCAACACACTTCCCTACTCACATTTCCAGATCCATTCCATTTATTCCCAGGAGCTCTGCTCCTAACTCTCCATAGGGTTCATGCTCATATTTCTCATACCATTCCATACCAGGTTTCATCATTCACATTTCCATTCCCAGGTTATACACATGCAGCTTGTGTTTCTATCATTCACATTTCCATTCTCAGGTTATACACATGCAGCTCGTATTCTAGCATTTAACGTATACAACAGGTAAGGTCATATGAAACTGTTTAACTAGCACAGGTAATTCATATTTCACAGGCAACACTTGTTCATTAATAGATGATGAGAACCTCATCATGAGCCATAACTAGCTCATTTTGACCTAATACAAAGGATAAAAGCTCCTACATATCTCAAGGAAAGGCTTAACTCAGAGAATTCTGAGTTTGAGAAGGAAACAAGTCATAAGGGGTAAAAGTGCAATTTTACCAGTATAATCTGCATACAGGGTAATTCAGGGCCCAAACATAGGTCAAAGCAGCTTAATAAGAATAAAAGTGGGATGAGATGATCTAGCAAGGGCTACAGCACTTCCAAGAAACTAAATGATAATCTGTAACCCTAAAACAACCCACTTCAATTCACGAGGTTCGAGGCAAAGTAAAAATAGAATAAACCCTCTAAAATTCATAGAAAAATAATCTCTAGGGTTTAGAACCTTCAATTTGGCCTTTAGAACCCATTTTGACCTACATTGAGAACCATGCCCAATTAATAACTTGATTTGGGTTTTTGCGCAAATTGACCGGTCAAACAAGGTTTAATATGAAAATGAAATTCACCATCAGATTCCTTAGGTCCTAATTAGTCATGTATAAAAACTTGAGCCTAAGAAGAAACCTCCTTGACCGACTTTACACTTTGGTCCTCATATATTTACTCTTTGGCCCTCAACTTTTGAACCCTCGCACTTTGGCCCCTAACTCTCCTTCGTTCTTTGCAATCAGGTCCCTCCTGCAAAACCTGCCAGCACCATGCTCCGGCGACCTTGCGCGGAGCATGGCGCCGCGCAGGGTGAGGTGGGGGACCTTGCAAGTGAACCGGGGGTGCCCTGCGTCGTCAGCCGTCGCAGGGACACCCCCCTGGTCGTTATAACCCACCATACCGGCCGTGCGAACGCACGGACGGTATGGGTTCGTGTTTCCGACCATTCTCCGGCGAGGGAGACACGTCGTCTCCCTCCGCCTTCCTCCCTGTTTCATCCCTATAAATACCCCCCGCTGCTCCACCGACCAGGGCAGCTCGGGTCTGACGGAGAAAACCCCCAACTTTCTTCTCCTCTCCCTCCGGCAGACGCCCACCAGCTCCGGCGGTTCCTCCCCCTTCTCCTCTTCGCTCTGCCGCAATACCAGCAGCAGAGACTTCCTCCCCTGCTCTTCCTGCGCCACGCCGTACCCAGCTGGCGCCTCTCCAGCCCTCTGCTCGCCGCCGCCCCGTCCCCTGGGCATCTTCTTCCCCGGCGACAGTCGATACGACTGTCGCCCTGCCCCGGCCCCTTTCGTCTCCGTAGCTAGGTCAGAACTCCTCCCCATCTCCCCCTCTTTCTTTTCCTCACTGTCTTTTATTTGATTAAACCCTCGACCGCTCCTGTTCACCCTCACCTTCTCCGCCTCCGACCACCCTCCGGCGAGCCGCTCCCATCACCTCAGCGACCCACACGGCTCGCCAACCACCGCAGGACCTCCGCCTCCTCACCCTGATCAATCTCCGCCCTACCACTTCCCCCACCTCACCCTCTGCAACTCCACCGAACAGACCCATCCTCCGACCCACAGTCCGACCTAGGGCAGCCCTCGCACGCCGCCCCGCGCCTCGCCACCACCCACACGAGCTTCGCCGCACCCTGGCGAAGCTCCTGGCACTCTCTGATTAGGCCGAGAGGCCGTTTTCTTGTGAACAGGCCACCCGACCTCCGCCGCCATTGACGCGCAGGAGGACCTGCTTCCGCCTGCAGCTACAGGTGCGCCACGCTCCGCGCCAAGCCCAGATTCACTCCCAGGCCTTGCGAGGAGTTTTGGCAAAAACACCAGGTTCGCAGCTGAGGAAGAAAACTCCGCGTGACGCTGCCATCTCCTGCTGAATTCCCCGCTGCGGGCGCGCAATTGAGGTGGGCCGTTTAGTCCCACCTCGGAAACGCCTGAAGAGCCGCAGCGACATAAGATGCAAAAGTGCAGTAGCCTTACTGCCTCAGTACACGGGGTGAGGTCCCCTTCACCCGCCCGGTTACCCGGTCTCGTCCGCGCTCACGCCCCGCGGACCTGACCCGAACCGACCCGACCCGACTCGACTGACCTGCACTCCTCGCCCACCACGCACGCCGGTGGGCCTGGACCCGGGCCTGATCCGAACCCGGTTACCCGGTAGCTCTGGGAGAGCTTTCCCAAGAGTGGTTTCAGAGAGAAAGAGAGACGCGGGGGGGGGAGGGTAGAGTAGGTTTTGCTTCTGACGAGAAACTCTGAAGTGTGCAGGCGAAGAAGAAGACCCGCGGAAGAAGAAGTGCAGGCGAAGAAGAAGGAGCTGCACTCTAGCAAATGCATAGTTAAGTCGTCGAAGCACCGGGTCAGACGACGGAAGGTCAGCTGCCAGAGCAGGAAAGAAGGCAGGCTGAAGAAAGAAAGAAAAGAAGAGCAACGGCCAAAGCAGAAGAAGAAGAAAGGAAGACTTAGTAGCTGAAGGTAGAAGCTCTGCAGCCATAAGGAAGAAAAAGAAGGAGATCTGAAGAGGAGCGTCACCTCTGCAGAACGAAGAAGAAGAAGAAGGAGATCTGAAGAAAAGAAAGAAAGAAGAACATCACGAGGAGAAAACGAAAAGAACAACAAATTCTTTCCCTCTCTCTTTCTTTATTTTGTAAAAGAAACATGTATATCTCTAGAATACGACTTGCTCCCTGAGTTCGACCTCGGGAACTCTTTTATTTTCCGAGTAAAAAATTTATATTTGAAATGTTGGTAATAACCGGCTTTACTACAACGTTATAACAAAACCAAAACCCTCAAATCCAAACCGACGTTTCAATAGACAGTTGTTTTCTATCTACTCATTTAAGACTACAATTCAATCACGCATACAGCCATTTCATGTATTTCTCGTCCTATGATTCATGACATATCTTAGGTTCTAATCATTCATTCCACACATGCATTCAGGTTTATAATTAAATTAGGGGAAGCCACTCTACCAGACAACCCAGGAGAATTGGGGGCTTGAACGGTAAGCTCACATGCCTCAGCAAGCCCCGAACCCGCAATAGAAAGGATCCTATAACAAGAAACAATCACAATGGAACATTCAGAACAGTATAGAAAGCCTCCTAACAAGTAGAGGAACTCACATGGAAAACATCGATATCTTATTTGCATAAAATAGACCTCAAATCGACTCTAAACGGGTCAAAAATAGGGCTACTGACTCAAATCAGACATCTAGCACAATGTCCAGACGTCTTAAAAGTGTCCAGAAATGCACCTCAGGCTCTGCGTCAACCTCAGATGTCGAGGACATCTTCTGGACCGTCTGGACCCAGCTCCAGACATCCGACCACCTCTCCGGACGTTTGGGAGTGCTTCCAGCCGTCTGGTAAGCTGCCTAGACGTCTAAAACGCATGGGAGGGCATGTCCCACGCCTTCCCAAAGCAAATCTTGCACGCAACAGCAAAATCTTCTCAAATTAGCCACGTAAAGCATAGCTACGGAGCGGCTTGCATGGCCATATCTACAAAGGGAACATACCTTCGCGGAGATCTGCCTTCAAAGGTTTGGAGTTGTCTCTAGACATCCACTCCGTCATCTGGACGTCACTCCACACATCTGATTCTGGGAAAAACCCAGAACCAGAACCTCCTCCCGCTCGCCCTCATCGCGAGCTGCTCCTCACCTCCTCGCCTGCAGCTCCAGCTGCAGCAGTGTCAGGGACGACTCCCTGACGCACTCCTCCTCCTCTCGTACGCGTCGCTCCGGCCGTGTGCCCTCCGGTGAGCTCCCACACGAGCTCGCGAACTCAAGTTCCTCCTCCTCTCTTCACGTCGCTCCTCCTCGTCGCCGCTCTCGCGCTCTCTCTCTCGTGCTAGCTCCTCTCACTGGGGTGGAGAGGAAGAGAAGAAGGGGATGGTGGAGTGGGGAGAATGAGAGGGGAAGAGGGGTTTATAAAGATGGTGTGTTAGGGTTCACTGGAGGAGGGGAGAGAGAAGAAGGGGAGAAAAAGAGGGTACTATCTGCTCGCAGACGCGAAGCTCTTACCCAAAAATTTTGATTTCCAGATGTCTGGGAAGGTGTCCAGACATCTGACCGACAATCTAGATGTCTTAAAAGGATCAAGACAGAATGAGTCTTAACATCATAACAAACTTAAAGGAAGTTTCGTCCCCGAAACTTAAGCTAGCTAGGGTGTGGAAAAGAAATATATACGCATAACAAACTTAAAGAGGATCGAAGCCGGTTCGAAAAGATGTACCCTCAAAAAGTTCCGGGTATCGCTCTCGCATCGCCGCCTCAGGCTCCCAGGTAGCCTCCTCGTACCTCTGGCACCTCCACAAGACCTTCACCAGGGGTACCTGCTTCCGTCTCAAACTCCGGACGGCTCTGTCTAGTATCTGTACTGGTTGCTCAGGGTAGGTCAGGTCGTCACCCACCTCAACACTCTCGTGGCTCAGAACGTAACTGGGATTGACGATGTACTTCCTGAGGTTGGACATGTGGAACACGTCGTGCACTTGAAAGCTAGGGAGGAAGGGCAAGCCTGTAAGCAACAAGTCCTACTCGCTCCAGGACCTCAAAGGGCCCCACAAACCTCGGTGCGAGCTTCCCTTTCACCCCAAAACATTGCAGGTCCTTCATGGGCAAAACACGAAGAAAGACATGATCCCCAACCTTGAACTGTACCTCTCTGCGCTTCCTATAGGCATAACTCTTTCGTCTGCTCCTGACGGTGCGAAGTCGTCTGTGAATCTGCTCTACCACCTCCTGACTCTGCCGGATCAACGAGGGCCAACCTCCCACTTGGTTCCTACCTCAGCCCAACTCAAGGGCACAGTACACCTCCGTCTGTACAGAGCCTCGTAGGGTGCCATGCCGATACTCGAGTGATAGCTGTTATTATATGCAAACTCTGCCAGGGGTAAGTGCTCCTCCCAGGAACCCCTCCAATCCAGTACACAGGCGCGTAAAAGGTCCTCCAGTGTCTATATCGTGCACTCTAACTGTCCGTCCGTCTGGGGGAGGTACACCGTACTGAACCTCAACTGTGTCCCCAAAGCCTGCTGAAACTCGACCCAAAAATGGGAAGTAAAGCGGGTATCCCGGTCGGATACAATCTCATGCGGAACTCTATGTAGACGTATCACATCACGAATATATCTCTCTGCCAACTGCGCTTGTCCCAAAGTGACTCGAATCGGCAAGAAACATGCCATCTTCGTCAATCTGTCTACAATCACCCAGACTGCATCGTGTCCTCGCTGGGTAACGGGCAAGCCCACCACCAAGTCCATGGTGATGCTCTCCCACTTCCACTCTGGCACGGGAAGTGGCTACAATGGCCCTGCAGGCTGCTGATGCTCGGCCTTCACTTGCTGGCACACTAAACACTCGGGTACGAACTCACCTACATCCCACTTCATCCCTCTCCATCAAAAGTCACATCTCAGATCGTGATACATCTTCACGTTCCTGGGATGTTTGGTGAACCTGTACCCGTGTGCCTCAGTCAGGAGCTCTCTCAACAACCCCTCATCCCTAGGAACGCACAAACATTCCCTCATGTGCAGCACCTCATCTGAAAAAGAGAAGTCTCCTGGGTCCCCTGACAGTATTCTATCTCTCAACGACTGCAGATATGGATCTGTCATCTATCCTGTAATGATGCGGTCTATCAGCTCTGGTCTCGTCTGTCGTGTCACTGTCACTACCTGTTATGATCCAATTCCCGAATCCCTACAGGACACGAGAATCGGATCGACTTGACTGATCCCAAGACCCAGTCGTCCAACGAGAAAGTAACCAAAAAGTAGTAAAATAAACCACGTTCACCATGCAAGTAACTAACAGTAACAAAAGTACAGTAGTAAAGAAAAGAACTACTACAGTACATACCATCACAACAGTAGAGAATTAAAAACAGGTACAGAAATATGAAGTTTACAATAAAAGAGTACAAGGTAAAACAAAAATACTCACTACTACGTAAAAATGGGTACAACAAAAGTACAACTACTGGGCTCTACTAGGCCCAACACCCTCCGCAGCCGTAGGCTTTGGCTGCTCAACACCTGGTCCTGAAAAAGGTGACAAATATGACACGTCAGCGAAACGCTGAGTAGAGTGGCAACCAGCTAGCTAAGAAAATAGTAAAGGTGGACAAGTAGCTATTGTTTTTAATTTCTTTCTTTATTTCTCTATTTACTCTTTCTTGATTTATTTCTCAGGTCTTTCCCTTGATCTCGAATGTTCCTCGTGGGAACGATCTTGATTACAGTCTTTTCCGAAAAGTAGAAGTAGCACGTGGTGCTCTCCTAGCCGGGAAAGTTCCCCGTGGTGGTCCTACCCTCAGTCAACCACCCCAAGGTCGCTAACAGACATAGCGGTGACTACGGCACGCGCGATAAACGCACGGGTAGCTACCCCGCACTGGCACGCGGTCAGTCGTTTCTGTTAACGGGTGCGCCCAAAGCACAGCACGGAACCAGTATAGGGCAGAGCCCTCTCAGTAACAGGGGTCCAGCCCCTCCACAGTAACCAAATAAGGGTCTTGCCCCTCCACAGTCTGCGCACCCTCGCCTGACTACCCTGGTTTGCCCAGTGGGCCTAACAAGTGGGTGTAGGACGGCTAGCTAAACCCCGGGGCCCGTGGGGTGGCTAGCTCTCTCCCTACACTAGTAGCTCTCCCCGGTACTGTGTACGCGAGGGCCAAAAGTCGATACAAAGTAGCTAGACCTAACCTTGGGTCCCTGGGGTGACTAGCTCTGCTCTGCACTAAATAGGGGGACAGTCGCACTCCTTGGTACTCCGCACTCAAGAGCCAGCTCACTTCCCCATCCACTTTCCCAGTTCCATTCTATTTACTTTCCAGGAGTTCTACTCCTAATTCCCCGTAGGGTTCATGCTCATATTTCTCAGGCCAAGCCATACTAGGTTTTATCATTTCAGTTTTATTCGCATATAGCTCGTGTTTCTAACATTTAATCTCAACTTATATACAAGCAGCTCGAATTTAGTTTCCCAAGAACATGAATTTACATGTAGCAGTCACTAGCAACAGTACTCTACATTTCACAGGCAGCTGTTATCCAATTACAGGCAATTATCATTATTCTATCTACTTATCCAAGACTGCAATTCAAGTATTCAAGACATTCGTTTCAGTGTTTCTGTTCCTAGGATTCATGCCACACCCTAGGATCTATCATTCAATCTAGTTTTCAGGTCCTAAGATTCATGCTATACCCTAGGATCTATCATTCAATCTAGTTTTCAGGTCCTAAGATTCATGCCATACCGTAGGATCTATCATTCATTTCAGAGATACATTAATGTTTGTAAATAACTAAGGGGAGCCACTCTACCCGCAAAATCGGGAGTAATGGGGGCGTGATTGGCAAGTCCACGTGCCTCCGTAACCCCTAAAGCCGCAACAGAATGAGGTCCTAACACAAGGATCAATCACAAGGAACCACTTAGAACAGGATAAAAGTATTTCATACAAGTAGAGGAACTAATTCTGAGAAGAACGAAATCTTAAACGCGGAAATCGGACCTCGAACGGACCCTAAACGGGTCAAAAACGACAACTCTGACTCAAATCAGACGTCTAGAACACCTTCCAGACGTCTTAAAAAGTGGTCCAGGTCATACCTCACTCTGTGCTGCTCCTCAGACGTCCAGGGATCCTATTGAATCGTCTGGACCCAGTTCCAGACGTCCGACCACCTCTCCGGACGTCTGGACACTCTCTCCGCAGTCTGGTGCCATGCCCAGACGTCTGAACTGCGTGGGAGGGCGTGCCCCCGCACCTTCCTGAAACGAAACCTGCACGCGCGACGAAAACCTCCTCAACACGACACATCTCAAAACTTCGGCGGAACGGCCTGCATGGCCGTATCCGCAAAAGGAGCTAGAGGAGAAATTTCGTAACTCTCAGTCGTCTGGAGCTCCCTCCAGACGTCGTCCGCGTCGTCTGGATGTAGGTCCAGACGTCTGATTCTAGAAAAATTTCCCAGAATCAGAACCTCCTCGTCTTCTTCTCGCTGCACGCGAGCTCTCCACGCAGCCGCTCGTCCGCTGCTCGAGCTGCAACAGCACCAGGGGGGTCTCCCCAGCACGACGCTCCTCCGCGCGCACGCCAGCCGGCCTCGAGCTGCTCCGGCGGGCTCTCTCTCTCTTTCTCGCGTGCTCTTCCTCTTCTTCCTTCTCGCTGCACCTCTTCTCTCCGCGATGCACCCGGCAGCAGTTGCTGCCCTCGCTCTCTCTCTCTCGCTCATGCTGGAGGAAGGAGGATACGGTGGGGTGGTGAACGAGGGAGAGGGGAGGGGGTATTTGAAGGCGTGGGGGAGGCGTCTGTAGGTCAGCAAGGGGAGAGAGAAAAAGAAGAGGGCGGCGGGTTGCAGTCTGTGCGTGGCACGCCCGCAGGCTCGCGATCGTACGCACGCCAAAATTTATTTCCAGACGTCTGGGAAGGTGTCCAGACGTCTGACCAGACGTCTAGACCAACTCCCAGACGTCTTAAAGTGTGTTTGATGTCTCGGGTCTTAACACTACCCGACAACGCCCCTGTAACTCTAGGGGTCACCAATTGCCCAACTCCTCGAAAAGTCTCCAACTCTGTGCCTATAAGCTGGCCAAGTGGGCGGGCACTTTCCGGCTCAAGGCATCAGCCACCATGTTGGCCTTACCTGGATGGTAGGAGATGCTGCAGTCATAGTCCTTTAGGAGCTCTAACCAACGTCTCTGTCTCATGTTAAGCTCCTTCTGATCAAACAAGTACCTGAGGCTCTTATGATCTGTGAATATCTCAAATGTCTCACCGTACAGGTAGTGCCTCCATGTCTTCAGCGCAAAGATGACAGTTGTCAACTCTAAGTCATGGGTAGGGTAGCTATGCTCATGGGGCTTCAGTTCCCGCGAAGCGTAAGCAACAACGTGATCCCGCTGCATGAGCACACCCCCTAACCCCTGCAACGAAGAGTCCGTGTAAACAACGAAACTGCCACTACTATCTGGGATGGTAAGCACAGGAGCTGAAGTCAACCTCTCCTTCAACTCCTAAAAACACGCCTCACAAGCGTCTGTCCAAGCAAAGGGCACATCCTTCCTAGTCAACTGAGTCATAGGACATGCAATCTACGAGAAACCCCTGATAAACCGTCGGTAGTAACCTGCCAATCCTAAGAAACTGTGGATCTCTGTCACTGTACGTGGCCTCTCCCACCTGAGTACTACCTCTACCTTGTCTGGATCCACAGCCAAGCCATCCCCTGAAATCACATGACCTAAGAAGGTCACCTACCTCAACCAAAACTCTCACTTGTTGTATTTGGCATACAACCTACGTTGTCTCAACGTGTCCAGAACCATCCGCAAGTGCTGCCCGTGCTGCGCCTAATCCCGTGAGTAAAAGAGCACATCATCAATAAATACCACCACAAACAGATCCAGATACGGTCTGAACACCTGGTTCATCAAATCCATGAAGGTAGCGAGGGCGTTGGTCAGCCCAAACGGCATGACCAAAAACTCGTAGTGTCCGTACCGGGTGTGGAAAGCTGTCTTGGAGACATCGATCTCCCTGATCCTCAACTGGTGGTAGCCAGATCTCAAATCTATCTTGGAAAACACTGTGGCACCTCGCAATTGGTCAAACAAATCATCAATCCTCAGCAACGGATACCTGGTCTTGATGGTGACCCTATTCAGCTACCTGTAGTCCACACAAAGGTGTAGGGTACCATCCTTCTTCTTCACAAATAACACCGGGGCTCCCCACGGGGATGCACTGGGCCTCACAAAGCCCTTCTTCAATAGGTCCTGCAACTGGGACTTGAGCTCTCGTAGCTCAAGTGGTGCCATCCTGTAAGGTGCTGTAGAAATCGGGCTAGTCCCCAGTACCAGTGAGATCTCAAACTCGATCTCACGCTCAGGCAGTAGTCCTGGCAGCTCCTCTGGAAACACGTCAGGGTACTCTTTGACCATCGGGATGCTATGAAAGTCTGCCACTAGGTTGGGCTCTGCCATTACATAAGCCAGAAAGCCCTCACACCCCTGGACCAAAAGTCTCGCCGCCCGAAGTGCAGAAATGCACCAGAAGCCTCCATCCACCGGCTGTCCGTGAAACTCAAAAGAAGGCATCTCCAGTATGGAGAAGACGATCTTCCTCTCAAAACAGTCCACCAAAGCATGGTAAGTGGACATCCAATCCATCCCCAAAATCACGTCAAAACCCTCCATTGGTATCACAATCAGGTCAGCGGGGAGGCTGTGTCCCCCAACACTGACCTCACAGTCTGTGTAGACCTCCTCAGCTACAAACAGCTGACCACCCGGACCTCTGATCACAAACGAATCCTCTAGCAACACACCATCCTGTCCAAACTGACAGCAAAACTCACAGCAACAAACGAGTGCGTGGCGTCAGAATCAAAAAGTACGTAAACTAGTCTACCAAAAACTGTAACCATATCTGCCACCACTGAACCTGATGCTCTGGCGTCTCTATGTGTCAGGGTGTTGATACGCCCCTCAGCTCTCGGTGTGGAAGAAGCAGCCACACTCTGTGTCGGACGGGTAGCTGCTGGCTGGTATCCTCCTCATGACTGCTGCCCTCCCCTACGTGCCTGGGAACCATGGCCACCTGCTTGGCCTCTAGCGCTCGATGCGGGGAGCATCTGCTGCGCTCCAGCCCTAGACGGGCAGTCTCTCCTGATGTGGCCTGGCTGGCCACACTGGTAGCAGAGGGGAACTCGACTCTCGCCCTCGGTAGGTTCCTGTTGACAGTTGGGCAGGGGTTTAGTGCTGGTTACTGGCCCCTGTCGGGGGCCCCCAAAGGCCACTGACGGCCCCGCAAAGCGAGACGGCTCTCCTGCGGGCGCCGTGTGCCTCCTCTCTCGCCGGCCCTGTGAGTACTCTAGCTGGTAGGGCCTCCTCCATCCGCTGTCAGTGTCACGTGCGGCCGGGTTAGTCTCCTCATATGTCATAGCTACCTCCACCACTCTCAAAAACGTGGGCAGCTTCAAGGGTTTGACATACCCCCGAATGGCAGGCCGGAGCCCCTCAGTGAACCTCCACAGGTGCTCCTCCTCAGTAGCCACAGCTGTCGCAGCGAAACGAGACAGCTCTAGAAAACGCGTACGATACGCGCTAACAGTCATCGTCCCCTGGTGGAGAGTGTAGAACTCCCGCCTCCTCTGATCTTGCCATGTCTGCGGGAAGTACTGCTCGTAGAAGAGGGTCATAAACAGGTCCCACGTCAGCTCTTCCCTCTCCTGGGCTCTAACTACCCTCCACTACTTGTGTGTCACACTCTCCAGCTGGTACGTGGCAAAGGCCACGTGACACTCCGCAGGGGGCGAAGGGTGTTGGCGCCGCTGCCGGGGAGCAACGGCTATTCTAGAGGTAAACATTCCTGTTTCTTTTTAATTTCTGATAATCTCCTCTCTTTTGTGCAGAAAACTACAGGAAATCAAGAAGACAAGCAACCGCACAACAACCACTCCGAGGACAGGTAAATTTTTCCTCTCGCTATTAACCCCTAAAACTCAAAAGAAAGAAAAGAACAAGCAATATAGGGCTAACCTGTCTTCCATACTTAGTAACCATAAAAGTTGCATGTTTTCAACTCATTATTCCTGCACACTATTAAGGGTATTTTAGGGCTAACACATTCTTGCTTGAGCCCTAATTACCCAACAAAGAATTAACTAGACCAAGTAGAGCCAACCTAGGATCCAACACTAGGGATTTAGAGACACACTCCTTAAGCAAGAATTGAGAAAACCAAATGAAGTGTGCCCAAGCCCTTGTCTGAAAATACCTATTCAAAGGAAACCTAAAACAATTGGCTCTCTAAACACTTGAACCCTAAAAGAAAGGACCCAAAAAGCTCTCAAAGGAACAAGAGGTAAAGTTGACTCCTTGGGTCAACCAACCTTAAAATTAGGTCACTTTCTCACTCAAAATACCTAAGAGTTCAAGTGTAACTTTAAGCACCCTGATCTTAAGCTAAAATTGGTAGACTTAAGAGGTCAAGATCCCCATTCTGGTCTACCTGGACCCGCAGTGACAAGAGAGGTCGGGTGGGGGAAACCCTGTAACCCGTGGGGACGCTCTACCGTGTAGGGGTCTTCGCGGGACTCTCCCTCTCTGGCTGCCCAGGTAATTCTCAGGTGGACGATCTTTCTGATCAAGGGGTCCATCTGCCCCGCACCTCTATAGTCACCCAACACATTTTTGGGTGCCTTGATTGGGTCCAGCACCTTCTAAACTTACCTCTTCCAACTGTGCATGTACGGAAGGAGGTCTCTAAGACCACCCTTAAGACCTCCTTTAGAAATTCGCTCTCGTCAAGGCCAAGCCTCGACGCCCGTGTTTGTGCAGAAACACCCTCACATTATTCTCTCTTCTGATTCAGAACCAAGTTCTTCTTCTTCCCCCATCATGGCTCAGCCAGTTGAGGAAGAAAATAATCTGGAACACCAGCTCCAGCGACTCAATGACCTCTTCCAAAACTTCGTGCACCCACCACAGCGTCCTATGATGCGGGACCACTACAATCCTGCTGCGGTGGCCATTGAGCCTCGAGTCAGAATCCCGACTGGAGGACCTGATTCCGAACTAAAGCCCAACATGATTCATGCTATACCTAAATTCCATGGGCTTAATTCTGAAGATCCCTTCCAGCACATCAAACAGCTAAAGCATCTGGCCCACACTTTTGGATCAGATGCGCAAAATCGGGATATTCTTCTCATGAAGATGTTCTCCTTTTCTCTTATGGACAAGGCCGCCCATTGGTATCAAACTCAGACCCGGCCGATCAACACTTGGGAAGAACTTCAATCCGAGTTTTTGAAAAAGTTCTTTCCCGTTGGTCGGACCAACGCCTTGCGCCATCAGATTACACACTTCACTCAACAATCAGGAGAACCTCTCCATGAGGCATGGGATCGTTTTCAGGATCTCATGAGAAAGTGCCCCCATCACGGAGTTCCTAAATGGGAACAAGTCCAATCTTTTTACCAGGGACTCCGTGAGGACATCCGCCTTTTCGTCAATGCAACTTGCGGAGGAAACATCATGGGTCAACATGAAGACACCGTATGGGAGATTCTCGAAAACATGTGCGAGAACTCCATCAACAATGACTCCATGGGATTATTCGACAGGACGAATACCCGCGCAGCGACGAATCTTAAGGGAGCACATGAGACGCGGGGCCTGTCCGCATCAGTTGACCTGGAATTAATGGCCAGTCGATTGGACAAGGTCTCAATTATTGAAAAGAAGGTGGATGAGCTGACTCAGCACTTGCAGCAAGCCACCTCCGCGCGTAACTCCTTTGCACAACCTCCTTCCACACAGGAGACTGTGCAAAACATCCTCCACCGATCTTCCCCTGGGATGGATCCATATCCATCCCCATCTGATTCTTGGACTGGAAGATCATCCGATCCTTTCTACACCAGCCGGGGGAACTCCATTCCTCCTTTTCCTGATTCTCAGGAGGTTCCTCAGACCTGCGAGGACCTCAACGCCATCCAGAACGACCCATTCTCCGACACTTACAACCCTGGATGGCGAAACCACCCCAATTTTCAGTGGGCGGGAAATTCCCAAACCCAAAGACCACCTTTTCAGTCCCGCCCACAGCCCTCTCGTCACTACCAGCCGCCTCAGCCTCGGCCCAACCCTACTTATCCATCAGGGCCAAATCAAGATCAAATGTCCTTAATCCTTCAGACTCTGGCTGACATTCAAAAAACGAATGCGGCTATTCAGAAACAGCACAAGGACGAGCTTACAGAAGTTAAAACTCAACTGGCCCAGTTGGCAAATTCTCGCCAACCAGGCACACTCCCCGCCCAACCTCTTCCTAACCCAAATAACGTGCCATCCCAGAAGCGCGTTATGAATCCAAATTTAGGCCACGCCCAATGGATTTATCAGGCTCCTACTGCTCCATCTCCAGACGAGATGGAAGCCTCAACTTCTTATGCGGGATTTCAGCAGCAGCCACCCCTCCTACCAAACCCAAACCAAAATCAGGTCGGATTAAATTCTGTAACAACACGTAGTGGTAAAACAACTCAAGACCCGCATTATCCGAACCACTCCCAGCCTGATAACCATGACCCTAGGATAGTTATCCAAGGTACCGCTGTTCCAGATCCACAACCTGGACCTATCTTAGAAGAACCAACCAAGATCCCGTTTCCCGAGGCCCTGACCAAGGGAAAGAAGACCACCAAACCCGTGGCCCCTGAGGAGGACCTGGTCAAGCTCTTTGAGCAGGTCCACATAAACATCCCCTTGATGGATGCAATCCGCCACGTACCAGCTTACGCACGATTTTTAAAGAATATATGTACACCCCAGCGTAAGCCGTGAACAAAGGGAGGGAGCCCAATTGTTCTGTCAGAACAAGCCAGCTCTGTAATCCTCAGTAGACTCCCACCCAAGGCAAAAGATCCTGGAACTCCCCTGATTTCCTGTAAGATAGGTGGTACCCAATGTGATAGAGCATTGTTAGACTTGGGTGCATCCATAAACCTGATACGCACATCCTTACTTGACCATCTAGAAGAATCTGAGCTGAAACCAACCGAGGTGACATTACAATTAGCAGATCGATCTATAAAGTCACCAAAAGGGATTCTCGAGGATGTTATCGTGAGAGTGCGGGATTTCTATTTTCCAGTGGACTTTATAGTCTTAGATATGGATGCACCTGAGAACCCTAGGGATACACCAATCATTCTAGGGAGACCTTTCTTGGCTACTGCTAGAGCCAACATTAGCTGTGAGGAGGGCCAAATAGAGCTTAAGTTTGGAGATCAAACATTGAAAATTGATATATTTAAGGCCCAACAAGGAATTAATTGCAGCGTCATCGAACAAATTTGTGACATCAAGACCTTGGTTGATGAATCACACCTCCAGAATGACTCGATTATGCCTCATCAACCACAGAAGGATCTTGACCCGCAAACAGAGGAGTCGAATCCAGATATGAACAACCCAGTAACTCCCACCCTTGAACCTCACATCTATACTGAACCACCCGCTGCTGCTGAAAACCCCATCCTCGAACTGAAACCCCTTCCTGCTCACTTAAAATACGTCTTTTTGGGTTCTAATCAGACCCTTCCTGTGATTATCAATTCCAACCTCAGTCCTGAACAGGAATCCCGTCTGATTATTGTCCTCCAGCAACATCGCAGAGCCATCGGATGGACTCTCGATGATCTGACTGGAATAAGTCCCTCTTATTGTACTCATCATATCTATTCAGAAGAGGGCACACGACCTTCTCGTGAAATGCAGAGACGCTTAAACCCCAATCTGCAGGAGGTCGTGAAAAAGGAGATCATCAAATGGTTAGATGCCGGAATCATCTACCCGATCTCCGATAGTCGTTGGGTGAGCCCAATTCAGGTCGTGCCCAAGAAGGCAGGACTCACCACTATAACGACTGAGACCGGAGAAATCATTCCTACCCGATTAGCCAACTCGTGGAGAGTCTGTATAGATTACCGTCGACTCAATTCCTCCACGAAGAAGGATCATTTCCCACTACCCTTCATTGATCAAATTCTCGAAAAACTAGCGGGAAATAGGTTCTTCTGCTTTCTTGACGGGTACTCCGGTTATAACCAGGTGGCAATCCATCCTGAGGACCAAGAAAAGACCACGTTCACCTACCCCTTCGGAACATACGCTTTCCGAAGGATGCCTTTCGGTCTTTGCAATGCACCCGCTACTTTTCAGCGATGCATGCTTGCCATATTCTCAGATATGGTAGGTGATTATCTGGAAGTCTTCATGGATGACTTTTCAGTTTTCGGAGCATCATTCGACGATTGCCTCCAACATTTGGTCCAGATACTCAGGCGGTGCATCGATGTGAATTTGGTTCTTTCCTGGGAAAAGAGCCATTTCATGGTGCCTGAGGGAATTGTCCTGGGACACTCAATTTCGGAGAAAGGTATCCAAGTGGATCGAGCTAAGGTTAATCTGATTTCTCACCTTCCTATGCCTAGCTCGATCAGGGACATCCGATCCTTTTTAGGGCATGTCGGTTTTTATAGACGATTTATCCCTGATTTTTCAAAAATCGCACGCCCCCTGACCACACTTCTCTCCAAGGATGTTCCCTTTGAAATTTCCAAGGAATGCACTCAAGCATTTGAAATCCTGCGTGACCGAGTCACCCAAGCCCCGATCCTACAGTCCCCTGATTGGTCTCAACCCTTTGAGATCATGTGTGATGCATCCGACTTCGCTGTAGGAGCGGTTTTGGGACAGAAAAATGACAAGAAACCTGTGGTCATTTACTACGCCAGCAAAACACTCGATGAGGCTCAGCGTAACTATACGGTTACTGAGAAAGAGCTGCTAGCTGTAGTATTTGCCCTAGAAAAGTTCAGATCGTACCTTCTGGGTTCCCGTGTCATCATATACTCGGATCACACAGCTGTGAGGCATCTCCTTGCAAAGAAGGACGCGAAACCTCGATTAATCCGATGGATCTTGCTGTTGCAAGAATTTGACCTTGAGATTCGCGACAAAGCGGGAAAGCAAAACGTGGTAGCTGATCACTTGTCCTGTCTTCCTTCTGAAATAATTGACCCTTCCGGACCCATCACTGAGCATTTTCCCGATGAGCACCTGCTGACTATTGGTACTAGCCTTCCATGGTTTGCTAATATAGTAAATTACTTGGCATCTCATCAGACCTCGTCCGATTGGCCGAAGGCCAAGAAAGACAAATTACGCTCCGATGCCAAGTATTACATTTGGGAAGACCCGTACCTCTTCCGCATAGGTGCCGATCAGATCATCCGGAGATGTGTCCCGGAAGGGGAATTCAACAGCATCCTCTCTTTCTGCCATGACCAGGCATGCGGTGGCCATTTTGCCGGGCATAAAACCGCATCAAAAGTCCTCCAGTGCGGCTTTTACTGGCCCACACTGTTCAAAGACGCATACAATCACTGCAAGGCATGCAGTCGTTGCCAGACTTTGGGCAACATGAGCCATCGCGACATGATGCCTATGCAACCGATTCTAGTATGCGAAATCTTTGATGTTTGGGGGATTGATTTTATGGGCCCCTTTCCTGTTTCGGATGGTTTCGAATACATTCTGTTGGCTGTGGACTACGTGTCCAAATGGATCGAAGCCATACCAACCCGAACCTGTGATCACAAAATTGTTCTCAAATTCATTCATCAACACATTTTCTCGAGGTTCGGGATTCCTCGTGCAATAATCTCTGATGGGGGGACCCATTTCACAAATGCTCAGTTTAGGTCACTGATGACCAAATACGGGGTGTCTCACCGAATCTCTACTCCTTACCACCCCCAAACTAATGGTCTAGCTGAGTTGTCCAATCGGGAGATCAAGAAAATCCTGCAAGTCACTGTTCGACCTGACAGGAAGGACTGGTCGTCCCGACTTCCGGAAGCACTGTGGGCCTATAGGACCGCCCACAAAACCCAATTAGGCATGTCTCCCTTTAGGCTGGTGTACGGAAAGGCATGCCACCTTCCCGTCGAACTGGAGCATAAAGCCTATTGGGCAGTACGGAACTGTAATCTAGATCTTTCCAAGGCTGGGACCCACAGAAAACTCCAAATCAGCGAGATCGATGAATTACGCATAGACGCGTACGAGAACTCACAAATCTACAAGGAGCGGGTTAAAGCCTTCCACGACAAACACATCTCGAGAAAGATCTTTCATCCTGGTCAAAAGGTCCTACTCTTTGATACCCGACTCAAACTCTTCCCAGGAAAACTGAGATCTAAGTGGGTCGGACCATATTTGGTCCGACAGGTTTTTGGAAATGGAGCAATCGAAATCAGTCCACTCAGCCACGATTCTGAACCTTTCATCGTGAACGGTCAGAGACTCAAGCCGTTCATCGATGTAACTTCTACTGATTTGGCTGAGGCATCTTATATCCTCCTTTCCCCTTGAGCTTATTGCTCCCAGCCGATGGCGTAAAACTCAGCGCTTAACGGGAGGCAGCCCGTCATTCTCTTTGAAAACCTGAAACTTGTTCTGACACCTTTTAGCACTCGAAGTTCACCCTTGTAGACAGCTGACCCCAACTCAGATGCTTGCATCTGGGATTTGAAATCGTCCGCAAAAATTCAACCCGACCCATCCACTCATCCAAATTTCTGTCTTAAGGAATGAACTAAGACCCCCTAGGTTACAATGAGGACATTGCAAATCTTAGGCATGGGGGGGTATGAAAGTGCAAAACTTGTAAGAAAAGGTTTCAAACAAAAAAATTCACATATGCCAAAAACACCATAAAAATTAAAAAAAATTTCGAAAAAGAATAAGAGGAAAAGAGGAGAAGGAAATTTTGTGAAGGAGAAAAGAAACAAAATGAAAAAGGAGCACAAAATTATGAGAAAAAGTGATAGTCATTAGTAAGGAACTAAGGAATTAACCTAAGTTCTAGACCTCATTCAAGAAAAGTGCACAAAGAGATTAGTAAAGAATGCAAACCTTAGGCATTCTTGAATAGACTCTTAGTACCCATTAAGATCTGGACACTCCTCAAGAGGTTGAGGAAAATGAAAAGCTGAAGTATTAGGTCTAAGGCTTAGAGAGTATTCGGCCTCGTTAACTAACTTTTGGTTTACGGGACTCAGTAACCTAAGCACCCTAACCTCACACACAGCCTGGTTCAGTAAGCGTAAAAATCAGAATCACGCAGAAGCGTCGCAAAATTCTGAAAAGAACACCTAGAATAGGAGCGGCCGATCAACACAAGTTGATTTGGACGAGTTCCCAGCGCGGAGAGGCGGGAAATCCCCTCGAAGATGCGTAACAAAATATCATCTCCTCGGTGCTTGTCTCTTAGGATATTTACATATCCTACTAGGGGCATGTAAGCACTCTGCTGGTTCAGATTCCATGGATGGCATTATCTCGAAGTGTCAATTGCCAGGGTCTGGATTCGGCCACGGAACACCATGGATGGGATTATCTCAAAATCTCAATAGCCAAGGTTCCGGGGGTTGCCATGGGCGGTGCTATCTCGAAACATCGATCGCCAGGAACCCTTGAGGATTGATGATGGGAGCAAGGAATCTGATACAGACCGTGGAGAGCTTTCCCAAGAGTGGTTTCAGAGAGAGAGAGACGCGGGGGGAGAGGGTAGAGTAGGTTTTGCCTCTGACGCAAAACTCTGAAGTGTGCAGGCACAGGTGAAGAAGAAGGACCGCGGAAGAAGAAGGAAGCTGAGGGAGACACTGTAGCAACAGGCAGTTTAAGTCGTCTGATTTGGAAATCAGACGACGTCCTGAAGGGAAAAAGAAGAAAGAAGGAGGGGCGACGTCCGGACTGGAAAAAGAAAAGAAGAAAGAAGAAGATCTGAAGAGCAACAGAAGAAGGCGAGGCAGAGAAGAACACAAAAGAACAAGGGAAGAACTAAAAGAAGAAAAACAAAGAAGAAAGAAGAAGATCTGAAGGAAGACAGAAGAAAAAGGAAGAACTGCTGGAACAAGAAGAAGAACATCACCTCTGCAAAGAAGAAAGAAGAAGATCGGAGACGAGGAGAAACAAAGAAAAAAAAAGAAGACACCAAATTCTTTCTCTCTCTTTGTTTATTTTTTTTTAGTTCTTCCCTTGTTCTTTTGTGTTCTTCTCTGCCTCGCCTTCTTCTGTTGCTCTTCAGATCTTCTTCTTTCTTCTTTTCTTTTTCCAGTCCGGACGTCGCCCCTCCTTCTTTCTTCTTTTTCCCTTCAGGACGTCGTCTGATTTCCAAATCAGACGACTTAAACTGCCTGTTGCTACAGTGTCTCCCTCAGCTTCCTTCTTCTTCCGCGGTCCTTCTTCTTCACCTGTGCCTGCACACTTCAGAGTTTTGCGTCAGAGGCAAAACCTACTCTACCCTCTCCCCCCGCGTCTCTCTCTCTCTGAAACCACTCTTGGGAAAGCTCTCCCAGAGCTGCCGGGTAATCGGGTACGGGTCGTGCCCGGGTCCAGGCCCACCGACGTGCGTGGTGGGCGAGGAGTGCAGGTCAGTCTAAGTCGGGTCGGGTCAGGTCCGCGGGGCGTGAGCGCGGACGAGACCGAGTAACCGGGCGGGTGTAAGGGGACCTCACCCCGTGTGCTGAGGCAGTAAGGCTAGTGCACAAAATCAATTTAAACAGTGGAAAGTGTGTGAGGCTTTCCGATGTGGGACTAAACGCAGACCTTTCCTCGCGTGCGCCTGCTGGGAGACCGTGGCCTGGCTTCTGCAGCTGCGGCTTTGATTTGCGTAGGTTGCTGGCTGGCTGCCTTCGCAAGACTCCCCGTAATCCGCAGCAGCTGGAGACCTGGAGTCCTCAAGCCTGGAGCGCGGGAGAAGCTGCTTCAATGTGCGTTAATGGCGGTCGAACCTCAAAACCTGTCGGACACGAATATGGCCTCTCGGCCTGATCAAACCACTGGGGAACCTTCGCCGTGGCACGGCGAAGGTGAGGAGCTGCGCGGCAGGCCGCAAGGTGGTGTCTGGCGGCAGCCCTAGGTTGGACTGCAACCGGAGGAATGGGTTTGTTCGGGGGAGTGTTACGGAGGTGTGGAGTGGCAGTGGAGGGGTGGGGGGTGCTCAGTGTGATGAGGCGGAGGTTCGGTGAGGGTCGGCGAGGTGTGTGAGGCTGGGGAGCGATGGGAACATCTCGCCGGAGGGTGGCCGGATTCGAAGGGGGTGACGATGGTCAGGGTCGGTCGAGGGCGTAATTGAACAAATTGGAACCGGGGAAAGAAAGAGGAGAAGAAGGGAAATAGTTCTAACTTACTTGCAGGGACGAAGGGGGAGGAACAGGGCGACAGTCGTATCGACTGTCGCCGGAGAAGACGATGCTCAGGGAAAGGGGCGGCGGCGAGTGGAGAGCCGGAGAGGCGCCAGCTGGGTGCGGCGTGGCGCGGGAAGAGCAGGGGAGGAAGTCTCTGCTGCTGGTATTGCGGCAGAGCGAAGAGGAGAAGGGGGAGGAACCGCCAGAGCTGGTGAGCATCTGCCGGAGAGAGAAGAGAGGAAAGTTGGGGGTTTTCTCCATCAGATCCGAGCTACCCCGGTCGGTGGAGCAACGGGGGGTATTTATAGGGATCAAACAGGGAGGAAGGCGGAGGGAGACGACGTGTCTCCCTCGCCGGAGGATGGCTGGAGACAAGAACCCATACCGTCCGTGCGTTCGCACGGCCGGTATGGTGGGTTACAACGACCAGGGGGGTGTCCCTGCGACGGCTGACGACGCAGGGCACCCCCGGTTTACTTGCCAGGTCCCCCACCTCACCCTGCGCGGCGCCATGCTCCGCGCAAGGTCGCCGGAGCATGGTGCTGGCAGGTTTTGCAGGGGGGACCTGATCGCAAAGAACGAAGGAGAGTTAGGGGCCAAAATGCGAGGGTTCAAAAGTTGAGGGCCAAAGAGTAAATATATGAGGACCAAAGTGTAAAGTCGGTCAAGGAGGTTTCTTCTTAGGCTCAAGTTTTTATACATGATTAATTAGGACCTAAGGAATCTGATGGTGAATTTCATTTCTATATTAAACCTTATTTGACCGGTCAATTTATGCAAAAACCCAAATTAAGTTATTAATTGGGCATGGTTCTCAATGTAGGTCAAAATGGGTTCTGAAGGCCAAATTGAAGGTTCTAAACCCTAGAGATTATTTTTCTATGAATTTTAGAGGGTTTATTCTATTTTTACTTTGCCTCGAACCTTGTGAATTGAAGTGGGTTGTTTTATGGTTACAGATTATCATTTAGTTTCTTGGAAGTGCTGTAGCCCTTGCTAGATCATCTCATCCCACTTTTATTCTTATTAAGCTGCTTTGACCTATGTTTGGGCCCTGAATTACCCTGTATGCAGATTATACTGGTAAAATTGCATTTTTACCCCTTATGACTTGTTTTCTCCTTAAACTCAGAATTCTCTGAGTTAAGCCTTTCCTTGAGTTATGTAGGAGCTTTTATCCTTTGTATTGGGTCAAAATGAGCTAGTTATGGCTCATGATGAGGTTCTCATCAGGTGTCAAACACCTTCTCGATCTGCTCCAACCAGTCTCCACCTCAGTCGGGTCCTCATCCCCCTTGTAGGAGGGAAGCTTCAGCTTCCGAAACTGTCCGAAAAGCTCGTAGTGTCGCTGTAGTGGGGAAATGGGTACGCCTCCAGGCAAGGAGGGCTCGTGCTTGGAAGTGTCATAGTGCGGTGGGGGCGGTGGAGGACCACCCCCTCCCCCACATCCAACGCTGCATCGGTCTCGTGGTCCCACAAAGGACTCCCCCTCCACGTTCCCAGGGAGAGGCGCTCGTGGAGGCGGGTGGAGCTCCTCTCGTACTATCTCCCGTATCAGCTAGGCGAGGTCCTAGGTCTAACGCCCGGAAGAAGTGGCTGGTCCACTGAAACCTCAGGCCCAGCATGTCCGCCCCTCCGACCTCGTCCACGACCGCGCCCGTGACCTGCCTCAAGGACTCCACATCGAGGCACCTCCTGCATGGAGACGTGAAAAACAAAGCAAAAGACGTCAACTCTAACGGACATTCAGCAAAAGAAACTCATAACATATGTCAAAAGGCACGTTGTGGTGGTTACTCTAGTTACATGCACGTGAATTGGTTATTCTCAAGCTAGTTGGTTCATTTCTCAGGATGACCTTGCTCTAATACCATCTTGTCACGACCCGATTCCCGAATCTTTACAAGATCCGATATCGGCTCAACTCGACTGATCCTAAGACCCAGTCGTCCAACAAGAAATAACCAAAAAGCAGGAAAGTAAACCACATTCACTATGCTAAGCAACTAACAGTAAAAGAGTTCAGCAGTAAAGAAAGTAAAAGCTTCTACAGTACATACCACCACCACAACAATAAAACAATAACAAGGTACAGGAACGTAAAGATACAGAAATGTAAAGGTACAAGAGCCTGAACTCACTACAACAGAAAGTACTACAAAAGAAGACTACTGCTACTGGACTCTACTGAACCCAGCACCCTCTGCAGCCGGAGTCTCAGGCTGCTCAACACCTGGACCTGAAAAGGGTTATGAGTAACAAAGTCAGCGAACGCTGAGTAGAGTGGAAACCAACTAACTAAAGCTGTAAAGCTAACAGGTAAACTAGTTATTCCAATTCTTTAATTTACAAGTTATTCCTTTTCACCCATTGGTTTATATATTTCCAAATCTCTTTCTTGATCTCGAATGTTTCTCGTGGGAACGATCTTTATTGCAATCTTTTCCGAAGTGTAGAAGGCACACGTGGTGCTCTTCTGGCTGGGAGAGTCCCCCGTGGTGACCCTACACCCAGTCAACCACCCCAAGGTCACAGACAGACGTAACGGTGACTACGGCATGTGCTATAAGCGCATGGGTAGCTACCCCACACTGGCACGCGGTCAGTCGTTTCCACTAACAGGTGCACCCAAAGTACAGCACGGAACAGTATAGGGCTTAGCCCTCTCAGTAACAGGGGTCTAGCCCCTAAGAACCAAATAGGGGTCTCGCCCCTCCACAGTCCGCGCACCTTCTCCTGACTACCCTGATTTGCCCAGTGGGCCCAACAAGTCGGTGTAGGGTGGCTAGCTGAACCCCGGGCCCCGTGGGGTGGCTAGCTCTCTCCCTACACTAGTAGCTCTCCCTGGTGTAGTGTACACGAGGGCCAAGAAGTCGGTATAGAGTGGTCAATCCTAACCCCAGGTCCCAACCTAAGGGCGGCTAGCTCTGCTCTATACTAAACAAGGGACAGTCGCTCTCCTTGGTACTACGTACTCAAGGGCCAGCACACTTCCCCACTCACATTTCCAGATCCATTCCATTTATTCCAAGGAGCTCTGCTCCTAACTCCCCGTAGGGTTCATGCTCATATTTCTCATACCATTCCATACCAGGTTTCATCATTCACATTTCCATTCCCAGGTTATACACATGCAGCTTGTGTTTCTATCATTCACGTTTCCATTCTCAGGTTATACACATGCAGCTCGTATTCTATCATTTAACGTATACAACAGGTAAGGTCATATGTAACTGTTTAACTAGCACAAGTAATTCATATTTCACAGGAAACACTACAGGCAGTTGCTTTCTATCTACTCATTCAAGACTGCAATTCAATCACGCATACAGGCATTTCAAGTGTTTCTCATCCTAGGATTCATGCCATATCCTAGGTTCTAATCATTCATTCCACACATGCATTCAGGTTTATAATTAAATTAGGGAAGCCACTCTACCAGACAACCCAAGAGTATTGGGGGCTCTAACGACAGGCTCACATGCCTCAGCAAGCCCCGAACCCGCAACGGAAAGGGTCCTATAACAAGGAACAATCACAATGGAACATTCAGAACAGTATAGAAAGCCTCCTAACAAGTAGAGGAACTCACAAGGAAAACATCGATATCTTATTTACGTAGAACGAACCTCAAATGAACCCTAAACGGGTCAAAAATAGGGCTACTGACTCAAATCAGACATCTGGCACAATGTCCAGACGTCTTAAAAGTGTCCAGAAATGCACCTCAGGCTCTGCGTCGACCTCAGACGTCCAGGACCTCTTCTGGACCATCTGGACCCAGCTCCAGACGTCCGACCACCTCTTCGGACGTTTGGGAGTGCTTCCAGCCGTCTGGTAAGCTGCCTAGACGTCTGAAACGCGTGGGAGGGCGTGTCCCACGCCTTCCCAAAGTAAATCCTGCACACGGCAGCAAAATCTTCTCAAATTAGCCACGCAAAGCATAGCTGCGGAGCGGCCTGCATGGCCGTATCTGCAAAGGGAACGTACCTTCACGGAGATCTGCCTTCAGACGTCTAGAGTCATTTCTAGACATCCACTCCATCGTCTGGACGTCACTCCACACGTCTGATTCTGGGAAAAACCCAGAACCAGAACCTCCTCCCGCTCGCCCTCTCTACACATAGCCGCGCCTCACCTCCTCGCTTGCAGCTCCGTTTGCAGCAGTGTTAGGGACGACTCCCTGACGCACTCCTCCTCCCGCACGCACCGCTCTGGCCATGCGCCCTCCGGTGAGCTCCCACATGAGCTCGCGAACTCAAGTTCCTCCTCCTCTCTTCACGTCGCTCCTCCTTGTCACCGCTCTCGCGCTCTCTCTCTCACGCTAGTTCCTCTCGCTGGGGTGGAGAGGAAGAGAAGAAAGGGCTGGTGGAGTGGGGAGAATGAGAGGGGAAGAGGGGTTTATAAAGATGGTGTGTTAGAGTTCGTTGGAGGAGGGGAGAGAGAATAGGAGAAAAAGAAGGTACTGTCTGCGCGCAGCTCGCGAGTAGACGCAAAGCTCATACCCAAAAATTTTAATTTCCAAACATCTGGGAAGGTGTCCAGACGTCTAACCAGATGTCTGACCGACAGTCCAGACGTCTTAAAAGGCTCAGGACAGAATGCGTCTTAACAGGTATGTTTTAGGGTTTCAAGAAGTCATTTAATTCACAGAACTCATGCAAACCCTTTTTTGTCAAATCCAACCCATTTGTTATCTTGTTAAGACCATTTGACCTGTTTTTAGCCCTTGAGATTACCCGTGGTTGTATTGCAATGGTAAAATTGTAGTTTTAACCCTAGTTTCTTATTTTCCTCTCAGAAAGTTTATGCAATGAATTATGACCTTTAGTCGGTTATGTAGGAGCATTTATTCTCTTCATTGGGTCAAAATAACCTAGTTATGGCTCATGATGGTGTTCCCATCACCAGACCCTACTAAGCCCATGCCTAGTTTATTTTAGGTGGATTCTTATCAATTTTAACCAACATACAGTACTAGGCCTATCAAGCCTACATGCTCATGCCCACTCGGGCCCATGCACACACAAGTGTGCGCACACACGCACATGCATGTGCTTACTCACGCGCTCAATGAGATCAGAATGGTCAAATAGATTAAGTGCGCCCAACGCTTGACAACTGAAATGCTGGGTTCACCTTTTCATATTATACCAAAGCGTGGCACCTTCAACACCCGAGGTGGGACTTTCCTAGGCAGTTCTCTTCTTCGCACAACGTCGTCCGGTGAGATCTTCAGACAAGGATTCTGAGTAGCTCACAAGTCCAAATCAAGCAATTAATGACTTGATAGAAAGTTATTAGCATCAGCTATCTAATTTCAACACCAATTTGGTGTTTAGATCATGATTGATCTAGGGATTTGAGACCTGAACATGGCTCTGTCACCATGGCCTGAAATAAACCTCGAAGGAAGATCTCAGGTCTTTTGACCTGAGAAGAGGTAATGCCCTCAATTGAGGGTCTAGATTACTTCAATGATGCATTCTGCTTTGATTAGAAGAAGAAAGGAGATCTGTGAAGCTCAAAAAAGCTCCAAAAGCTTAAGAGTTTCTAATTTCACTACATAGCACATCGATTCATACATGAACTCCTCTAATAGATAAATTTAACCCTCATTGAACTTCCCAGTTCGATCAAATAGATCAAATGGAACCTTCTTGAGTGAATTTTGAGTTGAAATCTCAGTAATGAAGCTCTGAAAAGTTTTTGGTTCCAAGTTGAACCCATAATGTATAGCTACCTAAATCTTCAAGGGAACTCAATGAAACCTCATCAACTCAGTTCCTAAAGGTCATAAATCATCATATAGACTCAATTATTCCATTTAATCAGAGATTCAGTTATTTAAGTCTTGAATTGGACTCAGGTTTGACCAAGAGAATTCCAAAGTTGACTTTCAGATTTATAATTCCTCAGATCGAATTAATTACCTAGAAAGACTAAAATCATCCTCAGAAAGTGTTTGCACTCCTCAAATTAATGATTTGAACATTACAATGGTGCTCACAAGCTCCGTCGCTTGAGCTCAAGTGGTGGCATGTTCGTCAGAAGAAATTAGAGGTTCCTAGTCCTGACCAAGAACTAGAATAGCTTCTAAATTAGCTCCTCAAGCTAATCGATCCATTTGCAAGCCTGAAACTTCAAGAAATAAGTCTTTCCAACTCCGTCGGAGTTGGAGAAGACAAAGATCAACAGTAGGATACCAACCTTAAAACTATGCTCTAATTAGTGGAATTTGAACCTCTAATCAAAACAACTCGATCTGGAGCTTCTCATATTATTCTAAAAGCTGAGGCTCATAATTGAAATTGCCAAAGCTTGCCAAAGCTCCAGTGAAGATTGATATAAGTGACTGAAGGTCAAATCTTCATGAAACCAATAGGAATGGTTTTAAAAGGTTTCTAAGGTTGCAAGAAACCTCCAGAACACTACAGTTGATGCAGTTGATAAATAGATATATGAAATTGTTAAGAAGTGCAGAAAATTGTGTCTTGAGTTCATTTGAACTCAAGAACTTCCCTCTCACTCAATTGAGTGAGGGGAACCAGTTATGAAGGTTAGGCGATGGTATGTACATGTCTAATTAGGTGGAATCACTTGTCTAAGATCACCATGGACAGTGAGCTCAGAGATTGATAGTGAATTAGGCATTTTAGATTTAGTGAGTAGTGGGCAAAATTGAGAATGAGGTCGGGGCCCTAGTGTTATGAATAAGTGATGGAGGGCCGCTATTGAGTGTGGATTAGGTCGGAGACCTCCGCCATAGACAGTGGAGGTGTTCCAGTGGAGTAGTGGATTAGTCAGTAAGGTGATAAAATCATGTAATTAATGAAGTAGAAATGATCGCGAGAAGATTTGGAGTGTGATCAATGGATTTAAAAGACAAAAAGAAGCTCCTGACGAGTTCAAAGAACTCATCGGAGCTGAGGAAGACGTAGAAATTTGAGACATTTAACTATGCTAAACTACTAACTAACTAAGTTAAATTAATCTATACTAATCTATAGTCCTAATTCTACTATCACTTGGATGAAGGAGGTTAGAGGACTCCATCGAAGGATCATGACAGAGGAAGAAACCAGAGGGTTGAGGAAGAGCTCCGGCAGAGAAGAATGTGTCATGTAAGAAGAAGAAGATGGCGACGCAACCTCATCACTAGGTGCGGTAGAGGGCGGTGAAGATCGGAAGATGATCAGGGCTTCAGAGAAGTCCGGAGGAAGGGAGGTAGAGGTCACTGGAGGTTGTTAATGAATAGCCTATTGAGTGAATCAGTGGGGGAAGAGGGTATGGAATCGCTCCCCGAGATCGGAGGTGTGGATGACTATTTATATGTGGCGGAGAGGGGTAGGGGGTCTACATCTAGATGCAATCGCGTCCAGGTACAACGATTTAGGGGTCTTCATCTCCGACGATGATGAAGTCACCGTGTCAAAGTTTGTTGGGCTAGAGAGGATCGGAGCCGTCAGATGAGATGGCAGCAGTGAGCGGAAGATAAGCGGCAAAAACGAAGGTGTTCAGACATGGGATAGAAGGTGATCGAATGGTGTGAGCACTGGACCTCCTCAACCGTCCAAGCTGAGGAAGAAAAGAAGAAGACGGCGAAGAAGGCTATTCACACAGGGACCTCTATGCAATAAAAGATAAAGACCTAGTTGTAGGAAAAGGACTCAGTTGACATAAAAGCTAAGGACCTAAATGTAAACAGTTGATTTTTAGGCTTATTTTAATTTATTTCTTTTTCAACTTTTTCTATATAATTATAAATTAGGTAACTATTATATTCATTCCTTGAATTTACATTTTTTCCATTCTTAGCTATATTTAATTAAGTGATTAATTTACTTAAGTTAATTAAGTACTTAGGTCATAAAATTAACTAAGTTAGTTTAGATATTAAATAGATAGCTAAGTGTTTAATATCTGAGTCTAAATTATTAATTAAATTATTATTAATATTAATTTATATTTAATTTAGTATTTTTAACTTATTTTAAAGGTCCTTCTTATTTAAACCCCTATATTATAATTAACCCTGTATTTAGTATATCCTTAGCTAATTAACTAGGGAAACTAGTTAATTAGGGACAATTAAGAGCCATGATGAGTCTCTGATCACCTAACCCCATGGACGGCCACCAAGGGTGGCCTCTAACCCTTAATCACCTACCTAGGCAACTCTTCATTTGGAGCCATTTATCCTTAACCCTAGATTCCACAACTACCTTCCCAAAATAAATCCTAGCCATCCACATAGGACACACCAACCAGCCCCTCTCCATTCCTATTAATATCCCATCTAACCACCACCATAACCCCATCTCTTCCATTAGTTAAGTTCCACCCTATACTACTTAAACCCACTGCCAAGGAGAAGAAGAGGAGAAGAAGATTAAGGGGGCAACCACCCGCCCCCTTGGTGCCTTCTTTCTTCATCTTCCTATCACTTGTGCCATGCCAAAGGAGGAGGAGAACTTCTACTAGAGGGGATGACCAGTAAAGAGGAGGAGCAAGGTGGTTGACACCCACCTTGGAGGACAACTTGGAGGAGGACTACTAAAAGAAGAAGCTAAGGAGAACTCTTTTCAAGTGTGGGGCAACCACACTTGGAGCAAGATCCATCCAGAACTTCTATCGGAGGATCCCTCTCTTCTTCATCTTTATTTTATCTTTGTATTAGCTAGTTTAGTTTCTCTCTCTTTTTTTTAGGAAGCATTCCTCTACATGTAGTCCATTTACTAGCAATACAAATTTCACTTTGCCTTCTAATTTAAGTTTTCTAGTTAGTGTGTATTTCATGCTTGTAGTTAATTAGTAGAGCACACTCTTCTCTTTTAATTACCCTAGGCACAGTTTCCTAGGGTGAGCTTAGAAGAGAAGACTTCTTCTTGTCACTTAGGTTTAGCGGTAGGCTTAATTTTTAGCGTAATCTTCGCTTGTGAATACTCGATTGTTTTGAAAATCATAAAAATAATATAAATCAAAATCACAAAAACATAAGTATGGATTTGAGAGGTGAGAGAGAGAATCAATTCTTGTGATTAATAATTCGGCCTCCTTGGATGACCCTAGATACTCCACTATCTAAGTATTACAAATTTTAAGAGTTGATTGCGGATTTACATGTTACAATGACACAAATACATCATTAAGAAACCACGTAAAATCCGCATCAATGCCCCTTACATCATCCTCTTTCAACTCCACAACGTAGACTACTACTGCTCCTACTATTGCTGCTACTCCCTAGTGGGGGAAGCACACGAACAAAAGGAAGATCCTGATCTTGGGCGTCGCGCTGATCATTATTAGGTAGGAATGCAAGTTCGACTACTCCGGCATGTAGGTCTACAAGGCCCTCTGCAATGAGGGCTACAAGGTGGTCCTTGTGAACTCTAGCCTCGCCACCATCATGACCGATCCTGAGATGGCCTCTCACACCTACATGGGCCTCATGACCCCCGACCTCCTCAAGCAAGTCCTCCTCCGCGACTGCTCTGATGCCCTCCTCCCCACCATTTAGGGTAGGAGGGGGGTCAAACCACCCTTAACCTTGCCAACTCCGACGCCCTCTCTTGCCATGGCATTTAGCTCATCAAAGCTAACCTCCCCACCATCTCGACTCCTACCCACTCATCATCCGCCTGAGATAGATATGTATCTCTGTTTACAAACATATGCATTTGGTGGACCATTAGTAGATGCACCCATAGTAGTGCTAATACTGGAAAGCTGATGCATATGGCAAGGGATAGGTGATGCATGATCTCTCGAAGGGATTACACAAGTCTATTACATAGGTGCATGTAACAGACTGGAGGCATGAGTGATGAACCTTCTAGATATAGTTGCAATTCATACAGATGTCATTTTATTTATTTACAATTTTTACTGATTTTATTTTAGGTCGTTCACTAGGAGGCAGTTATTGATATATATCACTCTCTTTTATCCAAAAATGATCTTTTATTCTAAAAATGTTAATTTTATTTACAAATGAATGGATAATGAATGGAAGAATCAAAGAATGAATTAATTTAAGTCTATTATGTACAAGAATGAATTAATTATTATTAATAACAATGCCTCAAGAATATTTACAGGTAAAAAGGCATGAAAAACTTATCTAAACTAATCTATGCTAATTGTGTGCACTAAGATTTAAACAATGCCTAAATGAAGACACAAAAAGAATATAAATATATATTAACATAAGCTTTACTAGCATATATAAATACTTATACTAACATTTAATACTGTGTACAGTGACGTATATAAGTGTCACTAAAAAGCCTTAAAAACACACCCTCTACGCTATGCCTAAGATAATGGTACATATTATATTATACTCTATATAAACATACTAAACACTTTACAAATATATATACTTAACACACACATGCCTACCACACACTATACTCATATATAACACAACACCAGCACACCCCTCACACTTAGTCAAACTTTAACTTGGTTAACTACTTCTTAGACCAAAATTATTAGTTTGCGGGCTCACTTTTCACAGGGTCAACGTCCTCTTTCGAGGTCGGATCAGTACCACTACTAGCTAGGCCTTAGTTAATTTATTATGGATTTTAGTATAGTTTTGGGCCTATTCAGGCCCAGCACGGCTCCCAGCCTACGCCCATACGGGCCCACACATGCATGCACATTCATGCACACACACGCACCCATGCTCGTATAGTATTTACACCCTACGTTGATGACCGGTGAGGTCGTGAGCGCCTTAACCTATATGCGAAAATTCAGAACCAGCTCCCACTAATGTGGAACTAAGCAACAGTTTTCAGGCAGTGTTAAACGTTCAATTAACATGTGAAATTACCACTTTCAAGCCTTAAATTACGTGCTTAATTGATCATTAATTTCAAATTAAATTATACCATCTTGAAGCCTGTACATAGGGCTACTTATCGATACATTGTATTTACAATAATTAATTATTTAATTATATTTTAAAAATTGTTAAAGTTAGAAAAATATACATGTTAAATTAATACCTAATTCTTTAATTAAAGCTTAAATTGATAACTTAATGACTCAATTGATTTATCATTTAGTTAATATACATTATTAACTAATTATTACATATTTTTAATTTATTTTTAGGGATTTATTTCAATTTATGTACATTTAATTATACATTGTATACATATATACATATAAATACAGTATTAACACTGTGGTACAATATAAATAAACTATAAACATAATGAAAATATTTAAAATTATAATATACAAGTATACAATATAATTTACTTCAATATTTTATTAAATTACTAATTTAATTTATTTTAATTTAATAATCTATCAAATTAACTTATGAACATAATTATATACAATAAATACATAAATAAATAAATGTAGGGGCATGTTACAGTATATTATAATTACTTTAATATATATTTATAGTTATAAACAGGATTATACATATACACATATCTATTTATAATTACATATGTTTATGTACATATAATATAAATAAATATATATACAATTATATAATTATAATATATATTGTTTAACTCAACATAAATACTTACTTAAGTTAATAGAATAAGTATGTAAATTATTTACATATATTATATACATATAAGTTATTATTTACATTTAACTTAGTGTTATATTATATATACAAGTATAAATAGCATATACAAGGTATTTTTATGGAATTTTTAAGCTTTTCATACTTTTATGCTCTTTTTGTGTTTTGCAGAGGTAGGAGAGGAGAGAGAAAAGGTGAGAAGAGAGAAAGAAGACTCTTTTTGTGTTTTTATGCATTGAGTTCCTTATTTTATACAAGAGTAGACTTAACCGTCTACTGATATGTTCTACCAATTAAATGACTGAAAACTAACTCAAACTTGACACACACCTAAAACTATTCCTAATCTAACTCAAGATACTTTTATTTTATTTATTTACACTATTTTTTAATTATTTACAATTTGGACTAAACATGGCTTAAATGAAGTTGAAATATGAAACGTAAGCCATGAGATTGAGTTCTAAAGGTTGGAAATGAAGATAAACATTCAAACATATCCAAATAACATCATTCAATATGATTGATCATTAAAACATAATTAATAACATAAGATTCCATTAAAATTCAGTTTGCATGCTCAAGAACTACTGACAGAGATTTTGAAATCATTTACATGCTATTTTCAATCAAATTTGAGTCCAAGAGCAACACATGATGTATCATCATTGCACTACATGAATAGTACAATTAGAACTTAAACTTCAACTCAAATCCCTTAGAATTACTCAAACTAGTCGCTACTCCTGCTATTGTTCAGCTATTCAGATCAAATGGATCAAACCTTTTTAGGTCTAATCTGAAGTAAAACAAGGCAATCTGAGTTTTGGAAACAAGATCAAATGTTGTTCAACCTAGAAAATCATTTAATTCAAAAGCACCCTAACATCTGGGATTAATCCTCACTGAGAATCCATCCAGACAGAGGGAAATAAAGCAGTTGATGCTGCTATAATACTTAGATCTCAATCCAATCCATGAAAATCTGCTTTAAATCATCGCAAACACTATAGAGTAGATCTGGAACTTAAAACAAATGAGATCAATGCTCTTTGTACCCTAGAAACCCTAATTGCTCTCAATCCTTACCCTATGGACAGTGTGAAGGCCAAAGATCAAATTAGAGATTCAAATCGTTGAAAACCCTATCCAGACCTCCATTAAAACATTCTAACTCTATTTCAAACTCCATAAATCTAAATAAAATTAATGAAAATTGAATCAAAGTGTTGCTAGGCTAGGCTTTTGATCTTGAATCGCCCAAATGATTTGATCAACGAGGATACCTACACACCATTAATTGGTGTTCAGGAACCCCTCACGATCCTTTAATACCAATTAGGTCATTTTGAGGATCTTAAATCAATGCAACTGATTTTCATGGGTCCTCACTACCTAGGCGATGAATGCAAATAGGAACTGAGCTAGAAATTAGGCATCAGCTCAAATTGCGATCCAAATCCAATAAAAGCATGTCAACACAATCGTAATATGCTCAATTGCATAATTATAAATCAAATTCACTCGATTAAAACAATTCAAATCAAATTGAATTCCAAATCTATAGATTAGGCATGAAACTCAAATCAAAGTACATTGAGTGATTGCACTGAATTCAGATCAATGGGAGGACCTTTGTGATCCAATGAAGAGAATGGGAGGCTTTCCAGATGAAATTTGAGCACACTCTAGATCTGGGAGCTAGAAAGCATCAGATCTAGAGTGACTCTGATGAGTGGAGTGGATTGTGAATAAACATGTCAAGGAAATGAAAGAAAATGATCATGAGATGGTGAGGGAGCTCAGTGAACACATGGATGAGTGTGAATTCATCTGCTCTGATCTGAATTGATTAGAGGAGGTGGATTGGCATTACACTAATCTACTCCTATCTAGACTAATCCAAACTAAATTATTGAACATAAGGTACTCTAACTAATTTAAACTAAGCTAGAAAGCAATAAAGCTAGCTAACAAAGCAGTAAATTCTATCTACGAAAGCAGGTAAAATCCTATCTACTTAGATGGAGTCCAAGGTTGACCCACCATTGGCAAGTGGTAACGAAAGGAAAGGACCTCCAGTGGACGAACGTGGTTCCTTGGGATCCACCAGCCGTCAGTTGATGGTGAGTGAAGGAGGAAGAAGACCTGTGCTGTCACCACAAGCAACGGAGGGGTAATTGGATGTTACGAACGCGTGCCCCGGACGTATTTTAAGACGTCTGGGAGGTGGCCCAGACGTCTGACCAGACATCTGGGATTACATCCAGATGTCTTGCCAGACATCTGGGATGGTTTACAGACGTCTGAAAAACCGTTATCTTCCACACGCGCGAGTCGTCTGTGCGCCTGCGCGCGCAGACCGCATATTCGCCTTTCCTCCCTCCGCGGCTGCAGATTCCCCTGTCGCCAATCCTTCTCTCTCCTCTCTGCGCGGCCTTAAAAAGGGCACGCCTCCCCTCCCGTCTCCACCGTCTCCTTCCTCTTCTCCTTCCTGTGCGCGAGAGCGAGCGAGCGCGAGGGCTGCAGCGGCGGCCGCAGTGAGCGCGGAGGAGGTGCGGCGTGCGAGGGCGGAGCTTTGCCGTGAGGGCGAGCTCGCCGGAGCGGCTCGGCCGGCCGGCGGAGGGCGCAGGGGGTGCGGAACGACGCGGAGAGGGACCTGCTGCGGTCTGAGCAGCAGACGCGCAAGGTACGACGCGAGCGGTGTCGCGAGCAGAGTCCGGGTCGCGCCCTGATTCTGGAAAAATTTCCAAAATCAGACATCTGGGTTGATAGGCAGACGGCGAGGACGACGTCTGGTAGCTCATACAGACGTCTGAAAGGTGAGTATTCCATTTTCTTCTTCCTTCCTGTCAACTGACCTACTGAGGGAGGGAGTTGGCTGTGCGCAGGCTCGCTGATTCGCCATCCTTTGCGAATCAAACGTCTGGAAGTTGTACCAGACGGCTTGAGTGACCTCCAGACGTCCGGGGTGACCATCGGACGTCTGGGAGATAGGCCAGACGTTCCCGCAGACTTCTGGACGTCTGGGAAACCACGCTGAACAGGTAATTCTCTGATCCACTTTTTAAGACGTCTGGAAGAAGTTCCAGACGTCTGATTTTGCACAGTATCGTCTTTTTCGACCCGTTTAGGGCCCGTTGGGGCTCCGTTTTCCGCGATTCGAGTTGCGTTCTTTTCAGAATTAATTCCTCTACCTATCTACAGTAGCTATACACTGTTTTGAGACACTCCTTGTGTTTGATCCTTGTGATAGGACCTCGTTCAGTTGCAGTCTTGGGAGTCGCGGAGGCATGCGGGATTCCCGATCACGCCCCCATTACTCCCGTTGTACCTGGTAGAGTGGCTTAAGTTTATTATTAAAATATGTTAAAGTATGGAACCATAACTAGAATCTATGACATTGCATGAATCCTAGGAATGAGAAATGCATGGAATGATAGCTCCTAGGTGATGCATGAATCCTAGGGCTGGAAAACTAGTTGTATGCTAGATCCTAGGATGTGGCATGAATCCTAGGATGGAAAAACTAGTGGAATGTATAATACTGCAGTCTTGGAAAAATGGAAAGGAACATAAAGCTGCCTATAAATTGAATTAACAACTGCCTGTTGTGAATAGATAACGTGGTTGAGAACATGGATTGTAAGAATGTGAAACTGGAAAGTGAAACCTGGATGTTTGAGTAAAAAGGATGGAACCCTACGGGGAAGTAGGAGTAGAACTCCTGGAAGGTGAATGGAATAGTTTTGGGGAAGTGAGCTGGCCCTTGAGTACGGAGTACCAAGGAGAGCGACTGTCCCCCTGTTTAGTGCAGAGCGGAGCTAGCCGCCCCAGGGACCCAGGGTTAGGACTGGCCACTCTGTACCGACTTGTTGGCCCTCGTGTACGTAGTACCGAGGAGAGCTAGTAGTGTTAGGAGAGTACTAGCTACCCCACGGGCCCCGGGGTTCTGCTAGCCTCCTTCACCGACTTGTTAGGCCCACTAGGGCAAACCAGGGTAGTCAGGCGAGGGTGCACGGACTGTGGAGGGGAAAGGCCCCGGTTTGGTTACTGTGGAGGGGTTGGACCCCTGTTACTGAGAGGGCTCTGCCCTGGTTCCGTGCTGTGCTTTGGGTGCACCCGTTAACGGAAACGACTGACCGCGTGCCAGTGCGGGCTAGCTACCTGTGCGTTTATCGCGCGTGCCGTAGTCACCGTTACGTCTGTCAGTGACCTTGGGGTGGTTGACTGAGGGTAGGATCACCACGGGAGACTCTCCCGGCCAGGAGAGCACCACGTGCTACTTCTACTTTTGGAAAAGACTTCAATTAAGATCGTTCCCACGAGGACATTCGAGATCAAGTAAAGGATCAGAGAAATAAATGAAATAGTGAGAAAATTGAAAGATGTGAATAAAGGAAGTAATAGAACATAACAGCTACTGTACACTCTACTGTTGTCTTTAGTTAGTTTGCCACTCTACTCAGCGTTTTGCTGACGTGTTACACTCGTTACCTTTTTCAGGACCAGGTGTTGAGCAGTTAGGGTCAGCGGCTGCAGAGGACGCTGGGCCGAGTAGGGTCCAGTAGAGTTTACCACAGTCTTTTGTACCTCTTTTGTTTCTGTTATAGTGAGTAGTTCTTGTTTCCGCTGTACTTTCTTTACCTACAGTTCTTGTTATATGATAAATGTTGTTCTACTGTTGTGGTGGTATCTACTGTAGTAGTTTCTTTCCTTACTGCTGTACTTCTTTACTGTTAGTTATATTCATGTTGAATGTGGTTTATTTTACTGCTCTTTTGGTTACTTTCTCGTTGGACGACTAGGTCTTGGGATTAGTCGAGTCGGTCCGGTTCTCGTGTCTCGTAGGGACTCGGGAACCGGGTCGTTACATTGGAGGTAGAGGGGTGGAAGAAGGGATTGGCTCAAGGGGGGAGGGAGTCGATAGTGGACACAAGAGCTCAAGGATGCTTCTTATATAGGTGTGAGGGAGATCTGGGCACCGCATCAGTGGGTCCAACCGTTGGGTGAGTGAAGGGCTGTGATGGGCTTAGGGAAGGAAGGAAGGGATTAGGACAAAAGAGGGCCTTTGGATGTGATCTAGAATAGGGTATGAAGGTGCTTGCACCAGCTCGAGCTGAATGGTGGCAGATCCACCATTGATCAGGTGGAGGAAGGAATGGACGATGAAGAGGGCTCAAGTTCATCTTCGATGAGCAGTAGAAGAGGAAGGGTGCTCCTAGGTCTTTTGGTGAATTTACAACAAGGCCCTTAAAGTGAATCAGTGTGGATTTTGCAAGGGGAACCCATAAGTGATTGTTTTCATAACCAAGAGGTCCCTGGAGGCTTTCAAATGAGTCCCTAGAATGTTTTGGCTTAGAAAATTTGAAGGACTTGAAATGGGATAAGGACCTAAATGCAAATCATTAAATCTAAGGTCCTAATGAAGTCAGAATGCACTCAAGTTTTTAAGGCTGATAATTGAACATTTTAGAAGTGAATCCAACCATTTATTTGTACTTTCAAGCTCATTTTGTATTCAATTAGCATTTGGATCATTCATTTATATTATAGATATAGAATATCTCAAAATTGACCTAATTATATATGCATTTTTAGTACAAATTAAGTATTTTAGATCATTTTCATTAATTTTCACACTTAACCCATTTATTATGTTAATATGATAGTGTTTAACCTAGAATCTAGTGTAACTTGGACATTTTAGCTATGATGAACCACGCATCATCAATGAGCTCACTTCGCATATATTGGGAATGACAATTCCACATGTGATCAAAGAGTCCTGATCAGACTCGGGGCAAGAAGAGAAGAAGATAGACCTTTGAGAAAGGTTTTAATCTTCATTCCCATCCAAATGATACAAGGAGATGTCAAAAATAACATTATTTAAAGAGGAATGACGATTGTCTAATAGGATTAGATCTCAAAATAATATTTTCCTCCATGTGTGAATGATTCATGAGTATTTGGAATACTTGGTGCCAATTTTCAATATAACCTAAAGCTTTATTACTGTAGTGATGAAACCAATAATGATTTTAATGATTTCCTATTTGATAAAGAAATCAATTATGATTTAAGGAGTTGAATTACACTTGATTTGGTATTTAATTGTACCTAATATGATTAGGTAAAGATCCGAGTATTGGATTACAATTAAGTTATTTTTGTGTACTGGATAAAAACATAACAAAGGTTGTTATGAGCTTATCTTGCAAATGTCAAAAGAAGGAATAGCTCCCTACCCTTGGATGGAGATCCAAGCGGCACCATTAAATTAGGTTTAGTAGTGGAAGCCTTATAAATATCTCCCTAGTGCAACCCCAACGACTCTAATTAATATCAAATCCCACCAAAATCCACCAAGAACACCAACTAGCAGGAGGCTTCCCCGTTATAGTAAGTCGACCAATTTCAATATTAGTCAACCTACTGTGTTGTAGCAAGTTGACTTGCTGCTGAGCAAGTTGACCAGCTACTAATGTGGGGCAACTTTAGGGAGCAAGCTAGGTTGTGCGATAGCCACTCCCCTTCAATAGTAGGTCAACTTATATTCTTAATTAGTTGACCTTTTAATATTGCAGTGAGTCTTTTAACCCTATTTGAAGGGTCTTTTGGCATGCGTTTGAGAATCAAAGTGAGAGGTCGCTTCAAAATCGTAAATGATTTGTAGATCTTGTTCGGGTTCAACTCTCCATGACACAAGGGGTCTCATCTGCTAGTCGTGGTGGAGTCCAGGACATTATTGGGACTTATTCTGTGAGGCACCTCACATGTGGTGTTGTACCACGCCACTGGTGAAGGTATAAATTTCTTATACTCGTGGGATCCTAAAACAGGAGGAAAATAGTTCCTTACATATGGTTTCGATTTAGGGTATTTTATTTTGTTTTCATTTCTCGATTGGGTTTTGGCATCAATTCAGTATTATGATGCAAAAAAAAAAATTTTAATACCTGCTTTTACGCTCCAATGATGCCCTGGGTTGGTTTGACCACACCCTTCAATTCCCCCTTAATGGACGTCCTTTAGATTTTGTTTGAAGACCAATGGAATGGTTGGAAGACCGATACTGTAGTTGTTGGAAGACCTCCAAACTCATTGGAAGACCAACAACTATTGTAGGGGGAAGAAGAGAATACTCTTCTTCATTCTACGTCCTCTAAGTCTTGTTGGAAGACCAATGGAATGATTGGAAGACCAATACTATAGTTATTGGAAGACTACCAAACCTATTGGAAGGGCAACAACTATAGAAGGAGGAAGAAGAGATTGAAGACACTCTCCTTTTTCCTCTTTCTCTCTTTCTTATGTGAGAGTTGGAGGAATTTGCACAAATTGATTAGTCAAGGTTTCCACCCATGCGTTTTGGGAGATATTTATTGGGAATACGACTAGTCCTAAATATGGTGGGCCATTGGATACAATTCAATGGTTGGGATTAATCCTATTTGGTTATTTCCATAATTGGCCTACTTGGGTTTTAGCACTTTGTTTCATGTATGGGTTTGATCAAGACTCATATAACCATGCATGGAATTTCGTACATCCTAGAATTTGTGGAGTGAACCCATGTCTTCTGAACCACTATGTACACCAATAATAGTGGATCTGCATGATCCCTTCAAGAGATTACGCATCTCTTATACTCTTATATACACATCAGGTTTCTAGTCTCAACACCATGATAGGTGCATTAACTATTGGTCCACCAAATGTGTATATTTAAGCACAGAAACACATATTTGTCTCAAGTCTAAGGATATGTTTTCTTCGTAATAGTGATAAGAGGACTTCTCGCTTCTCCATCTCATTGACTCAACCTACGTGACATCGAGCCCTTATTCCTATGTAGAGGCTATGCATGAAGAGCATCCATTAGGCAACTGTCTCTCAAGAAGATTGCTATCTTTTCTCAAACTGGAAACAACTGTTGGATATCATTATGGTTCTTGATTACTTATCGAAGTCCTCAATCCAAATCATTTGGATTTTTGATATATGTTATCAATTATATCCAACATAGCTACAATGCATTCTCCTACTTGTACATGGGACCCAACTAACCACATTAGTATGTTCAAATGATCTAACATTCACAATTGAATCATTGATCAAGTGATTTCCACTCAAGTTGCCTTGTCAAAGGCACACAATTTCAACATCGCTCAAGTGGGTTTGGAAACCAGGAGGAGAGGATTGAGTTTGGGTTAGGGATTGAGTAGGGTATCTTTTTTTTAAAAAAAAATAAACATTGCACGCTAGGTTGGGTTGAGCTTTATATAGTAAATGCAGTCTTGGCCATCAAATAAGTAAGCCATTTGGCAAGCTAGGCCGAGCCCAACCAATGGGCTGCAGGTTGGGCAGGCTGAGCCAAAGGGTTATCGGCCCATCGACTAAGTCTAATTAGATACATATGTGTTTTATGTCAAGTGTAAGTGCGAGTTCATAAGTGCAATAAGAAATCAAGGGATCAAGATTTAGAGCTAATTTTCAAGGACTCAAGTGTTCAATGGCTCATGAGTTATTAAAGTTTTGTTTATTGTATTTCATTCCTTGTATCATTTTTTGCTTTTAATCTTAAAAATTTGTAAAGAGCCCAAGAGTAATCTTTTAGTACTTAGTAATTAGATTCCCATCACTACAATGCTTATGTTTCTAAATATTGTGGCTAAAAACATTGAAAACAAACACTAGTCTTCACTTATTGAACACTCGATAGGTAGGCCAGATGCCCTATTCTTAATAAATAAGTTGTTTGACAAGCATATCTGACATCTGATGCGTAAACATTGGTTTACAACATTTCTCTTACTAATGCTTCTTGGAATATGAAACTTCATTAATGAATCCTTGATCGTAGAATTATCAACTTAACTTTATTAGACGTCTACCCATTTAATCAAATGTTTAAACCTTTATTAGTAAAATGCCTCCCCAAGTCATCAAACATCCTTTTAACCCCATTTGTTGTGAATAGGAACTTATGAAAAATTTTCACATTGTAGTAAGGAGTATGATGGACTTCTATTAGATGTCCTCTTTTAACAAATAAGTCGCCAAAACATTTTATCAGACATCTGACTTGAACTAAGTTTTTAACCCTTCCACCCTTCTTTAGTAAGTATTGTTATCAGATGTCTAATCACCCTATCTGACAACATACCAATGCATGATCTAGATGATTGTCTGTGTTCCTAAATTCTATCTGTTGGTAACTTTTTCAAACAATTTCCCATGGCTATTAGGACCTCGTAAACCTATCTCTAGAGCCCTCCTATAAACCCTATAAATACCCTAAATTAAAGACTTTTTTTGCAAGATAAAACATAAGAGTACATGCATCACCTCTAGAGCACTCATGTACACTCATCATTCTCAAGCTTTAAATTGTGCTTAGTCTCTAATCCGAACTCAACTCAAATTCTTCTAGAGCTCTTGGAAACTCTACTTCACATCTCATCTAAAAGGAAGTAAACTCAACCCTTAGAAGCTAAAATTAAATTATTATCATTTGTGGCTCTATAAGGTTTTGTAATATTCCTTTTATTCCTTTTGTTTGTTGTATTTGGATATCCGGCTTGTTCTATCCCCATCTCTTTCCCAAAAATAAAGAGAAAACTCTTCAATTAGGACTAGAGAGGGGTTTTGTTCTTGAGGTTGCACCATCTTCAATTTTAAGTGGTGTGGTTTGTGGAATTGTTGATAGGCTTATGGTCAGAAAATCCTTAGGTGGTAGTTTTTACTTTTGAAGTTTTTCACTTAAAATTATGGGTGTTCTTGTGATGATTAGTTTTGTGCAATCCTCTTTATAGTTGCTTTATTTTTTATTACACTATTCATTTCCCACACTAGTGGACTTTCACACAACGGGATACCTTAGAAAGGCAACAAAATGTGTTGCAAACGCTTTCCCTTGCCACAAGGCGGAGGAGCATCTCCTAGCAATTTTCATCTCCTAGACACTTTCTAAACTTTGTTATGCATTTGCATACCACACCCCTAAAGCAAAGACCAAACTAAAGTGATTAACTATAACATTAATACTTATTTGCTTCTTCTAAGAGAGGTTGTATTCATGGGTTCAATGGTCACCATAGGTTGAGTGCTAGTTTAATTAATACGAATTAGCATAAGGCTGCAAGAGTTACTCCATTTAAAGTTGTATATCGTTTCCCACCCTTGCAACTGCAAACCTACACCCCTTAGGTTATGTATCGAAAGAATTCCATCATACACAAATGTAGGATTAGCTGCTCCTTTTGCTTAAGGAAAATCATCGTATCGGATGTGCACAACTGCCAATCACCATTAACATAAGGTATACTACAAAGTCAGCCAGTGGGTCCACCTTCATCTCCTTACCTTCCATCATTACCATCTTTGACAAATCTCACACAATAAACTCACCCCCAATGAGATCATCTATCACATCCCTTCCTTTTGAGTCCAAGGTGCTCCCAATCATGCATTTGACCCAACTCAAGATGCACCATAGGAAGTGTTAGTTTTGGAAGTTTAATTGTCTCAATCAGGATGCAGTTGATATATAATAATATAGGAAATTTAGGTTGAAATCAATGAGATTTGATAGAGGTTTTTAGTTCTATATTGGAAGTAGATAGACCTCTTGATAGGTGTAAAAAGCTTCTATCGCCTGTAGCTTATGTAGTAAAGAATAAGAGGTGGGACTGGAGATCACGCACATGCGCATGCACGCGCACCTTGCCCCGCCTTCGGTGGAACTTGGACTCTTTTGCTATGAATTTTTTAATCTCATTAATTTGTCATTGATTAATTGATCAAAAGATTAAATTGGTTGATCAATTATTTTAATTGATTAATTAGTCAAATTTGGTCAATCAATTGGTTTGGTCGATCATTAAGACTAAATTGATTGATTAATTAACAAATTTCTATAAACGTCAAGTCATGGACTCTATATAAAGGCCACGAGGGAGATCTCATTTGACACATAACAAGAGCAAGAAACCCTCCAGTCTCCCTCCATCTCTCTCGTTCTCACCTCTCTTTCTCTTGGTCTGTTTGTTCAACGTAAAATTTATAGATCAATCTCCAATCAAAGTTGTTGATCCTGCGCAAGGTATTTGAGAGTGATTCACGAGAGGTGATTGATTGATCTGGAATTTGGTCTATCTATTTGAAATTTGGTCGATTAATTAAATTAATCAATCAAATTGCCTCGACTTACTTCTTCTAAGGTGATTTTCAAGGACGTCCAAACTTGGAGTGTGTCAAATCTTTGAAGTGGATCATCATATCCTGATAGGAGTTCGTTAGATCCTGATGTATTGATATTATAGGGAGAGATATCTTCTCTAAGAGAAATCCTTTATGGGCAGTTCGATTAAAGTAAATATAATCATTTTTTGTTTTGTTTATTTATGTTATTATATGCTATTTTTTCTTTACTTTATTATAGATTTTGTCATATCATATTTAACTTACTTGATTTAATATTTTTGATATATATGAAATTATTTAAAATATATATAATTTTATTTATTTATTTCATATATGTATTTATTTCACCATAAAGAAGTCATCATTGGCTACTCTACCTAAGGAGTGAGTCATGGCAACTTGTTGAAACTGTATCCTAACCTTATATTAAAATCCAGCGTTTTGCTTGTTGACGAGGCCATGTGGCCAGTGAACTCTTAGCCAGTCAGTTTGGCTTAGAGATATACTACATTGGAGCCATACATACAAGTCCACTAAGCAAATTAACTCAAGCGGCTGAATTGAGGGTGACGATGCTAATATAATGTGTGACATCTAGTTGATGAAGGAGTTGACATATATAGAGAACAAGCAAGGATGAACTATATACATAGTGCACATGTGAAAGTTGATGTGGCGTAATACAGGTTGCTGATGAAGGTGAGTCAGGTCTAAGATTGTCCAAGGCATGTGAAGTGTAGAAGATGTGCCTTGTGGTCCCTGTAGAACAGGTCTGGTAAAGGGTCTAATATCAAAGTAGGAGTAATGGATATATGGTGCCCATTAGAGTATTCGCCTCACGTCCCTCTCTCTCTCTCTCTCTCTCTCTCTCTCTCTCATACGTCATCCACTTGACCATAAACGAAGTTTGCTACTTAATTCACAACAAACATGTCGTTTTTTTATGATTCACCCTCCAAATATTTAGTATCTTTATTTCAAAACAAAAGTAGTAAATATTAATTAAGGTTAATATTTAACATCATCTTATTATAAAGAAAAAATAAAAAAATAAAAATAAAAACCTCTCCTCTCCTGACCCAAGCAACATCATCCAATCATAAAAAAATATCCTCTTCTTATTCGAGTAATTAATTTAACTTCATAAAAATATAATATTTTTACCACTATAAATTTTACCTTGTAACATCAAAAAAAAAGAAATCTTACGGAAAAATCTCTTCCCTTTAAAATAAATTTCATAAAAAAATCTTCGCTTTCCTCGAAAACAAATCTCACATGAGGAAAATTATATGTGACTTTTGCTACACTTTATTAAAAATTTGACAATATATTTATAATTTATATTATTATTAATTATTAAATTTAATATAAATAAAAATTAAATTATAGGTGTTCATTTTTATCGACCACGTGTCAACCCACATTCCATATCGTTCTCAGCCGTTGGGCTATGGTGCTTAACATTTTTGGCTTTTTTTTTATTCTATCTTCAACTTCCCTCTTCCCATTTCACCTATCATTCAATCCAACTTCATGCACTAAGAGTTTGATTGTTACTTATATCAAAAAGTGATCAAGGTTTCTATATCTATATAAATCCGTATTCCCTATTGCAGTTGCCATTAGAAAAAAAAAATCATAAATAATAAGATAAAATGAGAGCCCCATCTCCTACATGCATCTTGATCCCTCGAAGCTCCAATTTTGTGTCTTGACGTGATTGAAATAATCAAGAATCATAAATTTAAGCATTAAGAAGAAAGCGCTTATTTTCAAATCGATCAACAGCAACTAACCTTTCATATGATTAATTATTTTAATTTGTAAATTCTCTATTTAAATGGATATTTTCTATAGAAGATATGCATAGATAGAAGTAGATTTCCTTCGTATATTTACTTATATTTCTATACTTAAGCGGTATTCACATGCATATAAAAGAATAAAAAAAGTATAGATGTAGAGATCAATAGAAACTATTTTAAATTTTTAAGTAATGGAGTTGTTACGATCCGTTTCTTAGATTCCTAAAGAATCCGTGACCGGTTCATCTCGATTAATCTCAAAATCTAGTCCTCTAACAAGAAATAGCCAAAAATAGGAAAATAAATCACATTCACACATGTAATATAACTAAGTAGAAGAAACGTACAAAACAGTAAAGAAAATAGAACAGTTGTCTCAGTACATACCATCACAACAATAACAATGATAACAACAACGGAAAGCGGAAAGGAAATAGAAGTAGCAGAACAGTAACTAAGTATTCATTACTTACTACAACGGTAGAGAAAAAGGAAAGTGCCGAAGAAAGACTACGACTGGACTCGATTAGGCCCAGCACTCTGCAGTCGGAAACTCGGGCTGCTCAACTCATGATCTTGAATAGTGTTATGAAAAGATAGAGTCAACGAATGCTGAATAGAGTGGTGTTTATATTATCTAAGTACAAAACAGTAAAAACAACAGGTTTAATTCTCATTTCTATTTTTCTGTGTTGATATGTTTTCATTTCACCCATTTCTCAAAGTATCTAAATATTTCTTAATCTTGCATGTTCCTCGTGGGAACGATCTTGATTGCAATCTTTTCCGTAGGGTAGAAGGTACACGTAGTACTCTCCTGGCCGGGAGAGTCCCCCGTGGTAGTCCTACACCCAGTCAACCACCACGAGGTCATTGTCAAGACGCAGCGGTGACTACGGCATGTGTGATAAGTGTACGGATAGTTACCCCATACTGACACACGGTCAGTCGTTTCCACTAATAGGTATCCCCAAAGTACAGCACGGAATAGTATAGGGCCTTACCCTCTCAGAACAGGGGTCTTGCTCCTCAGAATCAAACAAGGGTCTCGCCCCTCCACAGTCCGCGCACCCTCGTCTGACTACCCCGATTTTCCCAGAGAGCCTAACAAGTCGGTGTAGGGTGGCTAGTTGAACCCCAGGCCCCGTAGGGTGGCTAGCTCCCTCCCTACACTAGTAGTTCCCTCGGTACCACGTACGCGAGGGCCAACAAGAGTCGGTGTAGAGTAGCAAATCCTAATCCCGGGTCTCAACCCAAGGGAGGCTAGCTTCGCTCTACAAAAAAGGAGACAGTTGCTCTCCTTGGTACCACATAGTCAAGGGCCAATACACTTCCCGTCTACATTCCAGGTTTCCATCTATACACAAGAGTTCTACTCCTAATTCCTCGTAGGGTTCATGCTCATGTTCACCTTATTTATCCAGATCCAGATTTCATCTTTCGTAATTCATTTCTCATCCATATACAAGCAGCTCGTGTTTTCATAATTCAATTCTCAATAACATACAACTGGTGGTTTCACAGGTAATTATTCATTAAATACAGGTAGCTCGTATTCTAACAGGAAACTCGTAATTATAATACAGGCATTTGCTAGCAATTTATCCTAATCATACATGCAAGTAAACCATACAGTACAAACAGACTCATTCATTTCTCTACCCTAGTGTTCATTCCACATCCTAGAGTTCCATTCGGCTATTTCAACCAAGCACATTCTTATTTAAATATTAATAACTGAATTAAACCACTCTACCAGGAAACACGGTAGTAATGGGGGCTTGAACCGTAGACCCAGACATCTCTGCGAGCCCCAAACGTGCAGCAGGCTGAAACCCTATACCAGGGAATACATCACAAAAGGAGAGTTCAGAACAGTATATAACAGACTCTAGTACGTAGAGGAACTCGAGAGGAAAGTACAGGTATTTTGTTTGCGTAAAACGGACCCTGATCAGATCCTAAACAGGTCAAAAACATGCCTACTATTCAAAATCAAACGTCTAGAAATAATCCCAAACGTCTTAAAAGGCGTCAGATCTTACCTTGTGTCTCTTGCGGTAGCCTCAGATGTCCAGAGCCCTCTTCAATCGTCTGAGGTGAGTTCTAGATGTTGGATCCTCCTTCCGGTTGTGTGGAAGGACCTTCAGACGTTTGGCGACGTGATCAGACATCCAAAAGTGCCTGGAAAATGCCCCGTGTGCCTTTCCAACGACCTTTACCTGCGTACGAAAGTCGTAGGTCCAAATCAGGCCGAACAGATCTCTGCAGTGAGGCCTGCATGGCCGTAATCGCGCAAAAGCACGTACCTTAGCACTGCGCGTGCTTTCAGACGACCATCCCCAGACTCGGACGTCCTGCTGCCTCCATGGACGTTTGGTCGATTCTCTAGACGTCTGATACTGGAAAAATCCCAGTATCAAAACCTCTCCCGTGAGCTGTCTCCTTCGAGAGCTCGCCTGCAGGAGCTTCCACAGTCCCTCCTGCAGCTACAGAGGGTCGGGAGGCTGCCTTCCTGAGCCCCTCCGAGTTTCGCCGAGCCTCCACCGAAGCTTTGCCGAGCTTCCACCGAAGCTCCACCAAAGGTCCACCAACCTTGGTCCTCCTCCCATACTCTCCTCCTTCCTCCCTTTCGCTCTCCCTCGCTCGCCCCCCTCTCGCACCTCTTTCTCAACCCTCGCCGCTACCGCACAAGAGCGCTGGAGGTGGTGGTGGCTAGTGGCGTGAGGACAGGAGAAGGGGAAAGAGGGGTATAAATAGGAGGGTGTAGGGTTTAGGGTTTAGGGAGGAAAAATGAGGGAGAGAGAGAAGAGCGGCCTTTGCGCGCCGCCCGCACACAGAGTGCAAAGTGTGGTAAGAAATATTTCACTTTCAGACATCCGGGAATGGGTCCAAACATCTCGACAAACGTCTGACTAAAATTCCAGATGTCTTAAATGGCTAAAATGTAACAGGTCATTACAGGAGTTGATTGCATTATTTCAACAATAAGAATATTTGTATTAAAATTACCAAGGAGAAAGTTACAAACTTAATATAATAAATATGTACATGCATTATCATATTAAATGATTTATTGTAATCACAAATTTAGAATGGCTATCATATGGATTTTAAAATAAAAATCAAAGAGAAAAAATGGATATATAAACATGTGGATTTAAAGAAAATATATAAACATACAAAGATATGAACTTTAAAAAAATTCAAAGGGATATAACATGAAATCACCATTGTTATATAGATAATAGATTGTTCTTCTAAGAATCCAACTCCTTTGAAATCCTAACAAGATACTATTTAAGCTATCTCTCCATACTACTTAAATCCTCCCTCAATTTCAGAGAACTACTTCCACACCTTTCAATATAAAAATGTTTCCACAACACATGTCCAATCTTCATGTATTTATGATTGTCTTTTTCTTTATTTGGAAGTATGAAATAACAAAATTGTCATATGAAATAATAATTAATAGGTTGGTAAGTTAACTCATTCTCATACTTCTAAATTGAATATATGGTATTATGATTCCTTAAGAATTACATAACAAGATGATTTTTCCCCACACAAATCAATCATAATTTTTTCAATTATTATTTTACCTAAATATGCTTAAGGGTGCTTAAAGCACATCGTCCAAAATATTAAACTTGAATAAAATATTTTATGGCATGAATCTTAGAAACTTTGGGGATGTAATCTTTTTCATAAAAATGATATGTCTCAAATGAATTTATTTTTTTCGATCACCTATAACATATAGCTCCCTAATCAATTTGATCTCTATCTTTTCAATGGGCAAGGCTTTTAAAATCTCGAATACTTTTAATTATCAAATTCAATGCAAATAAAAGTTAAATTATAATTTAAATTTTGCTAGAAATTTTTGTTACCTTCTTATTTTATTAGAGTAAATATTTTTTGATATGCAGAATATATCTATAGTTAGATGTATGAAAGTTTCATAAACTCCTGCAGTGAAGTGCAAGCACATCACTAGTATATATATATATAAGGGGCAACACGTTAGCTACATATAAAAATTTGAAACCTTATCTCGAGTCTCGACATCTCCATCATATATATGTAAAATAATATAATATATGACTCAATATAATCCTCATCTCGTTGATCTTAACATCTCCTTACTCCTGTATCCTAAATTTCCAATTCCTAGTCCTCATCTCTCCCATAGTTACCTCCACCGGCTTTAGGCAGTGCTCTCTACCCTCACCTCACCTCCAAGCTCCACTCCAGGTAGTGACACTACTCAACTCCAAACTCTAGGCGATGCCCTCTCCTCTCCTCACTGACAGCAACACCCCAAATTCTTCAGATATCCCTCAACCTTCTCTCCTCCTTTAACCCCTCACCTTCGCTTAAACCCCTAATGACCCACTTTTCCTCTCTTCCTCCTCGATCTCAAGGACCCCCCCTCTTCCCCCAATCGAATGACCCACTACTCCCCTTTTCTTCCCTGTAAGAATCTTACCATCACCATTGAATGACTCACCTCTCTTTTTTCTCGTAGGGATCTCACCACCACCACCAAAGCACCCCCACTCCTCTCCTCTTCTTCCCTGCAAGATCATTTTTCTTTTCTCACTACTTTTAGATCATATCTTTATTTTATTTATTTGAAGTTTTTTTATTTATACTTATTTTATTCTCTTTTTTATAAGATTTAAGTTGTTCATGAGATTAATTTTTTTTTAAAAAAAATATAAAAGGCATAGGAAATGGGTAAGAAATGAACATAAACTTTAATTGGTCAACAGCACACTCAATCCATCCCAACTTGACCCAATTTTATGGGTTGGATTGGGTTAGGTTACCCAATGTGATAGGATCGACATGCAAATGGTGGATTGGATTTGGATCGAATACTGACTCGACTAGTGTACACCCATGATGGTTTCGTTTGTCTTTTGATGGTTTGTTTCGGATGGCCTACTGTGGCCAGGTTGGTACTTTGCTGGAAGTACCAGTGTAAAGTGATTTTGACCTGTGGGTTTAGGATTTAGGTTTATGGAAAGTGATTGCACATATGAGAAGTAATTTTTCACTCGAAAAGTGTTTTTCACCTTAGGGTTTAGTGCTTAGGATTTAGTGTTTAGGGCAACCCTAAATACTAAATCCTAAACCCTAAACCCTAAGGTGAAAAATCACCTTTCAAGTATAAAATCACTTGTCATAGGTGAAGAAATACTTAGAATTTAATTTTGCACCAGTGTAATCTTACTTTGCATCAGTGTAAAATTATTTCAAAGATGAAAATTGGTTTTGCACCGGTGCAAACTAAGATTGCAATGATGGAAAGTAATTTTGCTAAATCCTAAATCCTAAACCTTAAGGTGAAAAATCACCTTTCAAGTGTAAAATTACTTGTAAGTGAAGAAACACTTAGAATTTAATTTTACACCGGTGTAATCTTACTTTATACCGGTGCAAAATTATTTCAAAGGTGAAAATTGATTTTGCAATAGTGCAAAGTAAGATTATAATGATGGAAAGTAGTTCTGCACCGATGCAAAGTGGTTCCGAAGGTGAGTTGAGTGGTTTGCACCCGTACAAAAGTGATTTGTGTTGTTTTAAAAGTGGTAGACCCCACCACGTGTGAGTACTTTTTTTGTATAAAAAAGAGATATATCAAGTGGGAACCATATTCACAATCCTGTGCGTTAACTTTTGCGTCACTATTTACGTTTCCCAACCCTCATCCTTTGTCCTTATGGTGTTTTATCCCGCATCTAAATGGGATCTTAAACTTTGAATTGTGAACTAGATTCTAAGGATCAATTTGGGTATGGTTATAATTTAAGATTGTGTAAAATTTACAATGTTTTAAGGAGGGATAAGTGGAAGGGTAAGATGAAAGTTAGTGGTTATGGATGTGATAACTGAGTTGATATGTCATTACTTATTTTATTTTTATTTGTATTGAAAGTGAGTTAGCAAGATAGATGTGATAAGTAAGAGTGTGTTTGTAGGGTTAAATGTGATGTGATGAGGTAGATATGATTGGTGAGTGGTAGAAGATGCAATGGATGGAAAATAATTTTTTTATAGTATTCATGTACCGTAGCCTGTAAGAATAACACGTGGGATAAACTTTCCTTTAAATCTCTATCAAACATATTATAAACATTTTACCAATAACTCAAGGGCTGATTATCCCAACGAGAAAGTGATACTTAAGGAATAAATTTTTTGATCAAAGGAATTCAAATATCACCTTATCAAATCAATAACATTTATTAATATATATCACTTTCAAATTATATCATTAAATCTAATCAACATCGATGTATATTAAATTATGTCAAAATATGAAAAAGCACAAATTGTGTTGTGTTTTGTAACGCATGGACGTGGTAGACAATGTACACATTGTACAGCTAATATTTAACGTAAAAAAACCCAAAAAGTAACATATGCTCTGATAAGTGGTGACCTCACTTCACTTAAAAAAACCCACTATCACTTTGTGAGTCAGTGAATATAGTGGTATTTTTGGGTTTTGAATACCAATGCAAAATATTTTCAAAGTATATCTTGTGGTTTGACATCAGTGCAAAATGATTGTAAAAGTAATTTTGGTAGTTTTGTATCAGTGTAAAATGATTTTAAAGATCATTTTGGTGGTTTTGTACATATACAAAACAATTACACTTGTAAATTTTGATTTTGCATCGGTGCATTTTGATTTTGCACGTATGCATTTTTTATTTAGAAGTGATGATGACTTTTTTGAACAGTGATGAACCTCACTACATGACAATACTTACGTTATTTCTTTGCATGAAGGAGAGACATGCAACATGGCCAGCACTTTTAAATGTACTTTTTTAGTTGTCCCCACCTCCGTGCATTATAAATATATTATTTTTTATATTTTTATACCTAAAATATACTCACTCCAATATAATACATCCATTAATATATATTCATTATATCATATCAACTCATTCATATCCATATTATAATATTAAAAATTTATCTACTAATATCACATCACTTTACTAATTATTTCTATCCTAATATTTATTCCGTGCATCAAACAACTATACTTTCCAAAACATCCCTCTCTTGTTCTATCATGAAATGGAATTTATTCCACTACGAAAGGCAGCCTCAAACTTTTCAAATTTCTACAACCAGAAAATTATGATTCGAGCACTATTTGACCACATCAATTAGAATCTGTCATTCCGTGCCTGCCTACAGAATGACTGCATGGGGCCCAAAATCAGAAACATGAGACTACTGCCATACTTTAACCTTACATTCTAGGGTTCAGATAATCACTTTTATGCTTCGTAAACAACAAAGGTACAAAAAGAACTAGATGCTTATAATAGATAAACCTCCAGCTAAAATGCAAAGATGCTTGAGGTATCTTTCTAAGCCTCTCCATTCATAAATATATAAAAAATCAACTTATAATATTAAGAGGTGAAATTCAATGGATTGCTTAAGAAGCCTGTATCCCAAAGTCAAAACTCATTTAATAGTCAAGAGAAAATGGTGCTGCATAGAAAACAATACTTAGAAAAATCGACGCACATCAAAGAAATATGAGGATCATGAAAAACATTTTTCAAAATATAGTAAATGTGATCTTAAAATCAATCAAATTAATCAGATCAAAATATGGAAAGCATATTTTTCAATGGCACAAGTTAAGAAATATACCTCCTTTATTAGCTATTACAAGTCAATTATAGTGCGTAGTATTCACATCACATTTCCATTGTAATCTCCAATATAAGGTACAACTCCTCTAACTCATTGATGAGGCAGTGCAACATTGGAACTTCACAAAGAAGATCATCGTTGTGCAATGATGTTTGCTTCTTATCTAAGACATGCGAGAACAAAGGAATTAGAACATCACCAGGAGGGAAATTGGATTCCCTTAGTGGAAGTCCACCAAAGATAATAATTAGGCAGGAATCATCTAATGCAGGTTGCCATTGAAAGCTCCCCCATCGAGAGAAGAGGTGACAAAACCATGACGATTGAGAGATCAACTACCTGACTTCTGTTGAACCTGGTCAAAGAAGGAAGCTCAATTAGGAGAGGTAATCAACTTAGAGGTGGAAGTCAAGTAAACAAATCCATTATAAGAGGCCTCAACGAAGGAAGTCATGTAAGCCATAATCAACACGATTCCACAATCGCCATTGAGAGCATTAACTCGTTGTTATAAAGATGGAATGGTGATTACATGTCTTATTTCTTATAATCGTCGCTTAAACATAGCACACTTAATGAAATCATGCTATGAGTACTTGTAATAAACGGTTAAACCTCTCATATTTAGGAGGGTAACTTGCCCTTAATAAAATGACTCTTTCCAAGCGCCGTTGGGTCATTTTCTGAAATTTAGGGGGGTGTTGCTACAATTTTTAACCCCCTAGATTTCTTATTTTGGGGGTTCTACGGATAAAAGAGGCTCTTACAGGACATTTCTTACAAAATGCCCTGGCCCCACCCACACTCACACACACCCACACCCCTAAACCCTAACCCCCTACTCTATTTAAACCCCTTGCCTCGATTTTTGAGCCACCTACCCTCTCCCATTTCTCCTTGCAGTGCACACCAGCAACTCCTCTTCCCCCCTTCCTCTCCGTGTCCTCCCTACCCGCACAAGGAGCTCCCGCTGCTGGAGTTTGAGTGCGCAAGGAAGAGCTTGGGCGAGCTGACGACAGAGCTTCGAGGGAGGGCGTCCATACGAAGTTGAGGGAGTGCCATTGCTGCTGCAGTTCCTAGTGAGGGGCGGGTGTTTTCGCGAGGAGAAAAGGCTCACGAACGGTTCTGCGAAGTCATTTTTCTGCAGAACCAAACGTCTGATCTGACATCCAGAGTTATCACCGGGCGTCTGATATCGCACAAAATCCGAGGTAACGCCCTATTCGAGACTTGTATGCAATTTTTGGTGTATTCTTCTCTACCCATACTGAGCGCCTTGGTGTGTGTGTGCTGCACACGGCGTGGGCGCTTTCCGCGAGGAGAGGAAGGCTCGCAAAGGGCTTTAGGAGAAATTTTTCTTCGCAGGTCAGACATCTGTATCCCTCAACGAACATTTGATCGAACGTCTGGAGGTAGCACCAGACGTCTGATAAACATATTCAAATGGTAAGGTCCTGACTGCCTGTATATTTTGTACGTGTTGTATGTGAGAAACTACATGGCACTGTACGCATGCAGGGCCATTGAGAAGAGGCGCAGGCACAGCTCCCCAAACACTTTAGGACATCTCGACGTCTCTTCAGACGACTGATACTCGTCCCAGACGTTCGAGTGCACTTCCAAATGTCTGGAAGGACCCCCGAACGACCATGAGGGGTTCCAGACATCCGTTTTTAGCGCAGAACACAAGGTGAGCATTCTAGTGTCGTTTAAGATGTCTGGAAGTCGTTCCAGACATTTGATTTCAGCCTATTAGAATATTCCAAGTATCAGGCAGCTGATCCAGCTGGACCAGCCTACCTGGTCCAGTTTAGGTGAACCAGCAAGTGTGTTTCGGCTGATTCAGGGCCCAAACGAAGTTGATTTTTCGCAAACGAAGTACCATTGGCTTTCTGTCAGATTTTCCAATGTGATGGAGTTTTGTTCTAATTGTTTTGAGTGTGTTTCTGTCATATGAGATGTTAGGAATGTGTGGTTTGACCGTTCGTGTTAAATAGTTCATCCGTTCGTGGTGTGCATGGGACCTGCGGAGGTTGCGAGGTCTGCCATTTGTGCCCCCACATCTCTCGGTTACCCTGGTAGAGTGGTTTTGCTATGCCATGTGAATTTCATAATTGAAGTGCATGTTACATTAGAACTAGTAATTGAACCCTTAAGATGTGAAATGAACCCTAGGGCTGAGATAGAGGAATATACACTATTTGAATGCTTAATCTGTTGAGATATTTCCTGAATGTGGTAAATCATGAGTTGTTTGTTTATAATTATTGAACCATGACTTAAACTAAAATACATGTTGTATCCTGTATAATTTGATTGATGAGATAATTGCCGGATTGTGAAACCATGAGCTGCCTGCCATGTGTTTAATGAATCATGACATGAATAGAGATATATGCGATGTTACGGAAATAAGGAAATCCATGCCTAAGCCCTAGGGGGAATTTGAAGGGAAACTAAAACCGTGATGTGGAAAATCTGTGGAATGATGGAACATGTTACCTACGGGCGATTGTTCGGACTTAGTAAGGGAAGTGAGCTGGCCCTCGTGTACACAGTACAGAGGAGAGCAACATCCCTTAATATGGAGGTGAGTTGGCTCTCGTGTACATGGTACCAAGGAAAGCTACTATTTCTTTTGTGTAGAGGGGAGCTAGTCACCCCATGGGGCTTGGGGTTAGGACTGGCCCCCTACACCGACTCCTGTTGAGGCCACTGGGCAAACCAGGATAGTCAGGTGAGGGTACGCAGACTGTTGAGGGGTGAGACTCCTGTTCTGTTCTATGTTGTACGTTTGGGCATACCCGCTAGCGGAAATAACTGACCGCATGCCAGTGCGGGGTAACTACTCGTGCACTTATCGCACATGCCGTAGTCACTGCTACATCACGACCATGACCTCGGGATGGTAGACTAGGTGTAGGACTACCACGAGGTGCTCTCCTGGCCAGGAGAGTACCAAGCGTACGTCCTGCATCGCGAGAAAAACTGCAATCAAGATCGTTCCCTTAGAGAACAGGAAGATTAAGAAACATTGTGGATCTTTGTTAGAAAATAGACTCGTGAACACTTAGTAGTTAAATTAACCGTATGATTGGATAATTGGATAAATGCGTGCATAAAACTACTATTTTTACTGTCTTTAAATGGTATAACTATTCTAAATGTATACCACTCTACTCAGTGTTAGCTAACCCCATCATATATAACCATGTACAGGTCAGGGAGTCAAGCCACTAGCACCACCGACTGCAGAGAGTGCTGAGCCCAGTCGAGCCCAGCCATAGTTCTACTTGTTCCTTTCCATTTCCGCTACTTTCTGTTGTTAATAAGTACTTCTGTCTTATATTGAGAACTGTTATCGTTATGCCTTTTTGCCTTAGTTGTGATGGCTAGTGACTATGTTTTCTACCTATGTCATGGTACCTTTCTGGAATCTAATTTATATTTCCGTTGTTGGATTTATTTTAAATTACTTAGCTACTTGCATACGTGGTTTGTGATTTATTTCGTACGTTTGGGATAGTCTCTCATTGGACGACTAGGTCTTGGGGTTAGTCAAGGCGAGCCGTCCCTGGGTTCCCAGAGAGGTCAGGTTTGGGTTGTAACAAGATGGTATCAAAGCAAGGTTGTCTCAAGAGATAACCCAACGGATTGAAAGTAACCACACATGTGCGTGTAGCTAGGATAACCATCACAACGTGTCTCCTTGAATTACGCATCTGAGTCTTATTTTGAACTTGTACCTTTGACAATCTCTGTTTGTTTCTCTTCCATCTCCATGTAAGAGATGCCTCGTCACGGAGTTCGTGGAGCCGGCCGTGGGCATAGTCATGGACGTGGTCGCAGAGGCAGGCGTGTAGGGCCTGGGGCAGGGGTCGATCCACCCCTCCTTCTGGGCATCTAGGCTCAGGACCTCACCCAGTTGATTCATGACATCGTTCAGGAGGAGTTTCAGCAGCCTATCACCTCCTCCTAAGGATGGGGAGGGAGAGTCCTCTGTGTGGAAGGGGAGTCGCCGCAATGTTGGATGAACTAGAGGGGGAGGGGGTGATCCTCTACCACCCTCAGACACTTTTGAGCAAGAGTCCTTCCTGCCGGGAGGCATACCTGTACCCGTGTTGTGACTCCACCACGACTTGTTCGCTCAGTTCTGGAAACTGAAGCCCCCCTCCTTCAAGGGGGAGGAGAGCCCGTTTGAGGTTAAGGACTGGATAGAGTAGATGGAGAAGATATTCGACACACTCCACCCTCCTGCAGAGTTCCACGTGGCCTTCACCACATATCAGCTAGAGAGTGCAGCCTACAGGTGATGGAGGGCGGTCAGAGACCAGGAGGGGGGAGAGACGGCATGGGACCGATTTGTGGCGCTCTTCTGCGAGCAATACTTTCCACAGACTTGGTAGGACCAGAGGAGGCGGAAGTTCCACACTCTCCACTAGGGGGCATGACGGTCAGCGCGTATCGCACACGTTTTCTGGAGCTGTCGTGTTTTGCCCCATCAGCAGCCACTACAGAGGAGGAGAGCCTGTGGAGGTTCACTGAGGGCCTCCTACTTGCTATTCGGGGGTATATGAAGCCCTTGAAGTTACCCACCTTCACCCACGTGGTCGAAGCGGCCATGACCTACGAGGAGACCAACTCGACCGTGCGAGACACCGACGGAGGAGGATGGAAGAGGCCCTACCAGCCTAAGCACTCTCAGGGCCGCTAGGAGTGGAGGCACATGGTGCCTGTGGGGGAGTCGATCTGCTCTATGGGGCCACCAGTGGCCTTTGGGGGCCTTAGATAGGGGCCAGTTGCCTACACCAGACCCCCGCTCAGCTATTAATAGGGACAGATTGAGGGAGGAGGTCGCACCCCTCTCTGCTACCAGTGTGCCCAGCCGGGCCACATGAGGAAGGACTGCCCGTCTAGGGCTGGAGCACACCAAATGCTCCCCGCTCCGAGCACTGGAGGTAGATCCGGTGGCCATGGCTACTAGGCCTGTGGGGGAGGACAGCAGCCACAAGGAGGATACCGGTCAGTTGCTACCCATCCGGTCTAGAGCATGGCGGCGTCTTCCGCACCTAGAGCTGAGGGGTGTGTCAACGCCTTGACTAACAGAGACGCCAGAGCTTCTGACTTTGTGGTGGCAGGTATGGTTCCAGTTTCCAGCAGACTTATTTACGTACTTTTTGATTCTGGTGTGATACACTCTTTCGTCTCCACGAGTTTTGCTGTTAGTTTGGGGACGGGCAGCACTTTGTTAGAGTATCCATTCTTGATCAAAGGCCTAGGTGGGCAGTTGTTCGTGGCTGTAGAGGTTTACTTAGACTGTGAGGTCACCATAGGGGGACACAGTCTTCTCGCTGACCTGATTATGATCCAGATGGAGGATTTCGGCGTGATTCTCGGGATGGACTAGTTGTTCGCCTATCACGCCCTGGTGGACTGCTTCAGGAGGAAGATTGTGTTCTCCACACCTGAGCTGCCTCCCTTTGAGTTCCACTGTCAGCCAGTGGACGGAGGGTTCAGGTGTATCTCCACTCTTCGAGCAACGAAGCTACTGAGTCAGGGGTGCGAGGGTTTCCTAGCTTGTGTTGTAGCCCAGCGAATGATTTGTTGAATGTTCCGGTGATCTGCGAGTACCCCGATGTTTTTCCAAAGGAGTTACCAGGACTACTGCCAGAGTGTGAGATCGAGTTTGAGATCTCACTGATATCAGGGATCAGCCCCATCTCTACTGCACCATACAGGATGGCCCCACTTGAGCTGCGAGAGCTCAAGTCCCAGTTGTAGGACTTGTTGGAGAAGGTCTACGTGAGGCCCAGTGCATCCCCGTGGGGAGCCCCTATGCTATTCATGAAGAAGGACGGTACCCTCCGGCTTTGTGTTGTTTACAGACAGTTGAACTGGGTCACCGTCAAGAATAAGTACCTGCTACCTTATATTGACGACCTCTTCGACCAACTGAGAGACGCCACGGTGTTCTCCAAGATAGACTTGAGGTCAGGTTACCATCAGCTGAGGGTCAGGGAGACAGATGTCTCCAAGATAGCTTTCCGTACGTGGTATGGTCACTATGAGTTCCTGGTCATGCCGTTTGGCTGACCAACGCCCTCCCTGCTTTCATGGACCTAATTAATCGCATCTTCAGACCATACCTGGACTAGTTTGTGGTAGCATTCATCGATGATGTGCTAGTTTACTCTCGGGATCAGGCGTAGTATGAACAGCATCTACATATGGTTATGGATACCTTGAGACGATGCAAGCTATATCAAGTGCGAGTTCTGGTTGAGATAGGTCACTTTCCTGGGCTATGTGATCTTCAAAGACAGATTGGCTGTGGATCTGGCCAAGGTTGAGGCAGTACTCAGGTGGGAGAGGCCACGTACAGTGACAGAGATACGTAACTTTTTGGGATTAGTAGGCTACTATCGGTGATTTATCAGGGGGTCTCTCAGATTGCTCGTCCTATGACTCAGTTGACCCGGAAGGATGTGCCTTTCACTTGGACAGACGAGTGTGAGTCGTGCTTTCAGGAGTTGAAGGAGAGGCTGACTTTGACTCCTGTATTCACCATCTCGGATAGCAGTGGCGGGTTTGTGATCTACACTGACTCCTCGTTGTAGGGGTTGGGTGGTGTGCTAATGCAGCAAGGCCACGTTGTTGCTTACACCTCGTGGCAACTCAAGCCCCATGAGCATAACTACCCCACCCACAACTTGGAGCTGGCAGCAATTGCCTTCGCGCTGAAGACCTGAAGGCACTACCTGTACGGTGAGACTTTTGAGATCTTCACGGACCATAAGAGCCTCAAGTACCTGTTTGATCAAAAGGGGCTCAACATGAGACAGAGACATTGGTTGGAGCTCCTGAAGGACTACAACTGCAACATCTCCTACCACCTAGGGAAGGCCAATGTGGTGGCCGATGCCTTGAGTCGGAAGGTGCCTGCCCACTTTGCTAGTTTACAGGCATAGAGTTGGAGACTCATGGAGGAGTTGGCCAATTGGCGACCTCTGGAGCCACAAGGGTACTGCAGGGCTGTGATAGTGTCAAAACAGACACGACCAGAGCTGTTGGACCGCATCATTGATGGATAGATGGCCAACCCATACCTACAGGCACTACGAGATAGAGCAATGACAGGGGACCCAGGAGACTTTACTTTCACTGACGGAGTCCTGTGTATGAGGGGATGTTTGTGTGTTCCTAGAGACGAGGAGTTATTGAGAGAGCTCCTAAATGAGGCACACGGGTCCAGATTCATCATACATCCCGGGAACACGAAGATGTACCACAATCTACGACACGACTTCTGGTGGAGAGGGATGAAGCGGGATGTTGGTAGATTTGTGCAGTAGTTCCTGGTATCCTAGCAGGTGAAGGCTGAGCACCAGAGGCCTGCATGGCCGCTATAGCCACTTCCTGTGACAGAGTGGAAGTGGGAGAGTGTCACTATGGACCTGGTGGTGAGGTTGCTTGTTACACAGCGAGGACACGATGCAGTCTAGGTGATAGAGGACATATTGACGAAGACGGCATGGTTTCTGCCGATCCGAGTCACTTTTGAACCAGCACAGTTGGCAAAGCGTTACATCAGAGACGTGGTGCACGTTCATGGAGTTCCTCGTGAGATTATTTCAGACAGAGACACTCACTTCACTTCCCAATTCTAGGTAGAGTTTCAACAGACTTTGGGGACTTGTCTGAGGTTTGAAATACGATCTTCGTTTTCGATAAAAACCTTAACATAAAATGATGTGTCGTATTTAATCGCGTGGTAGAAAATCACTTTTCAAAACCTTTTAATTCTCAAAATCTAACCATGAAGAGTTAGGTCATCTCAACAGGGTGGAATTAGCCTATTGGACTAGTGCGTATCCTTCGTTTATTCGGGAATCTCAACGGGTGTGCGCATTACTTAGTGCAACTCATTTTTGACACAAATTCTCGTTTTAATCAATTGATCAAGAATGTAAGTATTTATATGAAAAATTATCATAATATAATATTCTAATAAAATAGTGATCTTGATACTGGTAAACACCGTAAATATTAATTTCTAAAAAATAGCATGTTCACCATAATTCATGCATTATATCATTCATGAGAGATATTCATCTGCAAGCAATTTTGATTAAGTAGAAGGATGCCTATGCAAATTCACCTCAATAATTTAATTCATTAAATAAGGAAATAGTGTACCCTACAATGGTAGAGATTGTAAATACTAATTGCGGGAAAAACAGAGGATTTCTCCTCTCTCTTCCTTGTGCGTGAAGGAGTGTCAATGGGCTGCTGTCGTGCGAGGGAGGTTGATGAAGACGAGGCCATCCGATGGAGGTTGCGACGTTGACGGAGACGACCGGAGGTGGCTGGCCAGCGGAGGAGAAGCTCTCTGGTGGCGAGTCTTCAACGCACGTGCGTGGGCTATCGGTGATGACTCTGGTGGCCTGGGTCGTCAACGGAGGTCAAGGCGAGCACTTTGGTGATGTCGGCAGCGAGGGACATGGCCGGCGGTGGTGGCTGTGAACGACAGTGGCCGGCGGGACATTGGGTTCTGATGTAAACACGTTTATATCACAAAAACTATCTATTTATGCGTGTTCTTAGGTGTAGAGTTACATCATACATTATAAATATTGCATAACATGCATCATCTTGCATTAAGGTTAGGTTATGTAAATTTTAGGTTAATTTTCCCTTTTTGTGGTCAGGTAACAGAGTGATATTCAATCGGAGCCTCAGATCGAAGATCCAACCGTACGGATCTGATCAAGGTGATGATCAGAGTTCAATGACTCCAAGATCGCCCCAATCGAACTTCAGTAGCATCAGATATAATCTGAGGAAGTTCAGAGATCAAGGGCTAAGATGGTATAAATTCACACTTCAGATGACAAATCTGACTACACAGATGGGTTCGGATCAACGATTGCAGCCCAACGGCACAAAAATCGATCCAATTTGACATCTGTGGCACCATCTACAACACATAGAAGATGGACGGCCAAGATGGCGCCATCCCAGCCACCCAATCGGCCCAAGGACTCGCCGCCTCCTCTCTCTCCTCTCACGCACGATCAAATTTGGGTCGTTGGATCTTGATCCAATGGCCATGAGCGTGCGCACCTCGGTTGGAAACGCGACAAACTCCTGGTCTTGGTGCATTGGTTGAGCGCTCCATATGCGAGCTGAGGGCATGGGTTCGAAACTCACCACACGCCTCAATTTAGCGTAGTGCGAGTGCGGTTGATTTCGGCCATTGGATGCAGTGTTGATGGTGGATAGAGCAGTGATGTGGCGCACCCAGAGTGCGCGGATCGCGCACGCACTATCTGATGCTCGATCGCACACGCGATTTGACGCGGGTGTGCATTGAGGCGCGGCGCGTTTAAGCCGTCCGATCGCGAGATCGGACGGCTGATAAGGCAAGATCGTGCACAGGCATTGAGGCAACCGAAGGTGAGGAGGCGGGAGTGCGCGCAGCAACTACGGCCACAATCTGGGCTTTAGTGACGGTTTTATCCGTTACTAAAGACCCCTGAATTAATGTTTTAAAGTGTAAAGACCTATTTGCCCCCTCCAATCTACACCTATATAAAGCCCTAAGACCACTGTTGTATGGTGTCACAGCCCGTTCCCGGCTCCCTACAGAACCTGAGAACGGGTCGCCTCGACTAACCCTAAGATCCAGTCGTCCAACAAGAAATAACCGAATACACATTCATTCCACAACCACACATGTAACTACGCAGCAAAATGTAAAACTGACAGCAAAGCAAGAGAACGGTAGTCACCATAATATTACAGGCCATCGCAACAGAACTAGTACAGTATGATCGAAAATATAATTGAAATAACATGCACTATAGGAACTCACAACAACACTAGCAGAAGGAAAACTACAACTGGACTTGACTGGGGCTAGCGTCCTCAGCAGCCGGTGGCTCTGAATACTCGAATCCCTGACCTGTACAAGGTTATAACATCTGGAGTCAGCTAACGCTGAATAGAGTGGTGACTAAAACATGTAATGTAATTTAAACAAGCAACTTAAAAATATTATCTTCCGGTTCCAATTATCTTATTACGTGTTGCTGATCTGAGTACTCTAATCGGGTTCCATGACATTGCTCAATCTTCCTGTTCCCTAAGGGAACGATCTTGCTTGTAGTTTTCTCGTTGTGCAGGATGTACACATGGCACTCTCTTGGCTGAGAGAGTCCTACGTGGTAGTCCTACACTCAGTCTACTATCTCAAGGTCACGGTCGTGACGTAGCGGCGACTATGGTACACGTGATAAGCACATGGGTAGCTACCTCGCACTGGCACATGGTCAGTCATTTTCGCTAGCGGGTATGCCCAAACGTACAGCACGGAACAGCACAGGGCCTTGCCCTCTCAGAATAAGGGTCTCGCCCCTCAGAAATAAGGGTCTCGCCCCTCATAGTCCACGTACCCTCGTCTGACTATCCCAGTTTGCCAGTGGGCCTAATAAGAGTCGGTGTAGGGTGGCCATTCCTAACCCCGGGCCCCCTGGGGTGGCTAGCTCCCCCCTACACTAAGTAGCTCTCCTCGGTACCACGTATGTGAGGGCCAACATGATTCGACGTAAAGTGGCCGAACCCACCTCGGGTCTCCACTCAAGGGGCGGTAAGCTCCCCTCTACTCTGAAAAGGGATAGTTGCTCTCTTTGGTACTACGTACATGAATGCCAGCTCACCTCCCTAAACCAAGTTCGAACAACCGCCCGCGGCGACGTGTTCCAGAACCATCCAGTTCTCCGTACTACCTGTAACGACCCGATTCCCGAGTCCCTACGAGACACGAGAATCGGACCGACTCGACTAATCCCAAGAACTGGTCGTCCAACGAGGAAGTAACCAAAAAAGTAGTAAAATAAATCACATTTAGCATTAATATAACTAACAGTAAAAAAATACAGCAGTAAGGAAAGAAACCACTACAGTATATACCACCACAACAGTAGAACAACATTCATAACATAATATGAAACTGAAAGTAAAGAAAAGTACAATGGTAACAAGAACTACTCACTACAGTGGAACCAAAAAGAGGTACAAGAGAACAGTGGTAACTCTACTGGACCCTACTCGGCCCAGCGTCCTCTGCAGCCGCTGACCCTCCCTGCTCAACACCTGGTCCTGAAAGGTAATGAGTGTAACACGTCAGCAAAACGCTGAGTAGAGTGGCAACTAAAACAAAAGAAACAGTAGAGTGTACAGTAGCTGTTATGTTCTATTACTTTCTTTAGTTACATCTTTCTATTGTCTCAAAATTTATCTATTTCTCAGATCCTTCACTTGATCTCGAATGTTCTTCGTGGGAACGATCTTGATTGCAGTCTTTTCCGAATAGTAGAAGTAGCACGTGGTGCTCTCCTGGCCGGGAGAGTCCCCCGTTGTGATCCTACTCTCAGTCAACCACCCCAAGGTCACGGACAGGCGTAACGGTGACTACGGCACGCGCGATAAACGCACAGGTAGCTAACCCACACTGGCACGCGGTCAGTTGTTTCCGTTAACGGGTGCGCCCAAAGCACAGCACGGAACCAGTACAGGGCAGAGCCCTCTCAGTAACAGGGGTCCAACCCCTCCACAGTAACCAAACAGGGGCCTTGCCCCTCCACAGTCCGCGCACCCTCGCCTGACTACCCTGGTTTGCCCAGTAGGCCTAACAAGTCGGTGTAGGAGGCTAGCAGAACCCCGGGGCCCGTGGGGTAGCTAGTACCTCCCTACACTAGTAGCTCTCCTCGGTACTACGTACACGAGGGCCAGCAAGTCGGTACACAGTGGCCAGTCCTAACCCCGGGTCCCTGGGGTGGCTGGCTCCGCTCTGCACTAAACAGGTACAGGTACTTCCCTTGGTACTACGTACCCAAGAGACAACACTCTACCACGTCTTTCTTTCTCAGTTCCATTCCTTTCTCTTTCCAGGAGTTCCACTCCTAATTCCCTGTAGGGTTCCAGTTCTTTTAACTCAGCACATTCAGGTTTCACCTTCCCAGTTTCATATTCATACATCCCATATTCCCAAACATGCTCATTTATTCATAACAGGCAGTTGTTAAACCAATTTACAGGTAGCTATTATTTCCTTTTCACATTTTCCAAGACTGCAGTTATTCATATATTCCACTAGTTCTTCCCATCCTAGGATTCATGCCATACCCTAGGATCTATCATACAATCTAGTTTTCCAGCCCTAGGATTCATGCAACACCCTACCATCTACCATTCATTCTAGTTTCTCATTCCTAGGATTCATGCAATGTCCTAGGTTCTATTTATGGTTCATAATTAACAGATTATACTAATAAACTTAAAAGCCACTCCACCGGTTACAACAGGAGTACTGGGGGCGTGGTCGGGAATCCCGCGTGCCTCCGCAACCCCCGAGACTGCAACGGAACGGGGTCCTATTACAAGGATCAAACACAAGGAGTTTCTCAAAATAGTATACAACTACTGTAGACGGGTAGAGGATGTAATTCCGAAAAGCATGCAACTCGAAACACGGAAAATGGACTCCGAACGGGCCCTAAACCGGTCGAAAACCACGAAACAGTGCAAAATCAAACGTCTAGAACCTCTTCCAGACGTCTTAAAAAGTGGATCAGAGATTACCTTTGCTCTGCGTGGTCACTCAGACATCCAGAAGCCTGTGGGGGCGTCTGACCTAGTTCCCAGATGTCCGATGGTCACCCCAGAAGTCTGGAAGTCGTTCCCGTCGTCTGGCGCTGCAGCCAGACGTCTGATTCGCATTGGATGCGAATCTCAGCTCCTGCGCGTACCCATTTCCTCTCTCTCTTAGTACGGTCAGTCGAAGAAGAGGAAGAAAGATAGAATAACTCACCTTTCAGACGTCTGGACAGTCCTCCAGACATCCTCCCCGCCGTCTGGCTGGTAGCCCAGATGTCTGATTCTGGAGAAAATTCTAGAATCAGTGCGCAACTCGCCCTCCGCTCTCAACGCTCGGCCGCGCCGCTCCTCACCCGCCTGCTGCTCGAGCTGCAGCAGGCCTCCCGCGTCACCCCGCGTCTGCTGCTTCCCCCGCCAGCCGGCCCTAGCAGCCCTGGCGAGCTCTCCCTCACGGCCGAGCGCCACTTCTCACGCGTAGCAACTCCTCCCACGCTCACCGCGGCTATCGCTGCCACCGCTCACTCGCGCCCGCTCTCGCGCACCGGCTGGAAGGAGAAGAGGAAAGGGGGCGGAGGTGACGGGAGTGAGGGGGAGGGCGTGGCTTTTTAAGGCCGCGCGAGGAGGAGAGAGAGAGGACTGAGGGCGCAGCCTGCAGCTGCAGGAGAGAGGGAAAAAGAGAGAGAGAGAGAGAGAGATGCGCTCGCAGGTCTGTGCGCTCAGGCGCGCAGACGAAACCATTGTGTCGAAAAAAATCGAATCCCAGACGTCTGGAAGGAGTTCCAGACGTCTGGTCCGACGTCTGGGCCACCGCCCAGACGTCTTAAAATATGTCTGAAGCCGCGCATTCGTAACACTACCGTATTCTTGTCTCGTTCTACACTCCCCGTAGGGTTCGTACAAGAACTTCTCTTATTTCATATCCGGTTTGTTTCATACAGAACAGATAGTTCAATTTCCATATTTCTCATAGGACGAGTATGTTTTTCTCTTTATCATGTGGTTCCTTTCAGGTAGTACAGGTAGCTCATGATTTATTCAATCATCCATCTCTCTACACATGCATTTCCTTTAGCCCTAGTGTTCATGTCACAACCTAGGGTTCAATCGAATAGATGTATTCTGAAGCATGTGTTTACTTCTGTAATTCCCTACTCGGAGGGGGTGAGATCAGCGTGACGTAAAAAATGCGAAATTGAAAAAATACCAATCTCACAAAATAAAAAAACACACAATGTACACAATAATTTTTAGGTGGAAACCCAAACCGGGTGAAAATCACCACCTAACCCTCTCGAGTTAGGATTTTCCGATCAACCAAGTTGATCAAATCCACTAAACGAATCACTTTGAACGAGGGTGATTCAACCTCAATTACAACCACGTTACAAGTGCGAGGGTAGCGTTCCTCAACCCCTTCTCTTCACGAGAAGGATTTTGTCCCACGAAGGAGACGGGAATTCGCAAAGCGAATACCTAACCAAATAACGAAGATAACAAATAATCCTATAGAGCCAACAAAGTAATTTTAAACCTAGCTTCTATAGGAATTAGGAAACTCCCCTTTGCAAGGAGTGCATTGGATCGATGACGCGGGTGCGTGAGCCACGCGACGGTGCAATGTCGCTCTCGTGAACTACGGCGGGAGAGCGGGTGCGCAAAGACTTGATGCTCTCAAGATGTAGAGCTTGAGCTTGGAGAGCAAGGGCTTCTTTTTGGACATAAAAGAGTGGAAAGTATGTTGCTTGGGTGTATCTTAGTGTGCAAAGGCTCCCCTCTATTTATAGAGGCCTTAGGAAGGCTTTGGAAGGCTTAGGAAAGCTTCCATAGCCGTTGGGTGCAAAGCCCAAGAGAATCAGGCCGAAATCAGGGACAATGATTGCATTGATAAGGTAATCAGACGTCTAATTCTGTCATCAGACGTCTGGATGACCACTTTAAGACGTCTGAAAATAAGGTCAGACGTCTGATTTTGGGCGGGTCTCTTCCTGACTTGAATCAGATCTAAATAGGGTTCTAGCGCAAGTCCATCAGACGACATACAGGACGTCTGGCACTATGTCTAGATGTCTGGAAACGTACTTTTTCGTGGGAATGGATTTGCAACGGCTAGAAAATCTCTGAGAAGAGATTTTCGGGTCAGTCGAGGCAAAACGATCAATTATCAGACGTATGGAAAGGTTTAAGGACGTCTGATAAGGCTCTAACGGTCATATCCTTGAGTGTATGCTAAGACAGCCAACGGTCCACTAATTGGACGTCTGGCAAAGTCATCAGACGTCTCCTAAGACGTCTGGTCTAAGGTCTGGACATCTGATTTCATTAGACAGAACTAACTATGTCCAGCCTAAATGTTATCAGACGTCTGAATCAACAGTCAGACGTCTTAAAACACATTATCAGACGTCTGATTTGGGAATTAGACGTCTGGAAATTCTGTTTGAACCTTATATTGGTTTTCTAGGTTTTCTACAGAAAACCTAAGTATCCTAGGGTTGTGCGGGTGTTCCTAGGACTACTGTTAGGGTGCTTTGAGGCTCTTTAACATAATGTTCTAAGGAAATAAAGAGCAAGAAAATAACGACAAAAGTACATGAAAGGAATAAAATGGAATTCTATCCTATTCTTCTTGTCCTTCCATCTTCAATCTATCGCTCCTTACGAATCCCCTCTATTCTCCATCAAGCTCCTCCAATCCGTCCTGGATGCGAGCTCGAATTTCGTCTAATCACGTCTCCATTTGCAATTGACCTGAAATCTAAGACTCCAAGTGCAAATGTTAAATAACATGTGTTTTGTTATCATCAAAACAAATGATCGTGATGCTCTAGCACCAACAACTTCTTCCTAGGGTTCATCTCACATCCTAGGTTCAACTAATTTTATGCATGCACTTTATTAATTCCGAAATTAGGTTAAGAACCACTCTACCAGGGTAACTGAGTGGGATAGGGGCTTGTACAGTAGCACCCGACGTCTTCGCAGGTCCCGTATGCTCGACGGACTGGAGACCTATGACATGGATTGGCAGGTTAAATGTGTTTAAAATGACACGAACAAAGTACCATTACATAGAGAAACTTGCACGGAAACCAAAGATGTTTTGTTTGCGGAAAACTGACACCATTTGGGCCCTGAACGGGCCCAAAACACCAACCCTGACCAAAATCAGACATCTAGGAAGAGTCCCAGATGTCTTAAACGTACTCAGGGACTGACCTTGCTCGAGACACCTTTCCTAGATGTCTGGAACTCGGTGCAGACGTCTGAAGGTGATAGGAACACCATCATGAGCCCTAACTAGCTCATTTTGACCCATAAAAGAGAACAAGAGCTCCTACATAACCAACTGGAAGTCCTAATTCACTGAATAACCATTCTGAGAGAAAAGCAAGAAATAAGGGGTAAAGCTGTAATTTTACCATTGTAGTACAACAATGGGTTTCTTAAGGGCTAAACAAAGGTCAAAAGGTCTTGACAAGATAAAAAGTGGGTTGGTTCAAACAGAAAAGGGTTCGTGTGAGTTCTAGGAATCAAATGACTTCTTGTAACCCTAAAACAGACCCACTTGATTAACCAAAGTTTTGGTCAAGATAAAATTCACCTAAATCCTCTAAAAATCATAGAAAAATATTCTCTAGGGCTTAGAACTTTCAATTTGTCCATTGGAACCTATTTTGACCTAGAATGGGGTCTCAGCTAGATATTTGCCCTAAATTAGGTTTTTATGTAAATTTCTCAGTCAAATGTGGTCAAATCCAAAATCCAACTTCACCATTGGATTCCTTAGGTCCAAATTAGGTTTGTACCAAAATTTGGACTTAAGGGGAACTCATCTTGACCTACTTTGCAAAGAAGTCCAACCTGCTTACATTTCTGCCCCTATCTTTCAAAAACCCTTGCATTTGGCCCCCTAGCTTCTTCATCATCCTTGAAAATAGGTCCCTCCGCCATAATGGCGGAGGGAATCCTACTCCGACAAACTTGAGAAGGCGATTCCTCCTTGATTGCTTAGAGAATCCTTCCCAAAATTAGAAGGGAGATTCTCCAAGTAATCTCCTCCAGTATGAACCAATCACTAAGCCCTAATTTGTACCCAATCTCTCATGCGAATGCATGAGAGATTTGGGTCTCTTTGAAGCTTCCAACTCCGGTAGACATACCTTGCTTGGAGGCTTGGCTTCCAAGCATAAATCCTTCTCTTGAGAGCTATTTAAGCAGCCCCTTATTTAACTACTTCTCCCCAACTTGGAATTGGGCCGGTCCACCTCACATTCTTCTCTCCTCGCCGACCACAACATCTCCGCAAGCTCCGGTGGTTCCTCCCTCCCTCTCTCATTTCCCAACCACAATACCAGTGGTTGGGTTGCCTTCCTCTCGTTCATCCGCGTCGGCCATACCAGCCCTGACGCTGCCTCTACCCTCATCTTCGTCGCCGCCTCATCTACAGAGATCTTCATCTCTGACGTCGGTCGTACCAGCCCAGACGCCTCTCCTGTCTCCTTCGTCCTTAGTTTAGGTTTGTTAGCTTCCCTCTCCCTTCTACTATTGTTCCCTCTCTTTATTTCTCAAAAACACCCCTCGATGCCACCGATCACCATCACCTTCACCTCCAGCCATACCTTCGGCGAGGTGCCCCCGTCACTCCGCACCTCCATCCGCCTCGCCAACCATCCTACGACCTCCACAACACCCCACTAATCATCTCCCACTACTCTAATCACTTCAACAACCACCCAAAAGCGTCCACGAACACACGTACTCACATGCCCACAGAGCGCCCTAGATCCGCCACCACAGTCGTTCCCACGCCACGCCGATCACCACCACATATTCGTTGTGCCTTGGCGATCTCCTTGGATGTTTTAACGTGGCCGTAAGGTCGTGCTCATGATTTCAGGTTCACGCAACACCAGCCGTCATGCACGAAGAAGTTTGAAGCTGCTTCCTATGTTCTAGCTGCTACTGCTCCAGGCGTGAGTCCCAGGCAACGTGGATTTGAGGCACGAGTGCGTCTAGCTGCCAATTAGAGTCAACAACCCATGCAACCTCGCTAATTAAGCCAGACACCTGTTGTTGCGGCACGTGCAAGGGAGGTGGGATGTTTAGTCCCACCTCAGAACTGGATGAACGAGCATAGCAACATAAATTGTTTTCTTGCATTAGCCTTATCGCCTCCTACTCACGGGATGAGGTCCCTCTCTCCCCCTCTCACGGCCTCGTCTGTGACACTGCCACGAGGACCTGGCCACGACTCGTTTACCCGAACCAACTCACTCCTCGCTCACCACCCACGTCGATGAGCCTAGACCCATGTCTCCGTTAGGTCCGATTACCTGACCTAGATGTGGCTCTAGGAGAGCGAACCGAAATAGAGAAGAGAGAAGAGAGGAATGCCACGCAGGGGAAGGGGGGTTTTGCTGTGGAAAGCTTCGCTCCACACTTCGCCAAACCCAAGAAAGAGAAAAAGGAAGAGGCCAAGGAAGAAGGAAAAAGCTGAAGTCGCAAGGCTAAGACCAGAAAAGAAGAAAGAGAAGAAAGAAGGAAGGAAGAAGCCAAGGCAATGAAGAAGAAAGAAGAAGGTAGAAGCTGAGGTTCGCAAGGCAAAAGCTGCAGAGGAAAAGGCTGAAGGAAGAAGAGAAGAAGGAAGAAGAAGCCAAAGAAGAGAAGGAAGAAAGAGAAGAAGGAAGATAAAGAAGAAGAGAAAGAAGATAGAGAAAGGAAGAAGAAGAAAGAGAAGAAGATTGCAAGAGAAAGACAAAGAAAGAAATAAAAGAAAAAGGCACTGTAGCACATCATTTTTAAGACGTCTGTTTTTATAATCAGACATCCAATCCTTCATAAGTCCATTATATTTTTAGCTACATTTATTCTTATATTCATGCTTTATATTTTTAACTAGATTTTTTAGTAGTATTATGTGTTCAAATTACATTCATTATTGAGCTTAATGCATGAATTCCATTTGCTCCCTACGTTCGACATCGGACTTTAAATTTTGAGTAATAAAATTGTATTTGTTTTGAATGTTTTTTCTGCTGTACTACAACGCAACACTCTTAATACTGATCAAGCGCTCCTAACAGAAGGTGTCTTTAGACGTCTAGAAACATGTTCGGACGTCTGAAGCTGCCTCTATCCTCGTAGCAGCGTGCTTCCCAACCTCTGACACATGCGCATGCATGATCCAGACTTTGGCAGGGAAATAATAAATCAAAAATATGTGCTATCAGATGTTTGAAAATACCTCAGGACATCTAACGTGCTCCGCAGACGTCTAATTCTGCGAAAAAATGATTCCGAAGAACCGTTAGCGAGTTCTTCTCGTGACGCCTTCCTCTCCACGTGCTGCTGCAAATGCAGCAGGACTCGCTACAGCAACAGCAGCAGCTATCCTCCTCTCCCGCACACGCTCCTCTCCTCAGCGCTCATCTGGCTCCCTACTCTCCTTCTCCTCTCGGCTACGGTGTGGGGAGGATGGAGGAGAGACGAGGGGGTTAAATGGAGGAGGTATGGGGGTGGGAATGGTGGAGAGAGGGAGGTGAGGGCACCGCAGGGAGACGGTGTGGCATGCGAAGTGAAGGGGCAGGAGAGGGGCGTGTATGGTGGGAAGTGATGGTGGGGAAATTGCGGGGACGCCCCTGCAATTTCCCTCTCCCCCTTACAAACCCCCCAAAATAAAGGATAAGGGTTTAGAATTGCAAGAAAACCCCTACGGATTCTGGAATGCCAAACGACCTCAGGAAAGGGTCATTTCATACGGTGGAGGAGGAAGAAGTCCCTGCCAGGGGAGAAGGAAGATGATCTCCTCCTCAGGATGGCCCACTGTCTTTTTAAAATCTCTGCGGCCGAACTTTGCAACCACTTGCAAAGATTCCGAGTGGTTGGAATAGAAGGATAAGTTATGTTCATTAATTATCAGACGTCCCATAAAAATATCAGACATCTTAAAAATTGTAGACTTCAGGGGGTCTACGATGGTAGTTTTCAGACGTTTGATCTGAGCTTCAGACATCTTATATAAACAAAATGGATGTCTAACCCTTGCACCTAGACTGCATTCAACAAATAGACCATATCATATGCTATTAAATGTAAAATTAACTCATAAAATTATATGCAGACTAAGGTGAATTTCTATTTAACTCTTACTTACTTAACAATTAAGATCAACTAATTAAAGAGTACTTAGGCCAAATAATGGTCCACGAAAGTAGACTTATCAAGGTTCAATACTGCTTATCACCCCTAGACTGACAGACAGTCGGAGAGTACCATTCAGACATTGGAGGACCTTCTATGCGCTTGCGTGCTGGACTGAAGAGGCTCCTGGGAGTAACATTTACCCCTGGCAGAGTTTGCATACAACAACAGCTACCACTCGAGCATTGGCATGGCATCGTATGAGGCTCTGTATGGGAGGAGGTGTACGGCACCCCTGAGTTGGGTTGAGGTGGGGACCAAGTAGGAGGTTGGTCCCAGGCTAATTCATCAGAGTTAGGAGGTGATAGAGCAGATCCACAGGTGACTCCACATAGTCAGGAGCAAACAGAAGAGCTACACTGACCTAAAGCATAAGGTACAGTTCGAGGTTGGGGATCACATCTTTTTCCGTTCTTTTCCCATGAGGGGCCTGCAGCATTTTGAGGTGAAGGGGAAGCTCGCGCCGAGGTTTATGGGACTTTTTGAGGTCTTGGAGCGAGTTGGACCCGTTGCTTACCGGCTTGTCCTTCCACCCCAGCTTTCTAGAGTACACGATGTGTTCCATGTGTCCAACCTTAGGAGGTATGTCGTTGATCCCAGCCACGTTCTGAGCCATGAGAGCATCGAGGTGGGAGACAACTTGACCTACCCTGAGAGACCAGTTCAGATATTGGACAAAGCCATCAGGAGTCTGAGATGGAAGGAGGAGCCAGTAGCACGAGAAGGTGACTTGGGAGCCTTAGGCGGCAATGCGAGGCCGGTACTCGAAGCTCTTTGAGAGTACGTTATCGCCGACCTAGTTTGATCCTCTTTAAGTTTGTTATGTGCATGTTGTTTATACCTACATCCTGGTTTGACCTAAGTTTCAAGGACGAATCTTCCTTTGAGTTTGTTATGTTGAAATGACCTTTCCCAAGGGTCGTTGGGCTATTTTCTGAAATTTATGGGGGTGTTGCTGTAATTTGTAATCCCTTGGATTTGTTGTTTTGGGGGTTCTGCAAATAAAAGAGGCTCTTACGAGGCATTTCTTGCAAAATGCCCCAGCCCCACCCTCACTCACGCACACCCACACCCCTAAACCCTAACCCCCTACTCTATTTAAACCCCTTACCTCGATTTTTGAGCCACCTACCCTCCTGTTTCCACCCGATGGTGCACACCAACAACTCCTCTTCCCCCTTCCTCTCCGTGTCCTCGTTGCCCGCACAAGGAGCTCCCACTGTGGGAGTTTGAGTGCGTAAGGAGGAGCTTGGACAAGCTAATGACGGAGCTTGGAGGGAGGGTGTCCGTGCGAAGCTGAGGGAGTGCCATTGCTACTGCAGCTCTTGGTGGGGGGGGGGTGCATTCACGAGTAGAAAAGGCTCGCGAACGGTTCTGCAGAGTCATTTTTCCGTAGAACCAAACATTTGGGGATTCCAACAGATGTCTGGTCGGATGTCCAAAGTTGTCATTGGACGTCTGATACCACGTAAAATCTGAGGTAACGCCCTATTTGAGACTTTATACGATTTTCGGTGTATTCTTCTCTGCTCAGACTGAGCACCTTGGTGTGTGTATGTTGCATACGGTGTGGGCCCTTTCTATGAGGAGAGGAAGGCTCACGAAGGATTTTTCTCTGCAGATCAGACGTCTATATCCCTCAACGGACGTCTGACCGGACGTCCGGAGGTAGCACCTGACATCTGATAAACAAATTCAAATGATAAGGTCCTGACCACCTGTATATTTCGTACGTGTTGTCTACGAGAGACTGTACAGCACTGTACGCATGCAGGGCAGTTGGGAAGAGGCATAGGTACGGCTCCCCAGACACTTTAGGACATCTGGATGTCTCTTCAGACGACTGATACTCATCCCAGACGTTCGAGTGCACTTCCGGACATCTGCAAGGACCCCCGAACGATTGTGAGGGGTTCTAAACGTCCATTTTCAACGCAAAATGCAAGGTGAGCATTCTGGTGTCATTTAAGACATCTGGAAGTTGTTTCAAACATCTAATTTCAACCTGTTGGAATATTCTAGGTATCAGGCAGTCGGTCCAGTCGGTTCAGGTGAACCGAGAAGTGTACTTGGGTCGGTTCAGGATCCAAACGAAGTCGAGTTTTCGCAAACGAAGTACCATTGGCTTTCTATCGGATTTTCCAATGTGATGGAGTTTTGTTTTAATTGTTTTGAGTGTATTCCTATCATGTGAGATGTTAGGAATGTGTGATTTGACCGTTCATGTTAAATAGGTTGTCCGTTCGTAGTGTGCACGGGACCTGCGGAGGCTGCGAGGTCTGCCGTTTGTACCCCCACACCTCCCGGTTACCCTGGTAGAGTAGTTTTGCTATGCCCTGTGAATTTCATAATTGAAGTGTATGTTACATTAGAACTATTAATTGAACCCTTAGGATGTGAAATGAACCCTAGGGCTGAGATAGAGGAATATGCATTACTTGAATGCTTAATCTATTGAGATATTTCCTGAATGTGGTAAATCATGAGCTACCTGTTTATAATTATTGAAACATGACTTGAACTGAAATACATGTTGTATCCTGTATAATTTGATTGATGAGATAATTGTCGGATTGTGAAACCATGAGCTGCCTGGCTGGGAGAGGATAGGAAGATTAAGAAACATTGTGAATCTTTGTTAGAAAATCGACTCATGAACACTTAGTAGTTAAATTAACTGTATGATTGGATAATTGGATAAATGCGTGCATAAAACTACTGTTCTTTACTGTCTTTAAATGTTATAACTGTTTTAAATATATACCATTCTACTCAGCGTTAGCTGATCCCATCATATATAACCGTGTACAAGCTAGGGAGTCGAGTAGCCAGCACCACCGGCTGTAGAGAGTGTTGGGCCCAATCAAGTTCATCCATAGTTCTACTTGTTCCTTTCCATTTCTTTTACTTTCTGTTATTAGTGAGTACTTTTGTCTTATGTTGAGAAGTACTATCGTTATGTCTTTTTGCCTTAGTTGTGAGGGCTAGTGACTATGTTTTTTGCCTATGGCATGGTACCTATCTAGAATCTAATTTATATTTCCACTGTTGGCTTTATTTTAAATTACTTAGCTACTTGCATGCGTGGTTTATGATTTATTTCGTACGTTTGGGATAGTCTTTCGTTTGACGACTGAGTCTTGGGGTTAGTCGAGGCGAGCTGTTGCCGTGTTCCCAAAGGAGCTGGATTCGGGTCGTAACACTTAATATGCCACCATAGTTAGTGCATTGGATGCTACTTCTTTCCCGGAACGTACGCCCATTTCGAGGTGGAATATGATCAAAGTCTTGTGTTCTTGTATGCTTGCTTATTTTTGTGGTTAATCTAAGTTAATGCATTAGTTCAAAATAGACTAATCTAACTCTAACAATTGACCCCAATCAATATATGATTAAGATTACTCTAGATTAAGGGTCAAGATCTATTTTAGATCTTATTTGATTCTAATAATCAATTCTTAATTCTTTAATTGAAAAATTCAAATTGAAAAATTACTTAACATTACTTCATAATTCTTTAATTATGAGCATTTTTTGATTTATCAATTAGCCCCACACCTAACTAAAATCACTTAAGTGTTCATCACATAGATCCACTGAAAGATGATGGCAACTTGGATTGTTAAGGCATTAACCAACAAAGATATATGTAGAACATATATCTCATATCTTGTACAGAAATGGGGACATATGATTAGTTTAAGGTTTAGAATCCAATTCCATTATCAACCCCTCCAAAACTAATATCTGCATAGAATCATCATACTTTGGATGTAAGACACAGGGAATAATTTCTCCAATTTAATTCATTTCCTTCATTCTTATTCTAAACTAACCTAAACAATCACCTGTAGAGTTTAGCCTCTAAAACCATAATAATAGACCTCAAACTCTACTCTAATTATTAGAGCTATGTGAATCCCCTCTCTCGAGAAGACATCTACATCTTATATTGCATTATGCAAATTGGACCTCAATCATTTGTTGCCAAATCTATACAATCTAGATATAAACATAGATTCTTGTATCATGAATTAGAAGCAGTTTCTGGTCAATCTCAATTCCACTGATCAATCTTTTAATCATAACCACGTGATAATTTCAGAATCTCCGGTACTCCCTATGGAACTTTTTCCATTAGTAATTCCGTTTAGTAGATGTTTCTTTTGATTATCCTGAAAAGTTAACATTTTTTTTTTTCTGTGATCACGACAATAATAGTGTTTATATACAAATCCTAATCTTGTATCCATTATCTGAAACCATTCCACATAGCTAATCCAACATCTTCACTTGTTTGATTTAACCTTTTTGTGAGTAACATTAAAAGCCCAAATGAGATTAATAACACACATATTATACACAATGTTTAGGATACATCTAATTCATGTAGTCATTACATAATTAGATGTCTGATTAAGGGTGCATTACTTTAAGAATATCCCGCTTGCCAATCGAGCCTCTCTACCACAACTCTAAGACTCATACAAACCATATGACAGTCAAGAACATTCTTGGTACGTAAGTGCTTTAGTAGATCTATCAACTGTCGGTCAAAGCAATCATGGTGATAGCTATATCTCCATCTCCTGCCATCTCTCTAATGATATCGAATTTGTTCTTAATTTTTCTGGTGAGAGTGCAACTACTTAGCCTGAGTAATGGTACTATTATTAATACAATATAAGGGCATGCATCCCTTAATGAAGGAAACTACGCCAAGTTTCATCATAAACTTGCGTATTCATATTATCTTTAGGAGTTGCTGTGCAATCATCTTTCGTGGTCAAAGCTATAGTGATATGTATCTTGTTTCTTGCTTCTCTAGCAAATAGAATCGTAAAGAATGTGAAGATGAAACTGGTTGCGAACTCTCTATCATCTACATCTGACTGAAAATTTTAGACTCTATGTGCTTTTGTCTTTGATTGGACTAGTAACGACTTACGATGCCAACTGTGTGAGATATGTCAAAGTCTAGTGCATAGCATGAAGAACATTAAGTTGCTGTTGGCTGATATGTACAGGCATCCAGCCATGACCTTTTTCAAAAAAATTCAATTATTTGAGGTGACATCTTTTACAAAAAAGCTATGACATGTCTTAAGATATGAAATTTTTCTTAAAGTTCTCTATTAACCTAGTTCCTGGACACTTTCACTCCTAGCATATAAGATGTCTTCTACAAATCTTTCATCTCAAAGGATTAGGATAACAAAACCTTTACACTAATCAACAATCCTAAATTATTCTAAATGCTTAAGATGGCATACAACTCTTGAAATACAATTACACTCCCTCTGGCTTTCTTCCTGTACATAAGCCTTTTCAAGATTTTGTATAAATCCCAATCTTTTGACTGCCATTGATGGATATAAATGTACACCTTGTAAACCTTTTTTTTTTTGTTTTTTTCCCAAAGGTACGAAGCTTTTGAGTCGTTCGACATTTATAGTTATCTTCCTCAAGCTCAATTTTTACGTGACCTATCCCAAGACAAATATCAAGTGTCAAGGTTCTTTTTAACCTTTTCTTGTGACCTAAGAATCCCATCTGACCAAACCCAGGAAATGGAAGGACGGGGATTCCAATCACTAATCAGGAGTGGGAGTTTCTTAAAGAGATCTTTGAGGATATATTTATTCTCGCTTCAGAAAGTGACATTTCTATGTTGCTCGTAGAACCCGGAATCATTCAACTTATTTGACCTTACTTTCACATTTTTAATTAATCGGTTTCTTCAAAAAAAACATTTGTAATTAATCGGGTTTCACGTACGTTACTCGATGTACACTTCCAAATTTCCAATCGATTTCGATTATGCAGTAACTTAACCAGAATTTTTAATCAATAAACCTATGGCTTTTCCATCTTAAATAGCAGTTTCACCTCAGGGATTTAAAGAAATACTCTAAACGAGAGATGGGAGTACAATAATTTTGAATTAAAAATAACCAAGTGTTGATGTCTTAAGGAATCACATTTCTCACTATCTACCGTAAAAGGTGGACGTTGCATTCAGCAATAACGTAGATGCTTCCCTTAGTTATTGCTTTATCGCTTCAATTAATGAATTAATTTCTACTCTTCGATCGTTTAAAAGTCAAACAAGCCTCAAAAAAGGGGAAGAGAAATGCTAAAAATTCCATATGATCCATGCATATGCATAGGATTGATAAATCTACTACTGGATTGCTCCCAATGAATTCATTTTCCAAGGAAAACTTATATATTTTCTCTAATTCTTGAGAGGAGTTCTTGTATTGCGTAAATGTGATTCTGTAAAATAATAGCCTGTTACGTATTCATATAATTATGCATTAGCGTTTAATTTCTTTAATCTTAGAAATCTGTACAAACTCGATCCCGAAAAGTTTCAAAAGACACAAACCCCTGTACATTACGTGCACTTATTGTAAATCCAATCATTTACACGAACCAAAGGAAACCTAAACTCCTTTCAACATTGGGTGCATCGATAATATCCGATCGATCTGAATAGAAATAGGCCGAGGGAATCACTAATGGATGCAATTGCCAACCTATCCAACAATTGGGTACTCTGTCTGCGACCCTCCTAAATGAATCTTCATTTGTCTCAATCACTCGATGGAGAAATTGTAAGAAAGAAGTCTATGTTTAATTTCTTCTTGCTTGAAATCGTAGATAGTTGGTAGGGCTGTGCATTAGGGCTGCAGCACATGGAATCAGGGCTCAAGCTTGATTTAATAGCGGCTTAGCTCGCGCGAGCCGGGGTGAATTGAGTATTTGAGCCAGATATTCAAGCTTGATATCTATATTGGAGAAATCAGAAAGAAAATTGAAAACAAGGTTTTGTCATAAAGACATGATTTAAACTGTTTGAAGTGCAAAAGCTGCTAAAGAAAAATCAACAACTGCTAAGCTTAGAATATAAGATTATATAAGTCTTGGGACATGCTCTAAGGTATGACAATTTGAATGTTTCATAAGCACGTTGTGTCTCTTTTAAATAACTTAGAAAAAATAGAAGTTTTTAATTTCCTAATGGTAAAGCATACCATTAACATCAAAAAAAAAAAAGTTACGAAATCAAATTTCATATCCATTACGTTTATCTTCTTTAAAATAATAAAAAAAGAGTATAAGACAGACATAAATGGACTATTAAAGGATTTACAAATTCTATAAAAGGATCGCCGGTATTTACCAGCTATATATGTAAACAAATATGTTGCAATTACCAAATCCAATGATAAATTGACTAATTTGACTCGTAATAGGAGTCGAGCCCAAGCCAGCTCAACTGTACTTGATGAAGCTGAAGCTCGAGCCGAAGCCGATTGGATCTATTGACTTTCCTAATTTGGGTCCATAGATAGGCGTGTAATGGAAATGGGCCGAGTAGTAATTAATAACCATGGAAAGGGGCCCCCACTACATTACAACAATTTTAAGTGAACCTGATCCACTGCAACCGCTTATGTGGAGCCCATCCTGTTTAAGCTGATGACTCTCACAAGTTGCAACCAATAGAAGGGGATCCTTCGAAGAGAGGAAAGCAACTTTATTTAATATACATGTAAGCATTTCAAACGATAACTCAACGGTTTATTTCAACCATTTCTTGCTTTATGAATCCCTGCGAAACACGTAAAGAGCTCCCTCTTGAGTAACAGTGCAGCATGCCATCTTCAATCGTGGAAACTTCAGATGCAGAGTATTCTCATCTATTTATTTTATGGATCGTTGCCTTGGCTTCCTTTTTTTTTTTTTTTTTTCTTTTACAAGGTTAAAATCTTCATTGTCGTGATATTGCACGTTCAATGAGAGAAACTCATCTTCTCAAAATACGGAGTAACACTTGTCTAAAGGTGAAACAAAACACATAAAAGATACACGACCTAACCTACTACCATTTTCCACGTAATAGATAATAATTTATGCGATCGAGCAACGTCAAAGATTTTGTGTGAGACAAATAAGACTAGTAGGGATAGACTGGTCAAAGGTTTGCTCGTGTTACGTACGATCTCAAACATGACCCATCCATACAAGAACAAACAAGAAAAAAAAAAAGAAAAAAAGAAAACCTAGCTTTACACCTAACACAAAGCACAATCGCAACAACAACAAAGCACCACCATCACCCTCAACCTCGCAAGCCCTCACAGTAGCAGCTGATCAAGGGTGCCGACCTGGAGATCCCACGCAGCCACACACCCAACGACGAAGAGAGAGTGCACTGCTGGACGACAAGCCAGAGCCACAGAGTCGGTCCACAGGTCGACTGTTTACGTGCGAAATCGATGTTTTAAAATACTTCGTTGTAGTATAGTCGAAATCATACGAAAACAAATACAATTTATACTCGAATTTTAAAGTCCGAGGTTGTTCACTGAAAGCATGTATTGCAATTAATCTTAAGATCACAATATAACCACAAAGATGAGCAATTTATAATGAAAAATATATGCAAGAATGATATATATATGAGAATCAATAGCAATGTGCAAAACTAATAGGGTAAAATGGTGATTTAAATCACCAATTACCCTTATACAATAATGCCAAATAAATGCAAAGTATCAACCAAGTAATTCCACGTAAGGTAAGTAAGCAGTATAGCCTCAGAAGTACAAATTGGTGGAATCAGACATCGGATGCTCAAATCAGACGACTTAAACATCGCCTGCTACAGTGCTCTATAGAGAGCCGTTCTTTTTCTTCAGGTCTTCCTCTTCCTTCCCTCTTCTTCTTCAGCTCTTCCTTAAGTCACGTACCGAGGCAAAGGCCTCTTCTCCTCAAGTGTTAGAGAGAGAGGCAAAACCCTCCCTACTCTCTCTCTCTCTTTCCTTCTCTTCTCTTCTCTTCTCTTCTCTCGAACCTAACTAATTGGGTAATCGGACTAAGACCGGGTGCAGGCCTGCGGGCATGATCGCAGGTGAGCAGTGAGTGCTCGAGTAAGCGGGTGAGAGTGCTGGGGACCCAACCCCCGTGACTTGGGCAAAGGGATGGAAATGGAAATTCTTCTTATGCACCTTGGCAAGCTCATCAGTACACGATGTGGGACTATATCCCAAGGCTTCTTTGCGCGAGTAGCAGTGTGATGCTTTCATTCAATTAGGTGAGCTGCAACTAACGGAGTCCTCAATCGAAGACCTGGAGGCCTTTTTGGAAGCCTTCCGCATGACCTGGAGGTGGCAGCCATGAAGAATGTGGCTAGAACTTGATGAACAGCATCGGAAAAATGGTGCGGCGGCGAAGCTCCGACCTGGAACCTGAAATAGAAGCAAAAGGCCTAAGGGCCAAGTCAGAAGCGCTCAGGAGATGCACACAGATGCGGCAAAGGCGATGGTGGCGATGGTGTGCCATGAGAGTGCGTGTGTGAGCGTGGCGAAAGCAGAGAAGGTCGTAGTTTATGGAGGTGTTGGGTGGAGCGAATGAGCAGCCAATGCCCTCAATTTCTTGAGGGGTTTTGGTCAGTGGAGTATGGCGATGCTTTTGGGAGTAGTGGCAGCCGATTTGATGGAGTGTGGGAGCTGTGTGAACTCATCGAAGGTACGCCAACAAGGTGGAAGATGAAGTCGGAGGGGGCACGTCGATGGTCGAAGTGGGGTGTTGGTGGTACATGATAAGTCCACTTTTGTGGACCATTATTTAACCTAAGTACTCTTTAATTAGTCGTTCTTAGTTGATATTTGATTAGAAATTAAGTGAAAATTCAACGTAGTCTACATACCATCTTATGCACCAATTTTATGTTTAATAACATATGATATGTTATAATAATCATTTGGTGGATGTAGGCTAGGCACACGACACCTGAAGGCATCAGGCAAACAGCGAAAATCACTCTACAAGACGTCTGAAGTTTAATTTGGACGTCTAAGAATCTCCATTGAGAACCACTACTATCTACACATTTTAAGATGTCTGGAATATCAATCAGACGTCTGATAGAAAGCGGCCGTCCGTCCCTTTTCTACCTCTCCAACCACTCGCATTCTTCGTGGGTGGTTGGAGAAGCGTTCAGCGGAAGCAACAAACTGCAGGTGTTCTGATAAGAAGAGCGGCTAGAGGACGCTCTCTATCTTCCCTCCCCCCTACGGGGACCTTCTCCATCTCCACCACCGTGCAACAGGCATACACCGTGGAACTCCCGCGTGCACTATGGCCCTAAGCAAACTCCCTCATCACCGTTCATCAACTCTAGGCATGCATGGTGACAGCGTGCGGCCCTCATCACCACCACAGCAACCAAATCCGCAACCCACCACCATCCACGGCTCATCTTCATCTTCCTCTTCTCTTTCTTCTTTGCCACCAGCAACTCCACACAAAGGAACCCAAACAGTAGCCCCTCCACACCACTCGCAGCTGCCATAGACCACAACCAACTCCACCTCCATCTCCACGCACGCTCGCAACCACCTTCACCCTTCCTCTTCATCTTCTTCCTCCTCGTCCTCTATCTTCTCCTTCTTCTTCCACCTCCACGCCTCTCCTGTCTCCACCAAAGAACCCAAAGCACACAGCACACCCACCACCGGTAGGGGAGCTTCCCGACCACCAAATTCATCGTCAACCTCGCTGTCGTCCTCATCTCATGCCCACGACCTTCGTGTGCCCACCAGCCGCCCTCCACGACACCCGCAAGCACCACCTATCGTCGCCGTCACTGGCGTTCTCCTCCATCGTCCAGCCACGTCTGGTTGTGTCGCTGCCACCGTTGCAAGCCTCTCCTCCCGCACGTATACTCCACCTAGACTCATGGCCGACGAACCCTCCTCCACGCATACGTAGAGGAGAGAAGGGAAATCCCATGTTTCCTCTCCGATTAAAAATTATGGATTTTGCCATTGCGAAAAATACTATTCATTTATTTATCTTATATTATATTTGGTTGAATTTCCATTAGAGACCCTCATAATCCAAACTAATTGCATAAAGTGAGGAGATGTGTTGGAGAGAATGTTGCAGGAGTTTAAATGTGTAACCATTGATGATCCCGAGCAGATCAATCATCAATAATGATTTCAATAGGCTAATTCCTCCATGTGGATACAACCTAGCTATTTTTGTGGTTATTTTTTTAATATTAAATATTTTAAAAAGAGATTTTCTACCACGTGACATACTACAACGACTCAACATTTTATATTAAAGTTTTCAATGAAAACAAAAATTGCTCTTTCAGTATGGTGCTGATAAGTAGATGCTAGAGAGTCTAATGATCTAGCTATTGGATGAAGAGGGACAGAGTTGATGCTGGTTGCAGTATGGCCGGCGCCAGAGAAGGTGAAGGCTCTGGGAGAGGGAATGGCAATGAAGAGGGGGTCAGAGAGCTCCTCACTGGTATTACGAGGTGCGGTTTGAAACAAGGAAGAAGAACCAGCTGCCTATTGTACGTGGCAGCCGGCGAAGTGAACGAAGGAAGGTGGTCACCGGAGACAAGTCGGAGTAGGCTGGAGGTGGAGGGAAAGAAGATGCTTATGACCCAAAAACTCGCTAAGGAGGTGAGAAATGTCATGGGCGACCTTTTATAAGGTTTAGAAGAGCTTGGAGAATAGGAAACAAGCTCCATAGCTTACTTGGAATTCAAGAAGAACTCCACTGATTTCGTGGGTTCGCACACACAAATCAGAGGGAGTTAGGAGTCAAAATTACTCCTAATAGGTTTCCTTAGGTGTAAACATCAATCCTACCCAATTTGGTGGGATTTTATTGAAGTTTGAGTAAGATTTCAATTGGTCAAAGCTTGCCTAGAGGTCGGTTGACCTCCAATGGCGTCAAGGACTTCTTCGCAAAGAAGATGAAGATGTTAGGGGATATTTTGCAAAGATTTCAAAAGCTGAGGGGCTATTTGAGAGAATAAGAGTCAGACTTGGACCAAAATGTAAACTAGGTCGAAATAATCTCAGATTGGGCCTAAATTTTCGTACAAACCTAATTTGGTCCCAAGGAATCTAATGGTGAAGTCAGATTTAGGTTTTGACTAAGTTTAACTGGGCAAATTATGTAGAAGCCCAAATTAGGGCAACTTTTTATCTGTGACTCTATTTCAGGTCAAAATAGGTTCTGATGGTTAAATCAAAGATACCAAATCCTATAGAATATTTTTATATGAATTATAGAGGATTTAGGTGAATTTTATCTTGACCAGAACCTTAGTTAATTAAGCAAGTCTGTTTTTAGGATTTCAGATGTCCATTAATTCTTGAGAAGAGTGAAAACTCATTTCGTTCTGCATGGACCCACTTATTAGACATTAATGACCATATGACTTTTAATACACCCCTGAAATACCCCGTTGTTATTCTGTATTTGTGAAATGCTATTAGTTTTGCAGAAATAACCTTGTATTTTTCTCTTCTTTTCAAAATAGGATCTTGTGCCCTTAGGACCTTCTGATGGATATGTAGGAGCATTTGTCAACCTTTTTAGACGAAATTGAGCTACTTATGGTTCATGATGGTGTTCCCATCATACCCCCATGCCTAGCTTTTGCTAGTCCCTTAACAAAACCTTATGGATCAAACCAGTTATCTAGGTCGGATGTAACCGTCAAGATGCCCTACTAAGTCATAACTCTAGGAATTAGATCTTAATACCATCAATAGGCATAGAAGTACTCAAGTACCAGACCAAATCCAGATCTGATTAGCTTTCTCCTGAATCTGCCGCAAAGGTTTCTAAAGCATGCAGGAACTATCCTAAGGTTCGTTGGACCCAGTGGTTAAAGCACTCGTGCTTGTAACATAGTTAGCCCAGGTTCAGTTTGCCAGTGCATTCTTTTGTAAGAGAGAGAGGGATAGAAGAAGATTTTCATTTGTGGAGAGCTTTCTCTCTCTTTTCCTTTTCATTATATTTTTCCTTAGATCCAACCTCAGATTGGCTCTAAACACGTTCTGTATCAGATTCCTTGTTCCCACCATCAATCCTCGCAGGGTCCTTAGCAATCGATGCTTCGAGATAGCACCACCTATGGCAACCCCCAAAACCCTAGCTTTTGACACTTTGTAATAATGCTACCCATGGAATCTGAACCAGCACAAGGTGCTTATGTGCCCCTTGTAAGATATTTAGATATCTTAGGAGACAAGCACCAAGGAGACAATATGTTATTCCGCATCTTCAAGGGGAACTTCCCGTCTCTCCACGTCGGAAACTCGTCCAAATAAACTTTTGTTTTTGAGCTACTCCTAATCTAGATCTTAAGACCATTTTTAGAACATGAATGTGAAAAAGCGATCTTTGTTTTCGTTGAAAACTTTAACATAAAATGTTGCGTTGTTGTAGTATGTCGCGTGGTAGAAAATCGCTTTTCAAAATATTTTAAATCTTAGAATCTAACCATGAAAAGAGTTAGGTCATCTCCACAGGGAGGAAATAACCTATTGGACTAGTAAGTAGTGCTTTGTTTATTCGAGAATCTTAATGGGCGTGCATATTAGTTATTGCAATTCATTCTCAACATAAGTTAGCATTTCTGTAATTACCCAAGAATATAGGGAGGTTACATGCAAAATCACCACTATGGAATACGTGAATCATAATCTTTGTATTGACAAATATCGTCAATATGAATCAAAATCGAACCTGTTCCCTATAACCAAATCCCATACGTTATCATTTATGAGATGAATGCAATTATATGTAATTCAAATAAACATAAGGGATATTCATGCAAATTTATTGCAATATATTAAATTGATAAATAAGTGAATAGTAGAAGCTGCAATGGCATTAGTGGTAAATTTTAATACCCCTTGCACTGTTGCAAAATAAGGGAGATGGAAGGAGGGCCCACACACGATGGAGAGGGCACGGCTGGACGCAAGGGTCAAAGGGGCAGTGCACCACGACGAGGGCTTCACGTTGACATTAGTCTCCCAGCGGGAGGCAGTCGCCGGTGACTGGCCGGAGGAGGATGATGCCAGCGGCGTAGAGGTGGAGTTGGCTGCGTGGAGGGCCATGCGTGGCCGTTCATGGCCTTGTGGTTGGCAAGATGCTCGACGATGCTCGGCGTCGAGTTTGGCGGTTGGCGGAGGCTTAGAGGAGTGGCTGCGTGGAGGGGGGCGAAGGCTTTGGGTTCTTTCTGAGGTTGCAAGCGGGTTGAAGAAGGAGAAGATAGAGACGAAGAGGCGTGGCACGCGCGAGGCTATGGTGTGCTGCATGCTTTCGTGGAGGGCACGCGGCGCACGCAAGGCTGTGGCATGCTACCGTAGGCGAGAATGCGTGTGCAAGGGCTGCGCGGCTGTGGCCGCTATGTACGGTGACGTGAGAAGCGGAAGCACAGCCTGCGCACGGGCAGGGCGTGGATGGCGGGTGGGAGGTGCACTGGTCACGCGACTGTAGGCGGTGCGTTGAGGAGGGGTGGCTACACGCGATGATGGTGGATGGCATGCACTACACGCGAGGGCGCACACACTGTCAGTTGCACAGAGGCTGCACGTGGCCGTGGGTTGACGATGGAGAAGAAGCCGATGATGGTAGATGCGTGCAGTGCGTGGCTATTGGGTTAAGGTGAGGGGCGGGGGCATGAACGCACTGTCACTACTTTCATGAGTAGAGATGGAGGCGAGGTTGGAGCACGTGGTGATCCACGGTGTTTGCTGAAGTCCATGGTGTACGCCTGTTGCACGGTGGAGGAGAAGGGAAGATATCCCCATATGGGGGGAAGGAAGATAGGGATGCAAGCTAGGTACATATGATATGTTATGATAATCATTTGGTGGATGCAGGCTAGGTACAAGACACTTGAAGGCAGCAGTCAGACATCCAAAGTCCCATTTTAAAAAATCTCTGCAGCCGACTTTTGTAACCACTCGCGAAGATTGCGAGTGGTTGTAACCGACAGATAAGATCTGTCCGTTCAGCCATTAGACGTCCGATAAAAATATCAGATGTCTTAAAATGTTTGGCTAGCAAGGAGTCCACGCTGGAGGTTCTAGACGTCCAAACTAGAATCCCGATGTCTTAAAATGGGACTTTGGATGTCTGACTGCTGCCTTCAAGTGTCTTGTACCTAGCCTGCATCCACCAAATGATTATCATAACATATCATATGTTATTAAGCATAAAATTGGTGCATAAGATGATACACAGACTATGTTGAATTCCTCCTTAATTCCTAATCAAATATTAACTAAGAATGACTAATTAAAGAGTACTTAGGCCAAATAATGGTCCACAAAAGTGGACTTATCAAATGCCCCCATACCTAAGTTTTGCTAGTCTCGAGCAAAAATGAAAAACAATAGAAGTAATCAAAAGATTTCTTCTGTCCTTATTCCAAAAATTTAGATATCTAAACAAATGTGAAGTGGTAGTAACCTAGGAACGGATCCAAGTGAAAATAACCAACTTACATTTGCAGTTCGTACTTATCCTTTAGTAAATATTTCTACCGGGATAGGCAACTACTTCACTCAGGGATAAAGCAGAAAATAATCTGAAATTTGACCCGGGCTTTTTTGGCTTAGGTAGGAAATACTGAGTTGAATGGATTCGTATTTGGTGGCACACATTCATCTAGTGCTACATGTAATTTAGTACTACAGACTCTAGATCTCTAGACTATTAAACAAATCAACTCGGAGAGAGGCTAAACAATTGTACTCTCCTGATATTCCTTTGTGCTCACTCTTTTCCTTCTTTTCTTTCTGAGATCACAAATCTCACCAGATTTAGTAAATGTACTCACTGTTTGGTGGCCTCACATGGCATTCACACTTCAACTAAAGCCCTAATAACTCTACAACTAAGTTAGAGTCCTCAGCGAGTATTCAGGCGATTAGAAATACTGAAAGGTAGGTATGGGTCATATTTGGTGGATCATGATGGGTGTTTTTGTTTCCTCAGAAACATCGTCACGAAGATAAAACTATAAATTGAACTCTTTTCTTTTTCTTTTCTCTCTCTCTCTCTTTTGTTTTTTTTCTAAATATAAATGTTTCTTCTTTTTTTTCTTTTCTTTCTTTTTTTTCTTTTTCTTTTTTTTTCTTTCTTTATAAATCAACATAACACGACGTAGACTTTTATTTACGAGGCATTATTAGGGATGATGATGGTTAAGAGGATATTGTGTGGCTTATTTAGTGGAAGTGCCTACTCTCGGCACCAGGAAGGAATGGATAGGACAAGCATATTTCTAACCTTTGACACTATTACCCTCCTTCAACCAAGGATTCTATGAAGGACAGTCGTAACCATCCACCAAATTCATAGTTTTATTAAGACTCAATCTCTATGTATCTGCCTTATTTGGTGACTCTCAGGAATTCACACAATATTCGCATACTGGAACAGAGAGCCAAAACTATGCCTAACTCTGAGGTATCCTTATCTAATTGTCCAAAACTTAAGAGTCATTGCACTAAACTTAGTACATCAGTAATCTCTCTACTTTCTTCTCACAAATATGAAGTGGATCTAATAGAAGATAGTATGCCTGACTCCTTATTAACTGTTAAAGGGTTCAGTAGACTAAAAATGCTTATTGATTTTCCTCAAAGATCCATTACCAAGTCTACATGTAAGTGAAGTAAATGTACTGGATTCTAAACTTAAGAAACAATTTAAGAAGAAAATCTTTAATAAAACCTCCTTGATAAAAACTTTTGCTAGGGACTAACCAATTTTGTTCAAGAAAACAAAATTTTTTTTTTATGTTAATGCACCTAACCTAAATGCATGAATACTGCCTAAAATGCAAAATGCACACCCCATGCCTAAATCCTATAATGTCCTCATTGTAAAATTAAAACATGGGGAGAAAGGAAGGAAATCACTAGATGAAGGTGTTATTCTGAATGCTGGGTTGCCTCCCAACAAGTGTTGCATTTTCTGTCGGCAGCTAGACTTATAGGGAACCTGTAAGTTCGGTTCCAAACAGAAAGAGCTAGGCCCTAAAAATATGCGTAACAGCACGAGCCTAGAAAACAGGTAGCCACAGATGTTGGCAAGCTGATAATGCAACGTTATCCCAAATGCTCGCCAGAAGACATGAAAGCAAATAACCTCGTAGGCTACCTAGGGAGGTCTAGGAATAACAAAAGGAATATGAAAAGGGATCTCCCGAAATGGAATAAGTGGAGGATAACAAGGATCCTCCAAAGCAGGAAGGGTTTTAAAAGATATAAACATTATAATTTCAAACCCTTGAATGGCAAGACTAAAAGTACAAGCATCAATCCACACTCGCCATTCTACCCGATGATGTACTGGCCTGATATGCTCCCCAGAAAGTGTATGTGAGCAAAGACCTGAGCCAAGGATCGGTTAGGGAGTGTAACGGTTGTTTGTGATGTTGGGAGGTAATGATTAAGTCTAATGAGGGCTTAGTTGGTGTCAAGTCCAATTCCAACAATGATTCAGCTTGTGTATTCTCCCTAACAATTATTGCAGAAAAATTCATGTCACCCTACCTATCATTAATGATCGAAGTCATATTTTCACCTTCCAGTATATGTGAATCAATGGTGGACTCCAAATTAAATTCCTTTGATGGTAGGGTCGAAGTAACATAATCATTATCATTAATTTCATCTTCGGATTCTTTTGGTTCACTTGAGTTTTTGTCGGGGTATATATGTGATTCACCAGTAAAGAGAGGAGTTGGATCAATATCCTCAATTATTTCTGAAGGAGGATCCATCTTAATATTTTGGAGTAAGCATATATCACTCAATTCTTTGTTCTTCTCGGGGCATAAATCTTCAATTGACGTGTTTTATCCCCAAGAGTCTCCCCTAGGCTTCTCACTATTGTGTTTGTCTTCCTCCAATATCATCTCCTGGTTTTGTGGAGGATGACTCTCAAAAGAAGGGAGGAATCTGGATTTCACCAAATTATTTATATCCTCCGGGGGTAAGTCCTTGAATAACAAATAATCCCCCTGTGATTCACTCCAGATTTTCAGTCCAGGTTCCTCCATTAAGTCATCCTCATCATCTAAAATAGACTCTTTATATCCTTGAGACCAAAATTGATCTAATTCATCCTCCATTCCCTTAGGGTCACATTCATTGGGTGCATTTAAATCCTCAGAATGCTAAATGGTAGGTGTTAATTCCCTAAGTAGAGGGTCAGGATTAGGCTCACTAAGGGTAAAATGGGGTTCCACAAGATAATTAATAGGGGAAGTGATATGAACAATACGACCTTGACCTGAGTTATCAGGGGTAAGTAAAATACTGTCATTGGAGTCAAGGTCCTCAAGAGGTACCATCTTCCCTTTCTTTTGACTCTAATATAGCTTGGGTGGATAATCAGTAGGATCTGTCACAACCCGAACCCAGATCCCTACAGGACCCGAGACCGGCTCGCCTCGACTAATCCCAAGACCTAGTCGTCCAATGAGAAATAACCAAATAACATGCATCAATCCACAATCACACAAGTACAATAGCTAAGCAGAAAGAAATTTGCAATGAAAGGAGAAATAGAACTGTAATACAAGAATATTGCATGCCTTCAAGAACAGAAAAACTGCCATCACAATAAAACTAGTATAGGTAGAGAACATAACGGAAAGTACTGAATACATAACTACAGGAACTCACTACAACAAGTAGTAGAAACTACAGCTGGGCTCGACTAGGCCCAGCATCCTCAGCAGTCGGTAGCTCGAGCTGCTTAAATCCCTGACGTGTACAAAATTATATAACTAGAGTCAGCTAACACTGAGTAGAGTGGTGGCTAAACATGAAAATGCATTTAATAGGTAGTTTAACATATTACTTTCCGATCCAAAATATCCTATAATAGTTTTCTGTGTAGAGATCTTTAATCAGGGTTCATCTCATTACTTAATCTTCTTATTCCCTAAGGGAACGATTTTGCTTGCAGTTTTCCTGTGATGTAGGATGCACACGTGGCACTCTCCTAGCTGGGAGAGTCCCTCCGTGGTAGTCCTACACCTAGTCTACCACCCTGAGGTCACAGTTGTGACGTAGCGGTGACTACGGCACACGTGATAAGCGCGTGGGTACCTACCCCGCACTGGCACGCGGTTAGTCGTTTCCAGTAGCGGGTACGCCTCAATGTACAGTGCAGAACAGTATAAAGCCTTACCCTCTCAGAACAGAATAGAATAGGGGTCTCGCCCCTCCTCAGTCTGTGTACCCTCGTCCAACTATCCCGGTTTGCCCAACGGGCTAACAAGAGTCGATGTAGGGTGGCCATACCTAACCCTGGGCCCCCTGGGGCGGCTAACTCCCCCTACACTAAGTAGCTCACCTCGATACCACGTACACAAGGGCCAGCAAGAGTTGACGTAGAGTAGCCAAACCCAGCCTGGGTCTCAACCCAAAGGCGGAAAGCTCCCCTCTACACTACAAGGGATAGTTGCTCTCTTCGGTACCATGTACACGAAGGTCAGCTCACTTCCCTTAACGACCGCCTGTGGGTGGCAAATTCCAGAACCATCCAGTTCTCAGGTACGACAGTGTTCTTATCTCGTTCTACATTCCCCGTAGGGCTCGTACATGAACTTTTCTTTGTTCCATATCTGGTTTATTACACACAGAACAGGCATCTCAGTTTCCACAGTACAAGTACTTTTTCTTTCTATCAATAATGTAGTTCATTACATGCAACTTATGATTTATTTAATCATCCATCTCTCTACACATGCATCTTTTCTATCCCTAGTGTTCATGTCATAACCTAGGGTTCAATTGAATAGCTGTATTCTAGAGCATACGTTTATTTCTTCCTAAGATTCATCTCACATCCTAGGTTTTAACTAATTGCATGCATTTTATTTAACTTGGAGAATTAGTTAGAACTACTCTACCAGGATAATCGGGTGGAATGGGGGCTCGTACAGTAACTCTCGACGTCTCCGTAGGTCCCATACGCTCGACAGACTGGAGACCTAAGACATGGATGGACAGGTCAAAAGGATTCCAAAAGATACAGACAAGCTATCATTACATGAAGAAATTTGTATGAAAAACAACGATGTTTCATTTACGGAAAATCGACATCGTTTGATCCTTGAACAAGCCTAAAAACAAGGGTTCTGATAGAAATCAGACATCTGGGAGACATCCCAGACGTCTTAAATCAACTCTCAGGCATACCTCTCTCGGGGCACCTCTATCGGACGTCTGGAATGCAGTGCCGACGTCCAAGGGTTTAGTTAAACGTCTGGAGGTGCTTCTAGACGTTTGAAACTGCCTCGGTCTGCCTTCCAACTTCTGACACATATACGTACACTGTCAAGACTTTGGCAGAGAAGAAATACAGAAAATAGATCACTACCAGACGTCTCATACTACCTTCGAACGTCCGGTAAGACGTCTGGATGTTGCTTCAGACGTCAAATTCCGTGGAAAATGACTTCCGCGGAACCACTTTGGCTTTCCTCACCGCAGACGCTACAGTAGAGCAGCATAGTGCCCTCTGCTCTCGCGCTCAGACTCGCGATCAGCTCTCTGCTCACTCTCTGCTTTCTCTCTCTCTCTCTGGCTCCCTACTCTTTCTCCCTCTCGCTCGGCTGTGGTGGTGTGAGACGGAGAGGAGGAGGGGTTTATAAAAGGAGGGGAGGTAAGGGGAGAGGTGGGGTGTCGGAGGGAGTGGTGCGGGGTGCGGGGATGGCTGTCGTAGGGACTGGTGCCAGGTGTAGGCGAGGGAGTAGCGTGCACACTGTATGCACCGAAAAGGAAAGCATTTTCAGACGTCTAGCTCTCTCTCCAGACATCTAGACAGACGTCTGGTGAACATCCCAGACGTCTTAAAGGACAGAAAGGTGATGGGTCGTTTCAATATAACAAACTTAAAGGAAGTTTCGTCCCTGAAACTTGAGCTAACTAGGGTGCAGAAAATAACATAGCAGCGTATAACAAACTTAAAGAGGATCGAAGTAGGTCCGAAAAGACATACCCTCGAAAAGCTCCGGGTATTGCTCTCGCATAGCCGCCTCGGGCTCCCAAGTCGCCTCCTCGTACCACTGGTTTCTCCACAGGACTTTCACCAGGGGTACTTCCTTCCGTCTCATACTCTGGACGGCTCTGTCCAGTATTTGTACCGGCTTCTCGGGATAGGCCAGGTTGTCTCCCACCCCGATGCTCTCGTGGCTAAGGACATGGCTGGGATCGGTGATATATCTCCTGAGGTTGGAAACGTGAAATACATCGTGCACTCCAGAGTGCTGGGGAGGAAGGGCAAGCTGGTAAGCGACGGGTCCTACCCGTTCTAAGACCTCAAAAGGCCCCACAAATCTCGGTGCAAGCTTCCCTCTCACCCCAAACCATTGCAAGCCCTTCATGGGCGAAACACGGAGGAAAACGTGATCTCCAACCTCAAATTGTACATCCCTACACTTCAGATCAGCGTAGCTCTTCTGCCTGCTCCAACCAATATACAGTCGTCGATGAATCTGCTCAATCACTTCCTGACTCTTGCGTATCAGTTGGGGCCCAACCTCCCACTTGGTCCCCACCTCAACCCAACTCAAGGGAGCAGTAGACTTCCTCCCGTATAGAGCCTCATATGGTGCCATGCCGATGCTTGAGTGGTAACTGTTGTTGTATGCTAATTCTACTAGGGGCAAATGCTCCTCCCAAGAGCCTCTCCAGTCTAGTACACAAGCTAATAGAAGGTCCTCGAGGGTCTGAATGGTGCGCTCCGACTGTCCGTTTGTCTAGGGGTGATAAGTTGTACTAAATTTCATACGAGTCCCCAAGGCCTTCTGAAATTTCGCCGAGAACTGGGAAGTGAAATGAGTGTCTTTGTCCGAAATAATCTCATGGGGGACCCCGTGAAGGCGCACTACATCTCTGATGTATCGCTCTACCAACTGTGTTGGTCCAAAAGCGACTCGAATCGGCAGGAATCGTGCCGTCTTTGTCAATCTGTCTACTATCATCTAGACTGCATCGTGTCCCTGTTGTGTCATAGGTAGTCCCACTACTAGGTCCATAGTGACACTCTCCCATTTCCATTCTAGCACGGGAAGTGGCTGTAATAGCCCTGCAGGCCTCTGGTGCTCGGACTTCACCTGCTGGCATATTAGACACTGTTGAACAAAAGGCCAACATCCCACTTCATGCCTCTCCACCAAAAATCACGTCGTAGGTCGTGATACATCTTCATGTTCCCGGGATGTATGGTAAATCTGGATCCGTGTGCCTCAGTCAGGAGCTCCCTCAGTAGCTCCTCATCTCTAGGAACTCACAAGCGTCCCCTCATATGCAGGACCCATCAGTGAACGAGAATTCCCCTGGGCTCCCTGCCAATACTCAGTCTCGCTGTGCCCGTAGGTATGGGTCCGTCATCTATCCAATCATGATGCGATCCATCAACTCTGGTCATGTCCGCCTCACCACTGTCACTGCCCCGCAGTACCCCTGTGATTCCTGGGTCACCAGCTGCTCAACTCCTCCATGAGTCTCCAACTCTACGCTCGTAAGCAATGTAAGTGGGCGGGCACCTTCCGACTCAAGGTGCCAACCACTACATTGGCCTTTCCAAGGTGGTAGGAGATGCTGCAATCGTAGTCCTTCAGGAGCTCCAACCAACGTCTCTACCTCATGTTGAGCTCCTTCTGGTCAAACAGGTATCTGAGGCTCTTATGGTCAGTGAAAATCTCGAACGTCTCTCCGTACAAGTAATGCCTCCAGATCTTCAATGCGAGGATGACCGCTGCAAGCTCTAAGTTGTGGGTGGGGTAGTTATGCTCATGGGACTTCAGTTGCCGCGAAGCGTATGCGACAACGTGACCCCGCTGCATGAGCACACCCCCCAATCCCTGCAATGAGGTGTCTGTGTAGACGACGAATCCACCACCGCTGTCAGGGATGGTGAGTACAGGAGCTAAGGTCAGCCTCTCCTTCAACTCCTGAAAGCAAGACTCACATTTGTCTGTCCAGGAAAAAGGTACGTCCTTCCGAGTCAACTGAGTCAGGGGACGTGCAATTTGCGAGAATCCTCGGATAAACCGTCTGTAGTAACCAGCCAGTCCCAAAAAACTACGAATTTCCGTCACCATACGCGGTCTCTCCCACTTAAGCACTACCTCAACTTTGGCTGGATCCACAACCAACCCATCCTCTGAGATCACATGGCCTAAGAAAGTGACTTGTCTCAACCAGAACTCACACTTGTACTTGGCGTACAGTCTGTGCCGTCGCAAGGTATAAAAGACCATGTGAAGATGCTGCTCGTGCTCTGCCTGATCTCGAGAGTAAATGAGTACGTCGTCAATGAATACAACCACGAACTGATCCAGATACGGCCGAAAGACGTGGTTCATCAGGTCCATGAAAGCGGCAGGGGAGTTGGTCAACCCAAATGGCATGACCAAGAACTCGTAGTGGCCATACCGCGTGCGAAAGGCTATCTTGGAGACGTTGGTCTCCCTAATCGTCAGTTGATGGTAGCCTGACCTTAAATCTATCTTGGAGAATATCGTGGCATTTCTCAATTGGTCGAAGAGGTCATCTATGCATGGAAACGGATACTTATTCTTGACGGTGACCCGGTTCAGCTGTCTGTAGTCGATGTACAGCCGAAGAGTACCGTCCTTCTTTTTCACAAACAGGATGGGGGCTCCCCATGGGGAGACATTGGGCCTCACGAAGCCCTTCTCTAGCAGGTCCTGTAGTTGTGACTTGAGCTCCCACAGCTCAAGCGAGGCCATCCGGTACTGTGCAGTAGAAATGGGGCTGGTCCCCGATACCAGTGAGATCTCAAATTCGATCTCACGCTCAAGTGGCAATCCTGGCAGCTCCTTTGGAAAGATGTCAGGGTACTCACGAACCACCAGAATACTCTGTAAGTTGACCACGGGGCCGAGCTTTGGTAGGACGCAAGCAAGGAAGCCCTCGCACCCCTGGCTCAGTAGCTTCACTGCCTGAAGGGCAAAGATACATCTGAATCCTCCGTCTACTGGCTGGCCACGGAACTCGAAGGCAGGCAACCGTGGTATGGAGAAAACAATCTTTCTCCCGAAGCAGTCTACAAGGGCATGGTATACGACTAACCAATCCATCCCCAAGATCACACCAAAATCCTCCATCGGGATCATGATCAAGTCTATCGGAAGACTGTGTCCCCCTATCGTGACCTCATAGTCAGTGAAAACCTCCTCAGCAACAAACACCTGCCCACCTAGTCCTCTAATCAGGAAGGGCTCCTCTAAAAGTACACTGCTTGACCCCATGCTGACAGCAAACTCCGCAGAAACAAACGAATGTGTGGCACCAGAATCAAAAAACGTGGAAATGAGCCTGCCGGAAATAGTAACCATACCTACCACTACGGAACCTAAAGCTCTAGCATCTCTATGAGTCAAAGTGTTAACATGCCCCTCAGCCCTCGATATAGAAGAAGCAGTCGTGCTCTGGATTGGGCGAGAGACAGCGAGCTGGTACCCTTCTCGCGACTGCTGTCCTCCTCCTTGGGCTTGGTAACCGTGGCCGCTAGATCGACCTCCAGTGCTTAGTGCTGGGAGCGTCAACTGCGCTCTGATCCTAGATGGACAATTCCTTCGTATGTGGCCTGGCTAGCCACACTGATAGCAGAGGGGTATGCGACCTCCGCCCTTTATCTGCTGTCCCTGCTGGTGACTAGGCAGGGGTCTGCTACAGTCGGCTGGTCCCTGTCGAGGCCCCCCAAAGGTCCCTGGTGGACCTACAGAACGGGACAGCTCCCCTGTTAGTGCCTGGTGCCTCCTCTCCCGACAGCCCTATGAGTGCTCCGAAGGGTAGGGGCTCTTCCGTCCCCCTCCACCAATGTCTCGCACGGACGGGTTGATATCTTCGTAGGTCATGGCATCCTCGACTACGCGGGAGAAGGTAGGCAGCTTCAGGGGCTTTATGTACCCCTAAATGGCAGGTCGGAGACCCTCAGTGAATCTCCACAGGCGTTCCTCCTCAATGGACGCGGCTGTCGGGGCGAAGCGTGACAACTCCAAGAAACGTGTACGGTACCCGCTAACTGTCATTGCCCCCTGGCGGAGAGTGTGGAACTCCTGCCTCCTTTGATTCTGCCAAGTTTGTGGGAAGTACTACTCACAAAAGAGTGCCACGAAGCGGTCCCATGTTAGCTCTCCCTCCTCCTGTCCTCTAATCTCCCTCCACCACCTGTGAGCTGCACTCTCCAGCTGGTATGTGGCAAAGGCCACGTAGCATTCTAGAGGAGGACAGAGGGTGTCAAAAATCTTCTCTATCTGTACCAGCCAATCCTCTACCTCAGACGGGCTCTACTCCCCCTTGAAAGAGAGGGGCTTCAGCTTCCTGAACTGGCTAAAGACCTCGTGGTGTAGCTGCAACGGTGGAAAGGGTGCACCTCCAGGCAAGGAGGACTCATGCTCCAAAGTGTCTGAAGGAGGTGGCAGCAATGGAGGATCACTCCCTCCCCCTCCAGCTCGTCTAGCGTCGTGGCGGCTCGCTTGCCCCACGGAGGACTCCCCCTCCGCATCCCCAGGGAGACGAGGCTAAGGAGGAGGCTGATGGAGCTCCTCCCGTATGAGATCCCGGATCAACTGGGCAAGGTCCGGGCCCGAATGCCCGGAAGGAGAGGTGGAGCAGCTCTGTCCTCGACAATCGCTCGACCTCCCCTATGACCACGCCTTCGGTCATGACCATGTCCGCAGCCCACCTCAAGAGCTCCCTGGCGAGGCATCTCCTGCACGGAGATCGAAAAGAGATGGGATTGTGGTGACTGTTTAGCTACAGAGGAGATGTAAGACTCGGAAATGACAATCAAGATAAAACGTTGTGATGGCTATCCTAGCTACATGTACAAGTGTGGTGATTTTCGAACTATTTGGTTTATTTCTCAGGATGACCTTGCTCTGATACCATCTTGTCACCACCCAAACCCAGATCCCTATAGGACCTGAGACCGGCTCGCCTCGACTAATCCCAAGACCCAGTCGTTCAATGAGCAATAACCAAATAACATACATCAATCCACAATCACACAAGTACAATAGCTAAGCAGAAAGAAATTTGCAACGAAAGAAGAAATAAAACTGTAATACAAGAATATTACATGCCTTCAAGAACAGAAAAACTGCCATCACAATAAAACTAGTATAAGTAGAGAACATAACGGAAAGTACTAAATGCATAACTACAGGAACTCACTACAACAAGTAGTAGAAACTACAGTTGGGTTTGACTAGGCCCAGCGTCATCAGTAGCCGGTAGCTTGGGCTGCTCAAATCCCTGACCTATACAAAATTATATAACTGAAGTCAGCTAACACTGGGTAGAGTGGTGGCTAAACATGAAAATGCATTTAACAGGTAGTTTAACATATTACTTTCCGATTCAAAATATCCTATAACAGTTTTTTGTGTAGAGATCTCTAATCAGGGTTCATCTCATTACTTAATCTTCTTGTTCCCTAAGGGAAGGATTTTGCTTGCAATTTTCCCATGATGTAAGATGCACACTTGGCACTCTCCTGGTTGGGAGAGTCCCTCCATGGTAGTCCTACACCCGATCTACCACCCCGAGGTCACGGTCGTGACGTATAGTGACTATAGCACACGTGATAAGCGCGCGGGTAGCTACCTCGCACTAGCACGCAATCAGTCGTTTCCGCTGGCAGGTACACCTCAACATACAACGCGGAACAGGATAAGGCCTTGCCCTCTCAGAACAAGAACAGAACAGGGGTCTCACCCCTCCTCAGCCCACGTACCCTCGTCCAACTATCCCGATTTGCCGAACGAGCTGACAAGAGTCGGCGTAGGGTGGCCATACCTAACCCCGGGCCCCCTGGGGCAGCTAGCTCCCCCTACACTAAGTAGCTCACCTCGATGGAATGGGGGCTCATACAAGAGCTCCCGACGTCTCCGTAGGTCTCATACACTCGACAGACTAGAGACCTAAGACGTGGATGGATAGGTCAAAAAGATTCCAAAAGATACAGACAAGCTATCATTACGTGAAGAAATTCGTACGAGAAACAATGATGTTTCGTTTATGGAAAATCGACATCGTTTGGGCCTTGAACGAGCCCAAAAACAAGGGTTCTGACAGAAATCAGATGTCTGGGAGAGATCACAGACGTCTTAAATCAACTCTCAGGCATACCTCTCTCAGGGTGCCTCTATCAGACGATTGGAATGCAGTATCGATGTCCAAGGGTTCCATCAGACATCTGGAGGTGCTACTGCACATCTGAAACAGCCTCGATTCACCTTCCAACTTCTGACACATATACGTATACTGTCAGGACTTTGGCAGAGAAGAAATACGAAAAATAGATCTCTACCAGATGTCTCATACTACCTTCGGACATCCAGTAAGATGTCTGGATGTCACTCCGGACATCTGATTCCGTGGAAAATGACTTCCGCGGAACTGCCCTGGCTTTCCTCGCCATAGATGCTGCAGTAGAGCAGCACAGCACCCTCTGCTCTCGCGCTTAAACTCACGATCAGCTCTCCGCTCACTCTCTGCTTGCTCTCTCTCTCCGGCTTCCTACTCTCTCTCCCTCTCGCTCGGCTGTGGTGGTCTGAGGCGAAGAGGAGGAGGAGGGGTTTATAAAGGAAGGGGAGGTGAGGGGAGAGGTGGGGCATCACAGGGAGTGGTGCGGGGTGCGGAGATGGCTGTCGCAGGGAGTGGTGCGAGGTGTGGGCGAGGGAGTGGCGTGCGCACGGTACGCGCTGAAAAGAAAAGTATTTTCAAACGTCTGGCTCTCTCTCTAGACGTCTGGACAGACCTCTAGTGAACATCCCAGAGGTCTTAAAGGACCAAAAGGTGACGGGTCGTTTCAGGATCGTTCTCCTCTAGTGGTCGTGTCTCATGCGGAGAGTCTAAGTGATAGCTACGTAAAACGGGATCCCTGATGTAAACACATTTACACTACTTAAAATGTCTATTTATGCATGTTCTTAAGCATAGGATTGCATTTCATGATATAAATATTGCATAACATGCATCATCTTGCATTTAGAGTAGTTTGAATAAAATGGAGGTTAATTGTCTCCTTTTATGTGCTTAGACAGGGCAAATATTTTATCGGGGCCTCGGATCAAAGATCCAACCGTATGGATGTGATCAGGGCGATGATTGGAGTTCAACGACTCCAAGATCACCCTAATCAGGCATCTGTAGCATCAGATAGAGACCGGGGAACCCTAGAAGATCAAGGGTCAGGATGGTGTAAATCCACACTTCAGATGACAAATCCGACCGCACGGATGAATTCGGATCGACGATCGCAGCCCAACGGCACAAAAATCTAGTCAATCCAACATCCGTGGCACCATCTACAACTTCCAGAAGATGGACGGCCAAGATGGCGTCACGTGGCGCCATCTCAGCCGCCCAAATGGCCGCTTGCATTTTTTGAAGGCCCCCACCCGATCGCTCTCCGCCGTCAGATGGAGATCCAATGGCTGTGGTCGCTCGCGCTTAAAAGTGTCCGTGCGACCATTTCGTCCGCGTAGCGCAGCGGTGACGCAGCCGCGGGCGAAGCAGAGGTCGCGGGTTCGAGCCGCGGCAAGGGGCTGGAAGGCACGGACGAGCGGGCACGGACAAGCATCAGATGGAGATCCAACGGCTGCGGGCGCCCGATAGCGCCGACGCGCGATTGGACGCCCGCGCGTAATACGCGATCGCACGCGCAGGCGGGCGGGATGCAGTGGATGAAGGTGAGATTTTAAGCCGTTCGATCTCGCGATCGGACGACTGAAAATCAATAGACGTGCGCGGGCGTTGCACACGCGAGCCACCCACGTCGCCCACGAAGGGAGCTTTAGTGACGGATTTATCCGTCACTAAAGACCCCTCTTTTATTATTTTGAAGTTGTAATGTCCATTTTTCCCCCACTCCTTGCAACTATAAAAGGAGACCCCCTCCATACGAAATTCTCATCCCTTCCTTCTCCTCTCTACCTCTCCAAAGCTCAAGAGAAGCTTGTCCCACACCCGGGATGCTTCTCGCGAGATAAAGTCCAAATTTTCGTCCCCCTTCGGAAGTGGATCCCGCGACGACGATGGCGTGCTGCTTCGTTCCCATTCTTCTGCTTCGTACTCCTTCGTCCTGCTTCGTCCTCCTTCGTCCAGGCGTCGTCCCGTTCGGCTCGTCCTCCAAGCGACCATCGAGGAGGATTTCTCTCTCCCTATTTTTTTTACCGCTTTCTAGTATAGATTTATTACTTTCTAGAATAGTCTATTCGTCCTCCGAGTGATCGTCGAGGAGGACATTTCTCCCTCCATTCTTTTAATGCTTTCTAGAGTAAATTTATCGCTTTCTAGTGTAATTGTTTCATGCCTTCTAGTTGTAATGAACAGTCTCTTCTATGATAAATTCTTTGTTTATTCTACATCTCATTTTGATTTCCATGTGTAATACTCTCTCTCTCTCTTACCCTCTCTCTCTCTTTTATTAATTGTAAATAATTAGATAGTTTAAATTGAATTTCTTCGTGACAAATAAAAAGAAACGCGAAGTTTTTAAATCAAACGTCTGCCTCCCTATGTTCGACCCGGAATTTTAATTTCGGTATAAATTTTATTTGTTGAACACGAATCCTTCGCTTTCAGACTACAACGACAGGTTTTCCAAAATCGAACACGTTAGCGTAGATTCGTAACATTCAACAATCCCTATTGTCATTTGGTTCCTCAGAATTATTTTCATGATCACGGTCGTATGGGTAGGGATCAGAATTACTAGGAAGAGCGTAGCTAAGCTATCTAATTTCTTTGTTCAATTGTTGACTATTCCTCAACATCTCTCCCATAGTCTCCATCATTTCTTTTTATTGTTTTTGCATTTCTATCATAAAAGAGGAGAGGCTACTACTATCAGATTGGGGAGGATAGTCAATTTCAAGCTCTGGTTGCCTAGGGGTATCGGTCCAACCTTGATAAGGAAAATCATGAAGGGTGGGAGGGTGGGGTGTTTGCATAGTAGTGGGGATTTCAGGGATGGAAAATCCCGCTCCTAGGCTCTGCTCAAAAATGGAAGCTATTGGGCCAGTACTCCCAGGATAGGAATATGAATGATCCCATGAATTGTCATTGTACCCATCAAAGGATGGATACGCTCGGGGCATGGGATCCTGGTTAAAAGATGGGAAGTATTGGCTCTGATAATCTAAATGATAGGAGTAAGGGTGATCCATTTCTTTAAGCCAAACAGGTTTAACTCTCTTAGGATTTAGAAGGAATCATAATACAAGCAGAAACTTCTTAGAGAGTTCTATCGTTGTCAACACAAATGCAAATACAGTGGGATTTGTTTTTAGTAGATTCTAGGTTTTAGAATTAAATGTTCAATTGGTGGGAAAACAAGTTTTGCAAGAATTACGTTTCCTAGGCCGACCTTCGTTGGTGCCTACAACCTACTCGCAAGGGATGGAAGTCTCAAATCGAGCCCACACATGAGGAACCGAAGTAACTTGGTGGATAGGCTTGTTGATTTTTGACTAACTTCCCTTGTGGTGCAAAAGAGGAGAGGTAGAAATTTATCTAGTGACTTTATGTGTGATGTGCACAGTGTCTAAGGTGTGCAATTCATGTTCGCATTTTGAGTTTTGAAATCTCGCAAACAAGATCCTTTTCATACAATTTCAAGTCACAGATTTTATGTTCCAATCTCTTAACAGTCCCAAGTTTTAAAGTAACCACTGAATTAACCCTATTCAAATACTTTAGTAATCTTGAATTTAAGTCCCATGCAAATGCATGACAGGTATTTAATGCTAAAGAGAAGATGTACCTTACTCTAGCTTTCTTCGTGCAAAAATGTATGCGATGCAGTAAAGATAAACTAGATGCTACTCATTCAATCCTAGATGGTCGCCCTATTGATATGCAACTTCTAGCAGGAAATTTGATTTTTTTTTATTTTAATAATATTAAGCAAGCAAACCTAATCTAACTAACTAACTAACTAATCTATATGCATTTCAAACAATTCAAATAGTCCTATAATCTAAATAAAATGGGAACACGATCCCAAATATACGCTCTCGCATACAAGAGCGATAAGCAATAAAAGCACTGGAATCAGATTCCCAAAAATACCCAACACGAGTCCACAAGATAAAAATTAAATGTCTAAGGTATATCTCAACTAAATCTAATGTAAGATCTAAGGACTAAATCAGAAAAAGGCTTCTCCGTAAGCCTTCACGTGCATGGGATCAAGGCCCACAAGCACTTATTGCTGGCCTCAAGGTGGCGTCAATGTCCACCAAAAATATCGCCTCTGTCGTGCGCACCCACCGCATTCGTTTATTATTTTTGCACAGAAAAAGATCCACAGTCAATAATTCAGAAAAACTTTCAAAATAGCATAAAATTCCTAAAAAAATTAATAGGCGTGTTTCCTACCCGGCAACGATGCCATTTGAAAGAGCAATCTTCGTTTTCATTGAAAACTTTAACATAAAATGTTGCATCGTTGTAGTATGTCGTGTAGTAGAAAATTGCTTTTCAAAGCATTTTAATTCTCAGAATCTAACCACGAAAATAGTTAGGTCATCTCCATAGGGAGAAAATAACCTATTAGACTAGTAAGTAATGCTTTGTTTATTCGAAAATCTCAATGGGCTTGCATACTAGTTATTGCAATTCATCCTCAACATAAGTTAGCAATTTTGTAATTACCCAAGAATATAGGGAGGTTACATGCAAAATCACCACTATGGAATACGTGAATCGTAATCTTTGCATTGACAAATATCGTCAATATGAATCAAAATCGAACCCGCTCCCTACAACCAAATCTCATATGCTTTCATTTATGAGATGAATGCAACTATATGTAATTCAAATAAACATGAGGGATATTCATGCAAATTTATTGTAATATATTAAATAGATAAATAAGTGAATAGTAGAAGATGCAATCACATTAGTGGTAAATTTTAATACCTCTTGCACTGTTGCAAAATAGGGGAGATGGAAGGAGGGCTCGCATATGATGGAGAGGGCACTGCTGGACGCAAGGGTCGAGGGGGCAGTGCACCGCGACGAGGGCTTCACGTTGACATTGGTCTCCCGGCGGGAGGCGGTCGTCGGTGACCGACCGAAGGAGGATTGTAGATTCGCCCTACCAGGAGGGGGTGACGTAATAAATTGCTGAAATAAAATATAAACAATCTCACAAAATTCAATCACACAAAGTACATAATTATTTATAGGTGAAAACCCAAACCGGGTGAAAACCACCACTTAACCCTTTCGAGTTAGGATTTTCCGATCAACCAAGTTGATCAAATCCACTAAACAAATCACTTTAAACGAGGGTGATTCAACCTCAATTACAACCACGCTACAAGTGCGAGGGTAGCGTTCCTCAACCCCTTCTCTTCACGAGAAGGATTTTGTCCCACGAAGGAGATGGGAATTCGCAAAGCGAATACCCAACCAAATAACAAAGATAAAATAACAAATAATCCTATAGAGCCAACAAAGTAATTTTAAACCTAGCTTCTATAGGAATTAGGAAACTCCCCTTTGCAAGGAGTGCGTCGAATTGATGACGCGGGTGCATGAGCCATGCGACAGCGCAACGTCGCTCTCGTGAACTACGGTGGGAGAGCGGGTGCACGAAGGCTTGATGCTCTCTAGATGTAGAACTAGAGCTTGGAGAGCAAGAGCTTGCTTGGACACAAGAGAGTGTGAGAGTGTATTACTAGGTGTCTCTTGGTGTATCTAGGTGTGTGTTGGTGTGCAAGAGGTTCCCCTCTATTTATAGAGGCCTTAGGAAGGCTTTGGAAGGCTTAGGAAAGCTTCCATAGTCGTTGGGTGCAAAGCCCAAGAGAATCACCCCGAAATCAGGAACAATGATTGCACTGACAGGGTAATCAGACGTCTGATCCTGGCATCAGACGTCTGGGAACAATGTCAGACGTCTGATTTTAGGCGGGTTTCTTCCTGACTTGAATCAGATCTAAACAGGGTTCTTGTGTAAGTCCATCAGACGACATACAGGATGCCTGGCACTATGTCTGGACGTCTGGAAACCTACTTTTTCTGTGGGAATGGATTTCCAAGCGTTGCAATGGCTAGAAAATCTCTGAGAAGAGATTTTGGGTCAGCTGAGGCAAAACGGTCATTTATCAGACGTCTGAAAAGGCCTAAGGACGTCTGATAAGGCTCTAACAGTCATTTTCTGCAGTGTTTGGTAAGCTAGGCAATAGTCCACTAATTGGACGTCTAGCAAGTCCATCAGACGTCTTCTAAGACGTCTGGACGTCTGATTTCATCAGACAGAATAGCTAAGTCCAACCTAATTGTTATCAGACGTCTAAATCAACAGTCAGACATCTTAAAACATATTATCAGACGTCTAATTTTGGAATTAGACGTCTGAAAATGCTGCTTGAACCCTATATAGGTTTTCTAAGTTTTCTACAGAAAACCTAAGTATCCTAGGGTTGTGCGGGTGTTCCTAGGACTACTATTAGGGTACTTTGAGGCTCTTTAACATGATGTTCTAAGGAACAAAAAAGAGCAAGAAAATAAAAACAAGAGTACTTGAAAGAAATAAACAGAATTCTATCCTATTCTTCTTGTCCTTCCATCTTCAATATATCGCTCCTCGCGAATCTCCTCTGTTTTCCATCAAACTCCTCCAATCCGTCCTGGATGCGAGCTCGAACTCCGTTTAATCACGTATCCATTTGCAATTGGCCTGAAATCTAAGACTCCAAGTGCATATGTTAAATGACACGTGTTTTGTTATCATCAAAACAAATGATCGTGGTACTCTAGCACCAACAAGGATGACGCCGGCGGCATAGAGGTGGAGTTGGCTGCTTTGAGGGCCATGTGTGGCCGTTCGTGGCCTTGTGGTTGGCGAGATGCTCGACGGTGCTTGGCGTCGAGTTTGGCGGTTGGCGGAGGCTCAGAGGAGTGGCTGCATGGAGGGGGGGCGAAGGCTTTGGGTTCCTTCTGAGGTTGCAGGCGGGTTGAAGAAGAAGGAGAAGACAGAGGACGAAGAGGTTGGCACGCGTGAGGCTGTGGTGCGCTGCGTGCTTTCGTGGAGGGCACGCGACGCGCGCGAGGTTGTGGTGCGCTACCGTAGGCGAGGGTACGCATGCAAGGGCTACGCGGCTGTGGCCGCTGCGTGCGGTGATGTGAAGAGTGGAAGCGCAGCCTGCGCACGGGTAGCACGTGGATGGCGAATGGGAGGTGCACTGGTCACGTGGTTGTAGGCGGTGCGTTGAGGAGGGGTGGCTACACGCGATGATGGTGGATGGCGCACACGCTATCGGTTGCATAGAGGCTGCATGTGGCCGCTGGTTGACGATGGAGAAGAAACCAATGAGGGTAGATGCGTGCCGTGCGTGGCTGTTGGGTTAAGATGAGGAGTGGGGGCATGAACGCACTGTCACTACGTGCATGAGTGGAGATGGAGGCGAGGTTGGAGCACGCGGTGATCCACAGTGTTCGCTGAAGTCCACGGTGTACGCCTGTTGCATGGTGGAGGAGAAGGGAAGATATCCCCCCAGGGGGGAAGGAAGATGGATCCCTTCCTCTCTGTTGGCCTGCTTTAAAAAATCTCTGCAGCCAACTCTGCAACCACTCACGAAGATTGCGAGTGGTTGTAACTGATGGATAAGTTCTGTCTGTTTAGCCATTAGACGTCCAATAAATATATCAGACATCTTAAAATGTTTGGCTATCAAGGAGTCCATACTGGAGGTTCTAGACATCCAGACTAGAATCCAGACGTCTTAAAATGGGACTTTGGACGTTTGACTGCTGCCTTCAAGTGTCTTGTACCTAGCCTACATCCACCAAATGATTATCATAACATATCATATGTTATTAAGCATAAAATTGGTGCATAAGATGATACGCAGATTATGTTGAATTCCCCCTTAATTCATAATCAAATATTAACTAAGAATGACTAATTAAAGAGTACTTAGGACAAATAATCGTCCACAAAAGTGGACTTATCATAATGCTTTTTGGCATGATTTCATATTTAAGCACATTGAACCAGACTGTGTGTGATTTAGGGTGCTTAAGTTACCGAGTCTCGCAAACCAGAGGTCAGTTAACGGGGCTAGATACTCCCTAAGCCTTAGACCTAATATATAAGCTTTGCATTTTCCTCAACCTCTTGAGGATTAATCCGGATCATGACAAGTACGTGTGTATTTAAATCTTAGAACAGATCCAAGAGGCCTAAGGTCAGTATTCGTCACTAATCCCTTAAGTTTTAGCCTTCCAGGTCTTAATTCATCATTCGATCCAACCTAGAAGTTAAGTTCCATATAATTTTGAAGGGACTCAATTTTTCTTTATCTTTTTGCTCCTTTCTTTTCTTTTCAAATTTTCTCCCTCGTTTTTCTCATTTTTCTCTCAAATAGATCTTCTTTTTCTTCAACCTCCTCCTTTTTCCTTAATGCGAAATACTTTTGTGATTTGATTTTCACGACGTTTTGCACTTTAATACCCCCCATACCTATGATTTGCAATGTCCTCATTGTAAATTAAGTGGGTTCGAGTTCAGCTTAGATCGTACATTAGAACAGGTTCAAAAGGGTGGGTGGATGGGTCGGGGTGACTGTTGCGGATTATTTCAAGCTTTGATACAAGTACCAAAGGTGGAGCCAGTTGTTCTAATGGATGAACCCTAAAGTGTAATATAAGTTCAGCAAAGAGTTATGTCAAAAAGGATGTCGGGTTTTTTAAAATGATGACAGGTTGCCTCCCGTTAAGTGCTAAGTTTAACGCCATCAGCTGGGCGCAATAAGCTCAGGGAGAATGGAGATCAAAAGATAACTCAGCCAAGTTTGTGTCAGTGAGTTCAACGAACGGTTTGAGTCTCTGACCGTTCATAATAAATAGTTCAAATTTCACAGTTGAGTTCACTGATTTCTATAGCCCCATTTCCAAAAACATGTCTGAAAAGGAATGGTCTAATTCATTTTGATCTGAGTTTTCCTGGGAACAGTTTGAGTTTGGCATCAAAGAGTAGAACCTTTTGACCAGGACGAAAAGTTTTTCTTGATATGTGTTTGTCATGAAAGGCTTTAACCCGTTCTTTGTAAATTCTCGAGTTCTCATACACGTCATTGCGCAGTTCCTCGATCTTGCTCATTTGTAATTGTCGGTGGGTTCTAGCCTTAAAAAGATCTAGGTTGCACTTCCGTACTGCCCAATAGGCTTTGTGCTCCATTTATACGAGTAGGTGACATGCCTTCCTGTACACAAGTTTGAACAGAGACATACTTAATTAGGTTTTGTGGGTAGTCCTATAGGCCCACAAAGCTTTCAGAAGATAAACTGACCAATCCTTCCTATCAGGCCGAATAGTGACCTGAAGGATTTTCCTGATCTCTCGATTAGACAGTTCAGCCAATCCGTTGGTTTAGGGGTGATAAGGAGTCGAGATTCGATGCAACACCCCGTATTTTGTCATCAGGGATCTGAACTGTGTATTCGTGAAATGGGTCCCTCCATCAGAGATAATTGCGCGTGGGACATCGAACCATGAGAAGATGTGCTGATGAATGAACTTGATTACCACCTTATGATCGTTGGTTCGAGTCGAGATGGCTTCGATCCATTTGGACACATAGTCCACAAAGAGGAGAATGTATTCGAAGTCATCCGATTTAGGAAAGGGACCCGTAAAATCAATCCCCCATATATCGAAGATTTTGTACACGAGAATCAGTTGTAATGGCATCATATCGCGGTGGCTCATATTGTCCAAGGTCTAGAAATGAGTGCATGCCTTACAGTAATCATGTGGGTCCTTGAAAATCATGGGCCAATAAAAGCCACATTGGAGGACTTTAGCTACGATTTTATGTCTGAAGAAGTGTCTGCTATAGTCCTGGTCATGGCAGAAGGACAAGATGTCCTGAATTTCTGCTTCCGGGATGCATCGTCTGATGATCTGATCAGCACCAATGCAGAAGAGATACGGGTCTTCCCATATGTAGTACTTGGCATCGGAAAGCAATTTGTCTTTCTTGGCCTTCGACCAATCAGACGGAATTTGATGAGATGCCAAATAATTAACCAAATTAGCATACCAAGGAAGTCCAATACCAATAGCCAGGAGGTGCTCATCAAGAAAATGCTCTGTGATTGGACCGGAAGGGTCGATGATAGCAAAAGGAAGGCGGGACAAGTGATCAGCTACCACATTCTATTTTCCTACCTTGTCATGAATCTCGAGATCGAATTCTTGTAACAGCAAAATCCAGCGGATTAGTCGAGGTTTCACATCCTTCGTGAGAAGGTGCCTCACTGCGGTGTGATCTGGGTATATGATAACGCAGGAACCCAAGAGATAAGATCAAAATTTTTCTAGGCCAAATGCTATGGCTAGCAGCTCTTTCGTAGTAATCGTATAGTTATGCTGAGCCTCGTCAAGTGTTTTGTTAGCATAGTAGATGACCACGGGTTTCCCATCTATTTTCTGCCCAAGCACCGCACCTACTACATAGTCAGATGCATCGCACATGATCTCAAAGGGTTGAGACCAATCAGGGGATTGCAGGATAGGTGCTTAGGTGACTTAGTCACGTAGACTTTCAAATACACGAGTGCAGTCCTCGGTGATTTCGAAGGGGACATCTTTTGCCAGAAGATTAGTCAAGGGGCACGTGATTTTTGAGAAATCGAGAATGAATCGACGGTAAAAACCGACGTGCCCCAAAAAAGATCTGATGTCCTTAACTGTGCTAGGCATAGGTACTTTGGAAATCAAATTAACCTTAGCCCGATCAACCTGGATGCTAGTCTCGGAGATAAGATGTCCCAAGACAATTCCCTTAGGAACCATGAAATGGCTCTTTTTGTCAATGCATCGCCTGAGAATTTGGACCAAGTGCAGGAGGCAATCATTGAAAGATTCCCCAAATACCGAGAGGTCATCCATGAAGACTTTAAGGTAATCACCTACCATATCAGAGAATATGGCGAGCATGCACCACTGAAAGGTGGCGAGTGCATTGTAGAGCCCGAAAGACATCTTGCAGAATGCGTATGTACCATAGGGGCAGGTGAAGGTAGTCTTCTCTTGGTCCTCAGGATGGATTGCCACCAGATTATAGTCGGAGTACCCATCTAAGAAGTAGAAGAATCAATTTCCTGCCAATTTCTTGAGTATCTGATCAATAAATGGCAGTGGGAAATGATCTTTTTTTGTGGAGGCATTCAGTCTTCTGTAATCAATGCAGACTCTCCATGAGTTTGCGATACAAGTCGGAATGGTTTCTCCAATTTCAATCGTAATCACGATGAACCCTGCCTTCTTAGGCACAACCTGGATTGGACTCACTCAACGACTATTGGAGATCAAGTAGATGATCCCAGCATCTAACCACTTAATGATCTCCTTTTTCACGACATCCTGCAGATTTGGATTCAGACGTCTCTGCATTTCACAGGATGGTCGTGAACCCTCTTCAGTGTAGATGCGGTGTGTGCAATACGAAGTGCTGATACCAGTCAAGTCATCAAGAGTCCAACCAATGGTTCTCTGATGCTGCTGGAGGACAGAAATCAATCATGTTTCTTGATCAAAGGTTAGTCGGGAATTGATGATCACAGGGAATGTGTGATTAGAACCCAAAAAGACATATTTTAGATGATCAGGGAGGGGCTTCAATTCCATGATGGGATTGTCAGAGTAGCACGTGGTTCAGGGTGGGTTTTGGGAGCAAAGGTAGGAGCTGTAGGTGTGTCTAGGTCTGGTCTAAGCTCCTCTAACTGCAGGGCTTGATCCTCTTGTGGTTGAATATCAGGGATAAGCAGGTTTTCCTCAATAAACGGATCTTCAACCACGGATTCGATATCGCAAATCTGCTCGATAACCCTACAGTTTATTCCTTTTTGGGCCTTAAAGATATCAATTTTCAAAGTTTTGCCCCCAAATTTTAACTTAATCTGACTCTCTTCACAATTGATGTTGGCCCTAGCTGTGGCCAAAAATGGTCTTCCTAATATGATCGATGTATCTTTCAATTTCTCAGGAGCATCCATGTTTAGCATAATGAAGTCCATGGGAAAATAAAAATCATGGATCCGAACTATAGCATCCTCGAGAATTCCTTTAGGTGACTTGATAGATCAATTTGCTAATTGCAAAGTCATCTCTATCGGTTTGAGCTTGGATTCTTCAAGGTGGTCTAGTAGGGATGTGGGTATCAAGTTTATGGAAGCTCCTAGACCCAATAAAGCTCTATCAAACTGTATATCACCAATTGCATAGGAGATCAGAGGGGTACCTGGGTCTTTTACCTTAGGCAGGAGTTTGCTCAAAATGATTGAGCTAGCTTGCTCCGACAATATGATCGGATTCCCACCTTTGGTTCGCAACTTACGCTTAGGTGTACATGCATCTTTCAGGAGTCTCACATAGGCCGATACGTGGCATATCACATCCATCAAGGGGATGTTTATTTGGACCTGCTCAAAGAACTTAACCAGGTCCTCCTCAAGTGCCACAGTTTTGGGTTTCTTCTTTCCCTTGGTCAAGGCCTCAGGAAATGGAACCTCGATTGGTTCCTCTAGAATTTGCTCAGGCTTTTTATCAAGGATATGGGTGTCCTGGATGACCAATCTAGGGTTAGGAACTGCAATATCAGACTTGTCGTGGCTAGGAAATGGTAGGTCTTGTGTCGCTTTGCCACTACAGATGATGACGGAGTTTAATCCTGCCTGATTCTAGTTTGGGTTAGGCAAAATAGGTGTCTACTGCTGAAATCCAGAGTATGAAGTTGAAGTGTCCATCCCGTTAGGTGATGGAGCAGAAGGGGCCTGATAAACAAAGTGTACTTGGCCTTGATTTGGGTTCATAACATGCCTCTGGTATGGCACGTTATTCCGATTAGGAAGGGGTTGAGAAGGAAGTGCACTAGGCTGGTGAGCACTTGCCAGCTAAGCCAATTGATTACACAGTTCAAAGATCTCTTTTTTGTCTTATTTCTACATGTCAACCAAGGTCTAAAGAATCAAGGATATCTGATCCTCCTTAGGTGGGCCAAATTGGAAATTTTGATTGGACCTTGGTTGGGTGGGTTGATATGGTCGCAAGTTTTGTGGTCGGGATTGGAATTGAGGTCTCGGATTCGGGTGATTTCCCGACCATGCAAAGTTGGGATGATTACGGCATCCAGGGTTATAGGTATTAGAGAAAGGATTGTTCTGGGCAGCATGGAGATCCTCGCAGGTCTGAGGAACTCCAAAGTAATCAGGATATAAGGGTTCAGAGTTCCCCCAACTATGGTAGGCTACCCGGAGTTTCCTCTAAGTCGAAATCAGACGAGGGTGGATAGGCACCATCCCCATAGAGTGGTAGATGTTGTGTGCAGCCTCCCTACCCAAGGGCGGGTGCGCATATGTGCTTTGTTGTGCAGCGGTGGCCTTGTGTAGATGTTGTGTTATGTCCACCTTTTTTTATTGATAATGGAGACCTGATCCAAGCGATAGGCTAACAACTCCAGATCGACAGATGTGGAAAGGCCTCGAGTCTCATGTACCCCCCTATTGTTTGTCAATGCGTGGGTGGTCGTCCGATCGTATGCACCCAGTGACACATTTTTTAGGGAGTTCTCGCACATATTTTCGAGAATTCCTCAAATCTCACTTCATGCTGACCCAAGATGCTGCCACCACAGGTTGCATTGACAAAAAGCTTGATGTCACGAAGCCCGTGGTAAAAGGATTGGACTTGTTCCCACTTCGGGACTCCGTGATGGGAGCATTTGCGCATGAGATCCAGAAAACGATCCCATGCCTTATGTAGAGATTCTCCCGCTCCTTGTGAGAAGTGCATGATTTGGTGCCGCATTACATTAGTTCGACCATTTGAGGATGCGGCGGTGGGTTGATGTAGGCATTGATCCAATCTCTAAAATCAAAAAATTGTTGTGGTTCAAAGTTAGGTTGTTCTCTTTGATGATCTATGATTGTGGCTGGAGATTCAAGTTCAGAAGTGGAGGAGTTGGAAGAGATGTCGATGAGATCGGGTAGTTGCACAAACAAAGACATCGAGGGTTGGCCTCGATGAGAGTGAAAAACTAGTGGAGTCCTCAAGGGTGGTCTTAAGGACTTCTTCTCGTACATACACCGATGGAATATACAAGGGACAGAAGGTGTGATGGACCCAATCAAGACACACAAAGATTTTTGGATGACTATAGAGGTTCGAGGCGGATGATACCTCTAAACCACGAAGTCGTCCACTTGAGAAATACCTAGGCAGCCAAGAAGGGAGAGTCTCGCAAAGATCCCTACACGGTAGAGTGTCCCCACGGGTTACAGGGTTTCCCCTACCCGACCTTCCTTGTCACTGCGGATCCAAGTACACCAGAATGGATAACTTGACCTCTTAAGTCTATCAATTTTAAGTTTAGATGAGGTGCTTAAGATTCCACTTGAACTTTAGAATGGATTTGTGAATGCTGACCTAATTTAAAGATTGGTTGACCCTACAAGGTGAGTCAACTTCACCTGTATTTGTCCTTGATTATTAGGTCCTTGATTTTAGGATTCAAGTGGATGTTTAGAGCTATCTTTTAGGGTTTGCTTGATTGGGTAAATTCAACCAAGGCTTTAGAAACACACAATTTGGGAAAGTAGATTCTTTTTTAAGCAAGTGTGATCCTCAACCCTAAAATGGAATCCCTAATTTTGGCTCTAATTGGTCCAATCGATTTTTGTCCAAATCTGGCACCTAGGGCTCAATCAAGAAGGTGAGTAGCCCTAGGTGTCTTAAATTCCTAATAGGTGCAGAAAATCAAGTTCGGGATTTTTCTAATCAAATCAGGCAACTTGATGATTACTTCTAAGTAGAAAATGCAAGTTGATCCTAATTGATTTCTTTCTTTCTTAGCTTTTCTCAGAATCAGGGGCTTAATGAAAAGATGAGATTACCTGCCCCTGAAGTGTTTGATGTGCGGCTGATCTTCCTCTAATGAATCCCCCTGCACAAATCATAGCCAAATAGATATAGCAAGTTAGTATCAAGGCGAGAATTGTAATCAAGAGATCAAATTGCACGTTGCTCCCCAGCAACGGCGCCAAAATGTTTACGCGCGAAATCTATGTTTTAAAATACTTCATCGTAGTAGAGTCGCAATCACATGAAAACCAATACAATTTATACTCAAATTTTAAAGTCTGAGGTCATTCAATGGGAGCAAGTATTGCAATTAATATCAAAATCACAATATAACCACAAAGATGAGTAATTTATAGTGAAAAATACATGCAAGAATGATATATATGAGAATCAGTAGCAATATGCAAAAATAATAGGATAAAATGGTCATTTAAATTACCAATTACCCTTATACAATAATACCAAATAAATGTACAGTATCAACCAAGTAATTCCATGCAAGGTAAGCAGTATAGCCTCAGAAGAACAACTTGGTGGAATCAGACGTTGGATGCTCAAATCAGACGACTTAAACATCGCCTACTACAGTGCACTATAGAGAGCCATTCTTTTTCTTCAGGTCTTCCACTTCCTTCCCTCTTCTTCTTCAACTCTTCCTCAAGTCACGCACTGAGGCAAAGGCCTCTTCTCCTCACGTGTTAGAGAGCGAGGCAAAACCATCCCCCCCTCTCTCTCTTTCCTTCTCTTCTCTTCTCTTCTCTCAAACCCGACTAATCGGGTAATCGGACCAGGACCAGGTGCAAGCTTGCAGGCATGATCGTAGGTGAGCAATGAGTGCTCGGGTAAGCGGGTGAGAGTGCTTGGGACCCAACCCCCGTGACTTGAACAAAGGGATGGAAATAGAAATTCCTCTTATGTGCCTTAGCGAGCTCGTCAGTACACGATGTGGGACTATGTCCCAAGGCTTCTTTGCACGAGCAGCAGTGTGACGATTTCATTCAATTGGGTGAGTTGCAGCTGATGGAGTCCTCAATCGAAGACCTAGAGGCCTTCCTAGAAGCCTTCCACATGACCTGGAGGTGGCAGCCACGAAGAATGTAGCTAGAACTTGACGAACAGCATCAGAAAAATGGCGCAGCAGTGGACCTCCGACCTGGAACCTAAAATAGAAGAAAAAGGACTAAGGGCCACGTCAGAAGTGCTCAGAAGATGCGCACAGATGCGGCGAAGGCAGTGGTGGCGGTGGCGTGCCGTGAGAGTGTGTGTGTGAGCATGGCGAAAGCGGAGAAGGTCGAAATTCGTGGATGTGTTGGGTGGAGTGAATGAGTAGCCAATCCCCTCAAATTCCTGAGGGGTTTTGGTCAATGGAGTACAGCGATGCTTTTGGGAGCGATGGCAGCCGATTTGATGGAGTGTAGCAGCCATGCGAACTCGTCGGAGGTACGCCGGTGAGGTGGAAGATGAAGTCAGAGGGGGCACGTCGGTGGTCGAAGTGGGGTGTTGGTGGTACGGTGGTGATAAGCAGATGCTAGGGAATCTAATGATCTAGCTATTGGATGAAGAGGGACGGAGTTAACGCCAGTTGCGGTAAGGCTGGCACCGGAGAAGGTGAAGGCTCCGGGAGAGGGAACGGCAATGAAGAGGGGGTCGGAGAGCTCCTCGCCGATATTGTAAGGTGCAGTTTGAAACGAGGAAGAAGAACCGGCCACCTATTGTAAGTGGCGGCCGATGAAGTGAACGGAGGAAGGTGGTCGCTGGAGACGAGTCAGAGCAAGCCGAAGGTGGAGGAAAAGAAGATGGCCCAAAAACTCGCTAAGGAGGTGAGGAATGTCATGGGCGACCTTTTATAGGGCTTAGGAGAGCTTGGAGAACAGGAAACAAGCTCCATAGCTTACTTGGGATTCAAGAAGAACCCCACTGATTTCGTGGGTTCACACAGACGAATGAGAGGGAGTTAAGAGTTGAAATTGATCCCAATAGGTTTCCCTAGGTGTGAACATCAATCCCACCAAATTTAGTAGGATTTGATTGAAGTTTGAGTATGATTTTAATTGGTCAAAGCTCGCTTGGAGGTCAGTTGACCTCCAATGATGGCAAGAACTTCATCGCAAAGAAGCTGAAGAAGTTAGGAGGCATTTTGCAAAGATTTCAAAAGTTGAGGGGTTATTTGAGAGAATAAGAGACAGACTTATACCAAAATGCAAACTAGGTCGAAATGATCTCAAATTTGGCCCAAATTTTGGGACAAACATAATTTGGATCCAAGGAATCTAATGGTGAACTCGGATTTAGGTTTTGAGCAAGTTTGACTAGGCAAATTATGCAGAAGCCCAAATTAGGGTAACTTTTTGTCTGTTACTCTATTTTAGGCCAAAATAGGTTCTGATAGTCAAATCAAAGACATAACCTCTATAGAATATTTTTCTATGAATTTTAGAGGGTTTAGGTGAATTTTATCCAAACCAGAGCCTTAGTTAATTAAGAGAGTCTACTTTTAGGATTTCAAATGTCCATTAATTCTTTAAATGCGTGAAAACTCATTTCGTTCTGCATTGACCCACTTATTAGACATTAATAACCATATGACTTTTAATACACCCCTGAAATACCCCGTGGTTATTCTGTATTTGTGAATGCTGTTAATTTTGCAAAAATAATGTTGTATTTTTCTCTTCTTTTCAAAATAGGATATTGTGCCCTTAGGACCTTCTGATGGATATGTAGGAGCATTTGTCAACCTTTTTAGACCAAATTGAGCTAATTATGGCTCATGATGGTGTTCCCATCATCGACTATTCAACGACGGCGAACAATGACACCCGCAGCGATGGCACCAACGACAAGGATGAACCATGCCTTGGCTTCTTGTTGATTGCCATCTTGTAATTAATTTTCCTTTTGCTTTAACACTTGTATGCTCTTTTTTTTCCATTTTTAGTAAAGCTCAAAAGCTTCATTGTAGATTAACAAAGACACGTATCTATTTCAAGTTTAAGGATGCACTTTCTCCATGCAGCATTAAAGATGGACTTTTATTTATCTCCTACTTCATCGTATCAACTCCTTAACTCAAATCATGTAATAGTTCGAAATCCCTATTCATGAACGTCAATCAAGTGACTCTCTAGAAAATGTTACCATCCCAATTCAAATTAGAAACAAAAAATCAAATCAAATAGACAGTTTCTTGATGTGCCATCGGATCTTCTAAGCCATTCAGATTTCCAAGTCAACACATATTAAGTTTATTCGATCTAGTTAAATACGTCATTTTATTCATACTGAGGAACACAATTCATGCATAAAAAATAATTCAGTGTAACTCCTTTACATTATTCATATGGGTTGTTAAAGGCACACAAATTCCAACAAACTCCCACTTGCCCTCAGAGACTCTTTAGTCAATGCCTTGGTTAGCGGATCAGCAATGTTATCTGCAAAGGCAACCATCATGATGATCGCATCGCTACGCTTGGTAATCTGTCGAATGATGTGGTACTTTTTCTCAATATGCTTGCTCTTTTGGTGAGAGCAAAACTCCTTCTCCTGTGCAATGGCACCTGTGTTGTTGCATAATAGTAAGATTAGAGACTATATTGAGAGAACAATGGAGAGCTCCTCAACTATAATGCCCCAAAATTTTGGCTTTGAGTCATTTTAGAGTGGCTTGAGTCAATTTGGACCAATAGATACACGCTAGGCTTGATGTGGATTTGAACGCCTCGTAAAATATGAAGAAATGCATGATTTTAGTCAAACGTCTTCAAAAGGATATTATGTGCGATATCATTGGATTTATCTTGTCTCAATCTTCCCAATGAAGTTTGTTTCATGCGAATCCAAAGTATGTAACTCAAGTTAGGTCAAAATAAGTTAATAGGGACATATATGCAAGATTAACCAAGCTTATGGGTATTTTTGGAAATTACCCCCTAATGCTATTGGTGAGTCTATAAAAGGGTCCATTGGGATTTGGAGTCGCCACCCATCACATTTGTGCACTCAAATACTGAGAGAAAGAGGAGAAAGGAAAAAGAAAATAAAAGGAAAGTAGCCTTTAGAAAGTTCGGGGCCTTATGAAAAAGGAAAGGCAACATGAAAGGTTCCACTATAAATATCACGGAGGCATAACGGAGGCCATTCGATTGGAAACATGTGGCGGTTGCAACAAGTGGATCTTCGCTGCATGGCACCATAGGGCACGCACTCATGCATGCACGCAAAGGGAAGGCACACAGGTGTTCTTCCAACCGCATCTAATTCACAGCGTGTCACGCAACAAGTGGCAGCAATCAGGCACAACAACGATCCGCGGTGCAGTACGGAGCGAATACATGTGTTACATGTGTCACAATGTCGGTTGAGGCAATTCAATGATCGGTTCAAGTGAACCATGCTGGTTTGGATTAGTTCAGGACCTCTTTGTACTATTTCTACCGATTTAGAGGTCAAATGACCTCTATTTCGTGCAAATAAGATATCATTGGAATCGTATCAATGCATATTGCATGTTTATAGTATTCATTTTAATTTTTTGATACTATTTCATATATTTAAAATTTAAATAGTGTGTTCTGTGATTTTCAACTCGATTCTTGGTGCATATGACCCAACATTTATAGATACTGAGGAAGGCTTGGAAAGCTTCCCCAAACTTGGCGCACACTTTTCAAAGTCACCATGACCCCTCGGTGATGTTAGGTAAAACAGTCTTCCTATTTCTCTTGTTTTTTATCTGCCTTGTGCATGTTTAGCCCATTTCTTTGATTTTTCTCACATCTTTCCTCGTTTAGCATGTGTTCTTATCTCTTGCTAGGTTCGAAACCCTTGTTGGTGTGTTTTTACTCTTTTGGATACTTGAATATTTAATTATGATAGATTCAATGGTTGAACAACAAGTGAGATTAAATGTATTAACCAAGATGATACTTGGGTTTTAAGTAGTTAGTTTTAGACCAACTAAATACCCAAATCAAAACTGATAATTGGAGATTTTTGGATGATTAAAATACTGAAATTAGAGTTAACCGATGAAAAATTGGTCCACTAATCAAAGGGTCCTAATTGAGATGGGAATTTGGACAATCAACAAATTAATGCCACTATGTTGGACTTAAATGGATTCATTTATCTGGAAACTAAATTTAGATGTAATAACGGCGGATTACTCAAGAATTAAATGTTGTATAACTACTTTTAGCGTTGCTACTTGCCAAATTTTGGTTGTAGCTTTGATCTTCTAGACTACTTTGGGCTAGTAAAAGAGTTGTTGCCTTCTCTACAACTCTTGGTTTGGCTTAGCAATCAACTGGGATAGCTGTTGGTACAAGAGCACCACGATTGTTGATTCTAATGATAACAAAGGACTTGTTATTTGACAATTGAATTTGAGTTTAAGATTTCAGAATTAGTGCAAATGGAAACAAGTGTAATGTAAAGACCCGTTCTGTCCTAAGCCTTTTAAGACATCTGGGCTGTTGGTCAGACATCTGGTCAAACATCTGGACCCCTTCCCAGACGTCTAGAAATTGAAATTTTTATTATGAGCTTCATGTCTGCGCGCGGGCTGCGCGTAGACAGTACCCTCCTCTCTCTTTCCCTCTTCCCTCCTCCACCGAACCCTAATGCACCTCTATAAAACCCCTCTCCCCCTTTTCTCTCTTCCTCACTTCACCCAGCCAGCCACCTTCTCTTCCGCTCCACCACAGCGAGAAGAGTGAGCGTGAGAGAGAGTGCGAGAGTGGTGACGAGGAGGAGAGGCAACGTGAGGAGAGGAGGAAGAGCTTGAACTCGTGAGCTCATGGGAGCTCGCCAGAGGGCGCACAACCGGAGCGGCACGTGCGGGAGGAGGAGTGTAACGACCCGATTCCCGAGTCCCTACGAGACACGAGAACCGGACCGACTCGACTAATCCCAAGACCTAGTCGTCCAACGAGGAAGTAACCAAAAGAGCAGTAAAATAAACCACATTCAACATGAATATAACTAACAGTAAGAAAATACAGCAGTAAGGAAAGAAACTACTACAGTATATACCATCACAACAGTAGAACAACATTCATCATATAATTTGAACTGCAGGTAAAGAAAAGTACAGCGGAAATAAGAACTACTCACTATAACGGAAACAAAAGAGGTACAGAAGACAGTGGTAACTCTACTGGACCCTACTCGGCCCAACGTCCTCTGCAGCCACTGACCCTGGCTGCTCAATACCTGGTCCTGAAAGGTAACGAGTGTAACACGTCAGCAAAACGCTGAGTAGAGTGGCAACTAAAACTAAAGACAACAGTAGAGTGTACAGTAGCTGTTATGTTCTGTTACTTTCTTTATTCACATCTTTCAATTGTCTCACTATTTCATTTATTCCTCAGATCTTTTACTTGATCTCGAATGTTCCTCGTGGGAACGATCTTGATTGCAGTCTTTTCCAAAAAGTAGAAGTAGCACGTGGTGCTCTCCTGGCCAGGAGAGTCCCCCGTGGTGATCCTACCCTCAGTCAACCACCCCAAGGTCACTGACAGACGTAACGGTGACTACGGCACGCGCGATAAACGCACAGGTAGCTAACCCGTACTGGCACGCGGTCAGTTGTTTCCGTTAACGGGTGTGCCCAAAGCACAGCACGGAACCAGTCCAGGGCAGAGCCCTCTCAGTAACAGGGGTCCAACCCCTCCACAGTAACCAAACCGGGGCCTTGCCCCTCCACAGTCCGCGCACCCTTGCCTGACTACTGTGGTTTGCCCCAGTGGGCCTAACAAGTCGGTGTAGGAGACTAGCAGAACCTCGGGGCCCGTGGGGTAGCTAGTGCCCTCCCTACACTAGTAGCTCTCCTCGGTACTACGTACACAAGGGCCAGCAAGTCGGTACAAAGTGGCCAGTCCTAATCCCGGGTCCCTGGGGCGGCTGGCCCCGCTCTGCACTAAACAGGTACAGGTGCTTCCCTTGGTACTACGTACCCAAGAGACAGCACACTACTACATCTTTCTTTCTCAGTTCCATTCCTTTCTCTTTCCAGGAGTTCCACTCCTAATTCCCCGGAGGGTTCCAGCTCTTTTCTCTCAGAACATCTAGGTTTCACTTTCCAGTTTCACGTCCTTACAATCCATGTTCTCAATCACGTTTATTTATTCATAACAGGCAGCTTTTAATTCAAATTACAGGCAGCTTTTTGTTCCTTTCCATTTTTCCAAGACTGCAGTATTCATATATTCCACTAGTTTTCCCATCCTACGATTCATGCCATATCCTAGGATTTATCATACAATCTAGTTTTCCAGCCCTAGGATTCGTGCAACACCTAGGATCTATCATTCAATCTATTTCTCATTCCTAGGATTCATGCAATGTCCTAGGTTCTATTTATGGTTCCATAATTTAACAGATTATACCTAAAAGCCACTCTACCAGGTACAACGGGAGTACTGGGGGCGTGGTCGGGAATCCCGCGTGCCTCCGCAACCCCCGAGACTGCAATGGAATGGGGTCCTATCACAAGGATCAAACACAAGGAGTTTCTCAAAATAGTATAGCTACTGTAGACGGGTAGAAGATTTAATTCCGAAAAGAACGCAACTCGAAACGCGGAAAACGGAACTCGAACGGGCCCTAAACGGGTCGAAAACGACGAAACAGTGCAAAATCAGACGTCTGGAACTTATTCCAGACGTCTTAAAAAGTGGATCAGGGGTTACCTTGCTCTGCGTGGTCTCTCAGACGTCCAGAAGCCTGCGGGGGCATCTGGCCTAGTTCCCAAACGTCCGATGGTCACCCCGAACATCTGGAAGTCGCTCCCGTCGTCTGGTACTACAGCCAGACGTCTGATTCTCGTTGGATGGCAAATCACAGAACCTGCGCATACCCATTTCTCTCTCTCAGTACAGTCAGTCGAAGGAAAGGATGGGAGACGGAAATAACTCACCTTTCAGACGTCTGGACAGTCCTCCAGACGTCCTCCCCGTCGTCTGGCTAGAAGCCCAGACGTCTAATTCTGGAAAAATTTCCAGAATCAAGGCGCGACTCGCCCTCCGCTCGCGACGCTCGGCCGCGCCGCGTCTCGTCCGCCTGCTGCTCGAGCAGCAGCAGGCCTCCCGCGTCACCCCGGACGTCTGCTGCTCCCCCTGCCGGCTGGCTCTAGCAACCCCAGCAAGCTCGCCCTCCGGCCGAGCGCCTCCTCCCTCGCGCAGCACCTCCTCCCACGCTCACTGCGGCTGTCACTGCCGCTGCTCACTCGCGCTCGCGCTCGCACTCGCGCACCGGCTGGAAGGAGAGGAGGAAGGGGGCGGTGGTGATGAGAGTAAGGGAGAGGGCGTGGCTTTTTAAAGCCGCGCAGGGAGGAGAGAGAGAGCGGACAGAGGGCGTAGCCTGCGGCCGCAGGAGAGAGGGAAAAAGAGAGAGATGCGCTCGCAGGTCTGCGCGCTCAGGCGCGCAGACGGAACCGCGTGTGTCGAAAAAAATGAATCCCAGACGTCTGGAAGGGGTTCCAGACGTCTTAAAAAAAAGTCTTGGAGTGCGTTCGTAACATAGCCGCCCCAGGGGGCCCGGGGCTAAATATGGCCACCCTACACTGACTCTTGTTAACTCGTTAGGCAAACCAGGGTAGTCGGATGACGGTACGCAGAGTGAGGAGGGGCGAGACCCCTGAAGGGCAAGACCCCTGTTCTGTTCTGAGGGGCAAGATCCCTATTCTATTTTGAGAGGGCAATGCCCTATACTGTTCCGCACTTTACGTTGAGGCGTACCCGCTAGCGGAAACGACTAACCGCGTGCCAGTGTGGGGTAGCTACCCCGCGCGCTTATAACGTGTGCCGTAGTCACCGCTACGTCACGACTGTGACCTCGGGGTGGTAGACCGAGTATAGGACTACCACGGTGGGACTCCCCCGGCCAGGAGAGTGCCACGTGAGCATCCTATATCACGGGAAGCTGCAAGTAAAATCGTTCCAATAGAGAACAAGAAGATTAATTAACAAATCCTAATTAGAGATCTCTACGTACCCACATGAATAATATAATTGGAAAATGGAAAGTTTTATGTTAACTACCTGTTAAATGCATGTTACTTCTTAGCCACCACTCTACTCAGCGTTAGCTGACTCCAGTTAAATAAATTCTGTATAGGTCAGGGATTTGAGCAGCCGGAGCCACAGGCTGCTGAGGACGCTGGGTCTAGTCGAGCCTAGCTTTAGTTCTACTGTTTGGTAGTGAGTTTCTATAGCTTTGTCTTCTGCTATATGTACTCATTTTGTTGTGATTACTGTTCATTTTCCCCTGTTGTAAATTTCTTTATGCTTAGCTATTGTACTTGTGTGATTGTGGTTTGCTGAATGTTATTTGGTTATTTCTTGTTGAACGACTGGGTCTTGGGATTAATCGAAGCGAACCAGTCTCAGATCCTGTAGGGGTCTAGGACCGAGTCGTGACAAAATCATTAAACATGATGCATGTTATAGCCCTTGTAAAAACAATGATAATATAATTTGCCTACATAAACACAAGTTGCATGACTATCATGACACATGAAAGAAATTAGTATCATGTAATTATTTATAATTCTGTTGCACTTCATGATTGCATCCTTGAACAACCTCCCATTTTTGTTTTGCAATAAAGAAATTCATGAAACATAAAGATTAAAAAATGAATGCTTTAACTTTGAACCAAAGAAAGGATGCACCAACCGAGAATCGAATCCGGGTCTGTACCTTGGAAAGGTACTATTCTACCACTAGACCACTGGTGATATTCATGTTTCATGAACCTAAATTAATACAAACTACACTACAAAAAAATTATAAAATGGAACCATTTCATAGATAATAGAAAGCAATTTTTTTAGAAAAGATGAACATATAGTTATCCATTTGCATTGTCGAGCCTCATCCCTTGTTTTATCATGTAACAACATAGCTATTTTTGCATATCTAACCAATCTCGATTCAGTCACATATCTACAAAGAAAGGCTCCACCAATTAACAATTTATGACCAATTTACTCTCCAAATATATAAAAACCACTAGGAAAGGAAAATTATTGTTGAAATATGAGATGTAGCAGAATACTAGGGCAAATACCATCTGCACCAAGAGACATCATGCAATGTGATACCCATGATATGCACAATACCAAACACTAATTTTTCATATTTTTTTAAGAATTATATTGGATAAAAGAATCAAATAGAATTATATTGTCATAAAATATAGTCTTCTACTAGTTGAAACACAGATGGTTGAATTTATATAACAGAATCAAATAGAAGCTAGTAATTTGTAGAGAAAAATGCATTAACAGTCACTTGTAAGGGCTTTATTTGAATTTATCTGCAACTGATAATAAAGGGCTAATATATTTGTTCCTTCTTTCAGCCTTAGAATCCAAAATATCATGCAAGCAAGCAACAAAACATATGACAGCAGAAGCGCACTTCTCTTCCATGACATCCTATAGCATCATTAAGGTTAGTCCAGTTTTCTACTGGCTTGCAAGGAATAGCAATAACATAAAAAATAGGAACTTACTGGGCCTGTTAATTCATGTACTTCAAGAGGTGGGATGGTAGTCTCAAGCTGCTCAAGTGCAAATGATTCAATTTCTGAAGCACTTCTTACACTCTCGTAACGACAACGATTGTCCTTGTTGACACCAAACACCAAGATAGCAGAAAGCCTTGAACACCAAACTTGCTCGTGAGTGACTGAGAACAAAAAATGCACATGTCAGAACTCATGGCAAACTGAATCAAGGATAATATGTCTCTTATGCATAAACATGTCAATAATTGTCTTAAACTAACTCAGAAATAGCAATCTCTGACTTGACTTCATGAACCTAGCGTCTTTTTCTCCACCTTTTTTCTTTTTAGGACTGGATCTTTGCATTATCTGTTAGGAGTCGGTTGTTAGGTGAAACATTCAAGGGACACATCAGGTGATCCAGGACCTTCTTTTCCACTTTGCTTTTTTGTTGTGGGAGAAAGGATCTATTTTATTTACTAAGATTCAGTTTCTGGGTGCGAGATCTAAAGGATGAATTAGGTTTACTTTTTATCCAATGAAATTTTGGAATGGCTACTGTATAGCATGTTCATTTAATCACTTTTCAGAAAGGAAATTACAGTTGATTGTTCATTAAACTGGTGAGCCAAGTTTATTTTTGTAAATTCAAAAATCAGATTGGATTATTGCTACATATAAATGGATATGTCAGTAATTTGTGTTTACTTGCTACATATAAATGGATATGATGATTGAATCCCCTCTTATTAATTGACAACTTTTTTTTGTGCTACATACATGTTTTCCTATTTAGTAATAAGTATTGAAACCACAAATAAATTATTTAAATAATAATAAATCCAATGGAACAATGTAATGCTGAATGTTATGTTCTTAATTCTCCTTGTTCCCCGGATTAGGGACAAGCTCAAGAGCAGCAGACCGATTCTCCCCCTTGCTTCATACCTTTGAGATTCTTCCCTTTCCCTTGAGGTGGAATCGCACTTCCCGGGTTTTGAACTCTACTCCATTCCCTAACCCCTAACGCTTTTACCCATCCCCTGCGTTCTGGCCCCGGTCCCTTCATTCAATACTGCATACTGGTTACATTATTTGCCCCTTACTAATTGTCCCTGACTTGACTCAGTGAATACAGTTCGCCAGCACTTCAAGGGAAGTCAATCCAAGAAATCAATGACTTGATTATCCACGACTCGCTCTTGACCTGGCCAGAATCAGTGATGTTTATTGACCATTAGCAATAGTAAATGAGAGGGCCTTCTTACTGATGGTCATAGATAAAAGCACAAGAATCCGAATAGGATTAGTACCTATATCTGCAAAGACCTAAGGAACTATGTCTTCTGTGTCAATTAATGCAATGAAATTCTGCAAACCTTAAAGAAATCAAGTACAAGAGATTAAGACTCATAGATATCTGTAACTGGTTGATAAATTTTGCTTGGGTAGATCATTTTCTGAAAACTTCCCTGGACATGTACTACCTCTATCCACCAAATACCCACTGCAAAGTGAGCATCAAAGATCACCTTACTGTTGGCCAAAGTAGAACATATCCCATATTATGGTAAAGGGAGGGAGCAGATCTTGTACCACTTCACCAAATCATATGAAACTAGCATAAATCCAGACTCTTAAAACTCTTTCATAGAGTTCCAACAATTTTTTAGATTTAGAAGATACATATATTCTAACTCTTTCTTTCCAGTTCAAAGTGAATGCTTCGACACAAATGTCAACAATTGTTTCAATTTTACATATTGATCATTTTGAACTAAAATCCAACTTTTGGATGGAACATTCACAATATATGTAATGTCTAAACTTTCCATAGTAACATATAGGCCCAAGAAACATAGAAAAACAGGATGCCATGATGATTATGTGTAGGATAAACCATAGGCCCATATATGAAGATAATTCTTGATAGGTTCTTCTAGTACTTCTTTGATCCTCCCAATCCCTTCTTTTGGCTCAACATCCAATTTTTCATCTTTTAGATCGGACATCAACAACCCTTTATTCTCTCAAAAATCAACAAGCCTTTTATTCATATGTCCAAACAACCTTAAAAGGGTCACTAATTTCTGGTTTTTCTTTTTTTCGAAAAAGAGTTGTTTGGTTGATTCAATTACAAATGTTTTCTCAAGTAATTAGTCCTTTTCTTTACAGCCATGCATTCACCTTCACATCTCCATTATTGCCATGGAAATCCTCTGCACAAGCTTACCAACTGGGTGGATCAACCAAACTAAATGACCTATTTAGTTATCATATTCAAGACTACTTGGATGGATCAAATATTGTTTCCCACAAAAAAGGAAAAACTATGAAATTGATGTCCCTTGGATTCAAAATTTAGTTACCATATCTGTTATACACTCCTCCACAAACTCCTCCTGTCTGCTGCTCGTAGATAAGCTGCATATGATTTATATGACGAGAACAAACCAAATCAGAAAACATAAATTCTAATGGGGAAAACCAAACATGGGCATGATGATGATGAGACCTATAGATTATCACATTGACAACAAGTAAATTGAAATGACACAGAAGAAATTGTTTTACTACTGAATACATACAACCACCAAAAGGAGGGTCAGTCACACATACTCACCAGCTGAGTGGGGAAGGGTCCTTTTGGCCAAGAATCAAAACAAAGGCATGTTGCTTCTTCACCTGACTAAGAACAATGAACAACTTTGGCCCTTGTACCACCACTTCTTCCACTTCTACCTGCACTTTTGCCAAGGACTTACAACAAAATCCATGTATCTCTAAAATGACAGGGAAGAAAATCAAGGCCTACATACATAGAAAGAACGTGACATCTTTCTATCATCTATATATGCTTCAAGTTTTGAAATAGAAAGAGTAGTCAGTTAATCAATCCTTAGTTTAAGGTGGTTGGTGTTAGTTACCTCAGGCTTGTATGCTTTGCATAGGCATCCTAGAGACAGGACAAGCTGCTACTGATGAAACTTCACCCAGGCGCAAGCTCCTGTAGAAACTTCATCTGGGCAGTACTTTTTTCCGCCCTTGCCTTCAAAGAATTAACAGATAGGAGAAATTGCAAATAACTCCACAACTCTTCTTTGGCTGTAACACGTATGCAAGCAAGGAAAACAACTTCAGAAGTACAACTCTAGCCTAAACAACAATCATACGTTCACTTGGTTCCCATCTTTGCTCTTGTTTTTGCTTGGTGAATCCACTTACTGAATAGACAAGAATTAGAATGTCAATAATAGAACTAATGCCCCAACTAGGCTACACCACAAACAACATCAACCATAAGTTTAATGAACAAAATCCAAGGAGGTAATCTTAAGTAGATTCCTAAGCAAAATAATCTCCAACTATATAAACAACACAGCGAGTAATAAATAGATTGCTCCTATATGCTTTACAGTTATGGTTAGCATTTAAGGTAAAATCCACCAAAGCATTTGCTGCACAAACTAATTACTCAAAATTAATTAATTGCATTTGCTACACAAACTAATGCCATTAAATTCTTTGCTGAAATCTAAAAATGCAAATACCAGATCTTAAGCAAGCTAAGCAAGTAAAAGTGATTGCTTTGAGTTGAAGTCTAACAATGTAACAGGATAGAGAACATATCTCAAATAGAGACGTTGTTTAGAAGGGATAGCAAACCATGTTGTTGGGAGAGGTGAGTGTTTGGATTAATGAATCCTGTAAAGATCCAATTGTATGATTTAATCTCAACTTGTATAAGTACGAGTCTGAGGGCTATGCCTTGGCCTTTATATATGGCCCTTACACATGAAGGAATAGAATATCTAGCCCCTATGGCTCTTCCTCGATTGTTTTTCCATTCTTTTAATGAGATGGGTTTTCAATGTAATAAAGGCCTTATTGTGGTCCTTAATGTTGCGTTTCTATTTTAATGTATTCAACAAGGAATCCAAATAGATGGCCCCTGGAAGGCATTTTTTCAATTAAAAATCTCCAGTTGTAATTATGATGCTAGTAGTCAAAGAAGTAGTTGTGTATTTGAAGAAGCATCAGATGTAGAGAAGTCTGTGATATTGGAAGCGTCTGCTTTCAATCATACCCAGATTGCAACTTGCAAGGTTGCTCCCATGTTGATCTCCATAGTAACATGCAAGACTCAATATCGATGGCATGCACAAAACTGAAATGAAATCCATTGGTTTCTGTTTTGTTAAAGAGTTGGGAAGATAATCTTTCAGAAGGCAGATTGAAGAAGTTTGTTTTGTGAGAAACCTTCTACAATAGGCCCCCTAATTGGGTTAACATGTGAGATGGTTCATTTTCTTGAATCTTGCATCTTTTTCTGAATGATTCACATCTGCTATTTGAAGTTGCCTTAATTTTCCAGATGAAAAGAGATTTTGTCCACATGCTCATCATAGCATGTCATCATAACTGGCAAATCAATTGTCTGTCTCTATGCCAACTATAGCTCCCAAATTTGCTGTGCATAGAAACAAAAAGAAGAGTAAACAAGAAAAAAAAAACATGGAAGGAAATTAAGGGCCATTTCAAAAGGTACGTAGTGGCCTATATGTGAAGCTCTTCTACCCCCCTTGATTCTTTAAGAAGAAGTAATGGAATATCTAGCACATATGGGCTCTTCTCCCTATGTACCATATCTCTACTAGGTAAGTTAAAGAATTTGTTTCATGAGTATAGACTATCATGTGGTTCAATTTGCATATGTTAGGCTTTTGAAAATTACTCTGCAGAGATCAAAATTTCTTTTGTTCCAATTCTTTATGAATTGTGCTCATTGTTTTAATTATTTATTGATCCACTATTAGCACGATTCACCCTCTTTTAGTGCTTTCAAGGATAACCTTTGATAATTTCTTCTTGTTATGTATGAATCGTTAATTTCAAAAGACAAAAAATTTCATCTTATCCGTATCTTAAACCATTCTGCATGCTGTAGTTTTGTCCACAACAACATCAATTGTAATGACCAAGCAACGAAAATAAGAAACAACATACCTGCCAGTGTAGCAGAACTGGAAATTCATTGAACAACCCACTTGACTTGATACGCAGACAGTATTTCTAACCCAACTATAGATGGATCACAACTGTTTCTATGACTGATCCATCCTCCAAGGAAAATAATATCTGTGATTTCCAGTGAGTTTCAACAATGATGGTACCAGTCTCAATAATATGATCACACAAAAGCGTGCATATGCATACTCTGTGAAACAACAGAAGTAAATATCCAGATGAAACTAATCAAAGAATGAAAGGAAGTTTGAAGGTACTTTTCTAGTACCATCTGATGCTGTGAGAATATCCCTCAATGTCAATGTCGTAAAAGAAGCATGCTCACTTATCATGCTTTTGAAATCCTTATCCAGACTTGAAACCAAGGAGCAAACAAACACAAGGCTTCAGCACCTTAGGCGTAGAAATAGATATAAGGATAGGGAAAATAAGGTGAGGAAATATAGGCATCCGCAGGGGTGCACATTTTTTAATGTCATAATTCATGCTAAACCAATACCATGTAGCTCATCAGCCTAATTTAAGATGGAGGAAAATATGATTTAGGTCAGAGTTACATGAAAGGAGGCAGGTTAATAGAGAATTAAGTGTAAGTCCACTATCTAACACAGAAAAGCTCAAAAAAATATATAGGAAAATTCTTTCTACTAAAGGGAAAGAGAAAAATGTTTTTGCCACTTCCAACTAATTGAAAGGCACCAAGTCTTTCTCCACATAAAATATAAAGTCCCATTCCACTTCACTATTGCCAAGTCCTCCCTTCATGGTGATGAACTCTCTTTCACTTCTTATGAATTGCATCCTTATGCACTTCCCATAATTTCTCACATAGAGTGTTCCAAATGCACCAAATACGGCAATGTTGCAGGATGCTCATTGATGCCTAACAAGGTAGCCCACAATGACGAACTAAAGCGCAGATCCCATGACATGCACCAATCCAAAACAACATGCTAGGGCCATGTCCTAGTGGGTCCACCCAAGTTACTAGGTACTAGCTTGCAATCCTCTACACTTCATGACTGATCTCAGTCTCTGCAATTAAAGATTTAGGAATCAGGACTACATTAGGGTATTACAAGCCCCTAACTCAAATAAAAGACATGCTTTTGCACATCTTGGAACTCACCACTTGGTATCCCCGCCATACAAATAGTCTACTAGTTTAAAAACTCACAACAATAGGGCATGCTACTAATTGCATAACACACCTGAGAAAACCAAGTATTGTCTCACCATTATTAACAAAAATCAAAATCTACAACTATTTAAAAAAGAATTGCAAGCATCAAAATCAAAGCATAGTTGTCCAACTCAAATTCCCATGTGAACAAAGAAGGATCTGAAGGATCCTATGGTCCTATGGGAGGAGGTGAGATTTGCGGGATATAAAATAAAGTGCGGAAGCAAAATAAAACAATCTCACAAAAGATACAATCACACAATTGCACAAAAGATTTTTAGGTGGAAATCCAAACCGGGTGAAAACCACCACCTAACCCTCTCAAGTTAGGATTTTCCAGTCGACCAAGTCGATCAAAATCCACTAATCGAACTACCTTAACGAGGGTAGTTCAACCTCCATACAACCACACTATAAGTACGAAGGTAGTGTTCCTCAAACCCCTTCTCTTCACGAGAAGGTTTTTATCTCGTTAAAGAAACGGGAATTCGCAAAGCGAATACTCGAACAAAAATAAATACAAATATCCTATAGAGCCACAAAGTAAAGTGAATAATACAAGCTTCTATAGGCAAAGAACTTCCCTTAGATGAAGAACATACGCGTGATCTTGGCAGAGTAATGACGCTCTCAGATTTGTTGAATGGGGCTTGGAGAGCAAGATCACTTCTTCTCTTGATGATTTCTTCTCTATAATACAAAGGAATGTGAAAATAGTATTACTTGGTGTGTATTTGCAAGGCAAGGGGCCTCTCCTATTTATAGATGGCTTAGGAAGGCCTAGGAAGGTTGTGGAAGCCTATGGTAGCCGTTGGATATCATCCCAAGGCAAATCAAGCCGCAATCAGAATCATTAATGATTCTGATAGGGTCATCGGACGTCTGGGAAAACGATCAGATGTCTTTCCAAAAAGAACAATTCTCGTTTTCAATAAAAAATTTTAACATAAAATATTACTTCGTTGTAGTATGTCACGTGATCGAAAATCGCTTTTCAAAATATTTAATAACTCAAAATCTAATCACGAAAATAGTTAGGTCGTCTCCACAAAGAAGAATAAGCCTATTAAACTAGTGAATGGTGCCTTGCTTATTTGGGAAACTCAACGGGTGTGCATAGTAATTAGAGCAACTCCTTTTCTCACATAAACTTTCATTCTAAATAATTGATCAGGACTATAGGTGTTTATATGCAAAATCACCATGCAATAATATTCTGTTAACAAGTGAATAATGATCTTGGAATATAGCAATCAATATAAATATCAATCTCTAAGAGAATAAACCTTGTTCTCTATAATACTATCTCATGGTCTTTATTCTTAATGAGAGTAATTTAACTAAAGAAGAGGTTTGTCCATGCAATTTACTCCCAATAAATTAAGTTATTAAATAAATGAATAGTAAATCTCGCAATGGCATAAGGCGTAAATAAAAATACGAGAGAAAATAGAGGTATTCTCCTCTTTCTTCCTCGCATACTATTTGAGGGGCGGGTGGTCCTACGGTGATTAGTGGAGGGCAACTTGGGTGCAGGCTTCGCGATGATGGTGTTGGGGCGTCGAGAGGCGGTCGAAGTTGGCCGGCCAGCAAGGAGGTAGGACAATGGTGGTGGAGTTGCTGGCGGAAGAAGGAACTGTTGTGGGCTCACATGAGGCATCGACTAGAGCGTATTGTTAGCAAGGATTCTTGAGCGATGCTTGGACGCACAGGAGTGAATTGGGGCTGAGGTTGGCAGTTGGAGGATGCTCGATGGAGGGCATTGCCGCTGCTGCACTTTGGGTTCTTTTTCATGTAATAGTAACAGTAAAGAAGAGAAGAACGAAGGAGAAGAGGGTGTAGGTTCTAAAAGGCACATACACACTAGAAGGGGGGATGAACAGTGTGGTAGATAAAAATATGCAATCAAATCAAACCACAAAAAATAACACCAGATATATAGTGGTTCCCTACTCACTTTGGTACTCCACTACCTAAGCCTCTCCCAGCTTTGGATTTTTAACCTGATTCCCTCAACCCCGAGGAAATCAATTTACTAAACAAGGTAATTCATTGGTTATCTCAACCCAATTACAACAACGGGTTTGTTACAACCCAATAAGCAACAAGTTCAATTACAAATAAGAGAACAAGTGTAAGACAAAAGAAATCTTACAACTAAATGCCTAAGCCTCTCAACAAATATATATAAATGATATTACCGATTTAAGAGCCTAGAATGAATGATATTTGCTTTGTGGATGCGTGAACAAAACACATTGAGTTTGCAAAACGTATAGAGATTTGAGGGCAACAAACACTTTTCTTCTCTTCAAATATGGTGGAAATTTGAAATATAACTCTAGGAATTTTTCTTCTCTTTTCTAATGTGCAAACTAAGGGTCCAAGGGTTTATTTATAAAGTTAGGACCTTAGTGGGTCATCTACTAGACGTTGGGGTTTAAATCCCAATGTTTATATAACCAAAATTAATATTCTAGCCGTTCAATTTTGAGCCAACGGTTAACTGGTACCGGTACTAAAGTACAAGTACCGGTACTCGTTACTTCCAGATTTGGGTTTCAAACACTTAACACAAATCTGTAACCCACTTGTACCGATACTGATCATGAGTACCGGTACTCATTCCCTCCAGTACCGGTACTAATCATGAGTATCGGTACTCGTGGAGTACAGGTTTGTTTCTTTGAATAAACCCAAACCTGTAACTCACATGTACCAAAACTAAACTTTAGTATCGATACTTGTGGGTTAACAAGTACCTTTTTAAGTAAATTAATCAATTACGTTCTTTGAAAATGATAGTAGAAAAAATCCTAGTTTATCACTAATTTATTTTACGATCTAAGTTGATTCTTTGTTAAGAGGAATACATTCTATGAAATAAAGACCTAATCTACAAACTAAAGGACGAACATGATCTCCTCATCAATTCTTCCTTGTCATCTTGCCTCCTTCATGTCATGATCTTCTCCTTCTCATCATCATACCTCCATCATTTCCTATTTGTGTTAATCTTCACCTAAATCTGAAAAGCACTCAATTGCAAACATTAATCCATAATAATTTTGTTAACACCAAAACAAGATGTGGAACAAGATTCCAACAATCTCCCCCTTTTTGGTGCTGACAAAACTATCTTGCAAATATATAACAAATAATTTTTAGCAATGTTATATGAAGGAAAAAATATTTAATTTAATCCTCCTCCTCAATATATGCTCCCCCTAAAAATATTACTCTTTACTCTTTATTCTTCTCCCCCTTTTTGTTAACCATCAAAAAAGTGAAGGGGTAAAGAATATCATACCGTAAAATTACCAATAGTAGAATGGTGAATGTGGGTACCAAGCTCCATTAGGCCATCATTCTTGGTCTTCATTCAACTTATAGAAAGGTTGAAGTGTTCTATTGTGTACCTTGAACACTCACTGATCACTTTGATCCCAATGATCTATTCCTACAAAATAATGTAAAATGTATTTTCTAGGTACCCATTTTCTTGTGGGTCCTTTCAGGTTAGCACCTTTCAAACCCTAAGATTTATAGACCTCTCTTGTCTTAGATCTATAATTTTTAGGATTTTTTATCTTTTAGTGCATCCATGCATGCCTAGGTGCATGTGATTTAGTTTGTGTATTCTTTTACTCTTAAATTTTGATTTTAAAGAATCACAAAATTCAATGTTTAGCCTAGTAGTTGTTTTGAGATTATTTAAAGTCTCCTCAAAATGCTCATAAATATCTTACAACTCTATTATCTTTGCATGCAACTGATTATTAGTCTCTTTTGACATTTCTAATTCTATTTCTAAATATGATTTGTCTACTTCTAATGTTTGATAATTATTCTTTAAAACTTTATTTTCCTTTTTAAACAACTTAGCTTTATGATATAATTCTTCATAAGCTTCAAGTAATTCTTCAAAAAAAAAGTCAGGATTTACCTCATCTTCTATGTCTACTGTAGTGGCTACCAAGCAAAGGTGTGCGACCTCATTAACATTGAAATCAGTATCCATGTCGGAGTCACTATCATTCCACGTTGCTTTAAAAGCTTTCTTCTTCTTCTTCTTCTTGATGGCTTCTTTTGTGTCTTCCTTCTTTTTGCTTATGGGGCAATCCTTCTGCACGTGACCCTTTCTCTTGCATTCATAGCAAACAATATCAAATGAAATTTTATTCACTTACTTACCTTGCTTTCGAAGAAATTTCTGAAACTTTCTTGTGAGCATCTTCATTTTTTCATCATCTTCGAATTCCGAGGTGCTTGAATCCGTGTCCTCCTTAATTGCTCTAAAGGCAATACTCTTCTTCTTGCTTGACGTCTTCTCCTCATTCTTCTTCATGTTCTCTAGTTGAACCTCATAGGTCATGAGGCTTCTAATTAGATCATCCAAGGGGAGAGTAGAGAGGTCCTTCGCCTCTTGGATGGTTGTGGTCTTTGGACCCCAATCACTTGTAAGAGATCTTAGGATCTTCCTTACAAGCTGCTCTTCTATGTACTTCACTCCAAGGTTCTTTAGGGGGTTAACTATTTCCCCAAACCTTGTGTACATGTCTTTAATCATTTCACCCTTTGTCATCCTGAAACACTCATATTCTTTGGTTAGAATAGAAATACAAGTTTCTTTTACCTTGTTAGTACCTTCATAGGTGATTTGAAGTGTGTTCTATATCTCAAATGCTGACTCACATCCTGAGATACGGTTGAATTCTTCCCTTGACAACGCACAATAAAGTGCATTCATCGCCTTCGCGTTGCTAGCAATTTTCTTTTGATCCGCTGTCCAAGCTATTCCTTCCTGCGGCTCCGGATCTGAGTACTTCTCTTGAATGAGGGTCCATGACTCCTCATCGATTGCCTTAAGGAAGATTTGCATCCTCCTCTTCCAATACCCGTAGTCCATCCCATTGAAATAGAGAGGACGGGTCGACGATTATCCTTCGATGCGCCTTGATGTTGATGCCATTGTGAGTCGAGTTGTTACGTCTTCTCGCAACCTGCTCTAATACCACCTGAAGGTTCTAAAAGGCACAAGCACACTAGAATGGGGGGACGAATAGTGTGGTAGATAAAAATATGCAATCAAATCAAATCACAAAAAATAACACCAGATATATAGTGGTTCCTTACTCACTTGGGTACTCCACTACCTAAGCCTCCCAGCTTAGGATTTTTAACCTAATTCCCTCAACCCCGAAGAAATCAATTTACTAAACAAGGTAATTCACGGGTTACCTCAACCCAATTACAACAACGGGTTTGTTACAACCCAATGAACAACAAGCTCAATTACAAATAAGAGAACAGGTGTAAGACAAAAGAAATCTTACAACTAAATGCCTAAGCCTCTCAACAAATATATATAAATGATCTTACCGATTTGAGAGCCTAGAATGAATGATATTTGCTTTGTGGATGCATGAACAAAACACATTGAAGAGTTTGCAAAACGTAGAGAGATTTGAGGGCAGCAAACACTTTTCTTCTCTTCAAATATGGTGTAAATTTGAAATATAACTCTATGAATTTTTCTTCTCTTTTATAATGTGTAAACTAAGGGTCCAAGGATTTATTTATAGAGTTAGGACCTTAGTGGGTCATCTACTAGACATTGGGGTTTAAATCCCAATGTTTATATAACCAAAATTAATATTATAGCCATTCAATTTTGAGGCAACAGCTAACTGATACCAGTACTAAAGTATGGGTACTGGTACTCGTTGCTTCCAGATTTGGATTTCAAACACTTAACACAAATCTGTAACCCACTTATACTGATACTGAGCATGAGTACCGGTACTCGTTCCCTCCAGTACCGGTATTGATCATGAGTACCGGTACTCACGGGGTACAAGTTTGTTTCTTTAAAAAAACCCAAACCTGTAACTCATATGTACCGGTACTAAACTTTAATACCAATATTTGTGGGTTAACAAGTACCTTTTTAAGTAAATTAATCAATTACGTTCTTTGAAAATGATAGTAGTATAAATCCTAGTTTATCTCTAATTTATTTTACGATCTAAGTTGATTTTTTGTTAAGAGGCATACATTCTATGAAATAAAGACCTAATCTAAAAACTAAAGGACGAACATGATCTCCTCAATTCTTCCTTGTCATCTTGCCTCCTTCATGTCATGATCTTCTCCTTCTCATCATCATGCCTCCATTTTCTATTTGCCTTGATCTTCACCTAAATCTAAAAAGTACTCAATTGCAAATATTAATCCATAATAATTTTGTTAACACCAAAACAAGATGTCGAACAAGGTTCCAACAGAAGGGGCCGGCTATGTGCGCACGAACCTGCACGCGCGTGAAGGAGCGCACACTGGCACGGTGGTTGGGAGGTGCGAGGGCATGCACAAGGCTGTTGGTATGGCGCTACAAGCGGATGCGGTGATGAAGGTGGTGGTGGTGGAGGGGCCGTGCGCTGTCACCGCATGGCCAGTTGCGATGGGTTTGCAGTGGCGGAGGGAGGATCACAATGCTTGCATAATCCACAGTGTTCACGGGTTTCACGGTGGAAGAGATGGAGTAGATCCCCGCAGGGGGAAGGATGGAGACTCCAAATGATGGATGTGCCTCTTCTTTTAAACGACTCCTCTATTTGTTGGTTTCTTCGACCTAAACTTTCTCCAACCACTCGGCGAGGATCGCGAGTGGTTGGAACAGCAAGATAAGCCTGGCGGTAACACATCAAACGTCTGATTGGAGCTTCAGACGTCTTAAAAAATGTAAAGCCAGTGAGTTTGTGATAGCAGTTCCAGATGTCCAATCTAAGCTCAGGACGTCTTATATAAGCAAAAATGGATGTCTGACTTTTGCACTTAGCCTGCATTCATCAAATAAATTATGTTATCATATCATATGTTATTAAATGTAAAATCAACGCATAAAATTATATGCAAATAAGGTGAATAATCATATAACTCCTAATCAATTAACAGCTAAGAATAACTAATTAGAGAGTACTTAGACCAAATAATGATCCATTAAGGTGGACTTATTAGCTATTGATAAAGAGATAGAGTTAAAGTTTTACCTCACCTACCATGACCAATAGAATGGCTCAAATGAAGGTTGATGCCAAACCGAATAGGGCTCCCATCCATAGCTTGAAGGTTCGGGCATTAGCGTCTGTCTCCAATCAGGCAGTTGACGCGAGACGGCTTAGTTGATTGTTCATTGTCTCGTCGGTCTTCTTGTCTTCCTCCTTGGTCTACTCATTGGTCCTCCCAATTCGAGTTGACCGTTCTTGAGCTTGTAGGTCCAATCTTTTATGTTGTAACTTCCTTGAAAACCTACAAAACAAGATTCTACTTGAACTTTCAATATCCAAGTTAGCTTGGATTCGGATGTGTTAGTTGGTCTCCTTGAATGAGATCCTTTCTCAACCATAGGACTATAAAAATTATCTAATTTGTTTACCAAGTTATTAAATTCTTTCCTAAGACATGTAAGTTCATTTTCAATAGCATGCATTTTTATTTTTAAACTAGTATTCTCCTCAATTAATTTACTATTTTCATTGATTAAGTCTATATTTTCTAACAACAAGTTATCATCTTTAGGATTAGAACTAGTTTCTAGATCCTTAAGTTATTTTTCTAACCTTTTATTTTCTAATTTAAGAAAATTAAGATTCTTTTTAATGCTTTTATTTTCTACTTTAAGTGATTTACTAATTTCGAATAACTCATCAAAAGTATCTTGTAAATCCAAGTTTAGCTCGTTGTCATTGTCGTTGTCGTCGCTATCGCTTTCTGCAATGTCCATGAAACCCATGCAAGCAGTTTCATTCTTCTTCTCGGGATCTTCCTCTTCTTCCTCCGAGCTCAAGTTGTCCCAAGTTGCTTAGAATGCCTTCTTCTTATACTTCTTCTCCTTCTCCTTCTTCTTCTCCTTCTTGAGAAGAGGGCACTCAGGTTGAAGATGACCTTTTTTCGTTGCAGAGGTAGCAATGTCTCGGGTTACCTTACTCCTTTTCCTTCTTCTCTTTCTTTTCTCTTTTAGAATCCCTACAAAAGTTGGAAAATTTTTTAAGTAAAAATTTAAAGTCTTCGTCATCAGAACTTACCTCGCTATCCGATGCAGCTCTGAAGGCGAGAGACTTCCTCGATTTTGGTTCCGGTGTGTCCTTCTTCTGCTTCAACTTCATCTCGTAGGTCATGAGATTGCCTAGGAGATCCTCCATGTTGAGCTCCTCTACGTCGTTCGCCTCCTCAATGGCAGTGACCTTCTGTTCCCATTCTGGTCTGAGGGAACGGAGAAGCTTTCCTTGAAGCTCCCCCTTGATAAAGGTCTTCCCTAAAGCTTTCGATCCATTCACAATGAAAGTGAACCTAGTTTTCATCTCACTTAAGGTTTCATTAGCCTTCATAGAAAATGAGTCAAATTCTTGTGAAAATAAATTAATTTTAGAAGACTTTACCTTAAAGGTACCCTCGTGAGTTACCTCAAATGTGTGTCAAATCTCATATGTGGTGGTGCATTGTGAGATTTGGTTGAACTCCTCTAGGCTGAGCACGCAATATAACGCGTTCATCATCTTCGCGTTGAGAGACAACTACCAAATCTGCTACTGCGAGTAGCCTGCAGTGGGTCTCTCCGGAATGTTAAATGGCGTCTCACAACTGGCCCAAATTGTGAAGTCGTTGGCTTGAAGCCACGTCTTCATCCTGAGCTTCCAATAGGGGTAGTTGCTCCCGTTGAAGAACGGTGGATGAGTCGTAGACTGCCCCTCGGATATCCTGATCGCGGACATGCTCCCCTCCATTAATCTTTCCACGGATGTTACTCCTAAAGGCGGAAACCTGCTCTGATACCAAATGAAGGATCCTACGGGAGGGGGTGAGATTTGCAGGATATAAAATAAAGTGCGGAAGCAAAATAAAATAATCTCACAAAAGATACAATCACACAATTGCACAAAAGATTTTTAGGTGAAAATCACCACCTAATCCTCTTGAGTTAGGATTTTCCGATTGACCAAGTCGATCAAAATCCACTAATTAAACTACTTTAAAGAGGGTAGTTCAACCTCTATACAACCATGCTACAAGTATGAGGGTAGAGTTCCTCAAATCCCTTCTCTTCACGAGAAGGTTTTTATCTCGCAAAGGAGACGGGAATTTGCAAAGTGAATACCCAAACAAAAACAAATACAAATATCCTATAGAGCCACAAAGTAAAGTGAATAATACGAGCTTCTATAGGCAAAGAAGAACTTCCTTTAGATAGAAGAACGTAGGCGTGATCTTGGCAGAATAATGACACTCTCGGATTTGTTGAATGGGGCTTGGAGAGCAAGATCACTTCTTCTCTTGATATTTCTTCTCTATGACACAAAGGAATGTGAAAGTAGTGTTACTTGGTGTGTATTTGCAAGGCAAGGGGCCTCTCCTATTTATAGATGGCTGGAAGCCTATGGTAGCCATTGGGGATCATCCCAAGGCAAATCAAGCCGCAATCAAAATCATTAATGATTTTGACAGGGTCATCAGACGACTGGGAAATTGATCAAACGTCTGGCAGTCATGTTTAAGACGTCTGGAAACTAGATCAGACGTCTAATACTAGACGGGTTCCCTTACTGACTTTCATCAGACCTAAACAGGGTTCGAGTGTAAATCAATCAAACGATGTACAGGACGTCTGGCACTAGGTCTGGACGTCTGGAAACATAATTTACTACGAGAATGGATTTCCCAAGGCACAAATGGCTATTAGCCTCAAGAGAAGTGATTTCAAATCAATTGAGAGCTAATGATCACTTATCAGATGTCTAAGGTTCTCTACGGACGTCTAATAGAAGCCTAAAGGTCATATCTCAACGATTATATTCTTAAGCCAACGTTCCACTAATTAGACGTCTGGCCAAGTCATCAAACGTCTGCTAAAACGTCTGGACTAAGGGTTGGTCATCTGAAATCAGCAAACAGAAGATTCTAAGACTGGCCCTAAATGATTGGATGTCTGATTCAACATTTAGACATCTTAAAGTTCACTATCAGACATCTGATTATCATATTAGAGGTCTAAAAAGGCTTCCTGAAGCCCATTTAGGTTTTCTAAGTTCTCTACGGAAAACTTAAGTGTCCTAGGGTCTAGTAAGTGTTCCTAGGACTACAATGTGGATACTTTGAGACTCTTTAACATGCATCTAAGAAAGAAAACACAAGGAACAATAAAATAAAGAATACATGAATAGAATATCTATCTTATTCTTCATCTCCTTCTTTCTTCAAGCTTTCACTCCTCACGAAGCTCCTTCTTCGCCAACAAGCTCCTCCAATCCACCATGAATGCGAGTTCTGAGGTCCTTCATACTTGTATCCATTTGCAATTATCCTAAAATCTTAAACTCAAATGCAAATGTTAAAACACAAGTATTTTGTTATCATCAAAATTGATGATCGTGGTGCCCTTGCACCAACAGGATCTCTTGTCCGATAGAACAACCTAAAACTTGAAAGCTCCTTTTTAATAGCCGAAGAAGCAAAACAACTATTTCACTTTAGTATTTACCATCAAGAAAGAGCTATACAATGTAAAAAGACAGAATGAAGCATTATGTTGAATGAAAAGATATAGCAATAATTCAACCAACACCTCATAGAGATGCTCAACAATCCAAAAATCCAAATGATTCACTTGCAAAAAATAGTGAAGGTTAAAATCAAAAATATGGGTGGTTAGCAAACAAGCTAATTTCTAACTAGATTGGAAGCCTGCACTAACAATTCAATGGGTAACAATTCAATGGAAAATATTGCCCTCATTCAAATGAGAGATTAAGAAAAATGAAATCCCAACCTTTGTTTTTCTACTTTTTTTTTTCCCATGGTTACAAATTGCTAATGATGGTTGCATCCATATCATCACAATGTATGGTTAACTCGATATATCATAGTCCTTTATAACAATGTAACACAACTAAACACCTTATAGGCAACCATGACATCAAGCACTAGGCACTCCACCTATTTATTGGCGATATTTATTCCAATGCCCATGAGGTCATCTACATCAAAGCCAACTCATTTAAGCACAACACATAAACTCATATCTTAAGATCACATGCAAGGGATCTATGCATTTTTAATAAAAAAAAAGGATCCCCCTTTTCCATCACCATAAATCCTCGACGATCAAGCCACCTCCTTTAAACTACAACCAAAAACACTCCTAATTCATACTGACCTTTCCATTGCTCCAACCACACCGATCACCCTCAACAAGAGGTCAAGACACATCTTTGCAACGTTGCTTTCCACAAGAAAGAACAAAGCACTTGCATCTTTACAAGAAGCCCAGATGATAGATACCTCTTGGCAAGGGAGAGATCGGAGCGGTGTCACACATGATGAGGTAGTGGAAACATCAATGATGGGAGCTGAGGCATTCCAGCAACCACCTTCTGAGCACCGCCACCTAATCCCCCACTAAGACATTTCGTCGAACATCTCACCTGCACCACGATTGCCCCCAATTGCCAACTTAGGCATTCCATCAAACACCTTGTCTACGAACAATGAGGATGCCTCTAGTAGAGAACAACTACCCCTCGTCCTCCTCCAACCCAGGCAAGGTTAAGCCCAATCACCACCACAACTGCCACCTCACCCAACTTCACCCTAAATTTCATCCCTAGCAACTTCGAGGAGGACGCTGCCTCTGCTCCCCCCAACCACCCCAACAACCTCTCTATCCTCATTAATGGCAACCCTACCTTCATTGGTTCCCACCTCGCCCTTGTCCTTAAGAAGTGTGGTGACTGCATGGTGATGATCATCAAATTGACAGCTTCAACTCCTTTGCAAGTTCTTCTTAAAGGCATGGAAGGATTTGTATTGGAAGGGGAGGTGGGGTATTTATAGCCGAATAGGGAGCGTCTTGGGAGAGAAGAGAATGAACAACGAGAAGAGATGGGGATTGATGGGAGTGTGTTGATGAGAAGTGGCGTTGCTCTGAGGTAGGGGAAAAGTGTCGATCTAAGGTTAGGACTAACAATGGGCCAAAGAAACATGTATGGCCTCTTTTTTTTCCCTTGAGTTGCCTACCAGTGCAGCATGGGATATTAGTAACTTATAAAAGAACCTACAACAACAAATATTAGAGGTTGGTGTAAATAGACGTTGGTGTAGGGTAACTTTTTTGTTGTACACATTTCACATATAAATCAAATAATTAGTTATCTAACAATTTTCATTAAATTTCCTAACAAGTAACTAAATACAGTAAATTACATGCAAATTAAACAAAAATTTACATCCAATTAATTAACATGCAAATTTAATTGAACAACAATTTACATGCGAATTAATATTATAAATAATAGCAAATATAACACAATTACATCAGAATTAATACATATAATTAATTTACTTTTAAAAAAATAGTGAGGGAAAGGGGGTGGCAGGGAGGGAGTGGGGGGGTTGCAGCAGAGGCAGGGGGTGGCAGGGAGGGAGTAGGGGGGGCTGCAGCAGAAGTAGGGGGGCGGCGGAGGTGGGAGTTGCGATGTGTTGGTGCAATGGTACCACAATCGTTAATTTCGATGATAACAAAATACTTATTATTCAACATTTGCTTTGAGTTTATGAGTTTCAAGAAAATACAAATGGAATCAAGTGTGAAGGAGTTCAAACTCGCATCCATGGTGGATTGGAGGAGCTCGTTGGAGGAGAAGGAGCTTCGTGTGGAGCGAAAGCTTGAAGTGATCAAGAATAGGATAGAAGTATATTCTATTCTTGTAATTTGTATTTATTCTTTCTTTTGCTCTTTATTTTTTATCTAGATTATATGTTAAAAAGCCCAAAGTAACTAAACAATAATCCTAGGAACACCTATACAACCCTAGGATACTTAAGCTCTTCATAGAGAACTTAGAAAGCCAAAATAGGCATCAGACAGCCTGATCAGACGTCCAATCTGAAAATCAGACGTCTGATCTTAGACTTTAAGGCGTCTGACTATTTGATCAAACATCCGAAACATTTAGGCTGGAGAACCACTTTATGTCTGTCAGTTTCAGACATCTAGCCTTTAGTCCAGACATCTTAGAAGACGTCTGATGACCTTGCCAGACGTCCAACTAGAGGATCGTTGGCTTATCAGACCTAATCTTATAGGATTAACCTTAATCTGGCCTACATTCACTTTCAGACGTCTGTAGAGATCCCTAGACGTCTGATAAATAGACATTAGGCTTAATCCATCCCCAAATCACTTTTGTTAGTGATTATAGCCGTTTGATCCTCGAGAAATCAATTCCCATAGTAAAACCTATTTCTAGACGTCCAGACTTTGTGTCAGATGTTCGACCGATCGTCTAACCAACATGACCTAGAACCCTGTTTAGGTATGGACAAAAACAGGAGGAAAACTTGTCTAGAATTAGACATCTAATTAGCTTTCCAGGCATCTTATAAGTAACCTTTAGACGTCTGTTCTGATCCAACACCGTCCAGTTGATCCACCCTTCTAGATCAAACATCCGTCCATAATATCATACGATGACCCAGATGTCTGATAAGAATCATTAATAGCCTTGATTCCAGCCTGATTTGCCTTGGGATAATTCCCAACAGCTAGAAGAGGCTTCTAAACCCTTCTTAGGGCCTCTATAAATAGAAGAGGACCCTTCCTTTGTTACACACACCAAGCAATACTACTTTCCACTTATTTTGTGTCCAAGAGAAGAGAGAATCAAGAAGGAAAGTCACCCTACTCTCCAAGCTCCTAAAGCATACATCTGAAAGCATCCTTTTAGCTACACAATCGCTCTCCCGTCTCCGCACATTTGAGAGCGTCTTCGTGCCTTGCGTGGTTCATGACTCCGACTTCTATCTAAGGGGAGTTTCTTTTGCCTATAGGAGCTAGATTTACATTAATACTTTGTAGCTCTATAGGTCTGTTGTAATTTTCATTTGTTTTTTGTTGGATATTCGCTTTGCGAATTCCTATCTCCTTCGTAGGACAAAATACTCCTCGTGAAGAGGAAGGGTTTGAAGTACACTACCCTCGTATAAAGTAGTGTAGTTGTAAGAGATTGAACTACCTTAGTTTGAAATAGTTCGTTAGTGGATTTGATCGACTCAGTCGATCGGGAAATCCTAAACCGAAAGGTTTAGGTGGTGGTTTTTACCCGAGTTTAGGTTTCCACCTAAAAATCTTTGTGTACCTATGTGATTACTTTTTGTGAGATTGATTATCTTTTATTTCCACATTATTTCTTTTATCACGTAAATCTCACCCCTCTCCGTAAGGAACCTACACGATGGAGGCGGAGCAAGGGGTGGCGTAGGGAGGGTGGCGCGGCGAGGATGCATGGCGGCACAGGGGGTAGTGCGGCGGGTGGCGGAGGTAGCGGGTTGCCGCGATGGGGCGGGGGCAGAGGGGGAGGGGTGCGGTGGAGGGGGAAGGAGCTCTTGCATCGCACAAGATCAACGACAAGGGAGGAGAAGTGGTCGGGGTGCGGACAACGCTGCATAGGGGCGAAGCGTGGAGGCTGATGGTGCAGACGATGCTACGTGGAGCGCGAAGGCAAGGGGCAAAGCGTAGAGGATGGCACTATTGCTGAGGAGAGGAGAGGAGAAGAGTGGGTGAAAGGCCATCAACCACGCAAAATATCTCGAGAATTAGCAACGGTTATTTTGATAATTATTACCAAATGACATGAAGGGGCACACTTAGCGACGGTTTCATTGATAACCGTCCTTAATTTTATTTATAATAACATTTTCCTTGTCATCATATTTTAGAGGGGTGCACTTTTTTCTAGGACAATGGCAACGATTTTAAAAATAACAATCGTCATTTGACGAATATTTCACCTACGTGCGAAAAACATCCGCACTCTCACCCAAGGATTAGCGACGGTGACATGAACAACCATCACTAAATATAACCTCGGGAAGCGGCTAACGTTAAATTTGATTGGGGAAGGAGGGAGGAGACTTTAGGCAACGGTTACTAATATAACCAACTCTTATATCTTACAATTAGCGACGGTTACATAACCGTCACAAATCATGCATTTTGTAATAGTAACCATGATGAGTTTTTTCTCGGGCTAAACCTTTTTCTTCTTCCAGCACACCAAGGTTTTGCTATCTATGGACTGATTTCCGATCTCATTTTATCAAGCTTCCCTACTAAGTAATGATTCTGTTGATTTTCCTCCCATATTTTCTTAATTTGATCTTTTGCCGCCTTCTCTTCTAACCACCACACTTCACATCCCCAAACTTTCTGTGCCTTCAAATTTCGTCTTTCTAACTTAACTAGTATTGGCAAGTGGTCATTGCTTATTGCAGAGAGATGTAAGACCCCGGCTCCTGCAAAAGTTTCCCTCCACGCGGGCATTAATGCTTGTTGGACCACGTAAACACCGGCCCCACATAGTCGAGGTGCATAAGACCAGGCTAGGATGTAAATCTATGCAAGTAGTTGAGTTCCCATAATTAAACTTCCCTCTCACCTTCTTTGTCCTCCTCATTTAAAACTTCATTGAAATCTCCAACCGCTAATAACTTCTCTTTCCCTACATGCTACTGACCCATGTGCGCCCGGAAATGCTTCTTCCTATCTGCATAGAGTGCATCATACACACAAAGTAGCATCCAATGTGTAGGTCCCAGACCGTAAACCTAAATCATAAAACAGTTACTGTCACTTTATAACAAGTGACAACTCACCTCTTCTCCCAAGCCTTCCACTGTGAGAAATGTTTCATGTAAGTTAAAATTTACGAAACAATCGACGTCTCCCCCCTTACAGAAACAGTAGGTCCCACCCCCCTACTGGATCCCTCATCCTTCCTTCGCCTGTTTCCGCTAAACAAAGGGACCCGATCTCACACTTTGATATCAGGCGCGAGTTTTTTCTTGCGGAAACCGTCGCTCTTCCACTATTATCTTTAATAAACCATAAATAATTACAGACATGCCTTTTCAAACCCATCAGCTGCTTGGCCATACAATTGAGTCTCTGAAATGAACAATATCGACATATTGGTCGCCCACATGAGGTTTTGAAGATGATGAGCTACCGGGGGATCCCTCAAGTCTAGTTTAGCAATCAGGTTAACCTATAAAAGTGCAAGTTAACCCTGCTTGATAGATGAGATATTCTAATCTAGGTTAGGGATACTTAACCTAAGATAAGTGATTCTTTAGGTTCATGTAGGATAAGGATGTTGGAGGATTATCCCATGAAATTTCATAGGTTAACCTTTGGGATCCTATCCCTCCTACATTATTCCTAACATCTGGTTGTCAAAGATAAATACCATCTTTGTCATCATTAATATTCCATTAATTGGAGTTGCCTTTCAATGAATCCGACTTCTTAACTATCTTACAACTTACCTCAAAAATTTAAAAGAAAGAAAAAAAAATAAAGAAAAACATATGGGGTTAAGCTTTTCCCCACAATCTAAATCCCTTCTTTCAATCATTTTACGATCCTTTGCTATTTTATTTTTACTTTATCACCTTAATTAAATAGATCTAAAACTCATATATTAGTAATTATCATTGTAAACTAAAAAGTGCAAAAAGCAAATTAAAAGATGTGCATTTCTTTTAAGAACAATTTTTTGAGTTATTAACCAAAATTTCAATCAAACTCATATTTATTAAATTCAAAAGAACTCCATGCGTAAATGATTAATAAAAGCTAAAGTCTCTTTACTTACATGAAAATAAGAAAGAAATATATCAATTATTTAACTAGAAATGTAGTTAATAAAATATTACTTATCAAGTTATGCATTATGACAACTCATTTCAATTACTATGATTTTAATTACAATTAAAATATATAAAACCTCTTACATAAATAAAATATTTATTAAAAATAATAAATTATAATTCTCTTATTAGAGCTAATTAATATTAACCACCAACTAACTTTCAAATTAACAACTGCAAAAATGTCATTTTTTTTCTTATCCCATCAACAAACTTCTACACATAAAATAACCCTCTAGGTTATCCCTCTACATTTCAAACAGCTATACATTAATCAACTAAAATAACCTTTATGACTTTTACACATAAATATAGGATAATCCATCTAAAATAAATTATCCTATGAAATCTATTCCTCCATCCAAATTAAGCCTCAAAGTTCACCAATTCCATGCGAGAAGACTCATTGACCCTTTGCAGCTGTTTGAGATTAGCTGCCAGAGCCTCATCGGCTAATTGAATTTTTGAATCACCACAAGCAACAAACGTCCATGACCTCTGTCCTTTTTTGTCCAATGCTCATGTCTAATTTCATAGGTGCCGTTTGCAATTGAGTATTCCTCGCCCAATCCTTTCTTTTGCTTTACTCTTCTTTTTTAGAGCAGTTTAGGGTAGGCATGCTCTTAAGTTGCATCTCCTCCAGAACCGGGCCGTGAATAGGATGGTTGTTTGGGTTGTCGGTGGATGTGGGAGGGGTAAAAAATTTCTCCGAGAAGGGGGGATTAGGAATAGGTGTAGGCATTATTAAATCTTTGTGGAGGTTTGGTCGTTCGTGTGTGTTGGTGGACGAAGGATTATTTGGAATATTAAGTTTACAACGCGAGTCAATAATGAGGGTGGGTTTTTGCTTTGTTCGCATTGTAGTAATGGGCTGCATATGGGGAGCGAATTTGGTTCCGCCTTTAATTGGGCCAGAGTTTGCAGGTTGGTATTGATTTGATTGAATATTTTTGGGAGTTGAGGAAATAGTTGGTATGGGAGCTGTGACAGCTCGACCAGGTTGGGCAACATGGCTTGTGGATTGGTTACCGGTGATTCAATTTGATAAAAAGGAAGCCCATATTCAAGGCACAGGAAAAGTTTTCTATGCATATTTATATCTTTATCTATGAATAATATTCTAAAACAAAATTTTAGAGATTTAAATCATCTTAAATAAACATATTACATGTCAAATTAGAAGAAAATCCGACACTTTCAATTCTTCCATAAAAAATTGATCAACTTCTAACAATTTTCAACAATCTAAACATTATCAAATCTACTCCACTTGAAGTTAAAAGCATCCTATTTGATGAAATTTGAAATGCATTTTTGTTATTGATGAATACCTTCCTCTAACCTAATTTCATTTCAAAATAAAGATACAAATAAGGATATAAAAAAATTTCCTACACCTAAATATAAGCTCGCAGATCTTGATGATTGAGGGATATTTTTAGGGTTTCCTTTCTTTCCAATAAATACTACGTTAGAATTTCCCGAGACAGACGCTTGGGCATCCTCCCCACGATAATTGCATGCATTCCTGTCCACATCTCCACTCCACGTTCTGCAACCTCACTTCAGCACTGAAACACTTTCTTTTTCCTTTTTTTGGTTGCTTGCTTGTTTTTTTTTTCATTTTTCTATTTCCCCCGTTCGGGCATGGTTCTTCCTTCCTTTGGGAAATTGGGAGCATCGCATCGTATGCTTATTGGACATCCTTATGTTATATGTCCCAAAATTCAACTCCCGCCCCAAAGAACACTGTAACTACAATCAGTACTCTAATCGACGAAAACATAGTAGGACCACGCCCAACAGGAAAGCTCTTATTGGCTTCTCAGGTAAGGGTACCTCGCTGTAGCCAATCTTATTTTCTGGCTTCTAATTAGTCGAAACCTACCAGCCAATCCTAGTTTTTTCCAAATGCCGATCACGTTCATCACTAGGGCAGAGAACAAAATGTCCGTAACAGCAAAAAGAATAAATCTCATTGCAACAAGCTGTTAAAAACTTTGTATACAAGCGCTAAAAGCCACCGACTAAGGTTTCTTAATCACAAAATTGACTAGGAACAGAGAAAAACAGGCAGCAACCCTTAGGAGAAAGAAAAGCAAGAAACCAACTCCCCAAATAAAAATAGGCTGATAGTTAACGAGCTCTCGTCTCACAAGTTCAGCCCTGCTGTTCCTCGTTCTCAGCATTCTCCCTCTCTTCAGCAGCCGCTGCCATCAACCGGTCGAAGTCCTCTGTCTTTCCCAATACTATCTCGATCTACAAAACCCATCCATGAGAACTACTATGTTAGAAACCTGATGCAGAAACAATCGTGAAAAGTTCAAACAAATTCAACATCCTTCAGAATCTGACCTTAGCTTTCTGAATTGGTCGCCCTCTTGATTCATCTTTCATGTCAATAGTTGACGTCATGATCTCTGCAGATTTGTATTTTAAGCATAGGCGATTATGCCATACAATTGGAGAGTCAAACAGAACGTGTACTTTACAAAGACTTCAGAAATCTCACTCTTTTCAACGGCAAACCCATTGTTTTTCAGAATCTCCGCAACAGTGACGACAGTGGCAATGGCTGCACGTCATCAAACAAGCTTTATGATAATGACGACATTACTTGGAAAATAGTTCAGAGCTTCGAAAACGGAAAGTTGACCATGTAGATAGATATTACTCCATTTCGAAAGTGAAGAAAATGAAAACACGTACTCGCGCAAGGAGAAAGATGTACGTAGGCCAAAACAAAGTGATGCTCCGCAAGATAAAATTTGCCAAAATGAACTTCCAGATCAAATGGAAAACATGACAAGGAAGTACATGCAATACTTGGCAAAAGCGACTTTGGCATGGAAGCATTGATATCAAAATTTTGAAAAAAGAGTACCTTCTATTGCGGACATTTCTTTTTTTTTTTTTTTTAAGTAAAAGGTAGTTATCCGGATGATAATCACCCGACACCTTCATTAATAATAATCAAAGAAAAACAAACACATTACATGAATTTTTTCCCAAAAAAATAAAAAGAAGAAATGCAAGTAATAAAATTTTCTATGTCCGGGTGTTCCCCTTAAAAATAACCGCATTTCTCCCAAACAAAATATCCCAAAGAATAGCCAAAATCCCCGCCCTCTCCGCTGTGTGGAAGCCCTGCTATTGTTGCCCACGTCAGAAGAAGCTCCAAAAATCATGTTCATTGGGATGGTCAATCCTCCCAAAATCAAAATAGCAACAAACTTGCCGAGAGAAGTCACTCAAAAAATAAATGATTGATGTCCTGCTTGGATTGACAGAGCACAAGTGATTGCATCAGATACCCATCGTGATCCCCAAATCCACGACAGTAGCCTTCCCCTCATAAGCCAAGAAAAAACCATAATAATCTGCAATCTCTAAGTTGGTCAATGTCAGACAACCGCATCACTCTCTGCAATCTAACATAGTATTTCTGAACAGAAAACTTTTCACCATCCCACAAGAAAGCATCATTACCGCCCTTAAGATGATCAGCCTCAAGAATGTTCATCAAACCCTCAACTCCAGTGATCTCTAGTTAGAAAGGTTCCCAACAAAGGTAGGGACCCAACCATTATCCCAACAATCAACGACCCACGCCTCCTTGTTATCAGCCAATGCATAAAGCCTTGGAAAGAGAAACTTCAAAGAGCCCCCAACCCGTTCAATCATCTATCCAAAAATTAAAGAGATCCCCTACTCCAAGATAGGGTGAGAAACGCTGTAGATTAGGGAAGGCACCCGCAATTCCCTTTAGGAAGGAAGATGCCCCTCTGCTCCCAATTTAAAAATCACCCATAACAATCAAAGAAAATCATATCGAATAGATCATCCTGAGGTCCCATCAACTTGGCCACCCACTTGGCAAGAAGGTTCACTCATCGTCCAAAGATCTCTCACACCTAAACCCCCTTTCTTGACTAGCCTATAAATCTCCTCCCAAGCCACCAACTTAGCTCCCCTACCATTGGATCCATAATTCGTCTAGAAAAAGTCCCTCATGAGACCGAGTAGACACCTTCCCACCTTCTGCAGCAGATGAAATACTGAAAGGAGATAAGACCGAATGGACATCAGGTCTGACTTCAATAACACTAGACGTCTTCCCCTTGAAAGAATTCAAGATTCTCATCCCGACAGCCTCTTTTCCATCCTCTTAATCAACAATGTCCGCTCCTGGAGGGTAATCACCTTGTCTAATAGCGTAAAACTAAGATAATTCAAAGGTAGCAAACCCTCCAATGTCCTGAGAGAGGCCAATTTGAGCTTCATCAATGGTCATCTGGAAAGGCACAAAAAGTTGACTTGGAAAAATGAATTTCCAGGCCAAAGCATTCCCAAATAGCTCAAGGAGGTATCTCAGCCTTCTTGCTTCATGAATAGAATCTACAATAAAAAAGATAGTGTCATTTGCATTATGGATGATCAGGACAGAAGAAACATCAGAAGAGAAACCATAGAAAAGATTCCGCACGTAGGCTCTAAAAGTGACCCTCTCCAAAGCATCTAATGCCAATACAAAGAGAATTGGTGCCAACAAACACCCTTGTCGAATCCCCCTTCATGGCTACACCCATCCACTAGACAGATTTACCTTGACCAGAACAGAGAACGATGTCGTTACACATCTCTTCATCAAGCCTAGCCAAGCAAGAGGAAAACCCCTTTTTGCCAATGAGGCCCAAAGTATGTCGATCCTGAGGTGGAGCTGCAACAGCTTCACAATGATCCTCACTCGTTTCCTACTGTGGTTGATGGGGAAGCTAGTAAGAGGTTGTAGGTGGCAAGGGCCACCAACTTCCAATGGATTAACGGGGGTACTCAGATGATTGCCCCATGACATCAATCCTCTTGTGGAATGTAAGGGCTTGAATGACCCCAGAAAGGAGGGCGACGTTGGGAAAATATATCCGCTCTTGAGGGTCTCATTTGGTCGTTCAAGAGACGAAGTTGGAGAGCTCAACGCAACACACCTGGAAGAAGGTGGGAGGTGATTTTCTACAAGGGTCATCGTGATTGATGCTATAAGCCACTCAGGAGGTGTTCTGATTGGTTGGAACGACTTGTTCTTGGTAGAGGAAATAATGAAAGGTTGATATGTTCTGACTGTGAGGGTGTCAAGACGTCATGATAACTTCCAAATGATTATCTCTACAGTGTGCAATCCATCCAATGATGGTGATCGAGGCCAGCTATGGGAGGACCTGGCAGAAGTGCTTGATTTCATGGTGTCTAATGGCTGGATGCAGGGGATTTCAATGTTATTTTGTTGGTTGATGACAGGGGATAGAATTTGTGAAAATTTTCCCATTGGTTGACATCAATCCTATGGAAAGACCTTTTTCTTATCATACTCCCTTGATGCAACATTCCAATAAGGAAATATGGTTCGAGACCTATTTCAAATTTGAGAAGTCATGACTCCATGATGAAGGGTTCAGAGAACTAGTGGAAGAGAAATGCGGTCTTTCAACCCAATGGGATCTGCTGTAGCAAGGCAAGAGTCTAAACCTTTTGAGCTATGTTCCTTTTAGAACAGCTACAAGAAGCAAATACGGTAGCAACGTAACAAGAAAAAGACTGAGGCCTTGGCTAAAATTCAGCGATTGGATCGTGTTGAGGACAACAAAAGAATTACAAAGGAGGAACAGATGACCAGGACCAAAATTCTATCCACCGTCCATGAAGAATATAGAAAGCAGGAGGTCGAGTGGAGACAACGATTGAGATAGAAGTGGCTTAAAGTGAGGGATTCAAACATGCGTTTCTTTCATCTGGCTGCTTTTGGTAGGCGAAGGAGAAACCACATAGACAGGATGGTGATTGGTAACAATGAATTTGAGGGTAGGGATAACATTAGTTGCACCTTACCTGATTATTTCAGGGAATTCACGTCTAGAAAACGTATGGGAAGGTGGATGTGGACAGGTAGTGATGTTCAATCCATCACAAATGAATAATCTCCCACCCTTATTGCTGGTTTTTTTTAAGGATGAGGTCACGAGGGCGGTATTGGGCTTAAATGCTAAGGGCTCCCCTAGATCAGATGGTTTCCCGATTTTTTATATAAGGAATTTTGGTCACTACTAAATGAAGTTGTTTTGACTATAATGACTAATTTTGTTGTGAAGAATTTGGGCTTCAACCTAAGGACGGGCAATAGTTGCTAAGGATTTTAGGCCTATTACCCTATTAAATGCTATTTATCTTATTGTGGCAAAGGTTTTGTCGAAATTCTGTAGGGGTTGCTTCAAGACATTATTTCTCCCACACAAACAGCTTTCGTTTTGAGGCAAAATATCCTTGATGATTTTGTAGTTGCCTCAGAGATTTTGACTTTTTCGAGAAGGAAGATAGCAGACACTAAATTGCCATGGTCGAATCTTAAAAATTTATGAAGCTTTGAGCAAAAAGTTTGCAAAATTGCTTCCTATAATAAGTAGATTATTTTGACGAAGTCGCAATGAGTTATTTCCTCATCCTTGCACACTTTGTTGCAACTGATGTGGAAAAGAACACAACTCTTAACCACACCAAATTCCGAAACCAGACGGTGCATTCTAGAAAAAGGAAAGGGCTCACTTTTGGCAAAAAAAAAAAAATCTTTTCTAGGCATAACATGGGGTTCCAGTAAGATTTTTAAAATCTTCCTAGATCCAATTAAGGCAGCTATTGAAGCCTTCCAGGAACAAACTGTCCATCCAATTTAGTGCACGATGAACAGTCTAGCAGTTACTTCACCATTACTTTCTGACCCAGTTAACAGTCAAGCAAGCATGAACAGCACACCCAGGCAAAAACTGAGACTACTATATCGTAAAATTTTTAAAATGTTGTTTAAGTCCAAAAAGTTTCTTAGGATCCCACAATTTCCATCAAATTCAAACAACTTCACAACCATTACTATTGAAAAAACAGAAAATCCTTGCAAGCAAGTACGCTAGAATATAATAGAAGACCTACCCAGGACCTTCAACATAGACAATGCTTTCATAAATAACCGTGCATTAAGGAGAGGAAAAGTGGTGGAAAACAGTTCTCATCCTCTCAACTTCCTTTCATGATTGCACATTGAATTGAAAGAGAAGAAAACAAGGTCCCTCCAATTTATCATCTTAGACGAGAGGTGGGTGAAGGAAAGTGGGTAGGGTAAGGTCGAATTTGATGATAGAAGCAAAGAAAATTAACCACCAATCTCACAGGTTTTCTATGTATATTAACTTCCATACTAAGGTTGCCACCATTAATATTATCGGCAAACCTTCATTGCCAAATGCAAATTGGCTAAATTAGAACCTTCATAGGCAAAAGACAAAACCTCCTTAGGCCCTCTACAAAAGTTAAATATATCCTCTCAAATTTCACAGGTTTTACCTATTATAAGTAATTTGCATTTTAAACCTAGACACAAATTACCAAGTCTTTCTTCTTTCAAAGGGAAAAAAAAAAGAAGCCAAGTCTAACTTATAGAATAGCTATGTTGAAGCCTAGCTTCCCAGATGTCTCCATTTGCGAAGATGGATGTCATTACAAACATGTTCTTAAACGAGAGAACTCAATATCTAAAAAATGGAGGTTCAAGGAAAATAAAATAAATTCAAATTCCAACATGTTAATGACTAAATGAACAACATTGCATTAACATATTGCATAAACAGACTCAAAAAAGGTACCCATTCCAAGTGCAGAGAGTTCCACTTCATCATGCTGCTGCATGTACCTCTGAAAGAAAAAACTTGACATCATTAACACATATCCAAAATAATTACAAAATTCATTATGATATCCAGAGGTAGAAGAGATGCTTGAGCAAATTAACATATAATAAATGCATGGAAATGAAGGATTAGAAGAACAAGATATAAAACTCCTGCAAGTAATACAACTATGACAAAGCTTTAGTTTAAGACTATATTCCCTTATCTTAACAATAAGTGAATATAGCATTCCCTTTAGATAGGGCACATCCATGAAAAGCAATGACTTCACTAATTCCATATTCTCCTAGCTTTTGCCTCTCTGTCTCCATGATACATGCTGTTCTACATTGCAAAAAAACAACAATGAATAAACAAGGAGTCTAAGCTACCAGTTAATGATCACCGGAAGACAATTGACTTCTCCGGATAATCACCAATAATTGAATCTAAATCAATCTTGGTTTTGCTAAGAGTAGCATGCCCTTAATTTTTCCACAACTTTAAGTATCCTAGAATTAAAATCCTACTGATGAGTAATGAGCACATTGGATGCACCGGGTGAACCAGAGTGTAAAATAAGGGAGTGAGAAACGAGAAACGTTGTGGCACATACACCTATAAACTACAGGATTCACAACTCTCAAGTGAAGGAACTAACCTAGCAACTCTTTTACATTCGGGATCCTTGATTCCAACTATCAGCTGGTTACAGTTCAATTAATCGATCTTTTCCAAGATGCATGATGGGTGGATTGAGGTCATTTATTAGATTCAATTAGAATATGTATAACATGTGGCATACATGCTTAAAAAAGCCTTCTAAAAATAAATATGTTCTTGAAAGTCTTTCTAAATAATATAAAAGCAACGAATGAAATTCAAATATGAATATCATCAACAAATCAATATATATGGCAATGATTTTAATTAGAAGTTCATTCAACAACAAATTTGCCAACATATAGAAAAGACTGTGTGTACACTTCTATTGCCCTGGTGCACACTAAGAATTCAATGACAAGAGGCTCTTCCTCCTTTTTGTAATGTAAAAAAAGGCAAACTTAGTAAAAATATTTTACCACAAAGCTTTTGATGATCCTTAAATTTGATCCTGCCAATGCTATATAATTACTACATCAGATAACCTTGAGACATGATAAATTTTAGCCTAGAGTTAATGGAAATCTTACATGAAGAAAGCTCACAGCAAAGGTCATTAAAATGCTTGTTCTCTGGATGGGACACTTCATGCCAATTTCAATGCAAAAAAAAAAAAAAATTAAATCAAGTGTTTTCCTGGAAAATGATAAAACTCCTAAATCAAAAAGGCTTTTAATTGACAAAACTCCCCATGACATGCAGAAAGAATGCTCATAAGAAACATCATCCTACCTCACTGGAAAAAGGAGAAAAACGAAATTTTGTCCAACAAATCATGTGATTATAAATGTTGACAATGGCATTCAAACCATACCACTGTCAATAAGTGAGCTTGCACTTGGTGTTCATTTCATGAAATTAGCCCAAGAATATGTTTAGGGCATGAAATGCAAGTCACAGCTGATTGGCATAAGTGTAGAAAAACAATTTCTAAGAAACTACATTGAAAAATCAATTCTTAAAATACTGGATCATCCTGTGATAGAAAAATGGGTTATCAGAGATCTTTTCTTTCACCTTAACAAAGGACTCATTCTGGTGACCAAGTGCCTAAAAAGTTAACAAGCTACAACTGTTGTTAGGAACCTTGGGCGTTAGTTTTCTGCTGATGTGCATGGAAGCAGAGAGGTAGTGAATGAAATGGGTGCTCAAACAACATAGAGGTGCTACAGGCAGAACATATGCATGGTGCATATTCGCTGACAGACCAATGACAGTAATAGGACCAAAACATTTGTCAGAAAGGGTCCTAAAATGGTTGCTTAAAAATAAAGGGTTGCCATCCCCTTTTCTCCCCTCCCCTCACCAAACAAAAAGGAAAAAAAACAAAGAAAGAAAGAAAGAAAAAAGAGTTGAGATAAAATCCTGAAGTGAAAACCAGACCAGCATGTTTAAAGTAAACAATTTGCTACTCAAAATGCACAACAAGTACACAAAATCCCAGAAATGCATTGCAAACATCATGCATGTACCATTCAAAAAAAAAAAAAAAAACAAGCATTTTGCAGTCAGTCACCCCCTTTACCTTAGTTTCTAGATCAACACGATCCTGTACCTTGTAAAAAGCACTGAGTCTGCGTGACAAGATATAATGCTCATTCAGATGCATTATTCATGTAACAATTGATGGCACAAGACAATCCAAAAATCAACATCCTCAATGCACGAAATAACAAAGACCTACCGATTCTAAGATATTTAACAAATTCCACAACGTACTCTGACTCGAAAATTCCTAATCAAATATCAAAGAGAAGAATCAACACCTGCCATACTCACATGCCCATTTGTAACGTTTCTATTCATCAATGCCCAAGCAACTTGATTGCTCCCTCCACTGAGAAAAGAGTCCATAGATGTTGGACGCCAATGGAAACCATGAGCAATGCCCAACACGTTTATCTAAAGTACACTCCTTCAAGGCACCGAGGCCTATGACTCACTCGCATATTTGGGAAGTCCACACTCGAGACCATGGCACATTCTTTCCAACTATGATATTCAAACTCAAACTCACGGTTGCAAATCTTCCAAGTTTCCATAGATGAGCCAATAATCAATCAGTTGACGCCTCAATATGCAATTTACAGAGTCATTCCTTCCTTAAAAGCTTTTTTCCTTTCATGGAGATAAAACACAATAACCTCCACAACACCAATCAATCACGAAGGAGAACAGAAAACCATAGATACACTCAATACGTCCCTCTAACGTGCAAGGCATTCCGTCCAAAGGCTCCACCTTTCCTCTATGGATCTCCACACATTCCCAACCAATAAAAGACCTTCCTCTTCATCGCAACACACCCGTCACAATCCACCACCAGCCACACCAAGCGATACCCACCACAGACAGATCCAACACAATCTACCATACACAACCCAACAAGAGGACCAAAGAGCACCAGCACAAGCAACTGAACGGCTCGATCGGGAGAAGGGAGAAAAAAGGCATCACCTTGGCGAGGTTGACGTAGAAGAAGAGGGGCTTCTTGGTGTTGGAGACCTGGATCCGGTTCTTCTTGTGGGAGTCCCCGACGGCCATGTTGCTGACGCCGTCGGTGATCTCCTCCACGGCGGACGACGACATCCCGCGAGAAAGGAGAAGGATCGGTCTGGGGTGGAAACCCTAACCCTAGAGATTGGGGTTTGGACGGAACGGAGTGCGGTCGGGTGGGGGTGGGGGTGGGGGTGGGGAGATAGAGGAGAGAGAAAAATGAAGAGAAAGCTTCAACGCAGAGGGAAGAGTATGTGGCGATCTGCTCTTTGGCGGCAACTACACGCAATGCAATTGACCCCCATTCCCGCAGATATATACGTATCCTGTGCCGTGGGGCCCGCAAGGAGAGTTCCGAGGCGTTGATTTGTTCGAGATGTGAATCCTGACCGCTCGTCCCAGATTGGGTTGGGGCAGTCGGACGAGGAATTTGAAACATTTGCCCCCTGTTTATTTTCAACAATTATCTTTACCATTGAAACTTTTGGCACCTGTCTATTTTCGAGAATTATCTTTTTTTTTTTTTTTAACAATAAAAAAAGGGGAGGGAGGGGGGAGAACCCATCCTTCCGGAGCCCCCGAATTTCTCATTTGTTACGGAACTTTTCCGTGATCTTAGTCACGGCCACTCTCTGATGTCGAGTCGAGGCGGGGACAACATCAATGACGCGTCCCTCGATGAGAACACTATGCGTGATTGAGCATACTGCGGGGGATCGAATCCACGTACCCCACACAGTGAATGCCTTATAGGAAGTAGGCACACCAACTGTACTACCCCTGACACCTTGTTCATTTAATTCAAATTGCTTCTCTCACTTAGATGAAAAAATAATTTTTCCCAACAAACATATTTATACATACTTCCTCCAAACAAACAATACAATGAGTAGGAAGTAAATTAAGAGAAGATTCCCCATCTTTTTTTTGGGATTTTCACATGTATGTTCTTATAAAATTTTGAAAAAATATATATATACTTCCACTTATTTTATATATACATGTATATGTTTTATATTGACATATATGCCCTCATAAAATTTAATTTATTAAGATACATAACCTTACGAAAATCTTATGGTAAAAATTAGAGGTTTTTTTAGAAAGACCCCTAAGTTGCTTTTCTTTTTTCAAAAGCAACCCCTCCACCTCCCCTCCTTTATCTTCCCCTACAACAGTTGTGATGATAACAACAACCACAACGATGTGAGGAGTAGCAAGAGGAGGCACGAAGGACCAGAGGAGAAAGGGAGGCTAAAGGGGAGGAGGGGGAGTAGGAGGAGAAGGCGAAGGGGTGAGAGGTGCGAGGAGGGAGGAGTGGGAGGAGGCAAAGGGTTCAAAGGAGGTGGAGGGATGAGAGGACGAGAGAGGAGGAGGCGGCGAGGTGGGAGGAGGCAGGAGCTATGATGAGGGAGGAGACAAAGTAAGGCAAGGAGCTATAGGTGTTGGAGGGGAGGGTAGCCAAAGGAGGAGAGCGGGTTCAGAGTAGAGGCACAGGGGAGAAGAAAGATGGATGAGGAGGTGGAGGAAGAGGAGAGGTGGTGGAGGGCTTCTTAGCAAGAGAGGAAGAGAAGAAAAGGAGTTCTATACAAAAATCTCTTTATTTTTTAATCGTTAAAGTTCATGAGAGTATTCAACCAAGCAAATGAATATTTCTAAGGATATATACATATATGCGAAAAAATAGGAGTGTATGCATCTATTTCAAGATTTATAAGAACATATATGTAAAAAGTCCTCATTTTTTTGATAAAGAAGAATTTTCCTTGGGAATTTCATATGGTACAAGTAAAATTTGGCCAATGCCAAATATCAAACACGTTCTAACCAACACAGAATTTAGCCAAGTTATGCATAGGAGATATCGATCCCTTGAAATCTTCATTTCTTTGAGCCCAGTTTCAAATCTAAGGAGCTTTTTACATTTGCAAACTATATTCTGACATCTCCATAAAGGTTGTGTTTCCTTCATGATTAGGCTAGTCAAGATAATTGCATCGCTGCATGTTACTTTCAAGTTACAAGCAAAATTTAAGGTAAGCTAAATACCTTGAAATTATTAAAGTTTCAACTTCAACAAAATCCGTTTGCTGTCAGCTAAGATGCTTGGTCTACTGTAATGGTATAATTTGGCCCCATATCTACAATAGCTGCACATGACCAGTCACCTCTAACACATGCGTCTACCTTCACTCTAACCCCCTGTTGATCTTCGACCCTTAGGCTCCCTTGATCAAGTTGCATGGTGGCTAAACAACCTGTTGTTTACACGAGCTTCTACATTGTATAAAGTTTCCCCATATTGACTGTCTACTCCTGATTGATATTTAGTTTAGAGAATACCCTTCCATAGTCACTTCACACCTATGCAGCTATGAAACATGAATTAGATTCATGGATAGATGTTGCAGCCAACCCTTTGTTTCTACGTGCTTATCCAATTAATGACAGTTATGCATCCAATCCCCTTGAAGTGAATCCAACTGATGAGGGAAAGAATGAACCTTCACAAAAGAAACCCAAAAAGCCCATTAAATGTAGCCCAAACCCTAATCTGTTTAGAGGCAAAACATGCTCCACCCAACAAAACCTGCCAGCTAGCTTATCCACCCAGAATCTACTAGTCGACTCATCCTCCTAGAACCTGCCAGTTGGCTTGACTGCCCAAGAGCACGCTAGCGATCCAGCTGCCAAGAGCAGCGAGCATCGCTAAGGCTCAAGGAATAATGGCCAAGACAGTGGCACAAGAATCAAAGTAACAACATAGGAATAAAGGCATTGGCACAGTCAATGAGGCAATTTGGTGAGAATAATTTTGTCCATGTAATCATCGTTATTGTCCTTTTTTAAGGATCCCTTATATAAGGAGACCTTATGCATCTTAAGAAAAGGATCGTACAAGGAGACCTTATGCATCTTGAGAAAAGGATTGATCCCAAGGCAAGGTACACCTAATCACACTTTAGTGAATAGTTTGAGGGTTGAATCCCCTCCCTAGATGTACACCATTGGAGTGGAATTGGGTCACCAATTCATTGTTCCTATTGTTAATTGATGGCATGTTTGTGATAGTCCCTTCACTTATATTTCCTATTAAGTCCAATAAACTTGATCACCAACCATAGACCTCTGGAGAACCAGCCAACTTTAGCTACTACATATTTGAAGAAAATGTGGTCTGAATCTTCTACCTCAACGAAGTAGAGCTCTCGTATAGATTCATTCTCTCAAATCCTCTAAAACAAGAATGACTTGTGGGGAGGGCATTGACCAATGCTTTTCACATAAAACATTTGGTCTTACGAGTCAACTCCTTAAGCATCCGGATCTTCTTACAATATGGGATGGCCTATGCTAAATGAATTTTTATCTCTCTTAAAGTGAACAAGAGGGATGATAGGTAGACTTATCACTCCAAATTAAGTAATCATCTTGCTCTTTATGAATTGGGATGCTATCTGTACAAAATAAAAAAAGCATCAGTGGAAGAGCATCGATCCAACAAAATGAGATTGTACCTATGTAAAATTCAAGAATGCATGAGAAAGATTAAGAGCGATAAAAATCCAATAATCTCACTGGTGTAAAATGATATGGCACTGATGTAAAATTTTTCAAAATATTTTAAAATGATATTCCAAAGTCAAGTATTAAAAAATAAAAAGAAAATCAAAGATTATAAATGTAGCTTCAACTTGAGATGTCTTGATCATCAAGGGTAGAAGAAGAAGCACAAGCAATTAGAGTTTCACAACAAGCATTATTGAAAGAACCCAAGTCATATGGAATGCTAACTTCCATACAAGAACACTATGAAAAACAAAAAAAGAACGGAGTGGAATAATGATCACCAAGATAAAAATAAAAATAAATTAAAATATATAAATATTGATCGAAAATAATCAATAACCAAGATAATACCTAGGAGAAGATAAGTAAAGAAGAAGGACGACAGGAGAAAAAGGAGAGACAAAGAAAGAGCAGCGATGAAAATAATAAATGGAAAGGACATGATGCGAATCAACCATTAAAAGTCATCATGCCCACGTGTATGGAAGTCTAGTGGAATCCAAGATTGTTGCAAGTATGTTGTAAATTGCACCGTGCAATGAGTTTGTATACGTTTTGGCTAACTCAATACACTAGAAGCCATAGCCAATTTTTTTTGTCTATCCAAGCAAATTATTTACCAACTAGAGTTGATGACATTTTTAAATATTGGCATCTCATATCTAAAAGAAATTTAATGTAAGGCATGCCGGGCTCCTTCACATGGGCGATCTCTAGCCCCATTCACCTGATGCTGCCTTTCCAAGGCAGCCTATTGAACTATCTTTGTCCGGAGATTCTAGAATAACAAATATGCATTCCTCCTTGCCTATGTAAAATTACAGGTGCGACAAATTACAATATTTTTATTATCTTGTCTCTTATTTGGATGAGGTAGACATCAAAAAAAAACCTACACCAACGTTTTTTAAAATTTTCATAAAGATGTTGACATATAAATTGAGAAGTTAAAAGGAGAATCCCACCACTGTTTCGTATGAAGTGACATTTAAGGTTTAATTTGGTAAGGAAGATAATTCATCGAAATAAGTGTTAATCTTATATAATGAGAAGGATATTTTGATATGGGTTAAAAGAATTTAATTTAGGATAAGTTATTCTGGGATTGATGTGGGATAAATTATTTTCATGGGTTATTCCATGTATTTTCATAGGTTAACCTATAAACTTTTCAAATAATCATAGGTTAACCCATTAGGATAACTTTTATGACTTCCAAATAAAAATGAAGGACAACCCATATGTAAAAAAGTTATCCCCATGAAATCTATTCCTCCATCCAAACTAACCCTAAGGGAGGGGAGAGGACGAGCTTGCTGTAACGAGCGCGTGCCCAGACGTATTTTAAGACGTCTGGGAGGTGGCCCAGACGTCTGTAAAGACGTCTGGGATCACATCCGGACGTCTGACCAGACGTCCGGGATAGTTTACAGACGTCTGGCGAACAGTTATGCTCGCACGGGATATTCGTCTGCGCGCCTGTGCGCGCAGACCTGCGATCCGCATCTTCTCTGCGGCTGCAGGCGACTGCGGCCGTCTCTCCCTCCTCTCCGCGCGGCGTTAAAAGGGGGAGGGGGCGCGCCTCCCCTCCCGTCTCCACCATCTTCCTTCTTCTCTCCTGCCTGTGCGCGAGAGCGAGCGGACGCGAGGGCGCAGCGGCAGCGGCGGCCGCAGTAGGCGCGGAGGAGCTGCGGCGTGCGAGGGCGGGGCTCTGCCGTGAGGGCGAGCTCGCCGGGAGCGGCTTGGCCGGCCGGCGGAGGGCGCAGGGGGCGCAGAGCGTCGCGGAGAGGGACCTGCTGCGGGCGGAGCAGCGGACGCGCGAGGTGCGACGCGGGCGGCGTCGCGAGCGGAGGCCGAGCGAGGTTCTGATTCTGGAAAAATCTCCAGAATCAGACGTCTGGACTGATATCCAGACGACAAGGTCAACGTCTGTGAGATCATACAGACGTCTGAAAGGTGAGTTCCGCTTTCTCCTTCTTTTTGTCGACTGACCGTACTGAGGGAGGAGGGTTGGCTGTGCGCAGGTGCTCGGATTCGTCATCCTTTGCGAATCAGACGTCTGGAAATTGTACCAGACGGCGGGAGTGACCTCCAGACGTCCGGAGAGACCATCGGACGTCTGGGATCTAGGAGAGACGTCCCCACAGACTTCTGGACGTCCGGGGAACCAAGCCGAACAGGTAATTCTCTGATCCACCGTTTAAGACGTCTGGAAGGAGTTCCAGACGTCTGATTTTGCACAGTATTGTCTTTCTCGACCCGTTAGGGCCCGTTTGGGCTCCGTTTTCCGCGATTCGAGTTGCGTTCGTTTCAGAATTTATTCCTCTACCCGCCTACAGTAGCTATACACTGTTTTGAGACACTCCTTGTGTTTGATCCTTGTGATAGGACCTCGTTCGGTTGCCGTCTTGAGAGTCGCGGAGGCGCGCGGGATTCCCGACCACGCCCCCATTACTCCCGTTGTACCTGGTAGAGTGGTTTTAAGTATTAATAAAATCTGTTAAAGTATGGAACCATAACTAGAACCTAGGGCATTGCATGAATCCTAGGAATGAGAAATATATGGAATGATAGCTCCTAGGTGTTGCATGAATCCTAGGGCCGGAAAACTAGATTGTATGATAGATCCTAGGATATGGCATGAATCCTAGGATGGAAAAACTAGTGGAATGTATATTACTGCAGTCTTGGAAAAAAAAATGGAAAGGAATATATATAAGCTGCCTGTGAAATTAATTAACAGTTGCCTGTTGTGAACAAAGAAACATGTTTGAGATCATGGAAATTGAGAACGTGAATCTGGAAAGTGAAACATATGATGTTCTGAGATAAAGGGCTGGAACCCTACGGGGAATTAGGAGTGGAACTCCTGGAAAGAAAAGGAATGGAACTGAGATGTAGTTTGTACTGTCTCTTGGGTACGCAGTACCGAGGGAAGTACCTGTACCTGTTTTAGTGCAGAGTGGGGCCAGCCGCCCCAGGGACCCGGGGTTAGGCTTGGCCGCTCTGTACCGACTTGTTGGCCCTCGTGTACGTAGTACCGAGGAGAGCTAGTAGTGTTAGGAGAGTACTAGCTACCCCACGGGCCTCGGGGTTCTGCTAGCCTCCTTCACCGACTTGTTAGGCCCACTAGGGCAAACCAGGGTAGTCAGGCGAGGGTGCGCGGACTGTGGAGGGGCAAGGCCCCGGTTTGGTTACTGTGGAGGGGTTGGACCCCTGTTACTGAGAGGGCTCTGCCCTGGTTCCGTGCTGTGCTTTGGGCGCACCCGTTAACGGAAACGACTGACCGCGTGCCAGTACGGGCTAGCTACCTGTGCGTTTATCGCGCGTGCCGTAGTCACCGTTACGTCTGTCAGTGACCTTGGGGTGGTTGACTGAGGGTAGGATCACCACGGGGGACTCTCCCGGCCAGGAGAGCACCACGTGCTACTTTTACTTTTGGAAAAGACTGCAATCAAGATCGTCCCACGAGGACATCCGAGATCAAGTAAAGGATCTGAGAAGTAAATGAAATAGTGAGAAAAATTGAAAGATGTAAATAAAAGAAAGTAATAGAACATAACAGTTACTGTACACTCTACTGTTGCCTTTAGTTAGTTTGCCACTCTACTCAGCGTTTTGCTGACGTGTTACACTCGTTACCTTTTTCAGGACCAGGTGTTGAGCAGCCAGGGTCGGCGGCTGCAGAGGACGCTGGGCCGAGTAGGGTCCAGTAGAGTTGCCACAGCTTTGTACCTTCTTTTGTTTCTGTTCTAGTGAGTAGTTTTGTTTCCGCTGTACCTTCTTTACCTGCAGTTTTTGTTATATGATAAATGTTGTTTTACTGTTGTGGTGGTGCCTACTGTAGTAGTTTCTTTCCTTACTGCTGTACTTTCTTACTGTTAGTTATATTCATGCTGAATGTGGTTTATTTTACTGTCTTTTGGTTACTTCCTCGTTGGACGACTGGGTCTTAGGATTAGTCGAGTCGGTCTGGTTCTCGTGTCTCGTAGGGACTCGGGAACCGGGTCGTTACACTTGCTAAGCCTATCCTCAGTTGGGTTAGTCGATTGGCAATCCCTTGTCTTTGTTAGTGGCACAAAAGACGGGGTTGACAATTCCATCTCATACCCCATTTTCTCTTTCCACAAGTTTCATGCCTACTTTTCTCATTTTGTGAATCCTATGCCCTTTAATCCAAATTTTCCAATGAGAGGGGTATTGACTTAAAGTGTGATGGGTGGCAAAACAATGGACAATGATACATAAACATCACTTTAAACACAGAATCTAACACCTACTCATAGAAAATATGATACCATCCAGACACATAACTCCTTTTTTAATAAGAGGAAAATCATGTGTGTCAGATTTCGTGTATACGTGCATGAAGTATTTTCCTAAAACAATATCTACCCTATTGGTAAAAGTTGGTGGCAAAAAGTAAGATGACTATGAATTTCATTTAAAGAAGGTTAGATCCCTTGTTAAGCACGTTAATGTGTATAACAGAAGCACTTTGCATGTTTATACATTACATATGTTTACACTTAATCTCTGTGGCACAGGAACACCGAATTAATTATTGGGGTTTGTTAAAGTAACATATATTTTCATTTTTGTTGTTCACTTCAACGTGTAAATTATGTTGTCAGGATTCCTCATTTGCGTGCAACATGTAATTACGAACTTTTCAAGTCTGCCTTTATCGAAAGGACGATGTTAGGAAAATAAGAAATCCAGCACTTTTTGGATGGCATTTTGGTGGGCCCTTTTCATCTACAGGCTATATTAGTTGTTCGTCAACGCCAACTTCGCTCAGGTTTAGATTTCATATATAGATTTACATCTGGGTCAAGTTTATTGTACTCTCGATGATTTATGTCTTTATTCCATCCTTTTTCGGCAAGATATTAAAGGGGACAATTTTATGATTTTACTTGTAAGTATGCGGCCTCGATTCATTTGTGCTTCAAAACAGATGCATGGTAGATGCATGTGCACAGGAGACTTGATAAAATATGAGTAGAATCTTGAAGCAGTAATGAAGGTAAGAAAGGAATAACAATTGGTTTTCAAACTAAACATTACGGCTGCGAACGAGTTGAGAAAACTAAAGCAAACAACAAATATTGGACAGTACTATTCAATGTTTTCTTTAATTTGACACGGTTGATAACGTACTAAGTTCAGATAAAGTTTCCTTCTTAAATAGGATATTCTTGACAATCTTAAATAGGAGAATGTTGCATTCGAGTTCCAAATGGGACATATATACTTCGTGCAATTGGAAGCGAGTTAGGATGACTCTCTCACGGTAGTTTGTTTGAGCTCTAGATTTTATCGTCACTTTCAAATCTCACCAAATTAAAGTTTCCTTCTAAACAAAATACATGCACGGTACGATGTACATGCACTTTTTTTTGTTCGTAAACTTAATTAAGTAATGTTCTTTCTCGTTTAGAAGAATAATGTACGATGTGCTCTTTAATCTATTTGACTTTGTGCTCCTTATCATAATTAAGTCTCTCCTTTCTTAAGTTAGAAGGATAGAAGGTGGCTATTTTTGTTGTTCTTATTGGATTACTAATATTAATTAAGATATGAGGAAGGAAATGTGTATTATAATGTATTTTGTGATTGAAGTATGTTAAGATCCATGTTGTCTGAGTTTTCTAAGACGTTTGGATTGTGGGTCAAACGTCTGGTCACTTTCCCAGACGTCTGGAAATCGAAAATTTTGAATACGAGCTCACATCTGAGCGCGGGCTGCGCGCAGATAGTACTCTCATTTTTTCTCCCCTTCTCTCTCTCCCCGCCTCCAGCAAACCCTAAACACTCGACCTTATAAAACCCCTTCCCCTCTCTCGTTCTCCTCACACCAGCCACCTTCCCCTCTTCTTCTCCACTTCAGCGAGAGAGCCAACGCGAGTGAGAGCGCGAGAGCGGCGGCGAGGAGCGGCGTGAGGAGAGGAGGAGGAGAGTGAGCTCGCGAGCTCGCGTGGGAGCTCACCAGTGAGCGCACGGCTGTAGCGATGCGTGCGCGAGGAAGAGGAGTGCATCGGGGGAGTCCTCCCCGACGCTGCTGTTGCTAGAGCTGCAGGTGAGGAGGGACGAGGCGCGGCCACGCGCGACGTGAACGTAGCGGAAGTAGGCTCTAGATCTGGGTTTTTCCCAGAATCTAACGTCTTGAGTGACCTCCAGACGACGGTGTGGACATCTGGAGGCGGTTCCAGACGACTGAGGTGAGAGTTTCGTGAAGGTACGTTCCCTTTGCAGATATGGCCCTGCAGGTCGCTCCGTAGGAACACCTTGCATGTCCTTTTTTAGAAGATTTGGTGGATTTCGTGCATGATTTGCTTCGGGAAGGCGCGGGACACGCCTTCCCACGCATTTCAGACGTCTGGGCGACGTACCAGACGACGAGAAGCATTTTCAGACGTCCGGAGAGGTGGTCGGACGTTTGGAGCTGGGTCTAAATGGTCCAAAAGAGTTCCTGGACGTCTGAGGATTGACGCAAAGCTTGAGGTATGATACTAGACACTTTTAAGACGTCTGGAAGTTATTCCAGACGTCTGATTTAAGTCAGAAATCCTATTTTTGACTCGTTTAGGGCCCGTTTGAGGTTTGTTTTCCATAAATAAGATACCGATGTGTTCCTTGTGAGTTCCTCTACTTGTTAGAAGGCTTTCCATACTGTTATGATAGATCCCTTGTGATTGTTCCTTGTTATAGGACTTCGTTCCGTTGCGGGTTCAGGGCTTGCTAAGGCACGTGAGCCTACCATTCAAGCCCCTAATACTCCTGGGTTTACTGGTAGAGTGGCTTCTCCTAATTTAATTATAACCTAAATGCATGTGTGGAATGAATGATTAGAACCTAGGATATGGCATGAATCCTAGGACGAGAAACACTTGAAATGTCTGTATTGGATGATTGAATTACAGTCTTGAATGAGTAGATAGAATAATAACAATTGCCTGTAAATGAATAACAGCTACCTGTGAAATATAAAGTACTTGCGCTAGCTAACTGTTGCATGTAAAATTCCTGTTGTATACGTTAAATGACATAATACGAGCTGCATGTATATAAATTGAGAATGGTAATGTGAATGATGGAAATACGAGCTACCTGTATATAACCTGTGTATGGAAATGTGAACGATAGCAATACAAGCTGCATATGTATAACCTGAGAATGGAAATAGAAATGATGAAACCTGGTATGGCATGGCACGAGGAATATGAGCATGAACCCTACGGGGAATTAGGAGTAGAGCTCCTGGAAATAAATGGAATGGATCTGGAAATGTGAGTGGGGAAGTGAGCTAGCCCTTGAGTACGGAGTACCAAGGAGAGTGACTGTCCCCCTATTTAGTGTAGAGCGGATTTAGCCGCCCTTGGGTTGGGACCCGGGGTTAGAATTGGCCACTCTGTACCGACTTCTTGGCCCTCACGTACACGGTACCGGGGAGAGCTACTAGTGTAGGGAGAGAGCTAGCCACCCCACAGGGCCCAAGGTTCAGCTAGCCGCCCTACACCGACTTGTTAGGTCCACTGGGCAAACTAGGGTAGTCAGGCGAGGGTGCGCAGACTATGGAGGAGCAAAATCCCTGTTTGGTTCTTAGGGACTAGACCCCTGTTACTGAGAGGGCTAAGTCCTATACTGGTTCCGTGCTGTACTTTGGGCACACCCGGTAACGGAAATGACTGACCGCGTGCCAGTACGGGGCAGCTACCCGTATGCTTATCGCGCATGCTGTAGTCAACGTTACGTCTGTCCGTGACCTTGGGGTGGTTGACTGGGTGTAGGATCACCACGGGGGACTCTCCCAGCCAGGAGAGCACCACGTGTGCCTTCTACTCTTCGGAAAAGACTGCAATCAAGATCGTTCCCACGAGGAACATTCGAGATCAAGAAAGAGACCTGATAAATAACCCAAGTGGTGAAAAAGAATAATTAGTTAAAGAAAGTAATTGAAAAACAACATCTATCTGTCCACTTCTACTGCTTTAGTTAGTTGGTTGCCACTCTACTCAACATTCGCTGACTTTGTGTACTCATAACCCTTTTCAGGTCCAGGTGTTAAGCAGCCCGAGTCTACGGATGCAAAGGGTGTTGGGCCCAGTAGAGCCCAGTAGCTGTAGTTCTTTTGTTGTATTCCTTTTGTAGTAGTGAGTAGACTCTTGTACCTTTATGTTCTGTATTTTTACGTTCTGTACTTTATGTTCCTGTACTTTGTTACTTTCTACTGTTGTGTTGGTGATATGTACTGTAACAGTTTTTACTTCTTTACTGCTATACCTTTTTACTGTTAGTTGCTAGCATAGTGAATGTGGTTTATTTCCTGCTTTTTGGTTACTTTCTCATTGGACGACTGGGTCTTGGGATCAGTCGAGTCGGTCCGATCTCGTGTCCTGTAGGGATTCGGGAACCGAGTCGTAATAAAGTACCATCATTTTTTATATCTAGCTTAATTTAGTTAAATTCTAAGGTTAAATTCATGTAATTAATCAATAAAAGGGCATAACTGAAGAATATCAAGAATTAAAAGGCATAAATAAAAAATTGGTTAATTATTTTAATAACAAGTTATAAATGCAGATTAAGTAATTGGTGAACCTAAAATTAATCAAAGGTCAAATAAGCTTAAAATTGAAATAAGTGGGCTTGCATTGATTTATTTAAGGATTTTATGAAATAAAAGTTAAATTACAATTAATAAAATCATAATGTCAGCCTCACTTAAATTAACAGGGTTTTAATGAAAATAAATATAATCTAAACCTTCTAAAAATCATTGAAAAATATTCTATAAGCGTTAGAACATTCAATTTTACAAAATGAGCCAAAATTGACCTAAAACAAAGAACAAGGCGGGTAATTGATATAGTTTGGGTTAAATCATAAATTTATCATTCAAAATTTATCAAATCCAATATTGAAGTCACCATTAGATCTCTTGGGTCCAAACTATGTTGCATTAAAAATTTGATAGCAATTGGACTTCATCTCAACCTATTTTACATATTAACTCTTAACTTTTGAATTCCTTACATTTAGGTCCACAAATTGTGCATTTTGGTCCGTGGCTGACGTCAGCGATGACATCATCCATCATCCTCCTCTAGCACACCGCAACATGCATGAGATCACAACTTCATAAGCGGATTTCTCTGAATCCTCTCGCTAAAATCTCGCAAATCTTGGTCAAGATCTTCCTCGATCATTCCCATGTTGATTACCTTAATCCTGAGCTATTTTTGCCAACTGTGGCTGCCGAGATTCGAGCTCGAAAACCTCGTCGGAGCAAGCGCGATCACCTCCAATCACGGCCACGAATTGGTCTTAATTGTAGCTACCACTCATCTATAAGCACGATCGTACTCGTACAAGCTTCATCATCGAGTTGCGGCGCGTCTCCACCTCTTCTTCCCTGCGTCACCATTGACGAAGACCTTGGAGCTCCTCTGATGCCCTTTGTCGCCACTTCTCTCGACCAATAGAGATTGCGGCTATCTTCCTTAAGTCTTCATCGAGCTTCCTGCCACTAAAGCCAATCCTGTACCCCCGCTCATCGCTCCAACAACCATTGCCGCCCCTCCTTCACGGTCGGCTAGCCAAAACTGGTCGTCTCCGTCCTCCTCGTCTTCTATTAGGTATTCCTCCTTCTCCCCCTTTCTCTGTAGCTGTAACAACCCGGTTCCCGAGTCCCTATGAGACACGAGAACCGGACCAACTCAACTAATCCCAAGACCTAGTCGTCCAACGAGGAAGTAACCAAAAGAGCAGTAAAATAAACCACATTCAGCATGAATATAACTAACAGTAAGAAAGTATAGCAGTAAGGAAAGAAACTACTACAGTATATACCACCACAACAGTAGAACAACATTCATAATATAATATGAACTGCAGGTAAAGAAAAGTACAGCGGAACAAGAACTACTCACTATAACGTAACAAAAAGAGGTACAAGAGACAGTGGTAACTCTACTGGACCCTACTCGGCCCAGCGTCCTCTGCAGCCGCTGACCCTGGCTGCTCAACACCTGGTCCTGAAAGGTAACGAGTGTAACACGTTAGCAAAACGCTGAGTAGAGTGGCAACTAAACTAGAGAAAATAGTAGAGTGTACAGTAGCTGTTATGTTCTGTTACTTTCTTTATTTTCATCTTTCAATTGTCTCCTGATTTCATTTATTTCTCAGATCCTTTACTTGATCTCGAATGTTCCTCGTGGGAACGATCTTGATTGCAGTCTTTTCCAAAAAGTAGAAGTAGCACGTGGTGCTCTCCTGGCCGGAAGAGTCCCCCGTGGTGATCCTACCCTCAGTCAACCACCCCAAGGTCACTGACAGACGTAACGGTGACTACGGCACGCGCGATAAACGCACAGGTAGCTAACCCGTACTGGCACGCGGTCAGTCGTTTCCGTTAACGGGTGCGCCCAAAGCACAGCACGGAACCAGTCCAGGGCAGAGACCTCTCAGTAACAGGGGCCCAACCCCTCCACAGTAACCAAACTGGGGCCTCGCCCCTCCACAGTCCGCGCACCCTCGCCTGACTACCCTGGTTTGCCCCAGTGGGCCTAAACAAGTCGGTGTAGGAGGCTAGCAGAACCCCGGGGCCCGTGGGGTAGCTAGTGCCCTCCTAACACTAGTAGCTCTCCTCGGTACTACGTACACGAGGGCCAACAAGTCGGTACAGAGCGGCCGGTCCTAACCCCGGGTCCCTGGGGTGGCTGGCCCCACTCTGCACTAAACAAGTACAGGTACTTCCCTTGGCACTACGTACCCAAGAGACAGTACACAACTACATCTCAGTTCCATTCCTTTCTCTTTCCAGGAGTTCCACTCCTAATCCCCCGTAGGGTTCCATCTTTTTAACTCAAACATCCAGGTTTCACTTTCCAGTTTCACATTCTTACAATCCATGTTCTCAACCACGTTTATTTATTCAACAGGCAGCTGTTAATTTAATTACAGGCAGCTATTTGTTCCTTTCCATTTTTCCAAGACTGCAGTATTCATATATTCCACTAGTTTTCCCGTCCTAGGATTCATGCCGTATCCTAGGATCTATCATACAATCTAGTTTTCCAGCCCTAGGATTCATGCAACACCTAGGAGCTATCATTCAATCTATTTCTCATTCCTAGGATTCATGCAATGTCCTAGGTTCTAGTTATGGTTCCATACTTTAACAGATTTTATTAATAACTTAAAAGCCACTCTACCAGGTACAACGGGAGTACTGGGGGCATGGTCGGGAATCCCGCGTGCCTCCGCGACCCCCGAGACTGCAACGGAATGGGGTCCTATCACAAGGATCAAACACAAGGAGTTTCTCAAAACAGTGTATAGCTACTGTAGACGGGTAGAGGAGTTAATTCCGAAAAGAACGCAACTCGAAACGCGGAAAACGGAACCCGAACGGGCCCTCAACGGGTCAAAAACGACGAAACTGTGCAAAATCAAAAGTCTGGAACTTCTTCCAGACGTCTTAAAAAGTGGATCAGAGAATTACCTTGTTCTGCGTAGTTTCTCAAACGTCCAGAAGCCTGCGAGGACGTTTAGCCTAGTTCCCAGACGTCCGATAGTCACCCCGGACGTCTGGAGGTCGCTCCCGCCGTCTGGTACTACAGCCAGACGTCTGATTCGCTTTGGATGGCGAATCACCAAGCCTGCGCGCACCCAACTCTCTCCCTCAATACAGTCAGTCGAAGGGGAGAAGAAAAAGACGGAAGACTCACCTTTCAGACGTCTGGATGATCTTCCAGACGTCGCCCCCGCCGTCTGGCTATCAGCCCAAACGTCTGATTCTGGAAAAGTTTCCAGAACCAGGGCGCGACTCGCCCTCCGCTCGCGTCGCCCGGCCGCGCCGCGCCTCGTGCGCCTGTTGCTCGAGCCGCAGCAATCCCCCCGCGTCGCCCCGCGCCCGCTGCGCTCCCCGCCGGCCGGCCCTGGCAGCGCCGGCGAGCTCGCCCTCACGGCTGAGCGCCTCTCTCGCACGCACCACCTCCTCCGCGCTCACTGCGGCCGTCGCCGCCGCAGCACCCTCGCGCTCGCTCTCGCGCACTGGAAGGAGGAGAGGAAGGGGGTGGAGGCGACGGGAGAGAGCGCGTGGCCTTTTAAGGCCGCGCGAGAAGGAGAGAGAGAGCACGACAGCGGCGTCTGCGGCCGCAGGAGAGAGGGAAAAAGAGAGAGAGAGAGAGGGAACCGCAGGTCTGTGCGCACAGGCGCGCAGACGAATCTCTCGTGCGAAAAATAACTGATTTCCAGATGTCTGGAAACGATCCCAGACGTCTGGTCCGACGACTGGGCCTCCTCCCAGACGTCTTAAAAGATGTCTGGGGCACGTGTTCGTAACAGTAGCGTAGGATAGGCACCTTAGACTTAGGATTTAGCCCCAAATTCGCCGTCCTCGTCGTCGTCTTCTCCACGGCTGATGTACTCGCCAGCAAACCCCTTCGCCTTGCTCCACACCGCCTCCCTTGTCGCCAACCACCCACAAAGCTCCTCAAACACCTTCACGATCAAAAGCCCTAACTTTATTGAGGGTTTCCACGCTCACAAGTCTCCGTCAAACACCATCCTCTTCGGCTGTTGACCTCGACTTTAGTTGGCCGCCTCTGGCCTCGTCGCACAAAACCACCACCACCACCTTTGTCGACCTCTAAAGAAGCTTTCCAACCACTTGGTCAAGGCCAAAGTCCTCTCCCTAACTTGGCCAACCACTATTGGAATCACCGCTTTTCTCATCGTCGAATGCTGCTACCATAGCATCCAACTAGCCATCTATCACCACCATTTGGTCAACGACGAGTTGGCAATCATACTCCGTCAGACGTTGGAGCAACCCCACAGCCAGAGCTCGAGTCTGGCGTATCTCCGATGCCCCCTGCCGGCAATGAAGAAGAAAAGGAAATGAACAGGGATGTGTTTGTAAGATCCAAGGACCTGTATAAAATTTTTCAAGGACCAATTTATGTTAAAAGTAAATATTCTTGGGGACTTATTTGTCATATGTGTTTAGAGGAATTATTTTCTTGTTGAATATCTTATCCAGCATTATTGATTGGTGTTATTTAATGCTTAGTCACAATATTTCTTGATTTTCCTTGATTATGCATTAAATAATTGAAAGTATAATTTCTTCAATTAATTGTGGTGAATTACATGTTTAATTTATTTTAATCCGCTCCACACTTTTTATTTTGGTAGCTAATTTGATGCATAAAAGAATTATTAACTTTTAGTTCTTGCGCCTTAAAATCTTGATAGTGGTTTTTTCATAATTTAATTGCTCCCTACGAATGACCCCGCAATACACGCATTGATTTCAAAAATTACAAATTTTAAAAGTTGATTTGTATGATTCGACTATACTTCGATGCGATTTTTAATGAATCTTGTTTCGCGCACGTCATTTTGCAACGTGTGTCTCCACTTAACAAAATATATCAGTATATTTTGATATTCAACCGATGTATATTTTCCACTGGTTGAAATTAGATCAAAATACACTAGTTGAAAATAAAAGCACATCGGTATATTTTGATTTTCAATCGATTTTCACCTATGCAAAATGATTCTTCACCAATGAAAATTGATTTTTCACCTTTAGGTTTAAAGTTTAGGATTTAAGATTTAGGATTCCTAAAGGTGAAAAATCACTTTCCATAGACAAAACCACTTTTTATAAACCTAACCTTTAAACCCTAAATCTCAAACCTAAACCTAAAACCTATAAGTGAAAATCATTTTCTACTTTTTAAGTAAAAACTTATTTTCTATCGGTTGAAAATAAAAACACACCGCTGTGTTTTCATTTTCAATCGGGGTATTTTGATTTTTACCTATGTTTTTCGATGAAAAATTAAAATATATCGATGTATTTTGTTGAGCGGAGAATATACGTTGTAAAAGACATTGCAACATACATTTCTTTCCTTTTTGACTATTGATACTACTTTACATGATAAATTATTATCTTCCTTTCTTAATTGCATTCGAATCATTAGAATAATTTCAATCCAAATCCTGAACAAGGTTTTGAAGAACTAACATATTTATGTGAGATATCAACTAATCAATAGGTCCGATCAACTTCAAGAGAAAATAGAGATTGATACGGATTTATGCACTTTAATTTTTCGATAAATTAGAACTTACCACCTAAAAAGTCTTGGTTGGACTTGTCAATGAGTGGTGAAGTCAATGACTTAGCTCTCCTTGTGAGAGAGATTAGGCATGTAGTGTTTGTTGCATGAGAAATGTCAAATTTAAGCTAAAATTCAAGTCTAAACCCACATTTCATCTCTTACAAAAGTCAACACAAATTTTGAACGACACCTACGACCCCAATCTTCTCTCCATTCCCTTTCAGGAAGGCATTTCGTTCTTGAAAAAGAATGTGAGTTTTCGCTTAAGAAAACCACTACCTTGTTGTATATATATCTGTGCATGTTGTATATCTCGTGAATCTTTTCTTTGAGGTGGCGTTTGGTTGATACATTTAGGAGAGTAAAATATATAAAAGAATTAGGGATAATTAAAATAAATAGGAGGATGATAAAGAGGTTCACGTATTTGTCTCACTTCATATTGTAAGAAATAAACTAATTTTACTTTTGAGGTGGAATAAATTTACATTGAAATTAAAGACTTAATTTTGAAATTAAATCAATCAAATGTGTAAAAATAATTTTATTTCACTAAGCAAGCACCAATTGAGGATAAGCAAGATTTTATGGTAAAGTATAAACATGGAGTGGAGCTCAGAACCAGGTGTGCAAATGGTTAGACACGGATATATATAGGTGATTTCACATCCATAACTATTTTCTAAAGTGAATATGGATAAGGGAATGAACTTTATGTGGATACAAAAAATGAAAGAACCATATCTTTAGTATATGGATACAAATACAAAAACATACAATCATAATCTGTGCACAGATTTTTGTTGGACAGATGCATCTTATCCTACCAATGTTATTCATCTCCTAGTTTAAAAGTTAAGATGCTAGCTTTTAAACATATAATAAAGCATGTGGAAGCTTCATACTTGACTTAGAAGGCAACTAAATAATAAAAGAAAATACACTTGTCATACGGAAGTGGAAATCTAATCACTCATGTACGTACATATTGCATTCCTTCAATTATAAATCATAGGTGAGGCAATGTACTGCTCTGTTTATAGGAGATGTGTGAGGGGGATCAAGGAGAGCATCATGAAATGATGGTTTGAAAAACCTTAAAGGTAGTTATTAATGTAAATTTGCATATAAAATCCTATTGCATAGGTTAAATATATTATATAAAAGAACTCAAGGAGAGAATCATGAAATGATGACTTGAAAAGTCTTAAAGTTAGTTATTAATCTAAGTTTGCATAGAACACCTTATTGCATAGGTTAAATATATCATATAAAAGTGCAAAAAAAATGGATATCCATATCCACTAATATTTAATGAATTCATGCTCATATTATCTCCACTCCAATATGGAATTTGATATTCATATTTGCATCCATATCCATTACACGTGTTATGACCCGAACTTAGTCCCTCATGGAACTTGGGGACGGCCCATCTTGACTAATCATAAGACCCAATCGTCCATCTAGAAATAAACCAAATGCAAGAAATCATACAACAATCCACACGTGCATTGTAATTAAGCACTAGAATAAAAAAGATAGCAACAGAAACATAATATTAGTTCAAAAGGTAACATGCCACAGGCAAAAAAGGAAGGTTTGCTGACTAACCATCACAACAACTATAAGAAGACGTAAAACATCGACATAAGTTTTCAACATACTCAAAGTACTTACTACAGTAAAAGTATCTCAAAGTGGAACGAGAAGAAAACAAGCTAGTGCTGGGCTTGACTGAGCCCAGCACCCTCTGCAACCGGTAGTACTAGCTGCTCAGCTCCCTAACCTGAACATATACAACTATTGTTAGCTAAACACTGAGTAGAGTGGCACATAAGAATATCTAATGTAATAAATAAAAGGAAAGCAGTAAACTATTCATGCCTTTTTCAGTTATTTAGATAGTTATCATTTGGTTCCATTCGTAATCACTATGTGCTTAGTATTTGGTTATTCTAGTAAGGGTCATATCATCACTTAATCTACATGTTCCCTAAGGGAACGATCTTGATGCAATTTTCTCACGATGCAGGCTGCACATGTGGCACTCTCTTGGTTGGGAGAGTATCTCATGGTAGTCCTACACCTGGTCTACCACCCTGGGGTCATGGTCGTGACGTAGCAATGACTACGGCACACATGATAAGCGCACGGATAGCTACCCTGCATTGGTATGCGATCAGTCCTTTCCACTAGCGGGTACGCTCTAACGTATAGCACAGAACAGAATATGGGCCACACCCCTCAACAGTCTGCGTACCCTTACCCGACTATCCTGGTTTGACTAGTGGGCTTCATAGGAGACGGTGTAAGGAGGCCATTCCTAACCTCAGGTCTTAACCTAAGGGGAGACAAGCTCTCTCCCTACATAAAAGTGAAGGTAGCTCTCCTCGGTACCACGTACTTGACGGCCAGCTCACTTTCTATACCCAAGTCCAAACAACCAACCAACATGCCTATATAGTCTAGGTATTCAATCATATATCAAGTATCCATGTCACTATACTTTTATTACTTTCCTAATTCTCCGTAGGGTTCATGCATAGTACTCGTTTCATTCCAATACATGGCATGTGTAAAGGCCCATCCCACTTTTAGTCTTTTAAGACGTCTGGAGTCTCAGTCAGACGTTTGTCCAAACTCTGGACCCTTTCCCGGACGTCTGAAAATGAAATTTTCGTACGCACTCTGCGCTCTACGCTCTACGCATGGGCGGCACGCAGAACGCCTTCTTTCCTTTCTCTCCCTTCCTCCCTTCCTGCCGAAACCCTAAACCCCCAACATCTATAAAAGCCCCCTCCCCTCCTCCCCTCTCCACTCCACACACCACCACCTCCACCTTTAGAGCTACGGGAGTGGCGAGAGGAGGCGAGTTAGGGAGAGCGAGAGGGCGAGAAGGAGAGTGCGAGAGGAGGAGGAGGCCGAAGTCAGAGAGCTCCGGTGGGAGCTCGGCGGAGCTCGCACGGCCACCGCGGGCACGTGCAGGAGGAGAGATCCCGGAGAGGTGTCCTTGACCATCTGCAGCATCTAGAGCTACGGCTGTGCGATGTGCGCGGCGGAAGGAGCTAGGAGCAAGTTCTGGTACTGGAAATTTTCCAGTATCAAACGTCTGGAGCGGCGTCCAGACTGCTGGCGGAGCATCTGGACGTTTGGAGTTAAGACCAAACGTCTGAAAGCTCTTTTATCGCAAAGGTACATTCTTTTCGCGGTTATGACCATGCAGGCCTCACCACAAAAGTAGTTGTTGGACTTGATTTGGTGGCTGCGACTGCCGTACGTAGGAACTGCCTTGGGAAGGAGTGCAAAATGCTCTCTCACACACTTTCGTACGTTTGATCAGATCACCAGACGTCCGGAGGTGCTTCCAGACGACCACAGGAGTGGTCAGATGTCTGGAACTGCCTTCAGACGATCGCAGAGGAGGTCTGGACGTCTGAGGACACCGCAGGGACTTGAGGTGAGGTTCTTGTATCTTTTAAGACGTATGGACTTATTCCTAGACGTCTGATTTTGGACAGTAGACACATTTTTGACCCATTTAGGGTCTGATCGAGATCCGATTTACGCAAACGAAGTACCTATAGTTTCCTTGCGAGTTTCTCTACATACTAGAGACCTTTGTACATTGTTTTCAACCTTCCATTTGTGATATATTTCTTGGTATAGGATTTCAGCCTGCTACGTGTTTGGGGCTCACGAAGATGCTTGGGTTTGCGGTTCGAGCCCCCAGTACTCCCGAGTTGTTTGGTAGAGTGGTTTAAGCTCTTTAATAATATTCAAATAAGCATGTGTTGTAGAATTAACTAACTGGAACCCTAGGATGTGGCATGAATCCTAGGGCAGAGAAATGAATGCACCGTTTGTATGATATAAGGTACTTGTATGCAAAAATTGAGATAAACTACTAGCAATTACCTGTAAAATAATTGTGAGTTGCCTGTTAGAATACGAGCTGCATGTACAACCAATTGCCTGTGAAATCACCAGTGGCATGTATTGTATTATGGAACATGAGCTACCTGTATATATATAAATAAGAATTGAATTGTGAATGATGGAATCTGTTACGACCCGATTCCTGAATCTCTACAGGACCCAAGACCGGCTCGCCTCGACTAATCCCAAGACCCAGTCATCTAACAAGAAATAATCGAAAAGCAGGAAAATAAACCACATTCACTATGCAATGTAACTAACAGTAAAAGCGTACAAGCAGTAAAGGAAAGTAAAAGGTGCTAGTTCAGTACCTACCACAACAACAACAGGAAGGTAGAGCAAAAGCAACAGTAACAGGAACAGCAAACAAAAAGGCTGAACTCACTATAGAAGAAAAGAAAGTACAACAACAATACTGAAAACTACGGCTGAGCTCGATTGGGCCTAACACCCTCTGCAGCCAGTAGCTCGGGCTGCTAAACTCCTGGACCTAACAGTGTTATGAGAAAACGGAGTCAGCGAATGTTGAGTAGAGTGGTAACCAAACTATCTAAAGTAGTAAAAACTAGCAAGTATATTTATCATTTTCCAGTTATTTATTTTACAGGTAATTTCTTTTCACCCCATTGGTTTACTTTCAGATTTTTTTCTTGATCTTGCATGTTCCTCGTGGGAATGATCTTAATTGCAGTCTTTTCCGAAGAGTAGAAGGTACACGTGGTGCTCTCCTGGCCGGGAGAGTCCCCCATGGTAGTCCTACACCCAGTCAACCACCCCGAGGTCATTGATAGACATAACGATAAGCACACAGGTAGCTATCCCGCACTGGTACACAGTCAGTTATTTCTGTTAGCGGGTACGCTCAAAGTACAGCACGAAACAGTATAGGGCCTAGCCCTTTCAGAAACAGGGGTCTAGCCCCTCAGAACCAAATAGGGGTCTCGCCCCTCCACAGTCTGCGTAGCCTCGTCCGACTACCTTGGTTTGCCAAAGGGCCTAACAAGTCGGTGTAGGGTGGCTAGCTGAACCCCGGGCTCCATGGGGTGGCTAACTCTCTCCTTACACTAGTAGCTCTCCTCGGTACCGTGTACGCGAGGGCCAGCAGAAGTCGATGTAGAGTGGCCAATCCTAACCTTGGGTACCAACCAAAGGGCGGCTAGCTCCGCTCTACACTAAAAGGGGATAGTCGCTCTCCTTGGTACCACGTACTCAAGGGCCAGCACACTTCCCGTCCACATTGCAGGCTTTTCCATCTAACCACGGAGCTCCACTCCTAACTCCCCGTAGGGTTCATGCTCATGTTCATCATATTATTCCAATCCAGGTTTCATCATTCACAATTCAGTTCTTGTTTATACACATGCAACAAGTGATATCACAGGTAACTATTTAGTTATCTCAGGCACCTCATATACTAACAGGCAGCTCGTATTTATTTACAGGCAGTGGTTAACAGTTCAGTTTATTCATATATATATACAATTTCAATTACGCAAACAATTGGTTCAACATTTCTTGTCCTAGGGTTCATGCCACATCCTAGGTTTCTAGTTATCTAATTTTCATAGATGCATTCATATTTAATAAATATAACAGGGTGGACCACTCTACCAGACAATCTGGGAGTACTGGAGGCTCAAACTGCAGGCCTACGTGGCTCTGCAAGCCCCAAACACGCAATAGGTCGAAGTTCTATACCAAGGAACACGCTACAACAGAAGATTCAGAACAGTGTATAAATGCTTCTAATACGTAGAGGAATTCACAAGGAAACCACATATACTTTGTTTGCGTAAAACAGATCCCGATCGGACCCTAAACGGGTCAAAAACGTGTTTACAGACCCAAATCAGACGTCTAGAAATAAGTCCAGACGTCTTAAAAGTCACAGAGACTCACCTCAAGCTCCTGCAGCGACCTCAGACATCCAGGACTCCCCACGATCGTCTAAACACAGTTCCAGACATCTGACCAGTCCTCCGGTCGTCTGGGAACGTCTCCGGTCGTCTGGTAAGCTGTCCAGACGTCCGAAAGCACGTGGAAGGGCGGTCCGCGCACCTTCCCAAAGCTGCTCCTGTGCACGACAAAGCAACAGCCACTTTAGGCTAAACTGAATCAACTGCGGTGTAGCCTGCATAGCCGTAATGGCGAAGATGACGTACCTTCGTGATACAATTGCTTCCAGACGTCTGGTGTCGACACGAGACGTCCCGCCAGTCGTCCGGAAGACACTCCGAATGTCTGATACTGGAAAAAATCCAGTATCAGACCTCGCTCCTGCGCTTCTCGCCATGCTCCGCCGTGGCTCCTTCTGCTCCGCTGCAGCCCCAACTACTACAGAAGGTCGGGGACGACGCCCCAACATCCTCCTCCTCCCTCACATGTCGTGGTGACCGTGCGAGCCTCCGACGAGCTTCCACGAAGCTCACGATCTCGGCCCCCTCCTCCTCACGCTCGCTCCTCCTCCTCGCTCTGGCTCTCCCTCTCATGCGCCTCTACTCAGGGCAATGGAGTGGAAGGTGTGGTGGTAGTGGTGGAGTGGAGAGGAGAGGAAGGGGGGTCTCTTATATAGGGCCGGGGGTTAGGATTCAGCGGGGGAAAAGAAGGAAAGAGAGAGAAGAAAAGTTTGTGCGTCGCCTGTACGCAGCACACAGAGTGCGTACAAATTTTCAATTTTTAGACGTACTGGAAGGGGTCCAGACGTCTAACTGACACTCCAGACATCTTAAAAGGCTCAAATCAGGACGGGTCTTTACATTATAACAAAGTTAAAGGAAGTTTCATCCTCGAAACTTGAGCTAGCTATGGTGCGGAAAAGGGATATAAAATGCATAACAAACTTAAAGAGGACCGAAGTCAGTCCGAAAAGACGTACCTCAAAAAGCACTGGGTACCGCTCTCGCATCACCGCTTCAGGCTCCCAAGTAGCCTCCTCGTACCTCTGGCTTCTCCACAAAACCTTCACCAGGGGTACCTGCTTCTGTCTCAGACTTCGGACGGCCTTGTCTAGTATTTGCACTGGTCTCTCGGGATAGGTCAAGTCGTCACCCACCTCGACACTCTCGTGGCTTAGAACGTGACTGGGATCGGCGACGTACTTCCTGAGATTGGACACATGGAACACATCGTGCACACCAGAAAGCTGGGGAGGAAGGGCAAGCCGGTAAGTAACGGGTCCTACCTGCTCCAAGACTTCAAAGGGCCCTACAAACCTCGATGCAAGCTTCCCCTTCACCCCAAAATGCTGCAGGCCCTCCATGGGTGAAACACGAAGAAAGACGTGATCCCCAACCTCGAACTGCACCTCTCTGTGTTTCCGATCAGCATAACTCTTCTACCTGCTCCTAACAGTGTGGAGTCGTCTGTGGATCTGCTCTATCACCTCCTGACTCTACCGGATCAGCCTGGGGCCAACCTCTCACTTGGTCCCCACCTCAACCCAACTCAAGGGCGCAGTACACCTCCATCCATATAGAGCCTTGTAAGGTGCCATGCTGATGCTCGAGTGATAACTATTTTTATATGCAAACTTTGCCAGGGATAAGTGCACCTCCCAAGAGCCTCTCCAGTCCAGTACACAGACACGCAAAAGGTCTTCAAGTGTCTGTATAGTGCGCTTTGACTGTCCATCCGTTTTAGGGTGGTACGCAGTATTGAACCTCAACCGTGTCCCCAGAGCCTGCTGAAACTCAGCCCAAAATTGGGAAGCAAACTCCGTGCAGGCGTACCACATCGCGAACATACCTCTGCCAACTGTGCTAGTCCCTAGGTGACTCAGATTGGCAGGAAACGTGCCGTCTTCGTCAATCTGTCCACTATCACCCAGACTGCGTCGTGTCCCCGCGGGGTAACGTGTAGGCCCACCCCCAAGTCCATGGTGATGCTCTCCTACTTCCACTCTGGCACAAAAAGTGGCTACAACGGCTCAGCAGGCCTCTGGTGCTCGGCCTTCACCTACTAGCATACCAAATACTCCTATACGAACTCACCCACATCCCGCTTCATCCCTCTCCACCAAAAGTTGCGTCTCAGATCATGATACATCTTTGTGTTCCTAGGATGTATGGTGAATCTGGACCCGTGCGCCTCTGCTAGGAGCTCTCTCTACAACTTCTCGTCCCTGGGTATGCACAAGTGTCCCCTCATACGCAGCACCTCATCTGTAAAAGAGAAGTCTCTTGGGTCCCCTGACAGCACTCTGTCTCGCAACGTCTGTAAGTACTGATCTGTCATCTATCCTGCGATGATGCGGTCTATCAGCTCTGGTCACATCTGTCATGTCACCATCACTGCCCCACAATACCCCTGTGACTCTCGAGGTCGCCAACTGCCCAACTCCTCCATAAGTCTCCAACTCTATGCCTGTAAACTGGCCAAGTGGGCAGGCATCTTTCGGCTCAAGGCATCAGCCACCATGTTGGCCTTCCCCGGATGGTAGGAGATGCTGCAGTCATAGTCCTTCAGGAGCTCTAACCAACGTTTCTGTCTCATGTTAAGCTCCTTATGATCAAACAAGTATCTAAGGCTCTTATGATCTGTGAAAATGTCAAAGGTCTCACCATAATGGTAGTGCCTCCATGTCTTCAGTGCGAAGACAATAACTGCCAGCTCTAAGTCGTGGGTAGGATTCCTATGCTCATGGGGCTTTAGTTACCTCAAAGCATAAGCGACAACGTGACCCCGCTGTATGAGCACACCCCCTAACCCCTGCAACGAAGCATCCGTGTAGACCACAAAACTGCCACTGCTATCCGAGAAGGTGAGCACAGGAGCTGAAGTCAGTCTCTCATTCAACTCCTGAAAGCACGCCTCACAAGCATCTGTCCAAGCAAAGGGCATGTCCTTCCTAGTCAACTGAGTCATAGGATGCGCAATCTGCGAGAATCCTCTGATAAACCGCCGATAGTAACCTGCCAGTTCAAAAAGCTGCGTATCTTTGTCACTGTACGTGGCCTATCCCACCTGAGTACGGCCTCCACCTTGGCTGGATCCACAGCCAAACCATCCCCTGAGATCACGTGGCCCAAGAAAGTCACCTGCCTCAACCAAAACTTGCACTTGCTGTACTTGGCATACAGCCTGCATTGTCTCAACGTGTCCAGAGTCATCCATAGATGTTGTCCGTGTTGTGCCTGATTGCGCAAGTAAACAAGCACGCCATCAATGAATACCACCACAAGCTGATCCAAATACGGTCAGAAAACCCGGTTCATCAAATACATAAAAGCAGTGGGAGTGTTGGTCAGCCCAAACGGCATGACCAAAAACTCGTAGTGTCCTGGAGACGTCGGTCTCCCTGATCCTCAACTAGTGGTAGCCTGATCTCAAATCTATCTTGGAGAATACCGTGGCACCTCGCAACTGGTCAAAAAGGTCATCAATCCTCGGCAGCAGATACTTGTTCTTGATGGTGACCCTACTCAGCTGTCTGTAGTCAACACAAAGTCGCAGGGTACCATCCTTCTTCACAAACAACACAGGGGCTCCCCATGGGGATGCACTGGGCCTTACAAAGCCCTTCTTCAACAGATCCCGTAGCTGTGACTTGAGCTCTTGCAGTTCAAGTGGTGCCATCCGGTACGGTGCAGTAGAAATGGGGCTGGTTCCCGATACCAGTGAGATCTCAAACTCGATCTCATGCTCGGGCGGTAGTCCTGGTAGCTCCTTTGGAAACACGTCGGGGCATTCACAAACCACCGGAATGCTCTGAAAGTCAGCCACGGGGCTGGGCTTCGCCACCACACAAACTAGAAAGCCCTCACACCCCTGACTCAAAAGCCTTGCTGCCCGAAGCGTAGATATGCACCTGAAACCTCTGTCCACCGACTGTCCATGAAACTCAAAGGAAGGCATCTTCGGTATGGAGAAGATGATCTTCCTCCTGAAATAGTCCACCAAGGCATGGTAGGCGGGCAACCAATCCATCCCCAGAATCACGTCAAAATCCTCGATCGGTATCATAATCAGGTCAGCGGGGAGGCTGTGTCCCCTATATTGATCTCACAGTCCTTGTAGACCTCCTTAGCTACAAACAGTTGGCCACCTGGGCCTCTGATCACAAACGGATCCTCTAACAATACACTATCCTATCCCAAACTGATAGCAAAACTCGCAGCGACAAAAGAGTGCGTGGCGCCGGAATCAAAAAGCACGTAAACTAATCTGTCGGAAATGGTAACCATACCTGCCACCACTGAATCGGAAGCCCTGGCGTCTCTGTGTGTCAGGGCGTTCATACGCCTCTTAGCCCTCGGTGAAGAAGAAGCAGCCACACTCTGGGTCAGGCGAACAGCCGTTGGTCGGTACCCTCCTCGTGATTGCTGCCTTCCCCCACGTGCCTGAGGACCACGACCACCAGCTCGACTTCCAGCACTCGGTGCGGGGAGCATCTGCTGTGCTCTAGTCCTAGATGGGCAGTCCCTTTTGATGTAGCCCGGCTAGCCACAGTGGTTGCAGAGGGAAACTCGACTCCCTCCCTTGGTAGGTCCCTGCTGATGGTTGGGCGAGGGTCCAGTGCTGACAGCTGGCCCCTTTCTGGGGCCCCCAAAGGCTTCTGACGGCCCCGTAAAATGAGACAGCTCTCTTGCAGGTGCCGTGTGCCTCCTCTCTCGACAGCCCTGAGAGTACTTTAGCTGATAGGGCCTCTTCTGCCCGCTGTCAGTGTCTCGCGCGGCCGGGTTGGTTTCCTCATACGTCATGGCTGCCTCTACCACTCTCGAGAAGTGGGTAGCTTCAGGGGTTTGACATACCCTCGAACTCAGTGAACCTCCACAGGCACTCCTCCTCTGTAGCTACGGCTGTCAAAGCAAAACGTGACAGCTTTAGAAAGTGCGTGCGATACGCGCTAACAGTCATCGTCCCCTAGCAGAGAGTGTGGAACTCCTACCTCCTCTGGTCCTTCCAAGTCTGCGAGAAGTACTGCTCGCAGAAGAGGGTCACGAATTGGTCCCACGTCGGCTCTCCCCTCTCTTGGCCTCGGACTGCCCTCCATCACCTATGTGCCGCACTCTCTAGCTGGTATGAAGCAAAGGCCACACGGCACTCTGTAGGGGGGCGAAGGGTGTCAAACACCTTCTCTATCTACTCCAGCCAGTCCTCTGCCTCAGACGGGTCCTCATCCCCCTTGAAGGAGGGGGGCTTCAGCTTCCGGAACTGTCCAAAAAGCTCATGGTGCAGCTGTAGTGGGGGAACGAGCATGCCTCCAGGCAAGGAGGGCTCATGCTCGAAAGTGTCAGAGTGCGATGGGGGCGATGGAGGACCACCCCCTCCCCCTCCTGCTCATCCAGCGCTGCGGCGGTCTCTCAGTCCCACCAAGGACTCCCCCTCCACATCCTTAGGGAGAGGTGCCCGTGGAGGCTGGTGGAGCTCCTCTCGCACCGTCTCTGATCAACTGAGCGAGGTCCTGGGCCTGAACGCCTGAGAGAAGTGGCGGATCAAGTGGCACCTCAGGCCCGCACGTCCGCCCCTTCACCTCGTCCACGGCCGTGTCTGTGGCCCGCCTCGAGAACTCCCTGACGAGGCATCTCCTGCAAGGAGACATGAAGACAGAACAAAAGAGGTCAACTCTATCAAACTTCTGCGAAACAAGACTCAGAATAGATGTCAAGCGATACGTTGTGGTGGTTACCCTAGTTACATGCACGTTAATGGTTATTCTCAAGCTAGTTGGTTTATTTCTCGGGATGACCTTGCTTTAATACCATCTTGTTACGACTCGATTCCTGAATCCATACAGGACCCGAGATCGGCTTGCCTCAACTAATCCCAAGACCCAGTCGTCCAACAAGAAATAACCGAAAAGCAGGAAAATAAACCACATTCACTATGCAATGTAACTAACAGTAAGCGTGCAAGCAGTAAAGGAAAGTAAAAGCTGCTCGTTCAGTACCTACCACCACAACAACAGGAAAGTAGAACAAAAGCAATAGTAACAGGAATAGTAAACAAAAAGGTTGAACTCACTATGGCAGAAAAGAGACTACAACAACAGTACTGAAAATTACAACTGGGCTCGACTGGGCCTAGCACCCTCTACAGCCGGTAGCTCGGGCTGCTCAACTCCTGGACCTGAACAGTGTTATGAGAAAATGGAGTTAGTGAGCGCTGAGTAGAGTGGTAACCAAATTATCTAAAGCAGTAAAAACTAGCAAGTATATTTACCCTTTTCCAGTTATTTACTTTAGAGGTATTTTCTTTTCACCCCATTAGTTTATTTTCAGATTTCTTTCTTGATCTTACATGTTCCTCGTGGGAACGATCTTGATTGCAGTCTTTTCCGAAGAGTAGAAGGTACACGTGGTGCTCTCCTGGTCGGGAGAATCCCCCATGGTAGTCCTACACCCAGTCAACCACCCCGAGGTCACTAACAGACGTAGCGGTGACTACAACACACAAATAAGCGCATGGGTAGCTACCCCACATTGGCACGCGGTCAGTCATTTTTGCTAGCGGGTACGCTCAAAGTATAGCACGGAACAGTATAGGACCTAGCCTTCTCAGGAACATGGGTCTAGCCCCTCAGAACCAAACAGGGGTCTCGCCCCTCCACAATTCGCGCACCCTCATCTGACTACCCCGGTTTGCCCAGAGGGCCTAACAAGTTGATGTAGGGTGGCTAGCTGAACCCCGGGCCCCGTGGGGTGGCTAGCTTCCTCCCTACACTAGAAGCTCTCCTCGATACCGTGTACGCGAGGGCCAGCAGAAGTCAGTGTAGAGTGGCCAATCCTAACCCTGGGTCCCAACCTAAGGGCGGCTAGCTCTGCTCTACACTAAAAGGGGACAGTCTCTCTCCTTGGTACTACGTACTCAAGGGTCAGCACACTTCCCCTCCACATTCCAGGCTTTTCCATCTAACCACAGGAGCTCCACTCCTAACTCCCCGTAGGGTTCATGCTCATGTTCACCATATTATTCCAATCCAGGTTTCATCATTCACAATTCAGTTCTCGTTTATACACATGCAGCTCGTATTTCCATAATTTAACACATGCAACAAGTGATATCACAAGTAACTATTCAGTTATCTCAGGCACCTCATATACTAACAGGCAGCTCGTATTTATTTACAGGCAGTGGTTAACAGTTCAGTTTATTCATATATATATACAATTTCAATTACGCAAACAATTGGTTCCACATTTCTTGTCCTAGGATTCATGCCACATCCTAGGTTTCCAATTATCTAATTTTCATAGATGCATTCATATTTAATAAGTATAACAGGGGTGGACCACTCTACCAGACAATCCGGGAGTACTGGGGGCTTAAACTGCAGGCCCACGTGCCTCTGCAAGCCCCAGACACGCAACAGGTCAAAGTCCTATACCAAGGAATATGCCACAATGAAAGATTCATAACAGTGTATAAATGCTTTTAATACATAGAGGAATTCACAAGGAAACCACAGATACTTTGTTTGCGTAAAATGGATCCCGATCGGACCCTAAACGGGTCGAAAGCGTGTCTGCAGACTCAAATCAGACGTTTAGAAACAAGTCCAGATGTCTTAAAAGTCATAGAGACTCACCTCAAGCTCTTGCAACGACCTCAGACATCTAGGACTCCCCCGCGACCGTCTAAACACAGTTCCAGACATCTGACCAGTCCTCCGATCATCTGGAAACGTCTCTGGTCGTCTGGTAAGCTGTCCAGACGTCCGAAAGAGTGTGGAAGGGCGGTCCACACACCTTCCCAAAGCTGCTCCTGTGCACGACAGAGCAGCAGCCACTTTAGGCTAAACCGAATCAACTGCGGTGCGGCCTGCATGGCCATAACTATGAAGAAGACGTACCTTCGCGATACACTTGCTTCCAGACATCTGGTGTCGATGCCAGACGTCCCGCCAGTCGTTTGGAAGACACTTCGAACGTTTGATACTAGAAAAAATCCAGTATCAGACCGCGCTCCTACGCTTCTCACCGTGCTCCACCGCAGCTCCTTCCGCTCCGTTGTAGCCCCAACTGCTGTAGAAGGTTGGGGACGACGCCCCAACATCCTCCTCCTCCCATTCGCACCGCGGTGGCCGTGCGAGCCTCCGACGAGCTTCCACAAAGCTCACGACCTCGGCCCTCTCCTCCTCACACCCGCTCCTCCTCCTTGCTCTCGCTCTCCCTCTCGCATGCCTCTGCTCACGATAGTGGAGTGGAAGGTGTGGTGGTAGTGATGGAATGGAGAGGAGAAGAAGGGGGGTCTCTTATATAGGGTCGAGGGTTAGGGTTCAGCGGGGGAAAAGAAGAAGGAAGGAGAGAGAATAAAAGTCTGTGTGTCGCCTGCGTGCAGAATACAGAGTGTGTACAAATTTTTAATTTCTAGACATCCGAGAAGGGGTCCAAATGTCTGGCTAGACGTCTGACTGACACTCTAGACGTCTTAAAAGGCTCAAATCAGGACGGGTCTTTACAGAATCTGGATTGGAATAAGTGAGGTGAACATGAGCATGAACCCTACGGGGATTTAGGAGTAGAGCTCCTGTGGTTGGTTGTAAACCTGGAATGTAGATGGGAAGTGTGTTGGCCCTTGAGTACGTGGTACCAAGGAGAGCGACTGTCCCCTTTTCGTGTAGAGAGGAGCTAGCTACCCTTGGGTTGAGACCCGGGGTTAGGATTGGCCACTCTACACCGACTCCTGTTGGCCCTCGTGTACGCGGTACCGAGGCAAGCTACTAGTGTAGGGAGGGAGCTAGCCACCCCACGGGGCCCGGGGTTCAGCTAGCCACCCTACACCGACTTGTTAGGCCCTCTGGGAAAACCGACTTAGTCAGACGAGGGTACACAGACTGTGGAGGGGTGAGACCCCTGTTTTGAGAGGGCAAGGTCCTATACTGTTCTGTGCTGTACTTTGGGCGTACCCACTAGCGGAAACAACTTATCGCGTGCCAGTGCGGGGTAGCTATCCATGCGCTTATCATGCGTGCCGTAGTCACTGCTACGCCTTAATAGTGACCTCGAGGTGGTTGACTGGGTGTAGGACTACCACGGGGGGCTCTCTCGGCCAGGAGAGCACCACGTGTACCTTTTACTCTTCAAAAAGACTGCAATCAAGATCGTTCCCACGAGGAACATGCTAGATCAAGAATATCTGGATATTTGGGAAAAATGGGTGAACGGTAAATACACATAAAACAAAATAAACAAAAAAGAGAATTAAACCTGTTGCTTTCACTATTTTAGATAGTATAGATACCACTCTACTCAGCGTTCGCTAACTCTGTCTTTTCATAACACTGTTCAGGACCAGGAGTTGAGCAGCCCAAGCTTCCGGCTGCGGAGGGTGCTGGGCCTAGTCGAGCCTAGCGGTAGTTTCAACACTTTCTTGTTGCTTTCCTTTCTGTTGTAGTAAGTATCTGACTTTTTAGCTACTGTTGTCTCTACTGTTACTTTCATTTCCGTTGTTTCTGTTGTTGTGGTGGCATGTAATGGAACAACAATTTTACTTTCTTTACTGCTTTGTACATTTTTATTGCTTAGTTATATTGCATATGTGAATGTGGTTTACTTTCCTGCATTTTGGTTATTTCTTGTTGGACGACTGGGTCATGGGATTAGTCGAGGCGAGCCGGTCTTGGGTCTTGTAGGGATCTGGGAACTGGGTCGTAACAGCATGTATCTCTATTCACATTTAGGTTTCTTAGTCAAAGAACAGGCAGCTCATGATTCAACAGAAAAAGCATTCAATTACATTAATTTAGTTGCCAATTACCCACAATATGGAAATCATCAGCATGTATACTTAAATTGTAACAAACGAGGTTCAAGTGCTTGAACGTAAACATGCACCATTCTCAACCTTAGGGTTCATTTCATGCCTAAGTTTCAAGCAGAGATCTCTAACATGGCATGCACTTAACAATTTAGTTTAACGGGAGTAGAGAGGACCACTCTACCAAAAGGTACAGGTGATATGTGGGCACGAACGGCGAATCCCAATGTCTCTGCAGGTCCCGTGCATATTTGAGTATGTCAATTAGGCTAAAAACAACGTGGAAACACTTCTAACATGTAGGAAATCCAAAAGGGAAACTAACGGTATTCTAATTGTGCAAATCCGACTTCGTTTGGGCCCTGAACTGGCCCAAACACTCCTAGTTCACCTGAACCAGACCAGGCAGGTTGGTCTAGCTAGACCGACTACCTAGTGGCCGCAGTAGTGCGTCCAGACCAATATCAGACGTCTGGGGTGAGTCCCAAACGTCTTAAACGTGCACAGAATCTCACCTTGCGTTCCTGCTTCTATTTTCGTCGTCTGCTACCCTTCACAGCCATCTTAGGGTGTTATCAGACGTCTGACACTACGCTCGATCGTCTAGGAGGGTGATCGGATGTCTGACACCACACCCAGACATCCGAAAGTGCCTCAAATGTCTCACCAACGTGCCTTCCCAACGCCTCTCGTCCCTGTACAGACCCACACAGCCACATATCACTCACTAGATAGCAAGGACAACACATATGCGACGCAGGCTCCTCAGGTAGAGCTTACCTCGGTACTAGGCACATTTCTAGACGTCCAGAGCTCTCTTTGGATGTCTGCGGAGTCCTTCAGCCATCTGTAAAGCATCGCAAATGTCTGAAAATCGCAGGAACTGCGCCTAAACTCCAGGCGTAGGACCTACTCGCAGCGACCCTCCTCCTCGCTTCGCAGCAACAACTTCTCCTCTTGCCGCTCTCCCTCTTCCTCCTGCACACACTCCTCTCCCCTCACGCTCTCCCTCTCCCTGCTGCTCTCACACTCTTTCTCCCTCACTCACGGTTGCAAGGGAAAAGAGGGAAGGAGGTGGGTGGCCGCTGGAGGCAAAGAGTGGAGGGGGTGGGTGTGGGTTTCAAGGAGGGTTTTAAGGGTTTTATAGGGGAGGGGGTAGGGTTTTAGGGGATTACGTGGGATAAGGTGGGCCCCGAGGAAATTGCAGGTTTGATCCCACAGAACCACCCTTTTCCCCCGGAGTCCACAGAACAAGTTCTAGGGGTTTAAAATTGCGCAAACCCCTCCAAAAGCCCAAAATTCTCTGCATGGGGTCCTTTTGGTGCACAGAAAATTATGAAAAGGCCCATAAGATTTCAAAAAAGCCCAAATGACCCTTGGGAAGGGTCATTTCACATCGAAACCAAATATTTGTCTGCATCTGTATCCACCAATATTTAAAAGTGATATCTATATCATCTTTAAAACAAATATGATTGCAAACATATATGGATAAATCTCCATTTGATTGCATCCTAGCTTAGCACTTAAAATCAAGCCTTCACTCCATTACATATATAGGAAAATTCGATTCACTAGAGCTTTGTCTCTATCTCCTCATGGAATCTCCTTAAAACTCTTTTAAGAGAGGTTCTGATATCCAATTTGTGGAGAAGATGAATTGTTCTATTTTCCATAAAAACCCAAGGTCTCTATTTATAGAGAGGGAGGCTAGGGGTATACTCGTACAAGTCCAAATAAGAATGTAAATAATAGAAAAGGACAAAAGGGTAGAAATTGAACATTGAAAATTTCCTTACACTCTCCCTCAAGCTAGAACATATATATTAGTCATGCTCAGCTTAGAACAACATTGTTCAAACAATGCTCAAGAACGTACCGTGGTGAACATGTCTGCAGTTTGATCTCCTAAGGCCACATGAGAAATGTAGATGAATCCTTTTTGAATCATATTATGAGTGTAATGGCAATCCAATTCAATGTGCTTGGTCTTCTCATAGAAAATAGGATTGCTAGCGATAAAGAGTTATGCCTTGTAGTCACATGTCATCTGCATAGGCCTAGGTAGAATGATTTATAAGTCACTAAGGACTGACGGGACCCACTTAAACTCACAAGTAACTTGAGCCATAGCCCTATATATTCAGATTTTGCATTGGATCTAGCTACTAGAGTTTATTTCTTACTTTGCCAAGTAACCAAATTTCCTCTTATAAAAGTGCAGAACCTAGTGGTAGGCTTTCTATCTCTAGGACACCCTACATAATCCCTATTAGTACATGCTACCACGACTAAAGACTTCCCACAAGTAAATAGTAGTCATGTTTCTGGTGTAGACTTCAAGTACATGAGGATCATCATGATTGCATTCCAATGTGCCTTAGTTTGTCCATAAATTGGCTCACCTTGCTCACTGCAAGAGCAATATCAAGGAGTGTAATGGTAACATACAACAATTTTCCAACAAGAGACTTGCATAGTTTTGCATCTATTTGCCTGAGTCATTATCATATAGATGCATATTTGAATCCATGGAAATTGATGTAGGTGATGGCATTTCCATCATCCGTTACATCTAACCTAATTTGGCTAAGTTATAAGGTTAAATTCACCTAATTAACACATTAAAAAGGTATAACTCAATCAGAGCTGAGGAGAGAGAAATTGATAAAAGTGAGGATTAATTCAACAAATTTCACAAACAGTTATAAATATAGAATAGCCGGAGGGAGAGATTATGGTTAATTAAAGGTCATTTGAGCTTAAATATCTTAAAAGTGGGTTGATATTAAATAATTCAGGATTTGCGTTCAATTTGAATGTTTAATTCTAATAAAAAATTCTAATTTCAACCCTGCTTTAATTAAAATAGTTTCGATGAAAATAAATGTAATATAAACCTATAAAAATTATTTAAAAATATTTTATAAGATTTGACACAGTCAATTTGACAATCGAAATTCGTTTCAACCTAAAATAGATTTGTAGGTAGGAATTTGCTATATTTTGGGTCTAAACGTAAATTGACCATGCAAACGACATCAAAACCCAAAATTGAAGTCACCATCAACTTCCTTTTGTCTAAATCAGGTTACCATAAAATTTGGACTCATTTTGACTTCATCTTGGTCAACTTTGCAATTTAGCCCTTAATTCCTAATTTCATTACAAAAACCCTCCTAACTTTCAATTTTCTTGCAAATCGGTCCTTGCCAGCATTGCCTCGACCTTCCACCTCCGCAACCTCCGGCTGCCAAATCCGACGAGGTTGTTCACGCACCTGCCGCCCCTTTCCTCGTGCACCAAGGAGTTATAAACCTCCGTCATCACACACCGCTTCTTTTCATCGCATTTTGGCATGTCACCCCCTTCTTCCCCGACGTCACTAGACATCGACCTTGGAGCTCACCTCCGTTCTTCCTTTTGTGCTTAGCCCTTAGAGCTCAGTCCTCATCACCAATTGACGAACACTAATAGGATTCTCATACTTAGTCCGACAAGCCTTCTAAGTGTGTCTTAATTTCCCACGAAATGAGCACTGAGGCATAGCTCGACCTTGGCCTTGACCACAACAACTAGTAGATGGTCTTGCACCTTTACCCCTTCCCTAAGAAGCAACCATGGTAGAGGTATGCTCTACTTTTGCTATACGTGACAAAGAATCTACAAGTCAACTCAATCGGTTGTCCACCTCTTCTATCAATGGTGAAATGACCCTTTCCTGGGGTCGTTTGGCATTTCCGGAATCCGTAGGGATTTTCCTGCAGTTTTAAACCCCTTATCTTTTATTTTGGGGGTTTGTGAGGGGGAGAGGGAAATTGCAGGGACATCCTCACAATTTCCCCACCACCACTTCCCACCGTACATGCCCCTCTCATTTCCCCCTCACTCCTCACACCGCACCATCCCCCCTGCAGCACCCTCACCTCCCTCTCTCGACCATTCCCTCCCTCATACCTCCTCCATTTAACCCCCTCGTCCCTCCTCCATCCTCCGCACACCGCAGCCGAGAGGAGGAGGAGAGCAGGGAGCCAGAGGAGTGTGTGCGGGTGAGGAGGAGAGCTGCTGCTGTTGCTGTAGCGAGTTCTGTTGCAGTTGCAGTAGCACGCGGAAAGGAAGGCGTCACGAGAAGAACTCGCCAATGGTTCTGCAAAATCATTTTTCCACAGAATCAGACGTCTGCAGAGTGCATCAGATGTCTTGTCAAACGTCCTGAGGTATTTCTGGACGTCTGATAGCGCATATTTTTGATTTTTTTTCCTGCAAAGTTCTGACCGTGCATGCATGTGTGTCAGAGGTTGCGAAGTGCGCTGGTGCGAGGACAGAGGTAGTTTCAGACGTCCGGGAGTGTTTCCAGACGTCTGAAGGCACCCTTAGACGTCTGCACTGAGCCCCAAACGTCCGAGGAAGGCGGCTCGAGTAAGATATGCCTGTAAGTTCGTTTAAGATGTCCGGGACCTTTCCCAGACGTCTGATTTCAGTCGGGATTGGTGTTTTTGGGCCCATTCAGGGACCAAATGGTGTCAGTTTCTGCAAGCGAAACATCTTCGATTTCCGTGCGAGTTTCTCTACGTAATGGTACATTGTCCTTACCATTCTGAGCTCGTTTGACTTTTCAATCTAAGTCATAGGTCTCCAGTCCATAGAGTATATAGGACCTGCGGAGACGTCGGGAGCAACTGTACGAGCCCCCATTCCACCCGATTACCCTGGTAGAGTGGTTTTTACCCTAATCTCGAAATTAATAAAGTGCATGCATAAAATTAGTTGAACCTAGGATGTGAGATGAACCTTAGGAAGAAGTAAACTCATGCTTTAGAATACATCTATTCGATTGAAACCTAGGTTGTGACATGAACACTAGGGCTAGAGAAAATGCATGTGTAGAGAGATGAATGATTGAATAAATCATAAGTTGCCTGAACTACCTGAAATGAACTACGTTATGAATAGAAAATTAAACTTGTACTGTGATAAATATGGAAACTGAGATGCCTGTTCTGTATGTAACAAACTAGATATGGAATAAGAAAAGTTCATGTATGAACCCTACGAGGAATGTAGAACGAGACAAGAATATTGTAGTACAAAGAACCTGATGGTTCAGGAACACGTCGCCACGGGTGGCTGTTCGGACTTGATTTAGGGAGGTGAGTTGACCTTCGTGTATGTAGTACTGAAGAGAGCAACTATCCCTTTTAGAGTAGAGGGGAGCTTGCCGCCCCTTGGGTGGAGACCCGGGGGTGGGTTTGGCCACTCTACACCGACTCCTGTTGGCCCTCACGTACGTGGTACTGAGGAGAGCCACTTAGTGTAGGGGGGAGCTAGCCGCCCCAGAGGGTACGGGATTAGGACTAGCCACCCTACACTGACTCTTATTAGGCCCATTGGGCAAACTGAGATAGTCGGACGAGGGTACGCAGACTGTGAGGGGTGAGACCCCTATTCTAAGAGGGCAAGGCCCTGTGCTGTTCCATGTTGTATGCTGGTTGTTTGTTGGCAACCAGTATGTATATTTTATTACTCGAAAAATAGAAAATTTCCGAGGTCGAACTCAGGGAGCAACACTTGATTTTAGAAGCAAAGAAAATCACAATTCACAACAATATACTATTTTACAAAAAATTTAGAGAAAGGGAATAGAATTTCTCTTCTCTTCTTTTCTTCTCTCGTTCTTCTTTCTTTCTTCAGACGTCTGATTTCATGAATCAGACACCTTAAGTAGCGGTTGCTACAGTGCTCGTCTCCTTCTTCTTTTTTCTTTTTCTTTGGCTGCTGCTGCTTCTTCTCCTTGGCTTTTTCTTCTCTTCTTCTCTTCTCTGCTCGGCCTTCTAGGCTTCTTCTTTTTCTTGCACTGTACCTTCTCCGTTTTCAGTTGGCTTCTCCTCTTTAGCTTTTGCTCCTATCTTCTTTTTCTTCCTTTCTTTCTCCTTCCTCAGCTCCTACTCTGTGATGTAGCTAAATCCTTAGCCGCTTCCTCTTCCTCTACCTCTTCCTCCTCCTCCTGCTTCTTCTTCAGCTTCCCTGCACAGGTACCCGGTTAAGCAAAACCTACCCCTACCCTTCCCGCGTCTCTCTCTCTATTTCTCTCTTAGGTTCGCTCTCCTAGAGCCTTCGAGGGTATACGGGTCGCGTGTATGCACCCGGGACCAGGTCCACTGGCGTGCGATAGTGGGCAAGGAGTGCAGGTCGGGTATACGAGTCAGGCTAGGTCCGCGGGGGGTGGTCGCGGACGAGGCCTGGTGAAGCGGGTGAGAGGGACCTCACCCCGTGTTCTGAGGTGGTAAGCTTAATTCACCTTTTCAATTTAAACACCCTCTTCTGTTTGTCAGCTTTCGAGGTAGGACTAAACGTCCCACCTTTGTTTCGCGACTGCCTGCAACAGATGGTTCCCTCAATTGGTGAGGCTGTAGAGTCCTTTGACGCTAATCAGCAGCCTGGATGCGTGCGCGACTCAATTTCGCACTCCCTGGGACTTCAACTTGGGACTGCAGAGGCCTGGAGCTGCTAGCAAGCTTGCTCCAAGCTCGGTAGCAATGGCGGCGAGCCTTTGAACTTGCAGTCACGCAAACGGCCTCGTGGCCACGTCAGAATGCTCAGCCAGCTTCGCTGGAGCACGACGAAGGTAGCTCGGGGGTCAACGAGGCGTGAAGATGCCTATGCGCGTGTACCTAAGGCACATTGTGTGCGTGCAGATGGGTTTGTTCGGGGGATGGTTTCAATGGGTAGCGCGGTAAGTGAAAGGGCGAGAGGTGATCAGTGGGAGGTGGTGAAGCTCAGGGATCGGTTGGCGAGGCGGATGGAGGTGTGGAGTGGCGGGGACACCTCGCCGGAGGTCTGGCCGAAGGTGAAGATGGCGATGGTGGACAGTGGAATCGAGGGGTACTTTGTGAAATAAATTGAGGGGAATTGAAGAGGAGATAGAGAGGAGTGAGTATAACCTGATTAAGTGGATGAAGGGGGAGAGATGGCGACTGGCAGTACCTACTGTCGCCGGAGAAGACGATGTCCAGTGGAGGGAGACAGCAGCGACGACGGGGCTAGAGATGCTCGTGCGGGTGCTGCGCGAAGCGGAGGAAGATGGTGAGGATAGCTCTGCCACTGGTATTGTGGCAGAGCGATGAGAAGGAGGAGGGAGGCTCGCCGAAGCTTGCTGGACCACTTGGCCGGAGGAGAAGAAGACGAAATTGGGGAGGACTCTGGCCAAGACAAGCTTGGAAGAAGCGGCAGAGCATGCCGCTTCTTAAATAGGCGCGGGTAGGCCGGTAGGCGCACGAGAGTGGGGGGAAAAACCTCACCGGAGACGTGGGCAGTCGAAGACCCATGCCCCTCGCATGTTCGCACAAGAGGTATGGGTGCCGACAGGGCATGGGAGGTGGTCCATGCAGAAGAGGACAACGTAGGGGATCCTCTCGTTTCTGGGGCCGGCTCCCATGCTCTGCGCGGCGCCATCCTCTGCGCAAAGTTGCCGGAGGTATGACTTGCTGCTGCGGGTGGCAGAGGGATAGGTTTGCAGAAAATGACGGGAAAGTTGAGGGGGTAAGTGCAAGGGTTCAAAAAGTTAAGGGTCAGAAAGTAATTATTGAGGACCAATTTGTAAAGTGGGTCAAGGCAACCTTTCCTTAGGTCCAAATATTGATATAACCCTAATTTGAACCTAAGGAATCCAATGGTGAAGTTGGATTTTAGGTTTGACCACGTTTGATCGGACATTTTGCACAAAAATCAAATTAGGTCAAAAATTGGGTATGGTTCTCAATCTAGGTCAAGATAGGTTCCAATGGTCAAATTGAAGGTTCTAAACCCTAGGGGGTATTTTTTCATGAATTTTAGAGGGTTTAATTGATTTTTATCTTTCCTGAAACTTCGTGAATTAAAGTGGATTTGTTTTAGGGTTGTAGAATATCATTTAATTCCTAGATGTTGCTATAACCTTTTTCAGACCAAATCATCCAACTTTCTCTCTTATTAAGCCCATTTGACCTGTGTCTAGACCCTTAGAAATCTTGTTTATGTACTGCATTGGTAAAATTACAGTTTTACCCCTTGTGAATTATTTTATACTCAAATTTGTAATTCTCTGATTTAGTCTTTCCCTTAGGTTTTGCAGGAGCTTTTGTACACTTATTTAGGTCAAAATATGCTAGTTAGGGTTCATGATGAGGTTCTCATCATACATTTGGGCGTACCCGCTAGCGGAAACGACTGACTACGTGCCATTGCGGGGTAGCTACCCGTGTGCTTATCATGTGTGCCGTAGTCACCGCTACATCACGACCGTGACCTCAGGGTAGTAGACTGGGTGTAGGACTACCACGGGGGACTCTTCCAGCCAGGAGAGTGCCACATGTACATCCTGTATTGCGGGAAAACTACAAGCAAGATCGTTCCTTAGGGAACAGGAAGATTGAGCAATGTCATAGAACCCAATTAGAGTACTCAGATCAGCCACATGTAATAAGATAATTAGAATCGGAAGATAATATTTTAAGCTGCTTGTTTAAATTACATTACATGTTTTAGCCACCATTCTACTCAACGTTAGCTGACTCCAGATGCTATAACTTTGTATAAGTTAGGGATTCGAGAGCTAGAGCCACCCGCTGCTGAGGGCGTTGGGCCCAGTCGAGCCCAACTGTAGTTTTCTCCTGTTAGTTATTGTAGTGAGTTCCTATTTTTCCAGCTATATGTGTACTAGTTTTTGTTGTGATGGCTGTGTTCTGTACTAGTTCTGTTGCGATAGCCTGTAATATTATGGTGATAACCGTTCTCTTGCTTTACTATCAGTTTTATATTTACTGCTTAGTTACAATACTTGTGTGGTTGTGGAATGAATGTGCATTCGGTTATTTCTCGTTAGACGGTTGGGTCTTGGGGTTCGTTAAGGGGACCCGTCCTCGGGTTTTGTAAGAAGCCGGGATGGGCCGCTACAAATGGTATCTCAGGAAACATCAGCATCTAGGAGTGGGTTGCATCATAAATTGGGTTTAATGTAGCAAAAAAGTGTCCTACCATGGTCTGTGCCCTGTATGTCTTTTGAGACTCGCATGAACATACAAGTGCATAGGCATTAAGCCTCTCAAAGGCCGACTTGGGAGATGACTAGTATTGTGCTAGTGGCTTGCCTTCCTATCTCATGTATGCAGTCTCATGATGTAGCTGCCGCATTTGTTGCGAGAATAAGTCTAGTGGAGATTCTCCTACATCTCTTTCACCATTTTGTAATATATAATCTCATTAGCAATGCGTAGGATAGAGGTATTCATGATCCACCCTCAAACCATTGCGTTATTCTTCTTCCAAGAGGTACATTTTCCCTTATTCTTAGTCGGCTCCATCTTAAGGAGTATATACTCCTTGTCATCATGACTCTCAAACACATTATCAATTGTAGCCACAATGCATTGTTGGTCTTATCAAACTTCATGATTGAGCCAACGAAGGAATTTCTAAACTTTTCTAGGGCTCCATCCCCTTGTGCAGGTGAATCAACAATTTCGGAGGGCATTCTTCTCAATAAGATCAGACTTCACCATAAAGTAGTAACCAACAATCAACCAAAAACTAGAGAGACATCAAAATACCACTATCCATGAAAGAAGCACTCATCCGAACACCATTTCAATGAGAAATCTTCACACATCGGATCTAAATTAGTTGAAAAACCTCGTAAACCAGGTCCTAACAACCATAGATTGAAGCTAGAGTGTACTAATGACCACCACCAACCTCTAAAGGTCACCAATGGCTTTATTATGCCCTTCAGCAAGGATCTTTGGTGACTGAGTAGTTTGCTGGTCATCGACAAAGGTGCTGTTATTCTGGGCAACCACTCTAGGGTGGCCACTAAGGTGCAACAACTCCCCCTTCACTCACTGTAGTAAGAAATCATGCTAGCAACACCACAAAAAAAATACTTTTAGCGACGAATTAAATAGTGTCATATAATACATTTACCACTAATTCATTTAATTTATTGACAATTTTTTTATATATGTCACTATAACATTTTTGTGAATGACGATTAATTTTTGTGGCATATATATGTCCCTATATATATGATTTAGAAGTAAAATAAAATTATGTCACCATTTTTCTTTTTATCAAACACCGATTAACATTATTGGCAAAAATATTTGTATCTACATATATGATCATATTATTATACTAATATTTCAAAAGTAACTTAGTGGCAATAAAAATATATGCCACTAAAAATCTTTTGATAATCGATAATTAATATTAATGATAAATATATATGCCATTATATATATATAACATATTTCCATTACAATATTAAATATAATTTAAAGGTAGAAAATTATGAACTACTAAAAATTTTTAATCAACCAAGAATTAATATTTTAATAACATCATACCATGGATTTAACGTAAATATATCATTTAGGTTAATACCCTGTTCATGCATGTGTTCATCCAAATCTTATGCTCCCCAATGAAGACCCCTCTGTCCCTTCTTTCCCCTCCCTTCCTATTCTTTTCCCACCCAATTTACCACCCCCAATTTTCCCCTTGCCCTCTTTTGTCATGCGTTTACATCCCCTTTCCTTTGACTTTTTTCAACTATATCCCACCAATCAAGTTTCAATTTCCTCCATGGTACAGAGCTTCACATCTCCAATTCCCACTTCCATTTTAACTATACTTCGTTAATTTTAGGTGATTTTTATTTGTTACAATTAAAATAATCAAATAATTTTCTTTTTATATTTAAAAATGTCATCAAAATCCATTCGCAGGTTATACAAACGATGAGAACCGCATACACCATCAAGCCCACGAAAATCGTCAAACACGCTCCATCCTCCCGAAACCCAAAAACCGTTAAGTTTGGGACTTTTCATATTGAACGGTTTTTCTAGGAACTAATTGTATGTTTGAGTACTAATACAATTCTTAAGTCTCCTATCTTCTATTGTAAACCTGTCAAAAACCTGTCATTTGTAGCCGTAGAAAATAGAGATAATCTTTGATTATCATAGCCTTGACGGGAGGTTTAATGACTAGTTGGAAAGCTTAGATGAAATTGAAATTTTAGGATTCATGACTAATGTTTATATCATCTGATTTCTGGTAAACTTTGAAGGTTGAGAAACTTCTTATATCATAGATCGTTTGCTGGTACAAGCATCATTGGTGGATATTTTATTGGATGTTTCATTTTATTATGAAAGGATATTTGCTACTGCACATTTGTTTCTTTTAATGAAGCGAATTGTTACATATGATTTTAAGTTATTATTCTTTTAATTAGGTTTGTTACTAAGGTTTGTCACCATGGATTATGCATGTAAGATCAAATCATATGATTCATATCAGAGAAAAGAATGGAATCTGGGCAATTTTGGCTTGGCTTTCCATTCTTACCCATAGAAACAAGGATACTCTTGCTAGTGAGAAGCTTGTGAACGTTGAGGACATTGTCCGCTAGCACTGGGCTACTTATGGTTGTCACTACTCACCAGATATGACTATGAGGTACACTTATAGCTATACTCCTCTTAGTTGATGTAATTTGGTTCACATGCTAAATAGAGGTTTGTTCCTTTACATAGTAAATTCCTCTTCCACAATTTATAACTGAAGATGAATTATTTTCTCTGAAATGGTTAAATTGCTTTTTGTAAAGAAGGTTGATGTAGATGCAGCAAAGGCACTTATACCCTACTTACTGAAGCTGCAAACATCACTTTTTGATGTCAACAAATATGCCTCTTCTTAATCTTTACCTTCACATTATTCAGAACTACTTGAATTGTTGTACTTTTTAATATGCTACTGATTTGTACTGATCTAAGTTCTAAGTGGAGCACAATTACGTTACATGACTCTGAACACCTTTTTTTTTTGTCTGACAACAGCAATTGCAAATATCAGTACTTTATCAAATTCTAAATAACAAAAGTTCAAAAAGAAAAAAACAAATTCTAAATAACAAATAAAATAGAAAATAAAATCGAAGCCAAAGCTGCTAATTGTAATTTAAAATCATAATAGTATCTTAAAAGGACTGTAGGAAAAATTGTACACATCGAAAACAATAATCTCTCTAAGGAAACATCGGCAACAGGAGGAGGAGCAGTGGTGTCTGCACCCCATTGATCTGGGATGCCAATCCATTGATCACTAACCAAACCAAGCTGACCAGCAGCATATTCTGGAATACAACCACACTTAGGAGGTTCCACAGCAACCTGTTCTTCCTCTTGCTCCTTGGCCTCATCAGGATCCCTGTACAAGAACAAGTCAACCATAACATCCCATTTGTGTCCAGGGAGAACGGTACCACGCACTTGGAGAACCATCCTAGCCAGCAAACAAGCACCCAATGCTGTGTTTATCCTTGTTATTTGTAGGAATTCCATTGTCCACATATCTCATTGGTGAGTTAGTGTCACAGAAGGCAATGGTGGGGATGTTACCTAGTGCAACTTCTTTAATAGGCTGATGGTCAATTCTTGGATCAGTCAGAATGAGAAGACGAAGCCCACTAAATGCCTAAAGTTGGTCAGTAAATGTTCCAAGTGTATGCCTTCCTGCAATTGGATGGGCATCGGTGTATTGACCAAACTTCAAGACAACGATTGACCATAGGGTCTTCCAAACTTGACAATAATGTCCTGTGGGTTCTCAATAGCAACAACGATCCTTGCTGCAAGCTGAAGCTTTTCCCATGTTTTACCAAGATTGATGCAAGCTGATGCACAATAATGCCCTGTGGGTTCCATTTGCTCTTTTCCCTTCTCGTGCACAAACATGACTGATATCATGTAAACATTTTGCAATTTGCAGTTTATAGTTTTGCAAGATGATTAGATAAATCATAGATTGTTGATATGCTAGCTAGAGCTTAATGTATTTGCTTCGGTAGCGTTTCATATTTCTGAAGTCTGTTGACCATTTATGGATATGTTGCAATTGTAAAACGAACTTGAAATAAACATACTTTTAATATGAACAGTAGAATTTAATTTAAAAATGGTTTTATATATTTCAAAAAAACAAACATCAACTTGTCTTTTAGATAGCAACAATGGTTAATTTTGATTTTTTCCTGAGGCAGTTTGATGTGGAGAACCTGATCTTTTTTGTTTTGATTCTTGATTTGTCATGCATTTACAACTTTATATGTCAAAGGACAGCTTTCTAGTTGGTCGTCTTCTTTGCAGAATATTACAAATTCTAAGATTCGGGTTGTGAATTTTGTGGCCTTTTGTATATCACCCTTTATAGGATCAAAGGAGTTGGGTGTGTAGGGTACATTTTATGCAGTTGGAAGCAAAGATGAGTACTATAGTTTCCGTTGAAAGCAAAGCATGATTGCTATGATTTAATATTTCTTTTCTAAAAAAGAAGATGGTACATGAATTCAAAGAGAAATCTATTTCTGTACCATTGAGTTCATTAGAATATAATGCATGGCTAGAAAACGCATAATGACAAACTTGTTTGCAGATGATTCCATCCACAATAGGACGTGTCACAATTTTGAATCAACAACTTCAACTGTGTAGGAGACAAACAAAACTGATCGTAACTTAATTGGCAACCACTAATAATGCATCAAGGTGCTCATTAGATGTGTGAATAGAAGCCATGTTGAAATTAGAATTATTTTTCGTTGGCTATTTGATTGAGATCATTTACTGCTTTTCATTTAGATTGTGATACCAAGGATGGCAAGAGGAGGGTGTGCATCCATTTCAATTTCATTGCTTGTATTGGCGGTGTATATTTTGTATTTAGATGATTGCATCTAGTTTTTAACTCGTCTAGAATTTGCTTTCTGCAACCAATCAAAGCTAATTATAAAATATGCTCAGTCAATCAAAGCTGGAGATGCTACTTTGTGTGGAGTCAAAAGGTACTTTTGCAATCAATCAAAATGTAGATGCTGAAGCTTAGAAAATTGGATCTGCTCAGTCTGGGTCTGTGTAGGATGAAGCATGCATGTGGCTATTATTATGATGCAACTTCTAGCTTTTATTATGATGGAAACAAAGGTTAACCAAAGGCATTTTGTAGAAAAAAAATGATCTTTTATTTCATCTTTAGTGTCTTTCTTCTTCAACTTATCGTCAGTTTGTGATGAGGAAGTTGATATGGCTACTGTTGCTGAAGTTTTAGAAGATACTATTCGTTGTTGCTGCAATCGTTAATTATGAAGTTTCAAAGGACTTTGTTGGATTTTTCAGATGATCGAAGAAAGAAGTTTGCTAATGATTGGAGTTTTGTTTTTTTATTGTATTTTCACTTTTTGATGTATTTTTCTTTTCTTCTCTTGTATTACCCTTAAGATGGGAATTTGCACTTTGATGATTTGGGAGGTCAATAAAAATGACTCTTATTGTACTTTATTATTTGATTATTAGTAAATTTAGCGTTGCTTAAACCCCTATATTTCGAGCAGGTTAAAAAAAGCTTTCTTAGTAAATAATATCAATAGTGGCAATTAAGTAGTATAACTAAGCATGATTAGAGTGAATCAACATGGCAATTAAATGATAAAAGAAAGCAACATTAAAGTAAGTTAATAGTGGTGATTTAGTGACATAAGAAAGTGTTATTAAAGTAAATCAATAGTGACAATTTTGAGAGATAATATTGTTAAATAATGTCAATAGAAGCAATTCAATGACAAAATAAAGTGCCAGTAAAGTAAACCAAAAGCGGCAATTTAATGGCATAAACAAAAAACATTAAATGAAGTATATAGTAACACTAATAATGTGAATTAAATTCCCACTAATATAAATAAATAATGGCAAATAAATTGCCATTAAAGAAGATCATTAATGACGCTATTTGCAGCCGTTAAAGTGACACTAATACCATTGATTTAGTGAAGATTATACAATTACCGCTAACTTTTTAGTGACGCTAATGACAACAGCAATTAAGTGGTATTTATTTTAAGTATCACTAATTTTTTATAGTGGTAAATTTCAAATGTCGCTAGAGGCAATTTTTTTTGTAGTGCAACCCTACTGTTGCCGCTGCTGGGAGCAAATGAAAGCGGTGATTGGCGACTAGCGGCTGGTGACGTTGTTGGGGTCCAACAGCGGTGCTCTGGTGCCACCCCAACTCGACAGTTGTGTGGATGGTCGTCGGTGACTCCTTCACCTACTATAGTATCATTAATCGAAAGTCACCACCCTTGGGTCTTGAGCCTTAGGGTTGGGACTCTTGAGATTCTTAAAAAGAAACTTTTCTTTCTCCTTAAGAAAGTATGCAAATCCCAAAGAAGAGCTTAGATTATTTGGTGGAGAAAAAAAAGGGAGAGAGAGATCAAGGAGGTATCAAGTTTCAGCCTAGGTTCGATGCTTTGATACCATGTGGAGAAAATGAATTGTTCTATTCTCTATAGAAACCCTAGCCCTCAATTTATAGAGGAGAGACTAAGGATAAACTACGTACCAGTCTAAACAAGAATAGGAATAACAAAAATTGAAGAATGAAAATTTCTTTACATGATTCCACACAATTAAAGACTTTAGTAGTACAAGGTTTCATGCCTTATGCTTAGGGTTGAGCATCGGGTTTGGTCACCTTCCCACAACCCTGGGCCTGACCTAGGCCTATGGCCATGACTTTAAGGGTTGGACTTAGGGCAAGATCTTTGCCCATTTATTAAATGGGCTAGGGTTAGGGCCCAAGTTGGCCCAAGCTCAACTCGACTTGAGGACCCAACTCAAGGATCGACTCATATATGTATAATGTGTATTATATATATACATAAATAAATAGCATATATGTATTTGAGCCTAAAAAAAACAAATATCATGGATATCTTAGTAAAAAACACAAGCAGCACCTCTCCCACCCTTGTCCCACACGCCTTCCCTAACCTTGTAATCAGTCTATTACTCTAATGATTAGTACTTTCCTATTTGTTATCAATTAGGCCTAGGTTACACAAATCTTTGAGTGCTATCATTTTAAGGACTTTTGTTTAATAAATTCTAGACTTCATCCTTCTCTTTAAGTAATAAATGGGCCAGGTTGTCCTAGCCTTGGCCCATTTGTATCAGCTTAGGCTTGGGCTTGGCCCATGACTCCGCTTAATTAAATGGGCTTGGGTCGGACCTTAGTTAGTCAGGCCCTGTGCTCAACCCTACTTATTCATAAGCATTGGTTGCACAGCTTCCAAATCTACTACATAGCAATTGTAAGAGCTTAACATGCCACCCACTCAAGAAGGACCAACAATTAAACCCTTTAGCCTCCTTTAAAGCTTTATCCAATGACTAAGGTGGGGGAAGGAGGAGGCTCCAACTTAACACTACTAGAAAAATGGGCTTTGGAGATACTTATTTAGTGATGGTTTTAATTAAAACCATCGTCTATAGCAGAATATATACACGATAGTTATAAAATCATCTTATTGATAATATACACGATGGTTCTAATTCAAACCGTCGTGTATATTAACCTTCCATGCCCCTACCTGTGTGCAGAGGTCCCCACATCAATGTAGACGACGGTTTTGTTAACGACGATTTTGAATTAGAATCGTCGTCTATAGCAACATCTATAGATGACAGTTCTAACACTATCTTATTTGTGACCGCATTGACATATATGACAGTTTTTTATGAGAACCGTCGTGTATGTCATCAATAAAAATTTCCCTTACGAAAACTCGCGCCTTAACCTGACTTAAGATGACGATTTTGGGAGAACCATCGTATAAGGTCTAATATTTAGCCTGACTCCTCGAACTCCCCAGAACCATACCCCCTTTCAATATCCCTTCCTCGACCCCGACAACAACCTTTGGCTGTACATCCACCTCATCCTCGGTAAGCGTGACTCTCCTCCTCCATTCACTATCGAAATCATCCTCCTCGTCCTCCTCCTACCTCCTCCAGCCCCCTCCCCTTATCATCCTTCTCCTCCATAAGGACCTCCCACCTTCGCCGCTGTGTGACCTGCAAGCTCTGTCACCGCGTGACTTGCAGTTCTCCTCCTAGTCGAGCAAGTGGTCCTCCCACCTTCGCTGCACATCTTCCTGTCCATCGTCCTCCCAGCCGCGATACCCCCTCCCACCTCCTCCCAGCCGTGACCGACCCCTCCCACATCCTCCTCCTCCTCCTCCCAGCAAGCCATGCACTGACATGCAAAAGACATGTTTGTTTAAAAGGATCATTATAGTTCGTGCTCGCAACGTCGATTTAAAAGAAGAAACGGACGTGAGTCCGAGTGTTGATCACAGGGAGGCATAAAAATCGGATTTTCTTTGTCACTTAATGTCACGGAGATAACGAGTTTTTGCTTGCGAGAAGACGTGGTAGAAAAACGAGTGAGAGAGAGAAAGAGAGAGAGAGAGTAGGGTTAGAGTCTTTTAAATCATAGCAAGTACTCAAAGCAAGATGGAGAACAACATCAACACTATATTAAACATGCAAATCAAGTTTTACAAATACAATGGTAGCTAAATGATTGAATAACAAGGAAGTAAAGCTAGATTAAAGGGAAAGAAAGAGAGAGAGAGAGGGGAGATGGCGAGGCGGCCACGGCGGTGGAAGGAGGCTCCGTCGGCGGCTCGTCGACTCCGTTGACTACAAGAGAGGCTAAAGGGGGCTAGGAGGGTGTTACAACACTTGCAAGGTGAATTGAATGCCTTACATGGGTGGTTGGGAGGGGTTTATATAGGAAGAAGAGGTTTTTATTTTAAGTATGAGCTTTAGCGACGTCTAGGACATCGCTAAACCCATGCTAAAAGCGTCGGTGAAGCCTCCTTCCCAGCAGTCTCACGCGCGTGCCCGTGCTTCTTCATGCACGATCCGTGCGAGTGCGTTGTGGGCCATCCAATCGCGGATCGGACGGCTGACATCTTGCGAAGGGCGCGCTTGGATCATGCCTCAAGCGCACGTGAACGTGGGCGTCGTCGATCGGCGTAGGCGCGCGTGTGGAAGATCGATGTCTACGGGTGTGCCGCGTAGCGCTATCGAGGCCGCTCAATGGCGATTGGGTGGCTGAATTTGAACGCGTGGGCGAAATTGGCTGATGAGGCGCAGCAGACGATTCGAACCTGCGATCACTTCGTGCGGGGATGCGAGTGCGACCGTTGTGCTGCGGGTGCGGATGGTTGCGCTCCTTCGTCATTCGTTAGTTGTTCAATGAAGATCGGACGGCTGCGGTTAGATCTTCCCGATGGGGCTACGTTGTGAGGCGGGTGGGGCCGCTCCTGATGCTGCCACGTGGCCACCTCGTGACCGTTGATCATCAGATCAACGGTCAAAACTTCTTGGGTCATTTATGGGAGCTCTGGATGTCGGATTTAGCCGATTTTGAGTCCGTTGGACTCTATTCGTCGCTCTGGATCCATTCATGCAGTCCGATTGCTTATCTGAGGCCTATTTTGACATGAACTTATAAAAATGACCATCAATACTGTTTAATAAGCAATCTCAATATGCGATGCATGTCATTCTCTCATGTCCATTTATGATGTGTTATTTGTGCACATTACCCTTAAGGCTGACCCCTTTTGGTAGAATTATCCTTGTAAGATGTAGTGTTATCATACCCCCATGCTTACATCTTGCTAGTTTCTAGCAATGTTTATTCTAGCCATTATTTTCAATCGGAATTCAAGAAGTATTTACTCAGACATTTTGTTACTTGTCAATAGGAGGGAATATACTAAGATCCTGATCTATAGAGACTAAGTAGTGCCCGGGTGTCTGCCAAAATATGAATCACCTGAATCCTTGCTTTAAGGAATGTATATATATATATTCATCTTTTCTTAGTTTTTAGATTTTTGGAGTTAAGAGTGTGTTGGTAACTTTTTACGGCTACCCAACCTACCCAAAACTTGGAAAAACTCTAAGTGCTAAGCATCTTGGTGTGAAGATAGTGATAGACTTACTCAACGGTAATTTAGACAGACTTCGGGTTTCTACGCTCCTAGGTGACCGAAAAAGAAAGTGTTTTGCCTGAAGGAGTATTTGTTCGATCGGTAGCTTTCTCCCTACGTTTGTTCTACTTGGGGTCAACACAAGGATTTTTCCAATGTATATTGATGAGAACCTCATCATGAGCCATAACTAGCTCATTTTGACCTAATACAAAGGATAAAAGCTCCTACATATCTCAAGGAAAGGCTTAACTCAGAGAATTCTGAGTTTGAGAAGAAAACAAGTCATAAGGGGTAAAAATGCAATTTTACCAATATAATCTGCATACAGGGTAATTCAGGGCCCAAACATAGGTCAAAGCAGCTTAATAAGAATAAAAGTGGGATGAGATGATCTAGCAAGGGCTACAGCAATTCCAAGAAACTAAATGATAATCTGTAACCCTAAAACAACCCACTTCAATTCACGAGGTTCGAGGCAAAGTAAAAATAGAATAAACCCTCTAAAATTCATAGAAAAATAATCTCTATGGTATAGAACCTTCAATTCGGCCTTCAGAACCCATTTTGACCTACATTGAGAACCATGCCCAATTAATAACTTAATTTGGGTTTTCGCATAAATTGACCGGTCAAACAAGGTTTAATATAGAAATGAAATTCACCATCAGATTTCTTAGGTCCTAATCAGTCATGTATAAAAACTTGAGCCTAAGAAGAAACCTCCTTGACCAACTTTACACTTTGGTCCTCATATATTTACTTTTTGGCCCTCAACTTTTGAACCCTCGCATTTTGGCCCCTAACTCTCCTTCGTTCTTTGCGATCAGGTCCCCCCTGCAAAACCTGCCAGCACCATGCTCCGGCGACCTTGCGCGGAGCATGGCGCCGCGCAGGGTGAGGGGGGGAACCTGGCAAGTAAACCGGGGGTGCCCTGCGTCGTCAGCCGTCGCAGGGACACCCCCCTGGTCGCTGTAGCCCACCATACCGGCCGTGCGAACGCACGGACGGTATGGGTTTTTGTTTCCGGCCATTCCCCGGCGAGGGAGACACGTCGTCTCCCTCCGCCTTCCTCCCTGTTTTGATCCCTATAAATACCCCCCGTTGCTCCACCAACCGGGGCAGCTTGGATCTGACGGAGAAAATCCCCAACTTTCCTCTCTTCTCTCTCCGGCAGACGCTCACCAGCTCCGGCGGTTCCTCCCCCTCCTCCTCTTTGCTCTTCCGCAATACCAGCAGCAGAGACTTCCTCCCCTGCTCTTCCCGCGCCACGCCGTACCCAGCTGGCGCCTCTCCGGCTCTCTGCTTGCCGCCGCCCCTTTCCCTGAGCATCGTCTTCTCCGGCGACAGTCGATACGACTGTCGCCCTGTTCCTCCCCCTTCGTCCCTGCAAGTAAGTTAGAACTACTTCCCTTCTCCTCTTTCTTTCCCCGCTTTCAATTTATTCAATTAAGCCCTCGACCGACCCTGACCATCGTCACCCCCTTCGTCTCCGGCCACCCTCCGGCGAGATGCTCCCATCGCTCCACAGCCTCACACACCTCGCCGACCTTCACCGAACCTCCGCCTCCTCACCCTGATCAACCCCCGCCCTGCCACTTCCCCCACATCACCCTCTGCAACCCCACCGAACAAACCCATCCTCCGACCCACAGTCCGACCTAGGGCAGCCCTTGCACGCCGCCCCACGCCTCGCCACCACCCACACGAGCTTCGCCGCACCCTGGCGAAGCTCCCGGCACTTTCTGATTAGGCTGAGAGGCCGTTTTTCTGTGAACAGGCCACCCGACCTCCACCGCCATTGCCGTGCAGAAGGAGCTGCTTCCGCCTGCAGCTACAGGCGCGCCACGCTCAGCGCCACGCCCAGATTCGACTCCCAGGCTTTGCGAGGCGTTTCGACAAAACACCAGGCTCGCAGCTAAGGCAGAAGGCTTCGCGTGACGCCGCGATCTCCCGCTGCTTTCCCCGCTGCGGGAGCGCAATTGAGGTGGGACATTTAGTCCCACCTCGGAAAAGCCTGAAGAGGCGCAGCGATATAAGATGCAAAAGTGCTGGAGGCTTACTGCCTCAGCGCACGGGGTGAGGTCCCCTTCACCCGCCCGGTTACCCGGTCTCGTCCGCGCTCACGCCCCGCGGACCTGACCCGACCCGACCCGACTTAAGACTGACCTGCACTCCTCGCCCACCACGCACGCCTGTGGGCCTGGACCCGGGCACGACCCATACCCGATTACCCGGTAGCTCTGGGAGAGCTTTCCCAAGAGTGGTTTCAGAGAGAGAGAGACGCGGGGGGGGGGAGGGTAGAGTAGGTTTTGCCTCTGACGAAAAACTCTGAAGTGTGCAGGCACAGGTGAAGAAGAAGAACCAAGAAGAAGAAGGAAGCTGAGGAAGACACTGTAGCAACAGGCAGTTTAAGTCGTCTGATTTGGAAATCAGACGACGGCCTGAAGGGAAAAGAAGAAGAAGGAGATCTGAAGAAAGAAAGAAGATCACCTCTGCAGAACAAAGAAGAAAGAAGGAGATCTGAAGAAGAAAGAAGATCACCTCTGCAGAACAAAGAAGAAAGAAGGAGATATGAAGAAAGAAAGAAGAGCATCACCTCTGCAGAACAAAGAAGAAGAAGGAGATCTGAAGAAAGAAAGAAAGAAGAACATCACCTCTGCAGACAAAGAAGAAGAAGATCTGAGACGAGGAGAAAACAAAGAGAAAAGAAGACAACAAATTCTTTCCCTCTCTCTTTCTTTTTGTAAAAGAAACATGTATATCTCTAGAATACAACTTGCTCCCTGAGTTCGACCTCGGGAACTCTTTTCCGAGTAAAAAATTTATATATTTGAAATGATGGCAACAACTGGCTATATTACAACGACATAACAATAAAACCCAGTTATCTCTCGAAGCCACCGTTTCAAACATATATCTCCCCGGCTTGCTCTACTTCCCCGCTTCTTCCTTAAGTGTTTTGGGTCTTTTTGTGCATTTAATGAGCTGGGTTCTGGATAACTGACCAATGGGCTGTTACCCACGATCACTTGCCAGCCATACTCGTGCGGTGAAGTGTGGCTTATTTTGTTCTTTTTTTCTTCTCTTCTCTTTTTTTTTCTTTTTTTTTATTTGGTAGGTGGCTTCCCTTATCTCAAATTTACCTAGACACAATAAAAAGAAGGTGGTCCCGTGGCTAGGCTCTGAACAACCTGCTAATGGGCTGTTACCCACAGCAACTTGCCAGCCATACCACCCTAGAAAGTTCATTAGCTACCCAATTTCTGTCAGAATCTTCGAGGAGTGAGTCTGTACAAAAAATATATGCAGATGCCTAGACTAAAAGTCCTTCTGAGTTAGAAGGCGAGTTGATAAGTCGTATACTTATCACCTTATTTAGTTGGTGGATTAGAATAGATTAAGGTTGCAAGGATTTAAAGCCAAATCCATATTTTAACGGACACCAAGGCTGATTAAGCCTGAAGGTCTAAAAAGTCTAAGTGTTCAGGTTCTTTTTATATTATTTCCCACTATTGACAAATTTTCAATGCCTAAGTTTTTCTTCCTAAATTCAATTTTTTTTTATTCTATTCAAACTGATTAAATGAACTCAGAATCATGCAATTTACCAGCCCCCATGCTTAAGTTGGACAATGTCCTCATTGACAAATACATGGATGCACAGGGGTCAAAAAGATATTACCTGAGTGAAGTAAAATACCAAATCAGTCTGAATCTTCTGAGTTGCCTCCCAGGAAGCACTGAGTTTAATGCCTTTAGCTGGGCGATGCTTTGTGTCATCCTTCAATGAGGGTGACAACCTCCTTCGGGGGAACTTGAGCAAGGAAGTGTTTCAATATCTGGCCATTGCCTGTGAAAGTGTGCCTAGTATTTGGATCAGCGATTTCAACCGCCCCGTTGGAGTAGGGCTTGACCACTCTAAATGGTCCTGTCCACTTGGACCTGAGCTTCCCTAGAAAGAGTTTTAGACGGGCATCAAAAGGCCAAACTTGCTGATTAGGCTTGAAGGTTTTTCTATGGATGAGTCGGTCGTGGACGGCTTTCATTTTCTCCTTGTATAGCCGACTATTTTCAAAAGCGTCCTGACGAATTTCCTCGAGCTTGGAGAGTTGGAGCGTCCTCTGCGCATCGGTTAACTGGGAATCCATGTTACACTGCTTAACGGCCCAGTAGGCCCAGTGTTCCAACTCGACAGGAAGGTGGAAAGCTTTGCCAAAGACCAGGCGATAAGGCGACATGCCTATCGGGGTCTTGAAAGCGGTCCAGTATGCCCATAGGGCATCATCCAGTCCTGCGGACCCGTCCTTCCTGTCAGGTCTCACAATCTTTTGTAGAATATTCTTGATTTGCCTGTTTGAGACCTCGGTTTGCCCATTTGTTTACGGATGATATGGGGTAGCAATGCGGTGGTTAACCTCGTATTTTCTGAGTAGGGCACGGAATTGGGTGTGGATAAAATGACTTCCACCATCACCGATCAGGGCCTTTGGTATTCCAAACTGGGAAAAGATGTTCTACATAACAAAGTCCATATAGCCTTATGATCGCATCAACGAGTGGCGACGACTTCAATCCATTTGGAGACATAGTCTACAGAGACTAAGATGTACTCAAAACCGTTAGATGGTGGGAAGGGGCCCATAAAATCAATACCCCAAAAGTCGAAGATCTCGACAATCAAAATGGGCTGGAGGGGCATCATGTCTTTTTTGGTCATGGTCCCCAGAGTCTGGCAGCGAGATCAAGTCTTGGTGAAATTGTGTGCATCCTTAAATAAGGAAGGCCAGTAAAATTCAGACTGCAAAACCTTTGCAGCCGTTTTCTTTCCTGAGAAGTGGCCACCACAAGCTTGGTCTTGACAAAAAGATAGCACACTTTGAACTTCGTCCTTAGGGATACACCTCCTGATGATCTGGTTGGCACAGAAGCGAAACAGCATGGGATAGTCCCAGAAATAGTGCTTGGCCTCGGCCAAGAACTTGTCCCATTGCTGTCTGGACCAGCTGTGCGGGGTCTGACCTACAACTAGGTAGTTGACATAGTCAGCATACCAAGGTAGCTTCTTGTCTTGCACAACCATAATGTGTTCATCGGGAAAGGTGTTGGATAAAGGCAGGGAGGTCCTAATGTGGTCTGGGTGGAGTCTGGATAGGTGGTCAGCCACCACATTCTTTGATCCGGCTTTGTCGCGGATTTCCAGGTCAAATTCCTGCAAGAGCAGGATCCATCTGATGAGCCTGGGCTTCGCATCCTTTTTAGCCAATAGATGCCGGATGGTCGAATGGTCTATATAGATGGTTACGTGGGATCCCAGAAGGTAAGATCGGAACTTTTCAAGTCCAAAAACTACAGCGAGCAGTTCTTTTTCTGTGACCGTATAATTTCGTTGGGCCTCATCCAATGTCTTGCTTGCATAGTAGATCACCACGGGTTTCTTGTCTTGTCTTTGTCCCAAGATGACGCTTATGGCAAAATCCGATGCATCACACATGATCTCAAAGTCCTGGGACCAATCCGGGGGCTAAAGTACAGGTGCTGAGGAGACTAAGTCCTGGAGGGTGTGGTAAGCCTGGATGCAATCAGAGGTCATGTGGAATAGGGCATCATTGGCTAGAAGGTCGGTCAAGGGTTTGGCAAGCTTGGAGAAGTCTTTGATGAACCTTCGGTAGAAGCCAACATGTCCAAGGAACGAACGAATCTGCCAGACCGAGCTAGGCGGAGGAAGTTTGGAAATCAAATCAACTTTAGCTCGATCCACTTCAATGCCCCTATGTGATACGATGTGACCGAGAACGATTCCTTCTTGAACCATGAAATGGCTCTTTTCCCAACTTAACACCAAATTAACCTCAATACATTGTTTCAGGATTTTCTCCAAGTTGCTCAAACAGTGGTCGAATGAATTCCCAAATACAGAGAAATCATCCATAAAGACCTCCAGGTATTCACCGACCATTTCTGAAAAAATGGCTAGCATGCAACGCTGAAAGGTAGCGGGTGTGTTGCACAACCCAAATGGCATACGACGGAATGCAAACGTGCCGTACGGGCAAGTGAATGTGGTCTTCTCTTGATTTTCAAGAGCAACTGCAACTTGGTTATATCCTAAATATTCATCTAGGAAGCAAAAATACTTTTGCCCTGCCAATCTTTCAAGAATATGGATGATGAATGGCAGGGGGAAATGATCTTTCTTAGTTGCTTCATTGAGTTAATTGTAATCAATACTCACCGGGCATGTGGTGGTGGTGCGGGTGGGGATGGATTCGCCACATTCATTGGTGACAACGGTGAGCCCGACTTTCTTCGGAACCACTTGAGTGGGGCTCACCTAGGGGCTATCGGAGATGGGATAGATGATGTCGGCATCAAGCCATTTGATAATTTCCTTCTTAACGACCTCTCGCATATTTGGGTTTAACCGTCTCTGCATCTGACGGGAGGGTCGTGCCCCATCTTCTAGGTAGATCTTGTGAGTACAATAGGTGGGGCTAATTCCTCTTAGATCTGAAATAGTCCAGCCAATGGCAGCCCTGTGTTTTGATAGGGTCGCTGTCAATCTAAGTTCCTGATCCCTAGTTAAGTTGGCATTGATAATTACAGGGAAGGTCTGGTCAGGTCCCAGGAAGACATACTTAAGATTCTCGGGTAGCGGCTTCAGTTCAGGTGTAGGAGGCAAAATGTTTAATGGAAAGGGGAAAGGCGGGAGTTGATCAACATCAATTTCCTCGAATGGTGTTGGTTGATGGTAATCAGCCCTACAGAGGTCTATTCGCATAGATGGTGATGGGTCAGAACAGTTGCTACAAGATTGGTAGTCCAAGACAGAACTAAGGGTGAGGCATTCCTCGACCAAAGGTTCCACGAGATCGTGTTCCTCGATACAGTTGCAATCAAAAGACTTGGTCGCCCGAAAGATATCCAACTGCATTTTCTTGTCTCCGAAGGTAATTTCCATGCATCCCATGTCACAATCGATATATGCCTTAGCCGTGGTTAAGAAGGGTTTGCCTAGGATGATAGGTGTGTTCTGTAGTTGTTCAGGGACTTCCATGTCGAGCACTAAGAAGTCGACCGGAAAATAGAAGTCCTTGACCTGCACAATTACGTCCTCGACAACCCCCTTTGGGGTTTTCACAAATCTATCAGCCAATTGGACGGTAACAGGTGTGGGTGTCAACTCTCCGAATCCAAATTGGTGGTACAGGGTTGTCGGAATCAGATTGATGGAAGCACCTAAGTCCAGGAGCGCTCTATTAAATGTCATGTCCTCAATATTGCAGGATATCAGGGGTGCTCCTGGGTCAGTTCGCTTGAGCAGAAGGTTGCTTGATATCACGGAACTTGCTTGCTCTGAGAGCACAACCTTCCTAGGTGCTTGAGGTCTTTCCTTACGTTTTGGTGTATAGGAATCCTTTAGGAACTTGGCGTAAGCTGGAATGTGCTTGACAGCTTTGAGGAGCAGAATATTAATCTGAACCTGCTTAAAGATCTCCAAAAGCTCCTCAGTTTCCACAACACTTTTCTTCTTTTTGATTGTCTCCAAGGCCTCGGGATATGGTGTTTGAATGTGGATAGGATCTATTTCTGGGTCCTTGGGTTTTTCCTATGCCTCTTCTGAGGCGGGTGTTTCAGAAGGTGAAGTCTCGGGAAGAGTCGGCCATTTGGGATCTTAGGTTTTGGTGCCGCTTCTCAAGGTTATCACATTTGTAGAGGCATTGGGACCATGGGTTGATCCTTGAGAAGACGAGGACGAAGAAGCACCAAACCCAGGGGGTGTTTGTGGGGCTGGCTGGACCATGTGAGCCTGCCCAGGATTGCCTTGGAACCCTTGCGAATTGGAGCCTCTATTAATCATGTTTCGCGGGTTTGGTTGTGGCTAGGAAGGCAAGGATCCTTGTTATTTGCAGTCCAACAGTTGGCTTAACTGTCCCTTTACTAAAGCCATTTCTTCTTGATGTTTTTGGTTCATTTTAGCCATCATCTTTATCAGGGTGTCCATTTGATTTTGTGGGGGAGGGGTTGCCCTATTCGGATTATATGGGGGTCTAACTGGTGGTCCTTGCTGATAGGGGGCAAGTTTGGCTATTGGTTTGGCCTGGGCTGGTTTTGGAATTGAGGCGGTTTCTGGTTTGTCCAAGCAAAGTTTGGGTGATTACACCAGCCGGTGTTGTAAGTGTTGAAGACAGGGTCAGGTTTGGAATAACCTTGGATAGCCTGTAGATCTTCAAGGATAGCAGATGTCGAGGGGGAAGGAAGAGAGTAATCAAGGGTTGAGGGAGCAAAGGTCCCTCCCTAGAGCATGGTCAGGGGTTGTTCTAGGTTCATTTGGCTTAGGGCCTGGACCAGGTGAAGTCGTCGGTTTTATGTGACCGGGTTTTAGTTTGTTATAACGTTGTAGTAAAGCCGGTTATTACCAACACTTCAAATAAAAATTTTTTTTACTCGGAAAATAAAAGAGTTCCCGAGGTCGAACTCAGGGAGCAAGTTGTATTCTAGAGATATACATGTTTCTTTTACAAAAAGAAAGAGAGAGGGAAAGAATTTGTTGTTTTCTCTTTGTTCTGCAGAGGGGATGCTCTTCTTTCTCTCTTTCTTTAGATCTCCTTCTTTCTCTCTGTTCTGCAGAGGTGATGTTCTTCTTCTGCAATGGTGATGCTCTTCTTCTTCTTCCTGCTGTTCCTGCTTTGGTGATGTTCTTCTTTCTTCAGAGCTCCTTGTTCTTCTTCTTCGTTCTGCAGAGGTGATGCCCCTCTTCAGATCTCTTTCTTCTTCTTCTGCTTTGGCCGTTGCTCTTCCTTCTTCTTCAGCCTGCCTTCTTTCCTGCTCTGGCTGCTGACCTTCCGTCGTCTGACCCGGTGCTTAGACGACTTAACTATGCATTTGCTACAGTGCAGCTCCTTCTTCTTCCGCGGGTCTTCTTCCTCGCCTGTGCCTGCACACTTCAGGGTTTTTCGTCAAGAGGCAAAACCTACTCTACCCTCCCCCCCCCGCGTCTCTCTTTCTCTCTGAAACCACTCTTGGGAAAGCTCTCCCAGAGCTATCGGGTAATCGGGTTCGGGTCACACCCGGGTCCAGGCCCACCGGCGTGCGTGGTGGGCGAGGAGTGCAGGTCAGTCTAAGTCGGGTCGGGTCAGGTCCGCGGGGCGTGAGCGCGAACGAGACCGGGTAACCGGGCGGGTGTAAGGGGACCTCACCCCGTGTACTGAGGCAATAGGGCTAGTGCACGAAATCAATTTAAACAGTGGAACGGGTGTGAGGCTTACCGATGTGGGACTAAACGCAGACCGTTCCTCGCGTGCGCCTGCTGGGAGACCGCGGCCTGGCTTCTGCAGCTGCGGCTTCTATTTGCATAAGTTGCTGGCTGGCTGCCTTCGCAAGACGCCCCGTACTCCGCAGCAGCTGGAGACCTGGAGTCCTCAAGCCTGGAGCGCGGGAGAAGCTGCTTCAATGTGCGGCAATGGCGGTCGAACCTCAAAACCTGTCGGACACGAATATGGCCTCGCGGCCTGATCAAACCACTGGGGAACCTTCGCCGTGGCACGGCGAAGGTGAGGAGCTGCGCGGCAGGCCGCAAGGAGGTGTCTGGCGGCAGCCCTGGGTCGGACTGCAACCGGAGGAATGGGTTTGTTCGGGGGAGTGTTACGGAGGTGTGGAGTGGCAGTGGAGGGGTGGGGGGTGCTCAGTGTGATGAGGCGGAGGTTCGGTGAGGGTCGGCGAGCCGTGTGGGTTGCTGAGGTGATGGGAGCAGCTCGCCGGAGGGTGGTCGGAGGCGAAGGGGGTGAAGGTGGTCAGGGTCGATAGAGGGCTTAATTGAATAAATTGAAAGCGGGGAAAGAAAGAGGAGAAGGGGAGTATCTCTAGCTTACTTGCGGGGACGAAGGGGGAGGAACAGGGCGACAGTCGTATCGACTGTCGCCGGAGAAGACGATGCTCAGGGAAAGGGGCGGCGGCGAGCAGAGAGCCGGAGAGGCGCCAGCTGGGTGCGGCGTGGCGCGGGAAGAGCAGGGGAGGAAGTCTCTGCTGCTGGTATTGCGGCAGAGCGAAGAGGTGGAGGGGGAGGAAACCGCCGGAGCTGGTGAGCGTCAGCCGGAGGAAGAAGAGAAGAAAGTTGGGGATTTTCTCCGTCAGATCCAGGCTGCCCTGGTCGGTGGAGCAGCGGGGGGTATTTATAGGGAGCAAACAGGGAGGAAGGCGGAGGGAGACGACGTGTCTCCCTCGCCGGAGGATGGTCGGAAACAAGAACCCATACCGTCCGTGCGTTCGCACGGCCGGTATGGTGGGTTACAAAGACCAGGGGGGTGTCCCTGCGACGGCTGACGACGCAGGGCACCCCCGGTTTACTTGCCAGGTCCCCCACCTCACCCTGCGCGGCGCCATGCTCCGCGCAAGGTCGCCGGAGCATGGTGCTGGCAGGTTTTGCAGGAGGGACCCGTTTGCGAAGAACGAAGGAGAGTTAGGGGCCAAAATGCGAGGGTTCAAAAGTTGAGGGCCAAAGAGTAAATATATGAGGACCAAAGTGTGAAGTCGGTCAAGGAGGTTTCTTCTTAGGCTCAAGTTTTTATACATGACTAATTAGGACCTAAGGAATCTGATGGTGAATTTCATTTTCATATTAAACCTTGTTTGACCGGTCAATTTGCGCAAAAACCCAAATTAAGTTATTAATTGGGCATGGTTCTCAATGTAGGTCAAAATGGGTTCTAAAGGCCAAATTGAAGGTTCTAAACCCTAGAGATTATTTTTCTATGAATTTTAGAGGGTTTATTCTATTTTTACTTTGCCTCGAACCTTGTGAATTGAAGTGGGTTGTTTTAGGGTTACAGATTATCATTTGGTTCCTTGGAAGTGCTGTAGCCCTTGCTAGATCATCTCATCCCACTTTTATTCTTATTAAGCTGTTTTGACCTGTGTTTGGGCCCTGAATTACCCTGTATGCAGATTATACTGGTAAAATTGCACTTTTACCCCTTATGACTGGTTTTCTTCTCAAACTCAGAATTCTCTGAGTTAAGCCTTTCCTTGAGATATGTAGGAGCTTTTATCCTTTGTATTAGGTCAAAATGAGCTAGTTATGGCTCATGATGAGGTTCTCATCACCAGGTCAACATTATGAGCTCCCTTTGCTAGGGATAAGGTCTATAACAGGTTCCTGGTCTGGTTTAGTAGCTCATCTATCTTTTTATCCACCAATTCCACTCGATCCAATTTCTTGGCAATGATATCCATGTCAACCATTCCAGAATTTGCTTGTACCTCATAAATCCCACCACGGGGTTGACTGGATTAGCTAAACTGGGTCATGGAGGCATTGTTGAGTGAATTTTCGCTCATAGACTCAAAGAGCTCAAACGCGCTCTCCTCGTCTTTGTTTAAGAAGTTCCCCCCACATGAGGCATCGACGAAGTTCCGAAGGTTGCTGTCTAGACCGTGGTAGAAAATCTGGGCCAATTGCCACCTTGGTACTTCGTGGTGTGGGCATTTCCTCAATAGTTCATTAAATCTTTCCCACGCCTCATGGAACTGTTCCCCGCCCTGGAGTGTAAAGGTAGTAATGGCTCTTCTGAGGGCATTGGTTTTTCCTATGGGGAAGAATTTCTTTAAGAATGCATGTCTCAGTTCTTCCCAGGTGGTGATGGGTCTACCTAGGGTTCTAAGCCAGTGAGATGCTTTGTCTCTCAGTTAGAAGGAGAACATCTTAATCAAAACAATGTCAAGGCTAATGTTCCTAGGCTTCACAGCTCGGGCGATTCGGTCAAGATCCTCTAGGTGTTGGAAGGGGTCCTCATTTGAGCTTCCATAGAAGTGGCTCTGAATCAGACTTAGGACATTTGGTTGCAGCTCAAAATCGTCTCCCCCTTCGGGGATCTTAAGGTGCAGCTCGATTCGAATAGCGGAAGGATTGTAGAAGTCGTGGAGGGGCCTAGGTTGGTCCTGGAATGGTGGTGGATCAAGTGACGGTTGCCCTTGTGGGCCTTGGAAAGGTGGTAGTGGTTGCCCCTGTGGGTTCTGCAACCGGTGTATGACTTGCATGATGGTGTGGATTTGTTGCTACTGAAGTCAATGGTTTGAGTTGATCTGGGCCTGGATGATGGCCATTATGTCTGGTGGGGGTTGGTCCTCAACCTCATCTACTCTAGGTTCAGCCAAGTCTCTAGCAAAATTAGGTCGCCTGGATTCCCGTCCCAAAACAAACAACTCGGGATGAAGTGATCGTCTCTCGTGCATACACTAGAGAAGAACAGGAGGGGATGTGAAGAGTGACAGATGCGAGAAGTGTGTGTACACAACTAAGCAAACAAGCCTAGTCCTTATGGTGTATTCCTTAGGGGACCTAGAAATCTCCAAAGGGGAGATCAAGTCCGTAAGCACTAGACTTCCCTTCCCAAAGCTAATCTGGCTAGGTTGATTACGAGGGGATTGTAGGGAAGGTTCTTCCTTTGGCTTGTTGTTACGAACGCTTCTTCAAGACGTTTTTTGAAGACGTCTGGGAGGTGGCCCAAACGTCTGGAACTACTTCCAGACGTCTGGGATTTAATTTCTGCGGCACGCACCGTTGCGTCTGCGCGCCTGCACGCACAGACCTGCTCCGCCACTCTTTTTCCCTCTCTCCTCCTGCAGGCGCAGTGCTGCGCCCTCTCTCTCTCTCCCCCCGCATGGCCTTATAAGGCCCTCGCCCCTCCCTTACTCTCATTTCCTCCGCTCCCTTCTTCTCCTTCTTCCAGCCGGTGCGAGAGCAAGCGAACGGCAGCAGCGGTAGCCGCGGCGAGTGTGCGGAAGGTGGGGTTGCGCGAGGGAGGAGATGCTCGACCGTGAGGGCTCGAGCTTGTCGGGGCAGCTAGAGCCGGTCGGGAGTGACGTGGGAGGGCTGCTGCAACTCGAGCAGCAGGCGGACGAGGCGCGGCGCGGCCGTGCGTCCCGAGCGGAGAGCGAGTGGAGCTCTGATTTTGGAAAATTTTCCAGAATCAGACATCTGGGCTTCCAACCAGACGATGGTGAAGATGTCTGGAGGACTATCCAGATGTCTGGAAAGTAACTTATTTTTGTCCTTCTTCCTTTTCTGCGACCGTTCGTACTGAGAGCGAGGAGTGGGTACGTGCAGGTTCTGGGATTCACCATCCAACGCGAATCAGATGTCTGGCCGCAGTGCCAGACGACGGGAAGGACATCAAGACGTCCGGGGTGACCATCGGACGTCTGGGAACTAGGCCAGACGCCCCCGCAGGCTTCTAGACATCTGAGAGACTACTCAGAACAAAGGTACCATCTGACCCACATTTTAAGACGTCTGGAAGAGGTTCCAGACGTCTGATTTTGGACTGTTGCGTCGTTTTCGACCCGTTTAGGGCCCGTTCGGAGTCCATTTTCCACGTTTCGAGTTGCATTCTTTCCAGAATAGATTCCTCTACCCGTTTACAGTATTTGTATACTGTTATGAGAAACTCCTTATGATTGATCCTTGTGTTAGGACCCCATCCCATTGCAATCTTGGGAGTTGCGGAGGCGCGCGGGATTGCCGACCACACCCCCAGTACTCCCGGTTTCGCTGGTAGAGTGGCTTTAAAATTTTTAACATAATTTGTTACAATTATGGAATAATTAATAGAACCTAGGGCATTGCATGAATCTTAGGAATGAGAACCCAGATTGAATGATAGATCCTAGGGTATTGCATGAATCCTAGGGCTGGAAAACTAGATTGAATGATAGATCCTAGGGTACGGCATGAATCCTAAGACTGGAAAACTAGTGATATGAATATAGATATTGAAGTCTTGGAAAATGTGGAAAGGAAATAATAGCTGCCTGTAAATTGATTTAACAGCTGCCTGTTATGAATAAATGCACCTGATTAAGAATATGGGTTATATGAAGGTGAAACTGGAATAGTGAAACCTGAATGTGCTGAGTTAAAAGAGCTGGAACCCTACGGGGAATTAGGAGTAGAACTCCTGGAAGGAGAATGAAATGGAACTGAAAAGGAAGGATGTGGAAGTGTGTTGTCCCTTGGGTACGTAGTACCTGGGGAAGCACCTGTTACCTCTTAGTGCAGAGCGGAGCCAGCCGCCCCAAGGACCCGGGGTTAGGACTGGCCACTTTGTACCGACTTGCTGGCCCTCGCGTACGCAGTACCGAGGAGAGCTACTAGTGTAGGGAGAGCACTAGCTACCCCACGGGCCCCGGGGTTCTGCTAGCCTCCTACACCGACTTGTTAGGCCCACTGGGCAAACCAGGGTAGTCAGGCGAGGGTGCGCGGACTGTGGAGGGGTGAGACCCCGATTTGGTTACTGTGGAGGGGCTGGACTCCTGTTACTGAGAGGGCTCTGCCCTATACTAGTTCCGTGTTGTGCTTTGGGCGCACCCGTTAACGGAAACGATTGACCGCGTGCCAGTGCGGGGTAGCTACCCGTGCGTTTGTCGCGCGTGCTGTAGTCACCGTTATGTTTGTCAGCGACCTTGGGGTGGTTGACCGGGAAGGTAGGACCACCACAGGGGACTCTCCCGGCCAGGAGAGCACCACGTGTTACTTCTACTTTTCGGAAAAGACTGCATTCAAGATCGTTCCCACGATGAACATTCGAGATCAAGTGAAGGATCTGAGAAACAAATAAATTGTGAAACAATAGAAAGACGTAAATAAAGAAAGAAAGAAAATAAAATAGCTACTGTACACTTTACTGCTTCTTTAGTTTAGCTACCACTCTACTTAGCGTTTCGCTGACGTGTTACACTCGTTACTTTTCAGGACCAGGTGTTGAGCAGCCAGGGTCAGTGGCTGCAGAGGACGCTAGGCCGAGTAGGGTCCAGTAGACTTACCACAGTTCTTTTGTACCCCTTTTGTTCCACTGTAGTGAGTAGTTCTTGTTACCCCCGCACTTTTCTTTACTTGTAGTTCATGTTATGTTATAAATGTTGTTCTACTATTGTGGTGGTACATGCTGTAGTAGTTCCTTTTCTTACTGCTGTACTTTTGTTACTGCTAGTTATATTCATGCTGAATGTGGTTTATTTTACTGCTCTTTTGGTTACTTCCTCATTGGATGACTAAGTCTTGGGATTAGTCGAGTTGGTCCGGTTCTCGTGTCTCGTAGGGACTCGGGAATCGGGTCGTTACACTTGTACCACCGGTTCCATAGACCCCACAACCATGATCGTTTGACACTTCCTCACAGCCTAGTCACCAGATTCTATTAAGGGAATGAAAGCCAAATGCCCAGCAAACAAAACCACACCTCTTGAGATTTAACCCAGTCCTGCCTAGGGCACGTCTACTCTATTTTAAAAAGGTCTAGGACATTGCTTGTGCTAGGGTTATGTGATGAGGCGTTGATTGGGGTGGTGCCTCTTAGTTTTCCAATTCCAGTGTGTGTGCTCCTATCAAAAATGATTTTCAAGCAAGGATTTTTTAAGATGTGATATCTTTTAATGTTTGTCCTTACTTTTATGTCTTTTAGGGTTGACGTGTCTTAATATTTTCAGACAAGTTTCGAGTGGGCACGCCAAGTTTTGCACACAATTGGTGAGAGTAGATTTCCTTTGATATGAAGAGGCTCTAAAACCCTAAAGTGCTCATCCTAGTGTTCATGCAACTGTTATCAGATGAGTTGATTTTAGGGTTGAGTGGTGCGGCCCATGCCAATTCATGGTGGCTTCGCAAACATCACTCAGAAAGAAAGAAGAACACTCCAAAAAGGTTAGGTCATTAAGAATGTCAGAGTGTATATTTTTTTGTTGGGTGATGTGTTAAGGATGTGGATTAGGCAATCATGCACCACGTCAATTTTTTTTCAAGTTTACAATTTTTTTTAGATTTTTTTTTAAGGCAAGCAAATAACCACGGGTGAAGAATTACTCACAATTGGTCATTGTTGTGCTTACTCCATCTCTACCGTTATGAATTGCACTGCTTTCGCCGTCCAAGCACCGAGTTCCTGCAACCATCAAGTAGAAGGAGAGAAGGCGTTAGATGATGTGAGCATGGATGTAAGATGGAAGTGAAAAAATAAATCCGTTGCCTCCCCAGCAACGGCACCAAAAACTGACGTGCGAAAGACGTGTTTGTTTAAAAGGATCATTATAGTTCGTGCTTGCAACGTCGGTTTTAAAAGAAGAAACGGACGTGAGTCCGAGTGTCAATCACAGGAAGGCGTAAAAATTGGATTTTCTTTGTCACTTAATGTCACGGCGATAACGAGTTTTTGCTTGTGAGAAGACGTGGTAGAAAAATGAGTGAGAGAGAGAAAGAGAGAGAGAGAGAGTAGGGTTAGAGCCTTTTAAATCGTAGCAAGTACTCAAAGCAAGATGGAGAACAACATCAACACTATATTAAACATGCAAATCAAGTTTTACAAATACAACGGTAGCTAAATGATTGAATAAAAAGGAAGTAAAGCTAGATTAAAGGGAAAGAAAGAGAGAGAGAGAGGGGAGATGGCAAGGCGGCCACGGCGGTGGAAGGAGGCTCCATCGGCGGCTCGTCGACTCCGTTGACTACAAGAGAGGCTAAAGGGGGCTAGGAGGGTGTTACAACACTTGCAAGGTGAATTGAATGCCTTACATGGGTGGTTGGGAGGGGTTTATATAGGAAGAAGAGGTTTCTATTTTAAGTATGAGCTTTAGGGACGTCCGGGACGTCGCTAAACCTATGCTAAAAGCGTCGATGAAGCCTCCTTCCCAGCGGTCTCACGCGCGCGCCCGCACTTCTTCATACGCAATCCGTGCATGCGCGTTGTGGGCCGTCCGATCACGGATCGGACGGCTGACATCTTGCGAAGGGCGCGCTTGGATCGCGCCTCAAGCGTGCATGAGCGCAGGCGTCGTCGATCGGCGTAGGCGCGCGCGTGGAAGATCGACGTCTGCGGGTGAGCCGCGTAGCGCTATCGAGGCCGCTCAATGGCGATCGGGCGGCTGAATTTGAGCACACGGGCGAAATCGGCTAATGAGGTGCGGCGGGCGATTCGAACCCGCGATCGCTTTGTGCGGGGACGTGGGCGCGACCGTTGCGCTGTGGGCGCAGATGGTCGCGCTCCTTCGCCATTCATCAGCCGTTCGATGAAGATCGGACGGCTGTGGTTAGATCTTTGCGATGGGGCTACGTCGTGCGGCGGGCGGGGCCGCTCCTGATGTTGCCCCATGGCCACCTCGCGACCATTGATCATCAGATCAACGGTCAAAACTTCTTGGGTCATTTATGGGAGCTTCGGATGTTGGATTTGGCCAATTTCAAGTCCGTTGGACTCCGTTCGTCGCTCTGGATCCATCCATGCGGTCCGATTGCTTATCTGAGGCCTGTTTTGACATGAACTTATAGAAATGGCCATCAATACTGTTTAATAAGCAATCTTAATATGCGATGCATGTCATTCTCTCATGCCCATTTATGATGTGTTATTTGTGCACGTTACCCTTAAGGCTGACCCCTTTTGGCAGAATTATCCTTGTAGGATGTAGTGTTATCATGCATCACCCCTCCCCCTGCCACCTCCACCCCCTCCTCCTCTCAGCGCCCCCCCCCCCCCCCCCCCCCCCCCCACTTGCCATAGCCGACATTCTCCCCCTCCCTCCCCTCCTCCTCTCAGCCAACCCCCCTTCCCCCATCCCCTTGACAGTAGCTCCCCCTCCCAACATTTTGATTTTTAGGTTAATTTAAAAATATGTAGTACATTAATTAAATGTAAGATGTGTCTAAATTTATGTAATTTTTTAAAATCTTTTGCTTATAAAATTTTATAATTTGATTTAGGTATCCGTGTTGATCATCGGATAGCTTTCTTTGATTCACACACTACGTTGAGGTATATCAATTTAAGTTAATTAATTTGTGAATGAATGTGGAGTGTACCCACTTAGGTTTAGAAAGTGAGGTATACCCACTTGATGATTTATGATTTGTAAATATTTTTATGAATGTTGGGTGTGCCCACTTGATGCTTATTTCTGAATGCTTATTTTATGAATGTGGGGTGTGCCCACTTGATGCTTATTATATTTCTTATGTGAATTTTTTTATGAATTTAAGAAGTTTGGAAGAAGAAATGAGAGAAGAGGGAAAGTGAAAGGAGATGGAGTAGGAGAGGAAGAGGAGGGAAAAAGATGAATAAAGAAGAATATGAATTAATGAAGGGAAGGAGGAGAGGAAGGATAGGGAGAAGAGAGGAAAGAGAGGATAAATAAATAGACAGGAGATGAAGAAGAGGGAGAGAGATGCATAGAGAAGAATATAAAGGAAGGGAAGGATGAGAGAAAGGGTAGGGAGAAGTGAGAAAGATAGTAGAAAGGAAGTGGTAAGACATAGAGATAGGAGAGAATGGAGAGAAGGGAGAGGAGGGAAAGAGAGGAAGAATCAATTTTTATTTTGTATATAATTATTTATTTTTATTATAAATTTTATTATTTTAATGAATTCATAGATACACACTTGTATAAATATAAATACACTTGAGGCCAAACAATAGGTATTCTAACCCTAGGTTACAGGTTTTGGGAGAGGATAATCGAGTGAAAATACTTGCCCATCGACACTTATTATCAAGTTATACGAATAATGCAAAATATTTGTATGCCTCACTTACATTCACTAAGCTTTGTCTTTATAGCATGCCATAAGAGTCATCGTCCTTTGTTCAGAGAAGTTCTAAATAAAGGAGGGTCTTTGAAGATTTGATCACAACTTAGGGTTACTTATTATATGGAACCGATGTCTGGAGGAATTTCAGAAGTATCTTTTCGTTCTTCTCTGGTATACCAACTGATCTTATCTACGTTCCTAATGCATCCTTAAATGGGAGTTATTGGGAATGTAGTTAAGGTTAGCCTTGGGGGTATGCTGAAGAAATGTGAGGAGATGTTGCTAAAATTTCTCCAGACACCGGTTACATGTAACAAGTAATGTTGTGATCAATTTTCAAGGATGGGCTATTAAGTGAAAATCTTAATCAAAATACAAAAACTATTATGAAATTGGATTAATTATAATTATTGGGTGATTTTATTTCATTTTTGTAGATTATTATGGATAAGTCTTGGATTAGTTTGAGGAACTCTAATTACTCTTGATACAATAATAGAGTGAAAGAGTTCCTTGATTGGGCATTTCATGACAATAGGAAGTCATTTAGACAACGAGACAAGTTCGACATGATATTTTGCCCATGTAGGAGGTGTTTAAATGGATATTTACATAATATGAACACTATATACAAGCACACGACTTGCAACGGTTAGTGGCAGCAATATACTAACTGGATTGCTCATGGAGAGGGAGGATCAGACAAAGGAAGACAGATGATCTCCGATAGATTTTGATGAGACAACTGTTGACATTGAAGCTAATGATATCGATGAAATGCTTGATGAGATGAGAATATGAGTTGAAGATCCAACTAGTAGGGAAACTTGTAATTAGTATTATTATGCTATTAGGGCAACGGACAAACCTATTGCTCAGATGCTGCCACCTACTACCCTGACGACGACAAGAATGAGAACGAGGGTGATAGCGGTGGCGAGGATGAGGATGAGGAGGGTGAGAACGATGTTGAGGTATAGAGGCCACCTTAGCATGACCCTCAGGTTGAGGCAGGGATCAGTTCTACTAGTATGAATTGTCAGTAAAATCTTAATAAAATTTATTGATAATGTTTTAATTTTTAATATTTATATTTTTCTTATTAGGTAATAATGAAAAAGGAAGGGATCTGATAAGAAATGCACATCTAGATGCACTTCCAGAGGGGACGAGAATCAACGTGCATATCAACGAAGTTGGAGAAAATCCAGATTATCCTCCTTTTACCAGCAAACTGTCTAGGATGGTAAAGGAGCTCATCTTCCTTTGTTCTTTTAATTGGAGGTCTGTCTCCAAGGAGATCAAGAGGCACCTTATTCGTAATATGGAGGTAAATAATTAATTATTTATATATATATAAGTTTACTTTATTATTATTTAATTCGTTTATACAATTTGTAATATTACAGGCGATCTTTGATTGGGGTGACGATATTAATGTCATCAAGTACATTCTTTATCATGCTGCGAGACGACATCATGATTGGAGGATGACAACGAAGAGAAAGGTGAAATATGTAATATTTCTCATTTTTTATTATTTTCTTAATTAATTTCTTTTGACGATTTATTTATATAATTTAGTATTATAATTCAATGTCATCTAATGAGGAGGCATTAAGGAATGTGCCTCCTACAATAGCAGCAGATGTGTAGAGATAATGCTGTGAGCATTGGAATAAGCCTGAGACAGAGGATGTTACGAACGTGGGCATCAGACGTAGCTTAAGACGTCTGAGAAGTGGCCCAGACGTCTGGAACCCTTCCTAGACGTCTGGTATTAAATTTTTTCGGCGTACGGGTTCGCGTCTGCGTGCGTGCGAGCGCAAACTGAACCTGCCTTCGTTCTTCTCTTTCTCTCCCTGCAGGCGCCGCTTTTCCTCCTTCTCTCTCCCCACGGCTGCCTTATAAAAACGATTCCCCTCTCCCTCACCCTCACTCCACCACCTTCTTCTTCTTCTTCTCCCTGTCTGCGAGAGAGCGCGCGGGCGAGAGCGGCAGCAGCGACTGCTGTAGGTGTGTGGGGAGGAGGAGCCATTGCGAGGGGAAGAAGGAGCTCGACAGTGAGGGTGCGAGCTTGCCAGGGCAGCTAGAGCCGGCCGGCGGGAGAGTAGCGAGCGTGGGGCGCCGTGGAGGAGCTATTGTAGCTCGAGCAATAGGCGGATGCGGCACGGCACGGCCGTGCGCTGCTGGCGGAGAGCGAGAAGGGTTCTGATTCTGGGAAAATTTCCTAGAATCAGACGTCTGGACTTACGTCCAGACGACGTGTAAGACGTCTGGAGGAAGGTCCAGACGTCTGACAGGTACAATATTTCCTTATCTTCTCCTTTTTACACGTGTACGGCCATGCGGCCATCCGCCGCGTTCTTCTGCACCCCTTCGTGATGAGAGCAAGTGTGTGTGTATGCAGGAATTGTTCGGGAGGGCTGTAGGGCTCGCCATCCCACACAGATCAGACATCTGGGCGCAGTGCCAGACGATGGATAGGACCTCCAGACGTCCGGGGTGACAATCGGACGTCTGGAAACTAAGTCCAGACGATCCAGCGGGTTCCTGGACGTCTGAAGGACTGCGCAGACCAAGGTATGGCATGATTGACATTTTAAGACGTCTGGAAGAAGTTCCAGACGTCTGATTTTGGACAGACTCGTCGGTTTTGACCCGTTTAGGGTCCGTTCAGAATCCGTTTTCAGCGTTTCAAGTTTCGTTCTTCCCAGATTTATTTCCTCTACCTGTTTACAGTAATTGTATACTATTTTGAGAAACTCCTTGTGTTAATCTTTGTGTTAGGATCCCGTTTCGTTGCGATTTTGGGGGTTGCAGAGGCAAGTGGGATTACCGACCACGCCCCCAGTACTCCCGATTTCGCGGGTAGAGTGGCCCTTTAATTTATTTAACAAAATTTGTACAATTACGAAATAATTAATAGAGTCTAGGGCATTGCATGAACCCTAGAACTGAGAAATTAGATTGAATGATAGATCCTAGGGTATTTCATGAATCCGAGAACTAGAAAACTAGATTGAATGATAGATCCTAGGGTATGGCATGAATCCTAGGACTGGAAAACTAGTTGAATATATAAACATTGCAGTCTTGGAAAAGTGGAAAGGAAATGATAACTGTCTGTAAATTGGTTAACAGTTGCCTATTATGAATGAATAAATACGGTTGAGAACATGGGTTATATGAATATAAAGCTGGAACAGTGAAACCTAAATTGGCTGAGTTAAAAGAGCATGAACCCTACGGGGAGTTAGGAGTAGAACTCCTGGGAAGTGAATGGAATAGAATTGGGGAAGTGAGCTGGCCTTGAGTACGGAGTACCAAGGAGAGCAACTGTCCCCCTGTTTAGTGCAGAGCTGAGCTAGCTGCCCCAGGGACCCGGGGTTAGGTCTGGCCACTTTGTACTGACTTTTGGCCCTCATGTACACAGTACCGAGGAGAGCTACTAGTGTAGGGAGAGCACTAGCCACCCCACGGACCTCGAGGTTCTGCTAGCCCTCCTACACCGACTTGTTAGGCCCACTGGGCAAACCAGGGTAGTCAGGCGAGGGTGCGCGGACTGTGGAGGGGCAAGACCCCTGTTTGGTTACTGTGGAGGGGTTGGACCCCTGTTACTGAGAGGGCTCTGCCCTATACTGGTTTCGTGATGTGCTTTGGGCGCACCCGTTAATGGAAACGACTGACCGCGTGCCAGTGCGGGGTAGCTACCCGTGCGCATATCACGCGTGCCGTAGTCACCGTTACGTCTGTCAGTGACCTTGGGGTGGTTGACTGAGGGTAGGACCACCACGGGAGACTCTCCCGGCCAGAAGAGCACCACGTGTTACTTCTACTTTTCGGAAAAGACTGCAATTAAGATCGTTCCCACGAGGAACATTTAAGATCAAGAGAAGGATCTGAAAAATAAATCAATAGTGAATAAATGGAAAAATATAAAGAAAGAAAGTAAAAATATAACAGCTACTGTCCACTCTACTGCTTCTTCTAGCTTTTAGTTGCCACTCTACTTAGCGTTTCGCTGATGTGTCACCCTTGTTACCTTTCAGGACCAGGTGTTGAGCAGCCAGAGTCGGCGGCTGCAGAGGGCGTTAGGCCTAGTAGAGCCCAGTAGTGTTACTTGTAGTACCCACTGTACTTTTCTTTCCGCTGTAGTGAGTAGTTTCTGTTACCCCCTATACTCTCTTTATTGTAAGCTTCATGTTTATGTATATGTTTATTTCTCTATTGTTGTGGTGGTGTATACTGTAGTATTTCTTTTTTCTACTGCGGTATTTTGTTACTGCTAGTTATATACATGGTGAATGTGATTTATTTTACTGCTCTTTTGGTTACTTTCTCGTTGGACGACTGGGTCTTGGGATCAGTCGAGTTAGTTCGATTCTCGTGTCTCGTAGGGATTCGGGAATCGGGTCGTTACAGAGGCAATTACAATTACTTTTAATAGCATTTAGAGATAAATTATTCAATTGTTCTCCATTATAATATGTTATATATACAGGATCAGACAAAGAGAAACAAAGCTAATAGGGCCAAAGTTCTACCACAGACCCACTGTTTGGGTCGAACTAGTATAGATAGAATTAAGGCTAAATATATAAGTAATTCTTTATAATTTTGTTACTTTTATGTTTTTAATTAAAGTTTTAACTACAACTATTACCTGTAAATCTCTGAAATTTATTTACAGTCACATTCACATGATGGTGCCACGCTCAATCGGGTTGGTGTGTGTGAGGTTATTCATAGCAAGGCCACCACCGACGATGGGCGAACATGGATACATGAGACATACCAGATAAAACATGTAAGTAACATTTATTTATTTACTTAAATTTTTATACTTACTTTAATATGACAAATTATTGTAATTTGTAGGGAGAAATGATGAACCTAATCAATCCCCTATAGACACCGCTTCCGGCACTCAGCAGCACCCTCCTATGACACCTGAGGAGGTTTTTAGGAGCACCATGCTTCCGTAGCATGGAGGCTTCGTTCGTAGTGGGGGGAGAAGTCAGACAATCTCCAGCTAGTATGGGCGGAAGGGGTTAGTAACAACAGTCGTCGTCCAGCAGATACAGACATAGTTTAACTAACAAACTCAAGCTTGGCAAAATGCCAAGAAATTCATGGAGGAGCAGATGAAGGAGATCGAGGAGTAGAGGAAGGAGATGGAGGAGCAGAGAGCACGGATGAGAGAGTTGATGGTGTTATTACGGGGCAGCGGTTGGGATCGCAATTCATATCATTACTCGCCTCGCAGAAACGACAATGACCTCGGAGGTGGTGGAGCAGGACAGGACGTAAGAGCTGAGGCATAGCTTTATATTATTTATCTTTCATTTTGTTTAGTTTTGTATTTTGACATTATGACATACTTTTATCATTAGGTTTATATATATATTTGTTGAATGTTTTATGTTCCATGTCGTATGTTGAATTCTTATATTTTGTTTGTTTTGTATGTTATATATTTTTTAAGGTGTTATAAGATTCTAAGGTTATAGAATCTTATAACCCAAAATGTTATATTAAAAAAAAACATACATATATACACGACGATTCTAAGAATAACCGTTGTGTTTATATAGACGACGGTTCTCATAGACCCGTCGTTTATACAACTATACGACGGTTGAAAAACCGTCATCTAAGGTTTACGTATACCGTAGAAGACGGTGATCCAAATTGTCGTTTAGAGCTTATTACCGATAGTTTGTACAAGAACTGTCGTCAATAAACAAGATGACGGTTTTTAAAACCGTCGTCTAAAATATGACGGTTTTAAATAAAAATCGTCGTGTATATACTGACGCGACACACATTTTCATGACGATAGAATACAACGGTTTGCATGGAATAGGCGACGATTTTCAACTGTCGAAAAAATCGTTCTTCACTATAGTGTAAGATTACATTTCTCCCACATTTAGGTCGAGAAAAAGCAACTAAAGAGGAGATCTAGGACAATCTCCTTGTAACGAGCGCGTGCCCCAGACGCCTTTTAAGACGTCTGGGAGGTGGCCCAGACGTCGGACCAGACGTCTGGGATCACATCCAGACGTCTGACCAGACGTCCGGGATAGTTTACAGACGTCTGGAGAACAGTTATGTTCGCACGGGAGATTCGTCTGCGCGCCTGGGCGTGCAGACCTGCGATTCTGCCCTCTTTCTCTGCGGCTGCAGGCGGCTGCGACCGCCTTCTCTCTCCTCTCCGCGCGGCGTTAAAAGGGGGCGCGCCTCCCGTCCCGTCTCCACCATCTTCTTCCTTCTTCTCCTGCCTGTGCGCGAGAGCGAGCGGACGCGAGGGCGCAGCGGCAGCGGCAGCCGCAGTGAGCGCGGAGGAGGTGCGGCGTGCGAGGGCGGGGCTCTGCCGTGAGGGCGAGCTCGCCGGAGCGGCTTGGCCGGCCGGCGGAGGGCGCAGGGGGCGCGGAGCGTCGCGGAGAGGGACCTGCTGCGGGCGGAGCAGCGGACGCGCGAGGTGCGACGCGGGCGGCGTCGCGAGCGGAGGCCGAGCAAGGTTCTGATTCTGGAAAAATTTCCAGAATCAGACGTCTGGGTTGATATCCAGACAGCAAGGTCGACGTCTGTAAGATCATACAGACGTCTGAAAGGTGAGTTTCCGCTTCTTCTTCCTTCTTGTCGACTGACCGTACTGAGGGAGGGGGGTTGGCTGTGCGCAGGGTCGCTGATTCGTCATCCTTTGCGAATCAGACGTCTGGAAGTTGTACCAGACGGCGGGAGTGACCTCCAGACGTCCTGAGGGACCATCGGACGTCTGGGATCTAGGGCAGACGTCCCCGCAGACTTCTGGACGTCCGGGGAACCAAGCTAAACAGGTAATTCTCTGATCCACCGTTTAAGACGTCTGGAAGGAGTTCCAGACGTCTGATTTTGCACAGTATCGTCTTTCTCGACCCGTTTAGGGCCCGTTTGGGCTCTGTTTTCCGCGATTCGAGTTGCGTTCGTTTCAGAATTAATTCCTCTACCCGCCTACAGTAGCTATACACTATTTTGAGACACTCCTTGTGTTTGATCCTTGTGATAGGACCTCGTTCGGTTGCAGTCTTGAGAGTCGCGGAGGCGCGCGGGATCCCCGATCACGCCCCCATTACTCCCGTTGTACCTGGTAGAGTGGCTTTAAGTATTAATAAAATCTGTTAAAGTATGGAACCATAACTAGAACCTAGGGCATTGCATGAATCCTAGGAATGAGAAATATATGGAATGATAGCTCCTAGGTGTTGCATGAATCCTAGGGCCGGAAAACTAGATTGTATGATAGATCCTAGGATATGGCATGAATCCTAGGATGGAAAAACTAGTGGAATGTATATTACTGTAGTCTTGGAAAAATGGAAAGGAATATATAAAGCTGCCTGTAAATTTAATTAACAGCTGCCTGTTATGAATAAAGAAACATGTTTGAGATCATGGAATTTGAGAACGTGAATCTGGAAAGTGAAACATATGATGTTCTGAGATAAAGAGCTGGAACCCTACGGGGAATTAGGAGTGGAACTCCTGGAAAGAAAAAGGAATGGAACTGAGATGTAGTTTGTACTGTCTCTTGGGTACGCAGTACCAAGGGAAGTACCTGTACCTGTTTAGTGCAGAGTAGGGCCAGCCGCCCCAGGGACCCGGGGTTAGGATTGGCCGCTCTGTACCGACTTGTTGGCCCTTGTGTATGTAGTACTGAGGAGAGCTAGTAGTGTTAGGAGAGTACTAGCTACCCCACGGGCCCCGGGGTTCTGCTAGCCTCCTTCACCGACTTGTTAGGCCCACTAGGGCAAACCAGGGTAGTCAGGCGAGGGTGCGCGGACTGTCGAGGGGCAAGGCCCCGGTTTGGTTATTGTGGAGGGGTTGGACCCCTGTTACTGAGAGGGCTCTGCCCTGGTTCCGTGCTGTGCTTTGGGCGCACCCGTTAACGGAAACGACTGACCGCGTGCCAGTGCGGGCTAGCTACCTGTGCGTTTATCGCGCGTGCCGTAGTCACCGTTACGTCTGTCAGTGACCTTGGGGTGGTTGACTGAGGGTAGGATCACCACGGGGGACTCTCCCAGCCAGGAGAGCACCATGTGCTACTTCTACTTTTGGAAAAGACTGCAATCAAGATCGTCCCACGAGGACATTCGAGATCAAGTAAAGGATCTGAGAAATAAATGAAATGGTGAGAAAAATTGAAAGATGTGAATAAAGGAAGTAATAGAACATAACAGCTACTGTACACTCTACTGTTGCCTTTAGTTAGTTTGCCACTCTACTCAGCGTTTTGCTGACGTGTTACACTCGTTACCTTTTTCAGGACCAGGTGTTGAGCAGCCAGGGTCGGCGGCTGCAGAGGACGCTGGGCTGAGTAGGGTCCAGTAGAGTTACCACAGCTTTGTACCCCTTTTGTTTCTGTTCTAGTGAGTAGTTTTTGTTTCCGCTGTACCTTCTTTACCTGCAGTTTTTGTTATATGATAAATGTTGTTTTACTGTTGTGGTGGTACCTACTGTAGTAGTTTCTTTCCTTACTGCTGTACTTTCTTACTGTTAGTTATATTCATGCTGAATGTGGTTTATTTTAATGTCTTTTGGTTACTTCCTCGTTGGACGACTGGGTCTTGGGATTAGTCGAGTCGGTCCGGTTCTCGTGTCTCGTAGGGACTCGGGAACCGGGTCGTTACAAGATGGTATCAGAGCAAGGTCGTCCCGAGAAGTGAATCAACTGACTGGAAAATAACCAATTCACATGTTTATAGCTAGAGTAGCCACCACAACATATCTCTTGACATGACCTCTTAGAAGTGTTGTTAGGTACCGTCTATTTTGACGTTTCCGTTTTGTTTCGCGTCTCCTTGCAGGAGATGCCTCGTCGTGGGACTGGCGAGACTGGCCGCGGGCGCGGCCGAGGGCGAGGTCGGCGAGGTGGACGTGCTGTCGTTGACGTCTCGGTGGACCAGCCACCACTCCCTGGCATCCAGGCCCAGGACCTCGCCAGACTGATACGGGATATTGTACGAGAGGAGCTCCACCCACCGCCCCGAGCACCTCCTCCTGGGGTTGCAGAGGGGGAGTCCTCTGTGGGACCACGCGACGGACGCAGCGCTGGACACGAGGGAGGGGATGGGCCCCTGCCGCCCCCACCTTCCTCCGACACTTCTGTACACGAGGCACCTTCTCCTGGAGGTGCACCAGCACCTCCCCTACAGCGCCACTTCGAGCTTTTCGGACAGTTCCGGAAGCTGAAGCCCCCCTCCTTCAAGGGGGATGAGGACCCGACCGAGGCAGAGGACTGGCTTGAGCAGCTGGAGAAGATCTTCGACACCCTTCGCCCCCCGGTGGAGTGCCGCGTGGCCTTTGCCACGTACCAGCTGGAGAGTGCGGCACACCGGTGGTGGAGGGCGGTCCGGGGACAGGAGAGGGACGAGCCGACGTGGGACCAGTTCGTCACCCTCTTCTGCGAGCAGTACTTTCCCCAGACATGGCAGGACCAGAGGAGGCGGGAGTTCCACACTCTCCGCCAAGGGACGATGACCGTGAGCGCGTACCGCACGCGTTTCTTGGAGCTGTCCCGCTTTGCAGCGACAGCGGTAGCCACTGAGGAGGAGCGCCTTTGGAGGTTCACCGAGGGGCTCCGGCCTGCGATCCGGGGGTATGTCAAACCCCTGAAGCTGCCGACGTTTTCGAGGGTGGTAGAGGCAGCTATGACTTACGAGGAGACCAACCCGTCCGCGCGAGAGACCGACGGCGGGCGGAAGAGGCCCTTTCAGCCAGACTTCTCACAGGGCCGGCGAGAACGGAGACACGTGGCGTCCGCAGGAGAGCCGTCACGTTGTGCAGGGCCATCAGTGGCCTTTGGGGGCCCTCGACAGGGGCCAGTCGCCAGCACCGGATCCCCGCCTAGTCGACAGCAGGGACTCACTGAGGGCCGGAGTTGGGTTCCCCTCTGCTACCAGTGTGGCCAGCCGGGCCACGTCAGGAGGGACTGCCCATCTAGGGCAGGAGGTCAGCAGATACTTCCCGCGTAGAGCACTGGAGGGCACGCAGGAGGCCGCGGTCCCCAGGCACGAGGAGGAGACAGCAGTCGCGAGGAGGGTACCGGCCAGCACCTGCCCGTCCGGCGCAGAGTGTGGCTGCTTCGTCCGCACCTAGAGCTGAGGGGCGTATCAACGCCCTAACACACAGGGACGCCAGAGCATCGGGATCCGTGGTAGCAGGTATGGTTTCAGTTTCTGGCAGACTTGTTTACACGCTTTTCGATTCCGGCGCTACGCACTCGTTTGTCGCAGCCAGTTTCGCAGTTAGTTTGGACCAGGATTATACACTGTTAGAGAATCCGTTCGTAATCAGAGGTCCGAGTGGTCAGCTGTTTGTAGCTGAGGAGGTGTACACGGGTTGCGGGGTCAGCATCGGGGGACACAGCCTGCCAGCTGACCTGATTATGATACAGATGGAGGACTTTGGAGTGATTCTGGGGATGGATTGGCTGTCCGCTTACCACGCCTTGGTAGACTGTTTTGAGAGGAAGATTGTCTTCTCCAATCCGGAGTTGCCTTCCTTCGAGTTTCACGGGCAGCCAGTGGACGGAGGTTTCAGGTGCATTTCGGCACTTCGGGCGGCGAGACTTTTGAGCCAGGGGTGTGAGGGCTTCCTAGCTTGTGTGGTGGCAGAGCACAGCCCCGTGGCAGACTTCCAGAGCATCCCGGTGGTCAGAGAGTACCCCAACGTGTTTCCAGATGAGTTACCAGGACTACCGCCCGAGCGTGAGATCGAGTTTGAGATCTCACTAGTACCAGGGACCAGCCCCATCTCCACCGCGCCATACAGGATGGCACCGCTTGAGCTACGAGAGCTCAAGTCTCAGTTGCAGGACCTTTTGGAGAAGGGTTTCGTGAGGCCCAGTGCGTCTCCCTGGGGAGCCCCGGTACTGTTTGTGAAGAAGAAGGATGGGACCCTACGCCTTTGTGTGGACTACCGACAGCTGAATAGGGTCACCATCAAGAACAGATATCTGCTGCCGAGGATTGACGATTTGTTTGACCAGTTGCGGGGTGCCACGGTGTTTTCCAAGATCGACTTGAGGTCTGGATACCACCAGTTGAGGATCAGGGAGACCGACGTCTCCAAGACAGCTTTCCGCACCCGGTACGGACACTACGAGTTTTTGGTCATGCCGTTTGGGCTGACCAATGCCCCCGCTGCTTTCATGGACCTGATGAACCGGGTGTTCAGACCATACTTGGACCAGTTTGTGGTGGTTTTCATAGATGATGTACTCATCTATTCTAGAGATCGGACGCAGCACGGACAGCACTTGCGGATGGTTCTGGACACTCTGAGACGACGCAGGCTGTACGCCAAATACAGCAAGTGCGAGTTCTGGTTGAGGGAGGTGACCTTTTTGGGTCATGTGATCTCTGGAGACGGCCTGGCGGTGGATCCCGCCAAGGTCGAGGTAGTGCTCAGGTGGGAGAGACCGCGTTCAGTCACTGAGATTCGCAGTTTCCTGGGACTGGCAGGTTACTACAGACGGTTCATCAAAGGGTTTTCGCAGATTGCACGTCCTATGACACAGTTGACCCGGAAGGATGTGCCTTTCGCTTGGACAGACGCCTGTGAGGCGTGTTTTCTGGAGCTGAAGGAGAGGTTGACCTCGGCTCCCGTGCTCACCATCCCTGACAGTAGTGGCGGGTTCGTTGTGTACACGGACGCTTCCTTGCAGGGGTTAGGAGGTGTGCTCATGCAGAGGGGTCACGTGGTCGCTTACGCTTCGCGGCAACTGAAGCCCCATGAGCATACCTACCCTACCCACGATCTAGAGTTGGCAGCTGTTGTCTTCGCGCTGAAGACATGGAGGCACTACTTGTACGGTGAGACCTTCGAGATTTTTACAGATCACAAGAGCCTCAGATATCTTTTTGACCAGAAGGAGCTCAACATGAGACAGAGACGTTGGTTGGAGCTCCTGAAGGACTACGACTACAGCATCTCCTACCACCCGGGAAAGGCCAATGTAGTGGCTGACGCCTTGAGCCGTAAGGCGCCCGCACGCTTGGCCAGTCTACAGTTACAGAGTTGGAGCCTTTTGGAGGAGGTGGGCAGTTGGCGACCTCTAGAGTTACGAGGGTACTGTGGGGCAGTGACGGTGACACGGCAGACCAGGCCAGAGTTGATAGACCACATCATCACGGGACAGATGGCCGATCCGTACTTGCAGTCTTTGCGCGACAGAGTACTATCAGGGGACCCAGGGGACTTCTCTTTCACAGACCAGGTGTTACGCTTGAGGGGACGGTTGTGCGTCCCCAGAGACGAGGAGCTGTTGAGAGAACTCCTGACTGAGGCACACGGTTCCAGATTCACCATACATCCCGGAAACACGAAAATGTACCATGACTTGAGACGCGAGTTCTGGTGGAGAGGGATGAAGCGGGATGTGGGTGAGTTCGTGCAGCAGTGCTTAGTGTGCCAGCAGGTGAAAGCCGAGCATCAGAGGCCTGCAGGGCCGCTTCAGCCGCTTCCAGTGCCAGAGTGGAAATGGGAGAGCATCACCATGGACTTGGTGGTGGGCTTACCTGTTACCCAGCGAGGACACGACGCAGTCTGGGTAATAGTGGATAGATTGACGAAGACGGCACGATTCTTGCCGATCCGAGTCACTTTGGGACCAGCACAGTTGGCAGAGAGGTATATCCGTGATGTGGTGCGACTACACGGAGTTCCGCGGGAGATCGTATCCGACCGGGATACCCGCTTTACGTCCCAGTTTTGGGCTGAGTTTCAGCAGGCTTTGGGGACGAGGTTGAGGTTTAGCACGGCTTACCACCCCCAGACGGACGGACAGTCGGAACGCACGATACAGACACTTGAGGACCTTTTGCGTGCCTGTGTACTAGACTGGAGGGGCTCTTGGGAGGAGCACCTGCCCCTGGCGGAGTTTGCATACAACAACAGTTATCACTCGAGCATCGGCATGGCTCCCTACGAGGCTCTGTACGGACGGAAATGCACGGCACCCTTGAGTTGGGTTGAGGTGGGGACCAAGTGGGAGGTTGGCCCCAGGTTGATCCGGCAGAGTCAGGAGGTAGTTGAGCAGATCCACAGACGACTCCGCACTGTCAGGAGCAGACAGAAGAGCTACGCAGATCGCAGACGCAGAGAGGTGCAGTTCGAGGTTGGGGACCACGTCTTTCTTCGTGTTTCGCCCATGAAGGGCTTACAACGGTTTGGGGTGAGAGGGAAGCTCGCGCCGAGGTTCGTGGGGCCCTTTGAGGTCCTGGAGCGGGTTGGACCCGTTGCTTACAGACTTGCCCTTCCCCCGCAGCTTTCTGGTGTGCACGACGTGTTCCACGTGTCCAACATCAGGAAGTACGTAGCCGATCCCAGCCACGTACTGAGTCACGAGAGCGTCGAGGTGAGCGACGACCTGACCTACCACGAGCGGCCAGTGCAGATCCTAGACCGAGCCGTCCGCAGGTTGAGACGAAAGCAAGTACCCCTGGTAAAGGTTTTGTGGAGGAGCCAGCAGTACGAGGAGGCTACCTGGGAGCCTGAGGCGGCAATGCGGGAGCGGTACCCGGAGCTTTTCGCGGGTACGTCTTTTCAGACCGGCTTCGGTCCTCTTTGAGTTTGTTATGGTTATTTGGACATCTTTTTCCCGCACCCTAGTTGGCGCAAGTTTCGGGGACGAAACTTCCTTTGAGTTTGTTATATTGTAACAAGCGCGTGCCCCAGACGCCTTTTAAGACGTCTGGGATCACATCCAGACGTCTGACCAGACGTCCGGGATAGTTTACAGACGTCTGGAGAACAGTTATGTTCGCACGGGAGATTCGTCTGCGCGCCTGTGCGCGCAGACCTGCGATTCTGCCCTCTTTCTCTACGGCTGCAGGCGGCTGCGACCGCCTTCTCTCTCCTCTCCGCGCGGCGTTAAAAGGGGGTGCGCCTCCCCTCCCGTCTCCACCATCTTCTTCCTTCTTCTCCTGCCTGTGCGCGAGAGCGAGCGGACGCGAGGGCGCAGCGGCAGCGGCAGCCGCAGTGAGCGCGGAGGAGGTGCGGCGTGCGAGGGCGGGGCTCTGCCGTGAGGGCGAGCTCGCCGGAGCGGCTTGGCCTGCCGGCGGAGGGCGCAGGGGGCGCGGAGCGTCGCGGAGAGGGACCTGCTGCGGGCGGAGCAGCGGACGCGCGAGGTGCGACGCGGGCGGCGTCGCGAGCGGAGGCCGAGCAAGGTTCTGATTCTGGAAAAATTTCCAGAATCAGACGTCTGGGTTGATATCCAGACGGCAAGGTCGACGTCTGTAAGATCATACAGACGTCTGAAAGGTGAGTTTCCGCTTCTTCTTCCTTCTTGTCGACTGACCGTACTGAGGGAGGGGGGTTGGCTGTGCGCAGGGTCGCTGATTCGTCATCCTTTGCGAATCAGACGTCTGGAAGTTGTACCAGACGGCGGGAGTGACCTCCAGACGTCCTGAGGGACCATCGGACGTCTGGGATCTAGGGCAGATGTCCCCGCAGACTTCTGGACGTCCGGGGAACCAAGCTAAACAGGTAATTCTCTGATCCACCGTTTAAGACGTTTGGAAGGAGTTCCAGACGTCTGATTTTGCACAGTATAGTCTTTCTCGACCCGTTTAGGGCCCGTTTGGGCTCTGTTTTCCGCGATTCGAGTTGCGTTCGTTTCAGAATTAATTCCTCTACCTGCCTACAGTAGCTATACACTGTTTTGAGACACTCCTTGTGTTTGATCCTTGTGATAGGACCTCGTTCGGTTGCAGTCTTGAGAGTCGCGGAGGCGCGCGGGATCCCCGATCACACCCCCATTACTCCCGTTGTACCTGGTAGAGTGGCTTTAAGTATTAATAAAATCTGTTAAAGTATGGAACCATAACTAGAACCTAGGGCATTGCATGAATCCTAGGAATGAGAAATATATGGAATGATAGCTCCTAGGTGTTGCATGAATCCTAGGGCCGGAAAACTAGATTGTATGATAGATCCTAGGATATGGCATGAATCCTAGGATGGAAAAACTAGTGGAATGTATATTACTGCAGTCTTGGAAAAATGGAAAGGAATATATAAAGCTGCCTGTAAATTTAATTAACAGCTGCCTGTTATGAATAAAGAAACATGTTTGAGATCATGGAATTTGAGAACGTGAATCTGGAAAGTGAAACATATGATGTTCTGAGATAAAGAGCTGGAACCCTACGGGGAATTAGGAGTGGAACTCCTGGAAAGAGAAAGGAATGGAACTGAGATGTAGTTTGTACTGTCTCTTGGGTACGCAGTACCAAGGGAAGTACCTGTACCTGTTTAGTGCAGAGTGGGGCCAGCCGCCCCAGGGACCCGGGGTTAGGATTGGCCGCTCTGTACCGACTTGTTGGCCCTCGTGTACGTAGTACCGAGGAGAGCTAGTAGTGTTAGGAGAGTACTAGCTACCCCACGGGCCCCGGGGTTCTGCTAGCCTCCTTCACCGACTTGTTAGGCCCACTAGGGCAAACCAGGGTAGTCAGGCGAGGGTGCGCGGACTGTGGAGGGGCAAGGCCCCGGTTTGGTTACTGTGGAGGGGTTGGACCCCTGTTACTGAGAGGGCTCTGCCCTGGTTCCGTGCTGTGCTTTGGGCGCACCCGTTAACGGAAATGACTGACCGCGTGCCAGTGCGAGCTAGCTACCTGTAAGTTTATCGCGCGTGCCGTAGTCACTGTTACGTCTGTCAGTGACCTTGGGGTGGTTGACTGAGGGTAGGATCACCACGGGGGACTCTCCCAGCCAGGAGAGCACCACGTGCTACTTCTACTTTTGGAAAAGACTGCAATCAAGATCGTCCCACGAGGACATTCGAGATCAAGTAAAGGATCTGAGAGATAAATGAAATGGTGAGAAAAATTGAAAGATGTGAATAAAGGAAGTAATAGAACATAACAGCTACTGTACACTCTACTGTTGCCTTTAGTTAGTTTGCCACTCTACTCAGCGTTTTGCTGACGTGTTACACTCGTTACCTTTTTCAGGACCAGGTGTTGAGCAGCCAGGGTCGGCGGCTGCAGAGGACGCTGGGCCGAGTAGGGTCCGGTAGAGTTACCACTGCTTTGTACCCCTTTTGTTTCTGTTCTAGTGAGTAGTTTTTGTTTCCGCTCTACCTTCTTTACCTGCAGTTTTTGTTATATGATAAATGTTGTTTTACTGTTGTGGTGGTACCTACTGTAGTAGTTTCTTTCCTTACTGCTGTACTTTCTTACTGTTAGTTATATTCATGCTGAATGTGGTTTATTTTACTGTCTTTTGGTTACTTCCTCGTTGGACGACTGGGTCTTGGGATTAGTCGAGTCGGTCCGGTTCTCGTGTCTCGTAGGGACTCGGGAACCGGGTCGTTACACTCCTCTTCCTTATGGAGTATACAAGAGGTGAAACCCATTTGACACTAATGCACCATTCGATCTCACCTAGCCAATCTCCCCCAAATAATTTTGTATGCAACAACAAAGTTTAGGCACTTAATGAGGGACCAAACATCCCTTTACCAATCCACCTCATTGTCAAGTTTGAGATAGTACACCCCTTCCAGCTAACCTTCCCCTCTCACATTGATGCCTCCGATTGAGGTATGTCTATGTTTTAGCAAAGACTTGTATCTTATCGCTTTCGTCACATGGATCCATTATTTGGTAAAATCATACATGTCTTTGTACATGTTTCCAGAAGGGCAAGATATCAGCATTGAACCTTAATTTTGGTGGAAAAGTTTGTCAAACAACTCAAATGCATTTACATATCATTTATGGTGCCACATAAGCTAAACATCTTCAATATAATTCTTATCAAGGTTTCCGATATGCATTTTTAGATAGAAGCATTTTATAAGTGGGAAAGTACTAAGTTCTGATCTTTAAGGTCTAGTTTAAGTGTCAACTAACTCGGTTTAGCAAAGCTAAAATATGGAATAATTTCTATTTGTATTTAAATGTAAAGAGGGGATCATGTTTACATAGAAGGTTAGTAAACAGTTGAACATGCATATAGCGGTTAAAGAGATGGATACCCCCTCAAGTGAACATACAAATAGGGGGAACAACCCCCTTCCCTCACGAGTTCAGGTTAACTCTTGTCAACTACCTAAATGTTTTCACATAAATGCCCCGTATGCTATTGGAAGAAAGAACAAAAGTATAGTTCTGTTGAAGTAAGTTTTCAATTTTTCAATTGCCTATGGGTCATGTTCTCACAATCAATCTCATGACATTTCGTTTCTAGAGAGAGAAGGGACCTTCTCGGGAAATCTAGGGCTTCTTTCTGCTCCAACTCTAGCTACTACCATCCTCTTTGGCTCTGATCGAGCCCCTAACTAGTGATGGTTGGTCAAGGACCCCTCTCTCTCCACCTTCCCTCTAGCAATCATCACTTGTACCCCCTCTTGTCGTCATTGGAGACCCGACGATATGCTTACTTCCCATCTTCCATCATCTCTGCCCATCCCTGGTCGATGGTGTAGCTTACGTCCCTGATGACAGTGCAAGCCCATCATCTCCGCCAATCCCTTGCCAATGATGTAGCCCCTCCTCGACCACTACTTCAATCATGCCATTTCTACCTCATGCATGCAGCGCCCCCATCTCCATTGTCCTTCTTGCAATTTCCGCCCTTCGTATGATGCACACTTTTGGTTGAGATGAGCAATTTTTATTTGGTTAGGGATCCCCTTTTTCTTTTCCTGCTTCTTTATTGTTGATTTGGTGGAGATGTGTTGGCGTTTGAGCTATTAAATGTCGCTTGTTTGACATCATTGTTTCCTTCGTCACCTTCGTCACCTTGAAGGATTTGGGTTTAACTTCTTTCACACACGACCATTGGCCAGGAGGAGCTTCTAGCGTGGTTTGTAGCCCGACCTTCCTTCTGCTTGTAATAACTGAGTATTTCCGGTGATGTTTTGGTATTATCTAGCTTTGTCACTCTTTCTTGAGGGGGGTGTTCTCTTAGTCGCGGCAGGCAACCGATGAGTTGGGGATCAACCTTGTCCTCGATGTTCCTTTCATGTTAAGGACAACTAAAAAAACTCTGTCTATGGGTCGGAGATCCTCATTCACTGACCTTGTATGGTAACATACGTATATGGCTTTTGTAGTGCTCCCATTTTTTTCCATTTTTTAACATGTTTCTTTCATCTCTACGTAATCCCAGGGTACAGTGGTCCCCAAGGAATCAATCAACTTGCCAAAGAAGCTTATGTTACGTTTCTCTCATCTCACCTTTTGCCATCACCTGTTTTCTCCGATGGACAATTTCTTGAGAGGTGTCCAGGAAGTTACTTGGATAGCAAGGAATCTGATATTTTCTTTGAAACTCGCTCCGCTTGTCGTTCTGGGAAATTACCTTGTGGAAGATCCTGTGGGTATATCTTGCATGACTCTTTTGTGGTCACACAATTAGCCCTGCCAAAGGTAATGTGACACGTACCCATAAAAAGTTGTGTGACTCACCATCTTTGCCCTTGAATTAAAACTCCATCCATCAGCCATTTCTCTTAGATTGAGTTTGTTACGGAATTAATAGAATCGAAGTGGAATAAACTGAGGAAGTATTTAGTTAGATAATTTATAATAATTTGTATTGTGGTATTATATAAGTAGGTGATATTTTAATATTATAATATGATGTAAATGAATATATTATATTGAGTGAGTATATATATTTTAATATATATTAAAGTTGATGTAAGTAAGTATTGATATTTATATAATGTATGAAATAATATTGATGTGATGTCGGTGAAAAATTATGAAATCTCCTTAAAGAAATTCCTAACTTATTTTTAATTTTCTATCCTACCCCCAATCTCCTATTTCACACCCCCCTCATAACTCTCTACCAAACACAACCTTAATGGAACACGTTGAGCATGTGTTTATTTTGCCCACTATCTATCCTCACTTACACTAATGTCATTCTTAGTTGTATCCTCTTTCTACATTAGTCTCTTCGCTTGCAATCTTAGCACCATTACTAAAGCATTCTATCGGTCCAGCTATCCATCAACTTATGGTCGCTGTAACATGTTTTGACTCAATATCGGCTGGTACTTAGGGGAAAAAAAAAATCCTCCAGCGACGCCTATATGATGCAACCATTGATAAAATAAGAGTAATGGTAAAGACAAGTGGGATCTTACCGAAGATCTACCCCCAGGAGTCTCTTTACCATTAGATGAAGAACCAATTACACGAAGGGATCTATGCCAAATCACCTGGTGGTTGACGGACATCCAAGGTGAGATCTTTAATGACATCTCAGATGTTTTTATCATTTCTCATAAAATAAGCGTCACTAAAGTTCTTTATTGACGTTACATGAACATCGTCACCAATGCCGTTATAGCTCCGCCGTCCTAGCTCTTTGTAGACATAAAACAAATATTTAGTTGCTTGGTAATAAATTTTGCCATGTATCTACTGAGCACAGCCGTAGACAAAATAAACTTTGCTAAAATTCTTTATTCACATTAAATAAAAGTCCTCTGGACTTGGTTGACTGAAATAAACATTATTTACTTGGTAGTAAATTTCGTATTATTTTGATGATGTTTAATAAACCAACGGTGATCTAAGTGTACCTTTTGGTGAGCCTACGCAGTTGCTGTCATTACGATGATGTTAACTTTAACGTTGACGTAGCAATCGACATTACCAAAAATTAAACGTCATTAAAGATCTATTTTGTTATAGTGTGGTCAATTCAAACTGGTAGATTGGACTTAAACTAATCCGTTCGAGTGGTTTGATCGATTTGATTCACCCCTTGTGAACTGAGGTTAGATTGAATTGTTGAATTAGATGATGGCAGATTTCCTTGAATGGTACATAAGATCTGTTGAAGGAAAATCTAAGTGGAACCATCCTTACGTAAAGACGTTGAAAAGGAACCGGGCTACAACATCTACTACATCTTAATGTGAATGGAATCATTGACTGATTATTCAGATTCCAACTTTGCAAAGAGAAACCACTCATGAAAACAAATATATAATAAAGTAAGGAATGGTATGGCATTATTGGAAGACCAAAGAAAAGTAAGAAGAACCGAATATAAGTCAAAGCAACTAGTTTATTAAATAAGGTTAAAACTAAACTTCACAATCTTGGAGCTTGTATATATGTGTTTCATTTAACTTGAAATTTAATTGTTACAAGGGTGTTGGTTTCTAGTTCGTAAGATCCAGGACAAATGCATAACTTCTAGGAGCAATAAATGTAGGTTGATTTGTATGACTTGATAAATATAAATACAAATTTTTAAAAATATTTATTTAGAAAAAGCAATGCGTAAGAAAAGAGAAACTATAGGATATCAGATGAGGAAGTCATGGTCAAAACAAATTATGCTACATAAGTTGGAGAAACCTTGGTTAATTTCAATTGCACAGTAACTATTTCAAAGAATGGTCACTCGTGAAGTTGACTAGTACATAATGTAGTTGACTAGAATTCTTATATTCAGTGAAAGTCAATAGGACTCCATAGGAAATTTGACGTTATTAGTGATGTAAATTATAGGTAAATTACTTGCAAGTTAGTAGTAGGATAAACCACTTTGATGAGGGTTGAAATTAGGTTGAATTAGGGAAAAAATTATACACAATGTAATAGTTGCCTAGCTAGTTTTGAATATCTCAATACCAGACTTCGAGTTGGTATAGTTGGGCAGTGGGGATGACAATGGATTGGATACAAATTCAGATATCCAATATAACTATATTCAAATATGGTCGGATTCAAATTTTTGAATTTGGATATTTGTTAAATATGGATGCTGATAACAAATTCAAAATTTTGTGGGATACAGATTTGAATGTGGTATTGTCAAAATTTGAGTGGAATTTGGAGTTGACATTTGGCAAATTAAATATATATGTTGTGAAGTAAGTAGCTTTTATGTATGTTATTCTTTTAGATATGTAAGAATAAAATTGTTTGCCTTTTTAACAATAATTTGCATTTGCTTTAACTTATATTATTGTCTCTTTAAACTTAAAAAGCTATATTAACCCTTAAATATATTTATAGAAGTTCAAAACTCCTAAGACATTAACATTTTCATCTAATATTTATCAATATTTGTTACGACCCGATTTTCGAATCCCTACGAGACACGAAAATTGGACCGACTCGACTGATCCCAAGACCTAGTTGTCCAGCGAGAAAGTAACCAAAAGAACAGTAAAATAAACTACATTCATCATGCATGTAACTAACAGTAACAAAAGTACAGCAATAAAGAAAAGAACTACTACAGTACACACCACCACAACAGTAGAGAATTTAAGCAGGTATATAAATATGATACTTACAATAAAAGAGTACAAGTGTAACAGGATATACTCACTACAACAGAAGAAACGGTACAGTAGGTACAACACAAGTAGAACTACTGGGCTCTACTAGGCCCAGCACCCTCTGCAGCCGCAGGCTCTGCAGACACGTCAGCGAAACGCTGAGTAGAGTGGCAACCAACTAGCTAAGAAAATAAGTAAGGTGGACAAGTAGCTGTTATTTTTTTAATTTATTTATTTTCTATTTACTCATTCTTGAATTATTCCTCAGATCTTTCTCTTGATCTCGAATGTTCCTTGTGGGAACGATTTTGATTGCAGTCTTTCCCGAAAAATAGAAGTAGCACGTGGTGCTCTCCTGGCTGGGAGAGTCCCCCGTGGTGGTCCTACCCTTAGTCAACCACCCCAAGGTCACTGACAGACGTAACGATGACTACGGCACACGCGATAAACGCACGAGTAGCTACCCCGCACTGGCACGCGGTCAGTCGTTTCCATTAACGGGTGCGCCCAAAGCACAGCATGGAACCAGTATAGGGCAGAGCCCTCTCAGTAACATGGGTCTAACCCCTCCACAGTAACCAAACAGGGGTCTTGCCCCTCCATAGTCCGCGCACCCTCGCCTGACTACCCTAGTTTGCCCAGTGGGCCAAACAAGTCGGTGTAGGACGGTTAGCAGAACCCCGAGGCCCGTGGGGTGGTTAGCTCTCTCCCTACACTAGTAGCTCTCCCCAGTACTGTGTACGCGAGGGCCAAAAGTCAGTACAAAGTGGCCAGACCTAACCCTGGGTCCCTGGGGCGGCTAGCTCCGCTCTGCACTAAATAGGGGAGACAGTTGCTCTTCTTGGTACTCTGTACTCAAGGGCCAACTCACTTCCCCAATTCCATTCTATTTACTTTTCAGGAGCTCTACTCCAAATTTCCCGTAGGGTTCATGCTCATATTCTCTAGCCAAGCCATTTTAGGTTTCATCATTTCAGTTTTATTCTCATATAGCCCGTGTCTCCAATATTTAATATGCATTCATATACAAGTAACTGTTATCCAATTACAGGCAATTATCATTATTCTTTCTACTTTTCCAAGATTGCCATTCATGTATTCCCGACATTCATTTCAGTGTTTCTGTTCCTAGGATTCATGACACACCCTAGGATCTATCATTCAATCTAGTTTTTCAGTCCTAGGATTCATGCCATACCCTAGGATCTATCATTCAATCTAGTTTTCCAATCCTAGGATTCATGCCATACCCTAGGATCCATCATTCAATCTAGTTTTCAGACCCTAGGATTCATGCCATACCCTAGAATCTATTATTTATCTCAAAGATGCATTAATGTTGGTAATTATCTAAGTGGAGCCACTCTACCTGCAAAATCGGGAGTGATGGGGGCGTGATTGGCAAGTCCACGTGCCTCCGCAACCCCTAAATCCGTAACAGAATGAGGTCCTAACACAAGGATCAAGCATAAGGAACCACTCAGAACAAGAAACAAGTACTTTAAACAAGTAGAAGAACAAATTCTGAGAAGAACAAAATTTTAAATGCGGAAATTAAACATCGAACGGACCCTAAACGGGTCAAAAATGATAACTCTGACCCCAAATCAGACGTCTGGAACACCTTCCAGACGTCTTAAACGATGGTTCAGATCATACTTACTTCTGCGCTGCTCTTCAGATGTCCAGGATCCCGCTGAATCGTCTGGACTTAGTTCCAGATGTCTGACTGTCACTTCGAACGTCTGGAGACTCTCTCCGCCGTCTGGTGTTGTGCCCAGACGTCTGATTTGTGTGGGAAGGCGTGTCCTCGCGCATTCCCGAACAGAACCTGCACGCATACGCAACCACTATCAACGCGACATGTCTCAGAACCTTCAGCAGAACGGCCTGCATGGCCGCGTTCGCAAGAAAGAGAAGGATGAGAATATAGTACCTTTCAGACGTCTGGATCTCACTCCAGACGTCCCCTGCGCCGTCTGGACGTAGGTCTAGACGTCTGATTCTGGGAAATTTTCCCAGAATCAGGACTTCCTCGCCTTCCGCCTACTGCGCACGGTCGCGCCGCATCCGCCTGCTGCCTGAGTTGCAGCAGCACCGGGGTAACTTCCCCAACACCTTGCTCCCACTGTGCGCCTGCCGGCCGGCCCTGGGCTGCTCCATGGAGCTTGCTCTCTCTTCCTCACACGCTCTATCCCTTCTCCCTCTTACTGCACCTCCTCCTCCCCGCGCGCACCTCGCAGCAGCTGCTGCCCTCGCTCTCTCACTCTCACGCTAAGTAGAAGAAGAAGGAGGAGACGGTGAAGTGGTGGTGAGGGAGAGGGAAGGGAGGAAGAGAGTATTTGAAGGCGTCAGGGAGAGAGAAAAATAGAAGGAGGGATGCCTGCAGGTCGGCGGGCGCAGTCTGCACGTGCACGCGCGCAGACTCGCAATCGTATGCTGCAAAAATTAAATTCCAGACATCTGGGAAGGCATCCAGACATCTGACCAGACGTCTGGACCAACTCCCAGACGTCTTAAAAGCATTTGACGTCGTGGGTCTTAACAATATTAATTATACCTTATGTTAATATATATCCTATTTATACCCATATTTGATTTTTATCCAAATCAAATTCAAATATGATTTTTCTTAAGATATAATATATAAGAAAATATTGTATCCTATCTATACATCCAAATTTGTATCCAACTTTGGAAAAATAAATATGAATATGAAAATAGCTATACCTGATTAGCATCCAATTTCAATTTCATCCCTACTAGATAACCTTGTTGCATAGCCAATTATGCTTGAAGCTAGATCTCAAAGAAGAAGATTTGTGGAGGAAATGGTAGGAGCTAGTAATACATAGAGGAGATTGAGATCTCCAAAGCAAATTAGGTAAGAAAGCATTTCTATACAAAATTCATTTTTGTGAGACATAACAACAGAGCTTTTAAGCTTCATTTTAAAGTGATTCAGATGTTCTTCAATATTGGTAGGGGTCCAAACAATTCATTTTTCTATCATAATCTTTAGTTTGCATGATTTGATCAAGTTTTAAGGCAGTTCAAAGTTTTAGAATAGCATAGAAAGAACTTTAGTTGGTTAAAGTTGGTGGTCAGGGATGAAGAAGGCTTTGAATAAGAGACATAATTAGTTATGCCTTAGCAAAGCCAACTATTGAGTTTTAATTTATAAAAGAATCTTGAAGTGACCTAAGGAATCGAAACTTAGGTCAATTAAATAAGTAAATGGTACCCTAGTTAGCAAGCATGGAAGTCGACTAAATTGCATAGAAGCAAAGGAATAGGGTTGGGAGCATGAATTTAAGTTATAAACTTTAGGAACTTTACAAATTGGTGCTAGCTAGTCACCTAAGACATTAGCTAGTTAGTTAGGCTAATATATGGTTTCCCTAGATAAGAGGAAAGCTAGTTAAGACAATGAAACTTGAGAGGGATCATAAACTCTAGTGGGTAGAAAATAAAGAGTTATAATTTGTATTGATTGGACTAAGAATAACTTTTCATCTCTTGATTAAGGTGTGATGAGCCTTGGAAGGCCTACCAAAAGATATATTAGTGTAGGAGGCGCTACTTAGCCATTGGCATCCGTCGCTTAGGGGGAGAGATCGACCATCACCAAATAAACACAAAGGAAAGCATGGGTTTGGTGACCCAGTTCCATCGTAAGGGGTGTACATCTAGGGGGAGGACAACGCTCCCAAATATGCATTAGAATTTCAGGGATACATTTTACATGGTCTCTCTCCCTCTCTCTGGGAGGAGTCCTCTTCTCTTGGAGGGCACCCTCTCTATTTATAACATTGGGTTAACACTCATTGATGGGCTCTGATAACATGAGGGTTGTTTTTGATTCATTACTCAGGACGACCTTGCTTTAATATCATCTTATCGCAACCCAATTCTATTTCCCCCTTGGAAACCCAGTCGGTTCGCGTTAAATACCCCAAGATTCGATCATCCAACGAGAAATAATAAAAAACACTAACATTTCAATTTCATGCAATCATAGCAAGAGAGAGAAATTAATGGTAACAGGAAAAGTAACATGCATCAAACACTAGAGTCCAATCTCAACAAAATAACACAAAGTCTAGATGTAGCCATCACAACAAAAGCAGGTAAGTACAAAAAGTAGACTAATAGGTTTGAACAAACTAAGTACTCACTACAGCTAAAAAGGGAAACGTCCAACAGCGGAAAAGAGATAGGAAAACTAGGGTTGGGCTAGGCTGGGCCCAGCTCCCTTGCAGCCTGTGAAACTGGCTGCTCACTCCTCTTACCTGGGTACAAGTAGTAGAAGTCAGCAAAAGCTGAGTAGAGTGGCATGTGCATAATAAATAAATCAACATTTACGGGAAAAGCAGTAAATTTATAGGCATCTTGTCTGCTTTATTTCTTTATTTGCTACTAGTTATCTTAATTTCAGGTATTCTAGCAAAGGGTACCACGTTCTCTGATTCACATGTTCTCTAAAGGAATGATCTTGCTACAGTACTCTCGCACTGTAAAATGTTCATGTGGTGCTCTCCTTGCCGAGAGACCACCATGTGCTTGTCCTACACTCGGTCTGCCACCCCAAGGTCATGGTCGCAACAAAGCGGTGACTACGGCAAACGCACAGGGGACTACCCTACATTGGCACGTGGTCAGTTTGTTCCGCTAACGGGTACGCTCTAAGCTGCACAACACAAAACAGAACGGGGTCGTTGATGGAAACACCATCATGAGCCATAACTAACTCATTTTGACCCAATTAAGTCAATAAATGCTTTTACATAACCGCCAGAGAATCATAACTCACAGTATAACCATTCTGAGGGAAAAATAAGAAAATATGGTTAAAATTGTAATTTTACCAAATATCATGAATGCAGTACAACCAAAAGTTTTCTCAAGGGATGAATAAAGGTCAAATGCTCTTCATAGAATAACAAATGGATTAGATTAGTCAGAAAAGGATTTGCACATGTTTTGAGAATTAAATGACTTTTGAAACCCTAAAAATAAACCCACTTAATTAACTGAGGTTATGGTTAGGATAAAATTCACTCAAACCCTATAAAAATCATAGAAAAATATTCTCTAGGGTTTAGTACCATCAATTTGACCATCAAAACCCATTTTGACCTAAAATGGAGTCTCAGACAGATATTTACCCTAAATTAGGTTTTTGCATAAATTATCCAGTCAAACATGGTAAAAACCAAAATCCAACTTCACTATTGGATTCCTTAGGTCCAAATTAGGTTTTCACAAAAATTTGGACCTAAGATGAATTTGTCTTGACCTAGTTTGCAAATTGGTCCTATCTAATTTCATTTCTGCCCTTAACTTTCAAAATACTTTCAAATAGCCCCTAAACTTCTTCTTCGTCTTCACAATTAGGTTCCTCTACCATTATCGTGGAGGAAACCTACTCTAGCGATCTTTGGCAGGAGATTTCTCCTTGATTGCTTGGCGAATCTCTTCCAAAATTGGAAGGAAGATTCATCAAGTAATTCCCTTCAATCTAAACCCGTTCATGTGCTCCAGATCTTTCCCAATCTCTCATGTGAATGCATAAGAGATTTGGGTCTCAAAAACTACCAAATTCGGTGAGCATTCCTAGCTTGGGAAGCTTGCTTCTCAAGCTCAAAACTTCTTCCTAAGACCTATAAAAGACTCCCCAGGGTTCAACCATTCTCCTCAGCTTGAAATTCGACCAGAACTCCCCCTATTCCTCTCTCCTCTTCGGTCGCAATTCTCTGCAAGCTTTGGCTGTCTCTCTCTGACTCCCCTCGTCGTCCTTCCACAATACCAGTGGTGGATTCATCTTCCTCGCAGTCCTCCGCGTCGTGGAATACTAGCTGTCACCGTCCTTTCCCTGTCTTCGCCGCCGTTTCTCCTATAGGGGTTCGTCTTCCCTACGTCCGGCAACCACACTGCCGTGGTAATCTCCTTCCTTTTGTCCATTAGAGTAGCTAGTTAGGTTTAGTTAGACTCGTAGGTTAGTTTCCCACTCTCTATTTCTCAATTCAACCCCTCAACTACGTCGTTCACCCTCTTTGTTCTCCGCTCCGGCCACTTCTTCGGCGAGGTGTTCCCACCACTACGCACCTCCATCCACCTCGTCGACAAGCTCACAACCTCCACTGCACCTTCCCGCTCATTTCCCCTCACTCCATTCGCTCCATCATCCACCCAAACACCTTCCCGAACAAACCCACTCTCATCGGCCATAATCGCATCCATCTGGCCACCACAGCCACTCGCGCAACACGCCACTGCCACCATCACATTTGCCATGCCACGGCGATCCTATTGAACCTTATGACGCGGCCATAAGGCCCCTTTTCGTGAATTTTAGGTATCAGGCCAAACCACCATTGACGCCGTGCTTCGAGCAAGCTTCAAGTTGCTCCAGGGTGTTTCCACTCCAGGGGATAGCTCCAAGCAATGCGGAATTGAGACATGCAGGAGTCCAAGTCCTCATGTGAGGGCTTCAGCAGTCGTAGCCCCATCAATTTGACCGAGTATCTTGCTGCTGTGCTGCACGAAAGAAAGGTGGGACTTTAGTCCCACCTCGGATACGAAGAGCCGCTTGTAGCTGCATAATACCCAAAAGTGAATGGGGCTGTGTGCCTCCAATCACTGAGGGTGAGGTCCTCCTACACCTTCACTGGTCTCATCCGTGACATCTCCCCCGCGGACCTGGCCGACCGGATAACCCGCCTGATCTGCACTCCTCGCTCACCACTGCATGCCGGTGAGCCTGGACCCGAATATGCGCCTGACCCGATAACCCGGATACCCTGTGGCTCTGCGAGAACGGATCCTAAGAGAGAAAGAGAGAAGAGAGTCGCACGGGTAGGGGTATGGTTTTGTTACAGGGACCTTTGGTTGACACTTAGCCAGATTCTGAAGAGGGAAGTCAAAGAAGAAAGAAGAAGAAGAAGAGGAGGAGGATCATAGAGCTAAAGAGAACGCAGCTAAAGGCAGAAGAAGAAGAGAAGAAGGCCTGAATCGAAGGGCCAGAAAAAGAAGAAAAAGTGAAGGCCTGAGGAAAAGAAGAAGAAAGAGAAGCTGCAGAAGGAAGGAAGAATCAGAGAAAGAGAAGAAGAAAAGAAGCAGACAGTCACTTTAAGTCTTCTGATTTCCAAATCAACCGACAAATCTTAGCTCTCATTTCATACATATACATTGAGTTCCTTAGTTGATATTGTAGGAGTATTCGGTGATCTAAATCACCATTTTACTCCCATCTTTTTGCACATTGATATTGATATTATTGCAAATTTTTTTAGTTTGAATTATGATTTTGATTTCTAAATACCATATTGCTCCTTGTGTTCGACCTCGAAACTTATTCGAGTAAAAAAAATTATTTGTTTGAATGCTATTTCGGCTATACTGCAATGCGATTATTTTTAAACATCGATTTAGCGTGACAAAGATGAAGCGGTGACTACTGCACACGCGATAAACGCACAGGGGTTACCCTGCACTGGCATGTGGTTAGCCCATTCCACTAACGGGTATGCTCTAAGCTGCACAACATAGAACAGAACAGGGTTGTTAATGTGGGGTTATAGTTATGATGGTTCTGGATGATAATGATGATGGTATAGGAAGAAAATATCATAGTTGTCGTTCTAGTGAATTGTAGGAAATGCAAACCATCATTACGACCATTATTATTTAATTAACCAAATTTTTTTTACTGATTTATTCCAGGTCGTTCACTGGGAGGTAGTTATTGATTTACATCACTCTCTAAGTCCAAAATTATTCTTTAATTCCAAAACTGATTAATTTTATATACAATAAATAATGAATGAATGAATCTATGAAGGATGAATTAAAATTTCCATGATGTACAAAAAGTCAATAAAAAATGCTTACAAAAATCTACTTACAAACAAGCATCAAATGATACATAAGTATGCTCTATACTATCTATTTATAAGTTACATTACTAATACTTACATAAACATACATCACTAACACATATTACATATCATACTAATTTAACTTACTATGCTGACATATACAGTAACACATATAATAGCTATAGTGACAGATGTACACGTCGCTGGACCCTAGAAAAACTATATACAAACTAAAAGAGGGAAACCAGGGTCTATAGTGGCAGTTATTTTGCTTACAGTAACACTTTATTTTGTTAGTAAAGGTCTAAAGTTATAAATAGAAATACATAACTATACTACGTGTATATATATATATTATAGTTATTTTATACAGTTTTATTTATACGAGTTTTCAATCTATCTATACTTTATACTTATAAGTATTTGTACTCTCCCTCTCTCTCTCTTTACTCCTCTGCCTTTCTTCTTCATCTTAATTTTATTCTTCATCAGTTCTCAGTAGCACTTAGGCGTTAACTACTTAGGTGATTAACCAATGTCATTACACCTCTTAATTAATCAAAAATTTGTTTAATTTGCAGGCATACTTTTCGAGGGATACACAGCACCCAGAGGGTGGGACCAGATCTCTACTAAGCATGCCGTAATTTCTCATTAGGCCGCTTAATTAGGAGTTTATATGCTTAGACCAGTTGGCTTCATAGCCTGCACACACACTCCCGGGCCCCCGGCCCCACACCACAAATGCTCAGTATGCTCAGATAATAGGATGATTAGTTGCTCGGGCGCCCGGCGCCCGTGACGATTGATCGTCCTATGCAACAAATCCAATTTAAAGTGCTACACGCGATCCACAGCCACCGATGTAGCACTATTCCAGTGCCTGCACAGCGCTGGAATTCCAGCAGCTGTGCACACATTTAAGATTTGAGGGCCATAATTTATTAAATATTAAAAATAAATTATGTGAAAATAAAGTATTCATATAGTACTATACAATTATACAATTAATTTTGAATTTTAATTATATTTACTATGTAAATAAATTAGGCAAAGTATACAATTTATACATACTTATTTTTAGTTTTAATTCTTTAATTACATATAAATTAGTTATTATATGGTCTAATTGACCTTATACAGAGTTAGTATACATGTATAAGTATTTTACAAACATTTTTTTATTATATTTTACAGATTTGATTTCCATTTTATTTACATTTAAATAGCAGATTTTGAACTGTTTTATTTATAAATTAAGTTTAAATAATATAATACGATATAAATATACTTAAATTAGCTTAAATTACTTAAAATACATTATTCTAAATAGACAGTATCAGTTAATTTAGTTCTAACTTTAAATTACTAATTTATTTTAATTTAATCTAATAACTTAACAATTAACTTAATAAATTAATTATTTATTGTGTATAAAGAATTAACTTAAGGTATAGGGTTTAATATGTTTACAATCTACTTATAAATACGTATACACAGTATTATAACTTAATTGTGTTGTTTATAATGTTTACTAATTTATATAGTCTAAGAGTACATATAAGTTAGTTTAATTAATAAATAGTTATATAATTAAGATATATACAGTATAATCTAACTTAAATACTTAATTTACAGTATACAATATATACATAAGTTATTTGTACAGTTTATATACATATGTTATTTATTTACATATATGACTTAATATAAAGCTTATATTTACAAGAATATACTTAATATACAAAGTATGTTTGGGTATTTTTGGAGTTTTTCACTTTTTATGATTTTTATACATGTTATGGAGGTAAGAGATGAGAGGGAAAGAATTGGATGAGGAGAAAGAGATGTTTTTGGTGTTTTTAGGTTTAACTTCTTTTATAAAGTTCCATGGTATACAGATCCGTCAACTGACAAATTATGCCAAGTCAGGGGTTCTGCATACCATGAAACTTGGTATGCAGTTAGAAAAATATCTGATCTTCAATCAGACAGTTTTATTTTATTTTTTAAATTTTTTATATAGTTTTTATGTATTTACCAATGAAGCACATTCTAGGCCTAAGAAGGATTTTCTAAGTGTGTTAAGGCCTAGAATGGATCCTAAGGAGTCTAAAAAAAATGAACTGCCTTGAATATAGTCAGTATAATATATAGAAGAGACATATGAAATAAAGCATGCAAATCAATGTATATTTCAATTAGTTTCACTTAATGGACAGTCAGGCTTAACAGTTAGTTGACAAAGGATTTAAAATAAAATTATAAGCATTCAAAGGATATTAAAAATCAATTGTAATACAGGAAAGCTTGTGTAACAGTTAAACACAACTTTATACATCAGTCAGATATTTCAATAACTAAACCTAAGAACTATGTCCTAGAATTCATATCAGCTACTGATGGAACTCAACCCAACAGCAGTAGCATCACAACAGTAGCTGCAATGAACAACAATCGCAGCAGCAACAAACATCAACAGCAGCTGAAGCTGCTGACTTCAACCAATGCATCAAACCAGATTGAATTCCAGACAGCTTAACTACTGCTGTAGTTACTCCATCTGGAATGAAATCAGGTCTGTAGCAAGGAAGGGAATATAGCTGCAATTGTAGCAATTTGCTATGAATCTGGGATTAAAACACATAAAGCATAACTCAGAAATTCCCTCAACACCATCTGACAAGGGTTTCAATTCTCATAAAAAACACTCAATAATACAACTCAAACTCAAGAACCTTTGTCAATAAAATCTCATCAAATCAAATCAGAAGAAAAGCTGATTTAACTCTTTCTAATGCTATAGACAGCATGTAGAAGGAGTTAAATCAGTCAATTTAAATCACCAATTCAAATCCCATATTCTGGAACCTTAAGGACTATTGAGAACTCCTTAGGTTGACAATCATCATTGCCTTTAACAAATAGCTCATGAATACAAGATAGAACCTCAAATCTCCAAAGTGATTTTCCTTAGCTCTATCATGCATTCAATGCATAAAAATCCTTATAAAAACTCAGATCAGATTATGGCTCTTCTGAGATGAATTCTGACATCAGAAACATCTCAGATTTCTTGCCAATCAATGAATAAGAATCAAAACTCTTCAGTTTGTAAGATCAAAACATTCAAAACCCAATTGAGTAAAAATCTTTGAAATCTGAGTTAATGAAAAATCTGAAAAACTGATAACTTTTTAGCTCAGATCAAGGGCTTTGTGACAAAACATGAGATGAGTGAGAAACCCCTAACATGATCTTTGACGCCAATTTCAGATCTGATACAAGAAGATAATCAGATCTGAAATTAGGTTAGATGAGTGGGTGAATTGCGAGAAATAAATCGCGGGAATCATAAGCTATATGGAAAATATGAAGAGGGAGAAATCTTATGAGAAATGGCTGTGTGAACCATCCCCTCTGATCTGGAATGATTAGAGGAGGTGAGGAGGGGTGACTCTATGCTACTTCTGCTGTTACAGCTAATCTAACAGAACAATTGAATTAAACACTACAATTACTCTAATTCTACTGCTAATCTACTTAACTACAGTTACAACTAAACTGCAAAATATTAAATCTACTCTAACAGGAAGAATGGGACCTATGGGTCCTTAGTCAGTGGCTAAGGAGGAAGAAGAGAAGGAGATGACTCTAGAGAAGGGAAAAGCCTACTAGTGAAGCTTTTGGGTCGTCCTCAGGTCCTATGTGGTCCTTAGCGATGTGGAGGTCGAATAGAAGTCGGTGATTTCACAGTCGGTGGCTGTGAAATCAGGGAATTGATGGGGAGGAGAGGCTAGAGTGGACGAATGATCGCTAAGAGATGTAGGAGAGAGCGATCCCTTGCGCGCGCGACCACTGAGGTGCTTAAGTAGCAAACTTAGTGGCTCAGATCACTGCGCAGGTGAAAATAATTGATGAAGCAACCGGTGGCAAGGATGAGAGGAGAGGGGCGCGCGGTGAGCCAACTCAAAAACTAACTGTCGGATGGGATTTGGGGAGAAGGGTGAGCACACGCGTCGCTTCACGCGAAGCTTCGATTCGAATAGAGCCGCAGATCAAAATCATGAGAGAACGGACGGCCAAGATCTGCCCTGTTCTTCGCGCGCTACAGTGCGTGTGAAGAACAGCATGCGGTAGCGAAATGTTGGAAAAATTGCAGGGAGGACCCCTTCAGGAAGGGGTAGAAAAATTATACTCAGGCCCATAAGTGGAGGAAATTATAACAGGATGGACCCTGTGGGCTTTCAAAGAGGTCCCTGCGGGTTACAAGTAGGTCCAAAAAGAATTTCTAAAGAAGAGAATATGATGCATGAAGTACTTAAGTGTAAACTCTATATTTCAAGGCCTAAATGATGTCCAACTGCCTTAAAATTCTTACATGAGCTCATTTGAACATTTAAGAAATTAATTATACTTTTGATTTACACTTTTAACTTGTTTATGTGTTCAATTAACGCATGGATCACCATTTGACCTTTATCTTCAGAATATCTCATTTTATGACCTAATTATGCAATTTTAACACAGAATCAAGGTTTTAGGTCTTTTTCTTTGATTCCCACACTTAACCCTTTTTATCTGTTAATTTGATGTTGTTTAACCCAGTGTCTAGCTTAACTTCAGCTTTTTAACTATGATGAGTAGCCACTCATCAGCAGTGCCCTCACCAATTTGCGTATCCTCTCCCAATTATCCTGGTTGGCCCCTCGGGCCTAACAGGAGTTGGTGTAGGAAGGCCATGCCTACCCTGGGTCCCAACATGAGGGTGGTCAGGTCTCTCCCTACACAAAGGTGACGGTAGCTCTCCTCATTACGTGCGTACTTGAGGGCCGGCTCAGTTCCTACACAAAGGGACGGTTAGCTCTCCTCGGAACATGCATACTCGAGGGCCAGCTCACTCTCCTACCAACAGTCATGTCTTATGAACATATAGATAATTCCATTATTCTCATAGTTCCACCATAGTAGATGATTCTACCATTTGATTTACCCTAAGGTTCATGCACATTCCATATCTAGAATACCTCCATTTCAGGCATAAGCAAGTAGCAAGCATTACCACATGTGTTTAAATTTCATCAAGAGATATATTAATTGAAAATACAATAGGCAATAGTTCTTTATTTTAGTGCTAAGTTTGTTTTGGGTTTTGAAACAAGTATCAAGTCATTTCTCATTCGCACTTAGCAATTCAAACTAGGTAGCACATTTACTATTCAATATATAGCATGCATTTATTCCTGGAATTTACAATAGAATTAGAAAGGAGACACTCTACCTAGGTACATGGGAGATATGGGGGCACGAGGGATTAACCTGGAGGTCCCCGCAGGTCCTGCTTACGCCTTGAACTCAGAGCCTATACCAAATCAAGGGCCAAAAGGAGTATCAAATAGCTTACCCAGACTTTCAATGTGTTAAAATAGACTTAGAATGGTGTAAAAATCACTTATAAAGGTAAGGAAAATCGAGAGCTTTTTGACGATACCTTTCGCGTAGAAAACGAATTCCGTCTGGCCCCTGAACCAGCCTAAAACCTTCCCTGGTTCAATTGAACAGAATCAAGGAGGCTCGATCCATCTAACCTGATGATAACATCATCATCAGCCATAACTACCTTTAATTAATTAGACAAATGCTCTTACATAATTACCGGAGAGTCATAATTCTCTAAATATCCTTTCTGAGAAGAATGCATTAAATTAGAGTTAAATCTACAGTTTTAATAGAAGATCATAAATGGAGAACAATCATGGGATTTTCCAGGGGTTAATTGAAGGTCATCTGTTCATTAATGACTAACAAGAGGATTCATATAGATAGAAACTGGTTTTCACGCATTTTAAGGATTAACAAACACCCAAACCCTAATTTCAGACTTGCTTAATTAATAGAGGTTCTGGTCAGAATAAAATTCACCTAAACCTTCTAAAATTCATAAAAAAATATTCCATAAGGTTTGGTATCCTTAATTTTACAATTGGAACCCATTTTTACCTAAAATAGTCTCAAACAGGAAGTTGCCCTAATTTAGATTTCAACGTAAATTACCCATTCAAACTTGGTCAAAACCAAAATCTGACTTCACCATTATATTTTTTGGGTCTAAATTAGGTTTGTACCAAAATTTAGGCCCAATCGGAGATCATCTTGACCTAGTTTGCATTTTGGTCCAGTCTAACTATTTTTCTCTTAAGTTGCCCCTTAGCTTTCGAAATGTTTTGCAAAGATCCCCCCAACTTTGTCATCTTCTTCACCAACAGGTCCCTGCCGCCATGGCCATGTGAACACATCAAAGCACCGACCTTCCATCTGGGATTTCTCCTTGATTTCACGCTCAAACCCTTCCAAGATTGGAAGAGAGACTCCTGAAGAGATCCCCTTCAATTTGAACCCAACCTTGATGCTTGAATCTTGCCTTAGAGTTCATGAAAACTCTTGGACTTTGCCAAATCCTACTCCTTGATTTCCGAGCTTTCAAGCTTGTTTCCAAGCTTGGAAGCTCGACTCTAGCCCTATAAAAGGACCTTGACCAACTTCCCTCTCTCCTTAGCTTGGATTTGGATCGGATTCCTCCTTCTTCTCCTCTCTTCGGTCAAACTCTCCACAAGCTCCGGCGAGCTTCTTTGTCCACCCTCTTTGTCGGCCGCCACAGACCATAGTAGGCTGATTCTCCTTCCTCATGTTCATCCGCGTCTCACAATACCAACAGGCGCCATCTTCCTCCATCTTCCTCGCCATTCTCCCCTATCGGAGGTATTCCCTTCTCCAGCGCCAGCCATACCATAATCGGCGCCTCTCTCCCCTTTCATCCGATTAGGTTAGCATGGTTAGGTTTCCCTCTCCCTCTAATCTCTTTTCCTTCCTTCAAACTCTCAATTCAACCCTCGATGCCGCCGTTCGTCCTTCGGCAAGGTTTCCTCGACTCTCCACCACACCACACACCTCGCCAACACCCTCACAAGCATTGCCTCATCCACTCGCATCGAACCCCTCAATAAATTGAGGGGAGTACCACCTCAACCACTCCACCAAATACCACATCCTCCGCCCTTCATCTCCAACCTCCGCCGACCACCACACACCCTCTCACGCCACGAAACACCCACCACCACATTCGCCAACACCTAGCGAAGCTTCTGAGGTTATTTAATGTGGCCTTGAGGTCGTCCTTTGTGTTTCAGGTGATCGTTGTCGCCCTCTGCCACCGCCTCCATCTTCGACAATGTACAAAGTCCTCCGGCTGTGTTCTTCATCAAAATCACCCCCATGTTGAGCGGATATGATCCAGTTACATGCCCAAGTCCTCAATTGAGAGCCTCGACCTCAGCCACTGCTCCAATTTGACGAGGCTTCACCTCTGCTACAGATGTGCGAAGAAGAGGTAGTGGGGATAGTTCCACATCGTGGACGACAGAGTTTGCGAAGGCGCATAAATTGAATTTATGAACTGAGCTATTCGCCCAGTCACGAGGGGTTGAGTCCCTCATTACCCACTAACCCGCTAACCCAACCTACTTCACTCCTCACCTGCGACCCACGCATGTAGGCCTGGACACTATACATGACCTGTGTTACGACCTGATTCCCGAATCCCTACGAGACATGAGAATCGGCACGACTCGACTGATCCCAAGACCCAGTCGTCCAACGAGAAAGTAACCAAAAGAACAGTAAAATAAACCACATTCACCATGTATATAACTAGCAATAATAAAAGCACAGCAGTAAAGAAAAGAACTATTACAGTACACACCACCACAACAGTAGAGAATTAAACAGGTACATAAACATGATGCTTACAATAAAAGAGTATAGTGGTAACAGAAAATACTCACTACAACAGAAGAAAAGGAACAGTAGATACTACACAAGTAAAACTACTTGGCTCTACTAGGCCCACCACCCTCTACAGCCGCCTACTCTGGCTGCTCAACACCTGGTCCTGAAAAAGTGACATGTCAGCGAAACGCTGAGTAGAGTAGCAACCAAAAACTAAGAAAAACAGTAAGGTGGACAAGTAGCTATTATTTTTAATCTCTTTTTTTATTTTCCCATTTACTTATTCTTGGATTATTCCTCAGATCTTTCTCTTGATTTTGAATGTTCTTCGTGGGAATGATCTTAATTGCAGTCTTTTCCGAAAAGTAGAAGTAGCACGAAGTGCCCTCTTGGCCGGGAGAGTCCCCCGTGGTGGTCCTACCCTTAGTCAACCACCCCAAGGTCACTGACAGACATAACGATGACTACGGCACACGCTATAAACGCACGGGTAACTACCCCGCACTAGCACGCAGTCAGTCGTTTCCGTTAATGGGTGCACCCCAAGCACAGCACGGAACAAGTATAGGGCAGAGCCCTCTCAGTAACAAGGGTCCAACCCCTCCACAGTAACCAAACAGGGGTCTTGCCCCTTCACAATCCGTGCACCCTCGCCTGACTACCCTGGTTTGCCCAGTAGGCCTAACAAGTTGGTGTAGGAAGGCTAGCAGAACCCCGGGGAACGTGGGGTGGCTAGTGCTCTTCCTACACTGGTAGCTCTCCCCGGTACTGTGTACGCGAGGGCCAAAAGTCTGTACAAAGTGGACAGACCTAACCCCGGGTCCCTGGGGCGGCTAGCTCTACTCTGCACCAAACAGGGGGACAGTCTCTCTCCTTAGTACTCTGTACTCAAGGGCCAACTCAGTTCCCCAATTCCATTCCATTCACTTCTCAGGAGCTCTACTCCTAATTCCCCGTAGGGTTCATGCTCATTTTCCTTTAACTTAGCCAATTTAGGTTTCATCATTTCAGCTTTATATTCATATAGCCCATGTTCTCAACAGTAATTATCCATTCATAAACAAGCAACTGTTAACCAATTACAGGCAGTTATCATTTTCCTTTCTACTTTTCCAAGACTGCAATATATATATATTCACGACATTCGTTTTGGTGCTTCTGTTCCTGGGATCCATGCCACACCCTAGGATCTATCATTCAATCTAGTTTTCGAGTCCTAGGATTCATGCCATACCCTACGATCTATCATTCAATCTAGTTTTTCTAGTCCTAGGATTCATGCCATACCCTAGGATCTATCATTCAATCTAGTTTTCCAATCCTAGGGTTCATGCCACACCTTAGAATCTATTATCTCACAAGTGCATAGATGTTGGTAAATAATTAAAGGGAGCCACTCTACCCGCAAAACCAGGAGTACTGGGGGCGTGATCGGCAAGCCCGCGCGCCTCCGCAACCACCAGAGCCGCAACGGAATGGGGTCCTAACATAAGGACCAAACACAAGGAATTACTTAGAACAGGATACAAATACTGTAAACAGGTAGAGGAACTAATTCTGAGAAGAACGAAACTTGAAATGCGGAAAATGGTCTTCGAACGTACTCTAAACGGGTCAAAAACAACAAGTCTACCCAAAATCAGACATTTGGAACATCTTCCAGACGTCTTAAATGATGGTTCAGGTCATACCTTCTTTCTGCGCGGTTCCTCAGACGTCCAGAATCCCGCTGGACCGTCTGGACTTAGCTCCAGATGTCTGACTGTCACTCCGAACATCTGAAGACCCTCTCCACCGTCTGGTGCTGTGCCCAGACGTCCGATCTATGTGGGAGGGCGTGCCCTTGCACCTTCCCGAACGAGACCTGCATGCGTACGCAACCGTCCTCAACACGAAAAAGAGGCAGACCCCTCAGCAGAACGGCCTGCATTGCCGTACACGCGAATGGAAGGAGAAAAGGAAATATCATACCTTTCAGACGTCTGGATCTTCCTCCAGACGTCTCCTGTGTCGTCTGGACGTAGGTCCAGACGTCTGATTCTAGGAAATTTTCCCAGAATCAGGACCTCCCCGCCCTCCGCCTGCTGCGCACGGCGGTGCCGCGCCACGCTCGCCTGCTGCCTGAGCTACAGCAGCACCTCCCCAATGCCACGCTCCCACTGCGCGCCCGCCGGCTGGCCCTGGCTGCTCCGGCGAGCTCGCACCCTCGCACTCTAACTCCCTCCCTCTTGTTGCAACCCCTCCTCTCTGAGCACACACGGCAGCAGCTGCTGCCCTCGCCCGCTCACTCTCACGCTAACAGGAAGAAGAAGAGGAAGAAGGCGGTGGAGTGATGGTGAGGGAGAGGAGAGGGGGAGTATTTGAAGGCGCCGTGGGGAGAGAGAGAAGGAAGGCTGCGCCTGCAGGGAGGAAAGAAGGAGAAGAAAGGAGGGCGGCGATTCAGTCTGCGCATGCATGCACGCAGACGCGAAACCATACGCCGAAAAAGTTAATTTCCAGACGTCTGGGAAGGCTTCCAGACATCTGACCAGATGTCTGGGCCAACTCCCAGACGTCTTAAACGATGTTTGATGACAGGTCTTAACAACATAACAAACTCAAAGGAAGTTTTTTCCCCGAAACTTGCTCTAACTAGGGTGCGAAAAAGAACGATATATGCATAACAAACTCAAAGAGGACCGAAGCCAGTCCGAAAAGACGTACCCTCAAAAAGCTCCGGGCACCACTTCTGCATCGCCGCCTCAGGCTCCCAGGTGGCCTCCTCGTACCGTTGGCTCCTCCACAAAACCTTCACTAGGGGTACTTGCTTCCGTCTCAGACTACGGACGGCTCTGTCGAGGATCTACACTGGCCGCTCGGGGTAGGTCAGGTCATCACCCACCTCGACACACTTGTGGCTCAGGACGTGACTGGGATCGGCGACGTATTTCCTGAGGTTGGACACGTGGAACACGTCGTGCACACCAGAAAGTTGAGGAGGAAGGGCAAGCCTGTAAGCAATGGGTCCAACCCGCTCCAGGACCTCAAAGGGTCCCACAAACCTCGGCGCGAGCTTCCCTCTCACCCCAAACCGTTGCAGGCCCTTCATGGGTGAAACGCGAAGGAAGATGTGGTCCCCAACCTCAAACTACACCTCTCTGCGTTTCCGATCTGCATAGCTCTTCTGTCTACTCCTGACAGTGCGGAGTCGCCTGTGGATCTGCTCGACTACCTCCTGACTCTGCCGGATCAGCCTGGGGCCAACCTCCCACTTGGTCCCCACCTCAACCCAACTCAAGGGTGTCGTACACCTCCGTCCGTACAGAGCCTCGTAGGGTGCCATGCCGATGCTCGAGTAATAACTGTTATTATATGCAAACTACGCCAGGGGCAAGTGCTCCTCCCAAGAGCCCTTTCAGTCCAGTACACAAGCACGTAAAAGGTCCTCAAGTGTCTATATCGTGCGCTCGGACTGCCCGTCCGTCTGGGGGTGGTATGCTGTACTGAACCTCAACCGCGTCCCCAGGGCCTGCTGAAACTCAGCCCAAAACTGGGACGTAAAGCGGGTATCCCGGTCGGATACGATCTCCTGTAGAACTCCGTGTAGATGTACCACGTCGCGGATATACCTCTCTGCCAACTGTGCTGGCCCCAAGGTGACTCGGATCGGCAAGAAACGTGCCGTCTTCGCCAATCTGTCAACGATTACCCAGACTGTGTCGTGTCCTCGCTGCGTAACAGGTAAGCCCACTACCAAGTCCATGGTGATGATCTCTGATGAGAGCCTCATCATGAGCCATAAATAGCTCTTTTTGACCCAATAAAGAAGATAAAAGCTCCTACATAACCTAGAAGAAGGCCTAAATGAAGGAATAAGTGCTCTGAGAAGAAAACATGAATTAAAGGTTAAAACTGTAATTTTACCATTGCAGTACATAAATGGATTTTCTCAGAGGAAAAACATAGGTCAAATGGTCTAAATAAGATAAAAAGTGGGTTGAGCCAATCAGAAATGGGTTTATGTGCAATCTAAGAATTAAATGACATTTGGTAACCCTAAAACAGACCCGCTTAAATTAACAAGGTTCCGGTCAGGATAAAAATCAATTAACCCTTTTAAAATCATGGAAAAATATCCTCTAGGGTTTAGAACACTTAATTTGTCCTTTGGAACCCAGTTTGACCTAGATTAGGGTCCTAGCACATTAATTGACCTAATTTGGGTTTTTACGTAAAATGTCCAGTCAAACGAGGTCAAACCTAAAATCCAACTTTACCATTGGATTCCTTAGGTCCAAATTAGGTTTGTACCAAAATTTGGACCTAAGGGGAGGTCATCTTGACCTACTTTGCAATTTAGTACACCCAAATCATAACTTGGTCCCTATCTTTTGAAATCATTGCAGAGAGCCCCCTAATTTCCTCTCCACCTTTGCAATCAGGTCCTGCCGCCATTGTTAGGGCAGAACCAACCTCCAGCGAGGTTTAGAGAGGGATTACTCTCTGATTCTTCAGAGATCCCCTCCCAGAAATGGAAGGGAGATTCTCTGAGGAATTCCCTTCCATCTACGGCAATCACAATCTCTGGTGTGAACCCAATCTCTCGTGCAAACGCACGAAGGATTTGGGTATCTTAACCTATTTCCTACTCCGGCGAGCCATCAGAGGCAATAGGCGTGCCCTCCACGCTCTAAAAGCACGGCCCAGTGCCTATAAAAGAACCCACACCTCCGACCGCTCAATTTTAGCTTGACTTGGCTGGAGGTCTACCTCCAATTCGTCTCTTTCTTCTCCGGCTAAGCGTCCAGCAAGCTCCGGCGAGCTCCCTCTCCCATCCTCTTCGCTCTGCCACAAAACCAGTGGCAGAGTTATCTTCCTGACTCCCCTCCGCGTCGCACAGCACCCGCGCACGCCGCCTCAGCCCCGTCATCGCCGCCGTCCTCCCCCACTGGGCAGCGTCTTCTCCGGCGACAGCAAGTACAGTAGTCCGCCCTCCGTCTCCCTTCATCCCTACAATTAGGTTAGAACTACTCCCCGTGTTCCCCTCTCTCTTTTCCCCCTGTTATTTCATTGAATCGCCCCTCGACCGACGCTGACCACCTCCATCTTCCTCGCCTTCGACCGACCTCCGGTGAGCCGCTCCCACCATTCCACCCCTCCACACGGCTCGCCAACCGACTCATAAGCTCTACCTCACCACAAGGAACAGCTTCCGCCCATCAGCCATCCCTCTACACCTCCGCAGTAACCCCCCGAACAACCCCACACCTCCGGCCACAGGTTGACCTAGGCACGCACGCCTAGGCCGTCCTGCGGCCTGCAGCACCGTGCACCACCTTCGCCGTGCCACGGCGAAGGTACCCGGCTGGTCTGATTAGGCCAATAGGCCGTGCTTGTGTTTGACAGGTATCGACGCTCCTGCCGCCATTGATGGTCGAAGCAGCTCCAGGTGCACAGCTCCAGGCTCCAGGCGCAGCAGACTCGCATGGGTGTTGCGAAGTGATTAGGGCCAGCATTGACACTGAGAGGCTCGCAGATTTGGGCAATTGCACGTAGAAAGCTCTGCGGGCGCGCGAAATTGGGGCAGGCCAGATAGTCCCACATCGTGGAAATACGAGGCGCCGCTGTGGTATAAGTTGAATTTTTGATATTGTCTGGTTGCCTCCGAACGCACAGGGGTGAGGTCCCTCACCTGCCCTAGCGCTTGCCTCGCTCGCGATTTCACCTCGCGGATCTGGCGGGATCCGACCCGACCCTAACCTACGCACTCCTCGCACATCACCCACCTGCAGGTGCGCTTGGTCCCGGGTGCGAAATCCGACCCGATTACCTGTGTGGCTCTGGGAGAGCGTCCTTGAGTGAATTGCTGAGAGAGAGAGATGCGCTGGTAGAGGGAAAGGGATAGGTTTTGCTCTATGCAGGTAGGCTGAACGTTGAGGAAGAAAGACTTAGCCGCGAGGAAGAAGAAGAGAAGGAAGAAAGAAGGCAAGGCAGAGAAGAGAAGGAAGAACAGAGACCAAGGAAGAAAGAGAAGCCTTCGCAGAAAGAAGAAGAAGGCAGAAGAAAGGACTGCAGAGCCAAAGGAGAGGAAAGAGGAGACCAAGGCAGAATCTAAAGAAGATAGAAGGAAGAAGAAAGACTAAGGAAGAAGAAGAGACTGATAAGTAAGGCAAGAAGAAGAGCCTTCGCAGAAGAAAAGAGAGGCCAAGACAGAAGAGAAGAAAGGAAAGGTTGCAGAGAAAGAAATATCTGCAATAAAGGGAAAACACTTTTAAGACGTCTGATCACAAGATCAGACGTCCAATTTCATTCTTTTTTGGCATAATTACTCTTTACCCGCATACATTCATGTTTGAATTTAAGTTTTGAGTAAATTAGAGTGTTCAATTACCTTTTGATTAGTAGTAAATTCCAATTGCTCCTTGTGTTTGACCTCGGATACTCCGATTTTCGAGTAATAAAAACTCTTTATTTGTTTGAATGCTTTGTCGGCTTTACTACAACGTGGCATTCTCTTTAAAACCCGCACAAAAGCGTACGAACACTCTCCCACTTCCACTTTGGCATTGGAAGTGGTTGTAGCAGCCTTGCAGGCCTCTGATGCTCGGCTTTCACTTGCTGGCACACTAAACACTGCTCCACAAATTCACCCACATCTCGCTTTATTCCCCTCCATGAAAAGTCACATCTCAAATCATGGTACATCTTTGTGTTTTCGGGATGTATGGTGAATCTGGAACCATGTGCCTCAGTCAGGAGCTCTCTCAACAGCTCCTTGTCTCTGGGAACGCACAAACGTCCCCTCATGCGCAGCACTTGGTCTGTAAAAGAGAAGTCCCCAGGGTCTCCTAACAGTACTCTGTACCGCAAGGACTGCAAGTATGCGTCGGCCATCTGCCCTGTGATGATGCGATCTATCAGCTCTGGTCTCGTCTGTCGCGTCACAGTCACTGCCCCACAGTTTCCCCGTAACTCTAGGGGTCGCCAACTGCCCATCTCCTCCAAGAGGTTCCAACTCTGCACTTGTAAATTGGCCAAGTGTGCGGGCGCCTTCCAGCTTAAGGCGTCATCCACCACATTGGCCTTTCCCGGGTGGTAGGAAATGCTGCAGTCATAGTCCTTCAGGAGCTCCAACCAACGTCTCTGTCTCATGTTGAGCTCCTTCTGATCAAACAGGTATCTGAGGCTCTTGTGATCTGTGAAAATCTCAAAGGTCTCACCGTACAAGTAGTGCCTCCAGGTCTTCAACGCGAAGACGATAGCTGCCAGCTCCAGATCATGGGTAGGGTAGTGAAAGTGCAAAACGTGTAAGAAAAGGTTTCAAACAAAAAATTCACATATGCCAAAAACACCATAAAAAAAATTAAAAATTTTTCGAAAAAGAATAAGAGAATAAGAGGAGAAAGGAAATTTTGTGAAGGAGAAGGAGAAAAGAAACAAAAGGAAAAAAGGAGCACAAAATATGAGAAACAAGTGATAGTCATTAGTAAGGAACTAAGGAATTAACCTAAGTTCTAGACCTCATTCAAGAAAATAACTGAAAAGTGCATAATAAGATTAATAAGAACGCAAACCTTAGGCATTCTTGAATAGACACTTAGTACCCATTAAGATCCGGACACTCCTCAAGAGGTTGAGGAAAATGAAAAGCTGAAGTATTAGGTCTAAGGCTTAGGGAGTATTTGGCCTCATTAACTAATTTTTGGTTTACGGGACTCAGTAACCTAAGCACCCTAACCTCACACACAGCCTGGTTCAGTAAGCGTAAAAATCAAAATCACGCAGAAGCGTCGAAAAATTCTGAAAAGTACACCTAGAATAGGAGCGGCCGATCAATACAAGTTGATTTGGACGAGTTCCCAGCGCGGAGAGGCGGGAAATCCCCTCGAAGATGCGTAACAAAATATCATCTCCTCGGTGCTTGTCTCTTAGGATATTCACATATCCTACTGGGGGCATGTAAGCACCCTGCTGGTTCAGATTCCATGGATGGCATTATCACAAAGTGTCAACTGCCAGGGTCTGAATTCAGCCACGGAACACCATGGATGGGATTATCTCGAAATCTCAATAGCCAGGATTCTGGGGGTTGCCATGGGCGGTGCTATCTCGAAGCATCGATCGCCAGGAACCCTTGAGGATTGATGATGGGGGCAAGGAATCTGATACAGACCGTGTTGAAAAGCCAATCCTAGGCTAGAACTAAAAAGAAAAAGAGAGAGAAAACTCTCCAAACAGAAAAACTTTCTATCTCTCTCTTATTAAACGCACTGCGAACTGAACCAAGGCTAAAATCATTTCAAGAGAGAGATAGAACTGGCTAACGGTGGCAGCAACTAGCTTTTCTTAAGTCGTTGTAGTACAGATAGTTATTGCCATCATTTGCTAATATTTGTTACTCGGAAAATACAGTTCTCCCGAGGTCGAACTCAGGGAGTAAGTCGTATTCTAGAGATATACATGTTCTATTACAAAAATAAAGAGAGAGAGAGAGAGATGAAAGTTTGGCTTCTTCTTCTTCTCTTCTTTTCTTCTTCTTTGTCTTCTCTCCTCTTTGGCTTTTGTTCTTCGTGTTCTTCCTCTATTTCTTGGTTGGACGATCCTGTCTTTTTCTTCTTTTTATTTTCTTTGTTTCTTCTTTTCTTGCTTCAAATCTTCCTCCCGTGCTCTTCTTCTTCTTTTCTTCTTGCTTCTCTTCTTCTTCTGCTTTTTGTTTCTTCACTTGGCTGCTCCTTCTCTCTTCTTTTCTTCTTCTTTGTCTTCTGATCTCTGCAGAGTCTTCACTTGGCTTCTCTGTGTTCCTCTCTTTCCTCTGCCTCGCCTTCCTTCTTCTTCTTTGCCTTCACCTGTCTTCAGGACGTCGTCTGATTTCTTAATCAGACGACTTAACTCGCGGATGCTACAGTGTCGATTCAGTTCTTCTTCCGCAGTCCTTCTTCTTCACCTGTGCCTGCACGCTTAAGAGTTCAACATCAGAGGGCAAAAACCTACGCTACCCCCCTCCCCCGCGCGTCTCTTTCTCTCTCAAAATTCGCTCTTAGGACAGCTCTCCCAGAGCAACCGGGTAATCGGGTACGCGGGTCGCGCCCGGGTCCAGGCCCACCGGTGTGCAGTGGTGGGCGAGGAGTGGTAGTCAAGTCAGGTCGGGTCGGCCGGATCCGCGTGATGAGCTCGCGGACGGGCCGGGTGAAGTGGTGTGAGAGGGACCTCACCCCGTGTGCTGAGGCGATAAGCCTACAGCACTTTCTCAACTTATATCGGTGCTCCTCTTCGAAGTCTTCCGAGGTGGGACTAAATGTCCCACCCCAATGTGAGCACCTGCGCAGAGGAAGCAGCGGCAGCGAGAACTTCGCGTGAGGGCTTCGGGCGAGGGCTTCGCCCGAACTGCAGCCTGACACTTCGCGAAGCTACCCCGCGAAGCCTGGGAGTCTGACCTGGGCATGGTGTTGCCTGGAGCAGCAGGTCGAAGGAGCTTCGCTACTCAGCAATGGCGATGGCGGGCGCGACACCTGTTCACAGAAGCACGGCCTCTTGGCCTAATCAGATATGCGGAGAACCTTCGCCGTGGCACGGCGAAGGTGGTCGGAGGGTCTGCAGTGGGCGTGGTGGAGCAAAAGGGTCGCCCTAGGTCAAACTGCGGGCGGAGAAGTAGGTGTGTTCGGTGGATCTGCAGAGGGCGTTTGGTGGGAAGTGGAGGGGTGGAAGAGGATCAGGGTGAGGAGGTGGAGGTTATGCACAGGTCGGCGAGCCGTGTGGGGAGCTGGAGTGACGGGAGCGGGTCGCCGGAGGGTGGCCGGAGATGGAGAAGGTGAGGGCAATTAGGCGCGGTCGAGGGGTAATTAGATACAATAGCAGGAGGAAAAGAGAGAGAGAAGGCAGGGAAGTAGTTCTAACCTAACTAAAGAGACGAAGGGGGCAAGGAGGCGGACGGCTGTACCTGCTGTCGCCGGAGAAGAAGGTGCCCAGTGGGGGAGGACGGCGGCGACGACGGGGCAGAGGCAACGCGCGCTGGTATTGCGTGACGCGAAGGAAGATCAGGAAGGTGGCTCTGCTGCTAGTATTGCAGCAGAGCGACGAGGAGGAGGAGGAGAGACCGCCGGAGCAAGGGGGCGTCTGTCGGAGTGGGAAGGGAGGAATTGAGGGGGTGTCTCCATCAGATCCAAGCTGCCAAGAACGGCGGAGCGACGGGGGTATTTATAGGGGCAGAATCAGAGAGGAGGGCGGAGGGAGACGACGTGTCTCCCTCGCCGGAGGACGCCGGAGGAAGGAGACCCATACCGTCCGTACGTTCGCACGGGCGGTATGGGCGGTCGCAGCACTCAGGGGGGTGTCCCTGCGGTGGCTGACGACGCAGGGTACCCCCCATTGACTTGCCAGGGCCCTGTTTGCACCTCAAAACACGCCTATAAGAACGCCTTCTTATGCTATTTTCTAGCATTAACTATGTATATTATAATCCTGTAGTTGCATTTGTAAAAACGCTTGCATGCATGCATTTAATTGAGAGGAGAAGAGAATGGAATAAATGGCTTGCATTTTTACATTTTTCTTCAAGTGTCTCTTTGCAAAAGTCCCCTCTCCATATTTTATTTTCATCTTTCTTTCTTCTTCCCACGGCTTTTCTCTCCTTCCCGCGGCTGCGTCCTTCCCGCGGCTGCACTCTTCCCGCAGCTGCATGCAGCAGCCACGCAGCACCTCTTCCCATCACGTCTCCCTGCCAACGCCGCTCCCTATAGCTGCAACTCGCACGCCCTCTCCCTGCTGCAGCCAACACGCCCCTCTCCCCTCCTCTATAAGTAGCTGCAGCTTCATCCTCGCGAAGCAGCGGTTGCAGCTGCTGAAAAAAACCCGCAGCCACCTTCCTCGCCCGTTCTCCCCTCCCATACGCCGGCCCTCCGTCGAGGAGGCACCCGACGAGCAGGAGAACCCACTGTGGTGCTCACCACCACAGTGGGAACACCACCGCCCAGCTCTTCAACGAGCAGGTGGGCGTGGTGTTTTCTTTTCTCTTCGTTTTCATCTCCACGCCATTGCTGCCGCTTCAAGCTCCGAAGCTTGAAGCAGCAGCAGCAGCAGCTAAACCGCGGCGACAGCAGCAGCAGCAGCACCCCCCGCCTCCTCCGCGACCTTCCCCGCAGGCGCGCAACCCTCCGCGCGCGTCTGCAGGCCCGTTCTCCGCCTCCGTCTCCGTTCTGTCCGCCTCGCAGTTGCACCCGTAGCCCGCCGCCGCGCGCACTGCAGCGGCCGGCTACGGCCTCACGCCGACCCCTGCCCCCCTCCGCGACCCTCCGCGACCACCTGCAAACCTCCTCCACGCTCGCTCCTCCGCGCCATCGCCCGCTCGTCGACTTCGCGCAGGCCTGCAGAACCCTGCGCGAAGTCGCGCCCGCACCCGCCGTCTTCAGACGTCCGCCTCCGCCTTCAGACGACGCGGCGTCAGACGTCCGCCGCCGCGAGCAGACGTCTTAACTCGCTGCCATCGTCCGCGCTCGCGATCTCTCCCGCCCGCTCTTTCTCTCTCTGGCGCTCTCTATCTCTCTCCCGCTCTCTCTCTCTCACGTATTCTCTCTCTTTTTTCACTCACTCACAGACACACGCTACACCAACACACACACATCTTCACCGACACACACACACACCCACACACACACTTACACTATACGTATAGTTATATATAGTAACATATATATACTTATATACATCTATATATAATATATACATACATATATATATATATATATATATATATATATATATATATACTTATATACATAGTAATATCTATAGTTATGTATACATACATATATATATAATATATATACATATATATAATATATATATATATATATATATCTACTTATATATATCTATATACTTATACATATACTTATATATATATATATATATATACTTATATACATAGTATATCTATATATTTATGTATACACACACATATATATAATATATCTATATATATATAAATATACACGTATATATATATATATCTATATACTTATACATATACTTATATATATATACATATATACTTATATACATATATATATATATATACATCTATATAGTATTATATATATATACTTATATACATATATACATAGCTATATACATATATACATACATATATATATATACATATACACCTATATATATATATATATATAATACATATATATCTATATATATCTATACATATATACTTATACATTTATATACATATAGATATATTTACTCATATACATACATATGTACATATATTTTCACGTTATTTACTATACGCTGTATCACAGGGATATCTGCACCAGTTGCTGATATTCCCTGATACACGCGTACAAAAAAAAAAGCGTGGTCCCATACATCATCCATCCTCCATCCACACTCCACGCGGCACATAGTCGTGTTGGTTGCGTCTCTCTAGACGTCAACTGACTCGACATAGTGCTACACTCCATCGTCACCTCCACCCCCACCCCTTTATATATATACTACATATAAATATATATCTATAGCTACTATATTTACTTTCTATCTGTTAGCTTCCTTCTTAGTAAAAAGATAAAAAAAAAGGTATAAAAGTGAAAAGATAATCTTTGATTTGCAGGTACCCCGTCTTGCGAGTAGCAAGGCGCGTTTTGGAACTCTGTTTTGGCTAAAAGCCAAGGACACAATTTTGAGGGTGTGCCTCAAGAACAAGGATTACCAGAAAAAAACCTAAATAAGAAAAATACCAAAAACACAATAAACGAATGGAAGAGACGCGTTTTAAGGAAAACGTAGAAACTCGACTTTAACCCCACTTCCCTGAGTTCGACCCTGGGCCTAAAAGTGACAAGATAAAATCAATTAGGCCAGGTTAAAAATTTTGTAAAGAGATGGTTAGGTCTGAATTAGGTTAACCACTATACATATTTCAACGATAAAAACATCACATTAACAACCTATCCAGGCCGACCCATCATGACTTTTCTGGCGCCGTTGCCGGGGAGGTGCGCTTTCGAGTAAGTTTCTATCCAATTCCTTTAAATTTGTCTCTTCTCTCTTCACGGGTATTGTTGTTTTTGGTGTGCAGGTGAACCTGGTGGAAGGAGAAGAAGGCTGACGAAGTCGAGGACGTGAGCAGATCCAAGGCGGGAACGAGAGCGTGAAGACGCCGACATTGCATTGGAGCTTCGCACACGTTGCCGAACAAGTAGGTTTTCTTTTCTCATCAAATTAGTGTTAACTTGCCACCACAAAAATAAAAAAAAAAAAATTTTTTTTAAAACTAAAAACTAGAAAAACTTTTTGGGATTTCTTGAGGGCAAGTGGATTAAAATTCACTTGATTGATTGGTTGTCTTCACTCCCACTGCCCGGGATTTCCCACCTTACTTCGCATAGCGAAAATCTGAGAATCTTCATTCTTAGATTTTTCGCCGTGGGAAGTATTCTTTGAGGCAAAGAAAAAGATTGCTTGTATCCCTCTTTTGCCTCACTTATCTTTAATTCAGGATCACATTTTTGGTGGGGAGACTTGGAATTGAGTTGATTCCAACCCCACAACAACTTTTCAAATTTGCCTGTGATTCGATCCTGAATACTTCAACCCCAACAATTTTATTTTCTTTATCTTTTGGTTGAAGCCTTGTGTGTGGAAATCATTTCTGGTGATTGGGAGCACTTGAATTGAAGTGCTTTGGCTCCCTGTCACATTGGTATAAAATTGATTCGCGCATCCACACATAGAAATCTCCATTTAGGGTAGCCCATTGCATTTTAGCATGCATTAACTAACTGATAATTGAAGAAGGGTTTCTTGGGCTTTAGAAAGAAAACCTGTATTCTTGCAAAACCCGGAGATTGGTTGAATTGGTAATTCAGCAAAACCCTAAAATTCATACTACTTAAGGCTGAACTCTAAAAACCATTCGCCAATAAAAAACTTCAATTCGGGGAGATTTCCCCGTTGCATGCTTGTTCTTACACACTCTTAAAATCAATCACTTGGGCATTACCCGTAAACAACGCCCTTCACATTCCAAAAGCACTTGACCCTAAGCCTCTAATTAAAACTGGTAGTAACTTGACCCTTACTAAGGATTGGAGGTCTAACTACCTGTGTGTAGCGACTACGTGCTGGTAAGAGTTCCCGCGTGCTATCGGGTGTCTAAGACTGGGGCAAACGGCCTTTCAATCTGGCCCGGTGGTTCCGCGGTGCTCTCATTCGGTTCCGTAGTTCGTGATAGTAGGTAACTTAGATCTTTAGGTCTAAGGGCACACTGTAGAGGTTAGGAACTTGACTGTATTGATTTGTAATCAAGTGTACCTTTGCGGCGTCATTTCTCTCATCGCTTTTCCCCTCTTATCCCCCCCAATTCTTCCTGCGTAGTGCATGTTTTGGAGGAGGCCACAAAACCCTGAACTGTTTGAATTGACTGCTAAATCTAAAAAAAGAGCCGAATCATCCTCCTCCTCCACAAACATGGCACACACCCCCACCTCACCACTTCGTCACAATTCCAATTCTTTCAACACCAGGCTTATCCCGAGAAACCCTGCAAGACCTTCCTTATCGAGTGTCGCGCCAAGCGACTCGGTAAGTCATGTGGAATTGGCTTCTGCGAGCCAGTATTTCAACATGGAGGACCAAGCCTCCGTGTACTCGAACACATATGCGGACACGTCTTCTGGCATAGAAGACGCCTGCACCCTGGGGAACAACCCGTTTTCTGCCACGTATAACCCAGGGTGGCACGATCATCCAAATTTCGCATGGTCTAACAACCCGCAGTGCCAAAACCCCGCTGGTGGACCAAGGCGATCGTCCGCACCCGTCATCCCAAGGGCCCAATCTAATCCTATGGCAAATCCGCCATTAGGCCCTTGCATACAGAAAACCAAACACGCATCAAAACCTCTTGATAAATTGATGCGAATGATGACGGAAATGTCAAAGCGCCATAAAGAGAACATGACCTCTCTTCAGCATTTGGCGCAGCAGAATGCTGAGATCAGTCAACTAAGCATGGCGACTCGATCTCAGGGCACTTTTCCCGCCCAACCTGTTCCAAACCCGCAAAACTTTGTACCCTATGGTCCGCAACCACAGGTACAACCTTCTCAGGAACAGGTTCATCAAATTCTGCAAGCTCCGAGTATTCCTCCGGGATTTCAGGTTAATCCCGCTGCAGCATCGCACTCTCATGCTGATAGCGATTACATCAAGGATGACACGTCTGACGAGGACATGACTGTCATTACGTGTATCGAACTAATTGGAGTCGATTCTGACTGCTGCGAATTACCTGACGACTGCCTGACCAACACAAACTGTGACGTTCCCCAATCCCTCCCTATTCCTGTATCTTCTCCTGACCAGACTTCTGACGAGGTTTTCTCCGCTTCCCATACCTCGTGGTCTGAGTCATTGCCGGGCTGCTCACCGCCGGTCCACACTATGGAAGACCGGATTGCCCTTTCTTTCCCGCTAAATCAGGCGGATTTGCAAATCCACACTGGGACCTTGAGCCCACATCTTACTCACCGGGGCTATTCCCTTTTGGATCCATCTATCCAAAAAGCCCCCCTTCTTGGCCAATCTAAGGGCCAACTTCCTCTTCCTGATCTGTTTTCTGATCCGCCTGGGACACTCTCGTCCCAGAAAACGCCAAATCTCTCACCATCCACCATTACTTTTCACGCCTCTATCGCGATTACTTCGCTTTTCTCTTCACCACCCACCATCCACCCACCCTTCCACCCTGATTTATACCCTGAACTTCAGCTCCTGTTACCCGATCTGTCGTCCGTTCTCTGCCTTTCCCTGCATGCATATGAGGACATAGCATTGTTTGGCATGGGGGGGTGGATAGGCATCCATAGGATCCGGGTATTTTATGGTATCAGACAATTACCACCTATTTATAAATATGCAAGAAAAAGAAAAAAGAAAAGAAAAGAAAAAATAAATATATATATATTAATAATAAATGGTGTTTAGTAATGATTTGAAAGCTGAAACAAAAAAATTCAATAAGTGTTTATGGATATTCAACCTCTGTTTTGAAGAATTTCCAGGCCACAGAAGCTTGATTCGCTCAGGCTCGGCTTAATTCACTTAAAGTATTGACGAAATAGATCAAAATCTCTCTTAACTAAGGACGTATTCTTGTACCTGAGACACCAGTACAGGATCCGTTGGTTTGCTTTTTCTTGAGAGCTTAAGTAAATTTGGTTCACACTACACATATCAGGAAAGACCAGGTGAACATAAGATCCAACCCTAGTGTTCATTAGGGAAGGTGGAGTCCTTACCTGTGCGTGCAGGTAGACTTTTTATCCCAGCATTTAGTCTTGTGTTTAGGAGTGACTCTTTCCACCAAAAAGAAACTCTCCCACCAAAAAGAAAAATAAGTGTGCTCCTTCAAAATGTGTTGTAAGAGATATACTGACACGTGTTTCAAAAAAAAAAAAAAAAAAAAAAATCAGAAAATGGGAGTTGAGTTTTCCGTAATCATCTTAAGGGTCAATCCGAAAACACGAGCTGAAACTGGGACCAACCTGTACTTAAAAATTCGTGAAACCCTGGGAGTGAGTCTTAAGGTTCATCTGGTCAGTCTTGATCCTTCACTATGCACAAACCATAATTTCTTGAGCTCTCGAGTACGGCAAAAACCTCCTGGGTCCTGGAAATCGTACTTAAGGTTTAAATATCAAGAGTCCTGGTTAGTTGAGAGATGATCTATGTCATGTGAGACTTAAAGTACTGGTAGTCTTCTTTACAATTGGTTCTCACAATATTCGATAATAAACACACCTATATCACCTCAGAAGAAAATTTTCAGCTTAAGATCATTTCTAAATACGATTTTGCTAGGGACTAGCAAAAGATAGGCATGGGGGTATATGTTTGCACCTCAAAACACGCCTATAAGAACGCCTTCTTATGCTATTTTCTAGCATTAACTATGTATATTATAATCCTGTAGTTGCATTTGTAAAAACGCTTGCATGCATGCATTTAATTGAGAGGAGAAGAGAATGGAATAAATGGCTTGCATTTTTACATTTTTCTTCAAGTGTCTCTTTGCAAAAGTCCCCTCTCCATATTTTATTTTCATCTTTCTTTCTTCTTCCCACGGCTTTTCTCTCCTTCCCGCGGCTGCGTCCTTCCCGCGGCTGCACTCTTCCCGCAGCTGCATGCAGCAGCCACGCAGCACCTCCTCCCGTCACGTCTCCCTGCCAACGCCGCTCCCTATAGCTGCAACTCGCACGCCCTCTCCCTGCTGCAGCCAACACGCCCCTCTCCCCTCCTCTATAAGTAGCTGCAGCTTCATCCTCGCGAAGCAGCGGTTGCAGCTGCTGAAAAAAACCCGCAGCCACCTTCCTCGCCCGTTCTCCCCTCCCATACGCCGGCCCTCCGTCGAGGAGGCACCCGACGAGCAGGAGAACCCACTGTGGTGCTCACCACCACAGTGGGAACACCACCGCCCAGCTCTTCAACGAACAGGTGGGCGTGGTGTTTTCTTTTCTCTTCGTTTTCATCTCCACGCCATTGCTGCCGCTTCAAGCTCCGAAGCTTGAAGCAGCAGCAGCAGCAGCTAAATCGCGGCGACAGCAGCAGCAGCAGCACCCCCCGCCTCCTCCGCGACCTTCCCCGCAGGCGCGCAACCCTCCGCGCGCGTCTGCAGGCCCGTTCTCCGCCTCCGTCTCCGTTCTGTCCGCCTCGCAGTTGCACCCGTAGCCCGCCGCCGCGCGCACTGCAGCGGCCGGCTACGGCCTCACGCCGACCCCTGCCCCCCTCCGCGACCCTCCGCGACCACCTGCAAACCTCCTCCACGCTCGCTCCTCCGCGCCATCGCCCGCTCGTCGACTTCGCGCAGGCCTGCAGAACCCTGCGCGAAGGTGCGCCCGCACCCGCCGTCTTCAGACGTCCGCCTCCGCCTTCAGACGACGCGGCGTCAGACGTCCGCCGCCGCGAGCAGACGTCTTAACTCGCTGCCATCGTCCGCGCTCGCGATCTCTCCCGCCCGCTCTTTCTCTCTCTTGCGCTCTCTATCTCTCTCCCGCTCTCTCTCTCTGCTGATCTCTCTCTCCCGCTCTCTCTCTCTCACGTATTCTCTCTCTTTTTTCACTCACTCACAGACACACGCTACACCAACACACACACATCTTCACCGACACACACACACACCCACACACACACTTACACTATACGTATAGTTATATATAGTAACATATATATACTTATATACATCTATATATAATATATACATACATATATATATATATATATATATATATATATATATATATATATATATATACACTTATATACATAGTAATATCTATAGTTATGTATACATACATATATATATAATATATATACATATATATAATATATATATATATATATCTACTTGTATATATCTATATACTTATACATATACTTATATATATATATATATACTTATATACATAGTATATCTATATATTTATGTATACACACACATATATATAATATATCTATATATATATAAATATACACGTATATATATATATCTATATACTTATACATATACTTATATATATATACATATATACTTATATACATATATATATATATACATCTATATAGTATTATATATATATACTTATATACATATATACATAGCTATATACATATATACATACATATATATATATATGATGAGAACCTCATCATGAGCCATAACTAGCTCATTTTGACCCAATACAAAGGATAAAAGCTCCTACATATCTCAAGGAAAAGCTTAACTCAGAGAATTCTGAGTTTGAGAAGAAAACAAGTCATAAGGGGTAAAAGTGCAATTTTACCAGTATAATCTGCATACAGGGTAATTCAGGGCCCAAACATAGGTCAAAACAGCTTAATAAGAATAAAAGTGGGATGAGATGATCTAGCAAGGGCTACAGCACTTCCAAGGAACCAAATGATAATCTGTAACCCTAAAACAACCCACTTCAATTCACAAGGTTCGAGGCAAAGTAAAAATAGAATAAACCCTCTAAAATTCATAGAAAAATAATCTCTGGGGTTTAGAACCATCAATTTGGCCTTTAGAACCCATTTTGACCTACATTGAGAACCATGCCCAATTAATAACTTAATTTGGGTTTTTGCGCAAATTGACCGGTCAAACAAGGTTTAATATGAAAATAAAATTCACCATCAGATTCCTTAGGTCCTAATTAGTCATGTATAAAAACTTGAGCCTAAGAAGAAACCTCCTTGACCGACTTCACACTTTGGTCCTCATATATTTACTCTTTGGCCCTCAACTTTTGAACCCTCGCATTTTGGCCCCTAACTCTCCTTCGTTCTTTGCAAACAGGTCCCTCCTGCAAAACCCTGCCAGCACCATGCTCCGGCGACCTTGCGCGGAGCATGGCGCCGCGCAGGGTGAGGTGGAGGACCTGGCAAGTGTACCGGGGGTGCCCTGCGTCGTCAGCCGTCGCAGGAGCACCCCCATGGTCATTGTAGCCCCCCATACCGGCCGTGCGAACGCACGGACGGTATGGGTTCGTATTCCGACCATTCTCCGGCGAGGGAGACACGTCGTCTCCCTCCGCCTTCCTCCCTGCTTCAACCCTATAAATACCCCCCGCCGCTCCACCGACGAAGGCAGCCTGGATCTGACGGAGAAAACCCCCAGCTTTCTTCTCTTCTTTCTCCGGCAGACGCTCACCAGCTCCGGCGACTTCCTCCCCCTCCACCTCTTCGCTCTGCCGCACTACCAGCAGCAGAGACTTCCTCCCCTGCTCTTCCCGCGCCACGCCGCACCCAGCTGGCGCCTCTCCAGCCCTCTGCTCGCCGCCGCCCCTCTCTCTGAGCATCATCTTCTCCGGCGACAGTCGATACGACTGTCGCCCTGTTCCTCCCCCTTCGTCCCTGCAGTTAAGTTAGACTTACTCCCCTTCTCCTCCTCTTTCTTTCCCCGCTTTCGATTTAGTCAATTAAGCCCTCTACCGACCCTGTTCACCCTCATCCTCTCCGCCTCCGACCACCCTCCGGCGAGCCGCTCCCATCACCTCAGCGACCCACACGGCTCGCCGACCACCGCAGAACCTCCGCCTCCTCACCCTGATCCTCTTCCGCCCCTCCACTTCCCACCAAACACCCTCTGCAGACCCACCGAACACACCCACTCCCTCGCTCACAGTTTGACCTAGGACGACCAGTTAGCTCCATCTCGCCCCCTGCAGACCCCCTGACCACCTTCGCCGTGCCACGGCGAAGGTCCCCCGCCTGTCTGATTTGGCCGAGAGGCTGTTCTTCTGTGACCAGGTGACTCGCCCGCCGTCGCCATTACTGCGCAGGCAGAGCTGCTTCACCTGCAGGTGCAGGCACGCCTTCGCCCAGGGTTGACTCCCAGGTTGCGCAGGGACTCTCCGCGAAACGTCCCTGGTTCACAGACGGGGCGAAGGCCGCGCGGGAAGCCACGATCGCCCACTGCTCCATCCGCGACGCGCGCTCAATTGGGGTGGGACATTTAGTCCCACCTCGGAACCTCTCGAAGGCGCGCGGACGCATAAAGGCAAAAACTGCCTTATGCTGTTTGCCTCAGTTACCACGGGGTGAGGTCCCTCTCACCCGACCCGACCCGACTCGGCCTCGTCCGTGACCACGCTCCGCGGACCTGGCCCGACCCGAGTAGACTGACCTGCACTCCTCGCCCACCACGCACGCCGGTGGGCCTGGACCCGGGCCTGACCCGAACCCGATTACCCGGTAGCGCTCTGGGAGAGCTTCCGAAGAATGATTTCAGAGAGAGAGATACGCGGGGGAGGGGGGTAGAGTAGGTTTTTGCCTCTTGACGAATAAACTCTGAAGTGTGCAGGCCAAAGAAGAAGAAGACCCGCTGAAGAAGAAGGAAGAGCAACGGCCATCGCGAAAGAAGAAAAAGAGAGGTCAAGGCAGGTGAAGACAAAGAAGAAGAAGGAATGAAGAGAAGCAAGAAGCAAGAAAAGAAGAAGACGATCTGACGAAAAAGAAAGAAAGGAAACAAGGAAGAACAGAAGAAGAAGAGCACGAGGGGAAAATCTGAAGAAAGCAGAAGAAAAAGAAGAAGAAGAAGAAGAAGAAGAAGAACAGGAAGAACCAAAGACAAAGAGGAAGAAAGAAGAAAAGAAGAAGAAGCCAAATTTTCATCTCTCTCTCTCTCTCTTTATTTTTGTAATAGAACTTGTATATCTCTAGAATACAACTTGCTCCCTGAGTTCGACCTCGGGAACTCTTTTATTTTTCCGAGTAAAAAATTTTATATGAAACGTTGGTAACAACCGGCTTTACTACAACGATATAACACAACCCGGTCAAAACCACGCTATCATTTTGGCGCCGCTGCCGGGGAGCAACGGCTATTCTAGAGGTAAACATTCCTGTATTCTTTTATTATTTCTGATAATCTCCTCTCTTTTGTGCAGCTACAGGAACTCAAGAAGACAAGCAACCACACCAAAGACAGGTAAATTTTTCCTCTCACTATTAACCCCTAAGCTCTAAAGAGGAAGATAAGAAAAGAACAAGCAATATAGGGCTAACCTGTCTTCCATATTTAGTAACCATAAAAGTTGCATGTTTTCAACTCATTATTTCTGCACACTATTAAGGGTATTTAAGGGCTAACACATTCTTGCTTGAGCCCTAATTACCCAACAAAGAATTAACTGGACCAAGTAGAGCCAACCTAGGATCCAACACTAGGGATTTAGAGACACACTCCTTAAGCAAGAATTGAGAAAACCAAATGAAGTGTGCCCAAGCCCTTGTCTGAAAATACCTATTCAAAGAAAATCTAAAACAATTGGCTCTCTAAACACTTGAACCCTAAAAGACAGGACCCAAAAAGCTCTCAAAGAAAACAAGAGGTAAAGTTGACCCCTTTGGGTTAACCAACCTTAAATTAGGTCACTCTTTGCACTTAAAAAGACTAAAAGTTCAAGTGAAACCTTAAGCACCCTGATCTTAAAAATTGGTAGACTTAAGAGGTCAAGATCCCCATTCTGGTCTGCCTGGAACCGCAGTGACAAGAGAGGTCGGGTGGGGGAAACCCTGTAACCCATGGGGACGCTCTACCGTGTAGGGGTCTTCGCGGGACTCTCCCTCTCTGGCTGCCCAGGTAATTCTCAGGTGGACGATCTTTCTGATCAAGGGGTCCATCTGCCCCGAACCTCTATAGTCACCCAACAATTTTTGGGTGTCTTGATTGGGTCCAGCACCTGCTTATCTCATCCAACCCTTCAGTACTTTTCAGGAGGTCCTTGAAACCTCCTATAGAAATTCACGCTTCCCGAGGCTAAGCCTCGGCTCCTTTGTTTTTGCAGAAATCATTCACATAGCCCCTCTTTCCTCTGATTCTGAACAAAATCCCCTTCTTCCATCTTGATTCAAACTTTGATTCTATTCCACCACCAGATCCAATTATGCAGCCTAATTACCTAGCAAGACTACCATTCAAGAAACCTGAATATCAGAGATCTATGAAAGATAAAATGATCGAGGATGCCATAAGATTCTATGAAAAAGAAGAAAAAACCTCAACACCAATAGGAGATATTCAGGTTGATGTCCCAACAACCACATCCTTCATCATAAACTGTGCCCAAATTCTATTAACTGGAATTTCAAAAGGATCAACCCGAGATATGCTCATGACAGGATACATTGAGATGGAAAAATTACACCAATCTGAATACCTTCAATGCTTGACAAATCCTGTACTTTGGGAACAACACCAAGATGCCCTTATAAAACGGGTAGAAATGATGAAATCAGTAGAACAAATTATCAACCAGAAATACCCGTATATACCAGAAACAAAGGATGAGTCATCTTGGAACAGTACTAAGAATCAATCCAGTTTCCCAGATCCCGGGATTGAGGCACAAAGTGGTTGTAAAATCCCAACCCAGATAGAAGACAATGTTGAATTAGGTTGGGATATTGCAGGAGAACACAATGCTGAGCCAACCCTAGGCCATGAATCACCAAGCTTAGAACTCCAAGACTCCTGCAATGACAAGATTAGAATTGAACCTCTGGAGGGTATAAATTCCGCCCCTTGTTTTGATAAGGTAACCCTCGAAGGTTATTCGGACTTAGGTTCTAATAATTCTACCCACATCCTAAGCCTAGAACCTAGATCTGAAACTTATTGGGAAGATTATGAGGCCCCTTATGAGAAAGATCAAATTTTTACAGAATATGATTCCGGGCCTTTATTTGATGAATGTCCTTTTCCAACATCCTCAGGAAATCTGATTGATTTTTCAGAAAACATGCCAATTTATGATACAGAAACTGAGGAGTTGGATGAGCAAGGTTTTAATAGGGTCTATCCTACCAGCTTAGAGCTTGAACAGAACATCTTTTTGAGCCCAGAATTGACATATAGGCTAGAACCCAGTCAGGCTGCTGATTCCACATCTGATGATTTCTGCTGTGGTGGAATTCATGAATCTCATTTTCGCCAACTCTCCGACAATTTCAGATCTGACTATAATTGCGGAGAGATTCCCCTTCCTGAACACGCCAGGCCTATCTACGACCTCAGTTCACATGACTCTGACTCTGACTCTGAGGTCCTGATTCCCGAGATCACTGATAACACAGAATCATTCCTTTTCGATCCTCAGGAACCAAAAACAGAAAATGCCAAGAGTGATTGCAACCAAGAATCCAAATTTTTTCTCGAATCCGATTTCTTTCATCCTACAAACACTCTTCCGGCATTTGATAGTTACCCAGAGGACTCTCTACAGAAAATCACCTATCATCTATTTCTAGAAGAGCCCTCATACACAATGGCCACCTCATCCGCACACACGGAACGGATCAAAACCTCTCCCAAACCCCGACCCGCAACCGGACTCAATTTCTATGCTGATTCACCTCTCACCGAGCCGATTGCATTTCCACATCGGGTTTCGAACATTGATCAGACTACATACCATGCTCTATCATTCTCTGATCACCCCTGTAGGGTTCCTGCATCAACCACTGATTATCCTACGGGTCCCTACTCTGACCAGGCTGATTCGGCACAGCCAAACCCTGCGTTTACACTTCCACATCCATCTGAGCCTCATAGTTTATGGTGGGTTCCACACTTTTTTATCCACATCTATCAACCCACCAGATTGATTGGGTTTGGGCTGCATCATCAGCCTGTTGATCTGAACAAGCACCTGGTTGGACCAACCAGGCTCTTAATCAAGGTGCTTGTCTTACAAAACTCTGCTGATTTGACCATCCCCTCTCCATCGCATTTCCCGCTTGGCTGAAGGCATCAAATTTAGCGCTCAACGGGAGGCAGCCCGTCATTCTCTTTGAAAACCTGAAACTTGTTCTGACACCTTTCAGCACTCGAAGTTCACCCTGAACTAAGACCCCCTAGGTTGCAATGAGGACATTGCAAATCTTAGGCATGGGGGGGTAGGAAAGTGCAAAAACTTGTAAGAAAAGGTTTCAAACAAAAAAAATTCACATATGCCAAAAATACCATAAAAATTAAAAAATTTTTCGAAAAAGAATAAGAGGAAAAGAGGAGAAGGAAAATTTTGTGAAGGAGAAAAGAAACAAAATGAAAAAGGAGCACAAAATTATAAGAAAAGTTGATAGTCATTAGTAAGGAACTAAGGAATTAACCTAAGTTCTAGACCTCATTCAAGAAAATAACTGAAAAGTGCACAATGAGATTAGTAAGAATGCAAACCTTAGGCATTCTTGAATAGACTCTTAGTACTCATTAAGATCTGGACACTCCTCAAGAGGTTGAGGAAAATGAAAAGCTGAAGTATTAGGTCTAAGGCTTAGGGAGTATTCGGCCTCGTTAACTAATTTTTGGTTTACGGGACTCAGTAACCTAAGCACCCTAATCTCACACACAGCCTGGTTCAGTAAGCATAAAAATCAGAATCACGCAGAAGCGTCGCAAAAATCTGAAAAGAACACCTAGAATAGGAATGGCCGATCAACACAAGTTGATTTGGACGAGTTCCCAGCGCGGAGAGGCGGGAAATCCCCTCGAAGATGCGTAACAAAATATCATCTCCTCGGTGCTTGTCTCTTAGGATATTTACATATCCTACGGGGGGCATGTAAGCACTCTGCTGGTTCAGATTCCATGGATGGCATTATCTCGAAGTGTCAATTGCCAGGGTCTGGATTCGGCCACGGAATACCATGGATGGGATTATCTCGAAATCTCAATAGCCAGGGTTCCGGGGGTTGCCATGGGCGGTGCTATCTCGAAGCATCGATCGCCAGGAACCCTTGAGGATTGATGATGGGAGCAAGGAATCTGATACAGACCGTGTTGAAAAGCCAATCCTAGACTAGAACTAAAAAGAAAAAGAGAGAGAAAACTCTCCAAACAGAAAAAACTTTCTATCTCTCTCTTACAAAACGCACTGCGAACTGAGCCAGGGCTAAAATCATTTCAAGCACGGGTGCTTTAACCACGAAGTCCAATAAACCTTAGGTTAGTTCTTGTGGGCCTTAAAAACCTTTGCTAAAAGACTGAGGCTAAGGCTAGACAGATTTGGATCTTGATTGGTACTAGAGTATCTTTTAGGCCTATGGTCAGCATTCTAACCTAATCTATGCTCAAATAAAAAGGCACTTATCTAAAACCATTGAAAACTTCATGGTCTAGAACAAGGGTTGAAACCTTAAGTTTTTTTTGCTAAGGGACTAGCAAAAGCTAGGCATGGGGGTATGATGAGAACCTCATCATGAGCCATAACTAGCTCATTTTGACCCAATACAAAGGATAAAAGCTCCTACATATCTCAAGGAAAAGCTTAACTCAGAGAATTCTGAGTTTGAGAAGAAAACAAGTCATAAGGGGTAAAAGTGCAATTTTACCAGTATAATCTGCATACAGGGTAATTCAGGGCCCAAACATAGGTCAAAACAGCTTAATAAGAATAAAAGTGGGATGAGATGATCTAGCAAGGGCTACAGCACTTCCAAGGAACCAAATGATAATCTGTAACCCTAAAACAACCCACTTCAATTCACAAGGTTCGAGGCAAAGTAAAAATAGAATAAACCCTCTAAAATTCATAGAAAAATAATCTCTGGGGTTTAGAACCATCAATTTGGCCTTTAGAACCCATTTTGACCTACATTGAGAACCATGCCCAATTAATAACTTAATTTGGGGTTTTGCGCAAATTGACCGGTCAAACAAGGTTTAATATGAAAATAAAATTCACCATCAGATTCCTTAGGTCCTAATTAGTCATGTATAAAAACTTGAGCCTAAGAAGAAACCTCCTTGACCGACTTCACACTTTGGTCCTCATATATTTACTCTTTGGCCCTCAACTTTTGAACCCTCGCATTTTGGCCCCTAACTCTCCTTCGTTCTTTGCAAACAGGTCCCTCCTGCAAAACCCTGCCAGCACCATGCTCCGGCGACCTTGCGCGGAGCATGGCGCCGCGCAGGGTGAGGTGGAGGACCTGGCAAGTGTACCGGGGGTGCCCTGCGTCGTCAGCCGTCGCAGGAGCACCCCCATGGTCATTGTAGCCCCCCATACCGGCCGTGCGAACGCACGGACGGTATGGGTTCGTATTCCGACCATTCTCCGGCGAGGGAGACACGTCGTCTCCCTCCGCCTTCCTCCCTGCTTCAACCCTATAAATACCCCCCGCCGCTCCACCGACGAAGGCAGCCTGGATCTGACGGAGAAAACCCCCAGCTTTCTTCTCTTCTTTCTCCGGCAGACGCTCACCAGCTCCGGCGACTTCCTCCCCCTCCACCTCTTCGCTCTGCCGCACTACCAGCAGCAGAGACTTCCTCCCCTGCTCTTCCCGCGCCACGCCGCACCCAGCTGGCGCCTCTCCAGCCCTCTGCTCGCCGCCGCCCCTCTCTCTGAGCATCATCTTCTCCGGCGACAGTCGATACGACTGTCGCCCTGTTCCTCCCCCTTCGTCCCTGCAGTTAAGTTAGACTTACTCCCCTTCTCCTCCTCTTTCTTTCCCCGCTTTCGATTTAGTCAATTAAGCCCTCTACCGACCCTGTTCACCCTCATCCTCTCCGCCTCCGACCACCCTCCGGCGAGCCGCTCCCATCACCTCAGCGACCCACACGGCTCGCCGACCACCGCAGAACCTCCGCCTCCTCACCCTGATCCTCTTCCGCCCCTCCACTTCCCACCAAACACCCTCTGCAGACCCACCGAACACACCCACTCCCTCGCTCACAGTTTGACCTAGGACGACCAGTTAGCTCCATCTCGCCCCCTGCAGACCCCCTGACCACCTTCGCCGTGCCACGGCGAAGGTCCCCCGCCTGTCTGATTTGGCCGAGAGGCTGTTCTTCTGTGACCAGGTGACTCGCCCGCCGTCGCCATTACTGCGCAGGCAGAGCTGCTTCACCTGCAGGTGCAGGCACGCCTTCGCCCAGGGTTGACTCCCAGGTTGCGCAGGGACTCTCCGCGAAACGTCCCTGGTTCACAGACGGGGCGAAGGCCGCGCGGGAAGCCACGATCGCCCACTGCTCCATCCGCGACGTGCGCTCAATTGGGGTGGGACATTTAGTCCCACCTCGGAACCTCTCGAAGGCGCGCGGACGCATAAAGGCAAAAACTGCCTTATGCTGTTTGCCTCAGTTACCACGGGGTGAGGTCCCTCTCACCCGACCCGACCCGACTCGGCCTCGTCCGTGACCACGCTCCGCGGACCTGGCCCGACCCGAGTAGACTGACCTGCACTCCTCGCCCACCACGCACGCCGGTGGGCCTGGACCCGGGCCTGACCCGAACCCGATTACCCGGTAGCGCTCTGGGAGAGCTTCCGAAGAATGATTTCAGAGAGAGAGATACGCGGGGGAGGGGGGTAGAGTAGGTTTTTGCCTCTTGACGAATAAACTCTGAAGTGTGCAGGCCAAAGAAGAAGAAGACCCGCTGAAGAAGAAGGAAGAGCAACGGCCATCGCGAAAGAAGAAAAAGAGAGGTCAAGGCAGGTGAAGACAAAGAAGAAGAAGGAATGAAGAGAAGCAAGAAGCAAGAAAAGAAGAAGACGATCTGACGAAAAAGAAAGAAAGGAAACAAGGAAGAACAGAAGAAGAAGAGCACGAGGGGAAAATCTGAAGAAAGCAGAAGAAAAAGAAGAAGAAGAAGAAGAAGAAGAAGAACAGGAAGAACCAAAGACAAAGAGGAAGAAAGAAGAAAAGAAGAAGAAGCCAAATTTTCATCTCTCTCTCTCTCTCTTTATTTTTGTAATAGAACTTGTATATCTCTAGAATACAACTTGCTCCCTGAGTTCGACCTCGGGAACTCTTTTATTTTTCCGAGTAAAAAATTTTATATGAAACGTTGGTAACAACCGGCTTTACTACAACGATATAACACAACCCGGTCAAAACCACGCTATCAATATACATATACACCTATATATATATATATATATATATAATACATATATATCTATATATATCTATACATATATACTTATACATTTATATACATATAGATATATTTACTCATATACATACATATGTACATATATTTTCACGTTATTTACTATACGCTGTATCACGGGGATATCTGCACCAGTTGCTGATATTCCCTGATACACGCGTACAAAAAAAAAAGCGTGGTCCCATACATCATCCATCCTCCATCCACACTCCACGCGGCACATAGTCGTGTTGGTTGCGTCTCTCTAGACGTCAACTGACTCGACATAGTGCTACACTCCATCGTCACCTCCACCCCCACCCCTTTATATATATACTACATATAAATATATATCTATAGCTACTATATTTACTTTCTATCTGTTAGCTTCCTTCTTAGTAAAAAGATAAAAAAAAAGGTATAAAAGTGAAAAGATAATCTTTGATTTGCAGGTACCCCGTCTTGCGAGTAGCAAGGCGCGTTTTGGAACTCTGTTTTGGCTAAAAGCCAAGGACACAATTTTGAGGGTGTGCCTCAAGAACAAGGATTACCAGAAAAAAACCTAAATAAGAAAAATACCAAAAACACAATAAACGAATGGAAGAGACGCGTTTTAAGGAAAACGTAGAAACTCGACTTTAACCCCACTTCCCTGAGTTCGACCCTGGGCCTAAAAGTGACAAGATAAAATCAATTAGGCCAGGTTAAAAATTTTGTAAAGAGATGGTTAGGTCTGAATTAGGTTAACCACTATACATATTTCAACGATAAAAACATCACATTAACAACCTATCCAGGCCGACCCATCAGGCCCCTCCCTCACCCTGCGCGGCGCCATGCTCCGCGCAAGGTCGCCGGAGCATGGCGCTGCTCAGCTTTTACAGGAGGGACCTAAACGCAAAGAACGAAGGAGAGTTAGGGGCCAAAATGTGAGGGTTCAAAAGTTGAGGGCCAAAAAGTAAATATATGAGGACCAAAGTGTAAAGTTGGTCAAGAAGGTTTCTTCTTAGGCCCAAGTTTTTATATATGACTAATTAGGACCTAAGGATTCTGATGGTGAATTTTATTTCTAGATTAAACCTTGTTTGACCGATTAATTTATGTAAAAATCCAAATCAAGTTGTTAATTGGGCATGGTTCTCAATGTAGGTCAAAATGGGTTCCTAAGGCCAAATTGAAAGTCCTAAACCCTAGAGATTATTTTTCTATGAATTTTAGAGGGTTTAGTTGATTTTTACCTTGCCTCGAACCACGTGAATTGAAGTGGGTTTGTTTTTAGGGTTACAGGCTGTCATTTAATTCCTTGGAGTTGCTGTAGCCCTTATTGAGTCATTTCATCCCACTTTTCTTCTTATTAAGTTGTTTTGACCTATGTTTGGACCCTGAGTTACCCTATTTTCAGATCGGATTGGTGAAATTGCATTTTTACCCCTCAGTTTATGTTTTCTTTGCAAACTCAGAATCTCTCTGAGCCAAGCCTTTCTAAGGTTATGTAGGAGCTTTTATTCTCTGCATTAGGTCAAAATGAGCTAGTTATGGCTCATGATGAGGTTATCATCAGGTAGCTATGCTCATGGGGCTTTAGTTGCTGCGAAGCGTAAGCGACAACATGACCCCTCTGCATGAGCACACCCCCTAACCTCTGCAAAGAGGCATCCGTGTACACAACAAACCTGCCACTACTGTCTGGGATGGTGAGCACGGGAGTCGAAGTCAGCCTCTCCTTCAGCTCCTGAAAATACGCCTCACAGGCGTCTGTCCAAGTAAAGGGCACATCCTTCCAGGTCAGCTGTGTCATAGGATGTGCAATCTGTGAAAAGCCCCTGATAAACTGCCTGTAGTAGCCTGCCAGTCCCAAGAAACTGCGAATCTCAGTGACCGTACGCGGTCTCTCCCACCTGAGCACGGCCTCGACCTTGGCTGGGTCCACAGCCAAGCCATCCCCAGAGATCACATGACCTAAGAAGGTCACCTCCCTCAACCAGAACTCATACTTACTGTATTTGGCGTACAGCCTACGTCGTCTCAGTGTGTCCAAAACCATTCGCAAGTGCTGTCCGTGTTGCGTCTGATCTCGAGAATAGATGAGCACATCATCAATGAATACCACCACGAATTGGTCCAAGTACGGTCTAAACACCCGGTTCATCAAATCCATGAAGGCAGCAGAGGCATTGGTCAACCCAAACGGCATGACCAGAAACTCGTAGTGTCCATACCGAGTGCGGAAAGCTATCTTGGAGACGTTTGCCTTCTTGATCCTCAACTGGTGGTATCCAGACCTCAAGTCGATCTTGGAGAATACCGTGGCACCTCGCAGCTGGTCAAACAAGTCATCAATCCTCGGTAGCGGATACCTGTTCTTGATGGTGACCCTATTCAGCTGTCGGTAGTCCACACAAAGGCGTAGGGTACCATCCTTCTTTACAAACAGTACCGGGGCTCCCCAGGGAGACACGCTGGGCCTCACAAAGGCCTTCTCCAAAAGATCCTGCAACTGAGACTTGAGCTCTCGCAGCTCAAGTGGTGCCATCCTGTACGGTGCTATGGAGATGGGGCTGGTCCCCGGTACCAGTGAGATCTCAAACTCGATCTCACGCTCGAGCGGTGGTCCTGGCAACTCATCTGGGAACATGTCAGGGCACTCTCTGACCACTGGGATACTCTGGAAGTCTGCCACAGGGCTGGGCTCTGCCACCACACAAGCTAGGAAGCCCTCACACCCCTAGCTCAAAAGTCTCGGTGCCCAAAGTGCAAAAATGCACCTGAAGCCTCCGTCCACTAACTGCCCGTGGAACTTGAAAGAAGGCAACTCCGGTATGGAGAAGATGATCTTTCTCTCAAAGCAGTCCACCAAGGCGTGGTAAGTAGACAGCCAGTCCATCCCCAGAATTACGCCAAAGTCCTCCATCTGTATCATAATCAGGTCAGCGGGAAGGCTGTGTCCCCCAACACCGACCTCGCAACCTGTGTATACCTCCTCAGCTACAAACAGCTGACCACTCGGACCTTTGATCACGAACGGATCCTCTAACGGCATATAGTCCTGCCCCAAACTAACCGCGAAATTGGCAGCAACAAACGAGTGCGTAGCGCCGGAATCAAAAAGTGTGTAAACGAGTCTGCCAAAAACTGAAATCATACCTGCCACCACTGATCCCGAAGCTCTGGCATCCCTATGTGTCTTGGCGTTGATACGCCCCTCAGCCCTAGGTGCGGACGAAGCAGCCACACTCTACGTCGGACGGGTAGCTGCTGGCCGGTACCCTCCCCATGACTGCTGTCCTCCTCCTCGCACCTGCAAACCGCGGCCTCCTACTCACCCTCCAGTGCTCAGCACGGGAAGCATCTACTGACCTCCTGCCCTAGATGGGAAATCCCTCCTGATGTGGCCCGGCTGGCCACACTGGTAGTAGAGGGGGACTCGACTCCCGCCCTCAGTGGGTCCCTGTTGTCGGCTGGGCGGGGGTCCAGTGCTAGCAGCTGGCCCCTGTCGAGGGCCCCCAAAGGCCACTGATGGCCCTGCAAAATATGACGGCTCTCCTGCGGGTGCCACGTGTCTCCTCTCTCGTCGGCCCTGTAAGAAGTCTGGCTGATAGGGCCTCTTCCGCCCGCTGTCATTATCTCGCGCAGATGGGTTGGTCTCTTCATATGTCATAGCTACCTCTACCACCCTCGAGAATGTAGGAAGCTTCAGGGGTTTGACATACCCCCGAATCGTAGGCCGGAGCCCCTCAGTGAACCTCCAAAGGCGCTCCTCCTCAGTGGCCACTACTGTTGCTGCGAAGCGAGACAGCTCCAGAAAAAACGTGTGATACGTGCTCATGATCATCGTCCCCTGGCGGAGAGTGTGAAACTCCTGCCTCCTTTGGTCCTGCAACGTCTGGGGAAAGTACTGCTCGCAGAAGAGGGTGACGAACCGGTCTCAGGTCGGCTCGTCCCTCTCCTGTCCCCTGACCGCCCTCCACCACCTGTGTGCCGCGCTCTCCAGCTGGTACGTGGCAAAGGCCACGCAACACTCCACCGGGGGGCGAAGGGTGTCAAAAACCTTCTCGATCTGCTCGAGCCAGTCCTCCGCCTCGGTCGAGTCCTCATCCCCCTTGAAAGAGGGGGGCTTCAACTTCCAGAACTATTTGAAAAGCTCAAAGTGGCGCTGAAGTGGAGATGCTGGTGCACCTCCAGGTAAGGAAGCCTCGTGCTCGGAAGTGCCAGAGGAAGGTGGGAGCGGTGGCGGTGGCGGCCCATCCCCTCCCCCGCGTCCAGTGCCATGTCCGTCGCGTGGTCCCATAGAGGACTCCCCCTCCACAGCCCCAAGGAGAGGCGCTCGTGACAGCGAGTGGAGCTCCTCTCGCACGATATCCCGTATCAGCTGGGCGAGGTCCTGGGCCTGAATGCCCGGGAGTAGTGGCTAGTCCACTGAGGCATCGACCTCAACGCACCTGCCCCTCCGACCTTGTCCTCAGCCGCGCTCGCGACCCGCCTCGCTACCTCCTCGTCGAGGCATCTCCTGCAAGGAGACGCGATCACAGAATAGGAAAAGACGTCAATACGAATCGATATCAAGCGAAGAAGTCTAAGAACAGATGTCAAAAGATACGTTGTGGTGGCTACTCTAGTTACAGGCACATGAATTGGTTATTTGCCAGCCAGTTGGTTCACTTCTCGGGACGACCTTGCTCTGATACCATCTTGTTACGACCCGATTCCCGAATCCTTACGAGACACGAGAATCGGACCGACTCGACTGATCCTAAGACCCAGTCGTCCAATGAGAAAGTAACCAAAAGAGCAGTAAAATAAATCACATTCACCATGTATATAACTAGCAGTAACAAAAGCACAGCAGTAAAGAAAAGAACTACAGTACACACCACCACAACAGTAGATAATTAAATAGGTACATAAACATGATGCTTACAATAAAAGAGTACAATGGTAACAGAAAATACTCACTACAATAGAAGAAAAGGTACAGTAGGTACTACACAAGTAAAACTACTAGGCTCTACTAGGCTCAGCACCCTCTACAGCCGTCGGCTCTGGCTGCTCAACACCTGGTCCTGAAAAGGTGACAAAGGTGACACGTCAGCAAAACGCTGAGTAGAGTGGCAACCAAAAACTAAGAAAAACAATAAGGTGGACAAGTAGCTGTTATTTTTAATCTCTTTCTTTATTTTCCCATTTACTTATTCTTGGATTATTCCTCAGATCTTTCTTTTGATTTTGAATGTTCCTCATGGCAACAATCTTGATTGCAGTCTTTTCCGAAAAGTAGAAGTAGCACGAAGTGCCCTCCTGGCCGGGAGAGTCCCCCGTGGTGGTCCTACCCTCAATCAACCACCCCAAGGTCACTGACAGACGTAACGGTGACTACGGCACGCGGGATAAACTCACGGGTAGCTACCCCGCACTGGCATGCGGTCAGTCGTTTCCCTTAACAGGTGCACCCCAAGCACAGCACGGAACCAGTATAGGGCAGAGCCCTCTCAGTAACAGGGGTCCAGCCCCTCCACAGTAACCAAACAGGGGTCTTGCCTCTTCACAGTCCGCGCACCATCGCCTGACTCCCCTGGTTTGCCCAGTGGGCCTAACAAGTCGGTGTAGGAAGGCTAGCAGAACCCTGGGACCCGTGGGGTGGCTAGTGCTCTTCCTACACTGGTAGCTCTCCCCGGTACTGTGTATGCGAGAGCCAAAAGTCAATACAAAGTAGCCAGACCTAACCCCGGGTCCCTGGGGCGGCTAGCTCCGCTCTGCACTAAATAGGGGGACAGTCGCTCTCCTTGGTACTTTGTACTCAAGGGCCAGCTCACTTACCCAATTCCATTCCATTCACTTCGCAGAAGCTCTACTCCTAATTCCCCGTAGGGTTCATGCTCATTTTTCTTTAACTCAGCCAATTTAGGTTTCATCATTTCAGCTTTATATTCATATAGCCCATGTTCTCAACAGTAATTATCCATTCATAAACAAGCAACTGTTAACCAATTACAGGTAGTTATCATTTTCCTTTCTACTTTTCCAAGACTGCAATATATATATATTCACGACATTCGTTTTGATGCTTCTGTTCCTGGGATCCATGCCACACCCTAGGATCTATCATTCAATCTAGTTTTCGAGTCCTAGGATTCATGCCATACCCTAGGATCTATCATTCAATCTAGTTTTCCAATCCTAGGGTTCATGCCACACCTTAGAATCTATTATCTCACAAGTGCATAGATGTTGGTAAATAATTAAAGGGAGCCACTCTACCCGCAAAACCAGGAGTATTGGGGGCGTGATCGGCAAGCCCACGCGCCTCCGTAACCACCAGAGCCGCAACGGAATGGGGTCCTAACATAAGGACCAAACACAAGGAATTACTTAGAACATGATACAAATACTGTAAACAGGTAGAGGAACTAATTCTGAGAAGAACGAAACTTGAAACGCGAAAAATGGTCTTCGAACGGACTCCAAACGGGTCAAAAATGACAAGTCTACCCAAAATCAGACATTTGGAACATCTTCCAGACATCTTAAATGATGGTTCAGGTCATACCTTCTTTCTGCGCGGTTCCTCAGACGTCCAGAATCCCGCTGGACCGTCTGGACTTAGCTCCAGACGTCTGATAAACGTCAGTTTATCATCATTCTTATGCATTAAAACAAACCTAGCTCTTACGATTTTACTCCGCAAACGGGTTTTTGGGCTGCATTTAGGCATAAAATAGGTTAGGCATGCATTGCATTTTTTATTATCTTTTTAATATGTTTTTGTGAGTGTTAGGGATGTACAGATATATAAATCCCTAAAACCCTAGCACTCAAGAAGGCAAATGGTGAAGGAGAAGCCCAGACTAGCTGGAACTCAGCCTAATCCAGCTCACCTCAGCTTGATCCAGCTCACCGCAGCTAGAACCTAGCTTACTTGAACTAGGGTTAGCTCATCCCAGCTCCATTCAGCTAATCTCAGCTGGATGGCAGCACAAGAGAGTTCACCTTAGCTCACCCTAGCTCAAGTCAGCTCAGATCCAGCTCAACTTAGCTGAGTCTAGCTCATCTCAGCTCCCACTAGTCCACAGGGAGCTCTAGCTAGCTCAGCTAAGTTGACAGGAGTTCACCCCAACTCAGATCCAGCTACATCTAGCTCCATTCAGCTCCAGCCAGCTGAAGGAGAACTCATCCCAGCTCAGGAAGCTCAAGTCCAGCTCCCAGGGACTCAGCTTAGCTCAACTCAGTTGGGCTAAGATACCTTAGCTGCCTCAACCAGCTTGATTCTCCCCGGGAGCACCAGACCTAGCTCACCTCAGCTCATTTTGGTAGAAGCTAGCTCACTTTAGCTTGGCTTAGCAACTAGAAAAGAATTAGCAAGCTAAGCCAGCTAGAGTGGCCCCATGCCAGCCTCTTCAGCAGCAGCCAGCTCCAGCTCCACCTCCAGATTTCTCCTCCTCAGCTCCTTCCTCCAAACCCTAGCTCCATTACCTTGTCCTCTACTCCTCCATTAGCTAAGCTAGCTTAGCTTAGCTTAGCTATGCTCCAACTTCCTTGGCTTGTACCACCCCAAAAACCCACCTACCAACTCCACCCAACTAGCTCCACCTAAGCTCCACATAAGCTAACCTACTTGGAACCAACCTAACCTACCCACCACCTCCAAAAGACACCTAAAAGTGGAGCCAAAAACTACCCATAACCACCCCTTAATGGCGCCACTTTTCCCTCCAAAATCTCCCCTCATCTCCACCACACAATCCCCCTTGAACCCATCTCCACCATCCACCTAACCCCCCTTCTAGAAGACCCCATGTTGGCGCCAACATGGTGGTGTCTCTCCACCACCAAAAGACACCAACACCACCATAACTACCCCCTTTAACACCCCTTGAGTTGGCACCAACTCTCCTTAGCCATAGGATCACCAACCACCTCCATTCTTCCATCCTAGCCCTCCATTTCAAGGGGCACCTTAACCCCCCATCCTACCCTATAAAAAGACCACTACCCACCACCATTCAAGTCATCCTTGGCTAGAAATTTCACTCTCATATTCCACCAAGAAGCCCACGTCCAAGAGAGAAGAAGAAGAAGAAGATTAAGGGGATATTCTGTCCCCTTGGTGCCTTCCCCTCTTCCCTTCTCTCTTGGGTCACGCCAGCCAAAGGAGAAGCCAGGCAAGGAAGATCTTGGAGGAGATCTTGAAGGTGGTCCATGCCACCTTGGAGGAGTTCTTGAGGGTGGTGCACGCCCACCCCTTGGAGAGAGCATTGAAGGTGGAAGCTTCCACCTTGGAGGAGCTCTCAAGGAAGGAGAAGAAGGAGGCTCTCTTTTCAAGCCAAGGAGCAGCTAGGCTTGGAGCAAGAAGACTCCCTTCTTCACCATTTTTCAAGAGGATTTGTGTTTCTTTTCTTGCTTTCAGATTGTTTAATTCTAGTAGAAGCATTCCTCTACTTGTCCTTGAAAAGAACACTCATTCTACTCAATCAAATTGCCTTCTTTTAGCTTTTTATTGCAGTTGTTTTTGGTTCTAGCACTTGTTTCACCTCTTCTTCCTAATTACCCTAGGCCTCCACTTGCCTAGAGTGAGCTTAGGAAGAAGATATTTCTATCTTTTAGATTTTAGTTAATCATTTGTAGGTGTTAGTTCTTTTCGCTACAATCTGCAGTTTGCCCTCGTCTTTTCAAAATACAAAAAAAAATTACATATTGAAAAATATCAAAAAGAAAGTTGAGATCTATCTGTAAGCAATAGGATTAATTTTGCAATTTTTTCCTCCTTGGACGACCCTAGATACTCCCCTATCTAGGATATAAATTTAAAAGCGAAAGCGGATTCGCGTGTTACAACGACGTTAAAAACCCGCTTTTACAAATCACGCGTATTTTGCAATCACTTTTTGGCGCCGTTGCCGGGGAGGCATGACTTTGCTTTAATTAATTTTCTCTTGCTTAAAGTGGATCTCATCCCCTTCTCTTTCCTTCTTTTGTGTGTGCAGGACCTACAGCGGGAAGGCGGGAATCTGGAAGCGAGAGCTCAAATTTCCTTTTCTTCCGGCGAAATTCAGGTTGGTTCCTCTTTCTGGTCACATAATTAATTAAAACTACCAAAATATATTAAACTTGGCTTTCAGGATCTCAAACAACTTAATTAAGTGGAGTGGTGCATTATAAAATCCATTGTTTGCTTGTATGCTTCTTTAACACCACTCCATTGCAAGTATTGGTATTCTGTTTTTCAGGTCCAGATTTCTTTCCGGACTTGAAAAATCGATTCCTAACACCACAGGCCTTCTAAAATCATAACATTTCATAGAGTGATCCCCAATTAAGTTTGGAACATCTTTTCCAAATTTTAGATCAATTGGATTTGTATTGAATTTTTAAAAATTCGTGGATTGCAGACGGGTCACACCCTTTAATCTTCCTATTTTGCTACTGTCCGTGAATTTTTAAAATTTTTATACTCATCCAATTTTTGTGACTTTTAGTTTGTTGGAATCCTTGTGAAATTTTACACATCATATAAAATCACAAAAATTTTCTGAGGTCGGTGGTAATACTGAAAAGTTCACAATACCCACAGGTATCATTTCTGGACTTTGACACCAGTACAATTAAAAATTTAAAATAATTATCAAACAAATTCTTAAAATCTTACAAAAATCTTTTTTGGAATCCTTATTTGATTTTCTTCAAAGTAGTGGTGTTGTCTGACTTGTTTGGACCACTACTTAATTCTGAAAGCCTAAAAATAATTCATTGGTAGTAAAACTTCTGTCTTAGGGATAATTGGCTTAGGGTTTCTTCTTTCTTTTTGGAGACTCAATTAAAAGGAAATATACAATCACCCATACAACTTATTTTCCTTTGATTGTGGATTTTCAAACTTGTTTGAAAATTTAATTAGAAAAACCTTAAAACACATTTGATTAAATTGAATCCTAAAAGACATAAATACAAGAAAATTGTGTGACAACTTGATTTTCATTGGAGCCACTCTCCAATTCCTGCAGACACACAAAAAATCAAATAACAGGGCAACAACCCAATAAACGCCCTCTACATTCCGTGTGCACTATAGCATCCTAGACCTAATTAAAATTTGTAGCGACTTGACCCCTAAGGCTTTACCAACTTAGGCTTGCTATTTAGGTCTTAAGTTCTCTTTAGTTAATACCAATTCTGTCATCTGTATCTGGTGTTCAGGCTGAGGGGCTGTGTCAAACGACCAAGCGCGGGTTTGTACAAGCACCAGGGGTCTTCCCTGGGAAACGTTTGGGCCCAAACCTCCCCTTAAGCAACTTGGCTAGATTTGTTGACAGAACGGGTATTCACTATTGACTACTTATTTCCTATATAGACCAAGTCTTAGGTTATTAGGGAGTCACATTTAAGTTAGGTCTAGTTTTGTTTGTTTGATTTGCACACTTTCTCTCATCTCTATCTCTTCTCCTCCCCTCCAAATCTTCCAAGTAGTGCATGCACGGGCGACGGTCCCAAAAGCCACACCTCGAGGGACCATCTGATTTCGCCCCCCGCAGCAAGAAATCATTGTTTTCTTCCCCCTCGTCTTCTAAGAAATTGGAAAACCCAGGAAGCCATCAAAAAAATTCTACTTCCACTTCTAACCCGTCAGCCGACCCACAAGCTGACTCCAACCTCCCTCACCTTCCTAACTTGGAGTAACCAGAAATACCAGCAGGGCCAGGTGGCCCTCCAATTATAACCCATAATACAAATCCCTTTGCATTAATGGTCGACCATTGGGCTCGACTACAACAAAATCAAGAAGATCTAGCTAGGATTGTCACGAACCTAGCTAATCAAGGACAAAATCCACCACCCCGCCAACAGCCTGTCGTTCCTCTTAAGGATTTCTATGATCCTTCCAATTATGAGAAAAGACCAGGGGTGGTCATACCATAAGGGGATTTCGAAATCAAACCCGCCATTCTAAACCTTATCAAGCATTTTCATGGTCTTCCAAGAGAGGACCCTTTTTGTCATCTCGAGGAATTAACTGTCCTCGCTCAAACCACTTGTTCCCGCAATGTGCAGGAAGACATATGGTTAATGAGACTCTTTCCTCTCTCTCTTAAAGACAAAGTATCACATTGGTTTAGAACAGTTGGGCGTCCTCTTATCACCTGGCCCCAATTAAAAAGTGCTTTTCTTAAAAAAAATTTTCCGATCTGTCGAACAAATGCATTAAGAAGATCTATAATGACCTTTCAACAAAAAATTGGTGAACCCCTCCACGAAGCCTGGGAAAGGTTTCAGGAACTTTTAAGAAGTTGTCCCCACCATGAAATTCCACAATGGCAGCTAGTGCAGATCTTCTATCACGGATTAGAAGATCAATTAAAACTATTTGTGGATGCCTCATATGGGGGCAATTTTCTTAACAAAGACGCCGAAAGTGCCTATTTCTCTTTGAAGAAATGATTGAAAACTCATTTAACATGTCTTCAATGGACACTTTTGGTAGATCACAAAACCCCAGACACGGAGTCCATGAAATTGACTCCAAAACCACCTCTATTCCAGTCACACAAGATGATTTATATATGTTAGCTCAACGACTGGACCAGATGCAAATTCACCAAAAGAAAATGGAAGAAAAGCTCACAAACAAACAAGCTCCACACGTCCACTCTCCACATACTAACCCCCCACACATTCTCCGAAGAGAAAATCTACACAATATCGATGCCACATCTGCTGGCCAGCAAATCCCGGCTGATTTCCCGCAAGATTTAACCGGGAATTTTGACCAAAATATTTTTGATTCCACCTCGGAAAATATTTATGCTCTCCAGGAGCAATTTAGAAACCCCTCCAACACTTCCAATCAAAATTGGAGGACTAACCCGAATCACTCCTGGAAAAACCCGAATCCGATTCCTTTTCCCAAACAAAACTATTTTGGGAATTATGGGCAACCTTTGAATCAACCTGGACCATCCCAGGATGATATTAATAATCAGGTCATGAAAACTCTGCAAGGAATGCAGACTCAAATGACAGAAGTAACCCGTATGATTACCAATTTACAACACCAAGTTAAGGTTACTCCTGATCATCGACCTATTGGGAATTTACCATCCCAACCCATGCCCAACCCAAACAATCAAAGGAATCAATTTCAAGGTGGATATCATAGTCAACCTATTCAGCCAGCACCTCAGCATTCGCCGGGTTTCAATAACAGCCAGGCCCCCCGTCCTCATCCTAGAAACAACCAGACTGCAAATGCAGTTACCTTGAGGAATGGGAAAACCACTCACAATACCCTTCCTGTTAAAGAAACCCGCTCTAATGACACACGGATTAACTCTTCCCCTCCTATTGTTCAGGAACCAATTCATGCAAAACAGGGCAACCTTGCCCCATTTCCACAAGCCCTCTACTCTTCTAAAAAGAAAAAGACAAAATTCGAGCCCACTGAGAAGGAATTAATGGATTTATTTGGGCAAGTAGAAATTAATATCCCTATCCTAGATGCCATTAAGTATATCCCTGCCTATGCAAAATTCCTAAAAGATTTATGTACTCCAAAAAGGCAGCCCAAGAATTTAGGAAAGGTAATTCTTCCAGAGACAGTCAGCTCAGTTGTGCAGAGCCGACTGCCTCTTAAGAGAAAAGATCCCGGTGCCCCCCTAATCCAAGTTATCATTAATGATACCTCATTTGATCGCGCTCTGTTGGATCTTGGTGCCTCAATTAATCTTATCCCCACAGTTATTTTTGAGGAATTTAAGATCGGTGAATTGAAGCCTGTTGAGGTTACTCTCCAATTAGCCGACCGATCTACAATTAAACCAAGGGGAATTGTTGAAGATGTTCTTGTCCGGGTCAAAGATTGTCTATTCGCAGTAGACTTTTTAGTCCTGGACATTGAGGTACCTGAAGCACTTAAATTTTCCCCCATTATTCTTGGAAGACCATTCTTAGCCACTGCCCGCACCAATATTGATTGTGATTCTGGAAAGATGAAGATCATGTGTGGCGGTGAATCTGTACCCTAGACATTTTTCAAGCCTCTAGGCGGTTCCAGGAACCAGATTCTTTGATGATTCGGATTCAGAAATAGGAAACATTGTGGAAGAAACATTGCAAATTTCCCAATTAGGTTCCTGTTTTGCTGTAAATACGGTTCCTAAACAATTTACTTTTTCTCACCCTTCCACCTCAACCACACGACCAGCTAACATTCCAGCTAACCCTTTCACTCTCACCTCACCTTTAACCCACAAAGCGGAAACTCTTTCGGAACCGGGCCTACAATTGGAATTAAAACCTTTGCCCGATTCCCTTAAATATGTCTTCCTGGGTCCAAATCAGACCCTGCCCCTGATTATAAATTCTGGACTCACCGGGGCACAAACCTAGCTCTTAGGATTATCATCATTCTTATGCATTAAAACAAACCTAGCTCTTAGGATTTTATTCCGCAAATGGATTTTTGGGCTGCATTTAGGCATAAAATAGGTTAGGCATGCATTGCATTTTTTATTATCTTTTTAATATGTTTTTGTGAGTGTTAGGGATATACAGATATATAGATCCCTAAAACCCTAGCACTCAAGAAGGCAAATGGTGAAGGAGAAGCCCAGACTAGCTGGAACTCAGTCTAATCCAGCTCACCTCAGCTTGATCCAGCTCACCGCAGCTAGAACCTAGCTTACTTGAACTAGGGTTAGCTCATCCCAGCTCCATTCAGCTAATCTTAGTTGGATGGCAGCACAAGAGAGTTCACCTTAGCTCACCCTAGCTCAAGTCAGCTCAGATCCAGCTCAACTTAGCTGAGTCTAGCTCATCTCAGCTCCCACTAGTCCACAGGGAGCTCTAGCTAGCTCAGCTAAGTTGACAGGAGTTCACCCCAACTCAGATCCAGCTACATCTAGCTCCATTCAGCTCCAGCCAGCTGAAGGAGAACTCATCCCAGCTCAGGAAGCTCAAGTCCAGCTCCCGGGGACTCAGCTTACCTCAACTCAGTTGGGCTAGGCTACCTTAGCTGCCTCAACCAGCTTGATTCTCCCCGGGAGCACCAGACCTAGCTCACCTCAGCTCATTTTGGTAGAAGCTAGCTCACTTTAGCTTGGCTTAGCAACTAGAAAAGAATTAGCAAGCTAAGCCAGCTAGAGTGGCCCCATGCCAGCCTCTTCAGCAGCAGCCAGCTCCAGCTCCACCTCCAGATTTCTCCTCCTCAGCTCCTTCCTCCAAACCCTAGCTCCATTACCTTGTCCTCTACTCCTCCATTAGCTAAGCTAGCTTAGCTTAGCTTAGCTATGCTCCAACTTCCTTGGCTTGTACCACCCCAAAAACCCACCTACCAACTCCACCCAACTAGCTCCACCTAAGCTCCACATAAGCTAACCTACTTGGAACCAACCTAACCTACCCACCACCTCCAAAAGACACCTAAAAGTGGAGCCAAAAACTACCCATAACCACCCCTTAATGGCGCCACTTTTCCCTCCAAAATCTCCCCTCATCTCCACCACACAATCCCCCTTGAACCCATCTCCACCATCCACCTAACCCCCCTTCTAGAAGACCCCATGTTGGCGCCAACATGGTGGTGTCTCTCCACCACCAAAAGACACCAACACCACCATAACTACCCCCTTTAACACCCCTTGAGTTGGCGCCAACTCTCCTTAGCCATAGGATCACCAACCACCTCCATTCTTCCATCCTAGCCCTCCATTTCAAGGGGCACCTTAACCCCCCATCCTACCCTATAAAAAGACCACTACCCACCACCATTCAAGTCATCCTTGGCTAGAAATTTCACTCTCATATTCCACCAAGAAGCCCACGTCCAAGAGAGAAGAAGAAGAAGAAGATTAAGGGGATATTCTGTCCCCTTGGTGCCTTCCCCTCTTCCCTTCTCTCTTGGGTCACGCCAGCCAAAGGAGAAGCCAGGCAAGGAAGATCTTGGAGGAGATCTTGAAGGTGGTCCACGCCACCTTGGAGGAGTTCTTGAGGGTGGTGCACGCCCACCCCTTGGAGAGAGCATTGAAGGTGGAAGCTTCCACCTTGGAGGAGCTCTCAAGGAAGGAGAAGAAGGAGGCTCTCTTTTCAAGCCAAGGAGCAGCTAGGCTTGGAGCAAGAAGACTCCCTTCTTCACCATTTTTCAAGAGGATTTGTGTTTCTTTTCTTGCTTTCAGATTGTTTAATTCTAGTAGAAGCATTCCTCTACTTGTCCTTGAAAAGAACACTCATTCTACTCAATCAAATTGCCTTCTTTTAGCTTTTTATTGCAGTTGTTTTTGGTTCTAGCACTTGTTTCACCTCTTCTTCCTAATTACCCTAGGCCTCCACTTGCCTAGAGTGAGCTTAGGAAGAAGATATTTCTATCTTTTAGATTTTAGTTAATCATTTGTAGGTGTTAGTTCTTTTCGCTACAATATGCAGTTTGCCCTCGTCTTTTCAAAATACAAAAAAAATTACATATTGAAAAATATCAAAAAGAAAGTTGAGATCTATCTGTAAGCAAGAGGATTAATTTTGCAATTTTTGCCTCCTTGGACGACCCTAGATACTCCCCTATCTAGGATATAAATTTAAAAGCGAAAGCAGATTCGCGTGTTACAACGATGTTAAAAAGCCGCTTTTACAAATCACGCGTATTTCGCAATCAACGTCCGACTGTCACTCCAAATGTCTGGAGACCCTCTCCGCTGTCTGGTGCTGTGCCCAGACGTCCGATCTGTGTGGGAGGGCGTGCCCTTGCGCCTTCCCTAACGAGACCTGCACGCGTATGCAACCGTCCTCTACACGAAAAAGAGGCAGACCCCTCGGCGGAACGGCCTGCATGGCCGTACACGCGAAAGGAAGGAGAAAAGGAAATATCATACCTTTCAGACGTCTGGATCTTCCTTCAGACGTCTCTTGTGTCGTCTAGACGTAGATCCAGACGTCTGATTCTGGAAAATTTTCCCAGAATCAGGACCTCCTCGCCCTTTGCCTGCTGCGCACGGCCGTGCCGCGCTCGCCTGCTGCCTGAGCTAAAGCAGCACCTCCCCAATGCCACGCTCCCGCTGCACGCCCGCCGGCCGGCCCTGGCTGCTCTGGCGAGCTCTCACCCTCGCGCTCTAACTCCCTCCCTCTCGCTGCAACCCCTCCTCTCTACGCACACACGGCAGCAGCTGCTGCCCTCGCCTGCTCACTCTTATGCTAACAGGAAGAAGAAGAAGGTGGTGGAGTGATGGTGAGGGAGAGGAGAGGGGGACTATTTGAAGGCGCCGTGGGGAGAGAGAGAAAGAAGGCTGCGCCTGCAGGGAGGAAAGAAGGAGAAGAAAGGAGGGCAGCAGTTCAGTCTGCGCGCGCATGCGCACAGACGCGAAACTGTATGCCGAAAAAATTAATTTCCAGACGTCTGGGAAGGCTTCCAGACGTCTGGACCAACTCCCAGACATCTTAAACGATGTTTGATGCCGAGTCTTAACAACCCGTGTACCCAAGTATCTGGATCCGACTATGTGTTGGATTTGAGAGAGAAGAGGAGGAGGAAATTGTGAGAGAGCGGGGGATGGTTTTGCTCTCTGTGGTTTTGCTCCAGGTGCATGCTATGTTTTGAAAGGCTAATACTTAACCGTGAGAAGAAGGAAGGTCTGAAGGAAGGAAGCTCAAGAAGGTCTCTAAAGAAGAAGAGAAGCTAAAGAAGGAAGAAGAAGAGTCGAAGAAAAGAAAGCCTTTGAGAAGGCTTTGTGCTTACTGATGAACATTTAAGTCATTTGATCACTCTAGCATTCAAGTTACTGTTTATTTATTTGATATAATTGAGATCTAATATGCATGACTGATTAGGGCTAATAATTGGTATTCAAATCACCATTATTTTGTCTTAACTTCTTTTTATCATTGTGAACTATTGAGATACTCATGTTTTTTATTGAATAACTAATGTGACAGGTTATTATTTATTAAATATCTACTTAAATGCAAAATTAATTGTGCTCATTGATTTTGAATATGATTAATGTTGTGAATTCCACATTTGCTCTCTGTGTTCGACCTCAGACTCAATTGTAGATTCCAAGTTTGTAAATTTTATCTATTGATTGAGCTATTTAGGAGTGTGCTATGACGACAAAACATTAAACTCCTATCTGGCCTGATTAAACTTTTTTGGCGCCATTGCCAAGGAGCAACGCGCAATTCACACATGAATCTTATCTTTCTTTATTATTTACCTAATCACTAACTTGCCTTGTTTGTTTTCTTGTGATTTTTGCAAGGTATATCACGAGGAGATCTTCCATGTAAATCAACCACAGGTAATCTCTCTTCTTCCCTAATCAATCTCCTAATCCTTGGAAGACAGAAAAGGAAACAAAACTAATTAGGATTCATCTGCCTTACTTTTCTAGTAAATATCACTTAAAAGAAAGTTTCCTGATTTGCAAACAATTCACATCTGATTGAAGTTGAGATGATTCTATTTAGAGATCTCTATCCAAATTTTCTGTACCTACTAGGGATTTACGCTTAATTTCTGATCACCTTGGACTACTCACCTTCTTGTTTGAAGTCCAAGGTATACACTTAAAGATCAAATTGGACTTGGAATAGAGCTAATTAGGGTTTTCTACTCTAGGGTTTTGAAGTGTTAGTTTACACTTGCTTACATAAAAGGGAACATACCCTCCTGCATTTGTGTGCCACCCAAGCTCTTGATTGAAAAGAGCTAATCAAGAACCCTAAAATCAGGCTCTAAATCTCACTTGAATCTTAAAATTGTGGATCTAATAACCTGAGAGACAATTCAGGGTAATCTTTGGGTCTTGACCCAGATTTCATTCTGCATCTTTTAGGGCAGGTCAGGTGAAGTTGGTCTACTTTGTAAGCCAACCTCAAAATTAGGTAACAAACTAAATCAACTTCTAATCAAGTGAAATTCAAGGCACAAATTAGGAATAAAATTGGTAGACTTAAGGTCTCAATTTGCACATACCGGTCTACTTAAAACTGCAGTTTCAAGGAAAGTCGAGGGAGGGAAACCCTGTAACCCGTGGGGATGCTCTACCTTGTAGGGATCTTTGCAGGGCTCTCCCTTCCTCGCTGCCCAGGTAATTCTCAGGTGTGCGGATTTCTGATTTAGAGGTATCATCCACCTCGAAACAACCTTAGTCATCCAAACATCTTTAGGTGTCTTGTTTGGGTCCAATTTACATCCAGTCCCTCATCCTTTCTCTAGAGCACATACACAAGAAGGTCCATAGGTTTTTAACCTAAGAGGCCTGATTAGATCTTCTACGGGATTTCTGATCTGATCTGTTTACTTCGATCTGAATATGTTACGACCTGATTCCCGAATCCCTACAGGACCCGAGATCGGCTCGACTTGACTAATCCCAAGGCCCAATCATCCAACAAGAAATAACTAAAAAGTAGGAAAGTAAACCACAATCACTATGCTAAGTAACTAACAGTAAAAGAGTATAAGTAGTAAAAGAAGTAAAAGCTGCTAACAGTACATATCACCACCACAACAGTAAAACGGAAACAAAGTATAGAAACGTAAACGGTAACAAGAGTCTGAACTCACTAACAAAAGAAAGTACTATAATAGGAAGACTACTGCTGGGCTCGACTGGGCCCAGCACCCTCTACAGCCGGTGACTCGGGCTGCTCAACACCTGGACCTAAAAAGGGTTATGAGTAAACGAAGTCAGCGAACGTTGAGTAGAGTGGTAACCAACTAACTAAAGTAGTAAAAGCTAACAGGTAAACTATCTATTCCAATTGCTTTATTTCACAAGTTATTCCCTTTCACCCATTGGTCTTTCTTGATCTCGAATGTTCCTCGTGGGAACGATCTTGATTGCAGTCTTTTCCGAAGAGTAGAAGGCACATGTAGTGCTCTCCTGGCCGGGAGAGTCCCCCGTGGTGATCCTACACCCAGTCAACCACCCCAAGGTCATGGATAGAAGTAGCAGTGACTACGGCATGCGCGATAAGCGCATGGGTAACTACCCCGCACTGGCATACGGTCAGTCGTTTCCACTAACAGGTACGCCCAAAGTACAACACGGAACAGTATAGGGCCTAACCCTCTCAATAACAGGGGTCTAGCCCCTCAGAACTAAATAGGGGTCTCACCCCTCCACAGTCCACACACCCTCGTCTGACTACCCTGGTTTGCCCAGTGGGCCTAACAAGTCGATGTAGGGTGGCTAGCTGAACCCCGGGCTTCGTGGGGTGGCTAGTTCTCTCCCGACATTAGTATCTCTCCCCGGTACAGTGTACGTGAGGGCCAAGAAGTCAATGTAGAGTGGCCAATCCCAACCTTGGGTCCCAACCCAAGGGCGGCTAGCTCCGCTCTACACTAAAAAGGGGACAGTCGCTCTCTTTGGTACCACGTACTCAAGGGCCAGCACACTTCCCACTCACATTTTCAGATTCATTCCATTTATTCATAGGAGCTCTACTCCTAATTCCCCGTAGGGTTCATGCTCATATTTCTCATGCCATTCCATACCAGGTTTCATCATTCACATTTCCATTCTCAGATTATACACATGCAGCTCGTATTTCCATCATTTAACATATACAACAAGTAATGTCACAGGTAACTGTTTAACTAGCACAGGCATTTCATATTTCACAGGAAGCTCTTATTATTAACAGGCAGTTGCTCACATTTCTATTCATTCATTTAAGACTGCAATTTCAAACACTCATACAAATAGTGCAAGTACTTCTCGTCCTAGGATTCATACCACATCATAGGTTTCTAGTTATCCAATTCACATATGCATTCAGGTTTTATAATTAAATTAGGGGAAGACCACTCTACCAGACAACTTGGGAGTATTGGGGGCTCGAACGGCATGCTTACGTGCCTTAGTAAGCCCCGAACGCGTAACTGATCGAAGTCCTATACCAAGGAACATACCACAATGGAACATTCAAAATAGTATAAAAGGCCTTCTAACAAGTAGAGGAACTCACAAGGAAAACACCGATATCTTGTTTGCATAAAACGAACATCAAACGGACCCTAAACGGGTCAAAAACAAGGCTGTAGACCTAAATCAGACATCTGGCACAGGGTCTAGATTCTTAAAAGTAACTAGAAACTCACCTCAAGTTCTATGTCAACCTCAGAAATCTAGAACCTCTTCTTGACCGTCTAGACCTAGCTCCAGACATCCGACCTCTCCTCCGGACGTATGGGAATGCTTCCAGTGGTCTGGTAAGCTGTCTAGACATCCAAAATGCGTGGGAGGGCGTGCCCCGCGCCTTCTCGAAGCTATCTTTGTACGCGACAGGCAAATCAACAACTTTTAGCCATGCAGATCGAGGCTACGATGTGGCTTGCATGGCCGTATCCACAAGAGAAACGTACCTTCGCGGAATACTGCTTTCAGATGTCCAGTGTCGTCACCAGATGTCCACTTCGTCGTCTGGACGTCACACCAGACGTCTGATTCTAGGAAAATCCCAGAACCAGAACTATCTTCTGCTTCTCCTCGCCGTGCACAGCCGTAGCCTCGCCTCCTCGCTTGCAGCTCTGGTTGCAGCAAGTGTCGGGGACGTCTCCCCCAATGCGCTCCTCCCGTACGAGCCACTCCGGCCATGCGTCCTCCTGCGAGCTCCCACGAGCTCGCGAGCTCAAGCAGTTCCTCCTCTCCTCACGTCGCCTCTCCTCCTCGTCGCTCGCTCTCGTGCCCTCTCTCACACTTGCCCCTCTCGCTGCAGTGGAGAGGGAGGAAGGAAGGTGGCTTATGGTGAAGTGGGGAAGAGAGGAAGAGGGGGAGGGGTTTTATAAAGGTGTGCTAGGGTTTGGACGAAGTAGAGAAGAGAGAAAGAGAGAGAAGAGCGGTACTATCTGCGCACAGCCCGTGCGCAAACGCGAAGTCACGTACCAAACTTTCAATTTCCAGACGTCTGGGAAGGGGTCCAGACGTCTTAAAAGGCTCAGGACAGAATAGGTCTTTACATAACCTGAATTTGATTCTACATCCTGATCCACCACCTGATTTGAAAATGCAACTTGGCAATTTAGGAAGACCAATTAGGAAACCTGAACCCCAAATGATCATAAAAGACAAAGTGATTGAGGCTGCCCTTAAATATTTTGAAGAATATTCAACCAGCATGATTCAGGTTAATGCCCCAGAAACAACAAAATTCATTTTGAACCATGCTAGTCTACTGCTTAACTAAGAAATGGTTCAACCTAGGAGGCCCTCATACCAGAATTCAATGAAGTTTGCGAATTGTATAGCACGGAGGGTTTACATTGGTTTGCAAATCCATCACTCTGAGAGATACACCAAGATATCATTAAGCAACGTGCAGATATTCTAAATCTATTGTGAGAAGCCATTTATGAGACATCTTGGAGTGATTCTAAAGCTTTTCCAGAGCCTGGGTTAGACACTCAGAATTGTTGTGGACCCCCAACTCAAATGGAATTAGACATAAATTACATACAGAATGACACACCTAATCTTGAAATGGGTTGGGAGGATCCAATTGCGAACCATCCCTAGAAAATCATGAACCTAGCCTTGAATTCCCAGACACCTGTAATGATGTGTCTAAAATAGAACCTCTCGAGATTGTAAAACCCAAGCCTTATCCTGTTAAGGTAACTCTTGAGAGTGACTCTGACATCTTAATAGAGCCTAGCCTAGATTCTAGTGATCCAACCCTTACCATTAACCTAGAATCTGGATTCAAGCCTATTTGGGATAATCATAAGGCCTAATGTGATGAGAATCAGATTTTGAATCTAGATTATGATTGTGGGCTTATATTTGATGATTACACCTCTTCAACCACCTTAGAGATATGAATTGATTTTTTGAAAGTTACGTCAATCTATGATACAGAAATCAAGGAGTTGGATGAGTTGAGAGTTGATTGAATCTACCCTAGGAACCAAGAACCTGAGCCCATTCCCAATAAAAACACCTCTCCAAGATCAGAATTGAAAATTAGGTTAGATCAAAGTCAGGTTGCTAATTCTACACATCTTGATTCATTTAATGGTGGAACTCCCGACCTGAAATCAGGTTCAAAACACAATCTTCATAAATTCTCCAATGATTTCGAATCTTATTCTGATTTCGAAGAACCTTTGTTTCCTGACGACTACGAACCAATTTATGACCTCAGCATCCATAACCCATTCTTTGACTCAGACTTTGAGGTCCCTGATCCCGAGATCATTGATTCTAAATCAGGTTCCATTGAGATGGAATCATTCCTTTTTGATCTGCAGGAATCAGAAATAGTAGGTGCAAAGAGTGTCTGCAATCCATAATTTGAATCTTTTATTTACTCAGATTTTCATGATCCTATAAGCACTCTCTAGGCATTTACCTTTGATTTTGATGTGCTTCATGAAGACTCTTTAGATGAACCTACCTTTGAATCTTTTCTAGTGGAGATCTCAACACACACAGATCTTATAGAAGCTACATCTAATCCACATACAAAGCCTTCCAAAACCTGTTCCCAACCCCGACCCGTCACCGGAATCAACTTCTACTCCGATTCAGTTCTCTCTAATCTGGTTGCATATGATTCTCCTCCATCTGTTGATCGGGTTTCGGACATTGATCATATCGATAATCACTTCCCATCCTTTTCTAATCTGATCAGTAGGGTTCCTACATTCTTTATAGCTCTGTTTTCTTTTGAGGATCCCTACTCTGACCAGGCTGAATCAACTCAGCCAAACCCTGGATTCTCATTTCCACGTCCATTTGAGCCTCAAAGTATCTGGTGGGCTCCACATCTTTTGATTCACATCTATCAACTCACTAGACTGATTAGGTTTGGGCTGCATCATCAGCCTGTTGATCTGAACAAGCACCTGATTGGACCAACTAGGTTATTGATCAATGTGTTTGTTCTACAACACATTTGATTTGACCACTCCTCCTTGACCACCTTCTGCTCAGCTGAAGGCATTGAATTTAGCACTTAACGGGGGGCAACCCATCATTCCAAAATAAATCGAGACCCTTCTGATCATCTTTTGAGCTACACTCTCATTGCACTTTTGAGTTCAACTTAAGAATAACCGACTTCACCTTTGGTACTTGTATCAAAGCTTGAAATCGTCCGCAATAGTCATCCCAACCCGTTCACCCACCCTTTGATCCTATTCTAATCCTTGAACCAAGCTGATTCCATACCCTCCAATTTACAATGAGGACATTGCAAAACTTAAGCATAGGGGGGTGTTAAAGTGCGAACACATGGAAATTCAATTCTCTGAGGGGTTCTCACAAAAAAATATACATATTCAAAAATTGATAAAAAATAAAAAATTGAAAAGAATAAAAAAATAGAGAAAGGGGAGGAAAATTTTGAGAATTGATTGCATATCATTCATGAGGAGGACGAGGGGAGAATTCAAATGTCAAAAAGGAGCAACATTTAAGAATAAAATAATAGTCATTAGCACTTGAGTATGAAAGTTACTAAGTTCTAGACCTAATCAAAAGAAAATAAAAAAAAATTAAGTCCTAAAATGACAAAGAGACAAAGAGATTAGTATGAGTGTTGATCTTAGACCTCTTGGGCTTGTTTTAGGGCTTAAACATTCATGTATCCATTAAGATCTGGATAAGTTTTCAAGAGGTTGAGGAAAGTGCGAAGTTGATGTATTAGGTCTAAGGCTTAGGAATTATTCAGTCCCGTTGCCTACCCTTTGGTTTACAGGACTTGGTAACCTCAACACCCAAAATCACACACTTAGTCTGGTTCAGTGCGCTTAACAAAGAAAAATCTACCAAAAGTGTTCTGTTATGAAAAATCGTCTCAAAGATCTATCTTAGGAGCGGCTCAACAACACAAGTTGATTTGATGAGTTTTCGACGCGGAGAGGTGGAAAATTTCCCTCGAAGATGTAATAATAACATATCGTCTCCTCAGTGTTTGTCTCCTAGGATATCTAAATATCCTACTGAGGGCATGTAAGTACCTTGTGCTGGTTCATGTGCCATGGGAGGGTTATCCCGAAATGTTAATTGCTAGAGCCTAAATTTAGCTACAAAATTCCATGGGCGGCATTATCTCGAAGTGTCGAAAGCAAGGTTCTGAGGGTTTCCATAGGCGGTGCTATTCCGAAGCATCGAAAGCTGGGGATCCTTCGAAGATTGATGGTGGAGATAAGGAATCCGATACAGACCATGTTTAAGGCCAATTCAAGGCTCGATCTAGGGAAATCTAAAAAGAAAAACAGAGAGAAAACTCTCCAAATGAAAAATCTACTTCTATCCCTCTCTCTTACAAAAAATGCACTGGCAAACTGAACCTGGACCTGTTACATTTATGCATGGGTGCTTTAACCGCTAGGTTCAACTAACCTTTGGGTAGCTTTTGTGGGCCTGAGAAACCTTCAGGGCAGACTAAGACTGAAACTGATCAGGTCTGGATATTGATTCATACTTGAGTACCTCTAGGCCTACTATTAGCATTCTGATCTAATTTCTAAAAAGTAATAAGAATCAGGCATTTGAACTTCAATGCATGGTCTAGAACTCTAGTTCTTTTCATACTATTTTGTTAAGGGACTAGCAAAAGTTTAACATGGGGGTATGATGATAACGTCATCATCAGTCATAAATAGCTTTAATTAATCAGAATCAATAGACAAATGCTCCTACATAATCACCGGAGAGTCATAATTCACTAAATATCCTTTCTGAGAAGAATGCATTAAATCAGGGTTAAATCTGCAGTTTTAACAGAAGATCATAAATGCAGAACAATCATGGGGTTTCCTAGGGGTTAATTGAAGGTTATATGTTCATTAATGACTAACAAGAGGGTTCATACAGATAGAAGCGGGTTTTCACGTATTTCAAGAATTAACGGACACCTGAAACCTTAATTTCAGACCCGCTTAATTAACAGAGATTATGGTCAGGATAAAATTCACCTAAATCTTCTAAAATTCATATTTAAATATTCCATAAGGTCTGATATCCTTGATTTGACCATTGGAACCCATTTTGACCTAAAGTAGAGTCTTAAACAAAAAGTTGCCCCAATTTGGATTTCTACGTAAATTACCCAGTCAAACTTGGTCAAAATCAAAATCCAACTTCATCATTTGGTTCCTTGGGAAATTATATTTGTACCAAAATTTGGGCCCAATCAGAGGTCATCTTGACCTAGTTTGCATTTTGGTCTAGTTTGACTCTTTTTCCCTCAAGTTACCCCTCAGCTTTCGAAATCTATTGCAAAGACCCCCCCAAGTTTGTCATCTTCTTCATCAACAGGTCCCTGTCGCCATTTCCATGTGAACACATCAAAGCACTGACCTTCCATTTAGGATTTCTCCCTGATTTCACGCTCAAACCCTTCCAAGATTGGAAGGGAGACTCCTGAAGAGATCCCCTTCAATTTGAACCCAACCTTGATGCCTGAATCTTGCCTTCAAGTTCATGCAAACTCTTGGACTTCGCCAAGTCCTACTCCCTAATTTCCGAGCTTTCAAGCTTGTTTCCAAGCTTGGAAGCTCGACTCTAGCCCTATAAAAGGACCCTGACCAACTTCCCTCTCTCCTTAGCTTGGTTTTGGACCAGATTTCACCTTCTTCTCCTCTCTCTGGCCGAACTCCGCAAGCTCCGGCGAGCTTCTCCGTTCACCCTCTTTGTCGGCTGCCATAAACCATAGTTGGCCGATTCTCCTTCCTCAAGTTCATCCGTGCCTCGCAATACCAGCAGGCACTGTCTTCCTCCATCTTCCTCGCCGTTCTCCCCCACCGGAGGTATTCCCTTCTCCGACACTGGCCATACCATAACCGGCGCCTCCCTCCCCTTTCATTCTAATCTCTTTTCCTTCCTTCAAACTCTCAATTCAACCCTCGATGCCACTGTTTTCCCTTCGGCGAGGTTCCCCTGACACTGCACCGCACCACACACCTCGCCAACACCCTCACAAGCATCTCCTCATCCACCCACACCGAACCCCTCAAGAAATTGAGGGGATTACCACCTCAACCACTCCACCGAACACCACATCCTCCGCCCTTCATCTCTGACCTCCACCGACCACCACACACCCTCTCATGCCATGAAACACCCACCACCACATTCTCCAACACTTGGCGAAGCTCTTGAGGTTATTTAATGTGGCCGTGAGGCTGTCCTTTGTGTTTTAGGTGATCGCCGTCGCCCTTCGCCATTGCCTCCATCTCCAACAATGTACAAAGTCCTCCGGCCATGTTCTTCATCAAAATCACCCCCAGGTCAAGCGGATATGTTCCAATTTCACGCCCAGGTCCTCAATTGATAGCCTCGACCTCAGCCGCTGCTCTAATTTGATGAGGCTTCACCTCTGCTATAGATGTGCAAAGAAGAGGTAGTGGGGATAGTCCCACATTGTGGACGACAGAGTTCACGGAGGCGCATAAATTGAATTCGTGAATTGAGCTATTCGCCTAGTCACAAGGGGTCGGGTCCATCATTACCCACTCACCTGCTAACCCGACCTACTTCACTCCTCGCCTGTGACCCACGGATGCAGGCCTGGATCAGACACTATACATGACCCGAATACCTGAGTATCTGGATCCGACTATGCGTTGGATTTGAGAGAGAAGAGGAAATTGTGAGAGAGCGGGGGAGGGTTTTGCTCTTTGTGGTTCTGCTCCAGGTGCGTCTTGTGTGCTAAAAGGATAACACTTAGCCATGAGAAAAAGAAGGAAGGTCTGCATGAAGGAAGCTGAAAAAGGTCTCTGAAGAAGAAGAGAAGCTGAAGAAGGAAGAAGAAGAAGAGTTGAAGAAGAGAAAGCCTTTAAGAAGGCTTTGTGCTTACATAGCATTCAAGCTACAGTTTATTTATTTGATATAATTGAGATCTGATATGCATGTTTGATTAGGGCTAATAATTGGTGATTCAAACCACCATTATTTTGTCTTAACTTCTTTTTATCATTGTGAACTATTGAGATACTCATGTTTTTCATTGAATAACTAATGTGACAGATTATTATTTATTGAATATCTACTTGAATGCTTAATTAATTGTGCTCATTGATTTTGAATGTGATTAATGTTGTGAATTCTACATTTGCTCCTTGTGTTCGCCCTCAGACTCCATTGTAGATTCTGAGTTTATAAATTTTATCTGTTGATTGAGCTATTTAGGAGTGCGCTACGACGACGAAACATTAAACTCCTATCTGGCTCGATTAAACAGAATTGTTCGTCTGCTTGTCCAGAACCTGCCTAGTTCTCGTATCAAACATCTGGCATACACTCCAGACGTCTTATATTGTCAGCACTTCCCGCCTGGACGTTAGGCATCTGTTTTGGCTGCCTGGGATTTGCCCCAGGCATCTAACATCTTTCCTGAACATCTGCCTGGTTCTCCGGACATTTTCTTAACCTGTTAGACGTCTGAGCTCCTCGAGCTTGCCTGTGCGCACAACACCCAACACGACCTGCCCGTGTGCTCCTTGTGTAGAGTGCCCACGTTGCTGTCACCTCAACAGATAGCACCTCGGGCCTCGTTCTCCCCTCAGATGCCTGGAGCTTGTCCCGGCCGTTAAGGCTTGGTTCGGACGTCCGACGCAACTTTTGAACGTCCTATGCACCTTCTTATTGCGTAGCAGCTCTATGCTCGACTCCGCCTGGCTGCTCCTTCCCATGCACAGCTCCAGCTCTCTTCCTCATAGCCTCACACGGCTGCAGCTCCGCCATGCTGCCTCACACTGGCACGACGTCGAAGCTCGGTCATGAGCTCTCCTCCCACTCACCCCCTTCGCTCCTTCCCTCGCTCCCCCTCTCCTTCCCAAAGTTTGGACAAAGGTGGAAAATGCCCTTTGCAGTGGGGAAAAATGGGTTGAGAGGAGGGTGTTAAGGGTTTTTATAGGGGATCTTAAGGGCTTGTAGGGGTATGGTGGGTAGGGAAAAATTATGAGAATACTCTCAAGTTCTTGGAAATATCCATGTGGGTCCTACGAGCAGAAGTTAGGGGCATGAAAATATTAGGAAACCCCTAAAAGTTTAAAAAATTTCATAGGGACCCTTGGAAATGGTCATTCACGTATCTTCTACCCTTGCTGCACAGAATCTTCTGGCATACTAGGCTGGTGTTGACTGGGACCCGACAGGCCTTAGGTGGGACGAAGTGTCGGTTCCACTTGTAGACCCCCTCGTTCGGGTAGTTAGATCCTTTGCTGGATCAAGTGCGGAGTTTTGGATTCGAAGGCACTTTTTGCCTCTCATCAAGGTGTAACTCCTAAGCATGCAATCTTGTAGTTCTAATGGAATGGAAACTCTATGTAGTTGTTAAACCATAACCTATATACTAGTAATGGGATGTGGAATATGGAAATAAGATATAATTTGATGATCACCTACAAGTGACAACATCTTGCTAGTTTTTCCAAGTAGGATATGGAAAGATGCTATTTTGTGAAGGCATCATGCATGAGGACTTCCAAGGAAGTGGCATTATCCACTAGCCTTAGTAAGGTTTTTCATGAAAGATGCTTTAAGATGATGCCTACTGCAAGACCCTATTAGGAGAGTAAGATTTTCAAAATCAACTATGCCTCCATGACATATCTATGACTATCTCCTTAGCCAAACCTAAAGGGTTATAATGTGGGCAGGCAGTAGTGTAAACTTAGATTGGGACGAATAGTTGGTTGTACAATTATGATATGATAGGTGATAATGGGTGCTTTAGTGGGGCCCTTGAGTGCTTAATACTAACCTTAATTAGTTGGTAGGTGATCTACTTTATGACCCAACCCCTACTTACAATTAGTAGAAGACTAAGGCATTAATCATCAAAATACTTACTATCTTTTCTTAATTACTTTCATTAATACATATACCATACATTGCGAATATAAATAGAAACTAAAGCATGCGTAACTAGTACACAAGGTCCACTAATGATGACATGTTTTGCAAATTAAATTAATGAAGTTAAAAAAAAGGCATATGAGAAATAAAGCTACAAATACAAAAATTAAAATATAGAATCACTCATTGGTATCATTTTTTGACATGATGTCTACAAACTCTTTCCACTACATCTCCATGTTGGACTCAGTATTATCTTGTTGCTTTGGTTTGGGGTCTCCATCATCACTTGACCAGATGATAAAGCACATGGAAAACAATGAATGAGCTAGGTGGTTTAGGAAGGGAAAAGAGTATGTGTATAGTAACTACCAAACACATACACACAAGTTTCCAAAGCCCATTGGAAATCTTAACTTCACTGGACCACTTATCTTATATTGCGTTTTTGATATCATTGCATGTCATTTCAATATTGAGAGAGAACCACATAGAATTTAAGTGATATGAATCCAAGGTGATCAGCCTAAGCACCATTATGTTAATGAACCTCTGAAATCTCCAAAACCCAGTTAATCCCAGCATTCCACTAGTTATGTAGTAGGTATAGTGTAAAGATCTTTACCTTTGATGGTGTGTGTCATGCCAATTAAAAGGTTTGGCCAATATTAAATGATCTCATAGGTGTTAGGTTGATAGGTTTTGCTTGATCAAGAAGGGGAATTGCATCCTTGTGCATAACTAACATTTGAATCCAATATATTATGATGAACTCACACCTTAGATTGCCTCCTACCTAGGGTTAAATCATCATCAAAAGGATCTTACAAAGTCACACTAGTAATATGGAATCCTTGCATAGTCATGGTAACACTATCATAGCCAATAAGTAGCTAGATTTATCAACAATTTCATAGTAATTCAACCTAATATCCCATTATGATTAAACTTCCTACAATTTAAAGAAAAAAGGAATGCATCCATTAACAACTTTCCAAGTAACAAGTTCCTAATCATTAAGAATAAGAATTGAATCAAGGTATAGAGCCAAAAGATCTATTTCCACATAAACTTAAGAAAGATCAAGATGCTTCCTAACAAGGAGGGATCTACAAGGGGCACTTGCCCCCTTACCCTAGGTTTCCATATAATTAGTGTAGAAAAACTTTAAAGTCACCTCTCTGGATTTTAGCTTTACGTAAAAAAGAAAAACTAAGATACAAGCTTATAAATGTGAAAAGAACAACCAAAGTTAATTTATCCCATGTGGTCCTCGTCTCTCCCATCATTATGCCTCTCTCTCTCTAATATCATCTCTCTTAAACCTTTCTTTTTACAACCTACAAGTAACTTTTTTTTGTCAAAGAACTACATTTATGCTTTTGTTAAAAATTTATACAATTATTTAATGATATTTAATTCTTACTAATGTTAATGATATGTTTAGTGATGGTAACATCGTCATCCTTTGTAACTGGCCTAATTTAGTCTAAATCCAATAATAAATGCTCCTTAAATAAGTATCAGAGGGTCATAATTCTATTCTGAGTTGAATGCGAGAAGAAAGCGAGAAATTCCGTTAATTATGCTGTTTTAACGAGAAATCACGAATGTAGATTAACTAAGGGATTAAACAATACTTAATCTAAAGTCAAATAAACTTAAATTCTCAAGAAGTGGGTTCAAACTGACTGAATCAGGATTTTCTGACTTTAAAGGATTAATTTAGTAATAAAAACCCTAATTACAATCTCACTCCAATTGAATAGGTTTTTGTAACGACCCGGTTCCCGAGTCCCTACGAGACACGAGAACCGGACCGACTCGACTAATCCCAAGACCTAGTCGTCCAACGAGGAAGTAACCAAAAGACAGTAAAATAAACCACATTCAGCATGAATATAACTAACAGTAAGAAAGTACAGCAGTAAGGAAAGAAACTACTACAGTAGGTACCACCACAACAGTAAAACAGCATTTATCATATAACAAGAACTGCAGGTAAAGAAGGTACAGCGGAAACAAAAACTACTCACTAGAACAGAAACAAAAGGGGTACAAAAGGCTGTGGTAACTCTACTGGACCCTACTCGGCCCAGCGTCCTCTGCAGCCGCCGACCCTGGCTGCTCAACACCTGGTCCTGAAAAAGGTAACGAGTGTAACACGCCAGCAAAACGCTGAGTAGAGTGGCAAACTAACTAAAGGCAACAGTAGAGTGTACAGTAGCTGTTATGTTCTATTACTTCCTTTATTCACATCTTTCAATTTTTCTCACTATTTCATTTATTTCTCAGATCCTTTACTTGATCTCGAATGTCCTCGTGGGAACGATCTTGATTGCAGTCTTTTCCAAAAGTAGAAGTAGCACGTGGTGCTCTCCTGGCCGGGAGAGTCCCCCGTGGTGATCCTACCCTCAGTCAACCACCCCAAGGTCACTGATAGACGTAACGGTGACTACGGCACGCGCGATAAACGCACAGGTAGCTAGCCCGCACTGGCACGCGGTCAGTCGTTTCCGTTAACGGGTGCGCCCAAAGCACAGCACGGAACCAGGGCAGAGCCCTCTCAGTAACAGGGGTCCAACCCCTCCACAGTAACCAAACCGGGGCCTTGCCCCTCCACAGTCCGCGCACCCTCGCCTGACTACCCTGGTTTGCCCTAGTGGGCCTAACAAGTCGGTGAAGGAGGCTAGCAGAACCCCGGGGCCCGTGGGGTAGCTAGTACTCTCCTAACACTACTAGCTCTCCTCGGTACTACGTACACGAGGGCCAGCAAGTCGGTACAGAGTGGCCAGTCCTAACCCCGGGTCCCTAGGGTGGCTAGCTCAGCTCTGCACTAAACAGGGGGACAGTCGCTCTCCTTGGTACTCCGTACCCAAGGGCCAGCTCACTTCCCCAATTCTATTCCTTTCGCTTTCAAGGAGTTCTACTCCTACTTCCCCGTAGGGTTCCAGAACATCTCATGTCTTACTTGTTGGTGCTAGAGCACCACGATCATTTGTTTTGATGATAACAAAACACGTGTTATTTAACATTTGCAATTTGAGTCCTAGATTTCAGGTCAATTGCAAATGAAGACGTGTTTAGACGGAACTCGAGCTCGCATCCAGGACGGATTGGAGGAGCTTGACGGAAAACAGAGGAGGTTCGCGTGGAGCGACAGAGTGAAGATGGAAGGAAAAGAAGAATAGGATAGATTCTTTCTTTTGTACTTGTTGTATTTTTCATTTCTTTTTGTTGCTCTTTATTTCCTTAGATATTTCATGTTAAAGAGCCTCAAAGAACCCTAACAGTAGTCCTAGGAACACCGGCACAACCCTAGGATACTTAGGTTTTCTGTAGAATACCTAGAAAACCAATATAGGGTTCAAACAGCACTTCCAGACGTCTAATTCCCAAATCAGACGTCTGATAAAGCATTTTAAGACGTCTGACTGTTGTTTCAGACGTCTGATAACTGTTAGGCTGGACATAGGTAGTTCTGTCTGATGAAATCAGACGTCCAGACCTTAGACCAGACGTCTTAGGAGACGTCTGATGACTTTGCCAGACGTCCAATTAGTGGACCGTTGGCTGGCTTAGAAAACACTCAAGATTATGACCGTTAGAGCCTTATCAGACGTCCATAGGACTTACCAGACGTCTGATAAATGACCGTTTTGCCTCGGCTGACCCAAAATCTCTTCTCAGAGATTTTCTAGCCGTTGCAACGTTTGGAAATCAATTCCCACAGTAAAAGTAGGTTTCCAGACGTCCAGACATAGTACCAGATGAGAAAGCGTCGGAGCGGCAACCGGGTTTGAGAGTTTTGTTATAACGTTGTAGTAAAGCCGGTTATTACCAACATTTCATATATAAAATTTTTTACTCGGAAAATGAAAGAGTTCCCGAGGTCGAACTCAGGGAGCAAGTCGTATTCTAGAGATATACATGTTTCTTTTACAAAATAAAGAGAGAGGGAAAGAATTTGTTGTGATGTTCTTCTTTCTTTCTCTTTCTTCAGATCTCCTTCTTCTTCCTTGGTTTCTGCTATGGTGATAATCTTCTTCTGCAATGGTGATGCTCTTCTTCTTCTTTCTGCTGTTCCTGCGTTGGTGATGTTTTTCTTTCTTCAGAGCTCCTTGTTCTTCTTCTTCTTTGGTTTTCTGCCTTGACCTCTCTTCTTCTTCTTCTGCAATCGTGGTGACCCTTTCTCTTTTCCCTTCTTTTTTTTTTTTTTCTTTATGGCTGCAGAGCTTCTGCCTTCAGCTACTAAGTCTTTCTTTCTTCTTCTTCTGCTTCGGCCGTTGCTCTTCCTTCTTCTTCAGCCTGCCTTCTTTCCTGTTCTGGCTGCTGACTTTCCGTCGTCTGACCCGGTGCTTCGACGACTTAACTGAGCATTTGCTACAGTGCAGCTCTTTCTTCTTCGCCTGCACTTCTTTTGCCTGCACACTTCAGAGTTTTTTGTCAAGAGGCAAAACCTACTCTACCCCCCTCCCCCGCGTCTCTCTTTCTCTCTGAAATCACTCTTCGGAAGCTCTCCCAGAGCTACCGGGTAATCGGGTTCGGGTCAGGCCCGGGTCCAGGCCCACCGGCGTGCGTGGTGGGCGAGGAGTGCAGGTCAGTCGGGTCGGGTCAGGTCCGCGGGGCGTGAGCGCGGACGAGACCGGGTAACCGGGCGGGTGAAGGGGACCTCACCCCGTGGTCAGGAGGCAGACAGCATAAGGCACTTTTTGCCTTTATGCGTCCGCGCGCCTCCGAGAAGTTCCGAGGTGGGACTAAATGTCCCACCCCAATTGAGCGCCCGTCGCAGAGGGAGCAGTGGGCGATTGTGTCTTCACGCGCGGCCTTCGCCCCATCTGCGAGCCTGGGACGTTTCGCTGAGACTCCCCGCGCAACCTGGGAGTCGAACCTGGGCGAAGGCGTGTCTGCACCTGCAGGTGAAGCAGCTCTGCCTGCTTAGTAATGGCGACGGCGGGCGAGTCACCTGGTCACAGAAGAACGGCCTCTCGGCCAAATCAGACAGGCGGGGGACCTTCGCCGTGGCACGGCGAAGGTGGTCAGGGAGTCTGCAGGGGGCGTGATGGAGCCAACAGGTCGTCCTGGGTCAAACTGTGAGCGAAGAAGTGGGTGTGTTCGGTGGATCTGCAGAGGGCGTTTGGCGGGAAGTGGAGGGGCGGAAGAGGATCAGGGTGAGGAGGCGGAGGTTCTGCGGTGGTCGGCGAGCCGTGTGGGTCGCTGAGGTGATGGGCGCGGCTCGCCGGAGGGTGGTCGGAGGCGGAGAGGGTGAGGGTGAACAGGAGCGGTCGAGGGTTTAATTGACTAAATTGAAAGCGGGGAAAGAAAGAGGAGAAGAAGGGTAGTAGTTCTAACTTACTTGCAGGGACGAAGGGGGAGGAACAGGGCGACAGTCGTATCGACTGTCGCCGGAGAAGAAGATGCCCAGGGGGAGGGTCGGCGGCGAGCAGAGGGCTGGAGAGGCGCCAGCTGGGTACGGCGTGGCGCAGGAAGAGCAGGGGAGGAGGTCTCTGCTGCTGGTATTACGGCAGAGCGAAGAGGAGGAGGAGGAGGAAACCGCCGGAGCTGGTGAGCGTCTGCCGGAGAAAGAAGAGAAGACAGTTGGGGATTTTCTCCGTCAGATCCAGGCTGCCCTCGTCGGTGGAGCGGCGGGGGGTATTTATAGGGATGAAACAGGGAAGAAGGCGGAGGGAGACGACGTGTCTCCCTCGCCGGAGAATGGTCGGAACATGAACCCATACCGTCCGTGCGTTCGCACGGCCGGTATGGTGGCCTACAATGACCAGGGGGGTGCTCCTGCGACGGCTGACGACGCAGGGCACCCCCGGTTTACTTGCCAGGTCCCTCACCTCACCCTGCGCGGCGCCATGCTCCGCGCAAGGTCGCCGGAGCATGGTGCTGGCAGGGTTTTGCAGGAGGGACCTGATTGCAAAGAACGAAGGAGAGTTAGGGGCCAAAATGCGAGGGTTCAAAAGTTGAGGGCCAAAGAGTAAATATATGAGGACCAAAGTGTGAAGTCGGTCAAGGAGGTTTCTTCTTAGGCTCAAGTTTTTATACATGACTAATTAGGACCTAAGAAATCTGATGGTGAATTTTATTTTCATATTAAACCTTGTTTGACTGGTCAATTTGCGCAAAAACCCAAATTAAGTTATTAATTGGGCATGGTTCTCAATGTAGGTCAAAATGGGTTCTAAAGGCCAAATTGAAGGTTCTAAACCCTAGAGATTATTTTTCTATGAATTTTAGAGGGTTTATTCTATTTTTACTTTGCCTCGAACCTTGTGAATTGAAGTGGGTTGTTTTAGGGTTACAGATTATCATTTGGTTCCTTGGAAGTGCTGTAGCCCTTGCTAGATCATCTCATCCCACTTTTATTCTTATTAAGCTGTTTTGACCTGTGTTTGGTCCCTGAATTACCCTGCATGCAGTTTATACTGGTAAAATTGCACTTTTACCCCTTATGACTGGTTTTCTTCTCAAACTCAGAATTCTCTGAGTTAAGCCTTTCCTTGAGATATGTAGGAGCTTTTATCCTTTGTATTGGGTCAAAATGAGCTAGTTATGGCTCATGATGAGGTTCTCATCACCAGACGTCCTGTATGTCGTCTGATGGACTTGCACAAGAACCCTGTTTAGATCTGATTCAAGTCAGGGAGAAACCCGCATAGAATCAGACGTCTGACCTTGGAATCAGACGTCTTAAAGTGGCCTTCCAGACGTCTGATGCCAGAGTTAGACGTCTGATAACCCTGTCAAATGCAATCATTGTCCTGATTTCGGCCTGATTCTCTTGGGCTTTGCACCCAACGGCTATGGAAGCTTTTCCAAGCCTTCCAAAGCCTTCCTAAGGCCTCTATAAATAGAGGGGAGCCTTTGCAACACAAAAACACACTTGGATACACTTAGACACATAAGATATACACCTAGAGAGACCAAGATACACTAAGATCAAGTATTTCCACTCTCTTGTGTCCAAGAAGCACTTGCTCTCTAAGCTCAAGCTCCCTTTTCTTGAGAGCATTCAACCGTTGTGTACCCGCTCTCCCGGCGTTGATAACGAGAGCGACGTAGCGCCATCGCGTGGCACACGCACCGCGTCGTCGACGCACTCCTTGCAAAGGGGAGTTTCCTATTTCCTATAGAAGCTAGGTTTAATTTTGTTGGCTCTATAGGACTGTTGTTTTATTTTATCTTTGTATTTTGGTTGGGTATTCGCTTTGCGAATTCCCGTCTCCTTCGTGGGACAAAATCCTTCTCGTGGAGAGAAGGGGTTGAGGAACGCTACCCTCGTACTTGTAGCGTGGTTGTACTGAGGTTGAATCACCCTCGTTTCAAAGTGATTCGGTTAGTGGATTTGATCAACTAGGTTGATCGGAAAATCCTAACTCGAGAGGGTTAGGTGGTGGTTTTCACCCGGTTTGGGTTTCCACCTAAAAATACCTGTGTACATTGTGCGATTGATTTTTGTGAGATTGCTTTATATTTGATTTTCCGCATATTATTACGTCACCCCTCCAAGTAGGGAACCTTCATTACTTTCCAGTTTCACGTTCTTACAAACCATGATCCCAATCATGTTTCTTTATTCATAACAGGCAGCTGTGAATTCAATTTACAAGCAGCTTCATATATTCCTTTCCATTTTTCCAAGACTGCATTATTATATATTCCACTAGTTTTTCCATCCTAGGATTCATGCCATATCCTAGGGTCTATCATACAATCTAGTTTTCCGGTCCTAGGATTCATGCAACACCTAGGAACTATCATTCCATATATTTCTCATTCCTAGGATTCATGCAATGTCCTAGGTTCTAGTTATGGTTCCATACTTTAACAAATTTTTATTAATACTTAAAACCACTCTACCAGGTACAACGGGAGTAATGGGGGCGTGATCGGGAATCCCGCGCGCCTCCGCGACTCTCAAGACTGCAACCGAACGAGGTCCTATCACAAGGATCAAACACAAGGAGTGTCTCAAAACAGTGTATAGCTACTGTAGACGGGTAGAGGAATTTCTTCTGAAAAGAATGCAACTCGAATCGTGGAAAACGGAGTCCGAACGGGCCCTAAACGGGTCGAAAAAGATGATACTGTGCAAAATCAGACGTCTGGAACTCCCTCCAGACGTCTTAAACGGTGGATCAGAGAATTACCTGTTTAGCGTGGTTTCCCAGACGTCCAGAAGTCTGTGGGGACGTCTTTCCTAGATCCTAGACGTCCGATGGTCACTCCGGACGTCTGGAGGTCACTCCAGCTGTCTGATACAACTTCCAGACGTCTGATTCGCAAAAGATGGCGAATCAGCGAACCTGCGCACAGCAAACCCCCCCCTCCTCAGTACGGTCAGTCGCCAAGAAGGAAGAAGAAGGTGGAAAACTCACATTTCAGACGTCTGTATGATCTTACAGACGTCGACCTTGCCGTCTGGCTATCAACCAAGACGTCTGATTCTGGAAATTTTTCCAGAATCAGGGCCCTGCTTGGCCTCCGCTCGCGACGCCGCCCGCGTCGAACCTCGCGCGTCTGCTGCTCAGCCCGCAGCAGGTCCCTCTTCGCGTCGCTCCGCGCCCCCTGCGCCCTCCGTCGGCCGGCCAAGCCGCTCCGGCGAGCTCGCCCTCACGGCAGAGCTCCGCCCTCGCACGCCGCACCTCCGCGCTCACTGCGGCCGCCGCTGCCGCCCTCGCGTCTGCTCGCTCTCGCGCACAGGAAGGAGAAGAAGAAGGAGACGGTGGAGACGGGAGGGGAGGCACGCCCCTTTTAACGCCGCGCGGAGAGGAGAGAGGAGGTGGCAGGCCGCCTGCAGCCGCAGAGAGAAAAAGGGGGAATATGCGGTCTGCGCGCTCAGGCGCGCAAGAGACTCGCGGGTGTCGAAAATAACGGATTTCCAGACGTCTTGAAACTATCCCAGACGTCTTATCAGACGTCTGGTTGTGATCCCAGACGTCTTGTCTGACGTCTGAGCAACCTCCCAGACGTCTTAAAAGATGTCTGGGGCACACATCCGTTACAGTTTTGGTGGGAATAAATGTAATTTAAATATCCTAAAAATCATTGAAAAATATTCTATGAGGTTTGGAACCTTCACTTTGACCAAAGGAACTCATTTTGACTAAAAACAGAGACTTAGGCAGGAAATTACTTCATTTTGGGTTACAATGCAAATTACCTAGTCAAGCTTCATCAAAACCTAAATTTGAGGTCACCACTAAATTCCTTGGGTCCAAATTAGGTTGCTCCTAAATTTTGAGCCTAATCAAAGTTCATCTTGACCTAGTTTGCATTCTAACCCATTTATCTCTAATTATTTTTTTTTGAAAAGACATTTGTCTCTAATAATTACATAAACCCCCCCTACGTTTCTAATTTTCATTACAACCAGCCCCCTACCTTTTGATTTCCCTTGCAAAGAGGTCCCTCCCATCATCTTCTTCCTCATGACAAACTTGGAAATGCAATAGCCGAACCACCCACAAATGTCGAGATTCGACTCTCAATTTAAAGGATCAAATCAAGATCAAATCTCACCAAATTTGGTAGAATTAATCTTGAGATCACTCTCAATCCAATGAACATCTTCTTGAGATCCAAATCGGTCGAAATTGTCCCAGCGAGCCCGAGATTTCGAGCTCAAAAATTGACCAAATCGCAAGCCAAAACTTATGCCTTTTGGCTAATTTTAAGAGGGAATCACCTCTATATAAAGTTCCCCACATTCTCAAGTCAATTTCGTGCTAAATTTTGTTGGATTTTCCCTCCATCTTCCTCCTCTCTGGTGAGATTGAATGCACCACCGGAGCTGCTTTGAACCTCTTTGTCACCCTCTACAACATATGATAGATAGAGGGGTTCGCTTCCCCAAGCTTCCACAAAGCTTCGGCCCTCGATTCTCCTTCCTCCACTCTGACCGTCCCCGTCTTCTTCCTCCTCTTCGATGAGCTCCAGTGAGCTTCTTCCCCCTTCCTCTCTTAAAATTTCCTTAGGGCTTTTCTTTCTCTCCCCTCCAATTAGCTTTCTGGAGCTTTAGAGCTCCATCTACCTCCTCTAGCTCATTCTCCGACATCGACAACCACCACCGCCACCACCTTTATCGTCTCGTCTCTCCCGCCTTCCTCGCACCCAATAAACTTGGGCAAAAACTTCCTCATCTCCACACAAAGCTTTTGCCTAAGGTTATAGGACCCCAAATCACCTCCACCATCATCCACCATCACCATTGTCGGAGCTCCTTCGAAGCTCCTCCGCCACCGTCATTCGACCATTCTCACTCTCAGTTTTCTTAGGACTTTTGTCCAATGTAGCTCGTTGGACCTTATTGTGTGCTTAGTTTGGGCCGTGAGGCTGTGTTTGTGTCTACAGGTACCTCACCGTCGTCTTCTTCCTCAACTCCGAGTTGCTCCATTCAGTGAGAAATTGACAAGGGATCACCACTACCCCGTGCGGATTCATCGTGGGAGACGAGCTGGGCCATTGGATTGAAAATCCAACGGCCAATTGACGACCAATCAAAGAAGCCCTCTCGCTGTGAAGAAGAATTAAGGATGAATGAAGGAAGGGGACGTGATAGTCCCACGTCATTTGTGAAGGGGTTGGATTTGCATATAAAAGGAAATGAGCTTCTATAAGGTGTGCTCAGTACAGGGGGTTGGGTCCCCATCGTCACATGCATGCATGTACCCGCCCACGCATACACGGGTGTGGGCCCGATTTAACCCAATTTTGGACTGGCTGGTGAACCGGTTTGGATTGGATTTTGGCTGAAGGAATTGGCTTGCTTTGAGAGGCTCTCTGGGTTGGAATTATGGCTAAGTGTTGAGGTCGGCTCTTAATTGAAATTTGATTAATTGGTTGAGGCTGAAAGCTTGATTTAAACACACATTTTTTTGCTTTGGTCTCATAATCTATATTGTGTTTGATTGATACAATATTTGAATAATCATTATCTTTTTGCATCAAACTAGTGTGCCTCATGTTATATTCATTTGATTAGTGATTTGAATTGTGATTATTTTATTTCCTGCAATGACTTCGGACTCACATTCTAGATATAAATTTAAATGTTGATTCAATTCTGTTGACTATACTATGATGCATATTTAAACTCGACGAAAGTACGCTAGCATTTAGTTCTTATCCACTAATATTTTTTCTTTTTTAAAGAAGTGTTGAGTTGTAAAATAAGAATAGTATTCAAAAACCAAGTGACAACCAAGGTGAAATTTGTCAATGCAATGATTAGTTAATTGACTAATATTTGATATGAAATTAAGATATACAATTGTAATTTTATTTTAACTAATTTTTAAAGCTAATTACCAATAAAATAAGATGATTGTTGATATGCTTCCGCTCTATTTTATATCCCCTCTTAATTTTTGTTTTTAATTTCCTATTTTGGTTCATGGTTGCATTTCTAAGGAGAAAATTTTGCAAGTGAAATAGATATATTTACATGATTTTCATTTCCTTGCGAAGAGGAAATGAAGCAGTAGTTGTGATAAGTAAGTATTCATTTATGAAGAGGCATGTATATTATTGTGATATATATATATATATATATATATATATATATATATATATATATATATATATATATAAGAGAGAGAGAGAAAAGGAGGATTTTAAATAACACTAAATTGATGTAAATTCTTACGAAGTTATTGGATGGTTATGTTAAGTTTTGATTTGAAAGGTGACGTCTAAACTGAAAAGATAAAATTTCGGTTAGTTTATGTGCATTGGACCCACCAAATAGGTCCGCTCTCCTGCACGCATACCCACGACGGTATTGAGTGGACAATTCTTTTCTTTAGCCGTCTAGTCACTGATCCATATTTATTATCCACTTAATACCACATCTAGGGTCAGCTTTACTTATCCATTTCTAGTTATTATCAACTTAACGCCAACATTCCCAGAAGGATTGTGATAGATGTGTTGGACCTCTGACTTCGGCCCTGCGCTCTTACCACTGTGTCTTTCCTTACACACGATCATATGTCGTTGACTTGTGTTCAACTCCCAGGTCTTCGGACTCTTGAGGGGGCATTTTGTTCCCCTCCCTCTCGGAATGAGTGTTTGATTTTTTACTTCCCTGTTTTCTCAAGGATTAGCATCCTTATAATATCTTCAGTTCTATTAATGAAGTTTCATTTCAAAAAATAAAATTCAATTTATTAATGAATTCTTTGTATGATGTATATTTCCATTATTTAGCCACTCGTAGAGGATTTCGATTACACCCAACCCCGAGAGAAAATGAAAACATTCATGGGAAGTGACCGTAGCTTTACTTGCCATGTCCAATCTCTTAGAGCTACTTTACGAAGGGATTTATCATATCTTTTTAAGAGGTAACTTTCATTTACCTCACGAAATAACTTAATCTCTAATGAAATCTTTATCATGGGATAAGTTAACCCAATTTGTTGAGGGATTAATTTATCTTCTCAAATTTACTCACACATGTTATCACATCACATGATAACCTTATTTTTTAAATTTTGTACAATAAACATAAATAAGGGTTAACTTATGTTCTCAAGTAAACAGAAATAAGAATTATCTCCTATTATAAAGAAATTAGCTCATGTTCGCTATCCCCTATTATAAATTAATCCTTTATATGCTTCCCTTGGCACGTCTCTCGGCGGGCTTACACTAGCCCGCTAGCTCAATCCTCATTTGATATGGAATCCTAGACAAGCGGAGAGGTTTGGAAGATGGATACATAAGGCTTTCTTTGGTAGCTTTTGATCCAACCACGCATCCAATGAACACATGCTAGTCAGATGAAGAGAAGAGCTTGGAAGCTCGGATAAGCCTCATGCCATCTGAGCAGTGTGCAATTTCCCACACCCCAACTTAATTATCAAATGAAAGTAGCGAGAAAAAGAGTTAAAATTTTCATGAGCCCTTTCCAAGCCCAAGGTGAACAGCAGCATCTCCAGTATTTGATGAACAACATAAGACAGAAGATGTAAATTCACACAACCTAATAATTAGCATTGTTTATAAAGGCACATACACGACTCTAGCACATACAAGATCTCTTACGTACGTAAAGTTTGTGCACACACAATCATATATATATATATATATATATATATATATATATATATATATATATAGCTAGCACTAAGTGAGATGGTCGCATGCATTCACCACCTTATTAAGGAGGATACTAATTAACAACATACACAGGAACTTAATTATGGGAGGCCACTCTCCATCTTCATCTTGCGGCTTTGGAGGGACTGGAGCCTTTGCATCTCCAGGTGCTTCCTGAACCTCTTAATGAAAGCATCCGCGCACGCGTTGATGTCGTAGTCGAGGCTGGTGAACTTCACATCCACCGCGGACTCGTGATCGAAGGGACGATGTTCCTTGACCCTCCTGTGGTCCTCACGACGATGGTGGTGGTGGTGGTGCTGCTGCTGTTGGGACTTGGGGTCCTGATGTGAGGTTGATTTGCTGTTCTTGGCCATGTTTCTCCTTCCCTAATCGGTTGTGACCCTAATTAAGAGATGTTTTGGCTTTGAGAAGAAACGGGGAGGATGAGGGGGTGGGGGGGGGGGGGTGTTATTTATAGCTCCAGCGGAGAATAAAGGTGGTGCAAACTTTGGAGACAAATCAAGGTCTTGCACGGAAGAAGGAGAAGGAAACACGGTGGAGTGCTGAAACAAGCTACGGACTTGCGCGCGTTTTGACCAGTCAAAAGCAAAGGCTCTGCTTTTGCATGATCCCACAAACCAAATTATCTGGAATAATAATCACGTTCCTTCGGTGATCTTATACATTAAGCAAGCCCTCGATAAACACGAAATGATTTTTACATCCATATCCCTCTAAACCTTAAGAATTTCATCTATGATCCCATACAGAAGATATATATACCTATACCGTACAAACTTGCTAGCCACATGGTCACACCACCAAGGTTAACTGGCCGCTAAGATTGAGGGAATATTTCACTGACGCTCGGTTAATTTTAACGATGCAAAGAGAGGAAATGACTCAGATATCCCCAAATGGTCAATAGGGTGGTGAAGTGTTCCAAAAATGCCTCCCAATAGCCATCGTAGGCTGCTGGAAATCATCTGGGGACTTCTTCTTTTCAAGAAACATGTGAACAAAAAGAAGAAAATTGAAAGAAATGAAGAGTTTCACTGAAGTCAGGGTACACGAGTTTGATCCATCAATTGTATCTTATTTTTCACATTTAAGTAATTTTATTTTGGCACATCATATACGCACAGTATTTATCCTCAACAAACTTTAGTTACATCAGTTTATTACGTGACACTAGGACAAATTTTTCTAGTCTTTATCTACATGAGGTTCATGAATTCACCTTCTCAAGGCTCTAGTAGCTCGGATCTAACCTACCAATTCCGATACGAACCTCATTTATATGGGCCTTGTCTTATGCCTTTGGAAACATCTCATTTATCACACTCTCCAACATCTTCTGAACATCAGAAATTATTGCCATCCCTTCGCCAGTTTCAAGACCTATCCTCAGTGAAATGGCAACCATTCAAACCAATAAAAAAGGTCTATAGTCTTTCTTAAACCCTTCCAAGCAATAAAGCAAACAAACAATTTTAAAAAAAAGTAGGCATCAAGTTTTCTTAGGACTAGTTTACTTGGGGAATTATGAAAGTAGTATTAAAAAATATGAAACTGATGGTAACCCATAATTATATTTACTTATGGTGTAGTGTTAATAACAGTTTGTATTTACTTGTATTGGTGTTAAGTTATAGTTTTAATTCTTATGGTATTTACTTGGTAATATTGCTAGGTATATAAGATATGAGGAATGTCAGAGATATAAGTGGTGTAAATTTTAACGCAGGTTTGACTAACACCAGTTGAAAATGATGTTAGATAAACCCGTGTTAAAGTTGTTAAACTCAGGTTAGCAAATGAGAGATTAAGTAGTCAAGTAAACGGAGGTTAACCCTTCTTTTAAACGGTTAACCCTCCAAATAAATTAGACCTTAGGCAGTAGATAACCCTATCATGATTCGCAGTCTTCAACTCAAAAATGAGATGGCAATAAAAAAAAGATTCTTACAAAGAAATTGGTAAATAATTCTCACTCCATTAACAAAGAATAACTTCACTTTTAACTTGGAGGAATGACACAACCTTACTGTTATTCAACATGCCATTCTTGTGTAAGGACAAGGATAAATTGGTAACAGCACTTCTAATTAGAATGGTTGGAGGTATGTATGTATGTGATGCCTCAAACTTGACACTTTTGAAAATGAGGTAAATCATGTCAAAATGGATTCCCCGCCAAGACCAACCCCCCACAAGAAGAGGGTAAAATCTGCCCCAGTTAATTTCAAAGTAGGATTGAATTTGTTTTACATATCCGATCTGACATGGGGTATGGATTTGGGTATATGACATATAACCCATTTATCCAAAGGCTACTTTAGGATAAACAGTAAAGGTATTTGGTCATAAAATCCTTTAATGAGATTCTGAATTAGCTGGCCTGGACACGGATGTTCTTGTGTTTACTTACATGTGATAGGGATCAGAACTGACAGAAAGATGGTGGAACAAAGGCTGCAGCAGTGAGGAAGCTTGGTCAACCTGTGCAACATCTTTCTCTCGGATTGTCAGAGCCTTCAACAAGCTTATTTTCCCATTTTAGCTCTAAGAAGTAGCATATCACTGAGAGGGAAAGATCATGTTGGATAACGTGGAGATTGCCTAGATTTGGAGCTGTCTCTTGTGACTTGTAGCAGCTATACATGTAACCCTTATGATATTGAATGCAATCAAACAAGAAAATCTTTAGCCATCTGTCTCCATTGTGGTTGTTGGTTGCTTCCCACCCACAATAGTATCTCCATCCACGTGGTTGTTGGTTGTTTTTCCACCTACACCTATCCACATTCGGCGTCCCTCTTGAAGGATCCTATCAACATGTTAAGCATTGCCTGTGGATGCTGAATTTCTTGATTGCCATTGGGATTTTTATGTGTTGCATGCTATAGTTTAGAATAATTTTCACAACTTTCGATGGATTTTTGTGTGATTTTTTTGGTTATCTGGTTCTTGAGATGGATTTCCCAGTCTTCCATTCGGAAGTGCGTTAAATGCAGACCAAACAAGGAAATGGGTTTGAGGATATGTATGGATTTAGGTATTCTATGGGTAAATGCTCGGATATTAATCGGCCTAGGAACGGGCACGGGTGTGCTAATACCGCCTTCTTCTCATATTGTAAAAATTAATAACCTATGACAATAAAAACTTCGACTTAAATTGACCTTGTGAGGTTTCATGCTGGAGAACGATTGCAACCACTGGGGATGGAATGAAATTACATGAGCCCTATGTCATTCCTCTCAACCATCGGATCAAATGAGTGTGCACATGCACCAGTCGTAATTTGTGATCCTACCTACATTCTATCACTGTTAAAAAATCGTGTGTGAACTCTAGTTCTCTGTTTTAAATACACTAAGTGACACCAACCTTGATCAAGATTTTCTTTTTCTTTTTGTTTGAGAAGGTAAATATGTGAACCATGAGATTTAAATACCAATGGGTGACTTGGTAGTAAGATAATTCATCACAAAAAATCCTGACTATTATGCAAATGATAAACTAGAGATTTCTAGAATTGGTACAATGTGACGAAGCTCCGACGATATATACTGTGACTGTGAAGGCACAATCCAATGCAGAATCAGATGGAACAGTATATATGTCATAGAAGGAGCCTCACTTGGCATTTAGTGGAACTTGTACATGCATGGATTGCAGCCATGACTTACTTTAGGAATACATACAAAATGCATTCAAATATATATATATATATATATATATATATATATATATATATATATATATATATATATATATATATATATTGATTCTTTTAAGTAAATCATAGCAGCATTACCATGAAATATAATTTAACAGGTGCATGTTTTTTGAGGTGTAGGGTTTTAGCTAGGGAGTACATCACTCTAGGGGATTGATAAGGGATAAAAAATATTTTCAATTAAAACTTTGCAAAATACCTAATGGGTCCGGTTGCTTGATATTTTGGTAAATCTAGCTACTCGATATCTGGGTGAATCCAGTTGTCTGATGTTTCAATGAACCAGGTTACTTAGCATACTGGTGGATCCATCGGATCAGCATCCTCGTGGATCCAACTAATCAAGGATTCATCGTATCCGACCCGATCCTAGGACTCGACAACCTGCTTAAGGATCTTGTTGACCGAATTTGAAATGGACGACTGTTACGTCGGTGTCCACGCTAACAATCTACGCTAGTTGCCCACTTAACTTTTATTAATAGTCAAATTGCAGGAGAAGGGGCGAGGACCATGATATCCGTTTTGAGAGGTGATTTGTATTATAAATACCGAGTTGAGATAGCTTTTGTTTTTTATGTAATCAGAGAGAGAGAAGCTAAGAGTAATTGTATCACTTATCAGAATATAGTGAGATTTAAGAGCATCATTCTCCCCTCAGACGTATACCTCTTTAGGTGAAGTTGGGTCATCAACTCGGTGTTCTTTGTCTCTTGATTCCTTGAGTCGAGGATCCTACTCGAAAGACCTTGATCAATCGACGTTGTCTGTGGGAAACGCTATCACTCGATATTGTTACCATGTTTCCTACTTCTGAATCTAAGCAATGGCTCCCACCACACATCACTCCTCCCTTGCTAACCTCGAAAAAGCTGCCTTGGCAGAGTTCGTGTCTATATGTCTAGGAGATGTCACTAGGATGCCAAGCCTAGCAAAGAGAAGGCCACGCAACCCAACTTGTTGTTGAAACGTAAGTAAGGTTATTTAATTAGGTGATATTAATGTCGAAAAATATATAGTGGGACTGATTTCCTAAAGGTGATTTTACACTAGTTTATCGAAATTTATTAACTTGTATTAAATCAAATCTTAATATTGTCAATTTTAGACTCAAGGTCGAACTCAAGAAGTCAGGTTTTAGATTAATCGATTTCTTTGCGATTCCAACAACGGATCAATTACTTTCACTTATATATTTTTTTATTTTTTTTTATTTTAGATTTTTTTGGATAATCTTATCTTTGAGGTATATCCTAAAAAGTAATCCCTAGCTATACGTTAAAATAGCTAATAGCGATCTTGTCACAAGCGAACCTGTGCTAAGATTTTTCTTTCCTATTTTATAATTTTTTCATCTTTTCTTAATCAACAAAAAAAAAGAGTAATAAAACGAAGGAAAGAAATGCACAAATAAAAAAATAAATAAATAAATGAAAATACTTAATTTTATATATATATATATAAAAGAATGATCGTATAAGAAGATCTCGTCGACCAGAATATGAGAAAAATTAATATTAACCATTTGGATCTCTCTTAAAATAATCAATGACCTAGGTTAAAACACATCCCTCTTCCTACCTCCACTCAACCTTCTGTCCCTTCATCTCCCACACCTAACACCACCACTAGGGGTGTCTTTCTCGCACACACGGCTGCAACTTCTAACTCCCACGCCCACCACCGCCAGCATCAACCTCTCTCTCTCTCTCTCTCACTCCCTCACATAGCTCTCCGGCGACTCTCTCCGGCGACGTCCTCCTCTCGCCCTCGGCCACGTTCTTAAGGTAACGACCCACCTCCCCTCTCTCCGTGCCACCATCACCTCCCTTCCCCTAAGCACCTCCCACCACTACTACCACCACCGGCCCCTCCTCTTCTTCTCCCTCAATTCCACAGCACCCCCACCAGCCCCTCCTCTTCTTCTCCGCCACCTTCTGCGTTGTTGCAATTGTTGCCAAGCTATGGAGAAAGAGGTTTTTAATATACCGGTGTCATAGAGTATGATGTATTGATGGCTTGAAGTTCATGTTAGAAAATATGTTTAGCCTGTGTAAATGCTTGGCAGAAACCACTCTAGAGTTCCACTTATTTTATATTGATTTTGACGGTAAAAATTTGGTCATGCTTCTTGTCAAAAATAAAAAGGATGTTATGCTTCTGTCTTGAGAAAAGATTGCTTTCAGTTTTAAATTCAACAGGGACGGCTGTTATCTGTAAATTCAACAGAATGGAAATTTCTTGGCTGTGGTAAATTTCATCCATTTAACTGTAAATGTCTTGGATGTGGAATGCCTCTCGAGGATTAGGATTTCTTTTGAAAACAATTCCATTATGTCTTTTCTCAATAACTTTCAATTACTTCGCATCTGTCTTTTTTGCTCCTATTGACCAAGCTACTTCTGGTACTAAAGCCTTGAGGTGGCACAATGTGCCTACATTTTAAGAGGCAATCACATTGCAAGCTCTCATGAAAAGTGGGCCCTACAACTCAGAATATCAAAGATGAAGTTTTCAAACGAAGCAGTTACTAGTTCAACTATTGCAGTAAACATTTTTGCTTCGGTAGTACTGATTGCATTGTACTTTGTTTAATTGGTTGTTTCATCAATGAAGCTTTTCTTGCTTAATTATCCTTGGTTTCTATTTGTTGAAGTTAAGGGTTGGCAATCAAAACCATCTTCTACAAATGGGAGTAATGCTGACCACAACTACACTCATGGTAAGTGCATTTGCGGTCTTGGTTGAGAACTTCGGCATAAACATCCAGATTGAACTTTTTGACAACAAAAAATCCAGCATGATTGAGTTCCTATGGGCTGTAGGTGGTGGAGCTGCAAGTAGCATAATCCTGTTTATGGTGGTTGTTTCTTGGTGTAAGCATCGACATGGTCCCCGTCAGGAAACACACAACGTTCATCTACAACAACGACGGCAAGATCGAAGCGGGGGAGGAACTGAAGGGTCATGCTGCAGTTTTTGATAGATCTTTATTTGTTGTTTGATTTAATTAACTTTTACATTAATTGTGTGTGTTCCTGATTGGAGAAATAGATGTGCATTAACTGGGTATTTGAGACTCCAGCCATTACTTTTGTTATTATTGAAAGAAATGGAATAATGTGTAGCAATTTTTTTATATCAGATTTGAGGATGCTTGGATATGATGCTTCGTTTTCATGTTGCCCGTTTTTTTTTTAATCAAAATTGTGAAAGAAACTGTAACCTAAACATATCACTACTTTTTTCTACCTTATTGTTGCATATTTTGCGTTTGGTCTTTAAGCTCGATAGCTTCACATTTTTCTACCAAAAAGAAAGCGTTAAGGGTCTCCTACATATCTCTAAGCGCATTGACCAATCCCCAATGAGATAATTATTCATGTTTATACGTCAAGAAACATGATAGGATATTCTTTGACACGGTCTAATGAGCAATCTTGCTGGCCTGGTTGAAAAGCTGTAACCATGAGTTCGTTTACGGACTCCATTTTAGCGTAGTAGATCGCTGGAGGCAAATTTCTTGGACACCTGAATATCGCCTTGTATGTTAAGGATGGCGTATCTCGTGGTAAAGCTGTTGTTGCACTCGAGTTAACAATTAATATCACATGGTAATTCCTCTCGCTTGCTTTTTTCGTTATGTCTGTTGGGCACATCGAAATCACGAATAAAAAATTCACGCACAGAATTACAAACCTTCTAAATTCCTAACAAATGCTTGTCTAATTGAAATAATCTATATATGTTGACATAATTGCTTCCCTGAACCAGGTGAAGCACCATTTTTGGACCTCGATGTGACTTCTGGCTTTCATTGGTGTTTGTCTAGTTGAAGTTACCAGCGTTGATGTAGAACCGGTCAAATGCATGGAGGGAGAGGTAGTCAGCATTTACCTTGGCAGAAGAAGGCCCAGGGAAGCCAATGGAAATGTTACTGACTTGTGAATTTTCCCACCACAACTTGTTTAATGAAACAACAATAATATCAAGCCTATTTGCTTGTTGGAATTCTGTGTTTCAATTAAAATCTGCTACTCGGTTTAAAGCCATTTCAAAGTGCCTTTCACGGTGCAAGGAGGATTTGAAATGAGTCATGTAGGAGCCATGCCAGGTCTGGAATTTGTGTTCCTTGTTGGAGCAGTAATTCTTGGGAGGAAAGAAAGGTTTGTTCTTACAAGATCAAGATGAAGGTAGGAAGACAGAGAACAACGAACTGAATAAATTTGTTCTCACATGAACACAAATCAAAATGTACTTAATGAACAAAATCATTGTCATATACAATGTTCTAAGAAAGTAAAGTACTATACATAAAATTACTTTGAAAAAATGATCATTTCTAAACTCTAAAATCAATTGGAAAAAAATCATCTCATAGAGGATAATTTGTTCACTTGAAAGTAATTGAATCCATTATAAATTTTTCCACATCAAATTTCATGTTTAACTTCAAAAGAAATTACAAATAAAATGGCACAAATTTCATGTTCAAGTGCATTGGTGTTCTAACACAAAATGGCATGACAAAGAAGTGTTCTTCCAAGGTGAGGAGTTTCAACTAAGCATGCTCCTACCCACAAATGCTCTCCTGCTATGGGGTCCCAAGACCATGCCCCCACACGAATATGGCAACCTAGATTAGCACCAACCGGCATTTGATTTCATAAATAATCACAAATATAGAATATATAACAATTAATAGCAAAATCTTTCAATGAAATTACATTGTTCGAGATATAAATTATAAGTTCAATAACAAAAAAATTTAGAGAGAATAAATGATAAGTAGGAAGAACTCCAAATGAAGTGGGAAAAGAAAAACAACCCACGAAGGGGGGATGAACCAAGGTGGTGCAACCTATAAAAACTAGTTGCTAGTTATCAAGATTATATTATCTTACTGGCAACTCATGCTTCACTCGAATTGAGACTAATGACTTATTGAAATGCCAGCAAGTGATATGGGAAATAAGTTGAAGTGAAGTTAACATATGTTGAATTCTGGAAGTGCAACTTTAAAGAATTTCCCCCATTTAGTCAGAATTGATGACTTGAAAAGATAAAGTGTGTTTAAGTTTTTGTTTAAATTTTAAATAGCCACGTAGATCCGGACTTTCCTTTTCAAATGTAGTGGGTTTTGTTTTTGAGACAAAAAAAGATGAAATCAAAAGATCATGGAGTCATCTAAAGAGTTAGAAGCATTTTCCATCAACTTTTATAACTGTGAAGTGAGCAGGCTCCTCTTACCAAGTTTTCGAATAGATTTATTCTGTAAATCAAGAAGGGGAGGGGCCGGTGGTGGTGTGGGGGCGGGGCGTAAGGGGGGTTGCCGTGGAGTTGAGGGAGAAGAAGAGGAGGGGCGGTGGTGGTGGTGGGAGGGCTGTGGAGTTGAGGGAGAAGAAGAGGAGGGGCCGGTGGTGGTGGTGGTGGTGCTTAGGAGAAGGGAGGTGATGGTGGCACAGAGAGAGGGGAGGTAGGTTGTTACCTTAAGAACGTGGCCGACGATGAGAGGAGGACGTCACCAGAGAGAGTAGCCGGAGAGCTGTGTGAGGGAGTGAGAGAGAGAGAGATCGATGGTGGTGGTGGTGGGTGTGGGAGTTAGAAGTTGCAGCCGTGTGTGGGAGAAAGACACCGCTAGTGGTGGTGTTGGGTGTGGGAGATGAAGGGACAAAAGGTTGAGTGGAGGTGGGAGCGGAGGAGGAATGTGTTTTAAATTTTTGATCTCAGCCATTGATTATTTTGAGAGGGATTAATATTAATTTCTGATATTCTCATTAAAGAAATCTTCTCATGATCATTTCTTTGTGTATATATATATATATATATATGGGGAATGAATCAAAAATTTAATGGAATATAGTCCCATGTTAGGTTAATCGTCGTCTAGAGATACGCAATTAACCTAATTATGTGCCGCGTGCGATTGTGGAGCGGATATGTGTGTGATGCTTGATTTGCATAGATAACCACAAATATATACGCAACTAGTGCATACACTCGCGTGGTAAAGAGCACAGGAAAGGGATGAGTGTATAATATGGTGAATGGAAGGATGTGTGTATATGTCTAAGAAGATTATGTATATAGGTGTATAACCATATATGTATGTATGTACGTACATACGTACAACTATACACACACACACACACACACACACGTGGGAGTGTGTGTGAGTAGGTATATATCTATATACGGGTGTATGTGTGTATGAATATGTATAGGTGTATATGGGTGTCTGTGTGAGGGCGTGAGGCTGCGCGTAAGGATGTGCATGTTTTTGTGAGTGTGTATGTGCGGGCAGCAGTGCACAAGCATTGAGGGGAGAGACTGAGCATGCGCAGAAGTGTTGTGCGAAGGGAAATCAAGTGTGAGGAGGCGCCAATGAGAGATTCACAACAGATAATCTAATATGCACCTACTCTAAAAAAGAGTGGATTATCCTAGAAATAATACTTTGCTTCTACAATGAGACGCTTGCGTTGGTTTCTAGGCCAGCATCGTGGAAGAGATCCAGAAGCAACATAATTAGCGATATCAGCATACCATGGTCCACTTGCCACATCTATCGCTAGAAGGTGTTCATCAGGAAAAGATTCATTCAACGGCAACGTAAGTCTAATATGGTTCAGGTCGAGTCTCGAGAGGTGGTTTGCGACCACGTTCTATGCTCCAGCCTTATCTTGTATCTCAAGATCAAACTCTTGAAGCAGAAGGATCCAATGAATCAATCAAGGGTTTGCATCCTTCTTATGCATGAGATGACGAATGGCCATGTGGTCTGTGAAGATAGTAACATGGGAAACAAGAAGATATGAACAGAATTTCTCTAGCCCAAAGACGACCGCCACCAACTCCTTTTTAGTGGTCATGTAATTACGCCGAGCCTCATCCAACGTCTTACTAGTGTAATACATCATGAAGGGGTGTTTATTGTGTCTTTGTCCTAAGATGGCTCTGACAGCTAGGTCAAAAGCATCACACATCAGCTCAAAGTCGAGAGACCAATCAGGCGGCTGAAGAACAGGGGCCTTAGTGACAGCATCACGCAGCTACATAAATGCTCGAATACAGTCGAGGCCCATGTCGAAGGGCACATCAGTCGATAGAAGATACGTTAAAGGTTTGAAAATCTTGGAGAAATCTTTGATAAATCTCTTATAGAAATCGACATGACCTAAAAAAGAGAGGATTTGCCGGACAGAGCTGGGTATCGGTAAATAAGCTATCACATCAAGTTTAGCTCTATCCACCTCGATACCCCTTTCGAAGATGATATGTTTGAGAACAATACTGTTACGAACGCGGCTTCAGACGTCTTTTAAGACGTCTGGGAGGTGGCCCAGACGTCTGGAACCCCTTCCAGACATATGGAAATCGGTTATTTTCGGCACGCGTGTTTCGTCTGCGCGCCTGAGTGCGCAGACCTGCGAACGCTCTCTCTCTCTCTTCTTCCCTCTCTCCTGCAGCCGCAGGCTACGCTCTGTCCGCTCTCTCTCTCCTCCTCGCACGGCCTTAAAAGGCCACGCCCTCTCCCTCACTCTCGTCATCTCCGTTCCCTTCCTCTTCTCCTTCCAGCCGGTGCGCGAGAGCGAGCACAAGTGAGCGGCAGCAGTGACAGTCGCGGTGAGCGTGGGAGGAGGTGCTGCGCGTGGATAGAGGCGCTCGGCCGTGAGGGCGAGCTCGCCGGGGCTACTAGGGCCGACCGGCGGGGGGTGCAGCGGGCGCGGAGCGACACGAGAGGACTGCTGCAGCTCGAGCAGCAGGCGGACGGGACGCGGTGCGGCCGAGCGTCGCGAGCGGAGGGCGAGTGGCGCCCTGGTTCTGGAAACTTTTCCAGAATCAAACGTCTGAGAGTCTAGCCAGACGACGGGGACGACGTCTGGAGGACTGTACAGACGTCTGAAAGGTGAGTTATTTCCGTCTTCCTTCCTTTTCTTCGACTGACCGTACTGAGAGAGAGAGGAAATGGGTACGCGTAGGTTCTGATCCGCCACCCAACACGAATCAGACATCTGGTTGCAGTGCCAGACGACTGGAGCGACTTCCAGATGTCCGGGGTGACTATCGGATGTCTGGGAACTAGGCCAAATGCCTCCACAGGCTTCTAGACGTCTGAGAGACCACGCAGAGCAAAGTAACCCCTGATCCACTTTTTAAGACGTCTGGAATAAGTTCCAGATGTCTGATTTTGCACTGTTTCGTCGTTTTTGACCCGTTTAGGGCCCGTTCGGGTTCAGTTTTCCGCGTTTCAAGTTGCGTTCTTTTCGGAATTAAATCCTCTACCCGTCTACAGTAGCTATATACTGTTTTGAGAAACTCCTTGTGTTTGATCCTTGTGATAGAACCCCGTTCCGTTGCAGTCTCGGGGGTTGCGGAGGCACGCGGGATTCCCGACCACGCCCCCAGTTCGCCTGTTGTAATCGGTAGAGTGGCTTTTAAGTTTATTGGTATAATCTGTTAAATTATGGAACCATAAATAGCACCTAGGACATTGCATGAATCCTAGGAATGAGAAACTAGATGAATGGTAGATCCTAGGGTGTTGCATGAATCTTAGGGCTGGAAAACTAGATTGTATGATAGATCCTTGGATATGGCATGAATCCTAGGATGGGAAAACTAGTGGAATGTATGAATACTGCAGTCTTGGAAAATGTGGAAAGGGATTAATAGCTGCCTGTGAATTGAATTAACAGCTGCCTGCTATGAATAAATAAACGTGATTGAGAACATGGATTGTATGAACGTGAAACTGGAAAGGTGAAACCTGATTGTGTTGAGTTAAAAGAGTTGGAACCCTACGAGGAATTAGGAGTGGAATTCCTGGAAAGAGAAAGGAATGAAACTGAGAAAGAAAGACGTGGTAGTGTGCTGTCTCTTGGGTACGTAGTACCAAGGGAAGTACCTGTACCTGTTTAGTGCAGAGCAGAGCCAGCCGCCCTAGGGACCCGGGGTTAGGAATGGCCACTTTGTACCGACTTGCTGGCCCTCACGTACGTAGTACCGAGGAGAGCTACTAGTGTAGGGAGGGCACTAGCTACCCCACGGGCCCCGGGGTTCTGCTAGCCTCCTACACTGACTTGTTAGGCCCACTGGGCAAACCAGGGTAGTCAGGCGAGGGTGTGCGGACTGTGGAGGGGCAAGGCCCCTGTTTGGTTACTTTGGAGGGGTTGGACCCCTGTTACTGAGAGGGCTCTGCCCTGTACTGGTTCCGTGCTGTGCTCTGGGCGCACCCGTTAACGGAAACGACTGACCGCGTGCCAGCGCGGGTTAGCTACCTGTGTGTTTATCGCACGTGCCGTAGTCACCGTTACGCCTGTCCGTGACCTTGGGGTGGTTGACTGAGAGTAGGATCACCACGGGGGACTCTCCCGGCCAGGAGAGCACCACGTGCTACTTCTACTGTTCGGAAAAGACTGCAATCAAGATCGTTCCCACGAGGAACATTCGAGATCAAGTGAAGGATCTGAGAAATAGATAAATTTTGAAACAATAGAAAGACGTAAATAAAGGAAGAAAGAAAATTAAAACAGCTACTGTACACTTTACTGTTCCTTTAGTTTAGCTGCCACTCTACTCAGCGTTTTGCTGACGTGTTACACTCATTACCTTTCAGGACCAGGTGTTGAGCAGCCAGGGTCAGCGGCTGCAGAGGACGCTGGGTCGAGTAGGGTCCAGTAGAGTTACCACTGTTCTCTTGTACCTCTTTTTGGTTCCACTGTAGTGAGTAGTTCTTGTTTCCGCTGTACTTTTCTTACCTGCAGTTCATATTATGTTATGAATGTTGTTCTACTGTTGTGGTGGTATATACTGTAGTGGTTTCTTTCCTTACTGCTGTATTTTCTTACTGTTAGTTATATTCATGCTGAATGTGGTTTATTTTACTGCTCTTTTGGTTACTTCCTCGTTGGACGACTAGGTCTTGGGATTAGTCGAGTCGGTTCGGTTCTCTTGTCTCGTAGGGACTCGGGAATCAGGTCGTTACAAGATGGTATCAGAGCAAGGTCGTCCCGAGAAGTGAATCAACTGACTGGAAAATAACCAATTCACATGCCTATAACTAGAGTAGCCACCACAACATATCTTTTGACATGAGTTCTTAGACGTTTCCGTTAGGTATCGTTCTGTAGTGACGTGTTCCGTTTTGTTTCACGTCTCCTTGCAGGAGATGCCTCGTCGTGGGACCAGTGAGGCGAGCCGCGGGCGCGACCGAGGACGAGGTCGACGAGGTGGGCGTGCCGTTGCCGACGCCCCAGTGGACCAGCCACTACTCCCGGGCGTCCAGGCCCAGGACCTCGCCCGGCTGATACGAGACATTGTACGAGAGGAGCTCCACCCACCTCCCCGAGCGCCTCACCCTGGGGCTGCGAAGGGGGAGTCCTCTGTGGGACCACTCGACGGACACGGCGCTGGACACGGGGGAGGGGATGGGCCGCTGCCGCCCCCACCTTCCTCCGACACTTCTGTGCACAAGGCACCTTCGCCTGGAGGTGCACCAGCACCTCCACTACAGCGCCACTTCGAGCTTTTCGGACAGTTTCGGAAGCTGAAGCCCCCCTCCTTCAAGGGGGATGAGGACCCGATCGAGGCAGAAGACTGGCTTGAGCAGCTGGAGAAGATCTTCGACACCCTTCGCCCCCCGGTGGAGTGCCGAGTGGCCTTTGCCACGTACCAGCTGGAGAGTGCGGCACACAGGTGGTGGAGGGCGGTCCGGGGACAGGAGAGGGAGGAGCCAACCTGGGGCCAGTTCGTCACCCTCTTCTGCGAGCTGTACTTTCCCCAGACGTGGCAGGACCAGAGGAGGCGGGAGTTCCACACTCTCTGCCAAGGAACGATGACTGTGAGCGTGTACCGCACGCGTTTCTTGGAGCTATCCCGCTTTGCAGCGACAGCAGTAGCCACAGAGGAGGAGCGCCTTTGGAGGTTCACCGAGGGGCTCCAGCCTGCGATCAGGGGGTATGTCAAACCCCTGAAGCTGCCTACGTTTTCGAGGGTGGTAGAGGCAGCTTTGACTTATGAGGAGACCAACCCGTCCGCGCGAGACACTGACGGCGGGCGGAAGAGGCCCTTTCAGCCGGACTTTTCACAGGGCCGGTGAGAGAGGAGACACGTGGCATCCGCAGGAGAGCCGTCACGTTTTGCAGGGCCATCAGTGGCCTTTGGGGGCCCTCGACAGGGGCCAATCGCCAGCACCGGACCCCCGCCCAGCCGACAGCCGGGACCCACTGAGGGCGGGAGTTGGGTTCCTCTCTGTTACTAGTGTGGCCAGCCGGGCCACATCAAGAGGGACTGCCCGTCTAGGGTAGGAGGTCAGCAGATACTTCCCGCGCAGAGCACTGGAGGGCACGCAGGAGGCCGCGGTTCCCAGGCGCGAGGAGGAGGACAGCAGTCGCGAGGAGGGTACCAGCCAGCACCTACTCGTCCGACGCAGAGTGTGGCTGCTTCGTCCACACCTAGAGCTGAAGGGCGTATCAACGCCCTGACACGCAGGGACGCCAGAGCTTCGAGATCGGTGGTAGCAGGTATGGTTTCAGTTTCCGGCAGACTCGTTTACACGCTTTTCGATTCCAACGCTACGCACTCGTTTGTCGCATCCAGTTTCGCAGTTAGTTTGGACCAGGATTATACACTATTAGAAAATCCGTTCGTAATCAGAGGTCCGAGTGGTCAGCTGTTTGTAGCTGAGGAGGTATACACGGATTGCGAGGTCAGCGTCGGGGGACATAGCCTGCCAGGTGACCTGATTATGATACAGATGGAGGACTTTGGAGTGATTTTGGGGATGGATTGGCTGTCCGCTTACCACACCTTGGTGGACTGTTTTGAGAGGAAGATTGTCTTCTCCATGCCGGAGTTGCCTTCTTTCGAGTTTCACGGACAGCCAGTGGACGGAGGTTTCAGGTGCATTTCGGCACTTCCGGCGGCGAGACTTTTGAGCCAGGGGTGTGAGGGCTTCCTAGCTTGTGTGGCGGCAGAGCCCAGCCCTGTGGCAGACTTCCAGAGCATCCCGATGGTCAGAGAGTACCCTGATGTGTTTCCAGACGAGTTACCAGGACTACTGCCCGAGCGTGAGATCGAGTTTGAGATCTCACTAGTACTAGGGTCCAGCCCCATCTCCACCACGCCATACAGGATGGCACCGCTTGAGCTGCGAGAGCTCAAGTCCCAGTTGCAGGACCTTTTGGAGAAAGGTTTCGTGAGGCCCAGTGCGTCTCCCTGGGAAGCCCCGGTACTGTTTGTGAAGAAGAAGGATGGGACCTTACGCCTTTGTGTGGACTACCAATAGCTGAATAGGGTCACCATCAAGAACAGATATCTGCTGCCGAGAATCGACGACTTGTTTGACCAATTGCGAGGTGCCACGGTGTTCTCCAAAATCGACTTGAGGTCGGGATACCACCAGTTGAGGATCAGGGAGACCGACGTCTCCAAGACAGCTTTCCGCACCCGGTACGGACACTACGAGTTTTTGGTCATGCCGTTTGGGCTGACCAATGCCCCCGCTGCTTTCATGGACCTGATGAACCGGGTGTTTAGACCGTACTTGGATCAGTTCGTGGTGGTTTTCATAGATGATGTACTCGTCTATTCTAGAGATCAGACGCAGCACAGACAGCACTTGCGGATGGTTCTGGACACTCTGAGACGATGTAGGCTGTACGCCAAATACAGCAAGTGCGAGTTCTGGTTGAGGGAGGTGACCTTCTTAGGTCATGTGATCTCTGGAGATGGCTTGGCGGTGGACCCAGCTAAGGTCGAGGCAATACTCAGGTGGGAGAGACCGCGTTCAATCACTGAGATTCGCAGTTTCCTGGGACTGGCAGGCTACTACAGACGATTTATCAGAGGTTTTTCACAGATTGCGCGTCCTATGACATGGTTGACCCGGAAGGACGTGCCCTTCGCTTGGACAGACGCCTGTGAAGCATGTTTTCTGGAGCTGAAGGAGAGGTTGACCTCGGCTCCCGTGCTCACCATCCCTGACAGTAGTGGCGGGTTCGTTGTGTACACGGACGCCTCCTTGCAGGGGTTAGGAGGTGTGCTCATGCAGAGGGGTCACGTTGTTGCTTACGCTTCGCGGCAACTGAAGCCCCATGAGCATACCTACCCTACCCACGACCTCGAGTTGGCAGTGGTTGTCTTCGCGCTGAAGACTTGGAGGCACTACTTGTACGGTGAGACCTTCGAGATTTTCACAGATCACAAGAGCCTCAGATACCTTTTTGATCAGAAGGAGCTCAACATGAGACAGAGACGTTGGTTGGAGCTCCTGAAGGACTACGACTGCAGCATCTCCTACCACTCGGGAAAGGCCAATGTGGTGGCTGACGCCTTGAGCCGTAAGGCGCCCGCACACTTGGCCAGTCTACAGTTACAGAGATGGAGCCTTTTGGAGGAGGTGGGCAGTTGGCGACCCCTGGAGTTATGGGGGCACTGTGGGGCAGTGACGGTGACACGACAGACTAGGCCAGAGCTGATAGACCGCATCATCACAGGACAGATGGCCGATTCGTACTTGCAGTCCTTGCGCGACAGAGTACTGTCAGGAGACCCAGGGGACTTCTCTTTCACAGACCAGGTGCTGCGCCTGAGGGGACGGTTGTGCGTTCCCAGAGACGAGGAGCTGTTGAGAGAGCTCCTGACTGAGGCACACGGTTCCAGGTTCACCATACATCCCGGAAACACGAAGATGTACCACAACTTGAGACGCGAGTTTTGGTGGAGGGGGATGAAGCGGGATGTGGGTGAATTCGTGCAGCAGTGCTTACTGTGCCAGCAGGTGAAAGCCGAGCATCAGAGGCCTGCAGGGCCGCTACAGCCGCTTCCAGTGCCAGAGTGGAAGTGGGAGAGCATTACCATGGACTTGGTGGTAGGCTTACTTGTTACCCAGCGAGGGCACGACGCTGTCTGGGTAATTGTGGATAGACTAACGAAGACGGCACGATTCCTGCCGATCCGAGTCACTTTGGGACCAGCAAAGTTGGCAGAGAGGTATATCCGCGACGTGGTGCGACTACACGGAGTTCCGCGGGATATCGTATCCGACTGGGATACCCGCTTTACGTCCCAATTTTGGGCTGAGTTTCAGCAGGCCCTGGGGACGCGGTTGAGGTTTAGTACAGCTTACCACCCCCAGACGGACGGACAGTCCGAGTGCATGATACAGACACTTGAGGACCTTTTGCGTGCCTGTGTGCTGGACTGAAGGGGCTCTTGGGAGGAACACCTACCCCTGGCGGAGTTTGCATACAACAACAGTTATCACTCGAGTATCAGCATGGCTCCCTACGAGGCTTTGTACGGACGGAGGTGTACGGCACCCTTGAGTTGGGTTGAGGTGGGGACCAAGTGGGAGGTTGGCCCCAGGTTGATCCGGTAGAGTCAGGAGGTGGTCGAGCAGATCCACAGGCGACTCCGCACTGTCAGGAGCAGACAGAAGAGCTACGCAGATCGGAGACGCAGAGAGGTGCAGTTCGAGGTTGGGGATCACGTCTTTCTTCGTGTTTCGCCCATGAAGGGCCTGCAACGGTTTGGGGTGAGAGGGAAGCTTGCGTCGAGGTTTGTGGGGCCCATTGAGGTCCTGGAGCGGGTTGGACCCGTTGCTTACAAGCTTGCCCTCCTCCCGCAGCTTTCTGGTGTGCATGACGTGTTCCACGTGTCCAACCTCAGGAAGTACGTAGCTGATCCCAGTCACGTACTGAGTCACGAGAGCGTCGAGGTGGGCGACGACCTGACCTACCCCGAGCGGCCAGTGCAGATTCTAGATCGAGCCGTCCGCAGTTTGAGACGAAAGCAAGTACCCCTGGTAAAGGTTTTGTGGAGGAGCCAGCGGTACGAGGAGGCTACCTGGGAGCCTGAGGTGGCAAAGGGGGAGCGGTACCCGGAGCTCTTCGCAGGTACGTCTTTTCGGACCGGCTTCGGTCCTTTTTGAGTTTGTTGTGGTTATTTTGACGTCTTTCCCGCACCTTAGTTAGCGCAAGTTTCGGGGACGAAACTTCCTTTGAGTTTGTTATATTGTTACGAACGCGGCTTCAGACGTCTTTTAAGACGTCTGGGAGGTGGCCCAGATGTCTGACCAGACGTCTGGAACCCCTTCCAGACGTCTGGAAATCGGTTATTTTCGGCACGCGTGTTTCGTCTGCGTGCCTGAGCGCGCAGACCTACGAACGCTCTCTCTCTCTTTTTCCCTCTCTCCTGCGGCCTCAGGCTACGCCCTATCCGCTCTCTCTCTCCTCCTCGCACGGCCTTAAAAGGCCACGCCCTCTCCCTCACTCCCGTCATCTCCGTTCCCTTCCTCTTCTCCTTCCAGCCGGTGCGCGAGAGCGAGCGAGAGTGAGCGGCGGCAGCGACAGCCGCGGTGAGCGTGGGAGGAGGTGCTGCGCGTGGATAGAGGCGCTCGGCCGTGAGGGCGAGCTCGCCGGGGCTACTAGGACAGGCCGGCGGGGGGCGCAGTGGGCGCGGGCGACACGGGAGGACTGCTGCAGCTGGAGCAGCAGGCGGACGGGACGCGGTGCGGCCGAGTGTCGCGAGCGGAGGGCGAGTGGTGCCCTGGTTCTGGAAACTTTTCCAGAATCAGACGTCTGGGAGTCTAGCCAGACGACGGGGACGACGTTTGGAGGACTGTACAGACGTCTGAAAGGTGAGTTATTTCCGTCTTCCTTCCTTTTCTTCGACTGACCGTACTGAGAGAGAGAGGAAATGGGTACGCACAGGTTCTGATCCGCCACCCAACACGAATCAGACATCTGGCTGCAGTGCCAGACGACTGGAGCGACTTCCAGACGTCCGGGGTGACTATCGGACATCTGGGAACTAGGCCAGACGCCCCCACAGGCTTCTGGACGTCTGAGAGACCACGCAGAGCAAGGTAACCCCTGATCCACTTTTTAAGACGTCTGGAATAACTTCCAGACGTCTGATTTTGCACTGTTTCGTCGTTTTCGACCTGTTTAGGGCCCGTTCGGGTTCCGTTTTCCGCGTTTCGAGTTGCGTTCTTTTCGAAATTAAATCCTCTACCCGTCTACAGTAGCTATATACTGTTTTGAGAAACTCTTTGTGTTTGATCCTTGTGATAGGACCCTGTTCCGTTGCAGTCTGAGGGGTTGCGGAGGCACGTGGGATTCCCGACCACGCCCCCAGTTCGCCTGTTGTAACCGGTAGAGTGGCTTTTAAGTTTATTGGTATAATCTATTAAATTATGGAACCATAAATAACACCTACGACATTGCATGAATCCTAGGAATGAGAAACTAGAATGAATGGTAGATCCTAGGGTGTTGCATGAATCTTAGGGCTGAAAAACTAGATTGTATGATAGATCCTTGGATATGGCATGAATCCTAGGATGGGAAAACTAGTGGAATGTATGAATACTGCAGTCTTGGAAAATGTGGAAAGGGATTAATAGCTGCCTGTGAATTGAATTAACAGCTGCCTGCTATGAATAAATAAACGTGATTGAGAACATGGATTGTATGAATGTGAAACTGGAAAGGTGAAACCTGATTGTGTTGAGTTAAAAGAGCTGGAACCCTACGGGGAATTAGGAGTGGAACTCCTGGAAAGAGAAAGGAATGGAACTAAGAAAGAAAAACATGGTAGTGTGCTGTCTCTTGGGTACGTAGTACCAAGGGAAGTACCTATACCTGTTTAGTGCAGAGCGGAGCCAGCTGCCCCAGGGATCCGGGGTTAGGACTAGCCACTTTGTACCGACTTGCTGGCCCTTGCGTACGTAGTACCGAGGAGAGCTACTAGTGTAGGGAGGGCACTAGCTACCCCACGGGCCCCGGGGTTCTGCTAGCCTCCTACACCGACTTGTTAGGCCCACTGGCAAACCAGGGTAGACTGCGGATGGCTCTATCGAGAATTTGCACTGGCCGCTCGTGGTAGGTCAGGTCGTCGCCCACCTCGACTCTCTCGTGACTCAGGACGTGACTGGGATTGGCAATGTACTTCCTAAGGTTGGACACGTGGAACACGTCGTGCACACTAGAAAGCTGTGGAGGAAGGGCAAGCCTGTAAGCAACGGGTCCAACCCGCTCCAGGACCTCAAAGGGCCCCATGAACCTCGACGCGAGCTTCCCTCTCACCCCAAACCGTTGCAGGCCCTTCATGGGCGAAACGTGATGGAAGACGTGGTCCCCAACCTCAAACTGCACCTCTCTGCGTTTTCGATCTGCATAGCTCTTCTGCCTGCTCCTGACAGTGCGGAGTCGCCTGTGAATCTGCTCGATTACCTCCTGACTCTGCTGGATCAGCCTGGGGCCAACCTCCCACTTGGTCCCCACCTCAACCCAACTCAAGGGTGCCGTACACCTCCGTCAGTACAAAGCCTTGTAGGGTGCCATGCCGATGCTCGAGTGATAACTGTTATTGTATGCAAACTCCATCAGGGGAAAGTGCTCCTCCCAAGAGCCCCTCCAGTCCAGTACACAAGCACGCAAAAGGTCCTCAAGTGTCTGTATCGTGCGCTCAGACTGTTTGTCCGTTTGGGGGTGGTAAGCTGTACTAAACCTCAACTGCGTCCCCAGGGCCTGGTGAAACTCAGCCCAAAACTGGGACGTAAAGTGGGTATCCCGATCAGATACGATCTCCCGCAAGACTCCGTGTAGACGTACCACGTCACGGATATACCTCTCTGCCAACTATGTTGGTCCCAAGGTGACTCGGATCAGCAAGAAACATGCCGTCTTCGTTAATTTGTCAACGATTACCCAGAATGCGTCGTGTCCTCGCTGGGTAACAGGTAAGCCCACCACCAAGTCCATGGTGATGCTCTCCCACTTCCACTCTAGCACTGGAAGTGGCTGCAGCGGCCCTGCAGGCCTCTGATGCTTGTCTTTCATCTGCTGGCACACTAAACACTGCTGTACGAATTCACCCACATCCTGCTTCATCCCCCTCCACCAAAAGTCGCGTCTCAAGTCATGGTACATCTTCGTGTTCCCAGGATGTATGGTAAATCTGGAACTGTGTGCCTCAGTCAGGAGCTCCCTTAACAGCTCCTCGTCTCTGGGAACGCACAAACGTCCCCTCATGCGCAGCACCTGGTCTGTAAAAGAGAAGTCTCCAGGGTCTCCTGACAGTACTCTGTTACGCAAGAACTACAAGTATGGGTCGGCCATCTATCCTATGATGATGCGATCTATCAGCTCTGGCCTCGTCTGTCGAGTCACAGTCACTGCCCCACAGTGCCCCCGTAACTCTAGAGGTCGCCAACTGCCCATCTCCTCCAAGAGGCTCCAACTCTGCACCTGTAAACTGGCCAAGTGTGCGGGCGCCTTCCGGCTCAAGGCGTCAGCCATGATGTTGGCCTTTCCCGGGTGGTAGGAAATGCTGCAGTCATAGTCCTTCAAGAGCTCCAACCAACGTCTTTGTCTCATGTTGAGCTCCTTCTGATCAAACAAGTATCTGAGGCTCTTGTGATCTGTGAAAATCCCGAAGGTCTCACAGTATAAGTAGTGCCTCCAGGTCTTCAGCGCGAAGATGACAACTGCTAGCTCCAGGTCGTGGGTAGGGTAGCCATGCTCATGGGACTTCAGTTGCCGCGAAGCGTAAGCGACAACGTGATCCCTCTGCATGAGCACACCCCCCAACCCCTGTAAAAAGGCGTCCGTTACACAACGAACCCTCCACTACTGTCTGGGATGGTGAGCACGAGAGCCGAAGTCAGCCTCTCCTTCAACTCCTGAAAACACGCCTCACAGGCGTCTGTCCAAGTGAAGGGCACATCCTTCCGGGTCAACTGTGTCATAGGATGTGCAATCTGTGAAAAGCCTCTGATAAACCGCCTGTAGTAGCCTGCCAATCCAAAGAAACTGAGAATCTCAGTAACCGTACGCGGTCTCTCCCACCTGAGCACTGATGAGAACCTCATCATGAGCCATAACTAGCTCATTTTGACCCAATACAAAGGATAAAAGCTCCTACATATCTCAAGGAAAAGCTTAACTCAGAGAATTCTGAGTTTGAGAAGAAAACAAGTCATAAGGGGTAAAAGTGCAATTTTACCAGTATAATCTGCATACAGGGTAATTCAGGGCCCAAACATAGGTCAAAACAGCTTAATAAGAATAAAAGTGGGATGAGATGATCTAGCAAGGGCTACAGCACTTCCAAGGAACCAAATGATAATCTGTAACCCTAAAACAACCCACTTCAATTCACAAGGTTCGAGGCAAAGTAAAAATAGAATAAACCCTCTAAAATTCATAGAAAAATAATCTCTAGGGTTTAGAACCTTCAATTTGGCCTTTAGAACCCATTTTGACCTACATTGAGAACCATGCCCAATTAATAACTGAATTTGGGTTTTTGCGCAAATTGACCGGTCAAACAAGGTTTAATATGAAAATAAAATTCACCATCAGATTCCTTAGGTCCTAATTAGTCATGTATAAAAACTTGAGCCTAAGAAGAAACCTCCTTGACCGACTTCACACTTTGGTCCTCATATATTTACTCTTTAGCCCTCAACTTTTGAACCCTCGCATTTTGGCCCCTAACTCTCCTTCGTTCTTTGCAATCAGGTCCCTCCTGCAAAACCCTGCCAGCACCATGCTCCGGCGACCTTGCGCGGAGCATGGCGCCGGGCAGGGTGAGGTGGGGGACCTGGCAAGTGTACCGGGGGTGCCCTGCGTCGTCAGCCGTCGCAGGAGCACCCCCCTGGACATTGTAGGCCACCATACCGGCCGTGCGAACGCACGGACGGTATGGGTTCATGTTCCGACCACTCTCCGGCGAGGGAGACACGTCGTCTCCCTCCGCCTTCCTCCCTGCTTCATCCCTATAAATACCCCCCGCCGCTCCACCGACGAGGGCAGCCTGGATCTGACGGAGAAAACCCCCAGCTTTCTTCTCTTCTTTCTCCGGCAGACGCTCACCAGCTCCGGCGACTTCCTCCCCCTCCACCTCTTCGCTCTGCCGCACTACCAGCAGCAGAGACTTCCTCCCCTGCTCTTCCCGCGCCACGCCGCACCCAGCTGGCGCCTCTCCAGCCCTCTGCTCGCCGCCGCCCCTCTCCCTGAGCATCGTCTTCTCCGGCGACAGTCGATACGACTGTCGCCCTGTTCCTCCCCCTTCGTCCCTGCAAGTAAGTTAGACCTACTCCCCTTCTTCTCCTCTTTCTTTCCCCGCTTTCAATTTAGTCAATTAAACCCTCGACCGCTCCTGTTCACCCTCATCCTCTCCGCCTCCGACCACCCTCCGGCGAGCCGCGCCCATCACCTCAGCGACCCACACGGCTCGCCGACCACCGCAGAACCTCCGCCTCCTCACCCTGATCCTCTTCCGCCCCTCCACTTCCCACCAAACACCCTCTGCAGACCCACCGAACACACCCACTTCCTCGCTCACAGTTTGACCTAGGACGACCTGTTAGCTCCAGCTCGCCCCCTGCAGACCCCCTGACCACCTTCGCCGTGCCACGGCGAAGGTCCCCCGCCTGTCTGATTTGGCCGAGAGGCCGTTCTATTGATTTCAGGTTCCAGGCCTGGACCGCCATTGGCGAGGAAGCTCGAAGCTTGCTTGAGGTTGCTCCAAGCCTAGATATCCCAGGTTGAAGACCTAGGCTGCGCGAAAGAGTCTTGCGCACACACCCTGGCCCTCAATTGGAGTTGCGAGCCTCAACAGCTGTTGCAATTGGAAGCACCATCCCTACAGCAGGCGTGAGAGAAAAGGGGTGCGCGGATAGTCCCACCTCGGGAATTTCTGAAGCCACACACCCACATAAGTTGCAAAAGTGCCACCATCTGTTTGCCTCAGTTACCACGGGGTGAGGTCCCTCTCACCCGACCCGACCCGACTCGGCCTCGTCCGTGACCACGCTCCGCGGACCTGGCCCGACCCGATTAGACTGACCTGCACTCCTCGCCCACCACGCACGCCGGTGGGCCTGGACCCGGGCCTGACCCGAACCCGATTACCCGGTAGCGCTCTGGGAGAGCTTCCGAAGAGTGATTTCAGAGAGAGAGATACGCGGGGGAGGGGGGTAGAGTAGGTTTTTGCCTCTTGACGAAAAAACTCTGAAGTGTGCAGGCCAAAGAAGAAGAAGACAGGCTGAAGAAGAAGGAAGAGCAACGGCCATCGCGAAAGAAGAAGAAGAGAGGTCAAGGCAGGTGAAGACAAAGAAGAAGAAGAAATGAAGAGAAGCAAGAAGCAAGAAAAGAAGAAGAAGATCTGAAGAAAAAGAAAGAAAGAAAACAAGGAAGAACAGAAGACAGAAGAAAGCAGAAGAAGAAGAAGAAGAACAGGAAGAACAAAAGCCAAAGAGGAGATAAGACAAAGAGGAAGAAAGAAGAGAAGAAGAAGAAGCCAAATTTTCATCTCTCTCTCTCTCTCTCTCTTTATTTTTGTAATAGAACTTGTATATATCTAGAATACAACTTGCTCCCTGAGTTCGACCTCGGGAACTCTTTTATTTTTCCGAGTAAAAAATTTTTATATGAAACGTTGGTAACAACCGGCTTTACTACAACGTTATAACAGAACCGACGTCTTTCATTTTGGCGCCGTTGCCGGGGAGCAACGGCTATTCTAGAGGTAAACATTCCTGTTTCTTTTAAGTTCTGATAATCTCCTCTCTTTTGTGCAGCTACAGGAACTCAAGAAGACAAGCAACCACACAACCACTCCGAAGACAGGTAAATCTTTTCTCTCACTATTAACCCCTACACTCTAAAGAGGAAGAAAAGAAAAGAACAAGCAATATAGGGCTAACCTGTCTTCCATACTTAGTAACCATAAAAAAGTTGCATGTTTTCAACTCATCACTCCTGCACACTATTAAGGATATTTAAGGGCTAACACATTCTTGCTTGAGCCCTAATTGCCCAACAAAGAGTTAAATGGACCAAGTAGAGCCAACATAAGGTCAAACATTAGGATTTCAGTAGAGACACACCCCTTAATCAAGAATTGAGGAAATCCTAAAGAGGTGTGCCCAAGCCATTGATTGAAAATAATTAACAAGAAAAATCCTAAACAATTGGCTCTCTCTAAACACTTGAACCCTAAAAGACAGGACCTAAAAGCTCTTAAAGAAAACAATAGGTAAAGTTGACCCCTTGGGTTAACCAACCTTAAATTAGGTCACTCTTTGCACTTAAAAAGACTAAAGTTCAAGTGAAACCTTAAGCACCCTGATCTTAAAATTGGTAGACTTAAGAGGTCAAGATCCCCATTCTGGTCTACCTGGAACCGCAGTGACAAGAGAGGTCGGGTGGGGGAAACCCTGTAACCCGTGGGGACGCTCTACCGTGTAGGGGTCTTCGCGGGACTCTCCCTCTCTGGCTGCCCAGGTAATTCTCAGGTGGACGATCTTTCTGATCAAGGGGTCCATCTGCCCCGCACCTCTATAGTCACCCAACACATTTTTGGGTGTCTTGATTGGGTCCAGCACCTTCTAAACTTACCTCTCCCAACTGTGCATGTACGGAAGGAGGTCTCTAAGACCACCCTTAAGACCTCCTTTAGAAATTCACTCTCGTCAAGGCCAAGCCTCGACGCCCGTGTTTGTGCAGCAACACCCTCACATTATTCTCTCTTCTGATTCAGAACCAAGTTCTTCTTCTTCCCCCATCATGGCTCAGCCAGTTGAGGAAGAAAATAATCTGGAACACCAGCTCCAGCGACTCAATGACCTCTTCCAAAACTTCGTGCACCCACCGCAGCGTCCTATGATGCGGGACCACTACAATCCTGCTGCGGTGGCCATTGAGCCTCGAGTCAGAATCCCGATTGGAGGACCTGATTCCGAACTAAAGCCCAACATGATTCACGCTATACCTAAATTCCATGGGCTTAATTCTGAAGATCCCTTCCAGCACATCAAACAGCTTAAGCATCTGGCCCACACTTTTGGATCAGATGCGCAAAATCGGGATATTCTTCTCATGAAGATGTTCTCCTTTTCTCTTATGGACAAGGCCGCCCATTGGTATCAAACTCAGACCCGGCCGATCAACACTTGGGAAGAACTTCAATCCGAGTTTTTGAAAAAGTTCTTTCCCGTTGGTCGAACCAACGCCTTGCGCCATCAGATTACACACTTCACTCAACAATCAGGAGAACCTCTCCATGAGGCATGGGATCGTTTTCAGGATCTCATGAGGAAGTGCCCCCATCACGGAGTTCCTAAATGGGAACAAGTCCAATCTTTTTACCAGGGACTCCGTGAGGACATCCGCCTTTTCGTCAATGCAACCTGCGGAGGAAACATCATGGGTCAACATGAAGACACCGTATGGGAGATTCTCGAAAACATGTGCGAGAACTCCATCAACAATGACTCCATGGGATTATTCGACAGGACGAATACCCGCGCAGCGACGAATCTTAAGGGAGCACATGAGACGCAGGACCTGTCCGCATCAGTCGACCTGGAGTTAATGGCCAGTCGATTGGACAAGGTCTCAATTATTGAGAAGAAGGTGGATGAGCTGACTCAGCACTTGCAGCGAGCCACCTCTGCGCGTAACTCCTTTGCACAACCTCCTTCCACACAGGAGACTGTGCAAAATATCCTCCACCGATCCTCCCTTGGGATGGATCCATATCCACCCCCATCTGATTCTTGGACTGGAAGATCATCCGATCCTTTCTTCACCAGCCGGGGGAACTCCATTCCTCCTTTCCCTGATTCTCAGGAGGTTCCTCAGACCTGCGAGGACCTCAACGCCATCCAGAACGACCCATTCTCCAACACTTACAACCCTGGATGGCGAAACCATCCCAATTTTCAGTGGGCGGGAAATTCCCAAACCCAAAGACCACCTTTTCAGTCCCGCCCACAGCCTTCTCATCACTACCAGCCGCCTCAGCCTCGGCCCAACCCTACTTATCCATCAGGGCCAAATCAAGATCAAATGTCCTTAATCCTTCAGACTCTGGCTGACATTCAGAAATCGAATGCGGCCATTCAAAAACAGCACAAGGACGAGCTTACTGAAGTTAAAACTCAGCTGGCCCAGTTGACAAATTCTCGCCAGCCAGGCACACTCCCTTCCCAACCTCTTCCTAACCCAAATAACGTGCCAACCCAGAAGCGCGTTATGAATCCAAATTTAGGCCACGCTCAATGGATTTATCAGGCCCCCACTGCTCCATCTCCAGACGAGATGGAAGCCTCTACTTCTCGTACGGGATTTCAGCAGCAGCCACCCCTCCTACCAAACCCAAGCCAAAATCAGGCTGGATTAAATTCTGTAACAACACGTAGTGGTAAGACAACTCAGGACCCGCATTATCCAAACCAATCCCAGCCTGATAACCATGACCCTAGGATAGTTATCCAAGGTACCGCTGTTCCAGACCCACAACCTGGACCTATCCTAGAGGAACCAACCAAGATCCCGTTTCCCGAGGCCCTGACCAAGGGAAAGAAGACCACCAAACCCGTGGCCCCTGAGGAGGACCTGGTCAAGCTCTTTGAGCAGGTCCACATAAACATCCCCTTGATGGATGCAATCCGCCACGTACCAGCTTACGCACGATTTCTAAAGAATATATGTACACCCCAGCGTAAGCCGCGAACCAAGGGGGGGAGCCCAATTGTTCTGTCAGAGCAAGCCAGCTCTGTAATCCTTAGTAGACTCCCACCCAAGGCAAAAGATCCTGGAACTCCCCTGATCTCCTGTAAGATAGGTGGTACCCAACTTGATAGAGCATTGTTAGACTTAGGTGCATCTATAAATCTGATACCCACATCCTTACTTGACCATCTGGAAGAATCTGAGCTGAAACCAACCGAGGTGACATTACAATTAGCAGATCGATCTATAAAGTCACCAAAAGGGATTCTCGAGGATGTTATCGTGAGAGTGCGGGATTTCTATTTTCCAGTGGACTTTATAGTCTTAGACATGGATGCACCTGAGAACCCTAGGGATACACCAATCATTCTAGGGAGACCTTTCTTGGCTACTGCTAGAGCCAACATCAGCTGTGAGGAGGGCCAAATAGAGCTTAAGTTTGGAGATCAAACACTGAAAATTGATATATTTAAGGCCCAACAAGGAATTAATTGCGGCGTCATCGAGCAAATTTGTGACATCAAGACTTTGGTTGATGAATCACACCTCCAGAATGACTTGAGTATTCCTCATCAACCACAGAAGGATCTTGACCCGCAAATAGAGGAGTCAAATCCAGATGTGAACAACCCAGTAACTCCCACCCTTGAACCTCACATCTATACTGAACCACCCGCTGCTGCTGAAAACCCCATCCTCGAACTGAAACCCCTTCCTGCTCATTTGAAATACATCTTTTTGGGTTCTAATCAGACCCTTCCTGTGATCATCAATTCCAACCTTAGTCCTGAACAGGAATCCCGTCTGATTGTTGTCCTCCAGCAACATCGCAGAGCCATCGGATGGACCCTCGATGATTTGACTGGAATAAGTCCCTCTTATTGTACTCATCATATCTATTCAGAAGAGGGCACACGACCTTCTCGTGAAATGCAGAGACGCTTAAACCCCAATCTGCAGGAGGTCGTGAAAAAGGAGATCATCAAGTGGTTAGATGCCGGGATCATCTACCCGATCTCCGATAGTCGTTGGGTGAGCCCAATTCAGGTCGTGCCTAAGAAGGCAGGACTCACCACTATAACGACTGGGACCGGAGAAATCATTCCTACCCGATTAGCCAACTCGTGGAGAGTCTGTATAGATTACCGTCGACTCAATTCCTCCACGAAGAAGGATCATTTCCCACTACCCTTCATTGATCAAATTCTCGAAAAATTAGCGGGAAATAGGTTCTTCTGCTTCCTTGACGGGTACTCCGGTTACAACCAGGTGGCAATCCATCCTGAGGACCAAGAAAAGACCACGTTCACCTGCCCCTTCGGAACATACGCTTTCCGAAGGATGCCTTTCGGTCTTTGCAATGCACCCGCTACTTTTCAGCGATGCATGCTTGCCATATTCTCAGATATGGTAGGTGATTATCTGGAAGTCTTCATGGATGACTTTTCAGTTTTCGGAGCATCATTCGACGATTGCCTCCAACACTTGGTCCAGATACTCAGGCGGTGCATCGACGTGAATTTGGTTCTTTCCTGGGAAAAGAGCCATTTCATGGTGCCTGAGGGAATTGTCCTGGGACACTCAATTTCGGAGAAAGGTATCCAAGTGGATCGAGCTAAGGTTAATCTGATTTCTCACCTTCCTATGCCTAGCTCGATCAGGGACATCCGATCCTTTTTAGGGCATGTCGGTTTTTATCGACGATTTATCCCTGATTTTTCAAAAATCGCACGCCCCCTGACCACTCTTCTCTCCAAGGATGTTCCCTTCGAAATCTCCAAGGAATGCACTCAAGCATTTGAAATCCTGCGTGACCGAGTCACCCAAGCCCCGATCCTACAATCCCCTGATTGGTCTCAACCCTTTGAGATCATGTGTGATGCATCCGACTTCGCTGTAGGAGCGGTTTTGGGGCAGAAAAATGACAAGAAACCTGTGGTCATTTACTACGCCAGCAAAACACTCGATGAGGCTCAGCGTAACTATACAGTTACTGAGAAAGAGCTGCTAGCTGTAGTATTTGCCCTTGAGAAGTTCAGATCATACCTTCTGGGTTCCCATGTCATCATATACTCGGATCACACGGCTGTGAGGCATCTCCTTGCAAAGAAGGACGCGAAACCTCGATTGATCCGATGGATCTTGCTGTTGCAAGAATTTGACCTCGAGATTCGCGATAAAGCGGGAAAACAAAACGTGGTAGCTGATCACTTGTCCCGTCTTCCTTCTGAAATGATAGACCCTTCCGGACCCATCACTGAGCATTTTCCCGATGAGCACCTGCTGACTATTGGTACTAGCCTTCCATGGTTTGCTAATATTGTAAATTACTTGGCATCTCATCAGACCCCGTCCGATTGGCCGAAGGCCAAGAAAGACAAATTACGCTCCGATGCCAAGTATTACATTTGGGAAGACCCGTACCTCTTCCGCATAGGTGCCGATCAGATCATCCGGAGATGTGTCCCGGAAGGGGAAGTCAACAATATCCTCTCTTTCTGCCATGACCAGGCATGCGGTGGCCATTTTGCCGGGCATAAAACCGCATCAAAAGTCCTCCAGTGTGGTTTTTACTGGCCCACACTGTTCAAAGACGCACACAGTCATTGCAAGGCATGCAGTCGTTGCCAGACTTTGGGCAACATGAGCCGTCGTGACATGATGCCTATGCAACCGATTCTAGTATGCGAAATCTTTGATGTTTGGGGGATTGATTTTATGGGCCCCTTTCCTATTTCGGATGGTTTCGAATACATTCTGTTGGCTGTGGACTACGTGTCCAAATGGATCGAAGCCATACCGACCCGAACCTGTGATCACAAAATCGTTCTCAAATTCATTCATCAACACATTTTCTCAAGGTTCGGGATTCCTCGTGCAATAATCTCTGATGGGGGGACCCATTTCACAAATGCTCAGTTTAGGTCACTGATGACCAAATACGGGGTGTCTCACCGAATCTCTACTCCTTACCACCCCCAAACTAATGGTCTAGCTGAGCTGTCGAATCGGGAAATCAAGAAAATCCTGCAGGTCACTGTTCGACCTGACAGGAAGGACTGGTCGTCCCGACTTCCGGAAGCATTGTGGGCCTATAGGACCGCCCACAAGACCCAATTGGGCATGTCTCCCTTTAGATTGGTGTACGGAAAGGCATGCCACCTTCCCGTCGAACTGGAGCATAAAGCCTATTGGGCAGTACGGAACTGTAATCTAGATCTTTCCAAGGCTGGGACCCACAGAAAACTCCAAATCTGCGAGATCGATGAATTACGCACAGACGCGTACGAGAACTCGCAAATCTACAAGGAGCGGGTTAAAGCCTTCCACGACAAACACATCTCGAGAAAGATCTTTCATCCTGGTCAAAAGGTCCTACTCTTTGATGCCCGACTCAAACTCTTCCCAGGAAAACTGAGATCTAAGTGGGTCGGACCATATTTGGTCCGACAGGTTTTTGGAAATGGAGCAATCGAAATCAGTCCACTCAGCCACGATTCTGAACCTTTCATCGTGAATGGTCAAAGACTCAAGCCGTTCATTGATGTAACTTCTACTGATTTGGCTGAGGCATCTTATATCCTCCGTTCCCCTTGAGCTTATTGCGCCCAGCCGATGGAGTAAAACTCAGCGCTTAACGGGAGGCAGCCCGTCATTCTCTTTGAAAACCTGAAACTTGTTCTGACACCTTTCAGCACTCGAAGTTCACCCTTATAGACAGCCGACCCCAACTCAGATGTTCGCATCTGAAATTTGAAATCGTCCGCAAAAATTCAACCCGACCCATCCACTCACCCAAATTTCTGTCTTAAGGAATGAACTAAGACCCCCTAGGTTACAATGAGGACATTGCAAATCTTAGGCATGGGGGGGTAGGAAAGTGCAAAAACTTGTAAGAAAATGTTTCAAACAAAAAAATTCACATATGCCAAAAATACCATAAAAATTAAAAAAAAATTTTTCAAAAAAGAATAAGAGGAAAAGAGGAGAAGGAAAATTTTGTGAAGGAGAAAAGAAACAAAATGAAAAAGGAGCACAAAATTATGAGAAAAAGTGATAGTCATTAGTAAGGAACTAAGGAATTAACCTAAGTTCTAGACCTCATTCGAGAAAATAACTGAAAAGTGCACAATGAGATTAGTAAGAATGCAAACCTTAGGCATTCTTGAATAGACTCTTAGTACCCATTAAGATCTGGACACTCCTCAAGAGGTTGAGGAAAATGAAAAGCTGAAGTATTAGGTCTAAGGCTTAGGGAGTATTCGGCCTCGTTAACTAATTTTTGGTTTACGGGACTCAGTAACCTAAGCACCCTAATCTCACACACAGCCTGGTTCAGTAAGCGTAAAAATCAGAATCACGCAGAAGCGTCACAAAAATCTGAAAAGAACATCTAGAATAGGAGCGGCCGATCAACACAAGTTGATTTGGACGAGTTCCCAGCGCGGAGAGGCGGGAAATCCCCTCGAAGATGCGTAACAAAATATCATCTCCTCGGTGCTTGTCTCTTAGGATATTTACATATCCTACGGGGGGCATATAAGCACTCTGCTGGTTCAGATTCCATGGATGGCATTATCTCGAAATGTCAATTGCCAGGGTCTGGATTCGGCCACGGAATACCATGGATGGGATTATCTCGAAATCTCAATAGCCAGGGTTCCGGGGGTTGCCATGGGCGGTGCTATCTCGAAGCATCGATCGCCAGGAACCCTTGAGGATTGATGATGGGAGCAAGGAATCTGATACAGACCGTGTTGAAAAGCCAATCCTAGGCTAGAACTAAAAAGAAAAAGAGAGAGAAAACTCTCCAAACAGAAAAACTTTCTATCTCTCTCTTACAAAACGCACTGCGAACTGAGCCAGGGCTAAAATCATTTCAAGCACGGGTGCTTTAACCACGAAGTCCAATAAACCTTAGGTTAGTTCTTGTGGGCCTTAAAAACCTTTGCTAAAAGACTGAGGCTAAGGCTAGACAGATTTGGATCTTGACTGGTACTGGAGTACCTTTTAGGCCTATGATCAGCATTCTAACCTAATCTATGAAGGCACTTATCTAAAACTATTGAAAACTTCATGGTCTAGAACAAGGGTTGAAACCTTAAGTTTTTGCTAAGGGACTAGCAAAAGCTAGGCATGGGGGTATGATGAGAACCTCATCATGAGCCATAACTAGCTCATTTTGACCCAATACAAAGGATAAAAGCTCCTACATATCTCAAGGAAAAGCTTAACTCAGAGAATTCTGAGTTTGAGAAGAAAACAAGTCATAAGGGGTAAAAGTGCAATTTTACCAGTATAATCTGCATACAGGGTAATTCAGGGCCCAAACATAGGTCAAAACAGCTTAATAAGAATAAAAGTGGGATGAGATGATCTAGCAAGGGCTACAGCACTTCCAAGGAACCAAATGATAATCTGTAACCCTAAAATAACCCACTTCAATTCACAAGGTTCGAGGCAAAGTAAAAATAGAATAAACCCTCTAAAATTCATAGAAAAATAATCTCTAGGGTTTAGAACCTTCAATTTGGCCTTTAGAACCCATTTTGACCTACATTGAGAACCATGCCCAATTAATAACTGAATTTGGGTTTTTGCGCAAATTGACCGGTCAAACAAGGTTTAATATGAAAATAAAATTCACCATCAGATTCCTTAGGTCCTAATTAGTCATGTATAAAAACTTGAGCCTAAGAAGAAACCTCCTTGACCGACTTCACACTTTGGTCCTCATATATTTACTCTTTGGCCCTCAACTTTTGAACCCTCGCATTTTGGCCCCTAACTCTCCTTCGTTCTTTGCAATCAGGTCCCTCCTGCAAAACCCTGCCAGCACCATGCTCCGGCGACCTTGCGCGGAGCATGGCGCCGGGCAGGGTGAGGTGGGGGACCTGGCAAGTGTACCGGGGGTGCCCTGCGTCGTCAGCCGTCGCAGGAGCACCCCCCTGGACATTGTAGGCCACCATACCGGCCGTGCGAACGCACGGACGGTATGGGTTCATGTTCCGACCACTCTCCGGCGAGGGAGACACGTCGTCTCCCTCCGCCTTCCTCCCTGCTTCATCCCTATAAATACCCCCCGCCGCTCCACCGACGAGGGCAGCCTGGATCTGACGGAGAAAACCCCCAGCTTTCTTCTCTTCTTTCTCCGGCAGACGCTCACCAGCTCCGGCGACTTCCTCCCCCTCCACCTCTTCGCTCTGCCGCACTACCAGCAGCAGAGACTTCCTCCCCTGCTCTTCCCGCGCCACGCCGCACCCAGCTGGCGCCTCTCCAGCCCTCTGCTCGCCGCCGCCCCTCTCCCTGAGCATCGTCTTCTCCGGCGACAGTCGATACGACTGTCGCCCTGTTCCTCCCCCTTCGTCCCTGCAAGTAAGTTAGACCTACTCCCCTTCTTCTCCTCTTTCTTTCCCCGCTTTCAATTTAGTCAATTAAACCCTCGACCGCTCCTGTTCACCCTCATCCTCTCCGCCTCCGACCACCCTCCGGCGAGCCGCGCCCATCACCTCAGCGACCCACACGGCTCGCCGACCACCGCAGAACCTCCGCCTCCTCACCCTGATCCTCTTCCGCCCCTCCACTTCCCACCAAACACCCTCTGCAGACCTACCGAACACACCCACTTCCTCGCTCACAGTTTGACCTAGGACGACCTGTTAGCTCCAGCTCGCCCCCTGCAGACCCCCTGACCACCTTCGCCGTGCCACGGCGAAGGTCCCCCGCCTGTCTGATTTGGCCGAGAGGCCGTTCTATTGATTTCAGGTTCCAGGCCTGGACCGCCATTGGCGAGGAAGCTCGAAGCTTGCTTGAGGTTGCTCCAAGCCTAGATATCCCAGGTTGAAGACCTAGGCTACGCGAAAGAGTCTTGCGCACACACCCTGGCCCTCAATTGGAGTTGCGAGCCTCAACAGCTGTTGCAATTGGAAGCACCATCCCTACAGCAGGCGTGAGAGAAAAGGGGTGCGCGGATAGTCCCACCTCGGGAATTTCTGAAGCCACACACCCACATAAGTTGCAAAAGTGCCACCATCTGTTTGCCTCAGTTACCACGGGGTGAGGTCCCTCTCACCCGACCCGACCCGACTCGGCCTCGTCCGTGACCACGCTCCGCGGACCTGGCCCGACCCGATTAGACTGACCTGCACTCCTCGCCCACCACGCACGCCGGTGGGCCTGGACCCGGGCCTGACCCGAACCCGATTACCCGGTAGCGCTCTGGGAGAGCTTCCGAAGAGTGATTTCAGAGAGAGAGATACGCGGGGGAGGGGGGTAGAGTAGGTTTTTGCCTCTTGACGAAAAAACTCTGAAGTGTGCAGGCCAAAGAAGAAGAAGACAGGCTGAAGAAGAAGGAAGAGCAACGGCCATCGCGAAAGAAGAAGAAGAGAGGTCAAGGCAGGTGAAGACAAAGAAGAAGAAGAAATGAAGAGAAGCAAGAAGCAAGAAAAGAAGAAGAAGATCTGAAGAAAAAGAAAGAAAGAAAACAAGGAAGAACAGAAGACAGAAGAAAGCAGAAGAAGAAGAAGAAGAACAGGAAGAACAAAAGCCAAAGAGGAGATAAGACAAAGAGGAAGAAAGAAGAGAAGAAGAAGAAGCCAAATTTTCATCTCTCTCTCTCTCTCTCTCTTTATTTTTGTAATAGAACTTGTATATCTCTAGAATACAACTTGCTCCCTGAGTTCGACCTCGGGAACTCTTTTATTTTTCCGAGTAAAAAATTTTTATATGAAACGTTGGTAACAACCGGCTTTACTACAACGTTATAACAGAACCGACGTCTTTCAAGCACTGCCTCGACCTTGGCTGTGTCTACAGCCAAGACATCCCCAGAGATCACATGACCTAAGAAGGTCACCTCCCTCAACCAGAACTCGCACTTGCTGTATTTGGCGTACAACCTACGTCGTCTCAGTGTGTCCAGAACCATCCGCAAGTGCTGTCCGTGCTACGTGTGATCTCGAGAATAGATGAGCACGTCATCAATGAATACCACCACAAACTGGTACTAGTATGGTCTAAACACCCGGTTCATCAAGTCCATGAAGGTAGCAGGGGCATTGGTCAGCTCAAACGGCATGACCAGAAACTCGTAGTGTTCGTACCGGGTGTGGAAAGCTGTCTTGGAGATGTCTGCCTCCATGATCCTCAACTGGTGGTATCCAGACCTCAAGTCGATCTTGGAGAATACCGTGGCACCTCGCAGCTGGTCAAACAAGTCATCGATCCTCGGCAGCGGATATCTGTTCTTGATGGTGACCCTATTCAGCTGTCGGTAGTCCACACAAAGGTGTAGGGTACCATTCTTCTTCTTTACAAACAGTACCGGGGCCCTCCAGGGAGACGCGCTGGGCCTCACAAAGCCCTTCTCTAAAAGATCTTGCAACTGAGACTTGAGCTCTCGCAGCTCAAGTGGTGCCATCCTATACGGTGCTGTGGAGATGGGGCTAGTCCCTGGTATTAGTGAGATCTCAAACTCGATCTTACGCTAGGGCGGTAGTCCTGGCAACTCGTCTGGGAACACGTCGGGGTACTCTCTGACCACCGGGATACTTTGGAAGTCTGCCACAGGGCTGGGCTCTGCCACCGCACAAGCTAGGAAGCCCTCACACCCCTGTTTTAAAAGTCTTGCCGCCCGAAGTGTAGAAATGGACCTGAAGCCTCCATCCACTGCCTGACAGTGGAACTCGAAAGAAGGCAACTCCAGTATGGAGAAGACGATCTTTCTCTCAAAACAGTCCACCAAGGGGTGGTAAGCGGACAGCCAGTCCATCCCCAGAATTACGTCAAAGTCCTCCATCTGTATCATAATCAGGTCAACGGGAATGCTGTGTCTCCCAATACTGACCTCGAAACCGGTGTATACCTCCTCAGCTACAAACAACTGACCACTCGAACCTCTAATCATGAACGGATCCTTTAACAGCACACAATCCTGCCCCAAACTAACCGCGAAACTAGCGGCGACAAACGAGTGCGTAGCACCTGAAACGAAAAGCGTGTAAATGAGTTTGTCGAAAACTGAAACCATACATGCCACCACTGATCCCGAAGCTCTGGCATCCCTGTGTGTCAGGGCGTTGATACGCCCCTCAGCCCTAGGTGCGGACAAAGCAGCCACACTCTGTGCCGGACGGGTAGCTGCTGGCCGGTACCCTCCCCGTGACTGCTATCCTCCTCCTCGTGCCTGGAACCTGCGGCCTCCTGCTCGCCCTCCAGTGCTTGGTGCGGGAAGCATCTGCTGACCTCCTGCCTTAGATGGGCAGTCCCTCCTGATGTGGCCCGGCTGGCCACACTGGTAGCAGAGGGGAACCCGACTCCCGCCCTCAGTGGGTCCCTGCTGTCGGCTGGGCGGGGGTCCGGTGCTAGCAGCTGGCTCCTGTTGAGGGCCCCCAAAGGCCACTGATGGCCCTGCAAAATGTGACGGATCTCCTGTGTGCGCCACGTGTCTCCTCTCTCGTCGACCCTGTGAGAAGCTGGCTGATAGGGCCTCTTCTACCCGCTATCAGTATCTCACGCGGACGGGTTAGTCTCTGCGTATGTCATAGCTGCCTCCACCACCCTCGAGAACGTAGGAAGCTTCAGGGGTTTGACATACCCCCGAATCGCAGACCAGAGCCCCTCAGTGAACCTCCAAAGGCGCTCCTCCTCAGTGGCCATTGCTGTCGCTTCGAAGCGAGACAGCTCCAGAAAACACGTGTAGTACACGCTCACGGTCATCGTCCCCTGGCGGAGAGTGTGGAACTCCCGCCTTCTCTGGTCTTGCCACGTCTGGGGAAAGTACTGCTCGCAGAAGAGGGTGACGAACCGGTCCCAGGTCAGCTCGTCCATCTCCTGTCCCCTGACCGTCCTCCACCACCTGTGTGCTGCGCTTTCCAGCTGGTACGTGGCAAAGGCCACGCGACACTCCACCAGGGGGCGAAGGGTGTCCAAAACCTTCTCGATCTGCTCGAGCCATTCCTCCGCCTCGGTCAGGTCCTCATCCCCCTTGAAGGAGGAGGGCTTCAGCTTCCGGAACTATCCGAAAAGCTCGAAGTGGCGCTGTAGTGGAGATGCTGGTGCACCTCCAGGTAAATAAGCCTCGTGCACGAAGTATCGGAGGAAGGTGGGGGCGGTGGTGGCCCATCCCCTCCCCCACGTCCGGCGCCACGTCCGTCGCGTGGTCCTACAGAGGACTCCCCCTCCGCAGCCCCAAGGAGAGGCGCTCGTGGCGGCGGGTGGAGCTCCTATCGCACGATGTCCCGTATCAGCTGGGTGAGGTCCTGGGCCTGAATGCATGGGAGTAGTGGCTGGTCTACTGAAACATCGACCTCAACACACCTGCCCCTCCGACCTCGTCCTCGGCCATGCCCGCGACCCGCCTCCCTAGTCCCGTGTCGAGGCATCTCCTGCAAGGAAACGCGAATACAGAAAGGAAACACGTCAATACGAATCGATATCTAACGAAGAAGTCTAAGAACATATGTCAAAAGAACGTTGTGGTGGCTACTTTAGTTACAGACACGTGAATTGGTTATTTTCCAGTTAGTTGGTTAACTTCTCAGGACGACCTTGCTCTGATACCATCTTGTTACGACTCGATTCCCGAATCCCTACGAGACACGAGAATTGGACCGACTCGACTGATCCCAAGACCTAGTCGTCCAAAGAGAAAGTAACCAAAAGAGCAGTAAAATAAACCACATTCATCATGCATATAACTAGCAGTAACAAAATACAGCACTAAAGAAGAGAAATACTACAGTATACACCACAACAGTAAAGAAATAAACATGTACATAAACATGATGCTTACAATAAAAGAGTACAGGGATAACAGAAACTACTCACTACAACAGAAGGAAAAGTACAGTGGGTACTACACAAGTAGAAACTATTGGGCTCTGCTAGGCCCAGCACCCTCTACAGCCGCCGACTCTGGCTGCTCAACACCTGGTCCTGAAAAGGTGACAAAGGTGACACGTCAGCGAAACGCTGAGTAGGGTGGCAACCAAAAGCTAAGAAAACAGTAAGGTGAACGGTAGCTGTTATATTCTTAATCTCTTCCTTTATTTTTACATTTCTTTATTATTGAATTATTTCTCAGATCTTTCTCTTGATCTTGAATGTTCCTCGTGGGAACGATCTTGATTGCAGTCTTTTCCGAAAAGTAGAAGCAACACGTGGTGCTCTCCTGGCCGGGAGAGTCCCCCCGTGGTGGTCCTACCCTCAGTCAACCACCCCAAGGTTGCTGACAGACGTAACGGTGACTACGGAACGTGCGATAAATGCACGGGTAGCTACCTCGCACTAGCACGCGGTCAGTCGTTTCCGTTAACGGGTCCGCCCAAAGCACAACACGGAACCAGTATAGGGCAGAGCCCTCTCAGTAACAGGGGTCCAGCCCCTCCACAGTAACCAAATAGGGGTCTTGCCCCTCCACAGTCCACGCACCCTCGCCTGACTACCCTGGTTTGCCCAGTGGGCCTAGCAAGTCTGTGTAGGAGGGCTAGCAGAACCACGGAGCCCGTGGGGTAGCTAGTGCTCTCCTTACACTAGTAGCTCTCCTCGGTACTGTATAGACGAGGGCCAAAAGTCGGTACAAAGTAGCCAGACCTAACCCCGGGTCCTTGGGGCGGCTAGCTCCGCTCTAGACTAAACAGGGGGACAGTCGCTCTCTTTGGTACTCCGTACTAAAGGGCCAGCTCACTTCCCCAATTCTATTCCATTCACTTTCCAGGAGTTCTACTCCTAATTTCCCGTAGGATTCGTGCTCTTTCAACTCAGCCAATTTAGGTTTTATCATTTCAGCTTTATATTTATATAGCCCATGTTCTCAACAATAATTATTCATTCATAATCAGGCAGCTGTTAACCAATTGTAGGCAGTTATCGTTTCCTTTCTACTTTTCCAAGACTGCAATGTATATGTATTCAAGCTAGTTTTCCAGTCCTAGGATTCATGTCATACCCTAGGATTTATCATTCAATCTAGTTTTCCAGTCCTAGGATTCATGTAATACCCTAGGATCTATCATTCAATCTATTTTTTCAATTCTAGGGTTCATGCAATACCCTAAACTCTATTAATTATTTCACAGGTGCATAATTTTTGATAAATAATTGAAATGGCCACTCTACCTGCAAAATCGGGAGTACTGGGGGCATGATCGGGAAGCCCGCGTGCCTCCGCAACCCCTAGAGCCGTAACGGAATGGGGTCCTAACACAAGGATCAATTACAAGGAGTTACTCAGAACAGTATACAATTACTGAAAACAAGTAGAGGAACTAAATCTGAGAAGAACGAAACTTGAAACGTGGAAAACAGACTCCGAACGGATCCTAAACGGGTCAAAAATGACAAGTCTGCCCAAAATCAGACGTCTGGAATATAGACGTCTGGACCATATTCCAGACGTCTTAAATGATAGCTCAGGTCATACCTTGATTTTACACGGTCCTTCAGACGTCCAGAAGCCCGCTGAACCGTCTAGACTTAGTTTCCAGACGTCCGACTGTCACCCTGGACATCTGGAGATCCTCTCCGTCGTCTGATGTTGTGCCTAGATGGCTGATCTGTGTGGGATGGCGTGCCCTTGCGCCTTCCCGAACGAGTCCTGCACATATACACGGCAGTCCTTAACACGTAGCGATGCAGAAACCTTCGGCAGAACGGCTGCATGGCCGTACACGCGAAAGAAGAAGAAAGGTAAAATATCGTACCTTTCAGATGTCTAGACCTTCCTCCAGACGTCTCTTACGTCATCTGGACATATGTCCAGACGTCTGATTCTGGGAAGTTTTCCCAGAATCAGGACCTCCTCGCCCTCTGCCCGCAGCGCACGGCCATGCCGCACCACGCTTGCCTGCTGCCTGAGCTGCAGCAGCTCCTCCCCAGCACCACACGCTTGCTGCGCACCCGCCGGATGGCTCTAGCTGCTCCGGCGAGCTCGCACCCTCGTGGTCAAGCTCTCTCTCCCTCTCGCAGCAGCCGTCCTCGCCCGCTCACTCTCTCGCTAACAGGAGGAAGAAGAAGAAGAAGGCGGTGGAGTGAGGGTGAGGGAAAGAGAGGGGTGTATTTGAAGGCAGCCGTGGGGAGAGAGAAAGAGAAAAAGGTGGCTGCGTCTGCAGGGAGGAAGGAAAGAGAAGGAGGGCGGCAGGTTCAGTCTGCGCGCTCATGCGCGCAGACGCGAACCCGTACGCCGAAAGAATTTAATTCCAGACGTCTGGGAAGGCTTCCAGAATTCTGACCAGACGTCTGGGCCACTTCCCAGACACCTTAAATGACGTTTGATGCCTTGGTTATAACAGTTGCGCCACCCTGGGTTATAGGTAGCAGAATATGGGTTGTTCCCTAGGGCGCACACGTCTTTGAATTCAGAAGACGAGTCCACATATGATGATGCATCCGAGTATATGGAGGCTTGCTCCTCCATGTCAAAGTATTGGCTAGCAAAAGCCAGGTCCACATTACTTACTGAGTTGCTCGGTGAGATACTCGGCAAGGATGGTGCAGATCGTGTGGGATTCTTGGAAATCATCCTGACTTGGGAACAATTGGGTTTGTGACGTGATGGAGTCGAAGTTTGAGCCACGGAATAGGCAGGGTTGGTCAAGAGTTCATCCAGCTTCTTCTGAAGGAGGGAGATTTCATCTAATTTTGTGCAATTAAGTTTAAGTTAGTGGATGAATGGGAGGGTCCCGTGTAAACCTCGTGTCCTCTGCTACGAGGTGCGCTGGTCCGATTAAAGGCGATAATGGAAGTGTTGTTCATAGAATTCTCACTCATGTTTTCAAATAGTTCAAACGCTCCATCATCGTCTTTATTCATAAAATTACCTCCGTAGGAAGTGTCCGTAATCTATCTCAAAGTTTCATTTAGCCCATAATAGAAAATCTAAGCTACATGCTACTTAGGAAGACCATGATGTGGACATTTCTTGAGGTCATTATACCTCTCCAAGGCCTCATCAAACTGCTCGCCATTTTGTTGCGTGAAATAAGTTATAGCACAGTGAAGCGCATTGGCGTGCCCGATTGAGAAAAATTTCTTGAGAAATGCTATGTGCATCTCTTCTCAAGAACGAATGGGTTCCCAATGGTGCGTAACCATTGCGCAACTTTGTCCCGCAACAACAACGGGAACATTTTCATGAGGACAATGTGTAACCCAATATTTCTTGGATTAATCGTTTCAGTTAAACTGTTTAAGTCCTCCAAGTGAAGAAAAGGGTCTTCATTGGCAAGTCCGTGATAATGGAAGTTGATTAGGCCAATTATGTTTGATTTTAGTTCAAAATCTTCCTTGCCCATGGCGATGCGAATTTGCCCTTGGGTCTTTGTCGCAGTGGGATTTTGATATGAGCTAAGATACCTGGGCTCCTCCTGTTCAGGAGGGTTTTGCATTTCCTCCAAGGTTTCCCTAATGGCTTCAATCTGCTTGGTATACAATGCCATTTAGGCTTAGAGGTGGGTTATCAAGTCGACGGCTCCACCACCACCTAGTGGATTGGGAGGGGAATGATTCCCCCCCTCGAGATTTAGGGGTAGGCAAGCAGCCATGTTTACAGAGGAGGAGGACGATTCACCGGATTCTTCCCTTCTAAGTGACATACTATCGCAACTTATGGAACCAAATACGAGCATTGCGGAGCCACTGGGCCAAATTGAAAGGCTGTTTGCCCCAGTCTTAGACACTCGATAACAAGGTTCGGAATGCCGATTTCGATGTCGTGCCAATGAAATTCTAAGTATGCATTTCATAAGCATGCTGAGGGCACTCTGTGGAAATGCCTATTTTTTGATGTGCATGCTAATGGACATGTCGAGGGTACGCCGTGGAAATGCTGAGGGCATGCCAATAAAAATGATTGAAGTAGGTAAAATCATATCAATTTCAAGAAAATCAAATGCTGATTATGTAACAATAAGAGTGCTTCATCAGGCATGCCAAGGACACACACACACATGCACACACAGTAGCACACTGTAGCAAGCATGCCCGAGCACAGGCATCGACATTTGGTGTCATGCCGACCATATCGTCGGCATGCCGACGAAATGGTTGACATGCCATCAAAATCCCTGCATTTCGACACTATATGCATATCGGCATGACCATTTTTCAAAAATGGCCTTGCCGTTGACATTTAAATCACTGCTCGATAGCATGTGGGAACCCACACCAACATGTAGGCTCTACATGCAGGTAGTTAGACCTCCAAACCTTAATAAGGTGAAGTTGTTACCAGTTTTAGTTTAAGAGGCTTAGGAAACAAGTGTTTTAGAATGTGAAGAGCGTTATATATGGGTAGGGTCAACTGCATTGATTTATTTGTGTGTAAAACAAGAATGCAATGGGGAACTCTCCTCGAGTTGAAGTTTCGATGGTGAATGGCTTTTAGGATTCCGCTCTTTAGGTAGTATGGCTTTTAGAGTTCAAGTGAATTACCAATTTAACCAATCTTAGGGTTTTCAAGAAAACAAGTTCTTTGTGCCCAAACAACCCTCCTTCAACTTAATTGAGTGAATGCATGCTACAATGCAATGGGCCCCCTGGATGAAAGTTTCTAAGTGTGGATGCATGAATCACTTTTAATTCAATGTGAAAGGAAGCCAAACAATGCACTCCAAGTGCTCCTAATCACCAAAATAATAATCCACACAATGGCTCAACCACCAAGTATGAAAGATGAAAATGAATATATTGGGGTTAAAATTTGGGATCAAATCAAGGGTCGAAATATAAGGTCGTGGTGGGGTTGGAGTCAAATCGATTCTAAGAGTACTCCCCAACCAAAATGTGGTCTTGAGTGCGAATAAATGAGGCTACCGAATGTAACAACCAATCAAATTTTAATTCGCCTTAAGTAGAAACATGCGTTGTGAAAAATTAAAGAATCGAGATTCTCAGATTTTTTGTACATGAATGAGTGGGAAATTGAGGGCAGTGGAGGTGATAAAAAGAATCAAACAGTGGATTTTAATCCACTCGCCCCAGAAATCCTAAGAAGATTTTTTTAGGATCTTTGATTGTTTTTTATCTTTTTATCTTTAATGTGACAAGAGAACCTAAATTGCTAAGAGGAACAGACACGTACCTCCTCAGCAATGCGTGTGAGGATCCAAGCAGCGCTAGTGACTTTACGCCCTCGCTCCCGCTTTGGACTCGCCCATGTCTCCGACCTCCTCTACATGTCTCCTCCTCGCAATAGGTCCACTTGCACAAAAACAAACAAAAACACTCATGAAGAGATGGGTGGGACAAGAGATAAACCTAAAGGAAAAGAGTAGAAACCGACTCTAGATGACACCTCCCGGACAATGGTGCCAGAAAACTTATATTGAAGCACGAGTAGGGTTATTTAATTAGGTGATATTAGCGTCGAAAAGTATATAGTGGGAGTGATTTCCTATAGACGATTTTGCACCAGTTTATCGAAATTTATTAACCTGGACTAAATCAAATTTTAAGATTATCAATTTTAGGCCTAAGGTCAAACTCACGGAGGCAAGTTTTAGATTAATCGATTTCTATGCGAATCCTAACGACAGATCAATTCCTTTTACTTATTATATATGTTTTTGTTTTTCTTGGTTTTAAATTTTTTTAGATAATCTTATCCTTGAGGTACACCCTCGAAAATGATCCTTGGGCCAAAATAGTCAATAGCGGTCTTGCCACACGCGAGACTGTGTACCTACAGGTCAAGATTTATCTTTTCTATTTTATAATTTTTTTTATCTTTTCTTAATTAACAAAAGAAAAGAGAACACTAAAAATGAAGAAAAGAAATGCGGAAATGAAAATGCGAAAAGGAAATGAATGAAAATAGTTAGTTTATTTATATATATGTATATATATGTATATATATAATAGGGGGGATTGAATTAAAGATTCAATATAATATAACATCGTACTGGGTTAACCGTTGCCTAGAGAGACACGATTAACCTAGCTATGTGGTGCATGCAGGTGTGGAACAGACGTGTGGGTGTGAGTGTAGAGATGCTTGATTTACGTGGGTGACCACAAATATGTACGCAACTAGTGTGTACACTGATTGCACAGCAATACACGCCTGTAAATAGGCCATCTTATGCTATTTCCTAACGTAATGCATGTAAATTAGATATGTTTATCTACATTTTGTAAATATTTGCATTTGTGCATTTTCTGGAGAGGAAGGTAGTGAGAGAGATTGAATCCCCATTTCATTCATTTCATCCCTTCAATTCCAACACATTTCTCCACATATTCACCATCGACATTAATTACCTAACACCCTAAGTGCCTACCTATAAAAATCATAAAATATCCCTCATTAAAAAAAAAATCCCCTAAGGGCACTCTTGTCCTCACCCTCACCCCTCACCTATAAAACCATCCCTACCCCCCTCCATGCGAGTCGTCGGCACCCATACCTCCCCACACCAGCAGCACTCCTTCCCCCACTCCCACAGACAAACACTCAGCCAATTCCCATCCACTCTAGCTGGTCATTCACCTGACCACTCCTCTCTCCCTCTCTTCCTCTCCTCCACTCTCAGTATCCTCTCACAAGTTGAGAGGAACACTATAGAATAGAGGAGACTCTCCCGTGGTTGCAACCACTATTATGAGGGTACACCACTGCCCAGCTCTCCTCGCGAGCAGGTGCGCGTGGTGGATTCTCTATTGTTTTATTTTTTATTTTGTTTATTTCATTTCATTTTGCCAGAGGAATGGAGGAAAAGTTTTGTGGTACCTTTATACAAGAATAAAGGTGATATACAATATTGTTCCAACTATAGAGGTATTAAGTTGATGAGTCATACGATGAAACTTTGGGAAAGATTAATTGAAAGAAGGGTGAGGCAAGTCTCTATGGTAACTGAAAATCAATTTGGCTTTATGCCAGGCAGGTCTACTATTGAGGCAATACACCTCTTGAGACGTATGATGGAGACTTACAAAGTGAAGAAAAAGGATTTACATATGGTTTTTATTGATTTGGAGAAGGCCTATGGTTCTGTCCCAAGAGATATCTTGTGGAGAATTTTGGAGAAGAAACAAGTGCCAATTATATATATCAACCTCATTAAGGATATGTACTATGGAGCTATAGCTTGTGTAAAGACTAAGGATGATTTGACAGACTACTTTGATATCTCCATTGGTCTGCATCAAGGTTCGACTTTAAGCCTTTATCTTTTTGCCTTGGTTATGGATGAGTTGACGAAGTATATCCAAGTTGAGGTGCCGTGGTGTATGCTTTTTGCTGATGACAATGTGTTGGTTGATGAGACAAGAGATGGAGTGAACAGAAAACTTCAGCTTTGGAGAGAAGCCTAGGAAGATAAAGGATTACGCATAAGTAGGACGAAGACTGAGTATATGGAATGTAAGTTTAGTAGTAGAGGGAACAACGAAGGGATTGATGTAAAAATTGGAGAAGAGTGCATTCCAATGAAAGATATTTTTAAGTACTTGGGATCCATTTTCCAACATGATGGTGGAATTGATGGTGATGTTACACATAGAATTAATGCAGGGTGGTTGAAATGGAGGGGTGCTTCTGGTGTTCTCTGTGATAAGAAGGTTCCTTTAAAAGTCAAAGGAAAATACTATCGAGCTATGGTAAGACCAGGCATGTTGTACGGTTCTGAATGCTGGGCTATAAACTATAGGCATGTACAGAAGATGTCTGTGGTAGAAATGAAGATGTTAAGATGGATGTGTGGTCATACAAGAAAGGACCGTATTTCAAATGAATTTATTAGAAACAGGGTTAGGGTGACACCGATAGAGGATAAAATGAGAGAGGCCCGTCTAAGATGGTTTGGACATTTACAAAGAAGGCCACTCGATGCTCCAGTTAGGAGATGTGAGAAGTTGGAGGCTGAACCTGCTAAGAGGGGGCGAGGAAGACCAAACAAGTGTTGGAAGGAAACTATTAAGTATGACCTCAATTACTTTAATTTAAGTCCTAAAATGGCTGAAAATCGATCTGTGTGGAGGCAAAGAATCCATATAGCCGACCCCATTTAGTGTGGGAAAAGGCTTGGTTGTTGTTGTTGTTGTATTTCATTTCATTTTGCCATTAGCGTCGAGCTCCGAAGGTTTTGCTCTATTTTCCTCTATTTACACTGTAGTGTACTGTACATGGTTCATCGCCATTCATTTTCCTGACCTTGTCACCAGCCGTTCCTCACTTAGCTGGTGACAGTGCTCACGTGCACTCGTCTGCAGTCGGTGCCATCCACTCCTGCTTCACCTGCTCGCACTCTCTCTCTCCCTGCACACCGGCTAATTGAGGAACCCACCTGGTGGATTCACAAGCTAGTCGGTGCCTTTTGCCCCTCGTTTATTGTAGCAAAGCCTCCCGCTCTCTCTCTCACGCGCGCATGCAGTGATCGGCTGTTCCTCACTTAGTCGGTCACCCGTGCCCTCTCTCTCCTCCACCCACCACTTGCACCTGGTCGCTCGCCACCCGCTCTCCCTCTCTCTCCTCTTCCTACGCACTCACACACACGCACAACCACTCACAAACATAGACACACCCACATACATACATAACACATACACACTCGCACACACAAACACTCACTCACACACACATACATATTTACTTATGCACGTATACATATATATAGATATATATATACACGTAGTTACCTACATACATACATACATACATACTTATAGGTAGATACTTATATAAATATACTCACACACACACACACATATATCCACGTACACTCTCTCCTACACACATCCACTAATACATCCACCTATTCACAATACCGCACACCTACCCATTTACCGCACATTTTATCACGTGTATACGCACCAGTTGTGTACGCAATCACTATATTTGTGCACAGCAAAGCATTCCACCCACACTCTCACACATCCACTCCACACTCGCACGCAGCACAAAGCTAGGTTTATCGCGTCTTTCTAGACGACGATTAACCTAGCGTGGTGCTACATTCCATTGAATCTTTGATTCAATACTCCACTTTATTATTTATTCTATAGTTATATGTATATACTTATACCATATACCTATATCATATATATACATATCTATAAATAAGCTAAGTATTTCCATTCCTTTCCATTTCATATTGTCTTTTCACATTTCTTTTCCTTATCTTTTATTTTGTTGATAAAGAAAATATCAAAAAAATCTAAAATAGAAAAGATAACTCGTCTTTACAGGTACACGACCTTGCGTGTAGTGAGATCCATTTTGGACTTAATTTTTGGTGAATCGCTAAAGACTAATTTTTGGGTGTGTAGTAAAGGATCATTTGTTGAGGGTGTACCTCAAGGACAAGAATATAAAAAAAATCTAAAATCAAGAAAATTAAAAAATATAATAAATGAAAGGAATTGATGCGATTTTAGAAAGTGTGTAAAAATTGATTAACTCCTAACCCGCCTCCCTAAGTTCGACCCTTGCCCAAAATTGACAAGTTAAAATTTGATTTAGTCAGGTTAATAAATTTTGATAAATTGTGTAGATTCGCCTGTAAGTAATCACTTCCACTATATACTTTACGATGCTAATATTGCCATATTAAATAACCCTACCCACGTTTTAACATACACACGTGTGGTAAAGTGTGCAGGAAAGGCATGAGTGTATGGAATTATGAATGGGAGGATGTGCTTGTGTATGTCTAGGAGGAATATATATATATATATATATATATAGGGGTGTATGTGTGTTTGTGATTATGTAGCAATCATAGGATTTAATCTACCTAAATTAAGTTAGATCTCATCTTAACTTAAGAATAATGCATGCATGAGCAGCATATTTTACATTATAGTTGATTTATTATCTTTGTAAATAATAATGCTATTTTATGTTCTAATTGAGATATAATAATAATTGTAGGTAATTCGAGGCTACGGATGATAAATCTGACCGTACAGATCTGATCAGGATGACGATTGGAGTTCAATGCTTCCGAAATCATCTTGATCGGACTTCCGTAGCATCTCATGAAGTCTGTGGAAGAGTAAATGTTACGACCTGGTTCCCGGATCCCTACAAGACCCGAGACCGGCTTGCCTCGACTAATCCCAAGATCTAATCATCCAACAAAAAATAACCAATAGTAGGAAAATAAACCACATTCACACATGCAATATAACTAAGTAGAAGAAAAGAACGAAGCAATAAAGAAAGTAGAACAACTATCTCAAAACATAGTACATTCCACCACAACAACAACAGAAAATGAAAAGGAAGCAGAAAGTAACAGGAATAGTAAAATATAAGTCCATTACTACTACAACAGTAGAAAAACAAAAGAGCTGAAAGAACGACTATGGCTGGGCTCGGTTGGGCCCAGCATCCTCTGTAGTCGGAAACTCGGGCTGCTCAACTCCTGGTCCTGAACAAGGTTACGAAAAGATAGAGTCAGCAAACGCTGAGTAGAGTGGTGTTTACATTATTTATGTGCAACTCAAGTAAAACAACAAGCAGGTTCATTTCTCATTTCTATTTATCTCATTTATGTATTTCTGGTTCATCTATTTCTCAAAGTATCTAGATATTTCTTGATCTTGTATGTTCCTCATGGGAACGATCTTGATTGCAGTCTTTTCCATAGAGTAGAAGGAACACGTGGTGCTCTCTTGGTCGGGAGAGTCCCCCGTGGTTGTCCTACATCCAGTTAACCACCCCAAGGTCATTGTTGAGACGTAGCGATGACTACAGCATGTGTGATAAGCAGATGGGTAGCTACCCCGTACTGACACGCGGTCAGTCGTTTTCGCTAATGGGTACGCCCAAAGTACAGCATGAAACAGTATAGGGCCATGCCCTCTCAGAATAAGGGTCTCGCCCCTCAGAACCAAACAGGGGTCTTACCCCTCTACAATTCGCGTACCCTCGTCTGACTACCCCGGTTTGCTCAAAAGGCCTAACAAAGTCGGTGTAGGGTTGCTAGCCGAACACCGGTCCCCGTGGGGTGGCTAGCTCTCTCCCTACACTAGTAGCACGCCTCAGTACCACGTACGCGAGGGTCAATAGGAGTCGGTGTAGAGTGGTAAATCCTAACCCCGGGTCTCAACCCAAGGGAGGCTAACTCCACTCTACACTAAAAAGGGACAGTTGCTCTCCTTGGTACCGCGTACCTAAGGGTCAGCACACTTCCTGTCTACATTCCAGATTCCTTTCATCCATAGGAGTTTTACTCCTAATTCCTCGTAGGGTTCATGCTCATATTCACCTCATTTATCCATATTCAGATCTCATGTTTCACAACTCGTTTCTCATCCATATACAGGCAGCTCGTGTTTTCATAATTCAGTTATCAATCATAACATGCAACTTATGGTTTCACAGTTCAATTTCTCACTTACATATAGGCAGCTCGTATTTAACATTCATCTCAAGTAAACTAGAGTAATTCCATATCATGCTCATACATTTCTACCCTAAGGTTCATTCCACATCCTAGAGTTTCAATCAATTCAATCTAGGCAGACATATTCTTTATTCATGTCTTAATAAATGCATTAAACAACTTTACCGGGTATCACGGGAGGAATGTGGGCCTGCACCGCAGATCTCGTCATCTTCGCGGGCCCTAAACATGCCATTGGCTGGTAACCTGTACCAACGACTAATTACATTAGACGAGGTCAAAACAATAGATACTCAACACGAACACGTGGAGGAACTCGAGTGGAAAATAGTGGTACTTCATTTGCGGAAATCCGATTCTATGTGGGCCTTAAACGGGCCAAAAACGCGATTATTGACTAAAATCAGACATCTGGGACTAATCCTAGACGTCTTAAAAGACGTCAGAACTCACCTTACCCTTCCTGCGGCTGATTCATATGTCCAGACTCCCTTTGCGACCGTCTGGGGGCAGCTCCAGATGTCTCACCCTACTTCCAGTCGTCTGGAAGTACCTCCGGACATCTGACGACGTGATCAGACATTCAAAAGTACTTAGGAAAGTACACCATGTGCCTTCTCAAAGCCTTCACCTACGTATGAAAACGCAGGCACATTTTTAGCCCAACAACTCTTGCGCTGAGATCTTCTACAAGGCGGAAAGTAGCACAAGAAGGTACGTACCTCGCGATATTGCGCTTTCAGACGTTCGGCCTCAGCTCTGGATGTCCTGGTGCCTCGCCAGTTGTATGGAAGATAACCCAGACGTCTTATATTAGAAAACTTCTAGTATTAGAACTCCTTCACGCAGCTCGCCCCGCTTGCCGTCCGCCCGCAGTGGCAGCTCCAGCAGCTGCAAGAGCTTGAGAAGCTCCTCGCCGGCGTCTTCCTCTCTCCCACAACTCCTCCTCGAGCTCCACCGAGCTCCCGCTGCCGTCGTCCTCCTCCCCTACTCTCACTCCCTCGCACTCTCTCACTCTCGCTCCTCCCCATTTTCCCCTCGCTGATGGCTCTCCTTCTTCACCGTGGCTGCAGTAGAGACAGGAGGGGGCGTGGTCGTCGCAGGAGAAGGTGGAGGTGGTGATGGCTTGAGTGATGTTAGGAGGTGAGAAGAAGAGAAGGGGGGGTTTATATAGAGGGGTGTTAGAGTTTAAGGGGTGAGGGTGTGGGGAGAGAGAAGGGCAATATGAAAATCTCACTTTCAGACATCCGGGCACGTGTCTAGATGTCTGAACAGACGTCTGACTGAAACTCCTAACGTCCTATCCGACTAAAAAGGTAATGGGTCATTTCAGCAAAGGCCAAGAAGCAAGGTGGTGCAAATTTGAACCTTATATGCCAAATCCAACCACATGGATGAATCCTAATTAACGATCGCAGTCTAACGACGTGAGAATCACCTCGATCGAAGCCTTGTAGCACCATCTACAAAAGAGAGAAAACGAACGGTCGGGACGGCGCCATGTGGCACCATCCTAATGGCTCTCACCTGACCACACATCCTTGGGGTGTTTTGTGGGCCATTGGATTTTCATCCAACGACCACAAACATGCCATGTCAACCGGTCCCCATGCCCTTCATCAAGGACGAAATCACCTCAACCATTGGATCATCATACAATAGCTGAGGGTGGTGAAATGACCCTCCACTTTTTAGTAGGATAAGATGTCTGGAGTGATCATCAGATGTCTGTTCAGACGTTTGGATAGATGGCAGGACGTCTGAAAGTAAGGAAAACTATACGTTCTTTTACTTTTCGTGCGCATGAGATGCGCATGCATTTTCCTCCCTCCGGCTTCCTCACCCAAAACCCTAACAACCCATCTATTTAAACCCCCACACCCTTCCTCTTTCTCCCCATCACCACCAGCCACCACCTCCATCTCCTTCCCCCCTGCCGGCAGCCATCTTCTTCTCCCACCCCCAACGCAACGAGTGGAGAGGAAGAAGAGGGACGGGATGCGAAGGAGAAGGGGAGGAAAGTGTGAGCGAGGAGCGAGAGCATGGGCGAGAAGAAGGCTCGGGGGAGTTCGCGAGTGCATAGTTGAGAGCTCATGCGAGGAGAGGAGTCGTGCGAGGAGGAGGAGCTCGTGAAGGGGAGCTTCGCGACCTCTTAAAGCTGCTGGCGTAGCAGCTATAGGCGATGCGGAGGAGTCCGCATGAAGAAGAAGGCTCGTGAGAGAGTTCCGCGCACTGGATCTTTTCCAGTATCAAACGTCTGGAGCATCTACCAGACGTCTGGAGCAACAGTGGGACGTCTGGAGCTGAAGCCAGACGTCTAAAGCACGTTAGGTGCAGAGGTACGTGTTCTGCACGGGTTCCGGCTGTGCAGAAGGGACACTTAGCCATTTTTGGGTATGTACGGTTGTACGCAGGCGTAGGGCATTAGAAAGGAGTGCGGTGTGCCCTTCGAGGTACTTTTGGATGTCTGGGCACATCGCCAGACGTCTAACTGTACTCCTAGACGACCGGAAGGAGAGTGCGATGTCTAGCGCTCCCCTTAGACGATTGCGGAAGGATCCGGACATCCGAGAAAGCTGTAGGAAACATAGGGTGAGTTCTGACGTCTTTTACGATGTTTGGGCCTAATCCCAGATGTCTAATTTTGGGTAGTATGCGCATTTTTGGCCAATTTAGGGCTCAAATGGAATCGGATTTTTGCAAACGAAGTACTGTTATTTTCCGCTCGAGTTTCTCTACGTGTTAGTGTCGAGTTTATACTATTTTGAACTCGTCTGATGTGACTCAGTCACTGGTACAGGTCACTAGCTTGTAGCATGTTCAAGGTCCACGAAGACTACAGGACCTATGGCTCTAGCCCCCATTCCTCCCGTGTTTCCCAGTAGAGTGGTTTGCTTTAATATCAAGACTTAATTAAACAAAGTGCTGGTTTAGAATAACTTAATTGAACCTTAGGACATGAAATGAATCCTAGGGCAGAAACGAATGAATACTGCTTAAGCTATACTGTTTCCCTGAGATGCATGTTAAACCAACTTGCTAACAAATGTATTAGTTGATTGATGTGATGCTTTCTCAGCTAGTAAAACATGAGCTGCCTGTTATAAGAATGAAACCCGTAATGTGAATAGTGAGATCTGAATGTTGGAAAATGGAATGAAAGAAATACAAGCATGAACCCTACAGGGAATTAGGAGAAGAACTCCTGTATATGGAAAGAACTTAGTAAGTAGATGGGAAGTGAGCTGACCCTTGTGTACCTGGTACCAAGGAGAGCAATTGTCCCTATAATGTAGAGGGGAGCTAGCCGCACCTTTGGGTTAAGACCCGGGGTTAGGCTTAGTCACTCTGCACCGACTTCTGTTTGGCCCTCGTGTATGTGGTATCGAGGTGAGTTACTTAGTGTAGGGAGGGAGCTAGCTGCCCCACGGGACCCGAGGTTAGGACTAGCCGCCATACACCAACTCTTGTTAGGCCTACTAGGGCAAATCGGGATAGTAGGACCAAAGTACGTAGACTGTGGAGCGGCGAGACTCCTGTTCTAAGAGGGCAAGGCCCTGTGCTGTTCCGTGTTGTACCTTTAGGCATACCCGCTAGCGGAAACGACTGACCACGTGCCAGTGCGGGGTAGCTACCCGTGTAATTTATCGCGTGTGCCATAGTCACCACTACGTTGTGACCGCGACCTTGAGGTGGTTGATTGCGTGTAGGATTACCACAGGGGACTCTCCCAGCCAGGAGAGCACTACATGTACATCCTACATCATGGGAAAGATTGCAATCAAGATCGTTCCCTTGAGGAACAGACAAGATCAAGAAATGGCCAGATGAATAAAAGAACAAATAAATTAGAGCTACTTGATTGAGCTAAATGAGAATGAAAAATTAATTAGTTGTTTGTTTTAATTGCATGTAAATGGCTTAATTACCACTCTACTCAACGTTAGCTGACTACGAAATTTTTATAACCTTGTTCAAGTTAGGGAGTTGAGTAGCCAGTACCACCAGCTGTAGAGGGAGCTGGGCCCAGTTGAGCCCAGCCTTAGTTGTGTTTCCTTTCCATTTCTAGCTTCTTTTGTGATAATGAGTATTTTGATATATGTAATACCAATTTTGTCATATTTCCGCTTTACTTTTTGCTGTAATAGTTGTGATGGCATGTATTATTATGAGACTTTCCGTTCTGTTTCTTTTACTGTCTCTGTGTTATTTTCTGCTTAGTTACATTGTACTTGTGGTTGTGGAATATTTTATGCTTTTGGTTATTTCTCGTTGGACAACTAGGTCTTGGGATTAGTCGAGGCAGGTCGGTCTTAAGTCCTGTAGGGATCTGGGATCGGGTCATAACAAGATGATATCAGAGCAAGGTTGTCCTGAGAAATGAACCAAATGGTCTGAAAATAGCCACTCACATGCATGTAACTAGGATAGCCATCACAACGTATCGCTTTGATCTTCACTTTCGAGTCTTATCTCTTGATGTAATCTATTATCATTGACAGCTCCTGCTCTTTTCTTGCGTCTCCTTGTAGGAGATGCCTCGTCGGGGAGTTCTCGAGACAGGCCGCGGACGTGGCCGTGGGCGACGTCGGAGGGGCAGACGTGCTGGACCTGAGGCACTAGCTGACCCACCTCTCCTTCCGGGCATCAAGGCCTAGGATTTCACCCAACTGATCCGAGATATCGTACAGGAGGAGCTCCAGTAGCCTCCTCGGCCACCCCTCCCTATGGACGTGGAGGGAGAGTTCTCTGTGGGACAGGGGAACCGCCGTAGCGCCGTACGAGCTGGAGGGGGAGGGGGTGATCCTCCACCATCCCCACCACCTTCAAATACTTCTGAGCACGAGCCCTTCTTGCCTGGAGGTGTACCTGTTCCCCCGTTGCAGCTCCACCATGAGCTTTTCGGCTAGTTCCCAAAGTTGAAGCCCCCTCCTTCAAGGGGGATGAGAGCCCGTCTAAGGTAGAGTACGACCCGATTTCCCGAATCCCTACGAGACACGAGAATCGAACCGACTCGACTGATCCCAAGACCCAGTCGTCCAACGAGAAAGTAACCAAAAGAGTAGTAAAATTAACCACATTCACCATGTATATAACTAGCAGTAATAAAATACAGCAGTAAAGAAAAGAACTACTACAGTATACACCACCACAATAGTAGAGAAATAAACAGGTACATAAACATGATGCTTACAATAAAAGAGTACAGTGGTAACAGAAAAATACTCACTACAACAGAAGGAAAGGTATAGTGGGTACTACAAAAGTAAAACTATTGGACCCTACTAGGCCTAGCTCCCTCTGTAGCCGCCGACTCTGGCTGCTCAACACCTGGTCCTGAAAGGGTGACAAAGGTGACACGTCAGCGAAACGCTGAGTAGAGTGGCAACCAAAAGCTAAGGAAAATAGTAAGGTGGACAGTAGCTGTTATATTTTTAATCTCTTTCTTTATTTTTCCATTTACTCATTATTGAATTATTCCTCATATCTTTCTCTTGACCTTGAATGTTCCTTGTGGGAATAATCTTGATTGCAGTCTTTTCCGAAAACTAGAACTAACACGTGGTGCTCCCCTGGCTGGGAGAGTCCCCTGTGGTGGTCCTACCCTCAGTCAACCACCCCAAGGTCGCTGACAGATGTAACGGTGACTACGGCACGCGCGATAAATGCACGGGTAGCTACCCCGCACTAGCACATGGTCAGTCATTTCCGTTAATGGGTGCGCCCAAAGCACAGCACGGAACCAGTATAGGGCAGAGCCCTCTCAGTAACAGGGGTCCAGCCCCTCCACAGTAACCAAACAGGGGTCTTGCCCCTCCACAGTCCATGCACCCTCGCCTGACTACCCTGGTTTGCCCAGTGGGCCTAACAAGTCGGTGTAGGAAGGCTAGCAGAACCCCGGGGCCCGTGGGGTGGCCAGTGCTCTCCCTACATTAGTAGCTCTCCTCGGTACTGTGTACACGAGGGCCAAAAGTCGGTACAAAGTGGCCAGACCTAACCCTTGGTCCCTGGGGCGGCTAGCTCCGCTCTGCACTAAACAGGGGGACAGTCGCTCTCCTTGGTACTCCGTACTCAAGGGCCAGCTCACTTCCCCAATTCTATTCCATTCACTTTCCAGGAGTTCTACTCTTAATTCCCCATAGGGTTCGTGCTCTTTCAACTCAGCCAACTTAGGTTTCATCATTTCACCTTTATATTCATATAGCCCATGTTCTCGACAGTAATTGTCCATTCATAAACAGGCAATGTTAACCAATTACAGGCAGTTTTCATTTTCCTTTCTACTTTTCCAAGACTGCAATATATATAATCAATCTAGTTTTCCAATTCTATGATTCATGCCTTATCCTAGGATCTATCATTCAATCTAGTTTTTCAGTCCTAGGATTCATGCCATACCTTAGGATCTATCATTCAATCTATTTTTTCAGTCCTAGGATTCATGCAATACCCTAGAATCTATTAATTATTTCATAAGTGCATAATTTTTGATAAATAATTAAAGGGGCCACTCTACCCGCAAAACCGGGAGTACTGGGTGCGTAATCGACAAGCCCGTGCGCCTCCGCAACCCTTAGAGCCGCAACGGAACAGGGTCCTAACACAATGATCAATTACAAGGAGCTACTCAGAATAGGATACAAATACTGTAAACAGGTAGAGAAACTAAATCTGAGAAGAACAAAACTTGAAACGCGGAAAACGGACCCTAAACGGGTCAAAAACGACAAGTTTGCCCAAAATCAGACGTCTGGAACATCTTCCAGACGCCTTAAACGATGGCTCAGGTCATACCTTGATCCTGCACGGTCCTTCAAACGTCCAGACTCCCACTGAACCGTTTGGACTTAGTTTCCAGACGTCCGACTGTCGCTCCAGATGTCTGGAGACCTTCTCCGTCGTCTGGTGCTGTGCCCAAACGTCTGATCTATGTGGGAGGGCGTGCCATTGCACCTTCCCGAACGAGACCTGCACACATACGTGACCGTCCTCAACACGAAACGAGGCAGAACCCTTCGGCGGAACGGCTGCATGGCCGTACACGTGAAAGAGAAAGGAAGGAAAAATATCGTACCTTTCAGACGTCTGGACCTTCCTCCAGACGTCTCCTGCGTCGTCTGGACGTATGTCCAGACGTCTGATTCTGGGAAATTTTCAAGAATCAGAACCTCCTCGCCCTCCGCCTACTGCGTACGGCCGTGCCGCGCCGCGCTCGCCTACTGCCTGAGCTGCAGCAGCTCCTCCCCAGCACCACGCTCCTGTTGTGCACACGCCGGCCAGCCTTGGCTGCTTCGGCGAGCACGCACCCTCGTGATCTAGCTCTCTCCCTCTCGCAGCAACCCCTCCTCCCCATGCACTCACGACAGCAGCTGCTGCTGCCCTCGCCTGTAACGAGCGCGTGCCCCAGACGTCTTTAAAGACGTCTGGGAGGTGGGCCAGACGTCTTACCAGACGTCTGGGATCGTTTCCAGACGTCTGGAAATCAATTATTCTGGCACGATCCTTCGTCTGCGCGCCTCAGCGCGCAGGCCCGCGAATATCCGATATTCTCTGCGGCTGCAGACGCTCTGTCGCGTCTCTCCCTCCTCCTCGCGTCGCCTTAAAAGGGCACGCCTCCCCTCACTCCATCACCATCGTCTCCTTTCCCTTCTCCTTCAGCCAGAGCGTGAGCGCGAGCGCGAGGGCGGCAGCGGCGGCCGCAGTGAGCGCGGAGGAGGTGCGGCGTGCGAGAGCGGAGCTCTGCCATGAGGGCGAGCTCGCCGGAGCGGCTTGGCCGGCCGGCGGAGGGCGCAGGGGGTGCGGAACGACGCGGAGAGGGACCTGCTGCAGTCTGAGCAGCAGGCGCGCGAGGTGCGACGCGGGCGGCGTCGCGATCGGAGGCCGAGTAGCGCCCTGATTCTGGAAAAATTTCCAGAATCAGACGTCTGGGTTGATAGCCAGACGGCGAGGACGACGTCTGGTAGCTCATACAGACGTCTGAAAGGTGTGTATTCCGCTTTCTTCTTCCTTCCTGTCGACCGACCGTACTAAGGGAGGGAGTTGGCTGTGCGCAGGTTCGCTGATTCGCCATCCTTTGCGAATCAGACGTCTGGAAGTTGTACCAGACGGCGGGAGTGACCTCCAGACGTCCGGGGTGACCATCGGACGTCTAGGAGCTAGGACAGACGTCCCTGTAGACTTCTGGACGTCTGGGAAACCACACTGAACAGGTAATTCTCTGATCCACTGTTTAAGACGTCTGGAAGAAGTTCCAGACGTCTGATATTGCACAGTATCATCTTTTTCGACCCGTTTAGGGCCCGTTCGGGCTCCATTTTCCGCGATTCGAGTTGCGTTCTTTTCAGAATTAATTCGTCTACCCGTCTACAGTAGCTATACACTGTTTTGAGACACTCCTTGTGTTTGATCCTTGTGATAGGACCTCGTTCAGTTGCAGTCTTGAGAGTCACGGAGGCACGCGGGATTCCCGATCACGCCCCCATTACTCCCGTTGTACCTGGTAGAGTGGCTTAAGTTTATTATTAAAATCTGTTAAAGTATGGAACCATAACTAGAATCTAGGACATTGCATGAATCCTAGGAATGAGAAATGTATGGAATGATAGCTCCTAGGTGATGCATGAATCCTAGGGTTGGAAAACTAGTTGTATGCTAGATCCTAGGATGTGGCATGAACCCTAGGATGGAAAAACTAATGGAATGTATAATACTGAAGTCTTGGAAAAATGGAAAGGAATATAAAGCTGCCTGTAAATTGAATTAACAGCTGCCTGTTATGAATAAAGAAACATGATTGAGATCATGGATTATGAGAACGTGAAACTGGAAAGTGAAACATATGATGTTCTGAGATAAAGAGCTGGAACCCTACGGGGAATTAGGAGTGGAACTCCTGGAAAGAAAAAGGAATGGAACTGAGATGTAGTTTGTACTGTCTCTTGGGTGTTGGTGCTAGAGCACCACGATCATTTGTTTTGATGATAACAAAACACGTGTTATTTAACATTTGCAATTTGAGTCCTAGATTTCAGGTCAATTGCAAATGAGGACGTGTTTAGACGGAGTTCGAGCTCGCATCCAGGACGGATTGGAAGAGCTTGACGGAAAACAGAGGAGGTTCGCGTGGAGCAAAAGATTGAAGATGGAAGGAAATGAAGAATAGGATAGATTTCCTTCTTTTGTACTTGTTGTATTTTTTGTTTCTTTTGTTTCTCTTTATTTCCTTAGATATTTCATGTTAAAGAGCCTCAAATAACCCTAACAGTAGTCCTAGGAACACCGGCACAACCCTAGGATACTTAGGTTTTCTGTAGAATACCTAGAAAACCAATATAGGGTTCAAACAGCACTTCCAGACGTCTAATTCCCAAATCAGACGTCTGATAAAGTATTTTAAGACGTCTGACTGTTGTTTCAGACGTCAGATAACCTTTTAGGCTGGACTTAGTTTTCTGTCTAATGAAATCAGACGTCCAGACCTTAGTCCAGACGTCTTAGAGGACGTCTGATGGACTTGCCAGACGTCCAGATAGTGGACCGTTGGCTAACTTAGCAAGCACGGCAGTATATGACCGTTAGAGCCTTATCAGACGTCCATAGGTCTTCCCAGACGTCTGATAATTGACCGTTTTGCCTCGGCTGACCCAAAATCTCTTCTCAGAGATTTTCTAGCCGTTGCAACGTTTGGAAATCAATTCCCACAGTAAAAGTAGGTTTCCAGACGTCCAGACATAGTGCCAGACGTCCTGTATGTCGTCTGATGGACTTACGCAAAAATCCTGTTTAGATCTGATTCAAGTCAGGGAGAAACCCGCATAGAATCAGACGTCTGACCTTTTAATCAGACGTCTTATAGTGAACTTCCAGACGTCTGATGATAGAATTAGACGTCTGATAAGCCTGTCAAATGTAATCATTGTCCTGATTTCGGCCTGATTCTCTTGGACTTTGTTCCCAACGGCTATAGAACCTTTCTTAAGCCTTCCAAAGCCTTCCTAAGGCCTCTATAAATAGAGGGGAGCCTTTGCAACACAAAAAACACACAAGATATACACTTGGATACACTTAGACACACAAGATATACACTAAGAGAAACAAGAGACACACCTAAGCAATTTAGTTCCACTCTTTTGTGTCTAAGAGAAGCCCTTGCTCTCCAAGCTCTAGTTTCATTCTCTTGAGAGCATCAAGTCTTCGCGCACCCGCTCTCCCGCCGTTGTCTACGAGAGCGAAGTTGCGCCGTTGCGTGGCTCACGCACCCGCGTCATCATCGACGCACTCCTTGCAAAGGGGAGTTTCCTTATTCCTATAGAAGCTTAGGTTTATAATTACTTTGTTGGCTCTATAGGACGTGTTGTTTCTTTTATCTTTGTTATTTTGTTGGGTATTCGCTTTGCGAATTCCCGTCTCCTTCGTGGGACAAAATCCTTCTCGTGGAGAGAAGGGGTTGAGGAACGCTACCCTCGTACTTGTAGCGTGGTTGTATTGAGGTTGAATCACCCTCGTTTTAAGTGATTCGGTTTATTGGATTTTGATCAACTAGGTTGATCAGAAAATCCTAACTCGAGAGGGTTAGGTGGTGGTTTTCACCCGGTTTGGGTTTCCACCTAAAAATTACTTGTGTACATTTTGTGATTGCTTATTTTGTGAGATTACTTTATATATTTTATTTCCGCAATTATTACGTCACCCCCTCCTAGTAGGGAACTTTCATTGGGTACGCAGTACCAAGGGAAGTACCTGTACCTGTTTAGTGCAGAGTGGGGCCAGCCACCCCAGGGACCCGGGGTTAGGATTGGCCGCTTTGTACCGACTTGTTGGCCCTCGTGTACGTAGTACCGAGGAGAGCTACTAGTGTTAGGAGAGTACTAGCTACCCCACGGGCCCCGGGGTTCTGCTAGTCTCATTCACCGACTTGTTAGGCCCACTAGGGCAAACCAGGGTAGTCAGGCGAGGGTGCGCGGACTGTGGAGGGGCAAGGCCCCGGTTTGGTTACTGTGGAGGGGTTGGACCCCTGTTACTGAGAGGGCTCTGCCCTGGTTCCGTGCTGTGCTTTGGGCGCACCCGTTAACGGAAACGACTGACCGCGTGCCAGTGCGGGCTAGCTACCTGTGCGTTTATCGCGCGTGCCGTAGTCACCGTTACGTCTGTCAGTGACCTTGGGGTGGTTGACTGAGGGTAGGATCACCACGGGGGACTCTCCCGGCCAGGAGAACACCACGTGCTACTTCTACTTTTGGAAAAGACTGCAATCAAGATCGTTCCCACGAGGACATTCGAGATCAAGTAAAGGATCTGAGAAATAAATGAAATAGTGAGAAAATTGAAAGATGTAAATAAAGGAAGTAATAGAACATAACAGCTACTGTACGCTCTACTGTTGCCTTTAGTTAGTTTGCCACTCTACTCAGCGTTTTGCTGACGTGTTACACTCGTTACTTTTTTCAGGACCAGGTGTTGAGCAGCCAGGGTCGGCGGCTGCAGAGGACGCTGGGCCGAGTAGGGTCCAGTAGAGTTTACCACAGTCTTTTGTACCTCTTTTGTTTCTGTTCTAGTGAGTAGTTTTTGTTTCCGCTGTACCTTCTTTACCTGCAGTTCTTGTTATATTTGTTCTACTGTTGTGGTGGTACCTACTGTAGTAGTTTCTTTCCTTACTGCTGTACTTTCTTACTGTTAGTTATATTCATGCTGAATGTGGTTTATTTTACTGTCTTTTGGTTACTTCCTCGTTGGACGACTAGGTCTTGGGATTAGTCGAGTCGGTCCGGTTCTCGTGTCTCGTAGGGACTCGGGAACCGGGTCGTTACGAGATGGTATCAGAGCAAGGTCGTCCCGAGAAGTGAATCAATTGACTGGAAAATAACCAATTCACATGTTTATAACTAGAGTAGCCACCACAACATATCTCTTGACATGAGCCCTTAGAAGTTTCGTTAGGTACCGTCTGTTTCGACGTTTTTCGTTTTGTTTCGCATCTCCATTGTAGGAGATGCCTCGTCGTGGAGCTAGGAGGGTGGGCCGCGGCCGAGGTCGGGGCCCGAGGGACAGATGTGTCGGGCTTGGAGTACATACTACCCCTCCTCTTCTCCTGAGCATACCGTCTCCGGACCTCGTCCAACTGATTCGAGAGGTGGTTCGAGAAGAATTTCAGCTTCCACCCACGTCGCCACCCCCTCCCCCTCCCGAGCGTATGACAGGGGAGTTAGTGGTGGAACGAGATTTTCGCCGCCACACTAGGCGCATTAGGAGGACTCAAAGGAGACATGTGGCGTCCGCAGGAGAGCCGTCACATTGTACAGGGCCATCAGCGGCCTTTGGGGGCCCTCGACAGGGGCCAGTCGCCAGCACCGGACCCCCGCCTAGCCGACAGCAGGGACTCACTGAGGGCGGGAGTCGGGTTCCCCTCTGCTACCAGTGTGGCCAGCCGGGCCACGTCAAGAGGGACTGCCCATCTAAGGCAGGAGGTCAGCAGATACTTCCCGTGCAGAGCACTGGAGGGCGCGTAGGAGGCCGCGGTTCCCAGGCACGAGGAGGAGGACAGCAGTCGCGAGGAGGGTACCGGCCAGCACCTACCCGTCCGACGCAGAGTGTGGCTACTTCGTCCGCACCTAGAGCCGAAGGGCGTATCAACGCCCTAACACACAGGGACGCCAAAGCATCGGGATCCGTGGTAGCAGGTATGGTTTCAGTCTCTGGCAGACTCGTTTACACGCTTTTCGATTCCGGCGCTACGCACTCGTTTGTCGCAGCCAGTTTCGCAGTTAGTTTAGACCAGGATTATACACTGTTAGGGAATCCGTTCGTAATCAGAGGTCCGAGTGGTCAGCTGTTTGTAGCTGAGGAGGTGTACACGGGTTGCGAGGTCAGCGTCGGGGGACATAGCCTGCCAGCTGACCTGATTATGATACAGATGGAGGACTTTGGAGTGATTCTGGGGATGGAATGGCTGTCCGCTTACCACGCCTTGGTAGACTATTTTGAGAGGAAGATTGTCTTCTCCATTCCGGAGTTGCCTTCTTTCGAGTTTCACGGGCAGCCAGTGGACGGAGGTTTCAGGTGCATTTCGGCACTTCGGGCGGCGAGACTTTTGAGCCAGGGGTGTGAGGGATTCCTAGCCTGTGTGGTGGTAGAGCCCAACCCTGTGGCAGACTTCCAGAGCATCCCGGTGGTCAGAGAGTTCCCCGACGTGTTTCCAGACGAGTTACCAAGACTACCGCCCGAGCGTGAGATCGAGTTTGAGATCTCACTAGTACCAGGGACCAGCCCCATCTCCACCGCGCCATACAAGATGGCACCGCTTGAGCTGCGAGAGCTCAAGTCCCAGTTGCCGGACCTTTTGGAGAAAGGTTTCGTGAGGCCCAGTGCGTCTCCTTGGGGAGCCCCGGTACTGCTTGTGAAGAAGAAGGATGGGACCCTACGCCTTTGTGTGGACTACCGACAACTGAATAGGGTCACCATCAAGAACAGATATCCGCCGCCGAGGATCGACGATTGTTTTGACCAGTTGCGGGGTGCCACGGTGTTTTCCAAGATAGACTTGAGGTCTGGATACCACTAGTTGAGGATCAGGGAGACCGACGTCTCCAAGACAGCTTTCCGCACCCGGTACGGACACTACGAGTTTTTGGTCACGCCGTTTGGGCTAACCAATGCCCCCACTGCTTTCATGGACCTGATGAACAGGGTGTTTAGACCGTACTTGGATCAGTTCGTGGTGGTTTTCATAGATGATGTGCTCATCTATTCTAGAGATCGGACGCAGCACGGACAGCACTTGCGGATGGTTCTGGACACTCTGAGACGACGCAGGCTGTACGCCAAATACAGCAAGTGCGAGTTCTGGTTGAGGGAGGTGACCTTCTTGGGTCATGTGATCTCTGGTGACGGCCTGGCGGTGGACCCCGCCAAGGTCGAGGCAGTGCTCAGGTGGGAGAGACTGCATTCAGTCACTGAGATTCGCAGTTTCCTGGGACTGGCAGGTTACTACAGACGGTTCATCAGGGGATTTTCACAGATTGCGCGTCCTATGACACAGTTGACCCGGAAGGACGTGCCTTTCGCTTGGACAGACGCCTGTGAGGCGTGTTTTCTGGAGCTGAAGGAGAGGTTGACCTCGGCTCCCGTGCTCACCATCCTGACAGTAGTGGCGGGTTCGTTGTGTACACGGACGCTTCCTTGCAGGGGTCAGGAGGTGTGCTCATGCAGAGGGGTCATGTTGTCGCTTACGCTTCGCGGCAACTGAAGCCCCATGAGCATACCTACCCTACCCACGACCTAGAGTTGGCAGCTGTTGTCTTCGCGCTGAAGACCTGGAGGCACTACTTGTACGGTGAGACCTTCGAGATTTTTACAGATCACAAGAGCCTGAGATATCTTTTTGACCAGAAGGAGCTCAACATGAGACAGAGACGTTGGTTGGAGCTCCTGAAGGATTACGATTGTAGCATCTCCTACCACCCGGGAAAGGCCAATGTGGTGGCTGACGCCTTGAGCCGTAAGGCGCCCGCACGCTTGGCCAGTCTACAGTTACAGAGTTGGAGCCTTTTGGAGGAGGTGGGCAGTTGGAGACCTCTAGAGTGACGAGGATACTGTGGGGCAGTGACGGTGACATGGCAGACCAGGCCAGAGATGATAGACCGTATCATCACAGGACAGATGGCTGATCCGTACTTGCAGTCTTTGCGCGACAGTGTACTATCAGGGGACCCAGGGGACTTCTCTTTCACAGACCAGGTGTTACGCTTGAGGGGACGGTTGTGCGTTCCCAGAGACGAGGAGCTGTTGAGAGAGCTCCTGACTGAGGCACACGGTTCCAGATTCACCATACATCCCGGAAACACGAAATGTACCATGACTTGAGACGCGAGTTTTGGTGGAGAGGGATGAAGCGGGATGTGGGTGAGTTCGTGCAGCAGTGCTTAGTGTGCCAGCAGGTGAAAGCCGAGCATCAGAGGCCTGCAGGGCCGCTTCAGCCGCTTCCAGTGCCAGAGTGGAAGTGGGAGAGCATCACCATGGACTTGGTGGTGGGCTTACCTGTTACCCAGCGGGGACACGACGCAGTCTGGGTAATAGTGGATAGATTGACGAAGACGGCGCGATTCTTGCCGATCCGAGTCACTTTGGGACCAGCACAGTTGGCGGAGAGGTATATCCGTGATGTGGTGCGACTACACGGAGTTCCGCGGGAGATCGTATCCGATCGGGATACCCGCTTTACGTCCCAGTTTTGGGCTGAGTTTCAGCAGGCCTTGGGGACGAGGTTGAGGTTTAGCACGGCTTACCACCCCCAGACGGATGGACAATCTGAGCGCACGATACAGACACTTGAGGACCTTTTGCGTGCCTGTGTACTGGACTGGAGGGGCTCTTGGGAGGAGCACCTGCCCCTGGCGGAGTTTGCATACAACAACAGTTATCACTCGAGCATCGGCATGGCTCCCTACGAGGCCCTGTACGGACGGAAGTGTACGGCACCCTTGAGTTGGGTTGAGGTGGGGACCAAGTGGGAGGTTGGCCCCAGGTTGATCCGGAAGAGTCAGGAGGTAGTTGAGCAGATCCACAGACGACTCCGCACTGTCAGGAGCAGACAGAAGAGCTACGCGGATCGCAGACGCAGAGAGGTGTAGTTCGAGGTTGGGGACCACGTCTTCCTTCGTGTTTCGCCCATGAAGGGCTTACAGCGGTTTGGGGTGAGAGGGAAGCTCGCGCCGAGGTTCGTGGGCCCTTTGAGGTCCTGGAGCGGGTTGGACCCGTTGCTTACAGACTTGCCCTTCCCCCGCAGCTTTCTGGTGTGCACGACGTGTTCCACGTGTCCAACCTCAGGAAGTACGTAGCCGATTCCAGTCACGTACTGAGTCACAAGAGCGTCGAGGTGAGCGACGACCTGACCTACCCCGAGCGGCCAGTGCAGATCCTAGACCGAGCCGTCCGCCGGTTGAGACGAAAGCAAGTACCCCTGGTAAAGGTTTTGTGGAGGAGCCAGCGGTACGAGGAGGCTACCTGGAAGCCTGAGGCAGCAATGCGGGAGCGGTACCCGGAGCTCTTCGCGGGTACGTCTTTTCGGACTAGCTTCGGTCCTCTTTGAGTTTGTTATGGTTATTCGGACGTCTTTTCCCGCACCCTAGTTGGCGCAAGTTTCGGGGACGAAACTTCCTTTGAGTTTGTTATATTGTAACGAGCGCGTGCCCCAGACGTCTTTTAAGACGTCTGGGAGGTGGGCCAGACGTCTTACCAGACGTCTGGAAATCAGTTATTCTGGCACGAGACTTCGTCTGCGCGCCTCAGCGCGCAGGCCCGCGAATATCCAATATTCTCTGCGGCTGCAGACGCTCTGCCGCGTCTCTCCCTCCTCCTCGCGTGGCCTTAAAAGGGCACGCCTCCCCTCACTCCGTCACCACCGTCTCCTTTCCCTTCTCCTTCAGCCAGAGCGTGAGCGCGAGCGCGAGGGCGGCAGCGGCAGCCGCAGTGAGCGCGGAGGAGGTGCGGCGTGCGAGAGCGAAGCTCTGCCGTGAGGGCGAGCTCGCCGGAGCGGCTTGGCCGACCGGCGGAGGGCGCAGGGGGCGCAGAACGACGCGGAGAGGGACCTGCTGCAGTCTGAGCAGCAGGCGCGCGAGGTGCGACGCGGGCGGCGTCGCGAGCGGAGGCCGAGTAGCGCCCTGATTCTGGAAAAATTTCCAGAATCAGACGTCTGGGTTGATAGCCAGACGGCGAGGACGACGTCTGGTAGCTCATACAGACGTCTGAAAGGTGTGTATTCCGCTTTCTTCTTCCTTCCTGTCGACCGACCGTACTAAGGGAGGGAGTTGGCTGTGCGCAGGTTCGCTAATTCGCCATCCTTTGCGAATCAGACGTCTGGAAGTTGTACCAGACGGCGGGAGTGACCTCCAGACGTCCGGGGTGACCATCGGACGTCTGGGAGGTAGGACAGACGTCCCCGCAGACTTCTGGACGTCTGGGAAACCACACTGAACAGGTAATTCTCTGATCCACTATTTAAGACGTCAGGAAGAAGTTCCAGATGTCTGATATTGCACAGTATCGTCTTTTTCGACCTGTTTAGGGCCCGTTCGGGATCCGTTTTCCGCGATTCGAGTTGCGTTCTCTTCAGAATTAATTCCTCTACCCGTCTACAGTAGCTATACACTATTTTGAGACACTCCTTGTGTTTGATCCTTGTGATAGGACCTCGTTCAGTTGCAGTCTTGAGAGTCACGGAGGCATGCGGGATTCCCGATCACGCCCCCATTACTCCCGTTGTACCTGGTAGAGTGGCTTAAGTTTATTATTAAAATCTGTTAAAGTATGGAACCATAACTAGAATCTAGGACATTGCATGAATCCTAGGAATGAGAAATGTATGGAATGATAGCTCCTAGGTGATGCATGAATCCTAGGGCTGGAAAACTAGTTGTATGCTAGATCCTAGGATGTGGCATGAACCCTAGGATGGAAAAACTAGTGGAATATATAATACTGCAGTCTTGGAAAAATGGAAAGGAATATAAAGCTTCCTGCAAATTGAATTAACAGCTGCCTGTTATGAATAAAGAAACATGATTGAGATCATGGATTGTGAGAACGTGAAACTGGAAAGTGAAACATATGATGTTCTGAGATAAAGAGCTGGAACCCTACGGGGAATTAGGAGTGGAACTCCTGGAAAGGAAAAGGAATGGAACTGAGATGTAGTTTGTACTGTCTCTTGGGTACGTAGTACCAAGGGAAGTACCTGTACCTGTTTAGTGCAGAGTGGGGCCAGCCACCCCAGGGACCCGGGGTTAGGATTGGCCGCTCTGTACCGACTTGTTGGCCCTCGTGTACGTAGTACCGAGGAGAGCTACTAGTGTTAGGAGAGTACTAGCTACCCCACGGGCCCCGGGGTTTTGCTAGTCTCATTCACCGACTTGTTAGGCCCACTAGGGCAAACCAGGGTAGTCAGGCGAGGGTGCGCGGACTGTGGAGGGGCAAGGCCCCGGTTTGGTTACTGTGGAGGGGTTGGACCCCTGTTACTGAGAGGGCTCTACCCTGGTTCCGTGCTGTGCTTTGGGCGCACCCGTTAACGGAAACGACTGACCGCGTGCCAGTGCGGGCTAGCTACCTGTGCGTTTATCGCGCGTGCCGTAGTCACCGTTACGTCTGTCAGTGACCTTGGGGTGGTTGACTGAGGGTAGGATCACCACGGGGGACTCTCCCGGCCAGGAGAACACCACGTGCTACTTCTACTTTTGGAAAAGACTGCAATCAAGATCGTTCCCACGAGGACATTCGAGATCAAGTAAAGGATCTGAGAAATAAATGAAATAGTGAGAAAATTGAAAGATGTAAATAAAGGAAGTAATAGAACATAACAGCTACTGTACGCTCTACTGTTGCCTTTAGTTAGTTTGCCACTCTACTCAGCGTTTTGCTGACGTGTTACACTCGTTACTTTTTTCAGGACCAGGTGTTGAGCAGCCAGGGTCGGCGGCTGCAGAGGACGCTGGGCCGAGTAGGGTCCAGTAGAGTTTACCACAGTCTTTTGTACCTCTTTTGTTTCTGTTCTAGTGAGTAGTTTTTGTTTCCGCTGTACCTTCTTTACCTGCAGTTCTTGTTATATTTGTTCTACTGTTGTGGTGGTACCTACTGTAGTAGTTTCTTTCCTTACTGCTGTACTTTCTTACTGTTAGTTATATTCATGCTGAATGTAGTTTATTTTACTGTCTTTTGGTTACTTCCTCGTTGGACGACTAGGTCTTGGGATTAGTCGAGTCGGTCCGGTTCTCGTGTCTCGTAGGGACTCGGGAACCGGGTCGTTACATCGCCCGCTCACTCTCTCGCTAACAGGAAGAAGAAGAGAAGGAGGTGGAGTAAGGGTGAGGGAGAGGAGAGGGGGTATTTGAAGGCTGCCGTGGGGAGAGAGAGAGAAAAAGATGGCTGCGTCTACAGGGAGGAAGGAAAGAGAAGAAAGGAGGGCGGCGGTTCAATCTGCGCGTGCATGCGCGCAGACGCGAACTCGTACGCCAAAAAAAATTAAATTCCAGACGTCTGAGAAGGCCTCCAGACGTCTGACCAAACGACTGGACCAACTCCTAGATGTCTTAAGCAACGTTTGATGCCAGGGTTATAACAGGGTGATCCTCCACCATCCCCACCACCTTCAAATACTTCTGAGCACCAGCCCTTCTTGCCTGGAGGTGTACCTGTTCCCCCATTGCAGCTCCACCATGAGCTTTTCGGCTAGTTGCCAAAGTTGAAGCCCCCTCCTTTAAGGGGGATGAGAGCCTGTCTGAGGTAGAGGACTAGCTGGAGCAGATAGAGAAGGTGTTCGACACCCTCTACCCCCTGCAGAGTGCCGCGTGGCCTTTGCCACGTACCAGCTGAAGAGCGCAGCCCACAGGTGGTGGAGGGCAGTCAAAGGCCAAGAGGGGAGAGAGCCGACGTGAGAATAGTTCGTGGCTCTCTTCTGCGAGCAGTACTTTCCGCAGACCTGGTAGGACCAGAGGAGGCGGGAGTTCCACACTCTCCGTCAGAGGGCGATGATAGTTAGCACGTACTGCACGCGTTTCCTAGAGCTATCACGCATCACCCCGACAGCTGTATCTACTGAGGAGGAGCACCTGTGGAGGTTTACTGAGGGGCTTCGACCTGTGATTCGGGGGTATGTGAAACCCCTGATGTTGCCCACTTTCTCTCGTGTGGTTGAGGCGGCCATGACCTATGAGGAAACCAACCCAACCACATGAGCACTGATAGCAGACGGAAGAGACCCTACCAGCCAGAGTACTCATAGGGCCGTCGAAAGAGGAGGCACACGGCGGCCGCAGGAGAGCCGTCTCATTCTGCGGGGCCACAATGGCCTTTGGGGGCCCAGACAGAGGCCAACTGCTAACACCGAACCCCCACCCAACCACCAGTAGGGACCGACTGAGGGAGGAGGCTGTGCCCCTCTCTGCTACCAGTGTGGCCAGTTGGGCCACATTAGGAGGGACTGCCCATCTAGGGCCAGAGCACAGTAGATGCTCCTCGCACCGAGCGCTGGAGGCCAAGCTGGCGGCTGCAGGCACCAGGAAACTGGAGGAGGACAGCAGTCACGAGGAGGGTATTGGCCAGCTGCTGCTCACTCGACCCAAAGCGTGGCCACTTCTTCTCCACCTAGGGCTGAGGGACATATCAACACCCTAACATAGAGACGCCAGGGCTTCGGATTTTGTGGTGGCAGGTATGGTTACCGTTTCTAGCAGATTAGTCTACGTTCTTTTCGATTCTGGTGCCATACATTCTTTTGTCTCCTCGAGTTTTGCCGTCAGTTTGGGGCCGGGCAGTGTACTATTAAAGGTTCTATTCTTGATTAGAGGGCCAGGTGGACAATTGTTCATAGCAGAGGAGGTCTTTATAGATTGGGAGGTCACTATAGGGGGACACAGTCTTCCCGCCGACCTGATAGTAATCCGATGGAGGACTTTGGCGTGATCTTAGGGATGGACTGGCCATTTGCCTATCACGCCCTGGTGGATTACTTTGGGAGGAAGATTGTCTTCTCCATACCGGAGTTGCCTCCCTTTGAGTTTTACGGCCAGTTGGTGGATGGAGGTTTTAGGTGCATCTTCGCGCTTCAAGCAGCGAAGCTTTTGAGCCAGGGGTGTGAGGGCTTCTTAGCTTGTGTGGTAGCAGAGCCTAGCCTCGTGGCTGACTTTCAGAGTATCCGAGTGGTCTATGAGTACCTCGACGTTTTCTTAGAGGAACTTCCAGGACTACCGCTTGAGTATGAGATCGAGTTTGAGATCTCACTAGTACTGGGGACTAGCCCCATTTCTACTGCACCGTATAGGATGACACCACTTGAGCTGCGAGAGCTCAAGTCACAATTGCAGGACCTATTGAAGAAGGGCTTTGTGAGGCCTAGTGCATCCCCATGGGAAGCCCCTATGTTGTTTGTAAAGAAGAAGGACGGTACCCTGCGACTTTGTGTCGACTACCGACAGTTGAAATGGGTCACTGTTAAGAACAAGTACCGCTGCCTCGTAATCGTCGCTTTGTTTCGCAGTTTTAAAAGATATGCGTTGTAGTATACTGCAAAAAAATGATTATCAAATTTATTACTTGAAATTCAAAAATATCCCGAAGTCGAACTCAGGGAGCAAATTGATATTTAGAAGCCAAAAAATCACAATTCTCAACAATTATGCAATGTATATAAAAATCTAGAGAATAAAAAGAAATAGATTTTTTTTTCTTTTCTTCTTTCTTCTTCTCTCTTTCTTTTTCTTCGTTTTCTCTCTTCTCTTCTTTCTCTGTCTTTTCTGTCTTCAGACGTCTGATTCTGTGAATCAGATGCCTTAAGTGGTGGTCTGCTATAGTGCTTCTTCAGGCTTCTTCTTCTTTCTTCCTTCTCCTTGGCTTCTTCTTCTTTCTTCTCTGTAGCAGTTCCTTCTTCTTTCTTCTTCTCTTTCTCTGTGGCTGAGTCTTCAGCTGCAGCTCCTTCCTCCTCTTTTTAGCTTTCCTCTTTGGCTTCTTCTTCTCTTCTCGCGGCTAAGTCTTCAGCTTCTTCCCTTAGCTGCTCCTCTTCTTCTCTTCTTCTTCCGCGACTCCTGCTCTCTTTCCTGTGCACACAGAGGCAAAACCTACCCCTACCCGCCCCGCGTCTCTCTCTTTCTATTTCACTCTTAGGACACAACTCTCCCAGAGCCTTTCTCAGGTAAACAGGTCGGGTCTGCTTGCCTGGGACCAGGCCCACCGGCGTGCGGTGGTAGGCGAGGTGTGCTAGTCAGGTCAGGTCAAGACCATGTCTGCGGGGCGTGGTCGCGGACGAGGCCGGTCGGTCAGGTGAGAGGGACCTCACCCCGTGAGTTGGAGGCGATAAGCCTCTAGCAGGAATTCAATTTATGCAGGCGTTGTGCCTCTTCCAGTTCCGAGGTGGGACTATCTTCCCACCTTCGTGTGCGCCCACAGCAGAGGTTGTCTTCGTAATTGTAATAGCCTCAGAGTCTCTCGACTCCAAGTGAAGGTCTAGAACCGTGCACGAGGAGATTCCGCGCATCCTGGGAGTGTAAGCCTAGAACAGCAAGGCCTGGGCGAAGCTTCAAGTGAGCTTCAAGCTTTGCACCAATGGTGGATGGGCGACGAACCTGAAAACACAAGAGCGGCCTTGCGGCCACGTCAAATTGCTCGAGGAGGTTCACTAGAGCACGACGAAGGTGTTGGGGGTGTTGGCATGGTGTGGCAGTGTCTGTGAGTGTGTGCCTAGGGCACACTGTGTGAGTACGAGTGGGTGTGTTCGAGGGGTGGTTCGAGTGAGTGGCACGGTGAGTGGAGTGAGGGGAAATGATCAGTGAGGTGAGGCGAAGCTTGTGGGCTTGTCAGCGAGGGTTGTGGTGGCCTGTGGAGGTGGGATAGCCTCGCCGGAGTTGATGGTCGGAGATGAAGGAGATGAAGGTGCGACGAGCGGCAGTGGTCGATTTGAGGTGAAATAAATACGGGGAAAATGAAGAGGGGAGAAAGAGGACTTAACTGAGGTGTTTAGAGCGAAGGGGGGAGGCGGAGGGTGAGCGCCAGGTGTCTACTGTTGTTGAAGATGAAGACCCTATAGGGAAGAAGCGGCGATGAGGAAGAGGGTTGGAGGGCGTGTGCTGGTACGGCGCGGCACGGAGGAGCTCAGCGGAGATGGCTTTGCCACTGGTACTGTGGCAGAGCGATGAGGAGAGGGAGGGAGAGTCGTCGGAAGCTGCGGGCAGTTAGTCGGAGTGAGGAGGAGACGAATTTGGGGGAGTTCTCCGGCTAAATTAAGCTTGAAGGAAGCGGAGAGGTCTAGGCTTAAATAGGTGAGGGCAGAGGGAAATTCGCAAGGAGGCGGCGGGAAGGCCACGTCGGAGGTAAGGTCGGAGGGAGACCCATACCTCTCAAGTGTTCACAGGAGAGGTATGGGGGGTTTCAGGGCATGTGGAGCTGCCCATGCGGTAGGGGGCTTCGCAAGGAGCTCCCCTTTTAAATCTGGGAGCAGCTCCCCATGAATCCAAGGAAAGAACCTCCGCGCAAAGTCACTGGAGGTATGGGTCCCTGCTGCGATAGCAAAGGGACCAAAATGAAGAAAGAGACGAAGAAGTTGGGGGGGAATTTGCAAGGGTTTCAAAAAGTTGAGGGTCTAAATGTAATTTGGTGGACCAATTTGCAAAGTGGGTTAAGACGACCTTCCCTTAGGTCCAAATTTTGGTATAAACCTAATTTGGACCTAAAGAATCCAATGGTGAAGTTGGAGTTTAGTTTTGACCACGTTTGACTAGATATTTTGGACAAAAACCCAAATTAGGTCAAATATTAGGCATGGACCCCAATCTAGGTCAAAACAGGTTCCAAAGGCCAAATTGAAGGTTCTAAACACTAGAAGATATTTTTCCATGAATTTTAGAGGTTTAGTTGATTTTTATCTTTCCTGGGACCTTGTGAATTTAAGTGGGTCTATTTTAGGGTTACAAAATGTCATTTAATTCCTAGATTGCACAATAACCCTTTTCTGATTAAACCATCCCACTTTTTTTCTTATTAAGTCAAATTAACCTATGTCTAGACCCTTAGAAATCCCATTGATGCACTGCAATGGTAAAATTACAGTTTTACCCCTTTATTTTATGTTTTCTTCCCAGATTAGTAATCCCCTGAATTAGGCCTTCCTTTAGGTTATGTAGGAGCTTTTATTCATTTTATTAAATCAAGGTAAGCTAGTTAGAGTTCATGATGAGGTTCTCATCACCTCGTATCGACAGCCTGTTTGACCAGTTGAGAAACGCAACAGTGCTATCTAAGATAGATCTGAGGTCAGGCTACCACCAATTGAGAATCAAGGAGATCGACGTCTCTAAGACAGCTTTCCGTACTCGGTACGGGCACTACGAGTTCTTGGTCATGCCGTTTAGGCTGACCAACGCCCCCGTTGCTTTCATGGACATGATGAATCGTGTTTTCAAACCATACTTAGACCAGTTTGTGGTGGTGTTCATCAACGACGTCCTAGTCTACTCACGGGATCAAGCGTGGCACAAGCAGCATTTACGTATGGTTTTGGATACCTTGAGATGACGCATGCTGTATGCCAAGTATAGCAAGTGCGAGTTTTGACTGAGGCAGGTGACTTTCTTGGGCCACGTGATTTCGGGAGATGGATTGGCTATGGATCCAACCAAGGTTGAGGTTGTGCTCAGGTGGGAGAGACCACGCACAGTGACAAAGGTATGTAGCTTTCTGGGACTAGCAGGCTACTATCGGCGGTTTATCAGAGGGTTCTCTCAGATCGCGTGCCCTATGACTCAGTTGACTCGGAAGGACGTGCCCTTTTCCTGGACCAACGAGTGCGAGGCGTGCTTTCAGGAGTTGAAGGAGAGACTGACTTCAGGTCCTGTGCTTACCATCCCAGATGGCAGTGGCAGGTTCATGGTTTACACTGACGCTTTGTTGCAGGGGTTGGGTGGTGTGCTGCATCGGGGTCACGTTGTCGCTTACACTTCGCAGCAACTAAAGCCCCATCAGCATAACTACCCCACCCATGACTCAGAGCTGGCAGCAGTTGTCTTCGCACTGAAGACATGGAGGCACTGCCTGTTTGGTGAGACATTCGAGATCTTCACAGACTACAAGAGCCTCAGGTACCTATTTGAGTAGAAGGAGCACAACCTAAGATAGAGACATTGGTTAGAGCTCTTGAAGGACTACGACTGTAGCATCTCCTACCAGCCAGGGAAGGTCAATGTGGTGGCCGACGCCTTAAGCCGGAAGGCACCTGTCCACTTGGTCATCTTGTAGGTACAGAGTTGGAGACTCATGGAGGAGGTGACCAATTGGTGACCCCAAGAGTCACAGGGGTACTACGGGGACAGTGACGCGACAGGCACGACCAGAGCTAATAGACCGCATCATTGCAGGATAGATGGCCGATCCGTACTTAAAGACACTGCGAGATAGGTTGTTGACAAGGGACCCAGGAGACTTTTCCTTCTTAGATGAGATACTGAGCATGAGGGGACAACTATGCATTCCTAGAGACGAAGAGTTGTTGAGAGAGCTCCTGACTGAGGTGCACAGGTCCCGGTTCACCATACATCCCGGGAACATAAAGATGTACCATGACCTGCGACGCGATTTCTGGTGGAGAGGGATGAAGCAGGATGTTGGTGAGTTCATCCAGTAGTGCTTGGTATACCAGCAGGTGAAGGTCGAGCACCAGAGGCCTGCAGGACCATTACAGCCACTTCCTGTGACAGAGTGGAAGTGGGAGAGTATCACCATGGACTTGGTGGTGGGTCTACCAGTTACCCAACGGGGACACGACGCAGTTTGGGTGATAGTAGACCGGTTGATGAAGACGGCATGGTTCCTGCCGATCCGAGTCACCTTTGGGCCAGCACAGCTAGCAGAGCGATACATTAGAGATGTGGTGCGTCTACATGGAGTCCCTCGTGAGATCATATCCGACAGGGATACTTGTTTCACTTTCCAATTCTTGGCAGAGTTTCAGCAGGCATTGGGGACCCGTTTGAGGTTCAGTACTGCCTACCACCCCCAGACCGACGGGCAGTCAGAGCGCACCGTACAGACACTCGAGGACCTCCTACGTGCTTGTGTACTAGACTGGAGAGGCTCCTGGGAGGAGCATTTGCCACGAGTAGAGTTTGCATACAATAACAGCTATCGTTCAAGCATCGGCATGGCACCTTACGAGGCTCTGTATGGGAGGAAGTGCACTGCACCCTTGAGTTGGGTCGAGGTGGGGATGAAGTAGGAGGTTGGTCATAGGTTGATCCGTCAGAGTCAGGAGGTGATAGAGCAGATTCACAAACAACTCTGCACTGTTAGGAGTAGGCAAAAGAGCTACGTTGATAGGAAGCACAGGGAGGTACAGTTTAAGGTTGGAGATCACGTCTTCCTCCGTGTTTCGCCCATGAAGGGCTTGCAGCGATTTTGGGTGAAAGGGAAGCTTGCGCCTAGGTTTGTGGGGCCCTTTGAGGTCTTGAAGTGGGTTGGACCTGTTGCTTACTGGCTTGCCATTCCTCCCCAGCTTTCTGGAGTATACGACGTATTCCACGTGTCCAACCTTAGGAAGTACGTCGCCGATCCTAGCCACGTTCTGAGCCACAAGAGTGTCGAGGTGGGAGACGACCTGACCTATCCTGAGAGGCCAGTGCAGATACTAGACAGAGCCATCTGGAGTCTGAGACGGAAGCAGGTATCACTAGTGAAAGTCCTATGGAGAAGCCAACGATATGAGGAGGTAACTTGGGAGCCTGAGGCGGCAATACGAGAGCAGTACCCAGAGCTTTTTGAGGGTACGTCTCTTCAAACCTACTTTGGTCTTCTTTAAGTTTGTTATGCACTTTTACGTACGCCTCACACCCTACTTAGCTCAAGTTTCAGGGACGAAACTTCCTTTAAGTTTGTTATGTTGAAATGACCCTCCACTTTTTAGTAGGATAAGACGTCTGGAGTGTTCATCAGACGTCTGGATAGATGGCAGGACGTTTGAAAGTAAGGAAAACTATACGTTCTTTTGCTTTTCGCACTCATGTGATGCGCATGCGTTTTCCCCCCTCTGGCCTCCTCACCCAAAACCCTAACAACCCATCTATTTAAACCCCCATACCCTTCCTTTTTCTCCCCATCACCACCAGTGACCACCTCCATCTCCTTCCCCCCTAGCGGCAGCCATCTTCTTCCCCCGCCCCCAACGTAGCGAGTGGAGAAGAAGAAGAGGGACGGGACGCAGAGGAGAAGGGGAGGAGAGTGTGAGTGAGGAGCGAGAGCGTGGGAGAGAAGAAGGCTCGGGGGAGCTCGCGAGTGCACGGTCGAGAGTTTGTGTGAGGAGAGGAGTCGTGCGAGGAGGAGGAGCTCTCAAAGGGGAGCTTCGCGACCTCCTGAGGCTACTGGCGTAGCAGCTGCAGGTGACGCAGAGGAGTCCACGCAGAGAAGAAGGCTCGTGAGAGAGTTCTACGTACTGGATCTTTTCCAGTATCAGACGTCTGGAGCATCTACCAGACATCTGGAGCAGCAGTGGGACGTCCGGAGCTGAAGCCGAACATCTGAAAGCATGTTTGGTGCATAGGTACGTGTTTCTGCATGAGTTTTGGCCATGCAGACAGGACACCTAGCCGTTTTTGGGTCTGTGCAGTTGTACGCAGGCGCAGGGCGTTGGAAAGGCATGCGGTGCATCCTTTGAGGTACTTTTGGACGTCTGGGCACATCGCTAGACGTCTGACTGTACTCCCAGACGATCGGAAGGAGATTCCGACGTCTGGGGCTCCCCTCAGACGATTGTGGAAGGATTCGGACGTCTGAGGAAGCCGCAGGAAACACAGGATGAGTTCTGATGTCTTTTAAGACATCTGGGCCTAATCCCAGACGTCTGATTTTGGGCAGTATGCACGTTTTTGGCTAGTTTAGGATCCAAACAGAATCGGATTTTTGTAAACGAAGTACCGTTGTTTTCCACTCGAGTTTCTCTACATGTTAGTGTCGAGTTTATACTATTTTGAACTCATCTGATGTGACTTAGTCACTAGTACAGGTCACCAGCCTGTAACGTGTTTGGGGCCCATGGAGACTATAGGACCTACGGCTCTGGCTCCCATTTCTCCCATGTTTCCCGGTAGAGTGGTTTGCTTTAATATCAAGATTTAATTAAACAAAGTGCAGGTTTAGAATAATTTAATTGAACCCTAGGACGTGAAATGAACTCTAGGGCAGAAACGAACCAATATTGCTTGAGCTACACTGCTTCCTTGAGATGCATGTTAAACCAACTTGCTAACAAATGTATTAGTTGATTGATGTGATGCTTTCTCAGTTAGTAAAACACAAGCTGCCTGTTATAAGAATGAAACCCGTAATGTGAATGGTGAGATCTGAATGTTGGAAAATGGAATGAAAGGAATACAAGCATGAGCCCTACGGGGAATTAAGAGAAGAACTCCTGTATATGGAAAGAACTTAGTAAGTAGACGGGAAGTGGGCTAACCCTTGTGTACCTGGTACCAAGGAGAGCAATTGTCCCTATAGTGTAGAGGGGAGCTAGCCGCACCTTTGGGTTGAGACCTGGGGTTAGGCCTAGTCACTCTACACCGACTTCTATTTGACCCTCGTGTACGTGATATCGAGGTGAGCTAATTAGTGTAGGGAGGGAGCTAGCCGCCCCACGGGGCCTAGGGATAGGACTAGCTGCCCTACACCGACTCTTGTTAGGCCCACTAGGGTAAACTAGGATAGTCAGACGAGGGTATGCAGACTGTGGAGGGACGAGACCCCTGTTCTGAGAGGGCAAGGCCCTGTGCTGCTCCATGCTGTACCTTTAGGCATACCCGTTAGCGGAAACGACTGACCGCGTGCCAGTGCGAGGTAGCTACCCGTGCGTTTATCGCGCGTGCCGTAGTCACCGCTACGTTGCGACTGTGACTTCGGGGTGGTTGACTAGGTGTAGGACTACCACGGGGGGCTCTCCCGACCAGGAGAGCACCACATGTACATCCTACATCACAGGAAAGACTGCAATCAAGATCATTCCCTTGAGGAACAGATAAGATCAAGAAATGGCTAGATGAATAAAAGAACAAACAAATTAGAGCTACTTGGTTGAGCTAAATGAGAATGAAAAATTAATTAGTTGCTTGTTTTAATTGCATGTAAATGGCTTAATTACCACTCTACTCAACGTTAGCTGACTACGAAATTTTTATAACCTTATTCAGGTCAGGGAGTTAAGCAGCCAGCACTACCAGCTGCAGAGGGAGCTGGGCCCAGTTGAGCCCAGCCTTAGCTGTGTTTCCTTTCCGTTTTTAGCTTCTTTTGTGGTAGTGAGTAGTTTGCTATATGTAATACCAATTCTATCATATTTCTGCTTTACTTTTTGCTGTAATAGCTATGATGGCCTGTACTATTATGAGACTTTCCGTTCAGTTTCTTTTACTGTCTCTGTGTTATTTTCTGCTTAGTTATATTGTACTTGTGGTTGTGGAATATTTTTTGTTTTTGGTTATTTCTCGTTGGACGACTAGGTCTCGGGATTAGTCGAGGTAGGCCGGTCTCAGGTCCTATAGGGATTTGGGATCAGGTCATAATAGGTGGCTGCATGCAAGATTAAAAGCGCGACCATCCGCGCTAATAGCATGGTGGTCAACACCTTCAACCAGAAGCACGAGATGTGCGCTCAAACGCGCGGAGCGTGAAATTGAAGAGGTGGTGCGCAAAGGTAAAATTGGAGTGTCGGATCGACAATCAACGGTGCAACACGAGCCATGTGGTTCACAGAGAGGTTCTAGATCAAGCGGTGCGACAGACACACTATTGCACGCGTCGTTGTACATGCATATCAAAGGTAGTAGCGCACGTGTTGTAAGCTGTCGATCTTCGCGATCGGATGACTGAGATTAAACATGCACGCGAGCATGAGGGGCATGAAGGTGGTGGAGTGGGTGGCCATGTGTGCACCACGTGGTACATTCTGGTGCATCTGCCCGATGATGGTGCAATGGAGGCTCTTTTGAGGCACGATCTGATTCGTTGATCTCTTGATTGACAGATATGGTTGCTCCAAGGTTGTTGCACGATTTGGAGGCCGAAAATACCTATTTTGCCCATCACTTTGGCTATAAGAAGGATCCCAAACCCCCCCATTTGGGAGGCATATCTTGCTCCAAACATCTCTAGCTCCCCTCTACTCTCTTCCTCCGAGACGTCCACCAAAGCCACATTTGGTGCATTGCTGCTGCTACTGCACACCTCTCTATAGGCCACCAAGGATCACCTTTGGTGCCCTTATTCTTCTAGACTAGATAGTTGCTTTTATTTATTCTAATAGTTCTAGTTCTAGTAATGCTTGTTCTAGTTATTTAGTTCTATTCAGTTCTAGTTAATATTCTTATCAAGCATTTAACTAATGGAACAATTGCCTAATTATTATCTAAATAAAGTTAAGTTGCTTTATATCTATCATGCTTAGTGTTTAGTTCTAGTTAGATTAAATTAGTATTAAATCAAGTCATTTTTCTGCATCCCTGAGTTCGATCGAGACTTACCATCTCGTTACATTTTATTTGCTTCCACGTATTTTCGTGCTATACTACGACAAAAATATCTTAAAATGCGATTTTACACTTGAGGAGTATGTATATGTATATGTGTATATGGGTGTGTGTGTCTGTTTGACAGCGAGCGTGTGTGAGGGGCATGAGGCTGCGTGTGAAGATGTGCGTGTTTCTGTGAGTGTGTATGTGCGGGCAGCAACGCACAAGCGCTGACGGGAGAGGCTGAGCGCGCACAGAAGTGCTGTACGGAGGGAAACCAAGTGTGAGGAGGTGCGAATGAGAGATTCACTGGCTAAGTGAGGAACTTAGCCAATGAACTCTTGATCTATCTAGTGGCGAGCAGGTGAGGGAGAGAGGTAAGCAAGTGGCCTGGTGACCGACTAGCTTATGAAATGATCGGCTGGGTTTCTTACCTAGCCAGTCATTTCAAGAGAGAGGGAGCACGAGTGGGTAAGCGGCGTGGAGATGAAACCGGCTGGGACAAGTGTGCATGAGATCTGTCACCGAAAAAGTGAGGAACGACTGGTGACAGGGCTCAAAAATGAGTTGCGATGGACGCTACAGTGAACGACGAAACAGAGCAAGCTTTAGAGCTTGCACCTGCACTAATGGAAATGGAAATAAAATAGAATAAAAGAAAAAGTAAAAGAGAACCCACCACACCCACCTGCTTAGGAGGGAGCTGGGCGGTGGTGGAGCTCACCATGGTGGTTGCAACCACGGTAAACTGCTCCTTGCCTACTGCGTGCTCTCTCAACTGGTGAGAGAGAGTAGCATATGGGAGAGAGGAAAGGGGAGGTGGTGTGTGGCTGGTTGTTGTGGATGGAGTGAGTATGCAAGTGTGTGTGCATCTATGGGAGGGGGGAATGGAGTGCTGTTGGTGGAGGTGGGAGCCGACCGTGGATGTGGAGATGAAGAGGGAGGTTATATAGGTGAGGGGTGATGGTGGTGGGTGCGGGTGAGGCCAAATGCCATCGTTAGGGAAATGGGATATTTTGGATAATTTATGGGTAGGCACTTAGGGTGTTATGGAATTAATGTAAGTGGTGAATAGGTGGTGTTATTGATGAGTCCATTAAAATGGACTAATATTAAGCCTAAGAATATTTAATCGTATAGTTTAGGTGTGTTAATAATGACAATTAAATTATAAAATAATTGTACACCTCATGATTTAAGTTATAACATTCTGTAACTTAATGATTTTATTATTTTTATGTGCAAGTAATAAAATGCACAAAGAGTAAGGGTGGGGGGATAAATTTCCCTAAACAGCCGCAACTCTTTCCCCCTCCCCCGCCGGACATTGGGGTAATCTTCTCTTCCACCGCCTTTCTCAACAACTGTGACTCGGGATTTGGGAAAATCCCTGAACTCACGCGCAAGGGAGAAGTTAAGAAGGAAGAGGAGGGGAGCAAAAGGGAGGAATCTTCCCCCCTGCGGGGAACTGCTCTCTCTTCTCCACTGTGGAGAGGGCGAGCACTGTGTCGCTCCTTCTCTACCTTGCGCAGTCACACCCGCGTGCCCATCACTTGCCTGCACCCAATGCCGCACCCGCCAAGCGCCCACTGCAGTGCGCCTACAACTTCAGGCACAGCACCATCACCGCGCCCGCAACAAACGCCTACATCCTCCATCAGCCGTCCCTGCAGCACCCGCTCCATCACCTCTGCGCGCTCCTCTCCAGCGCCTCAGCACGCCCATCTTCCAGCGTGCCCCCCTCCTTCCTGCAAGCACAGCATCTCCTTCCTCTTTCCCGCTCTTGCGCGCCTGCACGCCACCAACCGCAAGCGTTGCGTGCAAGGCACCCGCACGCCACCAACCGCAAGCGTTGCGTGCAGAGCGCCCGCACACCCTGCCGGCGCCTCCCACCTCTCTGCAGGCGCACCCACAAGCGCTACCGCACCCGCAGCGCCCACTTCGCCCATTTGTAGGCCACAGCACCCACACGGCCGCCTTCGCGTCCTACCTACAGAGTACCGTCTTGCCTCAGCTGCCCATTTGCAAGTGCCCACACGCCCATCAGCAAGAGCGACACCGCTCGCCCGCGCACCAAACCCACAGGCGTTAACTGCAGACCGCCGCGCCAGCACGAGCAGACCCGCACCACAACCGCGGCCACAGCAGCAACCTTCGCCGGTCCTCATCTCCTCCGCCGGTCGACCGCCTCCGGCCGTCTTCGTCGACGCCGCTGCCACCATCGGAGAGCCCCCGTCCTCGCCGTCCTCCTGAGCCTCGCGATAGCCCCGCTGGTGCTCTCTCTCCCTCGCGAGGAGGAGAGAGAGCAGATGCTCTGTTTTCTCCACCATTAAAATTTACAGAAAACGCCATTGTCAAGTTACTATTCATTTATTTTCTGAATTAATATATTGCTGCACAATTTGCGTGGACACCCCTTGCTTGATTCGAAATTACATATAATTGATTTCTCCTTCTAAATGACATACAATCTGAGATATTAATTATAGTGTTATTAGTTAGGAGATTAATATTCAAATTGTTTGTTATTACCAAGGTCATTATTTAGAATATTATATTATGGTAATTTTGCATATGCACCCTCATCTTATTGATTAATTATCTATATTGCAAATTTATGTGAGAAAAAGAAAAGCACGAAGTAGCATGCATATCTATTGAGTTTCCCGAATAAACGTGACACTATTTATTAATTTAAATAGGCTAATTCCTCCCTGTGGAGACGACCTAACTATTTGTAATTAGATTCTGATAATTAAAATGTTTTTGAAAAGTAATTTTCTACCATGTGATTAAATATAACGATACATCATTTTATGATAAAGTTTTAAATGAAAATGAAGATCGCTCTTTCAAATGACGCTGTTGCTGAGGAGGAAAAATGCCTATTAATTTTTCAAGAATTTTATGTTATTTTTATGCTATTTTGAAAGCTTTTCTGAATTATTAACTGTGGATTTTCTTCTGTGCAAAAACACGCGGCGAATGCGATGGGCACGTACGGCGGAGTTCGTGGACCTTGAAGCCACCTGGAGGACGGCAACAGGAACATGTAGGCCTTGATCCCACACACATAGGCTTACGGAGAAGCCTATTTCTGATTTAGTCAATAGGTTTTAGTTAGATTTAGTTAGATAGACATTAGAATTTAAATTCTATCTTTTGGACCCTTGTTGGGTATTTTTGGGAACGTGTCCCCAGTGCCACTTTATTTCTTATCGCTCTTGTATGCGGGAGCGTATTTTCGGGAGCGTCTTCCCATTTATTTAGATTACAGGATTATTTGAATTGTTTTGAACTACATTTCAGTTAGTTAGTTAGATTAGGTCTGTTTGCTATTATTATATATATAAAAAAATCTAACTGCCTGCTAGAAGCTACATATCTATAGGACGACCATCTAGGACTGAATGAGCAGCATCTAGCTTATTTTTATTACATTGCATTCATTACTGCACAAAGAAAGCTGGAGTAAGGTATGTCTTCTCTTGAGCATTAATTACTTGTCATGCATATGCATTGAACCTAAATCTAAGACCACTAAAGTGCTTGAATCAAATTAATTCAGTGGTCACTTTAAACTAATTGGGACTGTTAAGAGGTTGGACTTCAAAATCTGTGACTAAAAATTGTGTGCAAAAGGATCCTGTTTGCGGAATTTCAAAAAAATCAAAATATGATCGTATGCTTGCACACTTGAGACACTGTGCACCTCACATAAGGTCATTAGATAAATTTCTGCCTCTCCTCTTTTGCACCACAAGGGAAGTTAGTCGAAAATCAACAAGCCTATCCACCAAGTTACTTCGGTTCCTCGTGTGTGGGCTCGATTCGAGACTTCCATTCCTTGCGAGTAGATTATAGGCACCAGCAAAGGTTGGTCTAGGAAGCGTAATTTTTGCAAAACTTGTTTGGCCACCAACTAAACATATAACTCTAAGACCTACAATCTACTAAAAACAGATCCCATTGAATTTACGTTTGCTTTGACATTAGAACTCTCTAGGAAGTTTTCTGCTGAATTTTGTTAAATCTTAAGAGAGTTAAAATTGTTTTGCTTAAAGAAATGGATTACTCTTACTCTTATCATTCAGATTATCAGAGTCAATACTTCCGATCTTTTAATCAGGATCCCATGCTCTGAGCGTATCCATCCTTTGATGGGTACATTGACAATTCATGGGATCATTCTCATTCTTTCCTTGGGAGTACTGGCTTGATAACTCCCACTTTTGAGCAGAGCCTAGGAGTGGGATTTTCCAATCCTGAAATCCCTACTTCCATGCAAACACCCAACCCTCCCACCTTTCATGATTTTCCGTATCAAGGTTGGACTGATACCCTTAGGCAACTAGAGCCTGAAATTGATTATCCTCCCCAACCTGATAATAGTAGCCTTTCCTCTTTTATGATAGAAATGCAAAAACAACAAAAGGAAATAATGGAATCAATGGGAGAGATGTTGAGGAATAGTCAACACATAAATGAAGAAATAAGACAACTTAGCTACACGCTTCCCAATAATCTTGATCCCTACCCAATAAACCATGATCATGAAAATAATTCTGAGGAACCTAATGGGGATCCAATTTTAGGTAGCCATCACTTAGACTCTTCCAATGAGACACGGCCACTAGAGGGCAACAATCATAGAGATTATCCACCTGAACTATATTGGAGTCAAAAGCAAGGGAAGTTTATTGTTCCTATCACTTCCCCTCTTGATTATTTGGTGGATTCCCATTCTACTCTTAGTAAGCCTACTCCTGACCCTCCACTTAGGGAATCAACACCTATCATTCAATATCCTGAGGATTCAAATGTACCTAATGAAGGTGACCCTAAGGGAATGGAGGATGATCAATTCTGGTCTCTGGGATATGAAGAGTCTAATTCAGAGTATGAGGATGCCCCAACAGAGGAACCTAGACTGAAAATCTGGAGTGAATCATAGGAGAATTATTTATCATTTGAGGATTTAGCTCTAGAGGATAGAAATAATATGATTAAATCCGGATTCTTACTTTCTTTTGACAGTCATCCTCCATCAAAACAGGAGTTGATATTAGAGGAGGACAAGCAAAATAATGAGAAGTCTATGGGAGACTCTCGGGGACAAAACACGTCATTTGAGGATTTATACTCCGAGAACAATAACGAATTCAATGATATAGGCTTCCTCTAAAATATTAAGACTGATCCTCCTTTAGAAATAATTGAGGATATTGATCAAACTCCTAATGAATCACATATACACCCCGACAAATATTTCAATGAACCAAACAAATTTGGGGATGAGCGGAATGATAATGATTCTGACATTTTCACCTTGCCATCAAAGAGTTCTAACTTGGAGTCTACCCTTGATTCAAATATGACTCCGATCATTAATACTAGGCAGGGTAACGTGAAGTTGTCTACAACTATGAGGGAGTGTACACAATCTGAATCATTGTTGGAATTGGACCCAACTAAGCCCTCATTGGACTTAACCATTACCTTCCAACACTACAAACAACCCTTATACTCCCTAACCAATCCGTGGCTCAGATCTCTGCTCATGTACATTCTTTCTGGAGAATATATCAGGCCAGTACATCCTAGGATAGAATGGCGAGTATGGATTGATGTTTGTACTTTTACTCTCACCATTCAAGGGTTTGAATTAATAATGATTATTTCTTTTAAAACCCGTCTTGCTTTGGAGGACCCTTGTTATCCTCCACTTATTCCGTTTATTATCCCTAGACCTCCCAATGTAGCCAACGAGGTTTTTCGCTTTCATATCTTCTGGCGAGCATTTGGAATTATATTGCATCATCAGCTCCCCAACATCCGTGGTTACCTGTTTTCTAGGCCTGCGCTGTTACGCATATTTTTAGGGCGTAACCTTTTCTGTTTAGAACCAGACTTATAGGTTCCTTCTTAGTCTGGCTGCTGACAGAAAATGCAGCGCTTGTTGGGAGGCAACCCAGTAAACTGTGTCAGGTGATTTCTTTCCTTTCTCCTCTTACTTTAATTTTACAATGGGGACATTGTAGGATTTAGGCATGGGGGAGTGCATTTGCATTTTATGAAGTATTTATGCATTCAGGTTAGTATGAAAAAAAAAAAAAAGAGCTGAATAGGTTAGTCCTTAGCAAAATACCTTTGTTATTGGAGGTTCTTCTTCTGGAATTATTTCTTAAGTTTAGAATCCAGTGCATTTATTTCACGTGCACATAGATTTGGTAATAGATCCTTGAGGAGAACCAATGAGCATTTGTAAGTCTACTGAACCCTTGGACAGTCATAGGGAGTCAGGCATACTATCTTCTAATAGATCTACCTCATATTTGTGAGAAGTAGAGAAATTACTGGTGTGCTAAGTCTAGTGCAAGGACTCTTAAGTTTTGGATAATTAGATAACGATACTTCAGAGTTAGGTGTAGTTTTCACTCTCTGTTCCTGTGTACATACTTTGAGTGAATTCCTGAGAGTCACCAAATAAGGCAGATACACAGAGATTGAATCTTAATAAAGCTATAACTATGGTGGAGGGTTACGACCATCTTTCATAAAGTCCTCAGCTGAAGGAGGGTAACAGTGTCAAAGGTCAGAAATACGCCCGTCCTATCCATTCCTTCCCGGTGCCGAGAATAGGCACTTCTACCAAATAAGCCACACAACTTCCTTTTGACCATCATCATCCCTAATAATGCCTCGTAAATAAAAGTCCGTATCGTGTTGTGTTGATTGAAAAAGAAACAAAAACAAGAAGAAAAAAAAAATATATATATATATATAAAGAAGAGAAGAAAAGAGAAAAGAAGTAGAAAAAGAAGAAATAGAAAGAAGAAAAAGAAGAAAAAAAAGTTATATTAAAAGAAAAAAAAAAAGAAGTCCAAGTGTATGATGTAACACTGTTTCCGAGGCATCAAAACACCTATCGCGTTCCACCAAATATGACCCATACCTACCATTTAGTATTTCTGATCGCCTGAATACTGGTTGAGAACTCTAACTTAGTAATAGAGTTATTAGGACTTTAATTGAAGTGTAGATGCCATGTGAGGCCACCAAATAGTGAGTATAATTTCTAATTCTGGCAAGATTCGTGATCTCAGAAAGAAAGAAAAGAGAGAGTGCCCAGGAACATTAAGAGAGCACAGTTGTGTAGCCTTTCTCAGAGTTGACTTGTCTAATAATCTAGAGATTTAGAGTTTGCAATACTAGACTATATGTAGCACCAGTTGAGTGTGTGCCACCAAATACAAATCTATTCAACTTGATATCTCCTACCTAAGCCAAACACCGGGGTCAAATTACAGATTATCGTCTGCTTTATCCCCGAGGGAAGTAGTTGCCTATCTCAACAGAAATTTTTGCTAAGGGTGATGTACGAACTCCTAATGCGAATCACCTTTTTCACTTGGATCTGTTACCTAGGCTATCAGCACTTCACATTTGTCTGGATTTCTAAAGTTTTGAAATAAGAAAAGAAGAAATCTTCTGATTACTTCTATTATTTTTCATTTTTGCTAGGGACTAGCAAATCTTAGGCATGGGGCTATTTGATGAGTCCATTAAAATGAACTAATATTAAGCCTAAGAATATTTAATCGTATAGTTTAAGTGTGTTAATAATGGCAATTAAGTTATAGAATAATTGTACACCTCATGATTTAAGTTATAACATTCTATAACTTAATGATTTTATTGTTTTTATGTATAGGTAATAAAATGCATAAAGAGCAAGGGTGGGGGGATAAATTTCCCCAAACAGCTGCAACTCTTTCCCCCTCCCCCGCCGGACATTGGGGTAATCTTCTCTTCCACCACCTTTCTCAACAATTGTGACTGGGGATTTGGGAAAATCCCTGAACTCACGCGCAAGGGAGAAGTTAAGAAGGAAGAGGAGGGGAGCAAAAGGGAGGAATCTTCCCCCTTGCGGGGAACTGCTCTCTCTTCTCCATTGTGGAGAGGGCGAGCACTGTGCTGCTCCTTCTCTACCTTGCGCAGTCGCACCCGCGTGCCCATCACCTGCCTGCACCTAACGCCGCACCCGCCAAGCGCCCACTGCAGTGCGCCTACAACTTCAGGCGCAGCACCATCACCGCGCTCGCAACAAACGCCTGCATCCTCCACCAGCCGTCCCTGCAGCACCCGCTCCATCACCTCCGCGCGCTCCTCTCCAGCACGCCCCCCTCCTTCCTGCAAGCACAGCATCTCCTTCCTCTTTCCCGCTCTTGTGCGCCTGCACGCCACCAACCGCAAGCATTGCGTGCAAGGAACCCGCACGCCACCAACCGCAAGCGTTGCGTGCAGAGCGCCCGCACACCCCGCCGGCGCATCCCACCTCTTTGCAGGCGCACCCACAGGCGCTACCTCACCCGTAGCGTCCACTTCGCCCATCTGCAGGCCACAGCGCCCACACGGCCGCCTTCGCATCCTACCTGCAGAGCACCGTCTCGCCTCAGCTGTCCATCTGTAAGCATCCACACGCCCATCAGCAGGCACGGCATCACTTGCCCGTGCACCAAACCCACAGGCGCTAACTGTAGACCGCCGCGCCTGCACGAGCAAACCCGCGCCACAACTGCGGCCACAGCAGAAACCTTCACCGGTCCTCATCTCCTCCGCCGGCCGACCGCCTCCGGCCGTCTCCGTCGATGCCGCTGCCACCATCGGAGAGCCCCCGTCCTCACCGTCCTCCTGAGCCTCGCGACAGCCCCGCCGGTGCTCTCTCTCGCGAGGAGGAGAGAGAGCAAATGCTATGTTTTCTCCACCATTAAAATTTACAGAAAATGCCATTGTCAAGTTACTATTCATTTATTTTCTAAATTAATATATTGATGCACAATTTGCGTGGACACCCCTTGCTTAATTCGAAATTACATATATAATTGATTTCTCCTTCTGAATGACATACAATCTGAGATATTAATTATAGTGTTATTAGTTAGGAGATTAATATTAACATTGTTTGTTATTACCAAGGTCATTATTTAGAATATTATATTATGGTAATTTTGCATATGCACCCTCATCTTATTGATTAATTATCTATATTGTAAATTTATGTGAGAAAAAGAAAAGCACGAAGTAGCATGCATATCTATTAAGTTTCCCGAATAAACATGACACTATTTATTAATTTAAATAGGCTAATTCCTCCCTGTGGAGACGACCTAACTATTCGTGGTTAGATTCTAACAATTAAAATATTTTTGAAAAGCGATTTTCTACCACGCGATTAAATACAACGATATATCATTTTATGATAAAGTTTTAAACGAAAACGAAGATCGCTCTTTCAGTTATGTTAGGTGGTATTAAGTGGTGGAAATGAAGGAAATGGGGACTCTATCTCTCTCTCTATCTTCCTCTCCATAAAATGTACAAATGTCAATATTTACAAAATGCATGCAAAGCTATCTAATCTAAATGCTTAACGTTAGGAAATAGCATAAGAGGGCATATTTACTTGCGTGAATTGCTGCGCAATCACCTGCAACCTAAACCTTCTCATCATGAGAATCCTCAAGGAAATCCCCTCCTTGAAATACAGGCAAAAGAGGAGTATGACTCCAAACTGGTGACCTTAAAGGCAGAACAACAGTTGATAGCAGACCAACTCTTGGAGATTAAATTGATAAAAGAAAAGAAAAAGGTTCAACCAGAGGAGCCTCAGAACTCTAGCTCCACCGATGACCAAATCAAATGGCATCTCATGGTATAGAAAGAAAATGCCCGCCTGTGTGAATAGCTCGAAAAGTTAAAACACGAGCTTAGTAACCAGAAGGGGGAAGTTCTGCTTGGCCCACCTCAATCTCCTCTGCCATCGTGAGAATCAGAGGAGCAATCTGGGGCCCACCCCATGGTGACCAGTGGAGGGGGGGAAGAGGGCTCCTTGCCTGAGTTCGTCCGGCAAGTCACCCAGGTGATGCGAGGTATACGTCCCTAGGTGTATGTCAATACCTATCCTTTCACGGAGGAAGTGATGATTGCCCCTCTGCTAGAAATATTTTAGTAGCCCATCATGACACAATATGACGGGATGACAAATCCTAATAGTTTTGTGGGGAGCTACCGTCGGATGATGCTTGTCCAAGGCTATCTTGACGAGGTATTCTATATCTCTCTGGCATGGCTCATGAGTGGTTCAATGCGCTACTGGCAGGACAAATTACTTGTTTCCAAGAATTGGTGGACAAATTTTGCCAATACTTTGCAGGGCAGTAGTGGATTAGGGATAATCTAGAAAGATTGTTGAAAATAAGGTAGCGAAAGAATGAGTCTTTTCGATCATATCATGATCAGTTCAAGACCCAGGACTTCAAGTGCAAAAGACCCCATGATGCCATTGTCATCCAGTACTTCAAGTCAGGGCTCTTGACCAAGAGGTTTTAGTATGATATTGATGACTTCCCGCCAAGGGACATGGTTGAGCGATGGGATTGGGCTACGAGATTTGCAGAACAAGATGATTTGTTCCGCTCTCATAGCTGACTAGCGGATGGATATGGGGAGGATTTGAATTCCCCTGATGAGAAGAAGGTCTCAGGTGAGCCAGCCTCCATATCCATTCAGGGAGGTAACCGCTTCAATAAGCGAAGGTGAACTTCCAGGACCAAAGGAATGAAAGGTCCTATAAAGGTTGAAATAATGGCCCCCGCCAACATAGGTAGGAATTTTTTGAGTACACTCCCCTTGCTGTAAACCAAGCGGATGTGTTGGTAGAGGTTTGGTCAACTAATAAAGACCTCCTGCTGTTGCCAAAGCCTCTTAAAAAGAAGGCTGACTCGAGTCTATATTGTAAATATCATTGGGCCTAAGAACATGCTACTAAAGACTATTGGGATTTGCGTAACCAAATTGAGTCTTAAATCCAGCATGACAACTTGGCATATTTTACGAAGTGCAATGAAAGCTAGGGCAAGCGACCCATGGAGGGTCCGGAAGACTACCATGGGGAGAAGCTTCAAGAGCTCGGGGGGTAAATGTGGTATTCCTAGCCGACGAGAGTTCGGCTAAATCCGTAGATCACCAAGATGAGCTGAGAATCTCTCAACTGTTTCCACCTATGGAGTATTACCAACAGGTTCTCGTGGTGATGGTAGCATAACCCTAGGACACCCATGTACTTAATCTTCTACCTACATCAATAGCTGAGGAAGTGGAAGTCATTTTTGGAGTCAATGCTCTTCCCAGTCCACAAACCACTCAAGTTAAAAGGGGGCCTAGAGACTTATTCCCTTCCCTTCAATGGGGGGAGAGGAATACTACCAAGCAAGCAGCATTGACACTCTTCTCCACCTTGCCGAATTCGGTAGCCCATACGGAACCCCTCCTTGTGACTCTTTTGTTGGCTGGGTAGCTTCAGCCCGGGCTCCTTGTTGATGAAGGCAGTGCGGTCGATGTCTTGTTCCTCAAGACACTATTGAAGTTGGGATTTAAAGAAGAACACCTTTCCTGCTCAGCCCACCCAGTGGTGGGGTTTGGGAACCATAAGGTGATGCCCCAAGGGAGAGATCAGATTACTTGTATCTATCTGTAATGGAGACAAGCACCTTAATCGAACGGTCACATTCATTGTGACTAGCTTGGTAGTAGCATTTGAAGGCATCATTGGCCACCCAACAACCTATGCCTTTCGAGTAATCCCCTTATCATACTTCCAATTTATGCTCTTTTACACTCCTCATGGAGTAGGAATAGTGCATGGGGATCAAACTGCCGGGTATAAGCTTCTGTGGATCGAGCTAAAGCGATCCATGGAGCCAAGGCTCCCATAATCACAGAAATGGAGAAAGAAGAGGAGTTAGATCCAAGCGATTTAGCAACAAATGGACCCGACCAACCCCCCAACAGCTTCAGAAGTTCAGCCAGGCTCTTCAGCTATGGCCATACAGTTATATCCTGATGTGAAGAACAAGCTCATTCAAGTTGGAGCGGACCTTGATCCCATCAAAGTCCATGAATTGCTGCTCTTATTAAAGGCAAACATGAATATATTTGCTTGGTCTGCCAGTGACCTGCTGGGGATCGATTTGTCTCTAATCCAACACCACCCCAATATTTAGGTGGATGCCTGAGCAGTGAAACAAGTTTGCTAGCATAAATCAGTAGAGCAATAGCAGGCGGCTAATATAAAGGTGAAAAAGCTTTTGGAGGTCGGATTCATTGAAAAATCTTTATACCTTGCATGGTTATCCAATGTAGTCATGGTTAAGAAAGCGAATGGCAAGTGGAGGATGTAAGTGGATTTCACAAATTTGAATGAAGCCTATCCAAAAGATGAATTGCCCCTACTAAGGATCGATGCCCTTGTAGACTCGTGTAGTGGGCAGTCTTGCATGTCTTTCCTAGACGCTTATAGTGGATACCCAAGATAAGTTAGTTCCAGCAAATAGACCTCACACTTCATTCATAACTGATAGGGGTCTTTTTCGGTATAGAGTTATGTCCTTTGGTTTGAAAAATGCTGGAGCAACTTACTAGTGCCTTGTAAACATGATTTTTTCTCATTTAATTGAAAATTCATTTGAGGTGTATATCGATGATATGTTAGTAAAGGGATTAAATTCCCTCAGCATCTCATAAATCTAGGTGAGGTGTTCCATATCTTGAGGAACACTTGACTTTGTCTGAATCCTTAGAAATGCATTTTCGACGTTTCCTTGGGAAAGTTTTCGGGAGTTTTTGGGATTTTTAGTCTCTAACTGTGGAATAGAGGCTAATCTCGACAAGATCCAAGAGATCATGGTTCTAACACCTCTAACTACTTTGAAGGGAATGCAGTTGTTAGTTGGCAAGATCACCTCTTTAGGTCAATTCTTGTCTCAATCTTCCGACAAATGTCTTTCATTCTTCGAGTGTATTAAAAAGGGCAGGGTTATACAGCCACCCATTGGACTCCCCATTGCCAGAAGGCTTTGGACGAAATTAAGAATGCCCTATAATACCCTCCAATTTTGACGGCTCCTAGGACCGGAGAATCTTTATTCATCTACCTAGTGGTGTCCACGTCGGCCGTCAGTGTTGTTCTATTTTGCGAACAAGAAGGGGGGCAACAACTAGTATATTTTACCAGCAAGACTTATCAAGGTGCAGAAAGCAAATATACTATGATCGAGAAGCTTGGGCTAGCAGTAGTAACTACTGACAAAAAGCTACGCTCATACTTCTAGGCCCATTTTATAATAGTCTTATCCGACTACCCACTACGATGGATGCTGCACAAACCAATAGGCTATGCCCGGCAAATAAAATGGGTCATGGAGTTGGCAGAATTTGACATCCAATACCAGCTAAGGAAGTCAATAAAAGGCCAAGTTCTAGCTGATTTTGTGGCGAAATCCACAAATCTAGATGCTTGCCTTACCATGTCATGGAAATTATATGTTGACGGCTCCTCTATGCCAGTCGGATCTTGATGCGAGATTTAGCGTGATTTGTAATTAGGGTTTTTTAGGGTCGTTGTAACACGCAAAATCGCATACACTCTTAAATTTATAAACCTAGATAGTGGGGTATCTAGGGTCGTCCAAGGAGGCCAAATGTTTGCAAAAAATACGTCTCTTGCTTGGAAATGAAATTCACCTTTCTTTTTTGTCTTTTTAATTTATATATTTTTTTAAGGTTTTGAAATAACGAACATTCGCAAAGTTGTTGAAGAAAAAGGCGATCTAAACCTAATTCACTAAACTATTGCTAGAGTGACAAGAAAGGCCTCTCCCTAAGCTCACTTTAGGTACGTGGGGGCCTAGAGTAATTAGGGAGAGGGAGTGAAAAAGTGCTAGATCAAAATAAAAGACAAATGTGACAAGAATTTAAAAGAAGGCAACTTGAATTGAATTAAAATTGTTCTACACAAAACACATAGAGGAAAGCTTCTAATCTACTTGAAATGCAAGAAGATAAAAGCACAAATCCTCTAAATGAAATGGTGAAGAAGATGATGGCTTCTTGCTCCAAGCCTGGTAGCTCCCGGGCTTGAAAAGAGTCCTCCAACTCCTTCCTTGTAAAGCTCCTTCAAGTGGTGTCCTCCAAGGTGGAAGCTTCCACCTTAACTTTCCTCCTCCAAGGGTGGGCGTACACCACCCTTGCTCCACCTTGCCTAGCTGTCCTCCTGGTGGGGAAGTGTTCCTCCTCCTTGGCGTGGCACAAGGGAGAAGAAAGAAGGCGAAGAAGGCACCAAAAGGGTGGGTAGGATGCCCCCTTAATCTTCTTCTCTTCTTCTTCTTCCTTGGTCTTGAATTATGGTGGGTGTAATGTGGAATTAAACTAATGGGAGGATGGAGAAAATGGTGGTAGGTGATGGATTTTTATAGAGTGGGATGGGGGTAGGGTTGGTGTGAATAGGTGGAGGGCTAGGATGGAGTTTGGTGGTGGTTATGGGTGGTTAATTTGATCTTAGGGCTAGGGTTAGTTGGCGCCAACCAAGGGGGTGCCATGGGGGGGTAGTTATGGTGGTGGTGTCCCTTGAAGTTGGCGCCAAAATAGGTCTTCTAGAAGGGGGTTAGGTGGCGCCATGTAAGGAAGGGTTGGGATGTATTTGGTGGATGGATGGATGGCCATGATGGGGTCTTAAGTTGGCGCCAAAAGAGAGGCTTCTAGAAGGGAGGTTTTGGCACCAACTTTAGGTGTCTTTTGGAGGAGGTTGAGGGGGGAAGGGATGGCTTAGGTTGGCGCCAAAACAAGGGTGGACTAGGTAGAGCTTAGGTGGACTAGGTGGGCTTAGTTAGTGGAGCTAGTTAAGTAGGGTTTTAGGGTGGTAAATGCAAAGGGAGTTGGAGCCTAGCTAATCTAAGCTAAGCTAAGCTAGCTTAACTAGTAATGGAGTAGAGGAGGAGGCAATAGGAGCTAGGGTTTGAAGAGTGGAGCTAGACAGAAGAAGTCTGAAGCTGAAATAGAGCTGGCAACTATGGAAGGTGGTGGCAAGGAGCTACTCTAGCTGACTTAGCTTGCTAGTTCTTTGCTAGCTGCTAATACAAGCTAAAGTAAGCTGGCTTCTACCATGAGGAGCTGAGGTGAGCTGGGTCTGGTGCTCCCAGGGAGGATCAAGCTAGTTGAGGCAGCTAAGGTAGCTTAGCTCAACTGAGTTGAGCTAAGCTGAATCCTCGAAAGCTGAACTTGAGCTTTCTGAGCTGAAATGAAGTCATCTTCAGCTAGCTGGAGTTGAGTAGAGCTAGATGTAGCTGGTCCTGAGCTGAGGTGAACTCTAGTCAACTTAGCTGAGCTAGCTAGAGCTCCCTGTGAACTAATGGGAGCTAAGATGAGCTAGACTCAGCTAAGTTGAGTTGGATCTGAGCTCAGGTGAGCTAAGATGAGCTCTCTTGAGCTGCCATTCAGCTGAGATGAGCTGAATGGAGCTAGGATGAGCTAACCCTAGTTCAGGTGAGTTGGATTCCAGCTATGGTGAGTTGGATCAAGCTGAGTTTCAACTGGTGAGAGCTTCTCCTTCACCAGTTGCCTTCCTGAGTGCTAGGGTTCTAGGGATCTGGCAATCTGTATATCCCTAACACTCACAAAAACACATTAAAAAGATAAAAAAAGTGCAATGCATGCCTAACCTAATTAATGCCTAAATGCAGCCCAAAAACCCGTTTGTGGAGCAAAATCCTAAGTGGTAGGTTTGTTTTAATGCATAAGAATGATGATAAACTGGCGTTTATCAGATCTGAAGCTGGCATAGCATTGACTGCCCTAGAAGGCACCACTCACAAATTTGCTGTCAAACTTAGTTTGCCTGCATCCAACAATGTAGTTGAATATGAGGCTTTGCTAGTTGGCATTCAGGTGGCCAAGTCAATGGGTGCCTCACTATTAGAAGTGTATATGGACTCCTAGTTGGTGGCTAACTAAGTAAATGGCGAATACCAAGCCAGGGATTTCAATATAACTCTCTACGCCAATAAAGTCAGAGAAGAGTTATCGGACTTTAGGAGCACCTCAATCAACTGAGTACCTCGGTCTGACAATCACCAAAGGACTTCAGTTGGCCATACACCCTATAGCTTGGTATATGGCATGGAAGCCTGGCTGCCCATAGAGATAATCCTTCCTATATGCCGATCTCAGCTATACAACCCCAGCACTAACGATGATCAAGTTTGCCTAGCCTTGGACTTAGTGGAAGAAATGAGAGAAAAGGTGTCAGAATCGACGCTACACTACAAGGCCACTACAGCTGCCTACAACAAGCGGGTTTGGAGGAGAAATTTCTCTGAGGGAGACCTTGTCTTGTGAAAGTGCAAAGTGTTTATGCCAAGTAACTCAAGTGGAAAGCTCGATGCCTTGTGGGAGGGGCCTTATAGAGTTTACCAAGATAGTCCAGGCAATTTTTATAAATTACAAACTCTAGGTGACAGATCAATTCCTCGAACTTAGCATGCTAATACTTTAAAGATGTATCGTGTATAAGATTGAATGAAGCAAAAGAAAAAGTTTTTCTTTCATTACATCCCTTGTTGGTTGTTCTACATTTTCCATAAGAGTCATTCCCATCAAATGATCCATAAAAAAAGAGAAAAAGTTAAAAAAGGGGAAAAAGGAGACACCGACAACAACCACAAGCCTTTAGTCGGAATCTTCTGGGAGGCCGACTTGGGGAGTCGGAGGAGGAGAGGTGGCCTCATAAGCGGGGCTCACATGACGAGAAGGTTGTTCAAAGGCCCTTGACGGACCAGACTTGTCCACCAACTCTTCAGGAGTTGGACTCCCTGGTTGGTCCTCAGTTGGCAATACTGAAGCCTTGTCTTCTATAAGTTCCTCAGCCTTCTGGTGGTCAAACTCGGAAGTTAGACTATCTATGGACCATCCACAAAGTTCTTCCACAGTAGTTTGACCACCCTCCAGGAGGGCTTGTGCAGCTGCCAAAGTATACTTCCCAGCTTCTTTTAAGACGAGGTCCCTTCTCTCCTTCATAGACAAATCTAAGGCAAAGAAGTCCATCACAACTTCAGGGTTCATCTCCAACATGAGAGCATTTTCTAATTCAAGGACCCTCTTGGCCCCTTCTTTAGCGAGTCATTGGGCTTTAGCAAGGCCCTCCCTCACTCCTCGCACGTTCGCCTCTACCTTCCCATGAGTCGCCTTGATGTTGGCAAGCTTGTCAATGGTTGCACTAAAGTGGAGGTGCTCCCCTTCTAGGGCAGCCTTGTACCCTTCCACCGCAGAAGAGTGTGCGACCTTTAGTACCTGTACCTCCTCTTTCAACCAGAGCATGCTATTATAAGATTGCAGTCTTTTGTCAAGATTGTGCAATTTCACAAGATCTCTCTTGTGAATGGTGCCAAGTGAGTCTTCAATCTTCCTGACAGTGGCTTTGGCTATCCTCAGCCTCAGGCAGCCTCTTTCAATTCTTTCTGCAGAAAAGAAATTTGCTCAACTGCTTGTTGTTGTAACTGGAGTTTCTTGGTAGCTTCCTCAGAAACTGTCTCCTCCTTCTTGCGAGCAACATTAGCTTCCTCAAGTTGGCAGGCAAACTTCCTCTGTTCCGCCTGGCCATCACTGCCCATTTTGAGGCCATATCAGTCGCCTCACTAGGTTAAACTTCAGAGTCAATGTCCCCAGTTGCATCACCGCTACTAGGAATAAAAGAAGTCCCGAGAGTCTCAACCTATCCACAACAAATTAGTGGGGTTTAAAAATTTATTTTCCTTTGAGTAAGAAGAACTCAAGGAGAGTAAGGAAAGTATCTTACCACGCGCATGCAGTAGAAGAAAACATATTTGAAATTCATCCCTCCTCGGGGAGGATTAGCCCACATTAGGGCACCCTACAGGTGTCGCAACACCTGCCTATCCAACATAAGGGCACCACTTGTGGGTGCCTCCCCACCATTAATTTTCATACCACTAGTTGAAGTTAGCGTACCTCTTGCCAAGGAAGAGCCTACCTTGACTGGGTTCTCCCAGTTGGGTAAACCACCCTCCTAGGCTCCTTCCAACACTGACCCCCTTACCTCCCCAAAGGTTTGACCTATAACCCCGAAGCCTCCTTGGCTGCGAGGTCCACCAACATCCACGCCCCTATTGCACTTCACCTGTGGTGCGGCCGGTTGAAAATGTTGTCACCCAAAAAATCTCCCTAAGTCGTCGCCTCTCGTACCACCTTCGCAAAGGTGCTTGGAGGTCTGGTCGGAGGGATGGGTAGGCCTGAACTTCCCTCCTCAGCTGCCACACTATGGACTTGATGTGGGGAGACGGGTGATGTGGTGTCCTTGGATTGGCCAGGTAGGACTGAGGAGGCATCCCTCATTTCAGTCCCGCCAAAACTTGAGGACTCAGGCACTGCCGCCTCCTCTACCAGGGTCTCTTCTACGTGCCCTCTCCTCAAGCGCTTAAGGGGGATCTCCTCCAGACCACTGAAAATGCCCGCTGACTCCTCCTATTTCCCTCCTTGGAGTGGGAAGACCCACTTCCCTCACCTCGCTCTTGGGGCTTATCTTGTACGTCCCCTCACCTCGACCTGCCATGAGATGAGCTCACAGGGTGCCGCCTTGGAGTATCCGGATGAGCAAATAGCTCAAAAGCTGGAGAAAGACAAAAAGAACCATTATTTAGATTCTTAGGAAGAGTGTATTATTTAAAGCTATTACCCTCCAACTTACATGGCGTGGGGTAAGAATCAGCCACCTATGAAAGTGTCGCAAACACATCAGCCCGTTTCAACTCTGACTAGGCTATAGGCCTGAAATTCATGATTCTCTTAGCATCATTAGAAGCATCTAGGTCAAGTTCGTGTGCACTAGGTGGGAGGTCTTTCTCATGTAGACCCTGCCACTTACTAGGAACTTCTAATTTATCCACATTGTGGAGAAAGAAAAAGTGGCGATCCTGCCCCTTCAGACTATTCGACAGGCCAGTTATCCTATCTTGGTCCACCGGCTATAAAGGGTATAGGTTCTGGATGATGGCTTTTCCTTCTTCACTTTAAGAGGCATTAACGCAAAAAGGAGACAGAATAGCCCCACCCAAGGGTGGATTCCCAAGTGAAAACAAATGACTGTGAAGGCGTTAAGGACATGCCAACATTTAAGACTAAACTGAGAGGGGACAACCCGATAGTAGTCGAGGAAGGAGGTAAGAAAATGATTTAATGGCACACGAAGGTCATTCTCTATGGTGTATTTACAAATAATAAAAAAATCCTGTCCACCATTAGAACATAGGCGGGTCATGGACCCTACGTATTGGAAATGAACATGGCTGAGCCCATGAGTCGTCAAAAATTCCTGAATGGTTGACTTGCTACGAAAGTACAAACTAAAATTATGTAATCGCCTTGTCTCAAGTGATATTCTCGACGAGGAAGAGGTGGACTCACCTTTCCTTGCAAGGCCTGACATGCTTTTCGCAGGAAGAAGCAACTACTCCAATGACCCTACTCCTCAAACAGCAGCCCTCGTGTTGCTAGGACTTGTAAAGCTCTTATGCGTAGAAGGCTCTTAGTAAATGTGGTGGGGCAAAGCATTTACTGCCTCCCAGCACCCCTATTTATAACCGCGACGTAAAAAGATTTCAAGCTAATCAATTCTCGTCATCATTACAGGCATTAAATGCCCCTCCACGCATATCATTTCGCCGCGATTCGTTTCCAATAGACATCTCGCTGGCTGTTACGATATTTAAGACAAATATTCCTTATGATTACAACAATTAATGCCAGTCTTTTTGCACAAAACGACAAATTAATCCCAACAGTGATTGGCCACCACTCGCGAAAGGTGATGCTTACATTGCATTTATTCCCAGGATGTAGGCTTCTTAAGGCCGACAAGAACTCAGGCGATGATGTGCTTACGTTCCCTCCAATGAGCAGTGGTATGCCTATCACTCTATTAAGAGTGCCTTACCCGCCTAAACTTAACTATATACCTCTTACAAATGACTATCTCGATTAAAAAATTAGCCGGTATATCATTGGAGGCACCAACCACATAAAGTTTTAATATACTTACTATTCTCTCAGCAGCATAAGCTAGCTAGAGAGTGGGGGCATCTGATGAGGGACAAAAAATACTCTCAATTAAAACTTTGCAAAAATATCTAATGGATCTAGTTGCCTAATGTTTTGGTAAACCCGGCTACCCGATATCTGGGTGAACCTAATGTTTTGGTGAACCCGGTTACTTAGTATCTTGGCAGATCCATCGGATCAGCATCCTGGATCCAATTGATCAAGGATTCACCGAATCTGACCTGATCCCAGGGCCCGACAACTTGCCTAAGGATTTTGTTAACCGAATTTGAAATGGACGACTATTATGCTGGCATCCACGCTAACGGTCCGCACCAGTTGCCCACTTAAATACTATTAATAGCTAAATTGGGGGAGAAGCGGCGAGGATCGTGAGATCCATTATGAGAGGTGATTTGTATTATAAATACTGAGATGAGATAGCTTTTATTTTTTATGCAATCAGATAGAGAAAGAAGCTAAGAGTAATTATATCACCCATAAGAATATAGTGTGATTTAAGAGCATCATCCTCCTCTTAGACATATATCTCTTTATATGAAACTGGGTCATCAATTCAATGCTCTTTATCTCTTTATTCCTTGAGTCAGAACTCCAACTCTAAAGACCACGATTAGGAATCATGGACGGAACCTTGAAGTTTGAATAATGGCTCACCTTTGGCTGCAAATATTGATAGAGAAACAATGTCAAAGACAAATAATTCACAGTAATATGAAAATCTCACAACCATGGGATAAGAAATAATAAATTTATTAAAAAAAACTGAAATATCAAGCATCCCCGTTCTCAAACCTCAACAGTCCTTTAACGAGTTATTCTTTCGAATAAAGAGGATTCTTTCTGAAGGAAAATAGGATGGCTAAATAAATGAGTGATCATCCCGCTGTATCAATAATTAAAAAGGGGGAAGTTAGATAAAAAAGGGATAGATAAAATAGCAAACAGGTAATTATTTTACTTTAGTACTTCGACTTGTGTAATGAATGTTTCCTAACACAGTATCTTCCTAAGTCAAAAGGGAATGTACTAGAACTCTTTTTCCCTATTTTTCATGCAAACTCCTTTATATTTTATTCTAAATTCCAATTTTGATCTCCTTTAAAAAAAAAAAAATCATGATTTCATTTGATTAAATGTTCAAGATTTACTGCTATTACTAAAATAAAAAACCTATCGAACATTTAATCAGTAGCATATATAATTAAGTTACGTTTAATAATAAGAGGAAGTAAAATATCAAAACGATAAAATCATAAAAGATTACTTGAATTTACATGAAAATCTCACTTACAAATAGTAAAAAGAAAACAGTTGAAGAAGAACCCTGATAGGACGTATTTCTCTTTATTTCTTCTCAAAGAATAAATGGGGAGTGTGTGTTTATTTATAAACCAACACACACATAACAAAGTTCACATCTTACGACGTGGTACTAAATTAATAACCAAATTCTCTCAACAATATAATTACTGAAAATTTCACTTGCCACTTTTGTTGGGCCTTTCATGATGAACTGGTTTTGGCATTCACATCAACCTCCTGCTTGATGCTGAATTTACCACTATCGGACAGACAGGAAGGTGGTACCACCGAGCCACAACTGAAGCCCATGGAATTCCAGCAAAAGGCCGCCGCCTGCCCTCCAGACTCCAATGACAACTGGATGTCCTCCAGGAATATGTCTTTGCAAGGGTGACTTTCACTACATAAAAATTTGATTGCTTCATCGGTTGAAGAGGTTCCTTTGATACCCATGTAAGAAATTCCAGACACCTTCACAGCATCTGTCTGCATTTTGACAGGAAAAAACAGGTTTAAGGCACACTGCAATAAGTTCTTGCGAAGAATGGTGCACGTCCACATAAACAGCAACCTGATTAGCACATTTGGATTTCTTGTCACAGTAGTACTGGTCAATGATGATGGGGTTTGAGACATATCTCATCAAGATGTTTCGGTAAGTTATTCCATGGACAAAACCATGGCCACCCTACAAGAACATCATATAAAATTTACATACATGGATTGCATACTCGATAATGTTAATAAGATGGTAAGATTTTGACCTGCCATGTCTTGATTCTCAAGCCATTTGTTGTGTTTGTAATGAGAGCTCCATCCACTACTATGTCATGGACCTCAGCCCATCTATTTTTCTTGCCTAAACTTCCAATGCTGACAGATATGGTGGAATTTAGTCCCCAACATAAGTGCCCATGATCTCGTGGTAGGTGGATAAACAATGAAGATTCCAATGATTATTATTACCTTATGCCATGACCAGGTCCACATACAACATTTTCTATCTTCACCCTGGAAGAGCGGCTGACAATAGATATGCAGTCATCACCTACAAATGGAATGTGTATGTCGGTACTCCTCCTTGAGTATATGAGCTGGAAAAGGAAAAATAGGAAGAAAGAACAAAGAAAAATTCATAATTACTTGATCAGGCTGAAATTCAGAACATTGTTTTCTGTTGTTGGTTGTTTTGTGTGTTGCTTCTTTCTTTTCTCTTTCCCTTTTTTTTGTTTTTTTCGTTGTGTGTGTGTGTGGGGGGTGGGGGGTTGTGTTAAAAGCCGTTTGTCAATGCTTGATGGGAAAATGTGCATGAATAGAGTTTGCATGGCATAGATAGAAAATTAACAAACAATTGGACGTTGGTTAACGTCATATGCCAAACAATAAGTGATGGTAGTAGTTCTATATTTTATTTTTAGTAGTTCAGTCAGTTGTTTAAATTGGTCGAACTGATGATGATGTTATCATTTGAACTACACCGCAAAAAACCAAACCGGCAAGGCTCCAATTCAGTTTGCATCGGCCAAACTGTGTGTCAACTTGCTTTCGACCAGGGTTTAGTTGATAAAAAATTAAATATATATCTATCATAAAACAACTGATACAACATAATTTACATGAAAAATCAGTAACTTGGAAAGTAGCTGAAGATATGAGTTCAAGCATTTGCTAAACCAACTCCCAAGCTTAATGCAATGGATTAGATGCGATAAAAATAAAGAGAGATCATCTAGTAACTTGGCAAGATTGTAGTTTTTTCCCATCGATAGAGTCCTTATATCTCCTACCTTTAGACAAGATGACAATGTGCATAAGATAAAGGTCCAAGTCAAAACCCATTGTAGAGCATGCAACTCTTATCCAACATGTCACTTTGATTCTTACTTCATATCTTAACATGGATTAAAATAAGCTCACAAAATAAGCCCAAGAGGCCTACCATAGCAAGCCAAAGCCTAAGAGGCTCAAAAGAGATCAAATCCACTGAGTGGAAAATAAGTAGCTCAAGTTGCTAGAATAAACTAGTCTGCCAGACTAGCCTGTTTGAGTAGTCTGACTGAATTCCAATCCGCCTGAGTTCTAGTCAGCTTGAGTTGACTAGCTTGCTTGAATTAGCCCACTAGAGCTGGTCAATTTGCCCGGGAAGATGAAGAGATACAAAATGGTCCTCGAGGAGTGAGCTGAACTGTTATATTTCCCTAAAAAGGAGTAATTGCATGTAATCATTACACCCTTTTGGTTCTCTATAAAAGGGCCCCCGTGTACATTGTGAGTGGGGGGAGGGGGGGAGAAGAAAAAAAGAGGGAAAAACTTGTACTCTCTCTTCATTTTTCCACACAGTGGATACATTATGGTGAAATCCCGTCCTTAGACATACACCCTGCAAGGGTGGAATTGGATTACAAATCCCCTGTTTTTGTGTGTGTTTACTTGTTTTTCCATTATTCTTGAGCTTTTCACATTTTTTGCGATATACAAATTCTTTAATGACCTTTGGGGCCTCTACGGCAACCCCCAAGGCACATCACTACTTTGTGAGGAAGATCTTATTCATGAGTTGAAGGTCAAAACCCTTAACCTCAACCTCATTTGACTTACAAACCTCCTCTTAGGACACTAAAAAGTCCGAAGAAATCTCCTAATCATGTTGATTCATTTTAGGACCATAGAGGGCATCATTATAAGAGAAATAAAATGAAGCGATAGTGTTGAGAGGACTAAAAAGAAAAGAGCAAGTCTCCTCCAATGAAGAGGATGCAAGACACCTAACCCTATAGTTGTTTCTCCATCCTTTCAACAATTAAGGTCCAATCCCTCATAGTAATGCAACATGATGTAAGCGGAAAGCCCAAGTATTTAAAAGGTGACTACAATGTTGCACCCTAGGACCTACTCACATTGAGTTGCTCTCTCAAGTTAATGCCAAAACGAAGAAACCCGAACTTCTACAGGTTCAAATTGAGACAAGAAGCCACCCTAAACATTTCAAGCAAAAGATTAATATTTTGCACCCTTGGACAGAGCCTTCCATGAAGATATCAGTGCCGTCAACATACTGCATAAAGGGGATAACTATGCCACTACTACTGGAACCAAATCCTCTAATCTCTCTAGCATGGTATAGTGCCTTTATAAGTAAAGCTCTTTCTATGGCTTTGTAGAAGACAAAGGGTAATAACCCATGACTTTAGGTGTCAGGCTCTTAAGATAGATGACACTTGCCCCCTATGTGGTGATGGGGTCAACGATTTCAATCACCTATTTGCTACTTGTCTTTGCAAAGCGTTGCTAGGAAAGAAGCTTTGATTGGTCTATTAACTACAATTTACAATCAAACATTTGGTTCAATCTCCAAGGAACATTAGTTGATAGGGAAATTATTAAGAGAGCCTTCATTTTGCTTTGGTGTATTTGCTAAAATGTAATAGGGTTATTTTAGGGGGAAAAGAACCTCGACAAAGGGAACTTTACATCACTTTAGCATGCTTTGTAACTATTGATATACCGAGGCCTCTTGTTTAATAGAATTTAGAGGGCTTAACAACCCTTATTAACCTTCCTTTCCCTTTCTAAAAAAAAAGTCTTCTCTATTTTGTTGTCGTACAATCTGTTTAAATATTTTCCACTTTTCTTAAGGGCATGCCTACAACTTTTCCTGAGCCTTTCCTATATAAAGAAGCCTAAGATTTCTTAATTTAATAGAAAATCATCTTTTCCTCTACAACATAGAGGTAGCTAAATCTAGAGATGCTCTTGTTACGTGCCAACAAAAGCATATGCTTAACTTGCTATAAGAGATTAAAATATTGGGTGTAAACCAGTTTCCATGGCAATAAAGGTAAATCACAAGCTTAACCTGAAGGATAGTGAACCACTTGAGAAGGCACAGAAAAATAAGTACCTAAAGTTAATGGGAAAATTTATTTATCCCATGCTTACTAGGTCAAACATTTCTTATGCAATGAATGTTCTAGGTCAATTTATATATGCACCCACATATATTCATCTTGATGTAGTGTATAGGGTATTATGTTAAAAAATCTTGTAAAGGCCTTTTATACACTAAAGGAGAGAACTTAAACATTGTAGCTTATCCTTTACTTATGCCTTGGAGGAAATCTCATTTTAAAGGAGTAAAATGAAATATGTCATTGATAGGTTAAGTGTAGAGGTGCAGTATATCCATGTTGCACTAGGGCCACGTTTGGTGCTAGGTTATTGGCACGAATTAATTGACATGGAAAGCCTTCAGCGAGAAGTGTTTCTAGTTTTGAATGGTTTACGAGGAGCATTTACGCCTCACCCTTCTTCTGTCATTTCATGGTTGCATATCGATAGAAAAGGTTACCAAATACTCCCAAGTGATAAAAGAAGTGATCACTCATTACTAATCTTATATAAATACATTAAATGTTTATATAAATAGAAGCCAACCACTATTCCTAACTCCAATTCTCAACGCAATCACTTTTGACCAATCTTTACCACAACTACCTCTTGACATAAAATACAATAAACAATTCATAAAAAATTACAACTTATAACATATCAACTTAACTATCACATTTAACCCATCACTTATTCCATTATCTCCATAATTCATTACTTCATTAGTTTCAACTTGAGCTAAGCACAATTGTTTTTCTTAAAGAAGGGCTAAACACAAAAACCCATCCAAACACGACCTAGGAGTTACAAAATTCTTGAAGGAAATTTCTAACATTGGCGTTGAACCAAATAGCCCTAGGAAGCTCCAATGTGGTAATAAGTTGGCCGTCAACCTTGTTGACAACCCAGTCTTTCATGACCATACAAAACACATTGAGCCCAACAGATATTTTATCTGAGAGAAGACTGATGTTGGGACACTATATCTGCCATGTATAAAGTCTATTGATCAAGTTGTCGATATCATCACTAAAGCACTTGCATCTATCCAGTTTGAAGAGATAATTAGCTAGTTGGACATGTTCGACCTATATGCCCAATTTAAGGTGAACCATTGAGTTTGTACACAAGTAAGTGGATCTTGGGTGTGAACCCATTTATCCTCAAGTGTCTATGTATTTTACCCACATCCATCATTTCCCATTAATGTTTTAGTGAAGACATTCCTAGACACTAGTGAGTACTAGGAAGTATGCGGTACCATGGTTTTTCCCTCTTGTTATGAAGGATCTTCCACGTAGAACTTGTTTGGGTGAAAGTACCTGCAATATTTGGTTGGAAGACACTCACCGTTGAAAAGGTAAATAATTATCACCTATCCACTACCACATGCCTACTTATCAAGAAGAAATAGATATACTTTTGAGTGATGACTATGTATCCAGTCATCCCTATTAATAGGGAAAATGCGAAAAGATTGCTCCTTTTTCCTCTTAACAAATTTTAATTGACAAGTTACTAACGCAGGAAATAACAGATGACTTCAAACAGTAAATAGAGTTTGCAAAGTAAACAAACCTGTCTTGATTGTGCTATCTCTAACAATTACGGAAGTTGATGCACTGATGTGAATTCCATCTGTATTAGGGCTATCAGCTGGTCCAAGTACTTTCAAGCCAGATGCCTTCACTCTTGAGCAGCCATGGAAGGAAATATGTGTCTGTTGACTATCCACGATATTCAAGTTCCGGACTCTCAGATTGTTGCACTTGTGAAACATTATTGCCTGTATCATAATACCACAGCAATTCAACTATATTGGATGGGGGAAATCATTTTAAGGATATAAAGCTGTCTTCTCAAAGAAATTTTCTGCTTCTAAATAGTAGGGAACTTACTGTAGGTGCATGGTGACATGGCTGCAAAGAAAAAGGGAACTTCAGATGCTTTCTTCACCTGGAAAACTGCCTTTTTTGGCTGAAGGAAGAGGAAGATATAACTTACCATTGATTTATTCCTTTTGCAAGATTGAGCCCACCATTTCTCTCCTACACCATCTATCATTCCTCCACCATTGACAGTCATATGGCTTATACCTCGGAAGTAAAGCCATTTGCTTGGATCAAATTGATCCCATATAGCAGGATCATCTGGAGCAACAATGGTTCCTGAAATCTGCCAAATTTCAAGCTCAAATTATTGCTCATAAATGGAAAAGTAAAATTGCTGCTCAATCAACCATTGCAGCCGAGTTACATACCCTTAGAGTCACCTTCGATTGACAGGATCCCTTTATGTTAACTGGCCACACCAAGTACTTCTTCCCTGCCGAGAATTCCAAGACTGCCTTTGACAGAGAGGAGCACACAACATCCCAAGCATCTCCAAGTGCCTTGCATTAATAGAAGGATTTACTATGTGCAAACAACTCAAAAGAAGAACATCCAGCCACTGTAATCTATAAGCTATAGATTCTTGAAACAAAATGGAAGAATGTCAAACAATTTTTCCCATGCAATGGTTGATCAAAGTCCTATTGGTAGGTAGTACAATCACTCTAACTTTTCTCTCTTTGATTGCGTAAAAAACCAAAGCTATCTCATCTCAGTATTTATAATATATACAAACCACTTCTCATAATGGATCTCACGGTCCTCGTTGCTTCTCCTGCTATTTCGCTATTAATAGCATTTAAGTGGGCGATTGGCGTGGACCGTTAGTGTTTGTGCCATTGTAACAGCCGCCTCTTCAAATTTGGTCAACCTAGTCCTTAGACGGGTTGTCGGATTCCGGGACCAAGTTTGATCCAGTGAATCCTTGATCAGCCGGATCCACCAGGATCCGCCAGGATTCTGAGTAAGCGGGTAGCCGCGTTTACCAAGACACCGGGCAACCGGATCCCTTAAATATTATGCGAAGTTTTAATTGAGTGTTTTTTTGCCCCTCATCAATGGTATAATTCCAATTCAATCATTATTGCCAAGTATTATCGGCAATAAGTTATGAAATTTAGTGAAATCTCAAATCAGTAATCAGTGTAGATCTTCAAATAGAAGATATTGCATTGAGCAAAAGATTGTCTATTAGCTATAAGATGATTTGCACAATAAAAAGGAACCAAAAAAAAAAATCATCATGGAAATGTACGGCACGCAAACCACAACCTAACTGAAAACCACTGAGCAAAGAATCAGAAATTTATTTCCTTTGAAAATGAGTTGCTTCCCACTTGAAATTTTTCACACAGTTGCACAATCATCATGTCAGCAAATCATCAAAAGCAACGGTACCAGAAATCTAGCTATACATATGCGCCATCAACCAAGAGGCTAACCAACCAAAAAAGGAAAGAAAACAAGCATGGGAATGAATGACAATGAGGTATTCAAGTTGATTTCTCAAAGCAAATAAAGACAAAGTCTACTTCACTGCACATGCGGTCAACACAAAAAAGCCCAAGAATCATTCCCCATTTCCTTGAATGCACAACAGAAAGCACTAAAGTTGCACATCCAAATTAAAGAGAACAGAGTTGTATGCGCATCCCAACCTTAATTTATAAACAAACAACAAAAAAGAGGTACAGGTAACGGAAGCTCACAACAGCTTCTAAAAGATGACTCCTTCCTACAGCCTAACCGGGTCCCACAAGGCATTCATTTCCATTAATTATCACTGGAGCCAATCATAAACTGAATCTCACAACGGGCAACAAGCAGCACAGGCAATTCATTTAGAAGGACAGAAAACTAAAATGAAGAAACTATTTGCCCGGAAAAGAAAAGAATCCATCTTTGGTCGACCAAATACCTTGGTGTCATTAACCAATCCGTCCCCCACGGCTCCGAAATCGTCCACCGAGAAAACCCTCCTCTTCTTCAAGCCTTCCCTTCGCGAAGTCGGCAGCCGAATAGATGGGCCCTCCGACGCTCCCACGCAATTGGAGGCGCAACCCAACGACAGAAGAAGCAGACCCACGAGCCCAAGGCGAGTGGATCGGGCACCAACGGCGAAGCCCATTGCCACCACGGGCTCTGGTCGTGGGAACAGAGGGTGGTGGTGAAGAGGAAGAACAACACATATGAAGAAGGAAGGCTTCTTCTTTAGATCTCAATCAAGAATGTACGAGATGGTGCATGGGGTTGTGCACGACGAATAAAGACAGGTGGAAGGAGCTCCGGGGAGGTTTGGATCGTGCATGCGACGAATAAAGTTGCTGGAGGATGGATTGGATGCGACGCACCATAGGTGGTGTGCGTGTTCGTTCGTCGGGATCTTTCCATCCATGACATATATGTCACGCAAATAGGAATCGGGAATAGCATCTAGACGTGTTAGCATCCATGATATATATGCAGTGACGTATTTTGGAACGCTTAAAAAAGTGCTGATAGATTAATCAATAATGGAGAGTAAGTCATTGAAATTATTTTTAAAATTATTTTATATTAATATAAATTATTAAATTTATTTTACATTATTATAAAATCATTAAATTATCTTCAGAATTACTTTACACACCGTAATAAAAAAATAAAAAATTGCATTAATTAAATCTAATATTACAATCTTTGATAACATTAGTAAATTAACATAATCAAAATAATAAAAATAATATAAACTTTACTTACATAACCATCACTCCCAAAAAAAAAAAAAAATTCCCCCTCCCCCTACCTTTTCCTTTCCCTCCATAAATCAAGCTAAAAACTCTTTTCCTAATTAAATCCCTCCCCGAGCCCCCTACCCCATCAATCCCCCTCTCCTCTAAACATCGTTTGCATTTATCCAGTATTCTAGCTCTCCTCTACCTTGCTTCGCTCTCTTCCGCCTTTCTTGCATTCACCCTCCTTCGCCTAGTCGACGCACTTGCCCTCCTTCGCCTAGTCGTCATGCTCGCCCCCCAACCTCGTACGCATCATCATCGACATGCTTGCCCCCCTCTTCGACCACCATCCACTTCCATCACCTTCCTCGAAAGTGAATTCTCTCTGCCATTCCACGTAAAGTGATGTTTAATTAAAATTAACATCATCATATTTGACAACATTAATGAATTAACATAATTAAAATCACAAAAACAACATAGATTTCACTTATATTATTTTTTTTTAATTAAATATCATTGAAAGAAATTTAATGAGAACTTAAAAAATAAACTTCCTCAAATTTATTCCTATCACGTCCTTTCCACCGATTAAAATATCATCAAAAGAGATAAAATTGGCACCACCTCATTTCTTCCCCCGCACCCTCAATCTCAACACCAAAAAAAACAAAAAAATACCGCCGTAACTCCACGCAGTCTTGATGTCAAACGAAAAAATTCCCCATCATCAAACCGTTCGCGGGCGCTCTCTTTCCCTCCCTCGGGAAAACATAAAAGACCCCGCTTCCGATTCTCATCGCCGATCTCCCCACCTGCGCATGCTCCTTTCCCGTTCCTCAGAAAAACATAAAAGCCTCCCCCTTCCGATCCTCAGCAGCGATCTACCGATCTCCTCACCTCGTTGACCTCCTCCTCCCCGTCATAGTCGACAACCTCAGCCTTGTCCGCGTCGCCCTATTCCCTCGGCACCCTCTCCTCCTCGTTGCCCTATTCCCTCTCCAGCGCTGCCAACCTCTGCTATTATTAAACTAAGGATCTTGAAGACCGTACTTGTTTTCTTCCAGGTAAATAATGGTTTCCCTTAAAAAGAGGAAAACATTGCAAAATTATATGCAATATGCACAATGGTAGATAGTAAAGCATCTGTAACATTCCTATTACTGATTTCTCTTTTCCGAGCCCTTGAAAACGGGCGATAAAAAAGAGCCTCGGAAAAGAGTTGCATGCAGTTCAGCTACAACGAAGATCATAAATATAGCTGTGCAACATTACTCCTACGTTGGTTTTAGGATGAAATCAATTATCAAAAAACCTTGAACTTCCTAATAATAGCTAGTAAGTCATTTTTTTCCAGTTCTGTTATTTTTTGTGACTCTCAACATGTATGTTAGAAGTATCTCCAGACTTATTGAATCAGGAAGGGAGGGCACTGTCTGCACCTACATACATAATGGTGAAGGTTCCTTTCCTAATTTTGCATGAAGAACAAGGGGTATCTATGTTCCCACATTAAATGTGGTGACATGGAAATTTTGCCTCTACTTAGATCTATGATAGGCCATTACTGAGCTTACATCCAAGTAATTAAGATCAAGTTTGATGGTTTCCTTCTCAGGTTTGCCTGACAAGATTTATCATGTTCGATCATGGGTCACTAAGCAAATACTTTTTTTGGTTGATTTTAATAAATATAGATTATTCCCCTTTATTAACTTATGACAAACTTAGTGGATTTTGTATTGGAATTAATGGATCTTATTTCTCTAATGTTCCCCTTAAATGCTTTTGCATCAATTTTTCATGCATGTTTTCGTGTCATACCCTGCTTAGAGGACATTAAGTAATTCTTACACATATGGTAGTTTCAGACTTTAGTTACACATAAGGATCCTTGGACATGATTGGAACATTCCATCCTTAAGCATGCTTTTCATCCTACCTAATTGAACCTTAATGTGTTGCCGAGATGGAAACATAATCCTTTACACTAAAAAATGTGTATGTGCTTGCTAATCCAACACAACCGTTATGCAAAAATGTGACAGGTTATGAAAGAAATATCTCAACCATCAAGTGCCAAGAGCCTTGTTGAGCTCCTCATCTTATCTTTGACTATTCTACCCTAAGTTGGGGATGAATACCAAGGATTATAGCTATTGCATGTGACTCACCGAAGCCCCCCAACCCATTTATTGTGAATTCACATTCATCTCATCTACTCATTGGGATGCAATAATTAAAGAGGATAAAGATGATACGTTTAAAAAAGTAGAAATAACCAAAAGTCTTCCTCCGGGAAGATGGAGGGGTAATGACAATGACTTCATTGGCTAGTGATTCTTGAAATGTTGGTGAAACCATCCTTTTTTGTCTTTTTCCTTCTTTTTTCCCTTTTTAAATGTGATTTTAGATGCATGAAAAGGCTTATGAGATAGGGAACAATTAAAATAGTTAGAGTTGATAAACAGTGATTACAGTGTTAGTGTCCAAGCCCAAGTCTTTCCTCTTTTTGGAAAATAGGAGCAATGGTTACTCTGTAAGTAACTATCGAGAAAACTTTGGTTGCCTTTGGTCTCAAAACCTAAAGTAAACTTCATTCTAGTTGCCTCTAACTTGTTTATTATACACTCCGAGATTCAAAATACATGCATGATTGTGTGTGAAGAATTTCATATAAAAGGTTGATACAGATTTATGCAGAAGGGCTTAAAAGAATGTTGATTAATGTAACGACCCGATTTCCGAATCCCTACGAGACATGAGAATCGGACCGACTCGACTGATCCCAAGATCCAGTCGTCTAACGAGGAAGTAACCAAAAGAGCAGTAAAATAGATCACATTCACCATGCATATAATTAGCAGTAACAAAATACAGCAGTAAAGAAAGGAAATACTACAGTATACATCACCACAACAGAAGAGAAATAAACATGTACATAACATGAAGCTTACAATAAAGAGAGTATAAGGAGTAATAGAAAACTGCTCACTACAGCGGAAAGAAAAGTACAGTGGGTACTACAGGTAACACTACTGGACTCTACTAGGCCCAGCGCCCTCTGCAGCCGCTGACTTTGGCTGCTCAACACCTGGTCTTGAAAAGGTAACAAGGGTGACACGTCAGCGAAACGCTGAGTATAGTGATAACTAAAAGCTAAAAGAAGCAGTAGAGTGTACAGTAGTTATTATATTTTTATTTTCTTTTTTTATATTTTTCCATTTATTCACTATTGATTATTTCTCAGATCCTTCTCTTGATCTTGAATGTTCCTCGTAGGAACGATCTTGATTTCAGTCTTTCCCGAAAAGTAGAAGTAACACGTGGTGCTCTCCTGGCCGGGAGAGTCCCCCGTGGTGGTCCTACTCTCAGTCAACCACCTCAAGGTCGCTGACAGATGTAACGGTGACTACGGCATGCGCGATAAACGTACGGGTAGCTACCACGCACTAGCACGCGGTCAGTCGTTTCCGTTAACGGGTGCACCCAAAATACAGCACGGAACTAGTATAGGGCAGAGCCCTCTCAGTAACAGGGGTCCAGCCCCTCCACAGTAACCAAACAGGGGTCTTGCCCCTCCACAGTCCGCGCACTCTCGCCTGACTACCCTGGTTTGCCCAGTGGGTCTAACAAGTCGGTGTAGGAGAGCTAGCAGAACTCCGAGACCCGTGGGGTAGCTAATGCTCTCCCTACACTAGTAGCTCTCCTCGGTACTGTGTACACGAGGGCCAAAAGTCGGTACAAAGTGATCAGACCTAATCCCGGGTCCCTAGGGCGGCTAGCTCCGCTCTGCACTAAACATGGGGACATTCGCTCTCCTTGGTACTCCTTTCTCAAGGGCCAGCTCACTTCCCCAATTCTATTCCATTCCCTTTCCAGGAGTTCTACTCTTAATTCCCCGTAGGGTTCATGCTCTTTTAACACAGTCAATTTAGGTTTCACCGTTCCAGCTTTATATTCATATAACAAATGTTTTCAGCCATATTTATTCATTCATAACAGGCAGCTATTAACCAATTTACAGGCAGTTATAATTTCCTTTCCACTTTTCCAAGACTGCAATGTTTATATATTCAACTAGTTTTCCAGTCCTAGGATTCATGTCGTACCCTAGGATCTATCATTCAATCTAGTTTTCCAGTCCTAAGATTCATGCAATACCTTAGGATCTATCATTCAATCTAATTTCTCAGTCCTAGGGTTCATGCAATGTCCTAGACTCTATTAATTATTTCATAATTGTACAAATTTTGTTAAATAAATTTAAGGCCACTCTACTTGCGAAACTGCGAGTACTGGGGGCGTGGTCGGCAATCCTGCGCGCCTCTGCAACCCCCAAAATCGTAACGGAATGGGATCCTAACACAAGGATCAACACAAGGAGTTTCTCAGAACAGTATACAATTACTGTAAACAGGTAGAGGAAATAAAATCTGGGAAGAACGAAACTTGAAACGCAAAAAACGTACTTCGAACGGACCCTAAACGAGTCAAAAACGACGAGTCTGTCCAAAATTAGATGTCTGGAACTTCTTCCAGACGTCTTAAAAGGTCAATTAGGTCATACCTTGGTCTGTGCAGTCCTTTAGATGTCCAGAAGCCCGCTGGATCATCTGGACTTGGTTTCCAGACATCTGATTGTCACCCTGAACGTCTGGAGGTCCTTTCCATCGTCTAGTATTGTGCCTAGACGTCTGATCCATGTGGGATGGCGAGCCCTCGCGCCCTCCCAAACAAAACCTGCACTCACACACACCCGCTCTCATTACGAAGAGGTGCAGAAGAACGCGGCGAACGGTTGCATGGCCGTACACGCGTAAAAAGAAGAAGACAAGAAAATATTGTACCTATCAGACGTCTGGACCTTCCTCCAGATGTCTTTAACGTCGTCTGGGCATAAGTCTAGACGTCTGATTCTGGGAAATTTTCCCAGAATCAGGACCCTTTTCGCTCTCCGCCCGCGACGCACGGCCGTGCCGCACCGCGTCCAATTGCTGCCCGAGTTGCAGCAGCTCCTCCGCGACACCCCACGCTCGCTGCTCCCTCGCCGGCCGGCTCTAGTTGCCCCGGCAAGCTCGCACCCTCGCGGTCGAGCTTCTTCTTCCTCTCGCAATAACTCCTTCCTGCACACTCGCAGCAGCCGCTGCTGCTGCACTCGTTCACTCGCTCGCTTGCACTCTCGCTGGCAGGGGGAAGGAGAAGAAAAAGGCGATGGAGTGAGGGTGAGGGAGGTGCTATTTGTAGGCAGCGCGGGGAGAGAGAGAAAAGAAGCGGCGTCGTCTGCAGGGAGGGAGAGAAAAGAGAAGAACGAAGGCGGCGGGTTCAGTCTGTGCGTGCACGTGCGCAGACGCGAACCCGTACGTCGAACAAATTTAATATCAGACGTCTGGGCCACTTCCCAGACATCTTAAACTACATTTGATTCCCATGTTCGTAACAAATAATAGACCTATTAGGAAAATGCTAATTAATGCAAGAGGAGAGGGGAATGACAAATTATTGACTCCACCTACTAAAAGGAGGGTTTGATGGAGGTCAGAATCAGTTGGAGATGAGGAGAGGAAGATTGAGTGGATAAATGCTAAATCCATCGATAGATTGTGGAAGGGATGAAAAGATGGCTGAATCATCGTGAAGCATGACATGGTAAAGACTTAAGAAATATCTTCCAAAAATATAAATAAAGGGATTGCTACCTTCTTTTTAAAAGTACTTGTAATTTCAACCTATAGCTAGTAACTTATCGATTTCGTCCCTAGTTCTTTAAGAATCAAGCCACACAATAAATTGAACCCCTATAAAATTTTCACAACTTGTGCTTCTCATCCAACTACACTAATTGTGCTGCGTACTGTTAAAATAACTCTATTGGTAAAGTTTAGATATATGCCTTTTACATAATTATGGAATGCTTATCGTAAGCTAGAATGATTGTGAAAGGTATGTATTGAGCATTTCTTATGTTGTGAAAGATATGTATCGATAATGCTTGCTTTTTATAAACAAGTTATGTTCTAATTATTTCTTATTTGCTGCCCGACTAGGGAACATTTTTCAATTGTATGTGATTCATTTTTAATGTTAGGTGTACCAACTTGTATTTGTTTTATTATTTTATTATGCACGTTTATAGAAAAACTTCAAATTTTAATTAAAAATATCGAATTTTTTAAATTTTTTTTAATGTTTGAATTAGTTATTATTTAGATACACACACTTGCTAAAGAAAATAAATGCACACGAGGTCAAACATTAGGTATTCTAATCCTTAGGATAAAAGTCCTCTGAGTTAAATTGTGTAAAATTACTCATTTGTTGAGATTTATGATCATGTTATTCGGACAATGCAGGTATGTATGTATACCTCATTTACATGCACAATATGTTGTCTTTGTAGCATGCTACAAGTCTTGATCAGCTTTAGTTCAGTGAAGTGCCGAACTAAAGAAGGTCCTTAAAGATTTTATCACAACTTAGGTTTACTTATTATATGTAACCTTGTGCAGTGAAATTTCGGTTGCTTCTTCCTGCTCTTCTCCGGTATACCAACTAATCTTATCTAGTTTCTTGCGGTACCCTTAACTGGGTTCTAAAGAAAATTCAGTTAAAGTTAGTATTGAGGGGTATACTGGAGAAGTGTGGGGAAATGCTGTTGAAATTTCACCGCACAAATGTTACATGTATCAAGTAAACTTAAATTGTGATCAAATCTTCAAGGATGGATTATAAAGTAAAAACTTTAATCAACATGCACAGATATATCTTTCTAACAATGATGATGTGTGGTTGACTATGCACATGCTATATGAAAAGATACTTATAGTCATCTTAGAAACGATTACATTGAAGATGCAATAATTGTATGATAAATAATTGTTCATTTGAAAAGAAATATAGACTACACACAATGTATTTGCATTAGTTTGATAGGAAGAAGTTTTCCTTGATACTTTTCGCTTTTAATTTTTAAAATGATAGTTACTTACCTGCTTAAAAAATGCTTAATTTGCTACTGTAAATCATTATATTAATTATCTTGTGTGAAATATTGAAAAGTGTTACATTTAATTGAACTATTTTGATAAATTACATAAAATTTTGAGGATTGTGATTATTTATTTTCCTTTATTTCATCCTTTTATTTACATCTACATTTAGGGTTTAATCTAATTTAACATCTTCTAGAAAAGTAGGCCAATTGATCGATATGCTTGGATGAATGAAGATAAGAGAACAGATGCATATAAAGCTGGGGTTAATATATTCATGACACATGTGAGGGAGATATACGGTAGGGAGAAAATTATATAATGTCCTTGCAAGAATTATGCAAACGTGTTTATGCACCCACAACATGTGGTATATAGACATTTGATCATGGATGGTATTGACAAGTCATATAAACCTTGGATATTTCATGGAGATAAGCCTCAATTTACCTGGTGTCAAAATCCTGAAGCATTATAAGTCGAGGATGCAGAAGATATTATTAATGAAGATGTGAATGATTCAGATACAGATTCCGTTTGCGATATACTTGAGATATTGGTTATTATCATGATGGGACAAATGCTGGTCCTTCTATCGAACATGATTACAATGTATCTAATGCATGGTATGATGCATTGCAAAAAGATACACAAGGGTACCTTTTTTCTGGACAAAACAAGTATGCCAAGTTCTCATTTTTTGTAAAGCTCCTCCACTTAAAAGTGTACGGAAAATTTACTAAAATGACCTTGAATGGGATTTATCATTGCTAAGAGATGTAGTGCTTGGTTGAGAAGTATTACCTAAGGACTCTTATGAAGCTTGTAAGTATTTGAAGGAGATGAGAATGTGTTAAGACCGTGACATTAAAGACACTTTAAGACGTCTGGGAGTTGGTCCAGACGTTTGGCCAGATGTTTGGATGCCTTCTCAGAAGCCTGAAAATAAATTTTGCCGTGCGTACGATCGCGAGTTTGCGCGCGTGCCGCACGCAGACTGAAACCCGCCGCCCTCTTCTTTTTCTTTCTCCCCTCGTCGACCTGCAGACGCCTACCCCCACGCCTTCAAATACCCCATCCCCTCTCCCTTGTTCACCACCCCACCGTCTCCTCCTTCCTCCAGCGTGAGCGCGAGAGCGAGAGCGAGGGCAGCAGCTGTTGCCGGGTGCAGTGCGGAGAGGAGAGTTGCAGCGAGAGGGAAAGAAGAAGGAGAGCGCACGAGAAAGAGAGAGAGAGCCCGCCGGAGCAGCTCAAGGCTGGTTGGCATGCGCGCGGAGGAGCGTTGTGCTGGGGAAACCTCCCCTGGTGCTGCTGCAGCTCGAGCAGCGGATGAGCGGCTGCGTGGCGAGCTCGCGCGCAGTGGGAAGAAGACGAGGAGGTTCTGATTCTGGGAATTTTTCCTAAAATCAAACGTCTGGACCTACATCTAGACGACGCGGGCGACGTCTGGAGGGAGCTCCAGACGATTGTGAGGAACGAAATTTCTCCTGTACCTCCTTTTGCATATACGGCCATGCAGGCCGTTCCGCTGAAGTTCTGAGACGTGTCGTGTTGAGGAGGTCTTCGTCGCACGTGCAGGTTTCGTTTCGAGAAGGCGCGGGGACATGCCCTCTCACGCAGTTCAGACATCTGGACACGGCACTAGACAACGGAGAGCGTCTCCAGACGTTTGGAGAGGTGGTCGGACGTCTGGAACTGGGTCCAAACGATTCAGCAGGATCCCTGGACGTCTGAGGAGCAGTGCAGAGTGAGGTATGACCTGGACCACTTTTTAAGACGTCTGGAAGGTGTTCCAAACGTCTGATTTGAGTCAGAGTTGTCGTTTTTGACCCGTTTAGGATCCATTCGAGGTCCGATTTCCGCATTTAAGATTCCGTTCTTCTCAGAACTAGTTCCTCTACTTGTTTGAAATACTTGTATCATGTTCTGAGTGGTTCCTTGTGATTGATCCTTGTGTTAGGACCTTTATCTATTGTGGCTTTGGGGGTTACGGAAGCACGTGGACTTGTGATCACGCCCCAATCACTCCCGATTTTGCGGGTAGAGTGGCTCCCCTTAGTTACTTACAAACATTAATGCATCTCTGAAATAATTCGTAGGGTATGACATGAATCTTAGGACCTGGAAACTAGATTGAATAATAGATCCTAGGGTGTGGCTTGAATCCTAAGACCTGGAAACTAGATGGAATGATAGATCCTAGGGTGTGGCATGAATCCTAGGACCTGGAAACTAGATTGAATGATAGATCCTAGGGTGTGGCATGAATCCTAGGAACAGAAACACTGAAACAAATGTCTTGAATGCCTGAATTACAGTCTTGGATAAGTAGATTGAATAATGATAATTGCTTGCAATTGGATAACAGCTGCCTGTGAAATGTAGAGTACTGTTGCTAGTAACTGCTACATGTAATTACTGTTGTTTGGAAACTAAATTCGAGCTGCTTGTATATATAAATTGGATGTTGGGAACACGTGCTATATGCGAACAAAACTGAAATGATGAAACCTAGTATGTCTTGGCCTGAGAAATATGAACATGAACCCTACGGGGAATTAGGAGTAGAGTTCCTGGAAAATAAATAGAATGGAACTGGGAAAGTGGATGGGGAAGTGAGCTGGCTCTTGAGTACGGAGTACTAAGGAGAGCGACTGTCCTCCTGTTTAGTGCAAAGCGGAGCTAGCCGCCCCAAGGACCCGGGGTTAGGTTTGGCCACTTTGTACCGACTTTTGGCTCTCGCGTACACTGTACCGGGGAGAGCTACTAGTGTAGGGAGAGAGCTTGCCACCCCACGGGCCTTGGGGTTCTACTAGCCGTCCTACACCGACTTGTTAGGCTCATTGGGCAAACCAGGGAAGTCAGGCGAAGGTGCGCGGACTATGGAGGGGCAAGACCCCTGTTTGGTTACTGTGGAGGGGCTGGACCCTTGTTACTGTGAGGGCTTTGCCCTATACTGGTTCCGTACTGTGCTTTGGGCGCACCCGTTAACAGAAAAGACTGACTGCGTGCTAGTGTGGGGTAGCTACCCGTGTGTTTATCGCGCGTGCCGTAGTCACCGTTACGTCTGTCAGCGACCTTGGGGTGGTTGACTGAGGGTAGGACCACCACGGGGGACTCTCTCGGTCAAGAGAGCACCTTGTGCTACTTCTACTTTTCGGAAAAGATTGCGATCAAGATCGTTCCCACGAGGAACATTCGAGATCAAGAGAAAGACCCGAGAAATAAATCAAGAAAGAGTAAATAGAGAAATAAAGAAAGAAATTAAAAACAACAGCTACTTGTCCACCTTTACTGTTTTTCTTAGCTAGTTGGTTGTCACTCTACTCAGCGTTTCGCTGACGTATCATATTTCTCACCTTTTTCAGGACCAGGTGTTGAGCAGCCAGAGTCTACGACTACGGAGGGTGTTGGGCCTAATAGAGCCCAGTAGTTGTACTTTTATTGTACCCATTTTCTGTAGTAGTGAGTATATCTGTTACACCTTATACTCTTTTATTGTAAACTTCATATTCTGTACATGTTTTTAATTCTCTACTGTTGTGGTGGTTGTACTGTAATAGTTCTTTCCTTTACTGCTGTACTTTTGTTACTGTTAGTTACTTGCATGGTGAATGTAGTTTATTTTACTACTTTTTGGTTACTTTCTCGTTGGACGATTGGGTCTTGGGATCAGTTGAGTCGGTCCGATTCTCGTATTCTGCAGGGATTCGGGAACCGGGTCATAATAGAATGGGTCAGCAAAAGATCGATGTGTGCAAGTATGATTGCATGTTGTTTTGGAAGGAGAATGATAAAGCAATTGTATGCTCAAAATGTTGAACATCGAGGTACAAGATAAATGATGGGGTGGGTAAGCTAGTGCCACATAAAGTTATGCGATACTTCCTTTGAAGCCAAGGTTGCAACGTCTATTCTTATCTTCTAAGATAGCTATCTATATAGATTGGCACAAAAAAACTGAGCTAGTTGATGACAAGTTTATCTCCTATCCTAGAGATTTCGAAACATGGAAGAACTTCAATAAAGATTACTCGTGGTTTGCAGAGGATGGTAGAAATGCATATCTTGCACTGGCATATGATGAGTTCAATCCGTTTGGTATATTCAGTCAATCATATAGCATGTGGCCCGTGATATTATTAACGTACAACCTTCCACCACAGATGTGCATGAAGCCTGAGTATTATATGATGTCTCTATTGATACCAGGACCAGAAGCACCTGGTATGGATATGCATGTATTCTTACAACCTCTTGTCGAGGAGCTGAGGGAACTTTGGGATAATGAAATACAAATATTTGATGCTGTGAAGAAAGGTTGGTTTACCATGCATGTAGTTCTATTGTGGACAATTAATGATTTTCCAGCTTATGGGATCTTGTTAGGTTGGTAGACCAAGGGATCTTGTTAGGTTTGTTCAAAAATTAGATGTACAGGTTGTCGTTGTTTCCTTCCGATTGACTACCATTGGAAAAAAATAAGAAGTTTGATGGAAAAATTGAAAATCAAACAATAACTGTAGACATTACAGCTGAAGGGTTTCTACAACAGGTAGATAATTTGCCATACATTCAGCATGGAAAGCATCCTTCGATGAGAAAGCATCGATGGCTAAATGAAGATCACAATTGGAGGAAGAGATCAATTTTCTTTGAACTTCCATATTGGCATACATTAGCATTGAGACATAACCTGGATGTTATACATGTGGAGAAGAATATCTTAGAAAATGTTCTGTGGACAATTTTAGATGTTGATGGGAAATCAAAAGATACATTGAAAGCAAGGATCAACCTTCATGACATGAACATAAGGAAGGAATTGCATCTAAAGAAACGAAGTGAAGGAAAATTTGATGTTTTGACTGCCTGTTATGTAATGAGCTCTTCTGAAAGGAAAAAATTCTATGAATTCCTAAAAGCAGTTCGGATGCCAAATGGTTATGCTTCTCACATAGGTAGATGTGTAAATGTTATGGATGGAAGGATTACCGGTCTAAAGAGTCATGATTGTCACGTGCTATTACGTCTTCTTGGAGTAAGATTGCGTGGATTGCTTCCCAATGATGTAGTCTTTGCAATTTCAGAACTCGACTTAATATTCTCTAAGCTTTGTAGGTAGAAGGTTAACATTGACGAGATGAGAAAAATGTAGAGAGAGATGATTTTATTAATGTGTAAACGTAAGATGATTTTTTCACCAGCATTTTTCGATATAATGGTATATCTTGTGATCCACCTACCAAGAGGTATTACTTGTTGGACTGGTATTGTTCCGCTGGATGTATCCTATCGAAAGGTACCATAATTACATTCTCTAAGTTGAATGCTTTTTCTATTGCATTTATAGTAACTTAATAGTATTTAAATTTATTTTCATAGGTTCCTGTTTACTTTAAAACAATTCGTACGTAATAGAGCTCATCCTGAAGACTCAATTGCTGAAGCATATGTTGTGCACGAATGCTTGACATGGTGTTCTATGCATATTTGAGACATGGAGACAGTTTAATCAACAAGAATGGAACTTTGATGTGGAAACAATTGACCCTTTATATATATTCAGTCACAAGATAAGGGTTATCGGGGCAACAAATTATATTGTGCAATTAATGGATGTAGAGAAGCAATCTGTCATATGGTTCATACTAAGTAATTCCGAAGAAGTACAAGAATATATGGTGTGAGTTTGACAAAAATTCGTACTTATATTAGCTCAATTACCTAAGTTGTAATCACTTACTCCTAATTTAAATAGGGAGTATCGAGGCATTGTTTAACAACAAAGTACTTCAACATTGGTGCCTGTCAAAAGCAACAATTGTTGAATGGTTTAAGTCCAAGGTAATTTAACTCACATTATTTTACAGTTTATATATATATTTTTAATTACTGTAGGCAATGTGTATTGTAGATGAAATTGATATATAATGTGTCAGGTGGTGAAGTAAGTGATGTAATAAGATCATTGTATGCATTAGCTTGTGGTTCAGATATATGCATTAAGAGTTACATTGGTTGCATTGTCAATGGAACAAGATATCACATGGAGCTACGTGATCACAGATGAAAGTGTCAGAATAGTTCAATCATGTGTTAAGGCAATCATGAAGGTCGCATGATCGAGTTTTATGGCATCCTTGTTCACATTCTTGAATTTTAATACATTTTTGACAAACAGATATATCTCTTTAAATACAAATGGTAGGATTTAGGTCATCGCTTGTCAAATGTTAAGACTGAATGTCACCTTACGTCGATTAAGGTGAATGGCATCTGGTACAAGGATGATCTGTTTGTATTAGCTTCGCAAGTGCAACAAGTCTACTATCTTGAAGACAGGAAGAATGGTTCGCAGTGGCATGTGATACAGAAACATGAACACCGTCATGTATTTGATGTTCCCATCCAACTTGTAGAGTCAAGTGAGTTATCAAATGATGTAACATAAGCATCAAATGAAGAAGAATTCGATTATGGTGAAGATGAACTAATTTTAGAAATCGGTGAAGATGAGATTTACAATTTGAATTGAGATGTTGTTCAACCTAAGTTTGTTGATGGCGATGAGGTTGATGACAATGCATTTGAGATAGTTGAAACAAGTGAAAGTGAAGGAGAGGATAAGACTATACTTGAATACATCAGTTCCAGTGATGAATAACTCTTAAGCAAATATCTTAGATATGAAATTTGGCAGATATTTTTTATAACTAATTACATGGCATTAAGATTGTTAGTCATGATTATTCAATTAATTCATATTTTTGTGTATGTGCTTTCACCAATATTACCAATTTAAATACTTCTCATGCACGTGTTCATTTTAATAGAAAAAAATAACAAATAATCATAAAACTATTAGAACAAGGGATTCAGTTTCTACGAAAAACGTTAAATTCCTATATATATTTTTTCATTTCTTTTTTTATTTTTGAGGTAAATTGTCAAATGATTAAAAAGTTGGATTCATTGGAAGGCAACTTCAATTAATAGAATATTAACGAGGGTAAAGATGACATTTATCTCCGACAATTATAAGTTGGGAATGATGTGGGAGGGATAAGGTCCCAAGGGTTGACTTATGGAAATTCATGGGATAACCCTCCAGAATTCTTATCTCACATGAACCCAAGAATCACTTATCTTGGATTAAGTGTCTTTAACCCATATTAGAATATCTCATCTACCAAATAGGGTTAACCTTCATTTTCATGGGTTAACTCGATTGTCAAAAATAATAGGTATCTCATGGGATATTGTAACGACTCGGTTCCCGAGTCCCTACGAGACACGAGAACCGGACCGACTCGACTAATCCCAAGACCCAGTCGTCCAACGAGGAAGTAACCAAAAGACAGTAAAATAAACCACATTCAGCATGAATATAACTAACAGTAAGAAAGTACAGCAGTAAGGAAAGAAACTACTACAGTAGGTACCACCACAACAGTAAAACAACATTTATCATATAACAAGAACTGCAGGTAAAGAAGGTACAGCGGAAACAAAAACTACTCACTAGAACAGAAACAAAAGAGGTACAAAAGACTGTGGTAACTCTACTGGACCCTACTCGGCCCAGCGTCTTCTGCAGCCGCCGACCCTGGCTGCTCAACACCTAATCCTGAAAAAGGTAACGAGTGTAACACGTCAGCAAAACGCTGAGTAGAGTGGCAAACTAACTAAAGGCAACGGTAGAGTGTACAGTAGCTGTTATGTTCTATTACTTCCTTTATTCACATCTTTCAATTTTTCTTACTATTTCATTTATTTCTCAGATCCTTTACTTGATCTCGAATGTCCTCGTGGGAACGATCTTGATTGCAGTCTTTTCCAAAAGTAGAAGTAGCACGTGGTGCTCTCCTGGCCGGGAGAGTCCCCCGTGGTGATCCTACCCTCAGTCAACCACCCCAAGGTCACTGACAGACGTAACGGTGACTACGGCACGCGCGATAAACGCACAGGTAGCTAACCCGTACTGGCACGCGGTCAGTTGTTTCCGTTAACGGGTGCGCCCAAAGCACAGCACGGAACCAGTACAGGGCAGAGCCCTCTCACTAACACGGGGTCCAACCCCTCCACAGTAACCAAATCGGGGCCTTGCCCCTCCACAGTCCGCGCACCCTCGCCTGACTACCCTGGTTTGCCCCAGTGGGCCTAAACAAGTCGGTGAAGGAGGCTAGCAAAACCCCGGGGCCCGTGGGGTAGCTAGTACTCTCCTAACACTAGTAGCTCTCCTCGGTACTACGTACACGAGGGCCAGCAAGTCGGTACAGAGCGGCCAATCCTAACCCCGGGTCCCTGGGGTGGCTGGCCCCACTCTGCACTAAACAGGTACAGGTACTTCCCTTGGTACTGCGTACCCAAGAGACAGTACGAACAACATCTCAGTTCCATTCCTTTCTCTTTCCAGGAGTTCCACTCCTAATTCCCCGTAGGGTTCCATCCTTTAATCTCAGAACATCTTATGTTTCACTTTCCAGTTTCACGTTCTTACAAAGCATGATTTCAGTCATGTTCCTTATTCATAACAGGCAGCTGTTAATTCAATTTACAGGCAGCTTTATATATTCCTTTCCATTTTTCCAAGACTGCAGTAATATACATTCCACTAGTTTTTCCATCCTAGGATTCATGCCATATCCTAGGATCTATCATACAATCTAGTTTTCCGGCCCTAGGATTCATGCAACACCTAGGAGCTATCGTTCCATATATTTCTCATTCCTAGGATTCATGCAATGTCCTAGGTTCTAGTTATGGTTCCATACTTTAACAGATTTTATTAATACTTAAAGCCACTCTACCAGGTACAACGGGAGTAATGGGGGCGTGATCAGGAATCCCGCGTGCCTCCGCGATTCTCAAGACTGCAACTGAACGAGGTCCTATCACAAGGATCAAATGCAAGGAGTGTCTCAAAACAGTGTATAGCTACTGTAGACGGGTAGAGGAATTAATTCTGAAAAGAACGTAACTCGAATCGCGGAAAACGGAGCCCGAACGGGCCCTAAACGGGTCGAACAAGGCGATACTGTGCAAAATCAGACGTCTGGAACTTCTTCCAGACGTCTTAAAAAGTGGTTCAGAGAATTACCTGTTCAGCGTGGTTTCCCAGACGTCCAGAAGTCTGCGGGGACGTCTGGCCTAGCTCCCAGACGTCCGATGGTCACCCCGGACGTCTGGAGGTCACTCCCGCCGTCTGGTACAACTTCCAGACGTCTAATTCGCAAAGGATGGCGAATCAGCGAGCCTGCGCACAGCCAACTCCCTCCCTCAGTACGGTCAGTCGACAGGAAGGAAGAAGAAGGCGGAAAACTCACCTTTCAGACGTCTGTATGAGCTTCAAGACTTCTCCCTCGCCGTCTGGCTATCAACCCAGACGTCTGATTCTGGAATTTTTTCCAGAAACAGGGCGCTGCTCGACCTCCGCTCGCGACGCTGCCCGCGTCGCATCTCGCGCGTCTGCTGCTCAGACCGCAGCAGGTCCCTCTTCGCGTCGCTCCGCGCCCCCTGCGCCCTCCGCCGGCCGGCCAAGTCGCTCCGGCGAGCTCGCCCTCACGACAGAGCTCCGCCCTCGCACGTCGCACCTCCGCGCTCACTGCGGCCGCCGCTGCTGCCCTCGCGTTCGCTCGCTCTCGCGCACAGGAAGGAGAGGAAGGAGGAGACGGTGGAGACGGGAGGGGAGGCGTGGCCCTTTTAAGGCCGCGCGAGGAGGAGAGAGAAGGTGGCAGGCCGCCTGCAGCCGCAGAGAGAGAGAGGAATTGCGGGTCTACGCGCACAGGCGCGCAGACGAATCTCCCGTGCGAAAATAACTGTTTTCAAGACGTCTGGAAACGATCCCAGACGTCTGTTAAGACGTCTAGATGTGATCTCAGACGTCTTGAAAACAGTTATTTTCGCACGGGAGATTCGTCTGCGCGCCTGTGCGCGTAGACCCGCAATTCCTCTCTCTCTCTGCGGCTGCAGGCGGCCTGCCACCTTCTCTCTCCTCCTCGCGCGGCCTTAAAAGGGGACCGACGTCTGGGCCACCTCCCAGACGTCTTAAAAGACGTCTGGGGCACGCGTTCGTTACAGATATTCTAGTAGGTATCCCATGGGATATCCCTCGACTCATAAGATATCCTTCAAGCAAATGGTTGTAAAAAGGATTTTTACTTGTATGTGTATAAATGAACTATGACATCTGTATATATTTTTTAAGTGTTGTACATTGGCTCTTGTACAAGCTTCTAGAAAATGATAAAATGGATGCCTTTTGATTTGAAGTCTTTGGTGTACATTGTTTGATCCTTGTGACTTCTTTGAGATTCCTTTACCTTTCTTTTCCTTGAGCTTCCTTGAGCTTATCAACATTTGCTTTAAACATCTTCATCTTGATTTAGTAATACATGCATCTTACATATCTAGTTAGATCTTTGAAATATAGTGTTAGACAAATATAACTTATTTTGTTAACATCAAAATTTGATTAATTTGTACTTTGAATTAACAATCTCCACCGTTTTGATGTTTGATAAGATTAGTTCATAAAAATAGCTATTGGAAAAGAGATAATATAAATATGATATATAGTGATAAAATTTTGTTTCCTCCCCCATTTCAAAAATCTTATGAACTTTAATAACATAAAATATAAGTTCAGCAGGGATATTATTTTTATGGCATTCTTTCTTCTTGGTTTTGTTAACATGATAAAGGATAGAAAAAAAGTATATTAAATGAAAACATAATATTCATAGATTTGAACTGAACATAAAGGTGCATAATATCTTTAGCCTACTTAACTATTACAAATGGATAAAGTTCAAACTGGAAATAGACTATAAAGTTTAAATTTAGTATAAACCAAACTCATGAAAACATGGAACTTCGAACTTAAAAACAAAAAAAACTTAAACATCCAATCCATCTTTATCTTCATTCTTTCTTTCCTTTTTTGAGTTCCTTAAGATATTTCTTGATGAGAACGTCTTAGTTTTTTTTTTCGTTGTTTTTTTTGTGTTTTTACTATTTGTCACGATGGGGTGTACCCACTTGTTTTGCTGTTCTGGTTTCACCCTATTGTGTTGGCGGTGGAGTGTGCCCATCGTATATGTATATATATTTTCTGGTATGCATGCACAGGTTTTCATTGTAGGTACAAGAATTTGGAAAATATCTCATAAATAGTGGAAATTCTGTCGAATTTTTGGTAGAATTAAACCTTTAGATTCAATGGAACTTATCGCTTCGAATTGTATTTTTTTGAATGAACTACGTGTTTAACCATTCATGAAATGTCTTTTTAGCAGTTTATATGGGCTATATCTTTTCCCATTTCTTAGTAATATATGTTTGTTCTTTGCTTTATGGGCTATTTACGCTTCTCTTTTATCCTTTTTGTTGAAAACAAACTTTAATGATTTTAGAAAAGGTAGAACATCAAGTATTAACATCTGAATAGGGTTCTGAAAAGAAAGGTAAGAAAAGAAACATCTGAATTGTAGAAATACAATCAGATCTACATTATACAATTTCACATCCCAACTGGGCCATGAAGTGAAATTTTTGAGGGACTAAAGTACAAGTTCATATGGCAAGATGAACTTGTTAAATGATGGATCTCTCGATGATTGTTACGAACATGGGCATCAGACGTAGTTAAGACGTCTGGGAATTGTCCCAGACGTCTGTAACCCTTTCCAGACGTCTGGTATTAAATTTTTTCTGCGTACAGGTTCGCATCTGCGCGCCTGCGCGTGCAGACTGAACCTGCCCCCTTCGTCTCCTCCTTTTTCTCCCTCCCTGCAGACGACGCCACTTCTTTTCTCTCTCTCCCCGCGCTGCCTTTAAATAGCGCTCCCCTCTCCCTCACCCTCACTCCACCATCTTCATCTTCTCCTTCTCCCTGCGAACGAGCGAGCGAGTGAGCGAGTGCGGCAGCAGCGGCTGTAGCGAGCGTGCGGGAAGGAGTTGTTGCGAGAGGAAGAGAAAGCCCGACCGCGAGGGTGCAAGCTTGCTGGGGCAGCTAGAGCCAGCTGGCGGGAGAGCAGAGAGCGTGGGGTGTCGCAGAGGAGCCGCTGCAGCTCGGGAAGCAGGTGGACGTGGCGTGGCCGTGCATCGCGGGTGGAGAGCGAAAAGGATCCTGATTCTGGGAAAATTTCCCAGAATCATACGTCTGACAGGTACAATATTTTCCTATCTTCTCCTTTTTACACGTGTACGGCCATGCAGCCGTCCGCTGCGTTCTTCTGCGCCTCTTCGTGATGAGAGCAGGTGTTGTGTGCGCAGGTTCTATTCGGGAGGGCGCGAGGGCTCGCCATCCCACACGATCAGACGTCTGGCCATAGTACCAGACGACGGAGAGGACCTCTAGACGTCCGGGGTGACAATCGGACGTCTGGGAACTAGGACCAGACGATCCAGCGGGCTTCTGGACGTCTGAAGGACTGCACAGACCAAGGTATGACCTGATCAACCTTTTAAGACGTCTGGAAGAAGTTCCAAACGTCTGATTTTGGGCAGATTTGTCATTTTTGACCCGTTTAGGGTCCGTTCGGAGTCCGTTTTCCGTGTTTCAAGTTGCGTTCTTTCCAGATTTATTTCCTCTACCTATTTACAGTAATTGTACACTGTTTTGAGAAACTCCTTGTGATGATCCTTGTGTTAAGACCCCGTTCCGTTGCGGTTTTGGGGGTTGCGGAGGCGCGCGGGATTGCCGACCATGCCCCCAGTACTCCTGATTTCTCAGGTAGAGTGGCCCTTTAATTTATTTAACAAAAATTGTACAATTATGAAACAATTAATAGAGTCTAGGGCATTGCATGAACCTTAGGACTGAGAAATTAGATTGAATGATAGATCTTAGGGTATTGCATGAATCCTAAGACTGGAAAACTAGATTGAATGCTAGATCCTGGGGTACGGCATGAATCCTAGGACTGGAAAACTAGTTGAATATATAAACATTGCAGTCTTAGAAAAGTGGAAAGGAAATGATAACTGCCTGTAAATTGGTTAACAGTTGCCTGTTATGAATGAATAAATACAGTTGAGAACATGGGTTCTATAAATATAAAGCTGGAACGGTGGAACCTAAGTTGGCTGAGTTAAAAGAGCATGAACCCCACGGGAAATTAGGAATACAACTCCTGGAAAGGGAATGGAATAGAATTGGGAAAGTGAGCTGGCCCTTGAGTACGGAGTACCAAGGAGAGAAACTATCCCCTGTTTAGTGCAGAGCGGAGCTAGCAGCCCCAGGGACCCGGGGTTAGGTCTGGCCACTTTGTACCGACTTTTGGCCCTCGTGTACACAGTACCGAGGAGAGCTACTAGTGTAGGGAGAGCATTAGCTACCCCACGGGCCCCGGGGTTCTGCTAGCTCTCCTACACCGACTTGTTAGGCTTACTGGGTAAACCAGGATAGTCAGGCGAGGGTGCGCGGACTGTGGAGGGGCAAGACTCCTGTTTGGTTACTATGGAGGGGCTGGATCCCTGTTACTGAGAGGGCTCTGCCCTATACTGGTTCCGTGCTGTGCTTTGTGCGCACCCGTTAGCGGAAACGACTAACCGCGTGCCAGTGTGGGGTAGCTACCTGTGCGTTGATCATGCGTGCCGTAGTCATCGTTACGTCTGTCAGCGACCTTAGGGTGGTTGACTGAAGGTAGGACCACAACGGGGGACTCTCCCTACCAGGAGAGCACCACGTGTTACTTCTACTTTTCGGAAAAGACTGTAATCAAGATCGTTCCCACGTGGAACATTCAAGATCAAGAGAAGGATCTGAGAAATAAATCAACAGTGAATAAATGGAAAAATATAAATAAAGTAAAAATATAACAGCTACTGTACACTCTACTGCTTCTTTTAGCTTTTAGTTGCCACTCTACTCAGTGTTTCGCTGACATGTCACCCTTGTTACCTTTTCAGGACCATGTGTTGAGTAGCTAGAGTCAGCGGCTGCAGAGGGCGCTGGGCCTAGTAGAGCCCAGTAGTGTTACCTGTAGTACCTTCTGTACTTTTCTTTCCACTGTAGTGAGTAGTTTTCTGTTACTCCCTGTACTCTCTTTATTGTAAGCCTCATGTTATATACATGTTTATTTCTCTTCTGTTGTGATGGTGTATACTGTAGTATTTCCTTTCTTTATTGCTGTATTTTCTTACTGCTAGTTATATACATGGTGAATGTGGTTTATTTTACTGCTCTTTTTGTTACTTTCTCGTTGGACGATTGAGTCTTGGGATCAGTCAGGTCAGTCCGATTCTCGTATCTCATAGGGATTCGGGAAATCGGGTCGTTACAATGATCCACATCAGGTATTAGGCATAAGAACTTGATATAGTCCTTATATGTTACATCGAAGACAAGCTCAAGATCTAGTGCAGTGCTTGGGTCAACAACACCACTTCCATAATCAAATGTTGTTGCATGCACCAGAGTAGTACTTGCTTCTAAGTCCAAATATTGTTGGGTTAGAGGAGGTCCACCTTCGCGATCCTGTGTCGTGCTTGTAGTCATCAAGGTTGACTTAATGGCAACTAGACTCCATCTAGGATGCTTTTGCTTTAGCGGAGCAGCAATGCCAACAATGTGAGGAGATGCCATATTGGTTCCAGATGCCATTGCAAATCCCTCCCCCGCATAGTTTGCATCATTTATTCCATTGGGTGACTAGGAAGCCCAAATAAGATAGCCTAGAGCTAGGATATATGGTTTAAGCACATCAACATCTCAAAAAGTGAAGTCCACATCTGGTCCTCGTGAGGAAAATAAGGCAACAATAGGTGATGATTTGCGTAGTATGGGAGCTAAACCATCTTCAATACTAGCTGATGCCAAAAAATTGGATGTTCGCCTAGCCCAGTCTCTTTTTGTGGAACTGTTGTAATAATTTATGAGATCCTTTGATTCATTAGCATCAGTTATCAAAAACCCAGGAGTGCCGATAGGGATAGGATAGAATTTCATATCAGGTGAAGCATTTTCTACCATAAGAACAAAGCCTGCTGCTCCAAGTTTTCTTGCCGTCTCAGAAACCTTCTTGATTGATGCACTGCCAGAAATAAAATTGAAAGAATATCCACAAAGGATTATTCTTCCAACCACTTTATGCCTTTTTAATAACTCAGGCCTTTGACAATTTGAAGGACTATATCGTGCAATAGATGAACTAATCAAAGCATCATTTGTAGCAACCAAGTTATAAGTTGTGTTCCCATGGGTAGCAGGTGACAACCCAAGCCCAAATAAAATTTTTCCATTCCCAAGAACCAAATGATTCTTGTATCTACGATCATCAATTGCAGCAACTACACCATCTAACTCCTCAATCCTTTAATATAAATTGCAAATATCAACCCCATAGATATCATCATCACATCTTATTAAAAATATAGAACAATCATCTTCTTGTCAAAAGGAGATCACACATTACTCTCATAACCAGCATTTCTTTTTTGTTTTAAATTATTTAATGGATTATTATGTTTGTTTTAAAAAATGTAAATATGTAAGGTATCATCTTAGACGTAAAATGCATAGACATTAGTAGTTTAACTTTACAGCTATTATTTTTTGTTATATATTTTGTCTACAGTTATGGCATTCATGATATCTCTATTGGCGATGACAATGATATGTATGGTTGGTGGTCCCTTTCCCTTCTAGAAAAATAAGGGGAAAAGAGGTAAAAAAGGGCCTATTAGCTCCCAACAGCATTTGCCTCAAGTTCTAACAAATATGATGGGTCATGTGTCTCCAACTTAGGAAGTAGGTAATTTTAAAATTTTATTTATTAGTTGTAAATGAAACAAGACAATTGTATTATTTTTAATCGTGTAATGTTTTTTACATAGGAACATCACCCATGATTCCAACCCATTGCGGAGGTCCTACAAGACTATTTCCTTTAGAGAAGACTTCAGTAGTGAGTCAGAATATGCTTAACAAGAGTAGAGTTGCTCGAGCAGCAACTACATTGAATACTACTCCACTAGTTACCCCCGAAGAACAAGAGGCTACAACAAATATACTTGATAATGTCTTGCAAACTCAAGAATTAGGTAATTTGAAACTTATATTAACTTAAAATGTAATAAGATAGCTTTATTAATTTTTAATCGTCTGATTTTTTTCAGTAGGGTTACCAGTTGTGGTTTCAACTCGTTGTAGAGGTCCCAGTAGGTTGCTAAATTTAGAGAAGAGGACTTTAGCGATGAATCAAAAGATGTCGATCAATATCAACAAAAGCATAGAAGGTCCAACTATAAGAGAGCAAGCTACGAGTCTTGCCTCTGTTTCTGGTGTCGTTGCAAGACACAATGCCTCGTATGTTTCTGATGTGAGGAAGATGGCTTCATCTGATATTCAAATATGTTTAGATCGTATTCAGGTAATGTACATTATAATGTATCAATTTTATTTCAAATGTTTAATGTATAATTTTTTTTTGTAATTCAATATTTCATTTTCTTGTAGAGTAAGGTCAACGTAATTGGACTTGATTTAGATCATGATAAGGTTAATCAGGTCATGTCAGGAGTTAAAAGGAAAATGAGAAATCATAGATATAAGGTAAGGAAGGCCTATCATTCAAAACGAAATGATGCTAAGCCTCTTGAGTGGCTAATGCAGAATGGGAGAAGGCAACGACAGATTAGAATGATCTTGTGTATTTGGTAATATCATCTAGTAAAAAACATCACAAATAAATATTTTCCATTTTCGTATTTGATATATATATAATAATTTCTTTTTTTTTACTTTTAGGAAAAGTGTGTGAAGAATACAGGGACTTGGAGAAATGCTGTGAAAAATCTCCATAGTAGTGGGCCAATATCTTTCCAAGTGCGTAGAATTGAGTTAATAAGTTTACATTGCTATAGTTTATATTGGTCATAGAAATGATTCAAATAAGGATATAGGAAATGATATTTATATTTTTTTGCAGGGTACGCAACACTTAGATGGTGCAGAGTGCGGGAGGATATTATTTTTTAGCGAAACCCACTTTCGACCTACTCCAATGAGTTCGGCTGATCCAGACATGATTACAGGATTGGTTGGTAAATGGTCTACTGAAACAACTAATGTAAATTATGTAAGTATTATTAATTTATAGAAACAAATGTAATTATATGTTTGTGTATGTTATAACTGTTATTTTTTTGATATTTTTAGTGTGAGATGGTACGAGTACGTGATGAGGCTATTCAAAATGGCTAACCAGTAAATGAGAATGATAATTGTAATATCATATTAAAAATTAAACACCGATCATATTATATAATTAGACTTGGATATAGGTCGAAGCCTATTCATACTTCTCAAGGAAGTAAAATAAGATATCAGTTGGAAGATGAATTTCATGAAACCCAGTCGCAATTGGGGATGATTGAAGAGGAATGTAAAAAGGATGCAGAGGGCAAAATACAAGTAGATGAATATAAAAGACAAGTAAATGCATATAAAAGGGAAGTAGGAGAATATAGAAGATTTATGGAGGAAAGGATGACAAAGTTTGTGTTGATCATTAATTTCTCTGATTCACTTGATCTGGATTCAGGTAATTACTAATTATAACCATTGTCTAAATTTTATTTATAAATTACATTATTAATTCGGTAATTTTGTTGTGAACAACGTTATTTGCAACACAATTTCAACAGCATCAGAGGAAGGGATTTGTAGGTTTAAATGACAAAATAGAAGAGTCGTGATTATAATAGTTTTAAATTAGGTTAGTATAATATTAGATTAAAAAAAATTTAGTATTAAACAAATATATTTATGGTAGTCTTATATAGTACTTTTTTTTTCATTAATAATTTTTTTTGTTTAGTAAATTTTTTTTATGTAAAAAGATGATTTCAATATCTTTTTCAAAATTTGAGTGATATAAATATTAGATGTGATTTTATTAAGAAATGTATTTTTTTTATGTGTTGTGATTATAGTTGCAAACGTATTTATTAAATATAAATAGTATTAGTGGAGAATGAAGGACATTTTATAAGTTTTAAGATGGTGCTTAAGTTTCTTTTAAAACAAGTTAAAGTAACATTTAAGTATTATAGTAAAATATATTAGGAGCTATTAAATGTCATTTAAAACAATGTAAATTAACATTTAAACGTCATTGGTAATTGTACACTTTTAACGTCCTTAAACTAAGGTCACATTTTAACGTCATTAAAAGAGATATAAAATGATGTTTAAATATTTTTAAAAGTTACATAAGGTAACATTTAAACGTCAATATAAATACATAAAGAGACGTTTAAATATTGTTAAAAGTTACATAAGGTGATATTTAAGCGTCGTTGATAGTTACCCAAAATGACGTTTAAACGTCATATAATGATAAATAAGGTGACATTTAAATGTCATTAAAAGGGATATAACATGATGTTTAGATGCTTTCAAAAGATCCATAAGGTAACATTTAAACGTCAGTATAAAATATATAAGAGGATGTTTAAACGTTGTTAAAAGTTACATAAGGTGACATTCAAGTGTTCGTGAAAGTTATCTAAAATGACGTTTAAATGTCATAATATGAAAACTAAGCTGATGTTTTAATGTTATGAAAAAAGATATTACATGACGTTTACATTGCTTCAAAAGTTACCTAAGGTAACATTTAAATGCTAATATAACATATGTAAGAGGACGTTTAAACATAATTAAAAATTATATAAGATTATGTTTAAACGTCGGTGAAAGTTATCTAAAATGACGCTTAAACGTCACAGTAGGATAAATAAGATGATATTTTAACATTATTAAGAGGGATATAACATGACGTTTAAATATATTCAAAAGGTACATAAGGTAACATTTAAATGTCAATATAAAATACATAAAATGACACTTAAATGTTGTTAAAAGTTAAATAAGGTGGTGACGTTTAAGCGTCGTTAAAAGTTACCTAAAATAATATTTAAATGTCATAATATGATAACTTAAGTGACGTTTTAATGTCACTAAAAGGGATCGAACATGACGTTTAAATGTTTTCAAAAGCTACGTAAGATAACATTTAAACGTCAATAAAGAATAGGTAAAAGGACATTTAAATGTTATTAAAAGTTATATAAGATGACGTTTAAGCGTCGGTGAACGTTACCTAAAATGACGCTTAAACATTATTGTATGATAAATAAGGTGACATTTTAACGTCACTAAAAGGGATATAAAATGACGTTTAAATGTCTTCAAAAGGTGCCTGAGGGTACATTTAAACGTTAATATAGAATACGTCAGAAGATGTTTAAACGTTGTTAAAAGTTATATAAGATGATGCTTAAACATCTTTAAAAGAAATCTAAAGTAACGTTTAAACATCATAATATGATACATAAGGAGATATTTAAATGTCGCTAAAGATTTTGTAGAAACCCAAGGAAAAGTTAAAGTAATGTTTAAACGTTTTCAAAATTACTTAATGTGATGTTTACATGATATTTTACGTAAGATATGCTAACGTTTAAATGTTTTCGTAGTTATTTTTTGGTGACGTTTTAATGTCATTGAAAGATATCTATGACAATGTTTGCATAGATTTGGTTACGTGGCAGGACTTTTAAGAAATATTTAAACGTCACCTTAGATGTTATAGGAGACATTTATTTAACGTTAGCAGAATTCGTTTAAGTGACGTTTGATTTTTGACGTCGATATAAATCTAAGATAATGCACCTAAGGAGATGTTTATGGTGACATTTTTTTAACATCTACAAAAACTTGTGGCAATGTTTATTTCACTTATCGTGATGTTAAATAAATGTCACCTTAAATCTTTTTTGTTGTAGTGGCATTGGTGCAAGATCACCTTTAGAATCACTTTGCATCGGTGTAAGATCATCACTGAATCATTTTACATCAGTGTAAAATCACTCTAAAATCATTTTGCATTGGAGCAAAATTAGATTGCAGCTATTGTTTTGGTTCAAATTGGTAGTTGTGGCTTTTGTAATCATTTTGCATGTGTAAAATAAGATTACACTTGTACAAAATCATTTTATACTTGTGCATTTTGGTTTAAAGTAGTGGTAATTTTTTTAAGTTGGGTGAACCAACAACATAATAGAATTTACATTCTTTTGTTATTTTATATTAAATGTTAATTATCAAGTGAAGATCACATTTACAGCTCTTTGTGTTGCATTTTACGTTACCCTATATATTTCTTTACAATTTGGCCTCTCTAAGAAGTGTTCTTGCCACGTATATGGAATAAAGGCTGCAAACTCACACGATATAATGAACCTTTTATAATTGCTCTTATAAATTCATGTACAGAATTAGACCCTAGATAACTGCCTCTTAAAATTGAATGGCAGTTTCACAATTTGAAATAACACCACTATTCGACCATAACAATCGACAAGAAAAATTACATTTTCGATCGCTAATTGAGTCTATTTTCATTTTGTGATGATAAGGGAACCTACATAAATAAATCCCCTAGGATTCTTTTGCCCTGCTGAGTGGGGAGTATTAGACAAAACAAACTACTAACAATCTCCCACTAGTTTGTATTATTTAATAGTCTTTTACCTCCACTTTTAGTGATACTTTGCACCATGAGTTCTTATGTTTATGTGAAGGTATCTTTCAATTTAGAACTCCCATTAATGTTACATTAACATTCTAAATAAGTTGGAGGTGTTCACAGGTTAAATCATAACTTCTTAGTTTAGGATTAAGATTGCAACACATAACAGTCATTTCCATACTTTAAAGAGTTTCAAATCACTCTAGTACTATTATGGCCATGTGTTAAATCCTAAAATTCATGAACATTTATAAGAGAATTCTAAGTTCTCTTGCTGAAGTGGCACCACTTTAATGTTCCTATAGGTGAAGTTCCTTGAATGTCCTAGTTGTTGCAAACATTTGAATGGCATACAACGCCATTAAGAGCTTAGAGCTCAACCTTCCTTTATTACAACTGTTTCCACTAAGCATAACAGAATGTTGGAATCAGACAAGCTAGTATATCCAAGCACACAGGATAGTAATTTGTTATTACCCATTAAACTTGAAATTAGTTTTTTCTATTTTGAAATATGGATTACCATTACGGATGCTTTTATAATTGGAATTTCAATCCCATACTGCTAGTGATATTCTCTACCATATCCCTGGGAAGAGCTTTGGTAAGAGGATCTATGAGATTCTTTTAAGATCTTACATAAATTATAGTGATCACCCCACTAGAAATCAATTTTGAAATATAGTCATTGATATGTCTGAACTTTCAAGGCATTGTAGCCTCATTATCATAGTGCAAAGAGATGGATGGCATAGATTGTGGCCAATGATCTATATCTAGTAATAGACTTCACAGCCATTCGGCTTCTTTGCCTACTACTGCTAAAGCAACAAACTTAGATTCTATTGTTGAATGAGTTATACAAGTTTTCTTCTTGAAGGCCCAATTAATTGCACCACCTCCAAGAGTAAAACTCCAACATGTAGTGTATTTATTGTCACTTTCACTAGTGATCCAACTTGTATCAGAATATCCTTCTAAGACAACAGGAAAATTTGAATATTTCAGGTTGAGGTCCTTGGTTCTCTCAAGATAATCGAGAACTCTTACAATAGCCTTCCAATGAATTTTGTTTGGTTTGCTAGTGTATCTTGATTATTTTCATATGCTAAATGCTATATTTGACCTTGTGCAATGCATGGCATACATAAGGTTCCCTATCACACTACCATATTCCAATTGTGCAATGACATAGTCCTAATAGTTTCAAACTTGAATCAAAGGAAGTACTCACGATGCTTGTATTTTTTTATCAACTTCTCAATATAATGCATTTGATTCAAAGCATATCCTTAATCATGCATTTTCACTTTTATTATAAGTATAGTATCTTCCTCATTTAAATCCTTCATTTTGAATGTAGAGGTTAGATATTTCTTACTTTCATTTATTCCATTTATGTTTGTGCTAAAAATAAGCATGTCATCGACATATAAACAAATGATCACTCCATATTTTAAAGTAAATTTAGAATACAAGCACTTATCAGCATTGTTATGCTTGAATCCATTGGATAGAATGGCAAAATCGAATTTCTCATGTTACTTTTTAAGAGTTTGTTTAAGTCCATACAATAATTTAACTAGCTTACAAACTTTAGTTTCACTTCCAGGAATTACAAAACCTTTACGTTGCTCTATATATACCTCTTTAGTTAGATCACCATTCAAAAAAGTAATTTGGATATCACTTGATGAATATGTAATTTATAAATTGATGCCAAAACAAAAAGTACTCTAATGGAAGTTATGCATGCTATAGGAGCACTAGTGTCAAGAAAATCAACACCTTCTCTTTGTGTGAAGCCTTTGGCTATTAATCCAACCTTAAAAGCTTGAATAGAACCATCGGTGTTGTACTTTCTTCTAAACACCCATTTCCAACCAATTGGTTTGGAACCATTAGGCAAGTCAACTAAAGTCCAAGTGTTATTTGGCAATATAGAGTCCATTTCATCATTTATTGCCTCATTCTAAAAAGATGTATCTTTAGAAGACATTGCTTCACTGAATGTTTTTGGATCACCTTCTACATTCAGTAAAAAGGGCATTTTACTTGGTACACTAGATTATAGTTTGCCGCTTTTGTCGTTTTCGATTGTGTTTGCTGCGATGGTTCCGTCGCAGCAGTCCCTTCCCTCATCATTGGAGGATTGGATGTCGCCACTGAAGCCCTCCTTTGCTTCGGTGGTGGCTGGAGCTAGCCATCCTGAGCCTTCTCCTTTCTTGGAGCTTAAGCTCCAGGTCCATCGTCCGGTCTTCAAGGATGGTGTCTTGGGCACTTCTTTCTCCCCGAAAGAGAGATTTTCGAGCTTTCCAAAGGCTTTGCCTCTTCTCTGGTTGTGCGTGCCTGGGGCTGGAAACCCTCCTCTCAACAGTTGCAGAACCTTCTATCCCAGAAGTTCAAGCTTGCTCCAGGTTTTGACCTTGTGTAGCTAGATTTCCGTCATTGGTTGCTTCGCTACGAGACTTATGCGGATTTCGCTAGGGCTTTTTCGCAGGGCTCTGTTGTTCTTGATGGTGTGCTGTTGCAGTTTGCCCGTTGGAACCCTGATTTTCGTACAGATCGACCTATCTCTACTGCTCTGGTTTGGGTGGGATTCCTTGGTCTAAATCTCCATTTTCTCCATCCGAATGCCTTGATTTCTATTGCGTACCAGTTGGGAACCTCGATTTGTGTCGATCAACGTACGATCCAAGGTCATAGACCTGGCTTTCCTAGGGTTTGCGTTGAGATTGATCTGATGGTGGTTCGTAGAGATTTTGTGGTCATCTTTAACGGGGATCAAATGGTTTTGTAGTGTGTTGTTTTCGAAAATGTCCCCTTGTTTTGCTCCATATGTTGCAAGCTGGGCCACTTGTTATCTTCCTGCTTGACTGTCTCCCCGCTTGTAGGTGTGAAGGTTCCTCAGCCCCCGCCTCCTGTAGCTCCCCAGGTGTTTCAATCCCTACTGAACCTTTGCCCCGGCATTCGCCTGACGACTTGCAGGCCCCCTCTCCTTTTGACCCTAGCTCACCAAGAGAGGAGGCTCCCCGTAAGATCGGTCCTTCTTCTTCGGAGGGTCTGCTAGACGAATGTAACTTGACTTGTTTAATCCCTCCTTCCTCTTCTTCTAGGGGGGTTCCTATCTTTGAGGCGCATCTCTTGCAGAGAAGGAGAAGGAGGCGTAACATTCGGTTGCGGCCGCAATCCCGGTTGCACACTCAACGACTTGAACGATTGGGGAAGGAGATCGTTGTAAAACAATCCTCCTCTCCCCCTTAGGTGAAATTCTCTTCCTCTAAGCCTGATGGGGTTTCTTCTGATTTGCATTTGCTTAAACCGCTCGCTATAATCTCGATTTCTTCTGATTTTCTTAAGGCTTGCCCGATTTCAAAAGATTTTGACAGCTTGGTTTTCAAACCTCCTGGTAGAGATTGCGATGGTGATGATTTATGTTCTACTATTGTTGCTCCCTAGAATGTTTCTAGATCGGTTAAATCTGGTTTCAGTTCTACTGTTTCTATGGCACGTGACTCTAAACCTAATCTTGTGTCCTCAGTGGATGGTGATAATCGTTGTAGCTTTGCTTGGAGCATCTATCTCCCTGTTACCCCCCATACGCCTGATCCGGATCCCCCTCTTATTGAGGAAATCCCAGGGGAGGGGCACATTTCCCTTTTGAGCAATGATGCAACTAGATTAGATTCTTTTTCTGATCTCGAATCTCAGGGTGTTCCTGATCTTCTGGAATCGGAACCTTTATACCTTAAGGATTTGGCATATGAGGCACACTCTCCCTCAGGGGCTAGAGGAGTTCGTGGTGGTCAATCCATTGAGGGTTCTGGAAGGATTACCCGTAGTTGTGCTAGATCCATTTCTAAAACTATTTCCTTATGAAGTGCCTTTTTTGGAATTGCCAGGGCACCTAAATTTCCCTACCATCTCTCGTCTAAAAGATTTGATTAGCCAACACCATCTCAATATGGTTTTCCTTTTGGAGCCTTTTGCGAACCCTTCCTTGATTGATTGCATTAAGAACTCCATCTCTTTCTTCTCTGGTTTTGTGAATCCTAATTCCTCTAAGATCTGGTGTTAGTCGAATGACCCTATTTACGTCTCTCTACTTTCGTCCACCAATTAGGCCCTTACGATTGAATGTTGTGAGGGGGATTCTGTCCTTAGGATTACTGCTGTTTATGCCTCTTGTGATGTTGAGGATCGTAGCTCTCTTTGGGATTATATCACCTCCTCTGCTTAGGATCCCCCCACCCCTTGGGTTGTTGCCAGTGATTTTAACTGCATTCTTTCTGCCTTAGAGAAATCAGGTGGGCTTCCCTTCCATGATTCCTAAGCGGCTCCTTTTAGGTCCTGTATCGATTCTGCTGCCTTGATTGACTTGCCGGTGGTAGGTTCGCAGCTCTGTTGGTGCAATGGTCGTAAAGGGTTCGCTCATATCTACAAGAAACTTGACCGTATCTTTCTTAATGCTGACGCTCTCCCTTTGTTTTCCTTTGGTTCTTACGCTTGCAGAAGGAACTCAGACCACTCACCCATGATTCTTTGTTCTTGTCCTATCTCTCCCTCTAAGCCTCGCCCTTTTCGCTTCCAAAATATGTGGCTTAGGGACCCGTCTTTTCGCTCTTTGGTGGTGGACACCTGGAGATTGGCTGACTCCCATCAGCTGCTTGACCCCCTTTCTAAAATGTGTGTCAAACTCTCTATTCTTAAGAGGACTCTCATCTAGTGGAATAGGATGACTTTCAGGAATATTTATTCCATTATTAGAGACCTTGAGGTTTGTAGAGATGATGTGGACTCTAAACTTGCATCCCAATGGGATGACAATCTTTCCGATGAGCTCAATGACATTCAAATCCAGCTAAATGATGCTCAAGCAAAGCTCAATTATTTTCTTTCGAAGAAGGCTAAAATTGATTGGATTAAAAATGGGGAGGGTAATAACAAATTTTTCTATACAACCATTGAAAGAAGATTTGCTAAAAAATCTAGATCTAATTTTAACTCTTCCTTGGGTAATGGCTCCTGGGAGGTTGCCGCGAATACCTCTATTGATTTTTATAGCAACCTTCTCACCTCGGATCATGTTTTTGGTTTGTCCCTGATGATTGATCTTATTCCCCCCTTGGTGACCCAGTTAGACTCCAACTCTCTCACTGTCCCTCCTCCTCAGGAGGAAATTTTTCTTACCCTCTCTTAAATGCCTTCCAATCGCACTCCAGGTCCTGATGGCTTTGATACGGAGTTTTTTAGATACTTTTGGGACCTGATTAAGGATGATTTTACCCTCACGATCTCCTACGTTTACGTTAATTGCAAGGGTCCCAAATCTTTCAACAACACGTTTATTTCCTTTATTCCAAAAAAAGGGAACACTGGTGATCTCTCCGACTTCCAACCCATTAACCTCTACAATGTCATTTATAAAATCTCCTCTGCTATCTTGGCTAATAGGTTGGCTGGTCTCCTTCCTAAACTTATCTCTCCGGAGCAAGCCAATTTTGTTAAGGGCCGCTCTATTTTTTATCACATTGCTACCACCTTTGAGCTTGGCCATCATATTGACAAAAAAGTATTCGGTTCCAATGTCATTATCTAGCTGGATCTCCAGAAAGCTTATAATAGGATAGAATGGAATGTTTTGTTTAATATCCTTAGGAGATTTGGCTTTTCCAAGAAGGTCATTGATCATGTTACGAGTTTCATCCATCATGAAGGATCTTCCATCCTCATTGATGGAGCTTCCTTTTCCTTTTTCAATGTCTCTCGGAGCCTTAGGCAAGGGGACCCTCTATCCCCTTTGCTGTTTGATCTCTTCATGGAACCTTTCAATCGGGGTATCAAGGAATTAGCATTTCAGGGTGACTTGGTTCCCTATTCTGTTAAGTGAGGAGTCCCCCCCCCCTTGCTCTCCTGTATGCTGACAACATTGTCCTCTTCCTCAATGGCAATGTGTGTTCGATCTCTAATCTTTCTAAATTTGTGAACTCTTTCGACACCGACTTTGGTCAGTGCCTCAATCATTTGAAGAGTTTTTGCCTCTTTGGGAAGCATTTTCCCTCTGGCATACTTCACCGTATTCTTCATCTTATGGGGTGCCAGATAGGTTACTTCCCTTTCACCTACTTGGGCTGCCCCATCTTCTCCAGCCGTGCGAAAATCTCTTATTTTTCCCCCATTGTTGATAAAATCAATGCTAAATTGGCTGGTTGGAAGGCTAACCTCCTGTCCTATGCCTTAAGACTGCTCCTCATCAAGCATGTGCTCTCTTCCATGCCTGTCTATATCCTATCCGTTTTGGATGTCCCTAGGGCTATCATTAAAAGGCTTGAGAGCAAATTTGCGGACTTCCTTTGGGGTTCCTCTAATACCGAACATAAACATCATTGGATTGCTTGGAAGCATGTTACCAAACCCATTTCTCATGGCAGTCTTGGAATTCATGATCTTGGTCTTTTCGTTCAAGCTCTTCGGATGAAGAGGGTGTGGACTATCCTTTTCTCTGACTCGCCTTATGCCAACTTATTAAAGTATCTTTATGGCAATATCTTTGCTGCCTCTCGTCCTCTCCCTTGCCGAATTCATACCCTTTAGGAGACTGATGTAAACACATTTACACTACTTAAGATGCCTATTTATGCATGTTCTTAAGCATAGGATTGCATTGCATGCTATAAATATTGCATAACATGCATCATCTTGCATTTAGAATAGTTTGAATAAAATGGAGGTTAATTGTCTCCTTTTATGTGCTTGGACAGGGTAAACTTTTTATCAGGGTCTCGGATCGAAGATCCAACCGTACAGATGTGATCAGGGCGACGATTGGAGTTCAACGACTCCAAGATCGTCCTAATCAGGCATCTGTAGCATCTGATAGTGATCAGGGAACCCTAGAAGATCAAGGGCTAAGATGGTGTAAATTCGCACTTCAAACGACAAATCTAACCGCACGGATGGATTCGAATCGACGATCGCAGCCTAACGACGCAAAAATCAAGTCAATCCGACACCCGTGGCACCATCTACAACATCAAAAAGATGGATGGCCAAGATGGCGCCATGTGGCGCCATCTCAGCCATCCAACCGGCCCCCAGCACCGCCGCACCTTCTCTTCTTCAATCAGAGCACCGCTTCTCCGCCGTTGGATCAAGATCCAACGACTGTGGATGCGGTGCCCTGAAATCATCCGCACGACCATCAGCGCTCCGCAGCGCAGTGAGCGAGGGAGTTATCGCGAGCAGCGGATGCGAGTTCGAGCCGCAGCGAGCAGGCGAAGGGCGCGAGCGAGTGGGCGCAGGTGTGCGTCAGATCTTGATCGGGCGGCCGTCCGCGCTCAATAGCATCGACGCGCTATCGCATGCCCACGCCTCATGTGGTATCGCACGCGTTGTGGCGGGCACGTAATGAGGCGGATGAAGGCACGATCTGGGCCGTCCGATCTCGCAATCGGACGACTATGGATGGCTGAACGTGCGGCGAGCATTAGGTGCGAGCAGACGAGCGGGCGCGCGCGTCCAACGCCCACTACGCCCACGTTGGGGCTTTAGCGACAGTTTTATCCGTCACTAAAGATCCCTTATTTAATGTTTTAAAGATGTAATGACCAATTTGCCCCCACTCCTTGCAACTATAAAAGGAGACCCCCTCCACACGAAATTCTCATCCCTTCCTTCTCTTCTCTACCTCTCCAAAGCTCAAGAGAAGCTTGACCCACACCCAGGATGCTTCTCGCGAGATAAAGTCTAAATTTTCGTCCCCCTTCGGAAGTGGATCCCGCGACGACGACGACGTGCTGCCCCGTTCCCGTTCTTCTGCTTCGTTCTCCTTCGTCCTGCTTTGTTCTCCTTCGTCCACGCGTCGTCCCGTCCGACTCGTCCTCCAAGCAACCATCGAGGATGATATCTCTCTCCGTATTCTTTTTACTGCTTTCTAGTATAGATTTACTACTTTCTAGAGTAGTTCTGCTCGTCCTCCAAGCGACCATCGAGGAGGATATTTCTCCCTCTATTCTTTTATTGCTTTCTAGAGTAGATTTATTACTTTCTAGTGTAATCATTTTCCCGCTTTCTAGTGTAATGAACAATCGTTCTAATGATGAAATTTTATGTTTATTCTACATCTCATTTTGATTTCTGTTTGTAAAATTCTCTCTCTCTTTCTCTCTCTCTTCTATTTATTGTAAGTAGTTAGATAGTTTTAAATTGAATTACTTTGTTACAAATAAAAACAAACGTGTAGTTTTTAAATCAAACATCCGCCTCCCTGTGTTCGACTCAGAATTTTCATTTCAGTATAAATTTTATTTGTTGAACACGAGTTCTTCACTTTCAAACTACAACGACAGGTTTTTTCAAAATCGAATACGTTAGCGTAGCAATTCGTACGTTCAACATTTTGGCACTGTTGCCGGGGAGGCAACGATTTTCGATCTTCTTTTCGCATTTCTTGCACTTTATTGTTTTCTAACTTGCTTTCTCTTGTGTCTATTGTTTTGCAAAGACCTCCATCAGGGAATCATCAAGTGGTAGACTGGAGTAAAGTGCAGTTGAAGACAACTGTAAGTGTAATTCTTCCCCCTCCATAGATTTCATTCGCCACATTAAATCCAAATTCCAATTTACCTAGGTGTTTGCATAAATCATAGGAATAGTTTGGTTGTTTGGATTTTCATTCACCTTCATTCCACCCTCATTTATAAAAAAAATAACAAAAAGATAATCTTGTGGGGTAATTCTCAACAAACACACAACATACACCCACATTCAAGGCACTTAATCAAATTGATTTGTTTCTACTCAACCGGGTTCTGATCTGTGGAATCGGTACACACAAAGCAACACATAAAAGAGTAGAAATCATTCTACGTTAACCATCTTTGAGTGCCTAACTTAGTGGTGCATTTGTGACCAATTGTTTGAGTTGTTTGGGCCGCACCACTCTATTTAAAACCAACTCATCAAGTTGCTCCTCCTTAAGGTTTTCAATCTAGGTCTATTCCAGGCACTCCACTTTCTTTTTGGTTTTAAAGAAAAACAATCTTCACTCGTGTTTTTCAACTTGGTTTGCCTAGAAACTTGATTGCAATCCACATAATTTGAAACCCTAAAAGCTACTTAAGCAAGATTTGAACATTAAAATTCACGCATCACAAATAATCTTGCTTGAAAACCCTGGTTGTACACGCACTTACACAAATCTCAATCAATTATTAAGGGCACAACCCATTTTAAGGGCCCATCACATTCCATAAGCACCACAATCCCAGGCCTTAATAAAATTGAGTAGACGTTGGCCTTAAGGCCTGATTCGCTCTTCAAGGCCTAGTCTGAGATTATTTTTTATTAACCTACTTGTACTGATTAATCTGATGTCTAGCTAGGGGAGTAGCGTCAAACGACCGCGACTGGGGGGTACACTAGGAACCAGAGGCGAAAGCCGAAGGAAGAACCTTCTCCCCAGTCCCTCCTTCTAACTGGTTGGATTAAACAAACGCAAGTAGAGTAAATCATTTACAGTCTTAAGGCGGGTTTTGGGAGTCAGTAGATCCTTAGGCTACCCACTTAAGGACAGCATTGTTTTGTTGTGCTGCAGGGTCCCTATCCCCAGTCCTTCCGACCTTCTCCTAGTTTATGCTGGGTAGATGGTCATTGAATCCTCGATTGGAAGGACTATTAGAACATTCTAGGAGGTGCAAGTTGGATTTTGGTCAATTTGATCCCATGGCCGAACAACAGCCTCCTCTGCTTGGAAATCCACAGGAAGAATTTCGAAGGCAGTTGGAACAAATGCAGAGAATGCAGGGAGCTCAGCCCTTGAAGGATTTTTATGATCCTTCAAATTACGGGGAACGTCTCAGCATCCAGATTCCAGCCGGTGATGTAGAAATCAAGTCCCAGGTGTTAAGCCTGATTAAACATTATCCTGGGCTTGGCTCCGAAGATCTGTTTCAGCACTTGGTGGACTTGACCACTTTGGTCCAGACCACCAAGGCTCGAAACGTAAACGAGGAGCAAATGATTATGAGGCTCTTCCCCCACTCTCTTAGGGATAAGGCCGCGCATTGGTATAAGACAATAGGAAGACCAATTACAACTTGGAATGAGTTGAAATCGGCCTTTTTGAAGAAATTCTTCCCATTCAGACGTACCAATGCTTTGACATGGGCAATCACTACCTTTACCCAGCGGCCGAGGGAGCAGTTTCATATGAACTGGGAGCGATTCCAGGACTTATTACGGAGGTGTCCACACCATGAGGTGTCGAAATGGCAACTCGTGCAGATCTTCTATCATGGGTTGACTGAGCAACTCAGAAATCATGTGGATGCTTCTTGCGGAGGCAATTTCCTCAATAAAGATGCAGATAGTGCACATGATTTATTTGAGGAAATGAGTGAGAATTCAATTAATCATACCTCCATGGATACTTTTAACCGATCCCAGCAGCCCAAATCAAATGTCAATGAAGTCCATGACTCTCATTCATTTGATATGGAATTGATTTGTAACAAACTTAATAAGGTGGACTTGGTTGCTAAAAGAATGGAAGAGTGGATGGCTGGCAATTCTATGAATAACTCTCGATCCACTCAATCCCAAAATTCGGGATTCCATTCCTCACGAGCTCCTTCTGGACGAGAGTTTGTGAATCAACTTGATGCGGCTCAACCTGTGAGTCAGCATTTTTCGGAACCCCACAGGTTCCAAACTGGGGCCTCTGATCCCAGTTTTTCTGATTCTTCCCTTTCATTCTCTCCATCCTCACCCTATGAGGATGTCTGTGCCATACAAGAGAATGTTAGATCCAACCCTTACTCGAATGCCTATAATCCTGGTTGGAGAAACCACCCTAACTTCTCTTGGAAAAACCCGGGGCAACAGACCCAATTCCGACCCGGCAACTATGCTCCGCAATGACCAATGGGTCAGGGTCAAGTATATACTCAGTTGCCTCCGAATCAGGTCAATCAGCCAGCTTGGAATGGTCGTCAACCCGTAGGGCAGGCTGATTTGAACCGTCAAATGGTAGAGATGCAAGGATCCATGCTCCAGCTCATGCAACAAATGAAAAACTCGCTGGACAACTTGCAATCCGGGCTCATAGCTAACTCTCGTCAACCCGGATCTCTACCATCCCAACCTATACCCAACCCGCGAAATATTACGAATTTGAGCAATCAAGCCCATGGGTACGGAAATCAGATGGACCCACACGCACATGCTCAGGTGGTTGAGCAGGGTTCCTCGTCTTCTTCTTCTTCTGCAAATCAACAATTCATGGTTAATCAAGCCCCTCCAATCTTTCCTAACCCTCCCTAAGACCCAAATTCTTATGTTATGCAAATTCTGTATCTTTGAGGAGTGGTAAGAAGACTCAGGATCCACAACTACACTATTCTGATCTTTTGAATCCTGAAGAACCTGAGGAGAGAGAGGGGAATCCTGAAGGAGAAATCAAGGCTCAGGAACCTGATTCCAAAGATCTGACTCATGTTCCTTTTCCTGAAGCCTTAACCAAATCAAAGAAGTCTGTTGATAGCAATGAGGAGCTTCTGAATCTATTTAAGAATGTTGAGATCAATATCCTGCTCCTTGATGCTATCAAGCACATACTGGCTTATGCAAGATTTTTAAAGGAATTATGTACACAAAAGCGTAAGTCGAGAGAATTTGTTCCGAGGAAGGTGGTACTCTCCGAGCAGGCTAGTTCTGTTATCCTGCACTACCTCCTTCAGAAAAAGAGAGATCCTGGTGCTCCATTAATTTCTTGCGTTATCGGAGATTACACATTTGATAGAGCACTTTTGGATCTGGGTGCATCCATCAACCTAATTCCGACTTCTCTTTACGAGAAGTTTGGGTTAGGTGAACTTCGGCCAACTTCAGTAATGCTACAGTTAGCGGACCGTTCGGTCACAAACCCGCGAGGCGTTATTGAAGATGTTATAGTTAAGGTCAAGGATTTCTATTTTCCTGTAGATTTCCTTATCCTTGACATAGATGTACCTGATAATCTAAGGAACACGCCAATCATTCTGGGGCGTCCGTTTCTGGCTACTGTTAACGCCAACATTAATTGTGAAAGCGGTAGCATGGAAATCGCCTTTGGGGATCAACGAATGAAATTGGATATTTTTAAGGTGATCAACAAATTTGAGGATTGTGGATTTATTGAGGAACTTGATGAGGATAATGAAAACATTGAAACTTGTTTGATGGTTTCTTCAATTGAAAGTTCCTCTTTGGATGATGAAATTGACCCACAACCCTCTATGGTTAACCTGCCATCTTCAGAAGAGGTTATTGATTTTATTCACTCACAACCTCTTCCTCTTGTTGAATCTTCAGCATCTATCCTACCATCAATCATCAACTCGCCCCAGCTTGAATTGAAACCATTGCCTGAGAATTTGAAATATCAATTTTTAGGACCTCAGAAGACGTTCCTTGTGATTATCAGTGCTAAATTGACAAAGGAGCAAGCGATTAAATTGATCAAGGTCTTAAAGGAACAAAATGAGGCAATTGGTTGGACCATTCATGATCTCAGGGGGATCGAGCCATCTTACTGTAATCATAGAATATTTTTGGAAGATGGATCCCGCCCTTCTCACCAGATGTAGAGGTGATTAAGTCCAAATATGCGAGAAGTGGTCAAAAAGGAAATTATCAAGTGGCTCGATGCAGGAATTATTTATCCAATCTCTGATAGTCCCTGGGTAAGTCTGGTTCAGATTGTTCCAAAGAAAGCCGGGAATACCGTTGTGACTAATGAGCGAGGAGAATCTGTCACAACTCGTTCAGCTTCCTCTTGGAGAGTTTGTATTGATTACAGGAAGTTGAACACAGCCACTGAAAAGGATCATTTTCCCTTGCCCTTCATTGATCAAATCTTGGAAAAATTAGTCGGGTAGAAGTACTTCTATTTTCTTGATGGCTACTCGGGATACAACCAAGTTCCTATCCATCCCGAGGATCAGGAAAAAACTACTTTCACCTGTACCTACGGAACCTTTGCTTTTCGTAAGATGTCTTTCGGGTTATGCAATGCACCTGCGACTTTTCAAAGATGTATGCTAGCCATATTTTCTAACATGGCGGGGGGGTTTATGGAAGTCTTCATGGATGATTTCTCTATTTTCGGAGAATCATTTGACATTTGTTTGGCTAATTTGGAAATGATTCTTAAGCGATGTATCAAAACACGATTGGTCCTTAGCTGGGAAAAGAGTCATTTCATGACCTAAGAAGGCATCGTTTTGGGTCATGTAATCTTTGAACGGGGAATTGAAGTGGATAAAGCTAAGGTTGATGTTATCGCTAAACTTCCTCCTCCCACATCTATTAAACAAATCCGATCATTTCTTGGCCATGTGGGATTTTATCGAAGATTCATTAAGGATTTCTCGAAGGTTGCTCGTCCTTTGAGCAATCTTCTTGCCAAAGAAATGCCGTTTGTTTTTGACGAATCATGCCGAAAGGCATTTGATTTCTTGAAAACGGCAGTCACTTGTGCTCCAGTTTTGCAACCACCAATTTGGACAGCCCCTTTTGAGATCATGACCGACGCTTCTGATTACGTGGTTGGGGCTGTCTTGGGTCAGAAAATTGATCGAAAGCCCTCTATCATCTACTACGTTAGTAAAACTCTGGATGAAGCCTAGAGGAATTACACTGTTACTGAAAAGGAATTACTAGCTGTAGTGTTTGCTTTGAAAAAATTCAGGGCTTATCTCTTAGGGTCTCATGTTATCATCTATATCGACCACTCGGCCTTGAGACATCTCTTGGCCAAAAAGGATGCTAAACCATGGCTTATTCGTTGGATTCTTCTTCTTCAAGAATTTGATCTTGAAATCAAGGATAAAATCGGAGTACAAAATGTGGTAGCGGATCATTTGTCGAGACTCCTAGGTGATTCTTCTTGTCCTGACATTCCGATAGCTGACACTTTTCCGGACGAAACTATTCTTACAGTTTTAGGTGTCCACACCCCATGGTTTGCTAACATTGTTAACTATTTGGCTGTTGGTCAAATCCCCCAGGATTGGACCAAGCAACAACGGGATAGACTCAAATCTAAGGCCAAATACTATTTCTGGGAGGACCCTGAACTGTATCGCATCGGCTCTGATCAGATTATTCGTCGATGCATACCGAAGAATGAATTCAACAGTATACTCGAGTTCTACCATGCATCTGGGTGTGGTGGACATTTCTCCGGGAAAAAGACGGCTGCAAAAATCTTGCAATCTGGCTTCTATTGGCCGTCTTTATTCAAGGATGCCCAGGATTTCTCAAGGTCATGTTCTCGATGTCAGGCATTCGAGAGCACAACTAAGAGAGACATGATGCCCCTAAACCCTATTCTTCCTGTCGAAATTTTCAATGTTTGGGGCATCGATTTCATGGGACCCTTTATCCCTTCATTTGGACATCAGTACATTCTTGTTGCTGTTGATTATGTGTCCAAATGGATTGAGGCGATTCCCACCTGAACTAATGACCACAAGGTGGTCATCAATTTTGTCAAGAAAAATATCTTCAGTAGGTTCGGGATTCCGAGGGCTATCATCAGTGATGGTGGCACTCATTTTACTAATGTCCAATTCCAGAATTTATTGGCCAAATACGGGGTTAATCATCGAATTTCCACACCTTACCATTCCCAAACGAATCAACAAGCTGAGATCTCCAATCGAGAGATCAAAAACATTCTGCAAAAAATGGTTAGGCCTGATCGCAAAGATTGGGCTCAAAAGCTTGAGGACACTCTTTGGGCTTATCGTACGGCATATAAAACGCCCGTCGGCATGTCTCCATTCCATTTGGTGTATGGAAAGGCATGCCATCTACCCGTAGAGATTGAACACAGGACATTCTTGGCAATCAAACAATGCAATTTAGATCTGAATTTAGCTGGGAAGACCAGGAAACTCCAACTATTTGAGTTGGAGGAGCTTAGAAATGATGCTTATGAGAATGCCAAGATCTACAAGGCTCGGACCAAAGCTCTACATGATCAACTGATTTCCCGCAAGAGCTTTGAGCCAAACCAGAAGGTCTGGTTATTCGATTCTAAACTTAAGCTCTTTCCTGGCAAACTTAGATCTAAATGGAATAGCCCATTCATAATTGACCAGATTTTTCCAAATGGAGCCATTCATATTTTTGACCCAAAGACGGGTAACACATTTAAAGTCAACGGTCAACGTCTGAAGCCTGTTGTTGATCGTATTCTTCTAGAACCCATCTTAGACTCAGTTGCTCTAGCCATTCTGTGACTTCTTTAGCTGGACTTTGCCTAGTTGACGGCATTAAACTCAACAGTTGTACATATGACACAAGGCTGATACGAACTTCATATTCAGGTGACATCTTTCATATTCTACCCTTTCTTTCATATCTCTTTTTCAATGAGGACATTGCATCAGCTAGGCATGGGGGGTGGATTCATTTTTTAATCATTTGGTCAGCTTTGTGAAATTCATGTAAATTATTTTTCTCTTCTTATTTATACATAAAAAAATCAAAATTAGGAAGGATTAGTTGGATATTAGGACTTTTCAATCCTAAGAAATTTTACATTAAGATCTGAACACAAAGACCCTTCAGGTCTTTGGACTTAATTAGTCCATATATCCACTAAAATGTGGATTTTTCTTTCGAGTCCTCGCCATCTTAATTCTATCGTAATTGGAATAAATAAGTTTGGGTGATAAGTACACGACTTATCAACCCACCCTCTGATTTGAGAGAATTTTTGAGTTTTAAGCATCAACACACTTTCTTTGCACTGACTCGTTGTTCGGCGATTCTAACGAAAATTGGGTAGCTAATGAACCTTCTAGGGTGATATGGATGGCAAGTTATCGTGGGTAACAGCTCATAAGTAGGTTGTCCAGAGCCCAGTCACTGGACCTTTCTGTTTTTGCTGCCTTTAGGTAAATCTTAGACCAAGGAAGTCATCTATTTAAAAAAAAAAGAAAAAAAAATAAAAAGAAATGGAGAAAAGAAAAAAAGAAATAAGTCACACTTCGCCGCACGAGTATGGCTGGTAAGTTGTCGGTGGTAACAGCTCATCGGCTGGTTGTCCAGAACCCAACTCAGTAAATGCACTAAAAATTTCCAAAACACTTAGGAAGAAGTTGAGAAGTAGAATAAACCTTGGAGATATACACTGGATTCACCCTTGTGTTGACCCCGTAAAAAAATAAAAGTAGGGAGAAAGCTACCGGTTGTAAAGATACACCTTTAGGCAGAATTCTTTTTAGGTCACCTAGAGGCGTAGAAATCCGAAGTCCGTTTTAATTGCCGGTCAACGAGTCTATCACATTCACAATAAGATGCTTAAAACATAGGGTTCTCATCAAATCTTGTGAGTTGAATCGTCGTAGAAAGTCACTCTTAAATCCTAAAATTTGAAAATCCAAAAAAAAAAAAATAGAAAAGAGGAAAAAGAGAAAAAGAAATTTTTCTTTGAATAAGGCGAGGGCTTGAGGCGGTCTGCATTTTGGCAGATACTCGAACACTGTTGTGTCTTTGAAAGTTCAGATCTTAAGTAAACAATTTCTTTATGATTGAAAATAACTTATGCCCAAATAATCCAACCTAATTCTTTTATAAATAGCATATAGTTTTTGCTAGGAACTAGCAAAAGATAGGCATGGGGGTATGATGTAAACATATTTACACTACTTAAGATGTCTATTTATGCATGTTCTTAAGCATATGATTGCATTGCATGCTATAAATATTGCATAACATGCATCATCTTGCATTTAGAGTAGTTTGAATAAAATGGAGGTTAATTGTCTCCTTTTATGTGCTTGGACAGGGCAAACCTTTTATCAGGGCCTTGGATCGAAGATCCAACCGTACAGATGTGATCAGGACGATGATTGGAGTTCAACGGCTCCAAGATCGCCCTAATCATGCATCTGTAGCATCTGATAGTGACCGGGGAACCCTAGAAGATCAAGGCCCAAGATGGTGTAAATCCACACTTCAAACGACAAATCTAATCATATAGATGGATTCGAATCAATGATCGCAACCTAACGATGCAAAAATCAAGTCAATCCGACACCCGTGGCACTATCTACAACATCCACAAGATAGACAGCCAAGATGGCGCCACATGGCACCATCTCAACCGTCCAACTGGCCGCCAGCACCGCCGCACCTTCTCTTCTTCAATCAGAGCGTCGCTTCTCCACCGTTGGATCAAGATCCAATGGCTATGGATGCGGCGCCCTGAAATCATCAGCACGACCATCAGCGCTCCACAGCACAATGGGCGAGGGAGTTATCGCGAGCAGCGGACGCGAGTTCGAGCCGCAGCGAGCAGGCGAAGGGTGCGGGCGAGCGGGCGGGGGCGTGCGTCAGATCTTGATTGGGCGGCCATCCACGCTCAATAGCGTCGATGCGCTATCGCACACCCACGCCTCATGCAGCATCTCACGCATTGGGGCGGGCACATAGTGAGGCGGGCGAAGGCACGATCTGGGCTGTGGATGGCTGAACGTGCGGCGAGCATTAGGCGCGAGTAGACGAGCGGGCGCGCGCATCCAATGTCCACTACGCCCACGTTGGGGCTTTAGCGACGGTTTTATCCGTCACCAAAGACCCCTTATTTAATATTTTAAAGATGTAATGATCAATTTACCCCCACTCCTTGCAACTATAAAAGGAGACCTCCTCCACACGAAATTCTCATCCCTTCCTTCTCTTCTCTACCTCTCCAAAGCTTAAGAGAAGCTTGTCCCACACCCGGGATGTTTCTCGCGAGATAAAGTCCAAATTTTCGTCCCCCTTCGGAAGTGGATCCCACGACGACGACAACGTGCTACCCCGTTCTCGTTCTTCTGCTTCATCCTCCTTCGTCCTGCTTCGTCCAGGCTTCATCCCGTCTGGCTCGTCCTCCAAGCAACAGTCGAGGAGGATATCTCTCTTCCTATTCTTTTTACTGCTTTCTAGTATAGATTTACTGCTTTCTAAAGTAGTTCTGCTCGTCCTCCAAGCGACCGTCGAGGAGGATATTCCTCCCTCTATTCTTTTAATGCTTTCTAGAGTAGATTTATTGCTTTCTAATGTAATCATTTTCCCGCTTTCTAGTGTAATGAACAATCGTTCTAATGATGAAATTCTATGTTTATTCTATATCTCATTTTGATTTCTGTTTGTAAAATTCTCTCTCTCTTACTCTCTCTCTCTCTTCTATTTATTGTAAGTAGTTAGATAGTTTTAAATTGAATTACTTCGTGACAAATAAAAATAAATGTATAGTTTTTAAATCAAACGTTCGCCTCCCTGTGTTCGACTCCAAATTTTCATTTCGGTATAAATTTTATTTGTTGAACACAAGTTCTTCACTTTCAAACTACAACGACAGGTTTTTTCAAAATCGAACACGTTAGCGTAGCAATTCGTACGTTCAACAAGGACCTTTCTCTTAATGAGGCACTATATTCGCTGGGAGGTTCATGAAGGGGCTGTTGATTTCTAGGTTGATATTTGGATTGGCGATATGACTATCAAAAGTCTTCTCCCCGAATCCATTGACCTTGCCCCTATTTTTGTCAAGGACATTTTGGACCACCTTTTTGAGGTTCCCCAGTTCGATCTTCTTCCTTCCAATATTAGATCGCATATCCTTTAGACTAATCTAGATAACTCTCTAGACATCCCAATTTGGTCCCCCAATTCCTTTGGCTCCTTCTCCCTGGCTTCTGCCTATCTCTCTATCTTTCCCAAAGAGCAGGAGATCCCCTACATGAAAGAGATATGGAAGCTTGATTTGCCTATCTCTATCTCTATGTTGGCTTGGAGAATTATTCACTTTAAACTTCCCACTGACGGTAACATCTCTAGGCTTGGTTTCAATCTTCCTTCTAAATGTTTGTGTTGCCCTTCTCATCTTGCTCAAGAAACCCTCTCTCACCTTTTCTCTGGTAGTGAGCTTGTGTATCATATCTCCAATTGGATTATCTCCAAGCATCTCATTGCTCCTATTCGTCCGTCTCATTTTTTCCGCATCATGAAGTCTCAGGCCATCTCTCGAAGAGCCAAGATTCTTAAGGGCCTTATCTATTTTATTTGGTATAATGTCTAGTGGGTCAGGAACAAAACTAAAAATGAGGGTCTCAATCCTACCAGGATTAATTTTGTCCTCAGTCATAATTGGGATAACTTTAATATGTCCTTATGGTTTAAAAGACAACACCCGAAGACTTTTGTGGTGTCCTTCAGAAGGGATTAAAGTTAACTTAGCGGCGATTTCTGGTGTGCATTGTACTTATGCTTCCTGGGTTATGTGCAATTGCAATGGGGACTTTTTAAAAGCTGCGCACATCAAACTTGGGTACATTGACAGTAATATTGCCCTGATTAGAGTGATTAAGCATTTCTTGTCTATCACTCCTCGTAGCTCTACCATTTAGTTGGAGATTGATTCCACCCTTTTGCACTTTTGGTGGAATGGGAAAGTCCCTTTGCTTTGGAAAATTAAGATGGAGTTTGGGGACCTCGGTGACATCAAAAGCCACGTGGCGTCCCTCACGTATATTCACCCTTTAGCTAATTCTTTAGCAGCCAAGGTGGCCGTTTTGGCCTTGAACCAGTGGGCCACCCTTCATCAGTTAGGGATCTCCTTGCGCGTATTCAAGGCATTATTACGTTGGATAAAATTCAGATGCCCTATGTGATTTCCTGATTGTAGTTTTCCTATCTGTTGTTGGCCGCTCTTGCTTGGTTCTCTTTTTGTAGGCTCGTGTTGAGATCTGTTTGTTTCGTGGCGTGGGTGGGGCATGTTTTGTCTCTGATTTTGTACTAAGCCACGAGTCGTGATCCGCTTCTTCTCTTTGTACAAGGCGGGTTTTGGTTTGGTCCCCTCGTATCTTTTTTTAGCCTCCAAGAAGTGGAAGATGAATAGAAATACTCTCTTTTTTTTTAAACTTGGTACATTGGATTTATTTGCTTCAATAAGAAAGATAGTAGAATTAGTCAAGACAAAATGAGGACCTAAATCTTTCCACTTCTTTTCTCTCCAGTAACCATAGTGGGTACTATAACATTTCCCTTACCTATTGTATTCTTTGTTTAAAAACCAGGGAATCATAAATAAATTTTGGTCCAAAAAAATCAACATATATGACCTCAGCAATTATAATCTAGATGGTATACGATAATATAATCATAATCTTTTAGCAACTCCACCCAGCTCTCTACACTTTTATCTTTTGAAAGGCATGTCAACAATCAAAGTTTCTTTTGTTTGGTAGCTCCTTTCGAATTATAAACAATGGTCAAAATACTAATATTAGAGAAATAAATAGATCTTGACATGAATTCTCTTATTTTTCCCAAGATGCACCTAGGTGCCCTACCTTCTGTGTTGATCACGTTATTGAGGCAATTAAGCCAACCATCTTATGTTTAGCATGCTTACATAAGAAGATCTTACAAACCATAGAGATAAAGCCAACCATTGCGTGATCACGTTCTGTCCATTTTATCTCTATGGTTTAGCATGCTTACAAAGTAAAATGGAAAGAAGTAAATGATGCTTGTACCAAAAATTAATATTAATATACTAGATGATGACAAAACCTTTCAAAATTTCCTTTCTTACCATATATTAGGGATATTCTCATGAAATTTGTTCTAAATATTTCTCCCATTTGGAGAAATTTTAAAGAAACTCAATCCACAACACTTTGGTTAGTGCACCTGCTACAAGAACCTTGTAGAATCAATAGTTCAACTATTTTACGAATGTTCCCTTACTGAAGCCATACGATTTTCCTATGGATGGCGACTATGTACTTCATATCAAGTTATTACAACTAAAAATTTGGCAATTCAATCAGGGTCAGTTATTGCATTTTATTTCTTTGCTGTTTGGGATATGAGCTGTAATGAATAATCTCAGAATGCTACTCCCAATGTAGATAAGTTAATCTCAACGCACTTACCGTAAGCATAATCTTTAAAACTGTTCCAAACTCATAGACGGCAATACTGTTCCTTTCGTATGGTCTTTTATTTTCCAATATTGTTCGACAATGGGTATTGATGGGTCACGGGAATCATTATTGGTCATCAAAGTATTTCTACATTTAAGGAGTGTCCTACAGCTGTAAGACATCCATTGTTAGGAGAGTATGGCCGAGTTTCCTATGCATCTCATGCAATCGTCAAAAGGGAAAAAAGATTTGGTAATTTAATTCCATCTTAAGGAGGTTATATTTGGAGGCAAGATCGTACTCCCAACTATATATTAGAGCTTATAAGATTACAGGATTTCTCTCCCTCGTGATCCTATGCATTGGGGGTTACTCCTCACTATTTATAACATAGGAAGATTCTTATCTTGGTACATTTGTTAGGCTGTGTCTGTTGTTAGATTGTAGGTAGTCATTTCCATCATGTCGTGATTCTAGCATTGGCTAAGCCAAATTTCTAGCAGTTTGGGCGGGTCTTGGCCCGTGTCCAACAAGTTGCAGGCCAGTCGGGTGGTGCTAGACCCTCCTGTTTGTCCTATACTCAGGTAGTCGAATCTCCAGTTGCATTACACGCGGAGTTTTGGATTCAAGGGCGATTTTTGACCCTCATTATATGCCCACTCTTTAGCTAACGTAAGTTGCTGAGAGAGTAGTAAAAGTGTTTGAAACTCCGTGGTAGACAATGCCCCCAAATATTCGGCATGCTTGGGATGAAGCAGGAAGGACATTTGTCGTGACGGAGGAGTTGTCGGATGCTCGTAGATGGGTTTAGGTAGTTTGCCTCTATCTCATACCGACTGTATATAGTTAGGTGTGAGGAAATTTTCTCTGAACTCTCTATCGGTGAAGGTGGCGACATGGTTATGGGGGAACGTAGGTGTATTAACTATGGATTTGGCCATGATAGGTCCACTTTAGTGGATTAAATTTAGGCCTAAGTGCATTATCATTGAGATGTGAATTTAATTTAGAGCATGTTTTACATTGAGAATGAGTTAAGTTCGTGTTTGAATATTTTTGCAGTTTGTTTAATTGTTATACACTGCATGCACACATTTTGGTAATTAAGAGATTACCATTTCATGACGTATTTTGTACATATATGTATTTTTCTACAAGGTCCTATCGGGGAGATACATTTTTTGGTACTACACCAATATGTTGAGAATTTTTTTGCAACATGAATTACTTCTTAATTGGAATATTAATAAGGCATTTTGATTGAAAAAGAAGTAACCTATTTGCTAATGGAGGGTAGACAATTTTAGAAGGGCGCCTCATCAGAGATTGGCACTTTCCTAAATTTCCTTCCGTTAACTTCTCTCTCTAAGTCTCTCTCTTATTTTATCTCTATAATAGGCACATGCAAAGAGAGGGAAGGATCATCTTCCTCCCTACGGAGGGAGAGACTACTCTCCTACACCCTCTCCTTCCCCATGCACCCGACAGAGATCCACTACTGTGAGCCTCCATCCTTGACTGTGACTTTCCGCTACTGCAAACCTCTCATTACCACGCCCTCAACAGCCCATAACCACGGTCGACGGTGACAGCGCCAACACCACCACCGTGCTCCGCTCGACCTCTGCATAAAGCTACCATTGCGAGCCACCGCCCATTCCTCTACTCCAACAACCACGATCGTGCTCACCACCGACAACATCACATCCTTGATCCCCTTCCCCACATACCCGACAGAGACCCATAGTGCCTCCTTGCCCACGACTGTAAGCCCTCGACAACAGCAACCTCCACCTCTCCATCCTCTCAGACGCAAGGCCATTGCCATCTCCTCCTCAACAGAGCTACACACACTGCCTCACCATGCATGGCTAGCCTCCTCCACACCCCCGCACTCACAGCCGTCCGCATGCCCACCATTGTGCACGAAAACACCACTGCTACCACCCCCCTCGACTCCCCTTCTCGCATCCCCTGCATGGAGAAGCCACCTACCTGAACCACCACCCCCTTCGTTCCTCTCTCTCTCTCTCGCACTCACCGCCCTCTCCTCAAGACCACGTCCTTGCATGCACAGCCCCGACGACCCTTCTATGTGTAGGTAGAGATCGAGACTGCCACCACCACGCTAAGCCTTTCCCCTCGCCTTGTTCTCATCGCCCTCTCTATTTTGATCGCAGAGATCGTGAGCCATTGCAACCGCACACAAGGGTAGCCACCATCACTGCACCTCGACGACTACTGTGACTCCATTCTCCTCCACACCACCGTGACCTCCATCCTCGCCATCGATAAGCAACCACATTCCCGTGTGGTCGCCACTACTTGCATGCACCCTCGGGCGTGTTTTCCTCCTCAACAGAGTGCTCGAGGAGGAGGAGACAGACGTTCAAATGGCATCGTTGCCGAGGAGGCAACAAACACAATAGATTTTCACGATTATATTTTGGGATCATTATGAGGTGCACATTGATCTGACCAGTTATTTTTTTCTGTGAGAGGAGTCTGACGAGGCAACAGGTGCAGCTGAGCGACGACATCGACCTTGAGCGACGTCCACACATGCAGAGAGGATGCGAAGAGGTGACCTGGATCCCACTTTCACAGGGGATTCTCCATCATGAATTTTATTTCATTTCTGTCTTCTCGCCCTTATAGCATTAGGGCTGATTAGCAACTAGAGTTATTTATTTGTGGTGATCTACTTGCTTGCCTCTGAAACGAAAAGAGAAAAAGAAAATATTATCGAGCTACATGCTTATGAGTTGCATACCCTTAAGTGCATGCATTTAGGGGTGATTGAGTGGCATACTAGATCTCTTTCCTTGCATTGTGTATATATCTGTACGAAAATTGCTGGAGTCAGGTATACCATTCTATCTTTGCATCCAACTCCTAGTCATGCATTGCATGTGGATTAAAGTCTCAAGACCACCAAATTGATTGAATTGACCTAATTCCGTGGCCACCTAACTGAAATTGGGACTGCTAATCAGATTCGATCTTAAAAACAAATCACATTTGATCTGATCAAAAGGGACTTGTGTGCGATTCATCTAAAAACCAAACTGATTTGCAGTATGATGTACACTTCTGGTATTGAGCACGCACACTAGACACTGTAGTAGGTCTTGGTCCCTTAAGGCTATAGGCACTAATCTCTTTATTGATGTAGACCCTCCTATTTCACTTTGTAGTGATGATATTATCCTGTGTCCAATTGCTTTGATACTTCAAGGAAGGGGACACTCAAAGGAATGAAAGGGTAGTTAAGAGGCATCGCATTCGCATCGCCTCAAAGGAAGGGTTTGCCCTACTTGCATCCCTTAGTTCCGTCCTTGGAGTAACTTCACACTAGGTCACTTGAGAGTATCATTGAAGCAAGGTATAGGTCCTAGTGCACACAAAGGTCGACGTAGGGTCGTAACTGATTGTGCAACTTCTTTGGCCACCAAGAAAGAACGTAGCCAACCTCTACTCTTCTCCAAAGAACTTGTCAAGGATCTTAAGTCATAGCCCCCTCTTAGACCACTACAGTGGGAACGGACGGGTGCAAACTTGACCCCATTTGACAACTTTAAGGGGTAGGTTGGAGGTTGGCTCAAATCTACTCTAAGAAAAAAGAAAGTCCCATTGACTTGCATTTGATTGGGGTGTGTTTTTCAAGTCATGGTTTACAATAGCTACTACACTTCTTATTACCACCCTAGAATACCGAATCACAATCCCATGACTGATGGGAACACCGTCATAGGCCCTAACTAGCCACTTTTAGTTAGGTATGATTGATAAAAGCTCCTACATAATCATTTGAGGATTGTAATTTCATAATATTCTGATTTGAGAAGAGAACGGGAAATCAAGGTTAATTCTGTAATTTTAACAGTACATCAGGAACACAGATTAACCACGGGATCACTCAGGGGTTAAATGAAGGTCAAATGAGCTTAAAAGTCTAAAATGTGGGTCAACACTAACAGAAATAGGGTTTCACGCGTTTCGAGAACCACAACAACACAGAAAACCCTAATTTCAGGCTCGCTTAAATTAAAGAGGTTTTATTCAGGATAAAATTCATAGAAAAATATTCTAAGAGATTTGGTACCCTTGGTTTGACCATCTGAACCCATTTTGACATTGGACAAAGGCTTAAACGAGATTTTGCCCTAATTTGGGTTTTTGTGAAAATTACCCAATCAAATGTGGTTAAAATTGAAATCTGACTTGACCATTAGATTCCTTAGGTTTAAATTAGGTTGGTACGAAAATTTGGCTCAAATCAGAGTCTATCTTGACCTAGTTTGCAATTTAGCCCTTTAAAACTCTATTTCTTACATTTAGCCCCTCAGGTTTCAAATTTATTGCAAATGGATCCCTAACTTTTCATCATTTTCTTCACTTCGGTCCTTGATACCATTGGTGTGAAACTAAGCTTAGCAGCGAGATTCGAGGGAGGATTTCTCTCTCAAATCAAAGACAATCTCCTCCAAATTTGGAGGAAAGATTCTTGAGGAGATCCTCAATCTCTCGAACCACCTCATAGACTCCAAATCAGGCCCTCAAGCTCGAACGAGCTCAAGAAAAGCAGGGGATTTTCTTCCTTGATTGCGTGGCCAAACCAAGCCCTCTCATGCCCTTGAGCTCAATCTGGAGCTCTATAAAGAACCCCCTCTCCCAGGTTGTTTTCCTTAGCTTGGTTTTGAGGCCTGAAACCCTCGTCTCCCTCCTCTCCAGCCAACATCTACCACAGCTCCGGGGCTTGCTATCCTCCTCTCTTCTAGACCTCCAATAGAAAAATTGGAGGCCCCAAACTCCTCTCGTCGTCGCGACCAGATCCAGCCAAAGACTAGGAGCTCTCCACCTCTATCTCTTCACCGTCTCCTCGCCGTCAACTCTGCCTTCTCCGACGTCGACCCATCACAGCTGGACACCTCACTCTCCCTCTTTCTCCCTAAGTCCTCTCATTCTCTTCCCCTCCCTCTCTTCTAAGTTTCACCCTATTTAGACTTTAGAATCGATCGCCGAACCCCCCTCAACCTCGTCGTCTTCCTCACGGCCGGCATAAGCTTCGACGAGCTTGCACCGGTGCCACACACACGCAACCACCCTTCTACCACCACCACAACCATCCACGAATCCTAGCGACCAAAAGCCCCAAGTTTACTGGGGACTTTGGCCACTGAAACTCCTCCCTGACCACACCCACACTCTACCTGCGATTCCACCTTCGCCAGACCTCGAACTCCACTCAAAACACCTCGCCACCCACGCCATCACATCCCTCGTCTCACGGCGAGGCCTTTGAACTATTTTGATTGGACCATGAGGTCGTATTCTTGCTTTTCAGGCCTTTGACGAACGTCAGCCGCCGCCACCGTCTTCTCCGACGTTGTTCGCATCTTTCCGACCGCCATCTGACCAATTGCAGCATGCAATCAAAGCAGCTGCAGTTCTTGAAGCTTCCCACATCCTGAATTGGGCGTTGCAACAACAGCAGCAGCAACAATTGATCAAGACTCCATCAGCAACTACATACGTGAAGAAGCTCCAGATTTAGTCCCACCTCGGGGACATTAAGACTCGCGAAGGCAAATATTAAGGAAAAGTGAAGAGGGCTTGCTACCTCCGAGAGCACAGGGTGAGGTCCCATACACGCCTCACTACATGCGCTCACCCATGTGCCTACTCACGTGCCCTTGCCCGTGCTCACACCTCACGAATCTGGGCTAGAGCCATTTACTCAGTTATCCGGGTCCAACTTGGTTCTGAGGAAGGAAACTCTGAGAGGGAGGAGGGGGGTTTTTGCTACCTTGGGATTCATGCCCTTCTCTCTCAATACTTAGCCTGCAAGACCCTTGTGTCTCTTCTGTTGTGCTACTATGCCTTGGCTCCTCTGAGGTTCAAGGTAAGGCCCTTGTGCTTTGTGTGGTTCTACTGGTATTTCGTTGAGGCGTCTGTGTCTTAGTTCTGTCGACTGATTTTGATATTGCTGAGATAATTGATAGGAAGTACTGTTCATTTATTTGAGTTAATTAGAGCTTAACTTGTAGGGTTAATTTGGTGATTCAAATCTCCATTTTAACCCCATCTTTTTGCACTCTACTCCCTGGTCTTATTGCAATATTATTTTGATTTATCTTGAGCAATATTTTGATTATATTTTGTTAAGACCCATACTGTTAGAGCCCTTTAAGATGTCTGGAACTTGGGTCAGATGTCTGGTCAGACGTCTGGACACCTTCCCAGACGTCTGGAAATCGAAAATTTCGTGTACGTCCCGCGTCTGCGCGCGTGCTGCGGGCAGACAGTACGCAGCCTCATTTTCTTCTCTCCTTCTCTCTCCTCTCGCCGACGCAACCCTAACCCAGCGCCTACTTAAACCCCCCTCCTCTCCCTCATTCACCTCACCTTCAGCCACCCTTCTTCCTCCAGCGAGAGCGGTGAGCGGCGAGTAGTGAGGAGTGGGCATGAGCAGCATGGGAGGAGAGGAGGAGCAGCGACAGGAAGGGAGGAGAGTATGTGCTCGAGCTTGTGTGGGAGCTCGCCGGAGAGCTCACGGCCGGTCGGCACGTGCGCGAGGTGGAGAGGTGCGTCGGGGAGGTCCTCCCCGACACTACTGCAGCAAGCAAGCTGGCGCGGTGCAACCACGCGCGGTGCGAGGAGGCGAAGGCGGGTTCTAATTTTGGGTTTTTCCTAGAATCAAACGTCTGGATCGACGTCCAGACGATGTCTGGAGGTTGTTCCAGATGACTGAGAGGTAAGTCTCGCTACGTACACCTTCCTCGCAGATACGGCCATGCAGGCCGTTCCGCCGAGGTATTGTTTCGTGCCATATTGAGAGATTTGTGTCGATGCGTGCAAGATTCGCTTCGGGAAGGCGCAGGACACGCCCTCCCACGCAGTTCAGACGTTTGGGTGAGGCACCAGACTACGGGAAGCATTTCCAGACGTCCTGAGAAGTGGTCGAACGTCTGGAACTGGGTCCGGAAGGTTCAGCAGAGTTCTTGGACATTGAAGAGTGGCGCAGGAGTTGAGATATGGTTCTGGACTCTTTTAAGACGTCTGGAAAGTGTTCCAGACATCCGATATGAATCAGAATTACTATTTTTGACCCGTTTAGGGTCCGTTTAAGGTCCGATTTTCACAATTAAGATTCCGTTGTTCTCTGTATAGATTCCTCTATTTGTTGGAATACTTTTTATCCCATTCTAAGTAGTCTCTTGTGATTGATCCTTGTGATAGGAACTCGTTTCGTTGCGGATTTGGGGTTTGCTGAGGCACGTGGACTTACTGATCAAGCCTCCATTACTCGTGGGTTTACTGGTAGAGTGGCTTCCCCTAGTTTATTTACAAACATGAATGCATTTGTGGAATGAATGTTAGATCCTAGGGTATGGCATGAATCCTATGACTAGAAACACTGAAATATTTGTATGGAATGTATGGATTGCAGTCTTGGATGAGTAGATAGATTAATAACAATTGCCTGTAACTGAATAACAGCTATCTGTGAAATGTAAAGTACTTGTGTTAGCAAACTGTTGCATGTAAATTCCTGTTGTTTACATTAAATTCCATAATATGAGATGCATGTACATGAACTGGAAATGGAAGATTGAATGTTGGAAACATAAGCTACCTGCGAATAAACTTGGAATGTGAACAATAAAGTTACATGTTACATATGTAGAACCTGAGAAATGGAAATAGAAATGATGAAACCTGGTATGGCTTGGCCTGAGAAACATGAGCATGGACCCTACGGGGAATTAGGAGTAGAGCTCCTGGAAATAAATGGAATGAAACTGGAAATGTGAATGGGGAAGTGAGCTGGCCCTTGAGTACGGAGTACTAAGGAGAGTGACTGTCCCCCTCTTTAGTGCAGAGTGGAGCTAGCTGCCCTAGGGTTGGGACTTGGGGTTAGGATTGGCCACTTTGTATCGACTTTTTGGCCCTCGCGTAAATAGTATCGGGGAGAGCTACTAATGTAGGGAGAGAGCTAGCCACCCCACGGGGCCCGGGGTTCAGCTAGTCACCTTACTCTGACTTGTTAGGCCCACTGGGCCAACCAGGGTAGTCAGGCGAGGGGCGCGGACTATGGAGGGGAGAGACCCCTGTTTGGTTCTTAGGGGCTAGACCCTTGTTACTGAGAAGGCTATGCCCTATACTGGTTCCGTGCTGTACTTTGAGCACACACGTTAACGGAAACGACTGATCACGTGCCAGTGCGGGGTAGCTACCCATGTGTTTATTACACATGCTGTAGTCACCGTTATGTCTGTTAGTGACCTTGGGGTGGTTGACTGAGTGTAGGATCACCACGGGGGACTCTCCTAACCAGGAGAGCACCACGTGCTACTTCTACTCTTCGGAAAAGACTGCAATCAAGATCGTTCCCACGAGGAACATTCGAAATCAAGAAAGAGACCTGATAGATAAACCAAGTGATGAAAGAAAGAATAATTAGTTAAAGAAAGAAAGAAATTGAAAAACAACAATTACCTGTCTACCTTTACTGTTTTAGTTAGTTAGTTTCCACTCTATTCAGCGTTCGCTGACGTTTGTACTCATAACCTTTTTCAGGTCCAGGTGTTGAGCAGTCAGAGCTTACGGCTGCAGAGGGTGCTGGGCCCAGTAGAGCTTAGTAGTTGTAGCTTTCTGTTGTATTTCGTTTCCTGTTGTAGTGAGTAGTTACACTTCTGTACTCTTTTATTGTGAACTTTATATTCCTGTTTAATTTTCTATTGTTGTGGTAGTGTGTACTATAGTAGTTTACTTCTTTACTGCTGTACTTTTGTTACTGTTAGCTGCTTGCATGGTGAATGTGGTTTATTTTACTGCTTTTTGGTTACTTTCTCGTTGGACGACTGGGTCATAGGATCAGTCGAGTCGGTCCAGTCTCGTGTCCTGTAGGGATTCGGGAACTGGGTCGTAACATATTTGCACATCTTTATTTATAGTTGTGATTAGTGATTGAAAATTGTCATTTTGCTCACTGTGAATAACCTCGGATTCACATCAATTTCGAGTTTTATAAATTTAAGTGTTTGTGTGAATTTCGTCCTATAGTACGACGCTTATTTCTCTAAAAGACGATTCTCGCCCTAAACATTGTCCTGTTATTATCCATCATTTGATGAACAATGGGATCCTTTCTACTCCTACTATAGGAGCATTGGTTTGATTAATCCTCAACCAAGTGATGATGAGCAGAACCTAGGAGAAGGGTATCCCAGCCCTAGCTCTCCCATGACTATACCCAACCCACCCACCCACCCTTAACGATTTTGCCTATCGAGGTTGGACCGATACTCCTAGGCAACTTGAACCTGAGATTAACTATCCTCCCCAATCTGATAGTAGCATCTCCTTTTTTATGATAGAAATGTAAAAGCAATAGAAAAAAATGATGGATTCTATGGGAGAGGTTATGAGGAATAGTTAAAGATTAATTAAAGAGATTAGCCAGCTTAGCGACCCTTCTATAGTTAATTTTGATCCCTACCTTTATAACCTCGATTACGAAGATAATTTCGAGGAAAACAATGACAACAAGGATCTTGTTTTGAGGAGTAGCTATCACTTAGACGTCTCCCATGTGATATGCCTACTAGAAGGCAATCCTTGTGATTATCCAATTGATCTTAATTGGAAAAAGGGGAAAATGTTCCCATTAGATGAACTCGACCTAAATGATAGTATCTTTGTTACATTTGATGAAATGGGTCGTAGTCAAATAGTCAACCCAACTCCTTCCCCCGATTTTGAGGTGGATTGTACATCCCATCCCAAGGATGCTGAACCTATACTTCACACCTCTGAGGACCTTGCACCTTAGTTAGATCTTCCTGAGCATTGTGATTCTGAAGCTAACAAATTTCAGGAGTCTTGGATGTCGGACAAAATCATATTGGAAGGAAGTGATAATAACCACAATCCTCTACTTAGGGGATCAACACCTGTCATTGACCATTCTGAGGATTTACAGGTACCCAATACAGGTGACCCTGAGGGAATTGATACTGAATTGGAAGACATGGATCAATATTGGTCTCAAGGACATGAAGATTTGACTTTTGAGGAAGACAAGGAAGCACTTGAAATACTTGATCTTGGCTTTGAAGATTTTCCTGAGTCTGAGGGGCAAGAGGGAAGAAACGTAGAGGAGGTTGATGATGACTTTGAGGGGCTGGACTCAGAGTATGGAGTGACTTCAGGGTAGAATATGTTTTATTTGAGGACTTACCCGTTGAGGATCTTACTGATTTAGCCAATCCGGATTCATACCTACTTTTGACTATAAAGATCATCCTCTCAAGCATTGCAAAGAAAAGGAAGCAATTGATACTCTTGCTGAAGGAATCTATACATCCTAGAGGCAGGATCTTAGAATCGAACAAGAACTTGGGGATGTCGTTGTTGAGGACACTCACACTCCTATTGCTTCCAACCCACCTTTACATGATAATGAAATGGGCGATACCCTGATCGAGTCGATTTGGAAGATGAACATTTGGGCCCATTCCAGGATGTGCACACCAATGATATGCAGCATGACAGTCAATCAATAACTAAGGCTACTTCTGATGACATTTATGAACTAGAATGGTTGTCGAGGATGAATGTTGTATCTCTCAAGCCCTCTTTGACCCTCATCCCTACCCTGCAACTGAGAGACTCACGCTCTTGTAAAAACAACTTCCTAAAATCTCTATTCACATTCCTGCTTTTCAGGGGGATAACTAGACTAATACATCCTGTGGTAGTGTGGCAGGTATGAATCGACGCTTGTCCATGTCAACCCATCATCCTCAGGGTGTCCTTCTTTGCACCCTCTTTTTCCCACACATATCTGTTTGAGGAGCCTTTGCCTCCTCGCCGCGTACTCCCGGAGGTCACTACTCATGTGTATTATGTGAAACCTCGAACAATAGCTTAGGAGTACCCTATTTTCACCTACTTCTGGCGAGTATTGGGCATCACTCTCCATGACCAGCTTGCCAACATCTTGGGTTACCTATTTACTAGGTCAGGTTTGTTACAAATCTTTTTCGGGTCTCCTTCTGCTTCACTTCTAGAGCCCAATTTGCGAGAATCACCCTTTGGGAGACATCCCAACTCCACCTCAGGTAATATCTTTCTGTGCTTTTGCTTTCCAATGAGGACATTGTTAGATTTAGGCATGGAGCGGTATAACCTAAGGTTGTTTATAGCATGTATACATATTTTGCATGCAGTTAGGGCATCCATATTGCATTAAAAAAAAAAGAAAAAGGAAAAAGAAAGAAGAAGAAGAAGAGAGAGAAAGAAGGAAATGGAATCTTTGTGAGCTGAATTGCAAGTATATTAAGAAGGAAAAAGAGAGAGCATAAGAGAGACAAAGAGGAAAAGGCGCAAAAAATTGTGCTAGTCTCAGGACTTGATTGTGGAAGAGTTTACCTAAGTTCTAGGCTATAATGAATGATTAATTAAGTCCTGAAGTGTTAGAGAAAAGGAGATAAGTGAGGGATACCAGCTTTAAGCCTGTTGGGTTTGTTTTAGGGCTTAAATACTCACGTGTTTGTTAATATCTGAACTATTCCTTAAGAGGTTGAGAGAGTTGTTAGGCTGATGTATTAAGTCTAAGGCTTAGGGAGTATTCGGCCTTGTTGCCTTTCCTTTGGTTTGCGGGACTTGGGCAACCTAAGCACCCAAACATCACACACTAGCTTGGTTCAATGCGCATAATGAAGAATAATGCCAAAAAGTGTGTTCTGAAAATCTTTTCCCAATAATTTGACTTAGAAGCAGCTCGAAGACACAAGTTGATTGGACAAGTTCCCGATGTGGAGAGGAAGAATGAAAAATACTCCCCTCGAAGATGCATTATAACATACCATCTCCTCGGTGCTTGTCTCCTAGGATATTTAAATATCCTATCGGGGGCACGAAAGCACCTTGTGCTGGTTTAGATGCCATGAGTGACATTGTCCTGAAATTTCGATTGCAGGGTCTGAATTTAGCTATAGAATGTCATGGCCGACACTATCCTAATGTGTCGAAAACCAGTGTTCTGGGGGTTGTTATGAGCGGTGCTATCTCGAACCATCGATTGCCAGGGACCTTGTAAGGATTGATGGTGGGGACAAGGAATCCGATACAGATTGTGCTTAGGGCCAATCCAATGTTGGATTTAGGGGAAGTTAAAAAGAAAAGAAAGAAAACTCTCAAAATAATCTCTCTATCTCTTATCAAAAATGCACTGGGAAACTGAACCTAGACTTATTGCACATAGGCACAGGTGCTTTAACCACTAGGGTCAATGAACCTTTGGGCAATTTTTGCGAGCCTTAGAAACCTTCGTGGCTGACCCAAGGCTGAGGCTAGCCAAGTCAGTATCTTGGCTGGTACTTCAGTACCTTTAGGTCTAGAGTTGGTATTTCAATTTAGTCCTTAGAGATACGGCATGACAAGGCGTCTTGATGAGAAAATCTAGCCTAGAGACCTGGTATGATCTATATGATTTTGCTCGAGATTAGCAAAACATTGGTATGGGGGTATTTAATAGGTCTACTTTAGTGGACTAAACTTAAGACTAAGTGTATTATCATTGAGATGTGAATTTAATTTAGAGCATGTATTACATTGAGAAATGAGTTAAGTTTGTGTTTGAACATTCCTATAGTTTGTTTAATTGTTATACATTGCATGCACACATTTTGGTAATTAAGAGATTATCATTTCATGATGTATTTTGTACATATATGTATTTTTCTGCAAAGTCCTATTGGGGAGATACATTATTTGGTACTACACCAATATCTTGAGAATCTTTTTGCAACATGGATCACTTCTTAATTGGAATATTAATGAGGCATTTTTGATTGAAAAAGAAGTAACCTATTTTCTAATGGAGGGTGGAGATTTTTAGAAGGGCACTTAATTAGAGATTGCCACTTTCCTAAATTCCCCCCGTTAACTTCTCTCTCCAATTCTCTCTCTCATTTTATCTATATAATAGGCACATGCAAAAAGAGGGAAGAATCATCTTCCTCCCTACGGAGGGAGAGACTACTCTCCTCCACCCTCTCCTTCCCCATGCACTCGACAGAGATCCACTACCGCAAGCCTTTATCCAGGATCGCGACTGTTCGCTACTACGCCCTCGACAGCCCATAACCGCGGTCGGTGGTGACAGTGCCAACGCCACCACCTTGCTACGCTTGACCTCTGCACAAAACCACCACTACGAGCCACCGCCCATTCCTCAGCTCCAACCACGATCGTGCTCACCATCGACAGCACCACATCCTCGATCTCCTTCCCCACATACTCGACAGAGACCCACCGTGCCTCCTCGCCCACAACCGTGAGCCCTTGACGATAGCAACCTCCACCTCTCCATTGTCTCAAACGTAAGGCCGTTGCCATCTTCTGCTCCTCAACAGAGCTGCACGCATTGCCTCATTATGCACGGCTAGTGAAGCGCTGTGCTTCGTGAGATAACCGGGTTTTATTGTTATAGCGTTGTAGTATAGCTAGTTATTGCCATCATTTCAAATATATAAATTTTTTTACTCAGAAAATAAAAGAGTTCCCGAGGTCGAACTCAGGGAGCAAGTTGTATTCTAGGGGTACAAGTTTCTTTTACAAAAATAAAGAAAGAGAGAGAAAGAATTTGTTGTCTTTTCTTCTTTTCTCTTTGCTTCTCCTCGTCTCAGATCTTCTGTTATCTTCTTCTTCTTTATCTGCAGTGGTGATGTTCTTCTTCTTTCAGCTGTTCCTGCTCTTCCTTTTTCTTCTGCAGAGCGGGTCCTGTTCTTCTTCTTTTCCTTTCTTTCTTCTTTTCCTTTTTTCAGATCTTCTTCTTGTGCTCTTCTTCTTTCAGTTCTTCCCTTGTTCTTTTGTGTTCTCCTCTGCCTCGCCTTCTTCTGTTGTTCTTCAGATCTCCTTCTTTCTTCTTTTCTTTTTCCTGTCAGGACGTCGTCTCTCCTTCTTTCTTCTTTTCCCTTCAGGACGTCGTCTGATTTTCCAATCAGACGACTTAAACCGCCTGTTGCTACAGTGTCTCCCTCAGCTTCCTTCTTCTTCCACGGTCCTTCTTCTTCACCTGTGCCTGCACACTTCAGAGTTTACGTCAGAGGGCAAAACCTACTCTACCCCCCGCCCCTCCGTCTCTCTCTCACAGAAACCGCTCATAGGATAGCTCTCCCAGAGCTGCCGGGTAGCCGGGTACGGGTAGCGCCCGGGTCCAGGCCCACCGGCGTGCGTGGTGGGCGAGGAGTGCAGGTCAGTCTAAGTCGGGTCGGGTCAGGTCCGCGGGGCGTGAGCGCGGACGAGACCGGGTAACCGGGCGGGTGAAGGGGACCTCACCCCGTGTGCTGAGGCAGTAAGGCTTATTCACAAAAACAATTTAAACGGTGAAAGAGTTGTGAGGCTTACCGATGTGGGACTAAACGGAGGCCTCTCCTCGCGTGTGCCTGCTGGAAGACCGCGGCCTTGCTTCTGCAGCTGCAGCTTCGATTTGCGTCGGTTGCTGGCTGGCTGCCTTCGCAGGAGTCTCCGTAATCCGCAGCAGCTGGAGACCTGGAGTCCTCAAGCCTGGAGCGCGGGAGAAGCTGCTTCAATGTGGCGTTAATGGCGGTCGAGCCTCAGAACCTGTCGGACACGAATATGGCCTCTCGGCCTGATCAAACTACTGGGGAACCTTCGCCGTGGCACGGCGAAGGTGTGGAGTTGTGCGGCAAGCCGCAAGGTGGTGTCTGGCGGCAGCCCTAGGTTGGACTGCAACCGGAGAAATGGGTTTGTTTGGGGGAGCGTTACGGAGGTGTGGAGTGGCAGTGGAGGGGTGGGGGGTGCTCAGTGTGATGAGGCGGAGGTTCGGTGAGGGTCGGCGAGGCGTGTGAGGCTGTGGAGCGATGGGGGCATCTCGCCGGAGGGTGGCCGGAGACGAAGGGGGTGACGATGGTCAGGGTCGGTCGAGGGCTTAATTGAACAAATTGAAACCGGGGAAAGAAAGAGGAGAGGAAGGGAAGTAGTTCTAACTTACTTGCAGGGACGACTGTCGCCGGAGAAGAAGATGCCCAGGGGAAGGGGCGGCAGCGAGCAGAGAGCCGGAGAGGCGCCAACTGGGTACGGCGTGGCGCGGGAAGAACAGGGGAGGAAGTCTCTGATGCTGGTATTGCGGCAAAGCGAAGAGGAGGAGGAGGAAGAACCGCCGGAGCTGGTGGGCGTCTGCCGGAGTGAGAAGAGAGGAAAGTTGGGGGTTTTCTCCGTCAGATCCGAGCTGGGAAGAACGGTGGAGCGACGGGGGTATTTATAGGGACCGAATCAGGGAGGAAGGCGGAGGGAGACGACGTGTCTCCCTCGCCGGAGGACGCCGGAGATGGAAACCCATACCGTCCGTGCGTTCGCACGGCCGGTATGGTGGGTTACAGCGACCAGGGGGGTGTCCCTGCGACGGCTGACGACGCAGGGCACCCCCGGTTTACTTGCCAGGCTCTCCCCCTCACCCTGCGCGGCGCCATGCTCCGCGCAAGGTCGCCGGAGCATGGTGCTGGCAGGTTTTGCAGGGGGGACCTGAACGCAAAGAACGAAGGAGAGTTAGGGGCCAAAATGCGAGGGTTCAAAAGTTGAGGGCCAAAAAGTAAATATATGAGGACCAAAGTGTAAAGTTGGTCAAGGAGGTTTCTTCTTAGGCTCAAGTTTTTATACATGACTAATTAGGACCTAAGGAATCTGATGGTGAATTTCATTTCTATATTAAACCTTGTTTGACCGGTCAATTTATGCGAAAACCCAAATTAAGTTATTAGTTGGGCATGGTTCTCAATGTAGGTCAAAATGGGTTCTGAAGGCCAAATTGAAGGTTCTAAACCCTAGGGATTATTTTTATATGAATTTTAGAGGGTTTATTCTATTTTTACTTTACCTCGAACCTCGTGAATTGAAGTGGGTTGTTTTAGGGTTACAGATTATCATTTAGTTTCTTGGAATTGCTGTAGCCCTTGCTAGATCATTTCATCCCACTTTTATTCTTATTAAGTTGCTTTGACCTATGTTTGGGCCCTGAATTACCCTGTATGCAGATTATACTGGTAAACTTGCATTTTTACCCCTTATGACTTGTTTTCTCCTTAAACTCAGAATTCTCTGAGTTAAGCCTTTCCTTGAGTTATGTAGGAGCTTTTATCCTTTGTATTAGGTCAAAATGAGCTAGTTATGGCTCATGATGAGGTTCTCATCAGCTAGCCTCCTCTGTGCCCTCGCACTTATAGCCGTCTGCACGCCCATTGGCACCCACTGCTAATGGTCGGGCCTACGCACCGCCGCACTGCCAGCTCGTGCACACGCCCGGCCTCCTCTCCCTCCACCTGCTACACTAAAGAAGGAACCCAACAATCGCCCACCGCCACCAAGCTGACAGCTACCCACTCCTCGGCCTTAGCAGCGGCCATGCGCAGCAGCTCACCAACCACCGGTAGCGCACATCGTTGACAATCGACCTCACCTACAGCCATAGGCGACAGCCACACCACCTCTGTAACTCCACGCCCACGCCAACAAGCAAAGCTACTGGTCTTCCTCATGCAGCTGGCGGCTAGCTGCGACCATCTCAAGCCACGCGACTACCACCGACATATTCCCCTTCCTCAGCAGGCCACTTCCGCCAAAGTTTGTCACCGCCGGTGTCTTCTGCCATGCGCCTCGGCCAGGCCAATGACCTCCCCAATTTTGCTACAGTGGGAGGCCCATTAGTTGCAATGAACTTGATTGAGGATCTTTTTTTTATTGAATATATATATTGTGTGCTTTTGCATTTTCATCATCATGTTTTTTAGTTGTTCTTTTTCTCTCATCTATCATGAATATCTAACTTTCTTGACTAAATTGGTCCTTATCCCTCAGTTCTCTTGGATTGAATGAAATATTTTTATATAATGATATTTCAAATTGGTGAAAATAAATGCAATGATATATGTGAGTTTATTGGTCTGTTCCTCCCTGTGGATACGACCTAATCCATCGTGGTTAGCTTTATTGATAAATATTTTTATTCGGGATTTTTCCACCACGATTTACAATTTTGTGACGACTTAATTTTCTGACATAATTTTTCTGCAAGCGAAATCTCCCATTCAGGCCGCTCTTGAGAGGTAGTGTGTGATCCATTGGAATGCTGGACTTATGAGTCTGTGTTCCCACCGGCCTTAAGAGGTGGTCGTATAAGGGTGTGCTGGCTTGTTTGATAAACTACAGATACGACAGCTAAAACCCGCTGATGTAACTCTGCAATTAGCTGACTGAACCATAATCACTCTGATTGGGCTGGTAGAGGATGTGGTAATTAGAGTCAAGGATTTCAACTACCTAGCTGATTTACTAGTTCTTGATATGGATGCACCACAACAAATACAAGATATGCCCTTGATTTTGGGGAGACCTTTCTTGGCTACTGCAGGAGCCATAATCAATTGTGAATCAGAGCACATGATAATTGTCTCTAGAGATAAGTGAACTAAGATCAATATTTTTGAGGCATCTTCTAAAGGAAAAGAAAAGTGCTCAGTAGAACAACTAGGTTTGATTCAAGATCTCATGATTGTTTTGGTAATAGAAAACCTAGAACCAGAAGTAGAAGTGTTCCACATTGCGGAGAATCTCGATTTAGCAGAGCATGATTCCAACGAATTGAGAATATTGGAGGCATTTACCTTTGATCTTGAGGACATACACATGGACTTAGGGGAATAGGATAACAGTCAACAGGATTCAAATTTCTATTCCATGGATCTAGAGACATGTTATTATAAGGATTGTTCTGAGGATCTCCAGGATTCGGGCATGGTATATATCGAGAGTGACCATAACCCAGAGTACGAATCCTTTACAGATTTGGAGTTAGATGATTCAAAAGGCACTCTCCAGACATTCGCTTTTGATTGGGATGAGAACTATAGAGAAGATTCATTAGAAGATCCAATCTTTGAGTCATTTCTTGAGGAATTGATCTTGCACTCACTTGAAAAGAATCAAGATGACTCATTGGATAATAATCTATTAGGCCACATTGCACGAGAGGAACCACACATCTAGGCTATGCTGACTAGATTCACCTCTATTGGGTCCTGGACTCATGACGATCTTACTTCAAAGCCCCGTAGCTATTACATCTTCCCCGTGATTCCTCCACAAAAACTCAATAAAAGCCATCTAGAAATGAATCAACTTGATCCATATCATAGACCTTCTAGATTGACTCTCCATCATGATTTGATACTCATTTGTGGCCATTTGATTTTCATCCACCATGATCACATATTTTCTCCTACCACACATCATAGTGCAGCAGATGACATCCTTTTGATCTCCATTCTCTCTGAGCTTCATTGCACCCAGCTGATGGCGTTAAGCTTAGCGCTTAACGGAAGGCAACTCGTCGTTTAAAAAACTCGAGACCCTTATGACCTATCTTTTCGCTAAAATCATATTGTACTTTAGGGTTCGTCCATTAGAACAATAGACTCCACCTTTGATACTTGTATCAAAGCTAGAAATCATCCGCAACAGCCATCCTAACCCATTCACCACCTTCCTATTCTAAATGCATGCATGATCTGAACTGAACTTGAACCCACCTAATTTACAATGGGGACATTGCAAATCCTAAGCATGGCGGCAATATAAGAGAACGTTATTGTTGCGTGCGAAAATCATCATTTAAAATATAGCGTCGTAGTATAGGACGAAAATCACAACAAAACTTAAATTTATAAAACTCAACAAAACAGAAGTGAGTCTAAGGTAGTTCGTAGAAAGCAATTATAAGCAATTCAATCCACTAATCACAATAATAAGAATAATATGCAATTGAATCTAAATAATGCAAATATATAGCAAAATAATATCTCAATAAAATCAAAAGTCAAAGAGCAAAAAGTTGAGGTCCAAATGGTGGTTTGAACCACCAATTTTAACCCTACAATTAAGCTTTAAATATCTCAAATAATCTAACAGTAACTCTCAACCACTAATAACAATTTCCACGTTAGCAGATGTGCCTACAGTATCAGAACCAAAGTAACTAGCACACCAGACATCAAGACAAGGCTTCAGACACCTTAACCTTAAGGCCACGGAAGGACCAAGGCACAACAACACAACACGGTTAAGTGTTGAGTAGAGAGGGGGGAACGAATCCCAAGGCAGCTACAGTGCAAAAACCCTCCTCCCTCTCTGATTCTCTCTCTTCAAACCAAAGTCGGACTCAAGTAACCGGACCCAAGACCAAACCTGCGAGCAGAATCACAGGCGAGGACACGTGAGGGAGCGCATGCGTTTGGCATGTATGGGGACCTCAACCCCTTGCTCTTGGAGGCAACCGACTAAGGGCGCATTTCGTCTTATACATTGCTGCAGGAGCCTTCCCACATATGTGGGACTATCCCACAGTCTTTTCCTCGCGTGCACAGCTGCAGGGATGAAGCGTCAAATTGAAGCTTGAGTATTTGCTCGTTCGTGAATTCGAAGCCCAGATGGCTTCCTGGATGTACTCCGTAGTAGCTGAGAGATGAATCGAGGTCAGAGCACGTCAGATGGCAGCGAAGGCAGGTGACGGAGAACGGTGATGCAGTGAAGTCCGACGAGGGTGCCTCAAAACAATAATATGGGCGAAAGCCCAAATTAAAATGGTCAATGAAGTCGCCAGAGTGTGGAGTGTAGTGGTGGTCGTGATTTGGTGCGAGCGTGTGTGTGGCAGTGCGGTGAAGTCAGAGACGACGACCGTGGATGGGTGTTGACGCGGTCTCGATCGTGTTTTAACAGTTAGTTACGTCGTAGTATAGGTGATCAAGCGTTGTCAACAAATAAAAGTTTATTACTCGAAAACCTAAGTATCCGAGGTCGAACACAGGGAGCAATTGGAATTTATTACTAATCTCAAGAATGTAATTGAACACTTAATTACTCAAAACTTAATTCAAATATAAATGCATGAGTTTAAAAAGTAATTGAGGCAAAAAGAAGGAATTTGGACGTCTGATCATGGGATCAGTCGTCTTAAAAATATGTTTTCTCCTCTCTTGTTCTTCTTCTTTTGACTTCTGATTTTCTTCCTTTCTTCTTTGTGCTTCTTCTTTCTTCTCTGCAGTTGCCTTGCTTCTTTCCTCTTATTTTCTTCTGCAGGTCTTCTTTTCTTTGGCTCTGCTTTCTCTTCTTCTTCCTTCCTTGGTTCTGTTTCCCTTGCCTTCAGCTTCTCTTCTTCTGCTTGTCTTTCTTTTTCTTTATTTCTTCTTCAGTTCCTCTTCTCTTTTTCCTTCGCCTCTTCCTTCTGCCTTGCCTTTCTCTTTTTCCTCTACGAAGGCTTCCTTCTTCTTCTTTTCCTTCGCTAGCAGCAGCTAAGTGTCAGCTTCGCTTCTTCCATCTACCTTCCCTACGCAAACCAAAGAGGAGCAAAACCTACCCCTCTACCCACACCTGCGACTCTCTCTCTCTCTGCATATCACTTTCCAGCACGCTATCCTAGAGCCAGGTAAACGGGTCGGATCGCACGACCAGGTCCAAGCGCACCGACGTGGGTGTGGTGTGCGAGGAGTGCTTAGGATGGTGTTGGGTCGGGTCTCCAGATCCGTGTGGTTAGCTCACGGACGAGGCGGTGAGTATAGGTGAGGGACCTCACCCCATGTACTTTCAGAGGCAGCCAGCCCAAAGCATAAAATCAATATAAATCACTCCAGCGCTTCACAGCTTACCGAGGTGGGACTATTGTCCCACCGTTCTTTTGCGGACACCCGCAGGAGAGTGTTCTCCAATTGCAACACTGCAGGCTTCGCGGAGACACTTGCTGGGACGACTGGCTTCGCGAGGCCTCACCGAGTTAGCTGGACCTGGGCTCCTGGAGCATTGCAGCCTGGAGCAAGCAAGCAGCTTCCTCGAGTCACCGTTAATGGAGGTTGGAGCGTGAAACCTGCCTGACACAAAAAGAGCCTTGCGGCTTAATCAGACCACAGGAGCACCTTCGCCGTGTCATGGCGAAGGAGAAGCGCTAGGTGGCAGGCCACGGGGCGGCCTAGGCATGTGTGCCAGGTCGCCCTGTAGCCGGACGGATGGGTTTGATCCGGGGGTAGTTGTGGAGGCGTAGAGGGTCTACGGACAGGTGGAGGATGTTCAGTGAGGTGAGGTGGAGGTTATGCGGTGGTCGACAAGATGTGTGGGGCTGTGGAGTGATGGGAGCATCTCGCCGGAGGGTGGCCGGAGAGGAAGATGGTGGTGAACAGTGGCGGTCGAGGGGCATTTGGTGAAATTAGATGAGGGAAATGAAAGAAGGGATAGAGAAGAGCAGTTATAACCTAATTAAAGGGACGAAAGGGGCGAGAAGGCGGCCAGCAGTACCTGCTGTCACCAGAGAAGAAAGTGTCCAATGGAGGAAGACGGCGGCGACGACGGGGCTAGGACGGCTCGCGCAGGTGTTGCGCGACGTGGAGGAGGATGAGGAGGACGGCTCTGCCACTGGTTTTGTGGTAGAGTGACGAGGAAGAGGAGGGGGGCTCGCCGGAGCTTGCTGGACCCCTTGGCTAGAGAAGAAGAAGAGGAAATTGAGGTGGAATCCCGACCAAGTCGAGCTGAGGAGGTGTGGCCGGAGTTGGGGGTTAATTTATAGGTGCTGGCCGAGCTTCTGGTGCGTGGAGGGCAAGCCTTCTGCCACCGACGTCTCGCCGGAGATGAAAGGTAGTTAAGATCCCAAATCTCTTGTGTGTTCGCACGAGAGAATGGGTGCAAATCAGGGATCATGATTGAGTTCAGATGGAAGGGCATTCCTCAGAGAATCTCCCTTTCAAATCTGGGAGATCTCTGAGGAATCCGAGAGTATTCCCTCTCTATTCCTTGCCAGAGTAGGATCTCTCCCCTATAATGGCGGAGGGACCTGCTTGTAATAGTGGCGAGGAAGTTAGGGGGGTTTATGCAATGGTTTTCAAAAGATAGGGATCAAAATGTGATTGGGTGTACTAAATTGCAAAGTAGGTCAAGATGACCTCCCCTTAGGTCCAAATTTTGGTACAGATCTAATTTGGACCTAAGGAATCCAATGGTAAAGTTGGATTTTAGGTTTGACCACGTTTGACTGAATATTTTACGTAAAAACCCAAATTAGGTCAATTGATGGGCCAGGACCCTAATCTTGGTCAAACTAGGTTCCAAAGGCCAAATTGAATGTTCTAAACCCTAGGGGATATTTTTCTATGATTTTTAGAGGATTTACTTGATTTTTATCCTGACCGGAACCTTGTTGAATTAAGCAGGTCTGTTTTAGGGTTACAAGATGTCATTTAATTCCTGGTTTGCACATGAACCCATTTCTGATTGAGTCAACCCACTTTTTATCTTATTCAGACCATTTGACCTATGTTTTGTCTCTGAGAAATTTCATTTATGTACTGCAATGGTAAAATTACAGTTTTAACCTTTATTTCATGTTTTCTTCTCAGAACACTTATTCCTCCAATTAAGCCCTCTTCTAAGTTATGTAGGAGCTTTTATTCTCTTTCTTGGATCAAAATGAGCTAGGTAGGGCTCATGATGAGGCTCTCATCATACCCCCATGCCTAGCTTTTTCTAGTCCCTTAGCTAAATTTCAAGGTTTTAACTTCTGTTCTAGACCCTGAGTGTCTGTCATCAGTTATGATAAGTGCTTTTCTTTTTCCTTTGTGATTAGGTCAGAATGCCGACAATAGGCCTAGAGGTACTCAAGTATCAACCAAAATCCAGACCTGACCCGCTTTAGCCTCAGTCCTTCGCAAAGGTTTTTAAGGCCTACAGAAACTAACCTAGGGTTTGTTGGACTCCGCTGTTAAAGCACCCGTGCTTGAGATATTTTTAGCCTAGGTTCAGTTTGCAGTGCGTTTTTGTAAGAGAGAGACAGAAGATTTATTTGTTTGGAGAGTTTTCTCTCTCTTTTCTTTTTATTTCTAGCTTCGGATTGGCTTCTCAACACAGTCTGTATCGGATTCCTCGTCCCCATCATCAATCCTCAAGGGTCCTTGGCTATCGATGCTTCGAGATAACACCGCCCATGGCAACCCTCAGAACCCTGGCTTTCGAGATAATCCCACCCATGGCGTTCCGTGGCCGAATTCAAATCCTAGCGATCGACATTTCGTGATAATGCCGCCCATGATATCTGAACCAGCAGAGTACTTACATGCCCCCGATAGGATATTTAAATATCCTAAGAGACAAGCACTGAGGAGATGATATGTTGTTACGCATCTTCGAGGGGAATTTCCTGCCTCTCCGTGTCGAGAACTCTTCCAAATCAACTTGTGTTGATCGGCCATTCCTAATCTAGGTGACTTTTTCAGAACATTTAAACGCTTTTGCGTGATTTTGATATTTATGCATACTGAACCAGACTGTGTGTGAATTGGGGTGCTTAGGTTACCGAATCCCGCAAACCGAAGGTCAGTTAACGAGGCCGAATACTTCCTAAGCCTTAGACCTAATACTTAAGTTTCGCATTTTCCCCAACCTCTTGAGGATTATCCAGATTTTAGCGGATACGTGAATTTTTAAGCTAAAGAATCTAGCCCAAGAGGCCTAAGATTAGCGCTCTTGCTAATCTCTTTTTATGTCTCCTTAGCACTTTTCTCTTTTATTTCTCTTGATCTGATCTAGAACTTCAGTTAATTCCTTAATCTCTTACTAATGACTATTTCTTTTTCTTTTTCATTTTGTGCTCCTTTTTGTCATTTTTGCTCCTTTTCTCCTCCTTATAATTATGAGGCTCACAAAATTTCCTCCCTCCTCCAATTTTTTTGTTCTTTTTCATAATTTTTTCAATTTTTTTGTATTTTTGACATATGTGAATTTTTTGTGAGAATCCTTCTAACTTTTTCTTGGTTCTGTATATATGCACTTTATCACCCCCCATGCCTAAATTTTGCAATGTCCTCATTGTAAACGGAGGGTGTGAAATAGTGTTGAGGTCAGGGACTTAGAATAGGATACATTGGGTGGGTAAATGGGTCGAAAATGAGTGTTGCGGATGATTTCAAGCTTTGGTACGTGTACTAGAGGTGGGATCAACTGTCTAAGGATGAACTCAAGGTGCAATGGACGTGGAGTACAGACAGATAATCAGATGGGTCTCTATTTTTGGAATGACGGGTTGCCTCCCGTTGAGCTCTAAATTCAATGCCTTCAGCTGAGCGGAACATGGGGTGGAGAGGGAGTGGTCAAATCAGCGGAATTTTGTAAAACAAGCACCTTGATTAAGAGCCTGGTTGGTCCAACCAGGTGCTTGTTAAGATCAATGGGCTGATGATGTAGCCCAAACCCAATCAGTCTGGTGGATTGATAGATGTAGATCAACAGACGCGGAACCCACCATATGCAATGAAATTCTGATGGATATGGAAGTGAAAACTCGGGTTTAGGCTAAGTCGAATCAGCCTGGTCAGAGTAGGGTTCCGAAAAATAATCAGTGTATGGTGTGGAAACCCTACAGGGGTGATCAAAGAATGATGGCTCCTGTTTTTTGGTTTGATCAATACCCGATACCTGGTATAGATATGGAGTTGAATCGTCTGCAAACGGCTCAATGAGAGGTGAATCGGAATATAAATTGAGTCCGGTTACGGGTCGGGGTAGAGAACGGGTTTTGATTGGTTCTGTATATGTGGAGCAGGTGGCTTCAAAGAGAATTGGCTTGTTATAATTAGGAAGCAGATTTTCTCTAATGTTAGATTTGAAATCGTCGGAGAGTTTGCGAAAATCAAAATCTGAATGAGATTCAAGATCATGAGTTCCACCATCATATGCTGTATCTTCAGCAGCCTGACTGGGGTCTAGCCTAGATTTTAATTCTAAGCTTAAAAAGGTGTCCTTATCTAGTAGAAGCTCAGGTTCGAAGCTGGTAGGGCAGACCCACTTGAAACCCCACTCGTCCAACTCAGTTTCTGTATCGTAAATTGGCATGGCTTTCGAAAAATTAATTAGTTCCTCTGAGGATGTTGGCGAGGGATATTCATCAAATAGAGGCCCAAAATCATATTCTTCATTGAAAGATTGATCTTCCTCATATGGGGCCTTGAAATCTTCAAAATAGGTTTCAGATTTAGATTTTGGTCTTAGGATGTGGGTTGAATCACTAGAATCTAGGTCCGAATAACGTTTGAGGGTCACCTTATCAGAATAAGGGACGGAATTTACACCCTCGAGAGGTTCAGTTCTACTCTCATACTTGCAGGAGTTTTGGGATTCTAAGCCTGGTGATTCATGGTCTAGAGTGGGCTCAACATGGTGTTTTCCTACATTTGGAGCTTCCCAACCTTCTTTAATATCAAGCACATTGTATTCCATCTGGGTTGGGAATCCACAACCATTTTGTGCTTCAAACCCGAGATCAGATTGATCCTCGATGTTGTCCCAAGATGGTTCATCCTCTGTTTGTGGTATATATGGGTACTTCTGGTCGATAATTTGTTTTACTAATATCATTATCTCTTCCCATTTTTCAAGACTATCCTGGTGTTGCTTCCAAAGTCAAGGATTTGTCATACATTGAAGGTATTCAAGATTGTGCTATCTCAATGTATTCAGTAATGAGCAAGTCACGGGTTGATCCTTTTGTGGCTTCTGCCGATAGTATTTGGGCACAAGTTATGATAAAGGTTGTGGTTGTTGGGACATCGACCTGAATGTTTTCTACTGGTGTTGAGGTTTTGTCTTCTTTTTCATAGAATTTCAGGGCATCCTCAATCATTCTATCTCTCATAGATCTTCGATATTTAGGTTTCTTGAATGGTAGTCCTAAGTGGTGTGGCTGCATATTTGAATCAGGTGGTGGAATCAAGATGTAGAATCAGAGTTTGAATCAAGATGTAGAATCAAGTTATGAAGCGATTAGATCTGAATAACGAGTCCCACTGAAAATGTGTGTGTGTGCTCAAAGTGAAAAGATGAGGGACTAGAGATGTTTTTGACCCAATCAAGACACCCAAAGACGTTTGGATGACTATGGAGGTTCGGGGCGGATGCTACCCTGGATCAGAAGGTCGTTCACCTGAGAATTACCTGGGCAGCCAAAGAGGGAGAGTCCCACAAAGACCCCTACACGGTAGAGCGTCCCTACGGGTTACAAGGTTTCCCCCACCTGACTTCTCTTGTCACTGAGATTCCAGGTAGACCAGAATAGGGACCTTGACCTCTTAAGTCCACTACTTTTATTTCAAAGGTGCTTTAGGGTTCTCACTTGAACTTTAGATGGTTTGATGTTGTGACCTAATTTAGAGGTTGGTTGACCCAAGGGGTCTACTTCACCTGACCTGTCATATAGATGGCAGAATGATTCTAGGCTTGGGGCCTAGGGATCACCCTGATTTGACTCCCAGTTTATTAGGTCCAAGATTTTAAGATTCTAGTGATTTTAGAGCTCAATTTTTCTTAGGATTTGTCTTGTTAAGATCTCTTCAATCAAGGACTTGGGTAGCACACTGATGCGGGAGGGTTTATTTCCTTTTATACAGGCATGTGTCTAGCACTCCAAAACCCTACTGTAGAAACCCTAATTTGATTCTATTTCCAATCCTCTTTTTCTTTTTGAAAAGGTTTGCTTTGGACTTAAAAACAAGAAGTGTGTTGTCCGCAGAGATTAAACATGATTCCTATTAGGCACATGAATTTGTGGGATAGAATCCAAAATATCGCTCCAACTTCAAGAAGATTTGAAAAATTTTCGCAAACTCAGGAAATGTTTGCCTTAAGGATGGTGATTACTATAGAAAGAAGGCAATTGATTCCTAAATTAATTTTCTTCCTTTTTTCTTTTAAAGCTTAAGGGATAGTTTAAGGAAGAAAAGAAATTACCTGCCCTGGAGTGGTTGACTTGCGGGAGGGATCTTCTCGTGAAATACTTGCAAGATCAAAACAAAGCAAAGTAGGGCAAGTTAGTGTTCAATATGATAAAAAGAATGTAGAGACTAGTGATAAATTGCACGTTGCTCCCCGACAACGGCGCCAAAATGTTGACGCGGTCTCGATTGTGTTTTAACAGTTAGTTACGTCGTAGTATAGGTGATCAAGCGTTGTTAACAAATAAAAGTTTATTACTCGAAAACCTAAGTATCCGAGGTCGAACACAGGGAGCAATTAGAATTTATTATTAATCTCAAGAATGTAATTGAACACTTTAATTACTCAAAACTTAATTCAAATATAAATGCATTAGTTTAAAAATTAATTGAGGCAAAAAGAAGGAATTTGGACATCTGATCCCATGATCAGACGTCTTAAAAGATGTTTCCCTTGTTCTTCTTCTTCTAATTTTCTTCCTTTCTTCTCTGTGCTTCTTTCTTCTCTGCAGTTGCCTTGCTTCTTTCCTCTTATTTTCCTCTGTCTTCTGCCTTGCTTCTTTCTGCAGTTTCTTTCTCTTTCTTTTCTGTAGGTCTCTTCTTCTTCTTCTTTGGTTCTACTTTCTCTTCTTCTCCCTTCCTTGGTTCTGTTTCCCTTGCCTTCAGCTTCTCTTCTTCTTCTGCTCGTCTTTCTTTTTCTTTATTTCTTCTTCAGTTCCTCTTCTCTTTTTCCTTCGCCTCTTCCCTCTGCCTTGCCTTTCTCTTTTTCCTCTGCAAAGGCTTCCTTCTTCTTGTCCTTCGCTAGCAGCAGCTAAGTGTCATCTTCTCTTCTTCCATTTGCCTTCCCTGTGCAAACCAAAGAGGAGCAAAACCTACCCCTCTACCCACACCTGCGACTCTCTCTCTGCATATCTCTCTCCAGCACGCTTTCCCAGAGCCAGGTAAACGGGTCGAGTCGCGCGCTCGGGTCCAGGCTCACCGGCATGGGTGTGGTGCGCGAGGAGTGCTTAGGAGGGTGTCGGGTCGGGTCGCCAGATCCGTGTGGTGAGCTCACAGACGAGGCGGTGAGAGTAGCTGAGGGACCTCACCCCATGCGCTTTCGGAGGCAACCATCCCAAAGCATAAAATCAATATAAATCACTCCAGCGCTTCACAGCTTGCCGAGGTGGGACTATTGTCCCACCGTTCTTTCGCGCGCACCTGCAGGAGAGCATTCTCCAATTGCAGCATTGCAGGCTTCGCGGCGACACTTGCTGGGACGACTGGCTTCGCGAGGCCTCACCGAGTTAGCTGGACCTAGGCTCCTGGAGCATTGCAGCCTGGAGCAAGCAAGTAGCTTCCTTGAGTCACCGTTAATGGCGGCTGGAGCGTGAACCCTGCCTGACACAAAAAGAGCCTTGCGGCTTAATCAGACCACAGGAGCACCTTCACCGTGCCACGGCAAAGGTGAAGTGCTAGGTGGCAGGCCGCGGGGCGGCCTAGGCATGTGTGCCTAGGTCGCCCTGTAGTCGGACGGATGGGTTTGATCGGGGGGTAGTTGTGGAGGCGTAGAGGGTCTATGGACGGGTGGAGGATATTCAGTGAGGTGAGGTGGAGGTTATGCAGTGGTGGGCGAGACGTGTGGGGCTGCGGAGTGATGGGAGCATCTCGCCGGAGGGTGGCCGGAGATGAAGAAGATGGTGGTGAACAACGGCGGTCAAGGGGCGTTTGGTAAAATAAGATGAGGGAAATGAAAGAGGGGATAGAGAAGAACAGTTATAACCAAATTAAAGGGATGAAAGGGGCGAGAAGGCGGCCGGCAGTACCTACTATCGCCGGAGAAGAAAGTGTCCAGTGGAGGATGACGGCGGCGACGACGGGGCTAAGACGGCTCGCGCGGGTGTTGCGCGATGCAGAGGAGGATGAGGAGGACGGCTCTGCCATTGGTTTTGTGGCAGAGCAATGAGGAAGAGGAGGGGGGCTCGCCGGAGCTCACTGGACCCATTGGCCAGAGAAAAAGAAGAGGAAATTGAGGTGGAATCCCGGCCAAGTCGAGCTGAGGAGGTGCGGCCGGAGTTGGGGGTTAATTTATAGGTGCTGGCCGAGCTTCTGGTGCGTGGAGGGCAAGCCTTCTGCCACCGACGTCTCGCCGGAGATGAAAGGTAGTTAAGATCCCAAATCTCTTGTGTGTTCGCACGAGAGAATGGGTGCAAATCAGGGATCATGATTGAGTTCAGATGCAAGGGCATTCCTCAGAGAATCTCCCTTTCAAATCTGGGAGATCTCTGAGGAATCCGAGAGTATTCCCTCTCTATTCCTCGCCAGAGTAGGATCTCTCCCCTATAATGGTGGAGGGACCTGCTTGTAATAGTGGCGAGGAAGTTAGGGGGGTTTATGCAATGGTTTTCAAAAGATAGGGATCAAAATGTGATTGGGTGTACTAAATTGCAAAGTAGGTCAAGATGACCTCCCCTTAGGTCCAAATTTTGGTACAGATCTAATTTGGACCTAAGGAATCCAATGGTAAAGTTGGATTTTAGGTTTGACCACGTTTGACTGGATATTTTACGTAAAAACCCAAATTAGGTCAATTGATGGGCTAGGACCCTAATCTAGGTCAGACTAGGTTCCAAAGGCCAAATTGAATGTTCTAAACCCTAGGAGATATTTTTATATGATTTTTAGAGGGTTTACTTGATTTTTATCTTGACCGGAACCTTGTTGAATTAAGCGGATTTATTTTAGGGTTACAAGATGTCATTTAATTCCTGGTTTGCACATGAACTCATTTCTGATTGAATCAACCCACTTTTTATATTATTCAGACCATTTGACCTATGTTTTGTCTCTGAGAAATCCCGTTTATGTATTGCAATGGTAAAATTACAGTTTTAACCTTTATTTCATGTTTTCTTCTCAGAACACTTATTCCTCCAATTAAGCCCTCTTCTAAGTTATGTAGGAGCTTTTATTCTCTTTCTTGGATCAAAATGAGCTAGTTAGTGCTCATGATGAGGCTCTCATCAATGGGTCTATGGGGTGAGGTGATTGGGAACCCAATAGCTCCAAATAGGTTAGGGCTTTTGGTCGTGGGGCCACGGAGAGAGTTTTGGAGGTGGTGGCGAGGCGATTGGTGGCTTGTGGTGGCTGTACGACCTTATCGGAGGCACGACCGACATTGGGGAAGATGATAGGGGTGCAGGTGTTTGTGCGGTGGAAAGTGATATCTGAGGGTGCAAAGAAGGTATAGAGGAGAGGAAGAAGTTGAGGGAGCTTAGGAGGTGGGAGAGGCTGAGATGCGTTTAGCGTTGGCCGACCGTACGCAGAGAAGATGAAGTTGACGGCGATGAAGTTCTGCGATGATGAGGGCTAAAGGAACCTCTGCTTTGATCGGCGAGAGGCAGAAGAGAGAGACGAAGGTAGAGGGCCGTCTAGTGTAGACCCGGATAGGTTGTGTTAATGTGGTGATTTAATCTTTGAAATGAGTATAGTGGTTAACCTAAATCGAGCCTAACCATCTTTTTACACATTTTTTTTTAACCTGGCCTACTTAATTTTATCTTTGTCACTTTTAGGCCCAGGGTCAAACTTCGGGAAGTGGGATTAGAGGTGAATCAGTTTCTACGCCTTTCCTACAACGAATCTCTTTCGTTCGTTTATTATGTTTTTTGGTTTTTTTTTTCTATTTAAGATTTTTTTCTGATAATTTTTGTCCTTGAGGTACACCCTCAAAATCAGGTTCTTGGCTCTGAGCCAAATTAGGGTTCTAAAACTGATCTTGCTATTCGCAAGACCGAGTACCTGTAAGTCAAGGATTATCTTTTCTCTTTTATATATATTTTTTAATCTTTTTAATAGCAGGGAAGAGAAATAGAAATAAGATAAATATAGGATATATATGTAAATATATATATATATAGGGGTGGGGGTGGAGGTGGAAATGGCGTGTAGCACGGTGTCGAGTTGATCATCGTCTAGGAAGACGCAACCAACAGGACGAAGTGCCGCGTGGAGTGTAGGATGGATGGGTGGAAGGTGTGTGCGGAGATGCTTTCTGTACGTGGGTATCGGGAAATATCAGCAACTAGTGCAGATATTCCCGCGATATAACGCGTGGTAGGTGATATGAAGGTAAGTATATATTTATATGTATATATATAGATATGGTTATAATTATATAGGTGTATATGTAGTTATATATATATATATATGTAGATATGTAAATATATATATAGATAGATGTATGTATATATATATATATTTATAATTAGATATATATGTATGTGTGTGTGTATATATATATATGTATATAGATATATTAGTATAAGTATCTATGTATATAGATATATGTAGATAGATATATATATATATGTATGTATGTATTTATAGCTATAGATATATATGTATATATGTATGTATATTTGTATATATATATATATATGTATAAATATATGTGTATATGTATATATACTTATACTTAGTTGTATAGGTAATAATATATGTATGTATATATATATATATATACGAATATAAATATATATATATAAATATATATATATAAGTATATAGTCAAGTACAAGTGTGGTGTGTGTATGTGAGTGAGGTGTGTGTCTGTGAGAGAGAGAGCGTCTACAGGAAGAGGGCGCGGGCGTTTAAGCCGTCTGGAGGCTGCGCCCGTCGTCTAATGGCCCACGCGTAGGCGTAGGCACGCGAAGATGCGCACACATGCTAGAGGCTGCAGGCGTGAGGGGAGAGTGTAGCACAGTGTGCTGCGGACCGCAACGCACCTCGCTGCGTGCTGGAGTGACGCGGGCGAAGAAGCGGATGCCGGAGCGGGCGGGTGCCGACGCGAGCGCAGGCACTGGAGCGGGTGCGGGGAGAGACACGGGTGCGAGCTGGAGGCGGTTGCGGTGTAGAGAGAGCGCGCGGTGACTGGATAAGTGAGAAACTTTCCGGTCACCGCATTGTAGCTACAGTGTTGCGCTCTCTAGCGTGAACAGTAGCTACACTGCACGCTTGGCTCGGCCGACCTGTTGCGGCCGGTTCTACGTGCGCGGGCGCTGTGGTATGGGCCTGCGAGCGCGGAAGGTGTTGGCGCCGGCTGCTGGTGTGCGCGCCGAGGCTTGCGCGCTGTGTGGGGCGGCCGGTGCCTTGCTGCTACTGTGGTTTTGCTTCAAAGCTCGACTCTGTGGCAATGGCGGAAGAACTTTGAGCGGGTGAAACGGCGAAGTGAACCACCACGCCCACCGGCTCTTTGATGAGCTGGGCGGTGGTGGGACTCACAGTGGTGGTTGTTGACCACTGTGAGCTGCTCTTGCCCGCAGCGTGTCTCTTCAGTAGGAAGAGGGGCTGCGTATGGAGGGGAGAGGGGAGGAGATGGCCTGGCGGAAGGAGCTGTTGTCTGTATGTTGTGTGGACCAGGCTCCTAGCGCAAGGAAGAAGACCTGTCTTTTTAAAGGAGGGAGAAGCATGCACAGCCATGCCCTGTGCTGCACATGACCGGCCATGAGGCTGGTAGAGCAAGCTGTGGCAGAGAATGGCGCGAAGAGCAAGCCATGCCCTAAGCCGCGTGGAGAAGAAGTTCAAAGCCAAATAAAAAATGAAGATGGTGATTTTGCGAGGCAGCACTTGAAGAATACGTTAATTACAAGGCCAATTTATTCACTCTCCTCCCCTCTCAAATAAATGCATGCATGCATTTATTTTTACAAATGCAACTATGGCTACCTAATATATAATGGCAATGCTAGGAAATAACATAAGATCGTACTTTTATTGGTGTATTTTTGCTGTGCAATCACACTCCCATGCCTATCTTTTGCTAGTCCCTAGCAAAACATTTTGTACTATATTTAGAAATGATCTTAAGCTGAAGATTTTCTTTTGAGGCGACATAAATGTGTTTATTTGTTAGATATTGTGAGAACCAATTGTAGAGAAGACTACCAGTACTTTAAGTCTCACATGACATAGACCATCTCTCAACTAACCTGGACTCTTGATATTTAAACCTTAAGTACGATTTCCAGGACCCAGGAGGTTTTTGCCGTACTCAAGAGCTCAAGAGATTATGGCTTGTGCATAGTGGAGGATCAACACTGACCAGATAAACATGAAGACTCAAGCCCAGGGTTTTATGAATTTTTAAGTGCAGGTTGGTCCCAGTTTCAGCTCGTGTCTTTGGATTGACCCTTAAAAAGATGATGGAAAACTCAACTCCCATTTTATTACATTTGTGGCTCAAAGAAAACAGGGTATTTGTAACTTGCCCTGAAGAACTTTTGTAGGGAGAAGACTTTACAGACATTTGCGAGATATACTGACTTATTTGCCCTTTTTTTTTTTTGAAACACGTGTCAGTATATCTCTTACAACTTTATTTGGAGGAGCACACTTTTCTTTTGGTGAGAGAGTTCCTTTTTGGTGGAAAGAGTCTCTCCTAAACACAAGACTAAAGCCTGGGATAAAAAGTGTACCTGCATGCACAGGTAAGGACTTCACCTTCCCTAATGAACACTAGGGTTGGATCTTATGTTCACCTGGTCTTTCTTGATATGTGTAGTGTGAACCAAGATTACTTAAGCTCTCGAGTAGAAGCAAACAACGGATCCTATACTAGTGTCTCAGGTACAAGAATATGTCCTTAGTTAGGAGAGATTCTGATCTATCTTATCAATGCTCAAGTGAATTAAGCCGAGCCTGAGCGAATCAAGCTTCTATGGCCTGGAAAGTATTCAAAATAGTGGTTGAATATCCATAAACACTTATTGTATTTTTGTTTCAGCCTTTAGATCATTACTAAACACCATTTTTATATATATATATAGATAGACGGAGACTGTATGGTACCATAAAATACCCATATCCTATGGATGCCTATCCACCACCCCATGCCAAATGACGCTATGTCATGATGAGAACCTCATCATGAGCCATAACTAGCTCATTTTGACCTAATACAAAGGATAAAAGCTCCTACATATCTCAAGGAAAGGCTTAACTCAGAGAATTCTGAGTCTGAGAAGAAAACAAGTCATAAGGGGTAAAAATGCAATTTTACCAGTATAATCTGCATACAGGGTAATTCAGGGCCCAAACATAGGTCAAAGCAGCTTAATAAGAATAAAAGTGGGATGAGATGATCTAGCAAGGGCTACAGCACTTCCAAGAAACTAAATGATAATCTGTAACCCTAAAACAACCCACTTCAATTCACGAGGTTCGAGGCAAAGTAAAAATAGAATAAACCCTCTAAAATTCATAGAAAAATAATATCTAGGGTTTAGAACCTTCAATTTGGCCTTCAGAACCCATTTTGACCTACATTGAGAACCATGCCCAATTAATAACTTAATTTGGGTTTTTGCGTAAATTGACCGGTCAAACAAGGTTTAATATAGAAATGAAATTCACCATCAGATTCCTTAGGTCCTAATTAATCATGTATAAAAACTTGAGCCTAAGAAGAAACCTCCTTGACCGACTTTACACTTTGGTCCTCATATATTTACTCTTTGGCCCTCAACTTTTGAACCCTCGCATTTTGGCCCCTAACTCTCCTTCGTTCTTTGCGATCAGGTCCCCCCTGCAAAACCTGCCAGCACCATGCTCCGGCGACCTTGCGCGGAGCATGGCGCCGCGCAGGGTGAGGGGGGGGACCTGGCAAGTAAACCGGGGGTGCCCTGCGTCGTCAGCCGTCGCAGGGACACCCCCTTAGTCGTTGTAACCCACCATACCGGCCGTGCGAACGCACGGACGGTATGGGTTTTTGTTTCCGGCCATCCTCCGGCGAGGGAGACACGTCGTCTCCCTCCGCCTTCCTCCCTGTTTGATCCCTATAAATACCCCCCGTTGCTCCACCGACCGGGGCAGCTTGGATCTGACGGAGAAAATCCCCAACTTTCCTCTCTTCTCTCTCCGGCAGACGCTCACCAGCTCCGGCGGTTCCTCCCCCTCCTCCTCTTCGCTCTGCCGCAATACCAGCAGCAGAGACTTCCTCCCCTGCTCTTCCCGCGCCACGCCGCACCCAGCTGGCGCCTCTCCGGCTCTCTGCTCGCCGCCGCCTCCTTCCCTTAGCATCTTCTTCTCCGGCGACAGTCGATACGACTGTCGCCCTACTGCTCCCCCTTCGTCCCTGCAAGTAAGTTAGAACTATTTCCCTTCTTCTCCTCTTTCTTTCCCCGGTTCCAATTTGTTCAATTACGCCCTCGACCGACCCTGACCATCGTCACCCCCTTCGACTCCGGCCACCCTCCGGCGAGATGTTCCCATCGCTCCACAGCCTCACACACCTCGCCGACCCTCACCGAACCTCCGCCTCATCACACTGAGCACCCCCCACCCCTCCACTGCCACTCCACACCTCCGTAACACTCCCCCGAACAAACCCATTCCTCCGGTTGCAGTCCAACCTAGGGCTGCCGCCAGACACCACCTTGCGGCCTACCGCGCAGCTCCTCACCTTCGCCGTGCCACGGCGAAGGTTCCACAGTGGTTTGATCAGGCCGAGAGGCCATATTCGTGTCCGACAGGTTTTGAGGTTCGACCGCCATTAACGCACATTGAAGCAGCTTCTCCCGCGCTCCAGGCTTGAGGACTCCAGGTCTCCAGCTGCTGCGGATTACGGGGAGTCTTGCGAAGGCAGCCAGCCAGCAACCTACGCAAATCAAAGCCGCAGCTGCAGAAGCCAGGCCGCGGTCTCCCAGCAGGCGCACGCGAGGAAAGGTCTGCGTTTAGTCCCACATCGGTAAGCCTCACACCCTTTCCACTGTTTAAATTGATTTTGTGCACTAGCCTTACTGCCTCAGCACACGGGGTGAGGTCCCCTTACACCCGCCCGGTTACCCGGTCTCGTCCGCGCTCACGCCCCGCGGACCTGACCCGACCCGACTTAGACTGACCTACACTCCTCGCCCACCACGCACGCCGGTGGGCCTGGACCCGGGCGTGACCCGAACCCGATTACCCGGCAGCTCTGGGAGAGCTTTCCCAAGAGTGGTTTCAGAGAGAGAGAGACGCAGGGGGAGAGGGTAGAGTAGGTTTTGTTCTCTGACGTAAGCTCTGAAGTGTGCAGGCACAGGTGAAGAAGAAGAACCGCGGAAGAAGAAGGAAGCTGACTGTAGCAACAGGCAGTTTAAGTCGTCTGATTTGGAAATCAGACGATGTTCTGAAGGGAAAAGAAGAAAGACGGAGGAAGATCTGAAGAACAACAGAAGAAGGCGAGGCAGAGGAGAACACAAAAGAACAAGGGAAGAACTGAAAGAAGGAAAACAAAGAAGAAAGAAGAAGATCTGAAGAAAGACAGAAGAAAAAGGAGGAGCAGGAACAGCAGGAAGAAGAAGAAGAGCATCACCATTGCAGAAGAAAGACATCACCTCTGCAGACAAAGAAGAAGAAGAACTGAAAGAAGAAAACAAAGAAAAAGAAGACAACAAATTCTTTCCCTCTCTCTTTCTTTTTGTAAAAGAAACATGTATATCTCTAGAATACAACTTGCTCCCTGAGTTCGACCTCGGGAACTCTTTTTTTTTCCGAGTAAAAAAATTATATTTGAAATGTTGGCAATAACTGGCTATACTACAACGCTATAACAATAAAACCCGGTTATCTCTCGAAGCCAACGTTCCCAATTAGTCCTCATATGCATGCAGGGTAGGGTAGAGGAAGGACGAAAGATTGGGTAACGAGAGCTGAGGTGCAGGGTATACAGCAGGGTGGATTGTGGGTGGTGAAGTGAAAAGTGAAGTGAGCGTGACAATGGCAGAGTATTGTTGGGGTGCCTCTCAACGAGCGCTGAATTTAACGTCCCCAGCTGGACTTAGAATGAGGCACAACCTTAGTTACCCTCCAGCAGGGCAACAGTTTCTCCAACGAGGGCAGGTTCATGAGTAAGATAGGGTTTCAAACGCTGCCCATTGACCGTAAATTTATACTCAGATTTGGGATCTTCAATCTCAACGGCCCCGTTGGGAAATGATCTCGAGACCAGGAAAGGACCAGTCCATTTGGACTTCAATTTCCCAGGAAAGAATTTGAGCCGGGCGATGTAGAGCCAAACTTGCTGAGATGGCTCAAATTCCTTCCGCCGAATACGGCTGTCGTGAAAAGCCTTAGTGCATTGCTTGAAAGTTAAGGCAGAATCATAGGCTTCACGATGGAGTTCTTCCACGGTCTGGAGTTGGAGCTTCCTTTCTCGACCACACAGGTCTGGGTCGAGGTTACATTGGCGAACCGCCCAATAAGCGCGGTGCTCCAACTCCACGGGCAAATGACAAGGCTTCCCGTAAATGATTCTATAAGGAGACATACCAAGGGGAGCCTTGAAGGGGGTCTGATATGCCCAAAGTGCGTTAATCAGCTTGTCGGACCAATCCTTACGGTCAGGCCGAACCGTTTTCTGGAGAATTTGCTTGATTTTCCGGTTCGACACCTATGCCTGGCCGTTCGTCTGAGGATGATACGAGGATGCGATACGATAGTGGACTCCGTATTTCCTCAGAAGTGCCCGAAAAGACGCATGGGTAAAGTGGCTTCCTCCATCCGAGATAATCGCTCGAGAGATCCCAAAGCGTGCAAAGATGTGGTCTTTGATAAATCGAGTGGATATAACATGGTTAGCACGGCGCGTGGGAATAGCCTCGATCCATTTCGAAACATAATCAACAGCCACAAGGATATATTCGAAGCCGTTGGAAGGAGGAAAGGGACCCATGAAATCAATTCCCCAAATGTCGAAGATTTCCACAGCTAGGATGGGTTGCAAGGGCATCATGTCACGACGTGACATTGATCCTAACGACTGGCACTTAGTGCAACGTTTGGCATAATTGTGTGCATCCTGGTGAAGGGAGGGCAAAAAAAAATCGCACTGCAACACCTTGGCTGCAGTTTTCCTCCCAAAGAAATGGCCTCCGCTGGCCTGATCGTGGCAGAAGGATAGCACACTGGGGAATTCGCTGTCAGGAATACAGCGACGGATGATTTGATCAGCACCTATTCGAAAAAGAAGTGGATTATCCCATAAATAATACTTTGCTTCTGCCATGAGACTCTCGCGCTGGCTTTTAGTCCAGCCACGTGGAAGGGATCCAGAAGCAAAGTAATTGGCAATGTCAGCATACCAAGGTCCACTTGCCACATTAATTGCCAATAGGTGCTCATCTGGAAAAGTCTCATTAATCGGTAGAGTAAGTCTAATATGGTCAGGGTCCAGTCTAGAAAGATGATCAGCCATAATGTTCTGGGCTCCGGCCTTATCACGGATCTCAATGTCAAATTCTTAGAGTAGAGGAATCCAACGAATTAGTCTAGGCTTGGCATCCTTCTTATGCATGAGATGGCGAATGGCCGCGTGATCAGTGAAAACAATAACATGTGAGCCCAAAAGGTAAGAGCGGAATTTCTCCAGCCCAAAGACAACCGCCAGTAGTTCTTTCTCAATGGTAGTATAATTACACTAGGCCTCGTCCAACATCTTACTGGCGTAGTACACCACGAAGGGGTGTCTCTCGCGTCTTTGTCCCAGGATGGCTCTGACTGCAAGGTCGGAAGCGTCAGACATGAGTTCAAAGTCGAGGGACCAATCAGGCGGCTGGAGAACAGGGGCCTTGGTGACAGCATTACGCAGCTGCGTGAATGCTCGTATGCAGTCGGGGCCCATATCGAAGGGTACGTCGGTCGATAGGAGATGAGTTAAAGGTCGAGAAATCTTGGAGAAATCTTTGATGAATCTCCTATAGAAACCGACGTGTCCTAGGAAGGAGAGGATTTGTTTGACAGAGCCAGGCACAGGTAAATCAGCAATTACATCAAGCTTAGCTCTGTCAACCTCGATACCCCTATCGGAGATGATATACCCAAGAACAATTCCCTCGTGTACCATAAAATGACTTTTTTCCCAGGAAAGCACGAGGTTTACATCAATACATCTCCTAAGGATACGTGTCAGGTTGGCAAGAAAGTCATCAAAAGAGGGTCCAAAGATCGAAAAGTCATCCATGAAGACCTCGAGAAAGTCACCCACCATGTCATGAAATATCGCCAGCATACATTTCTGGAAAGTTGCTGGTGCATTACAAAGTCCAAACGGCATCCTTCTAAATGCAAAGGTGCCGAAGGGGCAGGTAAAGGTGGTTTTCTCATGGTCTCGGGGGTCAATTGCCACCTGGTTATATCCTGAGAATCCATCCAAGAAATAGAAAAATTTATTTCCCGCTAACTGCTCCAAGATTTGGTCAATGAAAGGTAGTAGAAAGTGATCTTTCTTAACTGCAGCATTGAGTTTCCTATAATCTACACACACTCTCCAAGATGTAGGAGTGCGTGTAGGGATGGATTCTCCCCTGTCATTGACACGGATGGTGAGTCCCGCCTTTTTGGGCACGACGTGAATTGGACTCACCGAGGGGCTATTGCTGATCGAGTAGATTATACCCGCATCCAGCCACTTAATAATTTCCTTTTTAACGACCTCCTGCATGTTAGGGTTGAGACGTCGCTGCATCTCGCGGGAAGGTCGAGCCTCCTCCTCTGTATATATACAATGAGTGCAGTAGGAGGGGCTAATGCCAGTTAAGTCTGATAAAGACCATCGAATGGCTGCGTTGTGTTCCATAAGGACCTCGTTAGTTTGCACTCTTGCTCCCTGGTCAGTTTTGAACTAATGATTACGGGGAGCGTTTCATTTGGTCCCAAGAAAACATACTTAAGTGTACTAGGCAGCTCTTTCAGCTCGGGAGTGGATGGTGAAAGATCTGGCATTTCTTGGGACGAGAGTGTCCCAGGTGGATCGGAAAACAAGTCAGGAGGAAGAAGTTGGCCCTCAGATTGGCCAAGAGGAGGGGTTGTTTGGTTGAGCCTGGATAGGTTGTTAATATGATGATTTTATCGTTGAAATGTGTATAGTGGTTAACCTAATTCAGACCTAACCATCTCTTTACAAAATTTTTTTACCTGGCCTATTTGATTTTATCTTGTCACTTTTAGGCCCAGGGTCGAAATCAGGGAAGTGGGGTTACAAGTTGAGTTTCTACGCTTTTCCTACAATGAGTCTCTTCCATTCGTTTATTGTGTTTTTGGTGTTTTTCTTATTTAGATTTTTTTTCTGGTAATCCTTGTCCTTGAGGCACACCCTCAAAATTGTGTCCTTGGCTTTGAGCCAAAACAAAGTTCCAAAACGAATCTTGCTATTCGCAATACGGGGTACCTGAAAGTCAAAATTATCTTTTCTCTTTTATATATATATTTTTTTATCTTTTTACTAACAGAAAAGCGAACAGAAATAAAGTAAATATAGTATGTATATATATATATATGTATATATTATATATATAAAGGGGTGGGGTGGAGGCGGCGATGGAGTGTAGCACGATGTCGAGTCGGTCGTCGTCTAGAGAGACACAACCAACAGGATTGGGTGCTGCGTGGATTGTGGGATGGATGGTGGAAGATGTATGCGACCACGCTTTTTGTACGTGTGTATCGGGGAATATCAGCAACTAGTACAGATATTCCCGCGATATAGCGTATGGTAAATAATGTGAAAATATATATATGTATGTATATAAGTAAATATATCTATATGTATATATATATAGTTATAAATGTATAGGTATATATATATATATGTAGATATATATATATATGTATATATATATAGGTGTATATGTATATATATATGTACATAGCTGTATATGTATATGTATATATATGTATGTATATATATAGTTATAGATATATATATATATGTATGTATGTATGTATATATATATATATGTATATCAATATATGTATATATATGTCACTATATATAAGTATACGTATATATATATAAGTTTATAATAGTGTTTATGTGTGTGTGGGTGTGTGTAAGTGTTGGTGAAGGTGTGTGTGTGTGCGTCGGTGTAAAGAGAGTGTGAGTGCTGTGAGAGAGAGAGAGAGAGCAAGAGAGAGAGGGCAGGAGAGGATGCAGCCACTCTGCAGGAGGGGCGTTAAGTCATCTGCGCTTGAAGGCTGTCGTCTGATGGTAGCGGGTGTGTATTCGTGCAGAGGAGGAGAGGTGTCTGCGTCGACCGACTGCGAGCGCGGAGGGCTCGCGACAGCGCGCTCGGAGAGGGAGGCGGGGAGTCTGCAGGCACGCGCGGGCACTTGTAGAGGCTGGCAGGGAGGCGGGGAGATGCTTGGCCAGCCGCTACAGAGGTGCGCAGTAGCCGGTTGTGGGTGCAGAGGGCGGGCGACAGAGCGTACGAACGGAAGCGGGGAAGGTCTGCAGGGGCGCGTGGAGTGGCTGGGGCGCTTGCAAACGCTCGCGGAAGCTGCGGGGGCCGCTGCTGCTACTTCAAGCTTCAGACCTTGAAGCGGCAGCAATGGCGGGAACTGCGGGAACAAAAAAAAAAATGAAAACAGAGAGCCACCACGCCTACCGGCTCTTTGAAGAGCTGGGCGGTGGTGGTCTTACTGTGGTGGTGTGCACCACAGTGAGCTCCTACCCGCCGGGTATCTCCTCGAAGGAGGACCGGCGTATGGAGGGGAGGACGGTGGTGGTGATGAGCTGAAGGTGGGCTTTTTCTCTTGCTGCAGCCAGCTCCCTTGAAGAGATGGAGCCGTGGCTTTTTATAGGAGAAGGCATGGCCTTGCATACGGCTGCAGGAAATGGCTGGGAATGGCAAGTGTAGGGAGAGGACTGGCAGGGAGGGGGCGTTGCAGGGACGGGCTGCTGTAGCAGCGGAAGGCATGGCGCGAGGAGGAAAAAGAATACAACCATAGGAAAATTAGAAATCAAGTGGAATAAAAAATAGAGAAGGGAATTTTGTAAAGGTGCACTTAAGGAAAAACGTAATTTGCGAGGGCCTTTTTTATTTCATTCTCCTCTCCTCTCAATTAGATGCATGCATACATGTATTTTTACAAATGCAACTACGGAATCCTAATATGCACAGGCAGTGCTAGGAAATAACATAAGAAGGCATTATTGCAGGCGTATTTTGCGGTGCAATCATACCCCCATGCCTATCTTTTGCTAGTCCCTAGCAAAATAGTATTTAGAAATGATTTTAAGCTGAAGATTTTCTTCTGAGGTGATATAGGTGTGTTTATTGTCAGATATTGTGGGAATCAATTGTAGAGAAGACTACCATTACTTTAAGTCTCACATGACAAAGATCAACTCTCGACTAACCAGGACTCTTGATATTTAAACCTTAAGTACGATTTTCAGAACCCAGGAGGTTTTTGCCGTACTCGAGAGCTCAAGAGGTTATGGTTTGTGCATAGTGAAGGATCAAGACTAACTAGATGAACATTAAGACTCAATCCCAGGGTTTCACGAATTTTTAAGTAAAGGTTGGTCCCAGTTTCAGCTCGTGTTTTCGGATTGACCCTTAAGAAGATGACGAAAAACTCAACTCCCATTTTCTGATTTTTTTTTTTTTTGGCTCAAAGGAAAACAAGGTATTTGTAACCTGCCCTGAAGAACTTCTTGTAGGGCGAAGATTTTACAAACATTTGTGAGATATACTGACTCTTTTGCAACATTTTTTTTTTGAAACACGTGTCAGTATATCTCTTACAACATTTTTTGTTTTTTTGAAGGAGCACACTTTTTTCTTTTTGGTGGGAGAGTTTCTTTTGGTGGAAAGAGTCGCTCCTAAACACAAGACTAAAGCCTGGGATAAAAAGTCTACCTACGCACACAGGTAAGGACTCCACCTTCCCTAATGAACACTAGGGTTGGATCTTTTGTTCACCTGGACTTTCCTGATATGTGTAGTGTGAACCAAGTCTACTTAAGCTCTCAAGTAGAAGCAAACCAACGGATCCTGTACTGGTGTCTAAGGTACAAGAATACGTCCTTAGTTAGGAGAGATTCCAATCTATTTTATCAATGCTTTAGTGAATTAAGCCGAGCCTGAGCGAATCAAGCTTCTGTGGCCTGAAAAGTCTTCAAAACAGAGGTTGAATATCCATAAATACTTATTGTATTTTTTTTTTTGTTTTACCTTTTAGATCATTACTAAACACCATTTATTATTATTATATATATATTTTTTTTCTTCTTCTTCTTTTTTCTTTTTCTTGCATATTTATAAATGGGTGGAACCTGTATGATATCATAAAATACCCGGATCCTATGGATGCCTATCCACCTCCCCATGCCAAACAATGCTATGTCCTCATATGCATGCAGGGAAAGGCAGAGAAAGGACGAAAGATCGGGTAAGGAGAGCTGAGGGTCAGGGTATAGAGCAGGGTGGTAGGGTGGGTGGATGGTGGGTGGTGAAATGAAAAGTAAAGTGCTCATGATAGTGGCGTGAAAAGTGATGGTGGATGGTGACAGGTCTGGCATTTTCTGGGACGAGAGTGTCCTAGGCGGATCAGAAAACAGATCAGGAAGAAGTTGGCCCTTAGATTGGCCAAGAAGAGGGGCTCTTTGGATAGATGGATCCAAAAGGGAAAAGCCCCAATGAATAGGATATGGGCTCAAGGTCCCAGTGTGGAGTTGCAGATCTGCCTGATTTGGCAGGAAAGAAAGGGCAATCCGATCTTCAAGAGTGTGGACCGGCGGTGAGTAGCCCAGAGATGACTCAGACCACGAGGTATGGGAAGCGGAGAAAACCTCGTCAAAAGTCTGGTCAGGAGAAGGTACGGGAATAGGGAGGGATTGGGGAACGTCACAATTTGTGTTGGTCAGGCAGTCGTCAGGTAATTCGCCGCAGTCTGAGTAGGTCCCAAATAGTCCGATACACGCACTGATGGTCATGTCCTCGTCAAACGTGTCATCCTTGATGCAATCGCAATCAAAGTTCCTGGCTACCTTGAAGATGTTAAGCTTGATCTTTTCAGATCCAACGGCAATCTCAATACAGCTCGACTCGCAGTCGTTAAGGGCACGGGCTGTGGCCAAGAAAGGTCGACCGAGGATGATCGGACAATCAGAAAGTGAACTAGGAACTTCCATATCTAAAACAAGAAAGTCAACAGGAAAACAGATACTGTTGACCCTAACCACCACGTCTTCCACCACACCCTTCAGGATTTTGATAGAACGATCTGCCAACTGTAACGTGACAGGAGCGGGTTTCAGATTTCCCAAGGAAAATTTTTCGAGCATGATGGTCTATATGAGATTTATGGAAGATCCTAGATCAAGCAGGGCACGGTTAAAATTGCAGCCTTGAATGCTACAAGAAATGAGCGGTGTGCCCGGATCTTTCTGCTTCGGTGGTAGGTTTGACAGTATAGCACAACTCGCATGAGGCGAGAGAACCACCAGATTCTTAGTTTTCTTTGACTGTCGCCTGGGTGTTGTGTAGTCCTTGAAAAATCGGGCGACAATTGGTATGTGGTCGATAGCCTCGAGCAGGGGTACTTTGATTTCTACATCCCTGAACAAATTACGCAGGTTATCAAAGGCCTGCGTATTTTTCTTTTTGCGTTTTGGCTCCCTCAGTAGAGCCTCAGGGAATGGGACTGATTCTGGCAACAATTTTGGTGCATCATCCTCTCGCGACTGCGGTGTGTGTCCCGAATGAGAGGGCAATGAAGAAGAAGATGGGCCAGGATCAGGTCGAGGCGGATCGACAGTCTGCTTACCACTCCTCGTAGTGATAGCATTGGATGATGCGGGTCCCGTGGGATCATACGGCGGAGGAGGGTTCGCAATGGGGACATAAGAGTGCGGTGCTGCAGCGGGATTTACCTGAAATCCTGGTGGGATGCTCGGAGCTTGCAGATTTTGATGAACCTGTCCCTGAGAAGGTTGTACCTGTGGTTGCGGACCACGGGGTAAAAAGTTTCGCGGGTTGGGAATAGGTTGGGCGAGAAGAGTGCCCTGAGATCGAGTCGCCATGCGCAGTTGACTGATCTCAGCATTCTGCTGCGCCAATTGATACTGAAGAGAGGTCATGTTCTCCTCATGACACTTTGACATATCCGTCATCATTCGCATCAATTTATCAAGAGGACTTGATGTGTGTTCGTTTTGTGGTGCTCAAGGGCCTGATGGCGGATTCGCCATAGGATTAGACTGTGCCCTTGGGATGACGGGTGCGGACGATCGCATGGGTCCACCCGCAGTATTTTGACGCTGCGAGTTGGACCATGCGAAGTTTGGATGATTACGCCACCCTGGGTTATAAGTGGCAGAGAACGGGTTGTCCCCCAGGGCGTAAGCGTCTTCTATGCCAGAAGACGTGTCTGCATGTAAGTATGCATCCGAGCACACAGAGGCTTGGTCCTCCGTGTCGAAATACTGGCTTGTAGAAGCCAGTTCCACATGACTTACCGAGTCGCTTGGCGCGACACTCGGTAAGGAAGGTCTAACGGGGTTTCTCAGGATAAGCCTGGTGTTAGAAGAATTTGGATTGTGACGAAGTGGTGAAGAGGTGATGTTTGCTAGAGATTGGGCAGGGTTGGCCAGAAGCTCGTCCAGCTTCTTGTGCACAACGGAGACTTCATCCAGTTTTTGTGCAATAAGGCTTAGATCAGTGGATGAATGGGAAGGCCCGTGTCAACTTCGTGGACATTTCAGGGCTGGCTGGTACGATTAAAGGCGACAATGGAGGTATTGTTTATCGAGTTTTCACTCATATTTTCAAACAGTTCAAATGCTCCATTCTCGTCTTTATTCATAAAGTTCCCTCCGCAGGAAGCGTCTGCAATCTGCTTCAAAGTCTCATTTAGCCCATAGTAGAAAATCTGGGCTATATGCCACTTAGGCAAACCGTGGTGCGGACACTTCCTGAGGAGGTCGTTATACCTCTCCCATGCCTCATGAAATTGTTCGCCATTTTGTTGCGTAAATGAAGTGATAGCACGGCGAAGCGCATTGGTTCGCCCGATTGGGAAGAACTTCTTGAGAAATGATGTTCGCATCTCTTCCTAAGAGTGGATGGTTCTCCCAAGGGTGCGTAATCATTGCGATGCTTTATCCCGCAATGAAAACGAGAACATCTTCATAAGGACTATAGGTAACCCGACATTTCTTGGTTTAACAGTTTCAGCAAGTCGAGTTAGGTCTTCCAAGTGGAGAAATGGGTCTTCACTTGCAACCATGAAAGTGAAAATTGATTAGGCCAATTATGTTCGGTTTTAATTCAAAGTCGTCCCCGCCCATTGGGACCCGAATTTGACCTATGCTCTCTGTAGCAGCGGGATTCTGATATGAGCTAAGAGACCTAGGCTCCTCCCATTCAGGAGGGTTCTGCATTTCCTCCAATGTTTCCCGAATGGCTTCGATTTGCTCATTATACATCTCTATTTCGGCTTGGAGGCGGGTTATGGGATCTAAGAGTCCACCACCTGGTGGGTTCTGAGGGCGGTTTCCTCCCTCGGGATTTGGGGGTGGGCGTGCAACCATGTTTGTGGAGGAGGAGGACAATTCGACTTCTTTTCTAGATTTATCAGTCAATTCAAACAGTTCAGGGTTTTGTGACCTCCTCCCAAACATGCACTACCGCAGGAAGATTTGGGGAGATGAGAAGGGAAAGGAGACGAGAGAAATGACGCTGCAAAGGTACACTTGGTTACAAATCAATACAGTCAAGTTCCTAACCTCTACAGTGTGCCCTTAGACCTAAAGATCTAAGTTACCCACTATCACGAACCACGGAATCGAATGCGAGCACCGCGAAACCACCGGGCCAGATTGAAAGGCCGTTTGCCCCAGTCTTAGACACCTGATAGCACGCGGGAACTCTCACCAGCACGTAGCCACTACACGCAGGTAGTTAGACCTCCAATCCTTAAGAAGGGTCAAGTTACCACCAGTTTTAGTTAGAGGCTTAGGGTCAAGTGCTTTTGGAATGTGAAGGGCGTTGTTTACAGGTAATTCCCAAGTGATTGATTTTCAGAGTGTGTAAAACAAGCATGCAACGGGGAAATCTCCCCGAATTGAAGTTCTTAATTGGTGAATGATTTTTAGAGTTCAGCCTTAAATAGTATGAATTTTAGAATTTCTCTAAATTACCAATTCAACCAATCTCCGGGTTTTGTAAGAATACAGGTTTTCTTTCTAAGCCCAACAAACCCTTCTTCAATGTCAGTTGGTTAATGCATGCTAAAATGCAATAGGCTTCCCTAGATGGAGATTTCTATGTGTGGATGCACGAGTCAATTTTAGATTAGTGTGAAAGGGAGCCAAAGCACTTTAATTCAAGTGCTCCCAATCACCAGAATGATGTTCCATACACAAGACTCAACCACAAGATAAAGAAAATCAAATTGTTGAGGTTGAAGTATTCGGGATCAAATCTTAGGCACGTGAAAGGTCGTGGTGGGGTTGGAATCAACTCAATTCCAAGTCTCCCCACCAAAAATGTGATCCTGAATTACAGATAAATGAGGCAAAGAGGGATGGCAATCAATCTTTTTATTTTTGCCTCAAAGAATACTTCACACGACGAAAGATTCAAGAATCAAGATTCTTGGATCTTTGCTATGCGAAGTTTGGCGGGAAATCCAGGGGCGGTGGGAGTGATGACGAACAATCAAACAAGTGATTTTTAATCCACTTGCCCCAAGAGATCCCAAGAAGTGTTTTTTTTTTATTAAGGTGACAAGTTGACCTAAGTTGCTAAGAACGAGAAACCTACCTGTTCAGCAACGTGGGCGAAGCTCCGGTGCGGTGCTGGAGACTTCACGCTCTCATTCCCACCTTGGATCTGCCTACGTCTCCGACTTTGTCTGCCTGCCTTCTCCTTGCAACTGGTTCACCTGCACACCAACAAACAGAAACACCCTTGAAGAGAAGGGTGTAAGAAGAGAAAAATTAAAGGAATGGAGTAGAAACTTACCTGAATGTGCACTTCCCCGGCAACGGAGCCAGAAAAAGTGTGGTGTAGACCCGGATAGGTTGTGTTAATGTGGTGATTTAATCGTTGAAATGAGTATAGTGGTTAACCTAAATCGAGCCTAACCATCTTTTTACAAAAAATTTTTTAACTTAGCCTACTTGATTTTATCTTGGTCACTTTTAGGCCCAGGATCGAACTCTGAGAAGCGAGATTAGAGGTGAATAAGTTTCTATGCCTTTCCTACAACAAATCTCTTCCGTTCGTTTATTATGTTTTTTGGTATTTTTTTTCTATTTAAGATTTTTTTTTGATAATTTTTGTTCTTGAGGTACACCCTCAAAATCAGGTTCTTACTTCTAAGCCAAATTAGGGTTCCAAAACTGGTCTTGCTATTCGCAAGACCAAGTACCTGCAAGTCAAGGATTATCTTTTCTCTTTTACATATATATTTTAATCTTTTTAATAGCAGGGAAGAGAAATAGAAATAAGATAAATATAGGATATATATATATATAAATATATATATTACATATATATAGGGGTTGGGGTGGAGGTGGAAATGGCGTGCAGCACGGTGTCGAGTTGATCATCGTCTAGGAAGACGCAACCAACAGGACGAAGTGCCACGTGGAGTGTAGGATGGATGGGTGGAAGGTGTGTGCAGAAATGCTTTCTGTACGCGGGTATCGGGGAATATCAGCAATTGGTGCAGATATTCCTGCAATATAACGCGTAGTAGGTGATATGAAGGTAGTATATATTTATATGTATATATGTAGATATGGTTATAATTATATAGGTGTATATATATATATATAGATGTATGTGTGTATATATATATATATATATATATATATATGTATGTATGTATGTATATATATATGTATGTATTTATAGCTATAGATATATATGTATATATACTTATACTTAGTTGTATAGGTAATCATATATGTATAGATATATGTATATATATATATACGAATATAAATATATATATATATAAGTATATAGTCATGTACAAGTGTGGTATGTGTGTGTGAGTGAGGTGTGTGTTTGTGAGAGAGAGAGAGAGAGAGAGAGCGTCTGCTGGAGGAAGAGGGCGCGGGCGTTTAAGTCGTCTGGAGGCTGCGTCCGTCGTCTGATGACCCACGCGTAGGCGCAGGCGTGCTAGAGGCTGCAAGCGTGAGGGGAGAGTGTAACGCAGCGCGCTGCGGGCTGGAGTGACGCGAGCGAAGACGCGGATGCAGGAGCGGGCGGGTGCAGACGCGAGCGCAGGTGCTGGAGCGGGTGCGGGGAGTGACGCAGGCGCGAGCTGGAGGCGGTTGCGGCGCGGAGAGAGCTCGTGGTGACCGGATAACTGAGAAACTTTTCGATCATCGCACTGTAGCTACAGTGTCGCTCTCTCTAGCGTGAACAGTACCTACAGTGCGCGCTCGGCTCGGGTGACCGGCTGCAGCCGGTTCTGCATGCGCAGGCACTATGGAACGTGTTGGCGCCGGCTGCTGGCGTGCGTGCTGCGTGGGGCGGCCGGTGCCTTGCTGCTGCTGCAGTTGAGCTTCAAAGCTCGACTCTATGGCAATGGCGGAAGAACTTTGAGCGGGTGAAACGGCGAAGTGAACCACCACACCCACCAGCTCTTTGATGAGCTGGGCGGTGGTAGGACTCACAGTGGTGGTTGTCGACCACTGTGAGCTGCTCCTGCCCGCAACGTGTCTCTTCAGTAGGAGGAGGGGCTGCGTATGGAGGGTAGAGGGGAGGAAATGGCCTGGCGGAAGGAGCTGCTGTCTGTATGTTGTGTGGACCAGGCTCCCAGCGCAAGGAAGAAGGCCTATCTTTTTAAAGGAGGGAGAAGCATGCACAGCCATGCCCTGTGCTGCACATGACCGGCCATGCGGCTGGCAGAGCAAGCTGTGGCAGAGAATGGCGCGAGGAGCAAGCCATGCCCTGAGCCGCGCGGAGAAGAAGTTCAAAGCCAAATAAAAAATGAAGATGGTGATTTTGCGAGGCAGCACTTGAAGAATACGTTAATTATAAGGCCAATTTATTCACTCTCCTCACCTCTCAAATAAATGCATGCATGCGTTTACTTTTACAAATGCGACTATGGCTACCTAATATACAATGGCAATGCTAGGAAATAACACAAGATGGCACTTGTATCAGTGTATTTTTGCTGTGCAATCACCGTCCAATTTGATGGTTGGACGGCTGGAGGAGGAGGACAGAGGTAGTCACCGGTGCCGAAGGTGCAGTTGGCCGGAGAAGGAGAGGAGAGGTGTTTCTTGGCCTATCCTTGGCTGAGGAGAACGACGAGGATCCTAGGGCTCTTTATAGAGCTCTTAGGAGCATGGAAATAGCCAGATAGGAAAACCCCAAGTCAATTTTTGAGCTTGAGATTCAAGGGTTTGCTAGCGACGAATCCGACCACAATCGAGCTCAAAACCTAGTCCAATTTATAGGGAATCATGTTAGGGGCAAATTCTTCAAATTTGGAGAGGTTTGGGCGAGAATTGAGTGAGGAATCCTCACTCAAAGTTGGCGGTGAGCTTCTGTTCACACCAACAACAGCTGGGACTGGAATGAAGAAAATGACAAGAAATTTAGGGACCCATTTGAAATAAATTCGAATCCTGAGGGGCTAAATGTAAGAAATAGAGTTTTGAAGGACTAAATTGCTAACTAGATCAATATGGACTCTGATTGGGCCCAAATTTTGGTATTAACCTAATTTGGACCTAAGGAATCTTATGGTGAACTTGGATTTGAGTTTTAATCATGTTTGATTGGGTAAATTGCATAGAAGTCCAAATTAGGGTAAATCTCATCTGAAACTCTGTTCTAGGTCAAAATAAGTTCAGATGGTCAAATCAAGGGTTCCAAACCTCTTAGAATATTTTTATATGAATTTTAGGAGGTTTAGATGAATTTTATCCTGACCAGAATCTCTTTAATTTAAGTGGGTTAATAATTATGGTTCTGTGTATTGTTGTGGTCTTCGAAATGCGTGAAATCCCATTTCTGTCAATGTTGACCCACTTTTTGGACTTTTGAGCTTATTTGACCTTCATTTAACCCCTGAATGACCCTGTGGTTAATATGTGTTTGTAATGTACTGTTAAAATTATAGAATTAACCATGATTTCCAGTTCTCTCAAATCAAAATAATACGGAGTTACGAGCATCAGACGATTAAGTAGGAACTTTTAACAATCAAACCTAAATAAATGTGGCTAGTTAGGACTCATGATGGTGTTCTCATCAATCAGGCGCATCCGTCCGAGTTCTAGCCGACCTTAGGAGGTGGCTCGCCGACCTTAAGAGACGGCGATACGGGGGAATCTGAGGCGCGTCCTGCTGGAACCCTGCCATCCTCAAGAGGAGGCTTGTGAAGGGTGCAAAGGTAATCCGATGCCTGGTCTTCGCCTGCCTTCCGAGGCAGCTCACTAACCTTAAGGGGTGGTTACTCGGGTAATGATGTGGCGTGAGTGTCTCCCTCCACGAGTGATAGCCAGTCATTATGGAGAGCAGGTCTTGAGTCTATGACAAGACTGGATGTTGATTGCTGTCGCTGGCACCAGCGAGGTTACCTCCTCCGCATCAGGGGACTTGCGTGCGGAGGGCATTTAACGTTTGCCAACCTTAAGAGGTGGCTTTGTCCTTATAGGAACGCGGGGGGAAGTGCCTCGGTGTGCATTGACTCCGCTCATTCTCTTTTGGGCATGCTAGCCCTATCCTGAGTGGGAGTGGCAAGCCATGGGCCTTGGAGGGTATTAAGACTTCCTCCAACCGAGATGAGCTTGGCAGTGTTGCGAGGGGAAAAGAAGCATGGCCATGGTTGAAGAGCCTAGTTGCAATCCCGAAGTCGCAGACAGGTCAGCTAGGCTTGCCCCTTTACCGGATCACCTAGACTTGGTTTCCCTTCTGGGTTTCTTCAGTTCGACCCTTAGGAGCTCGGGCCAGGTCGCTCGACTCGTGTGTTATTTTTACCTTTCGGGGGAGATCAGGAATGTGTCGAGAGGGTTTAGCGATGGACGTGTAGTGCTGGTCAGCTGACGAGGCTATCCAGCGCCACCATTACTGTGAGTGTGGCCACTTGGTTGATGTGCTCGTCCTCATTGTGGTCGGATGGAGGAGAGCCAACTTCTCCCTTTGGCCTTTCTCCAAGATTGCCAAGGGTCCATGACCAGGATGGCCGATGGAGGGAGGGGTATTATTTTGGGGTCGTGGTCGACTTGCTACCAAGAGCGTTGTCAAAAGTGGGTCCATGTGTTCTTCCAACAGGGGCAAATAGTTGGGACTGTACTTTCTTGACAACATCCCTTTAACCCCTTGCCTTGGAGTGTGGAAGGAGTTATGGGCGCGCCGACTCGGAGGAAGTAAATATGCAGGTTGCTGACCTGTCTAGCCTTTGATAGGCCTTCGACCTTGGTCCTTGTTTTGCCTGATGAGGCGATCTGTGCTTCCACACCGATTCTGGTCGTGTAGATCGGGGCGTCTATTGACGGTGTATCTGCGGGCCCTGTGGCACTTATAACACATCCGCTGGGTCGGCGGCCCGGGGAGTGTATCCCTCGAAGGGCTGCTCACCCCACTAAGGATTGGGGGAAGGCGCTCAGGAGTGTTGCCTTAGAAAGAAAGTGTCGCCGGCCTAGGGCGGCGTCTACCCCGAAGACTTCCCTAGCCCCTATGCTGATATGCTCAAGTGACAAGGGGCGAGGACTTCGGGTGTCGCAAGTACTGCTGCTGGGACTTAACGGTGATGTGCCATCGAAGGGGAAACCAGGGTGACACTGAAATTGCACTAGAGGGGGGGGGGGGGGGGTAAATAGTGCAATTATAAATTATATTGTAATACAAAAAAAATTCAATCACACAATGTACACAATTATTTTTAGGTGGAAACCTAAGATGGGTGAAAACCACCACCTAAGCCAATCTCTTGACTTAGTATTTTCGATCATAAGGTGATCAATCCACTAACCACACTACTTAAACAAGGGTAGTGTACCTCAATTACAAATCCCACCTCCGATCCCTAAATGGAGGTTTCTCCCTTCAAAATGAAGAGACGGGGACCTGACAGGCCGGATACCCAAAGTACAAAAAGAATAAGAAGTAAAACAACACCTATAGAGCACCTCAATAATTTAATTACTTTCTTATCTACTAAGCATGAAAAGAACTCCCTGAGGATTTGCAGAACGGAGTGAGCCGGGAGTATGGATTTGCCCTTTGATCAGAGTGTTGGCACAGCACAAGGGCAAGATGGAGCTTAGAGTAGTGAGCAAGTGAATTTTCTAATGGAATTGTATCTCAAGAGGTGTGTGTTGCCTAAGAGGAGTTGTAGTCTATTTATAGGAAAGTTTGGAACCTTCAAGAACACTTGGGAGAGCTCTTCTAGCCGTTGGAGACAAATCCCAAGAGATTAGGACGAAATCCACCACAAATCAGGGTAATGATGAGTCTGACAGCAATATCAGATGTCTAATTTTAGGATCAGATGTCTTATAGGACGTCTGAATATACTTCTGGTCGTCTAATACTGTAGGCCATCCTAAACTGACTCCATTGGATCAAAAGAAGGGCGTCTGATATTTTCACATAAGACATCTGATTAGGTTATTGGATGTCTAATAAAGGGTGGATTCATTCCTGTTTTCATCAGATCCAAACAGGGTTCTAGGTTTAAAGGATCAGACGTCGTTATGGACGTCTGAGGACATCACCAGACGTCTGAAAACCAAAAAAACTCTTCCCTACTTCTGCCAAAAGATTATGTGGCCATAATGAGATACGCATAGAAAATCATGGCCAACGGTTCAAAGGTAGACATCTGGAAGTGTGTCCAGACGTCTGGAAATTCATTTTTGTCTACGCTTAGTCTAACGGTTAGTCTGAGGATGTCTAGGTAAAGAATCAGACGTCTATGTAAGGTTATCGACGTCTAATAGTGAAGTACTTTGACTGATGTTTATGAGGAAACAAACTGAAGGCAGAACTCTTGGAAATTAGACATCTGAGACACTTGTCAGACGTCTTAAAGTGGAAAATCAGACGTCTGACCATTGTTCTAAACGTCTGATAAGAGTATAAGTGTTGGGTTTTTGTTTCTAATTTATCCTAAGTGTGGAGACCCTAAGTTAGCTATTTATAGGTTATGTTTGGGGGCTCTTTACAACATTTCTAGACTCAAATAAAATGAAAATTACAACCTTTGAAAGTTTACATAAAAAAGCCTAAGACCTAATACTTATGCTACTTGTCTTCATGCTTTTAATCTCCCGTCTTGGAAAACTTTATGAAATCCTACAAATATGTTATTACAGAGAGAAACAATATGCTACGCTTTATTTTTTATTTCATTTTCTTCATTTTGTAAAATCATCAAAATATTATATATGAGTGGTTGAACTAACAGACACCGCTTAGCCTAATCGGGTAGGGTGTTAGCTAGCTCGACCCTTGGCTCGCTAAGAAGACCGTGTCAGTTGTGCACTATTATAGGGGCTTTTCCTTAGGGTGGTCTTCCAGGCCCTCCATGGGCTCGCTACGCCTTTTCCACTGCAAATTCGCCTAGGTGAGCCAGGTTCCTACGTCGGATCTAAGAACCTAAGGCAGGCTTTGGGTACATAGCTCCTGGCCCTGAGGCACCCATGGCGGGCTCGAGTGTTGGCTTCCCTTTTTTGAAGAGCTCGGGGTGGTAGGCCCTCGCCTGTGGTCCAGCTCCCCTCAAGCACGTCTGCCTGGTTCATGGCTAGGGGAGAGTATTTCTCACAGAACTCCCTCCTTACCAAGCGGGGTCCACAATAGTGACCCTCAATAGGCCGACTGCTATGTTGGGGAAGGGGCCCTTCACTTGCGGAAGCAGTCGCTTCCGTGGGCAAAGGTGGGGGCACGCCTACCTGGGGCCCTCTCACCTTCTTTGGGGTTGACGTTGCTGTCATGTCTCTCCGTCAATCAGCTGCGGGAACGGAAGGAGTTGCCTTGCTCCGCGATCCTGAAGGCTTTGCATAGATCCCCGTTGGGTGCTCTGGCACATGACCGCTGGCGCTAAGTCCGGACCCTCGAGTCAAACGACCTGGCTTGGGGTGCTGGGCGGCCATTACTTCACGGGGTCTGCAGCCTCTAAAGTACTAAGCCTTGAACTGATCCAGGTAGGATCAAAAGAACTCAGCCTTCCACTGCCTAGCACTTGATGGCCTATTAGGGTCGTCTCAGGCCCTCCACCGCTTGGCAAAATGCCCTTAGGGTTATCTCGCTCAGTGTTGGGGAGCTAGCGGCCTATCTAGTCTGTCGATCGATGGGCCCTTTGTGGGCCACGCTAGACAGGCGTAATCGGGAGCACCTAGTGAGAGGTGCCATCGAATGGGCCGCGACCGACTCCTTGAGCTTTTCTGGTGAAAGGCAACCACTGCCTTTCTTATAGGCGAGCAGACGGCTCGTACGGGGGCGTATGCCCAAGACCGCTGGCCTCAACTCCACATCTTTCTTCTTCTCGGTCTGTGCCTCGAGGGGGGAGGTCCGCTTTGAGGCCTTGGGTAGCTGGTCGGAACATACTCGCTTCCCTTTATTGGGACTATCATGGTAAGGATGTCGTCAGGGCGTGTAGACGCTGAATCCCGATCGGGCCCCTTTTAGGAGGGAAGAGTTGCGAGTGGGGTCGTGAGTGGTTAAGACCATCACGGAAGTTTCTGCTTGGGGAGGTCGAGGTAGGGCATCGGAGGGGCATCTCCTTCTAGCAACTGGATGCTTAGAAGAGCGATGGTGTTTTTGTTGATGCTTCCAACAGATGGAGTCATTTGATGGGCCACAGGAGCTGTTGTTGGCTATCAAAGCATTTCTACATTTAGGGAGTGTCGTATAGCCACAAGACATCCATTGTTAGGAGTATGGTCGAGCCTCGTACGTGATGGGAGGGGTTAACCCGACGCATCTCAAGCAATCGCAAAAGAGAAAAAAAGATTTAGTGACTCAATTCCACCACAAGGGGTGACATCTGCGAGGAGGATGGTGCTCCCAAATATACACTAGAGCTTGTAAGATTACAGGATTTCTCTCCCTCACGGCCCCTTGCACTGGGGGCTGCTCCTCACTATTTATAATATGGGAAGATTCCTATCCTACTATGTTTGTCAGACTTTGTGTCTGTTGTCAGATTGTAGGTAGTCATTTCCATCCTGTCGTGATTCCAGCATTGGCTGCACTGAATCTTCTAGCAGTTTGGGCAGGTCTTAGCTTGTGTCCGGCAAGTCCCAGATGAGTCAGGTGGTGTTGAACCCGCCTGCTTGTCCTATACTCGGGTAGCTGAATTTCCAGTTGCGTTACACAAAGAATTTTAGATTCGAAGGTAATTTTTATCCCTCATCAGGTATCATGATGCCATGCATTCGGTCGTGTGCTCGCCATGGGCATGGGTTGTTGTAGGTGAGGGTTGTTGCGTTCGCTGCTCCGGCAGCCCCCTAGGGGGGTTGTGTGTCCTTGTCAGCTTCGATCTTAATTTGTTGCAGGTGGTTCTTGCGTGCTGTTGTATGTTCCCGACGCTCGATTAGTATACTCTTGATGATTGAGGGAGGCGTTTCCCATCGATCGTTTGGTCCGTAAACTCCATCTCGCTGCCACCTTCTACGGCCATATTGTGTCTTGTTTTTTGTCTTAATGCTTGTAATCGTTAGTGTGTTTTCTGTTGTTGGCTGTTATTAATTTGTGCGGTTTGTTTGGAAATAACATAGTTTATTGTTCTCTTTCATATGCCCTTGTTGACACCTCTAGGCACTGCCTTCATCGCCCATTTTTTGGATTGCTTGATACTTGGATTTTTCGTGCGCAGCGGATTGTCGAAGTATTGTTGCCTCGTGATTCTTCATGTTGTATTTTTCAGAGGTGGTGTTGCGTTTCTATCTCTTGGGTTGTATTCGGATGCTTCCCTCCTTCAATGAATCTCTATTTTTTTAAAGAAAAAAAAAAAAAACTCATGCTCAAGCTCTTGTACTCTTGTTGACAATCATCCTCGAGGTACTATTCATTTGGAAGAATTGACTTTCGTTCTTCATTTGGGATGCCTAAATCTAAAATTCATAGGTGTTAGAATCGATCCCTTAATTTTGGATTTATGGAATTCCAACCCCTCTCTCCCTTCCATAGAATTATCTAATTCCTCTCGTTAATAATTTCATATTCCAATCACTTTTTTTTTCTTATTTTACCAATTTATTCCACAAAACAAATACCTCAATTAGAATAAAATTCTTTAATTCTTTTGATAAGATAATAAATCTAATCAAACATTAAAATTCCTCAATTTCTCCTATCTTCTTACTTTTTATTCTTCCTAATAAATCCTCTTACCAGACGAACCTTAAGGTTTTTTAAGGTCCCACTCAAGAGATCCTTCTAACTCCAACTATTAGCTCTCTCTCTATCTCTCTAGAGAGAGAGAGAGAGAGAGAGAAACCTCATATTTTTTTTCTTAACTCTTTAGATATAGTATACTTGGAAGGTTAACTCTCATTTACTTCGCTACTTAATCCGTCATCTAATAACTTGAGTTTGGGAACTTTAACACAAGATTAACACTGATTTCCACTATGTCCACCAAATCTGTATTAAAGTCGTACACCACACACATCTCTGACACTCCTTGTGTTTTATTTTTCAAACATCACAATTTAAAACTAATTCAAGCAAACACAAACTGATATTAACATTACTCTTTAAGTAAATACAATTGTAATTAAACACCAATTTTACATTTTTTTAATACTACTTTTCTAACCCTATAAGTAAACTAGCCCTCCAAGTAAAGCTAATTTATTTTGAGGGTTAAGAAACTGATGTTAAGAAATATGAAACTGATGTTAACTTCCATTTCTCTCTACTTGCAGAATAATTTTAACATCAATTTTTATTTACTTAAACTAATGTTAATCCGTGATATTAACTCTTATAATATTTACTTAGATCACAATCAACACCAATTTCTAGAGTGTGACGGTTTAGGCATTAGGGTAGTATAAAGCTACCATCAATTTTGCTAATATCCCTCAAAACTAATGTTAGCAAAATCGATGTTAAAGATCTCAAAACCCAGGTTATGATCATGTATGTTAAACACTCACGTAAATAAGGATTAACCCTCTAAATAAATTATCTCTTAGAACTAATTTACTTGAGCGATTAAGAAAATGATGTTAAGAAATATAAAATTAATATTAACCTATAATTATATTTACGTGTATTTACTTAAATTGATGTTAATCTTTATGATGTTTACTTGATAGTAATGTTAAGAAAATAAAATATAAGAATTATCGGAGTCATGAGTGATGTATGATCTTAATATGGATTTGGCTAATATCAGTTAAAATTGATGTTAGGCAAACCTATATTAAAGTGACTAAACATGAATTACCAGATGAGAGGTTAAGTAGTCAAATATATATGGATTAATTTTATTTTTAAGGGGTTAACCCCCGAGTAAACCAGACTTTAAGGCTTAAATTTCAAAATAACTCAGTCACACTCCAAATCAGGCTCGTGGTCATACCGATCCAGAAAACCAAGTAGCCCTAAGGTCGCATTCCTCATTTTGCTTCCTCTTTCCATGTACATTGACAAGGACACTTCCAAGAACAAACTCACCGTTATTACCAAAATGAGGATGAACCATTTTCCAATCCCAATCCCCACACCAATTCAACCAAACCTTCAAATAGAATCTTTTCCATCACAAGGGGAATAACTTCAGATCCAGTTCTTTTGGGGGTGGAAAGTGTGTCAATGCAAAGACAAATCATACGCACAGCATTAATGCACACCGACAAGAATAATAATGTTATTAGGAGTAGGAGTTTCAAGAAAACATTGGCCTTTAAAAACCTAATTAACCTAATGGTGTATTGTAAGCGACCCAATTCCTCACTCTCACGTAGAAGCATCCCCATTCCCACCGCCACTTGAGCCCTTCCTGCCAACTGTGGTATTCTTCAATATCTGGAGAACAAAACGAATTAATTCCAAATAAATGATATGAAAATTAATGCTGCTGGAAAAAAACAGGTTACCAACAAACAAACTGCTTGTAAATTCCGATTTGAGAGGATTATTTCCATAAATTTACATGTATAAAGTTCAAATTTACTCAGTCCATCGCAGAAAACATCAATGGCAAAATCATACATGCTAGAAGATAGATATCACTGAAGGAGAAAAAGATGGGTAGTCGGTTTGAATATTACCAGATTTCCATTGGATTGGAGTTCGAAAAACAAATTGTCCGACTTTTGTCTGTTGAAAAACATAGCCTTTACACTGCTCAAGGAAAACAAAAAACGCATACCCTTTACTCCCCCACAAAGAATGAGTGAAAATTCATTTTTTTCGAAAAGATAATCGATATTTCTTTTATATTTTTTAAAAATATCATCCAGAAGGAATACCTAATACCAATTCGAACTGGAGTCCTACGTCAAGGGCAGGGTATTCTTTTCGTCCATTTGCCTTATTATTTGCACCTTGTGGAGATATTATATAATGATATATACATGATCCATATGCGTCAAATAAAAAGGCTCACATCATAGTCACAATTGTCTATCCCACCTTTTGCCCTATTCATTTACAGCATGTGCAATTTAAAAGTGATTCTATTTTCAGATGTGCACTTCTACTATGCAAATGCAAAATCTACTGAACATCTCAATTTAAATTCTTAAGAGTTTTGCAGGATTTGGAAGTAATTCAGTCTAACCAAGCAAAAAAAAGGTTTTACCATTTCTATAGGAAGGATGGTTTTGTGACAATAAAGATTTAACACTTAGTTGTAAGAAGTAGATAAAACACAGAGAAAAAAGCATTTAACATCAATATGGGCCATCTACAGCTCTAGGGCAGCATAACATCAACCACAGTTGATCACTGTGTCAAGATTCAGCTCCCAAACAACCAAACTTGGCATATCTCCTTTGGATCCTCATATGGACCACATTCAAAGCACATACGATTCATATTAATGATGTTGATTTTTAAGAAAAAATTGGATTTCCAGATGCTTCTATATCTGGAAATTTTTTTTACCTATAAATTGAGATTCGAAAATCACATATAGAATCTATAGCTAATTTCGTAGCCATTCTTATGGAGATCTGATTTTTCAGACCCAGTTCCAACCACAGTTCTGGATTTTACTACTTTCTAACATCATGCCATATCAAAAACTGATATTTACAATAGGTACCTATTGGCATATCCCCCACAAGCATGACCCAAGTTATGGTTGAAAAGGTGCAGATTTGTCTCATTTGCTATCCTATTCCACTGATCAGTTTATCAAAGGATTGGCTAGACACATCACATTTAGTAATAATCGTGTAGCTCATTACATGATTCCATAAGCATAACAATATATCAAACGACCCTCATATTTGCTCGCTTCAAAAATCCAAATCTCAAAGGAAATTGTTTTCTGACCTTATTATCACATGTTGTCGGTACAAATTGCAAGGAGGCAGTTCATGCATTCATGTCACAAACTCAAGTGGACATCTCTGAATTAGATTCATGTGTCTAGCTAAGGAAAGCTACTCTTACTCTCAAGCCTTAGTCATGTATTGCATCAATATGATTCTTGAGACAAGCAGTATTCGGGTTGGTAAGTACCCGAATCCGGTTAACAATCTCAATTGTTAAGACCATGTAATTGCATTGGTTTTGTTAGAAAATAGAAGAGAGGTCTCGTTATTTTATTAAGCAAATCTTAACCCTCTTTATATAGAGAGAGAACAAAGGTATAAGAGAAAACAACAATAAATACAAATCAAAAATAAGAAATGTTAAATATGGTAGGACAGCCAATCCTAACTAATTTAACTCTAAATTACTTAATCTAATTTATTCTGTAACACTCTCCCTCAAGTTGCAACATAGATGTTTATAAGTGCTACAAAGAAAGTCATGTTGCTTCTTCTTTAATGCTTTGGTAAAGATGTTTGCCAGTTGAAGCTTAGACGGAATATATGGAGTGCTGATTTTGCCTTCAAGGACCACATTATGCATGAAGTGACAATCTCAGACGGAATATATGTTTGGTCCTCTCATAGAAGATAAGATTAGAGGCAATGTAGGTGGCTGATTTGTTATCACACTGGCATATCAATCTTCACTCCTAAATCTTGTAGAAAGCCCACTATCCACATGATCTCGTAGGTTGCATATGCTATAGCCCAGTATTCTACCTCTGCACTAGAGTGAGCAAGCACATTTTGTTTTTTGCTTTGCCATGACACCAAATTGCCTCTAGGATAAATTGCAAACCCTGAGGTGGATTGTCAATCATCAATCGACCCAGCATAATCCACATCCAAGTAGGCTATGACAACTAGAGACCAACAGACTGTGCAGTACAATCCTTAACCAGGGCTCCCCTTCAAGTACCTCGAGATGATGCCAACCACCCACCAACGATTGTATCTAGGAGTCACATGTACGGGCTTACTCTACTCACTGCAAGACTAACGTCTGATTGGGTACTAGTAAGATACAATAGACACCCCATTGTACTATAGTATCTGGTAACATCATCATATTGAGGATCATCCTCATCAGAGATGTGAGCACACTGAGGCTCAACAAGGATGGCTGAGGGCTTAGCCCCAAAGAGTCCAACCCCCTCAAGAATCTATAAGGTATACTACATTTGAGATAAAGAAAGATCAGACCCTTGTCTAACAACTTCAATCCCCTAGAAAATAGCAAAGATCACCCAGATCTTTGGTAATAGAAGTGGCCCACAACAATGCCTTTGTTTGACTGATCCCTTCATCATCCCCAGTCAAAGCCATATCTACATACACTACCAGAATGACTACCCGATAGTTATCACCATAAGTGGCCTTTCGAATGTGAACAGAATGATCTGGGGAAGAGCACTAGAACCTAATCCGCTAAACCTCCAAATTGAGCCTCTCAAACCAAGCCCTTGGGATTGCCTTTCTCAGGCAACAGACCTGCCCCCCTCCCCCCAAGTATGATAACCCAGTGGCTATCTCATATATACATTTTCTGCTCTATCACCATATAGGAAGGTGTTTTTTATATTCAGTTGGTGTAATGACTATTCCCTATGCACTGCAATGAAGATGACAATCCAACTAGACAAAGTGCAAGCAACAGGAGAAAAAATCCCAAGATAATCTATCCCATGTGTCTATGTGAAGCCATTGGCCACTAGTCTGACCTTGTATCTATCAATAGTCTCGTTAAGCCCAATACTTGATGGTGTAAACCCATCGACAGTCTACAATTGTGGCACCTAAAGGACATGGCACAAGGTCCCATGTTCCATTAGACTGAAGGGCCAACATCTCCATGTCCATGGCCACACAGCATTAGGGATCCTAGGATGCCTCATTGAAACCTCCAGGAATGACAATGGTAGTGATGGTTGTTTGCCCTCCTCTTCTAAGTGTGAGATCCTAGTATAATGAGACATTAGGTGTTGCGTAGAAGATCAAGTAGACCTTCTCAATGCTAGTGATTTACCATTTGTCCATATCGGATCCGGAGAGGAGGTAGAAGCAGGTGCAATTCCTGTGCAGTGTCATAGGATGTTGCTGATCTCCTGTGACAAATCTGTGTCTCCTGTAGAGCAGTCGCTTTCGACGTACCTTCTTCTAAGAAGTAGGGTGTTTTCTCAAAGGACATGTCTGCCATGACAATGTATCTCCTCTGAACTAGATTGTAGCACTTGTATCCCTTCTGAGTCCAAGAATATCCAGGGAACATGCACTTCAAAGCATGGTGAGCAAACCTATCATGATTACCAAAGACCTGGACAAAGCATGTGCCACCAAAAATCTACAGAGGAAAGGTGAAGATTCAGCCATAGTTTGGATAGAGAACCTAGTACGAGATCCGTCCTCCAAGCATGAAAAAGGGTATCCAATTGATCAGGTACACAACAGTAAGAATGACATCTCCCCAGAATTGCCTCGGGACCTTTATATATGAAACATCAAGGTTCAAGCAATGTCCAAGAGATGTCTCAACTTGCACTCTACCACACCGTTCTGCTGAGATGTGTAGGCACAAGATGTCTAATGGATGATCCCATGACTGCTGAAGAACTCTTGTAGATCCTTCCGTATGAACTATAATGCGTTGTCATTGCGGAAAACTCCAATAGTAGTGGCAAACTGGGTCTGCACCTCTAACAAAAACCTCTACACAATTTGAGGGATCTCTGACCGAGTCTTTATCAAGAAGACCCAAGTGAGGTGACTACAATCATCCACAAACACTACATAATACTTGTGTAATACCTGTGTCCTAGAGTCATAACCCTGGATGGTCCCCACACGTCACGGTATACTAGTGCAAATAAGGTAGCACTTAACCCATCGCTCCGTTGTGGGAAGCTGCTCCTATGATGTTTCCCAAGTTGACAATTCTTGCACTCATGAGTCAAGGATTTTGGCAACTCGATACATTTGTCGCATCTTAACTGATGGATGACCAAGCCTTCTATGCCACAGCTAAGATCACTAGCAATAGATATAGCACTAGCAAAAAAGGCAAGCGTGTCAGGTAGTAGAGGCCATCTCTCTCCATGCCTCCACCAAGCATCTCCCTCACTTGCCTGTCCTGGAAGTAGCAATGCTCCTTAACAAATATCATGCAACATCCAAGATCCTTGAAGATACAACTCACGGATGATAGGTTCATTGGAAACTCAGAAGCACAATGAACATCTTCAATCTTCAACCTAGAGGTAGCCTAAACACCTCCAATGGCTGTGATCAGAGAAGTGGCACCATTAGCAACCCTCACCCATTTGATCATGCGCAGAGATAAGGGTTTCTGTAAATGCTCTGCATTCCTAGTAAGATGAATAAATGGCCCAGAATCAATTACTCAGGCACTACCAGACTTCTTCTTTGACCTTTGTTGGGCTGCATAAGCAAATCCCTTGTAGACCTGAAACCAATCCAATTCTATGGTCAAACATAAGCTCCATGCATAAGAGAAGACTCATCATGCTGCAGAGAGGAAACACCTTATTCAAGAGCAAGAGGACTCATTACTAACCAAGTTGTGTATGGCAAAAGGGTCACCACACACAGAAAACTCGCAATGACAGAAGATCTGACGCTGCTACACACTTCAGAGATCTACTGCACTAATCGTCTACTGCAACACACAGTGGTAGGATAGTTGGCGATGTTGGGCGTGGTGGAATATTTGGTGGGATATCGGAGTATCGACCTAGAACACTACTCTAATATCATGTTAGAAAATTGAAGAGAGATTTTGTTATTTTATTAAGCAAGCCTTAACCCTCTTTATATAAAGAGTGAGCCAAAGTATAAAAGGAAACAATAATAAACACAAACTAAAAATAAAAAATGTTAAATATGATTAGGACAACCAATCCTAACTAATTTGACCATAAATTACTTAATATAATTTACTCTGTAACAGGTTTTATTTCTGCCAAGAAGAAAACAGCTACTGCACTGTGCATCAAAGATTAGAGTTGCATAAATAAAGGAGTTGGTACCCACCTGGCGGAGCATCTGGGTCTCGTTGTGTAAGGTGGAAAGTCTCTCCTCAAGCTCTGAGTTCCTCTTCTCCAAATCCTTCACCTTTCCTTCTAGTTCTGTCAAGTAGGCCTTCTTCCTTTCCCTCGCCAGCTGTGCAGATACTCTGTTTCTTAACAACCTACATTTCAACACAAACATACACACATTTTAGTACAGGAATATTTCATTCTTCCGGGTTACCTCTATAGTCAAATTACAATCTTTCTGGTTTAACTTTCATTAATGATTAGTTCAATGCATGATGAAAATATTAAACTCGCTGTGAGCACTGTTGAAAGTAGATTAGGAAAGTACATTTATCCCTAATGCCCATTCTATTCACATGGTTCTTTTCAAGCTGACTTTCATTTTTTCCTCCTTGTACGCGAATATGCACTATAAAATCACAACACAGAGATTTATGAAAAATAAAGGGATAGGGGAAGTAATGAAAGAGTTTACCAAAAAAAAAAAAAGTGACTGGTCGCACATTCATGTTATTGGTTGCCTGGAAAACAGCCTTTCAGTTTCTCACCATAGCAGCAAATTTTGGATAATGAATCGAGCCATGATCTTTTCAATTTAAATAGTACTATTATTTTTAATAGGAGCTATTCTATCTTTAGTTAATGAGCAAACAATTTACACAATAAGTACAACATATAGGAATAAAACAAAAAGTAATAACTTTTCATTTTGCTTGGGTTTGTTACAGCAAGATTTTTCCTTCTGAAGTTCATTAAGCTGAATGTCACAAATTACCAAAGGGATTCCTAAAATTTTGTGGGGTCAACGAGAGAAAACTGAGAGATTATTCTTTCTACCAGCCTTCTCAGAGGAAAAAAAAAAATTATCGATCAGCAAGGATAACTAAAATTAGAAATTTAAAAATTTGGCTCAGCTATATGGTCAGATAGTTGAACAGTTGACCTTGAAACCACTAAATTATAATTCAAATTGTATATGTACCAAGAAAAAAATTCTCAAAACGGCTTTGGGTTGTTGAAGTCTGCCCATGATGGAGAGCATGCAGCGGCAACCACCACTTGTTAATGAAAATTCTCCAAACCATAGGTTCCACTTGAAATTCCAGTGGCTGCTTTGAGGTTTCGCTTTCATCGCCCATGATTTCATTCATGAGGTCACATGGGGTCACTTTTTATATTTTAATATATAAACTATGTTTCAAGGATAATTCCAAAGAGCTCCCTGAACTATTATTGGCCAGAGGTGAAAAAATTCCTTCTAACCTTTAATATGAACAAATCCATCTTCCGTACTTCCATATAAACCCTCACCAAGAAAGGGAACTTGCAAAAATAAAAGTTGCCTCAACTGGATACCAAGCAGAGTTATCTCAAGATTCATACTCCAGGGATATATTGGAACTTTGATGGTTCGCAAGTGGGTTTGCACAAATAAAGCATTGGCTTTTTTCTTCCTCTCGCTTTCATACACCCATTCAAAAGATCAAGGACACGAGGGGTCTAAAAATACCTTTTATGGAAAGTGCTTTTCTTACTTAGGACTAGTTTACGTTGAGTGATGCATAAAAACTTACAACCAGGCAATATCTCCGATTAGCGTTTACGTGTAACTTGGGATGATTATGTAAGGATGTTTACGTGAATAAGGCATAAGCTGAGAATGGGAAAGTAGGGTGCTCACTCGAAAATAGAGATGGTGGAGGGGATTCGCTGCCAAGGGACAATTTTAACCTTGATTTGGTAGTTATGTTGGTGAATTGTATTTTTAGAAATTACAATTATTTTGCAAGACAATTACCTGTATGAAATATATTTGTGTAGAATTTTCTAAGATAATAATAATAATAATAATGAAAGATTCACGTAACACTCAACCACATGATAGTGGCACGTAGCAATCAATCAAAGTGTCAGCCACTATTAACCTAGGTTGTTGGCTTGCATGACAAGTTATCTTCATGTCAAGTGTTGTTTAGATATTATGTAATTTTCTATATTTAGTTAATTAGAGTTGTTTAGGAGATAATAGTGAGATTAGGATTCAATATAGGATTTGCAATCCCATTAATTGTGGAGTCTAGTTGGTATCAATCTTGAGGGCTCTCTCTTTAAATAGAAAGGCATCTCTCCCTTGTTATTTTGAGATCATCAATCAATAAAATCAAATTTCATATTTTGAGATCTCTCCTCTCCTCTCCTCTCTCCCTCTCTACATTCACTATGAACTATAAACAATACACAAGTTACCGTTCATCGTGAACAGTGCACAAGTTACTGTTCACGTGATAGTAGTTACTATGCACGTGAACAGTTCAGTGGCATACTGGAGCCTCCCTCTCATGTTATCTCCCATGTATGAAGAAGAGAAACTCTGCTACGCTCAAGGAAAATCGTAAGATTCAGTCGGAGGAGACCCAAAACTCCAGTCCTACTGACGACAAACTGAAGTGGTGTCGTATGGTAGAAGAGAACACTCGCCTGCATAAACAGCTCGAGAAACTAAAAAGCAAGCTTAGTAGCGAGAAAGGAAAAGTTCCTCCTAACCAGCCTAAAGCTCGCCATTTGCCTTCATCAGGGAGCAATCCAGGGCTCACCCCATGGTGACCAGCGGAGGGGGCTTGCTACCCGAGATCGTTCGTTAGGTCACTCGGGTGATGAGAGGCATACGCACATGAGCATGTCACTACCTACCCCTTCACGAAGGAGGTAATGAGGACACTTCTGTCGGAGAAATTCAAGCAGCCCGTCATGACCCAATATGACAGAACGATGGACCCCCAACAACTTTGTGAGGAGCTATCGTCAGATGATGCTCGTTCACAACTATCCTGACGGGGCACTCTATCGAGTATTCCAGTCATATCTCTCTGGCATGACTCATGAATGGTTCAACGAGCTGCTGACATGACAGATTACCTGCTTCCAAGAAATGGTGGATAAATTCTGTCAGTATTTCACAGGATAATAACGGGTTAGGGATAACCCAAAAAGGTTGTCGAAGATCCGACAGTGAAAAAATGAGTCTTTCCGATCATATTGGACCGGTTTAAGGCTCAGTGCTTCAAGTGCAAAAGGCTCTACGATGCCATCGCCAACCAGTACTTTAAGTCAACCCTCCTGACTCAGAGGTTCTGGTACGATATTGGTGATTTTTCGCCTAGAGACACGGCGAAATTATGAGATTGAACTATGAGGTTTGCATAGCAGGATGACTTGTTCCACTCCCGTAGTTGGTTGGCGGATGGATACGAAGACGACTTCGGTTCCACAGAAGAAAAAAGAGACTCGGGAGAACCAGCCCCTGTATCCATACACGGAGGCAATCGCTTCAACAAACGGAAGGCAAACTTCCAAGATCAGAGTGAAAGGCCCAGCAAGGGCCGAAACAACGAGCCCTACCAGCCTAGGCGAGAGTTCTTTGCAGAATACACTCCCCTTGCTGTGAATCAAGCAGATGTATTGGCCGAGGTATCATCCACTAACAAGGATCTTCTACCCTCGCCAAAGCCTCTCAAGAAGAAGGCTGACATCGGGCCCTATTGCAAGTATTATCGAGCCCGAGGATACGCTACGGAAGACTTCTGGGATCTACGTGACCAGATTGAGTCCCAGATTCGACACAAAAAGTTAGCCCATTTTGTCAAGTGAAATGAATGCCAAGACAAGGGCAAGAGACCTATGGAGGATCTGGAGGAGTAGCATAAGGAGAAGCTTCAACAGCTTCAGGAGGTCAATATGGTCTTTGTGGCAAATCACGAGCAGGAGTCTGAAGCTCATCAAATTGAGCAAGTGGTGTTTCCATGGCTCCTCCTGCAAAATATTACCGTCAAGTCCTGGCGGAGAAGGCAGCACTACCCCAAAACACTCACCTCCTGCCACTTGAGTCAACGGGTGTGGAGGTTGAGGTCATTTTAAGGGTCAACGTTGCCCCAAGCTAGCAAGCTGCTCCTCCTGAGTGGATGCCTCGTAGTGCATTCTCCATCCTTTAATGGGGTGAGAGGCTCTGTCAAATAAGAGCCCTCAAAGCTGTTCTCTGCACTGCCGAACCCGGCAGAACACACGAACCCACTCCTGGTGACTCTCCTGTTGATGAGGCAACTCCAACCTAGGCTCCCGGTGGATGAAGGTAGTGCAGTGGACATTCTATTCTAGAAAGCACTGCTAAGGCTAGGGTTCAAAGAAGAATACATTTCCCCATCAACTCACCTAGTTGTAGGGTTTGGAAATCACAAGGTGATGCTGAAAGGAGAGATAAGTTTACCCCTATCTATCTATGATGCGGATAAGCACCTAAACAGAATAGCTACATTCATCATGGCTAGGTTGACGGCAGCGTTTGACAACATCATTGGTCACCCAACGACCCATGCATTCTGGGTGATCCACTCATCTTATTTCTAATTCATGCTCTTCTAAACTTCTCGAGGAGTGGGGTAGTGCATGGGGATCAGTCGGCCGAGTGTGAACTCCTTCGGATCAAGTTGGAGCGATCTATGGAACCAAGGCCGCCAAAGACACAAAAATGGGGAAAGAAAAGAAGCCGGGTCCAGGAGATTCAGCAGGAAATGAACCTGGTTGATCCTCCAGCAACGTCAAAGCTTCAACCATGGATATTCAGTTTTATCCTGATGATGTGACTAAGCTCGTCAGAGTTGGGGAGAACCTTGATCCCTCTAAAGTCTAGGAGCTGCTGCTTTTGTTAAGGGCCAACGTGGATGTATTCGCTTGGTCCACGAATGACTTGTCGGGAGTAGACCCGTCCCTAATACAGCATCACCTCAATATCTAGACGGATGCTCGGGCAATGAAACAAGCCCACAAGCACAAGTCAACCGAATAATGGCCAGCAGCTGAAGCAGAGTTAAAAAGCTCCTGAAGGCTGGATTCATTGAGAAGCTCCTACACCCGGTATGGCTATCCAATGTAATCATGGTGAAGAAGGTGAACGACAAGTGGTGAATGTGCATCAACTTCACCAACTTGAATGAAGTTTGCCCTAAAGATGAATTCCTCTTACCTAGGGTCGATGTGCTAGTGGACTCATGCAGTGGCCAGTCCCACATCCTTCCAGGACGCTTATAGCGGATACCGCCAGATAAACCTTACTCCAGCAGATAAACCTCATACCTCCTTTATAACAGATAGGGATCTATTTCAGTATAGAGTCATGCCTTTTGGCTTGAAGAATGCTGGAGCAACTTACCAGCACCTTGTAAACATAAATTTTTCCCATTTAATAGGAAAATTATTTGAAATGTATATTGATGATACATTGATGAAGAGATCAAATTTTCCGCAACACCTAGAGTACTTAGCGAAGGGGTTCTGTTTTAAGGGGCACCCGCCTCCGCTTGAACCCCGACAAATGCGTCCTTGGCATTTTACCGAGAAAATTCTTAGGGTTTCTAGTTTCTAACCGAGGAATAAAAGCCAACCCCAACAAAATTCCGGCGATTATGGCTTTGGAGCTGCCAAACACTCTAAAGGGGATACAGTCGCTAATTAGCAAGATTGCCTCTTTAGGCCAATTCTTATCTCAATCTTTCGACAAATGTCTCCCCTTCTTTAAGTGTATAAAAAAGGACAAAGATTATACCGCCGCCCATTGGACTCCTCACTCCCAGAAGACTTTAGAGGAGGTAAAAGCTCTTAAACGTCCTCCCATTCTGACGGTTCCTAAGGTCGAGGAATCTTTATTCCTTTACCTAGCGGCGTCCATGTCCACTATCAACGTTGTTCTAGTGGGCGAACGAAGACAACGACCACTATACTTCATTAGCAAAACCCATCAAGGTGCAGAAGCTAAGTATACTGTGATCAAGAAACTTGGACTAGCCTTGGTGACTGCCGCCAGAAAGCTACGCCTGTATTTCAAAGCCCATTCAATAGTAGTCTTATCTGACTACCCCTTAGCACTGAATACTGCATAAACCCACAGGGTCGACACGGCAGATAAAATGGGCCATGGAGCTGGCATAATTTGACATTCAGTACCAGCCAAGGAGATCAATCAAAGGTCAAGTTCTAGCGGATTTCGTAGCAGAATTCACAGACCCGGATGCTTCCCTTTCTCTACCTTGGAGTTTGTATGTAGATAGCTCTTCCATGGCAGCCAGGTTTGGGGCAACCATAGCTTTAATCGCCTCAGATGGCACTACTCATAAGTATGCCATCAAGCTTATTTTTCCCACCTCCAACAATGTGACAGAGTACAAGGCCATGTTAGCCAACATCTGGGTGGCTAAGTCAAGAGATAACTCATTGCTAGAGATTTATACGTATTCCCAGTTGGTTTCCAACCAAGTTAACGAGTACCAAGCTAAGGATCCGAATGTGATTCTATATGCTGACAAGGTCAAAGAGTTGTTGGATTTCAAGACCGTCTTGGTCAATCAGGTAGGCCAATTCGACAACCCTCTTGCAGATGCTCTAGCCCACCTGGCATCAACAATCCCGCTTGAACAGGAAAATGACATATGCCTCCAAATCTTAAGAGTCGACAGTACTCACTCCCAGAATGTTCATGATAGAACAATCTACATGTTGGATGACACCCATCATTAGATACTTGAACACTGACGAGTTACCCTAGAATGAACCGCGGCCCAAGGCATTCCACCTAAAGGCCTCTAGGTATACCTTGATAGAGGGGTAACTGTACAAGCGAGGATATTCCACCCCCTTGTACTGCCTTGCACAAGAGGAGGCATGACAAACCCTTTAGGAAGCCCATGAAGGCATATGCGGGAATCATGAATGGTACAAGGCACTCCTGACCCGATTGTTTCAGGCGAGATACTTCTGACCCCAGATGAAACAACATTGTAAGGAGTTTGTGCATTAGTGTGATAAGTGTTAGCGGTTCGCTTCGTTGCACCACTTGTTGCCTAAAAATTGGTGCCTGTCATGTCACCCATCCCTTTTGTAAAATGGAGAATAGATTTCATTGGAACTTTTCCGTAAGCACTGACTCAAAAACGCTTCATCTTGGTGGCAGTGGATTACTTCTCCAAGTAGGTAGAAGCCGAGGCCATGGTTAGCCCAACAGCTGACATGGTCATGTCTTTCGTCAAGAAGAATATCATAGCCCGATACGAAATACCACAAATCATGCCACCGTACCACAAATCATGTCACAGACAATGATACCCAATTTTCTTGTAAGAAGTTTGAAAATTTTTGCTCAAGCTAGGACATACGCCTATACTTCATGTTTGTGGGATAGCCCCAAGCAAATGTACAAGCAGAGGTAGCCAATCGTACATCATTTTAGCGTTAAAACGATGACTAGACTCTTCAAAGGGAAGATGGGCTGAAGAACTGCCGGACGTATTGTGAGGCTACAGGACTTGCCAAAGGACTTCCATAGGTCACACACCTTTTAGCCTGGTGTACGACATGGAAGCTCGACTACCTATAGAAACAATCCTTCTCACATATTGCACGTAATTGTACAACCCTTACACTAACGATGATAAAGTCTACTTGGCCCTGGACTTGGTGGACGAACTAAGGGAGAAGGCATCCAAGTTGACGCTGCAGTACAAGGAGGTGACCGCGTCTTCCTACAACAGGCGAGTCCACAAGCGAAAGTTCTCTGAAAAAGATGTGGTCCTATGGAAGAGTGAAGTCTCCATGCCAAGCAACTCAAGTGGAAAGCTGGACGCCTCATGGGAGGGGCCTTACAAAATTTACAAGAACAATTCAAGCGACTTCTACAAGTTCCAAACTCTAGGCAGCAAGCTAATTCCTCGAACTTGGCATGCGAGCAACTTAATATTGTACCATGTATAAAAAAAAAGTGAAAATAAGACAAAAAGTTCTCTCATTTCTTTTCATTGAGTGTCTTACATTCTCCAATGAAGATTATTCCCATCAAATGACCCATAAAAAAAGAAAAAGTCAAAAAAGGAGAAAAATGACACTAAGGATGGCAGAGTGCTTCACTTGAAGTCCTCAGGGAAATCAACCCAAGGAGTTGGAAGGGGTGAAGAGGCTTCATAAGACGGCCTCAGTGGATGGGAAGGCTGCTCCAAGGCTCCCGACGGACCCGGCTTGTCCACCTCTTCAGGACCCGAGCTTCTCGAGTGGTCTTTAGGTGGCAAAATTGAAGCCTTGTCCTTAATAAAACCTTCAACTTTCTGTCGGTCAAGCTTGGACATAAGTTGGTCCATAGACCAACCATACAACTGGTCCACGGTACTGTGCTTGCCCTCCAAAAGAGCCTGCACCGCCCCCAGTGTATACTTACTGGCTTCCTTCAAGATGAGGTCCCGACTTTCCTCCGTAGATGGGTCAAAGGCAAACAACTCCATCACCGTCTCGGGGTCCATCTCCAGTTGAGCAGCATTCTCCAGCTCTAGTACCCTTTTGGCCCTGTCCTTCACGATCTGGTGGGCCTTGGCGAGGTCATCCCTTGGGCTTTCCACGACCGCCTCTGCCTTCTCATGACTTGCCTTCAGACTGGTAAGCTCGTTTATAGTCGTATCCAGGCGAAGGCGCTCCTCTTTTAGAGCCGCCTCATACCCTTCCACTACCGAGGAATGAGCGACTTTCAATACCTACACCTCTTCCTTCAACCAGAGTACATTGTTATAAGAAGTGTGCAACCGATCGGTCAAGTTTTGCAACTTCACAAGATCTCTCTTGTGAATATTGATAAGATGCTTCTCAAATTCCCCGACCAGGGACTCGGTTGTCGTCAACCCCAGGCAGGCCTCCTTCAGCTCTTGTTGTAGGCGGGACACCTGGCCGATCATCTGATGCTGCAATCGGAGCTTCTTGGTAGCCTTCTCAGCAGCCTTCTCCGCCTTCTCATAGGCGGCAGTAACTTCTTCGAGCAGGTGGACAAAGGTCTATTGCTCCACCTTGGCGGTCACCGCCCACTTCGCAGCCATGTCAGCCGCTTCGCAAGAGACATTGGGCTCGGCAATATCGGACAACACATCGTCGACAGGAATGAAGAAAACCTGCAAGGGTGTAACTGGACTCCATTAAGTCCATGCGCCGCCAAGAATTCTTTAATAGCGAACCGACTACGAAAGTCAAAAGTAAAGCTATACAACTCTACCTTAGGCACAATACCCGAGGAGGAAGATCCGGACTTACCTTTGCCTGGGAGTTCGGACATTGTCAAGCTTCCGCTACTCCTAACGCGGTGTCTTTGGATGAATAGAACCTCTCACAGTTCGCCAGAGCGAAGGCAGGCTTACAAGGTAGGTCTGCGTCAGTAAAAGCAAGTAGGTGGAGCATTAACTCTGCCCCACCCCCTATTTATAACTCATGGGGGGAGTTCTCCCCTTGTAAGGAGCGGATTTCTATAACAAAATCCCATGATACAAGGTACATATTTCAAAAGATCCCGCCAAATCTGAAACGACCGTGATCATCATTACAAGTATTAAATGCCCCTGCGCGGGTATCATTTTGCTGTAATCACAGTGATCGCATCGCTGTCCGTTGCAATATTTGATGTAAAAACGTCTCATGATTACAACAATTAATGCCAGTTCTGTTACACAAAAGGACAAAACCAATTATCGCAATGATTAGCCACCACTAGCGGAAGGCGACGCTTAACTCACATTTATACCTAGGATGTTGGCCTATTAAGGCTAATAGGAACTCAGGCGGCAACATGCCTATGTTCCCTTCAATAAAGGTTGGCCTCTTAAGGTCGACAGGAACTCAGGCGGTAACATGCCTACATTCCCTTCAAATTTCAATGGTCTTATACCACATCAGTAATGGCGCCTTGCCAACTTGAAATTACAATATACATCTCGTGACAAATGATTACCTCACTTAGAAGGTAGCCGGTACATTATTTGGGGGCACCATCTATATGTAAAATTTTAATACATTTACTACTCTCTTGACAGCATACGATAGCTAAAGAGTGAGGGCATATGAAGGGTAAAAAGTATCCTCAAAATTAAAACTTCGCACAAATCCCAACGGATCCATTTCTACGATGGCTCAATGAATCCAACTACCCGACTATCCAAAATCAAGGCGGATCTAGGCAGGCCTAACCCATCAAAGGATCTAATTGACCGAAGTTGAAGAGGCGACAACAACATCCACGTCAGCGCTAGCGGTTTGCGTTATAAGCCTGTAAAGGTTATTTATAGTCAAGTAACGAATGAGTCAGGGAATCTGGGAAGTCTGTTGTGAAACGAAAAGTTGTGATATTTTTTGTATTATAAATAGAGAAGGAAGGCCTTTAAGGAAGGGCTTCATACATTTTTTGAGAGAGAATAAGGAGTGATTGTACTATCAACCACCATAGTAGAATTTTGGGAGCACCGCCCTCCCTTCAAATGTACACCCCTTCGGGTGGAACTGGATCACCATTTTTTTTTGCCTCTATCTTTGTAATTGCTTGTGATATTTGTTGATTCGAGTATCCTGCCGATCAGGGCCTCGATCACATGCCAAGTTATCTTCATGCCTTGTGTAGCAAGTTTTATTTAGATATTATGTGATTTTCTATATTTAGTTAATTAGAGTTTAGGACATAATAGTGAGATTACGATTCAATTTATGATTTGCAATCTCACTAATTGTGGAGTCTAGTTGGTGTCAATCTTGAGGGCTCTCGCTTTAAATAGAGAGGCACCTTTCCCTTATTATTTTGAGAGCATCAATCAATAAAATCAAATTTTATATTTTGAGATCTCTCCTCTCCTCGCTCCCTTTATACATTCATCATGAACACTACTTCCTATTCGTGTGTACAGTAACAATGCCATATCAAAGCCTCCTTGTGCTATCTCCCATGCACTACGCTTCTCCCACGCGAAAAGAAGAGCAGCTCCGCTATGCTATGAATTCTTCACAATATTAATTTGAATAATAATTTGATTATCAATATGAACATCTCCTTGAGTATTAATTTTTCCTTGGAACAACTTCAAACAACTTTCCTCTTCACAATAACCAATTTTCCTCTTTACACCAATCTTTACATCCCCCAACCACTGGCCATCATAATCAAACTCAATGCCATATCAAAGCCTCCTTCTTGTGCTATCTCCCATGCATAACTCTTCTCCCACGCGAAAGGAAGAAGAGCAACTCCACTATGCTATGAATTCTTCACAATATTAATTTGAATAACAATTTGATTATCAATATAAACATCTCCTTGAATATTAATTTTTCCTTAGAACTTCAAACAACTTTCCTCTTTACCATAACCAATTTTCCTCTTTACAACAATTTTTACATCCACCCAACCAATAGCCATCATAATCAAACTCAATAACACCATCCATGCAGTTTTCAGGTGGAAATGTAACCAAAATAGTTATAGAAGTAATTTGAATTGGTAAGTACTGAGAATACTCGTCGATCCATTTTAACAACTTTATGTGGGTCACTTATTAACCAAACTTTAGATCGTGATTTGATATATTCTCCGAATGAAATCCTAAACCTCCAAATAAAGCACGGTTAGGAAATAATTACAACTATGTCCTTAAAAAGAAAAATAGACAAGACCAAAAGACATAAAAACAAATCATAAAGAATATCTTTCAGAATACTCTCCTTCAAATTAGAGTATAGATATCCATCATACTTAGCTTGCAATATCATCGGTCGAAAAAGGCACGTAGGAGTGCTTTAGTGAATATATTTTCAACTTAATCTCCAAATGCAACATATGAGGTGTAAATATTTCCTTTTTGGATCATATCACTGGTGTAACGACAATCCACCTCCACATGTTTCGTTCTTTTATGGAAGATAGAGATGTTAGCAATGAAGAGTGATCCTTATTGTCACACCTCATTTCCATAAAGTTAGATACGGGAACACGTATATCTATGAGAACAAATCTAACCCCATGAACTCAAGCGTGATTTGAGCTATAGCTTTGCACTCTACTCTACCAGTGTTGTAAAAGTTGGTAGTCCGTGTTCAGTCGATCAGGCCACTAACTAAAAAGTATACAGTATGCAAGGAAGTAGTCGGGGAGTACTCAGTAGGGCATTTTTTAAATATTTATATATATACATATACACACGCACATACAAAAGATATACGATTGCAAAAAAATAAACCATTTTCAACATTAAGGTTATAAAATAAACTACAAACAATAATTCCAATAAAATAAAAGCATAAGTTCGAAGTATCTAATCATTAAAACAACAAAAAACACATATGAGTACACATCTTTATGCAAAAATTAGCCTAGTACTCAACCGACTACACCGAGTAGTCAGTGTTGCCGACTATAAGACCGACTATGGAGTATTCAATCGGGAAGGTGGCACCTACGATTACTCAGCCGATTACTCAACTGAGTAGGTCGATTTTTACATCACTGGACTCTGCACTTAACTTGGCTACTACAATCTATTTCTTGCTTCACCATGTAACCAAATTACCTTCAACAAATGTGTAGAAACCAATGGTAGACTTTCTATCTTTGGGACATCCAGCATAATCTGCATCCGTGTAAGCTCACATCTAAAGGTTTCCCACAAGCAAACAACAGTCCTTTTACTGAAGCCAACTTCAAGCACCTAGGGATCATAATAGCCACATTCCAATGAACCTTCCTTGACTCATGCATAAACTTACTTACCTTACTTACCGCAAGTGCAATATCAACCTTGTGACAATGACATATAACAGTTTCCCTACTAAGCCTCTAAACTACCTAACATCTGTAGATTCCCTACTAGGAGAGGGTAACGTAATAAATTGCGGAATAGAAAAAAAAATTCAATTACACAATGTACACAATTACTTTTAGGTAGAAACCCAAACCGGGTGAAAACCACCACCTAACCCTCTCGAGTTAGGATTTTCCGATCAACCAAGTTGATCAAATCCACTAAACGAATCACTTAAACGAGGGTGATTCAACCTCAATTACAACCACACTACTTTATACGACGGTAGCGTACCTCAAACCCTTCTCTTCACGAGAAGGATTTTATCCCACGAAGGAGACGGGAATTCGCAAAGCGAATACCTAACTAAAGAACAAAGTAAAATAACAAATATAGTCTTATAGAGCCAACAAATATTTAAACATAGTTTCTATAGGAATTAGGAAACTCTCCTTTGATGGAAGTACGTCGAATTGATGACGCGGGTGCGTGAGCTATACGACGACGCAACATCGCTCTCGTGAACTACGGAGGGAGAGCGGGTGCGCAAAGGCTTGATGCTCTCAAGATGGAGAACTTGAACTTGGAGAGCAAGAGCTTTTCTTGGACACAAAAGAGTAGAAAGTATGTTGCTTGGGTGTGTCTAGGTGTGTGTTGGTGTGCAAAAGGTTCTTCTCTATTTATAGAGGCTTTAAGAAGGCTTAAGAAGGCTTTTGAGAGCTTCCATAGCCGTTGGGTGCAAAGCCTAAGAGAATCAGGCCGAAATCAGGAATAATCATTGCATTGACAGGTTTATCAGACGTCTGATCCTAGCATCAGACGTCTGGAAAACCAGTTTAAGACGTCTGGGAACAAAGTCAGACGTCTGATTTTGGGCGGATTTCTTCCTGACTTGAATCAGATATAAATAGGATTTTAGTGAAAGTCCATCATACGACATACAGGACATCTGACACTATATCTAGACGTCTGAAAACCTACTTTTTCTGCGGAAATGGATTCCCAAGAGATTGCAACTGCTAGAAAATATCTGAGAAGAGATTTTTGGGTTAGTTGAGGCAAAACGGTCATGCATCAGACGTCTGGAAAGACTTACGGACGTCTGATAAGGCTCTAATGGTCATATGCTTCAGTGTTTGCTAAGCCAGCCAATGATCCACTAATTGGACGTCTGGCAAAAACATCAGACATCTTCTAAGACATCTGGACTAAGGTCTGGACGTCTGATTTCATCAGATAGAACTAACTAAGTCAAGCCTAAATGTTATCAGACGTTTGAATAAACAGTCAGACGTCTTAAAACTCATTATCAGATGTCTGATTTTGGAATTAGACGTCTGAAAAGACTGTTTAAACCCTATATTGGTTTTCTAAGTTTTCTACAGAAAACCTAAGTATCCTAGGGTTGTGTAGGTGTTCCTAGGACTACTGTTAAGGTACTTTGAGACTCTTTAACATGATGTTCTAAGGAACAAAAAGAGCAAGGAAATAAAGACAAAAGTACATGAAAGAAATAAACAGAATTCTATCATATTATTCTTGTCCTTCCATCTTCAATTTATCCCTCCTCGCGAACGTCCTCTGTTCTCCATTAAGCTCCCCCAATCCGTCATGGATGCGAGCTCGAACTCTGTCTAATCATGTTTCCATTTGCAATTAACCTGAAATCTAAGACTCCAAGTGCAAATGTTAAATGACACGTGTTTTGTTATTATCAAAACAAATGATCGCGGTGCTCTAGCACCAACAATCTCTCCCTTTTTTATGATGATAAAATCATAAATAATAATACAAAAAATCCTCCTCCTTTTTGACATTATCAAAAAGGTTTGATTGGTTTTAAATTTCCTATAACTCCCCCTTAAAACATGCTCTTTTATGAATTTCTTTCAACAAAAGTAATGTCCTCCCCCTTTTTGTAACAAGATAACTATTATTTTTCTCCGCCTTACTAAAGGAAATTTAGCTAACTTGCATCTTCCCCTTAAAAATTAACAATTAGCTCATAATTTTTTTAACTCCCCCTATCTAAATGCTAATGATAAAAAGATAGGGTAAATAATTTTTACCTCACCTACCATGGCCAATAAATTGACCCAAATGGTGGTGGTGGATGCCACATCGGATGGGGCTCCCATCCGTAGCTTGGAGGCCCGGGCATCGGCGCCGATCTCCAATCTGGCAGTCGACATGCGGTGGGTCCATCATTTGTTCGTCGTCTCATCGGTCTTCTTGTTCTCCTCCTTGGTCTACTCCTTGGTTCTCCCAACTTGAGTTGACCAGCCTTGAGCTTGTAGGTCCAGTCCTTCGTGTTGTAGTTATCCCTGAAACCTACAAAACAAGATTCCAATTCTTTCTTCGGTATCCAAGTGAGCTTGGATCCGGATCGATTAGCGGGTCTCCTTGATGGAGATCCTTTCTCAACCTTAGGGCTATAAAAATTATCTACTTTGTTGATTAATTTGTTGGAGTTTTCTCTAAGACATGCAATTTCTTTTTCTATAATATGCATCTTAGTCTTTAAATCAGAAAATTCTAACTTTAAACTATCATTTTCTTCAATCAATTTAGTAGTTTCATTGATTAAATTTTTATTTTCTAATAACAGGTTATTATCCTTAGGACTAGTTTCTATGTCCTTGAGTTATTTTTCTAACATATCATTTTCATTTTTAAGAAAACTAAGGTTCTTTTTAATGCTTTTATTTTCTATTTTAAGTGCTTTACTAACTTCAAAAAGCTCATTAAATGCATCTTGTAAATCAAAATTTACCTCGTTGTCGGAGTCGCTTCCGCTTTCGCTGTCGCTATCACTTCCTCTAGCCATGAAACCAAAGCAAGCAGTTTCTTCTTCTATAGACTTCTTCCTCCGAGCTCGAATCGTCCCAAATGGCTTGGAACGCCTTCTTAGATTTCTTCTTCTTTTCCTTCTTCTTCTCCTTGTTGAGAAGAGGGCACTCTGGTCGTAGGTGTCCTTTCTCGTTGCAATGATAGCAACGTCTCGGGCTTACCTTCTTCTCCTTTTTCTCTTTCTTTGATTCCCTACAAAACTTGAAAATTTTCTTAAGTAAAATTTTAAAGCCTTCGTCGTCGGAAATTACCTCGCTATCCGACGCGGCTCTAAAAGCGAGAGTCTTCTTTAGTTTAGGCTCCGATGTATCCTTCTTCTTCTGCTTCAACTTTGTCTCGTAGGCCATTAGATTGCCTAGGAGATCTTCCATATTGAGCTCCACTTCGTTTGCCTCCTTGATGGCGGTGACTTTCTGTTCCCACTCCGATCCGAGGGAATGAAGAAGCTTCCCTTGAAGCTCCCCCTTGATGAAAGTCTTCCCTAAAGCTTTCAAATTATTTACAATGAGAGTAAACCTAGTGTTTATCTCACTTAAAGATTCGTTAGGTTTCATAGAAAAAGTTTCAAATTCTTGAGAAAGTAAATTTACTTTAGAAGTTTTTACCTTAAAAGTACCTTCGTGAGTTACCTCAAGTGTATGTCAAATCTCGTATGCGGTGGCACATTGAGAGATTCTGTTGAACTCCTCCGGGCTGAGTGCGCAATACAACACGTTCATTGTTTTCGCGTTGAGCGAGAGTTCCCGGATCTGCTGCTGCGAGTATCCTGCAGCGGGTTTTCTAGGATGTCGAAGGGGGTCTCACACCTAGCCCAAATCGTGAAGTCGGTGGCTTGAAGCCACGTCTTCATCCGCAGCTTTCAGTAGGGGTAGTTGCTCCCGTCGAAGAACGGCGGACGAGTCGTAGACTGGACCACGGAAATCCTACTCGCGGAACTGCTCCCCTCCATGATCTTCTTGCCGGGTATTACTCTGATTAGCAAGAACCTGCTCTGATACCAATTGTAGACTCCCTATTAAGAGGGGGTGACATAATAAATTGCGGAATAGAAAAAAAATTCAATCACACAATGTACACAATTATTTTTAGGTGGAAACCCAAATCGGGTGAAAACCACCACCTAACCCTCTCGAGTTAGGATTTTCCGATCAACCAAGTTGATCAAATCCACTAAACGAATCACTTAAACGAGGGTGATTCAACCTCAATGACAATGTACCTCCTAATGGGTGGTAGGTGTTCAAACACTAGAAAGGGCAATAGCAAATTGCCGGTACTGAGAAGAGATACTTGTCATAGACATGTACTTGGACATGGATTGTAGACTACATGACTTAGTACCCTTTCGCAAGGTGATGGGCAAATCTGAGTCATTTATCTTATCAGGCTCAAGCTTAGGGTCTTCAGTCACACTATATCTTCAGGCCGTTGAGTTATATTAGAGTGTTCCTCAGAAGTACGAATGATGATCTATGTATCATCAAGTACAAGAGTCTCACTAAATATAGGTTGTACTAGCTCTTTCTTGCTAAATTGGGCAACGAGAGTAGATCTTCTCAAACATGCAATCTAGACAATCATTAAGAGGGGGTGGACCAAATGCTATTGTTAGCGAACCCTCAATTGATTGCTGCTATGGTTTATCTAAGGGTACAGGCAAGCTGAAAGCAACACCTTCAGGTGTGGGAGAGCTAATACGAGAGCTAGATGTATCGTAGTAAGGGATGGACTCGATGAAAGTGACATCAGTACTTACGTAAACAAGATCATAGCATCTGTAACCCTTTTTGGTCCTAAAATACCCAACGAAGATACACTTAACAGCCCGAGGTACAAGTTTATCCCTATTTAGGCCATGAAGATGTACAAATGCTACGCATCCAAAAACCTTGGGTGGAACTCTACAAAGTTCTCAATCCGAAAAAAAGATTGAATAGGTACATTATTCATCAAGCACTATGGATGACATTCGATTAATAAGGTAGGGTGCAGTTAACACCCCATCTCCCCACTATGGCATATGTAGGACATTCTAAATTAGAACTACCTGCTTTACATACAGAATATGCCAATGCTTTCTCTCTACCACACCATTTTGCTGTGACATGTAAGGGTGACTGGTTTAGTGGATGATGCCACATTCTTAGTAGAATGCACGAAGAGAATGACTGTAAAATTCCAAGGCATAATTTGATCGAATGACTTTTAAATTTACTCTAAATTGATTTTTAATTTTCACTAGAAAGGTCTTGATCATATCACCAACTTTAAACTTTGATTTCAACAAGAAAACCCATGTCAAGCAAGAGAAATTATCAACATCAACAAGGTATAACATGTGAACCGAATGATTAGGATTGCCATTAGGTCTCCAAATATCTAGATGAAGTAATTAGAACATCTACTCAGAACTTCGATGTTGCATCCTTGGAAAAGAGCTCATATGATGCTTACCAAGTTGGCAAGCTTCAAATTAGAAAGTAGTAGTTGGTGGAATCTGTGGTATCACTCGTCGAAGTTTAGATAAAGGGAGATGGCCAAATTGAAGGTGTCACAAATAACTAGAAGACCCTCCAAATGAAAAAGATGTGTGACCAGCATATGGTGACTGTATAAGACGATACACACCACCTTCTTCACGTCTACATCCAAATTCCAATGACTTGCCTTGTATGTCCTAGAAAGTGACATAGCATTGAACACTGCTATGCAATTTAACTCCTTTGTAATCCGACTAATAGAGGCTTAAGGGAAAATCAAGAGTAAGAAGAACATTCTCCAGCCTTATATGGGGCACAACCTGTACCTCCCCCTGACCTGTGGTAGGAGAAAGCCGCCCATCCGCAACCAATATGGTTTTGCCTATGGGTCCGATCTAAGTTTGGAGAACTATCTTGAGTTGCCACATGTGTTGAGATGCACCCGAATCAATTAGTCAATCTGTGTCCTCTGTTTGAGATTGACATGCAATGTCAATTTGGGTTGTACTACACTGCATGAGTTTTTGGATCATTGTACTCAATCTGAGGATTGATAACATTGCCATTCACCAACTCTCGTACAACAAAAGCTTAATTCTCAGCATACAACCTCCCATTGACCTTGAATTGGAGCCTAGAGTGTCTTTGGCCCCCATAACCACGTCCACGTGTGGATAGTGAAATACCCCTCTCCTTCAAGGCTCCTGTTAGACTCTGATCTGGTATTTTTCATTACATGCTCCTCAACACCAATGAGGGCTAAGTGTGGTTGTGTCACATGGATGGACCCATTGAACTTTCCGATCAAGTCAGATAAGGGGTTTTGGAAATCCCCATGACTTCCATCTGCTTGACTATGAGAATCAATCACTTCGGAGACCATTACTCACACCGTCAGAGTCCTACGATCTCAAATAAGTAAGATTGAATCTCAACTCATTAGAATTGTAGGACATTTACTTCAAAACCACACGGAAGATAGGGAACCAAAATGAAATAGAAAATGAAAAAAAAAAACCAACTGTAACGACAACTGTCTGGGCAAATTTCGATGTGACAGCGCTTCGACGAAGTTGCCAGTGCTTCAGTGCACACCTAGGGAGTCAGTGATGAAGCAACCGGCCTAACCCTCTTTAGGCCCTAGATCTCTTGATCAAAGTTAGTCGAAGGGGCCTTTCTTTTCCCACACAACATCGGCAACGCTGGCGAAGGAAGGCCTCCAGGTGGCACACTTATGACTAGATGGTAGTCAGAGGGGTCCCAGCAATCCCTCCGTTAGTCGGCCAGAGAAGTTTGATGATCCCAGTGGCGACAGTATGGAGAGTTTGTCCCTCCTAGGGTACAAAATAAACACAACTCAAGAGAATCTCAATGCACAAGATACCCTAAATCTTTATTTGGTAGAGAAAGGAGATGTGAGATCAAGGAGGAATAGAACTCTAACCTAGGACTGCCACTCTAATACCATATGAAAAGAGAAAATGATTTTCTATATTCTCCAAATGAAACCCTAGATCGCTAAATAGAGTGAAAGGCTAGGGAACAATTACAACAATGTCCTCAAGAAAAAACAACAGACAAGACTAAAAGATAAAAAAATAAATCCTCAACATTTTACGCAAGAAGTAACCAACAGCACCAAGAACAAAGTAAGGATTCTCATGTATGGGAGGGGTAACCAAATATGTAATTATCACTTTCTTCAGTTTCAATTCGTTGTTAAAAATAAAGATAAAGAATATCCTCTGAACTATAATGGCATGTTCAATCTTAGTTAAGTTTTAATATAAATAAATTTAAACCTTTCAACTCAACATCAAATCTTTGAAAAAGTCATGTGTTAAAAGGCAAATACAGTTAATTATAACTATTAAATAGAAACGATAAAGGAAAAAATAAGACAATGAATAGAATCTTGATCCTATCTTGGCCAAATAATCACAATCAAAATTATATCTTTGGAATAAAGTTGAGAACTGATGGAAAGATTCTGGTATTATGTGTATTTACACATTGATGCAACAAGGTAAAAATCAAAAATAGAAGTAATTCACATTAATTTTCATTAAAAACAATACCTATCATTTTCCGTATCAATTAGATTACATTTCAACATATCACAATGTAACAATGTTTGAAGCCTAATATATCCATATGTCATAGAACATCTTTGATATGCAACAAGAACATCTTTGTCGTAGAGTGAGAATGGAGGGGCAAAAGATGACCTACAAGGACTCAAGTGGGCATGATGTGTGTATTTTGATGAGAAAGGAAAGAGATGGGGTTACGAACAAGTGTGGCTTCTGATTAGTGATCAGCCTGCGATAGATCTTCAAGAAGGTAGATAGGCCCATGAGGTATAGATTTTCTAGCATTTTTCATCATGTTGGGAGGGATGATGAGGTCAATATTTTCTCCAAATAAGCATTTCATACTTCACCATATCTTGCAAATAGGCATTCTTCCCAACATTCCGTCATAGAACCCATGGAAACTAGGCATGGAAGGGAGCAGGGAATGTTGGGAGTGTGGGTGGAGGGATCGATGGCACCCTTGCCAGAGTCATGTCAGAGCATGATGGCGAGCCAGCACATGGCCTTTCTCATTTGCTCGAGGTGGATGATAAAGATGGGAAGGATGCTAGAGAGCAACTCTCCCTAGAGGCAGCCATGCCAGTGGCCTCTTCCACGAGGTAGACAGAGCTCCATTGTTAAAATCAGCCGAGTCAGTTGACTACTCCTAGTCGATCCCTTAAGTGATTGAACAACCGATACTCAAGCACATAGTTGATAGGCCTGACTACTCAACTGAGTAGTCGACCTACTCGATTGACTATGTGTCCAATTTCTTCAGAGGGAGTTGACTTATAATTTTATTCTCTTGCTCGACTGCTTCAACACTTCAAACTTGTGATCTTATTTTATTGGACTTATGGTTTGCAACTTATTTTCATAATTTTGAACTTGAAAATGATTTACTTTTATGTAATGATATATTTTACTTGTTTATATATATTTATTTAAATATTTAAAAAATACCTGACCGAATACTCTTCGACTACTCTCCTACATACCATTTACTCCTTAGTCAGTGATTTGACCAACTAAATACCAACTCCCGACTTTTACAACAGTAAGAGTCTAAGACAGAGTCGATCATGAACTCCTCGTCCTCGTTGCACACCACGTGGATCTCCTTGTCCATGAGCCAGTCGATGTTTTCCTTTAAGCAAGATGAGGGAGGCCAAACCATGGAGAGGTTCTTGACCGACGATGAAAGGATTTGCAGTGGCTCGCACTTGGGGAGGTTGGGGGCGATCATCAAAGGAAATGAAGAGGGGTAAAGGTGGAAAAGAGGGGCGCATGAGAGGCTGGAGTACGGATTCTAAAATCTTGGTCAAGAGGACGAGATAACTCATCGCATGTGCAAACTCGGGATGAACAAAACCCGTGTTTTATCCCAAACTCAGTTCCCATATTCTGCCTACAGAGGCCGGTTTGTGGTAAGTGGTAACACTTTTTTGGTCATAAAAAATAGCAGGGGCTTCTGCTAATTAATCCTATTCTTTCGTAAGGATGCCGGGTAACTCCCCCTTCAGATGAACCCTTTCTTCACGCGCAAGCATTAATTTACCACCATCAGAGTGGTGTCCATTTTAACATTTCTAAACCTGGAGTCAAGTGGAGCGTCCGCCTACCATTTCTTTAAGGTGGGTGCGTATGGTATGGGCATGAATGAAGTTGAGAGTCTGCCTACCATTTTTTTCCCGTTTGATAATGAGATATCCATGCTATTATATTTCAGGATATTCACGAAAGAAGGGCTCCAAGCAAAAAAAAAAACAGATAAGAGTAGCAAAAGAAAGAAGAACCCAAAGAAACTTCTCACCTCTTGAGTCGCTTGTGCTCCTTGTCCGCGGGGCTCCCACCCCTCTTCCGCCGCCTCGCCTCGGCGGCGCCACCGCCGCCCTGCGCCCTCTCCCCGCTCGCCACCGACACGCCGTCCCTCCCGGACGTCGATGGCCCCGCCAACTCCCCGCCGAGCTCCGGCACTCTCCTTATCTCCTCATCGCTCTCCATCGCTTCAAACAAAGCACCAACTCTCAGAACCCAAGAAATAAAACATTATACAAGAAAACGAACGAAGTTCCCGCATGAAAAAAAAAAGGCTCCTTTCCTCAAAAAAGCGAAATTTTGCTGCCCGAAAAGTCCCATTCCACCAATTCCCACTAACAAACGAAGTGATTACTGGTCAAAACACACAACACCGACATGGAAAAATCGGTTCTCCCGTGGAACCCATCAAAGACCCTTACCCCGTTCTCGAGAAAAAAAAGAAGCAACCTTTGCTCCCAAGGAAGCACCTTTCCGTGATTTCCCAGTAGAAGGAAATTAACAAGGGTTCCCAAATGGAAAGAGCTCCCATTCAGCACAACCCACCAGAGATTCCCAACCAACCAATTCGCAACGGAAAGGTAATATTTTGGGTATGGGTACAACGCATTCCGAGTAGGAAGGAAGGAAGGAAGGAAGCTGAAGCTAGCAGTAGTGGTGGAGACCTTCTTTGACGCCCATCTGCGCCGCCGCAGAGCTCGAGGACCTCTCGCTGCTGGAGGGAAGCGAGTTGGTGGCCTCCTGCATGTTGGGAATCGAAGTTGGTGCCCTTTGCCTTTTGCGGGGTGTGGGTATCTTCTGCTTAATATTCCAAGTGTCTTCTCCGGTTTTCTTGCCTCTAGGAATGCTGGAAATGTGAGGTGAGAAGGTTTGAGAGATGGGGTTTCGACCGTTGGATTCGATTTCGATGAACCGTAAGGGAGATGTGTACGTGGAGGCAACTTTGGCCTCGGAACCATGGGCGGATCGAAAGGTGAACAAGGTGGGAACGTGGCTTCGGGAGAGGCTTTGGATGTCTTCCGCATCCAACGGCAAATGAGCTGTCTCCAGAAGATATCTTCGCCGTTGATTGTACGGTCCGAGCACGGCATTATGGTGGGGAAAACGTTGCCTTCTTTTTTATTTTTCTCTCTCTAACTTTTTGTTTTTGTTTTTTCGCATACAAAAATCTCTTTTTAACCTCTACCCTTGTCATTTCGCACAGCGGTTTTCTATAAAATAATTTTCCTACCACTTTGGCTAATTTTTCGAGGCATCGTGTATATATAAAAGTATATTAGATTAATTTGATTTCATCAAGTGGATCACATGTTGATATCGTGGAGTTTTATTTAAATAATTTAATAGTTTGAGATGTAAGAGATAAAAATTGTCAAAATGATGGTGAGTGGTTGAGTTGATCAGATTTGTCAAAGTTAAATTGAATAAGTATATCACTTTTGGTGATTTACTTTAATTAAATTGATTTTCATCTTCCCTTCAATGATATTGTTGGTATATCTCACGCATAAAATCAATGACTTATTCTCGATCAATATATTAATATAAGTGTTTATCACTAATGATAAATTATTGGAAAGATAGTTCTCTGATTATTTATTTCCTTAGGTGATCTCCTAGAGAGTTTCATTCCTTGTGTAGGTTGTAAATGTCAATCTCTTTTATGTTAGGTACATCTACACAAGGTTGATCATCTTCTTCATATATTACTTCTTCTTGGTTAATTGAAGAAGATGTTTCATCTAAAGTGATACATAATATTCTGTTTTTTAATTAAATCTCGATATGTCATACTTTAGTTAAAGTAACCTTAAAATGTACGTTCTTCATCTTTAGCATCAAACTTATTGTTACGACCTGATTTTTGCTCCCTACAGGATCCGAGATCGGCTCGCTTCAACTAGATCCCAAGACCCAGTCGTCCAATGAGAAATAACTAAAAGTAGAAAATATCCCACAACCACCCATGTAATGTAACTAAGCAGAAATAAATAAGAAATAGTAAAGGAAAAATAAAACGAAAAGTCTCACGGTATTACATGTCATTACAACTACAACAGCGAAAAGTACAACAGAAAAATAACAAAAACAGTAATACATGCTAGAGTACTCACTACAACAACAGAAAGCTCAGAAACAAAAAGGGAACAACAGCTAAGGGTGGGTTCGACTAGGCCTAGCTCCCTTGCAATCGATGGCGCTGGCTGCTCAACTCCCTAACCTGAACAAGGTTATAAAATCCGTGATCAGCTACGCTGAGTAGAGTGGTAGTTAAGCCATTTACATATAATTTACATAAGAACAAGCAACTAATTAACCATTTATTTCTATTTATCTCAACTAGTGTTTCTGATTTGTTTATTCTACTAAGGATCAATACATTTCTTGATCTTGCCTGTTCCTCAAGGGAATGATCTTGATTGCAGTTTTCCCCATAATGTAGGATGTACACGTGGTGCTCTCCTAGTCGGGAGAGTCCCCCATGGTAGTCCTACACCCAATCTATCACCCCGAGGTCACGGTTGCGACGTAGCGATGACTACGACGCGCACGATAAGCGTACGGGTAGCTACCCCGCACTGACACGCAGTCAGTCGTTTCTGCTAGTGGGTACACCTAAAAGTACAGCACAGGGCCTTTCCCCATCAGAACAGGGGCCTCACCCCTCCATAATCCGCGTACCCTCGTCTGACTATCCCGGTTTGTCCAGTGGGCCTAACAAGAGTCGATGTAGGGTGGCTAGTCCTAACCCTAGGCCCCGTGGGGCCGCTAGCTCCCTCCCTACACTAAGTAGCTCACCTCGGTACCACATACGCGAGGGTTGAACAGGAGTCGGTGTAGAGTGACTAGGCCTAACCTTGGGTCTCAACCCAAAGGGCGGCTTGCTCCCCTCTACACTAAAGGGACAGTTGCTCTCCTTGGTACCGTGTACACAAGGGCCAGCTCACCTTCCGTCTACATATGAGATTCTTTATGTATACAGGAGTTCTTCTCCTAGTTCCACGTAGGGTTCATGCACTATATTCATTTCATTTCGTTTCTCAATATTTATATCTCATTGTTCACATCCCAATTTTTCACTTATATAACAGGCAGCTTGTGTTTTAATAACTGAAAAAGCATCGCATCAAGTATCTATACACTTGCCAGCAATTAGGGTTTAACATGCATATCAATGTAAATAGTGTAGCTCAAGTCACGTTCATACATTTCTGTCCTAGGATTCATTCCACATCCTAGAGTTCAATCAAATTATTCTAATCATGCACTTTACTTATTTAAATCTTAGCTTTAAAGTAAACTACTCTACTGTAAAGCACGGGAGGAATGGAGGCTAGAACCGCAGATCCTGTCGTCTCCACGGACCCCGAACACGCTACAGACTGGAGACCTATACCAGTGACTAAATCACATCAGACGAGTTCAGAACAGTATATAACTGTTACCAACATGTAGAAAAACTCGAACGGAAAACAACGGTACTTCGTTTGCGTAAATCCAACTCCGTTTAAGCCCCGAATGGGCCAAAAATGTGCACACAAACCAAAATCAAATGTCTGGGAATAGGCCTAGACATTTTAAACGATGTCAGTAACTCACCTTGTGTTCCTGCATTGCTGGCGGACGTCTGGAACCCCTCACGTCATCCTGAGGTCTTTCCAGAAGTCTGTGAGTGCGTCCGGACGTCTAATAAGTCTATCAGATGGCTGTGGAGACTTCCAGATGTCCTAAAACACCTCGAAGAGCATGCTTATGCACCTTTCCAAGGCCTGAACCTGTGCATGCAACTACCGCTCAAAATTTCAATGACAAAGCAGCTTACGTATATCACGTACGCATATGCAGAGCGTACAGAACTCATACCTCGGCACTCCATGTGATTTCAAGCGTCCGGCTTCCGCTTCAAAACGTCCTGCCACTGCTCCAGACATCTAATACTAAAAAATCTAATATGTAGAACTCCTTCGCGACGTTCGTCTCCTCATGACCTCCGCCCGCAAAGTCTGTAGCAGCCACTCCAACAGTTGCAGGAGGTTGTGTAACCTCCTCCTGCGACCTCGTCTCCTCCTGCACGAGCTCCTCTGAGCTCCCATGGCTCCTCCCCTCGCAACTCCGAGAGCTCACTGCTGCACCCACAGTAAGGGTGCTCCTCACATGTGAGCTCTCCTACTCGAGCTCCTCCGGCCTCACACTCTCAAGCTCCCTCAAGCTCTCTCCTTCTCTCCCATGCCCTCCTTGTTCCTCGTTCATACTCTCCCTCTCTCCTTCTCCGTGTTCGGTTCCTCTCCTTCCTCTCCACTCACTGCGGCAGGGGTGCGGGGAAGAAGATGGCTGCCGGCGAGGGAAGGAGATGGAGGTGGTGGTGGCGATGGAGAGGGTGGCGTGGGGTTTCAATAGAAAAGAGTTAGGGTTTTCTTTTTTTTGTGAGGAGAGGGAAGTGTGCATGTGTGAGTGTGGTGTGGGAGGAGAGAGAGGGAGAAATTGTAGAAACTCCCCTGCAAACCCCACAAACTAAACCAAGGAGGTTTAAAATTTTCGGTAACGCCCCTCACTTTCCAGAAAAACTCCGAACGGTCCTTGGAAAAGGTCATTTCACTTATCATAATTTTTCTTAGTATTAAGATTATAGCATTTACTTCCAAATACTTTGAAGTAATTACTAATTTTAGGTATTTTTACATATTATAGTTCATAATAGGTTTCATTCAATATAGGTTGTATTAGAACTCTATTTAGCATAACAACCTGTATTAGTTTCCTTAGCACAAAAAATATTTAGGTAGAATTGATTTAATAAGTAGTAGCACACACTTGTTTATGATTTTCTATTTCATGACACTATTTTATGAAGGTTACTTAGGAAATGAAAACTCAGATTCTATACCATGGTTTTCACAAATTTTAGAAAAGTTTTATTTTTCAAAGTTACCAACATGGTTAGTGTGAATTTGAGAGATCAAATCACCTCTCCTAGTCAGCACTAATGTGGAGATCTCTTTTTGAGAAATTAAGAGCTTGATCGTTAGTTTCTAATCGATACATCCAAGTAACTCATGAAAAATCATCAACAATTACCAAATAAAACTTACAATCATCTAAGTGTAGTGGTTTTGAGGGGTTACTAGTTGAGACTAAGCTTTTACTTTTAGAAGTTCTCTTGTGAATATTTCCTAAAGTGCTAGCATCACGTAAAGAGTATTTGTGTTTGTTAGAGGACTTATTTGGCAAGGTTCTTACTAAACTATATTTAGCAAGTTTGTTTAAAAGCTTCATGTGTATGTGACCTAATCTCCTATGCCAAAAGGCCAACTTCAATCAACTAGAAAATCTCTATGGTGTTTGGTAAGGGGAATATATTTGTGAAATAAGTAAAGGAATGGGAAAGAAGTGGTGGAATAAGTGAGTTTTGGTGTTTAGGTGTTTAGGTAGGTTAAACTTATTCCACATAGGAGGTGGAATAAGTTTACATCAGGTTAAATTCTCTCAACTTGATGCAGATGAGAGACAGGTTAAGTGGTGAACAAGCACAGGTTACTTATATAGATATGCACATATGTATGTATATATGTATGTATGTTATGTGTATGTATATGTATATGCATTCTTTTCCTTTAAGCAAAAGTTTATTAGTCATTTCATCAATCATTTTAAAGTCTTTGGAAGTGAAAAATACATTAAAACCTTTATCACATATTTCACTTACACCAAAGATTATGTTAATGCCCTTTGACAAGTGTAACGACCCGATTCCCGAGTCCCTACGAGACACGAGAACCGGACCGACTCGATTAATCCCAAGACCTGGTCGTCCAACGAGGAAGTAACCAAAAGAGCAGTAAAATAAACCACATTCAGCATGAATATAACTAACAGTAAGAAAATACAGCAGTAAGGAAAGAAACCACTACAGTATATACCATCACAACAGTAGAACAACATTCATAACATAATATGGAACTGCAGGTAAAGAAAAGTACAGCGGAAACAAGAACTACTCACTACAGTGGAACCAAAAAGAGGTACAAGAGAACAGTGGTAACTCTACTGAACCCTACTCGGTCCAGCGTCTTCTGCAGCCGCTGACCCTGGCTGCTCAACACCTGGTCCTGAAAGGTAACGAGTATAACACGTCAGCAAAACGCTGAGTAGAGTGGCAACTAAAACAAAAGAAACAGTAGAGTGTACAGTAGCTGTTATGTTCTGTTACTTTCTTTAATTACGTCTTTCTATTTTCCCACAATTTATCTATTTCTCAGATCCTTCACTTGATCTCGAATGTTCCTCGTGGGAATGATCTTGATTGCAGTCTTTTCCGAACAGTAGAAGTAGCATGTGGTGCTCTCCTAGCCGGGAGAGTCCCCCGTGGTGATCCTACTCTCAGTCAACCACCCCAAGGTCACGGACAGGCGTAACGGTGACTACGGCACGCGCGATAAGCTCACAGGTAGCTAACCCGCACTGGCACGCGGTCAGTCGTTTCCGTTAACGGGTGCACCCAAAGCACAGCACGGAACGAGTACAGGGCAGAGCCCTCTCAGTAACAGGGGTCCAACCCCTCCACAGTAATCAAACAGGGGCCTTGCCCCTCCACAGTCCGCGCACCCTCACCTGACTACCCTGGTTTGCCCAGTGGGCCTAACAAGTCGGTGTAGGAGGCTAGCAGAACCCCGGGGCCCGTGGGGTAGCTAGTACCTCCCTACACTAGTAGCTCTCCTCGGTACTACGCACACGAGGGCCAGCAAGTCGGTACAAAGTGGCCAGTCCTAACCCCGGGTCCCTGGGACGGCTGGCTCCGCTCTGCACTAAACATGTATAGGTACTTCTCTTGGTACTACGTACCCAAGAGACAGCACACTACCACGTCTTTCTTTCTCAGTTCCATTCCTTCCTCTTTCTAGGAGTTCCACTCCTAATTCCCCGTAGGGTTCCAATTCTTTTAACTCAGCACATTCAGGTTTCACCTTCCTAGTTTCACATTCATACATCTCATATTCCCAGACATGCTCATTTATTCATAACAGGCAGCTGTTAAACCAATTTACAGGTAGCTATTATTTCCTTTCCACATTTTCCAAGACTGCAGTTATTCATACATTCCACTAGTTCTTCCCATCCTAGGATTCATGCCATACCCTAGGATCTATCATACAATCTAGTTTTCCAGCCCTAGGATTCATGCAACACCCTAGGATCTACCATTCATTCTAGTTTCTCATTCCTAGGATTCATGCAATGTCCTAGGTTCTATAATTAACAGATTATACTAATAAACCTAAAAGCCACTCTACCGATTACAACAGGAGTACAAGGGGCATGGTCAGGAATCCCGCGTGCCTCCGCAACCCCCGAGACCGCAACGGAAAGGGGTCCTATCACAAAGATCAAACACAAGGAGTTTCTCAAAACAGTATACAACTACTGTAGACGGGTAGAGGATGTAATTCCGAAAAGCACGCAACTCGAAAAGCGGAAAATGGACTCCGAACGGACCCTAAAAGGGTTGAAAACGACGAAATAGTGCAAAATTAGACGTCTGGAACCTCTTCCAGACGTCTTAAAAAGTGGATCAGAGGTTACCTTTGCTCTGCGTGGTCTCTCAAACGTCCAGAAGCCTACGGGGGCGTCTGGCCTAGTTCCCAAATGTCCGATGGTCACCCCGGACGTCTGGAAGTCGTTCCCGTCGTCTGGCACTGCAGCCAGACGTCTGATTCGTGTTGGATGCGAATCTCAGAACCTGCGCGTACCCATTTCCTCTCTCTCTTATTACGGTCAGTCGAAGAAGAGGAAGAAAGACGGAATAACTCACCTTTCAGACGTCTGGACAGTCCTCCAAACGTCCTCCCAGCCGTCTGGTTGTTAGCCTAGACGTCTGATTCTGGAGAAAATTCCAAAATCAGGGCGCCACTCTCCCTCCGCTCGCGACGCTCGCCCGCGCTGCGACTCGTCCGCCTGCTACTCAAGCCGCACAGGCCTCCCGCGTCACCCCGCGTCCGCTGCTTCCCCCGCCGGCCGGCCCTAGCAGCCCCAGCGAGCTCGCCCTCACGGCCGGGTGCCTCTTCCCACGCGCAGCACCTCCTCCCACGCTCACCACGGCTGTCGCTGCCGCTGCTCACTCGCGCTCGCTCTCGCGCACCGGCTGGAAGGAGAAGAGGAAGGGCGGAGGTGACGGGAGTGAGGGGGAGGGCGTGGATTTTTAAGGCCGCGCGAGGAGAGAGAGAGCGGGACAGAGGGCGTAGGAGGGAGAGGGAAAAAGAGGGAGAGAGAGATGCTCGCAGGTCTGCGCGCTCAGGCGCGCAGACGAAACACGCGTGCCGAAAATAACCGCATCCCAGATGTCTGGAAGGGGTTCCAGACGTCTGGTCAGACGTCTGGGACACCTCCCAGACATCTTAAAAACGTCTGAAGCCGCGCGTTCGTAACAACAAGAATCACATTACTCAAAGAAGATGCTCCCTTATCAATCATATCAATACTTATGAGTGTCAGTGTCACCTTCTTTGTACACCAATATGGTAATGAGTTCCTTTTTTCCCATCATATGTTAAGAGTAGTCACTATCTATTATCCACTTGTCTTTATCATTATTCTACTACAAAATACTTTTTTTTCTTTGAGTTAAAGTTCTTATTTAAATTTTCCTTTTAGCTTTATATTTGTAAATTGCCCTTATTCTATATTAGAGATTCCATAGATCTAAATATATTCAATAATTTACATCTTCATCAACTAGAAAATGAGATTTTAAAAGATTGAGTGGGATCAATGAAAATTGCTATGAAGGGGACCACGGAGGTAGGCTCCTAAGACTCTCTTGTGATAGTTGATAGCATCCCCAGGCACTCTAAGGCTTGGTTAGGCTTTTCCCCTCCTTGTTGGTCAATTGTGGAGTATTGTTTGGTAGCCATCTTCTAGTAACTCCATAGGGGTTAAATTGCTTCTTTCAAGATGTGTTCAACTTGGTAATATCCCTTTCTCTACCCTTGTGGTTAAATAAATATTTTTTTGTTTAATTTTAATCGCCTAAGAGATGTGCTTACTCTAAAAATAGAGTAACTAAAATAATTTTTACTAGTTGATAGTATAATCATGTGAATCTCAAAGTGATAAGAGGTGTTGTGCATAAAAATATGATTGTTTATAAAATTATCAAACTCTTAAGATAAATAGAAATTAGTATAATAGGAGTCTCAGTAGTCCTAAGGAGAAAAAAATCATCTGAATTACTTTACACCGATCTAACCTCCTTTTTTTTGAATTTTTCGATAATTTTAAAGTTTTTTTGGATTTTTTAAAGAAGAATAGGGATTATACCTAAAAACTAAGGGGCGGACTATAAAGTAGGGTTTGAAACATAGAATCCCTAACAAATAATTTTACGAAAATATAAAAACTCTAACAAAATGTAATAAGAAGGGAAACTACCTAACTAAAAAGCCTACAAAAAATCACTACAAAATTCTCATCATAGTGCATGCAACAAAATCCTAAATAATTTTCAGGAACTAGACTATAACAATCTCTGGGTCGAACCATAAATGAAATTTATCTTTTTTACCTAGTTAGTCTTGGTATTAAATTTGATAGAGATCTAAATCTATCATTCAGAAATTAACAAAAAATTTTTGAGAAATTTAACATGCATGAATTTCAAGAAATAAAATTCAGAACATAATTTTATTAATAAAATAATGCAAAGACTGCAAAGAGATAGTGCAAGAGAGAGAGAACTAGTAAAGAGAGCTTCTCCGTGTGGTGCTATTGTCATGATGGAGGTGTGGATGTCAACTATGGTGACGAGAAGGCAAGAATGTGCCAAAGGCTCCCCATCTTCGAGGGGAGAGAGGAAGAAAGGAAAGAACGAGAGAAGAATAGTGAGACATGTGTCGTTAACTAAAGATTTAGTGAAAATTTTCCAATGAATTTCAATCATCAAATCTATAAAAATATTTTCTTAATTTATAAGAAATAATTTCTTTCTCCCACTTAATAAAATATTAATTTAAGAATAGTATGAAGCAATGAAAATTTTCTTTTTCTTAGCAAATGTGTATAAAATCTCTCCTATAAAAGGACTAATTGAAATTTCATTGAAAATTGATTGTATGTAAGACATTCTATACAAAGTTTTTCTAATAAGCAATTAATAAGATTAATGCAAAAATATCTGAGGTCCATTTGGTAATTAATCAAGACAAGACCTTTTCCTTTGTATTTTTAATTGAAGTACTGTTACAGAAGAATAGAACAAATATTTTTCTTCTTAAATGAAACTGATAACTATCCTTTTAGAAATATAGGTAGTTCTTATAAATTCCTTAGATGATAAATATTTCCTTTTGTGAAAAGCTTTTCTCTTTCAAAGGTTAAATGAAGTACCTAAGTGACAATTTGTTGCCAAAATTTTGATACTAGGAATATCAAAATAATCATAATATGGGTAATTTCATAATCATTGTAATTGGATGAAAGAGATACTATCAAAGATTTATTAAATGAAGCAATCGTTCAAACAAGGCATAAAAATATCAAAAATCTTCATCTTAATTTCTACTTCTTCTTTGTATATAGTTTCATTCTTTTCAAAGTGCATCTAACTTTGTCTAAACAAGAAAAAATGTTGTCTTCTAATAATCCAATATATTAAATATTTGCTCCTATGCATTGTTTACAAAAGTTGTGCATTAAAGAGTTTGTTGTTGGTAGAAGTTGTGCCACAAAGATTGTATTGTTTACTAATATAGTTAGAGTCTCATGCTTAAGTCTAATCATAGAGGTCATCATTGAGTTTTGGTGGTTGATGATAATAACTTTTGTTATGGTATGAGAAGATGATGTTTGCCCTTTCAAGGGATAAGCTTAGTTATAAGAGAAATAGGTCTTTAAGGATAAGGCTAAAATTGTATTCCTTATAATAGAAGTACAAGCTAGGGGGTTAGAATAGAGATAAAGTAGTAATTTTATCAAGAACTTCAAAGTCATCACTATCAAAAAGAAGCCTTACAACCATAAATTTGACTATAACCAAGCAAGTTAGGTTTTTACCCCATTTACTAAAGAAACATTTCTAACTTGCTTTAAAAAAATTACCTACCACACCTTTACCTATAATAAGTCATTTTTTATCATTGTCCATTGCCATGTGTCCTTCCAATTCCTTGAGATGTACGAATAGCTTTGACTCTCCTGTTATATGCCTGAAACACCTATTGTCCAATCCATTTGTTCTTCCTTCTCGAGGCCTACAAAATAAGAATTTAGAATATGCTTGATACCTATGCCTTCTTGGCTCTTTGTAGGTTAGTATGCATTTCCTAATAGAAGTTTATCTTTGGGATCCATTTCATTTTGGCCTTTTGGCTAGAATAAATTAATTCATGATAAATAAGTTGCTTGGATTTAGGAGGTAGAAAGGTGTTTCTCTCTTTTGGCTTCAAAAAGGTGGTTTATTTCTTGTTGATGAGGTGAAAGGAAATTGTGATACAAGTAGTTTCTCTAGCTTGTCTCTACCATTACTAAACTTGGTTAAACCATCAATCATTCTATTGGTGTTCTTTCTAAGTTCTTGAACATCATTTTTCAAGCAAGCAAATTTCTTTTTAAGCATACTAATTTTATCTTGTGTGAAATCTCTCTTTTACAAGAGCATCATCAAGAGCAACAAGAGATTCATTAGATTTAGCTAGCTCCAAAAGTTCCAATTTGAATCTAGCATTGTTTCCCTCTAGAGCTGCTTTATCACAACCAAAGATTCATGTCTTTTAAGAAGCTCTTCACCTTCTACTTTCATTTTTCTTAAGGCATTGTTTTCTTGTTTATTCCTTTAGCATTCATGATAGAGATCATCATATTCATATAATAGATCATCAAAAGAGTTAGGATCTTGTACCTTGGTTTCTCAATAGGCATGAGAGATGTGTAACCTCCTCCTTTCTTGAGTTGGTGTTGGAGTTGGAGTCCTTGCTTGAACTTGCTTTTGAGTCATCCTAAGTACCTGTGAAGGTCTTCTTCTTCTTGTAGATATCTTCATCTTGGCTTTATCCTTAATTTTCCTCTCCTTCTTTCCTTCCTTGCTTTCTTTTCCTTTTTGTCTTCTTTGAGTTGAGGGTTGTCCCTCCTTACGTGACCCTTCTTTTTGCATTTGTAGCAAGTGGGTAGTTTGTCTTCTCTTTTCTTGAGTTACTTCATCATCTTTAGGCATCTCTTAAATCTCCTTGAGAATAGTGCCATCTCTTTGTTATCGTCTTCATCGCCTTCATTGCTACCAAGGTAACTATCAATTTTTGGCCTTAAATGCAAGATTTCCCTTCTTGGAGCTTGAGATTTCATTTTCCTCCTTCTTAGGTTGTTTAAGCTTGACTTCATGTGATATTAAGCTTCCGAGAATCCCATCCATGATCACAGTCTTCAAGTCTTTGACCTCTTTAATTACAGTGACCTCAGGCTTCCATTCTTTAGTGAAACAACCCTTTCCAAGGGCCGTTTTATTTTTTTTCAAACTTTAGGAGCCTTATCGTAATTTCTGCGCACCAAAATGTTCCTATGTGGAATGTTTTAGTCCTTGAGGGGTTTAATGCAAAAACCCCCATGCCCATACACCATATGCTCCCCCATGCCCATGCACCATACCCTTCCCCATCCCTCACCATCCATAAACCCCCCTTCCTCCATTTGTTCACCACAACAGTTGAGTGAGGGAGAAGGAGAGGGAGAGCAGGAGGAGATCGGAGGAGAGGGAGGGCGGCAAGAGGTCCTAAGCACCCTTGCAGGAGCTGCTGCAACTCCTAGTGAGAGAAGAAAGCTTGCGAGGAGGTTCTGCGGAGTCATTTTTTTGCATATTCAGATGTCTGCAACACTTGTCAGACGTCTGGAGGGGTCACCGAATGTCTGGGATGGACTCAGGATGTTTGGAAAGCACGTAGAGTGCTGAGGTACCAGAGACATTGGGAAGGTGCGTTGGCGTGGCGTTTGAGGCACTTTAGGATGTCTGGGAGCATTGTCAGACATTCGAACGCTCTCCCAGACTACTAGGAGAAGTGCTAGATGGTTGCGAAGGATTTCAGACATCTGAAAACACGCAGGAAGCAGGGTGAGATTCCGTGCTCATTTAAGATGTGTAAAGGCCCATGTTGTTCTGAGCCTTTTAAGATGTCTGGACTGTCGGTCAGATGTCTGGTCAGACATCTGGACACCTTCCCAGATGTCTGGAAATCAAAAGTTTTGGGTACGAGCTCGCGTTTGCACGCGGGCTGCGTGTAGACAGTACCCTCTCTCTCTTTTGCTTCCCTTCTTCTCTCTCCCTCTACTCTCCAGTGAACCCTAACCCACCTCTTTATAACCCCCCTTCCTCCTCTCTCGTTCTCACCACTATAGCCGCTTCTTCCCTTCCTCTTCACCTTAGCGCGAGAGCTAGCGCGAGCGAGAGAGCACGAGAGCGACGACGAGGAGGAGCGGCATGAGGAGAGGAGTTAAGCTCGCGAGCACATGTGGGAGCTCACCAGAGAGTGCATGGCCAGAGCGACACATGCGGGAAGGGAGGAGTGTGTAGGGGGAGTCCTCCCCGACACTGCTGCAGCTGGAGCTGCAGGCGAGGAGGCGAGCCGCAGCCACGCGTGGCAAGAGCGTGCGGGAGCAGGTTCTGGTTCTGGGTTTTTCCCAGAATTAGACGTCTGAAGTGACGTCCAGACGACGGAGCAGACGTCTGGAGGCGGTTCTAGACGTCTGAGGAGAGAGCTTCGCGAAGGTACGTTCCCTTTTGCAGATACGACCATGCAGGCTACTCTGCAGGAACACTTTGCATGCCTATTTTGAGAGGATTTGGTGGTTGTGTGCAGCATTTGCTTCAAGAAGGCGTGGGGCACGCCCTCCCACTCATTTCAGACGTCTGGCAAGCTTACCAGATGACTGGAAGCACTTCCAGACGTTTGGAGAGGTGGTCGGACGTCTGGAGCTGGGTCCAGACGGTCCAGAAGAGTTCCTGGATGTCTGAGGTCGACGCAGAGCTTAAGGTACATTCCTGGACACTTTTAAGACGTCTGGAAGTTGTTCCAAACGTCTGATTTGAGTCTGTAACCCTGTTTTTGACCCGTTTAGGGTCCGTTTGAGGTCCGTTTTACGCAAACAAGATACCGATGTTTTCCTTGCGAGTTCCTCTACTTGTTAGAAGGCTATCTATACCATTCTGAATGTTCCATTATGATTGTTCCTTGTTATAGGACTTCGTTCCGTTGCGGGTTCGAGGCTTGCTAAGGCACGTGAGCCTACCGTTCAAGCCCCCAATATTCCTGGGTTGACTGGTAGAGTGGCTTCCCCTAATTTAATTATAAACCTAAATGCTTGTGTTGAATGAATGATTAGAACCTAGGAGGTGGCATGAATCCTACGACGAGAAATACTTGAAATATCTGTATTGTGTTATTGAATTACAGTCTTGAATGAGTAGATAGAAATGTTAATAACTGCCTGCAAATGAACAAAAGCTGCCTGTGAAATATGAATGATCTGTACTAGTTAACAGTTGCTTGTGACTTCCTGTGGTATATGTTAAATGATATAATACGAGCTGTATGTGTATATCCTGAGAATGGAAATGTGAATAATAAAAATACGAGCTACATGTGTAGAACTTGTGAATGGAAATGTGAATGATAGAAATATGAGCTGCGTGTGTAGAACCTAAGAATGGAAATGTGAATGATGAAACCTGGTATGGAATGGCTTGAGGAATATAAGCATGAACCCTATAGGGAAATTAGGAGTAGAGCTCCTGGAAATAAACGAATGGATCTGGAAATGAGTTGGGAAGTGTTGGCCCTTGAGTACGTGGTACTAAGGGGAGCGCATGTTACCTCTTAGTGTAGAGGGGAGCTTGCCACCCTTCGGGTTGAGACCCGGGGTGGGTTTGGCCACTTTGTACTGACTCCGTGGCCCTCGTGTACATTGTACTGGGGAGAGAGCTAGCCACCCCATGGGGCCCGGGGTTCAACTAGCTGCCCTACACCGACTTGTTAGGCCCACTGGGCAAACCAGGGTAGTCAGGAGAGGGTGCGCGGACTGTGGGGGGGCGAGACCCCTGTTTGGTTCTTAGGGGCTAGACCCCTGTTACTGAAAGGGCTATGCCATATACTGTTCCATGTTGTACTTGGGTGCACCCGTTAGCGGAAACGACTGACCGCTTGCCAATGTGGGGTAGCTACCCGTGCGCTTATCACGCATGCCGTAGTCACCGTTACGTCTGTCCATGATCTTGGGGTGGTTGACTGGGTGTAAGATCACCACGGGGGACTCTCCCGGCCAGGAGAGCACCACGTGTGCCTTCTACTCTTCGAAAAAGACTGCAATTAAGATCGTTTCCATGAGGAACATTCGAGATTAAGAAAGAGTTTTGGAAATATATAAACCAATGGGTGAAAAGAAATAAATTATAAATTAAAGAAATTGGAATAGGTAGTTTACCTGTTAGCTTTACTACTTTAGTTAGTTGGTTGCCACTCTACTCAGCATTCACCGACTTTGTGTACTCATAACCCTTTTTAGGTCCAGGTGTTAAGCAGCTCGAGTCTTCGGTTGCAGAGGGTGCTGGGCCCAGTAGAGCCCAGTGGCAATAGCTTCTTTGTTGTACTTCTTTTGTAGTAGTGAGTTTAGACTCTTGTACCTTTATGTTCTGTACCTTTACATTATGTACTTTTATGTTCCTGTACCTCGTTAGTTTTCTACCGTTGTGGTGGTGATATGTACTGTAGCAGTTTTTACTTCTTTACTGCTATACCTTTTTACTGTTAGTTGCTTAGCATAGTGAATGTGGTTTACTTTCCTGCTTTTTGGTTACTTTCTTGTTGGATGACTGAGTCTTAGGATTAGTCGAGTCGAGCCGGTCTCGGGTCCTGTAGGGATTTGAGAACCAGGTCGTAACAGGATGGTATCAGAGCAAGGTCGTCCCGAGAAATGAACCAACTAGCTTGAGAATAACCAATTCACGTGCATGTAACTAGAGTAACCACCACAGTGTACCTTTTGACATTTGTTCTAATGGTTCTTTTGCTAAATGTCCGTTAGAGTTGATGTCTTTTTGGTTCTGTTGTTCGTGTCTCCTTGCAGGAGATGCCTCGACGTGGAGTCCTTGAGGCGGGCCGCGGACGCAGCTGTGGACGAGGTCAGAGGGGCGGACGTGCTGAGCCCGACGTTTCAATGGACTAGCCACTTCTTCCGGGTGTTCAGGCCCAGGACCTCGCCCAGCTGATACGCAAGATAGTATAAGAGGAGCTCCACCCGCCTCCACGGGCGCCTCTCCCTGGGGACGTGGAGGGGGAGTCCTTTGTGGGACCACGAGACCGACGCAGCGCTGGACGTGGAGGAGGGGGTGGTCCTCCACCGCCCCCACCGCACTCTGACACTTCCGAGCACGAGCCCTCCCTGCCTGGAGGCGTGCCCGTTTCCCCACTACAGCGACATTACGAGCTTTTCAGACAGTTCTGGAAGCTGAAGCCCCCTCCTTCAAGGGGGATGAGGACCCGACTGAGGCAGAGGATTGGTTAGAGCAGATCGAGAAGGTGTTTGACACCCTTTGCCCCTCTGCGGAGTGCCGCGTGGCCTTTGCCAAGTACCAGCTGGAGAGCGCGACACACTGGTGGTGGAGGGCGGTCAGAGGTCAGGAGAGGGTAGAGCCGACGTAGGACTAGTTTGTGACCCTCTTCTGCGAGCAGTACTTCCCGCAGACGTGGCAGGATTAGAGGAGGCGGGAGTTCCACACTCTCTGCCAGAGAATGATGACTGTGAGCGCGTATCGTACGTGTTTCCTAGAGCTACCTCGCTTCACTGCGACAGCTACGGCTACTGAGGAGGAGCGCCTGTGGAGGTTCACTAAGGGGCTTTGGCTTGCCATTTGGGGGTATGTCAAACCCCTGAAGCTGCCCACGTTCTCGAGAGTGGTGGAGGCAGCTATGACATATGAGGAGACCAACCCAGCCGCACGTGACACTGATAGTGGATGGAAGAGTTCCTACCAGCCAAACTACTCACAGGGCCGACGAGAGAGGAGGCATGCGGCACCCGCAGGAGAGCCGTCATGCTTTGCGGGGCCGTCAGTGGCCTTTGGGGGCCCCCGACAAGGACCAGCTGCCAGCACTGGACCCCTACCCAGCTGTCAGCAGGGACCTATAGAGGGCGGGAGTCGAGTTCCCCTCTGCTACCAGTGTGGCCAGCTGGGCCACATCAGGAGGGACTGGCCGTCTAGGGCTGGAGCGCAGCACATGCTCCCCGCACCGAGTGCTGGAGGTCGAGCAGGCGGCCGTGGTTCCTAGGCGTGAGGGGGAGGACAGCAGTCGAGGGGAGGGTACTGGCCAGCGGCTACCCGTCTGACGCAGAGTGTGGCTGCTTCTTCCGCACCGAGAGCTGAGGGACGTATCAATGCCCTGACACACAGAGACGTCAGAGCTTTAGGTTCAGTGGTGGCAGGTATGGTTACAGTTTCCGGCAGATTAGTTTACGTACTTTTTGATTCCGGCGCTACGCACTCGTTTGTTGCTGCTAGTTTTGCTGTCTGTTTGGGACAGGACTGTGTGTTGCTAGAGGATCCCTTTGTGATCAGAGGTCCGGGTGGTCAGTTGTTTATAGCTGAGAAGGTTTACACAGACTGTGAGGTCAGTGTCGGGGGACACAGCCTCCCCGCTGACCTAATTGTGATACCGATGGAGGATTTCGGCATGATTCTGGGGATGGATTGGCTATCCGCTTACCACACTTTGGTGGACTATTTTGAGAGGAAGATCGTCTTCTCCATACCGGAGATGCCTCCTTTTGAGTTTCACGGACAGCCGGTGGACGGAGGCTTCAGGTGCATTTCTGCACTTTGGGCGGCAAGACTTTTGGGTTAGGGGTGTGAGGGCTTTCTGGCTTGTGTAGTGGCGGAGCCTAGCCTCGTGGCAGACCTTCAGAGCATCTCGGTGGTTAAAGAGTACCCCGATATGATTCCAGAGGAGCTGCCAGGACTACCACCCGAGCGTGAGATCGAGTTTGAGATCTCACTGGTACTAGAGACCAGCCCCATTTCTACAGCACCTTACAGGATGGCACCACTTGAGCTGCAAGAGCTCAAGTCTCAGTTACAAGACCTTCTGGAGAAGGGCATTGTGAGGCCCAGTGCGTCTCCGTGGTGAGCCCCAGTGTTATTTGTGAAGAAGAAGGATGGTACCCTACACCTTTGTGTGGACTACAGACAGCTGAATAGGGTCACCATCAAGAACAAGTGATAAGTCCACTTTTGTGGACTATTATTTAGCTTAATTACTATTTAATTATTTGTTCTTAGTTGTTAATTAATTAGGAGTTATATGGCAATTCATCTTGGCCTGCATTTAATTTTATGCTTCAATTTTATATTTAATAGCATACGTTATGATAATATAATTTATTTGATAAATGCAAGTTAGGTGCAAGAATCAAGAGCTAATTTTTACTTATATAAGACGTTTGGGACTTAGATTGGACGTCTGGAATTATTGTCACAAATTCGCGGCATTATATATTTTTTTAAGACGTCTGATGCTCCAGTTAGACGTCCGAAGGAGGAACTGCTCGTGCTTATCTACCGTTCCAACCACTTGCGATCGTCGCGAGTAGTTGGAGATATGATGAGAGCCTCATCATGAGCCATAACTAGCTCATTTTAACCTAATAAAGAGAATAAAAGCTCCTACATAACTTAGAAGAGGGCTTAATTGAAGGAATAAGTGTTCTGAGAAGAAAACATGAAATAAAGGTTAAAACTGTAATTTTACCATTGCAGTATATAAACGGGATTTCTCAGAGACAAAACATAGGTCAAATGGTCTGAATAAGATAAAAAGTGGGTTGATTCAATCAGAAATGGGTTTATGTGCAAACTAGGAATTAAATGACATCTTGTAACCCTAAAACAGACCCGCATAATTCAACAAGGTTCCGGTCAAGATAAAAATCAATTAAACCCTCTAAAATTCATGGAAAAATATCCCCTACGGTTTAGAACATTCAATTTGGCCTTTGGAACCTAGTTTGACCTAGATTGGGGTCCTAGCTCATCAATTAACCTAATTTGGGTTTTTGCGTAAAATATCCAGTCAAACGTGGTCAAATCTAAAATCCAACTTCACCATTGGATTCCTTAGGTCCAAATTACGTTTGTACCAAAATTTGGACCTAAGGGGAGGTTATCTTGACCTACTTTACAAATTAGTACACCGAATTACATTTTGGTCCCTATCTTTTGAAGCCATTGCATACACCCCCCTAACTTCCTCGCCACTCTTACAAGAAGGTCCCTCCACCATTATTGGGGAGAGATCCTACTCTGGCGAAGAATAGAGAAGGAATACTCTCTGATTCCTCAGAGATCTTCTAGATTTGGGAGGGAGATTCTCTGAGGAATTCCCTTCCATCTGAACTCAATCCTGATCTAAGATTTGCACTCAATCTCTCGTGTGAATGCACGAGAGATTTGGGTACTTAACTGTTTCCATCTCTGGTGAGGATTCCCGCGCTTGGAAGCTTGGCTTCCAAGCATAGGAGTCCCTGCCTGTGCCTATAAATTAACCCCCAACTCCGACCGCACCTCGTCAGCTCGACTTGGCCGGAATTCCACCTCGGTTTCCTCTTTTTCTCCTCTGGCCAAGGGTTCCAATGAGCTTCGGTGAGCCCCTGTTACGAACCGTGCTTTCAAAAGTCTTTTAAGACATCTGGGAGGTGTCCCAGACGTCGTACCAGACGTCTGGTATCACTTTCAGACGTCTGGGATTCATTTTTCTGCAGCGCACACCGTTGCGTTTGCGCGCCTGCACGTGCAGACCTACTCCGCCTCTTCTTTTTCCCTCTCCCTCCTGTGCCCTCTGTTGCGCTCTCTCTCTCCTCCTCGCGCGGCCTTAAAAGGCCACGCCTTCTCCCTCACTCCCGTCACCTCCGTCTCCTTCCTCTTCTCCTTCCAGCCAGTGCGCGAGAGAGAGCGCGAGGGTGCAGCGGTAGCGACAGCCGCGGTGAGAGTGGGAGGAGGTGCTACCCGTGGGAGAGGCGCTCGGCCGTGAGGGCGAGCTCGCCGGGGCTACTAGGGCCGGCCGGCGGGGGGCGCAGCGGGCACGAAGTGACGCGGGGGGGGGGACTGCTGCGGCTCGAGCAGCAGGCGCACGAGGCGCGGCGCGGCCGGGCGTCGCGAGCGGAGGGCAAGTCGCGCCCTGGTTCTGGAAACTTTTCCAGAATTAGACGTCTGGGCTTATAGCCAGACGGCGAGGGAGACGTCTGGAAGATTGTCTAGACGTCTGAAAGGTGAGTTTTTCCGTCTTTCTTCCTTCCTTTCGACTGACCGTACTGAGAGAGAGAGAGATGGGTATGCGCAGGTTCGGTGATTCGCCATCCAACGCGAATCAGACGTCTGGCTGTAGTACCAGACGACGGGAGCGACATCCAGACGTCCGGGGTGACCATCGGACGTCTGGGAACTAGGCCAGACGCCCCCGCAGGCTTCTGGACGTCTGAGAGCCCACACAGAGCAAGGTAATTCCTGATCCACTTTTTAAGACGTCTGGAAGAAGTTCCAGACGTCTGATTTTGCACTGTTTCGTCATTTTCGACCCGTTTAGGGCCCGTTCGGGTTCCGTTTTCCGCATTTCGAGTTGCGTCCTTTTCGGAATTAAATCCTCTACCCGTATACAGTAGTTATACACTGTTTTGAGACACTCCTTGTGTTTGATTCTTGTGATAGGACCCCGTTCCATTGCAGTCCCGGGGGTTGCGGAGGCACGCGGGATTCCCGACCACGCCCCCAGTTCGCCTGTTGTAACCGGTAGAGTGGCTTTTAAGTATAATCTGTTAAATTATGGAATCATAAATAGAACCTAGGACATTGCATGAATCCTAGGAATGAGAAATAGATTGAATGATAGATCCTAGGTGTTGCATGAATCCTAGGGCTGGAAAACTAGATTGTATGATAGATCCTAGGATACGGCATGAATCCTAGGACGGGAAAACTAGTGGAATATATGAATGCTGCATCTTGAAAAAATGGAAGAGGACAAAAAGCTGCCTGTAATTTGAATTAACAGCTGCCTGTTATGAATAAATAAACGTGATTGAAAACATGGATTGTAAGAATGTGAAACTGGAAAGTGAAACCTAAATGTTCTGAGCTGGAACCCTACGGGGAATTAGGAGTGGAACTCCTGGAAAGAGAAAGGAATGGAATTGAGAAAGAAAGATGTAGTTGTGTGCTGTCTCTTGGGTACGTAGTACCAAGGGAAGTACTTGTACCTGTTTAGTGAAGTGCGGAGCTAGCCGCCCCAGGGACCCGGGGTTAGGATTGGCCACTCTATACCGACTTGTTGGCCCTCGTGTACGTAGTACCGAGGAGAGCTACTAGTGTAGGGAGGTACTAGCTACCCCACGGGCCCCGGGGTTCTGCTAGCCTCCTACACCGACTTGTTAGGCCCACTGGGGCAAACCAGGGCAGTCAGGCGAGGGTGCGCGGATTGTGGAGGGGCAAGGCCCCTGTTTGGTTACTGTGGAGGGGTTGGACCCCTGTTACTGAGAGGGCTCTGCCCTGTACTGGTTCCGTGCTGTGCTTTGGGCGCACCCGTTAACGGAAACGACTGACTGCGTGCCAGTGCGGGTTAGCTACCTGATGAGAACCTCATCATGAGCCCTAAACTAGCACCATTTAACCCTGATATGCAAGAAAAAGCTCCTACATAACTCTAGAAAGGCTTGGCTCAGAGAGATTCTGAGTTTGCAAAGAAAATAGAAACTAAGGGGTAAAAATGCAATTTCACCAATCTGATCTGAAAATAGGGTAACTCAGGATCCAAACATAGGTCAAAACAACCTAATAAGAAGAAAAGTGGGATGAGATGACTCAATAAGGGCTACAGCAACTCCAAGGAATTAAATGACATCCTGTAACCCTAAAAACAAACCCACTTCAATTCACGTGGTTCGAGGCAAGGTAAAAATCAACTAAACCCTCTAAAATTCATATAAAAATAATCTCTAGGGTTTAGGACTTTCAATTTGGCCTTAGGAACCCATTTTGACCTACATTGAGAACCATGCCCAATTAACAACTTAATTTGGGTTTTTGCGTAAATTGACCAGTCAAACAAGGTTTAATCTAGAAATAAAATTCACCATCAGAATCCTTAGGTCCTAATTAGTCATGTATAAAAACTTGGGCCTTAGAAGAAACCTTCTTGACCAACTTTACACTTTGGTACTCATATATTTACTTTTTGGCCCTCAACTTTTGAACCCTCACATTTTGGCCCCTAACTCTCCTTCGTTCTTTGCATTTAGGTCCCTCCTGCAAAACCTGAGCAGCGCCATGCTCCGGCGACCTTGCACGGAGCATGGCGCCACGCAGGGTGAGGGAGGGGCCCTGGCAAGTCAATGGGGGGTACCCTGCATCGTCAGCCACCGCAGGGACACCCCCCTGAGAGCTGCACCCACCCATACCGGTCATGTGAACGCACGGACGGTATGGGTATCCTTCCTCCGGCGTCCTCCGGCGAGGGAGACACGTCGTCTCCCTCCGCCCTCCTCTCTGGTTCTGCCCCTATAAATACCCCCGTCGCTCCGCCGTTCTTCCGAGCTCGGATCTGACGGAGACACCCCCTCAATTCCTCCCTTCCCACTCCGACAGACGCCCCCTTGCTCCGGCGGCCTCTCCTCCTCCTCCTCGTCGCCCTGCCGCACTACCAGCAGCAGGGTTACCTTCCCTCGATCTTTCCGCGTCACGCCGCACCCAGCTGGCGCCTCTCCGGCCCTCTCTTCGCCGCCGCCCCTTCCTCTGGGCAATTTCTTCTCAGGAGACAGTCGATACGACTGTCGCCTGTGCCAACCCCTCCTCGTCTAGCTTAGTAGGTAAAACTTCTCCTCTTCCTCCCCTCTTTCTTTTCCATACTGAAAGCCCTTACTGTCGCCACCGATTTCCCACCGATCACCCTCACCTTCTCCACCTCCGGCCAAACTCCGGCGAACCGCTCCCATCGCTCCAGCACCCCACACGGCTCGCCGACCTGTGCATAACCTCCGTCTCCTCACCCTGATCCTCTTCCGCCCCTCCACTTCCCACCAAACGCCCTCTGCAGATCCACCGAACACACCCACTTCTCCGCCCGCAGTTTGACCTAGGGCGACCCTTTTGCTCCACCACGCCCCCTGCAGACCCTTCGACCACCTTCCCCGTGCCACGGCGAAGGTCCTCCGCATATCTGATTAGGCCGAGAGGCCGTGTTGTTGTAAACAGGGTCTGTGCTCGCCGCCGCCATTGACGAGTGAAGAAGCTCCGCCTACCTGCTGCTCCAGGCACGCCACGCCTAGATCAGGCTCCCAGGCTGCGTGGGGTGACTTCGCGAAGTGCCAGGCTGCAGCTGAGGCGAAGTCCTTGCGCAAAGCCCTCGCATTGGCCCTCGACTGCTCGCTGCCTTCTCCCCACGGGCGCTCACATTGGGGTGGGACATTTAGTCCCACCTCGGAAGATTGTGAGCGAGCGCCGAGAAATAAATTGGAAAAGTGACATACTCTATTCGCCTCAGTTCACGGGGTGAGGTCCCCTTCACCCGCCCGATTACCCGGCTCCGTCCGCGCTCACGCCTCGCAGACCTGGTCCGACCCGACTAAGCCCGACCTACACTCCTCGCCCACCACTGCACGCCGGTGGGCCTGGACCCGGGCGCGACCCGCGTACCCGATTACCCGGTTGCTCTGGGAGAGCTGTCCTAAGAGCGAATTCTGAGAGAGAGAGACGCGGGGGGGAGGGTAGAGTAGGTTTTGCCCTCTGACGTGTAAACCGTGAAGTGTGCAGGCACAGGTGAAGAAGAAGAAGGACTGCGGAAGAAGAACTGAAGCGACACTGTAGCATCCGCGGGTTAAGTCTTCTGATTGCAAATTCAGACGACGTCTGAAAGGCAAGGAAGAAGAAGAAAAGAAGAGAGAAGGAGCAGCCAAGTGAAGAAACAGAAAGCAGAAGAAGAAGAGAAGCAAGAAGCAAGAAAAGAAGAAGAAGAAGAACAGGAAGAACAAAAACCAAAGAGGAGAGAAGACAAAGAGGAAGAAAGCAGAAGAAGAAGAAGCCAAACTTTCATCTCTCTCTCTCTCTTTCTCTCTTTATTTTTGTAATAGAACATGTATATCTCTAGAATACGACTTGCTCCCTGAGTTCGACCTCGGGAGAATTGTTATTCACGAGTAAAAAAATATATATATTTGAAATGATGGCAATAACTAGCTATACTATAACTCTATAGCAAAACCTAGTCATAGTTGTCGCCGACCGTTTCAGTACCCGTGCGTTTACCGCGCGTGCCGTAGTCACCGTTACGTCTGTCAGTGACCTTGGGGTGGTTGACTGAGAGTAGGATCACCACGGGGGACTCTCCCAGCCAGGAGAGCACCACGTGCTACTTCTACTGTTCGGAAAAGATTGCAATCAAGATCGTTCCCACGAGGAACATTCAAGATCAAGTGAAGGATCTGAGAAAGAGATAAATTGTGAAACAATAGAAAGACGTAAATAAAGGAAGAAAGAAAATTAAAACAGCTACTGTACACTTTACTGTTTCTTTAGTTTAGCTGCCACTCTACTCAGCGTTTTGCTGACGTGTTACACTCGTTACCTTTCAGGACCAGGTGTTGAGCAGCCAGGGTCAGCGGCTGCAGAGGACGCTGGGCCGAGTAGGGTCCAGTAGAGTTACCACTGTTCTCTTGTACCTCTTTTGGTTCCACTGTAGTGAGTAGTTCTTGTTTCCATTGTACTTTTCTTTACCTGCAGTTCATATTATGTTATGAATGTTGTTCTACTGTTGTGGTGGTACATACTGTAGTAGTTTCTTTTCTTACTGCTGTATTTTCTTACTGTTAGTTATATTCATGCTGAATGTGGTTTATTTTACTGCTCTTTTGGTTACTTCCTCGTTGGACGACTAGGTCTTGGGATTAGTCGAGTCGGTCCGGTTCTCGTGTCTCGTAGGGACTCGGGAATCGGGTCGTTACAGCCCCCCTCCTCTTCTTCATCGCTCTGCCACCAAACCAGTGGCAGAGCCGTCCTCCTCATCCTCCTCCGCATCGTGCAACACTCGCTGAGCTGCCCTAGCCCCATCGTCTTCCTCCACTGGATGATTTCTTCTCCGGTGACAGCAGGTACTGCCAGCCGCCCTCTCGCCCCCTTCGTCCCCTTAGTTAGGTTAGAACTGATCTTCTCTGTCCCCTCTTTCATTTCCCTCATCTTATTTCACCAAACGCTCCTCGACCGCCGCTGTCCACCACCATCTTCCTCATCTCCGGCCACCCTCTAGTGAGATGATCCCGTCACTCCGTAGCCCCACACGTCTCGCCAACCACCGCATAACCTCCGCCACACTTCATTGAATATCCACCACTCATCCACAAACCCTGTACACCGCCACAACTATCCCCCGACCAAACCCATCCGGCCGGCCACAGAACGACCTAGGCACGCACGCCTAGGCCGCCCCGCGACCTGCCACCTACCGCCTCACCTTCGCCGTGACACGGCGAAGGTCCCCCTGTGGTCTGCTTGAGCTGCAAGGCCCTTTTTGTGTCAGGCAGGGTTCGCGCTCCAACCGCCATTAACGGTGACTCGAGGAGGTTGCAAGCTCATCCCCGGCTGCAGTGCTCCAGGAATCCTAGTCCAGCTAACTCAGGGAGGCCTCGCGAAGTCATCTGTTCCAGAGAGTGGCGCCGCGAAGCCTGTAGTGTTGCAATTGGAGGACTGTCCCCTGCGGGCACACGCGAAAGAGCGGTGGAACTTTAGTCCCACCTCGGTAAGCTGTGAGGCGCTGGAGTACTTTAAATTGAATTCGTGCTATTGGTTCGTTGCCTTCGATAACACATGGGGTGAGGTCCCTCACCTATACTCACCACCTCGTCCGTGAGCTCATCACACGGATCTGGTGACTCGACCCGACAACCATCCTGAGCACTCCTCGCATACCACATCCACGCTGGTGCGCCTGGACCTGGGCACGCAACTTGGCCCGTTTACCCGGCTCTGGGAGAGAGTGCTGAAGAGTGATATACAGAGAGAGAGAGATGCGGGTGTGGATAGAAGGGGATAGGTTTGTGCAGGGAAGGAACTAAAGAAGGAAGCAGGGACTTAGCCACTGCAAGCGAGGGAAAAGAAGAAGGAAGGAAGCCATCACAGAGGAAAAAAGAGAAAGGCAAGGCAGAGGGAAGAGGTGAAGGAAAAAGAGAAGAGGAACTGAAGAAGAAAGAAGAAATAAAGAAAGGGAAAGACAAGCAGAGAAGTAGATCCAAGGAAGGAAGAAGAAGAAGACCCGCAAAGAAAAGAAAGAGAAAGAAATTGCTGAGAGAGGCAAGGTAGAAGACAGGAGAAAATAAGAAGAAAGAAGCAAGGCAAGAGAACTGCAGAGAAGCAACAAGGAAGAAGAAGCACAAAAAAGAAAGGAAAAAAGAATCAAAAGTAAGAAGAAGAACAAGAACAAGGGAAACATCTTTTAAGACGTCTGATCATGGGATCAGACGTCCAAATTCCTTCTTTTTTCCACAATTGACTTTTAAACTCATGCATTTATATATTTTGAATTAAGTTTTGAGTAATTAAGTGTTCAATTACATTCTTGAGATTAGTAATAAATTCCAATTGCTCCCTGTGTTCGACCTCGGATATTTAGGTTTTTGAGTAATAAATTTTTATTTGCTGACAGCGCTTGATCACCAATACTACGACGTAACTAACTGTTAAAACACGATCAAGATGCATCAACAAGATACTCGCGGCTGAAGGAAAAGGAGGAGAGTTTGGTTCAAAAAGAAGCCGCGTCCACCGAGGAGAGGCTTGGATCTTCTTCCCCTGGCAGGGATCTTCTCCCTCTCACCACTGTGGAATAGACGCACCCTGTGTTTCAAGCTTGCACCGTGGTCTCTGCGCACCAACTTCCACCATCCTGTCCACCGCATGCGCGCGCCCTTGCAGCGCCCACAGACGCCGCACCAAGTGCCTGCAGGCACCGCACCCACCAGCCTGTCCACCACGCGTGTGCGCGCCCTTGCAACCTCGCCAGCGTCCGCAGGTGCCGCACCCATCAGCTGCGCACTGCCACAGTGCAGGCGTTGCGCCCTTCCAGTCACGTGCAGCGCGCAACCGTGCAGCGCACAACCGTGCAGCGTGCACAGCACAAGACGTCGCACCAAGCCACATGCAGCGCACCGCACACCCTTACCTGACACCGCACTGTTCATCTTCTTCCATGAAGGAACCCATCGCCGGCTGTCCACCTCCAAGCGCAGCCACCTCCATGCGCCACGAAGCTTCACTCCAACAGCGCCATCGACTTTGCCTTGCCCTCACAAATTCACCCACACCCACGGCAGACCTTCCCACCATCCATATGCACCCGTGCGCAAGTTGCCGCTGACAGCATACAAAGCTCCGACCGGCCGCCGCCGACCACCTCCGTCGATGCCACGACCAACGCGAAGCCCGCATCTCGGCCGATTGACTCCGAGCACCGCACCTCCAGCCGCGCCTTCTCCTCCGCGTGCGCACGAGGGGAACAAAATCCCCTGTTTTGCTATAATAATACTCCAATTAAAAATTATGACTTTTGCCATTGCTGGTATACTATTCACTTATTTACTGAATAAATTTATTGATGTGAATTTGCATAGATACCCTTTTATTCAGTTGAAATTATTTGGGGTGGAATGTCTCTACTGAATGAGATCGAGCATATCATACTGATTATAGTAAACAAGCTACATTTTATTAGAGATTAATATTTACGGTGTTTTCCTATGCCAAGATCACTTGTTAACAAAATATTATATGGTAGTGATTTTGCATCTAAACACCTACATTCTTGATTAATTGGTTAAAACAAGCAGTTATGTGAGAAAAGGAATCGCACGAATTAGCATGCACACCCATTGAGTTTCCTGAATAAACGAGACACTATTTACTAGTTTAAATAGGCTAATTCCTCCTTGTGGAGACGACCTAACTATTTGTGGTTAGATTCTGAAAATTAAAATGTTTTGAAAAACATTTTTCTACCACGTGATTAGATACAATGACACATCATTTTATGTTAAAGTTTTCAACAAAAACGAAGATCACTCTTTCAACAGGTATCCGCTGTCGAGGATTGATGATTTGTTTGACCAGTTGCAAGGTGCCACGATTTTTTCCACGATAGATTTGAGATCTGGCTACCACCAGTTGAGGATCAGGGAGACCGACATCTCCAAGACAGCTTTCCTCACTCGGTACGGATACTACGAGTTTTTGGTCATGCCGTTTGGGCTGACCAACGCCCCCGCTGCTTTCATGGATTTGATGAACCGGGTATTCAGACCGTATCTGGATCAGTTTGTGGTGGTATTTATTGATGATGTGCTCATTTACTTGCAGGATCAGGCGCAGCACGGACAGCACTTGCGGTTGGTTCTGGACACGTTGATACGACGTAGGCTGTATGCCAAATACAGCAAGTGCGAGTTCTGGTTGAGGCAGGTGACCTTCTTAGGTCATGTGATTTCAGGGGATGGCTTGGCTGTGGATCCAGCCAAGGTAGAGGCAGTGCTCATGTGGGAGTGACCACGTACAGTGACAGAGATCCGCAGTTTCTTAGGACTGGCAGGTTACTACCGACGATTTATCAGGGATTTCTCGCAAATTGCACGTCCTATGACACAGTTGACCTGGAAGGACGTGCCCTTTGCTTGGACAGACGCTTGTGAGACGTGTTTTCAGGAGTTGAAGGAGAGGCTTACTTCGGCTCCTGTGCTTACCATCCCAGACAGCAGTGGCGGTTTCGTTGTTTACACAGACGTTTCGTTGTAGGGGTTAAGGGGTGCGCTCATGCAGCGTGGTCACGTTGTCGCTTAAACTTCGCAGCAACTGAAGCCCCATAGGCATAGCTATCCTACCCATGACTTAGAGCTGGCAGCTGTTATCTTCGCGCTGAAGACATGGAGGCACTACCTATACAATGAAACTTTTGAGACACTCACGGATCATAAGAGCCTCAGGTACTTGTTTGATCAGAAGGATCTTAACATGATACAGAGATGTTGGTTAGAGCTCCTGAAGGACTATGACTGCAGCATCTCCTACCATCCGGGGAAGGCCAACGTGGTGGCTGACGCCTTGAGCCGGAAGGCGCCCGCCCAATTGGCCAGTTTACAGGCATAGAGTTGGAGACTCATGGAAGAGTTGAGTAGTTGGCAACCCCTAGAGTTACAGGGGTATTGTGGGGCAGTGACAGTGACACGACAGACGAGACCAAAGCTAATAGATCGCATCATTACAGGACAAATGACAGATCCGTACTTGCAGTCATTGCGAGACAAGGTACTGTCAGGGGACCCAGGGGACTTCTCCTTTACAGATGAGGTGCTGCGTATGAGGGGGCGTTTGTGCGTTCCCAGAGACGAGGAGTTGTTGAGTGAGCTCCTGACTGAGGCACACGGTTCCAGGTTCACCATACATCACGGGAACACGAAATGTATCATGATCTGAGACATGACTTTTGGTGGAGGGGGATGAAGCTGGATGTTGGTGAGTTCGTGTAGTAGTGTTTGGTGTGCAAGTAGGTGAAGGCCGAGCATCAGAGGCCTACAGGACCGTTGCAGCCACTTCCCGTGCCAGAGTGGAAGTGGGAGAGCATCACCATGGACTTGGTGGTGGGCTTGCCCGTTACCCAGCGAGGATATGACACAGTCTGGGTGATTGTAGACAGATTATGAAGACGACATGTTTCTTGTCGATCCGAGTCACCTTGGGACCAGCGCAGTTGGCAGAGAGATATATTCATGACGTGGTACGTCTGTATAGAGTTCCGCGTGAGATTGTATCCGACCGGGATACCCATTTTACATCTTAGTTTTGGGCTGAGTTTCAGCAGGCCTTGGGGACATGGTTGAGGTTTAGCATGGCGTACCACCCTTAGATAGACGGACAGTCAGAGCATATGATACAGACACTTGAGGACCTTTTGCGTGCTTGTGTACTGGACTGGAGAGGTTCTTGGGAGGAGCACTCACCCCTGGTAGAGTTTGCATATAATAATAGCTATCACTCGAGTATCAGCATGGCACCCTACGAGGCTCTGTACGGATGGAGGCGTACTGCACCCTTGAGTTGGGTTGAGGTGGGGACCAAGTGGGAGGTTGGCCTCCGGCTGATCTGGCAGAGTCAGAAGGTGGTAGAGCAGATTCACAGACGACTTTGCATTGTCAGGAGCAGACAGAAGAGTTATGACGATCGAAAGCGCAAAGAGGTGCAGTTCGAGGTTGGGGATCACGTCTTTCTTCGCGTTTCGCCCATGAAGGGCCTGCAGCGTTTTGGGGTGAAAGGGAAGCTCGCGTCGAGGTTTGTGGGGCCTTTTGAGGTCCTAGAGCGGGTAGGACCCGTTGCTTACAGGCTTGCCCTTCCTTCCCAGCTTTCTGGTGTGCACGACGTGTTCCACATGTCCAACCTCAGGAAGTACGTCACCGATCCCTGTCATGTTCTGAGCCACGAGAGTGTCGAGGTGGGCGATGACTTGACCTACCCCGAGCGACCAGTGCAGATATTAGACAGAGCCTTCCGGAGTTTGAGACGGAAGCAGGTACCCCTGGTGAAGGTCTTGTGGAGGAGCCAGAGGTACGAGGAGGCTACCTGGGAGCCTGAGGCGGCAATGCGAGAGCAGTACCCAGGGCTTTCTGAGGGTATGTCTTTTCGGACCGACTTCGGTACTCTTTAAGTTTGTTATGCTTATATAGTTTTTTTCTGCACCCTAGCTAGCTTAAGATTTGGGGATGAAACTTCTTTTAAGTTTGTTATAATGTAAAGACCCTTGCTATTCTGAGCCTTTTAAGATGTCTGGACTATCGGTCAAACGTCTGGTCAGACGTCTGGACACCTTCCCAGACGTCTGAAAATCTAAAGTTTTGGGTACGAGCTCGCGTCTGCGAATGAGCTGCGTGCAGACAGTACCCTCTCTCTCTTTTTCTTCCCTCCTCTCTCCCTCCACCCTCCAGCAAACCCTAACCCACCTCTGTATAACCCCCTTCCTCCTCTCTCGTTCTCCCCACTCCAGCCGCTTCTTCCCTTCCTCTTCACCCCAGTGCGAGAGATAGCGCGAGCGAGAAAGCGTGAGAGCGGTGATGGGGAGGAGCGGCGTGAGGGGAGGAGGAGGAGTTGAGCTCGCAAGCTCGTGTGGGAGCTCACTGGAGAGCGCACGGCTGGAGCAGCGCATGCGGGAAGGGGAGGAGTGCGTCGAGGGAGTCCTCCCCGACACTACTGCAGCCGAAGATGCAGTCGAGGAGGCGAGCCGCAGCCACGTACGGGGAAAGCGAGTGGTAGCTGGATCTGGTTCTGGGTTTTTCCCAGAATCAGACGTCTGGAGTGACGTTGAGATGATAGGGCGAACGTCTGGTGGCGGTTCCAGATGTTTGTGGAGAGAGCTTCGCGAAGGTACATTCCCTTTTGTGGATACGGCCATGCAGGCCGCTCTAAAGGAACACTTTGCTTGCTTATTTTGAGAGGATTTGGTGGTCGCGTGTAGGATTTGCTTCAGGAAGGCATGTGGCACGCCCTCTCACGCATTTTAGATGTCTGGCAAGCTTACTAGACGATTGAAAGCACTTCCAGACGTCCAGAGAGGTGGTCGGACATCTGGAGCTAGGTCCAGACAGTCCAGAAGAGTTCCTGGACGTCTGAGGTCGACGTAGAGCTTGAGGTATATTCCTGGACACTTTTAAGACGTCTAGAAGTTGTTCCAGACGTCTGATTTGAGTCTGTAACCCTGTTTTTGACCCGTTTAGGGTCCGTTTGAGGTCCGTTTTACGCAAACAAGATACCGATGTTTTTCTTGCGAGTTCCTCTACTTGTTAGAAGGCTATCTATACTATTCTGAATGTTCCATTGTGATTGTTCCTTGTTATAGGACTTCATTTCGTTACGGGTTCGAGGCTTGCTGAGGCACGTGAGCCTACCGTTCAAGCCCCCAATATTCCTGGGTTGACTGGTAGAGTGGCTTCCCCTAATTTAATTATAAACCTAAATGCTTGTGTTGAATGAATGATTAGAACCTAGGAGGTGGCATGAATCCTACGACGAGAAATACTTGAAATATCTGTATTGTGTTATTGAATTGCAGTATTGAATGAGTAGATAGAAATGTTAATAACTGCCTGCAAATGAACAAAAGCTACCTGTGAAATATGAATGATCTGTACTAGTTAACAGTTGCTTGTGACTTCCTGTGGTATATGTTAAATGATATAATATGAGCTGCATGTGTATATCCTGAGAATGGAAATGTGAATAATAGAAATACGAGCTGCACGTGTAGAACCTGTGAATGGAAATGTGAATGATAGAAATATGAGCTGCATGTGTAGAACCTGAGAATGGAAATGTGAATGATGAAACCTGGTATGGAATGGCATGAGGAATATAAGCATGAACCCTACGGGGAAATTAGGAGTAGAACTCCTGGAAATAAACGAATGGATCTGGAAATGCGTTGGGAAGTGTTGGCCCTTGAGTATGTGGTACCAAGGGGAGCGCATGTTACCTCTTAGTGTAGAGGGGAGCTTACCACCCTTCGGGTTGAGACCCAAGGTGGGTTTGGACACTTTGCACCCACTCCGTGGCCCTCGTGTACATTGTACCGGGGAAAGCTACTAGTGTAGGGAGAGAGCTAGCCACCCCACGGGGCCCGGGGTTCAGCTAGCCGCCCTACACCGATTTGTTAGGCCCACTGGGCAAACAAGGGTAGTCAGGCGAGGGTGCACGGACTGTGGAGGGGCGAGACCCTTGTTTGGTTCTTAGGGGCTAGACCCCTATTACTGAGAGGGCTAGGCCCTATACTATTCCATGCTATACTTGGGTGCACCCGTTAGTGGAAACGACTGACCGCGTGCCAGTGCGGGGTAGCTACCCGTGCGCTTATCACACATGCCGTAGTCACCGTTACGTCTGTCTGTGATCTTGGGGTGGGTGACTGGGTGTAGGATTACCACGGGGGACTCTCCCGGCCAGGAGAGCACCACGTGTGCCTTCTACTCTTCGAAAAAGACTGCAATGAAGATCGTTTCCATGAGGAACATTCGAGATCAAGAAAGAGTTTTGGAAATATATAAACCAATGGGTGAAAAGGAATAAATTGTAAATTAAAGAAATTGGAATAGCTAGTTTACCTGTTAGCTTTACTGCTTTAGTTAGTTGGTTGCCACTCTACTCAGCATTCACCGACTTTGTGTACTCATAACCCTTTTTAGGTCCAGGTGTTGAGCAGCTCGAGTCTTCGGTTGCAGAGAGTGCTCGGCCCAGTAGAGCCCAGTGGCAGTAGCTTCTTTGTTGTACTTCTTTTGTAGCAGTGAGTTTAGACTCTTGTACCTTTATATTCTGTACCTTTACATTCTGTACTTTTATGTTCCTGTACCTCATTACTTTTCTACCGTTGTGGTGGTGATATGTACTGTAGCAGCTTTTACTTCCTTACTGCTATACCTTTTTACTGTTAATTACTTAGCATAGTGAATGTGGTTTACTTTCCTGCTTTTTAGTTACTTTCTTGTTGGACGATTGAGTCTTGGGATTAGTCCAGTCGAGCCGGTCTCAGGTCTTGTAGGGATTCGGGAACCGGGTCGTAATAAGATGTCTGGGACTCTTCCCAGAGGTCTGATTTTGGTCAAGAAGCATGTTTTTGCGTCGATTCAGGACCCAAATGGAGTCAGTTTTTTGCAAACAAAGTATAGTTGGTTTTTTTTCGAAATTCTCTACGTATTAGTATAATGCCTATACTATTTGAACTCATTTGACATATTGGTCAACAATATAGGTTTCCAGTCCGTGGTGCATACGGGACCCGCGGAGATGTCGGGATCCACCATTCGTGCCCCCATACCACTCATATGCCTTGGTAGAGTGGTCCTCTCTACTTCTGTGATTTGAATTTGTAAAGTGCATGTTAAATTAGAAATATCTGCTTGAAACTTAGGTTATGAGATGAACCCTAGGATTAAGAATGTGAATGGTTTATATTCTGTGTATGAACTTTGCATGTTATTAGATCTGAGAATGCATGTTAAACTTCATATTGTGATAACTAGAATATTTAAATGATGAGGTGATCGTTTATCATGTTGATGATGGTTTATCCTGTTAATTTACGAGCTACCTGTTGTATGAATTAGAAATTAGTATGTGATAGAGATGCATGCCACGAAATGAAATAAGATAAGTACTATTCATGAACCCTACGAGGAAACTAGGAAAGAAACTCAAAGTATATTGAAACAGATATCTGATGTATGAGGGAACTGGTTGTCTACAGGCGTATTGGTTGATTGTTCAGACTTGGGTATGGAAAGTGAGTTGGCCCTCGTGTACGGGGTACCGAGGAGAGCTACTGTCCCTTTAGTGTTGGGGGGAGCTAGCCGCCCTTTGGGTTGGGACCTGGGGTTAGGATTGACCATCCTACACAGACTCTTGTTAGGCCACTAGGCAAATTAGGATAGCCAGGTGAGGGTATGCAACTGTTGAGGGGTGAGGCCCATATTCTGTTCTATGCTATACGTTTAGGCGTACCCGTTAGCGAAAACGATTGATAGTGTGCTAGTGCAGGATAGCTACCCGTGTGCTTATCACACATGCCGTAGTCATTGATACGTCGCAGCCATGACCCTGGGGTGATAGACCTGGTGTAGGACTACCACGAGGCACTCTCCAGGCCAGGAGAGAGCCACGTGTACAACTTGCATTGCGGGAAAACTGCATCAAGATCGTTCCCTTAGGGAACAAGTGAATTAAGAAATGTTGTGGATTCTTACTAGAAATCGAATAAAAAACACATAGCTGATTTAAACAAAAATAGATAATAATACATAACTGAAAATTGCATGATTAGTTAGTTGTTTGTTCCTTTATATTTAATTTCATGTAAATGACATATATACCACTCTACTCAGTGTTAGCTGACCACAGATATATGTAACCATGTTCAGGTCAACGAGTGGAGCAGCCAGCACCGTCGGCTGCAGAGGGTGTTGGGCCCAGTCGAGCCCAACGGTAGTTGTACTTGCTCCTGTTCCATTTTCGAGATTTTCTGTTGTTAGTGAGTATTTTGGCTTATGTTGAAACCTATTATTGTTATGCTTTTGTTAGTTCTAATGGCTAGCTAGTGAATTGTACCTTTATTTCTCGCCTATGGCATATCGCTTCTGTAGAACTTTATTCCTATTTTATGTTGCCAACTTTTAATCAATTTGCTTAGTTACATTGAATGTGTGGTCATGGAAATGTTTATTCTTGCATTTGGTTTGTTTTTCGTTAGACGAGTAGGTCTTGGGGTTAGTCAAGGTAAGCCATTTCCAGGTTCTAGTAGGGAGCCAAGATCAGGTCATAACATTTAGTCAAGGCTCTTAAGAACTTCTAGACAATTCCATGTGATGGATATGTTCTCAAGTCCCTTGAATGGATTGATAATATTGGTCAATCTTATGCTTATGTCCTTAATTCTTTCTTGCAACTTCATTTCGAACATCTCAAATTCTTGTGTCAATATTTTTGTCTCATTCAATTTGGTTTTGCCCTCATGTATCACCTCAAGGTTCCAAATTTCATAGGCCATTTCAAGATACAAAATATGATTCAACTCATCATTAGACAGCTTACAGCACAAAATATTCATGACCTTACAATTGATTGCGATTTTCTTTTCATCCTACAACTTGTATTCATTGGTCCCCTTTTTGACCTCGGCCTCTTTAACTCCCTCTCCACCATCTTCCTTAGTAAGAATTGCTTGGTAAGTGACTTGAGATAAATTTTCATTTTTTACTTTTGATGTGGATAGTTGGTCCTACCAAAGTAGGGTGATCGGTGGGTGGACAATTGTTAGACTTGAAATCAAGTCGTAGCAACAACCCCTTGAACCTCATAGAATGTGTGTTCGCCATTAATCGTTGGTGCTAGAATGCAACTTTCCCTAGAACATCAACTAAGATTTGATACAAAATCAAATCGCTAGAGGGGGGTAGGGGGTGAATATTGCTAATTACAAACTAAATACAAATTAAAGTAATGCATTGATAAAATAAATATGCATTAACAAATTGTCCAACATCTACAAGACAAATATTTATAGTGGAAAACTCACTTAATAGGAAAAACCATTACCTAGATCTCATAGCCTAGGATTTTGCCTCGAGGCAATCTTAGAATCACTAGCACAAAGTACTTTGAGGGTACCTTAACTTTAACTTGCAATACAAGAGACCCTCTTGATTCCTTAATCAAGAGTAATCTTTCCCTTGTGGAGAAAAAGGGAACTCATGACCCAAGTCCTTGGATATAAGTAGTAACAATAGAAAGATAAAATGAAGCAAATAAAATGCAATGGTAGGCCTTGTAGATAATCCCCCAATGTAAAAATGAACATATAAGTAGGGCTTAATTCAATATTCCCTTGTATTCCTTTTATAGATGTGAAGTGCAATTGAGGGAGGGGAGAGATATGAGGCTCCTAAGTGATTTGCAAAGAAGAGGAGGTCAAGTTGCACACAAGAGAGTGGAGAGTGAGTTATGAAGTGTGCTTGTGTTCTCACTTAGTGTAAATAAGCTTAGTAGTACTTAAATATGTGTGCAAAAGTTAGAATAAGGTTGGTAAGGCTCTTGTTATATAGAGAGAAGTTTTTTGGGTGTAAATAGGTGTATTAGCCCTCCATCTACCAATGAGAAAACCCCACTTGGGCCAAACTAATTGGCAAATCCCCCTTTCAAAAATGTAAAAAAGTAAGCTACTTAACATTAAGTTGCTTTTATTTATTGTCAAATGGTAGACTTAATGTTAGGTAAGTTCAGAATTCCTTTGATGTGGCCTAGCAAACTAGTTAAAGTTAAGTGGTTTTACTAGATGTTAGTGTTTTGAAAATTCTACTTTGATGGGAATCAAGTGTGCCTAATGCGTTAAACTTCAATCATAGGATATTAAGTCTTAGGTTAGCTCCAATTTAACTAGGAAAGGATCTACTTAGGTTTTAAGTGCATAATGACCCTAATTTATACCTAAATGAGCTTAATAAGGGGGTTATCCTTATAATCATCTATCAAAAAATATAAATTATGCTTTAAGACCTAATTGTAATCTATATGAGGCTTTTAGCTCTTTTCTTCCTTTGGTGAGGCCTTTATTAGGTTGCATAATAATAAGCTTGCATATGACCTTTAAAGCCTTCTTCTTCAAAAGTTGAGTACTTTCTCTCCATCTTAGCTTCCAAGGGCCAACTCATCTCAAGCTTATCCCTACATGTTAATCTTGATACAAAGAGAACATATGCAAGTGCAAGCAAGCAAGTACAACTGATTCTAATTTAGTTAGAATTTCATTAAAGCTTAATGTTTGTTATCATCAAAACCACATATGGTATATATATAATTGCTTATGCATCTACAACATCTTCATATTCATGTTATGTAGCCACATGTAGGAGACATTACTTGTTTAGTTGGTGTTATTTTATTATCTAGATTTGTGGAAATGGTGGTGAAGGTTGTGGTGGTGGGCTAGTATGGAAGTAATAGTGATATGGTTAAAGGAATTGAGAAGTATGCAAAGGAGGTGGCTTTGATACCATTTTTTAATGGAAGCTGGGGCACAATTTTATTCGTTCTTCTCTTCTCAGTGAGGGCTAGCAAAAGGAGAGGATAACAGCAATAGATCAAGGCTTGCCCAACAAAAGAAGAGAGAAAATGGATCACAACTTGTAGCCTTACAACAAAAAGAAACTCAATAGAAACAAAGAAACCTACAACTATACAGGTTGGCAAAAAAGTGTAAGAGGTCAATAGAGCAAAAGTATACCCTTAAAAAACTAACACTCTAAGTCAGAATGAGCTATCATTTGAAATGAATGTTGGGAAGGCCACACTTCTACAATGTCAACAAATCTTCTATGAGAGAAGGATGACCTCTCCCAGATAATAAAAAGTTTTAGCTTCACTGACCTCAAAATGGTGTGCATGCTTGGCATGTTGGATTTAGATCCAACATATGGATTGATATATGCATTATATACATATAATCACTCAACATACAAATTAATGGACTGTTAATATTACGCCAAAGTTTAAGTGATCAACTAAAGTTCATTTTGGTTTGGGCATAAGATGCAAATGGTTAGTGTGGTTGAGATAAATATATGTGCAAAGACTAGGTTGTGAATTGGGATTTCTTGATGGGTGAACTCATGAATCACCTAGCAATTACTTTTCTAATTATTGCTGATTAATAGGCAGTTGTTGTTACGACCTGATCCCAGATCTCTACAGGACCTGAGACCGGCCCGCCTCGACTAATCCCAAGACCTAGTCGTCCAACGAGAAATAACCAAAAGCAGGAAATAATTCACATCCACATATGCAATGTAACTAAACAGAAAGAAAACAAGAGACAGTAAAAGAAATAGAGCGAAAAGTCTATCAATATTACAAGCCATCACAAATACAACAGAGAAAAGTACAGCGAAAAAGTAACTGAAATAGTATTACATAGAACAAAATACTCACTATTACAATAGAAGCTAGGGTAACAGTAAGAAAGCGCAGCTAAGGCTGGGCTCGACTGGGCCCAGCTTCTTCTGCAGCCGGTGGTGTTGGCTGCTCAACTTCCTGACCTGAATAAGGTTATAAAATTTCTGGAGTCAGCGAATGCTGAGTAGAGTGGTAATTTAGCCAATTGCATGTAATTAAGACAAGAAATGCAATTTAGTAATTATCCATTTTCATTTAGTTCAACCAAGTACTTCTAATTTGTTGTTCCTTTATTCACTTAAATCATTTCTTGATCTGGCCTGTTCCTCACGGGAACGATCTTGATTGCAGTCTTTTCCATGATGTAAGAGGTACACGGGGTGCTCTCCTGGCCAGGAGAGTCCCCTGTGGTAATCCTACACCCAGTCAACCACCTCGAGGTCACGATCGCGACGTAGCAGTGACTATGGCACGCATGATAAACGCGCTGGTAGCTATCCCGCACTGGCACGCGGTCAATTGTTTCCACTAACGGGTATGCCTAAAGGTACAACACGGAACAGTACAGGGCCTTGCCCTCTCAGAACAGGGGTCTCTCTCTTCAGAACAGAACAGGGGTCTCACCCCTCCACAATCCGCGTACCCTTGTCCGATTATCTCAGTTTGCCTAGTGGGCCTAACAAGAGTTGGTGTAGGGCGACTAGTCCTAACCCTGGGTCCCCTGGGGCGGCTAGCTCCCTCCCTACACAAAGTAGCTCACCTCGGTACCATGTACACGAGGGCCAAACAGAGTCGGTGTAGAGTGTCTAGGCCTGACCCCGGGGCTCAACCCAACAGGCGGTTAGTACCCCTCTATACAAAAGAGATAGTGGCTCTCCTTGGTACCGCGTACACAAGGGTCAGCTCACTTCCCGTCTACAGGAGCTCTCCTCCTAATTCCCTGCAGGGTTCATGCTGATATTTCTTTTGTTTCATATTCCAGTCTTTCATATTTCTCCATTTACATTACCGGTTCCATTCTTAAAACAGGCAGCTCGTGATTTTCCAACTAACAAGGTAGCACATGAAAATAAATAATACATTTGCTAGCATTTAAAGTTGTACACGCATCTCCAGTAAACAGTGTAGCTCAATCATACTCACTTGTTCCTGCCCTAGGGTTCATTCTCATCCTAGGGTTCTACATGTATCTCAAGTATACAGTATAGCTCAAACCACACTCATTTGTTCCTGCCCTAAGGTTCATTCGCATCCTAGGGTTCATTCAAGTTATTTTAAACATGTGGTTCATTTATTCAAATCTTAATATTAATGTAAATCACTCTACCGGCAAACACGGGAGTAATGGGGGCTCGGATCGCAGATCTCGTCGCCTCCGCAGCTCCCACGTACTCGACTGGATGGAGACCTATACAATTAACCAATTGCATCAAACGAGTCCAAAACCATATACAAGTGGCACTAACTCGTAGAGAAACTCAAGAGAAAAATAATGGTAGTTCATTTGTGGAAATCTGATTCTGTTTGGGTCCTAAACGGGTCAAAAACACTCACACTATCCAAAATCAGATGTCTGGGTCTAGTCCCAGACGTCTTAAAAGATGTTAATACTCATCCTGGGTTTCTTGCAGCTACCTTGGAGATCCGGACCCTTCCGCGATTGTCTGAGGTGAGTTTCAGACGTCGGACTCTCCTTCCGATAGTCTGGAGGTACGATGTCTGGCAATATGTCCAGACGTCCAAAAATATCTCAAAGGCGCACCCCACTCCTTTCCAACACTCTACCCCCTGCGTACGTTCGTGCAGACCTCAAAATGGATGGACAATCTCTGCGGTGAGGCCTGCATGGCCGTAAACCGCACAAAAGCATGTACCTTAGCACTGAGCGTGCTTTCAGACGTCCGGCTTCAGCTTTGAATGTCCTTCTGCTATTCCAGACGTCTGGGATGTGCTCCATACGTCTGATACTGGAAAATATCCAGTATGCAGAACCTGTTCTCCACGTGAAACCCCTTTGCGTCGCCCACAACTACGACGCCAGTAGCTTCAGGAGGCCGCGAAGCCCACCTTTGCGAGCTCCTCCTCCTCATGCACGAGCTCCTCCGAGCTCCTTCCCTCATGCTCCTCCCACGCTCTTGCGCTCCCTCGCGAGCTCCTCTTTTTGAGCTCCCCTCTCCTCCTCCTCCACATCTCGTCCCTCTCTCTCTCTTCTTCCTCGCCACACATCGCACTGGTGGCTGGAAGGAAGGTGGCAATCGATTGGAGGGAAGGATGAAGGTGGTGGTCAGTGGGGATGGAGCGAGTGGCATGGGGGAGAGTGGGGGTTTAAATAGATAAAGAGTTAGGGTTTGGGGTGAGGAGAGAGAGGGATACACATGCAGCATGCGTGTGGAAAAGAAAGAAGGTACGGTTCTTTTTACTTTCAGACGTTCGACCCTCCATCCAGATGTCTGGACAGACATCTGACAGCTCATCCAGATGTCTTAAACAACCGAAAAGGCAACGGGTCATTTCAGTTATGATCCCTAACAGACCTCTTGAGTTTTTCTCTGCATTCCCATCATGAGAGAAAAGAGGAGGAGGCACGAGCAGGGTGAAACGCAAATTGGAAGAGATTTGCTTGTACGTAATCTTACTCCTATCAGGAAGAGGAACTCTTGGAAGATCCATTATGCAGCCCTTGTTCATATGAAAGAAAATGAATACGAGTATTTAGATATTTTACTTATGTAGATATATATATATATATATATTGCTTTTCTTGTTTCATATCAAAACTTTGTTCATGTTTATGTATCACATCTTGTTCTAATGGCTTTGTCATTATATCGTAGGATTTTGCATAAACTAGGGTTTAGATGTTTGCATCACAACTTTTGAAAGCCTTGAAAAACTTTTCGTAACTGACACAAGTATTAGTACTCATCACAAGTACCGATACATGTGTCATAAGTTTTGGCTCCATGTTTCTGGAACATAGACTGTAGCTTACTAGTATCGATACTCGATATGAGTACTGGTACATCTAAGCTACAGATCAAGTTTTAAGAACTCTAGATATATGGATTATAACTTACAAGTACCAATACTCCCAACGAGTATCGATACATGTAAGCCACAGATTAGTTTTTTTTGGGTTCTTCAAACTGAAATCCTGTGGCTCATGTATACCGATACTCATTGGTAGTGCTTCGCTTAGGGTTTCGTGTGTTTTGAAGTTCTAGGCGTTGTAGTATATCACGAGAAGCTACTACCAGTTTACAATTTATTACTCGGAATTAAAAATTTCCCAAGGTCGAACTTAGAGAGCAAACTATGATTCCAGAAGCATATGAATTCACAATATATAGTTTTACAAAAATTAAGACAAAGGAGAGAGAGAGAGTAAAAATTCTCTTCTTGATTTTTTCTTCTTCTCTCTTCTTTTCTTTCAGTCGGTTCTCTTCTTTAGCTTGTCTTCTTCTTTCTTCTTTGCTGCAGCTACCTCCTCTTTCTTTCTTTCTTTAGCTGCTATGGGCTTCTTCTTCTTTCTCCTTCTTCTCTTCTCTGATTTTCTTCTTTCTTCTGCGTCTTCTTCCTCTTTGTTGCAGAGGCTCCCTCCTTCTCTTTTCTCTTTCTTTTTCTCTGGCCTGTCCTCTGCTCTTCTCTTTTGCTTCACTCCTTCCTTTCTTTCTGACGTCTGATTCAGAAATCAGACACCTTATCTGATCAGCCTCTCCTTCTTTTCTTTCCTCTTGGCTTCTCTGGCTTCTCCTGCTCTTCTTCTTCCTTCTCCTTTCTTCTTCTCTGCGGCTAAGTCCCAGCCGCTGCTCTTACTCTTCTCCTTTCTTCCTTTCTTTCTTCTCTTCAGCAGCTCCTTGCTTCTTCCTTCCTCTCCTGTTCCCTGCACACACACACAAGTTCAGCGCAAAACCTACCCTACCCTCTTCCTATGTCTCTCTCCCTCTGAATCTCTCTTTGGTACGCTCTCCCAGAGCCGGGTAATCGGGTCAGGTTGTGTGCCTGGGTCCAGGCGCACCGGCGTGGGTGGTGCGCGAGGAGTGCACAGGAGTAGGGATAGTCGGGTCGGGTCAGGTCCACGTGGGAAAAGTCACGGAAGAGACCTGGGTGATAGGTGAGGAGGGACCTCACCCCAGTGTTTCGAGGCAAAATGCTTAGAACACGTTTTCAATTTATGTGTGGGCGTGCGCCCACACACTTCCGAGGTGGGACTAAATCCCACCTTCGCTCCGCGCACCTGCAGGTAGAAAGCTTCGAGCAATTGGGGTAGCAGCGAAGGCTTGCTTCCCCAATTGAGAACCTGGGCACACTCGCGGAAGTGTCCTGCGTTGCCTGGGGTTTGCGTATGGTGTTGAAGGGACCTGGAGCTGCTCGCTAAGTAGCTCCTGCTGTTCGTCAATGGCGGCGAGGGGGTCGAGACCTGAAAGCACTAAAACGGCCTCTCAGCCACATCAGACAACTCAGGAAGCTTCGCCAGAGTACGGCGAAGGCGATGCGGTGGTCGGCGTGGCGGGAAGGTTCCTGTGGTTGTGTGCCTAGGGCACACTGCAGAGGTGCAGGTGGGTGTGTTCGAGGGGTGGTCTGGAGGTGCGAGGTGGTGAATGGAGTGGGGGAAATGCTTGAGTGGAGTGAGGGGGAGCTTCTGGGCTTGTCGGCAAGGGGTGGAATGGTCTGTGGAGGTGGAGCGACCTCGCCGGAGTTGATGGCTGGAGGTGGAGCAGATGGAGGTGGTAGTGGCAGTCGAGGGGTTAAAAGTGTCAATTTAAGAGGGGAAAATAACAGAGAGAGAAAGGGGAAGTTTTTACCTACTTAATTGACGAAGAGGGAAGAGGGGCCGCCCGGCACATGCCTGCCGAAGCTGGGGACGAAAGTGCCCAGAAGGGGGTAACGGCGACGAGGAGGGGATTTGGAGGCACCAGCTGGTGCGGCCTGGCGTGGGAAGACGAGGTGGAGTGAGCTCTGCTGCAGGTATGGCAGCAGAGCGACGAGGAGGAGGAAGAAAGATAGCTGGAAGCTTGGGCTGTCTGACCGGAGTGAGAGGAGACGAAGTTTGGGGTGTTCTTCGGCCAAAACGAGCTTGAAGGAAACGACTGCCCCTGCCGCTCCTTATAAAGGTGCTGGCGAGGAGAGGATCTCGAGGGAGCGACGTGGGGAGTTCGCTGGAGATACGGCCAGAAATCAAACCCATGCCTTTCGTGCATTCGCACCAGAGGCATGGGCAGCTGCAAGTCAAAGGGGAGGGTCCCTGTGAAAAAGGACGATGTAGGGAACCCCCCTTTCGTTCCTGAGGGCGGCCCCCATACCCTGCGTAGCGCCATCCTCCGCGCAAGGTCGCTGGAGGTATGGCGCCTGCGAAGGGTGGTAGGAGGGGCCGTTCTGCAAAGAACAAAAGAGAAGATAGGGGGCTAAATGCAAGGGTTTAAAAAGACAAGGGTCAAAAAGTAATTGAAGAGGACCAAATTGTAAAGTCGGTCAAGATGGTCTTCTCTTAGGATGAAATTTTGTACCAACCTAATTTGAACCTAAGGAATTCAATGGTGTAATTTAATTCTAGGTTTGACCATGTCTGACCAGTCAATTTGCACAAAAACCCAAACTAGGTCAAAATTTTGTCATGGTTCTCAATTTAGGTCAAGATAAGTTGCAAAGGCCAAATTGAAGGTTCTAAATCCTAGGAAATATTTTTCCATGAATTTTAGAGGGTTTAGTTGATTTTTATCCTACCTAAAACCTCGTGAATTAAAGCAGGTTTGTTTTTAGGTTTACAGACTGTCATTTAGTTTCTAGAAGTTGCTATAACCCTTTTTGGCTCAGGTTATCCCACTTTCTTTCTTATTAAGCTCATTTAACCTGTATTCAGACCCTTAGACACCCTGATTGTGCACTGCATTGGTAAAATTGCAGTTTTACCCCTTATGACTTGTTTTATTCTTTAATTTAGAATTCTCTGAGTTCGCTTTTCTTTAGGTTTTGTAAGAGCTTTTTCACACTTATTTAGCTCAAATTGTGCCAGTTAGGGTTCATGATGAGGCTCTCATCACTCATCACAAGAATTGGTACACATAAGACACAGATTAGGTTCTGGGTTTGAAGTAACCAAGACCTGTAGCTCACCAGTACCGGTACTGAGCTTCAGTACAGGTAGTTGTTAGCTACAGGTTGAGGCATCAGTACTCAACAAGTATCGGTACTAGTCATGGGTACCGGTACTCGTTGAGATCATTTCTTATTCTGGAGTGTTACCAGTACTCATAGAGTATCGGTATTAGACACTAGTATCGGTACACCATAAGTACTGGACAAGTACTCAACTGAGCTTGAGTCCCAAACTATAAACCATAAGTACCAATACTTGGCACCAATACTAGTACTTCTTGGATATGGAACTCATAGTTGTAAGTCAAAGATATCGATACTTAATATATGGGATACTGTTACGACCCGGTTCCCGAATCCCTACAGGATCCAAGACCGGCTCGACTCGGCTAATCCCAAGACCCAGTCGTCTAACAAGAAATAACCAAAAAGTAGGAAAATAAACCACATTACTATGCAAGGTAACTAACAGTAAAAGTGTACAAGCAGTAAGGAAGTAAAAGCTGCTAAATGGTACATGCCACTACAACAACAGGAAAGTAGAAACAAAAGTACAGTAATAGAAATGGTAACAACAGTCTAAAACTCACTAGTAGAAAAGAGAGTACAACTACAACATGAAACTACTGCTGGGCTCGACTGGGCCCAACGCCCTCTGCAGCCAGTGACTCAGGCTGCTCAACTCCTCGACCTGTAAAGGAGTTATGAGTAAACGGAGTTAGCGAATGCTGAGTAGAGTGGTAACCAGACTAACTAAAGCAGTAAAAGCTAACAGGTAAATTTATCTTTTCTAATTATTTTATTTTACAAGTAATTCCTTTTCATCCATTGGTTTACTTTTAGGTTTCTTTCTTGATCTCGCATGTTCTTCGTGGGAACGATCTTGATTACAGTCTTTTCCAAAGAGTAGAAGGCCCACGTGGTGCTCTCTTGGCCGGGAGAGTCCCCCGTGGTGATCCTACACCCAGTCAACCACCCCGAGGTCATGGACAGGCGTAGCGGTGACTATGATACACGCGATAAACGCATGGGTAGCTACCTCGCACTGGCACACGGTTAGTCATTTCCGCTAGCGGGTACGCCCAAAGTACAGCACGGAACAGTATAGGGCCTAGCCCTCTCAGTAACAGGGGTCTCGCCCCCCAGAACCAAACAGGGGTCTCGCCCCTCCACAGTCCACGCACCCTCATCTAACTACCTCGGTTTTCCCAGTGGGCTTAACAAGTCGGTGTAGGGTGGCTAGCTAAACCCCAGGCCCCGTGGGGTGGCTAGCTCCCTCCCTACACTAGTAGCTCACCCAGGTACAGTGTATGAGAGGGCCAACAGAAGTCGGTGTACAGTGGCCAATCCTAACCCCGGGTCCCAACCCAAGGGCGGCTAGCTCCGCTCTACACTAAACAGGGGACAGCCGCTCTCCTTGGTACCACGTACTCAAGGGCCAACACACTTCCCACTCACATTTCCAGATCTTTCCATTCATCCATAAGAGCTCTACTCCTAATTCCCCATAGGGTTCATGCTCATATTCCCATATTATTCCATACCAGATTTCATCATTCATAATTCCATTCTTGTATTGTACACATGTAGCTCGTATTTCCACAAATTAACATATGCCACAAGTGATATCACAAGTAACTATCTAACTAGCACAGGCATTTCATATTCCAACAGGCAGCTCGTATTTATTAACAGGTAGTTGTTTACAATTCTACTCATTCATTTATGACTGCAATCTCAAACACGCATACAAACAGTGCAACTATTTCTCGTCCTAGGATTCATACCACATCCTAGGTTTCTAATTTTCTAATTTTCATGATTTCATTCATGTTTTATAAATAAAATAGGGGAAACCACTCTACCAGACAATTCGGGAGTACTGGGGGCTCGAATGGTAGACTCACGTGCCTCTGCAAGCCTCGAACACGCAACAGATCGAAGTCTTATACAAAGGAACATAACACAACAGAATGTTCAAAACAGTATAAAAAGGTTTCTAACATGTAGAGGAACTCACAAGAAAACCACAAATATCTTGTTTGCGTAGAACGAACCCCGAACGGACCCTAAACGGGTCAAAAATAGAACTGCAGAACCAAATTAGACGTCTGGAACTAAGTCCAGACATCTTAAAAGTCACCAGGGTCTCACCTCAAGTTCCTGCGTTGACCTCAGATGTCCAAGAACCCTACTTAACTGTCTGGACTTAGCTCCAGATGTCCGACCTCTCCTCAAGTCGTCTAGGAATGCCTCCGGCCATCCGGTAAGCTGTCCAGACATCCGAAACACGTCGGAGGGTGTGTCGCGCACCTTCCTAAAGCTGCTCCTGCGCACGACAGAGCAGCACATCCTATTTTAGCCAAGTAAATCCTACTACGGTGCGGCCTGCATGGCCGCAGCCGCGGAAATGACGTACCTTCGCGAATACCTGCTTTCAGACATTCGGTGTCATCACCAGATGTCCGACCCGTCATCTGGAAGGCTCTCTGAACGTATGATACTGGAAAAATCCCAGTACCAGAGCGAGTTCCCGCTCCTCTCGCCGCACTCGATCGCGGCTCCTCCCTCTCGTCTGTGGCTTCGGCCGCAGCAGGAAGTCGGGGACGGCTCCCCGATGCTCTCCTCCTCCCGCACGCGCCGTGATGGTCGTGCGTACTCCGGCGAGCCTCTCCAAGATCACGAGCTCAACCTCCTCCTCCTCTCTTCGCGTCGCTCCTCCTCCTCGCTCATCGCTCTCACTCCCTCTCTCTCGCTCATCTCTCTCACGGTAGTGGAGAGGAAGTAAGGTGGTGGTAGTGGAGTGGAGAAGAGAGGAAAGGGGGAGAGGGCTCTTATATAGGGAGTGGGGTTAGGGTTCAGTGAGGGGGATAAAAGGAGAAGAGAGAGAAGGAAGCTGTCTGCATGCAGCCAGCGTGCAGAACCGACCCTACATACAGATTATTCAATTTCCAGACGTTTGGGAAGGGGTTCAGACGTCTGAACAGATGTCTGACTGCTAATGCAGACGTCTTAAAAGGCTCAAAACAGAATGGGCCTTTACATCATAACAAACTTAAAGGAAGTTTCGTCCCCAAAACTTGAGCTAGCTAGGTGCGGAAAAAGGAATATAAATGCATAATAGACTTAAAGAGGATCAAAGTCAGTCCGAAAGGACGTACCCTCAAAAAGTTCCGGATACCGCTCTCGCATTGTCGCCTCAGGCTCCCAAGTAGCCTCCTCATACCGTTGGCTCCTCCACAAGATCTTCACCAGGGGTACTTGCTTCCGTCTCAAACTCTAGACGGCTCTGTCTAGTATCTGCACTGGTCTCTCAGGGTAAGTCAAGTCGTCCCCCACCTCGACACTCTCATGGCTCAGAACTTGACTAGGATCGATGACGTACTTCCTAAGGTTGGACACGTGGAACACATCGTGCACACCAGAAAGCTGAGGAAGGGTAAGCCGGTAAGCAATGGGTCCTACCCGCTCCAGGACCTCAAAGGGCCCCATAAACCTCGATGCAAGCTTCCCTTTCACCCCAAAACGTTGCAGGCCCTTCATGGGTGAAACACGAAGAAAGACATGATCCCCAACCTCGAACTGCACCTCTCTGCGTTTCCGGTCAGCATAACTCTTCTGTCTGCTCCTGATAGTGTGAAGTCGTCTGTGAATCTGCTCTATCACCTCCTGACTCTGCTGGATCAGCCTGGGGCCAACCTCCCACTTGGTTCCCACCTCAACCCAACTCAAGCGTGCAGTACACCTCTATCCGTACAGAGCCTCGTAAGGTGCCATGCTGATGCTCGAGTGATAGTTGTTATTATATGCAAACTCTACTAGGGGTAAGTGCTCCTCCCAAGAGCCCCTTCAGTCTAGTACACAGACGCACAAAAGGTCCTCAAGTGTCTGTGTAGTGCGCTCTGACTATCCGTCCATCTGGGGGTGGTACGCAGTACTGAACCTCAACTGTGTACCCAAAACCTGCTGAAACTCAGCCCAAAACTGGGAAGTAGAACTGGTATCCCGGTCAGATACAATCTTACGCGGAACTCCGTGCAGATGTATCACATCACAAATGTACCTCTCTACCAACTGTGCTGGTCCCAAAGTGACTCAGATTGGCAGAAAACATGTCATCTTTGTCAATCTATCCACTATTACCCAGATTACATCGTGTCCTTACTGGGTAACGGGTAAGCCCACCACCAAGTGCATGGTGATGCTCTCCCACTTCCACTCTGGCACAGGAAGTGGCTGCAACGGCCCTGTAGGCCTCTGATGCTTGGCCTTCACCAGTTAGCACACCAAACACTGCTGCACGAATTCACCCACATCCCGCTTTATCCCTCTCCACCAAAAGTCACGTCTCAGATCATTATACATCTTTGTGTTCCCGGGATGTTTGGTGAACCTAGACCTGTGCACCTCAGTCAGGAGCTCTCTCAACAACTCCTCGTCCCTGGGAACGCACAAACGCCCCCTCATACGTAGCACCTCATCTGTAAAAGAGAAGTCTCTTGGGTCCCCTAATAGCACTCTGTCTCTCAATGACTGCAGGTACGGATCTGTCATCTGTCCTGTAATGATGCAGTCTATCATCTCTGGTCTCGTCTGTTGTGTCATCTTCACTGCCCCACAATACCCCTGTGACTCTTAGGGTTGCCAACTACCCAACTCCTCCATAAGTCTCCAACTCTATGCCTGTAAACTGGCCAAGTGGGCGGGCGCCTTCTGGCTCAAGGCGTCAGCCACCACGTTGGCCTTCCCCGGATGGTAGGAGATGCTGCAGTCATAGTCCTTCAGGAGCTCTAACCAACATCTCTGTCTCATGTTAAGCTCCTTCTGATCAAACAAGTACCTGAGGCTCTTATGATCCGTGAAAATCTCAAAGGTCTCACCATAAAGGTAGTGCCTCCATGTCTTCAGCACGAAGACAACAACTGCCAGCTCTAAGTCATGGGTAGGGTAGCTATGCTCTTGGGGCTTCAGTTGCCGCGAAGCGTAAACGACAACGTGACCCCACTGCATGAGCACACCCCCTAACCCCTACAACAAAGCGTCCGTGTAGACCACAAAATCGCCACTGTTATCTGGGATGGTAAGCACAGGAGCTGAAGTCAATCTCTCCTTCAACTCCTGAAACACGCCTCACAAGCGTCTATCCAAGCACATGGCACGTTCTTCCGGGTCAACTGAGTCATAAGATGCGCAATCTGTGAGAAACCCCTGATAAACCGCCAGTAGTAAATTGCCAGTCCCAAGAAGTTGCGTATCTCTGTCACTGTACGTGGCCTCTCCCACCTGAGTATGGCCTCAACCTTGACTGGACCCACAGCTAAACCATCTCCTGAAATCACATGGCTCAAGAAGGTCACCTGCCTCAACCAAAACTCGCACTTACTGTATTTGGCATACAGCTTGCATCGTCTCAAAGTGTTCAGAATCATCCGCAAGTGTTGTCCATCCTGTGCCTGATCCCGCGAGTAAACGAGCACGTCATCAATAAATACCACCATAAATTGATCCAAATACGGTCTGAACACCTAGTTCATCAAATCCATGAAGGCAACGGGGGCGTTGGTCAGCCCAAATGGCATGACCAAAAACTCGTAGTGTCCGTATCAAGTGCGGAAAGCTGTCTTGGAGACGTCAGTCTCCTTGATCCTCAACTGGTGGTAGCTCGATCTCAGATCTATCTTGGAGAATACCGTAGCACCACACAACTAGTCAAACAAATCATCAATCCTCGGCAGCAAATACTTGTTCTTGATGGTGACCCTATTCAACTGTCTGTAGTCAACACAAAGGCACAGGGTACCATCCTTCTTCTTCACAAATAACATAGGGGTTCCCTACAGGGATGCACTGGGCCTCATAAAGCCCTTCTCCAACAGGTCCTGTAGCTGGGACTTGAGCTCTCGCAGCTCAAGTGGTGCCATCCGATACGGTGCAGTAGAAATGGGGCTGGTCCCCGGTACCAGTAAGATCTCAAACTCGATCTCACGCTCAGGTGGTAGTCTTGATAGCTCCTCTGGAGACACGTCGAGGTACTCTCTAACCACCGGGATGCTTTGAAAGTCTACCACTGGGCTGGGCTCCGCCACCACATAGGCTAGAAAGCCCTCACACCCCTGGCCCAAAAGTCTCGCTGCCCGAAGCGCAGAAATGCACCTAAAACCTCCGTCCACTGGCTGTCTGTGAAACTTAAAGGAAGGCATCTCCGGTATGGAGAAGACGATCTTCCTCCCGAAATAGTCCACCAAGGCGTGGTAAGCGGACAACCAATCCATCCCCAGAATCATGCCAAAGTCCTCCATCGGTATCACAATCAGGTCAGCGGGGAGGTTGTGTCCCCCAATACTGACCTCACAGTCTATGTAGACCTCCTCAGCTACAAACAGCTAGTCATCTGGACCTCTGATAAAAAATGGATCCTCTAACAACATGCAGTCCTGTCCCAAACTGACAGCAAAACTCGCAGTGACAAAGAGTGTGTGGCGCCGGAATCAAAAAGCACGTAAACTAATCTGCCGGAAACTTTAACCATACCTGCCACCACTGAACTGGATGCCCTGGCGTCTCTGTGTGTTAGGGCATTGATACGCCCCTTAGCTCTCAGTGTAAAAGAAGCAGCCATACTCTGAGTCAGGCGAGTAGTCGCTGGCCGATACCCTCCTCGTGACTGCTGCCCTCCCCCATGCGCCTGGGAGACACGACCACCTGCTCGGCCTCCAACACTCAGTGCGGGGAGCATCTGCTGCGCTCCAACCCTAGATGGGCAGTCCCTCCTGATGTGGCCTGGCTGGCCACACTAGTAGTAGAGGGGGACTTGACTCCCACCCTCGATAGGTCCCTGCTGACGGCTGGGCGAGGGTCCAGTGCTGACAGCTGGCCCCTATCGGGGGCCCTCAAAGGCCACTGACGGCCTCGCAAAACGAGATGACTCTCCGACCGGTGCTGCGTGTCTCCTCTCTCGTCGGCCCTGTGAGTACTCTGGCTAGTAGGGCCTCTTCCGTCCGCTTTCAGTGTCTCGCGCTGCCGGGTTGGTCTCCTCGTACGTCATAGCTGCCTCCACCACTCTCGAGAAGGTGAGCAGCTTCAAGTGTTTGACATACCCTCGAATAGTAGGCCAGCGCCCCTCAGCAAACCTCCACAGGCACTCCTCCTTCGTAGCTATGCCTGTTGCAGCAAAACGTGATAGCTCCAGGAAGTGCGTGCGATACGCGCTAACAGTCATCGTCCCCTGGCGGAGAGTGTGGAACTCCCGCTTCCTCTGGTCCTGCCAAGTCTGCGGCAAGTATTGCTCATAGAAGAGGGTCACGAACTGGTCCCATGTTGGCTCTCCCCTCTCTTGGCCTCTGACTGCCCTCCACCACCTGTGTGCCTCACTCTCCAACTGGTACGTGGCAAAGGCCACGCGGCACTCTGCAGGGGGGCGAAGGGTGTCAAATACCTTCTCTATCTGCTCCAGCCAGTCCTCTGCCTCAGACGAGTCCTTATCCCCCTTGAAGGAGGGGGGCTTCAGCTTCCGGAACTATTCAAAAAGCTCGTGGTGTAGCTACAGTGGGGGAATGGGCACGCGGCCAGGCAGGGAGGGCTCGTGCTCGGAAGTGTCAGAGTGCGGTGGAGGCAGTGGAGGACCACCCACTCCCCCTCGTCCAGCGCTACATTGGTCTCTCGATCCCACAGAGGACTCCTCCACATCCCCAGGGAGAGGCGCCCGTGGAGGCAGGTGGAGCTCCTCTCATACTCCGTCTCAGATCAGCTGAGTGAGGTCCTAGGCCTGAACGCCCGGGAGAAGTGGCAGGTCAACTGGCACTTCGAGCCCGGCACGTCCGCCCCTTCGACCTTGTCCACGGCCGCGTCCGCGGCCTGCCTCGAGAACTCCACGACGAGGCATCTCTTGCAAGGAAACGCAGAAGACAGAACAAAAGAAGTCAACTCTAACGGACTTCAGCGAAAGGAACTCAGAACAGATGTCAAGCGGTACGTTGTGGTGGTTACTCTAGTTACATGCACGTGAATTGGTTATTCTCAAGCTAGTTAGTTCATTTCTCGGGATGACCTTGCTCTGATACCATCTTGTTACGACCCGGTTCCCGAATCCCTACAGGACCCAAGATCGGCTCGACTCGACTAATCCCAAGACCCAGTCGTCCAACAAGAAATAATCGAAAAGCAGGAAAATAAATCACATTCACTATGCAAGGTAACTAACAGTAAAAGAGTACAAGCAGTAAGGACGTAAAAGCTGTTAAACGGTACATGCCACCACAACACCAGGAAAGTAGAAACAAAAGTATAGTAACAGAAATGGGAGCAACAATCTAAAACTCACTAGTAGAAAAGCGAGTACAACTACAACAGGAAACTATTGCTGGGCTTGACTGGGCCCAGCGCCCTCTACAGCCAGTGACTCAGGCTGCTCAACTCCTCGACCTGTAAAGGGGTTATAAGTAAATGGAGTCAGCGAACGCTGAGTAGAGTGGTAACCAGACTAACTAAAGCAATAAAAGCTAACAGGTAAATTTATCTTTTCCAATTATTTTATTTTACAAGTAATTCATTTTCATCCATTGGTTTACTTTCAGGTTTCTTTCTTGATCTCGCATGTTCCTCGTGGGAACGATCTTGATTATAGTCTTTTCTGAAGAGTAGAAGGCACATGTGATGCTCTCCTGGCCGGGAGAGTCCCCCGTGGTGATCCTATACCCAGTAAACCACCCCAAGGTCACGAACAGACGTAGCGGTGACTACAGCACGTGCGATAAGTACACGGGTAGCTATTCCACACTGGAACACGGTCAGTCATTTCCGCTAGCGGGTGCGCCCAAAGTATAGCACGGAACAATATAAAGCCTATCCCTCTCAGTAACAGGGGTCTCACCCCTTATAACCAAATAGGGGTCTCACCCCTCCACAGTCCGCGCACCCTCATCTAACTACCTCGGTTTGCCCAATGGGCTTGACAAGTCGGTGTAGGATGGCTAGCTGAGCCTCAGGCCCCGTGGGGTGGCTAGCTCCTTCCCTACACTAGTAGCTCTCCCAGGTACAGTGTACGCGAGGGCCAACAGAAGTCGGTGTAGAGTGGCCAATCATAATCCCGGGTCCCAACCCAAGGGCGGCTAGCTCCGCTCTACACTAAACAGGGGATAGTCTCTCTCCTTGGTACCACGTACTCAAGGGCCAGCACACTTCCCACTCACATTTCCAGATCTTTCCATTCATCCACAAGAACTCTACTCCTATTATTCCACATTATTCCCATGTTCATGCTCATATTCCCATATTATTCCATACCAGGTTTCATCATTCACAATTCCATTCTCATATTTTACACATGCAGCTCGTATTTCCACAAATTAACCTATGCCACAAGTGATATCATAGGTAACTGTCTAACTAGCACAGGCATTTCATATTCCAACAGGTAGCTTGTATTTATTAACAGGCAATTGTTTACAATTCTATTCATTCACTGTAATCTTAAACATGCATACAAACAGTGCAACTGTTTCCCGTCCTAGGATTCATGTCACATCCTAGGTTTTTAGTTTTCTAATTTTCATGATTTCATTCATGTTTTATAAATAAAACAAGGGAAACCACTCTACCAGATAATCCGGGAGTACTGGGGGCTCGAACGGTAGACTCATGTGGCTATGCAAGCCCCGAACATGCAGCAGATCGAAGTCATATACCAAGGAACATAACACAACGGAATGCTCAGAACATTATAAAAAGGTTTCTAACATGTAGAGGTACTCACAAGGAAACCACAAATATCTTGTTTGTGTAGAACGGACCCCAAACGAATCCTAAACGGGTCAAAAATAGAACTACAGAACCAAATTAGACGTCTGGAACTATGTCGAGACGTCTTAAAAGTCACTAGGGTCTCACCTCAAGTTCCTGCGTCAACCTCAAACGTCCAGGACCCCTACTTGATCGTCTGGACTTAGCTCCAGATGTCCGACCTCTCCTCCCGTCATCTGGGAATGCCTCCAGCCATCTGGTAAGCTGTCCAGACGTCTAAAATGCATAGGAGGGCATGCCACATGCCTTCCCAAAGCTGCTCCTGCGCATGACAGAGCAGCACATTCTATTTTAGCCAAGCAAATCCTACTGCGGTGCGGCCTACATGGCCGCAGCCGCGGAAATGACGTACCTTTGCGAATACCTGCTTTCAGACATCTGGTGTCGTCACCAGACGTCCGACCCGTCATTTGGAAGGCACTCCGGACATTTGATACTAGAAAAATCCCAGTACCAGAGTGAGCTCCCTCTCCTCTCGCCGCGCTCGGCAGCGGCTCTTCCCTCTCGTCTGCAGCTTTGGCCGCAGTAGGAAGTCGGGGATGACTCCTCGACTTTCACCTCCTCTTGCACACGTCGCGGCGACCGTGCATACTCCGGTGAGCCTCTCCGAGCTCACGAGCTCAACCTCCTCCTCCTCTCTTCGCGTCGCTCCTCCTCCTCGCTCGTCTCTCTCACAGCAGTGGAGAGGAAGTAAGGTGGTGGTGGTGGAGTGGAGAAGAGAGGAAGGGGGGAGAGGGCTCTTATATAGGAAGTGGGGTTAGGGTTCGGTGAGGGGGAGAAAAGGAGAAGAGAGAGAAGGAAGCTGTCTGCACGCAGCCAGCGCGTAGAACCGACCTTATGTACATATTATTCAATTTCCATATGTCTGGGAAGGGGTCCAGACGTCTGACTGCTAGTCTAGACATCTTAAAAAGCTCAAAACAGAATGGGCCTTTACAGATAACGGTACTAGTACACCAGTACTAGTACCCATTCAGTATAAAGGGATACTGGTACTAGTACACTAGTATCGATACCCATTCAGTATGAAGTTCAATTGAGATTAGTTAATGTTCAGGTCCATCATAAGTTAAAGGTGGGTCATTTATGTAATAACCCCAACAAGTGGTATCAGAGCCAAACCACTCTCTACTTAGTTAATTAAGTTCAGTCTGACTAATAAAGTATAATATTTTAAGATAATTCGGTTGAAACAGTATCTCACCAAAGTAAGCTCTCTTGTGAATATTGGGTTTATCTTTGAATAGTAACAGGTTGATGAGGGTTTGTAGATGAGTGTTTACTGCCCCAAAGGAAGTGTACACTTATTGTACTTTCACTCATTTATGTGGGAGTTATGATGTGATGGTTATTAGGTTTTTCTGGGTAGTTATTGAATCGACCCAAAGGAAGGTTCATAACTAACTCATAACTGAATCATCAATCATTACTCACCACACGATGTCTTTAATTATAAGTCAACCTCTCGTCCAAAGATGAGACCCTTGATGGAGTGAGTTAAGACATATGATGGGGCTTATTTAAATTAATCAGACACATTTTTGTTTTATAGGGGCAAATCTCATGTTATTTGTAAATCTTTCAGAAATGTCTTCTACCAATATTACCGCCACCCTCAATTCCATTCCCATGTTAAGTGGCTATAACTTTAAGTCCAGGAAGGAAAATTTACTGATAGTCTTAGGGGTAATGAACCTTGATCTAGCGATTAGGGAAGCCTCTCCTATCCTTACAGACGCTAGTACTCTTAAACAAAAGTGAGAAAAGGAAAGGTGAGAGAGATTTAACCGAATCTCAACGATGATATGAAGAGAGCCATCCCTAAGACTTTTAGGGGCACTATGTCTACTAACCACTGCCAAGGACTTTCTAGTTGATATTGAAAAGAGATTCGCTAAGAATGAAAATGATGAAATTAGTACACTCTTAATGAATCTCATTTCAATGAAGTACAAGGGGATGGGAAATATTAGAGAGTATATTATGGAGATGTCTCACCTTGCTTCTAATTTAAAAGCACTAAAATTAGATCTCTTTGAAGATCTATTAGTGCATTTGGTGTTGATATCTCTCCCTCTTGCATTTAACCAATTCAAGGTGAGCTGTAATTATCAGGAAGAGACTGTTATCTGAATGAGCTCATCTCGCACTACATTCAAGAGGAGAGAATGAAGCAAGATAAGATAGAAAGTGCTAATGTTGCCTCTTCCTCTAAAGGAAAAGGCAAGGCTAAAAAGAGGAAGTAAGAAGTTGCAAATACAGCTCCAAGCAAGAAACAACAGGGGAAGGTTGGAGAGTCTTCCAAGTTGGGATGTTTCTTCTATGGAGCTAAGGGGCACCAAAAGAAGCACTATATCAACTACCATGCTTGGCGTGCTAAGAAAGGTATGGCTCTAAATTTGATTTGTTCAGAAATTAACTTGGCTTCAATTCTTAAGCACACTTAGTGGTTGGATTCAGGTGCTACCACTCACATTAGCATGTTTATGCAGGGTTGCCTGATTTGCCGAAGGCTAAGTGAAGTTGAGAAATATATTTATGTTGGGGATGGGAAGGCAGTTCAAGTTGAAGCTATAGAACAGTTTAGATTTTCGACGAAAATTGGTTTATATTTGAATTTAAATGAAACTTTTGTAGTACCATCTTTCAGAAAAAATTAAATTTCTTTTTATGTTTTGGACAAATATGGTTATACTTGTTCATTTGGTGATGGAAAGGTTAGTTTGTATTTAAATTCAAATCTAGTTGGTTCTGATTTTCTACCTTATTTTGATAATCTATACTGTCTGGATACTATAGTTTCTTATAATGAGTCTTCTCTTTTGGATACACGTGGTGTGAAAAGAAAACTAAATAATGAAAACTCAGCTTCGTTATGACACAAGAGATTATGACATATCTCCAGAAGGAGAATAGAGAGACTTGTGTCAAATGAAATTTTATACCCCTTGGACTTTTCTGATTTGGATCAATGTATAAAGTGTATTAAGGGGAAACAAACTATTAATAGGAAGTTTGAAGCCAATAAGTCAAATGGTGTCTTAGATGTGATTCATACAGACATCTGTGGGCTATTTATTACGCCTAGATGGAATGGTCAATAGTATGTTATCGCATTCATAGATGACCACTCCAGATATGGCTTCATCTACCTAATTCATGAAAAGGCACAGTCACTAGACACGTTCAAGAATTACAAAGTCAAAGTTGAGAATCAACTCGACAGAAGGATCAAATCTATTAGATCTGACCATGGTGGTGAATACTAGGCAGGTATGACGAATCAGGTGAATAACGTCCAGGACCATTTGCTAGGTTCTTAGAGGAATGCGGTATTGTTCTTCAGTACACCATGCCGAGTTCTCCCACTATGAATGGTGTTGCTGAGAGACGAAACAGAGCGCTTAAGGACATGGTAAGGAGTGTGATTGGTCATTCTACCTTACCAGATTCACTATGGGGAGGCTTTAAGGATTGCAGCATATATTTTGAATAGAGTTTCCACTGAGACAACTAACAAAACCTCATATGAGCTATGGACTGGGTGGAAGCCCAGTCTTAAGCATTTTCATTTGTGGGGATGTCCAATTGAGGCAAGACCTTATAGGCCTAATGAGAAGAAACTGGGCACAAGGACAATTAGTTGCTATTTTGTTGGGTATTCTGAAAGGTCTAGAAGATATAAGTTTTATGATCCCACATCTAAGGTTAGTTTTGAGTTTGGAGCTGCCAAATTCTTTGGAAGTGTTGAGTTTGCTGAGGAAAACAGGGTTAAAGACTTTGCCTTTGAAGAGGAACATATAGATACTCCTCCTAGAGTTATTTAGGTTGATGAGGAGCATGTCTTTGACATCCCTCAAGACAACTCCAATGAAGACAATGATATGGACTTAACTCCTAGTGAGTAGCCTCAAACACATACATAACTTGTGCCATTAAGGAGATCCACCAGGGAAAGGAGTGCCATATTGGATGATTATGTGGTATTCCTTCAAGAGCATGAAACAAACATTGGAGTGATTGAAGATGATCCAATTAGCTTCCGTCAAGCAATGGAAAGTCTGAATCATGAGAAGTGGATTGAGGCAATGAAAGAAGAAATGAAGTCAATGAAAGACAATGACGTTTAGGATATTGTTCCACTACCAGAAGGTGTGAAATCTGTTAGTTGCAAATGGATATTTAAAACCAAACAAAATTTGAAAGGAAAAGTGGAGAGATACAAAGTACATCTTGTCGCTAAGGGTTTTACCTAAAAAGAGAGAATTGACTATAAGGAGACATTCTCTCATGTTTCTTCTAATGATTCATTGAGGATTATAATGACACTTGTGGCCCACTTTGACCTTGAGTTTTATCAGATGGATGTTAGCACTACATTTCTTAATGGTGACATTGAGGAAACTGTAAGTTTCCCTACTTGGAGGGGTGAGATCAGCGTGACAAAAAAAATGCGTAATCGAAATATATAAAGCAATCTCACAAAAATCAATCGCAAAATGTACACAGGTATTTTTAGGTGGAAACCCAAACCGGGTGAAAACCACCACCTAACCCTCTCGAGTTAGGATTTTCCGATCAACCTAGTTGATCAAATCCACTAACCGAATCACTTTAAAACGAGGGTGATTCAACCTCAGTACAACCACGCTACAAGTACGAGGGTAGCGTTCCTCAACCCCTTCTCTCCACGAGAAGGATTTTGTCCCACGAAGGAGACGGGAATTCGCAAAGCGAATACCCAACCAAAAGACAAAGGTAAAATAAACAACAAACCTATAGAGCCAACAAAGTAATAAACCTAAGCTTCTATAGGATTTAGGAAACTCCCCTTTGCTAGGAGTGCGTCGACGATGACGCGGTGCGTGAGCCACGCGACGGTGCTACGTCGCTCTCGTGAACAACAGCGGGAGAGCGGGCGCGCAAACTGAATTTAGCTCTCAAGATGATGGAGCTTGAGCTTGGAGAGCAAGATTTTTTCTGGACACAAAAGAGTGTGTAAGTGTGTAGCTAAGTGTATCCCTTATGTATTTTTGTGTTGCAAGGGTTCCCCTCTATTTATAGAGGCCTTAGGAAGGCTTTGGAAGGCTCAGAAAGGGTTCTATAGCCGTTGGGAACAAAGTCCAAGAGAATCAGGCCGAAATCAGGACAATGATTACATTTGACAGGGTTATCAGACGTCTAACTATGGCATCAGACGTCTGGAAGGCCACTTTAAGACGTCTGATTTCAAGGTCAGACGTCTGATTCTATGCGGGTTTCTCCCTGACTTGAATCAGATCTAAACAGGGTTTTTGTGCAAGTCCATCAGACGACATATAGGACGTCTGGAAACCTACTTTTACTGTGGGAATTGATTTCCAAACGTTGCAACGGCTAGAAAATCTCTGAGAAGAGATTTTGGGTCAGCCGAGGCAAAACGGTCATTTATCAGACGTCTGGAAAGACCTAAGGACGTCTGATAAGGCTCTAACGGTCATAATCTTGCTGTCTGCTAAGCCAGCCAACGGTCCACTAACTGGACGTCTGGCAAATCCATCAGACGTCTTCTAAGACGTCTGGTATAAGGTCTGGACGTCTGATTTCATCAGACAGAAATAACTATGTCCAGCCTAACAGTTATCAGACGTCTGAAACAAAAATCAGACGTCTTAAAATACATTATCAGACGTCTGATTTGGGAATTAGACGTCTGGAAAGTCTGTTTGAACCCTATATTGGTTTTCTAGGTATTCTACAGAAAACCTAAGTATCCTAGGGTTGTGCCGGTGTTCCTAGGACTACTGTTAGGGTCCTTTGAGGCTCTTTAACATGAAATATCTAAGGAAATAAAGAGCAACAAAAGAAACGAAAAATACAACAAGTACAAAAGAAGGAAATCTATCCTATTCTTCATTTCCTTCCATCTTCAATCTTTCGCTCCACGCGAACCTCCTCTGTTTTCCGTCAAGCTCCTCCAATCCGTCCTGGATGCGAGCTCGAACTCCGTCTAAACACGTCCACATTTGCAATTGACCTGAAATCTAGGACTCAAATTGCAAATGTTAAATAACACGTGTTTTGTTATCATCAAAACAACTGATCGTGGTGCTCTAGCACCAACAATCTCCCCCTTTTTGATGATGACAAAACCGTAAATAATAATACAAAAAATCCTCCCCCTTTTTGACATTATCAAAAAGGTTTGATTGGTTTTACATTTCCTATAACTCCCTCTTAAAACATGCTCTTCTATGAGTTTCTTTTGACAGAGGTAATGTCCTCCCCCTTTTTGTAACAATGCGATAGCTATTATTTTTCTCCCCCTTACTAAAGGAAATTTAGCTACCTTATTTCTCCCCCTTAAAAATTGACAATTAGCTCATAAAATTTTTAACTCCCCCTATCTAAATGCTACTGATAAAAAGATAGGGTAAAGGGTTTTACCTCACCTACCATGGCCAATAAAATGGCCCGAATGGTGGTGGTGGATGCCACATCAGATGGGGCTCCCATCCGTAGCTTGGAGGCCCGGGCATTGGCGCCGGTCTCCAATCTGGTGGTCGACGTGCGGCGGGTCCGTCGTTTGTTCGCCGTCTCGTCGGTCTTCTTGTTCTCCTCCTTGGTCTACTCCTTGGTTCTCCTAATTCGAGTTGACCAGCCTTGAGCTTGTAGGTCCAGTCCCTTATGTTGTAATTATCCCTGAACCCTACAAAACAAGATTCTAATTCTTTTTTCGGTATCCAAGTGGGCTTGGATCCGGATTTGTTAGAAGGTCTCCTTGATGGAGATCCTTTCTCAACCTTAGGGCTATAAAAATCATCTACTTTATTGATTAGTTTGTTAGAGTTTTCCCTAAGACATGCAATTTCTTTTTCTATAGTATTCATCTTAGTCTTTAAATCAGAAATTTCTAACTTAAGACTATCATTTTCCTCAATCAACTTATTATTTTCATTGATGAGGTTATGATTTTCTAATAACAGGTTATTATTTTTAGGACAAGTTTCTAGATCCTTAAGTTTTATTTCTAACCTATCATTTTCATTTTTAAGAAAACTAAGGTTCTTTTTAATGCTTTTATTTTCTATCCTAAGTGATTTACTAATCTCAAAAAGTTCATTAAATGCTTCTTGAAGATCGAGATTTACCTCGTTGTCGCTGTCGTCGCTTCCACTTTCGCTGTCGCTGTTGGTTCCTCTGGCCATGAAACCAAAGCAAGCGGTTTCTTCTTCTTCTTCTTCCTCCGAGCTTGTCTCCTCATGAGTGCCTTCCAACCTCCTCCATATCTCGTGGGCGGTGGTGCACTCTTGGATTTTCTCGAACTCTTCCGGACTCAACGCGCAATACATGGCATTCATTGCCTTTGCGTTGAGTGAAAGCTCTCGAATATGCTGCTGCGAGTATCCTCCCGCGGGTTTTTCTGGGATGTCGAAAGGCGTCTCGCATCTGGCCCAGACCGTGAAATCGGTGGCTTGAAGCCAGGTCTTCATCCGCAACTTCCAGTAGGGGTAGTTGCTCCCGTCGAAGAACGGCGGACGGGTTGTGGACTGCCCCTCGGAGATCCTGATTGCTGATGTGCTTCCCTCCATTTGATCTCTTGCCGGGTTGTTACGCCGAAACAGCAAGACCTGCTCTGATACCAAATGTAAGTTTCCCTACTTGGAGGGGTGAGATCAGCGTGACAAAAAAAATGCGTAATCGAAATATATAAAGCAATCTCACAAAAATCAATCGCAAAATGTACACAGGTATTTTTAGGTGGAAACCCAAACCGGGTGAAAACCACCACCTAACCCTCTCGAGTTAGGATTTTCCGATCAACCTAGTTGATCAAATCCACTAACCGAATCACTTTAAAACGAGGGTGATTCAACCTCAGTACAACCACGCTACAAGTACGAGGGTAGCGTTCCTCAACCCCTTCTCTCCACGAGAAGGATTTTGTCCCACGAAGGAGACGGGAATTCGCAAAGCGAATACCCAACCAAAAGACAAAGGTAAAATAAACAACAAACCTATAGAGCCAACAAAGTAATAAACCTAAGCTTCTATAGGATTTAGGAAACTCCCCTTTGCTAGGAGTGCGTCGACGATGACGCGGTGCGTGAGCCACGCGACGGCGCTACGTCGCTCTCGTGAACAACAGCGGGAGAGCGGGCGCGCAAACTGAATTTAGCTCTCAAGATGATGGAGCTTGAGCTTGGAGAGCAAGATCTTTTCTGGACACAAAAGAGTGTGTAAGTGTGTAGCTAAGTGTATCCCTTATGTATTTTTGTGTTGCAAGGGTTCCCCTCTATTTATAGAGGCCTTAGGAAGGCTTTGGAAGGCTTAGAAAGGGTTCTATAGCCGTTGGGAACAAAGTCCAAGAGAATCAGGCCGAAATCAGGACAATGATTACATTTGACAGGGTTATCAGACGTCTAACTATGGCATCAGACGTCTGGAAGGCCACTTTAAGACGTCTGATTTCAAGGTCAGACGTCTGATTCTATGCGGGTTTCTCCCTGACTTGAATCAGATCTAAACAGGGTTTTTGTGCAAGTCCATCAGACGACATATAGGACGTCTGGAAACCTACTTTTACTGTGGGAATTGATTTCCAAACGTTGCAACGGCTAGAAAATCTCTGAGAAGAGATTTTGGGTCAGCCGAGGCAAAACGGTCATTTATCAGACGTCTGGAAAGACCTAAGGACGTCTGATAAGGCTCTAACGGTCATAATCTTGCTGTCTGCTAAGCCAGCCAACGGTCCACTAACTGGACGTCTGGCAAATCCATCAGACGTCTTCTAAGACGTCTGGTATAAAGTCTGGACGTCTGATTTCATCAGACAGAAATAACTATGTCCAGCCTAACAGTTATCAGACATCTGAAACAACAGTCAGACGTCTTAAAATACATTATCAGACGTCTGATTTGGGAATTAGACGTCTGGAAAGTCTGTTTGAACCCTATGTTGGTTTTCTAGGTATTCTACAGAAAACCTAAGTATCCTAGGGTTGTGCCGGTGTTCCTAGGACTACTGTTAGGGTTCTTTGAGGCTCTTTAACATGAAATATCTAAGGAAATAAAGAGCAACAAAAGAAACGAAAAATACAACAAGTACAAAAGAAGGAAATCTATCCTATTCTTCATTTCCTTCCATCTTCAATCTTTCGCTCCACGCGAACCTCCTCTGTTTTCCGTCAAGCTCCTCCAATCCGTCCTGGATGCGAGCTCGAACTCCGTCTAAACACGTCCACATTTGCAATTGACCTGAAATCTAGGACTCAAATTGCAAATGTTAAATAACACGTGTTTTGTTATCATCAAAACAAATGATCGTGGTGCTCTAGCACCAACAGAAACTATTTACATGGTTTAGCTCGAACATTTTGTTGTGGGTGATCTAAAAGACATGAGATGCAAATTAAAGAAATCCATTTATGGGCTCAAGTAGGCATCCAAACAATGGTATTTTAAATTTCATCAGGTGATTCTCTCATTTGATTTTGAGGCAAATCTAGTTGATGAATGTATATACTATAAGTTCTATGGGAGCAGGTATATCTTCTTGGTCTTATATGTTGATGATAGTGTGCTTGCTGCAAATGATATGAGTATCCTTTAGGACACTAAGAAATTTCTTTCCAAACACTTTGACATGAAAGATCTTGGAAATGCTTCATTTGTCTTGGGAATTGAAATATGTTTAGACAGATCTCGCTATATTCTAGGTTTATCCCAAAGAAGCTATATAGAAAAGGTACTCAAAGGGTACGGCATGCGAGATTGCAAGTCATTGGATACTCCTGTGGCTAAAGAAGATAAGTTTAGTCTCAACCAATGCCCCATAAGTGATTTTGACAAAATGGAGATGCAAACAGTTCCTTATGCATCTGCCGTTGGCAGTATAATGTATGTGTAGGATCTGTAAATCACAAGCACACTAGAAGGGGGATGAATAGTGTGGTAAAAAAAATTTGCAACACAAAACAAACCACAAAATGCACAAAATGTATAGTGGTTTCCCTCCCTTGAGTACTCCACTACCTAAGCCTCCCAGCTTAGGGTTTTTAACCTGATTCCCTCAATCCCGAGAGAATCAATTTACTAAATCGAGGTAATTAACAGGTTACTTCAACCCAATTACAACAACGAGTTTGTTACAACCTAACGAGCAACAAGCTCAAATACAAATGAAAGAACAGGTGTAAGACAATAAGAATCTTACAACTAAAACCTAAGCCTCTCAACAAATATATATAAGATAATACTAGCTTGAGAACCTAGGAAGAACGTGAATCGCCTTGAATTACATATGAAAACCATGTCAATGTGTTTGCAAAATCGTAGTGATACGATTTCCTCTCTTTAAATATGGTGGAAAATATGAATTATATGCTCTAGAATCTTCTTTTATGTCTCTTGTATATCTTGTGTGTAAACAAAGAGTCCTAGGGTCATTTTATAGAGTTTAGGACTCTGGGATTCGTCTACTAGACATTGGAATTTAATTCCCAACGTTCACATAGCCTAAATAAATTTTCTAGCCGTTTAGATTTGTGCCAACGGCAAATTGGTATCGGTACTAAAGTACTTGTACCGGTATTAGCGGCTTACTGCCACTAGCACATGAGTCCTGGTACCAGTACTCATCATGGGTACCGATACTTGTGACTCCCAGGTTTGAAATTCTTTGGGCACAGTAACTTACCTGTATCGGTACTCATCATGGGTACCGGTACTTGTAAGGTTTAAGATAGAATTAATGCTTCAACCTGTGGCCAACATGTACTCATACTCATGGTTGATACCGGTACTTGTTGTTCATAGTTTGAGACGAATTCTAAAACCTGTGCCTTGCAAATACCAGTACTGATGAACAGTACCGGTACTTGCTTACAAGTACCTATTTTAAGTGTTTTAATACATTATGTACCTTGAAAATGTTCGCAATATAAATCCTAATTTATCTTTAATTAATTTTATGATCTAAGTTATGATTCTTTGTTAAGAGGCATATACAATTTATAAATATAAAATCTAAACTAGAGAAACTAAAGGTCAAAGATGATCTTCTTCACTTTGACTCATCCTTGTCATCTTGCCTCCTCCTTGTCATCATCTTCTCTTTCTCATCATCATACCTCCATCACTTGTTTGCCTTGATTTTCACCTAAATCTGAAAAGAACTCAATTGCAAACATTAATCCATAATAATTTTGTTAACACCAAAACAAGATGTGGAACAAGGTTCCAACAATATCCCCCTTTTTGGTGTTGACAAAACTATCTTGCAAATAGATAATTAAAAAATTTAATAATGTTATATGAAGAAAAAAATTTTAATCAGATCATCCCCCTCAAAATATGCTCCCCCTAAAAATATTACTATTTGCCCCTTATCTTTCTCCCCCTTTTTGTCAATCACAAAAAAAATGAAGAAATATTATACCATAAAGTTTACCAATAGTAAAATGGAGCTTGTGGATACCAAGCATCTCTCGTCCAACATTCTTGGTCTTCATTCAACCTATAGAAAGGTTGAAGTGTTCCGTTATGTGACTTGAACACCCATTGATTACTTTGATCTACTCCTGCAAAATAAATATTTTTTCTAAGTACCCATTTTCTTGTGGGTCCTTTAGAGTTAGCACCTTGCAAATCTTGAAATTTATAGATTTCTTTTGTGTTAAATCTATAACTTTTAGGATTTTTGGCCTTTTGGTACATCCTGCATCCTTATGTGCATGTGATTTAGTATGTGTATTCTTTTTATTATAAAATTTTGATTTTATAGCTCCACAAAATTTAGTATTTAACCTAGTTGTTGTTTTGAGATTATTTAAAGTACCTTCAAAGTGCTCAAAAATATCTTCTAATTCTACTATCTTTGCATGCAACTGATTGTTAGTCTCTTTTAACATTTCTAATTCCATTTCTAAACATGATTTATCTATTTCTAATATTTGATAATTATTTTTTAAAATATTATTTTACTTTTTAAATGACTTAGCTTTATGATATAGTTCTTCATAAGCTTCTAATAATTCTTCAAAAGAGAAATCAGGGTTTACCTCATTGTCCGTATCTTCCATAGTTGCTGCCAAATATAGATGAGAGACCTCATTGTCATCCGATTTGCTAGAGTCGGTGTCCATGTCAGAGTCGCTATCATCTCATGTTGCTTTTAAAGCTCTCCTCTTCTTCTTCTTGACTTCTTTTGTGTCTTTCCTTTTATCTTCCTTCTTCTTGTTCATAGGGCAATCCTTTCGCAAATCACCGTTCTTCTTGCACTCATAGCAAATAACATTAGTTGAACTTTTATTGACTTGCTTACCTTGTTTCTTGAGGAATTTCTGGAATTTTCTAGTAAGCATTTCCATCTCCTCGTCTTCGGATTCCGATGTTGTTGAGTCCGAGTCCTTTGTGATTACTTTAAAAGCAATACTTTTCTTCCTACTTGTTGCCTTCTCCTCACTCTTCTTTATGTTCTCCCGTTGAACTTCATATGCCATGCGGCTTCCAATAAGATCATCCAAGGGGAGAGTGGATAGATCCTTTGCCTCTTGGATCACTGTGGTCTTTGGAGACCAATCGCTTGTAAGTGATCTCAAGATCTTCCTTACAAGCTGCTCCTCCTTCAACTTGACTCCTAGATTCTTCAAGGGGTTCACGATCTCTCTAAACCTCGTGTATATATCTTTGATTGACTCTCCTTTTGTCATCCTGAAACACTCATATTCTTCAGTTAGAATAGAAATACGGGTTTCTTTTACCTTGTGAGTGCCTTCGTAGGTGACCTCGAGGGAGTTCCAAATTTCATATGAGGACTCGCATGCCGAAATTCGGTTGAACTCCTCCCTTGATAATGCACAATAAAGTGCATTCATTGCCTTTGCGTTACCCACAATCTTCTTCTTTTGATCCACCATCCAAGCTACGCCTTCCTGCGGTTCCGGATCCATGTACTTCTCTTGAATGAGAATCCAAGACTCCTCATCCATTGCTTTGAGGAAGACTTGCATTCTCCTTTTCCAATACTCGTAGTCCGGAATAAGGTTCCAATAGTATGCTCAAGTCTGTATCAAACCAGACTTGGCATACATTATAGGCATGTTGAGCAAATACCTGAGTAATTTAGGAAAAGATCATTAGAGAGCAGTAAAGAAAGTACTGAGATATTTGCAAAAGATACTGGATTATATGCTCACTTTCAGGAGGCTAGAAAAGCTTCAGATCTTTGGCTATACTGACTCTGATTTTACTAGGTGCCAAGATAGTAGAAAGTCTACTTCAAGATATATATTTTTACTTGCCAATGATGCCATCTCTTAGAAGAGTGCAAAACAGTCTCTTATTGAATCTTCCACTAAGTAAAATTCATTGCATGCTATGAGGCATCTGATGAGCCCATATTTGTGGGCTATTTATATATTTTAACACCTAGACATTAGATTAATAGTAACATATAAATAACATACATTAGTATGTAAATGGATTAGTTTATTAACTTGCTTTTATGCATATTTCATGTGGTAGTATACATTTAAATAGGCTACTTTGGTTTGCATCACTTTGCATTTCGCGCATTGTTTAGAGTCTTATATAGAAATAACCCAATAATCATTTTTTTATTATTTTTATTCTCTTCTTCTCTGTAGCAACGACCCCTCTGAACAATGAAGGCGCACCTTAATGGCTGAGGAAAGTGGATCTTGCACGTCCACATTGGCCGTCGCTCCATCTTCTCCATGTTCCTGCAACATAAAAGAGTACTCTTGCATCATTGCTAAACAGGCCTCCACCCCACTCCACTACTGTGCAGAGAGTTCAAGCTCTCCTCCACTCTACCACCATCAGCCTCGACCGTGGCAATTTGCTCCACTACTATGGGCGTGCATTGTGACAGAATGCATCACCAAATCCGAGCAGCTGCACTACCATGAGCACACACAAGTGTGCACTCCACCATGATCCATTGTCCACTGCACCAATGCCATCTCCTTCTTCATCTTCTTCACGTGTGCCTCTCATCCATCCTCGCTGTGCCATCTCCTCTGATTAAGTCGTCCAGGAAGGTTCCCGGATGTTTGAAGACCCAACAGCACCACCACCATCTTCACCCCTTCCTCTGTTTCTCCACCTCAACGAAACCCACCACCACCTTCACCAACATTGACCACCTTCACTTTCACCAACCTGCACCCCTCCTCGCCATCTCTGCACACACCAGCACGCTGCCAGCTTCGTGCCAATCTTCCCCGCGTGCAGCAGCGCACCATGTGCGGCCTGCGCTGCTTCACCTCCTAGCGCACCACCTTCTCCTCATGTGCAGGCGCCCACTGCTATTCTTGCCCGCGCCCAGCAGAGTTGCCGTGCGCATCGACTACCTCTTTGTCTCCCGCACGTCACCACTCAGCACCAGTGCACCTCCCATGTGTCGCTAATGCGCGAGCCACTCCTATGCTCCCTCGTCTCCAGTAGCAACAGCAGGGAGAGCTTCATCATCGGCCATCCAAACAGCTGGCCACCCACCTCCGGCTGTCCCGCGACTTATCGCCACCGCCGCTGGATGCGACTCGAAACAGCCCACCTCCAATGAGCTCGTCACGGCTAGACTCTCCCTCTTCCATGCGCACGGTCACGGGGAAGAGAATCCCTTGTTTCCTTAGCAATTAAATTTACCATTCCATGCCATTCCCAAACTTATTTTTCTTATTTATTGAATATTATAATGTTGGCTATTTTGTGAAGATAATGTCCCTCCTTTCCTTAATTGCTTTATTGGCATATGTAAGCTTTGTGTGCCTCATTTGAGAAGGGTTTTCGCATCGACTTTCCGCGATTTCACTTGTGAACATTAGTTTCTTGATTTTGTGATTTTAACACAAACACGTTTCTCCCTGTGGACACAACTTGCTCTTTTAAGTGGTTAATTGTAAATGTTTTGATTAGGGATTGTTACGAACGCACTCAAGACGTTTTTTTTTAAGACGTCTGGGAGGTGTCCCAGACGTCTGGCCAGACGTCTGGAACCACTTCCAGACGTCTGGGATCTATTTTCGGTGGCACGCGGGACTGCGTCTGCGCGTAGGCGCACGTAGACCCGCAACCGTCTTCCTCTCTCTTTTTCCCTCTCTCCTCCTGCGACCGCAGGCGCAGCGCTGTCAGCTCTCTCTCTCTCTCCTCCTCGCGCGGCCTTAAAAGGGCCACGACTCTCCCTCACTCCCGTCACCTCCGCCTCCTTCCTTTTCTCCTTCAGCCAGTGCGTGAGAGCGAGGGTGCAGCGGCGGCGGCGATAGCCGCGGCAGGTGCGGGAGGAGGTGCTGCGCGGGGGAGGAAGCGCTCGGCCATGAGGGCGAGCTGGCCGGGGCTGCTAGGGCCGGCCAGCGGGGGGCGCAGCGGGCGCGGAGCGACGCGGGAGGACTGCTGCAGCTCGAGCAGCAGGCGGAGTACTCGCGGCGCGGCCGGGCGTCGCGAGCGGAGGGCGAGTGGCGCCCTGGTTCTGGAAACTTTTCCAGAATCAGACGTCTGGTCTGACTTAACTGTGAGTTATTTCCGTCTTCTTCCTTTTCTTCGACTGACCGTACTAAGAGAGAGAGATGGGTACGTGCAGGTTCGGTGATTCGCCATCTAACGCGAATCAGACGTCTGGCTCCAATTCCAGACAGCGGGAACAACTTCCAGACGTCCTGGGTGACCATCGGACGTCTGGGAACTAGGCCAGATGCCCCCGCAGGATTCTGGACATCTGAGAGCCCACGCAGAGCGAGGTAATTCCCTGATCCACTTTTTAAGACGTCTGGAAGAAGTTCCAGACGTCTGATTTTACACTGTTTCGTCGTTTTCGACCTGTTTAGGGCCCGTTCGGGCTCCGTTTTCCGCATTTCGAGTTGTGTTCTTTTCGGAATTACATCCTCTACCTGTCTACAGTAGCTGTATACTGTTTTGAGAAGTTTCTTGTGTTTGATCCTTGTGATAGGACCCCGTTCCGTTGCAGTCTCGGGGGTCGCGGAGGCACGCGGGATTCCCGACCACGCCCCCATTACTCCCGTTGTACCTGGTAGAGTGGCTTTAAGTATAATCTTTTAAATTATGAAACCATAAATAGAACCTAGGACATTGCATGAATCCTAGGAATGAGAAATAGATTGAATGGTAGATCCTAGGGTGTTGCATGAATCCTAGGGTTGGAAAAATAGATTGTATGATAGATCCTAGGATATGGCATGAATCCTAGGACGGGAAAACTAGTGGAATGTATAAATACTGCAGTCTTGGAAAATGTGGAAAGGAAATAATAGTTGCCTGTAAATTCGTTTAAACAGCTGTCTATTATGAATAAATGAACATGAGTAAGAATATAGGACGTATGAACGTGAAACTGGAAAGGTGAAGCCGGAATGCGCTGAGTTAAGGAACTGGAACCCTACGGGGAATTAGGAGTAGAACTCCTGTAAAGTGAATGGAATAGAATTGGGGAAGTGAGCTGGCTCTTGAGTACGGAGTACCAAGGAGAGCGACTGTCCCCCTGTTTAGTGCAGAGCGGAGCCAGCCGCCTGATGAGAGCCTCATCATGAGCCATAACTAGCTCATTTTGATCCAATAAAGAAGATAAAAGCTCCTACATAACCTAGAAGAAGGCCTAACTGAAGGAACAAGTGCCTTGAAAAGAAAACATGAAATAAAGGTTAAAACTGTAATTTTACCATTGCAGTACATAAACGGGATTTCTCAAAGGCAAAACATAGGTCAAATGGTATAAATGAGATAAAAAGAGGGTTGAGTCAATCAGAAATGGGTTCATGTACAATCTAGGAATTAAATGACACCTGGTAACCCTAAAATAGACCCGCTTTAATTAACAAGGTTTCGGTCAGAACAAAAAGCAAGTAAACCCTCTAAAAATCATGGAAAAACATCCTCTAGGGTTTGGAACATTTAATTTGGCCTTTGGAACCTAGTTTGACCTAGATTAGGGTCCTAGCTCTTCAATTAACCTAATTTGGGTTTTTATGCAAAATATCCAGTCAAACGAGGTCAAACCTGAAATCCAACTTCGCCATTAGATTCCTTAGGTCCAAATTAGGTTTATACCAAAATTTGGACCTAAGGAGAGGTCATCTTGACCTACTTTGCAATTTAGTACACCCAAATCACAAATAGGTCCCTATCTTTTGAATATCCTTGCAAAGAGCCCCCCAAGTTCTTCGCCCCCTTTGCAATCCGGTCCTGCCGCCATTGTTAGGGCAGAACCGAGCTCCGGCGAGGTTCAGAGAGGGATTGCTCTCTAATCCCTCAGAGATTCCCTCCCAGAAATGGAAGGGGGATTCTCTGAGGAATTCCCTTCCTTATAAAGCCAATTACAATCGCTGGTGTGAACCCAATCTCTCGTGCGAACGCACGAGAGATTTGGGTATCCACCTTCCTTCCATCTCCGGCGAGCCGGCAACGTTAATTGCGCGCTCTCCACGCGCTGATAGGAGCGGCCAGCACCTATAAAATACCCCCCAGACCCTGCCGCAGAAGGCGAGCTTGATTTAGCCGAGTGTCCACCCCCAATTCGTCTCCTCCTGCCCGGCCAAAAGTCCTAGCAAGCTCCGGCGAGCCCCCCTCCCCTCCCTCTTCGCTCTGCCACAAAACCAGTGGCAGAGTTAGCTTCCTGACTTCCCTCCGCGTCGCACAGTACCCGCGCACGCCGCCTCAGCCTCGTCGTCACCGCCGTTCTCCCCCACTGGGCATCATCTTCTCCGGCGACAGCAGGTACTGCTGTCCGCCTTCCATTCCCTTTCGTCCTTACAATTAGGTTAGAACTCCTCTCCATCCTCTCCTCTCTCTTTTCCCCCTGTTATCTCATCTGATTACCCCTCGACCGACGCTGACCACCCTCATCTTCCACATCACCGACCGACCTCCGGCGAGCCGCTTCCACCATTCCAGCCCCCCACACGGCTCGCCAACCACCTCGAGAGCTCCGCCTCACCACCAGGAACTTGCTCCACCCCACAATTGCCACTCCAGACCTCCATAATCACCCCCCGAACAACCCACCATCTCCGGCCACAGGTTGACCTAGGCACACACGCCTAGGCCGATCTGCGGCCTGCAGCATCGTCCACCGCCTTCGCCGTGCCACGGCGAAGGTCTCTAGCTGATCTGATTAGGCCGAGAGGCTCGTTTTGTGCATGACAGTGTTTGAGCTCCTGCCGCCATGGACGACCTCTGATGAAGCTCCAACGAAGCTCCAGGCACCCGGTCTCCCAGGCTACAGGTGCTGCATACTCTCGCAAGTGTTGCGAAGCAACCGAGGTGAGTGAGTCCAGCAAGGAGCGCCAGCAGAGTCAACAGCTTGGGCAATTGAGCGACAAAACTCTGCGGGCGCGCGTGAAGGCGAGACCAGATAGTCCCACATCGTGGGTTTGCAACACTCAGGTACCATATAAGTTGTTTTTGTGTTTTCGTCTTAGTGCCTCCGTAAGCACAGGGGTGAGGTCCCTCACTGACCCCACACTCGCCTCGTCCGCGGCTTGACCTCGCGGATCTGGCGGATCCGACCCGACCTAAACCTACGCACTCCTCGCGCACCACACCACCTGCAGGTGCGCTTGGTCCTGGGTACGATCCGACCCGATTATGGCTGTGGCTCTGGGAGAGCGTCCTTGAGTGAATTGCTTGAGAGAGAGAGACGCGTGGGTAGAGGGAGAAAGGATAGGTTTTGCTCTGTGTAGGCACAGGCTGAACACTGAGGAAGAAAGACTTGGTCGCGACAAGGAAAAGAAAGAAGGAAGAAGGAAAGGTAGGAAGAACAGAGAGACTAAAGAAGAAAGAAAGAAGCCTTCGCAGGAGAAGAAGAAGGAGAAGAAAAGAAAGCAAACACAGCAGCAGAAAAAGAAGAAACAGATAGACTGCTGAGGAAGAAGAATAATCAAGAAGAAAAGGGAACCTACTTTTAAGACGTCTGATCACAAGATCAGACGTCCAATTTCATTTCTTTTTGTCCTAACTACTTTTAATCGCATACATTCATAGTTGAATTGATATTTTGAGTAAATTAGAGTGTTCAATTACATTTTAACTAGTAGTAAATTCCATTTTCTCCCTGTGATCGACCTCGGATACTCCGGTTTTCGAGTAATAAAATTCTTTATATTTGTTTAGACGTTTTGTCGGTTTTACTACAACGTGACATCCTTTAAACCCGCACAAAACGTTGACAACACCGCCCCAGGGACCCGGGGTTAGGACTGGCCACTCTGTACCGACTCGCTGGCCCTCGTGTACGTAGTATCGAGGAGAGCTACTAGTGTAGGGAGGTACTAGCTAACCCATGGGCCCCAGGGTTCTGCTAGCCTCCCACACCGACTTATTAGGCCCGCTGGGGCAAACCAGGGTAGTCAGGCGAGGGTGCGCGGACTGTGGAGGGGCAAGGCCCCTGTTTGGTTACTGTGGAGGGGTTGGACCCCTGTTACTGAGAGGGCTCTGCCTTGTACTGGTTCCGTGCTGTGCTTTGGGCGCACCCGTTAACGGAAACGACTGACCGCATGCCAGTGCGGGTTAGCTACCCGTGCGTTTACCGCGCATGCCGTAGTCACCGTTACGTCTGTCAGTGACCTTGGGGTGGTTGACTGAGAGTAGGATCACCACGGGGGACTCTCCCGGCCAGGAGAGCACCACGTGCTACTTCTACTGTTCGGAAAAGACTGCAATCAAGATCGTTCCCACGAGGAACATTCGAGATCAAGTGAAGGATCTGAGGAATAGATAAATTGTGAAACAATAGAAAGACGTAAATAAAGGAAGAAAGAAAATTAAACAGCTACTGTACACTTTACTGTTTCTTTAGTTTAGCTGCCACTCTACTCAGCGTTTTGCTGACGTGTTACACTCGTTACCTTTCAGGACCAGGTGTTGAGCAGCCAGGGTCAGCGGCTGCAGAGGACGCTGGGCCGAGTAGGGTCCAGTAGAGTTACCACTATTCTCTTGTACCTCTTTTTGTTCCGTTATAGTGAGTAGTTCTTGTTTCCGCTGTACTTTTCTTTACTTGCAGTTCATATTATGTTATGAATGTTATTTTACTGTTGTGGTGGTATATACTGTAGTGGTTTCTTTCCTTACTGCTGTATTTCCTTACTGTTAGTTATATTCATGTTGAATGTGATTTATTTTACTGCTCTTTTGGTTACTTCCTCGTTGGACGACTAGGTCTTAGGATTAGTCGAGTCGGTCCGGTTCTCGTGTCTCGTAGGGACTTGGGAATCGGGTCGTTACAGGGATTTTCCACCACTTTGATACTACTTCGATGCGTCATGTGCGAAACAACAACGAAAGCGATGACCATCTTTCTAGCATCCAATCATGGAGTATGGCTGCGGAATTTTATATCAGGGTTATGCTTAGTAGATGGCATTGACAGGACACTACAGTTATTTTGTGATAATCAGTTTGCAGCCCTCTACTCTAACAACAACAGGAGCTCATTAAAATCAAGTTCCTATTTGTTAAGAGAGGATACAGAATGGATAATTGTCTATTGAGCACATCGGCAAGAACTCCATTTTTTTCAAATCTACTTACTAAAGGAATAATACCCAAGATGATCCGTGAACACGTAGCTTCTATGGGTCTTATGTCCTTATAGAAATTTCGGCTTTAGTGGAGTTTTTATTTTATGGTGCTCATTTGTAATAGATATTTAGTTTTGGTTAAATTTTTATGGTGAAGTACATGTACATTTAAAGTTTTATAAAGTTTCATTTATGTTGAAATAAAAAAACTTAAAGTTTAAAGTTTTCAAGTTGAATGTCCATTCTGACAAGTAATATGGTTTTGGTTTTGGTTGTGATCTCAATTTGGAGGACCAGTTGGAAATAAGCATATTGGTCATATTTGCATATAATTTCCATGCTACACATCCATATATTTCTGGTTACCATTTTATATTACTGTACGTGGTCATTGTTGGTTTAGTTATTGTGATGTAACGAATACTGCTTTGGCTCTATTACTAGTGTGATTGGTAAATCAGATTGTTTATAGATATGCATTACAGTTTCTTTTAACAACAAAGTTGAGCTCAAATTTGGTCTTGTATGTTGAATGATTAACAAGTTGCATATATGTCCAAGTGGGAGATTGTTGGATTTTGATCCAACATATGGATATATATATATATATATATAATCACTTAACATACAAATTAATGGACAGTCAATATTAATCCCCAAATTTAAAGTGATCAACTAAAGTTAATTTTGGTTTGGGCGTAAGCTGCAAATGGTTAGTGTGGTTAAGATAAATATATGTGTAGAGACTAGGTTGTGAATTAGGACTTCCTAATGGGCAAAGTCACAAATCACCTAGCAATTACTTTTCTAATTACTGATTAATAGGCAGTTAGGGTCCCTAAGAGAGCGCTTGAGCTTTCCTCTACATTCCCATCGTGATAGAAAAGAGGAGGAGGCACGAGTAGGGTGAAAGGCAGATTGGAAGAGATTTGCTTGTCCATGATCTTGCTGTTATTAGGAAGAGGAACTCTTAGAAGATCCATTCTGCAACTCTTGTTCATTTGAAAGAAAATGAATACGGGTATCTAGATATTTTACTTATGTAGATATACAAATATATATATATATATATGTTTTTCTTTTCTTGTTTCATATCAAAACATTGTTCATGTTTATGTATCTCATCTTGTTCTAATGGCTTTGTCATTATATCATAGGATTTTGCATAAACTAGGGTTTAGATGTTTGCAGCACAACTTTTGAAAACCCTGAAAACTTTTCGTAACTAACACAAGTGCAGGTACTCATCTCAAGTACCGGTACATGTGTCATATAGTTTTGGCTTCAGGTTTCTGGAACAGAGACTATAGCTTATTAGTACCCGTACTCGTTACGAGTACTAGTTCACTTAAGCTACAAATCAAGTTTTAAGAACTCTAGATATATGGATTGTAACTTATAAGTACTTGTACATGTAACTCACATATTAGTTTTTTTTTAGTTCTTCAGACCCAAAATCTGTGACTCGTGTACACCGGTACTCGTCATGAGTATCGATACACATGAGACACAATTTAGGTTTTGGGTTTACAGCTCTCCAGTACTGGTACTTGTTAGCTACAGGATAGTCATAGGTACCAGTACTCTTTGAGATCAGTTCTTATCCTGGAGTGTTACCAGTACCTATAGAGTATCGGTATTAGACACTAGTACTGGTACACCATGAGTACTGGAACAGTACTCAACTGAGCTTGAGTCCCAAACTGTAAGTCATAGGTATCAATATTTGACATCAGTACCGGTACTTCTTGGATATGAGATTTATAGCTGTAAGTCAAGGATACCGGTACTGGTTCACCAGTACTAGTACTGAGTATATGCGATACTAGTACTGATACACCAGTACCCATTCAATATAAAGGGATATCGATACTCGTACACCAGTACCGGCATCCATTCGGTATGAAGTTTAGTTAAGATTAGTTAATGTTCAGGTCTATCATAAATTAGAGGTGGGTCATTTATAGAATAACCCAACATGACAAGGATGGTTGTAGGAATATTTTCTATAGGAAAAATATATGCAAATGAAATCTATAGGCTTGCAAATTTAGATTTAACTCTATTAGCCAAAGGTTTTTCATATACCAGCCAATCCTTTCGCTACCATCCCACCAATGAAGGAAAACAAAAGAAGAAGCCTTAATTTTCAACTTTTCATGTTCAAATACACAAAACTTAGAAGATTGACAAGGGCCCTAAAGTTCAGCACATAAGGTTTACGGTACAATTATTCTCATAATAGTCCTCAGTGCAACAAAAAGAACCTCGATCATCGCGAGTAATGCAGGCAATAGTACCAATAGAATCCATAATATGAATGCAAAGATTGGTTTCAAGGTCCATTAAACTTAAATTTTAATGCGAAGTAACCAACTCTTAAGTTCAAAATTGTGCCACAACTTAACAAGCATAAATTGATAATTTTGAAACCGGAGTTCTCCATGTTGTAATTTGTTCCTCAAAAGCCATGTGGCCTAAAGCAAGAAAGCCACAATAATTCTATTCGAAGTAGTCATACTAACCATAGATAGAATGATGTTGAAAGCATTGGGCGCACTGCATGAAGGATATCTTTCTAGATATTTATTTCTTAGATATCCACTTAACAATAATATTATTCGAAGGTTTAGCCTAAATTAATATCAAGTACGATCTATTATGACAATACTGTTTCATGAAGTTTGTTCTAAACATTTAGTAAACATTATGAAAAAGTTTATTGATTTTTATTTTGGCAAATATTAGGTACTCAGCAGTCATCTTGGGTGTCCAGGTGGGTGGTTCAACGTTGCTCTTTGTTACTGAATAAGCAAGGTGGTATTTTCGTTGCTAATGTCAATAGGTCAGTTGCTGGACATTTCCTGATGACATTCTAAGAATGTTGGGTGCCTCCTAATATGCCTTGTGACATTTTTGGGAACTAATGAATCCCTCCTTTAAATTAAAAAAAAAAAAACATTTACGTCGTGATGGGGAGTGGCAGTAGGGAGTTGCAGAGAAAGTGCCTCTACTACCATATTAAAATATAAAATAATGGAAAAGAATACCCGCTGTATTTTATGTTGATAATAATTCTTTTCACAACAGTCGTTCTTGGTGATGATCTCGATTTATTATAATTATAATTCATAACCATAATGAGACACGCACAGAGCAATGGAGAGGGTCAAAGCTGATCAAGAAGGGTGTGGAAATCGATATTCGCTTCTAACAGGAGGCAATATGCTTGGTGGGAGTCAACCAAGGCAAATATCTCTCACAAATAAAGTATATTCTGTATCTTTATTGTCCCCATGACGAGGCATTAATCTTGGGCCACAACGGGAAACATCCATACAAAAGGGCAGATGTGGGATCATGAGGCACGTGTTCCCGTTTGTGCTTTCCTCTTTTGAGCCTCCACCCAAACAAAAAAGGATGCAGAGTCAACTGTGGTTGTATAAAAAAATATCTTAAGGTTACTATCGACACGGGAATAGTAGGTGGATCAAGGGCTTGCAATTGTGTTAAGGGGGAGGTGAGTGTGTAATATAAGGCATAGGTTACGAGATTTATTAATATTTTATTTTTTTACATATAATTTAAAATATATTATTTAATAAGTACAATTCATCACATCAAAATTTATTAATTTTTTTTTTCACAAAATCAACATATCAATCATAAACAATCTCATCAGCCAATATAATCCCACCAACTAAACACCTTCTTATGCTTATTCCATTTAAATTCTATCTCGAAATAGTATTATCCCCTACTAAACGTAACTTTAGATTACGTTAAAATCTCTTCAAATGATTCCAATCCAACCATGTAGTACAACGCACGTTGGAACTTAATGTGTAGAGTGAGAAAATATGATTTTAATTTATGTATTTTGATTTTTCATTGGTAGAAGTCACTTTTTATATGTGAAAAATTATTTTTTAAGTGAAAAATTATTTTTCATAGGTATGTTGTTCATTTTCAATCGACGTGTCAATTTTCAATAAGTGAAAAACTATTTTGAACGAGTATCGATTGAGAGGCGAAATACAAGAGTTAATGAGAGATGAAAAGTACTCTCAATTAAAACTTCACAAAATACTTAATGGGTCTAGTTGTCCGGTGTTTTGGTAAACCCGGCTATCCGATATCTGGGTGAATTTGGTTGCCCAATAATTCGGTCAACCCGGTTACTCAGCATCCTGGTGGATCCAGTTGATCAAGGATTCATTAGATCTGGCTTGATCCCAGGGCTCAACAACCCGCCTAAGGATATTGTTGACGGAATTTGAAATGAACGACTATTACGTCGACATCAGTGTTAATAATCTGCGCCAGTTGCCCACTTAAATGCTATTAATAACCAAATTGCGGAGAAGTGGCAAGGACCACGAGGTGGCTTTCAATTATAAATACTAAGATGGGATAGCTTTTGCTTTTTACACAATCAGAGAGTGAGAAGCTAAGGGTTAGTTTAGATGGATGGATATATTTCATGGGATAACTTCTTGAAGATGAGTTATCTTGCATTTTTATTTGGGAGTCATAAGATTTATCCTGGTCGATTAACCTGAGATTGTTTGAAAAGTTTTTAAATTAACATATAAAAATATATGGGATAACCTATAAAAATAACTTATCCTATATCAACCCAAAATAACTTATCCTTAATTAAATTCTCTTAACTTAGATCAAAATATCCCTCCCATCAAATAAAGTTAACATCTATTTTTATAGATTATCCTCCTCTCTAAATTATACCTAAGAGTAATTATGTTACCCATCAAAATATAATCAGTAGATTTTTACTTTTAACTAATTAATTTTTATTTTTAATCGATATATTTTATTTTTTTTTAAAATGAGAATATGGCTGAGAATTACGTTTTACAAGATAGATTATAACACCTACGTCCATATTCATATGCTAATACAATCTACCTAAAAGATTATAAATTCTTGACTCAGTGTGGCCTTTTTAGACCAAAACCTTGTAAATTGAATCTGATCCAATTGAAGGGTCTAACACAATCCAATCCACTCATGAAATTTTGGATTGAGTTGGTAGGTTCAAAACTGTAAGCAGCATATGCTTTGCCTGTCATACATGATGGCCATCGCAAAATTCGAAAGATAATCATAGTTTTAGTCTGAGATCCGTTTTTTTTCTTAATTTTTTTTTTTTGTGTTTGCACTGATAGTACACTAAGATCTTTGAAAGATTTTAAAAAGTCAATGCTAAATCAAAATATTTGATAAATAAAAGAATCATCTCCAAAGTAAGTTTACAACTAATATTCGTAGGTAACAACTTATTGAATCAAATTGGAGGAATGCAAAGAAACGGACGCAAAAGCATCCCATACAAGTTGTTGCTCGCACCAGGATGGGTATTTCAATGGAACGCAGTAAGTGATAAATAAATCTTTGCCTTAGCTAAAGATGTAAACACCACATCCTTTTCGCTTTTGCATTTGATGACATTTTTGCCATGGTGATCACATAAAAGTTGAACTCATTACAGTCGATTGACTGATGATTTCACTTCGATCGCTTATTATTCGTTGGTGTGATATGTCGTCAACGTCTTGTCATATCTATTTGTTGTGTTGATTTACCTGTGGGATACTTTTCTTTCTATTTTCTTATCTTTTTTATTTATTTTATATTGTTTTTAGTTACCCTCTCTAAGTTATTTTTTTTCTCTTCGAGGAGTGTTACCATTATGTTTCTCTCTTATCTTTAAAAGTTACGCCTTATATTATTTCCGTTTCCTTGATAAAATAAAATTCTATTTCAAAAGTTAAAAGAAAAAACACAGGATACAAACAAGTACTGTAATTGCATGCCGGGACATTGCCTCCTTCAAGGATTATGGCAAATAAAAGTTCTATCAAGGATACCTTTTGCTTTTCTCAGTCAAATAGAGTTATCTTTCTTGTAATATATCCATTCTGAGGAAAGATGTTCGCAACCCTTCTCACCCAAGAAGTGGGAGGCTCAATAATTCCGTATCGATTGTCCACCTTTTCTGTTTTTTTTTTTTTTCAAGAGCAAAATCGGTTGTCCAATTTTTATTTCTTCGGGGTGAAAGGCATTTTTATTATTTGATAAGCAGTAGGCTCTGTTTGGTCTTATGGGTCAGTTACAGCAGGTGAATCATAGATGGAGTTACCTGAGAAAGAAGAAAAAAAAAAAAGAGGTTAATTCTGTCATACAATACCTTATTAAATCGTCACATATTAAATTATTTCATAAATCAGATCTCTTTTGACTAACTCACTCACACTATAAATAAAAATAAATTCTCTTAATTTAACATCAAATCAATTATTAAATTTTTATTTATTTACCATGACTATAAATAAAAATATATACTTCTAATAATATATGAAATCAACTATCATATCCACATTCGCTAACCTTTTTCTTATCCATTGACCTATTCTTCCTTGCATTTGTTTAGGGGATAAGGGTTATATCGAAATAAAATACCGTAGGGATAAATCAAGAGCGATATTTGGTTGGCTTATAAAAATAAGTGGTAGGATGAAATGATTAGTTTTGTGATGTAATGCTGGTGAATGATTTGTTAATATTATGATATATGTGTGAGACTCCCCACCCCTCCTCCCCATTCCCAAATGGAGTCCCATAACTTCATTGGAGCCTAAAATTGAGACTTTTCATTACCTGGGATCCCACCCCAGGATGAAAAGGGCCAATTTCTTCTTCAAAATGAGCATGAAATTGATTCCAATCTATTTTAGGTATTACATGTCATTAAAACCCAAAATTAAGCATTCTAGCTCGATTTTGATTCATACCTTGTCTCCTGTATAGCATTAGTTTTGCTATTGACTTGGGCCTAGAAGGGGGTCCCTAGGTCATGAGATATAGCCCCCCCACCCCGAGGGGGTGCTCGAGCTAGTCTTGCCAGTCGATTTTAATCAAGAACTTGATTTCACCCAGTTTCCCCCTCTTTGGGTGAAAGAGGGTGCATTCAACTAGTTCCCCCATCCCTAGGGAACCCAGTACCCCTATTTCCCCAAGGACCTTGGGGAGTTGAGAGGGGGAGAAGGGGAAAGGTAAGTAACCACTTATATATGCATGCCATTTTGAACATGGGAGATGTAAAGACCCGTTATGTTCTGAGCCCTTTAAGACGTCTGGATTGTTGGTCAGATGTCTGGACCCCTTCCCAGACATCTGGAAATTGAAAATTTGGTATGTAACTTCACGTCTGTGCGTGAGCTGCGTACAGACAGTACTGGCCCTTTCTCTTTCCCTCTTCTCTCCTCCACCCGAACCCTAGCACACCCTTATAAAACCCCTCTCTCCCTTCCTCTCTTCCCCACTTCACCACAGCCACCTTCCTTCCTTCCTCTCCACTGCAGTGAGAGGGGTGAGCGCGAGAGAGGGCACGAGAGCGAGCGGCATGAGGAGAGGAGGGAGAGCTTGAGCTCACGAGCTCGTGGGAGCTCGCCGGAGGGCGTGTGGCCGGAGCGGCGGGTGTGGGAGGAGGAGTGCGTCAGGGGAGACGTCCCCTACACTTGCTACAGCTGGAGCTACAAGCGAGGAGGCAAGGCCACGGCTGCGTGCGGCGAGGAGAAGCAGAAGGTAGTTCTGGTTCTGGGATTTTCCCAGAATCAGACGTTTGGCGTGCTGTCCAGACGACGGGTTGGACATTTGGTGACGACACCGGATGTCTGAAAGTAGTGTTCCGTGAAGGTATGTTCCTCTTACGGATACGGCCATGCAGGCTGCACTGCATCTTCGATCTGCATGGCTAAAGATAGGTGATATGGTCTGTTACGTGCAGGGATAGCTTCGGGAAGGTGCGGGGCACGCCCTCCCACGTGTCTCGGACGTCTGGACAGCTTACCAGACGACTGGAAGCACTCCCAGACGACTGAAGGAGAGGTCAGACGTCTGGAGCTGGGTCCAGATGGTCAAGAAGGGGTTCTGAACGTCTGAAGTTGATGTAGGAACCTGAGGTGAGGCTCTAGTTACTTTTAAGACATCTGGACCTTGTGCTAGACGTCTGATTTAGGTCTGCAGCCCTCTTTTTGATCTGTATAGGGTCCATTTGAGGTCCGTTTTACGCAAACAAGATATCGGTGTTTTCCTTGTGAGTTCTTCTACTTGTTAGAAGTTCTTTTATACTATTCTGAATGTTCCATTGTGGTATGTTCCTTGGTATATGACTTCGATCGGTTGCGGGTTCGGGACTTGCTGAGGCATTGAGCCTGCCGTTCGAGCCCCTAATACTCCCGGGTCATTTGGTAGAGTGGTTTCCCCTTATTTTAATTATACAACCTGAATGCATATGTAAAATTGGATAACTAGAAACCTAGGATATGGCATGAATCTTAGGACGAGAAGTAATTGCACTGTTTGTATGCGTGTTAGAAATGTGAACAACTGCCTATTAATAAACAAGAGCTGCCTGTGAAATATGAAAGGCCTGTGCTAGTTAAACAGTTACCTGTGACATTACTTGTTGTATATGTTAAATGATGAAAATACGAGCTGCCTGTGTATACTCTGAGAATGGAAATGTGAATGATGAAACTTGGTATGGAATGACATGGGGAATATGAGCATGAACCCTACGGGGAATTAGGAGTAGAGCTTCTGTAGATAAATTGAATGGAATTGGAAATGTGAGTGGGAAGTGTGCTGGCCCTTGAGTACGTGGTACAAAGGAGAGCGACTGTCCCCTGTGTAGTGTAAAGCGGAGCTAGCCACCCTTGGGTTAGGACCCAGGGTTAGGATTGGCCACTCTACACCGACTTCTTTAGCCCTCGCATACACTGTACTGGGTAGAGCTACTAGTGTAGGGAGAGAGTTAGCCACCCCACGGGGCCCGGGGTTCAGCTAGCCACCCTACACAGACTTGTTAGGCCCATTGGGCAAACCGGGGTAGTCAGACGAGGGTGCACGAACTGTGGAGGGGTGAGAACCCTATTTGGTTCTGAGGGGCTAGACCCCATGTTACTGAGAGGGCTAGGCCTTATACTATTTCGTGCTGTACTTTGGGCGTACCCGCTAGTGGAAACGACTGATCACGTGCCAGTGCGGGGTAGCTACCCGTGCGCTTATCGCACGTGCCATAGTCACTACTACGTCTGTCTGTGACCTCGGGGTGGTTGACTGGGTGTAGGATCACCACGGGGGACTCTCCCGGCCAAGAGAGCACCACGTGTGCCTTCTACTCTTTGGAAAAGGCTACAATCAAGATCGTTCCTACAAGGAACATGCGAGATCAAGAAACAGATCTGAAAAGTAAACCAACAGGTGAAAAGGAATGACTTGTAAAATAAAATAATTGGAAATGATAAATTACCTGTTAGCTTTTACTGCTGTAGTTAGTTTGGTTACCACTCCACTCAGCGTTTGCTGATTTCGTTTTACTCGTACCCCTTTACAGATCCAGGAGTTGAGCAGCCCGAGTCGCTGGCTGCAGAGGATGCTGGGCCTAGTTGAGCCTAACTGTAGTTTCCTGTTGTTGTACTTCCTTTTGTTGTGAGTTCAGACTATTGTTATTGTTTCTGTTTTTGTACTTTGTTTCGTTTTACGGTTGTGGTGGTGATATGTACTGTTAGCGGCTTTTACTTCCTTTACTGTTGTACTCTTTTATTGTTAGTTACTTAGCATAGTGAATGTAGTTTACTTTCCTGCTTTTTGGTGATTTCTTGTTGGATGACTGGGTCTTGGGATTAGTCGAGTCGAGCTGATCTCGTGTCCTGCAGAGATTCAAGAATCGGGTCGTAACAAGATGGCATCAGAACAAGGTCGTCCCGAGAAATGAACCAACTAGCTTGAGAATAACCAATTCACGTGCATGTAACTAGAGTAACCACCACAACGTACTGCTTGACATCTGTTCTGAGTTCCTTCGCTGAAGTCCGTTAGAGTTGACTTCTTTTTGTTCTGTCTTCTGTGTCTCCTTGTAGGAGATGCCTCGATGTGGAGTCCTTGAGGCGAGCGCGGATGCGGCCGTGGACAAAGTCAGAGGGGTGGACGTGCTAGGCCCAAGGTGCCAGTTGACCAACCACTTCTCCCCGGCGTTCAGGCCCAGGACCTCGCTCAGTTGATATGAGACATAGTACGAGAGGAGCTCCACCTGCCTCCATGGGCGCTTCTCCCTGGGGACGTGGAGGGGGAGTCCTCTGTAGGGCCGAGAGACCGACGCAACGCTGAACGAGGGGGAGGGGGTGGTCCTCCACCGCCCCCACCGCACTCTGACACTTCTGAGCACGAGCCCTCCCTGCCTGGAGGCGTGCCCGTTCCCCCACTACAGTTGCACTACGAGCTTTTCGGACAGTTCCGGAAGTTGAAGCCCCCCCTCTTTCAAGGGGGATGAGGACTTGTCTGAGGCAAAGGATTGGCTGGAGCAGATTGAGAAGGTGTTTGACACCCTTTTCCCCCCTGCAGAGTGCCGCGTGGCCTTTGCCATGTACCAGCTGGAGAGTGCAGCACACAGGTGGTGGAGGGCAGTCAGAGGTCAGGAGAGGGGAGAGCCGACGTGGGACCAGTTCGTGACCCTCTCCTATGAGCAGTACTTCCCGCAAACTTGGTAGGACTAGAGGAGGCGAGAGTTCCACACTCTCCGCGAGGGGATGATGATTGTTAGCGCGTATCGCACGCGCTTCCTGGAGCTGCCACGTTTTCCTGCGACAACTGTGGCTATTGAGGAGGAGCGCCTGTGGAAATTCACTGAGGGGCTTCGGCCTGCCATTCGGGGGTATGTCAAACCCCTGAAGCTGCCCACCTTCACGAGAGTGGTGGAGGCAGCTATGACGTACAAGGAGACCCACCCGACCGCACGAGACATCGACAGCGGACAGAAGAGGCCCTACCAGCCAGAGTACTCACAGGGCCGACGAGAGAGGAGGCACACGGCCCCGGCAGGAGAGCCGTCTCGTTTTGCAAGGTCGTCAGTGGCCTTTGGGGGCCCCCGATAGGGGCCAGCTGTCAGCACTGGACCCTTGCCCAGCCATCAGCAGGGACCTACCGAGGGAGGAAGTCGAGTTCCCCTCTACTACCAGTGTGGCCAGTCGGGCCACATTAGGAGAGACTGCCCGTCTAGGGCTGGAGCGCAGCAGATGCTCCCTGCACCGAGCGCTGGAGGCAGAGTAGGTGGTCGTGGTTCCCAGGCGCGTGGGGGAGGACAACAGTCGTGGGGAGGGTACCGACCAGCGGCTACCCATCCGACGCAGAGTGTGGCTGCTTCTTCTGCACTGAGAACTGAGGGGCGTATCAATGCCTTGAAACACAGAGACGCCAGGGCATTAGGTTCAGTGGTGGCAGGTATGGTTACAGTTTCTGGTAGATTAGTTTACGTACTTTTTGATTTCAACGTCGCGCACTCGTTTGTTGCTGCGAGTTTTGCTGTCAGTTTGGGACAGGACTGCGTGTTGTTAGAGGATCCATTTGTGATCAGAGGTCCGGGTGGTCAGTTGTTTGTAGCTGAGGAGGTCTACACAGACTGTAAGGTCAGTATTGGGGGACACAACCCCCCCGCTGACCTGATCGTGATACCGATGGAGGATTTTGGCATTATTCTGGGGATGGATTGGCTGTCCTCTTATCACGCCTTGGTGGACTGTTTTGAGAGGAAGATCGTCTTCTCCATACCGGAGATGCCTTCCTTTGAGTTTCACGGACAGTCGGTGGATGGAGGTTTCAGGTGCATTTCTCCACTTCGGGCAGCGAGACTTTTGGGCTAGGGGTGTGAGGGCTTTCTAGCTTGTGTAGTGGTAGAGCCCAGTCCCGTGGCAGACTTTCAAAGCATCCTGGTGGTCAGAGAGTACCCCGACGTGTTTCCAGAGGAGTTGCCAGGTCTACCACATGAGTGTGAGATTGAGTTTGAGATCTCACTGGTACCGGGGACCAGCCCCATTTCTACGGCACCGTATAGGATGGCATCCCTTGAGCTGCGAGAGCTCAAGTCACAGTTGCAGGACCTGTTGGAAAAGGGCTTTATGAGGCCTAGTGCGTCCCCGTGGGGAGCCTCAGTGTTATTTGTGAAGAAGAAGGATGGTACCTTACGCCTTTGTGTTGACTACAGAAAGCTGAATAGGGTCACCATCAAGAACAGGTATCCACTGCCGAGGATCGATGATTTGTTTGACCAGTTATGAGGTGCCACGGTATTTTCCAAGATAGATCTGAGATTAGGCTACCACCAGTTAAGGATTAGGGAGACCGACGTCTCCAAGACATCTTTCCGCACCCGGTACGGATACTATGAGTTTTTGGTTATGCCGTTTGGGCTAACCAACGCCCTCGCTGCCTTCATGGATTTGATGAACGGGGTGTTCATACCATATCTGGATCAGTTTGTGGTGGTCTTCATTGATGATGTGCTCGTTTACTTGCAGGATCAGGCACAGCACGGACAACACTTGCGGATGGTTCTGGACACTTTGAGACGGCGTAGGTTGTATGTCAAATACAGTAAGTGTGAGTTTTGGTTGAGACAGGTGACCTTCTTGGGTCATGTGATTTCAGGAGATGGCTTGGCTGTAGATCCAGCCAAGGATGAGGCAGTACTCAGGTGGGAGACACCACATACAGGGACAGAGATGCGCAGTTTCTTTGGACTGGCAAGTTACTACCAGCGGATTATCAGGGGTTTCTCGTAGATTGCATGTCCTATGACTCAGTTACCGGGAAGGACGTGCCTTTTGCTTGGACAAACACTTGTGAGGCGTGTTTTCAGGAGTTGAAGGAGAGACTGACTTTAGCTCCTATGCTTACTATCCCAGATAGCAGTGGCGGTTTTGTGGTCTACACGGATGCTTCATTGCAGGGGTTAGGGGGTGTGCTCATGCAGCGGGGTCACGTTGTTGCTTACGCTTTGCGGCAACTGAAGCCCCATGTGCATAGCTACCCTACCCATGACTTAGAGCTGGTAGTTGTTGTCTTCACGCTGAAGACATGGAGGCATTACCTTTACGGTAAGACCTTTGAGATTTTCACGGATCATAAGAGCCTCAGGTACTTGTTTGATCATAAGGAGCTTAACATGAGATAGAGACGTTGGTTAGAGCTCCTGATGGACTATGACTGCATCATCTCCTACCATCCGGGGAAGGCCAATGTGGTGGCTGATGCTTTGAGCCGGAAGGCGGCCACCCACTTGGCCAGTTTACAAGCACAAAGTTGGAGACTTACGGAGGAGTTGGGCTGTTGGCGACCCCTAGAGTTACAGGGGCATTGTGGGGAAGTGACAGTGACATGACAGAAGAGACCAGAACTGATAGACCGCATCATCACAGGATAGATGACAGATCCGTACCTGTAGTAGTTGTGAGACAGGGTACTGTCAGGGGACCCAGGAGACTCTCCTTTACAGACAAGGTGCTGCGCATGGGGGCATGGTTGTGCGTTCCCAGGGATGAGGAGTTGTTGAGAGAGCTCCTGACTGAGGCACACGGGTCCAGGTTCACCATACATCCCAGGAACACGAAGATGTATCATGATCTGAGACATGATTTTTGGTTGAGAGGGATGAAGCGGGATGTAGGTGAGTTCGTGCAGCAGTGTTTGGTGTGCCAGCAGGTGAAGGCTGAGCATCAGAGGCCTTTAGGGCCGTTGCAGCCACTTCTTGTGCCAGAGTGGAAGTGGGAGAGCATCACCATGGACTTGGTGGTGGGCTTACCTATTACCCAGCGAGGACACAATGCAGTCTGGGTGATTGTAGACAGATTGACGAAGATGACACATTTCTTGCTGATTCGAGTCACCTTGGGACCAGCGCAGTTGGCAGAGAGGTATATTCGTGATGTGGTATGTCTGCACGGAGTTCCGCGTGAGATTGTATTCGACCAGGATACCCATTTTACTTCCCAGTTTTGGGCTGAGTTTCAGCAGGCCTTGGGACACAGTTGAGGTTCAGTACGGTGTACCACCCCCAGACGGACGGACAGTCAGAGCACACGATACAGACACTTGAGGACCTTTTACGCACCTGTGTACTGGACTGGAGGGGCTCTTGGGAGGAGCACTTACCCCTGGCAGAGTTCGCATATAATAACAGTTATCACTCGAGTATCGACATGGCACCCTACGAGGCTCTGTACGGACGGGGGTGTACTGTGTCCTTGAGTTGGGTTGAGGTGGGGACCAAGTGGGAGATTGGCCTCAGGCTGATCCGGTAGAGTCAGGAGGTGATAGAGTAGATTCACAGACGACTTCGCACTGTCAGGAGTAGACAAAAGAGTTATGCCGATCGGAAGCACAGAGAGGTGCAGTTCGAGGTTGGGAATCACGTATTTCTTCGCGTTTTGCCCATGAAGGGCTTGCAGCGTTTTGGGGTGAAAGGGAAGCTTGCACCGAGGTTTGTGGGGCCTTTTGAGGTCCTGGAGCGGGTAGGACCCATTGCTTACAGGCTTACCCTTCCTCCCCAGCTTTCTGGTGTGCACGGTGTGTTTCACATGTCCAACCTCAGGAAGTACGTCGTCGATCCCAATTATGTTCTGAGCCATGAGAGTGTCGAGGTGGGTGACGACCTGACCTACCCCGAGAGACTAGTGCAGATACTAGATAGAGCTGTCCGGAGTTTGAGGCGGAAGCAGGTACCCCTGGTGAAGGTCTTGTGGAGGAGCCAGCGGTACGAGGAGGATACCTGTGTGCCTGAGGCGACGATGCGAGAGCGGTACCAAGAGCTTTTTGAGGGTACGTCTTTTCGGACCGGCTTCGGTCCTCTTTAAGTTTGTTATGCGTATATAATTCCTTTTTCCGCACCCTAGCTAGCTCAAGTTTCGGGGATGAAACTTCCTTTAAGTTTGTTATGATGTAAAGACCCATTTTGTTCTGAGCACGTTAAGACGTCTGGACTGTCGGTCAGATGTCTGGACCCCTTCCCAGACGTCTGGAAATTGAAAATTTGGTATGTAACTTCACGTTTGTGCACGGGAAGTACCCCTCCTTTCTCTTTCCCTCTTCTCTCCTCCACCCAAACCCCAGCACACCCTTATAAAACCCCTCTCCCCCTTCTTATCTTCCCCACTTCACCACAGCCACCTTCCTTCCTTCCTCTCCACTGCAGCGAGAAGGGTGAGCATGAGAGAGGGTGCGAGAGCAATCGACATGAGGAGAGAAGGGAGAGCTTGAGCTCGCGAGCTTGTGGGAGCTTGCCGGAGGACGCGCGGCCGGAGCGGTGCGTGCGGGAGGAGGAGCACGTCGGGGGAGACGTCCCCGACACTTGCTGCAGCCGGAGCTACAGGTGAGGAGGTGAGGCTGTGGCTGCGCACGGTGAGGAGAAGCAGAAGGTAGTTCTGGTTCTGGGATTTTCCCAGAATCAGACATCTGGCATGCCGTCCAGATGACGGGTTGAACGTCTGGTGATGACACCGGACGTCTGAAAGCAGTGTTCCGCGAAGGTATGTTCCTTTTACGGATACGGCCATGCAGGCCGCATCGCAGCTTCGATTTGCATGGCTAAAGATAGGTGATATGGTCTATCGCGTGCAGGGATAGCTTCGGGAAGGCGTGGGGCATGCCCTCCCACGCATCTCGAACGTCTGGACAACTTACTAGATAACCGGAAGCACTCCAAGACAATTGGAGGAGAGGTCGGACGTCTGGAGCTGGGTTCAGATGGTCAAGAAGGGGTTCTGGACGTTTGAAGTTGACGCAGGAACCTGAGGTGAGACTCTAGTTACTTTTAAGATGTCTGGACCTTGTGCCAGACGTCTGATTTAGGTTTACAGCCCTATTTTTGACCCGTATAGGGTCCGTTTGAGGTCTGTTTTACGTAAACAAGATATCAGTGTTTTCCTTGTGAATTCCTCTACTTGTTAGAAGGCCTTTTATACTATTCTGAATGCTCCATTATGGTATGTTCCTTGGTATTGGACATCGATTGGTTGCGGGTTCGGGGCTTGCTGAGGCACGTGAGCCTGCCGTTCGAGCCCCCAATACTCCCGAGTCATCTAGTGGAGTGGTTTCCCCCGATTTTAATTATAAAACCTGAATGCATATGTGAAATTAGATAACTAGAAACCTAGGATGTGGCATGAATCCTAAGACGAGAAGTAATTGTACTGTTTGTATGCGTGTTTGAAATTGTAGTCTTAAATGAATGAATAGAAATGTAAACAACTGCTTGTTAATAAACAAGAGCTGCCTGTGAAATATGAAAGGCCTATGCTAGTTAAACAGTTACCTGTGAAATTACTTGTTGTATATGTTAAATGATGGAAATACGAGCTGCCTGTGTATACTCTGAGAATGTAAATGTGAATGATGAAACCTGGTATGGAATGACATGGGGAATACGAGTATGAACCCTACGGGGAATTAGGAGTAGAGCTCTTGTGGATAAATGGAATGGAACTGGAAACGTGAGTGGGAAGTGTGTTGGCCCTTGAGTATGTGGTACCAAGGAGAGCGACTATCCCCTGTGTAGTGTAGAGCGGAGCTAGCCACCCTTGGGTTGGGACCTAGGGTTAGGATTGACCACTCTAGACCGACTTCTTTAGCCCTCGCGTACACTGTACCGGGGAGAGCTACTAGTGTAGGGAGAGAGTTAGCCACTCCACGGGGCTCGGGGTTCAGTTAGCCACCCTATACTGACTTGTTAGGCCTACTGGGTAAACCGGGGTAGTCAGACGAGGGTGCACGGACTGTGGAGGGGCAAGACCCTTGTTTGGTTCTGAAGGGCTAGACCTCATGTTACTGAGAGGGCTAGGAATTATACTATTCCGTTCTATACTTTGGGCGTACCCGCTAGATGAAACGATTGACCACGTGCCAGTGGGGGGTAGCTATCCGTGCGCTTATCGCGCGTGCTGTAGTCACCACTACGTCTGTCCATGACCTCGGGGTGGTTGACTGGGTGTAGGATCACCACGGGGGACTCTTCCAGCCAGGAGAGTACCACGTGTGCCTTCTACTTTTCAGAAAAGACTGCAATCAAGATCATTCCTACAAGGAAAATGCGAGATTAAGAAAGAGATCTGAAAAGTAAACCGACGGGTGAAAAGGAATGACTTGTAAAATAAAATAATTGGAAAAGATAAATTACCTATTAGCTTTTACTGTTGTAGTTAGTTTGGTTACCATTCTATTTAACGTTCGCTGACTTTGTTTTACTCGTACCCCTTTATAGGTCCAGGAGTTGAGCAGCCTGAGTCGCTAACTACAGAGGGTGCTGGGCCCAGTCGAGCCCAACCGTAGTTTCTTATTCTTGTACTTCCTTTTGTTGTGAGTTTAGACTGTTACTGTTTCTGTTTCTGTACTTTGTTTCCGTTTTACTATTGTGGTGGTGATATGTACTGTTAGTAGCTTTTACTTCCTTTACTGCTGTACTCTTTTATTGTTAGTTACTTAGTATAGTGAATGTAGTTTACTTTCCTGCTTTTTGGTTATTTCTTGTTGGATGACTGGGTCTTGGGATTAGTCGAGTCGAGCTGATCTCATGTCCTGCAGGGATTCGGGAACCGGGTCGTAACATGAGAGACATAAGGCATTTGGATACATTCATTGCTTGCAGCCCATTCATCACTATTGCTCCACAGACACTCAAAAGAAAGAAAACTTTACATCTCTAAAAAATGGGATGACTGGTGGCGATTCATCGATTGATTGACCATGCTGGAGGAAAGGAAAACCCACTAGCATCTCAACAACTATCTGGTCCCTCTCACATGGAAGGCTTTACCATGTGAGAAGCTCGTGACAATCCAAAACTCTCAAGCTCAAGAGCTCTCGTGTCAGTTGAAAGAGTGATGATGACTAGACCATGCAGAAAGAAATCTAGTGATCAAAGGTAGAGATGAGAGGGGGGGTTTGTCAACTTAAGGAAGAGGGGTGGTGGGGCAACAAACTCTCTTGGGTTGGGAGAAGATATCATCATAGTAAAGGGAGGATGAGTAAAACAACAAACCCCTCTACCCAAAAGATAGATGGATATCTATGTGAAAGGGAAAGGAAGGGAAGGGAAGGGAAGGGGTTCCTGATAAGCTCAGAGAGATTAATGGAGGTCCAAAGTGGCAAACACATGGTGGACGTCTTGTAATGCAAATCATGTAACATTCTTCTTGTTGGAAAGGGCTAATATGTCATGTTTTTATTTTGATTCATCTGTTTCCTTATATGGCTATTTCATCAAGTGCGATTGTCACTTGTTTGGGTTTTCTAATTTGTGATTGATGAATAGAGGTATACCCCTAGTAATAGTAAATTAATTCCACTCTCTCCTAAGATGGTATTAAAGTAAGGGAATTCCTTCGTGCCTAATACTTTATCCTCAACAGCCATCGACCCCCCTTCACCTTCAACCCTCATTTTAATCATTCTTCTTAGAAGAAAGACACAACAAGTACATATATTGGTACTCTTTTGCCCCCTTACTGCTACCCATTACTTGAAAGACTTTGGAGGGCAGGAAGAGTCCTATCCAGATGCATTGCACAATTAAACCTTGGTGTAATAGTCCTTAATTGGGCCTTCTTGTTGTTGAACCTCGCAATAGCGATTTTAGTGCCTCTTCAGTACATGACCTTGCAAAGTAGGATTCCTTTGAGTTTTCAAAGCCATAGCATTGTAGCCACTGGTGCTCCTCTATCACCAAATTACTCCTCCTATCAAAGATCATGGGAGAATCTAGTGGAGGCTAAAGATCACATCTCTATTTCGTAGCACATTACCTCGCTTGCCGCAACCAGAAGGATGTGTTTACCTGACAAGCTAAAACAATGGGGGAAGCCTACAAAATCGTCGGCAAAAGGCATCGTCGAATACAACATTTCTAAAGAGCCTTTCCTGATGGTTTCACCCTAAATTGTGGACAAATGTCCCCTTCCCCCCCCCCCCCCCCCCCCTTCCGCTTGCTTGCCGAGGAGCGGAACTTTTACCTACAGTTTTGGGATCTTTGGCCAATGGTTTCTAAACTGCCAGGAAAAGTTAAAGATGATGGTTCAAAACGATTGCGAAAGGTCATTGCGAGAGTGCGAGTAAATTTTGATGAATTGTCATTGTAAACTTTTGCCAAATGGAAATAATAGTTCGTAATGGTTTTTTTTTTGAGAAAAAAAAATAATATTTTTAATTCATCAAATTTTTTAAATATAAAATTTCACGTGACAAATTATAAAAACTACGTTAATGTAATAAAATGTATTATCAATGATTATCTTGGAACGATGGCATGCAATCTCTTGCGGAAGCTCGAGCAACCTCTTGGTAAACCTTGATTACCATTACATGAAACACCAATAGATAAAAATATATCCATTTATAAATACACATGAAATCATTCATTAAAAAATTTATATACATTTAGTTGCGAAAAAAAATGGATGTCATCAAGTAATATTTAGTTCAGAATTGGTTCATAATTGAAATATCATAGGTTATATTTCCAATGTTGTTTTACGGTGGAAGGCCCTCCGTGTTGTTCCAGAAATCCCGATCTATTAGGCCCTACTTGAATAGTTTAATTAGGATGGCTATTTGATCACGGGGCCTTTGGTAGTGGAAATAATAGTCCTTATATCTGCTGAGATTGGACTGAGCATCTCTCCTTTTTGTTGGTGGACCTTTACTAGCATCTTTGGATTATACCAGGTTCACTGCTAGTGGAAGAAGTATTGGCAGATCTTCCCTGCCAGTTCTTGGAAGGATCCGATTTGTCTTGCCGATAGGTCACTGAACCATGCATTCGTGAGCGCTACTGGCCAAGAGGGTTGGGAACACCTGGCGTATGATGGCGTTGGGGCAGCTGTGAATCAGCATGTGCTGTCGGTAGTTGCCAAAAAAAAAAAAAAAAAGGTTAGATTAATTATTCCATCATACTAGGGGGAGGTGGGGGTGTTTGAAGTGCTGTGGGAGTGGTGTGCCCATGACCTCCTCCGTGAATGAGAATGTTGCAATGAGGCTTCTTGTGTATTCCCCTCATGATCCGGATCACCTGTTGGACAATGTTGGGGACTTGGTCATCCAGGCGAGAGTGGGATGGGTTGAGGGACGACTAGAAGTTTCCCTCGGAGGCTCTAGGCGGCTCCTTGGGGGTCTTGCCCAATTAGGCGGTGGACCAGCTGTCATAGTTCCTCTAGCTACTACCTGAGTCGGGCGTTCTCTACCTCAACTTAGCAGATACAAGCGTCGTTCGATCTTTCGGGCAGGGCTCCCAGTTTGCAGGTTCTCTTGTGGCCTTAAGGGCCGCCTTCCTATGGGCCTAGGCTTCTTGGAGTGATTCTGCTAGTGTGCAGGTTTCCTCCATGATGGCATGGAGCCTTGCCCGACGTCTCCTCTTGTCCTCCATTGCCTGGTAGAGAGTATCGGGGTTGTCTTGGTGTGGGTTACGATTCCTTGTCTTCTACACTCTAAGCCGGGGACTCCTCTCCTTTCGTGGAAGAGGATTTCGCTAGTTGCTCAAGATATTTCATCAGGTCTCTAAGGGGGATGCTAGGTTTGTCTTCCACCCCCTTGTTAAAATCGAGCTCCTTTGCGTTTGGGGGCATGTTCCTGTAGTTGTTGATTCTTAACCTTTTAGATGGGGTCGAATGTACTATTTCCCATGAATGGTATCAATTGATCCGTCCCAAGGAATCTAATTAGAAGGAGAAAAGAAACATAGAAAGAGTACGAATAAAGAAAAAAGATGCTAAAGTTTGGTGACCTAGTTCCACCGTAATGATGTACATATGGAGAGGGAATCTAACCTTCAATTATTTACTAATGATTTTTTCTTAAGCATAAGACTAGGTGATCTCCTTTTTTTCGGGTACATGAATCCTCCAATATAGGAGATTTTAGATTGTAACTAAGACTGACAATAATTATTAATTTGCTCCTCGTGGAGCGTAATCAACTTATGTGTCACTTTTCCTTCTGAGTTGTTGCTGCGATCCTTACATCGCCACTTCAATCCTTGAGTCGTCGGTGCCCTTTCTTACTTAATACCATTAGACTTGGTGTGGTGGTAGGTTAGCTTGCCTTAGTCTTCTAGGAAATCTCTTGCCATCTGAGTATTAGATAGATGGGTGGTTAGGTCGCTCTGAGTGCCTTTGGTAGGTGAATCAGTTGGCTAGTTTCAGGTGGTCCACCAAGATGCTGGTGCCCCTCTTAGTTGACGCCACAATCTTTCCTTACTTTCTTGTTGGGTGGACTCCCTTTTCGACCCAATTTAGTTTTGCTTGAGCTTCATAGAATGCTTTTTGGTAGGCGTGACTTTTCATCTCCCATCGATTTGCTTACAAGAAATGATGACTCTTTTTTTCCGTTATTTCCAAATCAAATTTTCATTCGTTGTCTACGTGTAAAAAGAGTGAGCAATCTAGGAGAGGGGGTGGTTGTGGTTAGTGGAGTAGGGGAAGAGGGGATGTAGAGGAGAAAAAGGAAGTGGAGGAGGGTTACCCTCAGGTGAAGGAAGTGGTGGCAACGAAGCTACAGGAGGCCATGGCGAGGTCAAGGACTATGATTGGAGGAGGAGGATGCTAAAGTTGGAAAAGCATTGAAGGAGGAGGTGGGTAACACTAAGGGTCGAGGGTGGTGTTTGGGGCTCGACGAAGGAGATGGTGGGAGATAAAATCTTACTTTAGGCTGGGTTTACGCTCCTGTCCCCATCCCCTACTTTGTGCTTTTTTGTTTTATTGTTTTCTTAGTTTTTGTAGATGTCTTTTGACCATGATAAAAAAACCTTTTTCAACAATTGTAATCTTCCTGCAATTTTAAAATCGATCCGCCTCCAACAGTAAGGACCCACATCCAACTATAGGGAATGGTTGCCCACGATTTTAAAGCCGCCGAGAAATATATCTGACGCAAAATCATAGCTTTCTAGTACGTAGTGTGCCCATAGGATGATGGTCAGAGAACGTTGACTTTCCTTTGTTGTAGTTGTTTGAACCCTTCTATAGATGCTACATATAGCAAAGTGGACTTTGCTTACATTCCAACCTTTGAATAAATGAGAAATCTTGGATTTTGTGAGACTGGATTCAACAAAAATGTGATCCAAGTTCATATGTAGCTCTAATTCCCTTAGGAATTATGCTTTCGCTGAGTGCCTTGCCCTCTAGATGTGGTTCTTGGACATCAAACATTAACATGGTTCTAGGATTTTGAGTACGTTTCCTACATGTCTTTGGTGGTTTAAACGCTCCTCGATGCAACTCGATATCTAATTGAAGATTAATCCTTGAAGTATTTTTGGTTGGGATCCTTTGAACTGAGATAATTACATGGTGTTGAAGGGTAAAAATTACCTTAATTATTTTTATGATGATTATAACGCTTGTTCTCATTTGCACAGGGACAAGAGCATAAAATTTTCCGGGCAAAGGGGAAATGGTGGGAAGTCGGCATGCAATTTGTCTCACAATCGCACATAAAGTACAATATCCGAATATGCACCGATCCGAATACTTAGATGCGGGAGGATCAACAAGATATATATTATATGCCCGAGTACTTGGAACGGTGAAAAGGTCGACTCTTCTTGAAAGTATGAAATTTTCAACTAAAGAAAAAGGGCTCACGCTTAAGTATTGGTCGCGGGAGAAAAAAGTCAAACTCATAAAAATAACTCAAAAACGAAGAGATTGACTTGTTAGTTTGGTCACTCAAAAAAGACTACTTGGCTTAAACAAATCTAAGATCAGACAAAGCTTGCGAACCTAAAAAATGAATAAAATTGAGAAGGCTAAATCAAAATGAAAAAGACTCTTGAGATCAATAGAATTACATGCAACTACAACAAGTCAGTTATAATGAATTTGGATAGGTGTCTTGAAGAAATTTATTATTACAATCTTGACATGTTAATAAGGACATGCCAACTTTGACTAGGTCAAAGGAAGACAAATGATCACAAAGGATTGGAAAGAAGCTTCTAGAGGATGGGTAGATTTTTGAAGAACCTTCCTTCATTCAAGAAATCTATAAATAGAAGAGGAGGGTGTCAACTTGTCAAATTTTTTGCGAAGGATATGCACTTTGCTTTTTTCTCAAATGCCAACCACATAAGTCAATAAAGCATGAGTCTCTCACTTAATTAAAGGTGATATTAATGCATACAAATCAAATTGTAGGTCAAATGTGAAATGACCCTTCCCAAGGGATGTTAGTAGTTTTCCTGAAAGGTAGGGGTGTAAGCGCAATTTTAAATTCCCTAAATTTAGGTGTGTGGGCATTACGGGAAGAAAAAAGTCTTGCGGGAGAGATTCCGCAATTTTGCCCTTTCTCCCTTCCTACACAACACACCCATGCACACACCCACGCACACACCCCCTCACAAACCCTCACCCTCTCCCTACTTAATACCCCCACCACCCTCACCATCTCCGCCACCTCCACCTTCGTTCCACCACCCTTACCCTCTTCCCTGTCCCCTTGCAGACTCGAGTAGGGAAAGGAGGGAAGCTCGAGACGGAGGAGAAGGAGAGAGGGGGAAGTGTGGGCGAGAGAGAGGGAGAGCGTGGGCGAGGGAAAGGAAGAGTGAGGAGCTTGGGAGAGGAGGTGTGGCTGAGGGAGCTCGTGGAGAGGAGCTCCGCGACCTCTTGCAGCTGCTAGAGGAACTGCTGTGGTCCTACGGGCGAAGGATCGCGCGAGGAGAAGGTTCGCAGGGAGCACTGCGGAAATATTTTTCCACAGTATCAGACATCTGGGACGATATTTAGACATTTGGAGGATCCTTAGGACGTCCGAAGTTGGTGTTGGACGTCTGATAGCACGTAGGGTGCCGAGGTACGTGCTCTGTACGCACCGCATGCATGTACATCTTTTTACGTGTCATGTTTTTAAACTTGTGCACATGCATAGGTACAAGACGTAGGAAAGATGCGTGGTGCACCCTTCAAGGTGCTTTAGGATGTCTGGAGACAGTGCTAGATATTTGACTGCACTCCTAGACAACTGGAGGGAGTGTCAGACGTCTGGGATCTCCCTCAGACGGTTGCGGAGGGGTTCGGACATCTGAGGAAGCCGTAGGAAATCAAGGTGAGATTTTGAGGTTGTTTAAGACATCTAGGTCTAGTCCCAGACATTTGATTTTAGTCAATATTGATGTTTTTGGCCCGTTCAAGGTCCAAATTGAATCAATTTTGTGCAAACAAAGTACCGTTGGTTTCCGTTCGAGTTTCTCTATGTGTTAGTGTCACTCGTATACTGTTTTGAATTCGTTTGATATGATTGATCAATCGTATAGGTCTTTAGTTAGTAGTGTATACGGGACCTGCGGAGATGATGGGATCTGCGATTCGAGCCCCCATTCCACCCATGTATCCCGGTAGAATGGTTCTCTCTCTAATCCTAGAATTAATAATTAAATTGCATGCTTTAGAAATATTTGATTAAACCCTAGGTTGTGAGATGAACCCTAAGGTTGAAAGAGATGAATGCATGCTACTTTAGAAATATTCGATTGAACCCTAGGTTGTGAAATGAACACTAGGGATGAAAGAGATGAATGCGCATGTATTGAATGATTAAATTGCTGTGATGCTTACTGAAAGTAGTAAACCATGAGTTTCCTGTACCACATTTAATGAACCATGACATGAATGAAAATATCTGCGATGTACTGAAAAATCGATTGTGAAATCTTGACCTTCCTGTTATGGATTTAAGGAATTGGATGTGGAAATGATAAAGTCTATGTACGAACTCTACTGGGAACTAGAAAGGAACTCGTGTGTATGGAACGAATATCGTATGTAGGAGAGAAGTGAGCTGGCCCTCGAGTACATGGTACCGAGGAGAGCAACTGTCCCTTTTGCATGGAAAGTGAGCTGGTCCTCATGTACGCGGTACCGAGGAGAGCTACCGTTACTTTAGTATAGGGGGGAGCTAGCCACCCTTGCGTTGAGACCCGGGGTTAGGAATGACCCCCTACACCGACTTTGGTTACTTTAGTGTAGGGGGGGAGCCAGCCGCCTCATGAGGCCTGGGGTTAGGACTGATCGTCCTACACTGACTCTTGTTAGGCCCACTGGGCAAACCGGGATAGTCGGGCGAGGGTACGTAAACTTCTGAAGGGCAAGACCCATGTTCTGAGAGGCGAGACCCCTATTCTGTTCTGTGCTGTACGTTTGGGCGTACCAGCTAGTGAAAACGACTGACCATGTATCAGTGCGGGATAGCTACCTGGGCTCTTATCGCGCGTGCCGTAGTCACCGCTACGTCGCGACCGTGACCTCGGGGTGGTAGACTGGGTGTAGACTACCACGAGGGCTCTCTCAGCCAGGAGAGTACCACGTGTATATCCTACATCGCGAAATAAACTACAATCAAGATCCTTCCCTTATTGAGATAAGTGGAAATGAATGATTAGTTACTTGCTTGTTTCTTTAAGTTAAATTGCATGTAAATGGCTTAACCACCACTCTACTCAGCGTTAGCTGACTACGGATTGTATAACCATGTTCAGGTCTGGGAGTTGAGCAGCCAGCGTCACCGGTTGCCGAGGGTGCTGGGCCTAGCTGAGCCCAGTTGTAGTGTTGTTCCTTTTTCTGTTCCAGAGCTCTTTTATAGTAGTGAGTACTTTTAGTATGTAATAGCCATTTCTACTATATTTCTGTTCATGTTATATTTCCTTCTGTTGTAGTTGTGATGACTATGTATGTTATAATACTCTTCTACTTGTGGCATGTAATATTTGAGACTTTTCGTACTGATTTTCATTTCCACCTCTTATTTATTTCTACGTAGTTACATTTGCATGTGTGGTTGTAGATATTTTCTGCTTTTGGGTTATTTCTCGTTGGATGACTAGGTCTTGGGATTAGTCGAAGTGAGTCGATCTCGAGTCCTATAGGGAGCTGGGATCGGATCGTAACAAGATGTATTTAGTTTGATTTTATAGAATTTGATGTGTCGTATGCCAAAGACATGACTCTCAATGATAATGATCTTGTAAACATTAATTAGTAAAATGTTCCAATTACATTCGATCATTATATTATCTTCCATTGAATGATGTATGAGCAATTAAAACTGATTGGGGACTATGAGAATTAGATTTGTATGGGATTGTAGTTACTTAGAATCTTGATCTAAATAGTTGATCGAATTGTCAAAAGGAAATATTAATATTATAGGTTCATCTTATGTGATTCAATTCCTTTCTTGGAAATTCAACACTCTTGTTAAAGATCACACAATCATACCTGATGTGATTGTCTTTAAGTATCTTTCTAATTCTATAAAATAGATGGGAGATTTTCGATTAATTCCTTAAAGAATTAATTGAGGGTCTTTCACATGGCAAAAATTAAAAATTTTTTTAGCAACTCATTTTGGAAGGGATCCACCACAAGTGCTTCTCCCAACATGCATGTGCCTCTTTCTTAGTAAGAAACTAGATTGTTAATTGCAATTTTTTTACCATATCTCACTGCTTTAAATGGATTGGAGATTTTGATGTTTCCTTTCATATCATTGGTAATGCTCCTTTTTTAAGTCCCTATAGTCTCTTGCATACCCATTTAATATTCGAGTCGTCAATGGGTCTTTATCTCCTGTTAGAGATTTTGATACTTTGACATTAACCATATATCTCTCTCTTACTTGTGTCTTGCATGCACTAAGTTTGGTATCTATCAATCAAATAACCAAAACCTTGAAGTGTCGTGTTGTTTTATGAGTCTTTTTTTTCTACAAAATCTCTCATCAATGAAGCAAATTGGTAGGTGATTTGAGTGAGGCAATCTTTACTACCTTAGTGTATTGTCATGAAACCTACCTACCTTCATAGCAACTCATACTTCCCTTCTACAATGGCATCTTTGTTTGGACCATCTAAGTATGAATGCTTTTCGTTGTTCGCTCCTTGAGTTGTTGTCGACAGAGTCATTTTTCTATGAGGGATGCCAACTAGGAAAACACTATAAGACTTTTCATCCTTCTTACAATAGAAGAGAGTCTACTCCCTTCGCTTTGTTCCATTTAGATTTATGGGGGTTGTGTTGAATATGGAGCATCAAGGGTTTTCGCTACTTTTTGTCTTAGTGGATGACCATATTCGAGTTTTTTGGTTCCACATGTTTAAGGGCAAAATACGAGGCCCCCAGAACTAGATGTTGCTCGCAATACTATTATGTTTCAAATGAATGTTCTCCTTCATTAGTGGCTTGATATGGTTTTAATTATGACATTTCTCATTAACTGGGTGTCATCATTCATTTTGGTGGGGAAAATCTTGTACTCTCTTCTTTTCCAAGGGAAAGAATTACTCTCCTTGATGCCCAATGTCTTTGGTCGTGTGTGTTTTGTACATCTTTTTCAACAAGAAAAGTTAGGTCCTTATGTGGTCAAATGTAGATCTATAGGTTTATAAAGAGTTTACCAAGCAAAGGACTATATTTTGCAAACCATGACCATTTTAATAATTGAAGTTACTTAGATGTAGATTATGCAAGTGCTCGTGAAGAAAGAAGGTCTTTCTAGATTTTACACATATTTTGGTGGCAACCTTGTCATTTGGCACAATGAGAAACAAAATGTGGTGTCTCACTTGAATGTAAAATTTGAGTATAAAGCAATGGTGCATGCTACATGTGAAACACTCTGAGTAGCATCTATTCTAAAGAATTTTAGCATTTCTATCACATGACTTGTTTTTATGTATTATGACAATAAGGTTGCTCTCTTCATTGTTAAAAATTTAATCTTTCATAAGAAGATTAAACATATTGATCGAGGTAGACCGTTGCTCCATTAGAGATGAAGTAATGTTTTCTAAGATTTGTAGATTATACATTTCGACTGAAAAATAGATTATTTATATTCTTACTCGACCTCTCCCTAGACATAAACTACAATTCATATGTACCAAATTGAAGATGAGAGATATATATCTATACTTCATCTTAAGGAAGAGTGCTAGAAAGGATCAAATATGTCACGTCTTCGTTTCGATTAATCCTTTGCCTTACATGACTATTTATATATGGTTGTTATTGTTTTAGGGTTCCCGTGTGATCCACAAATAGATTATAGGGGAATGATAAATTTCCTTTTTTCTCGCATAACGCATTTTTTTGATGGAAGTCCAATGTTAATGAATCTCTTAATTAGGCTTACAGGCACGTGTGTCTCAAGCACATAGCGTCTTAGATATTTCTTCAATCTTAAATAAGACCAAAAGTGACCAATTAATGGCCAGATGAGAATTTAAAGAACACTTGGGTACTTCTGAAAACACACCGAGGTAACTCTGTTGTTGGAGAGACGAAGCGCTTGGATGCCTTTTAGAACACACCCTGCAGGAAATTCTAATATAAGGGAACGATGAAACCTTCAACCTTCTAGAATATTTAAGCGCCAAATCAAGGCACTGGCGCTGTCTTCGTATGGTTCCGGAACCGTTCACAAAAGATCTTTGTTAGTATCAACTTGGAGACGATCTCCACCGACGTTAATAATGCCCTTAATTTGAGCTATCCATGAGACGTGGTACAACACTTAATTCCTTCTAGAAGAACACATGGGATAAAACCCACTTAATTATTATTTAGAACTCGGTCGAAATTATTACATCAAACTTTTGCTCTCCATATATATAGGAATTCAATATCATTTATAACAAAAGCACACTTTCACAACGTTCGAAGTGATCATCCCATGATAGGATCCCACTTCGTTTCTCTAGATCTTTGGACGTTTCATCCCAATAAACCTTATTATTCCCTGTAAAAGAACCCAATAAAACAGGTATATCAGAAACAACATAAAGCAATATATGGGAACGAAACCATGTTAACAGGTAATTATATATGGGGATAGATTGCATGTATGTGACTTACAAACTATAGGAAGGTTGATTAGCCCATCCGCGTGGCGTCCTGCACTTAAAACATTCCATCCTACTTGCGTAGTTATGCTCGTTACATCCCGACCTGCGAGGGCATACATACCATCGTCAAAAGGCGGTGCATATATATAATTAACGAAATATACATACGTTATATATATCGTCAATAACGTATATGAATAAAACATCGACCCATCTTTGCAAATCTAAACTATATATGCTTTAATTAAGGGTAGACGGGCAGGGTTTAGCTTACTTGATGAGATGAAGTGTAACGACTTACTCAAATTGAGAAAGACTGATCTTGATAAGTTTAAGTTAAGTAGTAATTCTCAAGATCATCTTTGGAGGTGTTACGTAAAGCTTACTTGGTGCATAACCAATCGCCGGATTTCCACACGTTTCGAGCAGCGGCGACGGCGTCGTCCTTGGAGCTGCCACATTTGAAGCAGTTGGAGCGGCTGGCATAGTTGTGTATGCCACAGGAGCAATACCAATCACCCGGCAAGACGTTTGCGGTGGAGGAGGCGGCGTTGGCGTGATCGTAGGTGGTAGGCCTCGACGCCCTGCACCTCTGGCAGTAATCGCGGCGGCAGAAGTTGAGGTACCCACAGTTCCTGCAGTCCCAGTCTCCTGGCTTCCTGTTCATCCTCTTCTGGTGGTTAACGTACCACACTGCTTAATACACATGCAGAAGATTAACTTCAAATTTAATTAATTAGATAGATCGATGCTGTTTATGACACATATATGATTATGTACTGTACTTTGGACCCTACCAAATTCGGATAGAGCATACTCTCTACCTAGCAAGATACGTGTTATTCCAATGCCAACAATATATAAATGTCCTATGTGAAGTGAAATAAAGTGAAAGTAGTTTTTACATCTCGAATCGCTTTCTTGTCAATGTCATCAGTAATTAACACATCTTTCAGGAGAATGCACGACAGACGCGTGTTTTGGATCTGTTGAGGTTTAGCTCAAATGCTGACTCTGTGTTACTCAAGGGTTGGCGTTGCGGAACCACCCAAAAAGACGAGTGTTTTGGAAATCGCATCCAATTTAAAGAAAAAAGAGAATTGCAATTAAATCAAATAAGTTGCATAAATGTAAGAAAAGATCGAAAGATCGAGATACTCAGCAAGCGAAACATGCATGGAAATATATATATATATATATATATATATTCGAGTAAAGTGAGACTTGAAATTTGATCTTCAGCATTGGCACATTTTAATAAACTAGCTAGACTATTTTATATTTGTAAATTAATTAATGTACTATAATATTATGATAATTGCAAACCCTAGGCATTAGCCCTATGTCAGATAGGTTCCTTTGTAGATGAGATGGATGGCTGGGAGCTCACCTTAATTGCAATACACTTAAGTTGATGTAGAGTTGGGTTCTATAGAGAGAGGGAGGGGATTGCAGAGCAAAGGAAAGAAGTGGCGGTGAGGAGGAATTATGAAGGAGGATGGCAATTTATAGTTGGAGAGAAGTGGCGACATGGCGACATAGTGTGCTCTACTCTTTATTTCAAATCTCAATAATAGGGAATCGACTATGCTAGCTCATTGTGGAGCCCCAAGTGGGGGCTTCTTGCCTTCTAGACAGGCGATCCACAGGAAAGGAATCAAATAAAATCCGAGATAAGGGGGGATCGATGGTACAGGAAAAAGCCTCTGGAAAGGATCGATGACACCTAATCAAGATGGAAAACTGAAGGGAATCAAACGAGAGGAAACAGAGGTGCAGGAACTCCAACCGATGATTGATCAAATTAATGTGTCAGAACGTACATTACAAATTAAAACTTACTAGTGTGTGACATATTTCATTTTATGAATTTATAACTATCTAACATCGAGCCCAAAGCTGCATCGCGTAATTGCATGCATGTTGAGTTGGGGACTGCATGGCTTTTATAAGTGTTAGAATAAAAGATGTTTGGATGGATATACGGTGAAATAAATAGTAGGTTCGTCAGAGTTGAATTCTTTTTCATTTGTTTTAGGATTGACGTTGGATTTTTTTTTTTTCTTATTCTTTATTGGATGGTGGAAGCCATTGTAGACAAGATGGGATAGCTAAGTTGGTGTTTTGTACATAGCGATGTGAGAGCTGTACTTTAATCCTAAATCGAAATCTTCTTGTTTTTTTTTAATTATTTTTAAGGATTGGATGTGAATTAGAAAGCATGCATCAAGATTACTGGCAGTTCGTCAACCCAACATGCATGATTTGTCTATATAAACTTGCACGTATAGATGCGAATTCAAAGTAAAGTCCACACATTGAATAAAACATTTTCCTTAACGGTCATATATACAAATTGTGATGGAGTCGAGGAGATTAGAGGGTCACGACAGTGGAGTGGGATTCGCGGAGGATGGTCACGATGAGATGGAAGGGGTCGGTCAAAATTTACCTAGCTGGGTAAAATTAACAAATTAATAACAAAAACTAGATTGATTTATAAATTGAAAGACACCATATAAAATTTCCAGTTCTTTTATTACTTTTTGTAGAAAAAACAAAAAGCTACTCTCATTTCACCTCTTCGCGAATAACTTTTGTTCCTGTCAAATTCAAATGTTATTCCATATTCTTGTTACTACGGTAATCTTTTTTCCCTTTCATCGTTGTCAGTGGCTCTCTAACAAAAAATTCCTAGCTCGTTGCTGCTAGGACCCTAACCAACCACCGCATCGATTGGGGCTCCCTCCCCCTCGATCGTCAACCTTACTTCCTTCCTCACCCCATCAACTGGTGAGTGGGTCTTGTGGTTCCAAAAACCTTTGTTTGTCTTTAACAGTACGACTCCAGTTGCAGTGCCATTGTTTGATCGTCTCCAGTTGTGTGGCCTCGTCTCCACGAGGGGGGCTTTCCTTGTAGCGACGATGGCGTTATGTGATGACTTTGCTGTGTCAGGCTAATGTGGATTCGGTGGAGCTATGCTCAATTGTCGCGTACGAGACATCACAATCTTGTGACTCACGGGTTGAGGGTTTTCATTGATGTCGATCATTCATCTCTACCTCATCTCCTCATCGATCAGCATTACTTTTTAGGTTGGGACCATGTGAAATCCTGGCATATTACTATCGAGTGGATGGTGGGCTTGCCTCTGATCGCTTGTCACTCGTGAGCGGTTCATCGACAACATAGATGATACTTCGTCATACCTAGTGTGTGATATAAAATCTTTACCTACTTCAAAAATGATACAATGGACACTTCTTTCCTTCTTTCTTCTATTTATTTTGTTAACTATTATTTTGATTTGATGTTTCCTTCGCGGAGGGGGGGAAGGGGGGGGGGGGGGAGACGTTATATTCCCTCGTTTTAGGAGAATTAAGGATGCCTTTTTCTTCCTTACCCTACGAGAGGTTACCTTTTTTTTTTTTTGTTTTTTGAACCATTTTTATTCACTTAATGCAAATTTACTTTCCAAAAAGAGAAATCCAAACCTCATTCCAGACGTTCTCCTTCCCCCGGGGCCGGCGGGAGTCGCATCACCGTACGTCATGTTAATTAATTAGTCCAAATTGCAGCACTTTGACAATTATTCTCCCCGCCGAATCATTCCAACATTGGAGAAACACCGCGTTGGGTACTGTTTAGATGGTGGAACGGGTTTGGTAGCACATGTTCATCGTTGGTGAAATGGGAGATCTTTTTATCCTTCTGAACCTGCCGAAATGGGAGACCTATTTGGCTTTCCTTTCTTTTTCGAAGTGTAGCATGAGCAATCGGGAGGAGTCATTCCTCAATCTTGATAGGCTGTTGTCGAATGAAAGAGAGGAATGTTTGGTCTTATGGCTTGGTCAAAGTATTGCAAATATACTTCCCCTTTGGTCGTCAACCATACTTTCCTCTAATAAAAAGTGGCACTAAATACCATTTAGGAAAATATTTTGGATGAGGAATGAAAAAGGACCACACATAGGATTATAAAAATTGGCACCCTAGCTACAATAAGTACAACTCTATACGTGCTAGCAAAGAAGTTCTACATATTAGACAAAAAAAAAAGTTCTACATATTATAAAAAAAACTTCATCCACGAGATTATGCTTCTCCTCTCCCCTCCCCTCTCTACCATCTCTCGTAAAAACCCTAACCCTCTTCCCTACGCTGCTACTTTCTTTTGTCATCCTAACCTCTTTTCTTGAGCCTCTCTCTTTCTCGCTCTTATCGGTCCCTACCATTTAGTGTGTCTCCATCTCCATGCATTTCTGTTTAGGGCTATGTGGAGTCGATTGCTCCCCTCTGTGGAGGGGTGTGTTATTGACATCCTTACTCCAACCAAGTTGCTCACCTTAGGGCTTCTAGCCACGGTGACTTGTTAGCAAGAGTGAGAACCATTCTAAGTGTGGGTTTGGGACTAACATGGGATCTACAACTCCCCTTCCTTAGACCTCTAAGGCCCCCTCGATTACCCGTGATCCTCCTTCTACTCCTCTGCTCTCCCAAAAACCCCACCAGTTAATCTCGGTTGTGGAGGTTCACCTCCTCGACCTAAGGCATCTCAGTGGTGGCTGGGAAAGGAGTGTGCCTTCTATCTTCCCCATCATCTATCGAACTTGCTCTTCCTATTTGACATCCTATGATGGTGGATGGGAAACTTTGTATGGTTTTTTCATCGCAAGAGATCTCCTCTCTTGCCTCCCCATTGACTTATATTGTGATTACTAGAGCTTGGGGATCAAAACTATTAATTAAGTTCTTAATGATTTTTTTTTTAAAAGACTTAAGATTTCCCCTAGTTTCTCCATTATGGATCTTTACGAGAGACATTGGGCAATCTAATGTTCCTTTTATGTTGCATTTTGTCACATTTTCTCGCTCGAATCGATTTCCTTAAGCAATGCTCGTGTGTAGTTTGTTTGTTGGTCTTTGCTTTTTAGAATGGGTCTTCAATTACCAGAGCTTTGGTTTGGATCAGTTTCCTAGGCTTAAACTTACACCTTCTTCACCCTAATGCTTTGTTTTCCCTTGTTTATCAGCTAGGCCATCTGATCTGTGTTGACCCTAATACTGTGCAAGGCTTTAAACTAAGGTATCCTAGGATTTGTGTTGAGATTGACTTACTTGCTTCTCACCAGAACTTTGTTTTTATTCAAAATGGATCAAATCTCATTCAATAAAAGGTTGTTTATGAAAAGGATTCCCTTCGTTATGTGAAATGCCTTAAGATTTGGCACATGGTTGGCTCATGTGTATTGAACTATAATACTGTAGATCCAGTTGGTGACAAGACCTTCACTACAGAGGCAACTGGTTCTCATGTCGAGGGCCAAAATGTTGCTTCTGTTTAGAAAGATGCCTCACAAGATGGAAAGCCTGAAGCCCCAACCCAACTTGAGCATCCGGAGGACCTTTCTCGAGGGGATAAATTCCAACCATCTAGTTTGTAATAATCCTTAATCTCCTTTCTAGAGGGGATCTAGTGACAAATTGAGTCCTTTGGATGGATCCGGTAACGATTATCGATGTGTGAGGGCTTGAGTGAGATCCCTTCCCAACCAATGGTCATGAATGATGTTGATGGTATGGTGTGAAATGCTAATTTTGATTTGGCTTTTGGAAATCCTGTGGATTGAATTAAAACTCTATTTCAATAGTAAGTTGAAGTTCGATGAATTTTGCTTTGAGGCACATGAAAGTTCTCCCAACACAAACTCAAAAAAGCAACCTTTATGTTTTCTCTTTTGCTCGAGTGAAAATGATGAGGTTGAATAAGCTGAACACCAATACTCATAAGATGCTCATCAGAAAAATACTCAGTAATAGGTGTTGAAGGGTCAATTACAGAAGAGGGAAGGCGAGACAGATGATCTGCAACCTCATTCTGTTTCCTAGCCTTATCGCGAATTTCTAAATCGAATTCTTGCATGAGCAAAATCCATCGAATCATGTGGGGTTTCGCGTCCCTCTTGGCGAGTAGGTATCGAATAGAGGTGTGGTTTGAGTATATGGTAATGCGATACCTAAGAAGGTATGACCGAAATTTCTCTAGGGTGAAGACAACAGCCAGCAATTCCTTTTCAGTCATCATATAATTACGCAACATTAAAATTTTTAATCTCGAATTAAAAGTAATTCAACGTCATCTCTGTTAGCAATCAACAAGTGCAAACACCACTATCCAGACTATTTATAAGTGATCTTCATGAACTTGTATTAGGGATTAATTTTTAAAGTCAAACAAGCTCAATTTTGCACTTTATTTTATGAACAGAGATGTTAAATCCAAACTCTTGTGCAAAAATTATTTAATACTCTATAAAATACATTAAACAAGTGTGGATGAGATTAAGCTCTAAATAATCAACTATTGATAATGTTTGAGCAAGAAATTTCAATAAAATCCTCTTCGGGATAAAATCTTAAGCAAATTCAACAACATTCACAATTTTGTCCTTGAGTTGTTGCAATTGGGTATTGTGACCTTGCGTTTAGGTCCCTGTGAATTTATTTTCCTTGCATTTAGGCCCCTGGTAGTAGTGTACAAAAGAGATGGCCTTCTCCTTCCGTAAGTGTGGCGAGGATCGGTGGAGAGTGGCCGGAATCGCACCTCGGCAAGCATGGAGCTTTGGCGAAGGGCGGAAGGGGGTTGCCAACGATCCGTTGACTCGAAGGCGGTGGTGGCTTGGTAGTTGGTGGCGTAGATGAGGGCTAGCGACGGCGTGAAGGTGATGGTCGACGGTGAGTTCTAGCAAATAAAACATGGATTGTACGACCCCAATTAAATGCCTAGAAAATCTGGTGTGAGGTGCCAGAGAAAAGCCCTAAACTAATCGATCGTGAGGATGGTTGGAGGATGTCGGCGGTGAAGGTTCTTTTGGTTGTTAATGGTGGCATGAAATGGAGGATGAGGAGGCCATGGATGGGGCTACAAAGCTTCAGCTACCTAATAGTTACCTAGAGGAACAAAAGCCCTAACCTAATTGAAGAAGAGGAGGCATGTAGATCCTGTCCAAGGGCGGACGGCAAGGAAGAAGGGGAGGATGAAATCAGAGTGGAGGATGACAAGACGGGGTGCGAAGCTTCGTGGAAGGATGGGGAAGAACCCCCTTCCAATTTCGGCGGAAGAGTAGTGAACGATGAGGTTGAAGAAACTCTGAGGTGACTCGTTATGGCGTGACGAAGAAGAAAAAGAGGAGTTCACGCCAATTGAGCACATGTTGAGCACGACGAGGAAGAGAGGTTTATATAGAACCTATCCACGCATTAGATGAGTTGATTCAACGAGAATTAAGCGGGTTTTGTTGGCTTTGAAACCAAGATTCGTGGCAAATACTATGGCTAATCAAGCCATTTGACAGGCATGCAATCAGGCTCGTTTGACTCGTCTTGAGGCGAGGAATCGTTCCTCCAAAAATTGTGAAGATCTACCATGCAAATTGAGAGGAATTCCTCCTCAAAACTCGCACCAAAGAAGGTGCTCATAGCCATGGTCACCGATTGGAGGAAGGAGAGGTGACCTTAACATGAGTCACCCGAGGACCTGAAAAGCATGATTTTGGACCAGATTGAGAGAAAATTAAAAGTTGAGGGCTAGAATGCAAAGTAGGTGAAAATGAAGTCCAAATGATCCAAATTTTTTATGGTAACCTAATTTAGACCCAAGAAATTTAATGGTGACTTTAATTTTTGATTTTGATGAAGTTTGGCAGGTCAATTTACGTTATAACCCAAGATGTATTAAGTATCTGCCTATGTTTCTGCTTTAGGTCAAAATGGGTTCTTTTTGTCAAATTAATTGTTCTAAACCTTATGGAATATTTTTAAATAATTTTTAGATGTTTATATTATATTTATTTCCATTGAAATCCTTTTAATTAAAGTAAGGCTAAAATTAGGATTTTTAATTAAGAAATAATGTTCAAATTAAATGGAAATCTTAAATTACTCAATATCAACCCACTTCTTGGAAATTTAAGCTTATTTGACCTTTGATTAATCATGTTTTGTCCCTTAGTTAATCTGCACTTAAAATTATATGTTAAAATAGTAGAATTAACCTAATTAAGCATAATTCCTCTTTGATTTAGACTTGATTGAGTTATACCCTTTAATGTGTTAATTAGGTGAAATTAGCTTTGGAATTTAGTCAAATTGAGTTAGCTATAGAGTATGATGGTGTTACCATCAGTGCGCATTGCTCTTCGACAATGGTGCCAAAAGTGTTACGCGTGAATCGAGGTTTGGTAAAAAAATCGTGTGTTGTAATATAGTTAAAACATGTGAAAATGAATTTTAAATTTGTAATCTCGAAGTTTGAAATCTGAGGTCATTCGCAAGGAGCAACTAAATGTGTAATTATCAATATTTAAGTGTTTAAAAATGATTTTGATGAACTTGTATTAGAGGTTAATTTTAAAAATCCAACAAGTTCAAATTTGCACTTAGTTCAACAAATAAAGAGATGAAATCCAAATTTATTGCCATAATTATATAATACTTAATAAATAAATTAATCAAATGCTAATAAGATTAAGCACTAAATAATCATTAACAATAATGTTTGGACGAGGTGTTGCACTAAAATCTCATTTAGAAGCAAATCTCAAATCAATTTAAACAAGATTTCAAATCAATCTTGGACTGTTGTAATCGGGTCCTTGATTCATCTCAAATAGGTCCCTAAGTATTGCACTTTAGTCCCTATGAAAACTCTTTTCTTTTAGTTGGGTCCCTACAGCAATCCTCCAAGGAGAATAAACTTCTCCTTTTTCTCTAGCGAGACTCGCCGGTGATAACATCGCCATCATTCTCTATTGTAGGATCTGTAAATCACAAGCACACTAGAAGGGGGGATGAATAGTGTGGTAAAAAAATTGTAACACAAAGCAAACCACAAAATGCATAAGATATATAGTGGTTCCCCTCACTTGGGTACTCCACTACCTAAGTCTCCTGACTTAGGATTTTTAACCCAATTTCCTCAACCCGGAGGGAATTAATTTACTAAAACCTGATGTAATTAATGGGTTACCTCAACCCAATTACAAGATATAGAAAAAAAATAAAGATGCAGGTGTAAGCAAAATACAAATAAGAGCTTACAACTAATCCCTAAGTCTCCAACAATTATATAGCTTAATTAGAGTATATAAATTGATCTAACGAGAAAATTGAGGCATAAAACAAATAGATTTTTCAGAGAACGTGATCACCTTGAAGACTTGTTGCAAGTGGAGAATGGCCTTGAGAGAATTGCAACAAGATAAGCTCTTTTGCAGCTAGTAATATGAGAAATGAAGATGTAGGCAAAGATAGAATTTTTTGCTTCTTGGTTGAGTGCAAAAGACACTCAAGGAGTGCTTATATAACCCACAAAGCACCTTCCCTACGTTTACTAGCCGTTAAGGGTAATTTGGGAAATTTAAGGATAGGTTTAATTGCAAAATAGCCATTCAGGTTGGTCACAATGGTCAGTTGGTATCGGTATTGATTGCTTACAGTCAGCCCAACTAAGTTATTAGGTATCGGTACTCATGATGAGTATCGATACTTGTGACTTACAGATTTGGGTCCAGTGACCTACATGTACCGGTACTAGTGATTAGTACTGGTACTTGTAAGGTCAAGGCAAAAACCAAGTGCACAAACTGTGACTACTTGGTACAGGTACTCATGATGAGTACCAGTACTTGTTGCTCATAGTTTGGGACTTAGGCCCAAACTTGTGCCTAGCATGTGCCGGTACTTGCTACAAGTACCACATTTTGTAAGTTTTAAGTCAGTTTTTAGAGAAATCCAACTTTAAATGACTTGATTTTAAAAAAATCGATTTTGAGTTTTGAAACGAGTGAATGAACAATTTTTTGAACCCTAATTATCTCTACTTTGTTTTTAACTTTTAGATTTTGTTTTACTTGTTAGGAGAGGTACAAAGATTCTACAAAAACAATAAATACAATAAAAACTAGTATTCTAATCTTCTTCTTGTTGGTGCTAGAGCACCGCGATCGTTTGTTTTGATGATAACAAAACACATGTCATTTAACATTTGCACTTGGAGTCTTAGATTTCAGGTCAATTGCAAATGGAGATGTGATTAGACGGAGTTCGAGCTCACATCCAGGATGGATTGGAGGAGCTTGATGGAGAATAGAGGAGATTCACGAGGAGCGATAGATTGAAGATGGAAGGACAAGAAGAATATGATAGAATTCTGTCTATTTCTTTCATGTACTTTTGTCTTTATTTTCCTTGCTCTTTTTGTTCCTTAGAACATCATGTTAAAGAGCCTCAAAGAACCCTAATGGTAGTCCTAGGAACACCTGCACAACCCTAGGACACTTAGGTTTTCTGTGGAGAACTTGGAAAACCAATATAGGGTTTAAACAGCTTTTTCAGACGTCTAATTCCAAAATCAGACGTCTGATAATATGTTTTAAGACGTCTGACTGTTGATTCAGACATCTGATAACATTTAGGTTGGACTTAGTTTTGTCTGATGAATTCAGACGTCCAAACCTTAGACCAGACGTCTGATGTTTTTTCCAAACGTCCAATTAGTGGACCATTGATTGGCTTAACAAACACTGAAGGATATGACCGTTAGAGCCTTATCAGACGTCCTTAAGCCTTTCCAGACGTCTGCTAAATGACCGTTTTAACTCAGCTGACCCAAAATCTCTTCTCAGAGATTTTCTAGCCGTTGGAACTCTTGGAAATCTATTCCCGCAGAAAAAGTAGGTTTCCATATGTCCAGACATAGTGCTAGACGTCCTGTATGTCATCTGATGGACTTGCACTGGAACCCTGTTTAGATCTGATTCAAGTCAGGAAGAAACCCCCTTAAAATCAGACGTCTGACTTTGATCCCAGACATCTTAAATTGATCTTCCAGACGTCTGATGCCAGGATCAGACGTCTGATAACCCTGTCAGTGCAATCATTGTTCCTGATTTTGACCTGATTCTCTTGGGCTTTGCTCCCAACGGCTATGGAAGCTTTCCAAAGCCTTCCAAAACCTTCCTAAGGCCTTTATAAATAGAGGAGAACCTCTTGCACACCAAGATACACCCAAGCAACATACTTTCTACTCTTTTGTGTCCTAGAAAAGCTCTTACTCTCCAAGCTCAAGTTCTTCATCTTGAGAGCATCAAGCCTTTGCGCACCCGCTCTCCCGCCGTAGTCCACGAGAGCGACGTTGCGCCATCGTGTAGCTCACTCACCTGCGTCATCGATTCGACGCACTCCTTGCAAAGGGAAGCATCTTAATTCCTATAGAAGATTAGGTTAAAAATTACTTTGTTGGCTCTATAGGATTGTTGTTATTTTATCTTTGTTATTTGGTTGGGTATTCGCTTTGCGAATTCCCGTCTCCTTCGTGGGATAAAATCCTTCTCGTGAAGAGAAGGGGTTTGAGGTACGCTACCCTCGTATAAAGTAGCGTGGTTATAATTGAGGTTGAATCACCCTCGTTTAAGTGATTCATTTAGTGGATTTGATCAACTTGGTTGATCGGAAAATCCTAACTCGAGAGGGTTAAGTAGTGGTTTTCACCCGGTTTGGGTTTCCACCTAAAAATAATTGTGCACATTGTGTGATTGAATTTTTTGTGAGATTGTTTATATTCTATTCCGCATTTTATTACGTCACCCCCTCCTAGTAGGGAATCCACAATTGGTATCAAAGCAGGTTCTTGCTAATCGGAGTAACACCCGGCAAGAAGATCATGGAGGGGAGCAGTTATGCAATTTGGATCTCCGAGGGGCAGTCCACAACCCGTCCACCGTTCTTCGACGGGAGCAACTACCCCTATTAGAAGCTGCAGATGAAGACTTGGCTTCAAGCTAATGACTTCACGATTTGGGCCAGGTGTGAGACGCCATTTGAAATCCCAGAGAAACCCGCGGGAGGCTACTCGCAACAACAAATTCGTGAGCTCTCTTTGAACGCAAAGACCATGAACGCCCTTTACAGCGTGCTCAGCCCGGAGGAGTTCAATAGAATCTCACAATGCACCACTGCATATGAGATTTAGGACACACTTGAGGTAACTCACGAAGGTACCTCTAAGGTAAAAACTTCTAAAATAAATTTACTTTCTCAAGAATTCGAATCTTTTTCTATGAAGCCTAACAAATCTTTAAGTGAGATGAACACTAGGTTACTCTCATTGTAAATAATTTTAAAGCTTTAGGGAAGACTTTCATCAAGGGGGAGCTTCAAGGGAAGCTTCTTCGTTCCCTTGGATCGGAGTGGGAACAGAAAGTCACCGCCATCGAGGAGGCGAATGAAGTGGAGGAGATCAACATGGAAGATCTCCTAGGCAATCTAATGGCCTACGAGACTAAGTTGAAGCAGAAGAAGAAGGATACACCGGAGCCTAAACCGAAGAAGACTCTCGCCTTCAGAGCCGCGTCGGATAGCGAGGTAAGTTCCGATGACGAAGACATTAAAATTTTACTTAAAAAGTTTTCCAAGTTGTGTAGGGAATCAAAGAAGAAGGAGAAGGAGAGCCCGAGACGTTGCTACCACTGTAACGAGAAAGGACATCTGCAACCAGAATGCCCTCTTCTCAAAAAGGAGAAGAAGAAGGAAAAGGAGAAGAAATCTAAGAAGAAGGCGTTTCAAGCCACTTGGGACGATTCGAGCTCGGAGGAAGAAGAAGAAAAGTCTGTAGAAGAAGAAACCGCTTGCTTTAGTTTCATGGCCAGGGGAAGTAATAGCGACAGTGAAAGCGGAAGCGACTCAGACAACGAGGTAAATTACGATTTACAAGAACCTTTAATGAACTATTTGATGTTAGTAAATCATTAAGAATAGAAAACAAAAGTATTAAAGAGAACCTTAGCTTTCTTAAATCTGAAAATGATAGGTTAGAAATAAAACTTAAGGACCTAGAAAATAGCTCTAGTCCTAAGGATAATAATCTGTTATTAGAAAATAAAAATTTAATCAATGAAAATACTAAATTGATTGAAGAAAATGATATTTTAAAATTAGAAATTTCTGATTTAAAGACTAAGATGCATATTATAGAAAAAGAAATTGCATGTCTTAGGGAAAACTCCAACAAATTAATCAAGAAAGTAGATAATTTTTATAGCCCTAAGGTTGAGAAAGGATCTCCGTCAAGGAGACCTGCTAACAGATCCGGATCCAAGCTCACTTGGATACCGAAGAAAGAATTATAATCTTGTTTTGTAGGTTTCAGGGATAACTACAACACGAAGGACTGGACCTACAAGCTCAAGGCCGGTCAACTTGAGTTGGGAGAACTAAGGAGTAGACCAAGGAGGAGAACAAGAAGACCGACGAGACGGCGAACAAACGATGGACCCGCCGCACGTCGACCACCAGACTGGAGACCGGCGCCAATGCCCGGGCCTCCAAGCTACGAATGGGAGCCCCATCAGATGTGGCATCCACCACCACCATTTGGGCCATTTTATTGGCCATGGTAGGTGAGGTAAAAATTCTTTACCCTATCCTTTTATTATTAGCATCTAGATAGGGGGAGTTATAAAAAAATTATGAGCTAATTGTCAATTTTTAAGGGGGAGATGTAAGTTAGCTAAATTTCCTTTAGTAAGAGGGAGAAAAATAATAGCTATCTTGTTGTTATAAAAAGGGTAGGACATTACTTTTGTAAGAAGAAATTCATATAAGAGCATGTTTTAAGGGGGAGTTATAGGAAATTTAAAATCAACCAAACCTTTTTGATAATGTCAAAAAGGGGGAGGATTTTTTTGCGTTATTTATGGTTTTGTCATCACCAAAATGGGGGAGATTGTTGGTGCTAGAGCACCGCGATCGTTTGTTTTGATGATAACAAAACATGTGTCATTTAACATTTGCACTTGGAGTCTTAGATTTCAGGTCAATTGCAAATGGAGACGTGATTAGATGGAGTTCGAGCTCGCATCCAGGATGGATTGGAGGAGCTTGATAGAGAACAGAGGAGATTCGCGAGGAGCGATAGATTGAAGATGGAAGGACAAGAAGAATATGATAGAATTCTGTCTGTTTCGTTCATGTACTTTTGTCTTTATTTTCCCTGCTCTTTTTGTTCCTTAGAACATCATGTTAAAGAGCCTCAAAGTACCCTAATAGTAGTCCTAGGAACACCTGCACAACCCTAGGACACTTAGGTTTTCTGTGGAGAACTTGGAAAACCAATATAGGGTTCAAACAGCTTTTTCAGACGTCTAATTCCAAAATCGGACGTTTGATAATATGTTTTAAGACGTCTGACTGTTGATTCAGACGTCTGATAACATTTAGGCTAGACTTAGTTAGTTCTGTCTGATGAATTCAGACGTCCAGACATTAGACCAGACGTCTTAGAAGACGTCTGATGTTTTTTCCAGACGTCCAATTAGTGGACCGTTGCCTGGCTTAACAAACACGGAAGGATATGACCGTTAGAGCCTTATCAGACGTCCTTAAGCCTTTCCAGACGTCTGATAAATGACCGTTTTAACTCAGCTGACCCAAAATCTCTTCTCAGAGATTTTCTAGTCGTTGGAACTCTTGGAAATCCATTCCTGCAGAAAAAGTAGGTTTCCAGACGTCCATACATAGTGCCAGACATCCTGTATGTCCTCTGATGGACTTGCACTAGAACCCTGTTTAGATCTTATTCAAGTCAGGAAGAAACCCCCTTAAAATCAGACGTTTGACTTTGATCCCAGACGTCTTAAATTGATCTTCCAGACGTCTAATGCCAGGATCAGACGTCTGATAACCCTGTCAGTGCAATCATTGTTCCTGATTTCGGCCTGATTCTCTTGGGCTTTGCTCCCAACGGCCATGGAAGCTTTCCAAAGCCTTTCAAAGCCTTCCTAAGGCCTCTATAAATAGAGGAGAACCTCTTTCACACTAAGACACACCCAAGCAACATACTTTCTACTCTTTTGTGTCCTAGAAAAGCTCTTACCCTCGAAGCTCAAGTTCTTCATCTTGAGAGTATCAAGCCTTTACGCACCCGCTCTCCCGCCGTAGTCCACGAGAGCGACGTTGCGCCGTCGTGTAGCTCACGCACCCGCGTCATCGATTCAATGCACTCCTTGCAAAGGGAAGCATCTTAATTCCTATAGAAGCTTAGGTTAAAAATTACTTTGTTGGCTCTATAGGATTGTTGTTATTTTATCTTTGTTATTTGGTTGGGTATTCGCTTTGCGAATTCCCGTCTCCTTCGTGGGACAAAATCCTTCTCGTGAAGAGAAGGGGTTTGAGGTACGCTACCCTCGTATAAAGTAGCGTGGTTGTAATTGAGGTTGAATCACCCTCGTTTAAGTGATTCGTTTAGTGGATTTGATCAACTTGGTTGATCAGAAAATCCTAACTCGAGAGGGTTAGGTGGTGGTTTTCACCCGGTTTGGGTTTTCACCTAAAAATAATTGTGCACATTGTGTGATTGAATTTTTTGTGAGATTGTTTATATTCTATTCCGTATTTTATTATGTCACCCCCTCCTATTAGGGAATCCATACTTCTTCCATATGCAATCTTGTTGCTTGCCTCCATAGGTTCTTTTGACCTGTAATACTTCATAAACACATTAGATTTTACCATGGTTTTGTTAACACCAAAACACAGAAGAGAAATGGAACTAGGTTCCAACATCTATAACTAACCTAATTTATCTAAGTTCTAAGGTTAAATTCACTTAATTAACATATTAAAAGGGTATAACTCAATCAGGGTAAAAGAAAGAGAAATTGATAAAAATTGGGGTTAATTCTGTAATTTTCACTGATAATTATAAATGTAGAATAGCTGGGGGGTAAAACTATGCTTAATTACAGGTCAATTGAGCTTAAATATTTTAAAAGTGGGTTGGTATTGAGTGATTCAGGATTAACATTCAAATTGAATGCTTAATTCTAAATGAAAACCCTAATTTCAATCCCACTGCAATTAAAATAGTTTTGATGGAAATAAATGTAATCTAAACCTTCTAAAAATTAATTAAAAATATTATATAAGGTGTGGCATAGTCAATTTGATGATCGGAACCTGTTTTGACCTAAAATATAATCACAAATGAGAATTTGGTACATTTTTGGTCTAATCCTAAATTGACCATGCAAATGACATCAAAATCCAAAATTGAAGTCACCATTAAATTTCTCATATCCAAATTAGATTACCATAAAAGTTTAGGCTCATTTTGACTTCATCTTGGCCAAGTTTGTAATTTGGTCCTCAATTCCCAAATTCCTTACAAATGAACCCCTAACTTTTAATTTCCTTGCATCTACCTTCCCAACTTCATCATCGTCATGTTTTAGTCTCTGCTAGCAGCAAGCCATGACTATTCTCCTCATCAAGCTTCAAGCTCGGATTCCAATCTCATTTGACCTTAGATGTGCTGGAAGCCTTTAGAAGATTTGTTCCTTGTTCTCCTCTGCATCAGTTGTTGGTTGCTTGGCCATGATTGGCCGCGGTTTCACTCCGCTTTCATCGAACAAAGTTGAAGCGGAGGTTGCGAGTTTTGTTGCAACCACTGACCCTCAATAGCGCGGAGGCTGCTCTATTAATATCCGACCACCTCCTCCGATGCTAGGCGTCTGAAAATAGCACGTGCAACACCCTTCTTCCACTTCTTCTGCACACCACCATTGAAGGACGTTGGGACCTTCTTCAACCCCTCAATCAGCCGATCCTTGCCATCAAACGAGGCCACGGCTGCCTTCCTCTCTTCCTTACTATGCTCCCCATCAAAGGACATGGCTCCTCCATCCCTTCCTCGGCCCCAAAACCCTCCGCCGTCCTCTTCTTCTTCCACATGTCCTGCCACCACACCGACGCGCTTCTCCATCCACCTCGCCCTCTCTTAGGTACCCCTATTCCTTCCCCACTTCCTCTAGATCCATTTAGGATTTCTCCTTACAGGTTTTGACCACACAATCGCTTCTTCTCCATCATCTTCTTCATGCATGGCAAGCTTCGGCCCCCGCTCGGCATCCTCTCTGGCATCCATGCTTCACTGTTTCACATCGTGTCTTGCTCCTCCAACCATCCATGAAGTACCCTCTCGACATGAGCATCAAAACCCCTCAACCAATTTGGGGTTTTGATGCCACCAAACGACCACCGGACACCGACGCCGACCACCACATTCCCTGACTCCGTTAGCCATCTTCTGCCCTCATCATAGCCAATAACCATCTTTATCACCTTTAGGAAGGTGTGACGAATCTTCTCGACCTCTTGGTCGAGGCTGAAACCCACTCCAACTCCAGGACCTCCGCCGCCCTTGAACCCATCTCCTCCATTTTTGACACCTCCTTTGTCGCTTTCGATCGCCGATCCAAGGTGACTACCACGTTGTCCGACCCATGGCAACCCTCCTTGACCAAACTCAGCCCCATCCAACAGTTGGAGTTCGCCAACGACATATCTCCCAAGCTCCTCCTTTACAAGGCCTGTGGCAGGAGAAGGAAGACGAGGAGCAGGGGTTGGATTGAGAAGAAAAGGAAATCCTAGGGACCTAAATGCAGAACTCCAAGGACCAATTTGCAAATACTAAGGGACTAAATTGATATAGTGATAGTTTGGGTTTATTTATTACATATCTCATGGTTTCGTTATTTTGCTTTGATCAAAATATAGTCATATTGATTATTTAATGCCTAGTTCAGTAATAAATGATTATCTTGATCAAATTAATCATTAGTTGATTGAAAAAAAAAATAATTGAAGTAATTAGAATGATATTTTTGAATTAGATTCAGAGTTTTAGATAATCGAAGCATATCATTCTTAAGTTTCAAAGCTTAAATAGTGGTATTCGTGTAATTCTTGCTCCCAGAGACGACCTCGAATTTTCTTCATCAATTCCAGTTATAAATTTTAAATGTTTGATTCACCTTAATCAACTATACTACGACACGAGTTCTTAAAATACGATCGAGGCGAGCCAATAGCTGGCAAGATGGTTGGAGGTGACCTTCGATTGGCTTTGAAGTTCGGCGAAGGGTGGTGCAACGTTGCTGGCCTGTCGCCGACGTGGGGGTGGCGACGATTTGGTGATCAGAGTGGCCGAGCGATCAATCAGTGACGAGGAAGATGACAACCTCCGGTGAGCCCTACATGTCAAAGTACGACCATGTGGACCCAATCAAATAGTTGGGAAGCTTTAGCGAACCACATCGGAGCTAACCCCTCAACGGATTGCACGAGATGGGCGGTGGGTGATAATGTTTACGCGGCGAGATCATGTTTTAAAAGATGTTATGTTGTAGTATAGATGAAATCGCCACGAAAACAAATATGAATTTATAACTCGAAAACCAAGGTATCTCAGGTCGAACATAGGGAGCAATTGGGTATTTAAAAACTTAAGATCACAACTCTCAATTTAATAAAAAGCAATAACCAATCCAATCACAATTGAGAAATAATGTCAATGTACAAATAATGCTAAAAAATTATGTCACGGCGGAGGGCCGAACTTGAAACACACACACATGGCCTCGCGGCCCTGTCAAACAATGTGGGAAGCTTCGCCTTGTCACGGCGAAGGTGCGGAGGTGGGAAGCTTTGCTGTGTCACGGTGGTCGATGGAGGTGTGGATGGTGATCAGTGGGTGATGGCGAAGGTGATGAGGTCGGTGGCGAGGAGGGTGGAGTGGGGGAATGACGGATTTGCCTCATCGATGGTCGGCCGATGGTGAGGGAGATGAAGGTGGACTGCGGTGTAGAGGGGTTGAAAGTGCAAATTAAGAGAGGGGAAATGAAGGGGGGAGAGAGAGGAGCTTACTGAAGGTAGTTGGACAAAGGGGGAGAGGCGGAGGACGAGCGGCGCGTAGGTGTCGTCGTCAGAGAAGAAACCCTGAGGTGAGGGTGACGGCGACCAGGAAGGGGTTGGAGAGGCCCGCATGGGTTCGACGCGAAGCGGAGGAGCAAGGCGGAGATGACTCTGCCACTGGTATGGTGGCAGAGTGATGAGAGGAGGGAGGAGAGGTTGCCGGAGCCTGCAAGCAGATGGCCGAAAACGAGGAAGGACGAATTTCAGGGGGTATCTCCGGCCAAAACAGGCTTGGAAGAAGCAGCTGGACCTGGAGCTTCTTTTATAGGCACAGGCAGAGGGCCTTGTGCTTGGAAGGTGAGCTTCCAAGTGCAAGACTCTCGCCGGAGGTCACCGTAGGTACAATACCCATGCCTCTCGAGCATTCGCACGAGAGGTATGGTGCGAATCAGGGCATGGGAAGCTGCTCAAACGGTAGGGGATTTCTCAGAGGACCCCCCGTTCAAATCTGAGAGCAACTCCCTGTGGAAGCAAGGAGAAATCCTCCTCGAAACTTCGTCGGAGGTATGGATCCTCTGTTGAAATGGTAGAGGGACCAGAATGCAGAAAGTGACAAGAAGATAGGGGGGTCTGTGCAATAATTTTCAAAAGTTAGGGGTTAAAATGTAATTGGTGGATTATATTTCAAAGTAGGTCAAGATGACCTTCCCTTAGGTCCAAATTTTGGTACAAACCTAATTTGGACCTAAGGAATCCAATGGTGAAGTTGGATTTTAGGTTTGACCACGTTGACTTACACAAAAACCTAAATTAGGGTAAATATTGAGCTAGGAACCCTATCTAGTTCAAAATAGGTTCCAAAGGTCAAATTAAAGGTTCTAAACCCTAGGGGATATTTTTCCATGAATTTTAGAAGGTTTAATTGATTTTTATCCTGACTGGAACCTTGTGAAATTAAGTGGATTTGTTTTAAGGTTACAGAATGCCATTTAATTTTTAAATCTCATTATAACCCTTTTCTGACTGAATCATCCCACTTTTCCTTTTATTAAGTCTAATTGACCTATGTTTAGCCCTTGAAAAATCCCATTGATGAACTGTAATGGTAAAATTACAGTTTTACCCTTTGTTTCATGTTTTCTTCCTAGATTAGTGATCCCTTGAATTAGGCCTTTCTCTTGGTTATGTAGGAGCTTTTGTTCTCTTTTCTAAGTCAAAATGTTTTAACTTCTGTTCTAGACCATGAGTTTCTTTCACCAGTTATGATAAGTGCTTTTTCTTCTTTTTCTTTTGTGATTAGGTCAAAATGCCGACAATAGGCCTAGAGGTACTCAAGTACCAACCAAGATCCGGATCTGACCAGCATTAACCTCGATCCTCCGCGAAGGTTTTTAAGGCTCGCAGGAACTACCCTAAGGTTTATTGGACTCCGCGGTTAAAGCACCTATGCTTGAGACATATTTAGCCTTGGTTCAGTTTGTAGTGCGCTTTTGTAAGAGAGAAACATAGGATTTATTTGTTTGGAGAGTTTTCTCTCTCTTTTCTTTTTATTTCTAGCTTCGGATTGTCTTCTCAACATGGTCTGTATCGGATTTCTCGTCCCCATCACCAATCCTCAAAGGTCCCTGGCAATCGATGCTTTGTGATAGCACCGCCCATGGCAACCTCCAGAACCCTAGTTTTCGAGATTTCGTGATAATCTCGCCCATGGTGTTCCATGGTCGAATCCAGAACCTGGCAATGGACATTTCGTGATAATGTCACCCATGGTATCTGAACCAACAGGGTGCTCACATGCCCCTGATAGGATAAGTAAATATCCTAAGAGACAAGCACCGAGGATATGATATGTTGTTACGCATCTTCGAGGGGAATTTCCTACCTCTCCGCACCGGGAACTTGTCGAAATCAACTTGTATTGATCGGCCGCTCCTAATCTAGGCAACTTTTTCAGAACATTAAAATGTTTTTTGATGATTTTGATCGTTATGCGCACTGAACCAGACAGTGTGTGGATTGGGGTGCTTAGGTTACCGAGTCCCACAAATCGAAGGTCAATTAACGAGGCTGAATACTCCCTAAGTCTTAGACCTAATACTTAAGCTTCGCATTTTCCCCAACCTCTTGGGGATTATCCAGATCTTATCTGGTACTAAGAGTCTAGCCAAAAAAAGGCCTAAGATCAGCATTCCTACTAATTTATTTTTGTGTCTCCTTAGAACTTTTTTTTTTCATTTTTCTCTTTTTTCTTGATGTGGTCTAAAACTTCAGTTAATCCCTTAATTTCTTACTAATGACTATTCTTTTTTTCTTTTTCATTTTGTGCTCCTTTTTGTCATTTTTCTCTTTTTCCTCCTCGTGTTTTGTATAGCCCAAAAATTTTCTCTCCCCCTTCTCAGTTTTTTTTTTTGAAACCTTTTCTTGATATGAGTTTTCATACATTTTGCACTTTCATACCCCCCCATGCCTATGATTTGCAATGTCCCCATTGTAAATTAGGTGGGTTCAGATTTAGCTTAGTTCATTCATTAGGACAGGTGTTGGGTGAGCGAATGGGTCAAGGTGACTGTTGCGGCTGATTTCTAGACTCGGGTATGGGTACCTAAGGTGGAGTTGGTTATTCTAAAGGATGAACCCTAAAGTGAAATATGAATTCAGCATAGAAATGTCAGGAAAGGTTTCAGGTTTTTCAAAGAATGATAGGTTTCCTTTCGTTGAGTGCTGAGTTTTACGCCATCGACTGGGCGCAATGAGCTCAGGGAGAATGGAGGATAAAGGATGTCTCAGCCAAGTCTGTATTGGTCATGTCAATGAACGGTTTGAGTCTTTGGCCATTCAAGATGAAGGATTCGGAATTGTAGCTGAGTGGACTGATCTCAACGACTCCATTTCCAAAGATTCGTCGGACTAAGTATGGTCCGATCCATTTAGATCGTAGCTTTCCTGGGAATAATTTAAGTCAGGCATCAAAGAGTAGGACCTTTTGACCAGGATGAAAAATCTTTCTAGATATGTGCTTGTCGTGAAAGGCTTTAACCCGCTCTTTGTAGATTCGTGAGTTCTTATACGCGTCATGGCGTAATTCATCAATCTCGCTCATCTGAAGCTTTCTATGGGTTCCAGCCTTAGAAAGATCTAAGTTGCAATTTCGTACTGCCCAATAGGCTTTATGCTCCAATTCGATGGGGAGGTGACACGCCTTCCCGTACACTAGTATGAAAGGATACATACCTAATTGGGTTTTGTTGGCTATCCTATAAGCCCACAAAGCTTCCGGAAGCCGGGATGACCAATCCTTCCTGTTAAGTCGAACAGTAACCTGGAGGATTTTCTTGATCTCCTGGTTTGATAGCTCAGCTAGACCATTAGTTTGGGGGTGGTAGGGAGTAGAGATTCATTGCAACACCCCGTATTTGGTCATCAGTGACCTGAACTGAGCGTTTGTGAAATGGGTCCCTCCATCATAAATTATTGCACGTGGAATCCCGAACCGTGAGAAGATGTTTTGGTGAATGAGCTTGATAACAACTTTGTGATCATTGGTTCGGGTCGGAATGGCTTCGATCCATTTGGACGCATAGTCAACAGTGAGTAAAATGTATTCGAAGCCGTCTGAGATAGGGAAGGGTCCCATAAAATCAATCCCCCAAATGTTGAAAATCTCTCATACCAGAATCGGCTGTAAATGCATCATGTCTCGATGGCTCATGTTGCCCAAGGTCTGGCATCAGGTACATGCCTTACAGTGATTGTATGCATCCTTGAAAATTGTGGGGGTGTAAAAGCCACACTGGAGGACTTTTGATGTGGTTTTTTGTCCTGAAAAATGTCCACCGCATGCCTGGTCATGGCAGAAAGAGAGTGTCTTTGATTTTCGCTTCCGTGACACATCGTTGGATAATTTGGTTAGCACCAATGCGGAATAAACACGGGTCTTCCCAAAGGTAATACTTGGCATCGGAACACAATTTGTCCTTCTTTGCCCTCGGCCAATCAGACGGGATCTGATGTGATGCCAAGTAGTTTACTATGTCAGCAAACCATGGAAGCCCTGTATTGATAGTTAGAAGGTGCTCATTAGGAAAATGTTCCATAATGGGTCCGGAAGGGTCAATGATCTCAGAAGGAAGGCGGGACAAGTGATCAGCTACCACATTCTATCTTCCCGCCTTATTGCGAATCTCGAGGTCAAATTCTTGCAACAGCAAGATCCATCAGATTAATCAAGGTTTCGCATCCTTCTTTGTAAGGAGATGCCTCACAGCTGTGTGATCCAAGTAGATAATAACATGGGAACCCAGGAGGTAAAATCTGAATTTTTTTAGGGTAAATACTACGGCTAGCAGCTCTTTCTCAGTAACAGTGTAGTTACGCTGAGCCTCGCCAAGTGTTTTGTTAACGTAGTAAATGACCACGGGTTTCCCATCAATTTTCTACCCCAAAACTGCTCCTACAGCGAAGTCAGATGTATCGCATATGATCTCAAAGGGTTAAGACCAATCAGGGGACTGTAGGATTGGGGCTTGGGTAACTCGGTTACGAAGGATCTCAAATGCATGAGTTCATTCCTTGGAGATTTCAAAAGGTACATCCTTGGAGAGAAGAGTGGTCAGGGGGTGCGTGAGTTTTGAAAAATCAGAGATAAATCGATAGTAAAAATCGATGTGCCCTAGAAAAGATCGGATGTCCTTGATCGAGCTAGGCATAGGGAGTTTGGAAATCAAGTTAACTTTGGCTCGATAGACTTGGATGACTTTCTCCGAAATTAGATGTCCCAGGATGATTCCCTCAGGCACCATGAAGTGGCTCTTTTCCTAAGAAAGAACCAGATTCACGTCAATACATCGCCTGAGCATTTGGACCAAGTGCTGGAGGCAATCGTCAAATGATGCTCCAAATACTGAAACGTCATCCATGAAGACTTCCGGATAATCACCTACCATATCTGAGAATATGGCAAGCATGCATCGCTAAAAAGTCGCGGGTGCATTTCAGAGATTGAACGGCATCCTTCGGAACACGTACATCTCGAAGGGGCAGGTGAACGTGGTCTTTTCTTGGTCCTCTAGATGGATTACCACTTGGTTATAATCGGGGTACCTGTCAAGAAAGCAGAAGAACCTATTTCCCGCTAGTTTCTCGAGGATCTGATCAATAAACGGTAGTGGGAAATGATCTTTCTTTATGGAGGAATTGAGTCTTCTATAATCAATGCAGACTCTCCACGAGTTAGCTATACGGGTCGGTATGACCTCTTCGGTTTCAGTCGTGATGGTGGTGAGTCTTACCTTCTTAGGCACAACCTAGATTGGACTCACCCATCAACTGTCGGAGATTGGGTAGATGATCCCTGATGTAAACACATTTACACTACTTAAAATGTCTATTTATGCATGTTCTTAAGCATAGGATTGCATTTCATAATATAAATATTGCATAACATGCATCATCTTGCATTAAGAGTAGTTTGAATAAAATAGAGGTTAATTGTCTCCTTTTATGTGCTTGGACAGGGCAAACATTTAATCGGGGCCTCGGATCAAAGATCCAACCGTATGGATGTGATCAGGGCGACGATTGGAGTTCAACGACTCCAAGATCGCCCTAATCAGGCATCCGTAGCATCAGATAGAGACTGGGGAACCCTAGAAGATCAAGGGCCAGGATGGTATAAATCCGCACTTCAGATGGAAAATCCGATCACACGGATGAATTCGGATCGACGATCGCAGCCCAACGACACAAAAATCGAGTCAATCCGACATCCGTGGCACCATCTACAACTTCCAGAAGATGGACGGCCAAGATGGCGCCACGTGGCGCCATCTCAGCCGCCCAATCGGTCGCATGCGTCTTGTGAAGACCGCGCACCGTCTCCTCTCCGCCGTTGGATCTCGATCCAACGGCTGCGGTCGCTCGCGCTTAAAAACGTCCGCGCGACCATTTCGCCCGCGTAGCGCAGCGGCGACGCAGCTGCGGGCGAAGCGGAGGTCGCGGGTTCGAGCCGCGGTGAGGGGGTGGAAGGCGCGGGCGAGCGGGCGCGCACGAGCGTCAGATGAAGATCCAACGGCTGCGCACGCTCAATCAGGACAACGCACGATTGCACGCCGGGCGTAACGCGCGATCGCACGCGGGCGGGCGCGCTACGCAGCGGGCGCGGATGCGATCTAAGCCGTCCGATCTCGCGATCGGACGGCTGAAAATCAAGCGACGTGCGTAGGCGTTACGCGCGGGCAGCCGAGCGGGCGCGCGTGGGCGCGGCGGCTACGCCCACGTTGAGGGCTTTAGCGACGGTTTTATCCGTCACTAAAGACCCCTTATTTATTATTTTGAAGATGTAATGTCCATTTTGCCCCCACTCCTTGCAACTATAAAAGGAGACCCCCTCCATACAAAATTTTCATCCCTTCCTTCTCCTCTCTACCTCTCCAAAGCTCAAGAGAAGCTTGTCCCACACCCAGGATGCTTCTCGCGAGATAATGTCCAAATTTTCGTCCCCCTTCGGAAGTGGATCCCGCGACGACGACGGCGTGCTGCTTCGTTCCCGTTCTTCTGCTTCGTCCTCCTTCGTCCCGCTTCGTTCTCCTTCGTCCAGGCGTCGTCCCGTCCGGCTCGTCCTCCAAGCGACCGTCGAGGAGGATTCTCTCTCCCTATTCTTTTTACTGCTTTCTAGTATAGATTTACTGCTTTCTAGAGTAGTCTATTCGACCTCCGAGCGATCGTCGAGGAGGACATTTCTCCCTCCATTCTTTTAATGCTTTCTAGAGTAATTGTTTTATGATTTCTAGTTGTAACGAACAAACTCTTTTATGATAAATTCCTTGTCTATTCTACATCTCATTTTGATTTCCATGTGTAGTATTCTTTCTCTCTCTCTTACTCCCTCTCTCTCTTTTATTTGTTGTAGATACTTAGATAGTTTAAATTGAATTTCTTCGTGACAAAATAAAAACGAAACGCGAAGTTTTTAAATCAAACGTCCGCCTCCCTGTGTTCGACCCGGAATTTTAATTTCGGTATAAATTTTATTTGTTGAACACGAATCCTTCGCTTTCGAACTACAACGACGGGTTTTCCAAAACCGAACACGTTAGCGTAGGTTCGTAACACGTTCAACAATCCCTGCATCTAACCACTTAATGATCTCCTTTTTCACGACCTCCTGTAGATCAGGGTTCAAACGTCTTTGCATTTCTTGCGAAGGTCGTGCACCCTCTTTGGAATAGATATGGTGTGTGCAATAAGAGGGGCTGATACCAGTCAAATCATCGAGAGTCCATCCAATGGCTCTACGATGTTGCTGGAGAATAGTAATCAGACGGGATTCCTGGTCAGATGTGAGTCTGGAGTTTATAATCACAGGAAACGTCTGATTGGAACCCAAAAAGACGTATTTCAGATGATCGGGAAGGGGCTTGAGTTCTAAGACGGGATTATCAGCAGCAGCGGGTGGTTCAGGGTGTGTGTCAGGAATAAGGGTAGGAGTTATGGGTGTATCTAGATCAGGTTCAGACTCCGCTATTTGCGGGTTTTGATCTTCTTGTGGTTGATCAGGGATAATTAGGTTGTCCTCGATATGCGGTTCATCAACCACGGCTTTGATATCACATATTTGTTCTATAACACCTCAATTAATCTCTTTTTGGGCCTTAAAGATGTCAATCTTTAGAGTTTGGTTCCCAAATTTTAATTCTATTTGGCTCTCCTCACAGCTTATGTTGGCCCTAGTAGTGGCCAGAAAAGGTCCCCCTAGTATAATCGGTGTATCCCTTGGGTTCTCAGGTGCATCCATATTTAGAACTATAAAATCCACAGGGAGGTAGAAATCCCATACCCTAACAATGACATCCTCGAGTATTCCTTTAGGTTACTTGATGGATCGATCGGCTAACTGCAATGTCACCTCTGTCGGTTTAAGCTCAGACTCTTCAAGGTGGTCAAGGAGGGATGTAGGTATTAGGTTTATGGAGGCACCTAGCTCTAGTAAGGCTCTGTCGAATTGGGTTTCACCAATTTTACATGAAATCAGGGGAATACCTAGGTCTTTAGCCTTGGGTGGAAGTTTACTCAAAATTACAGAGCTGGTTTGCTCTGATAGTATGATTGGACTCCCACTTTTGGTTCGCGGCTTACGCTTGGGTGTACACACATCTTTCAGAAATCGTGCGTAAGCCGGTACTTGGCGGATTGCATCCATCAAAGGGATGTTTATCTGGACCTATTCAAAGAGCTTGACCAGATCCTCCTCAAGAGCCACGAGTTTGGTTATCCTTTCTCCCTTGGTCAAGGCCTCGGGAAATGGAACCTTGGTTTGTTCCTCTAGAATAACTCCAGGTTCTTGATTTGGGATAGAGGCATCCTGGATAACTATCCTAGGGCTTGGATCACTACCAGGCTTGGAGTGGTTTGGATAAGGTGGGTCTTGAGTTGCTTTACCACTACGGGTTGTTACGGAGTTTAACCTTGCTTGGTTCTGGTTTAGGGTTGGTAAAATGGGTGGCTGCTGTTGAAATCCCACATAAGATGTCGAAGCTTCCACCCCATTAGGTGATGGAACAGAAGGGGCCTGATAAATCATATGTGCGTGGCCTGGATTTGGGTTCATAACGTGCCTCTAGGTCGGCACGTTATTTGGGTTCGACAGAGGTTGTGAAGGAAGTGTGCCCGGTTGGCGAGAATTCGCCATCTAGATGAGTTGGTTGCGAACCTCTGTGATCTCATCCTTGTGCTGTTTTTGTATTGCCGCATTCGTTTTTTGAATGTTGTCCAGTGTTTGAAGGATAAGAGACATTTGATCTTGGTTTGGCCCAAATTGATAGATGGGATTGGGCCGAGGCTGAGGTGGCTGATATGGATGAGGTGCTTGTGGATGGGGTTGATAAGGTGGTCTTTTCTTCTGAGAATTTCCCACCCATTGGAAGTTGGGATGATTTCGCCATCCAGGGTTGTAGGTGTTGGAAAATGGGTCATTCTAGATGGCGTTGAGGTCCTCGTAGGTCTGAGGAGCCTCACTAGAATAGAGCGGATCAGAGGTCCCTCCGGTCCTAGAGTCAGACGAGGGTGGATACAGGTCCATCCCCTGAGAAGATCGGTGATAGATGTTTTGCACAGTTTCCCTCACGAGAGGTGGCTGTGCAAAAGAGTTCTACGCAGAGGTGGCTTGCTGCAAATGCCAAGTCAGCTTGTCCACCTTCTTCCCTATAATAGAGACCTTGTCCAACCGACTAGCCATCAGCTCTAAGTCGACGGATGTGGACAGGCCCTGCATCTCATGTGCTCCCCTAAGATTCGACGATGTGCGGGCATTCGTTCGGTCGAATAAGCCCATGGAGTCATTATTGATGGAGTTCTTGCACATTTTTTCGAGAATCTCCCACACCGTGTCCTCATGTTGACCCATGATGTTTCCTCCGCAGGTTGCATTGACGAATAATCGAATGTCTTCATGGAATCCCTGGTAAAAAGACTGGACTTGTTCCCATTTAGGAACTCCGTGATGGGGACACTTTCTCATGAGATCCAAGAATCGATCCCATGCCTCATGAAGAGGTTCTCTCGATTGTTGAGTGAAATGAGTAATCTGGTGGTGCAAGGAATTTGTTCGGCCAACGGGGAAAAACTTCTTTAAAAATTCAGACTGAAGTTCGACCCATGTGTTGATCGGACGAGTCTGAGTTTGATACCGATGAGAAGCCTTGTCCATGAGGGAGAAAAAAAACATCTTCATGAGCAGAATATTTTGATTTTGTGCATCTGACCCAAAGGTCAGGGCCAGATGTTTGAGTTGCTTAATGTGCTGGAATGGATCCTCGGAGTTAAGCCCATGGAATTTTGGTATGGCATGAATCATGTTGGGCTTGAGTTCAGAATCAGGACCTCCAGCTGGAATTTGGACTCGAGGCTTAATTGCCACTGCAGCGGGATTATAGTGATCTTGCATTATAGGACGTTGCGGTGGGTTTACAAAGTTTTGGAAGAGATCATTTAAGCGCTGAAGTTGGTGCTCAAGGTTGTTCTCTTCTTCAATGAGTTGTGCCATGATGGAAGAAGAAGGAGAACTTATTTCTGAATCAGAGGAAAGATCTATGTGGTGGGGTTGCTACACAAACAAGGGCGTCGAGGCTTGGCCTCGAGGAGAGTGGATTTCTAAAGGAGGTCTTAAGGACCTCCTACCAAACATGCATCGAAGGATTTGATGAGATCAGAATATGCTGGACCCAATCGAGACACCCAAAATATGTTGGGTGACTATAGAGGTTCGGGGCGGATGATACCCCTTAGTCAGAAAGGTCGTCCACCTGAGAAATACCTGGGTAGCCAGAGAGGGAGAGTCCCGTGAAGACCCCTACACGGTAGAGCGTCCCCACGAATTACAGGGTTTCCCCCACCCGACCTCTCTTGTCACTGAGATTCCAGGTAGACCAGAATGGGGACATTGACCTCTTAAGTCTACCTTTTTTAGTTAAGATCAAGGTGCTTAGGGTTCCACTTGAACTTTAGGTCTTTTGAGTGCAAACAGTGACCTAATTTTAAGGTTGGTTGACCCAAAGGATCAACTTCACCTCTTTGTTCCTTTGAGAGCTTTTAGGTCCTTTCTTTTAGGGTGCAAATGGATTAAGAGCTTGATTTGCTTAGGGTTTCTCTTGGATAGATCTTTTCAAACAAGGCTTAGGCACACCTCTTTTTGAAATTTTTGCTTCTTTGCTTAAGAGAAGATGTGTTTCTAAAAACCCTAGCTTTGCAATCCTTAGGTTGGCTCTAATTGGTCCAATTTAGTTGCCTCAAAAATTGGTATTTAGGGCTCAATCAAGAAGGTTTTAGCCCTAGTTACCTCAATTGGATGTACAATTCAAAATGTGTTGAAATGAAAGTCAAGCAACTTGTGTGAATTACTAAATATAGAAGCAGGTAGCCCTAGATTGATTTTTCTTTGTTTTTTCCTTTTCAGACTTTGAGGGGATTAAGAGAGAGGGCCAATGAAAGTTTACCTATTCCTTGGTGTGGTTGCTATGCGGCTACTTTTCTTTCCTTTTTCTTTCCCTGAAACAGACACAACAAAAGAGAGAGATTAAGTTAGTACTGAATCAGAGGTTGTGATCAAAGTTTCTACAATGCCCGTTGCTCCCCGGCAACGACTCCAAAAATGTTTATGTGGCGAGATCGTGTTTTAAAAGATGTTATGTTGCAGTATAGATGAAATCGCCACGAAAACAAATAAGAATTTATAACTCGAAAATCAAGGTATCCGAGGTTGAACATATGGAGCAATTGGATATTTAAAAACTTAAGATCACAACTCTCAACTTAATAAAAAGCAATAACCAATCCAATCACAATTGAGAAATAATGTCAATGTATGAATAATGCTAAAAAATTGGACATCTGATGAAAAATCAGACGTCTTAAAAAGTTTTGCTACAGTGCTTGATTTGTCCTTCTCTTTCTGATTTTTGCCTTCTCTTTCTCTCTTCTTTCTCTTTCTCTTGTCTTTGAGGCTATGCTTCTTTTGCCTTTAGTCTTCCTTCTTCTTTTCTTTTTCTTTTCCTTGTCTTCTTCTTCTACTTGGCCTCTCCTGCTTCTTTCTTTCTTCAGCCCTTGCCTTCTTTGGTTTCTTCTTCTTTCTTCTTTCTCTTCTTTCTTCTTTTGCGGCTAAGTCCCTACTTGGCTTCTTCTTCTTCTTTTTCATTCCTTGCTGTGGCTAAGTCCTTCCTTCTTCAGCCTTTGCCTTCAGCCGCTACCTTCTTCCTTTGCTTCTTTGCCGCACCTCTTCCTTCCTCTTCTTCTTTCTTCAGCAGCTGCCTCTTCCTCCTCCTTCCTTTCCTTGCACAACACAGAAAAACCTACCCCTACCCCTCCTCGCGTCTCTCTCTCTCTCTCTTTATTTCACTCTTAGGAATGCTCTCCCAGAGCTGGGTAATCGGGTCAGGTTTCACGTGCTTGGGTCCAGGCGCACCGGCGTGGTGTAGTGCGCGAGGAGTGCTAGGTCTAGGTAATTAGGTCGGGTGCCAGGTCCGCGGGGGCAGGGATTGCAGACGAGGAGTGAGCGAGCGAGGGCGAGGAACCTCACCCCATGTCGTGTGGAGGCAATGAGCTTTAAACACAAAAATAATATAAACGATGCCGCTCACCCCTGAGTTTACGAGGTGGGACTAAATCTCCCACCCGCTTCGCTTGCGCCCACAGGAGGAAAGTCCTGCGCAATTGGAGCAGCTGCAAAGTGCTTTGGCTTCAGTAGATGGTTGATGATGTTCGCGGAGTAACGCCGCGCACCTAGAACCTGATCTCCTAGAGTGGGGCCACCTGGAGCAAGCTTGCGAGCAAGCTTTGCTTCCTCTCCAATGGTGGCGGTGGGCCGAACCTGAAACACACACACACGGTCTCGCGGCCCTGTCAAACAATGTGAGAAGCTTCGCCGTGTCACGACGAAGGTGCGGTGGTGGTTGGCTGGCCGCAGGGCGGCCTAAGCGTGCGTGCCTAGGTCGCTCTGTGGCCGTGAAGGTGGGTTAGGCCAGTGGGCATTTGTGGAGGTGTTGGTGGTCGATGGAGGTGTGGATGGTGATCAGTGGGTGATGGCGAAGGTGATGAGGTCGGTGGCGAGGCATGTGGAGTGGGGGAATGATGGATTCGCCTCACCGGTGGTCGGCCGGAGGTGAGGGAGATGAAGGTGGACTGCGGTGTCGAGGGGTCGAAAGTGCAAATTAAGAGAGGGGAAATGAAGGGGAGAGAGAGAGGAGCTTACTGAAGGCAGTTGGACAAAGGGGGAGAGGCGGAGGTCGAGTGGCGCGTAGGTGCAGTTGTCGGAGAAGAAACCCTGAGGTGAGGGTGATGGCGACCAGGAAGGGGTCGGAGAGGCTCACGCGGGTATGGCACGACGCGGAGCAAGGCGGAGATGACTTTACCACTAGTATGGAGGTAGAGTGACGAGAGGAGGGAGGAGAGGTCGCCGGAGCCTGCGGGCAGATGTCCGGAAACGAGGAAGGACAAATTTCAGGGGGTATCTCCGGCCAAAATAGGCTTGGAAGAAGCGGCTGGACCTGGAGCTTCTTTTATAGGCACAGGCAGAGGGCATTGTGCTTGGAACGTGAGCTTCCAAGTGCAAGACTCTCGCCAGAGGTCACCGCAGGTACGATACCCATGCCTCTTGAGCATTCGTACGAGAGGTATGGTGCGAATTAAGGCATGGGAAGCTGCTCAGACGGTTGGGGATTTCTCAGAGGATCCCCCTTTCAAATCTGAGAGCAGCTCCCTGGGGAAGAGAGGAGAAATCCTCCTTGAAACTTCGCCGGAGGTATAGGTCCTCTACTGCAATGGCAGAGGGACCAAAATGCAGAAAGTGACGAGAAGATAAGGGGTCTGTGCAAGGATTTTCAAAAGTTAGGGGTCAAAATGTATTTGGGTGGATTGTTTTGCAAAGTAGGTCAAAATGACCTTCCCTTAGGTCCAAATTTTGGTACAAACCTAATTTGGACCTAAGGAATCCAATGGTGAAGTTGGATTTTAGGTTTGACCACGTTTGACTGGATATTTTACACAAAAACTCAAATTAGGTCAAATATTGAGCTAGGAACCCTATCTAGGCCAAAATAGGTTCCAAAGGTCAACTTGAAGGTTCTAAACACTAGGGGATATTTTTCCATGAACTTTAGAGGGTTTAGTTGATTTTTATCCTGACTGAAACCTTGTGAAATTAAGTGGGTTTATTTTAGGGTTACAGAATGTCATTTAATTCTTAAATCTCACCATAACCCTTTTCTGGCTGAACCATCCCACTTTTCCTTTTATTAAGTCCAATTGACCTATGTTTAGCCCTTGAAAAATCCCATTGATGAACTGCAATAGTAAAATTATAGTTTTACCCTTTGTTTCATGTTTTCTTCCCAGATTAGTGATCCCTTGAATTAGGCCTTTCTCTTGGTTATGTAGGAGCTTTTGTTCTCTTTTCTAGGTCGAAAAGGGCTAGTTAGGGCTCATGATGAGGTTCTCATCAGATAACAGCCTAATTTATTATCCTAATTAGCTTAATTTAGGGCTAACTCCTAAGTGAAATCCTGCATTTAGAATGTAAATATTGCATTTAGAGCATGCATGCATATTTAGGCTTTGTATTTATTTTATGCCTAATTATCTAATTTTAGACTTTTACGAATAATGTAGGTACAAGTTGTAGAGAATAAAATGGACTCATAAGCAGGATGGAAAATAAAGCTACAAAGCTAGGAGCTGGTTGAAGGACAAGACATGATTGAAGAAGAAATGAAGATCCAATTAAAGAAGAAGAGAGAGAGACTGGGATAAACTAACCCTACCCTTAGAACCCTAGGATATCCTTATCTCAGAACCTAGCCAACCTATTCTAGATCCAATTCCTAACCTAGAATCTAATTAGGATTCCTTTAACCTATTTAGTAGCTTCCCCAACCCAATTACACACTCGACTTGGACAAGCACTCAAATTGGACATCCAGACACCTCTCTAGACGTCTAATTTGAACAAACCGAATATCAAAATCCTTCCTAGATGCACCCGTAACCCATAACTTTGCTCTGGACGTCTAGAACACCCTCTGGACATCTGATATTGGAGTATAAGACGTCCAGACAGTGTCCTGGACGACCAGAACCCTTCTCCAGCAAGCAAAAATCATCGAACATGGCCTTATCCCCTTGAAACAATCCAAAACACCACCCGAACTCTATCCTTAAGCCTAGAACCTATCCTTTCCTAAAACCTACACCTAAGAACATATCTCTTAGGCGTTAGATCCTTTCCTCTCAACCTAGGTTGCCTATTTTTAGAAAACCACCATCCTATCCTAGCCTTACAACCTAGATCCTAGGGTCCTTATTTAACCAATCTTAGGCATCACTTTTGTTGGAATCTAAGCCATCCAAATTAGTGATCCTAGGCACCATAGATTGGCCAATATGAAGCCACCTACTTTTCTATAAATGGACCTAGCCTCCAACCCTTAGACACCAATTAGCCTTAGTATAGTTTAGGTCACTATAGTCCACGCCCTCTCTCTCTGAGCTCTCTCTCGACACCTTGGATCTGAAGTTCTACCGAGTTTCACACAAGCATCCCTCAAGCGGCTCTGCCATCTCTCTCTCTACTCTTTCTCTCTTTTATTACTATGTTTTCATACTATCTGTAAGATTTCCTCTAGAGTTCATGTGTAAAACTTTTCATGATTAGCAATAAAGAGCATTATTCAATGAAAATCTTGCCTCTCTTTATGAGATTTCATCATATTAGAATAGTTAGTATGAAAGGTTTTAAGAATCTCATTTTGTCTTCCTACGAACGACTCAGGACTTACCGATTTTTGATCTATAAATTTATTTAATTTGATGTATTTTGCAACTGCAACGATATGTAAAATCACTACTAGAAAAAGGTGATCTGTCATCAGTTAGTTACTGTCGGTTGTGCAAGTGACAACAAAAATAATTTTGCCCTCGTTTCAAGATCTAAGCGATGGGGAAGATCACACTAAAATTGAGCACACCCACATCATCCAAAAAGTAGTATGCAATGAATATTTGTTGTCTCTTATTATAATAAGCGACAGCAAATGTTGACTAAAAATTTTCCGCAAAATTTTCGGCGTGAGAATTGAGATTGAATTATACATTTGTCGTCGCTTATTAATTAAACCGATGGCGAATGTCAGATCTTGTATGCCCTCGCAGAGCCCTCTCCTCCCCCACATTGCATGCAACTCCTCCCTCTTCGTCCGCAGAACTCCTCATCGCAGAGCTCCTCACCGTCGCCCTCCTCCACGTCGAAAACCTCCTCCTACTCATCTTCCTCCTCCTCCTTGTTCACACCCCCTCCTTTTTGCCCTCCCCTTGGCCCTCTTCCTCCTCATTGCCCCTCTCCTCTTACTACTCCTCTTCCTTGTCGCCCCCTCCTCTTCCTCCCCATCCACAACTCCTCCTATTGCTGCACCTCCTCATCTCCTCCTCCTCCTCGTCCTCATCTCCTCCTCCTCCCCCTCCTTATCTCCCTTAGCCGTCGCCCCTCCTCCTCCTCTGCTTCATCCTCATCTCCTCCAACTTTTCCCCTCCTCCTCCTCCTTATCCTCATCTCCTCCTCCTCCTCCCCCTCTCCCTCCTCATCTCCTCCTGGTTTCCCATTCCTCCCCTCATCCTCAAGGTTTTTTTAAAACAATTAGGTTTTTTTAATACAACAATTGTAGTAATTAGGTTGCATTAACCTAATGCAACTAACAATTAGGTGTTAATGTGTTCATGTTTTTGATATCTTTCCTAATATCTATGTATTTGGGTGGTAGGATTTACCTCTGTTTCTGTGTAGGGTGCATACATTTGTACAACCAACAATAAGTCAGTTAGTGAATAGGTAAATACATGTTCATATTAGTAATTCAATGTTGAAGCTATAGGTTACTACGCTATTGTATTTGGTTTTGAAAAACCTGTCCTTGTAGTTTGAAAGCGAAGAACTAGTGTTCAACAAATAAAATTTATACCATAATAGAAATCCCAAGTCGAACTTAGGGAGGCGGACGTTTGATTAGAAATACGCGTTTGTTTTATTTGTTACGAAGTAGAATGGCTGATTGGAAACTATCTATCTATTTACAATGAATAGAAGAAAGAGAGAGAGAATATTACAAACAAAAACAAAAAGGGATATAAAATAAACATGGATTTCATTATCAAAAAGTTGTTCGTTACACTACTCATTACGGCTAGAAAGTGGAAAATGATTACACTAGAAAGCAGTAAATCCACTCTAGAAAGCATTAAAAAGAATGGAGAGAGAGATATCCTCCTCGACAATTGCTTGGAGGACGAGCCGGACGGGACGACGCCTGGAAGATGGGGAATGGAGCAGGAAGAAGGATGAAGCGGGAAGAATGGAAACGGGGCAGCACGTCATCGTCGTCGCGAGATCCACTTCCGAAATGGGGGCGAAAATTTGACTTTATCTCTTGAGAAGCATCCCGGGTGTAGGATAAACTTCTCTTGAGCATTGGAGGGGTAGAGAAGAGAAAGAAGGGATGAAAATTTCGTATGGAGGGGGTCTCCTTTTATAGTTGCAAGGAGTGAGGGTAATTTGGTCTTTTTAAGTTGAAAATCATTAATTCAGGACCTTTAGCGACGGATAAATTCGTCGCTAAAGGTCCGAACATGGGCGTAGTGGGGTGGCGCGTGCGCGCCCGCTCACCTCCTCTCTTTAAACGCCTGCCCACGATCTTCAAATCTCGGCCGTTCAATCGTGAGATCGAACGACTGAGATGCATCATCGCCGCACCTCCTCAGCACGCACCACCACGTGAAATCCAACGTTCTCGCCGCGCGTCCGTGTTTGCACAGCAAAAATGCACTAGCAATTGTGCCATCTTGTGCTATTTCCAAGCATTTCCAGTGTATATTAGGTAGCCATAGTCGCATTTGTAAAAATAAACGCATGCATGCATTTATTTGAGAGGGGAGGAAAGTGAATAAAATGGCCTTGAAATTAACGTTTTCCTCAAGTGTTGCCTTCTAAAATCACCATCCTCATTTTTTTATTGACTTTGAATTTCCTCTTCTCCATGGCTGCAAGGCATGGCAGCTCTTCTTCGCTCCATTCTCTGCAACAAGCTTTCCCTGCCAGCCGCATGCACAGCCATGCACAGCCAAGGCATGGCTGTGCTTGCCTTCTTCCTCTTTAAAAAGGGCACAGCTATCTTCTTTGCGGAGCCTGGTCCAACAGAGAAAAAAAAACACACACACAACACCCTTCCAGGTCGTCTCCTCCCCTCTCCCCTCCATACGCAGCCTCTCTTCCTCTTGAAGAGCTACGCTGCGGGAAAGAGCAGCTCACAGTGGTACACAACCACCACTGTGAATCCCACCACCGCCCAGCTCATCGAAGAGCCGGTGGGCGTGGTGGTTCTCCTCTCTGTTTCGTCATTTCAGCCCATCGCCGCCATTGACAGGAGCTTCCAGATTTGAAGCTCAAGCACAGCAGCAGCATAGCACCGGCCTCTCCTTCCGCGCACGCCAGCCACCGCACTCCCCTGCAGCAGCCGGCGCAGCTCTTTCCGCGCGCGCAGGCGCGCTCCACAGTGCCCGCACATGCAGAATAGGCCATAGCCGATCGCGCGAACCGAGCACGCACTGTAGCTACTGTTCACGCTAGAGAGCGCGACACTGTAGCTATAGTGCGGTGACTAGAAAGTTTCACTTATCTGGTCATCGCACGCTCTCTCTCTCCACGCCGCAACTGTCACCAGCCCGTCCGCGCACCCGCTCCCGCGTATGCCAGCACCCGCACCCGTCTGCGCCCGCATCTTCACCTGCTTCTTTACCCGCGTTTCCCTCAGTGTGCAGCGCGCTGCGCTACACCTGTAAGTTCTCCCTTCGAAGAGGGGGTGACGTAATAAATGCGGAAATAAAATATAAAGCAATCTCACAAAAAGACAATCACATGAGTACACAATTATTTTTAGGTGGAAACCCAAACCGGGTGAAAACCACCACCTAACCCTCTCGAGTTAGGATTTTCCGATCAACCAAGTTGATCAAAATCCACTAAACCAAATCACTTAAAACGAGGGTGATTCAACCTCAATACAACCACGCTACAAGTACGAGGGTAGCGTTCCTTAACCCCTTCTCTCCACGAGAAGGATTTTGTCCCACGAAGGAGACGGGAATTCGCAAAGCGAATACCCAACCAAAAGACAAAGATAAAATAAAACAAGTAATCCTATAGAGCCAACAAAGTAATTTAAACCTAGCTTCTATAGGAAATAGGAAACTCCCCTTTGCAAGGAGTGCGTCGAGTTGATGACGCGGTGCGTGTGCCACGCGATGGCGCAATGTCGCTCTCGTAGACAACGGCGGGAGAGCGGGTGCGCAAAGGCTTGATGCTCTCAAGAGAATGGAGCTTGAGCTTGGAGAGAAAGAGCTACCTAGGACACAAGAGAGTGGAACTATGTTGCTTAAGTGTGTCTTGTGTTTCTCTTGGTGTATCTCTTGTATGTCTAGGTGTGTAAAGGCTCCCCTCTATTTATAGAGGCCTTAGGAAGGCTTTGGAAGGCTTAGAAAAGCTTCCATAGCCGTTGGGTACAAAGCCCAAGTGAATCAGGCCGAAATCAGGACAATGATTGCGCTTGACAGGGTAATCAGACGTCTAACTCTGGCATCAGACGTCTGGAAGGCCACTTTAAGATGTCTGATTTCATGCGGGTTTCCTCCTGACTTGGATCAGATCTAAACAGGGTTATAATGCAAGTCCATCAGACGACATATAGGACGTCTGGCACTAGGTCTGGACGTCTGGAAACCTACTTTTACTGTGGGAATGGATTTTCCAAACGTTGCAACAGCTAGAAAATCTCTGAGAAGAGATTTTGGGTCAGCCGAGGCAAAACGGTCAATTATCAGACGTCTGGACAGTCCTATGGACGTCTGATAAGGCTCTAACGGTCATATCCTTAAGTGTATGCTAAGCCAGCCAACGGTCCACTAATTGGACGCCTGGCAAAGTCATCAGACGTCTCCTAAGACGTCTGGTCTAAGTTCTGGACGTCTGATTTCATCAGACAGAACTAAGTATGTCCAGCCTAACAGTTATCAGACGTCTGAAACAACAGTCAGACGTCTTAAAATACTTTATCAGACGTCTGATTTGGGAATTAGACGTCTGGAAGTGCTGTTTGAACCCTATATTGGTTTTCTAAGTATTCTACAGAAAACCTAAGTTCCTAGGGTTGTGCCGGTGTTCCTAGGACTACTGTTAGGGTACTTTGAGGCTCTTTAACAATATTCTAAGGAAAATAAAAAGAGCAAGAAAATAAAGACAAGAGATACAAGAAAGGATTAAAAAGAATCTATCCTATTCTTCTTGTCTTCTATCTTCAATCTGTCGCTCCACGCGAACCTCCTCTGTTCTTCATTAAGCTCCTCCAATCCATCCTGGATGCGAGCTCGAGTTCCGTCTAAACACGTCCACATTTGCAATTGACCTGAAATCTAGGACTCAAATTGCAAATGTTAAATAACACGTGTTTTGTTATCATCAAAACAAATGATCGTGGTGCTCTAGCACCAACAACACCTTCCTCCCACGCCCGCTCCCTCCAGCGTGCGCACGCGTCTTCGTGCGCCTACGCGCCTGCACCTGCGCATGGCCATCAGACGACGGCTGAAGGCTCCGGGCGACTTAACTCGCCGTGCTTCTTCACTCCAGCAGACGCGCTCTCTCTCTCTCTCTCTCACAGACACACACACACACACACACTCTCACTTGTACACGCCTATATACACACTTATATATATATACCTATATATATTTATATATATATATATACATATTAGTACCTATACAATTATAAGTATACATACATACATATATATATAAATATATCTATATATATATACACATATATATTTACATATATACATATATTTATATACGTATAAAAATATATATATACATATATATATATCTATACATATATTATTACCATTACAACTAAGTATAAGTATATATACATATATATATGTACATATATATACACACATATTTATACATATATACAAATATACATATATATCTATAACTATAAATACACACACACACACACACACACACACACATATACATAGATCCTTATACTAATATATATATACATATACACATATATATAACTATATACATATATTACTATATATATATATAAATAAATAAATATATATATATATATATATATCTATATCTATATATAGTTATATCTACATACATATATATCTAATTATAAATATATATATATATATATATATACATATATAACTGCATATACACCTATATAATTATAACCATATCTATATATATACATATAGATATATATTTACATATATACATATATATTTTCATATCAGCTATCACACGTTGTATCGCGGGAATATCTGCACCAGTTGCGTCTTCGCACACATCTTCCACCCATCCATCCTACACTCACGCAGCACTTCGTCCTGTTGGTTGGGTCTTCCTAGACGACGATCAACTCGACACTGTGCTACACGCCATTTTCACCTCCATCCCCACCCCTATATACATATATAATATATACATATATATATACTATATTTACCTTATTTCTATTTCTCTTTCCTACCATTAAAAAGATAAAAAACAAATATACAAAAGAGAAAAGATAATCCTTGACTTGCAGGTACTCAGTCTTGCGAATAGCAAGACCAGTTTTGAAACCCTAATTTGGCTCAAAGCCAAGAACCTGATTTTGAGGGTGTACCTCAAGGACAAAAATTATCAGAAAAAATCTTAAATAGAAAAACACCAAAAATATAATAAACGAACGGAAGAGATTCATTGTAGGAAAGGCGTAGAAACTTATTCACTTCTAATCCCGCTTCCCTGTGTTCGACCCTGGGCCTAAAAGTGACCAAGATAAAATCAAGTAGGCCAGGTTAAAAATTTTGTAAAAAGATGGTTAGGCTCGATTTAGGTTAACCACCATACTCATTTCTACGATTAAATCACCATATTAACACAACCTATCCGGGTCTACACCATACTTTTTCTGGCGTTGTTGCCAGGGAAGTGCACAATTAGGTAAGTTTCTATTCCATTCCTTTAATTTTTCTCTTCTCACACCCTTCTCTTCACGGGTGTTTCTGTTTGCTGGTGTGTAGGTGAACTAGTTGCAAGGAGAAGGCAAGCAGACGAAGTCGGAGAAGTGGGCAGATCCAAGGTAGGAACGAGAGCGTGAAGTCGCCGGCACCACGCTGGAGCTTCGCACACGTTGCTGAACAAGTAGGTCTTTCTTTCTTAGCAACTTAGGTTAACTTGTCACCATAATAATAATAATAAACACTTCTTGGGGACAAGTGGATTAAAAATCACTTGTTTGATTGTTTGTCATTGATAACACTGCACATGGGGGTGATAATTCTGTTAAATAGGGCCCATCTTAAGAATAAAAGGCACAACATAAGTAGAATGGGAGCATTGCATGCATCATATACCAAGATTGCTTATAAAACTGTATTAATAGTCATTTGTGTAAGCACTTGTCAAAGCAGGCCTCAGATGAGCAATCGGACCGCACGGATGGATTCAGAACGACGAACGGAGTCCAACAGACTCAAGATCGGCAAAATCCGACATCTGGAGCTCCTACAATGGGCCCAAGAAGTTCTGACCGTTGATCTGATGATCAACGCCCCTCGTTGCGCCATGTCACCCCCTGCTCACCGCACGCCACTTCCTCCTTCAGCTGAGATCAAATCTCGGCTGTTGATCTTCGATCGGATGGCCGAGAACCGCGTGCCTGCCCGCGGTCGCCGCGACAAAGTAGCGGCATGGCGCAACGGTTAGTGCGCACGCCTGCACGCACGCGACGTGGGTTCGAGCTGCGCGATGCGAAGAATTAAAGACGAAGAAGTGCGCGGCGCAATTGGGCCTCCCGATCATCAGCGGGCGGTCGAGATCGTGCCACGCGACGTGCCCTCAGACAGCGAGCCCCCACGCGCGCGTGCACGTCGAGCGATGATGCCCGTGCACACGCGTGCCCGAGGCGTGATCCGAGCACGCCCAAGGGAAGATCTCAGATCGGATGGCTCTCACGCAGCGGCCCAGGATCAGGTGTGAAGAAGAATGGCGCGGGCGTGTGACAGGCGGGCTGGAGGGCTTCACCCACGCTTTTGGAAGGGTTTTAGTGACGTCCCGGACGTCGCTAAAGCCCCTTCTTCTTTTAGAAAGCCCTTCTCCCTATTTAAACCCCCTCCAACCACTTATTCAATGCATTCACTTCACTTGCAACTACTCTACCCCTCTCTTAGCTAGCTTTAGGCCCTCTTGTAATCGCCGGAGACGACGAGCCGCTGATGAGTGGCTACTCATCATAGCTAAAAGGCCGAAATTAAGCTATACACTAAGCAAAACAATATCAAATTAACATATAAAAAGGGTTAAGTGTGGGAATTAAAGAAAAGACCTAAAACTTTTAATGTGTGTTAAAACCTCCTAATTAGGTCACAAAAATGAGATATTCTGAAAACTAAAGAACAAATGTTGATCCATGCATCAATTGAACACATAAACAAGTTTGAAAAGATAAATCAGAAGTAAAATCAATGTCTTAAATGTTCAATTAAGCACATGTAAAAATTTGAAAGCAATTGGACATCATTTAGGCTTAGAAATAAATATATTACAATTAGGTCCTTCATGCATTACATTTCTACCCTTCAAAACTCCTTCTTGGACCTTTTTGCAAGCCGCAAGGACCCTTCTGTATGACTGCAAGGCCCTTCCAGTTATAGTTCTTTTCACTTTTGGACCTGCACGTTATTCTTCTACCCCTTCGTTCAAGGGTCTTCCTGCAAGTTTTCCCTCATTTCAGAGAGAAGCCTGTGTTCTTCACGCGCACTGTAGCACGCGAAGAACACAGCCATTCTCGACCGTCCATCGCACTTTTGATCTCGATCTGCGGCTGGAATCAAATGGAACCTTCGCGCGATTCGGTGCGTGCGTTCACCTCTCTTCCCAGATCTCATCTGACGGTCAGATATCTCTCTTGACTCGCCACGCGCTCTACCCATTTCATCCTCACCGCCGGCTTAATTTTGATTAACCTCACCCTTGCGGTGATTCCAATCACTGAGCTGCTACTTAAGCACCTCAGTGGTGTCGTGCGCAAAGGATCGCTCCCTCCTACATCTCTTAGCGATCAGTTCGTCCACTCCAGTCTCTCCTCCTCATCTAGACCCTGATTTCACAGCCACCGGCTGTGGAATCATCGCCTGCTCTCGACCCTCCTCGTCGCTAAGGACCTCGTAGCACCTGAGGATGACCCTGGAGTCTCACTAGCAAACTCTTCCCTCCGCTGGAGTCACCCTCCTCCTTTCTTCCTCCTTAGCCGCCGGCTAAGGACCCATAGGTCCCATTCTTCCTTTTAGTTTAGGTTTTTAATTCTTCACAAGTAGTGTTAGATTTAGTTTGCAGTAGTTTAGAATAGATTTAGTTTTAATTGTTAGTGTTTAATGTTAGCTGTAGTTAGATTAGTCTTAGGAGTAGAATTAGTATTAGATCCCCTCCCTCACCTCCTCTGATCAGTCCAGATCAGAGGGGAAGAATCATCTGTTCATTGTTCAATTTATCTCCCTCTTCATGTTTTGTTTTTCCATCATCCAAATTCTGATTCTTGTTTTTCCTTTTAACGACGAATTTTTCATCAATCACCCACACATCCTGACCCAATTTCAGATCTGATGGTGCACTGCTCAGATCTGAAAGTGGCGTCACAAGCACCATTTGGGGCTTCTCACTCACTCCATTTGTTTCACAAAAGCCCCTCTGTTTTAAATGGATTGCCTCAGTTTGTCAGAGCACTTTTGATTTGGATTTTAAAGGATTTTTACTCTCTGAAATGTTTTGACAGATCTGACAAATTGAAGGGATTTTTGGTTTTCATCGTGGGCAAGGACTCTGAGAAGTTCTCTGGTGACAGAGAACCAATCAGAAGAGCCTTTCATGATTCTGTTTATACTTTGTTTTGAATGCATTCGCCAGCTTCCATTAAATTTCCTTAATGCATTCTTAGTCTCTTTTTGCTATTTCAGAACTGCTATACACTATTTGTGTTGATGATCATTTCTGTATGGTGATTCTCTAACCTAAGGAGTTTTCCATACTCCTTAAGGTTGCAAGAAACTGGGATTGTATGTTGTTGGTTTTAATTGATTGAGCTAAGTCTTCCTTCATGCTGTCTATGGCATTAGGAAGACTAACTCAATGCCATTTGCTGTTTTGATCTAAAATGATGTTTCTGATAAGGTTTTTCCTAATGAGTATTTGAGCTGAATTTACATGAGATTTTCGTGAGATTTAAACCCTTATCAGATTTGGATTTCAACTCTCAAAATTTTTAGTTTGGTTTGAATTTTCTCTTATTCCCAGTTACACAGCAACATGCTGCATCTAGCAGCTACATTCCCCTCTTCTCTAAACTCCCTTCTTCTCTAAATTTTCCTCTCATCTGTTGAATACATCCCTCTCTTCAAGTGGACTAACTGCAGCAGCAGCTAGCCCATTTGACAGTGGCTTAAGCCACTGCTGATGCTAAACAAAACACCCTGAACAGCACACCTTCTCATCCCTCTCCATCTCCTCTGACAGTAGCTGCGGCTGCTGTCTAAACTCAAATAAAAACTTAATCAACCCTAATTTCCTAACTTCCTACTAAAACCTAACTGTACATACTTATTTTAAAACTGTAAATATACCTATCCATAGTATTATAACTATAACATATAGCCTAATTATGTAAGTAAGATACATAGTTATACTGTAAATATGTATAAAACCTGTACATAAATCCATATACATATGTAATCTATGTAAATATATGTATATATACTAAACTATTATGTATGTATCTACTTAATAATGTATATATATATAAACAGATTCCTATTTACATATTTAGTAGCTATATTATAGATTAACTTAGCTAAATTAATAATTTAGAGCTATAATTAAATTAAATACATCTATAAACTTAGGATAATATATATAGTAAGTAATTTAAGATAATTAAAGTGTATTTATACCTAGTACAGCTTACTGTAACTTAGTTTTAATTTATAAACACACAGAACTGCTATTTTAGCCTAAATAAAACATGAATAAATTCGTAAAAATACAATAAAAATATGTATTAAATACTTAAGTATGTAAATTGAAACTGTTTAAGGTCAATTAGACCATTTATTAATTATTTCATAAGTAATTAACTATTTAATCACTTAAATAAACTTGTATAATCAGCCTAGTTTAACTAATTTATTTGTACAGTAAACATATTTAAAATTCAAAATTAATAAATCAATTATGTAGTATTATGTAAATATTTTATTTACCATATTTTATTTTATTTTTTATAATAATTTATGGCCCCCAAATCGAGGGCCAAAAGCACGCACAGAAGCAGCTGCAGCTGACTTCCAGCGCACGATGTGGCGCTGGAATAGCGCCACATCGTGTGCTGCAAGTCAAGCGTAGCGCTTTATATGTTAATTATGCTGTAGGCTTAACAGTCGTCACGGCGCCGGGCGCCCGAAACAGCGTCCTACTCCACTGGATCCGATTACCCGTTAGACATAACTGTCTGATTTGCGATGAATTGTGTGTGGAGGCCAGGGGCCCGAGCGTAAGAGCATGTGGCGTTTGGCTGAGGCCTGACGCCGAGCTAAAAACGTAACTAAGCAACCTAATCTGAGATTAGGGCGCGCTTAGTAGAGGTCTGGTCCCGCCCTCTGGGTGCAGCGTATCCCTCGAAAAGCGCACCCGCGAACTAAGCACGTTTTAAACTAATGACATTAGCCTAACCCCCTCCCCACTGCAGCCTCTGAAGTATCTTTAGACAGAAGAGTTAACATAGAAGAAAAGAACAGACGAGTTAAGTTAACACAAGAGATAACAAGAACAGAAAGACAGTAGAATAAGTAATATACATACGTATAAGTAAACCCACATAATTACTAATAGAATAAAATGACACTATAAACGTCGCTAAAGACCTCAGTTTGCTTCTTTAGGTTGTATATAGTGTTTTCTGAGATTTAGCGACGCTTATATATGTCATTGAAACTGCTGTATATGTTACTATAAATAACAAATTGATAAGTTAAGCCTCTACACCATTGCATCCTAAGGTATTGTATACTATTATGTTAGTATTAATAGTATAACTTGTAAATACATAGTTTAGAGTATAATAATAGATTGTTTGATGCTTGTTCATAGTTAGTATTTTTGCAAGCATTTCTTAGTAATTAGGTAAATAAAACACACATTCATTCATTCTTTAATAAGATGTAAAGTTTCTTTTTGGAATTAGAGGATAATTTTGAGATAAAAGAGTGACCGAATTAAATTCAATAAATTGCCTCCCAGAGAACGACCTGGAACAAAACCAGTAAAAATTAGATAAATAAGCAAATGATAATAATGGTTGTAATGACTGGTACTCACCCATACTCACCACTATACGACATTCTTAATGTTATATTATACACCCTATACTACAACGACATGATCATAACAATAATCATTCATCATCATACAACCATTGTGTTATATACACATTGTAGATCATCGGTGTCATTGTTATCATTGTCATTCACACATTACACAATTACACCATTACACCACCAGCCGCCGATGGAGCTTTCTCCACCGTCGTGGCTGCCTCGCCGCTCTCTTCCTCTCTTTTAAGCTTTCCTTTACTTTTGTTTAAGCATGTATTTAATGTTATAAGCTGTGAACTAAAGCTACATGATGAATGAAGTTACTTTCCGTTCAGTGTTTACTTTATTGCCTGTTTAAGTTGCATGATCAAGCAAGAAATAACTCTAACCCTAATCTCTCTCGCAAGAAATAACCCTCAAGCAAAACTTCGCGCTTTTCGTGACAACAAGTGATAAGCAAAATCCGATTTTCACGCCTCCTTGAGATTGACACTCGAACTCACCTCCGTTTCTTTACTTTAAAACCGGTGTTGCAAGTGTGACTATAACGACACTTCTTAACACACACGCACGTGCGCACGTCAGTTTTTGGCGCCGTTGCCGGGGAGGCAACGGATTTGTTTCGTCACTTCCATTCCACATCCATTCTCACATCGTCTAATGCCCTGCTTTCCTTTTACTTGATGGTTGTAGGAATTCGACGCTTGGACGGCGAAGTGACGCATTCCACGACGGTAACAAGGGAGTAGGCGCAACGTGGACCGATAGTGAGTAATTCTTCACTTATGATTGTTTGCTTGCGTGAAAAACTAAAAAAAGTGTAAAAATTGAAAAAAATTGGCGTGGTGTATGATTGCTTGACCCATACCCTTAACACATCACCCCACAAAAAATGTACACTCTAACATTTTGAATAAATTCTTGGAGTGTTCTTTTCTCTTTTTTGAGTGGTGTTTGTGAAGCCACCGTGAGTTGACCTGGGCCGCACCACTCAACCCTAAAACCGACTCATCTAATAGAAGCTGCATGATCATTAGGATGAGTACATTAGGATTTTAGAACCTCTACAGAATAAAAGGAAATCTACTTTCACCGAATTGTGTGCAGAACTTGACGTGCCCACTGAAACTTGTCTGAAAACATTAAGACACGTCAACCCTAAAAAGCACTAAAGTAAGGATGAAACACTAAAAGGCACCACATCTTAAAAATCCTTGCTTGAAAATCATGTTTTGATAGAAGCACACACTTTGAAAGTGGAAAATTAAGAGGCACCACCCCAATCAACGCATCATCACATAACCCTAGCACAAGCACTATCCTAGCCCTTTAAAATTGAGTAGACGTGCCCTAGGCAGGACTGAGTTAATTCTCGAAAGGCGAGGTTTTGTTCGCTGGGCACTTGGCTTTCATTCCCTTGGTAGAATTTGGTGACTAGGCTGCGAGGCAGTGTCAAACGACCGCGGTTGTGGGGTCTACGGAACCGGAGGCGCAAGCTAAAGGAAGAACCTTCCTTGCAATCTCCTCATAATCAACCTTGCTAGATTAGCCTTGGGAAGGGGAGTCCAGTGCTTACGGACTTAATCACCCTTTGTGAGATTTCTAGGTCTCCTAAGGAATACACCATAAGGACTAGGCTTGTGTGCTTGATTGAAACACATTTCTCGCATCTATTGCCCTCCGCATCCCCTCCTATTCTTCTCTAGTGTATGCACGGGAGACGCTCACTGCATCTCGAGTTGTGTGTTTTGGGGCAGGAATCTAGGCGACGTGATTCTGTTAGGAACATGGCTGAACCTAGGGTAGATGAGGCTAAGGATCAACCCCTACCAGGCGCAATGGTCATCATCCAAGCCCAAATTAATGCAAACCACCAGCTTCAGCAACAACAAATCCACACCATCATGCAAGCCATACAACAGTTACAGAACCCACAAGAACATCCACCACCACCTTTCCAAGGAGTACAAGGGCAACCACCACTTGATATACCACCATTTCAGGATCAGCCGAGGCCCCTCCACGATTTCTATAATCCCTCCGCTATTAGAGTCGAGCCACACCTTAGGATCCCCGAAGGGGGAGATGATTTTGAGCTGAAATCGAATGTCTTAAGTCTGATCCAGAGCCACTTTCATGGAAGCTCAAATGAGGACCCCTTTCAGCACCTAGAGGATCTCGACCACATAGCACGAACTGTGAAACCTAGGAACATTAGCCTTGACATTGTTCTAATCAAGATATTTCCCTTCTTGTTAAGAGACAAGGCTTCTCATTGGCTTAGAACCCTAGGTAGACCCATCACCACCTGGGAAGAACTGGGGCATGCATTTTTAAAGAAATTCTTCCCCATAGGAAAGACCAATGCCCTCAGAAGAGCTATTACTACCTTTACACTCCAGGGTGGGGAACAGTTTCATGAGGCATGGGAAAGATTTAATGAACTCTTGAGGAAATGCCCACACCACGAAGTACCAACGTGGCAATTGGCCCAGATTTTCTACCATGGTTTGGACAGCAACCTACGAAACTTCGTCGATGCCTCATGCGGGGGAAACTTCCTGAACAAGGATAAGGAGAGCGCGTTTGAGCTCTTTGAGTCTATGAGCAAGAATTCGTTTAACAATGCCTCCATGACCCAGTTCAACAGGTCCAGTCAACCCCGTGGTGGGATTTATGAGGTACAAGTAAATTCTGGAATGGTTGACATGGACATCATTGCCAAGAAACTAGATCGAGAGGAATTGGTGGACAAAAAGATTGATGAGCTACTGAACCAGACCAGGAACCCCTTACAGACTTTCTCCCTAGCAAAGGGAGCGCATAATGTTGACCTGGTCCAACCCTTAACCCAATTGAACCTGGAACAACCCCTGACTATGTTCTAGGGAGGGACCTTTGCTCACTCAACCCTTGATTACTCTCTTCCCTCTCCATCGACATCGGCTATCCTTGAAGATGTGCAAGCTATCCAAGGTTATGCGAAACCTGACCCTTTCTCCAACACTTATAACATTGGCTGGCGTAACCACCCGAATTTTGGTTGGACAAACCAGAAACCACCGCAATTCCAAAACCAGCCCAAGCCAAACCAGCAGCCACACTTGTCCCCCTATCGGCAAGGACCATCAGTTAGACCCCAATATAATCAGAATAGGGCAGCCCCTCCCCCACAAAACCAAATGGACACCCTAATAAAGATGATGGTTGACATGAACCAGAAACATTGGGAGGAAATGGCCTTGGTAAAGGGACAGTTAAGCCAACTCTTGGACTGTAAACAACAAGGATCCCTACCTTCCCAGCTACAACCGAACCCGCGAAACATAATTAATAGATGCCCCAATTCACAAGGGTTCCAAGGCAACCCCGGGCAGGCTCACATGATCCAGCCAGCCTCGCAAATACCCCCTGGGTTTGGTGCTTATTCATCCTCGTCTTCTCAAGGATTAACACATGTCCCTAATGCCTATGTGAATGCGGTGACCTTGAGAAGCGGCACCAAAACCCAGGACCCCAAATGGCCGACTCTCCCCGAGACTTCACCCGCTGAAATACCCGACTCAGAAGAGGCACCAACCAAGGACCCAGAAATAGACCCAATCCAAATTCAGACACCCTACCCTGAGGCCTTGGAAACAATCAAGAAAAAGAAGAATGTTGTGGAAACTGAGGAGCTTTTGGAGATCTTTAAGCAAGTACAGGTTAATATTCCTCTCCTCGAAGCTGTCAAACACATCCCGGCTTACGCCAAGTTTTTAAAGGATGCCTATACACCCAAACGTAAGCCAAGACCTCAAGTACCTAGGAAGGTTGTGCTCTCCGAACAAGCAAGTTCCGTAATATCAAGCAACCTTCCACTCAAGTGAACTGACCCAGGAGTGCCCCTGATTTCCTGCAATATCGAGGACACGACATTTGATAGAGCGCTCCTGGACTTAGGTGCTTCTATCAATCTGATTCCAACAACCCTGTACCACCAATTTGGTTTCGGAGAGTTGACACCAACACCTGTCACCATCCAGTTGGCTGATAGATCCGTTAAAACCCCGAAGGGGGTTGTCGAGGACGTGATTGTACGGGTCAAGGACTTCTATTTCCCGGTCGACTTTTTGGTGCTCGACATGAAAGTCCCTGAAAAATTACAGAACGCACCCATAATCTTAGGCAGACCTTTCTTAGTTACGGCTAAGGAAAACATTGATTATGACACGGGATGTATGGAAATCGCCTTCGGGGATAGGAAAATGCAATTGGATATCTTTCGGGCGACAAAGTCTTTTGATTGCGATTGCGTTGAGGAACATGATCCTGTGGAAACTCTGATCGAGGAATGCCTCACCCTTAGTTCTGTATCAGACCACCAAACCCGTAATGACTGTTCTAACCCATCACCATCACTACCCGTGGACCTTTATAAGCCTGAGTACCATCACACAACACCATTTGAGGAGATCGATGTTGATCAACTCCCGCCCTTTCCCTTTCCATCAACTGTGGTTCCACCCGCACCTAAACTTAAGCCATTGCCCGAGAACCTCAAGTATGTCTTCTTGGGACCTGACCAGACCTTCCCAGTGATTATTAATTCTCATCTAACTAAGGATCAGGAACTCAGGTTGACTGCGACCCTTTCAGAACATCGGGCCACCATTGGTTGGACCATTTCTGATTTAAGAGGAATTAGCCCCACCTATTGCACCCATAAGATTTACCTGGAAGACTGGGCACGACCCTCCCGCCAGATGCAGAGACGTTTAAACCCAAACATGCGGGAGGTCATTAAAAAAGAAATTATCAAGTGGCTTGATGCCGACATCATCTATCCTATCTCCGATAGCCCCTGGGTGAGCCCCACTCAAGTGGTTCCCAAGAAAGCTGGGCTCCCCGTTGTCACCAATGATCATGGCGAATCCATCCCCACCCGCACCACCACTGCATGGCGGGTGTGTATTGATTATAGGAAGCCCAATGAAGCCTAAGAAGGATCATTTCCCCTTGCCATTCATTGACGAAATCCTTGAAAGATTGGCAGGGCAGAAGTATTTTTACTTCCTGGATGGATATTCAGGATATAACCAAGTCGCAATTGCTTTGGAGGATCAAGAAAAGACCACATTCACTTGCCCGTATGGCACGTTTACATTCCGTTGAATGCCGTTCGGGTTATGCAACGCACCTGCAACCTTCCAACGTTGCATGCTAGCCATTTTTTCAGAAATGGTGGGTGAATACTTAGAGGTCTTTATGAATGATTTCTCTGTATTTGGGAATTCATTTGAACATTGTCTGAGCAACTTGGAGAAAATCCTAAAATGATGTATCGAGGTTAATCTGGTGTTAAATTGGGAAAAGAGGCATTTTATGGTTCAAGAAGGAATTATCCTCGGTCACATCATATCGCATAGGGGCATCGAGGTAGATCGGGCTAAGGTTGATTTGATTTCCAAACTTCCTCCACCTAGCTTGGACCGACAGATTCGTTCATTCCTAGGACATGGTGGCTTCTACTGAAGGTTCATTAAAGACTTTTCCAAGCTTTTCAAACCCTTGATCGACCTTCTAGCCAACGACGCCATATTTTGCATGTCTTCTGATTGCATCCAGGCTTAGCACACCCTCCGGGACTTAGTCTCCACCGCACCTATACCTCTACCCCCAGACTGGTCCCAGGACTTTGAAATTATGTGTGATGCATCAGATTTTGCCATAGGCACTGTCCTCGGACAAAGGCAAGACAAGAAGCCCGTGGTGATCTACTACGCGAGCAAAACGTTGAACGAGGCCCAACGAAATTATACGGTCACAGAGAAAGAGCTGCTCGCTGTAGTCTTTGGACTTGAAAAGTTTCGATCATACTTGCTGGGACCCTACGTGACGATTTACACTGACCATTCAGCCATTCGACACCTGTTGGCCAAGAAGGACGCAAAGTCCAGGCTCATCAGATGGATCCTACTTTTGCAGGAATTTGACCTGGAAATCCGTGATAAGGCCGGATCGAAGAATGTGGTGGCTGACCACTTGTCTAGACTTCATCCAGACCACATTGGACCCTCCCTACCTCTATCTGACGCCTTCCCTGATGAACACATCCTAGCTGTGCAAGATAAGAGAATGCCATGGTATGCTGACTACGTCAACTACCTAGTTGTAGGACAAACCCCGCAGAGCTAGTCCAGACAGCAACGAGACAGGTTCTTGGCTGAGGCTAAGCACTATTTCTGGGATGATCCCATGCTGTTTCACCTCTGTGCTGACCAGATCATCAGGAGGTGTATCCCCGAGAACGAAGTTCAGAGTGTGCTTTCCTTTTGTCATGACCAGGCTTATGGTGGCCACTTCTCTGGAAAGAAAACATCTGCAAAGGTTTTGCAGTCTGGATTTTACTGGCCGTCCCTATTTAAGGATGCACACAACTTTGCCAAGACTTGCTCACGCTGCCAAATGCTGGGGACCATGACCAAGAAAGATATGATGCCCCTCCAGCCCATTTTGATTGTCGAGATCTTCGACGTTTGGGGTATCGATTTTATGGGCCCCTTTCCACCATCCAACGGCTTCGAGTACATCCTAGTCTCGGTAGACTATGTTTCTAATTGGATTGAAGCCGTTGCCACCCGCCAATGCGATCATAGGACTGTCATGGACTTTGTTAAGCAGAACATCTTTTCCCGGTTTGGAATACCCAAGGCCATGATCAGTGATGGTGGAAGCCATTTTATCCATTCCCAATTCCGTGCCCTACTTAGAAAATACGGGGTGAACCACCGCATTGCTACCCTGTATCATCTGCAAACAAACGGGCTGACCGAGGTCTCAAATAGACAAATCAAGAACATTTTACAGAAGACTGTGAGACCTGACAGGAAAGACTGGTCCACACGACTTGATGATGCCCTGTAGGCATACAGGATCGCTTTCAAGACCCCGATAGGCATGTCGCCTTATTGCCTGGTCTTTGGCAAAGCCTGCCATCTTCCTGTCGAGTTGGAACACTGGGCCTACTGGGCTGTCAAGCAATGCAACATGGATTCCCAGTTAGCCGATGCGCAGAGGACGCTCCAATTATCTGAGCTCGAAGAAATTTGTCGAGACGCTTTTGAAAATAATTGACTGTATAAGGAGAAAATGAAAGCCGTCCACGACCGACTCATTCATAGAAAAACCTTTGAGCCTAACCAGCAAGTCTGGTTGTTTGACGCCTGCCTAAAACTCTTCCCTGGGAAACTCAGGTCCAAATGGACAGGACCATTTCAGGTGGTTAAGCCTTACTCTAATGGGGCGGTTGAAATCGCTGATCCTAACACTGGGCACACTTTTACAGTTAATGGTCAAAGATTGAAACAGTTCCTCGCCCAGGTTCCCCCAAAGGAGAGTGTCACCCTCGTTGAGGGATGACACAAGGCACTGCCCAGCTGGAGGCATTAAACTCAGTGTTTCCTGGGAGGCAACCCAGAGGATTCAGACTGATCCGGTATTTTACGTCACTCAGGTACTATCTTTTTGAACCCTTATGCATCCATGTATTTGTCAATGAGGACATTGTCCAACTTAAGCATGGGGGGGTGGTAAATTGCACAATCCTGAGCTCATTTAATCAGTTTGAATAAAATAAAAAAAATTGAATTTAGGAAGAAAACTTAGTCATTAGAAACTTGTCAATAGTGGGAAATAATACAAAAAACTTAAACACTTAGACTTTTCAGGCCGTCAGGCTTAATCAGCCCTGGTGTCCGTTAAAATATGGATTTAGCTTCAAATCCTTGTAACCTTAAGCTATTCTAATCCACTTACTAAATAAGGTGATAAGTATACGACATATCAACTCACCCTCTAACTCAGAAAAACTTTGAGTCTAAGCATCTGCACACATTTTTGCACAGACTCATGATGAGAACCTCGTCATAAACCCTAAACTAGCACCATCTAACCCAGATTTGCAAGAAAAAGCTCCTACATAACTATAGAAAGGCTTGACTCAGAGAAATTCTGAGTTTGTGAAGAAAACAGGAACTAAGGGGTAAAAATGCAATTTCACCAACTCAATCTGAAAATAGGGTAACTCAGGGTCCAAACATAGGTCAAACTAACCTAATAAGAGGAAAAGTGGGATGAGTTGATCCAATAAGGGCTACAGCAACTCCAAGGAATTAAATGACATCCTATAACCCTAAAAATAAACCCACTTCAATTCACGAGGTTCGAGGAAAATAAAAAATCGAATAAACCCTCTAAAATTCATATAAAAATAATCTCTAGGGTTTAGAACCTTCAATTTGGCCTTAGGAACCCATTTTGACCTACATTGAGAACCATGCCCAATTAATGACTTAATTTGGGTTTTTACGTAAATTGATCGGTCAAACAAGGTATATTCTAGAAATAAAATTCACCATTAGAATCCTTAGGTCCTAGTTAGTCATGTATAAAAACTTGAGCCTAAGAAGAGACCTTCTTGACCAACTTTACATTTTGGTCCTCATCTATTACTTTTTGACCCTCAACTTTTGAAATCCTCGCATTTTGGCCCCTAAGTCTTCTTCGTTCTTTGCATTTGGGTCCTCCTTGCAAAACCCTGAGCAGCACCATGCTCCGGCGACTTTGCGCGGAGCATGGCGTCGTGCAGGGTGAGGGAGACCCTCTGCCAAGACAACCGGGGGTTCCCTGCGATGTCTACTGTCGCAGGGACACCTCCATGGTCTCTGCGGCTGCCCATACCTCCCGTGCGAATGCACGGAAGGTATGGGTCTCCATCTCCGGCCGTCCTCCGGCGAGGGAGGCACGTCGCCTCCCTCCGCCCTCCTCTCCGATCTCACCTCTATAAAAGCCGCCCCCGTCTGCCGAACTCAGCAGCTCGGTTCTGACGGAGAATCACCCATAGCTTTCCTCTCTTCCCACTCCAGCAGAAGCCCTCCAGCTCCTGCGGTTCCTCCTCCTCCTCCTCATCGCTCTGCCGCAATACCAGCAGCAGAGCTGCTGATGAGAGCCTCATCATGAGCCATAACTAGCTCATTTTGACCCAATAAAGAAGATAAAAGCTCCTACATAACCTAGAAGAAGGCCTAACTGAAGGAACAAGTGCTCTGAGAAGAAAACATGAAATAAAGGTTAAAACTGCAATTTTACCATTGCAGTAGATAAATAGGATTTCTCAGAGGCAAAACATAGGTCAAATGGTCTAAATGAGATAAAAAGTGGGTTGAGTCAATCAGAAATGGGTTCATGTGCAATCTAAGAACTAAAAGACACTTGGTAACCCTAAAACAGACCCGCTTAAATTAACAAGGTTCCGGTCAGAACAAAAAGCAAGTAAACCCTCTACAAATCATGGAAAAACATACTCTAGGGTTTAGAACACTTAATTTGGCCTTTGGAACCTAGTTTGACCTAGATTAGGGTCCTAGCTCTTCAATTAACCTAATTTGGGTTTTTACGCAAAATATCCAGTCAAACGAGGTCAAACCTGAAATCTAACTTCTCCATTGGATTCCTTAGGTCCAAATTAGGTTTATACCAAAATTTGGACCTAAGGAGAGGTCATCTTGACCTACTTTGCAATTTAGTACACCCAAATCACAAATTGGTCCCTATCTTTTGAATACCGTTGCAGAGAACCCCCTAGGTTCTTCGCCTCCTTTGCAAGCCGGTCCTGCCGCCATTGCTAGGGCAGAACCGAGCTCCGACGAGGTTCGGAGAGGGATTGCTCTCTAATCCCTCAGAGATTCCCTCCCAGAAATGGAAGGAGAATTCCCTGAAGAATTGCCTTCCATTTAAGACCGATATCGATCCCTGGTGTGAACCCAATCTCTCGTGCGAACGCACGAGAGATTTGGGTATCCTAACTCCTTTCCATCTCCGGCGACCAACCGCAGGCAATTACGTGCCCTTCACGCCCTGCACACCAAGTCCAGCGCCTATATAAGAACCCACAACTCCGGCCGAAGAGGCTGAGCTTGGTTTGGCCGAGGTTCCACCCCCAATTCCTCTCCTCCTGCCCGGCCAAACTCCCAGCAGGCTCCGGCGAGGCCCCCTCCCCTCCCTCTTCGCTCTGCCACAAAACCAGTGGCAGAGTTAACTTCCTGACCTTCCTCCGCGTCGCGCAGTACCAGCGCACGCCGCCTCAGCCCCGTCGTCGCCGTCGTCCTCCCCCACTGGGCGTCATCTTCTCCGGCGACAGCAGGTACTGCTGTTCGCCCTCCGTCCCCTTTCGTCCTTACAGTTAGGTTAGAACTCCTCTCCATCCTCTCCTCTCTCTTTTCCCCCTGTTATCTCCCTTGATCGACCCTCGACAGACGCTAACCACCTCCATCGTCTTCGCCTCCGACCGCACTCCGGCGAGCCGCCCACACCACTCCAGCCCTCCACACGGCTCGCCAACCACCTCGAAAGCTCCGCCTCACCTCCAGGAACACACTCCACCCTACCACTGCCACTCCAGCCCTCCACAATCACCCCCCGACCAACCCACCATCTCCGGCCACAGGTTGACCTAGGCACGCACGCCTAGGCCGACCTGCGGCCTGCAGCACTGCCCACCGCCTTCGCCGTGCCACGGCAAAGGTCTCTAGCTATTCTGATTTGGCCAAGAGGCGCGTTTTGTGTACGACAGGATTTGAGCCGCTGCCGCCATGGACGACCTCTGATGAAGCTCCCACGAAGCTCCAGGCACCCGGTCTTCCAGGCTACAGGTGCTGCATACTAGCGCGAGTGTCGCGAGGTGAACGAGTCCAGCCAAGGAGCGCTAGCAGAGCCAGCAGCTGCGGGGCAATCGCACGACGAGGCTTCTGCAGGCGCGCGTGAAGGCGAGACCAGATAGTCCCACATCGTGGGATTGCAACCTTCAGGGACCATATAAGTTGTTTTTGTGTTTTACTCTTATCGCCTCAGTAAGCACAGGGGTGAGGTCCCTCACTGACCCCACCCGCCTCGTCCGCGGCCTGACCACGCGGACCTGGCGGATCCGACCCGACCTAGACCTACGCACTCCTCGCGCATCACACACCTGCAGGTGCGCCTGGTCCCGGGTACGATCCGACCCGATTAAGACCGTGGCTCTGGGAGAGCGGTTCGAGTGAATTGCTTGAGAGAGAGAGATGCGCGGGTAGAGGGAGAAGGGTTAGGTTTTGCTCCTGTGCAGGCAAGCTGATCGCAGGAGAAGGACTTGGCCGCGAGAAGGAAAAGAAAGGAAGAAGAAGGAACGGCAGAGAAGAATAGAAGAGGAAGAAACAAGGCAGAGAAGAAGCAGCAAGAAAGAAGCCTTCGCAAGGGAAGAAAGAAAAGAGCAAGCCAGAAGCAAAGGCACAGAGAAGCCAAGTGAAGAACTTTGCAGAGATCAGAAGAAGAAAAGACAGAGCAAAGACTGCAGCAGAAGAAGAAGAAGAAGAATAATCAAGAAGAAAAGGAGAGATGCTTTTAAGACGTCTGATCACAAGATCAGACGTCCAATTTCATATTTTTTTTGCCCTAACTCCTTTTAATCGCATACATTCATACCTGAATTGATATTTTGAGTAAATTAGAGTGTTCAATTACATTTTGATTTAGTGGTAAGTTCCATTTGCTCCCTGTGTTCGACCTCGGATACTCCGGTCTTCGAGTAATAAAAACTTTGTATTTGTTCGAACGTTTTGTCGGTTATACTACAACATAATACGCTTTAAATCCGCACAAAAACGTTGACAACATTTTGGCGCCGTTGCCGGGGAGCACTGCACAATTTACCACTAGTCTCTACATTCTTTTTATCATATTGAACACTAACTTGCCCTACTTTTCTTTGATGTGATCTTGCAGGTACTTCATGAGAAAATCTCTCCCGCAAGTCAACCACTCCAGGGCAGGTAATTTCTTTTCTTCCTTAATCATCCCTTAATCTTTGAAAGACAAAAGGAAGAAAATCAAGTTAGGAATCAATTGCCTTCTTTATATAGTAATCACCATCTCTAAGGCAAAACATTTCTTGATTTTGCGAAAATTTCTGCAAATATTCTTGAAGTTGGAGTGATTTTTTTTCCATCCCACAAATTCTTGTGCCTAATTGAAAATAAACGCTTAATCTCGGCGGACCACACACTTCTTGTTTATAAGTCCAAAGAGAACTTTTGAAAAAGAAAAAGAGGATTGGAAATAGAACCAAATTAGGGTTTCCACATTAGGGTCTTGAAGCGCTAGTCACACATGCCTGTGTAAAAGGAAATAAACCCTCCCGCATCAGTGTGCTACCCAAGCCCTTGATTGAAGAAAGTTAAATAAGACAAACCCTAAAATTGAGCTCTAAAATCACTTGAATCTTAAAATTTTCTTTTGACCTAATAACCTGGGAGTCAAATCAGGGTGATCTCTAGGCTCCGAGCTTAGAATCATTCTGCCATCTATAGGACAGGTCAGGTGAAGTTGACCCCTTGGGTCAACCAACCTCTAAATTAGGTCACAATACCAAAAACATCTAAAGTTCAAGTGAGAACCCTAAAAGCACCTTTGAAATAAAAAGTGATAGACTTAAGAGGTCAAGGTCCCCATTCTGGTTTACCTGGAATCTCAGTGACAAGAGAGGTCGGGTGGGGGAAACCCTGTAACCCGTAGGGACGCTCTACCGTGTAGGGGTCTTTGCGGGACTCTCCCTCTCTGGCTGCCCAGGTAATTCTCAGGTGGACGATCTTCGGATCCAGGGGTTCATCCGCCCCAAACCTCCATAGTCATCCAAACATCTTTTGGGTGTCTTGATTGGGTCAAGAACATCTCCAGTCCTGCATCTTTTCTCTATAGAGCACACACACTCATTTTCAGTGGGACTCGTTATTCAGATCTGATCGCTTCATAACACATCTTGAGTCAAACTCTGATCGTGATTCCACCACCTGATCCAAATATGCAGCCGAACCACCTAGGACTACCAGTCGAGAAACCTGAATACCGGAGATCCATGAGAGATAAAATGATTGAGGATGCCATGAGATGTTATGAAAATGAAGAAACCTCAACAACAGTAGGAAACATTCAGGTTGATGTCCCAACAACCACAACCTTTGTCATAACTTGTGTCCAAGTACTATTAGCAGAAGCCAACAAAGGATCAACCCGTGACTTGCTCATTACTGCATACATTGAGATAGAAAAACTGCACAATAGTGAATACCTTCAATGTATGACAAATCCTCGACTTTGGAAGCAACACCAAGATAGTCTTGAAAAACGGGAAGAGATAATGAGATTAATAAAACAAGTGATTGATCAGAAATACCCGTACATACCGCCAACAGAGGATGAACTATCTTGGGACAACATCGAGGATAAATCTGATCTCGGGTTTGGGGCACAAAATGGTTGTGGATTCCCAACCCAGATGGAGTATAATGCACCTAATATTGAAGAAGGTTGGGAAGCTCCAAATGCAGGAAAAGACCATGATGAACCCATTTTAGAATCCCAAGACTCCTGCAAGTATGAGAGTAGAACTGAACCTCTCGAGGGTGTAAATTCCGTCCCTTATTCTGATAAGGTGGCCCTCGAAGGTTATTCAGACCTAGATTCTAGTAATTCCACCCACATCCTAAGCCTAGAACCTAGATCTGAAACCTATATTGAAGATTTCAAGGCCCCATATGAAGAAAATCAATCTCTTAATGAAGAATATGATTCTGGGCCTCGATTTGATGAATATCCCTCGTCAACCTCCTCAGAAGAACTAATCGAGTTTTTGGAAGTCATGCCAATCTACGATACAGAAATCGAGGACTTGGACGAGTGGGGTTTCGATTGGCTCTGCCCTACTAACCTTGAACCTGAGCCTCTACCAGATAGGGACACCTTTGTAAGCTCAGAATTAACATTTAGGCTAGATCCCAGTCAGGCTGCTGAATATACAACATATGATTTATTCTATGGTGGAACTCATGATCTAGAATCTCATTCAAACTTTGATTTTCGCAAACTCTCCAACGATCTCGAATCTGACCATAACATCGGAGAAAATCTACCTCCTGATTATAACATGTCAATCTTCTTTGAAGCCACCTGCTCCACAGATACAGAACCAATCAAAACCCGTTCCCCACCCCGACCCGCAACCGGACTCAATTTCTATTCTGATTCACCTCTCACTGAGCCGATTGCAGATGATTCAACTCCATATCTATACCGGGTATCGGACACTGATCAGACCACAAATCAGGAGCCTCCATCCTTTGACCGTCCCTGTAGGGATTCCACACCTTACATTGATTATTTTTCGGAACCCTACCCCCACCAGGCTGATTCGACTGAGCCCGAACTCGAGTTTTCACTTCCATATCTATCAGAACATCACTGCATTTGGTGGGTCCCACATCTGCTAATCTACATCTATCAACCCACCAGACTTATTGGGTTTGGGCTGCATCATCAGCCCACTGATTTGAACAAGTACCTGGTTGGACCAACCAGGCTCTTAATCAAGGTGCTTGTTTTCCAAAACTCCATTGATTTGACCACTCCCTCTCCACCCCATTTTTCGCTCGGCTGAAGGCATTAAATTTAGCGCTTGATGAGAACCTCATCATGAGCCATAACTAGCTCATTTTGACCCAATACAAAGGATAAAAGCTCCTACATATCTCAAGGAAAGGCTTAACTCAGAGAATTCTGAGTTTGAGAAGAAAACCAGTCATAAGGGGTAAAAGTGCAATTTTACCAGTATAAACTGCATACAGGGTAATTCAGGGACCAAACACAGGTCAAAACAGCTTAATAAGAATAAAAGTGGGATGAGATGATCTAGCAAGGGCTACAGCACTTCCAAGGAACCAAATGATAATCTGTAACCCTAAAACAACCCACTTCAATTCACAAGGTTCGAGGCAAAGTAAAAATAGAATAAACCCTCTAAAATTCATAGAAAAGTAATCTCTAGGGTTTAGAACCTTCAATTTGGCCTTTAGAACCCATTTTGACCTACATTGAGAACCATGCCCAATTAATAACTTAATTTGGGTTTTTGCGCAAATTGACCGGTCAAACAAGGTTTAATATGAAAATAAAATTCACCATCAGATTCCTTAGGTCCTAATTAGTCATGTATAAAAACTTGAGCCTAAGAAGAAACCTCCTTGACCGACTTCACACTTTGGTCCTCATATATTTACTCTTTGGCCCTCAACTTTTGAACCCTCGCATTTTGGCCCCTAACTCTCCTTCGTTCTTTGCAATCAGGTCCCTCCTGCAAAACCCTGCCAGCACCATGCTCCGGCGACCTTGCGCGGAGCATGGCGCCGCGCAGGGTGAGGTGGGGGACCTGGCAAGTAAACCGGGGGTGCCCTGCGTCGTCAGCCGTCGCAGGAGCACCCCCCTGGTCATTGTAGCCCACCATACCGGCCGTGCGAACGCACGGACGGTATGGGTACATGTTCCGACCATTCTCCGGCGAGGGAGACACGTCGTCTCCCTCCGCCTTCCTCCCTGTTTCATCCCTATAAATACCCCCCGCTGCTCCACCGACGAGGGTAGCCTGGATCTGACGGAGAAAATCCCCAACTGTCTTCTCTTCTTTCTCCGGCAGACGCTCACCAGCTCCGGCGGTTTCCTCCCCCTCCTCCTCTTCGCTCTGCCGTAATACCAGCAGCAGAGACCTCCTCCCCTGCTCTTCCTGCGCCACGCCGTACCCAGCTGGCGCCTCTCCAGCCCTCTGCTCGCCGCCGCCCCTCCCCCTGGGCATCTTCTTCTCCGGCGACAGTCGATACGACTGTCGCCCTGTCTCGGCCCCTTTCGTCTCCATAGCTAGGTCAGAACTCCTCCCCACCTCCCCCTCTTTCTTTTCCTCACTGTCTCTTAGTTGATTAAACCCTCGACCACTCCTGTTCACCCTCACCCTCTCCGCCTCCGACCACCCTCCGGCGAGCCGCTCCCATCACCTCAGCAACCCACACGGCTCGCCGACCACCGCAGAATCTCCGCCTCCTCACCCTGATCCCCTTCCGCCCCTCCACTTCCCGCCAAACGCCCTCTGCAGATCCACCGAACACACCCACTTCTTCGCTCACTGTTTGACCTAGGACGACCTGTTGGCTCCATCACGCTCCCTGCAGACCCCCTGACCACCTTCGCCGTGCCACGGCGAAGGTCCCCCGCCTGTCTGATTTGGCCGAGAGGCCGTTCTTCTGTGACCAGGTGACTCGCCCGCCGTCGCCATTACTGAGCAGGCAGAGCTGCTTCACCTGCAGGTGCAGGCACGCCTTCGCCCAGGTTCGACTCCCAGGTTGCGCGGGGAGTCTCAGCGAAACGTCCCAGGCTCGCAGATGGGGCGAAGGTCGCGCGTGAAGCCACGATCGCCCACTGCTCCCTCCGCGACGGGCGCTCAATTGGGGTGGGACATTTAGTCCCACCTCGGAACTTCTCGGAGGCGCGCGGACGCATAAAGGCAAAAAGTGCCTTATGCTGTCTGCCTCCTGACCACGGGGTGAGGTCCCTCTCACCCGACCCGGCCTCGTCCGTGACCACGCTCCGCGGATCTGGCCCGACCCGATTAAACCGACCTGCACTCCTCGCCCACCACCGCACGCCGGTGGGCCTGGACCCGGGCGTGACCCGAACCCGATTACCCGGTAGCTCTGGGAGAGCTTTCCCAAGAGTGGTTTCAGAGAGAAAGAGAGACGCGGGGGAGGGAGGGTAGAGTAGGTTTTGCCTCTTGACGAAAAACTCTGAAGTGTGCAGGCCAAAGAAGAAGAAGCAGACCCGCTGAAGAAGAAGGAGCTGCACTGTAGCAAAGGCATCGTTAAGTCGTCTAAGCACCGGGGCAGACGACGGAAGGTCAGCAGCCAGAGCAGGAAAGAAGACAGGCTGAAGAAGAAGGAAGAGCAACGGCCAAAGCAGAAGAAGAAGAAGAGAGGTCAAGACAGGCTGAAGAAGAAGGAAGAGCAACGGCTAAAGCAGAAGAAGAAGAAGAGAGGTCAAGGCAGAAAACCAAAGAAGAAGAAGAACAAGGAGCTCTGAAGAAAGAAGAACATCACCAACGGAAGAACAGCAGGAAGAAGAAGAAGAGCACCACCATTGCAAGAGAAGAATATCACCTCTGCAGAACAGAGAGAAAGAAGGAGATCTAAAGAAAGAGAGAAAGAAGAGCACCCCCCTCTGCAGAACAAAGAGAACAACAAATTCTCTCTCTCTCTTTATTTTTGTAAAAGAAACATGTATATCTCTAGAATACAACTTGCTCCCTGAGTTCGACCTCGGGAACTCTTTTATTTTCCGAGTAAAAATTTTTTATATTTGAAATGTTGGTAATAACCGGCTTTACTACAACGTTATAACAAACCCGGTAAAAACCGGCGTTTCACTTTGGCGCCGCTGCCGGGGAGCAACGGCTATTCTAGAGGTAAACTTTCCTGTATCTTTTAATTTCTGATAATCTCCTCTCTTTTGTGCAGCTACAGGAACTCAAGAAGACAAGCAACCACACGACAACCACTCCGAAGACAGGTAAATTTTTCCTCTCACTATTAACCCCTAAACTCTAAAGAGGAAGAAAAGAAAAGAACAAGCAATATAGGGCTAACCTGTCTTCCATACTTAGTAACCATAAAAAGTTGCATGTTTTCAACTCATCACTCCTGCACACTATTAAGGGTATTTAAGGGCTAACACATTCTTGCTTGAGCCCTAATTGCCCAACAAAGAGTTAAATGGACCAAGTAGAGCCAACATAAGGTCAAACAGTAGGATTTCAGTAGAGACACACCCCTTAATCAAGAATTAAGGAAATCCAAAAGAGGTGTGCCCAAGCCATTGATTGAAAATAATTAACAAGAAAAATCCTAAAACAATTGGCTCTCTCTAAACACTTGAACCCTAAAAGACAGGACCTAAAAGCTCTTAAAGAAAACAATAGGTAAAGTTGACCCCTTGGGTCAACCAACCTTAAATTAGGTCACTCTTTGCACTTAAAAAGACTAAAGTTCAAGTGAAACCTTAAGCACCCTGATCTTAAAATTGGTAGACTTAAGAGGTCAAGATCCCCATTCTGGTCTACCTGGAACCGCAGTGACAAGAGAGGTCGGGTGGGGGAAACCCTGTAACCCGTGGGGACGCTCTACCGTGTAGGGGTCTTCGCGGGACTCTCCCTCTCTGGCTGCCCAGGTAATTCTCAGGTGGACGATCTTTCTGATCAAGGGGTCCATCTGCCCCGCACCTCTATAGTCACCCAACACATTTTTGGGTGTCTTGATTGGGTCCAGCACCTTCTAAACTTACCTCTCCCAACTGTGCATGTACGGAAGGAGGTCTCTAAGACCACCCTTAAGACCTCCATTAGAAATTCGCTCTCGTCAAGGCCAAGCCTCGACGCCCGTATTTGTGCAGCAACACCCTCACATTATTCTCTCTTCTGATTCAGAACCAAGTTCTTCTTCCTCCCCCATCATGGCTCAGCCAGTTGAGGAAGAAAATAATCTGGAACACCAGCTCCAGCGACTCAATGACCTTTTCCAAAACTTCGTGCACCCACCGCAGCGTCCTATGATGCGGGACCACTACAATCCTGCTGCGGTGGCCATTGAGCCTCGAGTCAGAATCCCGATTGGAGGACCTGATTCCGAACTAAAGCCCAACATGATTCATGCTATACCTAAATTCCATGGGCTTAATTCTGAAGATCCCTTCCAGCACATCAAACAGCTAAAGCATCTGGCCCACACTTTTGGATCAGATGCGCAAAATCGGGATATTCTTCTCATGAAGATGTTCTCCTTTTCTCTTATGGACAAGGCCGCCCATTGGTATCAAACTCAGACCCGGCCGATCAACACTTGGGAAGAACTTCAATCCGAGTTTTTGAAAAAGTTCTTTCCCGTTGGTCGGACCAACGCCTTGCGCCATCAGATTACACACTTCACCCAACAATCAGGAGAACCTCTCCATGAGGCATGGGATCGTTTTCAGGATCTCATGAGGAAGTGCCCCCATCACGGAGTTCCTAAATGGGAACAAGTCCAATCTTTTTACCAGGGACTCCGTGAGGACATCCGCCTTTTCGTCAATGCAACTTGCGGAGGAAACATCATGGGTCAACATGAAGACACCGTATGGGAGATTCTCGAAAACATGTGCGAGAACTCCATCAACAATGACTCCATGGGATTATTCGACAGGACGAATACCCGCGCAGCGACGAATCTTAAGGGAGCACATGAGACGCAGGGCCTGTCCGCATCAGTCGACCTGGAATTAATGGCCAGTCGATTGGACAAGGTCTCAATCATTGAAAAGAAGGTGGATGAGCTGACTCAGCACTTGCAGCGAGCCACCTCTGCGCGTAACTCCTTTGCACAACCTCCTTCCACACAGGAGACTGTGCAAAATATCCTCCACCGATCCTCCCCTGGGATGGATCCATATCCATCCCCATCTGATTCTTGGACTGGAAGATCATCCGATCCTTTCTACACCAGCCGGGGAAACTCCATTCCTCCTTTCCCTGATTCTCAGGAGGTTCCTCAGACCTGCGAGGACCTCAACGCCATCCAGAACGACCCATTCTCCAACACTTACAACCCTGGATGGCGAAACCATCCCAATTTTCAGTGGGCGGGAAATTCCCAAACCCAAAGACCACCTTTTCAGTCCCGCCCACAGCTCTCTCATCACTACCAGCCGCCTCAGCCTCGGCCCAACCCTACTTATCCATCAGGGCCAAATCAAGATCAAATGTCCTTAATCCTTCAGACTCTGGCTGACATTCAAAAATCGAATGCGGCCATTCAAAAACAGCACAAGGACGAGCTTACTGAAGTTAAAACTCAGCTGGCCCAGTTGGCAAATTCTCGCCAGCCAGGCACACTCCCTTCCCAACCTCTTCCTAACCCAAATAACGTGCCAACCCAGAAGCGCGTTATGAATCCAAATTTAGGCCACTCTCAATGGATTTATCAGGCCCCCACTGCTCCATCTCCAGACGAGATGGAAGCCTCTACTTCTCGTGCGGGATTTCAGCAGCAGCCACCCCTCCTACCAAATCCAAACCAAAATCAGGCCGGATTAAATTCTGTAACAACACGTAGTGGTAAGACAACTCAGGACCCGCATTATCCAAACCACTCCCAGCCTGATAACCATGACCCTAGGATAGTTATCCAAGGTACCGCTGTTCCAGACCCACAACCTGGACCTATCCTAGAGGAACCAACCAAGATCCCGTTTCCCGAGGCCCTGACCAAGGGAAAGAAGACCACCAAACCCGTGGCCCCTGAGGAGGACCTGGTCAAGCTCTTTGAGCAGGTCCACATAAACATCCCCTTGATGGATGCAATCCGCCACGTACCAGCTTACGCACGATTTCTAAAGAATATATGTACACCCCAGCGTAAGCCGCGAACCAAGGGAGGGAGCCCAATTGTTCTGTCAGAGCAAGCCAGCTCTGTAATCCTTAGTAGACTCCCACCCAAGGCAAAAGATCCTGGAACTCCCCTGATCTCCTGTAAGATAGGTGGTACCCAATTTGATAGAGCATTGTTAGACTTAGGTGCATCTATAAATCTGATACCCACATCCTTACTTGACCATCTAGAAGAATCTGAGCTGAAACCAACCGAGGTGACATTACAATTAGCAGATCGATCTATAAAGTCACCAAAAGGGATTCTCGAGGATGTTATCGTGAGAGTGCGGGATTTCTATTTTCCAGTGGACTTTATAGTCTTAGACATGGATGCACCTGAGAACCTTAGGGATACACCAATCATTCTAGGGAGACCTTTCTTGGCTACTGCTAGAGCCAACATCAGCTGTGAGGAGGGCCAAATAGAGCTTAAGTTTGGAGATCAAACACTGAAAATTGATATATTTAAGGCCCAACAAGGAATTAATTGCGGCGTCATCGAGCAAATTTGTGACATCAAGACTTTGGTTGATGAATCACACCTCCAGAATGACTTGAGTATGCCTCATCAACCACAAAAGGATCTTGACCCGCAAACAGAGGAGTCAAATCCAGATGTGAACAACCCAGTAACTCCCACCCTTGAACCTCACATCTATACTGAACCACCCGCTGCTGCTGAAAACCCCATCCTCGAACTGAAATCCCTTCCTGCTCACTTAAAATACGCCTTTTTGGGTTCTAGTCAGACCCTTCCTGTGATCATCAATTCCAACCTCAGTCCTGAACAGGAATCCCGTCTGATTGTTGTCCTCCAGCAACATCGCAGAGCCATCGGATGGACTCTCGATGATTTGACTGGAATAAGTCCCTCTTATTGTACTCATCATATCTATTCAGAAGAGGGCACACGACCTTCTCGTGAAATGCAGAGACGCTTAAACCCCAATCTGCAGGAGGTCGTGAAAAAGGAGATCATCAAGTGGTTAGATGCCGGGATCATCTACTCGATCTCCGATAGTCGTTGGGTGAGCCCAATTCAGGTCGTGCCTAAGAAGGCAGGACTCACCACTATAACGACTGAGACCGGAGAAATCATTCCTACCCGATTAGCCAACTCGTGGAGAGTCTGTATAGATTACCGTCGACTCAATTCCTCCACGAAGAAGGATCATTTCCCACTACCCTTCATTGATCAAATTCTCGAAAAATTAGCGGGAAATAGGTTCTTCTGCTTCCTTGACGGGTACTCCGGTTATAACCAGGTGGCAATCCATCCTGAGGACCAAGAAAAGACCACGTTCACCTGCCCCTTCGGAACGTACGCTTTCCGAAGGATGCCTTTCGGTCTTTGCAATGCACCCGCTACTTTTCAGCGATGCATGCTTGCCATATTCTCAGATATGGTAGGTGATTATCTGGAAGTCTTCATGGATGACTTTTCAGTTTTCGGAGCATCATTCGACGATTGCCTCCAACACTTGGTCCAGATACTCAGGCGGTGCATCGACGTGAATTTGGTTCTTTCCTGGGAAAAGAGCCATTTCATGGTGCCTGAGGGAATTGTCCTGGGACACTCAATTTCGGAGAAAGGTATCCAAGTGGATCGAGCTAAGGTTAATCTGATTTCTCACCTTCCTATGCCTAGCTCGATCAGGGACATCCGATCCTTTTTAGGGCATGTCGGTTTTTATCGACGATTTATCCCTGATTTTTCAAAAATCGCACGCCCCCTGACCACTCTTCTCTCCAAGGATGTTCCCTTCGAAATCTCCAAGGAATGCACTCAAGCATTTGAAATCCTGCGTGACCGAGTCACCCAAGCCCCGATCCTACAGTCCCCTGATTGGTCTCAACCCTTTGAGATCATGTGTGATGCTTCCGACTTCGCTGTAGGAGCGGTTTTGGGGCAGAAAAATGACAAGAAACCTGTGGTCATTTACTACGCCAGCAAAACACTCGATGAGGCTCAGCGTAACTATACAGTTACTGAGAAAGAGCTGCTAGCTGTAGTATTTGCCCTAGAGAAGTTCAGATCGTACCTTCTGGGTTCCCATGTCATCATATACTCGGATCACACGGCTGTGAGGCATCTCCTTGCAAAGAAGGACGCGAAACCTCGATTGATCCGATGGATCTTGCTGTTGCAAGAATTTGACCTCGAGATTCGCGATAAAGCGGGAAAACAAAACGTGGTAGCTGATCACTTGTCCCGTCTTCCTTCTGAAATAATTGACCCCTCCGGACCCATCACTGAGCATTTTCCCGATGAGCACCTGCTGACTATTGGTACTAGCCTTCCATGGTTCGCTAATATTGTAAATTACTTGGCATCTCATCAGACCCCGTCCGATTGGCCGAAGGCCAAGAAAGACAAATTACGCGCCGATGCCAAGTATTACATTTGGGAAGACCCGTACCTCTTCCGCATAGGTGCCGATCAGATCATCCGGAGATGTGTCCCGGAAGGGGAAATCAACAATATCCTCTCTTTCTGCCATGACCAGGCATGCGGTGGCCATTTTGCCGGGCATAAAACCGCATCAAAAGTCCTCCAGTGCGGCTTTTACTGGCCCACACTATTCAAAGACGCACACAGTCATTGCAAGGCATGCAGTCGTTGCCAGACTTTGGGCAACATGAGCCGTCGTGACATGATGCCTATGCAACCGATTCTAGTATGCGAAATCTTTGATGTTTGGGGGATTGATTTTATGGGCCCCTTTCCTGTTTCGGATGGTTTCGAATACATTCTGTTGGCTGTGGACTACGTGTCCAAATGGATCGAAGCCATACCAACCCGAACCTGTGATCACAAAATCGTTCTCAAATTCATTCATCAACACATTTTCTCAAGGTTCGGGATTCCTCGTGCAATAATTTCTGATGGGGGGACCCATTTCACAAATGCTCAGTTTAGGTCACTGATGACCAAATACGGGGTGTCTCACCGAATCTCTACTTCTTACCACCCCCAAACTAATGGTCTAGCTGAGCTGTCTAATCGGGAGATCAAGAAAATCCTGCAAGTCACTGTTCGACCTGATAGGAAGGACTGGTCGTCCCGACTTCCGGAAGCATTGTGGGCCTATAGGACCGCCCACAAGACCCAATTGGGCATGTCTCCCTTTAGATTGGTGTACGGAAAGGCATGCCACCTTCCCGTCGAACTGGAGCATAAAGCCTATTGGGCAGTACGGAACTGTAATCTAGATCTTTCCAAGGCTGGGACCCACAGAAAACTCCAAATCAGCGAGATCGATGAATTACGCATAGACGCGTACGAGAACTCGCAAATCTACAAGGAGCGGGTTAAAGCCTTCCACGACAAACACATCTCGAGAAAGATCTTTCATCCTGGTCAAAAGGTCCTACTCTTTGATGCCCGACTCAAACTCTTCCCAGGAAAACTGAGATCTAAGTGGGTCGGACCATATTTGGTCCGACAGGTTTTTGGAAATGGAGCAATCGAAATCAGTCCACTCAGCCACGATTCTGAACCTTTCATCGTGAACGGTCAGAGACTCAAGCCGTTCATTGATGTAGCTTCTACTGATTTGGCTGAGGCATCTTATATCCTCCTTTCCCCTTGAGCATATTGCGCCCAGCCGATGGCGTAAAACTCAGCGCTTAACGGGAGGCAGCCCGTCATTCTCTTTGAAAACCTGAAACTTGTTCTGACACCTTTCAGCACTCGAAGTTCACCCTTATAGACAGCCGACCCCAACTCAGATGTTCGCATCTGAGATTTGAAATCGTCCGCAAAAATTCAACCCGACCCATCCACTCACCCAAATTTCTATCTTAAGGAATAAACTAAGACCCCCTAGGTTACAATGAGGACATTGCAAATCTTAGGCATGGGGGGGTAGGAAAGTGCAAAAACTTGTAAGAAAAGGTTTCAAACAAAAAATTCACATATGCCAAAAATACCATAAAAATTAAAAAATTTTTTCGAAAAAGAATAAGAGGAAAAGAGGAGAAGGAAAATTTTGTGAAGGAGAAAAGAAACAAAATGAAAAAGGAGCACAAAATTATGAGAAAAAGTGATAGTCATTAGTAAGGAACTAAGGAATTAACCTAGTTTCTAGACCTCATTCAAGAAAATAACTGAAAAGTGCACAATGGGATTAGTAAGAATGCAAACCTTAGGCATTTTTGAATAGACTCTTAGTACCCATTAAGATCTGGACACTCCTCAAGAGGTTGAGGAAAATGAAAAGCTGAAGTATTAGGTCTAAGGCTTAGGGAGTATTCGGCCTCGTTAACTAATTTTTGGTTTACGGGACTCAGTAACCTAAGCACCCTAATCTCACACACAGCCTGGTTCAGTAAGCGTAAAAATCAGAATCACGCAGAAGCGTCGCAAAAATCTGAAAAGAACACCTAGAATAGGAGCGGCCGATCAACACAAGTTGATTTGGACGAGTTCCCAGCGCGGAGAGGCGGGAAATCCCCTCGAAGATGCGTAACAAAATATCATCTCCTCGGTGCTTGTCTCTTAGGATATTTACATATCCTACGGGGGGCATGTAAGCACTCTGCTGGTTCAGATTCCATGGATGGCATTATCTCGAAGTGTCAATTGCCAGGGTCTGGATTCGGCCACGGAATACCATGGATGGGATTATCTCGAAATCTCAATAGCCAGGGTTCCGGGGGTTGCCATGGGCGGTGCTATCTCGAAGCATCGATCGCCAGGAACCCTTGAGGATTGATGATGGGAGCAAGGAATCTGATACAGACCGTGTTGAAAAGCCAATCCTAGGCTAGAACTAAAAAGAAAAAGAGAGAGAAAACTCTCCAAACAGAAAAACTTTCTATCTCTCTCTTACAAAACGCACTGCGAACTGAGCCAGGGCTAAAATCATTTCAAGCACGGGTGCTTTAACCACGAAGTCCAATAAACCTTAGGTTAGTTCTTGTGGGCCTTAAAAACCTTTGCTAAAAGACTGAGGCTAAGGCTAGACAGGTTTGGATCTTGATTGGTACTAGAGTACCTTTTAGGCCTATGATCAGCATTCTAACCTAATCTATGAAGGCACTTATCTAAAACTATTGAAAACTTCATGGTCTAGAACAAGGGTTGAAACCTTAAGTTTTTGCTAAGGGACTAGCAAAAGCTAGGCATGGGGGTATGATGAGAACCTCATCATGAGCCATAACTAGCTCATTTTGACCCAATACAAAGGATAAAAGCTCCTACATATCTCAAGGAAAGGCTTAACTCAGAGAATTCTGAGTTTGAGAAGAAAACCAGTCATAAGGGGTAAAAGTACAATTTTACCAGTATAAACTGCATACAGGGTAATTCAGGGACCAAACACAGGTCAAAACAGCTTAATAAGAATAAAAGTGGGATGAGATGATCTAGCAAGGGCTACAGCACTTCCAAGGAACCAAATGATAATCTGTAACCCTAAAACAACCCACTTCAATTCACAAGGTTCGAGGCAAAGTAAAAATAGAATAAACCCTCTAAAATTCATAGAAAAGTAATCTCTAGGGTTTAGAACCTTCAATTTGGCCTTTAGAACCCATTTTGACCTACATTGAGAACCATGCCCAATTAATAACTTAATTTGGGTTTTTGCGCAAATTGACCGGTCAAACAAGGTTTAATATGAAAATAAAATTCACCATCAGATTCCTTAGGTCCTAATTAGTCATGTATAAAAACTTGAGCCTAAGAAGAAACCTCCTTGACCGACTTCACACTTTGGTCCTCATATATTTACTCTTTGGCCCTCAACTTTTGAACCCTCGCATTTTGGCCCCTAACTCTCCTTCGTTCTTTGCAATCAGGTCCCTCCTGCAAAACCCTGCCAGCACCATGCTCCGGCGACCTTGCGCGGAGCATGGCGCCGCGCAGGGTGAGGTGGGGGACCTGGCAAGTAAACCGGGGGTGCCCTGCGTCGTCAGCCGTCGCAGGAGCACCCCCCTGGTCATTGTAGCCCACCATACCGGCCGTGCGAACGCACGGACGGTATGGGTACATGTTCCGACCATTCTCCGGCGAGGGAGACACGTCGTCTCCCTCCGCCTTCCTCCCTGTTTCATCCCTATAAATACCCCCCGCTGCTCCACCGACGAGGGTAGCCTGGATCTGACGGAGAAAATCCCCAACTGTCTTCTCTTCTTTCTCCGGCAGACGCTCACCAGCTCCGGCGGTTTCCTCCCCCTCCTCCTCTTCGCTCTGCCGTAATACCAGCAGCAGAGACCTCCTCCCCTGCTCTTCCTGCGCCACGCCGTACCCAGCTGGCGCCTCTCCAGCCCTCTGCTCGCCGCCGCCCCTCCCCCTGGGCATCTTCTTCTCCGGCGACAGTCGATACGACTGTCGCCCTGTCTCGGCCCCTTTCGTCTCCATAGCTAGGTCAGAACTCCTCCCCACCTCCCCCTCTTTCTTTTCCTCACTGTCTCTTAGTTGATTAAACCCTCGACCACTCCTGTTCACCCTCACCCTCTCCGCCTCCGACCACCCTCCGGCGAGCCGCTCCCATCACCTCAGCAACCCACACGGCTCGCCGACCACCGCAGAATCTCCGCCTCCTCACCCTGATCCCCTTCCGCCCCTCCACTTCCCGCCAAACGCCCTCTGCAGATCCACCGAACACACCCACTTCTTCGCTCACTGTTTGACCTAGGACGACCTGTTGGCTCCATCACGCTCCCTGCAGACCCCCTGACCACCTTCGCCGTGCCACGGCGAAGGTCCCCCGCCTGTCTGATTTGGCCGAGAGGCCGTTCTTCTGTGACCAGGTGACTCGCCCGCCGTCGCCATTACTGAGCAGGCAGAGCTGCTTCACCTGCAGGTGCAGGCACGCCTTCGCCCAGGTTCGACTCCCAGGTTGCGCGGGGAGTCTCAGCGAAACGTCCCAGGCTCGCAGATGGGGCGAAGGTCGCGCGTGAAGCCACGATCGCCCACTGCTCCCTCCGCGACGGGCGCTCAATTGGGGTGGGACATTTAGTCCCACCTCGGAACTTCTCGGAGGCGCGCGGACGCATAAAGGCAAAAAGTGCCTTATGCTGTCTGCCTCCTGACCACGGGGTGAGGTCCCTCTCACCCGACCCGGCCTCGTCCGTGACCACGCTCCGCGGATCTGGCCCGACCCGATTAAACCGACCTGCACTCCTCGCCCACCACCGCACGCCGGTGGGCCTGGACCCGGGCGTGACCCGAACCCGATTACCCGGTAGCTCTGGGAGAGCTTTCCCAAGAGTGGTTTCAGAGAGAAAGAGAGACGCGGGGGAGGGAGGGTAGAGTAGGTTTTGCCTCTTGACGAAAAACTCTGAAGTGTGCAGGCCAAAGAAGAAGAAGCAGACCCGCTGAAGAAGAAGGAGCTGCACTGTAGCAAAGGCATCGTTAAGTCGTCTAAGCACCGGGGCAGACGACGGAAGGTCAGCAGCCAGAGCAGGAAAGAAGACAGGCTGAAGAAGAAGGAAGAGCAACGGCCAAAGCAGAAGAAGAAGAAGAGAGGTCAAGACAGGCTGAAGAAGAAGGAAGAGCAACGGCTAAAGCAGAAGAAGAAGAAGAGAGGTCAAGGCAGAAAACCAAAGAAGAAGAAGAACAAGGAGCTCTGAAGAAAGAAGAACATCACCAACGGAAGAACAGCAGGAAGAAGAAGAAGAGCACCACCATTGCAAGAGAAGAATATCACCTCTGCAGAACAGAGAGAAAGAAGGAGATCTAAAGAAAGAGAGAAAGAAGAGCACCCCCCTCTGCAGAACAAAGAGAACAACAAATTCTCTCTCTCTCTCTTTATTTTTGTAAAAGAAACATGTATATCTCTAGAATACAACTTGCTCCCTGAGTTCGACCTCGGGAACTCTTTTATTTTCCGAGTAAAAAATTTTTATATTTGAAATGTTGGTAATAACCGGCTTTACTACAACGTTATAACAAACCCGGTAAAAACCGGCGTTTCAGCGCTTAACGGGAGGCAACCCGTCATCTCAAAAATAGAGACCCGTCTGATTAGCCGTCTGTACTCCACGTCTATTGCACCTTGAGTTCAGCCTTAGACAGTTGATCCCACCTCTGGTACACGTATCAGAGCTTAAAATCATTCGCATCACTCATTCCCGACCCATTCACCCACCCGATATATCCTGTTCTAAGCCCCTGACCTCAACACTAATTCCCACCCTCTGTTTACAATGAGGACATTGCAAAACTTAGGCATGGGGGGGTGATAAAGTGCATACATACAAAACCAAAAAAAAATCAGAAGGATTCTCACAAAAAATTCGCATATGTCAAAAACACAAAAAATTGAAAAATTACGAAAAAGAACAAAAAAAAAAAAAAAAAAAAAGGGGAGGGAGGAAATGTTGTGAGCCATATAATCATAAGGAGGAGAAAAAGAGCAAAAATGAAGAAAGGAGCACAAAAGGAAAAGAAAAAGAAAAAGTCATTAGTAAAAGATTAAGGGGTTAACTGAAGTTCTAGACCGAGTCAAGAAAAAGAAAAGAAAAGTGCTACGGAGATATAACAAGAGATTAGCGGGAACGCTGGTCTTAGGCCTTTTGGGCTAGTATCTTTAGCTTAAAAATTCACGTATCCGTTAAAATCTGGATAATCCGCAAGAGGTTGAGGAAAATGCGAAGCTTGAGCATTAGGTCTAAGGCTTAGGAAGTATTCAGCCTCGTTAACTGACCTCCGGTTTGCGGGATTCGGTAACCTAAGCACCCCAAATTCACACACAGTCTGGTTCAGTGCGCATAAAACATCCAAAACACGCAAGAGCGTTTAATATTCTGAAAAAGTCACCTAGATTAGGAGCGGCCAATCAACACAAGTTGATTTGGATGAGTTCCCAGCGCGGAGAGGCGGGAAATTCCCCTCGAAGATGCGTAACAACATATCATCTCCTCGGTGCTTGTCTCTTAGGATATTTAAATATCCTACTGGAGGCATGTAAGCACTCTGCTGGTTCAGACACCATGGGTGGCATTATCACGAAATGTCAATCGCCAGGGTCTGAATTCGGCCACGGAACGCCATGGGCGGGATTATCTCGAAATCTCGAAAGCCAGGGTTCCGGGGGTTGCCATGGGCGGGATTATCTCGAAATCTCGAAAGCCAGGGACCTTTGAGGATTGATGATGGGGACGAGGAATCCGATACAGACCGTGTTGAGAAGCTAATCCGAAGCTAGAAATAAAAAAGAAAAGAGAGAGAAAAGCTCTCCAAACAAATAAATCTTCTATCTCTCTCTTACAAAAAAACGCACTGCAAACTGAACTTAGGCTAAAAATATCTCAAGCACGGGTGCTTTAACCGCGGAGTCCAACAAACCCTAGGTTAGGTTCTGTGGGCCGTAGAAACCTTTTGCAGAAGACTGAGGCTAAAGCGGAACAGGTCCGGATTTTGGTTGGTACTTGAGTACCTCTAGGCCTATTGTCGGCATTCCCACCTAATCACAAAAGAAAAGGAGAATCACTTATCATTATTGACAACATTCAGGGTCTAGAACGGAAGTTAAAACTTTGAAATTTTGCTAAGGGACTAGCAAAAGCTAGGCATGGGAGTATGATGAGAGCCTCATCATGAGCCATAACTAGCTCATTTTGACCCAATAAAGAAGATAAAAGCTCCTACATAACCTAGAAGAAGGCCTAACTGAAGGAACAAGTGCTCTGAGAAGAAAACATGAAATAAAGGTTAAAACTGCAATTTTACCATTGCAGTAGATAAACAGGATTTCTCAGAGGCAAAACATAGGTCAAATGGTCTAAATGAGATAAAAAGTGGGTTGAGTCAATCAGAAATGGGTTCATGTGCAATCTAAGAACTAAAAGACACTTGGTAACCCTAAAACAGACCCGCTTAAATTAACAAGGTTCCGGTCAGAACAAAAAGCAAGTAAACCCTCTACAAATCATGGAAAAACATACTCTAGGGTTTAGAACACTTAATTTGGCCTTTGGAACCTAGTTTGACCTAGATTAGGGTCCTAGCTCTTCAATTAACCTAATTTGGGTTTTTACGCAAAATATCCAGTCAAACGAGGTCAAACCTGAAATCTAACTTCTCCATTGGATTCCTTAGGTCCAAATTAGGTTTATACCAAAATTTGGACCTAAGGAGAGGTCATCTTGACCTACTTTGCAATTTAGTACACCCAAATCACAAATTGGTCCCTATCTTTTGAATACCGTTGCAGAGAACCCCCTAGGTTCTTCGCCTCCTTTGCAAACCGGTCCTGCCGCCATTGCTAGGGCAGAACCGAGCTCCGGCGAGGTTCGGAGAGGGATTGCTCTCTAATCCCTCAGAGATTCCCTCCCAGAAATGGAAGGAGAATTCCCTGAAGAATTGCCTTCCATTTAAGACCGATATCGATCCCTGGTGTGAACCCAATCTCTCGTGCGAACGCACGAGAGATTTGGGTATCCTAACTCCTTTCCATCTCCGGCGACCAACCGCAGGCAATTACGTGCCCTTCACGCCCTGCACACCAAGTCCAGCGCCTATATAAGAACCCACAACTCCGGCCGAAGAGGCTGAGCTTGGTTTGGCCGAGGTTCCACCCCCAATTCCTCTCCTCCTGCCCGGCCAAACTCCCAGCAGGCTCCGGCGAGGCCCCCTCCCCTCCCTCTTCGCTCTGCCACAAAACCAGTGGCAGAGTTAACTTCCTGACCTTCCTCCGCGTCGCGCAGTACCAGCGCACGCCGCCTCAGCCCCGTCGTCGCCGTCGTCCTCCCCCACTGGGCGTCATCTTCTCCGGCGACAGCAGGTACTGCTGTTCGCCCTCCGTCCCCTTTCGTCCTTACAGTTAGGTTAGAACTCCTCTCCATCCTCTCCTCTCTCTTTTCCCCCTGTTATCTCCCTTGATCGACCCTCGACAGACGCTAACCACCTCCATCGTCTTCGCCTCCGACCGCACTCCGGCGAGCCGCCCACACCACTCCAGCCCTCCACACGGCTCGCCAACCACCTCGAAAGCTCCGCCTCACCTCCAGGAACACACTCCACCCTACCACTGCCACTCCAGCCCTCCACAATCACCCCCCGACCAACCCACCATCTCCGGCCACAGGTTGACCTAGGCACGCACGCCTAGGCCGACCTGCGGCCTGCAGCACTGCCCACCGCCTTCGCCGTGCCACGGCGACCGTGCCACGGCGAAGGTCTCTAGCTATTCTGATTTGGCCAAGAGGCGCGTTTTGTGTACGACAGGATTTGAGCCGCTGCCGCCATGGACGACCTCTGATGAAGCTCCCACGAAGCTCCAGGCACCCGGTCTTCCAGGCTACAGGTGCTGCATACTAGCGTGAGTGTCGCGAGGTGAACGAGTCCAGCCAAGGAGCGCTAGCAGAGCCAGCAGCTGCGGGGCAATCGCACGACGAGGCTTCTGCAGGCGCGCGTGAAGGCGAGACCAGATAGTCCCACATCGTGGGATTGCAACCTTCAGGGACCATATAAGTTGTTTTTGTGTTTTACTCTTATCGCCTCAGTAAGCACAGGGGTGAGGTCCCTCACTGACCCCACCCGCCTCGTCTGCGGCCTGACCACGCGGACCTGGCGGATCCGACCCGACCTAGACCTACGCACTCCTCGCGCATCACACACCTGCAGGTGCGCCTGGTCTCGGGTACGATCCGACCCGATTAAGACCGTGGCTCTGGGAGAGCTGTTCGAGTGAATTGCTTGAGAGAGAGAGATGCGCGGGTAGAGGGAGAAGGGTTAGGTTTTGCTCCTGTGCAGGCAAGCTGATCGCAGGAGAAGGACTTGGCCGCGAGAAGGAAAAGAAAGAAAGAAGAAGGAACGGCAGAGAAGAATAGAAGAGGAAGAAACAAGGCAGAGAAGAAGCAGCAAGAAAGAAGCCTTCGCAGGGGAAGAAAGAAAAGAGCAAGCCAGAAGCAAAGGCACAGAGAAGCCAAGTGAAGAACTTTGCAGAGATCAGAAGAAGAAAAGACAGAGCAAAGACTGCAGCAGAAGAAGAAGAAGAAGAATAATCAAGAAGAAAAGGAGAGATGCTTTTAAGACGTCTGATCACAAGATCAGACGTCCAATTTCATATTTTTTTTGCCCTAACTCCTTTTAATCGCATACATTCATACCTGAATTGATATTTTGAGTAAATTAGAGTGTTCAATTACATTTTGATTTAGTGGTAAGTTCCATTTGCTCCCTGTGTTCGACCTCGGATACTCCGGTCTTCGAGTAATAAAAACTTTGTATTTGTTCGAACGTTTTGTCGGTTATACTACAACATAATACGCTTTAAATCCGCACAAAAACGTTGACAACAACTGCCTTCGCCCGCTCTTCCTGCGTTGCGCCGTACCCAGCGCGCGCTCTCCCGCTCTCTCCTCGCCGCTGCCCCCTCTCTCTGGGCACCTTCTTCTCCGGTGACAGTCGATACGACTGCCGCCCTGCTCCATCCCCCTTCTGTCCCTCCAAGTAGGTACAGTTGTCTCCCTTCCTCCCCTCTTTCTTTTCCCTACTTCAATTTGTTCAACTACCCTTCGACCGCGTCTGATCACCCTCACCTTCTCCATCTCCGACCAACCTCCGGTGAATCGCCCCCATCACTCCACCACTCCACACGACTCGCCGACCGGCCCAAAACCTCCGCCTCTTCACGCTAAACCACTTCCGCCCCTTCATTTCCTACCATGGCTACCTAAAGACCCCCCGAACAAACCCATTCCCCCGGCCACAGTCTGACCTAGGGCAGCCCCTACACTCCGCCCCACGCCTCGCCACCACCCGCACGAGCTTCGTCGCACTCTGGCGAAGCTCCCTGCACCTTCTGACTAGGCCGAGAGGCCGTATTTCTGTGAACAGGTCACCCGTCCTCCGCCGCCATTGCTGAGCAGGTGGAGCTTCTTCCGCCTGCAGCTGCAGCTTTGCTCTCGCCCAGGCTTGCGCTGCAGGACGCGCGTTTCGCCCCCACGCAGCTGCCCAGGCCTGCAGCTGGGGTGAAAGCCTCGCAACAGCCGCGATTGCCTGCAGCTTTCTCAGCTGCAGGCGCCAAATTGGGGTGGGACATTTAGTCCCACCTCGGTAGATTCTGAAGCTGCGCACCTACATAAATTGTAAAAGTGCTGTAGGCTTATCGCCTCAGTTACACGGGGTGAGGTCCCTCTCACCCGCTTACCCGGCCTCATCCGCGACCACCCCCCGTGGACTTGGCCCGACTCGTATACCCGACCTGCACTCCTCGCCCACCACCGCATGCCGGTGGGCCTGGACCCGGGCGCGACCCGTACCCGAATACCTGGCGGCTCTGGGAGAGCTATCCTACGAGCGAAATCTGAGAGAGAGAGACGCGGGGGAGGGTAGGATTAGGTTTTGCCCTTTGACCAAGCTGTGAGTGTGCAGGCAGAGCCAGAGAAGAAGAAGAAGAGAAAGAAGGAAGAAGCAGCCAACGCCGTGGCTGCTTGAAGCAAAGCAGAAGAAGGACTGCGAGGAGAAGAATAAGAAGAAGAAAGACACAGAAGAAAGAAGGAAGGAGGGCGCACTGTAGCAGAGGCTACTTAAGTCGTCTGATTGAAAAATCAGACGACGCTCTAAAGAAAAAGAAAAGAAGAAGGAAAGAAGAGCAGGCATCGCAAAGAAGAAAGAAAGAAAAAGAATAGAAGGAAGAAGACAAAGAGCTGAAGGAGAAAGAAGAGAGAAGCAGAACACGAAGAGAAAGAATAAAAGCTTGGAAGAAAAAGAAAGAAGAAGAACAAAAGAACAGAAGAGGAAGAAGAAGAAGAAAGAAGACTGAGGAACTGAAGAAAAGAAAAACAAGAGGACAAAGACGAGAGAAAGAAGAGAAGAAGAAAAAGCCAACAAGACAAATCTCTATCTCTCTATCTCTCTCTCTCCCTCTCTCTCATTTTTGTAATAGAAACATTGTACTTCTAGAATACAGTTTGCTCCCTGAGTTCGACCTCGGGAAAACTTTTATTTCTGAGTAACAAATTGTATTAAACTGGTAACCGCTTCTCTATACTATACTACGACGAAATATTAGAACTACAGACGAGAAGCAAGCCAACTCACTCCTTAGAGATTTAGACAGAAATTGGGTAGCTAATGAACTCTCTAGGGTGGTATGGCTGGCAAGTTGTCGTGGGTAACAGCCCATTGGCAGGTTGTCTAGAATCCAGCCACGGGACCATTTCTTCTTCATTGCCTCTAGGTACATTTGAGATCAGGGAAGACACCTACGAAAAAAGAAAAGGAGAAGAAAAGAAAATAAACCACACTTCACCACACTAGTATGGCTGGCAAGTGATCGTGGGTAACAGCCCATTGGTCGATTGTCCAGAGCCCAGCTCAATAACTGCACGAAAAGAACGAAAACACTTAAGGAAGAAGCAGGGAAGTAGTACAAGCCAGGGAGATATACACTGGAAAAATCCTTGTGTTGACCCCAATTAAAACTATCGTAGGGAGAAAGATACCAATCGAACAAATACACCTTCAGGCAAATATATTTCCTCTTCCGGTCACCTAGGGGAGTAGAAACCCGAAGTCTGTCTAAATTACCGTTAAGTGAGTCTATCACAATCTTCACACCAAGATGCTTAGCACTTAGGGTTTTGACTGAGTTTTGGGTGGGTTGGGTAGCCGTAAAAAGTTACCAACCCATGCTGAATTCCGAAAAAAAATTCTAAATATATATATATATATACATATACATATGTATAGTTATATACATTAAAGCAAGGATTCGGGCGATTCGTATTTTGGCAGACACCCGGGCACTGCTTAGTCTTTGTAGATTAAGATCTTGGTATATTTCCTCCTATTGACAAGAGACGAAGTGTCTAAGCAATTACTTCTTAAATTCTGAAAGAAAATAAAGGTCAGAATAAACCTTGCTAGAGACTAGCAAGGAGTAAGCATGGGGGTATGATAACTGTTACGAACGCACTCCAAGACATTTTTTTAAGACGTCTGGGAGGTGGCCCAGACGTCTGACCAGACGTCTGGAACCCCTTCCAGACGTCTTGGATCTATTTTCAGTGGCACGCGAGGCTGCGTCTATGCGCAGGCGCGTGCAGACCCGCAACCGCCTTCCTCTCTTTTTCCCTCTTCCTCTTGCGGGCGCAGGCTGAGCCCCTCTGTCTCGCTCTCTCTCTCTCTCCCCGCGTGGCTTTAAAAAGCCACGCCCTCCCCCTCACTCTCATCACCTCCGCTCCCTTCCTCTTCTCCTTCCAGCCGGTGTGTGAGTGCGAGCGTGAGCGGCAGCCGTGGCGGGTGTGCGGGAGGAGGTGTCGCGCGAGGGAGGAGACGCTCGGCTGTGAGGGCTCGAGCTTGCCGGGGCAGCTGGAGCCGGCCGGCGAGGGAGCCGCGAGCGTGGAGTGTCGCTGGAGGGCTGCTGCAGCTCGAGCAGCAGGCGGACGAGGCGCGGCACGGCCGTGCGTCGCTGGCGGAGAGCGCGTCGAGCCCTGATTCTGGAAATTTTTCCAGAATCAGACATCTCGTCTTCCAACCAGACGACGGTGAAGACGTCTGGAGGACTATCCAGACGTCTGGAAAGTAAGTTTTTCTTTTCCGTCCTTCGTCCTTTTTCTGCGACCGTTGTACTGAGAGCGATGAGTGGGTACGTGCAGGCTTAGATTCGCATCCAACGCGAATCCAACGTCTGACTGCAGTGCCAGACGACTTGAAAGACTTCCAGATGTCTGGGGTGACCATCGGACGTCTGGGAACTAGGCCAGACGCCCCCGCAGGCTTCTGGATGTTTGAGAGACTACACAGAGCGAAGGTATCCTCTGAACCACTTTTTAAGACGTCTGGAAGAGGTTCCAGACGTCTGATTTTGCACTATTTCGTCATTTTCGACTCGTTTAGGGCCCGTTCGGAGTACGTTTTCCGCGTTTCGAGTTGCGTTCTTTTCGGAATTAAATCCTCTACCCGTCTACAGTAATTATATACTGTTTTAAGAAACTCCTTGTGTTTGATACTTGTGATAGGACCTCGTTCCATTGCAGTCTCGGGGGTTGCGGAGGCACGCGGGATTCTCGACCACACCCCCAGTACTCCCGTTGTAACTGGTAGAGTGGCTTTTAAGTTTATTAGCATAACCTGTTAAAATATGGAACCATAAATAGAACCTAGGACATTGCATGAATCCTAGGAATGAGAAACTAGATTGAATGATAGATCCTAGGGTGTTGCATGAATCCTAGGGCTGGAAAACTAGATTGTATGATAGATCCTAGGGTATGGCATGAATCCTAGGATGGGGAAAACTAGTGGAATATATGAATACTGCAGTCTTGAAAAAGTGGAAAGGAACAAATAGCTACCTGTGAATTGAATAAATAAACGTGATTGAGAACATGGATTGTAAGAACGTGAAACCGGAAGGTGAAACCTAGATGTTCTGAGTTAAAAGAGCTGGAACCCTACGGGGAATTAGGAGTGGAACTCCTGGAAAGAGATAGGAATGGAACTGAGAAGGAAAGATGTGGAGGTGCGTTGTCTCTTGGGTACGTAGTACCAGGGAAAGCACCTGTTACCTGCTTAGTGTAGAGCGGAGCTAGCCGCCCCAGGGACCCGGGGTTAGGTCTGGCCACTTTGTACCGACTTGTTGGCCCTCGTGTACACAGTACCGAGGAGAGCTACTAGTGTAGGGCGAGTACTAGCTACCCCACGGGCCCCGGGGTTCTGCTAGCTCACCTACACCGACTTGTTAGGCCCACTGGGCAAACCAGGGTAGTCAGGCGAGGGTGCGCAGACTGTGGAGGGGCAAGGCCCCTGTTTGGTTACTGTGGAGGGGTTGGACCCCTGTTACTGAGAGGGCTATACCCTGTACTGGTTCCGTGCTGTGCTTTGGGCGCACCCGTTAACGGAAACGACTGACCGCGTGCCAGTGCGGGTTAGCTACCTGTGCGTTTATCGCGCGTGCTGTAGTCACCGTTACGCCTGTCTGTGACCTTGGGGTGGTTGATTGAGAGTAGGATCACCACGGGGGACTCTCCCGGCCAGGAGAGCACCACGTGCTACTTCTACTGTTCGGAAAAGACTGCAATCAAGATCCTTCCCACGAGGAACATTCGAGATCAAGTGAAGGATGTGAGAAATAGATAAATTATGAAAAAAAAATAGAAAGATGTAAATAAAGGAAGAAAGAAAATAAAACAGCTACTGTACACTTTACTGTTTCTTTAGTTTAGCTGCCACTCTACTATGCGTTTCACTGACGTGTTACACTCGTTGCTTTTCAGGACCAGGTGTTGAGCAGACAGGGTCAGCGGCTGCAGGGGACGCTGGGTCGAGTAGGGTCCAGTAGAGTTACCACTATTCTTTGTACCCCTTTTGTTTCCACTATAGTGAGTAGTTTTTGTTACTCTCTGTACTTTTCTTTACTTGTAGTTTTTGTTATGTTATAAATGTAGTTCTACTGTTGTGGTGGTACATGCTGTAGTAGTTCTTTTTCTTACTGCTGTATTTTCTTACTGTTAGTTATATTTCATGTTGAATGTGGTTGATTTTTCTGCTCTTTTGGTTACTTCCTCGTTGGACGACTAGGTCTTGGGATTAGTCGAGTCGGTCCGGTTCTCGTGTCTCGTAGGGACTCGGGAATCGGGTCGTTACAATAACACTACACATGGGGGTGATAATTCTGTTAAATAGGGCCCATCTTAAGAATAAAAGGCACAACATAAGTAGAATGGGAGCATTGCATGTATCATATACCAAGATTGCTTATAAAACTGTATTAATGGCCATTTGTGTATGCACTTGTCAAAGCATGCCTCAAATGAGCAATCGGACCGCACGGATGAACTCAGAACGACGAACGGAGCCCAACAGACTCAAGATCGGTCAAATCCGACATTTGGAGCTCCTACAATGGGCCCAAGAAGTTCTGACCGTTGATCTGATGATCAACGGTCCTCGTTGCACCACGTCGCCCCCCGCTCACCGCACGCCACTTCCTCCTTCAGCTGAGATCAAATCTTGGCCGTCAATCTTCGATCGGACGGCTGAGAACCGCGAGCCCGCCTGCGGTCGCCGCGATAAAGCAGTGGGCGTGGCGCAATGGTTAGCGCGCACGCCCACACGCATGCGACGCGGGTTCGAGCCACACGGTGCGAAGAATTGAAGACGAAGAAGCGCACGGCGAAATTGGGCTGCCCGATCAGTAGCAGGTGGTCGAGATCGTGCCACATGGTGCACCCTGAGACAGCGAGCGCCCATGCGCGTGTGCACGCCAGGCGACGACGCCCACGCACACGCGCGCCCGAGGAGCGATCCGAGCAAGCCCAAGGGAAGGTCTCAGCCGTCCGATCTTCAATCGGACGGCTCTCACGCAGCGACCGTGGATCAGGCGCGAAGAAGAACGGCACGGGCATGTGACCGGCAGGCTGGAGGGCTTCACCGACGCTTTTGGAAGGGTTTTAGCGACGTCCCGGACGTCGGTAAAGGCCCTTTTTCTTTTAGAAAGCCCTTCTCCCTATTTAAACCCCCTCCAACCACTCATTCAAGGCATCCACTTCCCTTGCAACTACTCTACCCCTCTCTTAGCTAGCTTTAGGCCCTCTTGTAATCACCGGAGACGACGAGCCGCCGACAGAGCCTTCTCCATCGTCGTGGCTGCCTCGCTGCTCTCTTCCTCTCTTTTAAGCTTTCCTTTACTTTTGTTTAAGCATGTATTTAATGTTATAAGCTGTGAACTAAAGCTGCATGATGAATGAAGTTACTTTCCATTCAGTGTTTACTTTATTGCCTGTTTAAGTTGCATGATCAAGTAAGAAACAACTCTAACCCTAATCTCTCCCTCTTTCTCTCTCTATCTCTCTCTCGCTTTTCAACCACACCTTTCGCAAGCAAAACTCTGCTCTTTCCGTGACAACAAGTGATAAGCAAAATCCGATTTTCACGCCTCCCTGAGACCGACACTCGGACTCACCTCCGTTTCTTTACTTTAAAATCGGCGTTGCAAGTGCAATTATAACGACACTTCTTAACACACACGCACGTGTGCACGTCAGTCATCACTCCCACCGCCCCAGGATTTCCTGCTAAACTTCGCATAGCGAAGATCCTAGAATCTTGATTCTTGAATCTTTCACCGTGTGAAGTATTCTTTGAGGCAAAAATAAAAAGATTGATTGCCATCCCTCTTTGCCTCAATTCGGGATCACCTTTTCGGTGGGGAGACTTGGAATTGAGTTGATTCCAACCCCACAACGAGCTTTCACGTGCCTAAGATTCGATCTCGAATACTTCAACCCCAACAATTTGATTTTCTTTATCTTATGGTTGAGCCTTGTGTGTGGAACAACATTTTGGTGATTGGGAGCACTTGAATTGAAGTGCTTTGGCTCCCTTTCACACTAATCTAAAATTGATTCGTGCATCCACACATAGAAATCTCCATCTAGGGAAGCCCATTGCATTTTAGCATGCATTAACCAACTAACATTGAAGAAGGGTTTGTTGGGCTTAGAAGAAAACTTGTATTCTCTCAGAACCCGAAGATTGGTTGAATTGGTAATTAAGAGAAATCATAAAATCCATACTACTTAAAGTTGAAACTCTAAAAGCCATTCACCAATTAAAACTTCAATTCGAGGAGATTTCCCCGTTGCATGCTTGGTTTACACACTTTACAAAATCAATCACTTGGGCATTACCCGTAAATAACGCTCTTCACATTTTAGAAGCACTTGATCTTAAGCCTCTAACTAAAACTGGTAGCAACTTGACCCTTATTAAGGATTGGAGGTCTAACTACCTGGGTGTAGCGCCTACGTGCTGGTGAGGGTTCTCACGTGCTATCGGGTGTCTAAGACTGGGGCAAACGGCCTTTTAATCTGGCCCGGTGGTTCCGCGATGCTCGCATTCGGTTCCGTAGGTCGTGATAGTAGGTAACTTCTTTAGGTCTAAGGGCACACTGTAGAGGTTAGGAATTTGATTGTATTGATTTGTCATCAAGTGTACCTTTGCGGCGTCATTTCTCTCATCTCCTGTTCCCTTCTTATCCCCCCAATTCTTCCTGCGGTAGTGCATGCTTGGGAAGAGGTCACAAAACCTTGAACTATGTGAATTGCCTGATAATTTTAGAAAAGAAGCCGAATCGTCCTCCTCCTCCACAAACATGGTTGTACGCCCACCCCCAAATCCCGAGGGAGGAAACCACCCTCAAAACCAACCAGGTGGTGGAGCCTTGGATCCCATAACCCGCCTCCAAGCCCAAATGGAAATGTATAATGAACAAATTGAGGCCATTAGGGAAACATTGGAGGAAATGCAGAACCCTCCCGAATGGGAGGAGCCTAGGTCTCTTAGCTCCTATCAGAATCCCGCTGCTACAGAGACCATAGGACAAATTTGGGTCCCCATGGGCGGGGACGACTTTGAATTGAAACTTAACATAATTGGCTTGATAAATTTTCACTTCCATGGTCTTGCAAGTGAAGATCCTTTTCTCCACTTGGAAGATCTAACCCAATTGGCTGAAACAGTTAAACCAAGAAATATCGGGTTACCTATAGTCCTCATGAAAATGTTCCCGTTTTCATTGTGGGATAAAGCATCACAGTGGTTACGCACCCTTGGGAGAACCATCCACTCTCAGGAAGAGATGCGAACAGCGTTTCTCAAGAAGTTCTTCCCAATCGGGCGAACCAATGCACTTCACAGTGTTATCACTTCATTTACGCAACAAAATGGCGAGCAGTTTCATGAGGCATGGGAGAGATATAATGACCTCTGATGAGTGGCTACTCATCATAGCTAAAAGGCCGAAATTAAGCTAGATACTAAGCAAAACAATATCAAATTAACACATAAAAAGGGTTAAGTGTGGGAATTAAAGAAAAGACCTAAAACTTTTAACGTGTGTTAAAACTTCATAATTAGGTCACAAAAGTGAGATATTCTGAAAATAAAAAAATAAATGATGATCCATGCATAAATAGAACACATAAACAAGTTTGAAAAGCCAAATCAGAAGTAAAATCAATGTCATAAATGTTCAATTAAGCACATGTAAAAATTTGAAAGCAATTGGACATCATTTAGGCTTAGAAATAAATAGATTACAATTAGGTCCTTCATGCATTACATTTCTACCCTTCAAAACTCCTTTTTGGACCTATTTGCAAGCCGCAGGGACCCTTTTGTAAGACTGCAGGGCCCTTCCAGCTGCTATTCTTCTCGCTTATGGGCCTGCATGCAAATGTTCTACCCCTTCTTCTAAGGGTCCGTCTGCAAATTTCCCCTTTATTTCAACGAGAAGCTGAGTTCTTCACGCGCACTGTAGCGCGCGAAGAACACAGCCATTCTCGACCGTCCATCGCACTTTTGATCTCGATCTGCGGCTGGAATCAAATGGAACCTTCGCGCGATTCGGTGCGTGCGTTCACCTCTCTTCCCAGATCTCATCTGACGGTCAGATCTCTCTCTTGACTCGCCGCGCGCTCTACCCATCTCATCCTCACCGCCGGCCTGATTCTGATTAACCTCACCCTTGCGGTGATCTCAGTCACTGAGCTGCTATTTAAGCACCTCAGTGGTGTCGCGCGCAGGGGATCGCTCCCTCCTACATCTCTTAGCGATCAATTCTTCCACTCCAGTCTCTCCTCCTCACCTAGACCCTGATTTCACAGCCACTGGCTGTGGAATCATCGCCTGCTCTCGACCCTCCTCGTCGCTAAGGACCTCGTAGCACCTGAGGACGACCCTGGAGTCTCACTAGCAGACTCTTCCCTCCGCTGGAGTCACCCTCCTCCTTTCTTCCTCCTTAGCCGCCGGCTAAGGACCCATAGGTCCCATTCTTCCTTTTAGTTTAGTTTTTAATTCTGCACAAGTAGTGTTAGATTTAGTTTGCAGTAGTTTAGAATAGATTTAGTTTTAATTGTTAGTGTTTAATGTTAGCTGTAGTTAGATTAGTCTTAGGAGTAGAATTAGTATTAGATCCCCTCCCTCACCTCCTCTGATCAGTCCAGATCAGAGGGGAAGAATCATCTGTTCACTATTCAATTTATCTCCCTCTTCATGTTTTGTTTTTCCCATCATCCAGATTCTGATTCTTGTTTTTTTCCTTTTTAACGACGAATTTTTCACCAATCACCCACACATCCGGACCCAATTCCAGATCTGATGGTGTACTGCCTCAGATCTGAAATTGGCGTCACAAGCACCATTTGGGGCTTCTCACTCACCCCATTTGTGTTCACAAAAGCCCCTTTTATTTTAGATTGATTGCCTCAGTTTGTCAGATTCACTTTAACATGGGTTTTGAAGAGATTTTGCTTTCTGAAATGTCTTGACAGATCTGACAAATTGAAGGGATTTTGGTTTTCCTTGAGGGCAAGGATTCTGAGAAGTTCTCTGGTGACAGAGAACAAATCAGAAGAGCCTTTCATGAATTTGCTTCTGCCTTGATCTGAATGCATTCGCTAGCTTTTATAAATTCCTTTAATGCATTCTTTTTCTGATTTGTCATTTCAGAACTGCCATACACCACCTGTTTGATAATTATTTTTGTATGGTGATTCTCTAACCTAAGGAGTTTTCCATACTCCTTAAGGTTGCAAGAAACTGGGATTGTATGTTTTTGGTTTTAATTGATTGAGTTAAGTCTTCCTTCATGCTGTCTATGGCATTAGGAAGACTAACTCAATGCCATTTGTGTTTTGATCTGAAATGATGCTTTTGATAAGGGCTTTTCCTTGTGGGTATTTGAACTGAATTCTTATGTGATTTTCGTGAGATTTATACCCTTATCAGATTTGGATTTCAACTCTTTAATTTTTAGTTTGTTCTGAATTTTCTCTTATTCCCAGTTATACAGTAAAATGCTGCAAACTGCAGCTACATTCCCCTCTTCTCTAAATTCTCCTCTTCTCTAAATTCCCCTCTCATCTGTGAATACTTTCCCCCTCTTCAAATGGACTAACTGCAGCAGCAGTTAGCCCATTTGACAGTGGCTTAAGCCACTGACACTGTTAAAACACCCAGAACAGCTAGTTTAACTTAAATAAAATAGAAATAAATTCGTAAATATACAATAAAAATATGTATAAAATACTTAAGTATGTAAATTAAATCTGTATAAGGTCAATTAGACCATTTACTAACTATTTTATAAGTAATTAACTATTTAATCACCTAAATCAACCTGTACAATCAGCCTAGTTTAGCGAATTTATTTGTATAGTAAACATATTTAAAATTCAAAATTAATTAATCAATTATGTAGTATTATGTAAACACTTTATTAACCATATTTTATTTTATTTTATTTAATAATTTATGGCCCCCAAATCAAGGGCCAAAAGCCCGAACAGACGCAGCTGCGCCTGATTTCCAGCGCACGATGTGGCGCTGGAATAGCACCACATCGTGTGCTGCAAGTCAAGCGCAGCCACATAAATGTAATTTGTGTTTCTTATACGCCAGTCGTCACGGGCGCCGGGCGCCCGAAACACTGCCTTTGAACATCTGACCCGATTACCCATTGAGCTCTGGTCTGAGTACTCTGTCTGATTTGCGATAAATATGTGACGTGTGTGTGTGGCCGGGGGCCCGAGCGTGTGCGAGCATATGGCGTTGGGCTGAGGCCTGGCGCTGAGATTAAAGACATAATTAAGCCACCTAATCTGAGATTAGGGCGCGCTTAGTAGAGGTCTGGTCCCACCCTTAGAGTGCTGTGTATCCCTCGAAAAGCGTGCCTGCAAACTAAACACGTTTTAAACTAATGATATTAGCCTAATCCCCTCCCCACCGCAGCCTCTGAAATATGCTAAGACAGAAGAGTTAACAAAGAGAAGAACAAAGAGTTAACACGAGAGAAAAAAAAAGAAAAGAGTACAAGAACAACAGAGAAAAGAACAAGAGTAATAAAAAGAGAAAGAAGAAGATGAATACTTAGAAGAAAACAGAAATATGAACACAAGAAGAACAGGAGTTAAGAATACAAAGAACAGAGACTTAATGAAGAAAGAAAGAGAAACAAAGAAAAAGAATAAGTAGTATACATACGTATAAGTAAATCTATATAATTACTAACAGAATAAAGTGACACTATAAACGTCGCTAAAGATCTCAGTTTTGCCTCTTTAGGTTGTATATAGTGTTTTCTGAGATTTAGCGACGCTTATATCTGTCACTGAAACTGCTGTATATGTTACTATACATAACAGACTAATAAGTTAAATTTCTACACCATTGCATTCTAATGTATTATATACTATTATGATAGTACTAATAGGATAACTTGTAAATACATAGTTTAGAGTATAATAATAGATTGTTTGATGCTTGTTCATAGTTAGTATTTTTGCAAGCATTTCTTAGTAATTAGGTAAATAAAACACACATTCATTCATTCTTTAATAAAATGTAAAGTTTTTTTTTTTTTTTGAATAAGAAGACAATTTTGAGATAATCAAAGAGTGACCGAATTAAATTCAATAAATTGCCTCCCCGTGAACGACCTGGAACAAAACCAGTAAAAATTAGATAAATAAGCAAATGATAATAATGGTTGTAATGACTGGAACTCACCCATGCTCACCACTATACGACATCCTTAATGTTATATTATACACCCTATACTACAACGACATAATCAACAATTATTACCAACAAACATTTCAACCACCACCATCATTATTTTGGCGCCGTTGCCGGGGACCCATCAACCTCCTCAGGAAGTGTCCGCACCACGGTCTGCCTAAGTGGCAAATAGCCCAGATTTCTACTATGGGATAAATGAGACTTTGAAGCAGATTGCAGACGCTTCTTGCGGAGGGAATTTCATGAATAAAGACGAGAATGGAGCATTCGAATTATTTGAAAATATGAGCGAAAACTCAATGAACAATGCTTCCATTGTCGCCTTTAATCGTACCAGCCTACCCCGTACTGTCCACGAAGTTGACATGGGACCTTCCCATTCATCCACAGATCTCAGCCTTATCGCATAGAAATTTAATGAAGTCTCCGTCGTGCACAAGAAGCTAGACGAGCTTCTGGCCAACCTCGCCCGTTCTATGGCAAACACCCCCGCCTTAGCACTTCGTCATAATCCCAATTCTTCCAATAGCAGGCTTATCCCGAGAAACCTTGTAAGACCTTCCTTACCGAGTGTCGAGCGATTCGGTAAGTCATGTGGATTTGGCTTCTGCGAGCCAGTATTTTGACATGGAGGACCAAGCCTCTGTGTGCTCAGAAGCATATTTACATGCAGACGCGTCTTCTGGCATTGAAGACGCTTACACCCTGGGGAACAACCCATTCTCTGCCACTTATAACCCAGGGTGGCGAAATCATCCGAACTTCGCATGGTCCAGCAACCCACAGTGCCAAAACCCCGCGGGTGGACCAATGTGACCGTCCGCACTCGTCATCCCAAGGGCCCAGTCTAATCTTATGGCGAATCCGCCATTGAGTCCTTGCGTATCGCAAACAGAACACGCATCAAGTCCTCTTGACAAATTGATGCAAATGATGACGGAAATGTCAAAGCGCCATGAAGAGAACATGACCTCTCTGCAGCACCAATTGGCGCAGCAGAATGCTGAGATCAGTCAACTACGCATGGAGACTCGATCTCAGGGCACTCTTCCAGCCCAACTTGTTCCAAACCCGCGAAATTTTGTACCCCGTGGTCCTCAACCATAGGTATGACCTTCTCAAGGGCAGGTACATCAAATTCTGCAGGCTTCGAGCATTCCACCGGGATTTCAGGCTAATCCCGTTGCAGCACCTCACTCTTATGTCCCTATTGCGAACCCTCCTCCGCCTTATGATCCCACTGGACCCACATCGTCCAATGCGATCACTACAAGGAGCGGTAAGTAGACTGTCGATTCGCCGACCTGATCTTGGCTCGTCTTCTTCATCGCCCTCTCATTCGGGATGCGCACCGCATTCGCGAGAGGACGATACACCCAAATTGGTGCTAGAATCAGTCCCATTCCCTGAGGCTCTACTGAGGGAGCCAAAAGGCAAGAAGAAGGATACGCAGGCCTTTGATAACCTGCGTAATTTATTCAGGGATGTTGAAATCAAGGTACCCCTATAAGAGGCTATCGACCACATACCTATTGTCGCCCGATTTTTCAAAGACTACACAACACTCAGGCGACAGTCAAAGAAAACTAAGAATCCGGTGGTTCTCTCGCCTCATGCGAGTTTTGCTATACTGTCAAATCTACCACCGAAGTAGAAAGATCTGGGCACATCGCTTATTTCCTGTAGCATCCAAGGCTGTAATTTTAACCGTGCCCTGCTTGATCTAGGACTTCCATCAATCTTATACCAACCATCATGCTCGAAAAATTTTCCTTGGGAAATCTGAAACTCACCCCTGTCACGTTACAGTTGGCAGATCGTTCTGTCAAAATTCCAAAGGGTGTGGTGGAAGACGTGGTGGTGAGGGTCAACAGCCTCTGTTTTCCTGTTGACTTTCTTATTTTAGATATGGAAGTTCCTAGCTCACTTTCTGATTGTTCGATCATCCTTGGTCAACCTTTCTTGGCCACAGCCCACACCCATATCGACTGCGAGTTGGGCTGTATTGAGATTGCCGTTGGATCTAAGAAACTCAAGCTTAACATATTCAAGGCAGCCAAGAACTTTGACTGCGATTGCATCGAGGATGACACGTCTGACGAGGAAATGGCCGTCAGCGCGTGTATCGGACTAATTGGGACCTATTCTGACTGTTGCGGATTACCTGTAAACACTGACGATTGCCTGACAAACACATATTGTGACGTTCCCCCATCCCTCCCTATTCCCGTACCTTCTCCTGACCAGACTTCTGACAAGGTTTTCTCCGCTTCCCATACCTCGTGGTCTGAGTCATATCTAGGCTACTCACCGCTGGTCCACACTCTTGAAGTCCGGATTGCCCTTTCTTTCTCGCCAAATCAGGTGGAGTTGCAACTCCACACTAGGACCTTGAGCCCACATATTACTCACTTGGGCTATTCCTTTTTGGATCTATCTATCCAAGAATCCCCTCTTCTTGGCCAATCTGAGGGCCAACTTCTTCCTCCTGACTTATTTTCCGATCCGCCTGGGACACTCTAGTCCCAAGAAATGCCAGACCTTTCACCATCCACTCCCGAGCTGAAAGAGCTACCTAGTACACTTAAGTATGTTTTCCTGGGACCAAATGAAACGCTCCCCGTAATCATCAGTTCAAAATTGACCAGGGAGCAAGAGTGCAAACTAACGAAGGCCCTTATGTAACACAAGGTAGCCATTGGATGATCTTTATCAGACTTAACTGGCATTAGCCCCTCCTACTGCACTCACCGTACATATACGGAGGAGGAGGCTCGACCTTCCCGCGAGATGCAGCGACGTCTCAACCCTAACATGCGGGAGGTCGTTAAGAAGGAAATTATTAAGTGGCTGGACGCGGGTATAATCTACTCGATTAGCGATAGCCCCTGGGTGAGTCCGATTCACATCGTACCCAAAAAGGCGGGACTCACCATCCGTGTCAATGACAGGGGTGAATCCATCCCTACACGCACTCCTACATCTTGGAGAGTGTGTGTAGATTATAGGAAACTTAATGTTGCAACTAAGAAAGATCACTTTCCACTACCTTTCATTGACCAAATCCTGGAGCGGTTAGCGGGAAATAAATTTTTCTGTTTCCTAGATGGATTCTCAGGATATAACCAGGTGGTAATTAACCCCCGGGACCAAGAGAAAATTACTTTTACCTGCCCCTTCGGCACTTCTACATTTAGAAGGATGCCGTTTGGACTTTGTAACGCGCCAGCAACTTTCCAGAGATGTATGCTGGCGATATTTCATGACATGGTGGGTGACTTTCTCGAGGTCTTCATAGACGACTTTTCGATCTTTGGACCATCTTTTGATGACTATCTTGCCAACCTGACCTGTATCCTTAGGAGATGTATTGATGTAAACCTCGTGCTTTCCTGGGAAAAAAGTCATTTTATGGTACACGAGGAAATTGTTCTCGGACATATCATCTCCGATAGAGGTATCGAGGTTGACAGAGCTAAGCTTGATGTAATTGCTGATTTACCTGTGCCTGGCTCTGTCAAACAAATCCTCTCCTTCCTGGGACACGTCGATTTCTATAGGAGATTCATCAAAGATTTCTCTAAGATTTCTCGACCTTTAACTCATCTCCTATCGACCGATGTACCCTTCGATATGGGCCTCGACTGCATATGAGCATTCACGCAGCTGCGTAATGCTGTCACCAAGGCCTCTGTTCTCCAACTACCTGATTGGTCCCTCGACTTTGAACTTATGTGTGACACTTCCGACCTTGCAGTCGGAGCCATCCTGGGACAAAGACGCGGTAGATACCCCTTCGTGGTGTACTACACCAGTAAGATGTTGGACGAGGCCCAGCGTAAATATACTACCACTGAGAAAGAACTACTAGCGGTCATCTTTGGGCTGGAGAAATTTCGCTCTTACCTTCTGGGCTCACATGTTATTGTTTTCACTGATCAAGCAGCCATTCGCCATCTCATGCATAAGAAGGATGCCAAGCCTAGATTGATTCGTTGGATTCTTCTGCTCCAAGAATTTAACATTGAGATCCGCGATAAGGCCGGAGCCTAGAATGTTGTGGCTGATCATCTTTCTAGACTGGACCCTGACCATATTGGACTTACTTTGCCGATTAATGAGATTTTTCTTGATGAGCACCTATTGGCAATTAATGTGGCAAGTGGACCTTGGTATGCCGACATTGCCAATTACCTTGCTTCTGGATCCCTTCCACGTGGCTGGCCTAAAAACCAGTGCGAGCGTCTCATGGCAGAAGCAAAGTATTATTTCTGGGATAATCCACTTCTTTTTCGAATAGGTGTTGATCAAATCATCCGTCGCTATATTCTTGACAGCGAATTCCCCAGTGTGCTATCCTTCTGCCACGATCAGGCCTACGGAGGCCATTTCTCTGGGAGGAAAACTGTAGCCAAGGTGTTGCAGTGTGGTTTCTTTTGGCCCTCCCTTCACCAGGATGCACACACTTGTGCCAAACATTGCACTAGGTGCCAGTTGTTAGGGTCAATGTCACGTCGTGACATGATGCCCTTGCAACCCATCCTAGCTGCGGAAATCTTCGACATTTGGGGAATTGATTTCATGGGTCCCTTTCCTCCTTCCAACGGCTTCGAATTCATTCTCGTGGCTGTTGATTATGTTTCGAAATGGATCGAGGCTATTCTCACGCGCCATGCTGACCATGTTATATCCACTTGATTTGTCAAAGACCACATCTTTGCGCGCTTTGGGATCCCTCGAGCCATTATCTCGGATGGAGGAAGCTACTTTACCCATGCTTCTTTTCAGGTACTTCTGAGGAAATACAGAGTCCACCATCGTATAGCATCTCCGTATCATCCTCAGACGAACGGCCAGGCAGAGGTGTCGAACCGGCAAATCAACTAAATTCTCCAAAAAATGGTTCGGCCTGACCGTAAGGATTGGTTCGACAAGCTGATTGACGCACTTTGGGCGTATCGGACCGCCTTCAGGGCTCCCCTTGGTATTTCTCCTTATAGAATCATTTACGGGAGGCCTTGTCATTTGCCCGTGGAGCTGGAGCACCACGCTTATTGGGCGGTTCGCCAATGTAACCTCGACCTAGACCTGTGTGGTCGAGAAAGGAAACTCCAACTCCAGGAGCTGGAAGAGCTCCGTCATGAAGCCTATGATTCTGCCTTAACTTTCAAGCAACGTACTAAGGCTTTTCACGACAGCCGTATTCGGCAGAAAGAATTTGAGCCATCTCCGCAAGTTTGGCTCTACAATGCCCGGCTCAAATTCCTTCCTAGGAAACTGAAGTCCAAATGGACTAGTCCTTTCCTGGTCTTGAGACCATTTCCCAACGGGGCCGTTGTGATTGAAGATCCCAAATCTAGGCATACATTTACTGTCAATGGGCAGCGTTTGAAACCCTATCTTACTCATGAACCTACCCCCGTTGGAGAAACTGTTGCCCTGCTAGAGGGTAACTAATGTTGTGCCTCATTCTGAGTCCAGCTGGGGACGTTAAATTCAGTGCTCGTTGGGAGGCACCCCAACAGCACTTCGCCACTGTCACGTTCACTTTTCACCTCACCACCCACCATCCACCCACCCTACCACCGTGCTGTATACCCTGCACCTCAGCTCTCGTTACCTGATCTTTCATCCTTCCTCTATCCTACCTTGCATGCATATGAGGACATAGCATCATCTGGCATGGGGGGGTGGATAGGCATCCATAGGATCTGGGTATTTTATGGTATCATGCAGTTTCCATCTATTTATAAAAAAAAATGGTGTTTAGTAATGATCTGAAGGCTGAAACAAAAATGAAATAAGTGTTTATGGATATTCAACCACTGTTTTGAAGAGTTTCCAGGCCACATAAGCTTGATTTGCTCAGGCTCGGCTTAATTCACTTGAGCATTGACAAGATAGATCGGAATCTCTCCTAACTAAGGACGTATTCTTGTACCTGAGACATCAGTACAGAATCCGTTGGTTTGCTTCTACTCGAGAGCCTAAGTGATCTTGGTTCACACTACACATATCAAGAAAGACTAGGTGAACATAAGATCCAACCCTAGTGTTCATTAGGGAAGGTGGAGTCCTTACCTGTGCGCACAGGTAGACTTTTTATCCCAGGCTTTAGTCTTTGTGTTTAGGAGAGACTTTCCACCAAAAAGGAACTCTCCCACCAAAAGAAAAGTGTGCTCCTCCAAATAATGTTGTAAGAGATATACTGACACGTGTTTCAAAAAAAAAAAAAAAGGGTACAAATAAGTCAGTATGTCTCACAAATGTTTGTAAAATCTTCCTACAAAAAAATTCTTCAGGGCAAATACCCTATTTTCTTTGAGCCACAAATGTCATAAAATGGGAGTTGAGTTTTTCGTCATCTTTTTAAGGGTCAATCCGAAGACATGAGCTGAAACTGGGACTAACCTGCACTTAAAAATTCGTGAAACCCTGGGCTTGAGTCTTAATGTTCATCTTGTCAGTCTTGATCCTTCACTAAGCACAAGCCATAATCTCTTGAGCTCTCGAGTACGATAGAAACCTCCTGGATCTTGGAAATCGTACTTAAGGTTTAAATATCAAGAGTCCTGGTTAGTCAAGAGATGATATATGTCACATAAGACCTAAAAGTACTGGTAGTCTTCTCTGCAATTGGTTCTCACAATATCCAACAATAAACACACCTATGTTGCCTCAGAAGAAAATCTTCAGCTTAAGATCATTTCAAAATACAATACAAAAATGTTTTGCTAGGGACTAGCAAAAGATAGGCATGGGGGTATGTTTGCACAGCAAAAATGCACTAGCAATTATGCCACCTTGTGCAATTTTCAAGCATTGCCAGTGTATATTAGGTAGCCATAGTCGCATTTGTAAAAATAAACGCACGCATGCATTTATTTGAGAGGGGAGGAGAGTGAATAAAATGTCCTTGAAATTAACGCTTTCCTCAAGTGTTGCCTCGCAAAATCACCACCCTCATTTTTTTTATTGACTTTGAATTTCTTCTTCTCCACGGTTGCAAGGCATGGCAGCTCTTCTTCGCGCCATTCTCTGCAACAAGCTTGCCCTGCCAGCCGCATGCACAGCCAGGGCATAGCTGTGCTTGCCTTCTTCCTCTTTAAAAAGGGCACAACTATCTTCTTTGTGGAGCCTGGTCCAACAGAGAAGAAAAAACACACACACACAGCACCCTTCCAGGCCGTCTCCTCCCCTCTCCCCTCCATATGTGATAGAGCGCTGGCTTCGAGAGATAACTGGGTTTTATTGTTATGTCGTTGTAATATAGCCAGTTGTTGCCATCATTTCAAATATATAAATTTTTTACTCGGAAAAGAGTTCCCGAGGTCGAACTCAGGGAGCAAGTTGTATTCTAGAGATATACATGTTTCTTTTACAAAAAGAAAGAGAGAGGGAAAGAATTTGTTGTCTTCTTTTCTCTTTGTTTTCTCCTCGTCTCAGATCTTCTTCTTCTTTGTCTGCAGAGGTGATGTTCTTCTTTCTTTCTTTCTTCAGATCTCCTTCTTCTTCTTTTCTTTTTCAGCCAGGGACGTCACCCCTCCTTCTTTCTTCTTTTCCCTTCAGGCCGTCGTCTAATTTCCAAATCAGACGACTTAAACTGCCTGTTGCTACAGTGTCTCCCTCAGCTTCCTTCTTCTTCCGCGGTTCTTCTTCTTTACCTGTGCCTGCACACTTCAGAGCTTACTTCAGAGAACAAAACCTACTCTACCCTCTCCCCCCGCGTCTCTCTCTCTCTGAAACCACTCTTGGGAAAGCTCTCCCAGAGCTGCCGGGTAATCGGGTTCGGGTCGTGCCCGGGTCCAGGCCCACCGGCGTGCGTGGTGGGCGAGGAGTGCAGGTCAGTCTAAGTCGGGTCGGGTCGGGTCAGGTCCGCGGGGCGTGAGCGCGGACGAGACCGGGTAACCGGGCGGGTGAAGGGGACCTCACCCCGTGTGCTGAGGCAGTAAGCCTCCAGCACTTTTGCATCTTATATCGCTGCGCCTCTTCAGGCTTTTCCGAGGTGGGACTAAATGTCCCACCTCAATTGCGCGCCCGCAGCAGGGAAATCAGCGGGAGATCGCGGCGTCACGCGAAGCCTTCTGCCTTAGCTGCGAGCCTGGTGTTTTGTCGAAACGCCTCGCAAGGCCTGGGAGTTGAATCTGGGCGTGGCGCTGAGCGTGGCGCGCCTGTGGCTGCAGGCGGAAGTAGCTCCTTCTGCACGGCAATGGCGGCGGAGGTCGGGTGGCCTGTTCACAAGAAAACGGCCTCTCGACCTAATCAGAAAGTGCCAGGAGCTTCGCCAGGGTGCGGCGAAGCTCGTGTGGGTGGTGGCGAGGCGCGGGGAGAGCAGGGGAGGAGGTCTCTGCTGCTGGTATTGCGGCAGAGCGAAGAGGAGGAGGAGGAGGAACCGCCGGAGCTGGTGGGCGTCTGCCGGAGGGAGAGGAGAAGAAAGTTGGGGGTTTTCTCCGTCAGACCCGAGCTGCCCCGGTCGGTGGAGCAACGGGGGGTATTTATAGGGATCAAACAGGGAGGAAGGCGGAGGGAGACGACGTGTCTCCCTCGCCGGAGGATGGCCGGAAACAAGAACCCATACTGTCCATGCATTCGCACGGCCGGTATGGTGGGTTATAACGACCAGGGGGGTGTCCCTACGACGGCTGACGACGCAGGGCACCCCCGGTTTACTTGCCAGGTCCCCCCCCTCACCCTGCGCGGCGCCATGCTCCGCGCACGGTCGCCGGAGCATGGTGCTGGCAGGTTTTGCAGGGGGGACCTGATCGCAAAGAACGAAGGAGAGTTAGGGGCCAAAATGCGAGGGTTCAAAAGTTGAGGGCCAAAGAGTAAATATATGAGGACCAAAGTGTAAAGTCGGTCAAGGAGGTTTCTTCTTAGGCTCAAGTTTTTATACATGACTAATTAGGACCTAAGGAATCTGATGGTGAATTTCATTTCTTTATTAAACCTTGTTTGACCGGTCAATTTACGCAAAAATCCAAATTAAGTTATTAATTGGGCATGGTTCTCGATGTAGGTCAAAATGGGTTCTGAAGGCCAAATTGAAGGTTCTAAACCCTAGAGATTATTTTTCTATGAATTTTAGAGGGTTTATTCTATTTTTACTTTGCCTCGAACCTTGTGAATTGAAGTGGGTTGTTTTAGGGTTACAGATTATCATTTAGTTTCTTGGAATTGCTGTAGCCCTTGCTAGATCATTTCATCCCACTTTTATTCTTATTAAGTTGCTTTGACCTGTGTTTGGGCCATGAATTACCCTGTATGCAGATTATACTGGTAAAATTGCATTTTTACCCCTTATGACTTGTTTTCTCCTTAAACTCAGAATTCTCTGAGTTAAGCCTTTCCTTGAGATATGTAGGAGCTTTTATCCTTTGTATTAGGTCAAAATGAGCTAGTTATGGCTCATGATGAGGTTCTCATCAATATGCAACCACTCTTCCTCCTGAAGAGCTACGCTGCGGGCAGGAGCATCTCACAGTGGTACACAACCACCACTGTGAGTCCCACCACCGCTCAGCTCATCAAAGAGCCGGTGGGCATGGTGGTTCTCCTCTCTATTTCGTCGTTCCAGCCCATTGTTGCCATTGACAGGAGCTTCAAGCATTGAAGCTCAAGCACAGCAGCAGCACAGCACCGGCCTCTCCTTTTGCACGCGCCAGCCACTGCGCACCCCTGTAGCAGCCGGCGCAGCTCTTTCCATGTGCGCAGGCGCGCTCTGCAGCACCCGCACACGCAGAACAAGCCACAGCCAGCCACGTAAGCCGAGCGTGCACTGTAGCTACTGTTCACGCTAGAGAGCGTGACACTGTAGCTACAGTGCAGTGACCGGAAAGTTTCTCACTTATCCGGTTACCGCGCGCTCTCTCTCCGCGCTGCAACCGTCGCTAGCCCGTCTGCACGCCCGCTCCCGTGTATGCCAGCGCCCGCACCCGTCTGTGCCCGCATCTTCGCCCAAGTTTCCCTCAGTGCGCACCGCGCTGCGCTACACCTTCCTCCCACGCCCGCTCCCTCCAGCGTGTGCGCGCGTCTTCGTGCGCATACGCGCCTGCGCCTGCGCGTGGCCATTAGACGACGGCTGAAGGCTCCGGACGACTTAACTTGCTGCGCTTCTTCACTCAAGAGACGCACTCTCTCTCTCTCTCTCTCTCACACACACACTCTCGTACACACACACTCTCACTTGTACACGCCTATATACACACTTATATATATATATATATACCTATATATATGTACATATTAGTACCTATACAATTATATATAAGTATATATACATACATACATATATATATACATATATACACACATATATATTTACATATATACATATATTTATATACGTATAAATATAAATATATATACACATATATTTATACATATATACATATATATATCTATATCTATATATAGTTATATCTACATACATATATATCTAATTATAAATATATATATATATATATATATATATATACACACACACACACACACACACATACATATATAACTACATATACACCTATATAATTATAACCATATATATATATATACATATAGATATATATTTACATATATACATATATATTTTCATATCGCCTACCACACGTTGTATCGCGGGAATATCTGCACCAGTTGCTTTTATTCCCCGATACATGCATATAGAAAGCGTCTTCGCACACATCTTCCACCCATCCATCCTACACTCACGCGGCACTTCGTCCTGTTGGTTGCGTCTTCCTAGACGACGATCAACTCGACACCGTGCTACATGCCATTTTCACCTCCATCCCCACCCCTATATACATATATAATATATACATATATATATATATACTATATTTACCTTATTTCTATTTCTCTTTCCTTCCATTAAAAAGATAAAAAAAATATACAAAAGAGAAAAGATAATCCTTGACTTGCAGGTACTCAGTCTTGCGAATAGCAAGACCAGTTTTGAAACCCTAATTTGGCTCAAAGCCAAGAACCTGATTTTGAGGGTGTACCTCAAGGACAAAAATTATCAGAAAAAAACTTAAATAGAAAAACACCAAAAACATAATAAACGAACGGAAGAGATTCGTTGTAGGAAAGGCATAGAAACTTATTCACCTCTAATCCCGCTTCCCTGTGTTCGACCCTGGGCCTAAAAGTGACTAAGATAAAATGAAGTAGGCCAGGTTAAAAATTTTGTAAAAAGATGGTTAGGCTTGATTTAGGTTAACCACTATACTCATTTCTATGATTAAATCACCATATTAACACAACCTATCCGGGTCTACACCAATTCGATGGCACGTGGGTGCTATCGGGCGCTCACAGCCACTCAATTGTGATCGTGCGCCCCTCGCTTACTCCTCGCGACTCGACCCCGCGCCTGTCCTTCATGCAAGCGTGTTCGACCAACGCGCTATCAGCACGTTTGTGTCGCACTTATGAAGTGTGTGTGTGTGCCCCACAGCCATTGGATGAGCATCCAACGGTTGAGAAGCGACGCTTAGATGAAGAAGAGAAGGTGCGACGGGTGCATGCGGCCGGTTGGGGGCTGATATGGTGCCACATGGCGCCGTCTTGGTCATCCATCTTCTGGATGATGTAGATGGTGCCACGATTGTCGGATTGTGTCAATTTTCACGCCGTTAGGCTGCGATCGTCGATTCGAATCCATCCATGCAGTCAGATTTGTCATCTGAAGTGCAGATTCACATCATCTTGGTCCTTGATCTTCTAGGGTTCCTCTATGTCTATCTAATGTTATAGATGTCTGATTAAGGCGATCTTGGAGTCGTTGAACTTCAATCGTTTCCTTGATCAGATTTGTATGGTTGGATCTTCGATCCGAGGCCTTGATAAAAAGTTATCCTGTCCTTGAACATAAAAGGAGATAATTAACCTCCATTTTATTCAAACTAATCTAAATGCAAGATGATGCATGTTATGCAATATTTATAGTATGTAATACAATTCTATGCTTAAGAACATGCATAAACAGACATTTTATGTAATATAAACATGTTTACATAACTCAACCCTGCCTTAATTTTTTATAATAACTTCTTATGCCTTTATATTTCATTTTCTTCTGATATGTTGTCTCTAAAACTTGTAATTTACTGATGGCAAATATAGACTAAAGTACATTTGCGGAAAAGAAGGCTTCAGGACGAGCTCTGTTACACTTGCTACACTTGCTAAGTGTATTGGTAGGTTTAGATTAATTTTTCGTGGGCAAAACTCGAAGTTTAAGTTTTGTAACACATCATTCATTATTATGACTGTCCATTTTAAGTTCAGAGTTATATCAAACATTAATGGGGAAAAAGAATTTCCATGGTTAGGTTTTCTAACTTTAAGATGGATTGCCTAACCCAATATGATATGGTGTTTCTTGTTTCTGTTATAGTTGATAATGTTCTTATTATTTTGTTTCAACTACTTGAACTTTAATAATTGGATTTCATTGTATTTTCTTCTCCTTTTACCTTCAATTTTCCTAGAATGTAATATTCGATCCTACTTGAGCACACTTTAATTCTTTGGAAAGCCATGCTACATATCAATAACTTGTTCTTGTTGTGGACTCTAGCACAGATTGAAACTACTGTGTATTGTGAGAAACCTTCACATCTACAGATGGTAGGAAGTATTGAAGGAATTTGAATGTGGCATTCATGGATGTACAATAATTATTGAAGTAAATCTAACACATCTTTGGAGCAATATACTTTCCATGTTATTTTGATGGTGATTTATTGGAATCACCTAATTGATCTTCCAACCACTTAACAGGACCTTGAAAAATTGGTTTGTAAAATAATCATCAATGATGTAGTAATTACTTTTTTTTACGGTTCATTGTAGTGTACATTGACGAAGTGTACTTTTCTTTTCTATAATGTTTGTTTGATATATATACTGGTCTGAGGAGCTGATAACTTGAAATGGGAAAGTTAAAACTGGCATGACTTTTTTTTCTTTTTGGGTTGTTGTTGAAAGGGTGCTACAACTTATTTATGAGATTTAGAAAGTCATTTAATCTGATTTTTCCCCATCTCTATCGATTGACCGTCATGAATGGAGATTCATTTATTTGCTCTTGAATTGCCCAGTGCCTCCTGTGGTTATTTATAATAATGAATGGACTTGGAACCACACCTGCTGATAGTTGTATGAAGAAAAATCCTTTGATAATATAGTCATATCACCTGGTCCTGGATCTCCAGCATGCCCGATTGACATAGGTTAGGCTATTTTTAGAATTTTCCTCTTGTAGTCAAAGAAACCATTGTTTCACTTTTACCTGTGATGTCAATGTATAACATTTGATTTTCTACCTATCAAAATTAAATTACTGTTATTTCTTGTTTTGGATTTTGCAGGAATTTGTTTGCAGTTGTTGAATGTGGGGGCATCCCAATTTTAGGTGTCTACCTTGGGCGCCTGCTTTCAACCTTTCTTTTTTTAATAAGTTGAATCCCTTAATCTCTGTATAGATAAAAAAGAAAGGATTTTGGCATCCTTTAAAAAACAACCACCCATTTTTTTCCAGAAAAAAGCAAAGACTTCTATATGTTGGGGTTGGAAGGAGTATCTATTTTGATTAACATTAAACAAAATTGGTTTCTCATTTCTAACATTTGGTTAGTGATAAAAAAGATCTTCTAGTGTTGTGTTTGTATCTCTTTCATCAATATAATATATCAGGGATGTTTATTATCCTCAAGTGTCATTTGTCCCATTCTCAGTAATAGATAGTTAGGAATTTATTTCTGGATACTTGACAAAAGAGAATAGCATTAGATAATTTATGTAGGTGCCTGTGCAGTGGACCAGTGGTTCTAAAGCATTTTTTTCCTTGAAAACAAAACAATACAGACCACTAAACTCAATTTCTTTCAGGCACTAGGGTTTGTTCATGGTGCTCAAATTGTTCATGCACCAGAACCAGTTCATGGATGCCTGAGGTGAGATCTTTGTTCTTAATTACCCAGAGATAGTTTCCCTTGGTTGTCATTCCATGATCAACTTACGAAAATCCATGCATCTCTACTTGTGCCTTTTCCCTTTATCATCTTCTCTCTTTTTTTTAAATTATTTTAATAAATGATGAAATTTGCTTTACTTAGTTATTGGATAACTTGAAGTTATGGCACTTATTAACTTATTCCTCGTGCATTCAGTGAAGTTGAGCATAATGAATGTGAGTTGTTTGAAGGGATTCCTTCAGGAAGAAATCTTGGATACAAGGTTGGTAACTCAGTCGATATCATGTATGTTTCATATCCTCAGTTTTAATGTATGGCTTCTCTGCTCGTGGAAAGAAAGAACTGCACTTGCCAATTTCCTTATGAGATTTCTGAATTGAATTTAGAAGCTTAGGCGTTGAGACATTGAGGTATAGGAGCATTCTTCCTCATGTCAAAGGATTTATGTCAACTTGCACAGGCAATTTACTTGCTATGGGAGGCAATTTTTTGAGAATTTCAAGAGGTTGACTATAAACCAAGGGTTGAGGTCAGTCCAGCATCCTGCTAGAAAGGTTCAAGATATTAATGAACTGCATTTGTTGGCAAATATAGCTGTTTGTACATAAAGGATTAGCTTAGAGTAATAATTTTGTTCTTTTACAGATGTAGAGATCCCATAAGCACTATTGACCACACGCTCCAGTCAACGGAAAATCTCTCAATGGCCCATTTTTGGTGGTTCACTTACCTTCCCCAGACCTGGAAAATCCTTTATCCATATGTGCTAAGCTTAAGCATTTGAAGTTGAAATGGAAGAGATCCCGTGGCTTGGCTAAACAAGTTGGTGGATTTGAAAATATTTTCTTAGAACTATTAGGTGATCAGAATGGCAGTGACACATGTTGGTTGGATAGCTCTTCTACAGATAAGGAATACTTTTACGAGAACAGAAATGTATCTATTGTCAATATTTTAGCTTAAAATCCTGGTTTGATGATTTGTTTAAGTCTTTCTGCAGGGAAAAGGCTCTTCTTTAGGAGTTGGTTGTGGTCGTGTTGTTGCAGTGCCTGCTAGGGTGAGTTCTTTCTATTCTCTTTGGTTGGATGCCCTTTTTATATACAATGTTTTTAATAGAAGAAATATTTTTAAAAATAAAGATTGATATGAACGGCTTGGTGTGTTTCAATATTTTTTGATATTTTCTAGAGATTCTCAATGCTTGGTATGAACTGTATTATCAAGTGTTTTCTTGGTCTTGCCTTTCATTTATAATGCAACTACTCAAGTTTAACTTGGTTGTGTGGTGTTTTGGTCTTGTTTGAATTGGAGAATATTACAAGTAGGGATGGATCAACATTGTAGTTTGGGGGGGCCATGGCATGTGCAAAGGATCTTTCATCAGATCGGCTTTTTTTAAAAAAATACCCTCACCTTTGTCGTCGGTTATTTCAAAAATCGACGATAATAAAAGTAAATTTTTTTAACAAGGGTGACTATTTGATGTCGTTTATTACAGAAAGCGATGGCAAAAATATGAAACTATGTTGTTGCATAAAAGATATATGCCATCGCTTATTTCGAAAGCGACGGCAAAACTATTTTTACCGTCACTTGTATAAGCGATGATGCTTTCTTTTAAACGATGGAAAAACTCAGAAAACAGCGTGTTAAGGTGGGAAAAACTAATGTAAAAATGCAATCACTTTTTTAATAAGCTACAGGAAATCAAATTTCTGTAGGTTGTAAAACGACGGCAAAAGATCCAATCCGTCCGCTGGGTGAATGATATTTCGATGTCAGATGTTCCTTGTAACCAATGGGAAAAAGAAACAGCGACGCTATTTACGTTGTTGCTTGTTGGCATTGGTTAAACAACCTTTTCCATCGGTTTTCAACCAATAGCAAAAGTGGACATTGTTGTAGTGAATCTCTTTACGCAATTCACGTCGAATAAATTGGTGCTATTGCCGGGGAGTCGATGGAGTTATTCTTAAAGATTTTCTTCTTGGTGCTTATTTAAGATTTCTAATTCTCTTTATTTTTGTTTGATTGTGTGTGTGCAGGAAGCGTGAAAATTCAAGAAGAAATGTGATGACAGAAGGATTGCAGGTTTTTTGTCTCAGGTAAGTACTTGTATTTTAGATTATGGTTAGATTTCCTTTGAAAAAAAATAATCCAAAAAAATTAGGTTTTTTGCTTAATCCTTAGGATTATAAATATTTTCCTGTGCTTGCTTGCTTTCTGTAAAAAAAAATCTCTTGTTGGTGGGCATTCTCTTGAGAATCATCAAAACCACCTCCCTGAAATTTGGACGATAACTACTTGTCAGATTCAAAATTCATTTTCTAAATTTTTTATGTTCAAATATTCTAAAATTTCTCCTAGATGTAGCCATTAAAGTCAGGAATAGCATATCCAAATTTCACTCAAATCTGATCAGTACATAATTTTTAAAAATTCTAGGATGGTAGTACTATCAAATTTGTTATCTTTCCTGATTTTTCATATTTTCAAAAATACTAGAATTTTTATATAACTTTGATTTATTTGAAAATTGTGGCACAGGTTCTTGTGATAATGTAGAATCTTTGAAAAATCTGGAATAAATATTTTACTCACGTTTGATTACACAAAAAATTCAATCACCAACTGGGGGTCAAAATAGATTACAGAACCTCTAGTACACTTTAAATCTAGAACAATAGAAAATGTGCATTAAAATTTTTGAGAAAAATATTTTCTGAGTGCTTAGTTGGTGGTGTAATAGGACAAATTAGTTGCATTGATTGTGTCATGCCACCTTACTTGGTTTTGGACTTAATTAGACCATATAGCACTATCTGATTTTAGGGTTTCAAAAATAAGATAGAGCACATTTGCATCTCATATCCCTAAAGGAAATTAATTTCACAAATTGGGACTTGTAAAAACTTTTTGTGTGCTCCATTAAAACATTGCTTGAATTTATCTGAATACGAAACCCTAAAATACGCTTATACAAGCAATAGAACCTTAAAATTCACTCCACCATAAAAATTGTCTGTGAACCCCTTGCTTGTGTACTTCACACCTTTCAAATCTATCTTAAGGGCAGCACCCCCTAATGCCCATCATATTGTAAAAGCACTTCAAGCCTAAGGCTAAAATTGAGTAGACGTGCCTTAGGTAGGATTAATGTACTTGGTAACTTGAAGTTAGATTGGGCTAAGGTCAAGGCCTTGTCTACTTGGATCAATTGGTGACAAGAAAGGTCGGTGTGGTAACCGCGTTAACCTCTAGTGGTGTCCCACCGTGCGGGGTGTCCTAGGGGTTTCCACCCTTCTAGCCAGCCAAGTAATTGAAGGGTTGGTTTAACCCAGTCGTATTTTGGGAGCTAGGATTAGGTCTAATTAGGGTTTACAGTCTAAGGGCTAGCTTTATTGCTTGTATTGTGAGGGTGGGTATTCTTTCATCTATCTTCTCTCTCTCATGTACTTAAATTCTTCTAGTGCATGCAAGGTAGAAAATCTCTAAACCTTGATTTGATGCCAACTTTAGAGAGAAATCCTAGGAGAAGACTTGTTTTTTCTAAATCTGATTTTGAATCCTTTCCCATGGGTAATCACCATGAGGAAGAACTAATTGAGGAGGAGAACTTGGACCCATACTCTTTTTCTTCCCACTATTCCTCCTTTTCTCCCTATCCCAACCCACCCCTTAGTCCAACTTCTTCGGGATGGGAGAACTCTCCTCAACACTCAGGGCTTGATTCCCTTACCTATACCTCATATTCCTCAGGAATAACTAGGCCTACCTCATCCTTACGGAATTCCATACAAATTTCTGGATATCAAGGATCTCTACAATCTTAAGAGACACTCTCCATATAGGACCAACACCTAATCGGTATGACCAACTATCTTGACTGGTTTAACCAGACTCATCTACCCCCTGGTCAGGGATTTGCCTCGGAGTCCCAATACCTAGGATATTAATCTTATCACCAAAATCACTTTGTAGATTATCCTAATTTCACCCAACCCACTCTACCTTCTTAGTGGGATAACCCTACACCACCCAACCAAGGATATGATCCTTGCCCTAGGTATTCAAATCTTGATAATGGATATTCTGATTTGAGTAAGGTTAGAAATCATAGAAATTATTATCCTCAGCCCACTTAAACCCCTGACCATGGCGATGATCTCGAGTTTACCCAATTGCTCCAAGTGCTTTAGGAGATGAGAGAAGCTAATAAAAGAAATACTAATAACCTGATGAAGGAGCTTAATAGAATCCAGGAAGCACAACATGATAAACCTGGTCCGAGTGTGCCACAAGTTGGTGGTGAGCCACTCAGGGTTGAGGATTCGGCCTTAAGTATGACATCTTATTTAGTCCCTACCTCTACTTACTCCGAGCCCACCCACCAGCCCTGTGATTTTCCAAAACAGATCTTACCCAGGTCTACAACTGAACTAATAGACAAGTCTAATGTCCCAAAGATTGACTTTGAAATGAACGACAAAACTATGGGGGGACATCTGATGGGGTCCTTGGAACTGATTATGACACATCTAGAGTTGAATCATTTGGAAACCCCATCCTGGAAAATGATGAGGAAAATGTTGGCATCCCCAAGATTGATTCTTAATCTAAAAATTCTGAATCTTAGGAGAAAATGTATGTTCATGGAATCCAATTTGCATTATCTGATAACCATGTCGAGATTGAGGAGGAAGACTCACTTGAGGATTTAAATCTTGATTCAGGACCTAAATTACAATCATTTTATTTTGAGGAACAAATCTTTGGTGGGCCTGAGTATGACTACTTTATGTTAGAAGATGCACAATTGGACATTACGGATGATTGGGATTTGGATATCTCCAAAAATTTGGGAGAATCAGAACAAGATGAAGATTACAAACAAACAAAAGGGCCCCCTCAAGAGGATAGAGGGATTAAGGACAGTGACACTCCCAGCCAGGCACATTTAGATGGTTCTGATATGATTTTGTCTGAGGATTATGATGATCATATGTGCTTGGATGATTCGATTATGATATATGGATTCGTCAGTATTGATCATTCTAAGATATTCTATATATAGAGGTTGTAACATCCCAAAATCTAGGTTCCAAGTCATTTCAGGGTGGTTCGAGCCAATTCAAATCCGAAAGCCCGATCGTGGTTTGGTGCGGGCATCAGCACCTCCTTAAATTACCCAAAAATACGTATTTTGAGTCAACCTTGAGCCAAATGTTATCAAAAGGGTATCATATATGATATTGTTGGATTTCTCTCATTGCAAGCTTTTCGACGATGATTGTTTCGTGCAAATCTAAGGTGTATGGCTCAAGTTATGGCCAAAACAAGTCAACAAGGACTTATATGTAAGGTGGACCCAACTCTAGGGGTATTTCATGAATTTCACCCACTAAACCCAATCTCAACAAACCTTGGGCCTATATAAGGACCCCTTTGGGTCTTTGGGTCGTCATCTTCTCTCTAAGCCACTTAATTAAGAGAGGAAGAGAGAAGGAAAGGCTTAATCTTTTCCCACATAAATTTAAAAAGTTCTCGGGGACCCATTTGCGAATTTGCAAAATGCGGGCTTCCCACCGCAAAAGTCGTATTCTCAATGGGTGACGCGGGTGGTGTACGACATGCGAGCGACACATAGCGGCAGCAGGCGCGAGAAGGCGACGTGTGTCACATGCGCAGTGAGCACAAGCGCGAGTGCGTGCGAGCGAGCAGTGTGTGGTCACTACTAGAAATATGTGATATGCCGTCGGTTCCTCGCCGTCGATTTATAAAATCGACGGCAATAATTTTTACCATCGCTTATTCAAATAAGCGACGGCGAAGGTGTTGAAGGAGAAAAACTACGTGTTCGCAATTGGATTCGAAAACCCGTCGTTGTAGTTCAAGTTGCAAAGAAATCCATTTAACAGATAAAATTTATATTGAAAAATCCGTAAAGAAGTTTCGGGTCGAACACAGGGAGGCTACGTCGATCTCAAAATCTGCAATTATATTATTTTGTATTTTTGTTTAAAAGGCAAAATAATCACAATGGAATCCCTATAGACAATAAGAGAGAGAGAGAACAATCACTTAGTATTGAATAATATTTTTACAACTAAGAAAGCGAGAAATGATTACACTAGAAAGCGAAAAATTGTTACAACTAGAAAGTAGGAAATTCTACTCTAGAAAGCAATAAAAGAAAGGAGAGAGAAGTTATCCTCCTCGACAAATGCCTGGAGGACGAGCTGGATGGAGGTGACGTGTGGAAGACGGAGGACGAGGTCGGAAGAAGGAGGACGAAGTTGGAAGAACGGGAATGAGGTAGCACATCATCATCGTCGCGGGATCCACTTCTGGAACTGGGTGAAAACGTGGTTTTAGCTCTTGAGGAGCATCCCGGGTGTGGGACAAGCTCCTCTTAAGCTTTGGAGAGGGAGAGAGGAGAAGGAAGGGATGAAGAAGAAGTTGAGTTCAGAGGGCTATATATAGGTGTAGATTGGAGGGGGCAAATGGGTCATTTCATCTCAAATCATAAATTCAGGGCCTTTAGTGATGGATTTATCCGTCACTAAAGGTCTGAACATCGCCGACCTGCGCGCGCCATGTGCGCCTCCCCGCCTTCCGCCCCTAAATGCCCCCGCACATGTTTGGCTGATCTCAGCCATTCGATCGTGAGATTGGACGGTCGAGATCGATCCTCGCAGTGCCCGTTCAAAACGCTTATGCCGCGTGCCTGCGTGCGATGAGGCGTGCAGACGCACGTCATCGCGAGCATACGTGATCGAAGGATCCTCCGCGTGCCACGCCTCTTCCCCTTGGCTACCTGATCTTCATCTGACGGCCAAATCATGCCTGCGCCTGCGCTCATTTGAATTGAGGGGCTCAGCGCGGCTCGATCGTGCGATCCCTCACTAGCCCACAGAGGTGTGATCGTTGCCCTGAGGCCTCCACTTTGTTGCGTGGAGAGATTAGGCGCACGCGATCTGCGGCCGTTGGATGGGCATCCAACGGTGGAGATTCATCGAGCGGGTGAAGAAGAAAAGCAGAGGTGGGTCCTTGGGGTCAGTTGGGCTGCTGAGATGGCACCACCTGGTGCCATCTTGGCCGTCCATCTTCTATGAGTTGCAGATGGTGCTACGTATGTTTGATTGGATCGATTTTCACGTCGTTAGGTTGCGATCATAGATCCAAACCCATTCGTGCAATCAAATTTGTCGTCTGAAGTGCGGATTGGCACCATCTTGGCCCTTGATCTTTAGGGTTCCTCGATCTTTATTTGGTGCTACGAATGCCCGATCAGGGTGATCTTGGAGTCGTTGAACTCTAATTGTCACCTTGATCTGATCTGTATAGTTGGATCTTCGATTCGAGGCCCCGACTAACAAGTTGCCCTGTCCCTGGCCATAAAAGGAGACAATTACTATACAATTTATATAACTTGACTTAAATGCATGATTATGCATGTTATGAAATATTTACAATATATGATGCTAATATGGTACTAAGAACATGCATTAATAGACATTTTAGGTTAATCAGATGTATGCACATCACAACCCCATGCCTATCTTTTGCTAGTCCCTAGCAAAAACTACATTCTATTTATAAAAGAATTAGGTTGGATTACTCGGGCACAAATCATTTTCAACATTAAGAAATTTTTACGTAGGACCTGAACTTTCAAAGACACAACAGTGCTCGGGTATTTGCCAAAATGCAGACTGCCTCAAGTCCTCACCTTATTCAAAAAAAAATCTCTTTTTCTCTTTTTCTTTTATTCTAATTTTTTTGGATTTTTGAGTTTAGGGTTACAGAGTGGCTTTCTATGGCCACTCAACCCACCCAAGATTTGATGAGAACCCTAAGTTCTAAGCATCTTTTTGTGAATGTGATAGGCTCGTTGATCGGCAATCAAAATGGACTTCGGGTTTCTACGACCCTAGGTGACCTTAAAAAGAGTTCTGCCTAAAGGTGCATCTATACAACTGGTAACTTTCTCTCAACTTTTATTTTTATGGGGTCAATACAAAGGTGAATCCAGTGTACATCTCCCCGGCTTATTCTACTTCTCCGCTTCTTCCTAAGTGTTTTAGGAATTTTTATGTGCATTTCTTGAGCTGGGATCTGGACAACTGGTTGATGAGCTGTTACCACCGACAACTTACCAGCCATACTCGTGTGGCGAAGTGTGGCTTATTTCTTTTTATTTTTTTTCCTTCTTTTATCCTTTTCTCTTTTTTTTCTTTTTCTTTTCTTTTTGAACTTTCTTTTTCTCTTTTTTTTTTATGTAGGTGGCTTCCCTGGTCTAAGATTTACCTAAAGGCAGTAAGAAGAGAGTGGTCTTGTGACTGGGCTCTGGACAACCTACCTATGAGTTGTTACCCACGATAACTTGCCAACCATATCACCCTAGAAGGTTCATTAGCTACCCAATTTTCGTTAAAACCGTCGAACAACGAGTCAGTGATGATAGTGTGTAAATGCTTAGACTTAAAGTTCCCTCAAATCAGAGGGTGGGTTGATAAGTCGTGTACTTATCACCCAAACTTATTTAATCAAATTAAAATAGAATTCAGGATGGCGAGGACTCGATAAACAAATCCACATTTTAGTGGATACCCAAGCTAATTAAGCCCAAAAACTTGAAGGGTCTTAGTGTTCAGATCCTATTGTAATATTTCCTAAGATTAAAAGGTCCTAATGTCCAAGTATTCCTTCCTAATTCAATTTTTTTTTTATGTATATATAAGAAAATAAGTAGAATTTACAAGAATTCCACAAAGCTGACAAAATGATTCAGAAATGAATCCACCCCCCCAAGCCTCGCTGATGCAATGTTCGCATTGAGAATAAAAGACATGAAAGGAAGGGTAGAATGCAGAAGATGTCACCTGAATATAAAGCTCGGGTCAGCTCTGAGTTAGACTGTACAACTGCTGAGTTTAATGCCGCAGCTATGAGTAGTCCAGCCAAAGAAGTCACAACATAGCTAGAGCAATCGTGTTTAAGATGGGTTCTAGAATAGCACAGTCAATAACAGGCTTCAGGCGTTGACCATTGATTTTGAATGAATTACCCATCTTCGAGTTAGAGATCTGAACAGCCCTGTTTGGAAATATCTGATCGATAATGAACAGGCCGTTCCATTTCGACCTAAGTTTGCCAGGAAAGGGCTTAAGTCAAGAATCAAAGAGCCAGACTTTCTGGTTCGGCTCAAAGCTCTTGCGGGAGATCAATTGGTCATGAAGAGCTTTGGTTCAAGCCTTGTAGATCTTGGCATTCTCGTACACATCATTTCTAAGCTCCTCCAACTCAGATAGTTGGAGTTTCCTGGTCTTCCCGGCCAAACTTAGATATAGATTACATTGCTTGATTGCCCAGAATGCCCTATGTTCAATTTTTACGGGTAAATGGCACGCCTTTCCATACACCAGACGAAATAGAGACATGCCGATGGGCATTTTATACGCCGTACGGTAGACCCAAAGAGTGTTCTCAAGCTTTTGAGTCCAGTCCTTGCGATCAGGCCTAACCGTTTTCTGTAGATATTCTTGATCTCTCGATTAGAGATCTTGGCTTGTCCATTCGTCTGGGGATGGTAAGGCGTGGAGATTCTGTGATTAATCCCATATTTTTCCAGCAAATTACGGAATTGGGCATTAGTGAAATGAGTGCCACCATCATTGATGATGGCCCTCGGAATCCCGAACCTATTGAAGATGTTCTTCTTGACAAAATCGATGACCACCTTGTGGTAATTGGTTCGGGTGGGAATAGCCTCGATCCACTTGGACACGTAATCAACAGCGATGAGAATGTACTGGTGTCCAAATGAAGGGAGGAATGGTCCCATGAAATCGATGCCCCAAACGTCGAAGATTTTGACGGGAAGAATCAGGTTTAGAGGCATCATATCTCTCTTAGTTATGCTCCCAAGTGTCTGGCATCGAGAACATGACCTCGAGAAATCCTGAGCATCCTTGAATAAAGACGGCCAATAGAATCCAGATTGCAAATTTTTTGCAGCCGTCTTTTTGCCGAAGAAGTGTCCACCACACGTAGATGCATGGTAGAACTCGAGTATACTCTTGAATTTGTTCTCCGAAACGCATTGGCGAATAATCTGATCAGAGCTGATGCGGTACAGTTCAGGATCCTCCCAGAAGTAATATTTGGCCTCAGATTTGAGTCTATCCCATTGTTGCTTGATCCAATCCTGGGGGATTTGACCAACAGCCAAATAATTAACGATGTCAGCAAACCACGGGGTTTGGACACCTAAAACTGTAAGGATGGTCTCGTTCGAAAAAGTATCAGCAATCGGAATGTCCGGATGAGAAGAATCACTCAGAAGTCTCGATAGATGGTCTGCCACCACATTCTGTACCTCGGATTTATCCTTGATTTCAAGATCAAATTCTTGAAGCAGAAGAATCCATCGAATAAGCTGGGGTTTGGCATCCTTTTTGGCCAAGAGATGTCTCAAGGCCAAGTGGTCGATATATATGATGATGTGAGACCCTAAGAGATAAGCCCTAAATTTCTCCAAAGCAAACACTATAGTTAGTAATTCCTTCTCAGTAACAGTGTAATTCCTCTGGGCCTTGTCCAGAGTTTTACTAGCGTAGTAGATGACAGATAGCTTCCTGTCAATCTTCTGACCCAAAATAGCCCCGACTACGTAATCAGAAGCATCGGTTATGATCTCAAATGGGGCTGTCCAAACCGGTGGTTGCAACACCGGAGTACAAGTGACTGCTGTTTTAAGAAAATCAAATGCCTTACGGCATAATTAATCAAAATCAAATAGCGTTTCTTTGGTGAGAAGATTACTTAAAGGACGAGCAACCTTCGAAAAGTCCTTGATGAATCTCTTGTAGAATCCCACACGACTAAGAAATGATCGAATTTGTTTGATAGATGTGGGAGGAGGAAGTTTAGCGATAGCATCAACCTTAGCTTTGTCCACTTCGATTCCCCATTCAGAGATTACATGACCCAAGACGATGCTTTCTTGTGTCATGAAATGACTCTTTTCCCAGCTAAGGACCAGTCTTGTTTTGATGCATCGTTTAAGAATCATTTCAAGATTAGCTAGACAAGAGTCAAACGATTCTCCAAAAATAGAGAAATCGTCCATGAAGACTTCCATAAACTCTCCCAGCATGTTAGAGAATATGGCCAGCATACACCTTTGAAAAGTCATAGGTGCATTGCATAAGCCGAATGGCATCCTACGGAAAGCAAAGGTTCCGTAGGGACAGGTGAAAGTCATTTTTTCCTGATCCTCGGGATGGATAGGGACTTGGTTCTATCCCGAGTAGCCATCAAGGAAACAAAAGTACTTCTGTCCGGCTAGTCTTTCAAGGATTTGATCGATAAAGGACAAAGGGAAATGATCTTTTTTCGTGGCTGGGTTTAGCTTCCTATAATCGATACAGACCCTCCAAGAGGAAGCTGAACGAGTTGTGACAGATTCTCCTTTCTCTTTAGTCACAACGGTAATCCCAACTTTCTTGGGAATAATTTGAACGGGGCTTACCCAAGGACTATCTGAGATTGGATAAATGATTCTTGCATCGAGCCACTTGATAATCTCCTTCTTGACCACTTCTCGCATGTTTGGGTTTAATCTCCTTTGCATATGGTGAGAAGGGCGGGATTCATCTTCCAAAAATATTTTGTGATTGTAGTAAGATGGCTCGATCCCCCTAAGGTCATGAATGGTCCAACCAATTGCCTCCTTGTGTTCCTTTAGGACCTTAATCAATTTAATCAACTTCTCCTTTGTTAATTTAGCACTGATAATCACAGGGAGCGTCTTATGCGGTCCTAAAAACTGATATTTCATATTCTCAGGCAATTGTTTTAGTTCAAGTTGGGGTAGGTTGATGATTGAAGGTAAGGAAGATGCCGATGAAGAAGAGGAAGAGGTTGAGAGTGAACAGAATCAATAACCTCTTCAGAAGGTGGCGGGTTTGCCATAGAGGGTTGCGGGTCCAAATCAACATCAGAGGAGGAACTTTCAAATGCAAAAACCACCATACAAGTTTCAATATTCACGTTATCATTCTTAAGTTCCTCAATAAATCCACAATCCTCGAATTTGTTAATCTCCTTAAAAATATCCAATTTCATTCTTTGATCCCCAAAGGTAATTTCCATGCTACCGCTTTCACAGTTAATGTTGGCCTTGGCAGTAGCTAGGAACGGATGCCCTAGAATGATGGGCGTGTTCCTTAAATTCTCAGGTACATTGAAAGAGCGATCTTCATTTTTGTTGAAAACTTTAACATAAAATGATGTGTCGTTGTATTTAATCGCATGGTAGAAAATCACTTTTCAAAATATTTTAATTTTCAGAATCTAACCACGAATAGTTAGGTCGTCTCCACAGGGAGGATAAGCCTATTGAATAAGTGAATGGTGCCTTGTTTATTCGAGAAACTCAGTGGTTCTGCATGCTAATTCGTATTATTCCTTTTCAAAATAAGTCATCATTCTAAGTAATTGATAAAAGAATTAGGTGTTTAAATGTAAAATCACCACAACCTAATATTCTATTAAGTAATAATCTTGGCAATGGTAAACAACGTAATTACTAATTTCCAATAAAACATTCCTTATTTGTGATAATCAATGTGGCATGCTCTTATCTAATTCATGAGATACTCATCTAGAAGCAATTTATCAAGAATAGAGGAATATGCATGCAAATTCACCATTATATATTAATTTGGTAAATAAATGAATAGGACACCCACAATGGCATATGTTGTAATTTTTAATACCACTCAAAACAGAGCATTTGTTCTCTCTCTTGCTTGCATACGGGAAGGAGCGTCGGCAGGGCTGTTAACACGCGAGGGAGGTTGGCGAAGATGAGGCCGATCCGATGGAGGCCGCGGCATCAACGGAGATGGCCAGAGGTGGCTGGCCGACGGAGATGAAGTGGCGGCGATAGAGAAGCAGCAGCCGGCCACACGTGCTGCAGGTGCTGGCGCTCGGTTGCTTGCAGTGGTACGGGCACGCGAAGGCGCTGGAGAGAGGCTGCAGGGGCATGCAGGCATTCTGCAGTGCCTGTAGAGGGCATGCCTGTGCTGGAGGGAGAAGGAGATGCAGCGTCTGCAGGCTATGGCGGGCGCGCAAGGTGGTTGCGCTGTGCTGGTGCGGGTCTGGCAGGTGCAGGGGGAAGCGCCTGCAGGCGCGAGTGGGGCGAAGTGGGCACCTGCAGGGCGCTGGTGGCGAGGGTGTGAGTGCCTGCAGGCGTTGGGCGCGGGTGCAGGCTAGAAGGTGATGGCGCTGGAAGGGGGTGCGGTGATGGCGCTGGAGAGGGGGAAACACCTGCAGGGAGAAGGCGCGCTGCGGTGGTAGCGTGCTGCAGGCGGGAGCACTAGTGGGGGTGCGGGGACCTGCAAGGGTGTGCGGCTGGGCAGAGCGCCTGCAGGGAAGTGATGCAGGGAGGCCCTGCAGAGGGTTGAAGGCACTAGTGGGGGAAGCACCTTCGGGGGTGCGGGCACCTGCAGGGGTGCAGGCGGGTGCGCGAGGGTAGGCTGAGATGGTGTGAGTGCTGGAAGGGGGAAACGCCTGCGGGTGCGGGTGAGGCGGTGTAGTGATGGTGCTGGGGCGGGTGCACTTGAGGATATTGCAGGCTGGAAGGGTGACGCTTGCAGTAGAGGTTGTGGCAGGCGGTGGATGCATAGTGCAAGCCTTCGAAACACAGTGGATATCCCCCTCAAGGGGGAGGAAGAAGATCTCCGCATGGGGGAGGAAGATGATGACTGCTCTCCAACTTTCCCAACCTCTTTATCTCCTCGCATGCGTGCGTGAGTTAAGGGATTTTCAAATCCCTTTGCTATTTTTGGCCGGCGGCTGTTGAGGGTGGCTGGAGGATGGGGGAAAAAATATGCCGCGGTTGTTTGAAAGGGGAATTTACCCTCCCCTCCTTGTTCTTTTCCCAATATTCTTCCTGCACATAAAAACATAAAATCATTACATATTAAGTTATAGAATACTATAAAATAGATGTAAACTTAAATCATAATGCATGCAAACATTCTAAAACTTAATGTAGTTATTAACAAACCTAAAAGGTACGATTAAAGTTACTTAGGCTTAATATTAGTCCATTAAAATGGACTCATCATACATCCATATCAAGAACAAGGAAATCTATAAGAAAATAGAAATCTTTAACCTTGACAATAGCATCTTCAATAACGCCTCGTGGATTTGTGACCGAATGGTCCGCTAACTGTAGCGTTACTGAAGTCGGTCGAAGTTCACCTAATCCAAACTTCTCGTAAAGAGAAGTCGGAATTAGGTTAATGGATGCACCTAGATCCAGCATTGCTCTATCAAAGGTGTAATCTCCGATGACACAAGAAATCAAAGGAGCACCTGTATCTCTCTTTCTTTGAGGGAGGTGGTGCAGGATAATAGAACTAGCCTGCTCGGAGAGTACCACCTTCCTCGGAACATATTCTCTCGACTTACGCTTCTATATACATAAATCCTTTAAAAATTTTGCGTAAGTCGGTATATGTTTGATAGTGTGAAGGAGCAGGATATTGATCTTGACATTCTTGAAAATATTCAGAAGCTCCTCATTATTATCAACAGACTTCTTCTTCCTTGATCTAATCAAGGCCTCAGGAAAAGGAACATGAGTCGGATCTTCGGAATCAGGTTCCTGAGCCTTGATTTCTTCTCCAGAGTTCTCCTTTCTCTCCTCAGGCTCTTCAGGATTCGGTAAATCGGAACAGTGTGGTTGTGGATCCTGAGTTTATTTACCACTCCTCCAGGTAATAGAATTGGCAGATGCATACGGGTTTAGGTCTTGGGGAGGGTCAGGAAAGATTGGAGGGGCTTCATTAGCTAAAAACCTTTGATTTGAGGAAGAAGAGGAAGAGGAAGGACCCTTCTCAACCACCTGAGCATGTGCGTGTGTGTCCCTCTGATTCCCGTACCCATGGGCTTGATTACTTGGATTTTGGATATCACGCGGGTTGGGTATGGGTTGAGATGGTAGAGATCCGGGTTGATGAGAATTAGCAATGAACCCGTTTTGCAAGTCGTCCAGGGAGATTTTCATTTGCTGCATGAGCTGGAGCATAGATCCTTACATCTCTACCATTTATCGGTTCAAATCATCCTACCCTACGGGTTGATGGGCATTCCAAGTTGGCTGATTGACCTGATTCGGGGGTAGCTAAGTGTAAATGTGACCTTGACCCATTGGTCTTTGCAGAGCATAATTGCTGGGTTGGAATTGGGTCTACTACCCCGGGTTTTTCCAAGAAAAGTTAGGGTGGTTCCTCCAACCCGGATTGTAAGCATTAGAGTAAGGGTTGGACCTAACATTCTCCTGTACAGCATAAACATCCTCATAGGGTGAGGATGGAGAGAAAGAAAGGGAGGGATCAGAGAATTGGGATCAAAGGCCCCAGTTTGGAACCCGTGGGGTTCCGAATAATGCTGATTCACAAGTTGAGCCGCATCAAGTTGATTCACAAACTCCCATCCAGAAGGAGCTCGCGATGAATGGAATCCCGAATTCTGGGATTGAATGGATTAAGAGTTGTTCATTGAATTTCCAGCCATCCACTCCTCCATTCTCTTAGTAACCAAGTTCACCTTATCAAGTTTATTACAAATCAATTCCATATTGAATTAATGAGAGTCGTGGACTTCATTAACATTCGATTTGGGTTACTGGGACCAGTAAAAAGTATCCATGGAGGCATGATTGATCGAATTCTTCATCATCTTCTCAAACAAATCGTGCACGCTATCTGCGTCTTTGTTGAGGAAATTGCCTCCGCAAGAAGCGTCCATGTGATTTCTGAGTTGCTTAGTCAACTCGTGGTAGAAGATTTGCATGAGTTGCCATTTCGGCACCTCGTGGTTTGGACACCTCCGCAATAAGTCCTGGAATCACTCCCAGGCAACATGAAACTGCTCTCCCGACTGCTGGGTGAAGGTAGTAATTGCCCTTCTTAAAGCATTGGTACGTCCGACAGGGAAGAATTTCTTCAGGAAGGCCGATTTCAAATTATTCCAAGTTGCAATTGGCCTTCCTATAGTCCTATACCAATGAGCGGCTTTATCCATAAGAGAGTGGGGGAAGAGCCTCACGATCATCTGCTCTTCATTCACGTTTCGTGCCTTGGTGGTCTAGACCAAAGTGGTTAAGTCTTCCAAGTGCTAAAACGGGTCTTCAGAGCCAAGCACATGAAAATGTTTGATCAGGCATAACACCTGGGGCTTGATTTCTACGTCTCTGGTAGGAATTTGGATGCCGGGACATTCCCCATAATTTGAGGGATCATAAAAATCCTTCAAGGGCTGAGCGCCCTGCATTCTCTACATTTGTTCCAGCTGCCTTTGAATACCTCATGTGGATCCTGAGGCAGAGGAGGCTGTTGATCGGCCATGAGATCAATTTGGCCAAAATCCAATCTATGCCTCCTAGAATACTCTAGTGGTCCTTCCAATCGGGGATTCAATGACCTCCTTCCCAGCATAAACTAAGAAAAGGTCGAAAGGACTGGGGATAAGAACTCTGCAGCACAACAAAACAAGCCTGTCCTTAAGTGGGGTAGCCAAAGGATCTACAGACTCTCAGAATCCATCCTAAGATTATAAACGATTTACTCTACTTATGTCTGCTCAATCCAACCAATTAGAAGGAGGGACTGGGGAGAAGGTTCTTCCTTCGGCTTGAGCCTCTAGTTCCTAGTGTACCTTGCAGCCACAGTCGTTTGACGCTACTCCCTGATAACACTACACAAGGGGGTGATAATTATGTTGAAAATGGCCCATCTTTAGAATAAAAGGCACAACATAAGTAGAATAGGAGCATTGCATGCTTCATGTACCAAGATTGCTTATAAACTGCATTAATGGCCATTTGTGTAAGCATTTGTCAAAGCAGGCCTCAGATGAGCAATCAGACCGCACAGATGGATTCAGAACGACGAACGGAGTCCAACGGACTCAAGATCGGCAAAATCCGACATCCGAAGCTCCTACAATGGGCCCAAGAAGTTCTGACCGTTGATTTGGAGATCAACGGCCCAGATTGCGCCACGTCAGCCCCGCCCCACCGCGCACCGCGCCTTCAGCTAGCCGAGATCAAATCTCGGCCGTCGATCTTCGATCGAACGGCCAAGACTAGCGCGCCCACCCGTGGTCGCCGAGACAAATCGCGGACGTGGTGCAACGGTTAGCGCGCACGCCTGCACCCACGCGACGTGGGTTCGAGCCGTGCGGAGTGGGAATTGAAGACGGGCGACGGGCGTGGAGAAATTGGGCCGCCCGATTAGCAGCGGGCGGCTGGGATCCTGCCACGCGACGCGACCGCAGCTCACGAGAATCCATGCACGCGCGCACGTCGGGTGGAGACGTGCGCGCACACGTGCGCCCGAGGTGCGATCCAAGCGTAGCTGAGGAGGATTCTTAGCCGTCCGATCTTTGATCGGACGGCTCTCGTTCAACAGCCACGGATCGCGTGAAGAGAAGAAACGAGGCGGGCGGCTGACCGGCGGCTGGAGGGCTTCACCGACGTTTTTGGGAGTGGTTTTAGCGACGCTCTGGATGTCGCTAAAGCCCCTTCTTCTTTTAGGAAGCCCTTAACTCTATTTAAACCCCCTCCAACCACCATTCAAGGCATTCACTCCCCCTTAAAACTACTCCACCCCTCTCTTAGCTAGCTCTAGGCACTCTTGTAATCGCCGGAGACAACGAACCACCGACGGAGCCTCCTCCACCGTCGTGGCTGCCTCGTCGCTCTCCACACACACACACACACACACACACACACTCTCTCTCTCTTTTAAGCTTTCTATTACTTTTGTTGAAGCATGTATTTAATGTTGTAAGTTATGAACTACAAGTGCATGTTTAATGAAGTTATTTGCCGTTCAATTGCCATTTTAATTTCTGTTCAAGTAGCATGATCAAAACAAAGAGCTTTCTAACCCTAAACCTTCTCTCTCTCTCTATCTCTCTCTCTCGCTTTTCAAAATCGCATCTTTCGCAAGCAAAACTCCGCACTTTCCGTGACAACAAGTGATGAGCAAAATTCCAATTTCCACGCCTCCTTGAGACCGACACTCGGACTCACCTCCGTTTAATTATTTTAAAACCGACGTTGCAAGTGCGACTATAACGACACTCCTTAACACACATGGACTAAGACACGTCAGTTTTTGGCACCGCTGCCGGGGAGGCAACGGATTTGTTTTATCACCTTCATTCCTCATTCATTCTCACATCGTCTAATGCCCTATTTTCCTTTTTACTTGACGGGTGCAGGAATTCGGCGCATGGACGGTGAAGCGACGCATCCCACGATGGTAGCAATGGAGTAGGCGCTACGAGGACCGATAGTAAGTAATCTCTCTCATGATTGTTTGCTTGCGTGAAAAAACTAAAAAAATTGTAAAAACTGAAAAAAATTGGCGTGGTGTATGATTGCTTGACCCACATCCTTAACACATCACCCCACAAAAAATGTACACTCTAACATTCTGAATAAATTCTTGGAGTGTTCTTTTCTTTTTCTTGAGTGGTGTTTGCGAAGCCACCATGAGTTGACCTGGGCTGCACCACTCAACCCTAAAACTGACTCATCAAATAGAAGCTGCATGATCATTAGGATGAGTACACTAGGGTTTTAGAGCCTCTACAGAATAAAAAGGAAATCTACTTTCATCAAATTATGTGCAGAACTTGACGTGCCCACTGAAACTTGGTTGAAAACATTAAAACACGTCAATCCTAAAAAGTAGTAAAGTAAGGATGAAACACTAAAAGACACCATATATTAACAAATCCTTTCTTGAAAACCATGTTTTACTAGAAGCACACACCTTGAAAGTGGAAAATTAAGAGGCACCACCCCAATCAATGCCTCATCACATCACCCTAAGCACAAGCACTATCCTAGCCCTTTAAAACTGAGTAGACGTGCCCTAGGCAGGACTGAGTTAAGTCTCAAAAGGTGAGGTTTTGTTCGCTAGGCACTTGGCTTTCATTCCCTTGGTAGAATCTGTTGACTAGGCTGCGGGGAAGTGTCAAACGACTGCGGTTGTGGGGTCTATGGAACCGGAGGCGCAAGCCAAAGGAAGAACCTTCCTTGCAATCCCCTCGTAATCAACCTGGCCAGATTAGCCTTGGGAAGGGGAGTCTAGTGCTTATGGACTTGATCACCCTTTGTGAGATTTCTAGGTCTCCTAAGGAATACACCGTAAGGACTAGGCTTGTGTGCTTGATTGAAACACATTTCTCTCATCTATCGCCCTCTGCATCCCCTCCTGTTCTTCTCTAGTGTATGCATGAGAGATGCTCACTGCATCCCGAGTTGTGTGTTTTGGGGCAGGAATCTAGGCGACGTAATTCTGTTAACATGGCTGAACCTAGGGTAGATGAGGCTGAGGATCAACCCCCACTAGACGCTATGGCCATCATCCAAGCTCAAATCAATGCTAACCATCGACTTCAGCAACAACAAATCCACACTATCATGCAAGCCATACAATGGTTACAGAACCCACAAGAACAACCACCACCACCTTTCCAAGACATACTAGGGCAACCACCACTTGATTTATCGCCATTTCAGGATCAGCCGAGGCCCCTCTGTGATTTCTATAATCCTTTGGCTATTAGAGTCGAACCACACCTTAGGATCCCCTAGGGGGGAGATGATTTTGAGCTAAAACTGAATGTCTTAAGTCTGATCCAGAGCCACTTTCATGGAAACTCAAATGAGGACCCCTTTTAGCACCTAGAGGATCTCGACCGCATAGCACGAACTGTGAAACCTAGGAACATTAGCCTTGACATTGTTCTAATCAAGATGTTCCCCTTCTCATTAAGAGACAAGGCTTCTCATTGGCTTAGAACCCTAGGTAGACCCATCACCACCTGGGAAGAATTGAGGCATGCATTTTAAAGAAATTCTTCCCCATAGGAAAGACCAATGCCCTCAGAAGAGCTATCACTACCTTCACACTTCAGGGTGGGGAACAATTTCATGAGGCGTGGGAAAGATTTAATGAACTTTTGAGGAAATGCCCACACCACGAAGTTCCAAGGTGGCAATTGGCCCAGATCTTCTACCACGATCTGGACAACAACCTACGGAACTTCGTCGATGCCTCATGCGGGGGAAACTTCCTGAACAAAGACGAGGAGAGCGTGTTTGAGCTCTTTGAGTCTATGAGCGAGAATTCGCTCAACAATGCCTCCATGAACCAGTTTAGCAGGTTCAGTCAACCCCGTGGCGGGATTTATGAGGTGCAAGCAAATTTTGGAATGGTTGACATGGACATCATTGCCAAAAAGTTGGATCGAGTGGAATTGGTGGACAAAAAGATTGATGAGCTACTAAACTAGACCAGGAACCCCTTGCAGACTTTCTCCCTAGCAAAGGGAGCACATAATGTTGACCTGGTCCAGCCCTTCACCCAACTGAACCTGGAACAACCCCTGACCACGTTCCAGGGAGGGACGTTTGCTCCCTCGACCCTTGATTACTCCCTTCCCTCTTCATCAACATTAGCTATCTTAGAAGATGTGCAAGCTGTCCAAGGTTATGCGAAACCTGACCCTTTCTCCAACACTTACAACACTGGCTGGCGTAACCACCCCAACTTTGGTTGGACAAACCAGAAACCACCGCAATTCCAAAACCAGCCTAGGCCAAACCAGCAGCCACACTTACCCCCTATCAGCAAGGACCACCAGTTAGACCTCAATATAATCGGAATAGGGCGGCCCCTCCCCCACAAAACCAAATGGATACCCTAATAAAGATGATTGCTGACATGAACCAGAAACATCAGGAGGAAATGGCCTTGGTAAAGGGACAGTTAAGCCAACTCTTGGACTGTAAACAACAAGGATCCCTACCTTCCCAACCACAACCGAACCCATGAAACATAATTAACAGAGGCCCCAATTCGCAAGGGTTCCAAAGCAACCCCAGGCAGGCTCACATGGTCCAGCTAGCCCCGCAAACACCTCCTGGGTTTGGCGCTTCTTCGTCCTCGTCTTCTCAAGGATCACCCCATGGCCCCAATGCCTCTGCGAATGCGGTGACCTTGAGAAGCGGCACCAAAACCCAGGATCCCAATTGGCCAACTCTCCCTGAGACTTCACTCGCTGAAATACCCGACTCAGAAGAGGCACCAACCAAGGACCCAGACATGGAACCAATCCACATTCAGACACCCTACCCGGAGGCCTTGGAAACAATCAAGAAAAAGAAGAATACTGTGGAAACTGAGGAGCTGTTGGAAATTTTTAAGCAAGTACAGATTAATATTTCGCTCCTAGAAGTCATCAAACACATCCCTGCTTATGCCAAGTTTTTAAAGGATGCCTATACACCCAAGCGTAAGCCGAGATCGCAAGCACCTAGGAAGGTTGTACTCTCTGAGCAAGCAAGTTCCGTGATATCAAGCAACCTTCCACTCAAGCGAACTGACCCAGGAGCACCCCTGATTTCCTACAATATCGGGGACATGACGTTTGATAGAGCGCTCCTGGATCTACGTGCTTCTATCAACCTAATTCCAACAACCCTATACCACCAATTTGGTTTTGGGGAGCTGACACCAACCCCTGTCACCATCCAGCTGGCTGATAGATCGGTAAAGACCCCGAAGGGGCTATCGAGGACGTGATTATAAGGGTCAAGGACTTCTATTTCCCGGTCGACTTTTTGGTGCTCGACATGGAAGTCCCTAAAAAATTACAGAACACACCCATAATCTTAAGCAGACCTTTCTTAGCTACGGGTAAAGCAAACATTGATTGAGACACGGGATGTATGGAAATCGCCTTCGAGGATAGGAAAATGCAATTGGATATCTTCCGGGCGACAAAGTCTTTTGATTGAGATTACATTGAGGAACATGATCTCGTGGAAACTTTAATCGAGGAATGCCTCACCCTCAGTTCTGTCTCAGACCACCAAACCCGTAGTGACTGTTCTGACTCGTCACCATCATTACCCATGGACCTCTGTAAGGCTGAGTATCATCACATGACACCATTTGAAGAGATTGATGTTGATCAACTTCCGCCCTTTCCCTTCCCATCGACTGTGGTCCCACCCGCACCTAAACTTAAACCATTGCCCGAGAATCTCAAGTACGTCTTCTTGGGACCTGAGCAGACTTTCCCCGTGATTATTAATTCTCATCTAACCAAGGATCAGGAACTCAGGTTGACTGCGACCCTTTCAGAACATCGGGCCTCCATTGGTTGGACCATTTCAGATTTAAGAGGAATTAGCCCCACCTATTGCACCCACAAGATTTACCTGGAAGACGGGGCTCGACCTTCCCGCCAGATGCAGAGACGTTTAAATCCAAACATGCGGGAGGTCGTTAAAAAAGAAATTATCAAGTGGCTTGATGCCGACATCATCTACCCTATCTCCAATAGCCCCTGGGTGAGCCCCACTCAAGTGGTTCCAAAGAAAGCTGGGCTCACTGTTGTCACCAATGATCATGGCGTATCCATCCCCACCTGCACCACCACCGCATGGCAGGTGTGTATTGATTATAGGAAGCTTAATGAAGCCACTAAGAAGGACCACTTCCCCTTGCCATTCATTGACCAAATCCTTGAAAGATTAGCAGGGCAGAAGTATTTTTGCTTCCTGGATGAATATTCAGGATATAACCAAGTCGCAATTGCTCCGGAAGATCAGGAAAAGACCACATTCACTTGCCCGTATGGCACGTTTGCATTCCGTCGAATGCTGTTTGAGTTATGCAACGCACCTGCGACCTTCCAGCGTTGCATGCTTGCCATTTTTCGAAAATGGTGGGTGAATACTTGGAGGTCTTTATGGATGATTTCTCTGTATTTGGGAATTCATTTGACCATTGTCTGAGCAACTTGGAGAAAATCCTGAAATGATGTATTGAGGTTAACTTGGTGTTAAGTTGGGAAAAGAGCCATTTTATGGTTCAAGAAGGAATTGTCCTTGGTCACATCGTTTCGCATAGGGGCATCGAGGTAGATCGAGCTAAGGTTGATTTAATTTCCAAACTGCCTCCACCTAGTTCGGTCCGGCAGATGCGCTCCTTCCTGGGACATGTTGGCTTCTACTGAAGGTTCATTAAAGACTTTTCCAAGCTTTCCAAACCCTTGACCGACCTTCTAGCCAACGATGCCATATTCCACATGTCTCATGATTGCATCTAAGCTTACCACACCCTTCGGGACTTAGTCTCCACCGCACCTGTACTTCAACCCCTAGACTGGTCCCAGGACTTTGAGATATGTGTGATGCATCAGATTTTTCCATAGGTGTTGTCCTGGGACAAAGGCAAGACAAGAAGCCCATGGTGATCTACTACGCAAGCAAAACGTTGGACGAGGCCCAACATAATTATACCGTCACAGAGAAAGAGTTGCTCTCTGTAGTCTTTAGACTTGAAAAATTCCGCTCATACTTGCTGGGATCCTACGTGATTATTTACACTGACCATTCAGCCATCCGGAACCTATTGGCCAAAAAGGACGCAAAGCCCAGGCTCATCAGATGGATCCTGCTTTTGTAGGAATTTGACCTGGAAATCCGAGACAAGGCCGGATCGAAGAATGTGGTGGCTGACCACCTGTTGAGACTTCATCCAGACCACATTGGACCCTCCCTACCTCTATCTGATGCCTTCCCTGATGAACACATCCTAGCCGTGCAAGACAAGACAATGTCATGGTATGCTGACTACGTCAATTACCTGGTTGTAGGACAAACCCCGCACAGCTGGTCCAGACAGCAACGGGACAGGTTCTTGGCTGAGGCCAAGCACTATTTCTGGGATGATCCCATGCTGTTTCGCCTCTGTGCTGATCAGATCATCAGGATGTGTATCCCCGAAGACGAAGTTCAGAGCATGCTTTCCTTTTGTCATAACCAAGCGTGTGGCGGCCACTTCTCTAGAAAGAAAATAGCTGCAAAAGTTTTGCAGTCTAGATTTTATTGGCCGTCCCTATTTAAGGATGGACACATCTTTGCTGAGACTTGCTCACGCTGCCAAACATTGGGGACCATGACCAAGAAAGATATGATGCCCCTTCAGCCCATTTTGATTGTCGAAATCTTCGACGTTTGGGGTATCGATTTTATGGGCCCCTTTCCACCATCCAACGGCTTTGAGTACATCCTGGTCTCGGTAGACTATGTTTCCAAATGGATTGAAGCCGTCGCCACCCGACGATGCGATCACAAGACTGTCATGGACTTTGTGAAGAAGAACATCTTTTCCCGGTTTGGAATACCCAAGGTCATGATCAGTGATGGTGGAAGCCATTTTATCCATTCCCAATTCCGTGCCCTACTTAGAAAATACGGGGTAAACCACCGCATTGCCACCCCGTATCATCCACAAACAAATGGGTAGATTGAGGTCTCAAAAAGACAAATCAAGAACATTTTACAGAAGACTGTGAGACCTAACAGGAAGGACTGGTCCACACAACTTGATGATGCCCTGTGGGCATATAGGACTACTTTCAAGACCCCGATAGGCATGTCGCCTTATCGCCTGGTCTTTGGCAAGGCCTGCCATCTTCCTGTCGAATTGGAACACTGGGCTTACTGGGCTGTCAAGCAATGTAACATGGATCCCCAGTTAGCTGGTGCACAGAGGATGCTTCAATTATCTGAGCTCGAAGAAATTCGTCGGGACGCCTTTGACAATAGTCGACTGTATAAGGAGAAAATGAAAGCCGTCCACGACCGACTCATTCATAGAAAAACCTTTGAGCCTAACTAGCAAGTTTGGCTGCTCGATGCAAGCCTGAAACTCTTCCCAGGGAAACTCAGGTCCAAATGGACAGGACCATTTCGGGTGGTTAAGCCCTATTCTAATGGGGCAGTTGAAATTGCTAATCTTAACACTGGGCACACTTTTACAGTTAATGGTCAAAGATTGAAGCATTTCCTGGCCCAGGCACCCCCCAAGGAAAGTGTCACCCTCGTTGAGGGCTAACACCGAGCACCGCTCAGCTGGAGGCGTTAAACTCAGCGCTTCCTGGGAGGCAACCCAGAGGATTCAGACTGATCTGGTAGTTTACGTCACTCAGGTACTATCTTTTTGAACCCTTTTGCATCCATGAATCTGCCAATGAGGGCATTGTCCAACTTAAGCATGGGGGGGTGGTAAATTGCACAATCCTGAGCTCAATTAATCAGTCTGAATGAATAAATTAATTGAATTTTGGAAGAAAACCTAGGCATTAGAAACTTGTCAATAGTGGGAAATAATACAAAATAGAACTTAAACACTTAGACTTTTCAGGCCTTCAGGCTTAATCAGCCTTGGTGTCCGTTAAAATATGGATTTAGCGGTGAATCCTTGCAACCTTAAGCTATTCTAATCCACCTACTAAATAAGGTAATAAGTATACGACTTATCAACTCACCCTCTAACTCAGGAAAACTTTGAGTCTAAGCATCTGCACACATTTTTGCACAGACTCACTTCTCGGAGATTTTGACAGAAATTGGGTAGCTAATGAACTCTCTAGGGTGGTATGGCTGGCAAGTTGTCGTGGGTAACAGCCCATTGGCAGGTTGTCCAGAACCCAGCCACAGGCCATTTCTTTTTCGTTGCCTCTAGGTACATTTGAGATCAGGGAAGACACCTACGAAAAAAAAAAGGAAGAAGAAGAAAAGAAAATAAACCACACTTCACCGCACAAGTATGGCTGGCAAGTGATCGTGGGTAACAGCCCATTGGTCGGTTGTCCAGAGCCCAGCTCAATAATTGCACAAAAAAGACCAAAACACCTAAGGAAGAAGAGGGGAAGTAGTACAAGCCGGGGAGATATACACTGGAAAAATCCTTGTGTTGACCCCAATTAAAACAACCATAGGGAGAAAGCTACCAATCGAACAAATACACCTTCAGGCAAAATTTATTTTCTTTTTCGGTCACCTAGAGGCGTAGAAACTCGAAGTCTGTCTCATTTACCATTAAGTGAGTCTATCACAACATTCACACCAAGATGCTTAGCACTTAAGGTTTTGACCGAGTTTTGGGTGGGTTGGGTAGCCGTAAAAAGTTACCAACCCACACTGAGTTCCGAAAAAATTCTAAAATATATATATATATATACATATGTATAGTTATATACATTTAAGCAAGGATTCGTATTTTGGCAGACACCCGGGCGCTGCTTAGTCTTTGTAGATTAAGATCTTCGTATATTTCCTCTTATTGACAAGTAACGAAGTGTCTAAGCAATTACTTCTTAAATTCTGAAAGGAAATAAAAGCTAGAATAAACCTTTCTAGGGACTAGCAAGGATTAAGCATGGGGGTATGATAACACTACACAAGGGGGTGATAATTATGTTGAAAATGGCCCATCTTTAGAATAAAAGACACAACATAAGTAGAATAGGAGCATTCATGCATCATGTACCAAGATTGCTTATAAACTGCATTAATGGTCATATGTGTAAGCATTTGTCAAAGCAGGCCTCAGATGAGCAATCGGACAGCACGGATGGATTCAGAACGATGAACGGAGTCCAACGGACTCAAGATCGGCCAAATCCGACATCCGAAGCTCCTACAATGGGCCCAAGAAGTTCTGACCGTTGATCTGGAGATCAACGACCCAGATTGCGCCACGTCAGCCCCGCCCTACCGCGCGCCACTCCTTCAGCCAGCCGAGATCAAATCTCGGCCGTCGATCATCGATCGAACGGTCGAGACTCGCGCGCCCACTCGCGGTCGCCGCGACAAAGCGCGGACGTGGTGCAACGGTTAGCGCGCACGCCTGCACCCACGCGATGCGGGTTCGAGTCGCGCAGAGTGGGAATTGAAGACGGGCGATGGGCGTGGAGAGATTGGGGCCCCCGATCAGCAGCGGGCGGCCGAGATCCTACCACGCGGCGCGACCGCAGTTGACGAGCATCCACGCGCGCTCGCACGCCGGGTGGAGATGTGCACGCACACGCGCCGCCGAGACGTGATCCCAGCGCAGCCGAGGAGGATTCTCAGCCATCCGATCTTCGATCGAACGGCTCTCGTTCAACAACCATGGATCCCGCGTAGAGAAGAAACAAGGCGGGCAGCTGACCGGCAGCTAGAGGGCTTCACCGACGTTTTTGGGAGTGGTTTTAGTGACGCTCTGGATGTCGCTAAAGCCCCTTCTTCTTTTAGGAAGCCCTTAACTCTATTTAAACCCCCTCCAACCATCATTTAAGGCATTCACTCCCCCTTGCAACTACTCCACCCCTCTCTTAGCTAGCTCTAGGCACTCTTGTAATCGCCGGAGACGACGAGCCACCGACGGAGCCTCCTCCACCGCCGTGGCTGCCTCGTCGCTCTCCACACACACACACACACACACTCTCTCTCTCTCTCTTTTAAGATTTCTATTACTTTTGTTGAATCATGTATTTAATGTTGTAAGTTATGAACTACAAGTGCATGTTTAATGAAGTTATTTGCCGTTCAATTGCCATTTTAATTTCTGTTCAAGTTGCATGATCAAAACAAAGAGCTTTCTAACCCTAAACCTTCTCTCTCTCTATCTCTCTCTATCGCTTTTCAAAACCGCATCTTTCGCAAGCAAAACTCCGCACTTTCCGTGATAAGTGATGAGCAAAAATTCGATTTCCATGCCTCCCTGAGACCGACACTCGGACTCACCTCCGTTTAATTATTTAAAACCGACGTTGCAAGTGCGACTATAACGACACTCCTTAACACACACGCACTAAGACATGTCACTCTCCTAGCTAGATGTCAGATTGATCAGTACAAGCAGGTTAATCGTAAATAATCTCAGACTGGACCCCGAAGAGCGAATCAGTCCTTAAGGCCAACGTCTACTTATTTTATTTAGGCCTGGGATTGTAGTGCTTCTGGAATGTGGTGGGCCCTTAAAAATGGGTTGTGCCCTTAATGATCAATTGAGTATGTGTGAGTGCATGCACAACCAGGGTTTTCAAGCAAGATTATTTGTGATGAGTAGATTTTAAGGCTCAAATTTTGCTTAAGTAGCTTTTAGGGTTTAGAATTAGCTTTAATTCAATCAAGTTTGAGGCAAACCAGGTTTTCAAGCACGGATGAAGATCACTTTCCTTTTGAAATAAAAAAAAAGTGGAGTGCCTGGTATGAACCTAAATTGAAAACCCTAAGAGGAAGCTACTTGGTGAGTTGATTTTAGGTTGAGTGGTGTGGCCCAAACAACTCAAACAATTGGCCACAATTGCACCACTGAGTTAGGCACACAAAGCGATTGGCCTAGACTGATTTCTACTCTTTTATATGTTGATTTGTGTGTACCAGTTCCATAGATCAGAATCTGGTTGAGTAAAAGAAAACCAATTAGGTTAAGCGCCTTGAATGTGGGTGTATGTTGTGTGTATGTTTGATATATCCCACAAAAAGTATCTTTTTGTTGATTTTTTTTTATGCGAGGGTGAAATGAATGTGGGTGGAAATCCAAGCAACCAAACTAATCCTAGGATTTATGCAAACACCTAGGTTAATTGGAGTTTGAATTAATGTTGTGAAATGAAATTTATGGAGGGGGTAAAATGGGGAGCACTTACAGTCGTCTTCAACTGCACTTTACTCCGATCTATCGCTTGACGATTCCCTGATCGACGTATCTGCAAAACAAAAGACAAGAGATAAAGCAAGTTAGAAAATAGTAAAGTGCACGAAATGCAAAAAGAAGACCGAAAAATCATTGCCTCCTTGGCAACGGTGCCAAAATGTTGAAGGTGGAAAACTACGCGTTCGCAATTAGATTCGAAAACTCGTCGTTGTAGTTCGAGTCGCGAAGAAATCCTTTTAAGAGATAAAATTTATACCAAAAAATCCATAAAGAAGTTCTGGGTCGAACACAGGGAGGCTACATTGATCTCAAAATCCGTAATTATATTTTTTTGTATTTTTGTTTAAAAGGTGAAATAATCACAATGGAATCGTTATAGACAATAAGAGAGAGAGAGAGAACAATCACTTGGTATTGAATAATATTTTTACAACTAAGAAATCGAGAAATGATTACACTAGAAAGCGGGAAATTGTTACAACTAGAAAGCAGGAAATTATACTCTAGAAAGCGATAAAAGAAAGGAGAGAGAAGTTATCCTCCTCGACGAATGCTTTGAGGACGAGTCGGACGAAGTCGATGACTGGAAGACGGAGGATGTGGTGGGAAGAAGGAGGATGAAGTCTGAAGAACGGGAACGAGGCAGCATGTTGTCATCCTCACAGGATCCACTTCCGGAACGGGGACGAAAGCTTGGTTTTAGCTCTTGAGGAGCATCCAGGGTGTGGGACAAGCTTCTCTTAAGATTTGGAGAGGGAGAGAGAAGAAGGAAGGGATGAAGAAGTGGAGGTCGGAGGGCTATATATAGGTGTAGATTGGAGGGGGAAAATGGGTCATTTCATCTAAAATCATTAATTCAGGGCCTTTAGTGACAGATTTATTTGTCACTAAAGGTTTGAACGTGGTAGACGTGCGCGTACCACGTGCGCCTCCCTGCCTTCCTTGCCTAAATGCACCCACGCACGTTTGGGTGATCTCAGCCGTCTGATCGTGAGATCGAACGATCGAGATCGATCGTCACAGCACTCGTTCAAAAAGCTTATGCCGCGCGCTCGCGTGCGATGAGGCGTGCAGATGCGCATCATCGCGTGCGTACACGATCAAAGGATTCTCCGCATGCCACGCTTCCTCCCCTCAGCCGCCCGATCTTCATCTGACGGCCCAATCGCACTCGCGCATGCGTTGGTCTAAATTGAGGAGCTCAGCGCGCCTCAATCACAGGGGTGCGACCGTTGCGTGAGGCCTCCACTTTGCTGCGTGGAGAGATTAGGCGCACGCGATCTGAGGTCGTTGGATGGGCATCCAACAAGGGATATATGTCGAGTGGGTGAAGAAGAAAAGCAGAGGTGGGTCCTTGGGGTTGGTTGGGCGGCTGAGATGGCGCCACGTGGCGCCATCTTGGCCGTCCATCTTCTATGAGTTGCAGATGGTGCTATGGATGTTGAATTGGACCAATTTTCACGCTATTAGGCTGCGATCATCGATCCGAACCCATCCATGTGGTCGGATTTGTCGTCTGAAGTGTGGATTGGCACCATCTTGGCCCTTGATCTTTAGGGTTCCTCGGTCTCTATCTTGTGCTACGGATGTCTGATCGGGGTGATCTTGGAGTCGTTGAACTCCAATTGTCGCCATGATCAGATCTGTATGGTTGGATCTTCGATCTGAGGCCCCGATTAATAAGTTACCCTATCCCTGGCCATAAAAGGAGATAATTACTATACAATTTATACAACTTGACCTAAATGCATGATTATGCATGTTATGCAATATTTACAATGTATGATGCTAATATGGTACTAAGAACATGCATTAATAGACATTTTAGGTTAATAAGATGTATGCACATCAGAAGGCCTATAATCGACCAACCGTCGGTTGAAGAAAAGCGATCGGGCGCGCTTCTGTCATTAATGGTCACCGTTGCTTTAGTAACTGACGGCAACAATATTTTTACCGTCACTTATTAAAATAAGTGATGGAGAATGCCTGTACTCTACTGTTACGACCCGGTTCCCGAATCGCTACAGGACTTGATGCCAGCTCACCTTGACTAATCCCAAGACCTAGTCGTCCAAGGAGAAATAACCAAAAGCAGGAAATAAACCACATTCACACATGTAACATAACTAAGCAGAAGAAAAAATGAAACAGTAGAGGAAAGTAGAGAAACTATCTCAAAATAGTACATGCCGCTATAACAACAACAGCGGAAAGGAAACAGAAAGTAACAGGAACAGTAAAATAGATGTCCATTACTCACTACAATAGTAGAAAAATGAAAGAGCTAGAAAGAAATGACTACAATTGGGCTCGGCTGAGCTCAGTACCCTCTGCAGCCGAAAGCTCGGGCTGCTCAACTCCTGGTCCTGAACAGGGTTACGAAAAGACAGAGTCAGCAAACGTTGAGTAGAGTGGTGTTTACATTATTTATGTGCAAGTAAAGTAAAACAAACAACAAGGCTTTATTCTTATTTCTATTTATCTCATCTATGTATTTCTGATTCATTTATTTCACAAAGGATCCAAGTATTTCTTGATCTTGCTTGTTCCTCGTGGGAATGATCTTGATCGCAGTCTTTTTCGTGGAGTAGAAGGTACACGTGGTGCTCTCATGGCCGGGAGAGTCCCCTGTGGTAGTCCTACACCCAGTCAACCACCTCGAGGTCACTGTCGCAACATAGCAGTGATTACGGCACGCATGATAAGTGCACGGGTAGCTAGCCCGCACTGACACGCGGTCAGTCATTTCTGCTAGCGGGTACGCCTAAGGTACAACATGGAACAATATAGAGCCTTGCCCTCTTAGAACAGGGGTCTCGTCCCTGAGAACCAAACAAGGGTCTCGCCCCTCCACAGTCCACGTACCCTTGTCCGACTACCCCGGTTTGCTCAGCGGGCCTAACAAAATTGGCATAGGGTGGCTAGTTTAACCCCGTGCCCCGTGGGGTGGCTAGCTCCATCCCTACACTGGTAGCATGCCTCGGTACCACGTACGTGAGGGCCAACAGGAGTCGATGTAGTGTGGCCAATCCTAACCCCGGGTCTCAACCCAAGGGCAGCTAGCTTTGCTCTACACTAAAGGGACGGTTGCTCTCCTTGGTATCGTGTACACAAGGGCCAGCTCACTTCCTGTCTACATTCCAGATTCCTTTCATACACAGGAATTCTACTCCTAATTCCCCGTAGGGTTCATGCTCATATTCATCTCATTTATTCATATTCAGATCTCATGGTTCATAACTTGTTCCTCATCTATATACTGGCAGCTCGTGTTTTCACAATTCAATTCTCAATCATATACATGCAACTTGTGGTTTCATAGTTCAATTTCTCATTCACATACATGCAGCTTGTATTTTAACATGCATCTCAAGTAAACAGAGTAGCTCAACATCATGCTCATACATTTCTACCCTAGGGTTCATTCCACATCCTAGAGTTTCAATCAATTTAATCTAAGCAAGCATATTCTTTATTCACATCTTAACAAATGAATTAAACCACTCTACCAGGTTTCGCGGGAGGAATGGGGGCCTGCACTGCAGATCTTGTTGTCTCCACGGGCCCCGAACATGCCACCAGCTGGTAACCTGTACTAGCGACTAATTTACATCAGACGAGCTCAAAACAGTAGGTACTCAACATGAACACGTAGAGAAACTCGAGTAGAAAACAACGGTACTTCGTTTGCGGAAATCCGATTCCGTTTGGGCCCTGAACTAGCTAAAAACACGGTTACTGTCCAAAATCATACGTTTGGGACTAGTCCCAGACGTCTTAAAAGACATCAGATCTTACCTTGTGTCTCCTGCGGGTTCCTCAGATGTCTGGATCCCTCTGCGACTATCTAAAAGAAGTTCCAGATGTCGAACTATGCCTCTGGTCATCTGAAAGTACCATCAGACATCTGGCGATGTGGTCCGACGTCCAAAAGTTCCTAGAAAAATGCACCGCACGCCTTTCCAATGACCTTCACTTGCGTACGAAAGCAGCAGACCCATTCTCAGCCTAACATTTCCTGTGCTACGATCTGCATGGCAGAAAGTAGTACAGGAAATACGTACCTCGCGCAATATAATGCTTTTAGACGTCCGGCATCAGCTCCGGATGTCCTGATGCCTCTCCAAACGTCTGGTCGACCCTCCAGACGTCTGATACTGGAAAACTTCCAGTATCAGGACTTTGCGCAGCTCTCTCCACTCGCGCCTTCGCCCTCAGATGACGCAGCGGCAGCTCCAGCAGCTGCAGGAGCTTGAGAAGCTCCCCGCCGGCGTTCTCCTCTCTTCCATGAACTCCTCCTTGAGCTCCACAGAGCTCCTGCGATTGTCGTCCTTCTCCCTCTCTCTCACTCCCTCGCACTGTCTCGCTCTCGCTCTTCCCTGTTCTCCCTCACCGGCTCCTCTCCTTCTTCGCCACGCTTGCAGCGGAGATGGGAGGCTGGTGGGGCATGGCCGACACAAGGAGAAGGTGGAGGTGGTTTTGGCTCGAGTGGTGGGGTGTGGAGTGGATGGAGGGTTTAGATAGGGAGGTTTTAGGGTTTGGGTAAGGGGGTGGAGGAGAGAGAGAGACTCTGCACGTCGCCCACACGCAGAGCAAAAAGATTGTACAATATTCTCCTACTTTCGGACGTACAGACATATGTCTAGACGTCTGGACAGACATTTGACTGACAGTTCAAATGTCTTATCTGACTAAAAAGGCAACGGGTCATTTCAACATAACAAACTTAAATGAAGTTTCGTCCCCGAAACTTGAGCTATGTAGGGTGCGGAACTAACGTAAAAATGCATAACAAACTTAAAGAGGACCGAAGTGGGTCCGAAAAGACGTGCCCTCAAAAAGCTCTGGGTATCGCTCTCGCATCACCGCTTAAGGATCCCAAGTCGCCTCGTATCGCTGGCTTCTCCATAGAACCTTCACCAGTGGTACCTACTTCCGTCTCAGACTTTGGACGGCTCTATCTAGTATCTGTACTGGCCTCTCAGGATAGGTCAGGTCATCCCCCACCTCGATGCTCTCGTGGCTCGGAACGTGATTGGGATCGACGACGTACTTCCTGAGGTTAGACACGTGGAACACGTCGTACACTCTAGAAAGCTGGGGAGGAAGGGAAAGCCGGTAAGCAATGGGTCCTACATGCTCCAGGACCTCAAAGGGCCCCACAAACCTTGGCGCAAGCTTCCCCTTCACCCTAAAACTCTGCAAGCCCTTCATGGGTGAAACACGGAGAAAGACGTGATCCCTAACCTCGAATTGCACCTCTCTGCGCTTCCGGTCAGCATAGCTCTTCTGCCTGCTCCTGATAGTGCGGAGTCGTCTGTGAATCTACTTTATCACCTCCTGAATCTGCTAGATCTGCCTGGGACCAACCTCCTACTTGGTCCCCACCACGACCCAACTTAAGGGTGCAGTACACCTTCGTCCGTATAGAGCCTCGTAAGGTGACATGCCGATGCTTGAGTGGTAACTGTTGTTGTATGCAAACTCTAGCAGGGGTAAATGCTCCTCCTAGGGGCCTCTTCAATCTAGTACACAGGTGCGTAGAAGGTCCTTAAGTGTCTATATGGTATGCTCTGACTGCCCATTCGTCTGGGGGTGGTATGTAGTACTGAACCTCAAACGTGTCCCTAAGGCCTGTTGAAACTCAGCCCAGAATTGGGAAGTAAAACGAGTATCCCTGTCGGATACTGTTAAGACCTGTGACATCAAAACACTTTAAGACATCTGGGAGTTGGTCCAGACGTCTGGTCAGACATCTGGACGCCTTCCTAGACGTCTGGAAATTAATTTTTGCGTGCATACGATCGCGAGTCTATCCGTGTGCCGTGCGCAGACTGAAACCTAGCCGCCCTCTTCTCTTTCTCTCCCCTCACCGATCTACAGGACCCTTTCCCTCGCACCTACAAATATCCCCTTCTCTCTCCCTCGTTCGCCACCCCACATCCATCCATCCCCTGTCTTCCTTCAGCAAGGGTGAGAGCGAGCAGTAGCTGTGGCCGAGTGTAGCAGCGGAGAGGAGAAGAGCAGCGAGAGGGAAAAGAAGAGAGCGCGTGTGCCGTGAGGGAGAGAGAGCTCGCCGGAGCAACTCGAGGCTGGCCGGCGTGCGTAAGGCGGAGTGTGTGTTGGGGAGGTTTCCCCGACGCTGCTGCAGTAAAGCAGCGGATGAGCGGCTGCGTGGCGACGTCGCGCGCAGCGGGAAGAAGACAAACGAGGTTCTGATTCTGGGATTTTTTCCAGAATCAGATGTCTGGACCTACATCCAAACGACGTAGGCAACGTCTGGAGGGAGCTCTAGACAATTGAGAGGTACGTATTTCCTCCTATGCTTCCTTTTGCGGATATGGCCATGCAGGCCGTTTCGCCAAAGTTCTGTCTCATGCCATGTTGAGAGATTTGCGTGCGCGTGCAGGATTCACTTCGGGAAGGCGCGGGACACGCCCTCCCACGCGGTTCAGACGTTTAGACGAGTCACCAAACGACGAAGAGCGTCTCTAGACGTCCGGAGTGATAGTCGGATGTCTGGAACTAGGTCCAGACGGTTCAGTAGGATCTTTGGACATCTGAGGAGTAGCGCAGAGTGAGGTATGACCTAGACCCCTTTTTAAGACGTCTGGAAGATGTTCCAGACGTCTGATTTGAGTCAGAGTTGTCGTTTTTGACCCGTTAGGGTCCGTTCGAGGTCCGATTTTTGCGTTTAAGATTCCGTTTGTCTTCGTACAAGTTCCTTTACTTGTTTGAAATACTTTTACCCTGTTCTGAGTGGTTTCTTGTGGTTGACCCTTGTGTTAGGACCTTGTTCTGTTGCAGATTTGGGGGTTGCGAAGGCACATGGACCTGCCGATCACGCCCCCATTTCTCCCGATTTTACGGGTAGAGTGGCTTCCCTTAGTTAATTACAAAACATAAATGCATGTCTGGAATAAATGATAGATCCTAGGGTATGGCATGAATCCTAGGACCAGAAACACTAGATTGAATGATAGATCCTAGGGTATGGCATGAATCCTAGGACTAGAAACACTGGAACGATTGTATTGAATGCCTGAATTGCTGTCTTGGATGAGTAGATAGAATAATAATTGCCTGTAATTGGATAACAGCTGCCTGTGAAATGTAGAGTACTGTTGTTAGTAACTGCTACCTGTAATTCTTGTTGTTTGGAAATTAAATACGAGCTGCATGTATATAAATTGGAAAAGAAAGTTTGAATGTTGGAAACACGTGCTTTATGCGAATAAACCTGAAATGATGAAACTTAGTATGGCTTGGCTTGAGAAACATGAGTACGAACCCTACGGGGAATTAGGAGTAGAGCTCCTGGAAATAAATAGAACGGAACTGGAAAAGTGATGTAAACACATTTACACTACTTAAAATGTCTATTTATGCATGTTCTTAAGCATAGGATTGCATTTCATGATATAAATATTGCATTACATGCATCATCTTGCATTTAGAGTAGTTTGAATAAAATGGAGGTTAATTGTCTCCTTTTATGTGCTTGGACAGGGCAAATATTTTATCGGGGCCTCGTATCAAAGATCCAACCGTATGGATATGATCAGGGCAACGATTGGAGTTCAACGACTCCAAGATCGCCCTAATCAGGCATCCGTAGCATCAGATAGAGACCGGGGAACCCTAGAAGATCAAGGGCCAGGATGGTGTAAATCCGCACTTCAGATGGAAAATCCGACCACACGGATGAATTCGGATCGACGATCGCAGCCGAACGACACAAAAATCGAGTCAATCCGACATCCGTGGCACCATCTACAACTTCCAGAAGATGGACGGTCAAGATAGCGCCACGTGGCGCCATCCCAGCCGCCCAATCGGCCGCAGGAGTCCTGTGAAGACCGCGCACCGTCTCCTCTCTGCCGTTGGATCTCGATCCAACGGCTGCGGTCGCTCGCGTTTAAAAACGTCCGCGCGACCATTTCGCCCGCGTAGCGCAGCGGCGACGCAGCTGCGGGCGAAGCGGAGGTCACGGGTTCGAGCCGCGGTGAGCGGGTGGAAGGCGCGGGCGAGCGGGCGCGCACGAGCGTCGGATGAAGATCCAACGGCCGCGCGCGCCCGATAGCGCCGACGCGCAATTGGACGCTCTGGTGGACGCTCGATCGCACGCGGGCGGGCGCGCTACGCAGCGGGCGCGGACGCGATCTAAGCCGTCCGATCTCGCGATCGGACGGCTGAGACGACGCGGACGTGCGTATGCGTTACGCGCGCAGGCCAGCCGAGCGGGCGCGCGTGGGCGCGGCGGCGACGGCGGGGCTTTAGCGACGGTTTTATCCGTCACTAAAGACCCCTTATTTATTATTTTGAAGATGTAATGTCCATTTTGCCCACACTCCTTGCAACTATAAAAGGAGACCCCCTCCATACGAAATTTGCATCCCTTCCTTCTCCTCTCTACCTCTCCAAAGTTCAAGAGAAGCTTGTCCCACACCCGGGATGCTTCTCGCGAGATAAAGTCCAAATTTTCGTCCCCCTTCGGAAGTGGATCCCGCGACGACGACGGCGTGCTGCTTCGTTCCCGTTCTTCTGCTTCGTCCTCCTTCGTCCTGCTTCGTTCTCCTTCGTCCAGGCGTCGTCTCGTCCGGCTCGTCCTCCAAGCGACCGTCGAGGAGGATTCTCTCTCCCTATTCTTTTTACTGCTTTCTAGTATAGATTTACTGCTTTCTAGAGTAGTCTATTCGTCCTCCGAGCGATCGTCGAGGAGGACATTTCTCCCTCCATTCTTTTAATGCTTTCTAGAGTAATTGTTTTATGTTTTCTAGTTGTAATGAAAGAACTCTTTTATGATAAATTCCTTGTCTATTCTACATCTCATTTTGATTTCCATGTATAGTATTCCTTCTCTCTCTCTTACTCCCTCTCTCTCTTTTATTTGTTGTAGATACTTAGATAGTTTAAATTGAATTTCTTTGTGACAAAATAAAAAGAAACGCGGAGTTTTTAAATCAAACGTTCGCCTCCCTGTGTTCGACCCGGAATTCTTATTTCGGTATAAATTTTATTTGTTGAACACGAATCCTTCGCTTTCGAACTACAACGACGGGTTTTCCAAAACCAAACACGTTAGCGTAGGTTCGTAAATAAGTTCAACATTTTGGCGCCGTTGCCGGGGAGGCAACGCTCTTTGATTTCTCTTCGCGTTTTGTAACTTACAAATCATTTACCTCACTTTTCTCCTTTCTTATTGTAATTGCAGGTACTCTTTCGAGACAGGCAAAAGCGGTAAATCGGAGTAAAGTGTTGTGGAAGGTTTTGTAAGTTATCCCCCACCTCCCACCCATTAGATTTCATTTCATCACATAATAATTCAAACATCAATCAACCTAGGTGTTCTTATAAACTCTAAGGTTAGATTGTTTGTTGTTTGACATCCATACTCACTCCAACCCCCACATTAAAAAAAAATAATAAAAAAAAAAATCTCACAGAGGTACACAACCTCATCTGATTTTCTAACTCAACCGGTAAACCAAATCTTAGGAGCCGGTACACACATCCAAACACATAATCGAGTAGAAATCAGATTGGGTAATCATTTGTGTGCCTAATTAGGTGGTGCATCAGGCCAGTTGTTTGAGTTGTTTGGGTCGCACCACTTCAAATAAAATCAACTCATCAAGTAGCTGCCAATTAGGTTCAACTCTTAGGGATCTACCAGGCACTCCACATTCCTTTTAAACTTTAAAGGAAAATATCTTCACCTGTGCTTGCAAAACCTGGTGTGCCAATGAAACTTGATTGAAAACACCTAAAGTTGAATCCTAAAAGCTACTAAGCAAGATTTGAACCTTAAAATTCATCACATCAAAAATAATCTTGCTTGAAAACCACTGGTTGTGCACGCACACACAAAGCAATCAATCATTAAGGGCACAACCCATTTAAAGGGCCCATCACATTCCAAAGCACATTCAAACCTAGCCCTAAATAAAACAGAGTAGACGTTGGCCTTAAGGATTGGACTCGCTCTTCAGAACTCAGAACGAGATTATTTTCGATTAGTCTGTTTCTACTGTTCAATCTGATGTCTAGCTAGGGGAGCAGAGTCAAACGATCGCGGCTGGGGGGTACACTAGGAACCGGAGGCGCAAGCCGAAGGAAGAACCTTCTCCCCAGTCCCTCCTTCTAACTGGTTGGATTGAACAGACAGAAGTAGATCAAATCGTTCCTTTATCTCAAGACGGGTTTTGAGAGTCTGTAGGTCTGTAGGCTAACCCATTTAAGGACAGGTTTGATTGTTTGTATTGCAGGGCACCTTTCTTCCTCCAGTGTCTCATGAATCCTTCCACATATTTCACGCATTCCCGCTCTTTCCCTCCTGTTGTAAATTATCCTCAACATGACGATTATCCCAACTCGTATTGTAATCGACCATCAGTTAGTTGGGATAATTCGGATTGGGGATACAATTCCGGACCCCCGTGTTTAGGGTCTAACCCTGAACACTTTGATTCTCAATTCTATCCTTCTCAGAGTTGCATCGATTATAGATCGTCCTCCTTTCATGAACAACCTAATGCGATCTACAATCAAGAAGGATACACTGATCCTTACCCATCCTCTGATTTCACTGCCTTTAGGTCATCTCCATCTTTTGAACAATCTGAAATGACCTATTATCAGGATGGGTATAACGAATCTCAATTCGTTAATTCCTCTACATTGATGTCAAACCCGCCCAACCCTGAACCAACTCATTTGGTTCAGGTTAATCAGGTTCAAGATAAGGTTCTGGCTAACTTGAGGAATATCATTCAATCTTTAGAAGTTCAGCCAATACCTTGCATTGAGAGATTGGAGCCCCTGATTGAAATGATTGATGATTTAAACAAGTCTTTGTTGGATTGGCTCCAGGATGTTAAGGATAAGAACCCGGGTGAGTTTCTACTTGGGAAATTAGCGAAATTGAGGATGAGATTCGTGGTTGCTTTGATTCAATCTTGGATTAATTCCCAGGATGAACTCTCTTCAGGAAAGCCAATGACAGAACCCGCTCAGGCACCTGTTGGGGGGGACACGTGTTATGAAGCTGACCAGATTGAATTAAAACAACCAATTAAGGATGATTTGATTTCTTCACCTGAAATCCCTGAGCCGGGTTACGAGGAAACGTATGTCTCCTTGGAACGCAAAGTGACAAATGATTTTGGGACATACATTGATACGGATCCTGATGGTGAAGATTCAAGTTGCGAAGTCTCACACGAGTTTTCAGATCACGATTTTTGTGAGACGATTGGGCCTGAGGAATCTGATAGATCATTTGATAGCCCAATAACTGAGGAAACTGATCTTATTAGGGCACACGATACGGATCCAGAATCGCATTTTCTGGAGGAATTAATTCAATGCCCTGATTATCAGTTACACCCTGTTGAGCTTATTGATGATTCTAATTCTGAGATAATTAGACCCAAGTCAATTTTGATTTTGCCACATCATCTAGACTTGGAGATTTCAGACGGGGTGATGAATATACAAGAGGTCTTGGAATTTGATACACTTAATGAGGAGGATAGGAGCGGGGAAGTTCTAATTTGGGAAGTTAATTTTGGAGGATATGGAAGATTGAGTCGAAGGGTTCCTTTTAAGCTGAAACTATCAAATCAGAACCCTTACGACAGTTGTTTCAAGGATGTCAAACTCAAGCACACATTTAACGATTATCCTTTTGAGCTTCAATTCTCTGTAACCTGACATTTTGGCCTTGGGTTGCATCCTCACAAATCGCAGGCCCGACCCCGCTTGCATTCTGATTTTAGGTTTTGGGTAATTTTTATCCAGAACCTAAGATATTCTCGATTATGGGGTGTGGGTCTGCACCACAATCTGGTCCACATCTGTGGACCTCTGCTGACAGGTCAGAGGATTCTTCTGTTCATTCTAATTCTGACCTGCACATGTGAATTCTTCATTTCTTTTCTTTGTATAGTGTGCCTAGCTGAAGGCACTAAACTCAGCACATATACAGTTCTTTTTCATTTTCATCTCGGAGCGGACCCGATATCCACGTAATTCAGGTGCTTTCTACGCCTTTCCACTCTGTTTTATGTCTTTTTAATACAATGAGGACATTGCATTAGATAGGCATGGGGGGATGGATATTTATCTTTGAATTCATTCGTCAGCTCCGTAGATTTGTTTTATTTTATATAAAAAAAAAATCAAAATTAGGAAAGAGAATTTGGGTTTAAGAAAATTTTCGATCTTAAGAAATACTATATTATGTTCTGAACACAAAGACCCTTCAGGTCTTTGGACTTAATCAGCCTATGTATCCACTAAAATGTGGATTTGTTTTTCGAATTTTCGCCAACCTGAATTTTATTATAATTGGAATAAATAAGTTTGGGTGATAAGTACACGACTTGTCAACCCGCCCTCTGATTTAAGGGAATTTTGAGTTTTAAGCATCTACACACTTTCTTTGCACTGACTCGTTGTTTGGCGATTTTAACGGAAATTGGGTAGCTAATGAACCTTCTAGGGTGATATGGCTGGCAAGTTATCGTGGGTAACAGCCCATAGGTAGGTTGTCCAGAGCCCAGTCGCTGGACCTTTCTCTTTTTGCTGCCTTTAGGTAAATCTTAGACCAGGGAAGCCACCTACTTAAAAAAAAAAAAAAAAATCAAAAAGGAGAAAAGAACAAAAAGAAATAAGCCACACTTCGCCGCACGAGTATGGCTGGCAAGTTGTCGGTGGTAACAGCTCATCGACTGGTTGTCTAGAACCCAGCTCAGAAAATGCACTAAAAATTCCCAAAACACTTAGGAAGAAGCGGAGAAGTAGAATAAACCGGGGAGATATACACTGGATTCACCCTTGTGTTGACCCCGTTAAAAAAATAAAAGTAGGGAGAAAGCTACCGGTTGTAAAGATACACCTTTAGGCAGAATTCTTTTTGAGGTCACCTAGAGGCGTAGAAATCCGAAGTCCGTTTTAATTGCCGGTCAACGAGTCTATCACAATCACAATAAGATGCTTAAAACTTAGGGTTCTCATCAAATCTTGGGTGAGTTGAATGGCCGTAGAAAGCCACTCTTAGACCCTAAAATTTGAAAATCCAAAAAAAAAAAAAAAAAAAAAAAAAAGAGAGTAAAAACAGAAAAAGAAATTTTTCTTTGAATAAGGCGAGGCTTGAGGCGGTCTACATTTTGGCTGATACCCGGGCACTGTTGTGTCTTTGAAAGTTCAGTTCTTAAGTAGACAATTTCTTAATGATTGAAAATAACTCAGGTCCAAATAATCTAACCTAATTCTTTTATAAATAGCATATAGTTTTTGCTAGGGACTAGCAAAAGATAGGCATGGGGGTATGATGTAAATACATTTACACTACTTAAAATGTCTATTTATGCATGTTCTTAAGCATAGGATTGCATTTCATGATATAAATATTGCATTACATGCATCATCTTGCATTTAGAGTAGTTTGAATAAAATGGAGGTTAATTGTCTCCTTTTATGTGCTTGGACAGGGCAAATATTTTATCGGGGCCTCGGATCAAAGATCCAACCGTATGGATATGATCAGGGCAACGATTGGAGTTCAACGACTCCAAGATCGCCCTAATCAGGCATCCGTAGCATCAGATAGAGACCGGGGAACCCTAGAAGATCAAGGGCCAGGATGGTGTAAATCCGCACTTCAGATGGAAAATCCGACCACACGGATGAATTCGGATCGACGATCGCAGCCGAACGACACAAAAATCGAGTCAATCCGACATCCGTGGCACCATCTACAACTTCCAGAAGATGGACGGCCAAGATAGCGCCACGTGGCGCCATCCCAGCCGCCCAATCGGCCGCAGGAGTCCTGTGAAGACCGCGCACCGTCTCCTCTCTGCCGTTGGATCTCGATCCAACGGCTGCGGTCGCTCGCGTTTAAAAACGTCCGCGCGACCATTTCGCCCGCGTAGCGCAGCGGCGACGCAGCTGCGGGCGAAGCGGAGGTCGCGGGTTCGAGCCGCGGTGAGCGGGTGGAAGGCGCGGGTGAGCGGGCGCGCACGAGCGTCGAATGAAGATCCAACGGCCGCGCGCGCCCGATAGCGCCGACGCGCAATTGGACGCTCTGGTGGACGCTCGATCGCACGCGGGCGGGCGCGCTACGCAGCGGGCGCGGACGCGATCTAAGCCGTCCGATCTCGCGATCGGACGGCTGAGACGACGCGGACGTGCGCATGCGTTACGCGCGCAGGCCAGCTGAGCGGGCGCGCGTGGGCGCGGCGGCGACGGCGACGGCGGGGCTTTAGCGACGGTTTTATCCGTCACTAAAGACCCCTTATTTATTATTTTGAAGATGTAATGTCCATTTTGCCCACACTCCTTGCAACTATAAAAGGAGACCCCCTCCATACGAAATTTGCATCCCTTCCTTCTCCTCTCTACATCTCCAAAGCTCAAGAGAAGCTTGTCCCACACCCGGGATGCTTCTCGCGAGATAAAGTCCAAATTTTCGTCCCCCTTCGGAAGTGGATCCCGCGACGACGACGGCGTGCTGCTTCGTTCCCGTTCTTCTGCTTCGTCCTCCTTCGTCCTGCTTCGTTCTCCTTCGTCCAGGCGTCGTCCCGTCCGGCTCGTCCTCCAAGCGACCGTCGAGGAGGATTCTCTCTCCCTATTCTTTTTACTGCTTTCTAGTATAGATTTACTGCTTTCTAGAGTAGTCTATTCGTCCTCCGAGCGATCGTCGAGGAGGACATTTCTCCCTCCATTCTTTTAATGCTTTCTAGAGTAATTGTTTTATGTTTTCTAGTTGTAATGAAAGAACTCTTTTATGATAAATTCCTTGTCTATTCTACATCTCATTTTGATTTCCATGTATAGTATTCCTTCTCTCTCTCTTACTCCCTTTCTCTCTTTTATTTGTTGTAGATACTTAGATAGTTTAAATTGAATTTCTTTGTGACAAAATAAAAAGAAACGCGGAGTTTTTAAATCAAACGTTCGCCTCCCTGTGTTCGACCCGGAATTCTTATTTCGGTATAAATTTTATTTGTTGAACACGAATCCTTCACTTTCGAACTACAACGACGGGTTTTCCAAAACCAAACACGTTAGCGTAGGTTCGTAAATAAGTTCAACAAAAAGTGAATGGGAAAGTGTGTTGTCTCTTGGGTATGTGGTACCAAGGGAAGCACATGTTACCTCTTAGTGCAGAGCGGAGCTAGCCGCCCTAGGGCTGAGACCCGGGGTTAGGTCTGGCCACTTTGTATCGACTTTTGGCCCTCGCGTACACAGTACCGGGGAGAGCTACTAGTGTAGGGAGAGAGTTAGCCACCCTACGGGGCCCGGGGTTCAGCTAGCCATCCTACATCGACTTGTTAGGCCCAACTGGGCAAACCAGGGTAGTCAGGCGAGGGTGCGCGGATGTAGAGGGGCGAGACCCCTGTTTGGTTACTGTGGAGGGGCTGGACCCCTGTTACTGAGGGGCTTTGCCCTATGCTGGTTCCGTTCTGTGCTTTGGGCTCACCCATTAACGGAAATGACTGACCACGTGCTAGTGTAGGGTAGCTACCCGTGCGTTTATCGCGCGTGCCATAGTCACCGTTACGTCTGTCAGCGACCTTGGGGTGGTTGACTGAGGGTAGGACCACCATGGGGGACTCTCCCGGCCAGGAGAGCACCACATGCGACTTCTACTTTTCGGAAAAGACTGCAATTAAGATCGTTCCCACGAGGAACATTCGAGATCAAAAGAAAGACCTGAGAAATAAACCAAGAAAGAGTAAATAGATAAATAAAGAAAGAAATTAAAAACAACAGCTACCTGTCCACCTTTACTGTTTTTCTTAGCAAGCTGGTTGCCACTCTACTCAGCGTTTTGCTGACGTGTTGTACTTACCACCTTTTTCAGGACCAGGTGTTGAGCAGCCAGAGCCCACGGCTGCAGAGGGTGCTGGGCCTAGTAGAGCCCAATAGTTGTACTTGTGTTGTACCCATTTCTATAGTAGTGAGTATTTTGTTACACTTTTGTACTCTTTTATTGTAAACTTCATATTCTGTACCTGTTTTAATTTCTCTACTGTTGTGGTGGTGTGTACTGTAGTTCTTTTCTTTACTGCTGTACTTTTATTACTATTAGTTGCTTGCATGGTGAATGTGGTTTATTTTGCTGGTTTTTGGTTACTTTCTCGTTGGACGACTGGGTCTTGGGATCAGTCGAGTCGGTCCGATTCTCGTGTCCTGTAGGGATTCGGGAATCGGGTCGTAACAGATTCGATCTTACGTGGGACTCCGTGCAAGCGCACCATATCTCTGATGTATCGCTCAGCTAGTTGTGCCGGCCCAAAGGTGACTTGGATTGGCAGAAATCATGCCATCTTTGTCAACCGGTCTACGGTAACCCAAACTGCATCGTGTCCCCATTGGGTAACTGGTAGACCCACCACCACATCCATGGTGATGCTCTCCCACTTCCACTCTGGCACAGGAAGTGGCTGTAGTGGCCCTACAGGCCTCTGGTGCTCGGCCTTCACCTGCTGGCATACCAAACACTGCTGGACAAACTCACTAACATCCTGCTTCATCCCTCTCCACCAGAAGTTGCATTGCAAATCATGGTACATCTTTGTGTTCCCGGGATGTATGGTAAACCTGGTCTCGTGCGCCTCAGTCAGGAACTCTCTCAACAGCTCCTCATCTTTGGGAACGCATAGGCGTCCCTTCATGCACAGTATCTCATCCGAGAAAGAAAAGTCTCCTGGGCCCCCTATCAGCACCCTGTTTCGCAGCGTTTGTAAGTACGGGTCGGCCATCTGCCTTGAGATGATGTGGTTTATCAACTCTGGTTGTGCCTGCCGCGTCACTATCACTGCCCCACAATACCCCTGTGACTCCTAGGGTCGCCAACTGCCCAACTCCTCCATGAGTCTCCAACTCTATACCTGTAAGCTGGCCAAGTGGGCGGGCGCCTTCCGGCTCAAGGCGTCGGCCACCACATTGGCCTTCCCTGAATGGTAGGAGATGCTGCAGTCGTAGTCCTTCAGGAGCTCTAACCAACATCTTTGTCTCATGTTAAGCTCCTTCTGGTCAAAAAAGTACCTGAGGCTCTTATGATCTGTGAAGATCTTGAAAGTCTCACCGTAAAGGTAGTGCCTCCATGTCTTCAGCGCGAAGACAACTGCTGCCAGCTCTAAGTCATGGGTAGGGTATCTATGCTCATGGGGCTTTAGTTTCCGCGAAGCGTAAGCGACAACGTGACCCCGTTGCATGAGCACACCCCCTAACCCTTGCAACGAAGCATCGGTGTAAACCATGAAACTGCCACTGTTGTCTGGGATGGTAAGCACAGGAGCTGAAGTTAGTCTCTTTTTCAACTCCTGGAAACACGCCTCACACTCGTTTGTCCAGGCAAAGGGCACGTCCTTCTGGGTCAGCTGGGTTATAGGATGCGCGATCTGAGAGAATCCTTTGATAAATCGTCGGTAGTAACCTGCAAACCCCAAAAAGCTACATATCTCTGTCACTGTGTGTGGCCACTCCCACTTGAGTACGACCTCTACTTGGCTGGGTCCACAGCCAATCCGTCTCCTGAAATCACGTGGCCCAAGAACGTCACCTGTCTTAACCAAAACTCGCACTTGTTGTACTTGGCATACACCCTGCATCGCCTCAAGGTATCCAGGATCATGCGTAGATGCTAACCATGCTGTGCCTGATCCTGCGAGTAAATGAGTACATCATCAATGAACACCACCACAAACTGGTCTAAGTACGGCCTGAAAACACGGTTCATCAAATCCATAAAGGCAGCGGGGGCATTGGTCAGCCTAAACGGCATGACCAAGAACTCGTAGTGCCTGTACCGGGTGCGAAAAGCTGTCTTGGAGACGTCGGTCTCCCTAATTCTCAACCGGTGGTAACCTGACCTCAGATCTATCTTGGATAACACTGTGGTGTCTCGCAACTGGTCGAAGAGGTCGTCGATCCTTGACAGCGGATACTTGTTCTTGACAGTGACCCTATTCAGCTGTCGGTAGTCGACACAAAGTTGCAGGGTACTGTCCTTCTTCTTCACAAATAGCATAGGGGCTCCCCACGGGGATGCACTAAGCCTCACAAAGCCCTTCTCCAACAGGTCCTATAGCTGTGACTTAAGCTCTTGTAGCTTAAGTGGTGCCATTAGATACGGTGCAGTAGAAATGGGGCTGGTCCCCAGTACCAGTGAGATCTCAAACTCGATCTCACGCTCAGGCGGTAGTCCTGGAAGCACCTCTGTCAAAACGTCAGGGTACTCACAGACCACCAGGATACTTTGAAAGTTAGCCACGGGGCTAGGCTCTACCACCACATAGGTTAAGAAGCCCTCACACTCCTGGCTCAAAAGCCTTGCTACTCGAAGCGCAGAGATGCATCTGAAACCTTCGTCCACCAGCTAATAGTGAGACTCAAAGGGATGCAACTCCAGTATGAAGAAGATGATCTTCCCCCCGAAACAGTTCACCAAGGCATGATAGGCAGACAGCCAGTCCATCTCTAGGATCATGCCAAAGTCCTCCATCTGGATCACAATCAGGTCAGCAGGGAGGCTGTGTCCCCCTATACTGATCTCGTAGTCCATGTAGACCTCCTCGGCTGCAAACAACTGGCCACTTGGGCCTCTGATCACAAACGGATCCTCTAACAGTACACTGGCCTGCCTCAAACTAATGGCAAAACTCGTAGCGACGAAAGAGCAGGTGACGCCGAAATCAAAAGGTACGTACACTAATCTGCCAGAAACTGTAACCATACCTGCCACCATAGAACTAGAAGCCTTGGCATCTCTGTGTGTTGGGGTGTTGATACGCCCCTCAGCTCTCGGTGCAGATGAAGCAGCTACACTCTTGGTTGGGCGAGCAGTAGCTGGCTGGTACCCTCCTCGTGACTACTGTCCTCCCCCATGCGCCTGGTAACCACGACCGCCAGCTTGGCCTCCAGTTCTCAGTGCGGGGAGCATCTGCTGTGCTCCGGCCCTAGATGGGTAGTCCCTCTTGATGTGGCCCGGCTAGCCATGCTGGTAGCAGAGGGGTACACAACCTCCCCCTCAGTAGGTCCTTGCTAGAGGTTGGGCGGGGGTTTGGTGCTGGCAACTGGCCCCTGTCTGGGGCCCCCAAAGGCCACTGGTAGCCCCATAGAACAAGACAGCTCTCCTGCGGGCGCCGTGAGCCTCCTCTCCTGATGGCCTTGAGAGTACTCTGGCTGGTAGGGCCTCTTTTGTCCGCCGTCAGTGTCTTAAATGGCTAGGTTGGTCTCCTCGTAAGTCATGGCTACCTTAACCACACGAGAGAAAGTAGGCAACTTCAGGGGTTTGACATACCCTCAAATCGTAGGTCAGAGCCCCTCCGTAAACCTCCACAGGCGCTCCTCCTCAATAGACACAGCTGTCGGGGCGAAACGTGGCAGCTCCAGGGAATGCGTGTAGTATGCGCTAACCGTCATCGTCCTCTGGCGGAGAGTGTGGAACTCCCGTCTCCTCTGGTCCTGCTAGGTCTATGGAAAGTACTGCTCGTAGAAGAGAGCCATGAACTAGTCCCATGTTGGCTCTCTCCCCTCCTGGCCTTTGACTGCCCTCCACCACCTGTGTGCTACACTCTTCAGCTGGTAAGTGGCAAAGGCCAAGCGGCACTCCGCAGGAGAGCGAAGGGTGTCGAACACCTTCTCTATCTGCTCCAGCCAGTCCTCTGCCTCAGACAGGCTCTCATCCCCCTTGAAGGAGGGGGGCTTCAGCTTTCAGAACTGATCGGAAAGCTCATGGTGTAGCTGCAGTGGGGCAACGGGCACGCCTCCAAGCAAGGAGGGCTCGTGCTCGAAAGTGTAAGAGTGTGGTGGGGGTGGTGGAGGAACACCCCCTCCCCCTCCTGCTCGTCTGGCACTGCGACGGTCTCTCTGTCCCACTGAGGTTTCCCCCTCCACGTCCTCAGGGAGAGGTGCCTGTGGAGGCTGCTCGAGCTCCTCCAGCATGATGTCTCGGATCAGCTAGGCAAGATCCTGGGCTTGAACGCCCGGGAGGAGAGGTGGGTCAACTGGTGCCTCAGGTCTGGCACACTCGCCCCTCCGACCTTTTCCACGGCCACGACCACGGCCTACCTTGGGAACTCCTCGATGAGGCATTTAGAACAAGAGTTGTCAACGATGCTGGATTACATCAAGAAAAAGACTCAGAAACGAATATCAAAGCGATACATTGTGGTGGCTATCCTAGTTATATGCACGTGAGTGGTTATTCTCGGACCAATTTGTTCATTTCTCGAGACGACCTTGCTCTAATACCATCTTGTTACCACCCAGTTCCTGGATCCCTACAGGATCCGAGGTTGGCTCACCTCGACTAATCCCACAACCTAGTCGTCCAATGAGAAATAACCAAAAGCAGGAAATAAACCACATTCACACATGCAATATAACTAAGCAGAAGGAAAAACAAAACAGTAGAGGAAAGTAGAGCAACTGTCTCAAAATAGTACATACTACCACAACAACAACAGCGGAAAGGAAATAGAAAGTAACAGGAATAGTAAAATAGATGTCCATTACTCATTACAATAATAGAAAAATGAAAGAGCTGGAAAGAAACGACTACGGCTGGGCTTGGCTAGGCCAAGCACCCTCTGCAGCCGGAAACTTGGGCTGCTCAACTCCTGATTCTGAACAAGGTTACGAAAAGAAAGAGTCAGCGAACGCTGAGTAGAGTGGTGTTTACATTATTTATGTGCAAGTAAAGTAAAACAAACAACCAGGTTTCATTCTCATTTCTATTTATTTCATCTATGTATTTCTGGTTCATTTATTTCACAAAGGATCCAAGTATTTCTTGATCTTACTTGTTCTTCGTGGGAACGATCTTGATTGCAGTCTTTTCCATGGAGTAGAAGGTATACGTGGTGCTCTCTTGGCTGGGAGAGTCCCTTGCGGTAGTCCTACACCCAGTTGATGAGAACCTCATCATGAGCCATAACTAGCTCATTTTGACCCAATACAAAGGATAAAAGCTCCTACATAACTCAAGGAAAGGCTTAACTCAGAGAATTCTGAGTTTAAGGAGAAAACAAGTCATAAGGGGTAAAAATGCAATTTTACCAGTATAATCTGCATACAGGGCAATTCAGGGTCCAAACACAGGTCAAACAAACCGAATAAGAAGGAAAGTGGGATGATCTGATAAGGGCTACAACAATTCCAAGGAACTAAATGATAATCTGTAACCTTAAAACAAACCCACTTCAATTCACGAGGTTCGAGGCAAAGTAAAAATAGAATAAACCCTCTAAAATTCATAGAAAAATAATCTCTAGGGTTTAGAACCTTCAATTTGGCCTTCAGAACCCATTTTGACCTACATTGAGAATCATACCCAATTAATAACTTAATTTGGGTTTTTGCGTAAATTGACCAGTCAAACAGGGTTTAATCTAGAAATAAAATTCACCATCAGATTCCTTAGGTCCTAATTAGTCATGTATAAAAACTTGAGCCTAAGAAGAAACCTTCTTGACCAACTTTACACTTTGGTCCTCATATATTTACTTTTTGGCCCTCAACTTTTGAACCCTCGCATTTCTGCCCCTAACTCTCCTTCGTTCTTTGCATTCAGGTCCCTCCTGCCAAAACCTGACCAGCACCATGCTCCGGCGACCTTGCGCGGAGCATGGCGCCGCGCAGGGTAAGGGGGAGGGTCTGGCAAGACAACTGGGGGTGCCCTGCGTCGTCAGCCGTCGCAGGAACACCCCCTGGTCGCTGCAACCCACCATACCGGCCGTACGAATGCACGGACGGTATGGGTTTCCATCTCCGGCGTCCTCCGGCGAGGGAGACACGTCGTCTCCCTCCGCCTTCCTCTCTGATTCGGCCTCTATAAATACCCCCGTCGCTCCGCCGTTCTGAGTAGCTCGGATCTGACGGAGAAAACCCCCAACTTTCCTCTCTTCTCACTCCGGCAGACGCCCACCAGCTCCAGCGGTTCTTCCTCCTCCTCCTCTTCGCTCTGCCGCAATACCAGCAGCAGAGACTTCTTCCCCTGCTCTTCCCGCGTCGCGCAATACCGGCGCGCGCTGCCTCTGCCCCGTCGTCACCGCCGTCCTCCCCCACTGGGCACCTTCTTCTCCGGTGACAGCAGGTACAGCCGTCCGCCTCCTCGCCCCCTTCGTCACTGTAGTTAGGTTAGAACTACTTCCCTCTATTCTCTCTCTCTTTTCCCCCTGCTATTTTTATCTAATTACCCCTCGACCGCGCCTAATCACCCTCACCTTCTCCGCCTCCGGCCATCCTCCGGCGAGCCGCTCCCATCACTCCAGCAACCCACACGGCTCGCCGACCACCGCAGAACCTCCGCCTCCTCACCCTGATCAACCTCCGCCCTTCCACTTCCCCCAAATCACCCTCTGCAACTCCACCGAACAAACCCATCTCCCGACCCACAGTCCGACCTAGGGCAGCTCTTAGGCTCCGCCCCGCCGCCTGCACACCCCCCGACCACCTTCGCCGTGCCACGGCGAAGGTCCTCCGCGTTTCTGATTGGGCCGAGAGGCCGTTTCTCTGTGGGCAGGTACCTGCACTCGTCGCCGCCATTGTTGAAGCGAAGCAGCTTCGACCTGCTGTCCCAAGTGCGCCGCGCCCAGGTCACGCTCCCAGGCTGTGCGGGGGCATTTCGGCAAAGCGTTAGGCGGCAGTTGAGGCGAATCCCTCGCGCGAAGGCCTCGCGTAAAGCTGCGATTACCAGCTGCTTCCTCCGCGCAGGCGCGAAATTGGGGTGGGACATTTAGTCCCACCTCGGAAGACTCCGAAGCGGCACAGCGGTATAAAGAGAAAAAGTGCTGGAGGCTTGTTGCCTTAGCACATGGGGTGAGGTCCCCTTCACCCGCCCGGTTACCCGGTTTCGTCCGCGCTCACGCCCCGCGGACCTGGCCCGACCTGACTTAGACTGACCTGCACTCCTCGTCCACCACGCACGCCGGTGGGCCTGGACCCGGGCGCGACCCGTACCCGGCAACCCGGTAGCTCTGGGAGAGCTTTCCTAAGAGTGGCTTCTGTGAGGGAGAGACGCGAGGGAGGGTAGAGTTAGGTTTTGCCCCTCTGATCAAGCTGTGTAAGTGTGCAGGCACAGGTGAAGAAGAACCGTGGAAGAAGACGAAGGCTGAAGGAAGGAGGAGCACCGAGCGGCACTGTAGCAGCAGCGGTTTAAGTCGTCTGATTGGAAAATCAGACGACGTCCTGAAGGCAAAGAAGGAGAAGGAAGGCGAGGCAGAGGAGGAACACAGAGAGGCCAAGTGAAGACTCTGCAGAAGAAGAAGAGCACGAGAAGAAGATCTGAAGAAAGGGAAAGAAGAAAGAAAGAAGAAGAAGAAGAACAAAGGAAGAGAGCAGAAGATCTGAGAAGGAAGAAGAGGAGAAGCAAAGAGAAAAGAAGAAAAGCCAGCAAACTCTCTCTCTCTCTCTTTATTTTTGTAAAAGAAACTTGTACCCCTAGAATACAACTTGCTCCCTGAGTTCGACCTTGGGAACTCTTTTATTTTCCGAGTAACAAATTGTATTAAACTGGTAATCACCTCTCTCTATACTATACTACGACGAAATAATAAAACTATAGAGGAAGGTCGCCACCAGTTTTTGGCGCCGTTGCCGGGGAGCAACGGCTATTCTAGAGATAATCAAATTCCTATTTTTACCTTGCTAACAATCTCTCCTTTGTTGTGCAGAAAAAAATACAAGAAAATCGAGAAGACAAGCAACCGCACGTCAACCACTCCGAGGACAGGTAATTTTTCCTCTCGCTATTAACCCCTAAACTCTAAAGAGGATGAAAAGAAAAGAACAAGCAATATAGGGCTAACCTGTCTTCCATACTTAGTAACCATAAAGAGTTGCATGTTTTCAACTCATTAGTCCTGCACACTATTAAGGGTATTTAAGGGCTAACACATTCTTGCTTGAGCCCTAATTACCCAACAAAGAACTAACTGGACCAAGTAGAGCCAACCTAAGATTCAACATTAGGGTTTTAGAGACACACTACTTAAATCAAGAATGGAGAAAATCCAAAAGAAGTGTGCCTAAACCATTGATTGAACATACTTATTCAGAGAAACCCTAAACAATTGGCTCTCTAAACACTTGAACCCAAAAAGAAAGGACCCAAAATCTCTCAAAGGAACAAGAGGTAAAGTTGACTCCTTGGGTCAACCAACCTTAAAATTAGGTCACTTTCTCACTCAAAATACCTAAGAGATCAAGTGTAACTTTAAGCACCCTGATCTTAAGCTAAAATTGGTAGACTTAAGAGGTCAAGATCCCCATCCTGGTCTACTTGGAATCTCAGCGACAAGAGAGGTCGGGTGGGGGAAACCCTGTAACCCGTGGGGACGCTCTACCGTGTAGGGGTCTTCGCGGGACTCTCCCTCTCTGGCTGCCCAGGTAATTCTCAGGTGGACGATCTTTCTGATCAAGGGGTCCATCTGCCCCGAACCTCTATAGTCACCCAACATTTTTTGGGTGTCTTGATTGGGTCCAGCACCTGCTTATCTCATCCAGTCCTTCAGTATTTTGCAGGAGGTCCTTGAAACCTCCTATAGAAATTCACTCTCTCCGAGGCTAAGCCTCGGCTCCCTTGTTTTTGCAGAAATCATTCACATAGCCCCTCTTTCCTCTGATTCTGAACAAAGTCCCCTTCTTCCATTAATTCAAACTTCTGATTCTATCTTGATTCCACCACCTGATTCAAAGATGCAGCCTAATTACCTAGCAAGACTACCATATAAAAAACCTGAATATCTGAGATCCATGAAAGATAAGATGATTGAGGATGCCCTTGAATTCTATGAAATCAAATATAAACCCTCAACACCAATAGAAAACATTCAGGTTGATGTCCCAACAACCACAGCTTTCATCATAAACTGTGCCCAGATTCTATTGACAGAAGTTACAAAAGGATCAACCCGAGATATGCTCATGACAGGATACATTGAGATGGAAAAATTACACCAATCTGAATACCTTCAATGCTTGACAAATCCTGTACTTTGGGAACAACACCAAGATGCCCTTATGAAACGGGTAGAAATGATGAAATCAGTAGAACAAATTATCAACCAGAAATACCCGTATATACCAGAAATAGAGGATGAACCATCTTGGAACAATATTGAGGAACAATCCAGTTTCCCAGATCTCGGGACTGGGGCACAAAGTGGTTGTGAAATCCCAACCCAAATAGAAGACAATGTTGAATTAGGTTGGGATATTGCAGGAGAACACAATGATGAGCCAAACTTAGACCATGAATTGCCAAGCCTAGAATTTCAAAACTCCTGCAATAATGAGGTCAGAACTGAACCTTCTGAGGGTATAAATTCCGCCCCTTATTTTGATAAGGTGGCCCTCGAAGGTTATTCGGACTTAGGTTCTAATAATTCTACCCACATCCTAAGCCTAGAACCTAGATCTGAAACTTATTGGGAAGATTGTGAGGCCCCTTATGAGAAAGATCAAATTTTTACAGAATATGATTCCGGGCCTCTATTTGATGAATATCCCTCTCCAACATCTTCAGAAAATCTGATCGATTTTCCAGAGAACATGCCAATTTATGATACAGAGACGGAGGAGTTGGACGAGTTGGATTTTAATTGGGTCTATCCTACCAGCTTGGAGCTTGAGCCTAGACAGAATACCTTTTCGAGCCCAGAATTGACATATAGGCTAGAACCCAATCAGGCTGCTGATTCCACATCTGATGATTTTTGCTGTGGTGGAATTCATGATCATGAATCTCATTTTCGCCAACTCTCCGACAATTTCAAATCTGACTATAATTGCGGAGAGATTCCCCTTCCTGAACACGCCAGGCCTATCTACGACCTCAGTTCTCATGACTCTAACTCCGACTCTGAGGTCCTGATTCCCGAGATCACTGATAACACAGAATCATTCCTTTTCGATCCTCAGGAACCAAAAACAGAAAATGCCAAGAGTGATTGCAACCAAGAATCCAAATTTTTTCTCGAATCCGATTCCTTTCATCCTACAAACACTCTTCCGGCATTTGATAGTTACCCAGAGGACTCTCTACAGAAAATCACCTATCATCTGTTTCTAGAAGAGCCCTCGTACACAATGGCCACCTCATCCGCACACACAGAACGGATCAAAACCTCTTCCAAACCCCGACCCGCAACTGGACTCAATTTCTATTTAGATTCACCTCTCACCGAGCCGATTGCATTTCCAACTCAGGTTCTGAACACTGATCAGACTACATACCACGCCCCATCATTCTCTGATCACCCCTATAGGGTTTCCGCGTCATTCATTGATTATTCTACGGATCCCTACTCTGACCAGGCTGATTCGACTCAGCCAAACCTTGCGTTTACACTTCCACATCCATCTGAGCTTCATAGTTTATGGTGGGCTCCACACCTTTTTATCCACATCTATCAACCCACCAGATTGATTGGGTTTGGGCTGCATCATCAGCCTGTTGATCTGAACAAGCACCTGGTTGGACCAACCAGGCTCTTAATCAAGGTGCTTGTCTTACAAAACTTTGTTGATTTGACCATCCCCTCTCCATCGCATTTCCCGCTTGGCTGAAGGCATCAAATTTAGCGCTCAACGGGAGGCAGCCCGTCATTCTCTTTGAAAACCTGAAACTTGTTCTAACACCTTTTTGCACTTGAAGTTCACACTTTAGGACAGCCGACTCCACCTCAGGTGCTTGCATCTGAGATTAGAAATCGTCCTCAACAGTCACCCCGACCCATTCACTCATCAAAACATCTGTCCTAATGTATGAACTAAGTTGAATAAAAACCCCTAGGTTACAATGAGGACATTGCAAATCTTAGGCATGGGGGGGTATGAAAGTGCAAAACTTGTAAGAAAAGGTTTCAAACAAAAAAATTCACATATGCCAAAAATACCATAAAAATTAAAAATTTTCGAAAAAGAATAAGAGGAAAAGAGGCGAAGGAAATTTTGTGAAGGAGAAGGAGAAAAGAAACAAAATGAAAAAGGAGAGCAAAATTATGAGAAAAAAGTGATAGTCATTAGTAAGGAACTAAGGAATTAACCTAAGTTCTAGACCTCATTCAAGAAAATAACTGAAAAGTGCACAATGAGATTAGTAAGAATGCAAACCTTAGGCATTCTTGAATAGACTCTTAGTACCCATTAAGATCTGGACACTCCTCAAGAGGTTGAGGAAAATGAAAAGCTGAAGTATTAGGTCTAAGGCTTAGGAAGTATTTGGCCTCGTTAACTAATTTTTGGTTTACGGGACTCAGTAACCTAAGCACCCTAACCTCACACACAGCCTGGTTCAGTAAGCGTAAAAATCAAAATCACGCAGAAGCGTCGCAAAATTCTGAAAAGAACACCTAGAATAGGAGCGGCCGATCAACACAAGTTGATTTAGACGAGTTCCCAGCGTGGAGAGACGGGAAATCCCCTCGAAGATGCGTAACAAAATATCATCTCCTCGGTGCTTGTCTCTTAGGATATTCACATATCCTCCTGGGGGCATGTAAGCACTCTGCTGGTTCAGATTCCATGGATGGCATTATCTCGAAGTGTCAATTGCCAGGGTCTGGATTCGGCCATGGAACACCATGGATGGGATTATCTCGAAATCTCAATAGCCAGGGTTCCGGGGGTTGCCATGGGCGGTGCTATCTCGAAGCATCGATCGCCAAGAACCCTTGAGGATTGATGATGGGAGCAAGGAATCTGATACAGACCGTGTTGAAAAGCCAATCCTAGGCTAGAACTAAAAAGAAAAAGAGAGAAAACTCTCCAAACAGAAAAACTTTCTATCTCTCTCTTATAAAACGCACTGCGAACTAAGCCAGGGCTAAAATCATTTCAAGCACGGGTGCTTTAACCACAAAGTCCAATAAACCTTAGGTTAGTTCTTGTGGGCCTTAAAAACCTTTGCTAAAGACTGAGGCTAAGGCTAGACAGATTTGGATCTTGATTGGTACTAGAGTACCTTTTAGGCCTATGGTCAGCATTCTAACCTAATCTAAGCTCAAATAAAAAAGCACTTATTTGAAGCTATTAAGAACTTCATGGTTTAGAACAAGGGTTGAAACCTTAAGTTTTTGCTAAGGGACTAGAAAAAGCTAGGCATGGGGGTATGATGAGAACCTCATCATGAGCCATAACTAGCTCATTTTGACCCAATACAAAGGATAAAAGCTCCTACATAACTCAAGGAAAGGCTTAACTCAGAGAATTCTGAGTTTAAGGAGAAAACAAGTCATAAGGGGTAAAAATGCAATTTTACCAGTATAATCTGCATACAGGGTAATTCAGGGTCCAAACACAGGTCAAACAAACCGAATAAGAAGGAAAGTGGGATGATCTGATAAGGGCTACAGTAATTCCAAGGAACTAAATGATAATCTGTAACCTTAAAACAAACCCACTTCAATTCACGAGGTTCGAGGCAAAGTAAAAATAGAATAAACCCTCTAAAATTCATAGAAAAATAATCTCTAGGGTTTAGAACCTTCAATTTGGCCTTCAGAACCCATTTTGACCTACATTGAGAACCATACCCAATTAATAACTTAATTTGGGTTTCTGCGTAAATTGACCAGTCAAACAAGGTTTAATCTAGAAATAAAATTCACCATCAGATTCCTTAGGTCCTAATTAGTCATGTATAAAAACTTGAGCCTAAGAAGAAACCTTCTTGACCAACTTTACACTTTGGTCCTCATATATTTACTTTTTGGCCCTCAACTTTTGAACCCTCTCATTTATGCCCCTAACTCTCCTTCGTTCTTTGCATTCAGGTCCCTCCTGCCAAAACCTGACCAGCACCATGCTCCGGCGACCTTGCGCGGAGCATGGCGCCGCGCAGGGTAAGGGGGAGGGTATGGCAAGACAACTGGGGGTGCCCTGCGTCGTCAGCCGTCGCAGGAACACCCCCTGGTCGCTGCAACCCACCATACCGGCCGTACGAACGCACGGACGGTATGGGTTTCCATCTCCGGCGTCCTCCGGTGAGGGAGACCCGTCGTCTCCCTCCGCCTTCCTCTCTGATTCGGCCTCTATAAATACCCCCGTCGCTCCGCCGTTCTGAGTAGCTCAGATCTGACGGAGAAAACCCCAACTTTCCTCTCTTCTCACTCCGGCAGACGCCCACCAGCTCCGGCGGTTCTTCCTCCTCCTCCTCTTCTCTCTGCCGCAATACCAGCAGCAGAGACTTCTTCCCCTGCTCTTCCCGCGTCGCGCAATACCGGCGCGCGCTGCCTCTGCCCCGTCGTCACCGCCGTCCTCCCCCACTGGGCACCTTCTTCTCCGGTGACAGCAGGTACAGCCGTCCGCCTCCTCGCCCCCTTCGTCACTGTAGTTAGGTTAGAACTACTTCCCTCTATTCTCTCTCTCTTTTCCCCCTGCTATTTTTATCTAATTACCCCTCGACCGCGCCTAATCACCCTCACCTTCTCCGCCTCCGGCCATCCTCCGGCGAGCCGCTCCCATCACTCCAGCAACCCACACGGCTCGCCGACCACCGCAGAACCTCCGCCTCCTCACCCTGATCAACCTCCGCCCTTCCACTTCCCCCAAATCACCCTCTGCAACTCCACCGAACAAACCCATCTCCCGACCCACAGTCCGACCTAGGGCAGCTCTTAGGCTCCGCCCCGCCGCCTGCACACCCCCCGACCACCTTCGCCGTGCCACGGCGAAGGTCCTCCGCGTTTCTGATTGGGCCGAGAGGCCGTTTCTCTGTGGGCAGGTACCTGCACTCGTCGCCGCCATTGTTGAAGCGAAGCAGCTTCGACCTGCTGTCCCAGGTGCGCCGCGCCCAGGTCACGCTCCCAGGCTGTGCGGGGGCATTTCGGCAAAGCGTTAGGCAGCAGTTGAGGCGAATCCCTCGCGCGAAGGCCTCGCGTAAAGCTGCGATTACCAGCTGCTTCCTCCGCGCAGGCGCGAAATTGGGGTGGGACATTTAGTCCCACCTCGGAAGACTCCGAAGCGGCACAGGGGTATAAAGAGAAAAAGTGCTGGAGGCTTGTTGCCTCAGCACACGGGGTGAGGTCCACTTCACCCGCCCGGTTACCCGGTCTCGTCCGCGCTCACGCCCCGCGGACCTGGCCCGACCCGACTTAGACTGACCTGCACTCCTCGCCCACCACGCACGCCGGTGGGCCTGGACCCGGGCGCGACCCGTACCTGGCAACCCGGTAGCTCTAGGAGAGCTTTCCTAAGAGTGGCTTCTGTGAGAGAGAGACGCGGGGGAGGGTAGAGTTAGGTTTTGCCCCTCTGATCAAGCTGTGTAAGTGTGCAGGCACAGGTGAAGAAGAACCGTGGAAGAAGACGAAGGCTGAAGGAAGGAGGAGCACCGAGCGGCACTGTAGCAGCGGCGGTTTAAGTCGTCTGATTGGAAAATCAGACGACGTCCTAAAGGCAAAGAAGGAGAAGGAAGGCGAGGCAGAGGAGGAACACAGAGAGGCCAAGTGAAGACTCTGCAGAAGAAGAAGAGCACGAGAAGAAGATCTGAAGAAAGGGAAAGAAGAAAGAAAGAAGAAGAAGAAGAACAAAGGAAGTGAGCAGAAGATCTGAGAAGGAAGAAGAGGAGAAGCAAAGAGAAAAGAAGAAAAGCCAACAAACTCTCTCTCTCTCTTTCTTTATTTTTGTAAAAGAAACTTGTACCCCTAGAATACAACTTGCTCCCTGAGTTCGACCTCGGGAACTCTTTTATTTTCCGAGTAACAAATTGTATTAAACTGGTAATCACCTCTCTCTATACTATACTACGACGAAATAATAAAACTATAGAGGAAGGTCGCCACCACCAGTCAACCACCCCGAGGTCATTATCGCGACGTAGCAGTGACTATGGCACGTGTGATAAGCGCCTGGGTAGCTACCCTGCACTGGCATGCGGTCAGTCGTTTCCGCTAGTGGGTACACTCAAGGTACAGCACGGAACAATATGGGGTCTTGCCCTCTCAGAACAGGGGTCTTTCCCCTTAGAACAAAACAGGAGTCTCGCCCCTCCACAGTCCGCGTACCCTCGTCCGACTACCCCGGTTTGCCTAGCGGGCCTAACAAAGTTGGTGTAGGGTGGCTAGCTCCCTCCCTACACTAGTAGCATGCCTCGGTACCACGTACATGAGGGCCAACAAGAGTCGGTGTAGAGTGACCAATCCTAACCCTAGGTCTCAACCCAAGGGTGGCTAGCTCCACTCTACACTAAAAGGGATAGTTGCTCTCCTTGGTACCGTGTACACAAGGGTCAGCTGACTTCCCGTCTACATTCTAAATTCCTTTCATACATAGGAGTTCTACTCCTAATTCCCCATAGGGTTCATGCTCATGTTCATCTCATTTATTCATATTCAGATCTCATAGTTCATATATAACTCGTTCCTCATCCATATATAGGCAGCTCGTGTTTTCACAATTCAATTCTCAATCATATACATGCAACTTATGGTTTTATAGTTTAATTTCTCATTCACATACAGGTAGCTCGTATTTTAAGATGCATCTCAAGTAAACAGAGTTGCTCAACATTAGGCTCATACATTTCTACCCTAGGATTCATTCCACATCCTAAAGTTTCAATCAATTTAATCTAAGCAAGCATATTCTTTTTTCACATCTTAACAAATGAATTAAACCACTCTACCAGGTATCACGGGAGGAATGGGGGCCTGCACCGTAGATCTCGTTGTCTCTGCAAGCCCCGAACATGCCACCGGCTGGTAACTTATACTAGCGACTAATTTACATCAAATGAGCTCAAAACAGTAGGTACTCAGCACGAACACGTAGAGAAACTCGAGTAGAAAACAACGGTACTTCGTTTGCAGAAATCCGATTCTGTTTGTGCCCTGAACGGGTTAAAAACACGGTTACTGTCCAAAATTAGACGTATGGGACTAGTCCCAGACGTCTTAAAAGACGTCAGATCTTACCTTATTTCTCCTGCAGGTTCCTCAGATGTCCGGATCCCTCTACCACCATCTGAAAGAAGTTCCATATGTCGAACTTGGCCTCTGGTTGTCTGAAAGCACCGTCGAACGTCCGGCAATGTGGTCAGACATCCAAAAGTGCCTAGAAAAATGCACCATGTGCCTTTCCAACGCCCTTCACCTGTGTACGAAAGCAGCAGACCCATTCTCAGCCCAACATTTCCTGTGCTACGATTTGCATGGTGGAAAGTAGCGCAGGAAATACGTACCTTGCATGATATAATGCTTTTAGACGTATAGCTTCAGCTCCAGACATCTTAATGCCTTTTCAGACGTCTGGTCGACCCTCCAGACGTTTGATACTAGAAAACTTCCAGTATCAGGACTCTGCACAGCTCTCCTCGCTCGCGCCTTCGCCCTCAGACGACGCAGCGGCAGCTCCAGCAACTGCAGGAGAGAAGCTCCCCGTCGGTGTCCTCCTCTCTTCCACGAACTCATCCTCGAGCTCCACCGAGCTCCCGTGGTCGTCGTCCTTCTCCCTCGCACTCTCTCACTCTTACTCTTCCCCATTCTCCCCCGCCAACTCCTCTCCTTCCTCGCCGCGGTTGCAGCAGAGATGGGAGGCTGGTGGGGCATGGCCGACACAAGGAGAAGGTGGAGGTGGCAGTGGCTCGAGTGGTGGGGTGTGGAGTGGCTGAAGGGTTTAAATAGGGAGGTTTTAGGGTTCGGGTGAGGGGTGGAGGAGAGAAAGAGATTCTGTGCACAACCCGTACGTAGAGTGAAAAGAATGTACGATATTCTCCTACTTTCGGACGTCCAGACATATGTTTAGACGTCTGGACAGACGTCTGATTGACAATCCAGACATCTTATCCAACTAAAAAGGCAACGGGTCATTTCATCTACCGATCGTCGGTCTAAGAAAAGTGATCGGGTGCGTGGTTGTCATTAATATTCGACGTCGCTTTAGTAACCGAAGGCAAATATATTTTTCTCGTTGGTTGATGTAATAAGCGATGGTAAAGCAATGTATTCACCTGTCCTAAATCCATTTCCATAGTGATTTCTCTATCCATATGTCCGACATATTGTCAGATGTCCGACCTGTCGTCTGGGCAACTTATCTAGAACCCTGTTTCAATCTTGTGAAAACAGGAAGGAAAGAATCTAAGTATTAGACATTTGACACTTTTCCCAGATGTCTTATAATTGACACTTTGCTGTCGTCTATATGAAAAAGCGATGGAAAAAATTTAGGGTTTAGGTGCCATTCCCAAATTTTGGGCACGGTTGAATCCATCTTTTATCGTCGGTTATTAATATAACCGATTGTATAGGTTCCTAAATCTATTACCGCGCTACAACCCACTGTTCATGTTCGTCCTCCTCACGTCGAGTCGATCCTCATGTCGCCCCCCTCGCATCGAGCACCTCCTCGTGGTCCTCCTCACGTCGACCCCCTCCTCAGGTGAATCCCCACCCTTGTCATCGACATCCCCCCTCCTTCTCCTCCTCCTCCTCCGTGCGCCACTCCCCTCCTCCTTCGCAGCAGCTCACCTTGCTCCTCCTCGTCCTCTGCTGCTTCTCACCCTCCTCCTCCTCCTCCTCCTCCAACGACCTCTCCCTCCTCCTCCTTCACTAGCCCCTTGCCAGCGCCCTCGCCCTCCTCCTCCTCTGCCAGCACCATTGTCCTCCTCCTCCTCGGCCTGGTGATGCCCTCCTCCTCCTCCGCCAGCACCATTGTCCTCCTCCTCCTCGGCCCGGTGATGCCCTCCTCCTCCTCTTCTATTTCAATTCTGACCGATCATCCTCCTCCTCCGCCTGTGCCCCCTTCCTCCCTGGTTCCTCCCCCTCCTCCTCCTCTGCAGCTCCTTATCTTCCTCCTCCTTAGGCAGCGGCCTCATCCTCCTCCCCAGCTCACCGGTGTCGCCATCCCCCTCCTGACCATCCCCTCCTCCTCCTCAGCTCCCCTCCTCCTGTTCCACTTCCTTAGCAGGCCCCCCCTCCTCCTCCCCCTCCTTGGTTCCTCCCCTCCTCCTCCTAACTCCTTACAAATCTAGAGCATCATAGATTTAATGTATGTAGTCAAGGTATCATGGCTGAATACATGCCAGTGAGGATAATTTGCTTATATCTTGCTGAAGGTAAACCTTCTTTCCTGAAAACAATTAAGAGTTAGCCATAGTGTAATGCTTCAAGCATAAGTTCTAATCGACTAAGGATAATCGCTTCAAATCAAATTTTCTCCTTCCAATCCTGAAACTATATGGAGTTGTCGTTTGAAGTGATTAAGCTTTACTTTAGAGGTGGAAATTCCTCGACAGGAATGTGCCGTAGGCTATAGTAGGACCAAACACCAGAGGATGCCTTGAACAGACATATCTGGTTGATTTTGGCTTTGATCTAATAACCTGTCTCTAGATTCTAGTCTATAGAGGAAGTGTGTCATGACTTATTAGGTTTAGGTCCAACTTGGTGCAAGCCAAGAATCAAAGATTTTTAACACTAAGGTGATAGTTTGAAATGTCTTGATTCTTGTGTCTTATTACCTTATTTGAGGGGTAAGGCCTGCTAAGGTCGTTTGGGATGAGGATTGGATCCTTTCTATTGCTCAAGAAAAATGAAAAGTGAATCTTTTTGCTCTAATTTGATATTTCAAACTACTTGATTCCTTTCTCTTTGATGCCCTTTGTTTTTTAGCAGTTTGGATTTGCATAGGGAATGCTTTACACCGAGAAGGTTCCATCATAATGTTATACCTATTCTTTCCATTAGCTTAGATTGAATTTTGAAGGCTTTGATTTCATGTCTCAACTTTATAAAGCCCTTGTTCTAACCAAATAGGGGTTCCTCCTATCCTCCTCCTGACTATCCCTCTCCACCTCCTCTTCGTCCTGCTAACCCCCTCCTCCTCCTCCTCCTCCTACTGCCCTCCTCCTCCTCCTCCTTCTCCCCCTCCTCTTGAGTTTGGGTCAGGGTAAGGGTTTTATGATTTGTTAAGAGTTTGGGTTAGGGTTAGGGTTTTTGCTTGCTCTCGTGCTTGGTTTGCATGTTTAGTTTCGGTTAGGGTTTAGGATTATAATTAGAATTTGTTATTTAATTAATTTTACATTTGAAATTGTAGGTTATCAGTGTCGGGTACACTTGGAGGCTTCAGTAGTTTGAGGTATATATATATACATTCAATCTTTCTAATTTAATTGAATGATTTTTTAGTTTTTTGGTAATTTTTTTTTAATGTTTAAATTAGTTATTATTTAGATACACACACTTGCTAAAGAAGATTTATGCACGCGAGGCTAAACATTAGTTATTCTAATCCTTAAGGTAAAAGTCCTTCGAGTCAAAATGTGTCCAAATTACTCGCTCGTCGAGACTTATGATCATGTTATACGGACAATGCAGGAAGTATATATATACCTCACTTACATGCATGATGTGTTGTCTTTGTAGCAAGCCATAGAACTCGACCGACATTATTACATGTAATGAGTAAACCTAAGTTGTGATCAAATCTTTAAGGACCTTCTTTAGTTCGGTGAAGACCGAACTAAAGAAGGTCCTTAAAGATTTGATCACAACGTAGGTTTGCTCATTACATGTAACCTTGTGCGGTAAATTTTGATTGCTTCTTCCTGCTCTTCTCTGGTATACCAATTAATCTTATCTAGTTTCCTACGGTGCCCTTAATTGGGTGTTAAAAGAAATCTAGCTAAGGTTAATATTGGGGGGTATACTAGAGAAGTGCGGGGAGATGCTACTGAAATTTCACCGCACTAAGGTTACATGTAACGAGCAAACCTAAGTTGTGACCAAATCTTTGGGATGGGCTCTAAAGTGAAAATCTTAATCAAAATACACATCATTCGATCCTTTCCCTTCCTAATAAGTGATTTGCTTACATTAAATTTTAGGTTACAATGGATAAATCTTGGATTGGATTGCGGGGTTCAGATTACACCAGATATAATGATGGAGTAATTTCATTCCTGCATTGGGCCTTTGATGCCGATAGGAAGATATTTAAAAGTAGACAGAGATACAAGGTTATAAAAAGAAACATTATGCTTTCTGAAAATGCAGAAAGCCATGTATGTTGGAAGTAAATAATTTTTATCCATATGTCTAAACTCTTTCTGGCTTTTTAAAGCTTCTTCGCAACGAAGCCATCAAAATATCTTTTTTTGAATATATCTGGCAAACAAAAATCCTAAATCAGAGAAAAGAACCTACTATGGCAATGCATAGTTAAAAACCATCATGCAGCATAATTTGAACAATGGAGAGGCTTGTACTAATCCTTTCAGATTTTGATATAGCATTCAATCTCTCACTATTTCCTTCTACAAATTGTTACTGACGGTAATGATATTTTTACCGTCGTTTATTAAAATAAGTGACGACGAATGCTTGTACTCTATTGATCACCATTTGAAGAAAAGCGATCGAGCGTGCAACTGTCATTAATATTTGACGTCGCTTTAGTAACCGACGACAAATATATTTGTTTGAAGACGTTACAAAATGATATGTTGGAATACTAGGATAAATAAATAGTCATTACTCTCTGTAAGATAAATAAATAGAGTTGAAAGCTCTAATCCGTCTGATGGTCATACATTATTTCCAGATCGGATTATCCCTGTAACCGACGGCAAATCTAAACAGCGACGGTATTAACGGTGTCGCTTATTGCCGTCGGTTATATAGGAATTGCCATCGATTTTAAACCAACGGCAAAAGTCTTATACGTAGTAGTGGGTGCGGGAGGTCGTGACGCGTGGTGCGCATCGGTCGGGCGCGAGAGGTGTGGCGCGATCCCAATAGTGCACGGGCGACGAATCCAATTGCGACGCGTGTCACATTAATCGGTTGACCAGTCTGGTTGAACTGGTTGTTTAACGACCCCCTCGTGCTGTTTTGTCCGGTTCGAGGTCTTCCTGACCTCGAATTTCGACAAATAAGATACTGTTGGAATTGTATCGACGTGTACTTGTTTTTGACGTAACTTGAGTCATATACCTTGGATTCACGTGAAAAAGGTACCGTTGGAAAGTTTGCACTGATAGGAATCCAATGGTACTAATATGACCCCATTTGAGAAGGTTTGGCTAAGAGTTAACCACAAACACACATTTTTTGACCATGCCTAACCCCAGTAGGTACTGTTAAGACCCACGACATCAAACATTTTTTAAGACGTCTGAGAGTTGGTCCAGACGTCTGGTCAGACGTCTAGACGCCTTCCCAGACATCTGGAATTAAATTTTTGCGGCGTACGATTGCGAGTCTGCGCGCGTACGCTCGCAGACTGTGCCTGCCGACCTGCATGCATCCCTCCTTCCATTTTTCTCTCTCTCCGACGCCTTCAAATACTCTCTTCCTCCCTTCCCTCTCCCTTACCACCACTCCACCGTCTCCTCCTTCTTCTTTCTGTTAGCGTGAGAGTGACAGAGCGAGGGCAGCGGCTGCTGCCGGGTGCGTGCGGGGAGGAGTTGGTGTAGCGAGAGGGAGAAGAGGCGGAGTGAATGAGGAAGAGAGGGCGAACTCGCCGGAGCTACCAAGGGTCAGCCGACGGGTGCGCGCAGCGGGAGCGTAGCGCTGGGGAGGTGCTGCTGCAGCTCAGGTAGCAGGTGAGCGCGGCGCGGCGCGACCGTGCGTAGCAGGCGGAAGGCGAGGAGGTCCTGATTCTGGGAAAATTTTCCAGAAACAGACATCTGGACCTATGTCCAGACGGCGCGGGGGACGTCTGGAGTGAGATCCAGACGTTTGAAAGGTACTATATTCCTCATCTTCTTCCTTTCTGCAGATGCGGCCATGCAGGCTGTTCCACCGAAAGCCCTGAGACGTGCCGTGTTGTGATTGTTTACGTACGCATGCAGGTTTTGTTCGGGAAGGCGCAAGGGCATGCCCTCCCACACAAATCAAACGTCTGGGCACAGCACCAGACGGCGGAGAGGGTCTCCAGACGTTCGGAGTGATAATCGGACGTCTGGAACTAGGTCCAGACGGTTCAGCGGGATCCTGGGCGTCTGAAGAATAGCGCAGAAGCAAGGTATGATCTGAACAATCGTTTAAGACGTCAGGAAGGTGTTCCAGACGTCTGATTTAGGGCAGAGTTGTAGTTTTTGACCCGTTTAGGGTCCGTTCGAAGTCCGTTTTCCGCGTTTAAAATTTTGTTCTTCTCAGAATTAGTTCCTTCTGTTTGATCCTTGTGATAGGACCTCGTTCTGTTGCGGATCTGGGGGTTGCGGAGGCACGTGGACCTGCCGATCACGCCCCCATCACTCTCGATTTTGCGGGTAGGGTGGCTCCCCTTGTTTAGTTATCAACATTAATGCACTTGTAGGATAAATAATAGATCCTAGGGTATGGCATGAATCCTAGGACTGGAAAACTAGATTGAATGATAGATCCTAGGTATGACATGAATCCTAGGACTGGAAAACTAGATTGAATGATAGATCTTAGGGTATGGCATGAATCCTAGGACTAGAAAACTAGATTAAATTATAGATCCTAGGGTATGGCATGAATCCTAGGAACAGAAACACTGAAACGAATGTCGTGAATACATGAAATTGCAGTCTTGGAAAAGTAGAAAGAATAATGATAATTGCCTGTAATTGGATAACAGCTGCTTGTATATGAATGTATATTAAATGTTGGAAACACGGGCTATATGAGAATAAAATTGGATTGATGAAACTTAAAATGGCTTGGCTAGACAAATATGTGCATGAACCCGACAGGGAATTAGGAGTAGAGCTCCTGAAAGGTAAATGGAATGGAATTGGGAAGTGAGCTGGGCCTTGAGTACAGAGTACTAAGGAGAACGACTGTCCCCCTATTTAGTGTAGAGCGGAGCTAGCCGCCCCAGGGACCCGGGGTTAGGTCTGGCCACTTTGTATCGACTTTTGGCCCTTGCGTACATAGTATCGGGGATAGCTACTAGTGTAAGGAGAGCGCTAGCCACCCCACAGGCCCCGGGGTTCTGTTAGCCATCCTACACCGACTTGTTTGGCCCACTGGGAAAACCAGGGTAGTCAGGCGAGGGTGCACGGACTGTGGAGGGGCAAGACCCCTGTTTGGTTACTGTGGAGGGGCTGGACCCTTGTTACTGAGAGGGCTCTGCCCTATACTGGTTCCGTGCTGTGCTTTGGGGCACATCCGTTAACGGAAACGACTGATCGCGTGCCAGTGCGGGGTAGTTACCCGTGCATTTATAGCGCGTGCCGTAGTCACCGTTACATCTGTCAGTGACCTTGGGGTGGTTGACTGAGGGTAGGACCACCACGGGGGACTCTCCCGGCCAGGAGAGCACCACGTGCTACTTCTACTTTTCGGAAAAGACTGCAATCAAGATCGTTCCCACGAGGAACATTCGAGATCAAGAGAAAGATCTGAGGAATAATTCAAGAATGAGTAAATAGAAATAAAGAAATTAAAAATAACAGCTACTTGTCCACCTTACTATTTTTCTTAGTTAGTTGGTTGCCACTCTACTTAGCGTTTCGCTGACGTGTCACCTTTGTCACCTTTTCAGGACCAGGTGTTGAGCAGCCGGAGCTTGCGGCTGTAGAGGGTGCTGGGCCTAATAGAGCCCAGTAGTTTTACTTGTGTTGTACCTATTGTACCGTTTCTTCTATTGTAGTGAGTATTTTCTATTACAATTGTACTCTTTTATTGTAAGCATCATGTTTATGTACCTATTTAATTCTCTACTGTTGTGGTGGTGTGTACTGTAGTAGTTCTTTTCTTTACTACTGTACTTTTGTTACTGTTAGTTACATGCATGATGAATGTGGTTTATTTTACTGCTCTTTTGGTTACTTTCTCGTTGGACGACTGGATCTTGGGATCAGTCGAGTCGGTCCTATTCTCGTGTCTCGTAGGGATTTGGGAATTGGGTTGTAACAAGATGGTATCAGAGCAAGGTCATCCCGAGAAGTGAACCAACTGGCTGGAAAATAACAAATTCACGTGCCTGTAACTAGAGTGGCCACCACAATGTATCTTTTGACATCTGTTCTTAGACTTCTCCGTTAGATATCGATTCGTATTGACATCTTTTCTGTTCCGTGTTTGCGTCTCCTTGCAGGAGATGCCTCGACGAGGAGGTAGCGAGGTGGGCCACGGGCGCGGCTGAGGACGAGGTCGGAGGGGTGGGGGCGTTGAGCCCGACGCCTCAGTGGACCAGCCACTGCTTCTGGGCATTCAGGCCCAGGACCTCGCCCAGCTGATATGGGATATCATGCGAGAGAAGCTCCACCCACCACCACGAGAGCCTCTCCCTGGGGCTGTGGAGGGGGAGTCCTCTATGGGACCACGCGACGGACATGGCGCTGGATGTAGGGGAGGGGATGGGCCTCCATCGCCCCCACTTTCCTTCGGCACTTCCGAGCACGAGGCTTCTTTACTTGGAGGCACACCAGCATCTCCATTTCAGAGCCACTTTGAGCTTTTCGGACATTTCCGGAAGCTGAAGCCCCCCTCCTTCAAGGGGGATGAGGACCCGACCGAGGTGGAGGACTGGCTCGAGCAGATCGAGAAGGTTTTTGACGCCCTTCGCCCCCTGTGGAGTGCCGCGTGGCCTTTGCCACATACCAGCTGGAGAGCGCGGCACACAGGTGGTGGAGGGTGGTCAGGGGTCAGGAGAGGGACGAGCCAACTTGGGACTGGCTCGTCACCCTCTTCTGTGAGCAGTACTTTCCCAGACGTGGCAGGACCAGAGGAGGCGGGAGTTCCACACTCTCCGCCAGGGGACGATGACCATGAGCGCGTACCGTATGCATTTCCTGGAGCTGTCTCACTTCGCAGCGACAGCCGTGGCTACTGAGGAGGAGCACCTTTGGAGGTTCACCGAGGGGGCATGTCAAACCCCTGAAGCTGCCTACGTTCTTGAGGGTGGTAGAGGTAGCTATGACGTACGAAGAGACCAACCCGTCCGCACGCGATACTGACAGCGGGCGGAAGAGGCACTATCAGCCAGACTTTTCACAAGGCCGACGGGAGAGGAGACAAGTGGCGCCCGCAGGAGAGCCATCACATTTTGCAGGGCCATCAGTGGCCTTTGGGGGCCCTCGATAGGGGCCAGCTGCTAGCACCGGACTCCCGCCCAGCCGACAGCAGGGACCCACTGAGGGCGGGAGTCGAGTCCCCCTTTGCTACCAGTGTGGCCAACAGGGCCACATCAGGAGGGACTGTCTGTCTAGGGCAGGAGGTCAGCAGATGCTTCCCGTACCGAGCACTGGAGGGCGAGTAGGAGGCCGTGGGTTCGAGGCGCGAGGAGGACAGCAGTCACGGGGAGGGTACCGGCCAGCGGCTACCTGTCCGACGCAGAGTGTGGCTGCTTCGTTCGCACCTAGGGCTGAGGGGCGTATCAATGCCCTGACACATAGGGATGCTAGAGCTTCAGGATTAGTGGTGGCAGGTATGGTTTCAGTTTCCGGCAAACTTGTTTACACGCTTTTCGATTTCGGCGTTACGCACTCATTCGTCACGGCCAGTTTTGCGGTTAGCTTAGGGCAGGACTGTATGTTGTTAGAGGATCCGTTTGTGATTAGAGGTCCGAGTGGTCAGCTGTTTGTAGCTGAGGAGGTGTACACAGGTTGTGAGGTCAGTGTTGGGGGACACAGCTTTCCCGCTGACCTGATTATGATACAGATGGAGGACCTTGGCGTAATTCTGGGGATGGACTGGCTGTCCGCTTACCACGCCTTGGTTGACTGCTTTGAGAGAAAGATCTTCTTCTCCATACCGGAGTTGCCTTCTTTCGAGTTCCACGGGCAGCCGGAGGACGGAGGCTTCAGGTGCATTTCTGCACTTCGGGAGGCGAGACTTTTGAGCCAGGGGTGTGAGGGCTTCCTAGCTTGTGTGGTGGTGGAACCCAGCCCTGTTGCAGACTTCCAAAGTATCCCGATGGTCAGAGAGCACCCCGACGTGTTCCCAGATGAGCTGCCAGGATTACAACCCGAGCGTGAGATCGAGTTTGAGATCTCACTGGTACCGGGGACTAGCCCCATCTCCACAGCACCGTACAGGATGGCACCACTTGAGCTGTGAGAGGTCAAGTCTCAGTTACAGGATCTTTTGGAGAAGGGCTTTGTGAGGCCCAGTGCGTCTCCCTGGGGAGCCCCGGTATTGTTCGTAAAGAAGTATGGTACCCTACGCCTTTATGTGGACTACAGGCAGCTGAATAGGGTCACCATCAAGAACAGGTATCTGCTGCCGAGGATTGATGACTTGTTTGACCAGTTGCGAGGTGCCACGGTATTCTCCAAGATCGACTTGAGGTCTGGATACCATCAATTGAGGATCAAGGAGGCTGACATCTCCAAGACAGCTTTCCTCACCCGGTACGGACACTACGAGTTTCTGGTCATGCCGTTTGGGCTGACCAATGCCCCCGCTGCCTTCATGGATTTGATGAACCGGGTGTTTAGACCGTACTTAGACCAGTTCGTGGTGGTATTCATTGATGATGTGCTCATCTATTCTCGAGATCAGACACAGCATGGACAACACTTGCAGATGATTTTGGACACACTGAGATGACGTAGGCCATACGCCAAATACAGCAAGTGCGAGTTCTGGTTGAGGGAGGTGACCTTCTTAGGTCATGTGATTTCCAGGGATGGCTTGGCTGTGGACCTAGACAAGGTCGAGGCAATGCCTAGGTGGGAGAGACCACGTACGGTTACTGAGATTCGCAGTTTCTTGGGACTGGCAGGCTACTACAGGCTGTTTATCAGGGGCTTCTCGTAGATTGCACGTCCTATGACACAGCTAACCTGGAAGGACGTGCCCTTTACTTGGACAGACACCTGTGAGGCATGTTTGCAGGAGCTGACGGAGAGGCTGACTTCAGCTCCTGTACTCACCATCCAGATAGTAGTGGCAGGTTCGTTGTGTACACGGATGCCTCTTTGCAGGGGTTAGGGGGTGTGCTCATGCAGAGAGGTCACGTTGTCGCTTACGCTTCGCTGCAACTGAAGCCCCATGAGCATAACTACCCTACCCATGACCTGGAGCTAGCAGCTGTCATCTTCGCGCTGAAGACTTGGAGGCACTACTTGTACGGTGAGACCTTTGAGATTTTCACAGATCACAAGAGCCTCAGATACCTGTTTGATCAGAAGAAGCTCAACATGAGACAGAGACGTTGGTTGGAGCTCCTGAAGGACTATGACTATAGCATTTCCTACCACCCGGGAAAGGCCAATGTGGTGGTTGACGCCTTGATCCGGAAGGCGCCCGCCCACTTGGCCAGTTTACAGGCGTACAGTTGGAGCCTCTTGAAGGAGATGGGCAGTTGGCGACACTTAGAGTTACTGGGGCACTGTGGGGTAGTGACTGTGACACGACAGATGAGACCAGAGCTAATAGACTGCATTATCACAGGGCAGATGGCCGACCCGTACATACAGTTATTGCGTGATAGAGTACTGTTAGGAGACCCTGGAGACTTCTCTTTTACAGACCAGGTGCTGCGCATGAGGGGATGTTTGTGCGTTCCCAGAGACGAGGAGCTGTTGAGAGAGCTCCTGACTGAGGCACACGGTTCCAAATTCACCATACATCTCCGAAATACAAAGATGTACCATGACTTGAGACACGATTTTTGGTGGAGGGGAATGAAGCGGGATGTAGCTGAATTCGTACAGCAGTGTTTAGTGTGCCAGCAGGTGAATGTCGAGCATCAGAGTCCTACAGGGCCGTTGCAGCAACTTCTAGTGCTTGAGTGGAAGTTGGAGAGAATCACCATGGACTTGGTGGTGGGCTTGCCCATTACCCAGCAAGGACATGACACAGTCTGGGTGATCGTTGACAGATTGACGAAGACGGCACGTTTCTTGCCGATCCGAGTCACCTTGGGACCAGCACTGTTGGCAGAGAGGTATATCCGCGACGTGATACATCTACACAGAGTTTCGTGGGAAATCGTATCCGACCGGGATACCCGTTTTACGTCCCAGTTTTGGGTTGAGTTTCAGCAGACCCTGGGGACGCGGTTGAGGTTCAGTACAGCATACCACCCCCAGACAGACGGACAGTCTCAGCGCATGATACAGACACTTGAGGATCTTTTGCGTGCTTGTGTACTGGACTGGAGGGGCTCTTGGGAGGAGCACTTGCCCCTAGCGAAGTTCGCATATAATAACAGTTATCACTCGAGCATCGGCATGGCACCCTACGAGGCTCTGTACGGTCGGAGGTGTACAGCCCCTTGAGTTGGGTTGAGGTGGGGACCAAGTGGGACGTTGGCCTCAGGCTGATCCGGCAGAGTCAGGAAGTAATCGAGCAAATTCACAGGCGACTCCGCACTGTTAGGAGCAGACAGCAGAGCTATACAGATCGGAAACGTAGAGAGGTACAGTTTAAGGTTGGGGACCACGTCTTCCTTTGCGTTTCGCCCATGAAGGGCCTGCAGCGGTTTGGGGTGAGAGGGAAGCTCGCGTAGAGGTTTGTGGGACCCTTTGAGGTCTTGGAGCGGGTTGGACCCGTTGCTTACAGGCTTGCCCTCCCTCCTCGGCTTTCTGGCATGCACGACGTGTTCCACGTGTCCAACCTCAGGAAGTACATCGCCGATCCCAGTCACGTCCTAAGTCACGAGAGCGTCGAGGTGGGTGACTACCTGACCTACCCCGAGCGGCCAGTGCAGATTCTCGACAAAGCCGTCCGGTGTCTGAGACGGAAGCAAGTACCACTGGTGAAGGTTTTGTGGAGGAGCCAGCGGTATGAGGAGGCCACCTGGGTGCCTGAGACAGCGATGCAGGAGCGGTACCTGGAGCTCTTTAAGGGTATGTCTTTTCGGACCGGCTTCGATCCTCTTTGAGTTTGTTATGCGTATATCGTTCTTTCTTTCCGCACCCTAGTTAACGCAAGTTTCGGGGATGAAACTTCCTTTGAGTTTGTTATGTTGTTAAGACCCACGACATCAAACTTTTTTACGACGTCTGGGAGTTGGTCCAAACGTCTGGACGCCTTCCCAAATGTCTGGAATTAAATTTTTCGGCGTACGATTGCGAGTCAGCGCGCGTGCGCGCACAGACTGCGCTTGCCGACCTACAGGCGTTTCTCCTTCCATTTTTCTCTCTCCCCGACGCCTTCAAATACTCTCTTCCTCCCTTCCCTCTCCCTCACCACCACTCCACCGTCTCCTCCTTTTCTTCCTGTTAGCGTAAGAGTGAGAGAGCGAGGGCAGTAGTTGCTGCCGGGTGCACGCGGGGAGGAGGAGGTGTAGCGAGAGGGAGAAGAGGCGGAGTGCATGAGGAAGAGAGGGCGAACTCGCCGGAGCTGCCTAGGGCCAGTCAACGGGTGTGCGCAGCGGGAGCGTAGCGCTGGGGAGGTGCTGCTGCAGCTCAGGCAGCAGGTGAGCGCGGCGCGGCACGGCCCTGCGTAGCAGGCGGAAGGCGAGGAGGTCCTGATTCTGGGAAAATTTCCCAGAAACAGATGTCTGGACGAACGTCCAGATGGCGCGGGGGACGTCTGGAGTGAGATCTAGATGTCTGAAAGGTACTATATTCCTCATCTTCTTCCTTTCTGCGGATGCGGCCATGCAGGCCGTTCCGCCGAAAGCCCTAAGACGTGCCGTGTTGTGATCGTTTACGTACGCGTGCAGGTTTCATTTGGGAAGGCGCAAGGGCATGCCCTCCCACGCAAATCAGACGTCTGGGCACAACACCAGACGGCAGAGAGGGTCTCCAGATGTCCGGAGTGATAATCGGACGTCTGGAACTAGGTCCAGACGGTTCAGCAGGATCCTGGACGTCTGAAGAACAGCGCAGAAGCAAGGTATGATCTGAACCATCGTTTAAGACGTCTAGAAGGTGTTCCAGACGTCTAATTTAGGGTAGAGTTGTCGTTTTTGACCCGTTTAGTGTCCGTTCGAAGTCCGTTTTCCGCATTTAAAATTTCGTTCTTCTCAGAATTAGTTCCTTGTGTTTGATCCTTGTGATAGGAACTCATTTTATTACAGATCTGGGGGTTGCGGAGGCACGTGGACCTGCCGATCACGCCCCCATCACTCTCGATTTTGCGGGTAGGGTGGCTCCCCTTGTTTAGTTATCAACATTAATGCACTTGTAGGATAAATAATAGATCCTAGGGTATGGCATGAATCCTAGGACTGGAAAACTAGATTGAATGATAGATCCTAGGTATGACATGAATCCTAGGACTGGAAAACTAGATTGAATGATAAATCTTAGGGTATGGCATGAATCCTAGGACTAGAAAACTAGATTAAATTATAGATCCTAGGGTATGGCATGAATCCTAGGAACAGAAACACTGAAACGAATGTCGTGAATACATGAAATTGCAGTCTTGGAAAAGTAGAAAGAATAATGATAATTGCCTGTAATTGGATAATAGCTGCTTGTATATGAATGCATATTAAATGTTGGAAACACGGGCTATATGAGAATAAAACTGGATTGATGAAACTTAAAATGGCTTGATTAGAGAAATATGAGCATGAACCCTACGGGGAATTAGGAGTAGAGCTCCTGAAAGGTAAATGGAATGGAATTGGGAAGTGAGCTGGGCCTTGAGTACAGAGTACCAAGGAGAGCGACTGTCCCCCTGTTTAGTGCAGAGTGGAGCTAGCTGCCCCAGGGACTCGGGGTTAGGTCTAGCCACTTTGTACCGACTTTTGGCCCTCCTGTACACATTACCGGGGAGAGCTACTGTTATGAACGCATGCCCCAGACGTCTTTTAAGACGTCTGGGAGGTAGGCCAGACGTCGGACCAGACGTCTGGAATCACTTCCAGACGTCGTATCAGACGTCTGGGATCGTTGCCAGACGTCTGGAAATCTGTTATCTTTGACATGCGCGGGTCGTCTGCGCGCCTGAGCGTGCAGACCCGCATATTCGCTTATTCCTTCCTCCTGCAGCTGCAGATTCCCCTGCCGCGCTCCTTCTCTCTCGTCCTCGCACGGCCTTAAAAGGCCACGCGCTCTTCCGTCACCACCGCCTCCTTCCTCTTCTCCTTCAGCCAGTGAGCGCGAGAGCGAGCGCGAGAGCGAGGTTGTAGCGGCAGTGGCGGCCGCAGTGAGCGCGGAGGAGGTGCTGCGTGCGAGAGCGACGCTCAGCCGTGAGGGCGAGCTCGCCGGGGTTGCCAGGGCCGGCCGGCGGGGAGCGCAACGGGCGCGGGGTGACGCGGGGGGGGGACTGCTGCGGTCCGAGCAGCAGGCGCACGAGGTGCGACGAGGCACGGCGTCGCGAGCGGAGGGCGAGTCGCGGCCTGATTTTGGAAACAATTCCAGAATCAGACGTCTGGGCTGATAGCCAGACGGCGGGGGAGACGTCTGGAAGACCATCCAGACGTCTGAAAGGTGAGTTCTTTCGTCTTCTTCCTTCCTGTCGACTGACCGTACCGAGAGAGAGAGTTGTGTGCGCAGGCTCGGTGATTCGCCATCCAACGCGAATCAGACGTCTGGCTGTAGTACCAGACGACGGGAGTGACCTCCAGACGTCCTGGGTGACCATCGGACGTCTGGGAACTAGGCCAGACGTCCCCGCAGGCTTCTGGACGTCTGAGAAACCACGCAGAACAAGGTAATTCTCTGATCCATTTTTTAAGACGTCTGGAAGAAGTTCCAGACGTCTGATTTTGCACAGTGTCGTCATTTTCGACCCGTTGAGGGCCCGTTCGGGTTCCGTTTTCCGCATTTCAAGTTGCGTTCTTTCCGGAATTAAATCCTCTACCCGTCTACAGTAGCTATACACTGTTTTGAGACACTCCTTGTGTTTGATCCTTGTGATAGGACCTCGTTCCATTGCAGTCTTGGGGATTCCCGATTACGCCCCCATTACTCCCGTCGTACCTGGTAGAGTGGCTTTAAGTATAATCTGTTAAATTATGAAACCATAAATAGAACCTAGGACATTGCATGAATCCTAGGAATGAGAAATAGATTGAATGGTAGATCCTAGGGTGTTGCATGAATCCTAGGGCTGGAAAACTAGATTGTATGATAGATCCTAGGATATGGCATGAATCCTAGGATGGGAAAACTAGTGGAATGTATGAATACTGCAGTCTTGGAAAATGTGGAAAGGAAATAATAGTTGCCTGTAAATTCGTTTAAACAGCTGCCTGTTATGAATGAATGAACATGAGTAAGAATATGGGATGTATGAACATGAAACTGGAAAGGTGAAGCCGGAATGCGCTGAGTTAAAGAGCTGGAACCCTATGGGGAATTAGGAGTAGAACTCCTGGAAAGTGAATGGAATAGAATTGGGGAAGTGAGCTGGCCCTTGAGTACGGAGTACCAAGGAGAGCGACTGTCCCCCTGTTTAGTGCAGAGCGGAGCTAGCCGCCCCAGGGACCTGGGGTTAGGACTGGCTACTCTGTACCGACTTGCTGGCCCTCGTGTACGTAGTACCGAGGAGAGCTACTAGTGTAGGGAGGTACTAGCTACCCCACGGGCCCCGGGGTTCTGCTAGCCTCCCACACCGACTTGTTAGGCCCGCTGGGGCAAACCAGGGTAGTCAGGCGAGGGTGCGCGGACTGTGGAGGGGAAAGGACCCTGTTTGGTTACTGTGGAGGGGTTGGACCCCTGTTACTGAGAGGGCTCTGCCCTATACTGGTTCCGTGCTGTGCTTTGGGCGCACCCGTTAACGGAAATGATTGACCGCGTGCCAGTGCGGGTTAGCTACCCGTGCGTTTACCGCGCGTGCCGTAATCACCGTTACATCTGTCAGTGACCTTGGGGTGGTTGACTGAGAGTAGGATCACCACGGGGGACTCTCCCGGCCAGGAGAGCACCACGTGCTACTTCTACTGTTCGGAAAAGACTGCAATCAAGATCGTTCCCACAAGGAACATTCGAGATCAAGTGAAGGATCTGAGAAATAGATAAATTGTGAAACAATAGAAAGACGTAAATAAAGGAAGAAAGAAAATTTAAAGCAGCTACTGTACACTTTACTGTTTCTTTAGTTTAGCTGCCACTCTACTCAACGTTTTGCTGATGTGTTACACTCATTACCTTTCAGGACCAGGTGTTGAGCAGCCAGGGTTAGCGGCTGCAGAGGACGCTGGGCCGAGTAGGGTCCAGTAGAGTTACCTCTGTACCTCTTTTTGTTCCGTTATAGTGAGCAGTTCTTGTTTCCGCTGTACTTTTCTTTACCTGCAGTTCATATTATGTTATGAATGTTGTTCTACTGTTGTTGTGGTATATACTATAGTGGTTTCTTTCCTTACTGCTGTATTTCCTTACTGTTAGTTATATTCATGTTGAACGTGGTTTATTTTACTGCTCCTTTGGTTACTTCCTCGTTGGACGACTAGGTCTTGGGATTAGTCGAGTCGATCCGGTTCTCGTGTCTTGTAGGGACTTGGGAATCGGGTCGTTACAGCTACTGGTGTAAGGAGAGAGCTAGCCATCCCACGGGCCCCGGGGTTCTGTTAGTCGTCCTACACCGACTTGTTAGGCCCACTGGGCAAACCAGGGTAGTCATGCGAGGGTGCACGGACTGTGGAGGGGCAAGACCCCTGTTTGGTTACTGTGGAGGGGCTGGAGCGCTGTTATTGAGAGGGCTCTGCCGTATACTGGTTCCGTGCTGTGCTTTAGGGTGGACCCGTTAACGGAAAAGACTGACCGCGTGCCAGTGCGGGGTAGCTATCCGTGCGTTTATTGCGCATGACGTAGTCACCGTTACGTCTGTCAGTGACCTTGGGGTGGTTGATTGAGGGTAGAACCACCACGGGGGACTCTCCCAGCCAGGAGAGCACCACGTGCTACTACTTTTCGGAAAAGACTGCAATCAAGATCGTTCCCATGAGGAACATTAAAGATCAAGAGAAAGATCTGAGGAATAATTCAAGAATGAGTAAATAGAAATAAAGAAAGAAATTAAAAATAACAGCTACTTGTCCAACTTACTGTTTTTCTTAGTTAGTTAGTTGCCACTCTACTCAGCGTTTCGCTAACGTGTCACCTTTGTCACCTTTTCAGGACACGGTGTTGAGCAGCTAGATCCTGCAGCTACAGAGGGTACTGGGCCTAATTGAGCCTAGTAGTTTTACTTATGTTGTACCTACTGTACTGTTTCTTCTGTTGTAGTGAGTATTTTCTGTTACAATTGTACTCTTTTATTGTAAGCATCATGTTTATGTACCTGTTTAATTCTCTACTATTGTGGTGGTGTGTACTGTAGTAGTTCTTTTCTTTGCTGCTGTACTTTTGTTACTGTTAGTTACATGCATGATGAATGTGGTTTATTTTACTGCTCTTTTGGTTACTTTCTCGTTGGATGATTTGGTCTTGGAATCAGTCAAGTCGGTCTGATTCTCGTGTCTCGTAGGGATTCGGGAATCGGGTTGTAACAGGTACTGATGGATCCAAAATGACACAAATGGCTCCAAAATGACTCAAAGCCTAGATTTCAAGACATAATAGCCCATCCTCTCTTCTTCTCTGATTTGGACATTCGACACCTCCTGGAGGAGTCTAGGAGGTACATCAATTGTCTAATATAGGATATCCTTTTGCCCTTCTGATTCCTAAATGTCCAGGAGTCTGGTGAGAGGTCTAGAGAAGTCTCTAGATGTCCAGTAAGTTGGATGGACATCCAAATCGTGCTAGATTACGATTTTGGTGATTGGGAAACCAAAGCTTCAGAGGTGTGAGGCAACTATTACTTTGGGATTAGGGAAGGATTCACAACACGCACATGTGATTGGGTTGGGTGTTCTTAATGCAAAGGGCCTCATCAGCTTGGTAAGAAAAAGGGAATCCCACTAAGTCGAGACTTTACAGTGGGAGGCATAATATGCAGGGTGTTGTACTATGCCATCCTAAACGCAATTTTAATACTCTTGGAGATCCGATAATGAGAAGAAGTTAATTTTTCCTAGGGATTCCAATTTAGATCATATTTTTTTATTCTCGTTATTCAATTTTCGAGCATTGAATCGATATCTTGAATCAAAATAATTTTAAAAATGATTTAATTTCCATTCTTCAATGATGCCATCGTGCGACCGTTCATCTCAACAGAATTAACGTTTGCACATATTAATGAATGCCATGTTATGGTGCAGGGTTATATTAGGGAGATTTTGTGCATTGAAAATGAAATGAAAATGATGTTTTTGTAGTTAAAATGGAACGTAATGAAATGAAAGTAAGGGAAAGTGGAATTCTTTGATTATTTCTTGATAGGTTTGTATTTACGATCGGAAATAACTAGAAAATCAACCATTAATTTGTTCTGTTCAAGGGAAGTTATAGCCATACCTTTAGAAAATATTTAATTACTTTTATACCTTTACATATTTCATTATTACATTTATACTCCTACAAATTTGCATCCCATGATAGTCATACCCAAGGTTAAGTATCGTACGGATATGAGAGAATATTTCCCAAATATTCTGTAATAGTCATTAAAGATAACAACATAAAATTTTATGTCAGTAACCTTATCAATATTTTGAAATTACGTTAGTATCCCTATCTACGTTTTTTTCTTTTTTTCCTCCTCTTTCTTCTTCCCCCTCTTCTCTTCATTTTCCTCCTCTCAAGTTTGGATCGTGTCTCTCATCAGAGGCCACGAGAGTAGCAACAACGCCATGATTATTGCTGGATGCCACCCTCTTCCTTCTTCCTCCCTGCCAATTGTCACCCCTACCCCCTCTTGCCTAACCATTGCCGCTGCCCCTCCGCCTCTCCAACCACCATACCTCCTCCTTTCTAACTGTAGCCCCTTTTCCTTAGCCATCGCTACCCCCTCCACCCTCCTCTCTCGTCATCGTCCTCCTTCCTCCCCCTTCCCTCTTCTAAGAGAATAAAAAAGATTTTTAAGAGAATTTGGATATGATTAGAAAATATTTAAGAAATATTAATGTAATAATCTCAATTTTTGTGGAGTCATATGTTAACCATAGTTACCATCATTTGTTGTTAAATATAATAGTAGGCGTAGATATCTATAACAACGTAAATCTGGAGAGATATAGACGTAACGATAAAATATTGAAGGATATGGATATAATTAACTATATTTTGAGAGAGGGAGAGATCTACGTAGTCAACCATTATGGCCTTGATTACGTTGATCACGACGTCAAATCAAAATAGTTACATTTCATGGGTTCACCACGTATGGCCTAGGAATCGAAGATGAAATGACATGACAGTACTCCAATTAAACATGCGTGCATGCTTTGGGCTCCGCTTGGCTTTTTTAATTGTGGTTGCAGGTTTGCCTACCTTTACGTGATTCTCCACTTGAGAAACGAAGAATACGGAGCTTGAAGAGCAGACACCCACGGATGTAGCCTTCCCCGCTAATTAGCTGCACAGCTCAGATGCATTTAAAGTTTTTTTTTTTTTTTTAATTTATAAGCAAACGCCCAAAAGCATAGCATTACTTCACCCGATGAGAATGGATGAACAAGACAGAACGTGGAATTATGAAGCCCTTTTTGAACTATTCACTCCTTCCGTTGGCCAAGCAATACATAACACACCAATTTATTGGGGACAGTCTGATCGTTTTATTTGGGCTGACCACCCAAAGGGAGAATTCTCTGTAAAATCAGTATATTAGGTTTCCAGATGAGTTAAATGCAAGAATTCCAAGTTGCAAATATATTTGGAAGTTGAACCTTGCACCAAAAATTAAAACTTTCTGTGAATGGCAATCTCTGATGCATTAAATTTCAGGTTAGCCTCGAGAATTGACGGGATCAAAGATTATTGTGAAATATGCTTAAGTAGGGAGAAGATGCACAACACCTATTCGTTTCCTGTCCCCTCGCAAAGGCCGTATGGTTCCTCTTTGGATACCATATGCAAGACAACAACTCCCATTGGTTCCAACAGTATAAATTGGTAGCTAATGAGTTACATTACGCTGGTAATTATTCTTCCCTTCCTTACTTCATAGCCTATGCATTATGGAGCAACAGATGTAACTTCATACATGGCAATCAGCCACGTGACCTCCTTAAGATCAAGACACAAATACCGTCATACATCCAATTTTATTCCGCGAGCGCACTGCAGCAGGTGCTTCAACGGCGACGGGGAGATCTGGAAGTGGAATCTTCCATGCAAAATCCATATTCTCCTCCAACTGAGACCTACTATGGCCTTAATACTGCCCAAGACCAATTGAACGCTCCTGCCACAACTCTTAGATTTCCGCACACCTTTATTGTCGATGCGGCTGTGGGCAGTGAGCACCCTATGGCTGCAATTGTGATTATTGACAAAGATGATATAATCTTGGCTGCTCATGCTACAACCCTGCCAACATCTAATAACGAGGAGGCTGAAACACTTGCTATTCTTCACGGTTTAAAGTTTGCCTTATCATTGGCTTTCACTCAGGGACAGCTCTTAAGTGATGCTCTGTCTCCAGTCAACCACATCAACAAGGCATTGCAACCTTCATGGAGAGCACTTCACGCGGTCAAGTCGTGTCAAGAAATCCTCCTGATGTACCCGCAATTTATAATCTCCCATGTCAGAAGAGAGTCTGTACATAGAGCTCATACTCTTGCTCAATTCTGCTTACGCTCTTCCCTTGTTGGCTCATCGGATACAGCCTCTATCCCATGTGCATTGTAAGGTTGCTCAATCTAATGGAACTTGTTCCCTTCAAAAAAAAAAAAAAAAACTTCACCCGATGAGAAATGGCAGGAGAGGGGATTATATTACACCAACTACCTATAACTCCACTCTTAATACAATCTTGTCTCAGCTCATATGCATTTAAAGTTTTTTTTTTTGTTATAGGCGAACGCCCAAAAGCATAGCATTACTTCACCCGATGAGAAATGGTAGGAGGGGGGATTATATTACACCAACTACCTATAATCTCACTCTTAATACAATCTTGCATTAAAACTTGAGCAATAGACACTTTTTTTTTTTTTAAAGAAAACAAGAGTGGATTTTATTCATCCCCTACTCCCAAGGGGTAGCAATAGACACTTGATCCCTAGGGACCTTAACAAGAGAAAGATTGTCGTTCTCTCTAAGCATCTTTTTACATTGAAACACTTTCATTTTCTTCCTCAAAATTAGTTCTTGTTGATCCAAGAACATTTATATTGAATTGATGCAATCACTGCATATGACAACCTTGTAACAACCATATGTCTCTGCTAGATCCAAGCCGACTTTTATTGCACTTAATTCTGCCTCCAGTGGGGTAACGTCCATTGTTTCCATTGTCACAGTATTGAAGAAGTAGTTCCCTGGGGTCATGCAAATTGCAGGCACCGTCGCTAAAGTTGGATTCACATGCACTGTTTGTTTGTGCCTTCTTAGTTTCTTAATTAGAATAATTTGCACATATATCTTCTTTACATCCAAACTTGCGCATGTGTATATATCATATACCGTTAGTTATCATAAACGTGTATCATGCTTTCGTAAGTAGTTAGTTAATGACAACCATACATCTCTTACTCCCGTTATTTATATGGATACATACCTCCTTAATTACCATCAACCCCCGAGAATCTCCCCACCATACTGAGCCAACTTCTCATTGCAAATTATTTTGTTGTCACACCTCTCCCTTAGTCAATACAAACACACACACCCACACTGCGAACAAAGGGATTGGTAGAATGGCAAGCCTCCTCGTTACCTAATCAAATCCGACGATCTCAACATCTACCTTTCTCAAACCTATCATGGACCCATAGCAATGATACATGGTGTTTATGACTTTGATAACACAACATTAGATAGAGTACAGTATGTTGAGATGCTTTACCTTCAATGCTTTTATTCAACATGATCCACCTCATGCACCTTGAAGGGTGAGCCTAAACTGTAGAAGGTCAAACACTTTATTAAGGAGATAAAAGTTTGGTGGTAGCATTTATGATTTAGGAGCAATCCTCTAAGATAGTTCCTTTCCATCTTGATCAAAATATGTATCCTTGACATAAAGCTATGAGTTCAAGGATGTTGTCCATCAAACTTGGTCCTACGCTTTTGACATTTACAACTTTGGCAATGTGATTCATTCAAACTAAATTTCTAGAAAATGGTCCTTCGGAAATAGTACGGATTTACATTTACTTAAGGATGGTAAGACCTAATTTGAAGACTATCATGCCCTTTAACTCAAAGGAGATGATACCTATCTGTTCCTTCATGGTAATAAGGAATGGTTTAATGAAGTGTAATTAATGTATGTTGATTTCTTCCAAGAAAAACACAAAATTCCTTGGCTTATTTAGGGGTTAGAATGCTGCCATTTCATTCAATTCCTAAACATCGTGCTTATGAGAAGACTGAATTCATTCTATCCAACTCTATTTGAGGAGTTCTTCGAGTCAAGCATGTTTGGAAGCTCAAGACTTTTTTAAGGTTTTACTCTTGTTCCATGTTACCTAGGTTGAACCTGAGCTCCTTTCATTAATTCCAAGGATGGCAACTAAGAAGTTTTTCTTTAACTTTAATCCCTTCTTAGGAGGAGGCCATCATGAATTAGATGCCTCATACAAGACACTCAGGCTTGATGGCTTTTACCCAAAATGTAATGTTCATTTCTAGAATTTAATTAAGTCGAAATTCATGGGAATCATTCACCTACTCTTTGTCTCACCTCTTATATCTTGGTCTTTTTATTCTGTAAGAGCCTATTAATGATTAAGCACATGGGTTGAGATGAAATTTCCCTCTTAGGTGCAATCTAGGGTCCTAATCAGCTAGACGAAAGGGATTAGGAACCTAAGAGACCTAGATATGGGATTTATTGCCAGCAAGAGCCAAGATTTCCTTATGAGATGATTTGAATCTTGGGAGGGACTAGATGGTAATTAAAAGGCAGGAGTAGTAAGGTGGAATCAAATGAAAGGTAGCTTAAGGGCCACCTGAGAAAATTACCCATCCCTTTTAAATGCAATAACTCTTTTGGATAGAGATGAGCCACCAATCCTTCCAAAATCTTCTTCTCTGTGTCTTTCTGGTATGTGAGAGAGGGAGGAGAGCAGAGTGAGGGAGAGAGCTCAGTTGCAGCAAAGGAGAAAAAGAAGGGGATCCGAAGCCTAGATCGGTGTAACGAACGCGCGCTTCAGACATCTTTAAGACGTCTGGAAAGTGGCCCAGACGTCTGGAACCACTTCCAGACGTCTGGGAATCGGTCATTGTTGGCACGTGCGATTCGTCTGCGCGCCTGAGCGTGCAGACTTGCGAAAATTCCCTCTCTCTCTTTTTCCCTCTCCCCCCTGCGCCCTCTGTCGTGCTCTCTCTCTCCTCCTCGCGCGGCCTTAAAAGGCCACGCCCTCCCCCTCACTCCCGTCACCTCTGCCCCCTTCCTCTTCTCCTTCCAGTCGGTGCGCGAGAGCGAGCACGAGTGAGCGGTGGCGGCGACAGCCGCGGCGGGTGCGGGAGGAGGTGCTGTGCGGGGGAGGAGGCGTCGGCCGTGAGGGCTCGAGCCTGCCGAGGCAGCGGGAGCCGGCCGGCGGGGGCGCAGCGGGCGCGGAGTGACGCGGGAGGACTGCTGCAGCTCGAGCAGCAGGCAGACGAGACGCGGCGCGGCCGGGCGTCGCAAGCGGAGGGCGAGTTGCACCCTGGTTTTGGAAACTTTTCCAGAATCAGACGTTTGGGCTGATAGCCAGACGACGGGCACGACGTCTGGAAGACTGTCTCGACGTCTGAAAAGTGAGTTATTTTCGTCTTCTTCCTTTTCTTCGACTGACCGTACTAAGAGAAAGAGATGGGTATGCGCAGGCTCTAAGATTCGCATCCAACGCGAATCAGACGTCTGGCTGCAGCTCCAGACGACTGGAGAGACTTACAGACGTCCGGGGTGACCATCGGACGTCTGGGAACTAGGCCAGACGCCCCCGCAGGCTTCTGGACGTCTGAGAGACCACGCAGAGCAAGGTAACCCCTGATCCACTTTTTAAGACGTCTGAAATAAGTTCCAGACGTCTGATTTTGCACTGTTTCATCATTTTCGACCCGGTTAGGGCCCGTTCGGGTTCCGTTTTCCGAGTTTCGAGTTGCGTTCTTTTCAGAATTAGATTCTCTACCCGTCTACAGTAGCTGTATACTGTTTTGAGAAATTTCTTGTGCTTGATCCTTGTGATAGGACCCCGTTCCGTTGCAGTCTCGGGGGTTGTGGAGGCACGCGGGATTCCTGACCACGCCCCCAGTTCGCCTGTTGTAACCGGTAGAGTGGCTTTAAATATAATCTGTTAAATTATGAAACCATAAATAGAACCTATGACATTGCATGAATCTTAGGAATGAGAAATAGATTGAATGGTAGATCTTAGGGTGTTGCATGAATCCTAGGGCTGGAAAACTAGATTGTATGATAGATCCTAGGATATGGCATGAATCCTAGGACGGGAAAACTAGTGGAATGTATAGTCTTGGAAAATGTGGAAAGGAAATAATAGCTGCCTGTGAATTGAATTAATAGCTACCTGTTATGAATAAATAAACGTGATTGAGAATATGGATTGTAAGAACGTGAAACTGGAAAGTGAAACCTGGATGTTCTGAGTTAAAAGAGCTGGAACCTACGGGAAATTAGGAGTAGAACTCCTGGAAAGTGAATGGAATAGAATTGGGGAAGTGAACTGGCCCTTAAGTACGGAGTACCAAGGAGAGCGACTGTCCCCCTATTTAGTGCAGAGCGGAGCCAGCCGCCCCAGGGACCCGGGGTTAGGACTGGCCACTCTGTACCGACTTGCTGGCCCTCGTGTACGTAGTACCGAGGAGAGCTACTAGTGTAGGGAGGTACTAGCTACCCCACGGGCCCCGGGGTTCTGCTAGCCTCCTACACCGACTTGTTAGGCCCACTGGGGCAAACCAGGGTAGTCAGGCGAGGGTGCGCGGACTGTGGAGGGGCAAGGCTCCTGTTTGGTTACTGTGGAGGGGTTGGACCCCTGTTACTGAGAGGGCTATGCCCTGTACTGGTTCCGTACTGTGCTTTGGGCGCACCCGTTAATGGAAACGACTGACCGCGTGTCAGTGCGGGTTAGCTACCCGTGCGTTTACCGCGCGTGCCGTAGTCACCGTTACGTCTGTCAGTGACCTTGGGGTGGTTGACTGAGAGTAGGATCACCACGGGGGACTCTCCCGGCCAGGAGAGCACCACGTGCTACTTCTACTGTTCGGAAAAGACTGCAATCAAGATCGTTCCCACGAGGAACATTCGAGATCAAGTGAAGGATCTGAGAAATAGATAAATTGTGAAACAATAGAAAGACGTAAATAAAGGAAGAAAGAAAATTAAAACAGCTACTGTACACTTTACTGTTTCTTTAGTTTAGCTGCCACTCTACTCAGCGTTTTGCTGACGTGTTACACTCGTTACCTTTCAGGACCAGGTGTTGAGCAGCCAGGGTCAGCGGCTGCAGAGGACGCTGGGCCAAGTAGGGTCCAGTAGAGTTACGACTGTTCTCTTGTACCTCTCTTTGGTTCCACTGTGGTGAGTAGTTCTTATTTCCGCTGTACTTTCCTTTACCTGCAGTTCATATTATGTTATGAATGTTGTTCTACTGTTGTGGTGGTACATACTGTAGTGGTTTCTTTCCTTACTGCTGTATTTTCTTACTGTTAGTTTTATTCATGCTGAATGTGGTTTATTTTACTGCTCTTTTGGTTACTTTCTCGTTGGACGACCAGGTCTTTGGATTAGTCGGGTCGGTTCGGTTCTCGTGTCTCGTAGGGACTCGGGAATCGGGTCGTTACAAGATGGTATCAGAGGAAGGTCGTCCCGAGATGTGAATCAACTGACTGGAAAAATAACCAATTCACATGTCTATAACTAGAGTAGCCACCACAACATATCTTTTGACATGAGCTCTTAGACGTTCCTTTCGGTATCGTTCCGTAGTGACGTGTTCCATTTTGTTTCGCGTCTCCTTGCAGGAGATGCCTCGTCGTGGGACCAGTGAGGCGGGCCGCGGGCGCGGCCGACGACGAGGTCGGTGAGGTGGGCGTGCCGTTGCCGACACCCCAGTGGACCAGCCACTACTCCCGGGCGTCCAGGCCCAGGACCTCGCTCGACTGATACCAGACATTGTACGAGGGGAGCTCCACCCATCGCCCCGAGCACCTCACCCTGGGGCTGTGGAGGGGGAGTCCTCTGTGGGACCACTCGACGGATGCGGCGCTGGACACGGGGGAGGGGATGGGCCGCCGCAGCCCCCACCTTCCTCCGATACTTCTGTGCACGAGACACCGTTGCCTGGGGGTGGACCAGCATCCCCACTGCAGCGCCACTCCGAGCTCTTCGGGCAGTTCCAGAAGCTGAAGCCCCCCTCCTTCAAGGGGGATGAGGACCCGACCGAGGCAGAGGACTGGCTCGAGCAACTGGAGAAGATTTTCGACACCTTCGCCCCCCGGTGGAGTGCCGTGTGGCCTTTGCCACGTACCAGCTGGAGAGTGCGGCACACAGGTGGTGGAGGGCGGTCTGGGGACAGGAGAGGGACGAGCTGACCTGGGATCGATTCGTCGCCCTCTTCTGTGAGCAGTACTTTCCCCAGACGTGGCGGGACCAGAGGAGGCGGGAGTTCCACACTCTCTGCCAAGGGACGATGACCGTGAGCGCGTACCGCACGCGTTTCCTGGAGCTGTCCCGCTTTGCAGCGACAGCGGTAGCTACTGAGGAGGAGCGCCTTTGGAGGTTCACCGAGGGGCTCCGGCCTGCGATTCGGGGGTATGTCAAACCCCTGAAGCTGCCTACGTTTTCGAGGGTGGTAGAGGCAGCTATGACTTATTAGGAGACCAACCCGTCCGCGCGAGACACTGACGGCGGGCGGAAGAGGTCCTTCCAGCCAGACTTTTCACAGGGCCGGCGAGAGAGGAGACACGTGGCGTCCACAGGAGAGCCGTCACGTTTTACAAGGCCATCAGTGGCCTTTGGGGGCCCTCGACAGGGGCCAGTCGCCAGCACCGGACCCCCGCCCAGCCGACAGCCGGGACTCACTGAGGGCGGGAGTCGGGTTCCCCTCTGTTACCAGTGTGGCCAGCCGGGCCACATCAGGAGGGACTGCCCGTCTAGGGCAGGAGGTCAGCAGATACTCCCCGTGCAGAGCACTGAAGGGTGCGCAGGAGGCCGCGGTTCCCAGGCGCGTGGAGGAGGACAACAATCACGAGGAGGGTACCGGCCAACACCTACCCGTCCGACGCAGAGTGTGGCTGCTTCGTCCGCACCTAGAGCTGAGGGGCGTATCAATGCCCTGACACACAGGGATGCCAGAGCTTCGGGCTCGGTAGTGGCAAGTATGGTTTCAATTTCCAGCAGACTCGTTTACACACTTTTCGATTCCGGCGCTACACACTCGTTTGTCGCAGCCAGTTTCGCAGTTAGTTTGGACCAGGATTATACACTGTTAGAGAATCCGTTCGTAATCAGAGGTCCGAGTGGTCAGCTGTTTGTAGCTGAGGAGGTGTACACGGATTGCGAGGTCAGCGTCGGGGGACATAGCCTGCCAACTGACCTGATTATGTTACAGATGGAGGACTTTGGAGTGATTCTGGGGATGTATTGGCTGTTCGCTTACCACGCCTTGGTGGACTGTTTTGAGAGGAAGATCGTCTTCTCCATTCCGGAGTTGCCTTCTTTCGAGTTTCACGGACAGCCAGTGGACGGAGGTTTCAGGTGCCTTTCGGCACTTCGGGAGGCGAGACTTTTGAGCCAGGGGTGTAAGGGTTTCCTAGCTTGTGTGGTGGCAGAGCCCAGCCCTGTGGCAAACTTCCAGAGCATCCCGGTGGTCAGAGAGTACCCTGACGTGTTTCCAGACGAGTTACCAGGACTACCGCCCGAGCGTGAGATCGAGTTTGAGATCTCACTAGTACCAGGGACCAGCCCCATCTCCACTGCGCCATACAGGATGGCTCCGCTTGAGCTACGAGAGCTCAAGTCTCAGTTGCAGGACCTTTTGGAGAAAGGTTTTGTGAGGCCCAGTGCGTCTCCCTGGGGAGCCCCGGTACTGTTTGTGAAGAAGAAGGATGGGACCTTACGCCTTTGTGTGGACTACCGACAGCTGAATAGGGTCACCATCAAGAACAGATATCCACTGCCGAGGATCGACGACTTATTTGACCAGTTGCGGGGTGCCACGGTGTTTTCCAAGATCGACTTGAGGTCTGGATACCACCAGTTGAGGATCAGGGAGACCGACGTCTCCAAGACAGCTTTCCGCACCCGGTACGGACACTACGAGTTTTTGGTCATGCCGTTTGGGCTGACCAATGACCCCGATGCTTTCATGGATCTGATGAACCGGGTGTTTAGACCGTACTTGGATCAGTTCGTGGTGGTTTTCATAGATGATGTACTCATCTATTCTCGAGATCAGACGCAGCACGGACAGCACTTGCAGATGGTTCTGGACACTCTGAGATGACGTAGGCTGTACGCCAAATACAACAAGTGCGAGTTCTGGTTGAGGGAGGTGACCTTCTTAGGTCATGTGATCTCTGGAGACGGCTTGGCGGTGGACCCAGCCAAGGTCGAGCCAGTACTCAGGTGGGAGAGACCGCGTTCAGTCACTGAGATTCGCAGTTTTCTGGGACTGGCAGGCTACTACAGGCGATTCATCAGAGGTTTTTCACAGATTACGCGTCCTATGATACAGTTGACCCGGAAGGACGTGCCCTTCGCTTGGACAGACGCCTGTGAGGCGTGTTTTCTGGAGCTGAAGGAGAGGTTGACCTCGGCTCCCGTGCTCACCATCCCTGACAGTAGTGGCGGGTTCGTTGTGTACATGGACGCCTCCTTGCAGGGGTTAGGAGGTGTGCTCATGCAGAGGGGTCACGTTGTCGTTTACGCTTCGTGGCAACTGAAGCCCCATGAGCATACCTACCCTACCCACGACCTATAGTTGGCAGCTGTTGTCTTCGCGCTGAAGACTTGGAGGCACTACTTGTACGGTGAGACCTTCAAAATTTTCACAGATCACAAGAGCCTCAGATACCTTTTTGATCAGAAGGAGCTCAACATGAGACAGAGACGTTGGTTGGAGCTCCTGAAGGACTACGACTACAGCATCTCATACCACCCGGGAAAGGCCAATGTGGTGGCTGACGCCTTGAGCCGTAAGGCGCCCGCACACTTGGCCAGTTTACAGTTACAGAGTTGGAGCCTTTTGGAGGAGGTGGGCAGTTGGTGACCCCTGGAGTTACGGGGGCACTGTGGGGCTGTGACGGTGACACGACAGACTAGGCCAGAGCTGATAGACCGCATCATCACAGGACAGATGGCCGATCCGTACTTGCAGTTCTTGCACGACAGAGTACTGTCGGGAGACCTGGGGGGCTTCTCTTTCACAGACCAGGTACTGCGCTTGAGGGGACGGTTGTGCGTTCCCAGAGACGAGGAGCTGTTGAGAGAGCTCCTGACTGAGGCACACGGTTCCAGATTCACCATACATCCCGGAAACACGAAGATGTACCACGACTTGAGACGCGAGTTTTGGTGGAGGGGGATGAAGCGGGATGTGGGTGAGTTCGTGCAGCAGTGCTTAGTGTGTCAGCAGGTGAGGGCCGAGCATCAGAGGCCTGCAGGGCCACTACAGTCGCTTCCAGTGCCAGAGTGGAAGTGGGAGAGCATCACCATGGACTTGGTGGTGGGCTTACTTGTTACCCAGCGAGGACACGACGCAATCTGGGTAATAGTGGATAGACTGACGAAGACGGCGTGATCTTGCCGATCCGAGTCACTTTGGGACCAGCACAGTTGGCAGAAAGGTATATCCGTGATGTGGTATGACTACACGGAGTTCCACGGGAGATCGTATCCGACCGGGATACCAGCTTTACGTCCCAGTTTTGTGCTGAGTTTTAGCAGGCCTTGGGGACGCGGTTGAGGTTTAGTACGGCTTACAACCCCCAGACGGACAGACAGTCTGAGTGCACGATACAGACACTTGAGGACCTTTTGCGTGCCTGTGTACTGGACTGGAGGGGCTCTTGGGAGGAGCACCTGCCCTTAGCGGAGTTTGCATACAACAACAGTTATCACTCGAGTATCGGTATGGCTCCCTACGAGGCTCTGTATGGACGAAGGTGTACGGCACCCTTGAGTTGGGTTGAGGTGGGGACCAAGTGGGAGGTTGGCCCCAGGTTGATCTGGCAGAGTCAGGAGGTGGTCGAGCAGATCCACAAGCGACTCCGCACTGTCAGGAGCATACAGAAGAGCTACGCGGATCGGAGATGCAGAGAGGTGCAGTTTGAGGTTGGGGATCACGTCTTTCTTCGTGTTTCACCCATGAAGGGCCTACAGCGGTTTGGGGTGAGAGGGAAGCTCGTGCCGAGGTTTGTAGGGCCATTTGAGGTCCTGGAGCAGGTTGGACCCGTTGCTTACAGGCTTTCCCTCCCTCTCCAGCTTTCTAGTGTGCACGACGTGTTCCACGTGTCCAACCTCAGGAAGTACGTAGCCGATCCCAGTCACGTACTGAGTCACAAGAGCGTCGAGGTGGGAGATGACCTGACCTACCCCGAGCGGCCTGTGCAGATTCTAGACCGTGCCGTCCGCAGTTTGAGATGAAAGCAAGTACCCCTGGTAAAGGTTTTGTGGAGGAGCCAGCGGTACGAGGAGGCTACCTGGGAGCCTGAGGCAACAATGCGGGAGCGGTACCCGGAACTCTTTGCGGGTACGTCTTTTCGAACCGGCTTCGATCCTCTTCGAGTTTGTTATGGTATTTATGACGTTTTCCCGCACCCTAGTTAGCGCAAGTTTCGGGGACGAGACTTCCTTTGAGTTTGTTATATTGTAACGAACGCGCGCTTCAGACATCTTTTAAGACATCTGGGAAGTGGCCCAGACATCTGGGAATCGGTTATTGTTGGCACGCGCGATTCATCTACGCGCCTGAGCGCGCAGACCTGCGAAAATTCCCTCTCTCTCTTTTTGCCTCTCCCTCCTGCGCCCTCTGTCGCGCTCTCTCTCTCCTCCTCGCGCGGCCTTAAAAGGCCACGCCCTCCCCCTCACTCCCGTCACCTCCGCCCCCTTCCTCTTCTCCTTACAGTCGGTGCACGAGAGCGAGCGCGAGTGAGCGGCGGCGGCGACAACCGTGGCGGGTGCGGGAGGAGGTGCTGTGAGGGGGAGGAGGCGTTGGCCGTGAGGGCTCGAGCCTGCCGGGGCAGCGGGAGCCGGCCGGCGGGGGCACAGCGGGCGCGGAGCGACGCGGGAGGACTGCTACAGCTTGAGCAGCAGCAGACGAGATGCGGCGCGGCCGGGCATCGCGAGCGGAGGGCGAGTTGCGCCCTGGTTCTGGAAACTTTTCCAGAATCAGACGTCTGGGCTGATAGCCAGACGATGGGAACGACGTCTGGAAGACTGTCCCGACGTCTGAAAGGTGAGTTATTTTCGTCTTCTTCCTTTTCTTCGACTGACCGTACTAAGAGAGAGAGATGGGTACGTGCAGGCTCTGAGATTCGCATCCAACGCGAATCAGACGTCTAGCTGCAGTTCTAGACGACTGGAGGGACTTACAGACGTCCGGGGTGACCATCGGACGTCTAGGAACTAGGCCAGACGCCCCTGCAGGCTTCTAGACGTCGAGAGACCACGCAGAGCAAGGTAACACCTGATCCACTTTTTAAGACGTCTGGAATAAGTTTCGGATGTCTGATTTTGCACTGTTTCGTCGTTTTTGACCCGTTTAGGGCCCGTTCAGGTTCCGTTTTCCGCGTTTCGAGTTGCGTTCTTTTCGGAATTACATCCTCTACCCGTCTACAGTAGCTGTATACTGTTTTGAGAAATTCCTTGTGTTTGATCCTTGTGATAGGATCCCGTTCCGTTGCAGTCTCGGGGGTTGTGGAGGCACGCGGGATTCCCGACCACGCCCCCAGTTCGCCTGTTGTAACCGGTAGAGTGGCTTTAAGTATAATCTGTTAAATTATGAAACCATAAATAGAACCTAAGACATTGCATGAATCCTAGGAATGAGAAATAGATTGAATGTTAGATCCTAGGGTGTTGCATGAATCCTAGGGCTGGAAAACTAGATTGTATGATAGATCCTAGGATATGGCATGAATCCTAGGACGGGAAAACTAGTGGAATGTATGAATACTGCAGTCTTGGAAAATGTGGGAAGGAAATAATAGCTGCCTGTGAATTGAATTAACAGCTGCCTGTTATGAATAAATAAACGTGATTGAGAATATGGATTGTAAGAACGTGAAACTGAAAAGTGAAACCTGGATGTTCTGAGTTAAAAGAGCTGGAACCTAAGGGGAATTAGGAGTAGAACTCCTGGAAAGTGAATGGAATAGAATTGGGGAAGTAAGCTGGCCCTTGAGTACGGAGTACCAAGGAGGGCGACTGTCCCCCTATTTAGTGCAGAGCGGAGCCAGCCGCCCCAGGGACCCGGGGTTAGGACTGGCTACTCTGTACCGACTTGCTGGCCCTCGTGTACGTAGTACCGAGGAGAGCTACTAGTGTAGGGAGGTACTAGCTACCCCACGGGCCCCGGGGTTCTGCTAGCCTCCTACACCGACTTGTTAGGCCTACTGGGGCAAACCAAGGTAGTCAGGCGAGGGTACGCGGACTGTGGAGGGGCAAGGCCCCTGTTTGGTTACTGTGGAGGGGTTGGACCCCTGTTACTGAGAGGGCTATGCCCTGTACTGGTTCCGTGCTGTGCTTTGGGCGCACCCGTTAATGGAAACGACTGACCGCGTGTCAGTGTGGGTCAGCTACCCGTGCGTTTACCGCGCGTGCCGTAGTCACCGTTACGTCTGTCAGCGACCTTGGGGTGGTTGACTGAGAGTAAGATCACCACGGGGGACTCTCCCAGCCAGGAGAGCACCACGTGCTACTTTTACTGTTCGGAAAAGACTGCAATCAAGATCATTCCCACGAGGAATATTCGAGATCAAGTGAAGGATCTGAGAAATAGATAAATTGTGAAATAATAGAAAGACGTAAATAAAGGAAGAAAGAAAATTAAAACAGCTACTGTACACTTTACTGTTTCTTTAGTTTAGCTGCCACTCTACTCAGCATTTTGCTGACGTGTTACACTCGTTACCTTTCAGGACCAGGTGTTGAGCAGCCAGGGTCAGCGGCTGCAGAGGACGCTGGGCCAAGTAGGGTCCAGTAGAGTTACCACTGTTCTCTTGTACCTCTCTTTGGTTCCACTGTAGTGAATAGTTCTTGTTTCTGCTGTACTTTCCTTTACCTGCAGTTCATATTATGTTATGAATGTTGTTCTACTGTTGTGGTGGTACATACTGTAGTGGTTTCTTTCCTTACTGCTGTATTTTCTTACTGTTAGTTATATTCATGCTGAATGTGGTTTATTTTACTGCTCTTTTGGTTACTTCCTCGTTGGATGACTAGGTCTTGGGATTAGTCGAGTCGATCCGGTTCTCGTGTCTCGTAGGGACTCAGGAATCGGGTCGTTACAATCGGGAAGAGGAAGATCTCCATTTCCCTCTCTATGCTTAGGCATCAAGATGAGGCTCCATTCCTCATTTAGGTTTGTGGGTTCTTTAAAGGAAGGAAGGGGGGATCTCCTGCATGCATGGCTATTGAAAGCAGGAGGAAGATTAGAGCATGATTTCCCCCAAGGTATTAAGGGTAGATCTGATTCAACCTTTGTGTTTGTATAATGTCAGAAGTCTGATGATATTGTTAAACATCTGGAGGGATCTTTGGACATCCAAGCTAAGAGCCCAGATGTATGATGTCTAGGTAGTGGAGTTCCTGGAAAGTGGCTCCATGCGACGTTCAACCCAAGTTGGTGGATGCCTTATTTGGTGGTATGGGACATATGGACAGATGACCCAGACGTCAGAGTGATGTACCAGAGATTTGATTTGAGACAAACGTTTGATGTACAAGGGTTAGGAAGCCTCATTTTGTCACATTAGCAGGCGACGTTTGATTTTGGCGTTAGACGTCTAATATGGTGCTATCATATGTTTGACCAAGGTACCAGACATCTGATATTGGAGGTAGTGGTTCGTGTAGGTCATGATCATGGACCCAATCATGGTAAGTCACGTGACCCAATCATGCTAAGTCACATGACCCAATCATGCTGAGTCACGTAAAGAATTATAGAAGTCATTCAAGATTTGCATGATTTGTGGGGTAAGCCACATAGGGGCTTGAGAGAGAGTGTTCGGAAAGGCAATCCAATGGAGGCACCTAATGATGTCTCTATGATGAATCATCCAATTTATGTACAATATCACAAATGACCATCTTACTCTCTAGGAACCTTGACTAATCATGAGATTAATGAGGATCAATTAACAGGAGGTTGGACCGCTAGTACTATAGGACAAGGTGGCTGATGAGTTGTATAGGAGAGTACAGGCCAAACCCATGGATAATATGGAACCTCAAAGGAGCACTAGATCCAGCTCCAACGGGGCATATGGTGATGTCACCATGGAGAATCACCCATATGATGTGAATTGGTCATCACCTGCTAGGTAAGAATGTGATCGATCATAGTTACCTCAGGCGACTTCTAGACCCAAGTCTAGAGGATTGAGCTACCGAAGGCCAAGGTATTACAACCTCAAACCTCAATTATGGAAGTGCGCATACAAATCTACCTCAAATCACTACAAGGGACGATTATTCCCTAAGTTGACCAATAGGTTAACACTCAAGAAGATCCATGTGTTGCATTAATTAGCATCTAGCGGGGGTAGATATGATGCATTTAAATATATTTGTATACCACTAGTATTAGTAGAAACAATAGCTAATGGCCTATTGAGTCACTTGGCTTACACCTATGTTGTACTCCATTCTTAGGACACGATGCCAGGCGTACGGGTTCCCCACGGGTTCAAGATCCGGGCAGTGTAAGGGCACATCCAACTATTTCTAGAGCGTTTGGAGGTAGCCTAGATCCTGTTGCCATTGCCACAGCAAGAGGATGTGTATTTCTCATGTAGAGACTGGGAGGAGTTGTTCCATATGTGTATTAAAGAGTTGATCTAGATGATATATGATGGACTTGGTGGACTTCCTTGAGGAGTGAGGAGTGGCGTGACGAGAGGCGGACAACTAGCTTTTGTTGCTTTTATTTTAGCAAGTAGATATTTTATTTCCATACTTTCTCGCTTTCTACTCGGGGGATCACCTTTTGTCATATATGTAGATGTGGTCCTCTGACATTTTGTAACCACTAACTCTCTAAATTGATTCACTAGTGAAGTTAGCTGTGATTTGTATATAAATAATTATGGTGGCATGATGTTCATGATGTGAATGGTTTACACTTTCTCATTTTTCATGGATGTATTGTGCGATTGTATATCCGTATAGGTACAGGTTTAGGTGTTTACAGGATGGATGACATTTCAGGTCATCAAATCCAAGGTGCCACATATTGTATCTTCATCTATCCTACATAAAAAGGGTGATGCATTATCTCTTCAAGGATTTCTCTCTATTAGCCTCTATAATATTGAGCATAAAGTCATCTATGGTATCTTAGCTAAAAGACTCATTTTGGAATCACGTGTCCATGCGAAGATGATTCAGAGAGATGAAATCACTTATTCTTTTTCTTACAACCCTATAACAAAACCAAATTAAATTACAAGGGAGTTTGTACCTAATCATATCCATTAATCAAATATAACAAGTATACTCTTATGCAATATACACGTATCTCATGAACATAATCAGATCATTATTGCAAAAGCGTCAAGATTGGGCATGGTAAACATGATATAAAAAGTCTGATCATCGAAACCATTTTCTCAACTCAATCTTTAGTACAGGAATGTGGATCAAAACCATTTCAACAATCGGCATCAATTCTATGATCCATAATGCACAAGTAAACACGGGGTTCGCAAAGTCACATATCCAACTCCATAATTGCACACACAAACACAAGGTTTGCAAATCACATATATATCCATTTGGTTGATGTAAAAATTAAAACATTCCCTTAATCAAAACATTCGTTCTACTGGGACTTTGGATTTCGTTACAAAGGCTGGGCTCGTAGAGAAGAGGGCACGTCGGTGGTGCGATGCCGGAGAAGGGACACGTCAGAGGTGCGTTGCCGGAGGAAAAGGTGCAATTGCATGCATGGTTGGGTGGATCGCAGAAGGTGGATTGCAGAAGGGGACGGAGGTGGAGGGGAGGGGAGGGGCTGGAAGGGGGGAGTAGGTGGTGAGGAGGAGGAGTTCGGGTGTGTCATGAGGAGGTGAAGAGGAGGGGGATGTGGTGGCTGTGGCTACCGTGGAAGAGGAGGAGGAGGTGGTGGGTGTGGTGGTTGTCACGGAGGAGGAGGAGGGGAAGGGGAGGAGGAGGTGGGTGTGGTGGTTGTCACGGAGGAGGCGGAGGGGAAGGGGAGGAGGAGGTGGGTGGGATTGTGCCTATCATGGGCGAGGAGAAGGTGATTGTGGTCGCTGTCATGGAGGAGGTGGATGGGTCTTAGGTGAGGGGAGGCAGTGGAAGGGACGGAGGTGGAGAGAAAGAAGAGGGGATCGCTGGTGGGAGGTTGCCGGAACGGGGAGGAGATGGGGAGGAGGCCGATGGGTGGGGTGGAGAGGAAGAGGAGGTCGGGTGACTCTGCTACGGCCTACAGGTGTGTGGGAGGAGGTGGAAAGGGGTGGAGGTGGAGAGGGGTTTAATCTAACAGAGAAGATTAAAACCTTTGGAGGGGAGCAAATCCAAAGGCTGGCGATGGAAAGTGGAGATCCCGCGACGTCTCTTTCCCCTCCATGCAAAAAAGAAAATTATTACGCGGCGAGACCTACCATTACTTAAAAGTCATTATCACCTTTTAAAAAAATATATAATTATTTTGTAGCAATGGAAAATCACAAAAATTATTTTTTTACTTTAATATAAAACTACTAAAATTATATTTAGAATTACTTTACATCAATATATTTTATATTAAAACAAAAATTACCTTGCTAACTTATAAAAATAGTAATTATTTTAAATGAAATAGTACTTATTATATAACAAACTTACGTTACCTTTTTTTTTTTTTTTTCTTACGTTAAATATCAACTTTACAATGAAAATTATACAACACCTACTAACTTTTCTCAACAAGTGGTCGAAAGTAGATTTTATTACCACTGCCCCAAAATGTAGCACATCCAAGAAGTTACATGGTTGGCTAGGTCAAAACAATCATCGAAAAGGTGATTAACAATGTTGAAAAATTTTTTTCTCTGACTGACTCTTTGTTCGAAGAATTTTACCAATCTAGATACGATTACAAACAGTTAAGTTATTGAAATCAAAAGGTTGCTGAGAAAATAGGCAATGTCCTCAACATGAAGCAAAGCTACCGGAGCACCTGAAGATCATCTGATAGAAAATGGTTCGATTCCTCTAATAGCAGGCAGTTGTGTCAAGCCCGTAGCGAGAACTTCCATGGTTATGTCAAAAATGCAAGGAGAAAGCATATCTTGTCGTGTAGCACACTGGAAATCTCAAAGAAAGGGAAAGAAATATCAACTAAAGTCGAAGAGCGTCCTCACTGGTCGTAAATTTTAACAAGATGAACAAAAAAGATGTTGTATGACCTTGTAGATAAACGTGCATTCTAAGCGATCTCACATATGTTCTTTCAAGGACAACCTAAAACATAATTTTGTAGTAACAATGATTAAACATGAACCTATTTAAATTTGATCAAACCAACTTGCTCAATTGAAATGCTATGGAGAGGTAATTAAGGGCTTAAATGGTTAGCAATGATACTAAAAGCGAATCTAGAAATAATATTATAAAATCTTATTTGCCAATAAACCTCTATGGAATGAATTCGGGTCTTCTTACAAATTAGAGATACAAAATTACAACTGAAAGCCTTTCTTTACAAGTGAAGATAAATTGAACATCATAAACGAGATCAATTTTAACAACATGTCAACAATAATGAACAACTCTTTATTTAAACCATAGGGGGCTAGGATTTCGGTCAATGTTACCTTCTTATGAGATAATCTTTACGCTTATCATTGATGTTATTAAGCGTTGGCCATCTAATAGGTCAAAATACTTTTTTCCATGCATCCTAATTAATGGTAGATGAAATTCTAGATCCACATATTTTGTTTCCAAATTTTTGATCATGTTGTGGACGTAGTAAATCAACTAATTACCTATTACATCCAACCTACTATATATTTATCCCACTAAACAACCACCACCAAAAGTAGTACTTATTCTACCCACTAATTTACCCTAACTACATGTATGTATATACTTATCCCACCAACGTATTGTTTCGTTGGAATATATCCATCGTGTAGTTAACTTGTTGGCTCGTCACATTGCAAATCTTGGTGACGAAGATTGGGTTTACTTTGACGATGTCGATTTGCTTCCTAGCAAAATTAAGGATATTCTCTCCTTTGACGAGATACAATTTCCATATGCTATTTAGCTTCTTTCATTGTGCTTGCTTTTGGTAATGTATTAAACCATTAGTCATGGTCCTTTTTATTTTACTGACAAGTTTTGGTTTAATTTTTTTATCTTTTTGCCTACTTTCAAAGAGTGGGAGATAAATAATATTGACTCCTAATTTTAGTTTTAAAAAAATACTTATCCCACCTGGCTATTCTCAAATGATGGGTCTGCAGCCTTGAAACTTTGTTTTCCAGTAGTGTCATGCACACGGGGTTCCAAGAGGTGAAAACCGATGGTTGTAAGCGCTACCCTTCACCACGTTGACATCTTTTCCATCTACCAATCTCCAGAACCTTTGTACAACAAAGATTTGGCTTTTGGAAGTCCTTTCCGACGTGGGCTCCACAAGATATATAGATCTCTTTCCCCTTTCCTCTCTCCATGTAGCCCTCACAAACCCTAACCCGACTAAGCGAGGCGGGGGGGGGGGGGAGTAGTGCTCGACCGACTATTGTATTGATTGGGGCCCTCCTACCCCCATCGTCCTTCCCCATAATCCCCTCCATCTCTCCCTTATGTCAATTTTCCTCGTGCTCTCGATCTTGGTAGGTCATGATTGTAGGTGTCGATGGGGTTGATAGTTCTCCCCATAGAGGAATCTGCTCTCCTACAAGTGATTGTTAGTTGTCGTATAAGTGGTTCATTGGCCTCCTTGCCTATACAACTCCTCTGGTGAAGCTAGCTTGAAGATGTTTCCTTCTCTATCTCATGTGGTGTCCACTAGCTTGGTGGTGGTAGCGCTCGGATTGGACTAGTTGCAGTGGATGTTGTGCTGCGTTTGTTGGCTACAGTGCCATTCGAGGTGACTTCCTCTAAGGTTTCTAATGCCTGCGCTCTCTTTATTCGACTGTTGGGTGTCCCTTGGCCATGCCGCTACGCTATCGCTTTTCACCTCCCATTTTGACATCATTGGCCATTGTTGTTTGTTTTTGTGATCAAGTCTATTTGGGATCACATGTGAAGCTGCTTTTCATCACGATCGAGTTCTTGTCGATTTACTTTTGGCCAATGTAACTTGTTAGCATAAATCATGCTAATCGTCGAGGTCATCTAAATAGTGCTATCGTATCTCGTAGCGTAGGGCAAGCCTTTACTTTTGCTATGGATTGTGTTACAGGGACACTTCTTTTCCTCTTTGCTATTTTTTTCATTTATTTTTATCGTTTTTATGTATTTTGGTGATCCCTCCTTCTTAGAAGAGATGTTTTAGTTGAAGCTATGTTGTATCTTTTTGATTTCCTTAATAGAATATCTTTTTTGGGAAAAAAAAAAATCCTTTCATTTGGATCTGCAGGATTTCATTCCCCTTTCTTTCCAATTTGGTGCACGAAAAAGAACCAGTCGTAAATCACACGCCAAAATTGAGGTATATATGTCGACATCCATGGACACATTGCCAAAGCATCAACTGCCGTGAAGGGCATCTTATTGACGCGATTCGTCGAGAAAATTCCTTCGCCTTTTGGAGCGAAGAAAATCAATCAGGTCAAGGCTATATTATAAAATTAATTAATTACCGTGATTTCATGGAAACAAACCGTGTGGTAAATTTAAATTGCTGTTCAAGAATCGGGTGCCAAGTTATCTCTGCCCGTATCAAACAGAACATTTTATATCTCATAACAGGTTCAAAATGTAGTTTTCTTTTTTAAGAATGAAAAATGGGTGTCACACATCCTCACATCCATCAGACATAGTGTGTATGAGGTGGATGTCAAGTGAATCGAGGTGAGTCACATAAAATCATGGATAAAAAAAATTATACTATTTTTTTAATTTTTAAAAAATTATTGTCATTTTTAATTAAACAGAAGAAGAAGTAGGTTACAATTTTATCTTTTATTATTTTTTATTATTTTGTGATCAGTGATTGTGAAGAGAGGGGAAGCCAAGAAGAAAAGATATTATTTGTTTAAGTATTTTTAATTTGTTATGACTAATGACAACTATTAGTTAAAATCACTTATGTTATCTTTCTCATGATATATAATAAGGTGAATATTACCACGTTCATTATTATGAATTTCGTGCATATAAGGAAAGTGTGATGTTGATCATTAGTCTTCTACACTTCAAATACCCTCCCACGCCAAAAAGGCTTTAGCCCTACGAAAAACATAAGGATCTAACAAACTATTGTTGGTACCACCATATGTGACTACGAACACCACTTCCAACAAGATTGGTACTGTTGTCAGGATTGTTGGTGCTGTTTGCATAATTTATTACTATTGTTACTTGAAATATTGAAGTACAATATATTTGAAGTATAGAATAATGTGTAAATATAAATGCTTACGGTATTATCATAGGTGCTAATAGTATCACCATAGGCTGCCAATGTTCTTACTATTAAACAATTGTTAGTGCCGTTGGTAGGATTACCTGTACTATTAGTACCAATATTAATATTGTATGTTCAAAATATTAAAGTGTAATATATTTCAAGTATATAATAACATGCTAATATATGTATTTATGTTAACGGTTGATATTTTTACTCATATTAATATGTTGTTCTTGTTAAAATTTTATGTGATAAGAAGCAAAACTCAGTGTCGTTTACTAGTAACCTGCTATGGGGGTAGTGGATGTGAGTGGGTTATGGGGGAGGGGTGCGGGTGGGATGCTTCTTTTATAGGAAAATTTTAAATTCAAAATTGGTAGATCTTAGGGAGGAGTGGGGTAGGGGGAAAGGATAACATAAGGAATCTTCTTAGAATTCCACCTAAGATTGGATATGCTGCGACGTTTATGACAGAGTACCTCTTACGTTACTCTAAATTCACTTCCATATATTAAAAAAATATTGTAAATTTAAATTAGGCAATCAACACTTTGTTAACTACGTTCATAAATGCTAATTTATATACTATTTAGAGTTGATCAAAAGCCCCTAATATGTCCTATCAGTTTCAAGTTTAGATGAAGATGATTCAAACAAAAAGTACCATCATATAAAAAAGATTTGGGAATTAGTAATCTAATTTAACCCCAAATGGATATATGTCTGAAGAGGAGATTTAACTCTTAATTTTTTCATTAATTATGAGAGAAAGAAATGAAGAATACAAATAGTCTTTTCTATGCGTTATTGCTTGTTGATCAATTAAGTATGTAGCAGCATCTATAAGTTTGCACCTCTAATATCTATGGTAACTATAATTTGTTAGCGAGATCTTCGAAGATTATCTTCCCATTATAGTTGAGAGATATCTTGTGCAAGATTTGTTTACTCGGATTTTGCGACGACTAGATTTGATCGCATCACCCATTTTTTGTGATGATGCAAGCATTATGGTGTTGGTGCTGCCTCATTCTATGCCTAACTCCTTTTGTTGTTATTCTAACTGTGCCTCTTGCCCACTAGTTGGGATCTGAATCAACCTTTATTAGGCAAACGCCTTTTAACCTATTTGGTTGTTTGGTCGGATGCCATTTGGCCTCATTTGTTGGGGGTCTTTGTCAAGCCATGAATCCACTATTTGGGGTTAATCTATAAATAGCTCGCCTCTAACTTAAGATGGACTTGAACAATAAACAATATCAGCTAAACTTTATATTGAATGGGTACCGGAATTGGTACATCAGTACCGATATCCCATATACTATGTATCAATACTGGTGAACCAGTACCGGTATTCATAACTCATAGGTTTAGATCCCATATCCAAGGAAGTACCTATGTCGATGCCAAGTGTCGGTACTTATGGCTTGCTGTTTGGGATTAAAGTTCAAATGTATACTTGTCCAGTACTTAAGATATACCGCCACTAGTGACTAGTACTGATGTGCACACATGTAATTAGCCTAAAATATCTATTTATGAATGTTTCTAGTGTTATAGAAGCATTATGCATATAAACATTACATAACATGCATTGTCATGCATTTATATTAGTTTATACAAATTATAGGTTAATTTATCTTTTTTCTAGTTAGGGGATAGGATGATATTTATTGGGAACTTGGATTGAAGATATAACCGTACGGATTTGGTTAGGGTGACGATCGGAGTTCAACGCCTCCGAGATCGCCCTGATTGAATTTCCATAGCATCAGATGCAGCCTGAGGAAAATCAGAGGTCAAGGGGTAAGGTGGTGCAAATTTATACCTCAAATGACAAATCCAACCACACGGATGGGTTTGAATCGACGATCATAACCCAACGGTACAAAAATCGATTCAATCCCATGTCTGTGGTACCAACTACTGAAGTTTCGTCCCTACCAGGAGGGGGTGACGTAATAATTGCGGAAATAAAATATAAACAATCTCACAAGATACAATTACACAAAGTACACAAAGTATTTTTAGGTGGAAACCCAAACCGGGTGAAACTACCACCTAACCCTCTCGAGTTAGGATTTTCCGATCAACCAAGTTGATCAAAATCCACTAAATCGAATCACTTTAAAACGAGGGTGATTCAACCTCAATTACAACCACGCTACTTAGACGAGGGTAGCATACCTCAACCCCTTCTCTTCACGAGAAGGATTTTGTTTCGCGAAGGAGACGGGAATTCGCAAAGCGAATACCCAACCAAATAACAAAGATAAAACAAGTAATCCTATAGAGCCAACAAAGTAATATTTAACCTAAGCTTCTATAGGAAATAGGATGCTTCCCTTTGAAAGGAGTGCGTCGACGACGCGGATGCGTGTGCCACGCGACGGCGCAACGTCGCTCTCATGAACAACGGCGGGAGAGCGAGTGCGCAACAGCTTGATGCTCTCAAGAGAATGGAGCTTGAGCTTGGATAGCAAGAGCTAGCTAGGACACAAGAGAGTGGAAAGTGTATTACGAAGTGTTTCTTGTGTATCTTGGTGTGTTTTTGTGTTGCAAAGGTTCCCCTCTATTTATAGAGGCCTTAGGAAGACTTTGGAAGGCTTAGGAAAGGTTCCATAGCCGTTGGGTGCAAAGCCCAAGAGAATCAGCCTGAAATCAGGAACAATCATTGTTCTGACAGGCTTATCAGACGTCCAGACCTTAGACCAGACGTCTTAGGAGACGTCTGATGACTTTGCCAAATGTCCAATTAGTGGACCGTTGGCTGGCTTAGCAAACACTCAAGAATATGATTGTTAGAGCTTTATCAGACGTCCATAGGACTTTCCAGACGTCTGATAATTGACCGTTTTGCCTCGGCTAACCCATAATCTCTTCTCAGAGATTTTCTAGCTTTTGCAACGTTTGGAAATCCATTCCCATAGAATTGATGATGACAAAACTATAAATAATAGTGCAGAAAATCCTCCTCTTTTTTGACATTATCAAAAAGGTTTAATTGATTTTAAATTTTCTATAACTCCCCCTTAAAACATGCTCTTCTATAAATTTCTTTTAACAAAGGTAATGTCCTTCCCCTTTTTTATAACAAGATAGCTATTATTTTTCTCCGCCTTTCTAAAGGAAATTTAGCTACCTTATATCTTCCCCTTAAAAATTGACACTTAGCTTATAATTTTTTGCTCCCCCTATCTAAATGCTTATGATAAAAGGATAGGGTAAAGGGTTTTACCTTACCTACCATGGCCAATAAAATGGCTCGAATGGTGGTGGTGGATGCTACATCAGATGGGGCTCCCATCCGTAGCTTGGAGGCCCGGGCATTGGCGCCGGTCTCCAATCTGGTGGTCGACGTGCGGTGGGTCCGTCGCTTGTTCGCCGTCTCGTCTGTCTTCTTGTTCTCCTCCTTGGTCTACTCCTTGGTTCTCCCAACTTGAGTTGACCAGCCTTGAGTTTGTAGGTCCAGTCCTTTGTGTTGTAGTTATCCCTGAAACCTACAAAACAAGATTCCAAATTTTTCTTCGGTATCCAAGTGAGCTTGGATCCGGATCTGTTAGCGGGTCTCCTTGATGGAGATCCTTTCTCAACCTTAGGGCTATAAAAATTATCTACTTTATTGATTAATTTGTTGGAGTTTTCCCTAAAACATGCAATTTCTTTTTCTATAGTATGCATCTTAGTCTGTAATTCAGAAATTTCTAATTTTAAACTATCATTTTCTTCAATAAATTTATTATTTTCATTGATGAGTTTATGATTTTCTAATAATAGGTTATCATTTTTAGGACTAGCTTCTATGTCCTTAAGTTATTTTTCTAACCTATCATTTTCATTTTTAAGAAAACTAAGGTTCTTTTTAGTGCTATTATTTTCTCTTTTTAGTGATTTACTAACTTCAAAAAGTTCATTAAAAGCTTCTTGTAGAACGAGATTTACCTCGTTGTCGGAGTCGCTTCCGCTTTCGCTGTCGCTATTGCTTCCTCTGGCCATGAAACCAAAGCAAGCGGTTTCCTCCTTCTCGAGATCTTCTTCCGAGCTCGTCTCCTCATGAGTGTCTTCCAACCTCGTCCATATCTCGTGGGCGGTGGTACACTCTTGGATTCGTTCGAATTCCTTTGGACTCAACGCGCAATACAAGGCATTCATTGCCTTTGCGTTGAGGTTGAGATTCCGAACCTAATCTTCTGAGTAACCTCTTGCGGGTTTCTTGGGAATCACAAATGCGGATTCGCATTTTTACCACACCCAGAAGTTGTAGGCCTGCAACCACATAGTCATACGATTTTTCCAATAAACAAAATCTATACCTGCAAAGTATGGTGGTCGCGAGGTATCATGTCCTTCGGTGCACACGAACGCTTTTCCCTCCATATCTGGATCCTCGCCAGTTTTTAATGCCGATAACGCGAGACCTGCTCTGATACCAACTGAAGTTTCGTCCCTACCAGGAGGGGGTAACGTAATAATTGTGGAAATAAAATATAAACAATCTCACAAGATGCAATCACACAAAGTACACAAAGTATTTTTAGGTGGAAACCCAAACCGAGTGAAAACCACCACCTAACCCTCTTGAGTTAGGATTTTCCGATCAACCAAGTTGATCAAAATCCACTAAACCGAATCACTTTAAAATGAGGGTGATTCAACCTCAATTACAACCACGCTACTTAGACGAGGGTAGCGTACCTTAACCCCTTCTCTTCACGAGAAGGATTTTGTCTCGTGAAGGAGATGGGAATTCGCAAAGCGAATACCCAACCAAATAATAAAGATAAAACAAGTAATCCTATAGAGCCAACAAAGTAATATTTAACCTAAGCTTCTATAGGAAATAGGATGCTTCCCTTTGAAAGGAGTGCGTCGATGACGCGAATGCGTGTGCCACGCGATGACGCAACGTCGCTCTCGTGAACAACGGCGGGAGTGCGGGTGTGCAACAGCTTGATGCTCTCAAGAGAATGGAGCTTGAGCTTGGAGAGCAAGAGCTAGCTAGGACACAAGAGAGTGGAAAGTGTATTACAAAGTGTTTCTTGTGTATCTTGGTGTGTTTTTGTGTTGCAAAGGTTCCCCTCTATTTATAAAGGCCTTAGGAAGGCTTTGGAAGGCTTAGGAAAGGTTCCATAGCCGTTGGGTGCAAAGCCCAAGAGAATCAGCCCGAAATCAGGAACAATCATTGCACTGACAGGCTTATCAGACGTCTAATTCTAGCATCAGAAGTCTGGAAGTTCACTTTAAGACGTCTGATTCCAAGGTCAGATGTTTGATTTTGGGCGGGTCTCTTCCTGACTTGGATCAGATCTAAACAGGGTTCTAGTGCAAGTCCATCAGACAACATATAGGACGTCTGGCACTATGTATGGACGTCTGGAAACCTACTTTTTCCGTGGGAATGGATTTCCAAACGTTGCAACGGCTAGAAAATCTCTGAGAAGAGATTTTGGGTCAGCCGAGGCAAAACGGTCATTTATCATACGTCTGGAAAGGCCTAAGGACGTCTGATAAGGCTCTAACGGTCATATTCTTGACTGTACAACAAGAGAGCCAACGGTCCACTAATTGGACGTCTGGCAAAGTCATCAGACGTCTCCTAAGACGTCTGGTCTAAGGTCTGGATGTCTGATTTCATCAGACAGCACAACTTAATTCCAGCCTAATTGTTATCAAACGTCTGAAACAACAGTCAGACGTCTTAAAATACTTTATCAGACGTCTGATTTGGGAATTAGACGTCTTGAAACTCTGTTTGAACCCTATATTGGTTTTCTAGGTATTCTACAGAAAACCTAAGTATCTTAGAGTTGTGCAGGTGTTCCTAGGACTACTGTTAGGATACTTTGAGGCTCTTTAACATAATGTTCTAAGGAAATAAAGAGCAAGAAAATAACGACAAATGTACATGAAAGGAATAGAAAGAATTCTATCCTATTCTTCTTGTCCTTCCATCTTCAATCTATTGCTCCTCGCGAATCTTCTCTGTTCTCCGTCAAGCTCCTCCAATCCGTCCTGGATGCGAGCTCGAATTTCGTCTAATCACGTATCCATTTGCAATTGGCCTGAAATCTAAGACTCCAAGTGCAAATGTTAAATAACACGTGTTTTGTTATCATCAAAATAAATGATCGTCGTGCTCTAGCACCAACAACTACAAGCATTTGAAGATGAACAACCCAAATGATACCATGTGGCGCCATCCAAGCCGCCCAAAGACACTGGCGCTCCTCTTCATCAAATGTTGCAAGATCTCAACTGTTGGATTGAGATCCATTGGGTGAGAGCGAGCACACCTAAAATCAAAAACACGACAATACGTAAGGGATAATGCAGCGGTCGCACTCTTTCACGAAGAGAGTGGCGCTAGTTCGAAACTCGCCTTGCCTCAAATCAAGCGAGAAGAGTGGGCACGCAAAATTTGGCCGTTCGATTGAGATCGAACGACATCGACGGTGGCTATGTGTCGTGCCTAGGGGCGCTGGATGGAAGTGTTGTGATCACGCGTGCGATGATGTGCCATCAGACACGCCATCGTACGCGGGCAAGTGAACATATGAAGATGAATTGCGCTCGCGCATTTTCGACCGTCTGATTGAACGATCGGACAGCCAAGATTGTGCACAATGTGATGAGGTGCACAACAGCTGAAGAGCAGTGGCTAGGTGATGTGGCTTCCCGTGAGCCATTTGATCAGCGGTGAGTAGTTGAGATCAAGCGCGCACCTTCACCGACGCTTAGTTACAGCAACGTGTGCATGTGACTAAAGGCCATGAATTTAATTTTAAAATTTTTAAAGGACCTTTTTGCCCTTGGACCTCACCTATATAAAGGACCCTACGCCCCACATATTTCTTTATCCCTTTTTCTGCTCTCTCATTCTCTCCAAAACTCTAAGGAGCTAATCCCATACCTAGGATGGTCCACTAGAGCTAGAGTAAAATAATTTTGTCCATCTTGTCACCCCCTTCGTGGAGCATCTCGTGGTCGTCTTCTCACCACCATTCGGGAAGTGGATCCCGCTGCGACGCAGCCCTACTTCGTCCTGTGTCCTCCATCCCCGTCTCCCTTGTCCAGCATCTTACCACTCTCTTCCGGGTGCTCCGTCAACATGGCTCGTCCTCCTAGCAGCCGTCGAGGAGGATTTTCTCATCCCTATCTTTTGACTGCTTTCTAGTGTAGATTTTAATTTTGCAATTAGTGTAATGAATAAGGTTATATGGTTATGAAATATTGGTTTACTCTCTCTCACTCTCTCTCTTTTCCTTGTATTATTCTCTCTCTCTTTTCTATTATTTATTCTTTAAGTATAATAGCTAGCATAGATTAATTTCAACCAGTTATTCTGCTTTGTGACAATAATTCTCTACACAATTTTTAATCAAACGTTCGCCTTCCTATGTTCGACCCGGGACTTACCAGAGTTTCAGTAAAATTATATGATTGATGGATTTTTACACAACTACAATAGGTTTTTAACTCAATCTTTTTCACATATAAAATCTCGTTCAGTTTGGCATTGTTGTTGGGGAGGCAACGTGCTTTGATTTCCTGCGTTTTTCATCTTACCTAACTTTTATCTCACTTTTTCTCCAATCTTGTTGTGCTTGTAGGTACTCTTACAGGCAGACCAGAGCGGTTAGATTGGAGAAAAGTGCGGATGAAGGCTCTGCAAGTATATCCCCACTTCCCACCCACTAGTTTTCATTCTACCACGTAATAATACAAATATAAATCAACCTAGGCGCTCTTATAAACCTTAAGGTAGATTATATTGTTTGTTTGCCACCTCCACCCACCTTGATGAGAGACTCATCATAACTCTTAATTACCCCTAATTAATTAGATTCCTTAGTTAATTAGCTAAGAATATGCTAAATACAGGGTTAATTATATTATAAGGTATTAAATAAGAAGGACCTTCAAAATAAGTTAAAAATACTTAATTAAATATCAATTAATATTATTAATAATTTAATTAATAATTTGGACTCACATCTTAAACACTTAGCTACTTAATATTTAAACTTAGTTAATCTTATGACCTAAGTATTTAATTAACTTAAGTAAATTAGTCAATTAAATATAGTTGAAAAGGACAAAAGCGTAAATTCAAGGTATAAATATAATATTTACTTAATGTATAATCATATATAAAAAGTTGTAAAAGAAATAAATTAAATTAAGCTTAAAAATCAACTATTTACGTTTAGGTCCTTAGTTTTTAGGTCAATTGAGTCCTTTTCCTACAATTAGGTCCTTAACTTTCTTTCCATTTAAGTCCTTGTGAGTACTTCACTTCTGTCTTCTTCTTCTTCCTCAGGTATGAACGGCTGAGTACGATCGGTGTCTACATCACTCGATCACCCTCCATCTCACGACTACACACCTTCGCCCTTGCCGCCAGCCTTCTGCTCACCGCCACCGCTCCATCCAATGGTCCCGATCCTCCTAAACCTAACAAACTCTTGCATGGTGACTTCACCGTCGCAGCAGACGAAACACCTTAAACCTCTGCACCTGGACGCAATTGCATCTAGATGCAAGCCCCCTATCCATCTCCGCCACCTATAAATAGCCATGGCCACTTCCGATTTCACTAGTCAGTCCCCTATCCCTCTTCCCCAAATCACGACCGTCGAATAGGCTATTCCCCTCCCCTCTGGCGACCTCTCACCCCCCTTTCGGAGCGCTTCCGATGGAGGCGTTCGTCTCCCTCACCATCTCTTCCTCTCCCGTGGCAGTGACAGAGCTTGGGAGCATGCCACCCCCCTCTCATCTCCATTTTCTTTCTCGCTGGAGCTTGATCTGACGATCTCAGATTTCGTCCTCCTTCATGACACTTTGACGGAGATCCTCTATTCCCTTTGTCTAGGTAACAGTAGAAATAGGTTTTATCTTAGTGTAGCTTAGTTAGATAATTAGCATAATTTAAATGCCTTGTATTTCGTCAACTTCTTTAGCTCCGGCGAGCTCCTTGAGCTCGCTTGGAGCACAATTTTGTCTTTTTAAATCACTGATCACATTCTTTAACTCTTCGCGAACACTTTTACTTCATTAATTACATACTTTTATAACTTGCACACTTAGTCCACTCCACCTCCACAGGAGACCTCTACTGTCCACGGCGGAGGTTCTCTGGCTTAAATCACCTCCACTATGGCCCTCCATCACTTCACCATTTCAGGGCCTTGATCTACATCCTGAAGGTTTCGGCCCTACCAGGAGGGATGACGTAATAATTGCGAAAATAAAATAAACAATCTCACAAAAAATCAATCACACAAGTACACAAATATTTTTAGGTGGAAACCCAAACCGGGTGAAAACCACCACCTAACCCTCTCGAGTTAGGATTTTCCGATCAACCAAGTTGATTAAAATCCACTAAACCGAATCACTTTAAACGAGGGTGATTCAACTTCAATACAACCACGCTACTTAAACGAGGGTAGCATACCTCAACCCCTTCTTTCCACGAGAAGGATTTTGTCTCGCGAAGGAGACGGGAATTCGCAAAGCGAATACCCAACCAAATAACAAAGATAAAATAAACAAGTAATCCTATAGAGCCAACAAAGTAATTATAAACCTAGCTTCTATAGGAATTAGGAAACTCCCCTTTGTCGAGTTGATGACGCGATGCGTGAGCCACGCGACGGCGCAACTTTGCTCTCGTGAACTACAGCGAGAGAGCGGGTGTGCGAAGCTTGATGCTCTCAAGATGAATGGAACTTGAGCTTGGAGAGCAAGAGCTAGCTAGGACACAAGAGAGTGGAAAGTGTAATACAAATTGTTTCTTGTGTATCTTGATGCCTCTAGGTGTGTGTTTGTGTTGCAAAGGTTCCCCTCTATTTATAGAGGCCTTAGGAAGGCTTTGGAAGGCTTAGGAAAGGTTCCATAACCGTTGGGTGCAAAGCCCAAGAGAATCAGCCTGAAATCAGGAACAATCATTGCACTGACAGGCTTATCAGACGTCTAATTCTAGCATCAGATGTTTGGAAGTTCACTTTAAGACGTCTGATTCCAAGGTCAGACGTCTAATTTTGGGCGGGTCTCTTCCTGACTTGGATCAGATCTAAACAGGGTTCTAGTGCAAGTCCATCAGACGACATATAGGACGTCTGGCACTATGTCTGGACGTCTGGAAACCTACTTTTTCCGTGGGAATGGATTTCCAAACATTGCAACGGCTAGAAAATCTCTGAGAAGAGATTTTGGGTCAGCTGAGGCAAAATGGTCATTTATCAGATGTCTGGAAAGGCCTAAGGACGTCTGATAAGGCCCTAACGGTCATATTCTTGACTGTACAGCAAGAGAGACAACGGTCCACTAATTCGACGTCTGGCAAAGTCATCAGACGTCTCCAAAGACGTTTGGTCTAAGGTCTGGACGTCTGATTTCATCAGACAGCATAACTTAATTCCATCCTAATTGTTATCAGACGTCTGAAACAACAGTCAGACGTCTTAAAATACTTTATCAGACGTCTGATTTGGGAATTAGACGTCTTGAAACTCTGTTTGAACCCTATATTAGTTTTCTAAGTGTTCTACAGAAAACCTAAGTATCCTAGGGTTGTGCCGGTGTTCCTAGGACTACTGTTAGGGTACTTTGAGGCTCTTTAACAGAAATCTAAGTAACAAAAATAAAGAGCAACAAAAGAAACGAAAAATACAGTGAGTACAAGAGAAGGAAATCTATCCTATTCTTCGTCTCCTTCCTTCTTCAATATATCACTCCTCGCGAATCTCTTCTGCTTTCCATCGAGCTCCTCCAATCCATCCTGGATGCGAGCTGAACTCCGTCTAATCACGTATCCATTTGCGATTGACCTGAAATCTAGGACTCAAAGCGCAAATATTAAATGACACGTGTTTTGTTATCATCAAAACAAATGATCGTGGTGCTCTAGCACCAACAATCTCCCCCTTTTTGATGATGACAAAATCATAAATAATAATGCAGAAAATCCTCCCCCTTTTTGACATTATCAAAAAGGTTTAATTGATTTTACATTTCCTATAATACCCCCTTAAAATATGCTCTTCTATAAATTTCTTTTGACAAAGGTAATGCCTCCCTTTTTTTTATAACAACAAGATAGCTATTATTTTTCTCCCCCTTTCTAAAGGAAATTTAGCTACCTTATATCTCCCCCTTAAAAATTGATAATTAGCTTATAATTTTTTAACTCCCCCTATCTAAATGCTTATGATAAAAGGATAGGGTAAAGGGTTTTACCTCACCTACCATGGCCAATAAAATGGGCCAAATGGTGGTGGTGGATGCCACATCGGATGGGGCTCCCATCCGTAGCTTGGAGGCCCAGGCATTGGCGTCGGTCTCCAATCTGGTGGTCGACGTGCGGCGGGTCTGTCGCTTGCTCGCCGTCTCGTCGGTCTTCTTGTTCTCCTCCCTGGTCTACTCCTTGGTTCTCCCAACTTGAGTTGACCAGCTTTGAGTTTGTATGTCCAGTCCTTTGTGTTGTAGTTATCCTTGAAACCTACAAAACAAGATTCCAAATTTTTCTTCGGTATCCAAGTGAGCTTGGATCCGGATCTGTTAGCGGGTCTCCTTGATGGAGATCCTTTCTCAATCTTAGGGCTATATAAATCATCTACTTTGTTGATTAGTTTGTTAGAGTTTTCCCTATGACATGCGATTTCTTTTTCTATAATATCCATCTTAGTCTTTAAATCAAAAATTTCTACTTTTAGACTAACATTTTCCTCAATCAACTTATTATTTTCATTGATGAGGTTATGATTTTCTAATAATAGGTTATCATTTTTAGGACTAGCTTCTATCTCCTTAAGTTTATTTTCTAATCTTTCATTTTCACTTCTAAGAAAACTAAGATTCTTTTTAATGCTTTTATTTTCTATCTTAAGTGTTTTACTAACTTCAAATAGTTCATTAAAAGCTTCTTGTAAATCGAGATTTACCTCATTGTCGCTGTCGTCGCTGTCGTTGTCACTTTCTCCGATTGCCATGAAACCAAGGCACGCGGTTTCCTTCTCCCCGAGATCTTCTTCCGAGCTCGTCTCCTCATGAGTGCCTTCCAACCTCCTCCATATCTCGTGGGTGGTGGTGCACTCTTGGATTTTCTCGAACTCTTTCGGACTCAGCGCGCAATACAGGGCATTCATTGCCTTTGCGTTGAGTGAAAGCTCTCGAATCTGCAGTTGCGAGTAGCTTCCTTGGGGTCACTTCGGGATCTCGTATGGGGTTTCGCAACATCCCCATATCTCGAACTCAGTGGCTTGGAGCCACGTCTTCATCCTCAACTTCCAATATCCAAAGTCTCTCCCGTCGAAATAGGGTGGTCGGACGGTGGACTGCCCTTCAGAGATTCTGATTGCTGATGTGCTTCCCTCCATTTGATCTCTTGCCGGGTGTTACTCCGATCTCGCAAGACCTGCTCTGATACCAACTGAAGGTTTCGACCCTACCAGGAGGGATGACGTAATAATTGCGGAAATAAAATAAACAATCTCACAAAAAATCAATCACACAAGTACACAAGTATTTTTAGGTGGAAACCCAAACCGGGTGAAAACCACCACCTAACCCTCTCGAGTTAGGATTTTCCGATCAACCAAGTTGATCAAAATCCACTAAACCGAATCACTTTAAATGAGGGTGATTCAACTTCAATACAACCACGCTACTTAAACGAGGGTAGCGTACCTCAACCCCTTCTCTCCACGAGAAGGATTTTGTCTCGCGAAGGAGACGGGAATTCGCAAAGCGAATACCCAACCAAATAACAAAGATAAAATAAACAAGTAATCCTATAGAGCCAACAAAGTAATTATAAACCTAGCTTCTATAGGAATTAGGAAACTCCCCTTTGTCGAGTTGATGACGGCGGAGAGCGGGTGCGCGAAGCTTGATGCTCCCAAGATGAATGGAACTTGAGCTTGGAGAGCAAGAGCTAGCTAGGACACAAGAGAGTGGAAAGTGTAATACAAATTGTTTCTTATGTATCTTGATGTCTCTAGGTGTGTGTTTGTGTTGCAAAGGTTCCCCTCTATTTATAGAGGCCTTAGGAAGGCTTTGGAAGGCTTCGGAAAGGTTCCATAGCCGTTGGGTGAAAAGCCCAAGAGAATCAGCCCGAAATCAGGAACAATCATTGCACTGACAGGCTTATCAGACGTCTAATTCTAGCATCAGACGTCTGGAAGTTCACTTTAAGACGTCTGATTCCAAGGTCAGACGTCTGATTTTGGGCGGGTCTCTTCCTGACTTGGATTAGATCTAAACAGGGTTCTACTGCAAGTCCATCAGACAACATATAGGACGTCTAGCACTATGTCTGGACGTCTGGAAACCTACTTTTTCCGTGGGAATGGATTTCCAAACCTTGCAACGGCTAGAAAATCTCTGAGAAGAGATTTTGGGTCAGCCGAGGCAAAACAGTCATTTATCAGATGTCTGGAAAGGCTTAAGGACGTCTGATAAGGCTCTAACGGTCATATTCTTGACTGTACAAGAAGAGAGCCAACGGTCCACTAATTCGACGTCTAGCAAAGTCATCAGACGTCTCCAAAGACGTCTGGTCTAAGGTCTAGACTTCTGATTTCATCAGACAGCACAACTTAATTCCAGCCTAATTGTTATCAGACGTCTGAAACAACAGTCAGACGTCTTAAAATACTTTATCAGACGTCTGATTTGGGAATTAGACGTCTTAAAACTCTGTTTGAACCCTATATTGGTTTTCTAAGTGTTCTACAGAAAACCTAAGTATCCTAGGGTTGTGATGGTGTTCCTAGGACTACTGTTAGGGTACTTTGAGGCTCTTTAACAGAAATCTAAGTAACAAAAATAAAGAGCAACAAAAGAAACGAAAAATACAGTGAGTACAAGAGAAGGAAATCTATCCTATTCTTCATCTCCTTCCTTCTTCAATATATCGCTCCTCGCGAATCTCTTCTGCTTTCCATCGAGCTCCTCCAATCCATCCTGGATGCGAGCTCGAACTCCGTCTAATCACGTATCCATTTGCGATTGACCTGAAATCTAGGACTCAAAGCGCAAATATTAAATGACACGTGTTTTGTTATCATCAAAACAAATGATCGTGGTACTTTAGCACCAACACATCCTAGTTCGCTTAATTAGCACTTGCATAAGAAACACCTAATTTCACCTCAACCTCCTGAGCTTGCTATCAATGGTAGCTTGAGAGGAGTTTTTATCACCTAATCACTCACTCATTAAACATTGTAAGACTCATTCGGGTCTTTTCCCTCACTCAATTGAGTGAGATGATCAATCTGGAGTTCAGGCGAACTCAAATTCTTTTCTAACTGAATTCATGATAAATTCTTAACTTTGATCATTAATTGGAGCAATTGACTTACTCCTGAGGTTTCTTGTAGCCTCAAGAAGCTTTTAAGATCATCTTTGTGGTGTTTCATCAAGAATGCACATTTAGAAAATTCGTAGGGTGTTCATTGGAGCTTCGACAAGCTCTGGCGAACCAAATCTTTGCCTCAGCTTTCAGAATTCGCTCAAGAGCTCCAGATCACTTCTATGTAATCTTAGAATTAAGAATCACACATAATATCTATGTGTAGTTGTTTACACCTCTAGATTGATCGTTGTCTTCGCCAACTCCGGTAGAGTTAGAGAGACGAATTTCTTGAGGATTTGAGTTAGGTAATAGATTTAAAAGCATGTGCAGATCATAAGAAACTTATTTTCAGCTTTAGGAAGGTCTGAAAATCTTTGTAACAATCTGTCGAATAAACCCTATCTTGACCTTAGGTGATGAGTTTGACAACACCTTAAAACCTATTACGAACGTGGGCATCAGACGGATTTTTAAGACGTCTGGGAAGTGGCACAGACGTCTGTCCAGACGTCTGGAACCCGTCTGCGCGCGTGCGCGCGCAGACTGCACCTGCAGCCTTCATTCTTCTTTTTCCTCTCTCTCCCTGCAGAACCGCCGCTTCTCTTCTCTCTCTCCCCGCGCTGCCTTTATATACCCTCTCCCTCACCCTCACTCCTCCGCCTTCCTCTTCTCCTTCTCCCTGCCAGCGAGAGCGCTCGCTCGCGGCTGCGGAAGCTGCGGCCGTGGCGAGCGTGCGGGAAGGAGTGTTGCGAGAGGAAGGAAGAAGCTCGACCGCGAGGTTGCGAGCTTGCCGGGGCAGCTAGAGCCGCTCGGGCAGCAGGCAGACATGGCGCGGCGCGGCCGTGCATCGCGGGAGGAGAGTGAATCAGGTCCTGATTCTGGGAAAATTTCCTAGAATCAGACGTCTGGTCCTACGTCCAGACGACGCCGAAGACGTCTGGAGGACGATCCAGACGTTTGACAGGTACAATAATTTTCCTTCCTCCTTTTACGCGTGTACAACCATGCAGTCGTTCACCGCGTTCTTCTGCGCTTAGTCGTGATGAGAGCAGGTGTGTATGTGCACAGGCTCACCATCCCACGTGAATCAGATGTCTAGCCAGAGTGCCAGACGACGGAGAGGACCTCCAAACGTCTGGGGTGACAATCAGACGTCTGGAAACTAAGGTCAAACGATCCAGTGGGCTTCTGGACATCTAAAGGACTGCACAGAACCGAGGTACGACTTGAGCGACCTTTTAAGACGTCTGGAAGAGGTTCGAGACGTCTGATTTTGGACAGATTCGTCGTTTTTGACCTGTTTAGGGCCCGTTCGGAGTCCGTTTTCCGCGTTTCGAGTTGCGTCCTTCCCATACTTAATTCCTCTACCTGTTTACAGTAATTGTATACTATTCTGATAAACTCCTTATGATTGATCCTTGTGTTAGGACCCCATTCCATTGCAGTTTTGGGGGTTGCAGAGGCACGCGGGATTGCCTACCACGCCCCCAGTACTCCTGGTTTCGCTGGTAGAGTGGCTTTTTAATTTACTTAACAAAATTTGTTACAATTATGAAACAATTAATAGAGTCTAGGGCATTGCATGAACCCTAGGACTAAGAAATTAGATTGAACGATAGATCCTAGGGTATTGCATGAATCCTAGGACTGGAAAACTAAATTCAATGATAGATCCTAGGGTACGGCATGAATCTTAGGACTAGAAAACTAGTTGAATATACAAACATTGCAGTCTTGGAAAAGTAGAAAGGAAATGATAATTGCCTGTAAATTGGTTAACAGCTGCCTGTTATGAATGAATAAATATGATTGAGAATGTGGGTTGTATGAACATAAAGCTGGAATGATAAAACCTAAACTGGCTGAGTTAAAAGAGCTTGAACCCGACGGGGAATTAGGAGTAGAACTCCTGGAGAGGAAATGGAATAGAATTGGGGAAATGAGCTGGCCCTTGAGTACAGAGTACCAAGGAGAGCGACTGTCCCCCTGCTTAGTGAAGAGCGGAGCTAGCCGCCCCAGGGACCCGGGGTTAGGCCTGGCCACTTTGTATCGACTTTTGGCCCTCGTGTACACAGTACCGAGGAGAGCTACTAGTGTAGGGAGAGTACTAGCTACCCCACGGGCCCTGGGGTTTTGTTAGCTCACCTACACCAACTAGTTAGGCCCACTGGGCAAACCAGGGTAGTCAGGTGAGGGTGCGCGGACTGTGGAGGGGCAAGACCCCTGTTTGGTTACTGTGGAGGGGCTGGACCCCTGTCACTGAGAGGGCTCTGCCCTATACTGGTTCCATGCTATGCTTTGGCGCACCCGTTAACGGAAACGACTGACCGCGTGCCAATGCAGGGTAGCTACCCGTGCGTTTATCACGCGTGCCATAGTCACCGTTACGTCTGTCAGCGACCTTAGGGTGGTTGACTGAGGGTAGGACCACCACGGGGGACTCTCCCGACCAGGAGAGCACCACGTGTTACTTCTACTTTTCGGAAAAGACTACAATCAAGATCGTTCCCACGAGGAACATTCAAGATCAAGAGAAGGATCTGAGAAATAAATCAACAGTGAATAAATGGAAAGACCTAATTAAAGAAAGTAAAAATGTAATAGCTACTGTGCACTCTACTGCTTTCTTTTAGCTTTTAGTTGCCACTCTACTCAGCGTTTCGCTGATGTGTCACCCTTGTTACCTTTTCAGGATCAGGTGTTGAGCAGCCAGAGTCAGCGGCTGCAGAGGGCGTTAGGCCTAATAGAGCCTAGTAGTGTTACCTGTAGTATCTTCTGTACTTTTCTTTCCGCTATAGTGAGTAATTTTCTGTTACTCCCTGTACTCTCTTTATTGTAAGCTTTATGTTATGTACATGTTTATTTCTCTGCTGTTGTGGTGGTGTATACTGTAGTATTTCTTTCCTTTACTGCTGTATTTTGTTACTGCTAGTTATATACATGGTGAATGTGATTTATTTTACTTCTCTTTTGGTTACTTCTCGTTGGACGACTAGGTCTTGGGATTAGTCGAGTCAGTCTGGTTCTCGTGTCTCATAGGGATTCGGGAATCGGGTCGTTACAAAACCTATCAAAACCCTAATTTGGAGTGTGGTATAACTTCCTAAGATTAAAACAAACTCATTAGGGTTGTCAATTTGATCAGAGGAGCTCTGAGTCTAAAAGTCAACTTTTGAGCTTAATAGGTCAAACCTGATCTGAATCTAAGGAATTAAAGTTTAAATCTCTTATTGAGTGGATTGATTATGTTTCTGGAGTGATTTAGAAGAGTTTTAGATTAATTTGAATAAGACTTATTGAGGAAATAAGAAGTTTGAATGATCTGTTCAGTTTGGGTTACTTAACCCAACACTATTCCTTGGATTTCTGTTGAAATTCAAAGCTAAGGATTGCTCAGATCAGTTCCTTTTGAGTCACTAAAGTGGTTTAGACTGATTTATGATGATTTTATCTTTCTGTTTAATTGATTTGATCTTAAGTTTTAGATTTAAACCTATGTCCAGCAGCCATGAAGCTTTTGGAGCTTTTGGCAACTCTGCCTTTGCTCAATTCCGCCTCACTTTAGTGCGGAATGATAACTTAAAACACTTCAGAACCTCAATTGAGGAGTATCACATCTCTACAGGTCGATAGGCCTGCGATTACACCTTCTGCAGGCTATTTGGGCGTGGCGACAGAGCCATGTTCTTCCATCAAATCCGTGGATCAAATTTGATCCAAATCTTAAATTGAAGCCAAAATTGTGTAGAGGACCTGTAGTGCTTTCGATCGAGCCCTTGATTGCTCGATTTGGTCCAGCCATTCGTCTGGAATCGAGTCTTGAAGATCCAACCTATTGTAGCATTGTGTGGAGGAGGTGTGCCGAACAAAGTCCTACATCGGTGGAATGCAGACGCATGCCTTAGTATATTACGATTTTGTGAACCCAGCACTTTAGTTGACAGCACTAGACACACAAAACTGAACCTATTCTTTTGAGCATATATGAGCGCGTGCATGCATGTGCATGTGTGTGTGTGCTGGCGTGTGCCTGTGTGTGTGCCTGGGTGGGCGAGCGAGCTTGTTGGGCCTGATGGGCTTGTGATTGTGCATGGTTGGGCTTAAATGGATAAAAATACACCTAATACAAACTAGGTCCGGCCTGAGTAGGGTTTGGTCCCGCCCCATTAGGGGTGCTGTGTATCCTTGAAAGGCCTGGGTTGCCCATTAACAAATTTTTGTTAAATGGTTAAGTGGGTCTGTGCATAGTGAAATATTAAAGAGCTAAAGGGTTAAATTGGTTAAGTGAAAATTAAGTGAACGAGGACAGAAATGAGCTTAAGTGAAGAGAAGGAACAAAGGCACAAGCTAAGGGAATAAGAGATAAAGGAAGAGGAGAAGGAACACAGATAAACATAAGGAAAAGATAGAGGGCTTAAGAAAGAGCTTAAGAGAACAGAGAGAAGGATTAAATTGAAAAGGAAAAAAATAAAGAGTCATTGTTCATTTTTAAGCCATTTAAACTTTTTGGGAGCAGACTTTTGAAGAAGGCTGAGAGAGGAATGTTTGTCTTTTGTTTTTAATTGTTCAAAGTCATCTTTCTGTTCATTGTAAACATTGTTATGCCTTGTAATTTTGTAGAAAAATTTTAATAAACATTCTTAGATTTTATTGCAAATCATTGATGTACATATCTCTTTTAAATGAAATATTTGCATGCTTTAATTGTCCATTCTTTTGTGCAATATTCATGTGCTTACATATGTTGTAATTATATGTTATAATTATTGTAGTAATTAATTAATCATTAATTTAACTAATAAGATTGGCGAATTGAAATTACAAATATGCCTCCCAATCAACGACCTGGACTTAACCAGTTAAAAAAGAACTTAAATGTTAGGTTAACTTGACCCTATACTACTTAATTGTCATTAATTCAAGTTAACCTAAGTCATTTCTTACACGATTAATTAAGGTTTCTAACCTTAATTAACTGTGTTGAGAAATTACAAATCACACCTCACCCCCACACAGATAAAAAAAAAATTTTGAATGTGCGATTAATTGAAATTTACACATTTTTTATACACCCCCACACACACAAGGCACCTCACCTTGATCTGATTCTACCACTTAGTCGAGATCTGACCTGTGGACTTGGTACACTCTGACTAATACACATAAGTGAGTAGAAATTTGATTAGGCTAATCATCTCGTATGCCTTAATCAAGTGGTCCAAGAGGCCAATTGATTGAGTTGTCTGGGCCACACCACTTAATATAAAAGTGATCCACCAGTAATTTACCCCATAGGATTTAATTTTTAGGATTTAACTAGGCACATCACATTATTTTTGATTTGTAAAGGAATATATCTTCACTTGTACTTTCAAAACTTGGTGTCTCACAAAATCTTGTTTGAATATACTTGAAATTTGAATCCTAAAAGCTACTAAACAAGATTCAAATCCTAAAATTCAGTACATCCAAAAATAATCTTACTTGAAAACCATTGGTTGTGCATGCACACACATTAAAACTGGTCTTTAAGGGCATAACCTATCTAAAGGGCCCATCACATTTCAGAGTACAATCAAACATAAGCCTAATTAAAATAAAGTAGACGTTGGCCTTAAGGATTGGACTCACTCTTAGGGCCCAGATCGAGATTATTTTCGATTAATCTGCTTCTATCAGTCCATGTGATGTCTAGCTAGAGGAGTAGTGTTAAACGACCGCGATGGGGGATATTAAATGAACCTGAAGTGAAAGCCAAGGGAAGAACCTTCTCCCCAATCCCTCCCTCTAATTGATTGGATTGACCAGAAAGAAGTAGACCAAATTGTTTCTTTTATCTCAAGATGGGTTCTAAGAGTTTATAGGCCTTTAAGCTACCCCACATAAGGATAGATTTGATTGTTTGTACTGCAAGGCACTTTTCTTTTCTCTTTTCCCTTATGTTTTGTCATGGATCCTTCCACTTCCTACACATATTTCTACTCCTACCCTCCTGACACATCTTATCCCCAATATGATGATTATTATCCTGAATCGTGCTGTACTCAACCATCTATTAGTTGGGATAACTTAGATTAAGGATACAATTTTGGACCTCCGTGCTCAGGGTCTAACCCTAGACACCATGATTTTGATTTTTATCCTTCTCTGAGCTACACTGATTATAGATCATCACCCTCCTATGGATAACCTAATACGATCTACAATCAAGAAGGATATAATGATTATAACCTATATCCTCCCCAGGATTACACTACATATAGGTCACCACCCCTCTTTGAATAATAAAAAATGACCTATTACCAGGGAGGCCCCAGGAACCTCAATTTCTTGACTCCCCTTGACTGAATCAAAACCCACCCAACCCTGAAACAAACCATTTGGTTTAGGTGAACTAGGTCCAAGATAGGGTGTTGGCTAACTTAAGGAACGCCATTCAATCTTTAAAAGCTCAGCCAACACCCTGCAATGAAGAATTAGAGCCTTTAATTCAAATGATTGATGATCTTAACAAGTATTTATTGGATTTGCTTCAAGATGTTAAGGATAAGGACCAGGGTGAGTTTTTACTTAGGAAGTTATCAAAATTGAGGATGAAATTTGTGGTTGCTTTAGTTCAATCTTAGGATGATTCCCAAGATGAACCCCCTTTAGAAGAGTCAATGTCAAAACCCACTCAGGCACTTGTTGGGGGACACATTTTATGAGATTGGGAATGACCAGGTTGGTCTAGAGCAATCAATTCAGGATGAATTGATTTTTTCACCCGAGATCCCTAAGCCAAGGTACTAGGAAAAATGTCTTTATGGACCAAGGAACAACATATGATCATGAGATATATATTAATGTAGATACATAATTCTTTGATTCTGAGGGTAAAGAATCTTTATGTGAAGTCTCACTTGAGTTTGAGGAAAATGATTTTAGTGAGACGACTGGACCTGAGAAATTCGATAAATTATTTGATGGCCCTATAATTGAGGAAATTGATCCTGTTGGGGCTAGCTTGGAGGATACAAATCCTATTTTAATGAATGATTCAAGTAATAGCCCGATTCTTTAATCATACCCTAAAGAGCTGAATGATGATGTTTTTGAAATCATTGTACCCAAGTCAATCTTGATTGAGCTACAATTGTTAGACTTGGATATTGTATATGGGGTATGTAATAACCTAGAGGTCCCGGAAATCCTGATTGCGGAGGATAGGAATCTGGAAATGAATATCTGGGAAGTTAATTCCAGGGGAAACAGAATTCTTGATCTAAGGGTTCTTGTATACATGAAAGTACCGACTTTTTACCAGGACCCTTATGACCTTTATGTGAATATGAAGCCCAAGTACATAATAATGGATTATCTTTTTGAGAAAATTGTTAACTGGACAAACGAGCCCATTGATTTATATCTACCTATTGTCCGACATTTCAGACTTGGGTTACATACCACTAAACCGCAGGCCTGACCCCGCTTGCATAATGATCTCCAATTTTGGGTGATTTTCATCCAGAACCTTAGAACTACTCGACCTTGCAGCATGGGTCAGCATCACAATCTCATTCACATCTGTGGACATCTTCTCCTTGCGGGTCCTAAAATCGATCTTCTTATTTTGATCTTGACTTGCACCTGTGAATTCTTGATTTCTTCTTCATTTGTATAGTGTGCCTAGTTGAAGGCAATAAACTTAGCATGTATATAGTCTATTTTTATCTTAGATCTGACTTGTAAATAACGAAATTCAGGTGCTTTCTTCTCTACTCCGCTCTGTTTTATGTGTTTTTAATACAATGAAGACATTGCATTAGATAGGCATAGGGGGTGGATATCCTTATCTGAATTATTTTGTTAGCTCTATAGATTCTTTTTATTTTCTCTTTATTTTTGAAAAAAAAATTTGAATTAGGTAAAGAAAGCTTGGGCATTAGAAATTTGTCAACTTTAGGAAATGATACAATAGGACCTGAATACTTAGATTTTTCAGGTCTTCAGGCTTAATCAGCTCGAGTGTCCACTAAAATGTGGACGTGTTTCTCGAGTCCTTGCCATTCGTAAATTCATTTCTAATTGGTTAAATAAGTTGGGGTGATAAGTACACAACTTATCAACTCGCCCTCTGATTTGAGGGGACTTTAAGTTTAAAGCATCTGTACACTATGTGCAATGACTCTTTTCAGTGATTTTATCAGAAATTGGATAGCTAATGAACTTCCTAGGGTAGTATGGCTAGCAAATTTTCTTGGGTAACTGGCCATTGGTCGGTTGTCTAGAGCTCAACCACACAACCATTCTTATTCTACTACCTTAAGGTAAATCTTAGATAAGGGAAGCCACCTACTCAGAAAAAAAGGAAGAAAAATAGAGAAATACCCAAAAAAAAAAGAAAAAAAATACAAAAGAAGAAAAAAAAAGCTACACTTCACTGTATGAGTGTGGCTGGCAAGTTGCTGTGGGTTTGATGCCTCATTGGCTAGTTGTCCAGAACCCAACTCACAAAATGTACAATTAATTCTTAAACACTTAGGACGATGCGGGAAGTAGAACAAGGTAGGAAGATATACACTGGGTTTGCCCTTGTGTTGACCCCATTAAAATAAAAAGTATGGAAAAAGCTACCGGTCGAACAGATACACCTTTAGGCAGAAATTCTTCATTAGGGTCACCTAGGGTTCATAGAAACCTGAAGTCCATTTTGATTGCCGGTCAGTGAGTCTATCACATTTACACAAAAAGATGCTTAGAACTTAGAGTTCTTTTCGAGTTTTGGGTGAGTTGGGTGATGAGAACCTCGTCATAAACCCTAAACTAGCACCATCTAACCTAGATTTGCAAGAAAAAGCTCCTACATAACTTATAGAAAGGCTTGACTCAGAGAATTCTGAGTTTGTGAAGAAAACATGAACTAAGGGGTAAAAATGCAATTTTACCAACACAATCAGTAAACAGGGTAACTCAGGATCCAAACTTAGGTCAAACTAACCTAATAAGAAGGAAAGTGGGACGATTTGATCCAACAAGGGCTACAGCAACTCCAATGAATTAAATGACATCCTGTAATCCTAAAATAAATCTACTTCAATTCACGAGGTTTGAGGCAAATAAAAAATTGACTAAACCCTCTAAAATTCAAAGAAAAATAATCTCTAGGGTTTAGAACCTTCAATTTGACCTTGGGAACCCACTTTGACCTACATTGAGAACCATGCCCAATTAATGATTTAATTTGGGTTTTTATGTAAATTGATCGATCAAACAAGGTCTGATCAAGAAATAAATTTCACCATTAGAATCCTTAGGTCCCATTTAGTCATGCATAAAAACTTGAGCCTAAGAAGAGACTTTCTTGACCGACTTTGCATTTTGGTCATCATCTATTACTTTTTGACCCTCAACTTTTGAAACCCTCGCATTTTGACCCCTAAGTCTTCATCGTTCTTTGCATTTGGGTCCTCCCTGCAAAACCCTGAGCAGCGCCATGCTCCGACCACTTTGCGCGGAGCATGGCGCCGCGCAGGGTGAGGGAGGCCCTCTACCCTTTCAACGAGGTGTTCCTTGCGACGTCTGCTGTCATAGGGACACCTCCATGATCACTGTTGCAGCCCATACTTTCTGTGCGAACGCACGGAAGGTATGGGTCCCTACTCCGGCCGTCCTCCGGTGAGGGAGGCACGTCGCCTCCCTCCGCCCACCTCTCTGCTTTCGCCTCTATAAAAGTCGCCTCTGCCTGCAGAAGAGGGGAGCTCGGTCCTGACGGAGAAACACCCCCATCTTTCCTCTCTTCCCACTTCGGCAGAAACCCTCCAGCTCCGGCGGTTTTTTCCCCCCTCCTCGTCACTCTGCTGCAATACCAGCAGCAGAGCCTCCTTCGCCCGCTCTTCCCGCGTCGCGCTGTACCCAGCGCGCGCCCTCCCGCTCTCTCCTCGCCGCCGCCCTCTCTCTCTGGGCATCTTCTTCTCCGGCGACAGTCGATACGACTGCCACCCTGCTCCGGCCCCCTTCATCTCTACAACTAGGTCAGAACTTCTCCCCACCTCCCCCTCTTTCTTTTCCTCACTATTTTACATTCAATTAAGCCCTCGACCACTCCTGACCACCGTCACCCCCTTCGTCTCCGGCTACCCTTCGGCGAGACACCCCCATCGCTCCACAGCCCCACACGCCTCGCCGACCCTCTCAGAACCTCCGCCTCACCACACTGAGCAACCTCCGCCCACCCATTACTGCTTCACACCCCCACCACACTCCACCGAACAAACCCATTTTTCCGGTCACTGTTCGACCTAGCCCTGCTGTCAGATGCCGTCCCACGACCTGCCACACCTCGCACCACCTTCGCCGTGCCACGGCGAAGGTCCTCCGCTTGTTTGATTAGGTCGAAGGGCCGTGTTTCTGTTTAACAGGTTCGCTGCTCCAGCCGCCAGTAACGACGACTGAAGCAGCTTTGAGGCAAGCTCCAGGCCCTGCAGCCCTAGATTCCCAGGTGCTGCAGGTTGGGGCGAAGTCCACAAAGATTCCTGCCTCGTCAGTTGGCACCGACACCAGCTGCAGCTGATCAGAGGGCGAGGTGGAGTCGTCCTGCGGGCACGCGCGAAGACAGCACAGAAGATAGTCCCACATCGTGGGATTTCGAAGCCACGCCTGCACATAAATTGTAAAAGTGACTAAGGCTTATCGCCTCAGTCACACGGGGTGAGGTCCCTCTCACCCACTTACCTAGCCTCGTCTGCGACCACCCGCCGCGGACCTGGCCTGACCCGTATACCCGACCTGCACTCCTCGTCCACCACCGCACGTCGGTGGGCCTGGTCCCGGGTGCGAATCCGTACCCGAATACCCGGCTCTGGGAGAGCGATCCTACGAGTGAAATATGAGAGAGAGAGATGCGGGAGAGGGTAGGGTTAGGTTTTTGCTCTGACCAGGCTATGTGAGTGTGCAGGCAGAAGAGAAGAAGAAGAAGGATAGAAAAGAAGAAGAAAGAAACAGAAGAGGAAGCACTGTAGCAGATGCTATTTAAGTCGTCTGACTGAGGAATCAGACGACGCTTTGAAGAAAAAGAAAAGAAGGAAAGAAGAATAGACGCCGCAGCTGGAAGCAAAGAAGAAAAGAAAGAAGAAAAGAAGAAAAAGAAAGAAGACAAAAAGCTGAAGAAGATCAAAGAGAGAAAGAGAAAGAAGGAAGATAAAGTAGAAGAAAGAATAGAAGAGCTGAAGACGATCAAGCAAAGAGAAGAGGGGAAGAAGAAGACAAAGACAAGAGAGAAAGAAGAGAAGAAGAAAAAGCCAAGAGACCAATCTCTCTCTCTCTCTCTCTTATTTTTGTAACAAAAACATTGTACTTCTATAATTATAGTTTGCTCCCTGAGTTCAACCTCGGGAAACCTCTTATTTCCGAGTAAAATTGTAATAGTGGCAATGACTATCTGTACTACAACGCCATTTCTATAACAAACAACAAAACCTAGTCATACCGCCATTATTCTTGGCGTCGTTGTCGGGGAGCAACGGCTATTCTAGAAGTTATAAAATTTCTAAGTTTCTAATAATCTCTCTCCTTTGTGTAGGTACAGAAAGAAAAAGACGCAGCCGCACCACAGCCACTCCAAGGATAGGTAACTTCCTATTAAACCCTAAAATTTTAAAAGGAAAAAAGAAAGAAAGAAAAAAAATAGGCATAACCTATCTTTTATACATAGTAATAGCTGCATATTCTCAAAAACTATTATTTCTGCACACAATATTAAAGGTAATTAAGGGCTAATACCTTCTTGCTTGAGCCCTAATTACCCAACAAAGAATTAACTGGACCAAGTAGAGCCAACATAAGGTCAAACATTAGGATTTCAGAAACACACCCCTTAATCAAGAATTGAGGAAATCCAAAAGAGGTTTGCCCAAGCCATTGATTGAAAATAATTAATAAGAAAAATCCTAAACAATTGGCTCTCTAAACACTTGAACCTTAAAAAAAACAAGGCCTAAATTCTCAAAGGAATCACTAGGTAAAGTTGACCCCTAGGGTCAACCAACCTTCAAATTAGGCCACCTTGTTCACAAAAACACCTAAGAGTTCAAGTGAAACCTTAAGCACCTTGATCTTAAAGTAAAAGAGGTAGACTTAAGAGGTCAAGATCCCCATTCTGGTCTACCTGGAACTGCAGTGACAAGAGAGGTCGGGTGGGGGAAACCCTGTAACCCGTGGGGACGCTCTACCGTGTAGGGGTCTTCGCGGGACTCACCCTCTCTGGCTGCCCAGGTAATTCTCAGGTGGACGATCTTTCTGATCAAGGGGTCCATCTGCCCCGCACCTCTATAGTCACCCAACACATTTTTGGGTGTCTTGATTGGGTCCAGCACCTTCTAAACTCATCTATTCCAACAGTGCATGAACGGTAGGAGATCCTTAAGACCACCCTTAAGATCTCCTTTAGGAATTCACTCTCGTCAAGGCCAAGCCTCGACGCCCGTGTTTGCACAGCAACCCTACCCCATCATTCTCTCATCTGATTCTGAACCAAGCTCTTCTTCTTCCCCCATCATGGCTCAGCCTGTTGAGGAAGAAAACAATCTGGAGCACCAGCTCCAGCGACTCAATGACCTCTTCCAAAACTTTGTGCACCCACCGCAGCGTCCTATGATGCGGGACCATTATAATCCTGCTGCGGTGGCCATCGAGCCTCGAGTCAGAATCCCGACTGGAGGACCTGATTCCGAATTGAAGCCCAACATGATTCATGCTATACCTAAATTCCATGGGCTTAATTCCGAAGATCCCTTCCAGCACATCAAACAGCTAAAACATCTGGCCCAAACTTTTGGGTCCGATGCACAAAATCGGGATATTCTTCTCATGAAGATGTTCTCCTTTTCTCTTATGGACAAGGCCACTCATTGGTATCAAACTCAGACCCGGCCGATTAACACTTCGGAAGAACTTCAGTCCAAGTTTTTGAAAAAGTTCTTTCCCGTTGGTCGGACCAACGCCTTGCGCCATCAGATTACTCACTTCACTTAACAAACAGGGGAACCTCTCCATGAGGCATGGGATCGTTTTCAAGATCTCATGAGAAAGTGCCCCCATCACGGAGTTCCTAAATGGGAATAATTCCAATCTTTTTACCAGGGACTCCGTGAGGACATCCGTCTTTTCGTCAATGCAACCTGCGGAGGAAATATCATGGGTCAACATGAGGACACCGTGTGGGAGATTCTCAAAAACATGTGCGACAACTCCATCAACAATGACTCCATGGGATTATTCAACAGGATGAATACTCGCGCATTGACGAATCTTAGGGGAGCACATGAGACGCAGGGCCTGTCCGCATCAGTCGACCTGGAATTAATGGCCAGTCGATTGGACAAGGTCTCGATTATTGAAAAGAAGGTGGATGAGCTGACTCAGCACCTGCAGCGACCCACCTCTGCACATAACCCCTTTGCACAGCCTCCTTCCACAAGGGAAACTGTGCAAAACATTCTCCATCGATCTTCTCCTAGGATGGATCCATATTCACCATCTGATTCTCTGACCGGAGGTCCATCCGATCCTTTCTACACCAGCCCAGGGAATTCCATCCCCTCTTTCTCTGACTCTCTGGAGGTTCCTCAGACTTGCAAGGACCTCAACGCCATCCAAAATGACCCGTTCTCCAACACCTATAACCCTGGATGGCGAAACCATCCCAATTTTCAGTGGGCGGGAAATTCCCAAACCCAAAGACCACTCTTTCAGCCCCTCCCACAACCCCCTCGTCCTTACCAGCCGCCTCAGTCTCGGCCCAACCCTACTTATCCATCAGGGCCAAATCAAGATCAAATGTCCCTTATCCTTTAGAATTTGGCTGACATTCAAAGAACGAATGCAGCTATTCAAAAGCAACACAAGGACGAACTTACAGAGGTTCGAAACCAATTGGCCCAGTTGGCAAACTCTCGCTAGCCAGGCACTCTTCCTTCCCAACCTCTTCCTAACCCGAATAACGTACCAACCCAGCGGCGCATTATGAACCTAAACCCGGGCCAAGCCCATATGATTTATCAGGCCCCCTCTGTTCCTTCACCCGACGGGATAGAGGCTTCCACTTCTTTTGCAGGCTACCAGCAGCAACCTATCTTACCCAATCCCAGCCAAAACCAGGCAGGACTTAACTTCGTAACAACCCGTAGTGGTAAGGAAACCCAAGATCCACCTCATCCAAACCACTCCAAGCCTGGTAGTGATCCCAAGCCTAGGACGGTAATTCAGGACGTTCCTACCCCTATCCCAGATCCAAGACCTGGACCTATCCTAGAAGAACCAACCAAGATCCCGTTTCCCGAGGCCTTGACCAAGGGAAAGAAGACTACCAAGCCCGTGGCACCTGAGGAGGACCTGGTCAAGCTCTTTGAGCAGGTCCACATAAACATCCCCTTGATGGATGCAATCCGCCACGTACTGGATTACGCACGATTCTTAAAGAATGTGTGTACACCCCAGCGTAAGCCGCGAACCAAGAGTGGGAGTCCAATTGTTTTGTCAGAGCAAGCCAGCTCTGTAATCCTGAGTAGACTCCCACCCAAGGCTAAAGATCCTGGTACTCCCCTGATTTCCTGCAAGATAGGTAATACCCAAATTGATAGAGCCTTGCTAGACTTGGGTGCATCCATAAATCTGATACCCACATCCTTACTTGACCATCTAGAAGAATCTGAGCTAAAACTAACCGAGGTGACATTACAATTAGCAGATCGATCTATAAAGTCACCAAAAGGGATTCTCGAGGATGTTATTGTGAGGATACGGGATTTCTACTTTCCTGTAGACTTCATAGTCTTAGACATGGACGTACCTGAAAATCCTAGGGATACACCAATCATTTTAGGGAGACCTTTCTTGGCTACTGCTAGAGCCAACATTAGCTGTGAGGAGGGCCAAATAGAGCTCAAATTTGGGAATCAAACCCTGAAAATTGATATATTTAAGGCCCAACAAGGAATCAATTGCGGTGTCATCGAACAAATCTGTGACATTAGGGCTTTGGTTGATGAAACACACTTCCAGAATGACTTGATTATACCTCATCAACCACAGAAAGATCTTGACCCGCAAACAGAGGAGTCGAATCCAGATATAAACAACCCAGTAACTCCTACCCTTGAACCTCACGTCTATAATGAACCACCCGCCGCTGCTGATAACCGTATCCTCGAGCTGAAGCCCCTTCCTGCTCACTTGAAATACATCTTTTTGGGTTCTAATCAGACTCTCCCTGTGATTATCAATTCCAACCTCAATCCCGAACAGGAATCCCGTCTGATTACTATCCTCCAGTAACATCGCAGAGCCATCGGGTGGACTCTCGATGATTTAACTGGAATAAGTCCCTCTTATTGTACTCATCATATCTATTCAGAAGAGGGCGCACGACCTTCTCGTGAAATGCAAAGACGTTTGAACCCTAATCTGCAGGAGGTCGTGAAGAAGGAGATCATCAAGTGGTTAGATGCTGGAATCATCTACCCGATCTCCGATAGTCGTTGGGTGAGCCCGATTCAGGTTGTGCCTAAGAAGGCAGGACTCACCACTATAACGACTGAGACCGGAGAAATCATTCCTACCCGATTAGCCAACGCGTGGAGAGTCTGTATAGATTACTGTCGACTCAATTCCTCCACGAAGAAGGATCTTTTCCCACTACCTTTCATTGATCAAATTCTCGAGAAACTAGCGGGAAATAGGTTCTTCTGCTTTCTTGACGGGTACTCCGGTACAACCAGGTGGCAATCCATCCTGAGGACCAAGAAAAGACCACGTTCACCTGCCCCTTCGGAACATACGCTTTCCGAAGGATGCCTTTTGGTCTTTGCAATGCACCCGCTACTTTTCAGCGGTGCATGCTTGCCATATTCTCAGATATGGTAGGTGATTATCTGGAAGTCTTCATGGATGACTTTTCAGTTTTTGGAGAATCTTTTGACGATTGCCTCCAACACTTGGTCTAAATACTCAGGCGGTGCATCGAGGTGAATTTGGTTCTTTCCTGGGAAAAGAGCCATTTCATGGTGCCTAAGGGAATTGTCCTGGGACACTTAATTTCAGAAAAAGGCATCCAAGTGGATCGAGCGAAGGTTGATCTGATCTCTCGCCTTCCTATGCCTAGCTCGATCAGGGACATCCGTTCTTTTCTGGGGCATGTCAGTTTTTACCGTCGTTTCATTCCGGATTTCTCGAAAATCACGCGCCCCTTGACTTCTCTTCTCTCTAAGGATGTACCCTTTGAAATCTCCAAGGAATGCACAATAGCCTTTGAAAACCTTCGTGACTGAGTCACCCAGGCACCTATCCTACAATCCCCTGACTGGTCTCAACCCTTTGAGATCATGTGTGATGCGTCTGATTTCGTTGTAGGAGTGGTCCTGGGGCAGAAAGCTGACGGGAAACCAGTGGTCATCTACTACGCTAGCAAGACACTTGACGAGGCTCAGCGTAACTATACGGTTACGGAGAAAGAGCTGCTAGCCGTAGTATTTGCCCTTGAAAAGTTCCGATCATATCTCCTGGGTTCCCATGTCATCATCTACTCGGATCACACGGCTGTGAGGCATCTCCTTGCCAAGAAGGACGCGAAACCCTGACTAATTCGTTGGATCTTGCTGTTGCAAGAATTTGATCTTGAGATTCGCGACAAGGCGGGAAGGTAGAATGTGGTAGCCGACCATCTGTCCCGTCTTCCTTCTAAGATTATCAACCCTTCCGGACCCATCACAGAACATTTTCCTGATGAGCACCTACTGACTATCGGTACTAGACTTCCATGGTTTGCTGATATAGTAAACTACTTGGCATCTCATCAGATCCCGTCTGATTGGCCGAAGGCCAAGAAAGACAAATTGTGTTCTGATACCAAGTATTACATCTGAGAAGACCCGTACCTTTTCCGCATAGGTGCTGATCAAGTCATCCGGAGATGTGTCCCGGAGGAGGAAATCAACAATATCCGCTCTTTCTGCCATGACCAGGCATGCGGTGGCCATTTCTCTGGGCATAAAATCGCATCAAAAGTCCTCCAGTGTGGCTTTTACTGGCCCACACTGTTCAAAGATGCATACAGTCACTGCAAGGCATGCAGTCGTTGCCAGACTTTGGGCAACATGAGCCATTGCGACATGATGCCTTTGCAGCCGATTCTCGTATGCGAAATCTTTGATGTTTGGGGGATTGATTTTATGGGCCCCTTTCCTGCTTCGGATGGTTTCGAATACATTCTGCTTGCTGTGGACTACGTGTCCAAATGGATCGAAGCCATACCGACCCAAACCTGTGATCACAAAATCGTTCTCAAATTCATTCATCAAAATATTTTCTCAAGGTTCGGGATTCCCCGTGCTATAATCTCTGATGGGGGGACCCATTTCACAAACGCTCAGTTTAGGTCACTAATGACCAAATACGGGGTGTCTCACTGAATCTCTACTCCTTACCACCCCCAAACTAATGGTCCAACTGAGCTGTCAAATCGGGAGATCAAGAAAATCTTGCAGGTCACTGTTCGGCCTGACAGGAAGGACTGGTCGTCCCGACTTCTGGAAGCATTGTGGGCCTATAGGACCGCCCACAAAACCCAATTAGGCATGTCTCCCTTTAGACTGGTGTACGGAAAGGCGTGTCACCTTCCCGTAGAACTGGAGCATAAAGCCTATTGGGCAGTACGGAATTGTAATCTAGATCTTTCGAAGGCTGGAACCCACAGAAAACTTCAAATCAGTGAGATCGATGAATTACGCCTAGACACGTATGAGAACTCGCGAATCTACAAGGAGCGGGTTAAAGCCTTCCATGACAAGCATATCTCGAGAAAGATCTTTCATCCTGGACAGAAGGTCCTACTCTTTGATGCCCCACTCAAACTTTTCCTGGGAAAGCTGCGATCCAAGTGGGTCGGACCATATTTAGTCCGACAGGTTTTTGGAAATGGAGCCATCGAAATCAGTCCGCTCAGCCACGATTCCAAACCTTTCATCGTGAATGATCAGTGACTCAAGCCGTTCATTGATGTGACTTCTACTGATTTGGCTGAATCATCTTATATCCTCCATTCCCCTTGAGCTTATTGCGCCCAGCAGATGGCGTAAAACTCAGCGCTTAACGGGAGGCAGCCCGTCATTTTCCTAAAAATCTAAAACCTTTTTCACACTTTTGTGCACTTAAAGTTCACCCTTATAGACAGCCGACCCCACCTCAGATGCTTGCATCTGGGATTAGAAATCGTCCGCAAAATTCATCCCAACCCATTCACTCATTAAAACATATGTCTTAAGGAATGAACTAAGTAAATAAAAACCCCTTAAGTCACAATGAGGACATTGCATACCTTAGGCATGGGGGGGTATAAAAGTGCAAAACTTGTAAGAAAAGGTTTTAAATAAAAAAATTCACATATGCCAAAAAAAAAAAACACCATAAAAATTAAAAAAAATTTTCAAAAAAGAATAAAAAGAATAAGAGGAGAAAGGAAATTTTGTGGGAGAAGGAAAAGAAACAAAATGAAGAAAAAAGGAGCATAAATTGAAAGAAAAGAGTGATAGTCATTAGTAAGAAACTAAGGAATTAACCTAAGTTCTAGACCTTATTCAAGAAAAGAAATGAAAGTGCATGGTGAGATTAGTAAGAATGCAAACTTTAGGCATTCTTGGATAGACTCTTAGTACCCATTAAGATCTAGACATTCCTCAAGAGGTTGAGGAAAATGAAAAGCTTAAGTATTAGGTCCAAGTCTTAGGGAGTATTTGACCTCATTAACTAACTTCTGGTTTACGGGACTCAGTAACCTAAGCACCCCAACCTCACACACAGCTTGGTTCAGTAAGCGTAAAAATCAAAATCATGTAGAAGTGTCACAAAATTCTGAAATATACACCTAGAATAGGAGCGGCCGATCAACACAAGTTGATTTAGATGAGTTCCCAGCGCGGAGAGGCAGGAAATCCCCTCGAAGATGCGTAACAAAATATCATCTCCTCGGTGCTTGTCTCTTAGGATATTTACATATCCTGCTGGGCGCATGTAAGCACTCTGCTGGTTCAGATTCCATGGATGGCATTATCAAGAAGTGTCAATTGTTAGGGTCTGGATTCGACCACGGAACACCATGGATGGGATTATCTCGAAATCTCAATAGCCAGGGTTCCGGGGGTTGCCATGGGCGGTGCTATCTTGAAGCATCGATTGCCAAGAACCCTTGAGGATTGATGATGGGAGCAAGGAATCTGATACAGACCGTGTTGAAAAGCCAATCCTAGGCTAGAACTAAAAAGAAAAAGAGAGAGAAAACTCTCCAAACAAAAAAACTTTCTATCTCTCTCTCTTACAAAACGCACTGCGAACTGAACCAGGGCTACAATCATTTCAAGCACAGGTGCTTTAACCACAAAGTCCAATAGACCTTAGGTTAGTTCTTGTGGGCCTTAAAAACCTTTGCCAAAGACCGAGGCTGAGGCTAGATAGATCTGGATCTTGATTGGTACTAGAGTACCTTTTAGGCCTATGGTCAGCATTTTAACCTAATCTAAGTTCAAATGAAAAAGCACTTATATGAAGTTATTAAAAACATCATGGTCTAGAACAAAGGTTAAAACCTTAGGTTTTTGCTAAGGGACTAGCAAAAGCTAGGCATGGTGGTACGATGAGAACCTCGTCATAAACCCTAAACTAGCACCATCTAACCTATATTTGCAAGAAAAAGCTCCTACATAACTTATAGAAAGGCTTGACTCAGAGAATTCTGAGTTTGTGAAGAAAACAGGAACTAAGGGGTAAAAATGCAATTTCACCAACACAATCAGTAAACAGGGTAACTCAGGGTCCAAACTTAGGTCAAACTAACCTAATAAGAAGGAAAGTGGGACGATTTGATTCAACAAGGGCTACAGCAACTCCAAGGAATTAAATGACATCCTGTAACCCTAAAACAAACCCACTTCAATTCATGAGGTTCGAGGCAAATAAAAAATCGAATAAACCCTCTAAAATTCATAGAAAGATAATCTCTAGGGTTTAGAACCTTCAATTTGGCCTTGGGAACCCACTTTGACCTACATTGAGAACCATGCCCAATTAATGATTTAATTTGGGTTTTTATGTAAATTGATCGATCAAACAAGGTATGATCTAGAAATAAATTTCACCATTAGAATCCTTAGGTCCCACTTAGTCATGCATAAAAACTTGAGCCTAAGAAGAGACCTTCTTGACCGACTTTGCATTTTGGTCCTCATCTATTACTTTTTAACCTCAACTTTTGAAACCCTCGCATTTTGGCCCCTAAGTCTTCATTGTTCTTTGCATTTGGGTCCTCCCTGCAAAACCCTGAGCAGCGCCATGCTCCGGTGACTTTGCGCGGAGCATGGCGCCGCGCAGGGTGAGGGAGGCCCTCTGCCCTTTCAACGAGGTGTTCCCTGCGACGTCTGCTGTCGTAGGGACACCTCCATGATCACTGCTGTAGCCCACACCTTCCGTGCGAACACGTGGAAGGTATGGGTCCCTACTCCGGCCGTCCTCCGGCGAGGGAGGCACGTCGCCTCCCTCCGCCCACCTCTCCGCTTTTGGCTCTATAAAAGCCGCCTCCGCCTGCAGAAGAGGGGAGCTCGGTCCTGACGGAGAAACACCCTCATTCTTTCCTCTCTTCCCACTCCGGCAGAAGCCCTCCAGCTCCGGCGGTTCTTCCCCCCCTCCTCGTCGCTCTACTGCAATACTAGCAGCAGAGCCGCCTTCGCCTGCTCTTCCCGCGTCGCGCTGTACCCAACGCGCGCCCTCCCGCTCTCTCCTCGCCGCCTCCCTCTCTCTCTGGGCATCTTCTTCTCCGGCGATAGTCGATACGACTGCCGCCCTGCTCCGGCCCCCTTCGTCTCTACAACTAGGTCAGAACTTCTCCCCACCTCCCCCTCTTTCTTTTCCTCACTATTTTACATTCAATTAAGCCCTCGACCACTCCTGACCACCGCCACCCCCTTCGTCTCCGGCTACCCTTCGGCGAGATGCCCCCATCACTCCACAGCCCCACACGCCTCGCCGACCCTCACAGAACCTCCGCCTCACCACACAGAGCAACCTCTGCCCACCCATTACCGCTTCACACCCCCACCACACTCCACCGAACAGACCCATTTTTTCGGTCGCTGTCTGACCTAGCCCCGCCACCAGACGCCATCCCACGACCTGCCACACCCCGCACCACCTTTGCCGTGCCACGGTGAAGGTCCCTCGCTTGTTTGATTAGGCCGAAGGGCCATGTTTCTGTCTAACAGGTTCGCTGCTCCAGCCGCCATTAACGACGACTGAAGCAGCTTCGAGGCAAGCTCCAGGCCCTGCAGCCCCAGATTCCTAGGTGCTGCAGGTTGGGGCAAAGTCCGCGAAGACTCCTGCCTTGTCAGTTGGCACCGACACCAGTTGCAGCTGATTAGAGGGCGAGGTGGAGTCGTCCTGCAGGCGCGCGCGAAGACAGCACTGAAGATAGTCCCACATCGTGGGATTTTGAAGCCGCGCCTGCGCATAAATTGTAAAAGTACTAAGGCTTATCGCCTCAGTCACACGAGGTGAGGTCCCTCTCACCCGCTTACCCGGCCTCGTCCGCGACCACCCCCCGCGGACCTGGCCCGACCCGTATACCCGACTTGCACTCCTCGCCCACCACCGCACGCCGGTGGGCCTGGTCCCGGGCGTGAATCCGTACCCGAATACTTGGCTCTGGGAGAGCGATCCTACGAGTGAAATCTGAGAGAGAGAGACGCAGGAGAGGGTAGGGTTAGGTTTTTGCTCTGACCAGGCTATGTGAGTGTGCAGGTAGAAGAGAAGAAGAAGGGTAGAAAAAAAGAAGAAAGAAGCAGAAGAGGAAGCACTGTAGCAGATGCTATTTAAGTCGTCTGACTGAGGAATCAGACGACGCTCTGAAGAAAAAGAAAAGAAGAAGGAAAGAAGAACAGACGCCGCAGCTGGAAGCAAAGAAGAAAAGAAAGAAGAAAAGAAGAAGAACAGAAGAAAAAGAAAGAAGACAAAAAGCTGAAGAAGATCAAAGAGAGAAAGAGAAAGAAGGAAGATAAAGTAGAAGAAAGAACAGAAGAGCTGAAGACGATCAAGCAAAGAGAAGAGAGGAAGAAGAAGACAAAGACAAGAGAGAAAGAAGAGAAGAAGAAAAAGCCAAGAGACCAATCTCTCTCTCTCTCTTATTTTTGTAACAGAAACATTGTACTTCTAGAATTATAGTTTGCTTCCTGAGTTCGACCTCGGGAAACCTCTTATTTCAGAGTAAAATTGTAATAGTGGCAATGACTATTTGTACTACAACGCCATTTCTATAACAAACAACAAAACCTAGTCATACCGCCATTATTGGGTAGCCGTAGAAAGTGTCTCGAAAGTCTAAACTCAAAAATCCAAAAGAATTAGAAAAGAAGAAAAAGAAAAAAAAAGTATTTGCTTTTAAATAAGGAGAGGGCTTGGGTGGTCTATATTTTGGTAGACCCCCAGGCACTGTTGAGTCTCTGTAGTTTAGGTCTTTAGTGGAAATTTCTTATTGTTGAGAGATAATTATTGCCCAAGTAATTTGATCTTAATTCTGTTTATAAATAGCATATAGTTTTGCTAGGTACTAGCAAAAGATAGGCATGGGGTTGTGATGTGCACACATCTAATTGGCCTAAAATGTCTATTTATGCATGTTCCTAGTATCATAGAAGCATTATGCATTATAAGTATTACATAACATGCATCATCATGCACTTATATTAGTTTGTACAAATTATAGGGTAATTTGCCTTTTTGTAGTTAACGGACAGAGCAATATTTATTGAGGCCTCGGATTGAAAATCCAACCATACGGATTTGATCAGGGCGACGATCGGAGTCCAATACTTCCGAAATCGCCCCGATCAGACCTCTGTAGCATCAGATGCAGTTTAAGGAAAATCAGAGATCAAGGGGCAAGGTGATGTAAATCCATATCTCAGATGACAAATCCAACCGTACGGATGGTTTGGATTGACGATCGCAACCCAACAATGCGAAAATTGATCCAATCCGACATCCGTGGCACTACCTACAAGCATTTGAAGATGGATGGCCTAGATAGTAGCATGTGGCGCCATCTAAGCCACCCAAAGCCACTAGTGCTCCTCCTCCTCATCAAAGGTCGCATGCCTAAAATAAAAAATGTGACTAAGCATGGGGGATAGTGCAATGATTGTGCGCTCTTTCGCGAAGAGAGTGGCATGAGTTCGAAACCTACCCTGCCTCAAATCAAGTGAGAAGAGCGAGTGCGTGAAATTTGGCCATTCGATTGAGATTGAACGACACCGGTGGTGGCAACATGGCGCACCTAAGGGCGCTGGATGGAAGCAATGTGATCATGCGTGCGATGACGCACCGTCAGATGCACCATCGTATGCGGGCAAGCGCAACATATGAAGATGAATTGTGCTTACGTGTTTTCGACCGTCCGATTGAACGATCGAATGGCCAAGATTGTGTGTGGCATGATGAGGCGCATAATGGTTGAAGAGTAGTAGCTAGGTGATGTGGCTTCACGTGAGCCGTTTGATCAGAGACGAGTGGTTGAGATCAAGTGCGCACCTTCACTGACGCTTAGCTATAGCAACGTGTGTGTGTGTCACTAAAGGTCTTGCATTTAATTTTAAAATTTTTAAAGGGCCTTTTTGCCCTTGCACCTCACCTATATAAAAGACCCTACGCCCCACATATTTCTTCATCCCTTTCTTTGTTCTCTCATCCTCTCCAAAGCTCTAAGGAGCTGGTCCCATTCTTGGGATGCTCCACTAGAGCTAAAGTAAAATAATTTTGCCCATCTTCTCACTCCCTTCGTGGAGCATCCCGTGGTTGTCTTCTCGCTATTATTCAGGAAGAGGATCTTGTTGCTCTGCCGCCCTGCTTTGTCCTCCATCCCCCAGCCTCGTTCTCTCTCATCTAGCATCTCACCACCCTCTTTCGAGCACTCCGTCAATACGATTCGTCCTCTAAGCAACCATCAAGGAGGATTTTCTCATCCCTATCTTTTTACTACTTTCTAGTGTAGATTTTAATTTTGCAATTAGTGTAATGAATGAGGCTATATGGTTATGAAATATTGGTTCACTCTTGCTTTCTCTCTTTTCCTTGTATTATTCTCTCTTTCTTTTTTATTATTTATTCTTTAAGTAGAATAGCTAGTGTAGATTAATTTCAACTAGCTACTCTGCTTTGTGATAATAATTCCTAATGCAGTTTTTAATCAAACGTTCGCCTCCCTATGTTCGGTCTGGGACTCACCAGAGTTTCGATAAAATTATTTGATTGAAGGATTTTTACGCAACTATAACGACGAGTTTTTAACTCAATCTTTTTTGCGTATAAAATCTCGTTCATCAAGTACTGGTACTTATGACATATTGATATTATTTCAGAACCTCACTTATCTCAATAAGTATCGGTACTGATCATGTGTACTGGTACTTGTAGAATATTGTCACTAAAACTGCAGCCAACATGTACCGATACTAATGATTAGTATCGGTACTAGTAACAAGCATGTTTTAGGTTTCTGGAAGTATGAATCAAACCTGTAACACACAAGTATCGATACTAATGGGGAGTATCAGTACTTGTGAGCTACAATTTTAATACTTAAATTCTAGAGCCACAACAGTAATGCACATGTACCGATACTCATGAATAGTACTGGTACTTGTGTCAATTACAAAAATAATACTTAGTTTTCAGAGAAGATGAAACATCTACATATAACCTTAGTTCATGCAAAACCCTATTATTTGCTAATAGATTCATTTAAACAAGATGACAGAATATCAATAAAAAAAGATGCAAGGTATGTAAACAAACAATATTGCTTTATACGCATGTATCAATACAAGTATCCCCATATGTTGGCTCTTGTTTGCTGTAGATAGAAAATCCTTGTGTTCTTTTTGATGATAAGGAATGGGGCTATGATGATGGCACCTCCAAGAGGTCCCACCTCTACCTTTGCATTGTGGGTGATGGTCGGAAGATCAAAATCCTCTCTTCCTAGACATCCTCCTTAGTTACAGCTCTCTTCTCTCTAGTCATGATGGGTTTGAGAAGAGAATAGGGATGGTTCTCTTGGGGACCATAACCCCCTCAATAATCAACAATTATTCACACTAATTGCCTTGGTGATTTGCATGTCTGCCCATCAAGAAAATGCAAATCACCAAAAGGTCTCTGCACATTAGCTTTAAACACCACACTTTCCTTTTGCATTTCATACCCATATATAGTTAATATCATTAGTTGATCACTTTATGTTATGGACATTTATATTGACAGTCCATAATACATATGTTGCATGATTATATCTCTAATTAAATACACTTACTAGTCCATATATTGGATTGAAATCTAACACCCACTTGCCTTGACAGGCAGTCGACGTCTATTGCTTGTCTTTAGGGCCCTTTTTAGGTTCCTAGGCTTGTAACTCGTGGGCCTACATGGGCCTCTTTTGGTTGGGCTAAGTGGGAAATCTTTTCCTCCCTCACTAGTTGCCCCTACTCTCTTAGTTATGTTACGGTACCTAAGAGAGTATAATATATATATTTTTATCCCTTATATTGGCCCCAACAATCAGCTCCTACACTTCGTTTAGGGGGGTAGTTGCTTAGATAAGGGATAAAAATACTTTTGGGGTTTGATTGTCCTCTCAAGCACGTTGTATAGGCACATTTGTGCCTTCTTTTTTGCAGTTGTTTTTTGCTTGCCCGACTTTTAGGATGTACTATTTTGGCAGAATTGTGTGGGTGGTGGCCAACCATCACCTCACAGTTCCACTTGTCACAGTGGCGTGCAAGTGATGTGGGCATCATAATTATGAGATTTCCCCTCAAAGTTATGGGGTGACATGTCATTCCCTTATTCATTGGAAGACGATACATCATTTGTCAGCATTTAATGTTGGTGCGACGCAGTATTGTAGGAATTACCGCACCTCTTTGTCTACCCAATTTCCTGCTATAAGTTGCGGTTTGGTATTGTTAAATGCACTGTTCACTGCATTTTGAGAGTAAATTGCTTGTTGTGCATCCGCTAATAGTATTGTATTGATATTGCCGGCAGTCAACTCATTCTCTTCTACCTTCAGTCGACTTTCAACATAACGGCTGAGAACATTATCGGGCCTTTTAGGCAAAGGTGAGGCGCCTTCCTTTTTGAGTAGACATTCTAAAGAAGTCCTTGATTTGTACACCTTTAGCTCTGATTTTTGTAGTAGGTTCACGATTAGTTGATTCTTAGAATATCATGACTTAAGTCATGTTCCGTTTGAGATCCCAAGTCGAGACCTCCCGCTTTGTTCACCCGGGTCCATCGATTCTTTTGTCATTTGTAAATATAGCATCAAACATGGGTTAAGGGTTCCCTTAATTAACTCATTTGTTGGGTCTTTTTTCTCTTACTACAATTTAACCATGTCCCAACTTTAATTTGAATTGTTGGTCGATTTGGAATACCTTTGTAGTACTTTGTTTTCACTTAGGGTTACATCCTCATTTAGGGTTGTTTCGCATGCTTTTTGGACTAATTCCCTTGATGGTTAGAATGGGGAAACTCGCTTTTGGGACGTACACCCTTTATAGTAGGCGTAATAAATATAGAATACTGGACTTGCTAGATGGTCTTAAAGGGCATGACCACCATTATTTTATGGTGCATAATGGGGAATCCCTACTTGTCCCCAATTCCTAGCAAGGAGTACCTCCAAAGGATTTGCTACTAACATCTAATCAGTTGGACCTATTCATCAATGAGGATGTGGAGAAGTTGTACAATTTTAGGGACATCTCTCAAGTGGACCTTAGGCGGAAGGAGGTTTGGAAGGTGATATCATGGGTGGTGAACTCTTATCCAATGGCAAGTAAGTGGGGGGTTGATGATAGCTTTCCTTGATGTGCTCTAATTTTGACTCTTTTCACTTTTTGCAACCTTTTGCTCATTCTCAAAGCTTGATGATCCCCTCAAAAGGAGGGGTCATGGTGAACGAATCTCATCTTGTTGTAGGGTCCGTTTAGAGGGGTGTTCCTCGCAAGTGGAAAGACATTGGGAGAGGAGGAACAATCTGCGGGAAGAACGTGCTTCTCAGGTGAATAGGCATCTAGAGAAGAGGAAGGATCTACAGGAGATTACTCTTCTCGGGTGGTCAAGCATCCTGGGAAGAGGAAGAAGGTCAGTGCTACTCGTCCTTGTAGGGCGATGGTCATGACCTCAAATTGAAGAAATGTCAAATGAGTCCAATCATTACTCATAGTCATTATAGAAATAAGAATACAGGTCTAATGGAAATAGTATTGAAAGAAATATTGAAAAAAAATGCTTATGGAAAGAACTAACTATAGCAAGCTAGAATGGTCCTATAGACTAGCTAAGGTGCTGAACTCGGTTCAACACCATCTCCTTTTGCAACCAAGGGACCTGGCTATAGCTCATCAAAACTTGAGTATAGAGTCCAACAGAAAAAGGTTAGCAACAGTTGAGAAGAGTGGCAAGAAAGCAAAAATATAAAATAAATCTAGAGAAAACTACAAGAAGCAAGAAGTATGGGTATTGTTCTTATAATTCTTTTAGCTTTTCATTTATTCATTTAATTCTAATTTATCTGTGCCTTCCAACTATTTTGATCATCACCAACCCATAATTAACTTCCTTACAAGGCACGAGGAGATATCACTGTAATATTCCAAATAGCAAGGTCGATACATGACACTCTCTTGGCCAAGTAAGTGACCCACACTTACCCCACTACTTGGTTAATTGCCCTAGGATCTCAGCCTAGGTGTAGTGGTGACTATAGCTCGTGTGATATGCATGTGGGGAGCTATCCTACACTGGCACACTATCGGTCATTTCCACTACAGTGTATAGAAGAAACAAATTAGTCCTCTCACAATTAGTAACGCATACCCACTCACACCTAACTACTCGATTGGCTAAACAACCATTAGGAACATCGTAGGGAGGCTAACTTACTGTCTAAATCAATCTTTGCCTTTCAACAGTTTTAGTTGTCTATGCCGTTGATACCAAGTACAAGACTAACTATTATTGTTCTCACAATTTCCATGTTAACCATCACTTTCACGATCCATAATTTCAATCCGTTACAATGCAACAAGGATAATAATATTTCCTCATCTTTTTGTCAATTCAAATCTCTTTAATCTCTTAAATGGATTCATATGACTTCTGAATGCAAACAAGCATTATCGGTCAATTATTTCATGATAACATGTATTTGGTTCGATTTTCTAATGAGTAATGAATTCATTAGTTAGAGAGTTATAATTATTGGTTCATATTCAATGATGCAGTAAATAATTAATATTTACACAGGTGTTCACTCATAGTAATTACCAAGCATCTCAAGTGTGATTTAATTATTCAAGCACCCAAGCATGCACTATTAATACTCAATAGGGCTTAGTACTTAGAAAGAGATGTTGGATAACACAAAGGGCACGACAAATGCATTGTTGAAACTGAATAAATGCCATACAAGGGAAAGGGTCGGCCTATTGTACTTAGGGTTGCTAGGGGAACATGGTGACTTCGAGAGATTAGATTATAGGCTCCCGAGACTATCCATGCCTCCTCGAACCTCGTGCATGCTCTGGGATCATTTTTGAGCCAAGACGACAACATAGAGTCAAAAAGCCATAAAGAGACTATTTCAGATTTTTTATGACAAAAAATGTTCAAAAGTACTTTTGTAAGGCATTAGAGCATGGTTCATCAAAAGATGGATCTAGCAGTACCTTATTTGCCCAATTATGAAGTCAAGAAGGTCTTGAACTAGTCCAAACAAGTTAAGGGGGTCCTGAACTGACCTAGGACTAGACCAATTCGCTCAACCTGACTAGTCGTGCCACCCGCAACATGAGTCGTTGCTTAGTTCGCCTATTGCGCCTCACGCGAATCATCCACGTGGCGAGATCACCATCGCCCATTTTCTCATGCCTATGATGACGTGGGGTTCTCTCTTTCTTGCGCATGCGAAGTCATGCCTCTAATGCACGTCGCCCATGCCTTGCACACCACCCTACTCCTATGCTCTGCCTTGTACCCATGCTCACCTTGTGTGCATGCTACGGTGCCACCCTTCTCTCGTGTGTGAGCGCCTCTTCTCTTTCTTCCTTCTCTTCCTTTCTCCTCCCTTCTTCTCACTTCCTCTTCTCAAGATGTGTGTAGTTTAGGGAAGAAAATAATGCCCAAAACTCTAATTAAGGTCTTATATTGGCCACTAACTGGTATTAAAATTAAGGAAAGCCCAAGTTTGACAAAAATACTCCCTCGGTGTTGGTTTAATCATACCTCATACCTATTCATCTTGTTTTGATCTTAACTTAACCTTGCATTCATGCAACACAAGCACTGTTGGAAAACTTGTGACAAGAGGAATCCAACGATACCAAATATGACATACTTTGGAAAAGTTTGATCGACAATTGATCAAAAACACGCAATTTTCATGTTTTACAAGATGCTCTGACTTGACCCAACCATGATGGGTATCGATGGCTCTGAAATGATGTGATTGATTAAAAAATGACTTGAAACCTAGATTTTTAGGCATTACAGGTAGGCAAACATTTTCCCATGATTTAGGGTGCATGCACCCATCGAAGAAGGCTCTTTCATAATGCTATATTTGATGACACCTATTCCCACCCCCATGATTTTTCCCCCTTGAGAAAAACAAACCTTCTTGTATTGTTTGATGGACTATTAGATTCTTGAAGATTGGGTTTTGATTGATCCATGTTTACCTAGCAATGCTTTGGTAATTCTACCCAAAGTTTCTCCTTAGGTGAGCCTTGTTGATGTAGAGATTAAGTGAGCACACACCGAGACCTCTCGCTAAATCATCTTCTATCTGAGAGTTGGCTTGGTTGTGTTTGAGTACCTTGAGGACTTTTAACTAAGCTCACTTCCTCACAGCCAAGTATCTCAAAGGGACTGAACTCTAGAAAGCCATGTCACCATATTTATCTTGATCATTCTTCAAGATGCCCTCATATTCGTACTATCAAATGGAGTAAGGGTTCTTGGTAGGCTTAGTCTCCTAGACTCAAATTGTCTCTTCCATTGCCCAGGGTATTTGGACCTAGTACTCAGGAACTGAAGTCCCCTAGTTTTAATGTAGCCCTTCTACTTAGGTTCATACATTATGCGGGTTCCTAAGCTGCTAATACTTAGGCACTGACCTCTATTCTTGCTTGGTTACTTAGATGAAGATAGGACATGCATATATCAAGGATTAATTTCTACCCTCAACCTGTGAGTCTATGGAGATGAACTTCATGACTATTAGTCCTCCATGCTTCATATTGTGAGTTGTAGGGTGTAGAGGATGAAAATGAGAAAGTCGGATGTGAAGGAGATGGCTTTCGAGGAGTTGTTTAAGGCTTCACTTCGCATGGTCAGATTAGGCAAGGCTGGTATGGTTAGTCCTATCCTTTTTCATATCATATCTTAAGACTCTAAGGCAAAGACTTCTAAGCTTATGGATGCTTTTCATCACTCTCTGGTAGAAGGAGGGAGAAAGAACTATTCTTGGTAGCTACTGATTACATTGCTAGATCCAGTTGAAGGATCAAGGACTAGGCTAAGGTTGCTAAAAAGGTGGAACTGGGAGTGCTTTGCATAGATGGGAATGATTGAGTCAGTAGATTTTGCAACTTGTAAGTGAGACTTGCTTAATTAAATACTAATATTGATCAGTCCTGACTACTTAGAGATGGAATGAGGAGCATTTAATTTGTAAACAAGCATTCTTTATTCTATATTAACAACTTTCTTTTAGGGGTGTACACGGGTCGGGTTCAACCCAAACCCCACCTAACCCAACCTAATTTAGTTAGGTTGGGTTGAGAGTTATAATGGGTTAGGTTGGGTCAGGTTTGAGGTTTAACCAATTCAACCCAACCCGCATCCTAATACAATCCAATTTTTACATACACACATACATATAGATATCATGTGTATCAATCTATATATATACATACGTACATATATCTAATAATAATAATTTATGACTCAGCAAAATCATCATCTTGTCAATCTCAACATTTCCTTGCTCCTGCATTCAAAATTCCCAATTCCCAACCCTTACCAACTCCTTACCTCTTCCATAGTTACTTCGACTAGCTCAAGGCAACTCCTTCAGTCCCTACCTCACCTCCAAGCTCCATTTCAAGTAATGCCTCTCCTCAACTCCAAAGCGGTGTCCTCTTCACTCCTTGTGGCGGTGATACCTCACACTCTTTAGATAACCCTCAACCTTCTCTCCTCTCTTAGCCTTATCACCTTTGCCTGAGTCCTTGATGACCTATCTCTCCTCTCTTCCTCCTCATAAGGACCCCCTACTGATGAGTGGCTACTCATCATAGCTAAAAAGCTAAAGTTAAGCTAGAAACTGGGTTAAACAATACCAAATTAACACATAAAGAGGGTTAAGTGTGGGAATCAAAGAAAAATACCTAAAACATTAATTCTGTGTTAAGATTGCATAATTAGGTCATAAATTGAGATATCCTTGAGAAAAAGGTCAAATGATGATCCAAGTGTTAATTGAACACACAAACACATTTAAAAGTTCAAATCAAAAGTATAATTAACTTCTTAAAAGTTCAATTAAGCACATATAAAAACTTGAAGGTATTTGGACATTATTAAGGCCTTGAAACTTAGAATTTACATTTAGGCCCTGTTTGCATCACATTTCCTTCATTTGAAAACTTTCTCGGACTTATTTGTAACATGCAGGGACCTTTCTGTAAGCCCTTAGGGATCATTCAGTTACTATTCTCTACCACTTATGGGCCTGCCTATAAATGTTCTAACCCTTCGTAGAAGGGCCTCCCTGCATTTTACCCAAAAGAAACCCAGCACTTGGAGCCTCCGCGCACGCATTGTGCGTGCGTAGAACACGGAGCATCTCTACCTTCCATTCTCTCTTGATCTTGATCTGCGGCTCGATCTCAGTCGAAGCTTCCCACGAATCGGCACATGTTTTCACCCCAACCCTCAGATCCCAACCTACGGTTTGCTTTTTAACTTGGCATCCTGCGCGCTTCTCTCCTCTCATCCTTGCCGCCGATGCCATTCACGCCTATTTTCACCTGTGCGGTGATATGAATCACTGGATTGGCTATTTAAGCACCTTCGTGGTCGTGTGCGCAAAGGATCCCTTTCTCCTACCTTCTTAGCAATCGTTCTTCCACTCCAGCCACCCCTCACCAATTCTCTTATTTCACAGCCACCGGCTGTGTAATCTCTGACTTCTCCTATTCCTCTTCATCGCTAAGGATGACGTATACTTGAGGATGACCTAGAAGCCTCACTAGCAGGCTTTTCACTCCGCTGGAGCTCTTCCTCCTCCATTCTTCCTCTTTAGCCGCCTGCTAAGGACCCACAGGTCCCATTCTTCCTGTTAGAATAATTTTACTGCTCTGTAGGTTAGCTGTAGCTGTAGTTAGGTAGATTAGAGTAGAATTAGTAATCGATCTGCTGTTTTGATTAGTTTAGCATTAGGAGTAGTTTTAGAATAGAATTTCCCTCCTCACCTCCTCTGATCATTCCAGATCAGAGGGGACGTTTTCACACTGTCATTGAACATGAATTTTCTTCCTCTCCATGTTTTCTATATCGCTTCTGATTCCCGCGACTTGTTTCTCACAATCCACCCACTCGTAAGACCTAATTTCATATCCGATTGGTTTCTAACCTCAGATCTAAAATTAGCGTTGAAAATCACATTAGGGGCTTCCCATTCATCCCATGTTTATCACAAAAGCCCCTGATCTGAGCTAAAAAATTGAATCAGTTTGCCAGATTTTCTTAGATTTCAAATTTAAAGGATTTGGATTCATGTGAGCTTTAAATGCTTTGATTTAGCAAATTGAAATTTGTTGATTTGATTCGCTGTTTGGCTAGGAATTTGAGGTGATTCTGAGATCAGAATTCACCTCAGATGAGCCATGTTTTGATTTGGATTTCTGTGAGGATTGAATGTCTTTAATGCATTATAGAGCCAATGAAAATCACTTAGTTGATTTGAGACTCTACCTTGCATCATTTTGTTGATTTTGAAGAGCAATTTGATTTTCTAACCTAAGGAATTCACCATATTCCTTAAGGTTTCAAAGTCCTGGGATTCTAGTTTTTGGATTTACTGTGTTGATTCTAACCCTTTCTACATGCTGTCTATAGCATTAGAAGGAGTTGGATCGTCAGTTTTTGTAATTTGATTTGTTATTAAACTTGTGACAAGGACTTGAAATTAGAGGTAAACATTTGAGCATCATTTTTATGTAATTTTAACCCTTGTCAGATTTTTCCTTTAGGTTAATTTCTGTTTGAATCCTAGCAATTATAGTAAATTGCTGCAAATGTAGCTACATTCCCATTCTCAATTCCAACTAAGTGTTCCTTGGATTAACTCCTCTGTACCCTTGATCAGGTTCTCTCGAATTTGATTTGGGATATTAATGGCTAAATCAGGAGATAGGAAGCTGAATTTGAGTTTCTTCCCTGTTACAGACTTAGTTTTTATTCCTGATGGATTAACTGCAACAGCAGTTAAGTCGTCTGGAATCAGAACTTGGCCTGCTATAGGGCTTGTGTTCAGTGGCTTTTGCTGCTGCTTGCATTGCTGAATTTCCAACAGTGTGTTGCAGCTACTGTTCCAACAGATGTTGTTTTAGCTGCCTGATGCCGTGTCGTTTATTTTGTAGCAGCAAATTCTATCTGGAGAGATCAATGGACAGTAGGTCTATGATGTGGTTGGTTAAATAGCTGACCTATGTATAATGGTTGTCTATGAGTTATATACAAGCTTTCATGCATTGTAATTAACTTTAATCCTCATTTGAATGCTTGTAATCTTGAGTTAAATCTTTTGTCAGCTACACTTTAGGCTTAACTGTCCATTAAGTATAATTTAGTTGAAATCCAAATTGAAATGCATGCCAAAATGCTTGAATCCTTTATTTATCTTGTTTAGAGTCTCTTGAGGCAGTTCACTGCCTGTCAAGACACTTTAGGTTCCATTCTAGGTCTTAATACACATTAGAAAACCTTTAAAAGGCCTAGAATGAGTGAAATTTGGAATTAAATAAAAATCATATAAAAAATCTAAAAAAATAAAATAAACCTGTCTGATTGAAGATTAGGTATTGCTTTAAATGTATGCCAAGTTTCATGGTAATCCGAACCCCTAGCTTGGTAGGACTTACCAGCCGACAGTTCTGTATACCATGGAATTTAATAAAAGAAACTACACTTAAAATATCAAAAACATCTCTTTCTCCTCATCTATTTCTTTCCATCTCATCTCCTACCTCCATAACAAATATAAAATCCATAAAAAGCTGAAAAAAACTCAAAAATACCTAAAAATTCCTTTGTGTACTATGTATATAAGTGTATATATAAGGTATATTGTAAAACTTATTTATCTACAAGGTAAACTATACGTATATAGGGTACAAATAACTAATGTATAGATTGTAGTATATAAATTAAGTATTTAAGTTAGATTATACTGTATATAACTAAATTATGTAACTATTCATTAAGTAAACTAATTTAGATGTACTAAATAGCTATGTAAATTAATACCTTCTATAAATAACCATATTAAGTTATAATACTGTACACACATATTTATATGTATATTATAAACATATTAAACCCTGTACCTTAATTTAATTATATATGTAGAATAAATAATTACTTTATTAAGTTAATAGTTAAGTTATTAGATTAAATTAAAATAAATTAGTAGATTAAGTTAAAACTAAGTTAACTTATATTGTATATGTATAATATTGTATTTTAAGTAAATTAACCTAATTTAAGTATATTTATAATGTATATATTATTTAAACTCAATTTACAAATAAAATAGTCTAAAATTGTACTGATTAAATGTAAATAAAATAGAAATAAAGCTTGTAAAATATAATAAAAATATCTATTAAATACTATAACATATTTACTAACTTGCTATAAGGTCAATTAGACCAGATAATAACTAATTTATACGTAATTAAGGAATAAAACCTAAAATTATCTATGTATAAACTGCATACTTTAGCTAATTTATTTATACAGTAAATATAATTAAAACTCTAAATTACTTGTACAATTAAGTAGTACTATGTAAATACTTTATTATCCCATAATTTATTTTCATTTTATAATAAATTATGGCCCTCGAATTGAGGGCCAAAATCCTTAATCCAATGCAGCAGCCGCCTGATTTCTAACGCACAGCTGCGGCACAGTTAGTGCCACATCATGGGCTGACAACTGCTGTGAGTGGTATTTCACTGATTTGTCACATGCATAGCTCAGTCGCCATGGGCACCGGCACCCGAAACAACCGAGCATTTACATTGAGCATACTTGAGCATTATATGAGCATTTGATGTGTGAGGGTCAGGGGCCGGTTACTGTGCTAGGACTTGATTGAGCCCATTGATGAGCTGAAAACATGATTAATTGGCCTAATTAACAAACTAGGGCCGCGCTTAGTAGAGGTCTGGTCCTACCCACCTCGGGTGCTGTTACGACCCGGTTCTCGAATCCCTACAGGACCCAAGACCGACTCGACTCAACTAATCCCAAGACCCAGTCGTCCAACAAGAAATAACCAAAAAGCATGAAAGTAAACCACATTCACTATGCTAAGCTACTAACAGTAAAAAGGTACAGCAGTAAAGAAGTAAAAGCTGCTACAATACATATCACCACCACAACAGTAGAATAGTAGCAAGGTACAGGAACATAAAAGTACAGAAACGTAAAGGTACAGAACGTAAAGTACAAGAGTCTAAACTCACTACTACAAAAGGAACTACAAGAGAAAGCTACTGCTACTGGGCTCTACTGGGCCCAGCACCCTCTGCAGTCGTAGACTCTGGCTGCCCAACACCTGGACCTGAAAAGGGTTATGAGTACACAAAGTCAACGAACGCTGAGTAGAGTTGCAACCAACTAACTAAAGCAGTAAGCTAATAGGTAAACTAGCTATTCCAATTTCTTTAATTTACAAGTTATTCCTTTTTTCACCCATTGGTTTATCTCTTTCTTGATCTCGAATGTTCCTTGTGGGAACAATCTTGATTGTAGTCTTTTCCGAAGAGTAGAAGGCACACGTGGTGCTCTCCTAGCTAGGAGAGTCCCCCATGGTGATCCTACACCCAGTTAACCACCCCAAGGTCACGGACAGATGTAACGGTGACTACGGCACGCGCGATAAGCGCACGGTAGCTACCCCGCATTGGCACACGGTCAGTCATTTCCGCTAACGAGTGCGCCCAAAGTACAGCACGGAATAGTATAAGGCTTAGCCCTCTCAATAACAGGGGTCTCGCCCCTCCACAGTTCGCGCACCCTCACCTGATTACCCTGGTTTGCCCAGTGGGCTTAACAAGTCGGTGTAGGGTGGTTAGCTGAACCCCGGGCCTCATGGGGTGGCTAGCTCTCTCCCTACACTAGTAGCTCTCCCCGGTATAGTGTACATGAGGGCCAAGAAATCGGTGCACAGTGGCCAATCCTAACCTCGGGTCACAACCCAAGGGCAGCTAGCTTCGCTCTACACTAAACAGGGGACAGTCGTTCTCCTTGGTACTACGTACTCAAGGGCCAGCATACTTCCCCACTCACATTTCCAGATCCATTCCATATTTTTCCAGGAGCTCTACTCCTAATTCCCCGTAGGATTCATGCTCATATTTCTCATGCCATTTCGTACCAGGTTTCATCATTCACATTTCCATTCTCAGGTTATATATATGCAACTCGTATTTCTATCATTCACGTTTACATTCTCACATGCAGTTTGTATTTTAGCATTTAACGTATACAACAGGTAAGGTTACATGCAACTATTTCACTAGCACGATTAATTCATATTTCACAGGCAACTCTTGTTTATTAACAGACAGTTGTTTTCTATCTACTCATTCAAGATTGCAAAACACGCATACATACATTTCAATTGTTTCTCGTCCTAGGATTCATGCCACATCCTAGGTTTTACTCATTCATTCCACACATCCATTCAGGTTTATAATTAAATTTAGGGGAAGCCACTCTACCAGTCAACCCTAGAGTATTGGGGCTCAACGGCAGGTTCACGTGCCTTAGCAAGCCCTGAACCTGCAACAAAATGAAGTCCTATAACACGGAACAGCCACAACGGAACATTCAGAATAGTATAGAAAGCCTTCTAACAAGTAGAGGAACTTGCAAGGAAAACACCGGTATCTCGTTTGCGTAAAACGGACCTCAAACGAATCCTAAACAGGCCAAAACAGGTTTACTGACTCAAAACAGACTTCTGGAACAACTTCCAGATGTCTTAAAAGTGTCCAGAAACACACCTCAAGCTCTATGTCGACCTCAGACGTCCAGGAACTCTTCTGGACCGTCTAGACCCAGCTCTAGACGTCCGACCTCCTCTCCGGACGTCTTGAAGTGCCTTCAGCTGTCTGGTAAGCCGCCCAGACGTCTGAAATACTTGGGAGGGCGTGCCCTGCGCCTTCTCAAAGCAAATCCTGCACACCACCACAAAATCTCCTCAAAATAGGCACACAAAGTGTCCCTGCGGAGCGACTTGCATAGCCTTATTCGCAAAGGGAATGTACCTTCGCGAAGCTCTCTCCTCAGACATCTGGAACTGCCTCTAAACGTTTGCTCCGTCGTCTAGACGTTACTCCAAACGTCTGATTCTGGGAAAAACCCAGAACCAGAACCTACTCTCGCTTGCTCTCGCAGCGCGCGACCGCGACTTGCCTCCTCGCCTACAGCTCCGGCTGCAGTAATGTCGGGGAGGACTCCCCCGATGCACTCCTCTTCCCGTACGCATCGCTCTGGTCGTGCACTCTCTGATGAGCTCCCACACAAGCTCGCGAGTTCAACTCCTCCTCCTCTCCTCATGCCGCTCCTCCTCGTTGCCGCTCTCGCACTCTCCTGCTCGCGTTAGCTCTCGCACTTGGGTGGAGAGGAAGGGAAGAAGTGGCTGGTGGCTGTGAAGTGAGGAGAACGAGAGGGGAAGAAGGGGGGTTTTATAAGGATGGGGTGTTAGGGTTTTGCTAGAGGAGGGGAGAGAGAAGGAGAGAAAACGAGAGGGTACTATCTGCGTGCAGCCCGCGTGCAGACGCGAGCTTGTACCCAAAAATATTTAATTTTCAGTCGTCTGGGAAGGTTTCCAGATGTCTAACCAGACGTCTGGTCGACAATCCAGACGTCTAAAAGGCTCAGAACAGCACGTGTCTTTACAGGTGCTGTGTATCCCTCGAAAGGTGTGCCCACCAATTGAACACATTTTGCTTCCTAAGTAAAAAGGACCCTATTGACTCAGGCAAAAGAAAAGAAGATAAGCTGAAAAAAAAAAAAGTGTTGGAGCATAGAGACTTAAAAGAGGAGTGAATATACACAGAAGAGTAAACGACTAAGTGTTTGGATAAAGAAGAAGAAGGATACAGAGAAACTAAGAAGTAAAAGAAGAAGAGAAGTATAAATGTATAATGTATATCTGTATGTATAGTATATGTAAATAATATGTATAAGTAAAAAAATAAGTTGTATAGTATGTATAGGTAAGTAATACAGCTATATATATGTATATAAGTAACTTCATATTTTCACTGACAGAATAAATTGTCGCTAAAAGTAAGATAACTGTCGCTATAGACCCTAGTTTCTGCTTTAGAGTTTGGATATAGTTTTTTTGGATCTAACGACGTTTGTATCTGTCGCTGTATCTTCTAAATATGTTACTATATACGTTAGTATGTTGGTTAAGCAAGTATGGTATGTATTATTAGTCAGTATTGTATATAGATGTGAATATTAGTAATATAACTTATAAAGAGATAGTATAGAATATATCTATGTATTGTTTGATGCTTGTTTATAAGTAGATTTTTGCAAGCATTTTCATTAACTTTTTTTGGACATAATGAACCTTTTAATTCATTCTTTATGGATTCATTCATTCATTATTGATTGTATATAAAATTAATCATTTTTGGAATTAAAGAATAATCTTGGACTTAGAGAGTGATGTATATCAATAATTGCCTCCCAGTGAACGACCTGGAATAAACCAGTAAAAATTATGTAAATTAAATAAAAATTGATGTGATAACGGTTTGTATTTGTGACATATACTACAACAATGACGATTTTTGTTACAAACCGTGGTCAGTCGATCGCCTTACATTATTTTTGACACTGTTGTCGAGGATCAAAACTCGACAACAGCATTTATGTGAAGCGACTAACTGATTAATTATCTTGACTAAATAAACATGTCGCGAAAGTGTCGATTATTATTACCTACCACCACCAAATAACCTACATCTCCTCTCTTCTTTCTTGCAAGAACCCCATCATTACTGCCAGATGACCCACTTCTCCTCTCTTGTTTCCCACAAAGATCCCATCAGCACCACTGGAGCACCCCTTCTATATATATTTGTTGTCGATTATTAACATAGACCTCGGCCCTTAGATACATCTATTAAGTTCATTATCAGATATGCATTTATCCTTTCTCATTATTTTTAGATCATAACTTTATTATTTTCGTTTGAAGTTTTTTTGTTTTTATCTTTTTTATTTCTTTTTTATAAGATACAAGTTTTTTATGAGTTTAAAAGTTTTTGGTATTAAGTATAAAAGATACAGGAAGAGTGTAGGAGATAAACAAGAGCTTTCACTAGTCTATAATCTACTCGACTTAACTTAACCTAACTTGATTTTATGGGTTGAGTTAGAAAATTCCAACCTGTAAACTGCAGGTTGGATTTAGGTTAAATTTCAACACAATCCATATACACCTATACTCTCTTTATTCTATGTAAGAGGGTGATCACTATCTTGATTATCTCTCTTTTCCCTTTTGAAAAGGGAAAACATAGCCAAATCGAACAGTTTCCTTTATCCCTTTCAGCAAATCTTATCTTCATATGAACTTGTAACATGATTGCCAACGAAGTTGAGAAATCTATACGTTGCATTGATCTCAATGCACTTCACCAAAAAATCTAAAAAGTTAGATTTTCATAGCTAACTACCACCACCATCAGGCAGTGGTCACTTCTGAATCTCCCTGTTAGTCATAAGATGCAAGTAAAGAAATATATGTTGTAATGTATTTTGTAACATACAACCTCTGCTTAACAAAAAAATAAAACAAACATTTAAAAATCAAATTATATCAGTGTATTTTCACTTTCAACAATGTATTTTGATTTTCAACTGATAAAAATTAAAATATATTAGTATATTTTTATTTTCAACTTATGTATTTTAATTTTCAACTAATTTTTTACATATGAAAAGTAATTTTTCGCTTATAAAAAGTAATTTTTTACTTGAAAATTGATTTTTCACCTTTCGAAACCCTAAAATCAAAGGTGAAAAAGCACTTTCTAAATGAAAAATCATTTTTCATAAATTATAAACCCTAAATCATAAACTTTAAACCCAAAATAGATAAGTGAAAAATTAGTTTTGACTTTTTAAGTGAAAACTCATTCTCCACTGATAGAAAGTTAAAATATAGCAGTGTGTTTTCATTTTCAATCGGTATATTTCGATTTTCAATCGGTAGAAAATTAAAACACATCAATTAAAATCACCATATACAGTGATTTATCACATTCTCTTACTTTGTATGTTGCAAAATACATTACAATATATGTTTCTTTATTACTATTATTATTATTATTTTCGCTTAGTGGTAATCTAACCATCGGCACAGTTCAAATGTCATGTTTGCCTCTTGCAGAAGTTTGCCAACATCCTATTCCATCTTTCAGATCCCTTACAAGTTTTTCACTTTTAACATGGGACTAAGATTGACAGCTAGCAATTTGGATAGCTATGAAACGTAGGCCACGAAAGCGCAAATAACAATAATAGCATGCTCGGATATAAACACATCAAGGCAATTTCTCGAAACACAAAATAGCCATTTCAAGCATTTGCGGACTTATGAATAAAGGACATCTATTGCGTAACTGGCTAAAAACATGAAAGCACTAATAAAACACGAATATGCTTTTGTATATCCATGGCTATTTTCTCGTGCATGCTCAAAGAAGTAACATGGTTGCTTGGTTTCACCTGATTCTGCCTTGTATTAGCAGCTGCTTGCATCAGAATCTGCAAAGGTTTTAAGACAACTTTTCTTTTGATGGATGAAGGACAGCTAGTGGAATAACATATTGAAAAAACAAGCTGGTGTTTTCGTAGCTAAGGTGTTAGTTGCATGGAACTAATTCCAGGTTCAGTGATTCGGGGACTTCTCACTCAAACTATTTCTTTAAAATTCGGGTTTTTAAGGCAATGCCATTTTTGATGGCCATATTTGGAATATTCATTTTTTTGGATTAAAGTGGTACCAGCTAATTTCTAGGTTTTTTTGGTATACTTTAAATACAATTTCCTCCTTGAAGTGCATAACCCAATTACACTTGGGAACATCGTTGCTTTTTATTTTTCAGGGAGGATGGTGAAACAACTGTTACAATGTTAGATTAAAGTTGAATTACTGCATCCTCATATGGTTGTTTTGCATTAAGCAATAGCAACCCGTTTTGGCATGTTTGTCATTGATACGACCTGCTAACGGGACTAGTTGATCACTGCTTGAGCAGTATCTGTTTTAAGGTTTCTTATATTGTCTGCAGTGTGATATAATCCTCTTTTTCACCATACAAATCTGTTTGTATTAAGAGGGACTAAAGAGTGGTGAATCGGGGTCTCGTGAAGATCCATTGACGGTACAATTGCACTTTTTTAAGCAGTAGAATAGTGCAGTGACCATATGAAGGCTCCCATGCATGAACTTTTCTAGAGACAAGCTGAAGTCCGCACAAATTTCCTTGCACTTCCTCATCGATTTAAAAGATATCACGCCCTAAGTGCTCTTATCTCATGGCTTTTTCTTTGTCTCGTGCAGTGTTTTCCACGTAAATCATGTCTCCTATGCGAGTCTTGATCTTCTCAGGGCTGATGGTAGTCAATTTGGGGTGAGATGGAAAACAAAAACCCAATTCAACTCCCACATCTACGCCATCTTCCCTTCTCAAGGCATATTTCATGAAATCCCATAGAAGTTGTTCCTTTCTTAGGCAGTTTTACCCAACCCAACAAAAATTGTTCCTTCCTAAGACAATGTGCTGTGATTTCAAATTCGATGTGCCTTGCGATGTGCTTACTGTGCCTTATAAATTTGGTATGATGTGTGATGTGCTATGCTTTGTGCAGAGCACATGCAGCACGTTAACCTCATTTTCCAATCATCTTATATTGATTTTGGTCCTTACAATGTGCTCGAGATTTAATTTATAATTGCATTAGATTGAATTTTCAATTTATTTATTTATTTATGTTGTGCGTTGTAATTGGTGCCTGTCCATTGGTCTTCCTCCTCTTATGAAGCTACCAGTAGGTGCTGGAGATGGTGGTTAGGACGAGTGATGGGTGATGTGTGTGTGGTGCCATGTGCTCTCATAGCAGTGGGATGCTGCTGGGGAGAGGGTGGAGGAGGAGCATGAGGAGGGGAGGAGGAGGCTGATGGTAGCTCTTATGGTGGTGGGATGTTGCCGGTGCTAGGGTGGAGGAGGAGTCATGAGAAGGGGGAGGAGGAGGCCGGTGGAGGTGGCGGTGGCGTGTAATCATGTGCGATGGGTGGTGCTCCTGCAGAGTACTGAACGGGTAGGTGTGGGCGGATATGGGATATTCCATTACTCAATTATAAATTGGTGCACAGATGAGTTCTTGCCACCATATGACACTGATGCCATTGGTTGTTTCTGCCTTCTATTTGGTCAATGGACAAGTATCTTTTGTTTATTTTTCTTCTTTGGATGGAAGCAAGAAGATAGTGAAGTATTTGAGTGGTCTATCTAGCACTTAAATCTGTCTGTTCTCTGCAATTTCCTCCCCGTTCAAAAGGATAAATACTGGTCCGTTTTCCTTGGCTTTCCATTAATCGTCGCAGGTCAAGATCCATTTCTCGTGTACATATGATGAATCTTTATGTCCTGGTTATTGCATCTTAGTTTCGGTAACGCTAATGCATCAGTAACTTCAGAGTGACGACCGACGGAATGGAGTGTTACTTTACGTTGCAAGATGTATTTTATTGGATAAAAATTTGTAAATAAAAAATATATCGTGTTGGTGTTTACGTGAAACTTGAGATATTTTTGTAGATGTGTTTACTTAAATAAGGAATAAGGTGGAATAAGTTGAAATAAAAAATTATGTTGTTACTTAGAAATGAGGGATAAGAGAAGAAATAAATTGTCAACAAAATTAACTATATCCGTAAATTATTGAACATGTTGGTTAATTGATTTTTTCTTTTTCTAAAAGCAAAAGGAAGAGGAAACGTGGAAAGAGTACCAACATAAACTTGTTGCTTTTATATATATATATATAGTGGCGAGAGGTACCTAAGTTGTGTTTCCGAAAGAAAGAAACCTAACAAGAAAGACTTAGTCATGAATTTCTCCCTTTCACAAAGGTTTGTTAAGAGGCCTTGCTACCTTTCTTGTAAGGCTACCAGGCTTAGGCTTGATGGTGCCAACCAGCCATTCCCGAGCTTGATTGAGCAAATGAAACAGCATGGGCTCAGGGCCTTTACTGGGCCCTTTAACTAGCTTAGTATTTAATGAGATCAAGCTTGTTAAACTCGAGATGACTTGACAAGCTCACCACGTATCTAAATGGGCCGGATTTGCATTGGGTTTAACTATGGCTAAGTCCATACCCACTTATAAATTCTTTACCTATATCCTATCTATTTACTTAATAATACATAAATCCAAATCGACAGCCATACCCACTTATCCATTAAGTTCCCATTTTCTATGGTAGATTACACGACTCATCTTCACATGTGAGCCTTTTTTTTTTCGTTTACAAGCATATGTGAGCCATTTTAAATAGAAAACATATAATTTATATATAAAAGATTACTTGGTATTCATTTAGGTAATCATAAGTTCGTAGCGAAATAACAAAGTCACCATAGATATTAAATAAGGGTACATTACGAAGTATTTGAAAAAATATATGAATAAATACATCAGGTAGATTAGTCGAGTAAACGGTGAGCTGTTAAATCTATACCCATATTTATACCTATTCAGATTTATAAATTAAAACCCACATCCATTTAAGAATTAATTGGCTCGAATTTTACCGCCTGCAATTGGATCGGCTTGAGTCGGATCCAGTCAAGTGAACCTAAATTTGCATCCTAGTTTGTACCATTGGAATGCCAAAACCACAAACAAATTAAAAGTCAAATAAAACTAAAAAAATTAGGAAATCACCACACTCGTCATCAATGTAAAATCAAAAGCGTGCGATATTGCATGATTCACCTAATCTGTATAGCCTCGCATCGTTCCAACGACAATCGATTGTAAACATTTTGGAAGCATACATCACAAGTTAAATTATTTTATTAGATGTTGTATAATACTTACATACACAAATACAATCCTTATAGTCGAGCTCAACTTAAGCTTGGCACACAAACATTATTGAGCCCAAATTTGACTATGAACTTGATTTCACTACTAGAAAAATATGATATACTATTGATTGTTTACCATTGGTTATCCAAGCGACGTTAAAAATATATTTGCTGTCAATTTTTTAAGAAAGTGATAACGAATGGAGGGTTTAAATTTGTCCTCTGCCATCGCCAACAAAAAGTAACGACGTGCGCGTGAGGATAGTTTTGATATGTACCATCGGTTGTAAGAGTGACAACAAATGTATATTTGTCGTCATTTTTTAAAAAAAGTGAAAATGAATCAAGGTTTTAAATTTCATCGCTGAGGTGCCACAAAGAAGGAGCATTTGGGTGCATGATTGAATTTTATTTCAACATTTGCCATCGTTTCCTAATTAAACCGATGGTATATGTCCTTAATCTATATGCATGCAGAGCTCGCTCCTCCCCCATCATTGTTCATCTTTCCCAAAACCCAAACCCTCTGCTACAACGCAGCTCCTCCTTGTCGTTCCTCCTCGCCACCCCTCCTCGCAGCTCCTCCTTACCGCCCCTCCTCATTGTCCTCCTCCACCTCAGGTGAGTCCCCTCCCTCCTCATCGCATCATCCTCCTCCTCACACTGCCACTCCTCTCCTCCCGTCGTTCCTCCTCCTCTCCCTCTTCCTCATCGGTCTTCCTCCCCCTATACTCTTGCTGTTCCTCCTCCTCAGCCTCCTCCTCTACTCCTCCTACTGTTCCTCCTCCCTATCCTCCTTGTCGACCCCCCTCCTCCTACTCCTCCCCCTTCTTGTCATTGCCCCCCCTCCTCCTGTTGTCCTGTCTCCTCCCTCTCCTCTCGTCGTCCCCCCCCCCTGAATTCCTCCTTCCAATCTCCCTCCTCCTCCTTCTGCCTTCCCCTTCCTCTCTCTTACTACCCTTCCTCCTCCTACTGCCCTTGTTCTTCCTCCTAGCGCCCTAGGTACAACAGTTATGTTTTCTATTTTTAATATATCCTATAATATAACAATTACATTATATTAACATAATGTTAATATATGAAATAAGTTAAAATGTTATATTAACATATAACCTATATATTAACATATAACCTATGAAATAAGTTAAAATGTTATAATAACTTTATATAGGTTGTAAAGTTTATAATTAGATAATAATGTGTTATTTAATCGATTTTGTATATGAAACTACAGGTTATTGTTGACAAGTATTCTCGGAGGTTGTATTACTTGGAGGTATAATTTTAATATTTTTAATTTATTTAAATGATGATATATATTTTTGTTAGATATGATGTATACTCACATATTATTTTTTATTTTATTAAATGTATGTAGGTGTGCCTCACTTTTAGGAATAGATGTATGAATGTTATTTAATTTATTTTTAATGTAGGTGTTCCCACTTTTATAAATGGATTATAACATATGTTTGGATTCATTTTTAATGTAGTATGTGCTCACTTTTATTGTGCATGCTATTTTGATTTGCAGATTCATAGAAAAATTTGAAAATATAAGGAAAAATTTTGTCAAAGTTTTTTCAAACATCTTAACCAAGGGATCTATGCCATGCCTTTTGTAAGGGGAGGTGCGTAGGTTTCGGGGTAGACTTGACGATCAATTTTCTTTCCAAAATCAGCTAATACCCCCATAAATAACATATGATATAGCACGTAGGCTTCCTGTTCCCCAATAAAATTCTGTTTGAGCTAAATGCACGTTGTGAATTGATAAGTGGGGTTGGCAATACGTAATTATAGTTCATCTTTCTATTTAAGTAGGGTTCAATATGCCTCATTTTCTAAATTTTGAATTAGATAGATTATGTGTTGCTTTCGTGCAGGGAATTTCCTCCGAGAGCATACATCTAAAGCATGTAATGATCTCGCCTTAAACATTAGGGTCTCGATCATAACCTTCTCAATAATTTAGAGACACTCGACTTCTTATTAGGATTTTGGTGAACAAATTGCAGGAGATTTGATTCCAAGATTTGCTAAAGATCATCTTTACGGATTTCTTAAAGATCACAACTTTTAAAAAATTTCCTTGAATTGCTACCACATATTAAGATATTAGCTTATGTTAATTAATATGTCCTTGACCACATATTGTTTTTATTTGAATGAATGGATGTGTTGTGTCCACTTGTGTGATTGTTTTTATTTTTAATGTGAGGTGTGTCCACTTTTATTATGAGTGTTATTTTGATATGCAGGTTTAGCGAAAATTTTAAAATTTAAGGGAAAATTCTGTGAGTTTTTTTTTAAAATTCTTTCAATGTTCAAATTGGTTAGCTTGGGTTAGTGTTTAGATACACACACTTGCGGAAAAGAAGAAATGCACGTGAGGTCAAACATTAAGTATTCTAACCCTCAGGTAAAAGTCATCTAAATCAAATTGTGTCAAATTACTCGTCCTTTGAGACTTATGATCATATTATATGGTCAATGCAATCGTGTATATATGCCTCACTTACATGCACGATGCATTGTCTTTATAGTATGCCATAAGTCTTGATCGACTTTGGCTCGATAAAGTATCGAGCTAAAGAAGGTCTTTAAAGATTTGAATACAACTTAGGTATAATTATTACATGTAACCTTTGTATAGTGAAATTTCAGTTGCTTCTTCCTGCTTTTCTTTGTATACTTACTAATCCTATCTACTTTCCTGTGGTACCCTTAATTGGGTGCTAAAAGAAATCTAGTTAAGGTTAGTATTAGGGAGGTATACTAGAGAAGTATGAGCAAATGCTGCCGAAATTTCACCGTGCAAAGGTAATTGTTCAATTCTAAACATAGTTAATTAAGATTATTTGATTTAATTAATCATGTAAAGAATATAGTTAGGTTAACTTGATTTGTTAAATTATTATCGTTAATTGTAGTATAAGGTCAAGCTAACCAACATTTTAGATTTAAATTCTTTTAACTGATTGAGTTTAGGTCGTTCATTGGGAGGCATTTAAACTTAATCAATTCACCATTTTTATTATAAGTTAACAATTTTTCTTTTTGAAAAACGAAAGGCCGGTTATCCAACTGATAAGCACCCAAAATCATTTCATTTCAAAAAATCAGATTACATCAGATATTACAAAGTAGATCTCCAGAACACCACCTGGGAGGAAATCGAAGAAACAAAATTCTCACCATAGAACCTCTCTCCCCTGAAAAGAACCCCATTCCTCCCCAGCCAAACACCTCATAGGACCACTAGAACCTTGGCTTTATCCTTCTTGGATCTAAAGGTGATCCCTTCGTCAAAGGCATTTCCTCTGTTGAACGAGGACCAGAAGGTAACTGCATCCTGATGGGTGATCCAGTCGATCCCCATCCTTCACCAAACCTGTATCACAAATGGATACTGGAAGAAGAGGTGCTGGATGTCCTTAGGGGCTCCACCATAAAGAGGACAAGTCAGGTCATCTGTTTGGCTCCATCTTGCTATTCATCGCTTCGTCATAATTCTCTCCCTTCTCACCGTGGCCGACTGGTCCACAACACTCCCAAAAAGGTGGGGGAACCTATCGCCAAGGGTATAGCCAACCCCCTGCCAGTCGTCTCGCCAGAAACGAAAAGCATCGCCCTCCCCCAACGTAGGGGAGAAAAAATCACGCACCTTCCTAGCCACCGTTGCCAACCCCTTGAGAAAGTGGGAGGCTCCTGAAGGAGGGGAAACCAGTGACCCCCACGATAGGAAAGGGTTGTAACATCGCCACATAACATCACTGAAAAGCCCCTGCTCTTGCCCTATCAACCTGGCAATCCACTTCGTGAGGAGGCTGATGTTTACCTTGCCCACATCCTTGATAAATGTCAGTTTCTCATCATTCTTATGCCCTAAAAAAGATCTAGCTCTTAGGTTTTTAACTCTGCAAACGGGTTTTCGGGTTGCATTTAGGCATTACCTAGGTTCGGCATGCATTGCATACTTTTTGTGTTTTTAGCATATTTACTTGGGTGTTAAGGATAAGAAGATGATCCGGCTTTTAAAACCCTAACACTCAAGAAGGCAAAAACTGAAGAAAAAGATCATATCAACTGAACCCTAGCTGGATCTAGCTCATCTTAGCTAGATATCAGCTCACTTGAGTTAGGTTTACCTCTCTCCAGCTCTATTATGCTCACGTTAGCTGGATAGTAGCTCAGGGTAACTCAACTTAGCTCAACTCAGCTCAAATCCATCTCAACTTAGTTGAATCTAGCTCATCCTAGCTCCAATCAGTTCACTGGGAGCTCTAGCTAGGTCAACTTAGTTGACAAGAGTTCACCTTAACTCAGGCCCAGCTCTCTCTAGCTTCACTCAGCTTATGGCAACTGAACTCCCTCTAGCTTAGCTACTTGTTGTCTACTTAGTAGCTAAGCTAGCTTGAGAATTCTCATTAGAGGCAAGTCCAACTCAACCTAGCTTTAGATAGGTTGAGATCGGTTCAACTCAGCTCCATTACTCTAGCCTAGCTACTAGTAGAAGAACTAGATAGCTAAGCTAAGTAGTTGAGCTCCTAAGATGACCTCTTCAACTACCATTAGCTCTGGGAAAATTATTTCAGCTCCAAATTTACTTCAAACAGCTCTTGGCTACCCTCTCCAAGCTAAACCCTAATTTCCTCTACTCTTCAACTAGCTAAGCTACCTTAACTAGTGATATAGACACATACTTAGGTTAATATGCCTAATCATGCATGTTCCTAGGCTTAGATTTACATTTCATGTTATAAATATTGCATAGTTGTTCTCAAAGTTTTGTGCGGGTTTAAAGGATGTCACGTTGTAGTATAACCGACAAAATGTTTAAACAAATATAAAGAATTTTATTACTCGAACAACTAGAGTATCCGAGGTCGAACACGGGGAGCAATCTCAGTACTTTGTAAAACCAAAGAATACAACTGTTTAAATGCAAATATAATTCATTCAAAGAGAGAATTTTAAAAAAGGATTTGGGAAAAAAAAATAGAATTGGACGTCTGATTTGTGTATCAGACGTCTTAAATGTGATCTCTCTTTCTCTCTTCTTCTTCGTGGCTCTTCTCCTTTCTTTGCTTCTGGTATCTTTCCTTCTTCTCCTGCCTTGCCTTTCTTCTTTCTTCTTCTTTTTCTTCTGATCTCTTTGCAGTCTTCCCTTGTCTTCTTCTTCGTTCTTCTCTCTCTTCTGCCTTGTCTTCCTTCTTCTTCTTCTCTGCGAAGACTTCTCCTTTCACTGCTACACAGCCTCTTCTTTCTTCTCTTCCTGTTCTGCAGCCGCTAAGTGTTCGTTGCCTGGGTCAGTTCTTCCTTCCTGCACACACCACACAGTAGCAAAAACCTACCCCCGTCCCTCTACCCAAGCGTCTCTCTCTCTCAAGCAATACACTCACGGATGCTCTCCCAGAGCCACACGGGTAGTCGGGTCGGGTTCGCACATGGGACCAGGCTCACCGGCAAGTGGTGATGTGCGAGGAGTGCGTAGGTCTAGGTTGGGTCGGATTCGCCAGATCCACGAGGTTAAGCCGCGGACGAGGCGTGTGTGAGGGCAGTGAGGGACCTCACCCCTGTGCTTACGGAGGCACTAAGACGATAACACAAAAAAAACTTATATGGTACCTGAGTGTTGCAATCCCACGATGTGGGACTATCTGGTCTCGCCTTCACGCGCGCCCGCAGAGTTTTATCGCTCGATTGCCCAAGCTGTTGACTCCTCTGCGCTACTGCCTGGCCTCGGTTGCTTCGCGACACTTGCGAGAGTCTGCTGCACCTGCCGCCTGGGAAGCCTGACGCCTGCTGCTGCTCCAAGCTCCCTGCTGCTTCGGCTGTTAATGGCGGCTGGGGCTTATACCTGACATCCAACAGAACGACCTATTGGCCCAATCAGAATGGCTGGAAACCTTCGCCGTAGCACGGCGAAGGCGGTGGGTGATGCTGCAGGTTGCCGGTCGGCCTAGGCGTGCGTGCCTAGGTCAACCTGTGGCCGGAGATGGTGGGTTGGTCGGGGGGTGATTATGGAGGTCTGGAGTGGCAGTTGTGGGGTGGAGCGAGTTCCTGGTGGTGAGGCGGAGCTCTCGAGGTGGTTGGCGAGCCGTGTGGAGTGGTGTGGGCGGCTCGCCGGAGTGCGGTCGGAGGCAAGGAAGATGGAGGCGATTAGGTACTGTCGAGGGGTAATCAAGTAAAATAGTTGGGGAAAAAGAGAGAGGAGAGGATGGAGAACGTATCTGGGGTTGTCTGGAAGAAAGGGAGGCGGCGGAGAGGACGGCTCGTAACTGCCGTTGTCGGGGAAGAAAGACCCTGAGGGAGGAAGGGCGACGAAGATGAAGTCAGAAGCGCGCACGTGGGGTACAGCGTGACGCGGGAGGAAGCGACGGAGAGGACTCTGCTGCTGGTATGGCAGCAGAGCGATGAGAAGGAGGGGAGGAGGTCACTGGAGCTTGTGGGTCGTTTGGCCGGAGATGGGAGAGGGAGGAATTTGGAAGGGATCTCCGTCAAAATCAAGCTTGCCTTCTGCGGCAGGGTCTGGGGTGTCTTTTATAGGTGCTGGTCGCACCTACCAGCGCGCGGAGACCGCGCAATCAACGCTGCCGGCTCGTCGGATATGGAAGGAAGGTGGATACCCAAATCTCTCGTGCGTTCGCACGAGAGATTGGGTTCACACCATCGATTGTAATTGGCTTTAGAAGGAAGGGAATTCCTCAGAGAATCCCCCTTCCATTTCTGGGAGAGAATCTCTGAGGAATTAGAGAGCAATCTCTCTCGAAACTTCGCCGGAGCTCGGTTCTGCCCTAGCAATGGCGGCAGGACCGGTTTGCAAAGGAGGCGAAGAACCTAGGGGGCTCTCTGCAAAGGTATTCAAAAGATAGGGACCAATTTATGATTTGGGTGTACTAAATTGCAAAGTAGGTCAAGATGACCTCTCCTTAGGTCCAAATTTTGGTACAAACCTAATTTGGACCTAAGGAATTCAATGGTGAAGTTGGATTTTATTTTTGACCTCGTTTGACTGGATATTTTGCGTAAAAACTCAAATTAGGTTAATTGAAGATCTAGGACCCTAATCTAGGTCAAACTAGGTTCCAAAGGCCAAATTAAGTGTTCTAAACCCTAGAGGATATTTTTCTATGATTTTTAAAGGGTTTACTTGATTTTTATTCTGACCGGAACCTTGTTAATTTAAGTGAGTCTGTTCTAGGGTTACCAAGTGTCATTTAGCTCTTAGATTGCACATAAACACATTTCTGATTAACTCAACCCACTTTTTATCTTATTTGGACCATTTGACCTATGTTTTGCTTCTGAGAAATCCCGTTTATGTACTGCAATGCTAAAATTACAGTTTAACCTTTATTTCATGTTTTCTTCTCAAAGCACTTGTTCCTTCAATTAAGCCTTCTTCTAGGTTATGTAGGAGCTTTTATCTTCTTTATTGGGTCAAAATGAGCTAGTTATGGCTCATGATGAGGCTCTCATCAATAGCATACATCATTCTACATTTAGAGTAGTTGTATATATTTTAGGCTAATTACGTCTATTTTATGGTCAGGAGAGAAGAAGATTTATTTCAAGGCCTTGGATGGACGATCGAACCATACAGATCTGATCAGGACGATGAACGTAGTCTAATGCCTCCGAAATCGTCTAGATCGGAGTCTCGTAGCATCATATGAAGTCCAAGGAAGATCAATGGCCAGGGGACAATGTGACATCCATACGGGCTTCGGATGAAAAAATCCAACCGTACAGATGGATCCGAAGCAACAATCACAGTCCGGCAACATGAAAGCCAACTCAATCCAAACACCGTGGCACCCTCTACAATAGAAAGAAGATGGATGGCCCAGATGGCACCACGTGGCACCATCTATTCTGCCCAACACTGGCTAGCAACAACCGGCCACTCCCTTCATATTCTACACCTTTAAATCCTAGTCGTTGGATTAAGATCCAATGGCTGGGATGCCTCCATGCCCGCAGCACTCAATTCGTCTTTGAGACACAAAAGTGCCCGCACCGCATTGGTCGCGAGGGGCACTTTCAAGTTGCAGGTGCGTGGTCAAATCGCCGTGAGCACACGCAATCAACAGTGCGAGCGTGAGCACTAAATTGGGCCACACGATCTTCATCGGACAGCGTAAGAGTCTCCACGTGGATGCACGGATGATCTCGGATATGCTCGCTCCATCCAACGCCATCTGAGCACATGATCCTCGCGCGATCATGGTAGTCGATTGAGCATTTGACTGTGAGAAGGTGGGCACACGAGCACAGCTGCAAGTGAGCGTGAGCTGGAGGCTACGACAACAGTTGCGTGGGCCTTTAGTGACGTTTGTAGCTATCACTAATGGCCTGCGTTATGCGTGCCCCAACAAAGGAATTGAAGAGTGCCAGCAAGCTTTAGCGACATTTAGGGGATTGGCTGGCGCGGATCTTCAGCGACGATTACAGCCATCACTAATTGCCCATGGATGATTTTGTCCCTCCTTGTCCACTATAAAAGGACCTATCCCCCTCCATTCCAAACCATCTCTTCCTTTCTTCCTCTCACCACCTTCAAGGCTCTAGAGAGAGCTTGTCCCAAGTCGGGGATGCTCCTCTAGAGTAGAAAATCAAATATTTTTCCCACCTCTCATCCCCCTTCGTGGAGCATCCTGTGGTCGTCTTCTCACCTCCCTTCGGGAAGAAGATCCTCGCCGTGATGCCGTCCTGCCCCGCCCTCCATCCTCCGACTCTGTCCTCGTTCGTCCCACTCCTCACCACCTTCCTCCAGGCGATGTCAAACCGAGTTGTCCTCCAAGCGATCGTCAAGGGGGATTTCTCTCACCTATCTCTATCTTTATTGCTTTCGTAGTATAGATTTCCTGCTTTCCTAGTTGTAACATTGTTTCGAAATATATGACTATTTCTCTCTCTCTCTCATATTTTGCAAGTAGATTAGCTAGATAAAATTTCATCGACCTAATCTCTTGCCCTATTAAAAATACCAAAAAATTAGAAAAGACAAAAATGACAAAGATAAATAAAACTGAAACGCATATCTTTCAAAACCAAACGTTCGCCTCCCTATGTTCGACCCGGGACTCACATTTTGATTTTCGGTTATAAATTTTATCTAATCGACGGATTTTCTCTCGAATCGAACTATGACGACGGGTTTTCCAAACCTGAACCTTTCCGCGACGAATTTCTGCCATCATCAGCTAGCTAACCCTAACTCCTCTCCATTCCATGGTCGTCCATCACCACCATAACCCTAACCCTTAACTCCATCCAAAGCTAGCTCCACCTTAACACTAAAACCTAAGCTACCTTCACCTACTTTTGGTGCCACCATGAAAGCACCCTTCACACCACCACCACCTCTAAGAGCCACCAAAAGTGGTGCCAACTAGCCATCATATAACCACCCACATATGGCGCCAAAACTACCCCTACATATCCACCCATCATCAACCCTACTACCGTCCATCCAACCATTCAAGTTGGTGCCAACTTAATCCTTTCTAGAACACCCATTCTTGGTGCCAACTTAATCCTTTCTAGAACACCAATTCTTGGTGCCAACTTGAAGCACCCTTCCACCCCTTAATCATCCTATAACTACTACCTAAGGTGGCACCAAAACACCTACCCATAGCCCTTCACCTTGGTGCCAACCTATAAGCCCATCTCCACCTTACACATAACCAATCCAACCTATCTTTGCCCTCCACTAATCGGCGCCAAACACCTAACTCCACAACCAACTACCAACCCATGCCAACCACCCTTAACTCCACCTCCATGTGTCCTTTAATTTGGTGCCAACCCTCCATATCCCTCCATCATATAACCACCATCACCAAGACCAATCCTAACCCTACATAACATCATACCAACCTTAACCCTAACACCCACCTAGGGTTGGCGCCAATCCTTAGGTGCCTCTCCACTTTTGCGCCACCAACCCTAGCCTTAGGATTCCATAACTACCCTCCATGAACCATCCTAGTCATCCACCATTTACCACATCCACCTTCCCCTTCCACTCTATAAAAAGACCTCTAACCACCCATTTTCAAATCACCCTTGGCTACACATATCCATAGCATTCTTCCACCTTCTTTCCACCATCCCAACAACCAAGGAGAAGAGGAGGAGGAGAAGAAGATTAAGGAGACACTTTGTCTCCTTGGTGCCTTTAATTTCTTCCCCTCTTCTACCTTGTGTCTTCACCAACCCAAGGAGGAAAGCCAAGAAAGGAGGATGTCCAGGGGAGGAGCAAATAGGGTGGTCCACGTCCACCCTAAGGAGGAGTTCAGGAGTGGAAATCTTCCACTCTAGGAGGAGCCAGGCACGCCCCATCTAGGGCTTGCCAAAAGGAGATCCAGGAGAAAGCTTCCTTGAATTCTGGGGCAACCAGAATTGGAGTGAGAGTTCTGCAGCAGCAGCGAATCTCTTCACCATAAGCTTTCCTTTACTTTGTGGATTTTTGCATTGTAGTGCAGTGTTTCCCTTTTTGTTGGGGATTACAAGTGAGAATCCTTCTCACTTGTGAGCTCTCCAACCATTTTTTTTTGTAAAATAATTTTTACTTAAGAAGCATTCCTCTACTGTTATTCTAGTTAGCTTGTGCTTGCCTTCTCGTTGTGTCTTGTTCCTCCATTACTTCAAGCCTCCCATGCTTGGAGTGAGTTGGAGAAATAGAGCACTTGATTGCTTCATTTTTAGTTCTTAATTTCCATCTTCTTTGCATTTGCCTTTGCCCATTTTTAAAATCCTAAAAAAAATTATATATTTCAAAACCCAAAAAAAAAAGTTGATTTCCGTATTGTGAGCAAGAGAATATCATTTGCAATTCTACCTTCCTTGGGATGGCCCGAATACTCATCGAGTATTAGTTCTTTACAAATTCAAAAGCGATCAAAATTGCATGTTGCAATGACTTAATTCTTGATTTTTACAAATCACGCTTTTTCGTGATCAATCCTTAACCCCCAGACCCCCTTCCTGGATTGGTTTACACACCTCCTCCCAGACCACCAACCTCACCCCCTTGCCTATCGACCCTACATTATCCCAGAAGAAATCCTTCATCAATACCGAGATCTTATCAATTTGGCACGATAATCTAAAGACGAATGGAAATACAATGGTATAGTCACCAGAATCTCCTTCACCAGGGTCAGTCTTCCACCTCTTGATCAGAGTCTAGAAGACCACCTCACCAGCCTTCCCTCCATCCTCTCCAGCAAAGGTAACCAATCATGTACCCTGAGATGCTGATCTGATAAAGAAAGTCCTAGATACACCAACGGCAAGGAGCCCAACTTTGTCCCCAAAGCATCGCTTTCCTTCTTTTCCTCTACTACTAACAAGTCAAAAGGGTCAAAAGTTGACTTCTAATAATTTATTTGTAACCCTGGTGCCTCACCAAAAAGTTCCAGAAGGATTCTCATTCTTCTGGCCTCCAGATCTGTACCCTCAACTAGAAATAGTGTATCATCAACATATTGTAGGACCATTGTCTTCCTATCCTCACCAACCATAAACCCTCTTATCAGACCCCTAGCACAGGCCCTATGTGCTACTCACGCCAGAGCATCTGCCGCAAGTACAAATAGCATAGGTACTAGAGGGCAACCCTATCTGACCCCCCTCCTAGGCTGTATCCATCCTCCTGTCGGGTTGCCAATAGAAAATCCCACTATACCGAGTCATACGCCTTGCTAAAGTCAACCTTCCACAGAAAGGTCTGCTTCTTCTCCCTCCTCCAATTGGCTAATAGCTCAAAGGCAACCACGAACTGTTATGACCCAGTTCCCGAATCCCTACAGGACACGAGGATCGGACCGACTCGACTGATCCCAAGACCCAGTCGTCCAACGAGAAAGTAACCAATAAGCAGTAGAATAAATCACATTCACCATGCAAGTAACTAACAGTAACAAAAGTACAGTAGTAAAGAAAAGAACTACTACAGTACATACCACTACAACAGTAGAGAATTAAAAACAAGTATAGAAATATGAAGTTTACAATAAAAGAGTACAAGGTGTAATGGAAATACTCACTACAATAGAAAAATGGTACAAAAAAAGTAAAACTACTGGGCTCTACTAAGCCCAGTACCCTCCGCAGCCGTGGGCTCTAGCTGCTCAACACCTTGTCCTGAAAAAGGTGACAAATATGACACGTCAGCGAAACGCTGAGTAGAGTAGCAACCAGCTAGCTAAGAAAAACGGTAGGTGGACAAGTAGCTGTTGTTTTAAATTTCTTTCTTATTTAACCAATTATTCTTTCTTCCACTACTTGGTTTATTTATCAGGTCCTTTTCTTGATCTCGATTGTTCCTCGTGGGAACAATCTTGATTGCAGTCTTTTCGGAAAAGTAGAAGCAGCACGTGGTGCTCTCCTGGCCGAGAGAGTCCTCCGTGGTGGTCCTACTCTCAGTCAACCACCCCAAGGTCGCTGACAGACGTAACGGTGACTAAGGCATGCACGATAAACGCACGGGTAGCTACCCCACACTGGCATGCGATCAGTCGTTTCCGTTAACGGGTGCGTCCAAAGCACAGCATGGAACCAGTATAGGGCAGAGCCCTCTCAGTAACAGGGGTCTAACCCCTCCACAGTAACCAAATAGGGGTCTTGCCCCTCCACAGTCCACGCACCCTCGCCTGACTACCCTGGTTTGCCCGGTGGGCCTAACAAGTTGGTGTAGGATGGCTAGCTGAACCTCGGGCCCCGTGGGGTGGTTAGCTCTCTCCCTACACTAGCAGCTCTCCCCGGTACAGTGTACGCGAGGGCCAGAAAGTTGATGCAAAGTGGCCAAACTCACCCCGGTCTCGACCTGAGGGTGGCAAGCTCCCCTCTACACTAAGAGGTAATATATGCTCTCTTTGGTACCACGTACCCAAGAGACAACGCACTTTCCCGTTTACTTTTCCAGTTCCATTCCATTTATTTCCAGGAGCTCTACTCCTAATTCCTCGTAGGGTTAGTACTCATGTTTCCTTAGGCCAAGCCATACTAGGTTTCATCATTTTCGGTTTATTCGCAGATGGCATGTGTTTCCAACATTCATACTTCTTGTCCTTTCCCATTTATATACAGGCAGCTCGTATCTAATTTCAACCAACAGAAATTTCATGTAACAGTTACTAGCAACAGTACTCTACATTTCACGGGCAGTTGTTATCCAATTACAAGCAATTATTATTATTCTATTTACTTATCCAAGACTGCAATTCAGGCATTCCAGACATTTGTTTCAGTGTTTCTGTTCCTAGGATTCATGCCACACCCTAGGATCTATCATTCAATCTAGTTTTCAGGTCTTAGGATTCATGCCATACCCTAGGATCTATCATTCAATCTAGTTTCAGGTCCTAGGATTCATGCCATACCCTAGGATCTATCATTTATTTCATATATACATTAATGTTTGTAATTAACTAAGGGAAACCACTCTACCTGCAAAATCGGGAGTAATGGGGGCGTGATCGGTAGATCCACGTGCCTCCGCAACCCCCAAGTCCGCAACAAAATGAGGTCCTAACACAAGGATCAATCATTAAGAACCACTCAAAACATGATAAAAGTATTTCAAACAAGTAGAGGAACTTATTTTGAAATGAACGGAATCTTAAATGCGGAAATCGGACCTCAAACGGACCCTAAACAAGTTGAAAACGACAATTCAGACTCAAATCAGACACCTGGAACATCTTCCAGACGTCTTAAAAAGGGGTCCAGGTCATACCTCACTCTACGCTGCTCCTCAGACATCCAGAGGTCCTGTTGAACCGTCTGGACCTAGTTCCAGACGTCTGACTATCACTCCGGACATCTGGAGACGCTCTCCACCGTCTGGTGACTTGCCCGGACGTCTGGGCGGTGTGGGAGGGCGTGTTCCACGCCTTCCCGAAGCAAAACCTGCATGCGTACGCAAATACTCTCTCAATACGGCACGCAACAAAACTTCAGCAAAACGGCCTGTATGGCTATATTCGCAAAAAGCAGCAGAGGAAAATACGTACCTATCAACCATTTGGAGCTTCCTCCAGACGTCTGATTCTGGGGAAAATCCCAGAATCAGAAGCTCCTTCATCTTCTTTCCACCGCACGTGGTCGCGCTGCGCTCGTCTGCCCACTGCCCAAGCTGCAGCAGTGTTGGGGGAGATCTCCCCGGCACGACACTCCTCCACGTGCACGTCGGCCAGCCTCAAGCTACTCCGGCGGGCTCTCTCTTCTCTTTCACACGCGCTCTCCCTCTTCTTCCCTCTCGCTGCACCTCTTCCTCTTCTCATCACACCCGACAGCAACTACTGCCTGCTCTCACTCCCACTCTCACGCTCGCACTGGAGGAAGGGAAAGACGGTGTGGTGATGAAAGAGGGAGAGGGGTATTTGAAGGCGTGGGGGTAGAAAAAGCATGTGCAGGTCGGCGGGTTTCAATTTGCGCACGCACGCATGCAGACTCGCGATCGTATGCACGCAAAAATTTATTTCCAGACATCTGGGAAGGCATCCAGACGTCTGACCAGATGTCTGGACCAACTCCCAGATGTCTTAAAAGTGTTTGATATCTCAGGTCTTAACCACATAACAAACTCAAAGGAAGTTTCATCCCCGAAGCTTGCGCTAACTAGGGTGCAGAAAAAGAACAATATACGCATAACAAACTCAAAGAGGACTGAAGCCGATCCGAAAACATGTACCCTCAACGAGCTCCTGGTACCGCTCCCGCATCGCCGCCTCAGGCTCCCAACTAGCCTCCTCGTACCGCTGGCTCCTCCACAAAACTTTCACCAGGGGTACTTACTTCCGTCTCAGACTCCGGACGGCTCTGTCGAGAATCTGCACTGGTCGCTCGGGATCGGTCAGGTCGTCACCCACCTCGATGCTCTCGTGGCTCAGGACGTGACTGGGATCGACGACGTACTTTCTGAGGTTGGACATGTGGAACACGTTGTGCACATCAGAAAGCTGGGGGGAAGGGCAAGCCTGTAAGCAATGGGTCCAACCCGCTCCAGGACCTCAAAGGGTCCCACGAACCTCGGCACGAGCTTCCTTCTCACCCCAAACCACTGCAGACCTTTCATAGGCGAAACACGAAAGAAATGTGGTCCCCAACCTCAAACTGCACCTCTCTGCGTTTCCGATCTGCATAGCTCTTCTGTCTGCTCCTGACAGTGCGGAGTCACCTGTGAATCTGCTCGATCACCTCCTGACTCTGTCGGATCAGCCTGGGGCCAACCTCCCACTTGGTCCCTACCTCAACCAAACTCAAGGGTGCCGTACACCTCCATCCGTGCAAAGCCTCATAGGGTGCCATGTCGATGCTCGAGTGATAACTGTTATTATATGCAAACTCCGCCAGGGGAAAGTGCTCCTCCCAAGAGCCCCTCCAGTCCAGTACACAAGCACGCAAAAGGTCCTCAAATGTCTATATCGTGCGCTGATGGCGTCGACAGCAGGGTTTTATTGTTATAGCGTCGTAGTATAGCCAGTTGTTGCCATCATTTCAAATATAAAAAAAATTTTTTACTCGGAAAAAAGTTCCCGAGGTCGAACTCAGGGAGCAAGTTGTATTCTAGAGATATACATGTTTCTTTCACAAAAATAAAGAAAGAGAGAGAAAGGATTTGTTGTTTTCTCTTTGTTTCTCCTCGTCTCAGATCTTTTTCTTCTTTGTCTGCAGAGGTGATCTTCTTCTTCTTCAGTGGTGATGCTCTTCTTCTTCTTCTTCTTCTTTGTCTGCAGAGGTGATCTTCTTCTTCTTCCAGTTGTTCCTGCTCTTCCTTTTTCTTCAGATCTTCTTCTTTCTTCTTTTCTTTTTCCAGTCAGGACGTCGCCCCTCCTTCTTTCTTCTTTTCCCTTCAGGACGTCGTCTGATTTCCAAATCAGACGACTTAAACTGCCTGTTGCTACAGTGTCTCCCTCAGCTTCCTTCTTCTTCCGCGGTCCTTCTTCTTCACCTGTGCCTGCACACTTCAGAGCTTACGTCAGAGGACAAAACCTACTCTACCCTCCCCCCCCCCCCCGCGTCTCTCTCTCTCTGAAACCACTCTAGGGAAAGCTCTCCCAGAGCTGCCAGGTAGTCGGGTATGGGTCAGGTCCGGGTCCAGGCCCACCGGCGTGTGTGGTGGGCGAGGAGTGCAGGTCAGTCTTAAGTCGGGTCGGGTCAGATCCGCGGGGCGTGAGCGCAGACGAGACTGGGTAACCGGGCGGGTGAAGGGGACCTCACCCCGTGTGCTGAGGCAGTAAGGCTAATGCACAAAATCAATTTAAACGGTGAAGAGGTTGTGAGGCTTACCGATGTGGGACTAAACGGAGGCCTCTCCTCGCGTGCACCTGCTGGGAGACCGCGGCCTAGCTTCTGCAGCTGCGGCTTCGAATTGCGTCGGTTGCTGGCTGGCTGCCTTCGCAAGACTCCCCATAATCCGCAGCAGCTGGAGACCTGGAGTCCTCAAGCCTGGAGCGCGGGAGAAGCTGCTTCAATGTGCGTTAATGGCGGTCGAACCTCAAAACCTGTCGGACACAAATATGGCCTCTCGGCCTGATCAAACCACTGGGGAACCTTCGTCGTGGCACGACGAAGGTGTGGAGCTGCGCGGCAAGCCGCAAGGTGGTGTCTGGCGGCAGCCCTAGGTTGGACTGCAACCGGAGGAATGGGTTTGTTCGGGGGAGCGTTACGGAGGTGCAGAGTGGCAGTGGACGGGTGGGGGGTGCTCAGTGTGATGAGGCGGAGGTTCGGTGAGGGTCGGCGAGGTGTGTGAGGCTGTGGAGCGATGGGAGCATCTCGCCGGAGACGAAGGGGGTGACGGTGGTCAGGGTCGGTCGAGGGCTTAATTGAACAAATTGAAAGTGGGGAAAGAAATAGGAGAAGAAGGGAAGTAGTTCTAGCTTACTTGCAGGGACGAAGGGGGAGCAGCAGGGCGACAGTCGTATCGACTGTCGCCGGAGAAGAAGATGCTCAAGGAAAGGGGCGGCGGCGAGCAGAGAGCCGGAGAGGCGCCAGCTAGGTGCGGCGTGGCGCGGGAAGAGCAGGGGAGGAAGTCTCTGCTGCTGGTATTGCGGCAGAGCGAAGAGGAGGAGGGGGAGGAACCGCCGGAGCTGGTGAGCGTCTGCCGGAGAGAGAAGAGAGGAAAGTTGGGGGTTTTCTCCGTCAGATCCGAGCTGCCCCGGTCGGTGGAGCAACGGGGGGTATTTATAGGGATCAAAACAGGGAGGAAGGCGGAGGGAGACGACGTGTCTCCCTCGCCGGAGGATGGCCGGAGACGAAAACCCATACCGTCCGTGCGTTCGCACGGCCGGTATGGTGGGCTACAGCGACCAGGGGGTGTCCCTGCGACGGCTGACGACGCAGGGCACCCCTGGTTTACTTGCCAGGCTTTCCCCCTCACCCTGCGCGGCGCCATGCTCCGCGCAAGGTCGCCGGAGCATGGTGCTGGCAGGTTTTGCAGGGGGGACCTGAATGCGAAGAACGAAGGAGAGTTAGGGGCCAAAATGCGATGGTTCAAAAGTTGAGGGCCAAAAAGTAAATATATGAGGACCAAAGTGTAAAGTCGGTCAAGGAGGTTTCTTCTTAGGCTCAAGTTTTTATACATGATTAATTAGGACCTAAGGAATCTGATGGTGAATTTCATTTATATATTAAACCTTGTTTGACCGGTCAATTTATGCAAAAACCCAAATTAAGTTATTAATTGGGCATGGTTCTCAATGTAGGTCAAAATGGGTTCTGAAGGCCAAATTGAAGGTTCTAAACCCTAGAGATTATTTTTCTATGAATTTTAGAGGGTTTATTATATTTTTACTTTGCCTCGAACCTCGTGAATTGAAGTGGGTTGTTTTAGGGTTACAGATTATCATTTAGTTTCTTGGAAGTGCTGTAGCCCTTGCTAGATCATCTCATCCCACTTTTATTCTTATTAAGCTACTTTGACCTATGTTTGGGCCCTGAATTACCCTGTATGCAGATTATACTGGTAAAATTGCACTTTTACCCCTTATGACTTGTTTTCTTCTCAAACTCAGAATTCTCTGAGTTAAGCCTTTCCTTAAGATATGTAGGAGCTTTTATCCTTTGTATTAGGTCAAAATGAGCTAGTTATGGCTCATGATGAGGTTCTCATCATACCCCCATGCCTAGCTTTTGCTAGTCCCTTAGCAAAAACTTAAGGTTTCGACCCTTGTTCTAGACCATGAAGTTTTTAATAGTTTTAGATAAGTGCCTTTTTTATTTGAGCATAGATTAGGTTAGAATGCTGACCATAGGCCTAAAAGGTACTCTAGTACCAATCAAGATCCAAATCTGTCTAGCCTTAGCCTCAGTCTTTAGCAAAGGTTTTTAAGGTCCACAAGAACTAACCTAAGGTTTATTGGACTTCGTGGTTAAAGCACCCGTGCTTGAAATGATTTTAGCCGTGGCTCAGTTCGCAGTGCGTTTTGTAAGAGAGAGATAGAAAGTTTTTCTATTTGGAGAGGTTTCTCTCTTTTTCTTTTTAGTTCTAGCCTAGGATTGGCTTTTCAACACGGTCTGTATCAGATTCCTTGCTCCCATCATCAATCCTCAAGGGTTCCTGGCGATCGATGCTTCGAGATAGCACCGCCCATGGCAACCCCCGGAACCCTGGCTATTGAGGTTTCGAGATAATCCCATCCATGGTGTTCCGTGGCCGAATCTAGACCCTGGCAATTGACACTTCGAGATAATGCCATCCATGGAATCTGAACCAGCAAAGTGCTTACATGCCCCCAGTAGGATATGTAAATATCCTAAGAGACAAGCACCGAGGAGATGATATTTTGTTACGCATCTTCGAGGGGATTTCCCGCCTCTCCGCGCTGGGAACTCGTCCAAATCAACTTGTGTTGATCGGCCGCTCCTATTCTAGGTGTTCTTTTCAGAATTTTGTGACGCTTCTGCGTGATTCTGATTTTTACGCTTACTGAACCAGGCTGTGTGTGAGGTTAGGGTGCTTAGGTTACTGAGTCCCGTAAACCAAAAATTAGTTAACGAGGCCGAATACTCCCTAAGCCTTAGACCTAATACTTCAGCTTTTCATTTTCCTCAACCTCTTGAGGAGTGTCCAGATCTTAATGGGTACTAAGAGTCTATTCAAGAATGCCTAAGGTTTGCATTCTTTACTAATCTCATTGTGCACTTTTCTTGAATGAGGTCTAGAACTTAGGTTAATTCCTTAGTTCCTTACTAATGACTATCACTTTTTCTCATAATTTTGTGCTCCTTTTTCATTTTGTTTCTTTTCTCCTTCACAAAATTTCCCTCTCCTCTTTTCCTCTTATTCTTTTTCGAAAAATTTTTTAATTTTTATGGTGTTTTTGGCATATGTGAATTTTTTTGTTTGAAACCTTTTCTTACAAGTTTTGCACTTTCATACCCCCCCATGCCTAAGATTTGCAATGTCCTCATTGTAACCTAGGGGGTCTTAGTTCATTCCTTACGACAGAAATTTGGATGAGTGGATGGGTCGGGTTGAATTTTTGCGGACGATTTCAAATCCCAGATGCAAGCATCTGAGTTGGGGTCGGCTGTCTACAAGGGTGAACTTCGAGTGCTAAAAGGTGTCAGAACAAGTTTCAGGTTTTCAAAGAGAATGACGGGCTGCCTCCCGTTAAGCGCTGAGTTTTACGCCATCGGCTGGGCGCAATAAGCTCAAGGGGAAAGGAGGATATAAGATGCCTCAGCCAAATCAGTAGAAGTTACATCAATGAACGGCTTGAGTCTCTGACCGTTCACGATGAAAGGTTCAGAATCGTGGCTGAGTGGACTGATTTCGATTGCTCCATTTCCAAAAACCTGTCGGACCAAATATGGTCCGACCCACTTAGATCTCAGTTTTCCTGGGAAGAGTTTGAGTCAGGCATCAAAGAGTAGGACCTTTTGACCAGGATGAAAGATCTTTCTCGAGATGTGTTTGTCGTGGAAGGCTTTAACCTGCTCCTTGTAGATTTGCGAGTTCTCGTACGCGTCTAGGCGTAATTCATCGATCTCGCTGATTTGGAGTTTTCTGTGGGTCCCAGCCTTGGAAAGATCTAGATTACAGTTCCGTACTGCCCAATAGGCTTTATGCTCCAGTTCTACGGGAAGGTGGCATGCCTTTCCGTACACCAGTCTAAAGGGAGACATGCCCAATTGGGTCTTGTGGGCGGTCCTATAGGCCCACAATGCTTCCGGAAGTCGGGACGACCAGTCCTTCCTGTCAGGTCGAACAGTGACTTGCAGGATTTTCTTGATCTCCCGATTAGACAGCTCAGCTAGACCATTAGTTTGGGGGTGGTAAGGAGTAGAGATTCGGTGAGACACCCCGTATTTGGTCATCAGTGACCTAAACTGAGCATTTGTGAAATGGGTCCCTCCATCAGAGATTATTGCACGAGGAATCCCGAACCTTGAGAAAATGTGTTGATGAATGAATTTGAGAACGATTTTGTGATCACAGGTTCGGGTCGGTATGGCTTCGATCCATTTGGACACGTAGTCCACAGCCAACAGAATGTATTCGAAACCATCCGAAACAGGAAAGGGGCCCATAAAATCAATCCCCCAAACATCAAAGATTTCGCATACTAGAATCGGTTGCATAGGCATCATGTCGCGATGGCTCATGTTGCCCAAAGTCTGGCAACGACTGCATGTCTTGCAGTGACTGTATGCGTCTTTGAACAGTGTGGGCCAGTAAAAGCCGCACTGGAGGACTTTTGATGTGGTCTTATGCCCGGCAAAATGGCCACCGCATGCCTGGTCATGGCAGAAAGAGAGGATATTGTTGACTTCCCCTTCCGGGACACATCTCCGGATGATCTGATCGGCACCTATGCGGAAGAGGTACGGGTCTTCCCAAATGTAATACTTGGCATCGGAGCGTAATTTGTCTTTCTTGGCCTTCGGCCAATCGGACGGGATCTGATGAGATGCCAAGTAATTTACTATATTAGCAAACCATGGAAGGCTAGTACCAATAGTCAGCAGGTGCTCATCGGGAAAATGCTCAGTGATGGGTCCGGAAGGGTCAATTATTTCAGAAGGAAGACGGGACAAGTGATCAGCTACCACATTTTGCTTTCCCGCTTTGTCGCGAATCTCAAGGTCAAATTCTTGCAACAGCAAGATCCATCGGATTAATCGAGGTTTCGCGTCCTTCTTTGCAAGGAGATGCCTCACAGCTGTGTGATCCGAGTATATGATGACACGGGAACCCAGAAGGTACGATCTGAACTTTTCTAGGGCAAATACTACAGCTAGCAGCTCTTTCTCAGTAACCGTATAGTTACGCTAAGCCTCATCGAGTGTTTTGCTGGCGTAGTAAATGACCACAGGTTTCTTGTCAATTTTCTGTCCCAAAACCGCTCCTACAGCGAAGTCGGATGCATCACACATGATCTCAAAGGGTTGAGACCAATCAGGGGACTGTAGGATCGGGGCTTGGGTGACTCGGTCACGCAGGATTTCAAATGCTTGAGTGCATTCCTTGGAAATTTCGAAGGGAACATCCTTGGAGAGAAGTGTGGTCAGGGGGCGTGCGATTTTTGAAAAATCAGGGATAAATCGTCGATAAAAACCGACATGCCCTAAAAAGGATCGGATGTCCCTAATCGAGCTAGGCATAGGAAGGTGAGAAATCAGATTAACCTTAGCTCGATCCACTTGGATACCTTTCTCCGAAATTGAGTGTCCCAGGACAATTCCCTCAGGCACCATGAAATGGCTCTTTTCCCAGGAAAGAACCAAATTCACATCGATGCACCGCCTGAGTATCTGGACCAAGTGTTGGAGGCAATCGTCGAATGATGCTCCGAAAACTGAAAAGTCATCCATGAAGACTTCCAGATAATCACCTACCATATCTGAGAATATGGCAAGCATGCATCGCTGAAAAGTAGCGGGTGCATTGCAAAGACCGAAAGGCATCCTTCGGAAAGTGTATGTTCCGAAGGGGCAGGTGAACGTGGTCTTTTCTTGGTCCTCAGGATGGATTGCCACCTGGTTATAACCGGAGTACCCGTCAAGAAAGCAGAAGAACCTATTTCCCGCTAGTTTTTCGAAAATTTGATCAATGAAGGGTAGTGGGAAATGATCCTTCTTCGTGGAGGAATTGAGTCGACGATAATCTATACAGACTCTCCACGAGTTGGCTAATCGGGTAGGAATGATTTCTCCGGTCTCAGTCGTTATAGTGGTGAGTCCTGCCTTCTTAGGCACGACCTGAATTGGGCTCACCCAACGACTATCGGAGATCGGGTAGATGATTCCGGCATCTAACCATTTGATGATCTCCTTTTTCACGACCTCCTGCAGATTGGGGTTTAAGCGTCTCTGCATTTCACGAGAAGGTCGTGTGCCCTCTTCTGAATAGATATGATGAGTACAATAAGAGGGACTTATTCCAGTCAAATCATCGAGAGTCCATCCGATGGCTCTGCGATGTTGCTGGAGGACAATAATCAGACGGGATTCCTGTTCAGGACTGAGGTTGGAATTGATAATCACAGGAAAGGTCTGATTAGAACCCAAAAAGACGTATTTCAAGTGAGCAGGAAGGGGTTTCAGTTCGAGGATGGGGTTTTCAGCAGCAGCTGGTGGTTCAGTATAGATGTGAGGTTCAAGGGTGGGAGTTACTGGATTGTTCATATCTGGATTCGACTCCTCTGTTTGCGGGTCAAGATCCTTCTGTGGTTGCTGAGGCATAATCAAGTCATTCTGGAGGTGTGATTCATCAACCAAAGTCTCGATGTCACAAATTTGTTCGATGACGCCGCAATTAATTCCTTGTTGGGCCTTAAATATATCAATTTTCAGTGTTTGATCTCCAAACTTAAGCTCTATTTGGCCCTCCTCACAGCTGATGTTGGCTCTAGCAGTAGCCAAGAAAGGTCTCCCTAGAATGATTGGTGTATCCCTAGGGTTCTCAGGTGCATCCATATCTAAGACTATAAAGTCCACTGGAAAATAGAAATCCCGCACTCTTACGATAACATCCTCGAGAATCCCTTTTGGTGACTTTATAGATCGATCTGCTAATTGTAATGTCAGTTCGGTTGGTTTCAGCTCAGATTCTTCTAGATGGTCAAGTAAGGATGTGGGTATCAGGTTTATGGATGCACCCAAGTCTAACAATGCTCTATCAAATTGGGTACCACCTATCTTACAGGAAATCAGGGGAGTCCCAGGATCTTTTGCCTTGGGTGAGAGTCTACTAAGGATTACAGAGCTGGCTTGCTCTGACAGAACAATTGGGCTCCCTCCCTTGGTTCGCGGCTTACGCTGGGGTGTACATATATTCTTTAGAAATCGTGCGTAAGCTGGTACGTGGCGGATTGCATCCATCAAGGGGATGTTTATGTGGACCTGCTCAAAGAGCTTGACCAGGTCCTCCTCAGGGGCCACGGGTTTGGTGATCTTCTTTCCCTTGGTCAGGGCCTCGGGAAACGGGATCTTGGTTGGCTCTTCTAGGATAGGTCCAGGTTGTGGATCTGGAACAGCGGTACCTTGGATAACTATCCTAGGTTCATGGTTATCAGGCTTGGAGTGGTTTGGATAATGCGGGTCTTGAGTTGTTTTACCACTACGTGTTGTTACAGAATTTAATCCGGCCTGATTTTGGTTTGGGTTTGGTAGGAGGGGTGGCTGCTGCTGAAATCCCGCATAAGAAGTTGAGGCTTCCATCTCGTCTGGAGATGGAGCAGTAGGAGCCTGATAAATCCATTGGGCGTGGCCTAAATTTGGATTCATAACGCGCTTCTGGGTTGGCACGTTATTTGGGTTAGGAAGAGGTTGGGAAGGGAGTGTGCCTGGTTGGCGAGAATTTGCCAACTGGGCCAGTTGAGTTTTAACTTCTGTAAGCTCGTCCTTGTGCTATTTTTGAATAGCCGCATTTGTTTTTTGAATGTCAGCCAGAGTCTGAAGGATTAAGGACATTTGATCCTGATTTGGCCCTGATGGATAAGTAGGGTTGGGCCGAGGCTGAGGCGGCTGGTAATGACGAGAGGGCTGTGGGCGGGACTGAAAAGGTGGTCTTTGGGTTTGGGAATTTCCCGCCCACTGAAAATTGGGATGGTTTCGCCATCCAGGGTTGTAAGTGTTGGAGAATGGGTCGTTCTGGATGGCGTTGAGGTCCTCGCAGGTCTGAGGAACCTCCTGAGAATCAGGGAAAGGGGGAATGGAGTTCCCCCGGCTGGTGTAGAAAGGATCGGATGATCCTCCGATCCAAGAATCAGATGGGGATGGATATGGATCCATCCCAGGGGAAGATCGGTGGAGGATGTTTTGCACAGTCTCCTGTGTGGAAGGAGGTTGTGCAAAGGAGTTACGCGCGGAGGTGGCTCGCTGCAAGTGCTGAGTCAGCTCATCCACCTTCTTTTCAATGATTGAGACCTTGTCCAATCGACTGGCCATTAATTTCAGGTCGACTGATGCGGACAGGCCCTGCGTCTCATGTGCTCCCTTAAGATTCGTCGCTGCGCGGGTATTCGTCCTGTCGAATAATCCCATGGAGTCATTGTTGATGGAGTTCTCGCACATGTTTTCGAGAATCTCCCATACGGTGCCTTCATGTTGTCCCATGATGTTTCCTCCGCAAGTTGCATTGACGAAAAGGCGGATGTCCTCACGGAGTCCCTGGTAAAAAGATTGGACTTGTTCCCATTTAGGAACTCCGTGATGGGGGCACTTCCTCATGAGATCCTGAAAACGATCCCATGCCTCATGAAGAGGTTCTCCTGATTGTTGAGTGAAGTGTGTAACTGATGGCGCAAGGCGTTGGTCCGACCAACGGGAAAAAACTTTTTCAAAAACTCGGATTGAAGTTCTTCCCAAGTGTTGATCGGCCGGGTCTGAGTTTGATACCAATGGGCGGCCTTGTCCATAAGAGAAAAGGAGAACATCTTCATGAGAAGAATATCCCGATTTTGCGCATCTGATCCAAAAGTGTGGGCCAGATGCTTTAGCTGTTTGATGTGCTGGAAGGGATCTTCAGAATTAAGCCCATGGAATTTAGGTATAGCATGAATCATGTTGGGCTTTAATTCGGAATCAGGTCCTCCAGTCGGGATTCTGACTCGAGGCTCAATGGCCACCGCAGCAGGATTGTAGTGGTCCCGCATCATAGGACGCTGTGGTGGGTGCACGAAGTTTTGGAAGAGGTCATTGAGTCGCTGGAGCTGGTGTTCCAGATTATTTTCTTCCTCAACTGGCTGAGCCATGATGGGGGAAGAAGAAGAACTTGGTTCTGAATCAGAAGAGAGAATAATGTGAGGGTGTTTCTGCACAAACACGGGCGTCGAGGCTTGGCCTTGACGAGAGCGAATTTCTAAAGGAGGTCTTAAGGGTGGTCTTAGAGACCTCCTTCCGTACATGCACTGTTGGAAGAGGTAAGTTTAGAAGGTGCTGGACCCAATCAAGGCACCCAAAAATGTGTTGGGTGACTATAGAGGTGCGGGGCAGATGGACCCCTTGATCAGAAAGATCGTCCACCTGAGAATTACCTGGGCAGCCAGAGAGGGAGAGTCCCGCGAAGACCCCTACACGGTAGAGCGTCCCCACGGGTTACAGGGTTTCCCCCACCCGACCTCTCTTGTCACTGCGGGTCCAGGTAGACCAGAATGGGGATCTTGACCTCTTAAGTCTACCAATTTTAAGATCAGGGTGCTTAAGGTTTCACTTGAACTTTAGTCTTTTAAGTGCAAAGAGTGACCTAATTTAAGGTTGGTTGACCCAAGGGGTCAACTTTACCTCTTGTTTTCTTTGAGAGCTTTTAGGTCTTGTCTTTTAGGGTTCAAGTGTTTAGAGAGCCAATTGTTTTAGGTTTTCTTTTGAATAGGTATTTTCAATCAATGGTTTAGGCACACTTCTTTTGGATTTTCTCCATTCTTGATTTAAGTAGTGTGTCTCTAAAACCCTAATGTTGAATCCTATGTTGGCTCTACTTGGTCCAGTTAGTTCTTTGTTGGGTAATTAGGGCTCAAGCAAGAATGTGTTAGCCCTTAAATACCCTTAATAGTGTGCAGGACTAATGAGTTGACAACATGCAACTTTTATGGTTACTAAGTATGGAAGACAGGTTAGCCCTATATTGCTCGTTCTTTTCTTTTCTTCCTCTTTAGAGTTTAGGGGTTAATAGCGAGAGGAAAAATTTACCTGTCCTCGGAGTGGTTGTTTTGCGGTTGCTTGTCTTCTTGATTTCCTGTAGTTTTCTGCACAAAAGAGAGGAGATTATCAGAAATTAAAAAGAAACAGGAATGTTTACCTCTAGAATAGCCGTTGCTCCCCGGCAATGGCGCCAAAAAATGATGGCGTCGACAGCAGGGTTTTATTGTTATAGCGTCGTAGTATAGCCAGTTGTTGCCATCATTTCAAATATAAAAAAAATTTTTTACTCGGAAAAAAGTTCCCGAGGTCGAACTCAGGGAGCAAGTTGTATTCTAGAGATATACATGTTTCTTTTACAAAAATAAAGAAAGAGAGAGAAAGGATTTGTTGTTTTCTCTTTGTTTCTCCTCGTCTCAGATCTTTTTCTTCTTTGTCTGCAGAGGTGATCTTCTTCTTCAGTGGTGATGCTCTTCTTCTTCTTCTTTGTCTGCAGAGGTGATCTTCTTCTTCTTCCAGCTGTTCCTGCTCTTCCTTTTTCTTCAGATCTTCTTCTTTCTTCTTTTCTTTTTCCAGTCAGGACGTCGCCCCTCCTTCTTTCTTCTTTTCCCTTCAGGACGTCGTCTGATTTCCAAATCAGACGACTTAAACTGCCTGTTGCTACAGTGTCTCCCTCAGCTTCCTTCTTCTTCCGCGGTCCTTCTTCTTCACCTGTGCCTGCACACTTCAGAGCTTATGTCAGAGGACAAAACCTACTCTACCCTCCCCCCCCGCATCTCTCTCTCTCTGAAACCACTCTAGGGAAAGCTCTCCCAGAGCTGCCGGGTAGTCGGGTACGGGTCAGGTCCGGGTCCAGGCCCATCGGCGTGTGTGGTGGGCGAGGAGTGCAGGTCAGTCTTAAGTCGGGTCGGGTCAGATCCGCGGGGCGTGAGCGCGGACGAGACCGGGTAACCGGGCGGGTGAAGGGGACCTCACCCTGTGTGCTGAGGCAGTAAGGCTAATGCACAAAATCAATTTAAACGGTGAAGAGGTTGTGAGGCTTACCGATGTGGGACTAAACGGAGGCCTCTCCTCGTGTGCACCTGCTGGGAGACCGCGGCCTAGCTTCTGCAGCTGCGGCTTCGAATTGCGTCGGTTGCTGGCTGGCTGCCTTCGCAAGACTCCCCGTAATCCACAGCAGCTGGAGACCTGGAGTCCTCAAGCCTGGAGCGCGGGTGAAGCTGCTTCAATGTGCGTTAATGGCGGTCGAACCTCAAAACCTGTCGGACACGAATATGGCCTCTCGGCCTGATCAAACCACTGGGGAACCTTCGCCGTGGCACGGCGAAGGTGTGGAGCTGCGCGGCAAGCCGCAAGGTGGTGTCTGGCGGCAGCCCTAGGTTGGACTGCAACCGGAGGAATGGGTTTGTTCGGGGGAGCGTTACGGAGGTGCGGAGTGGCAGTGGAGGGGTGGGGGGTGCTCAGTGTGATGAGGCGGAGGTTCGGTGAGGGTCGGCGAGGTGTGTGAGGCTGTGGAGCGATGGGAGCATCTCGCCGGAGACGAAGGGGGTGACGGTGGTCAGGGTCGGTCGAGGGCTTAATTGAACAAATTGAAAGTGGGGAAAGAAATAGGAGAAGAAGGGAAGTAGTTCTAGCTTACTTGCAGGGACGAAGGGGGAGCAGCAGGGCGACAGTCGTATCGACTGTCGCCGGAGAAGAAGATGCTCAGGGAAAGGGGCGGCGGCGAGCAGAGAGCCGGAGAGGCGCCAGCTGGGTGCGGCGTGGCGCGGGAAGAGCAGGGGAGGAAGTCTCTGCTGCTGGTATTGCGGCAGAGCGAAGAGGAGGAGGGGGAGGAACCGCCGGAGCTGGTGAGCGTCTGCCGGAGAGAGAAGAGAGGAAAGTTGGGGGTTTTCTCCGTCAGATCCGAGCTGCCCCGGTCGGTGGAGCAACGGGGGGTATTTATAGGGATCAAAACAGGGAGGAAGGCGGAGGGAGACGACGTGTCTCCCTCGCCGGAGGATGGCCGGAGACGAAAACCCATACCGTCCGTGCGTTCGCACGGCCGGTATGGTGGGCTACAGCGACCAGGGGGGTGTCCCTGCGACGGCTGACGACGCAGGGCACCCCTGGTTTACTTGCCAGGCTTTCCCCCTCACCCTGCGCGGCGCCATGCTCCGCGCAAGGTCGCCGGAGCATGGTGCTGGCAGGTTTTGCAGGGGGGACCTGAATGCGAAGAACGAAGGAGAGTTAGGGGCCAAAATGCGATGGTTCAAAAGTTGAGGGCCAAAAAGTAAATATATGAGGACCAAAGTGTAAAGTCGGTCAAGGAGGTTTCTTCTTAGGCTCAAGTTTTTATACATGATTAATTAGGACCTAAGGAATCTGATGGTGAATTTCATTTATATATTAAACCTTGTTTGACCGGTCAATTTATGCAAAAACCCAAATTAAGTTATTAATTGGGCATGGTTCTCAATGTAGGTCAAAATGGGTTCTGAAGGCCAAATTGAAGGTTCTAAACCCTAGAGATTATTTTTCTATGAATTTTAGAGGGTTTATTCTATTTTTACTTTGCCTCGAACCTCGTGAATTGAAGTGGGTTGTTTTAGGGTTACAGATTATCATTTAGTTTCTTGGAAGTGCTGTAGCCCTTGCTAGATCATCTCATCCCACTTTTATTCTTATTAAGCTGCTTTGACCTATGTTTGGGCCCTGAATTACCCTGTATGCAGATTATACTGGTAAAATTGCACTTTTACCCCTTATGACTTATTTTCTTCTCAAACTCAGAATTCTCTGAGTTAAGCCTTTCCTTAAGATATGTAGGAGCTTTTATCCTTTGTATTAGGTCAAAATGAGCTAGTTATGGCTCATGATGAGGTTCTCATCATGCGCTCAGACTGTCCGTCCATTTGGGGGTGGTATGCTGTACTGAACCTCAACCGCGTCCCCAGGGCCTACTGAAACTCAGCCCAAAACTGGGACGTAAAACAGGTATCCCGGTCGGATATGATCTCCCGTGGAACTCCGTGTAGACGTACCACATCGCGGATATACCTCTCTGCCAACTGTGCTGGTCCCAAGGTGACTCGGATCGGCAAGAAACGTGCCGTCTTCGTCAATCTATCAACGATCACCCAGACTACGTCGTGTCCTCGCTGGGTAACAGGCAAGCCCACCACCAAGTCCATGGTGATGCTCTCCCACTTCTACTCTGGCACTGGAAGTGGTTGCAATGGCCCTACAGGCCTCTGATGCTCGGCCTTCACCTGCTGGCACACTAAACACTGTTGTACGAATTCACCCACATCCCGCTTCATCCCCCTCCACCAAAAGTTGCATCTCAAATCATGGTACATCTTTGTGTTTCTGGGATGTATGGTGAACTTGGAACCGTGTGCTTCAGTCAGGAGCTCTCTCAACAGCTCCCCATCCCTGGGAACGCACAAACGTCCCCTCATGTGCAGTACTTGGTATGTAAAAGAGAAGTCCCTAGGGTCTCCTGACAGCACTCTGTCACGCAATGCCTATAAGTACGGGTCGGCCATCTGTCCATTGATGATGCGGTCTATCAGCTCTTGCCTCGTCTATCGTGTCACCGTCATTGCCCCACAGTGCCCCAGTAACTCTAGGGCCCACCAACTGCCCATCTCCTCCACGAGGCTCCAACTCTGCGCCTGTAAACTAGCTAAGTGGGCAGGTGCCTTCTAGCTCAAGGCGTCAGCCACCACGTTGGCCTTTCCCAGGTGGTAGGAAATGTTGCAGTCATAGTCCTTCAGGAGCTCCAACCAACGTCTCTGTCTCATGTTGAGCTCCTTCTGATCAAACAAGTATCTGAGGCTCTTATGATCTGTGAAAATCTCAAAGGTCTCATCGTACAAGTAGTGCCTCCAAGTCTTCAGCGCGAAGATGACAGCTGCCATCTCTAGGTCGTGGGTAGGGTAGCTATGCTCATGGGGCTTCAGTTGTCGCGAAGCGTAAGCGACAACGTGGTCCCTCTACATGGGCACACCCCCTAACCCCTGCAAAGAGGCTTCTGTGTACACAACGAACCTGCCACTACTGTCTGGGATGGTGAGCATGGGAGCTGAAGTCAGCCTCTCCTTCTGCTCCTGAAAACACGCCTCACAAGCGTCTATCCAAGTAAAGGGCACGTCCTTCCAGGTTAGCTATGTCATAGGACGTGCAATCTGCGAGAAGCCCCTGATAAACCGCCTGTAGTAACCTGCCAGTCCCAAGAAACTGCGGATCTCAGTAATAGTACGCGGTCTCTCCCACCTGAGCACTGCCTCAACCTTGGCTGGGTCCATAGCCAAGACATCCCCGGAGATCACATGACCCAAGAAGGTCACCTCCCTCAACTAGAACTCACACTTACTGTATTTGGCATATAGCCTACGTCGTCTCAGTGTGTCCAAAACCATCCGCAACTTCTGTCCGTGCTGCATCTGATCTTGAGAATAGATGAGCACATCATCAATAAATACCACCACGAACTGGTCCAAGTACGGTCTAAACACCCGATTCATCAAGTCCATGAAGGCAGCGGGGGCATTGGTCAGTCCAAACAGCATGACTAGAAACTTGTAGTGTCTGTACCGAGTGTGGAAAGCTGTCTTGGAGACGTCTGCCTCCTTGATCCTCAACTAGTGGTATCCAGACCTCAAGTCTATCTTGGAGAATACTGTGGCACCTCGCAGCTGGTCAAACAAGTCATCAATCCTCGGCAGCGGATACCTATTCTTGATGGTGACCCTATTCAGCTGTCTGTAGTCCACACAAAGGCGTAGGGTACCATCCTTCTTCTTTACGAACAAAATCGGGGCTCCCCATGGAGACGCACTGGACCTCACAAAGCCCTTCTCCAGAAGGTCTTGCAACTGAGACTTGAGCTCTCGCAGCTCAAGTGGTGCCATCCTGTACGGTGCTGTAGAGATGGGGCTAGTCCCCAGTACCAGTGAGATCTCAAACTCGATCTCGCGCTCGGGCGGTAGTCTTGGCAACTCATCTGGGAACACGTCGGGGTACTTTCTGACCACCGGGATACTCTGAAAGTCTGCCACAGGGCTAGGCTCCACCACCACACAAGCTAGAAATCCCTCACACCCCTGGCCCAAAAGTCTCGCCGCCCGAAGTGCAGAAATGCACCTGAAGCCTCCGTCCACTGGCTGCCTGTGGAACTCGAAAGAAGGCAACTCCGGTATGGAGAAGACGATCTTCCTCTCAAAGCAATCCACTAAGGCGTGGTAAGCGGACAGCCAGTCCATCCCTAGAATTATGCCAAAGTCCTCCATCTGTATCATAATCAGGTCAGCGGGAAGGCTGTGTCCCCCAACACTGACCTCACAACCTGTGTACACCTCCTCAGCTACAAACAGCTGACCACTTGGACCTCTGATTACGAATGGATCATCTAACAGCACACAGTCCTGCCCCAAACTAACCGCAAAACTGGCCACGACGAACGAGTGCATGGTGCCGGAATCGAAAAGCATGTAAATAAGTCTGCTGGAAACTGAAACCATACCTGCCACCACTGATCCTGAAGCTCTGGCATCCCTATGTGTCATGGCGTTGATACACCCCTTGGCCCTAGGTGCGGACAAAGTAGCCACACTTTGAGTCGAATGGGTAGCCGTCGACCGATACCCTCCTTGCGACTGCTGTCCTCCTCCTCACGCCTGGAAACTGTGGCCTCCTACTCGCCCTCCAGTGCTCGGTGAGGGAAGTATCTGCTGGCCTCCTGCCCTAGTCGGGCAGTTCCTCCTGATGTGGCCCAGCTGGCCACACTGATAGCAAAGGGGGACTCGACTCCCGCCCTCAGTGGGTCCCTGCTGACAGTTGGGCAGGGGTCTGGTGCTAGTAGCTGGTCCCTGTCAGGGGCTCCAAAAGGCCATTGACGACCCTGCAAAGCGTGACGGCTCTCCCGCAGGCACCACGTGCCTCCTCTCTTGTCGGCCCTGTGAGAAGTCTGGCTGATAGGGATGCTTCCGCCCACTGTCAGTGTCACGTGCGGACGAGTTGGTCTCTTCATACATCATAGCTGCCTCCACTACCCTCGAGAACGTAGGTAGCTTCAGGGATTTGACATACCCTCGATAGTAGGCCAGAGCCCCTTGGTGAACCTCCAAAGGCACTCCTCCTCGGTAGCCACGGCTGTCGCTGCGAAACGAGACAGCTCTAGGAAACACGTGCGGTACGCGCTCACGGTCATCGTCCCCTGGCGGAGAGTGTGGAACTCCCGCCTCCTCTGGTCTTGCCACGTTTTGGGGGAAGTACTACTCGTAGAAGAGGGTGACGAACTAGTCCCATGTCAGCTCGTCCCTCTCCTGACCTCTAACCGCCCTCCACCACCTGTGTGCTGCGCTCTCTAGCTAATACGTCGCAAAGGCCACGCGGCACTCCACAGGGGGGCGAAGGGTGTCAAAAACCTTTTCGATTTGCTCGAGCAAGTCCTTGGCCTCGTCAGGTTGTCATCCCCTTTAAAGGAGGGGGGCTTTAGCTTCCGGAACTACCCACAAAGCTCGTAATGGCGCTGAAGGGGAGACACTAATACACCTCCCAGTAAAGAGGCCTCGTGCTCAGAAGTGCTGGAGGAAGGTGGGGACGGTGGAGGCCCACCCCCTCCCCTGTATCCAGTTCCATGTCCGTTGCGTGGTCCCATAGAGGACTCCCCCTCCATAGCCCCAGGGAGAGGCGCTCATGGCAGCGGGTGGAGCTCCTCTCGCACGATATCCCGTATCAGCTGGGCGAGGTCCTGGGCCTGAATGCCCAGGAGCAGTGGTTGGTCCACTGAGGTGTCGGGCTCGACACGCCCGCCCCTCCGACCTCGTCCTTGGCTGCATCCGCGGCCCACCCCGCTAGTCCCACATGGAGGCATCTCCTGCAAGGAGACGTGAATACAGAATAGAAGAGACGTCAATACTAATCGACATTCAACGAGCAAACCTAGAGCAGATGTCAAAAGGTATGTTGTGGTGGCCACTCTAGTTACAAGCATGTGAGTTGGTTATTTTCCAGCCAGTTGGTTCACTTCTCGGGACGACCTTGCTTTGATATCATCTTGTTACGACCTGGTTTCCAAATTCCTACAGGACACGAGGATCAGATCGACTCGACTGATCCCAAGACCCAGTCATCCAACGAGAAAGTAACCAATAAGCAGTAAAGTAAACCACATCACCATGCAAGTAACTAACAGTAACAAAAGTACAGCAGTAAAGAAAAGAACTACTACAGTACATACCACCACAACAGTAGAGAATTAAAAACAGGTACAGAAATATGAAGTTTACAATAAAAGAGTACAAGGTGTAACAGAAATACTCACTACAACAGAAAAATGGTACAAAGAAAGTACAACTACTGGGCTCTACTAGGCCCAGCACCCTCCGCAACCGTGGGCTCTGGCTGCTCAACACCTGGTCTTGAAAAAGGTGATAAATATGACACGTCAGCGAAACGCTGAGTAGAGTGGCAACCAGCTAGCTAAGAAAAACGGTAAAGGTGGACAAGTAGCTGTTGTTTTTAATTTCTTTCTTATTTAACCAATTATTCTTTCTTCCACCACTTGATTTATTTATCAGGTCTTTTTCTTGATCTCGACTATTCCTCGTGGGAACGATCTTGATTGCAGTCTTTTCTGAAAAGTAAAAGTAGCACGTGGTGCTCTCCTGGCTAAGAGAGTCCTCTGTGGTGGTCCTACCCTCAGTCAACCACCCCAAGGTCGATGACAAACGTAACGGTGACTACGGCACGCGCGATAAACGCATGGGTAGCTACCCCGCACTGGCACGCGGTCAGTCGTTTCCGTTAACGGGTGCGCCCAAAGAATAGCATGGAACCAGTATAGGGCAGAGCCCTCTCAGTAATAGGAATCCAGCCCCTCCACAGTCCATGCACCCTCTCCTGACTACCCTGGTTTGCCCAGTGGGCCTAACAAGTTGGTGTAGGACGGCTAGCTGAACCCTAGGCCCCGTGGGGTGGCTAGCTCTCTCCCTACACTAGCAGCTCTCCCCAGTACGGTGTATGCAAGGGCCAGAAAGTCAGTGCAAAGTGGCCAAACTCACCCTGGTCTCGACCTGAGGGTGGCAAGCTCCCCTCTACACTAAGAGGTAATATATGCTCTCTTTAGTACCACGTACCCAAGAGACAACACACTTTCCCATTTACTTTTCCAGTTCCATTCCATTTATTTCCAAGAGCTCTACTCCTAATTCCCCGTAGGGTTAGTACTAATGTTTTCTCAGGCTAAGCCATACTAGGTTTCATCATTTCTAGTTTATTCGCAGATAGTACGTGTTTCCAACATTCATACTTCTTGTCCTTTCCCATTTATATACAGGCAGCTCGTATTTAATTTCAACCAACAGAAATTTCATGTAACAGTTACTAGCAACAGTACTCTACATTTCACGGGCAACTGTTATCCAATTACAGGCAATTATCATTATTCTATTTACTTATCCAAGACTGCAATTCAGGCATTCCAGACATTCGTTTCAGTGTATCTATTCCTAGGATTCATGCCACACCCTAGGATCTATCATTCAATCTAGTTTTCAGGTCCTAGGATTCATGCCATACCCTAGGATCTATCATTCAATCTAATTTTCAGGTCCTAGGATTCATGCCATACCCTAGGATCTATCATTCAATCTAGTTTCAGGTTCTAGGATTCATGCCATACCCTAAGATCTATCATTTATTTCAGATATACCTTAATGTTTGTAATTAACTAAGGGAAGCCACTGTACCCGCAAAATTGGGAGTAATGGGGGCGTGATCGGCAGGTCCACGTGCCTCCGCAACCCCCAAGTCCACAACAGAACGAGGTCCTAACACAAGGATCAATCACAAGGAACCACTCAGAACAGGATAAAAGTATTTCAAACAAGTAGAGGAACTTATTCTGAAAAGAACGGAATCTTAAACGTGGAAATCGGACCTCAAACGGACCCTAAATGGGTCAAAAATGACAATTCAGACTCAAATCAGACGTCTGGAACATCTTCCAGATGTCTTAAAAAGGGGTCCAGGTCATACCTCACTCTGCGCTGCTTCTCAGACGTCCAGAGGTCCTATTGAATCGTCTGGACCTAGTTCTAGACGTCCGACTATCACTCTGGACGTTTGGAGATGCTCTCCGCCATCTGGTGACTTGCCCAAACGTCTGGGCCGCGTGGGAGGGCGTGTCCCGTTCCTTCCCGAAGTGAAACTTGCATGCGTACGCAAATACTCTCTCAATACGGCACGCAACAAAACTTCAGCAGAACGGCCTGTATGGCCGTATCCGCAAAAAGAAGTATAGGAGGAAAATACGTACCTATCAGCTGTCTGGAGCTTCCTCCAGACGTCTCCCACGTCTTCTGGATGTAGGTCCAGACGTTTGATTCTAGGAAAAATCCCAGAATCAGAAGCTCCTTCGTCTTCTTTCCTCTGCGCGCGGCCGCGCCGCGCTCGTCCGCTCGCTGCTTGAGCTGCAGCAGTACCGGGGGAGATCTCCCCGGCACGACACTCCTCCGCGCACATGCTAGCCAGCCTCGAGTTGCTCCGGCGAGCTCTCTCTTCTCTTTCTCGTGCACTCTCCCTCTTCTTCCCTCTCGCTGCACCTCTTCCTCTGCGCATCGCACCCGGCAGTAGCTGCTGCCCGCTCTCACTCCAGCTCTCACGCTCGCACTGGAGGAAGGGAAAGACGGTGGGGTGGTGAACGAGGGAGAGGGGTATTTGAAGGCGTGGGGGGGAGAAAAGGCATCTGCAGGTCGTGCGCGCGCAGACTCGCGATCGTACGCATGCAAAAATTTATTTCCAGACATCTAGGAAGGCATCCAAACGTCGGACCAGACGTCTGGATCAACTCCCAGACGTCTTAAATGTTTGATGTCTCGGGTCTTAACATGAACCATCCAAGATTCCTCTCCCTAAAATGACAGTTGTCTACACCGGTGAAATTAAGTCTCCAAGAAAATCCTTGAGCTTGTTGGCCAAGACTTTAGCAACAATAAGGTAAATGGCATTCAACAACGCAATCGATCTAAAATCCTTGATCGCTTCCGCTCTTTCTTACGCAGTAAAAACAAGTAATATCTATTCAGTTTATCGAAATCTCTATTCCCAACTGCGAACTCCTCCAGCATCTGCATCACATCCACCCCCACCAGGGGTCAAAATTCCCTAAAAAAGAAAATAAGGAAACCATCTGGGCCAGGACACCCTTCTACATTTAGGCTCCAAATCGCCTGTCTCACCTTATCCTCAAATAAGCCAGCAGTGAGTCTCTCCACTTGAGTCTCCGTGACACATTGTACATTCTCCCCTCTCCACTTCTAGCACCCCTTGACATGCCTCCCAGTGAAGTCTCTAAAGTAATTTTCCGTTTCTCGACCCATCTCCTCCCTACCTAAGAAGATCTCCCCATGTATCAACATCTTCTCTATCTAGTTTCTCCTCGTCCTGGCAAAAGCCATTTAGTGGAAGAACCTGGTATTAGAGTCACCTTCCTTCAACCATCTTTGTCTCGACTTTGTCTTTCACTCCACCTCTGCCTTCCTGTCCTCCTCCTACACCACCCGTGTCATTCTGGCCCTGATCTCCCTATCCTCTGACCAGATAGGGGCTTGATACTCCTGCTTGTTAATCTTGGTAATCTCTATCAAAGCTTCCTCCTTCCTACCCCTCCTGGAGGCCTTGATCTCTCTCCTATAAACCCTCAAGTGGTCTCACAGTGTACTCAGTTTCTTCGCTAGGTGACATGCTACTGACCCCTCCACCTCTATGGACTTCCATTTCTCCACCATACTCCTGAATCCCTCCTCCATCAGCCAGGATCTGTCAAATTTGAAGTCTGTGCCAAACTGTATCCCTACATTTGGCCTCCAGATAAGTGGCGTATGGTCCAAGAAAGGTCTCTCCAAAGTAGATACATCCACCACAGGAAAGGCCTTTACTAACTCCACGCTGGAGAGGAATCTGTCAATCTTAGACATCTGGCCACTGTTATTCCTCCAAGTGTAAGCACAGGATGCTGGAGTCCAATCCATGAGACCATGAGTAGAAACAAAGTCCACAAAATGATCCTACCCAGAATCCTGCCTTCTCCTCCCTCTAAGCCTATCCTCCATCTGTAAGGTAATGTTGAAGTCCCCTCCAATCAACCAAGGACTTCCATGGTATACCACAGCCATGGATGTGAGCTCCTTCCACATGACTCTCGCCTGTGCATCTGATGACCCATATACCCCTATGATAGTCTTCTTGGCTCCTCCCACCTTCGTAACTAACCTCGCAGAGATTACATGTTCTCCACAATAGTAGTCCTCTAGGGAACATCTTCCCTCCATCCAAGAATCTTTCCACCCGAGAGGCCAAACGCACCAGGGGATCGAAACCCTTCCATTCAAGAACCCCCAATCTCCTTCCATAATTGAACGTCATAGTCGGTCAGCTTTGTTTCCTGCAATAGCACGACATCCGCCCTCCACCTCTTAATATATTGCCCCAAAGATGTCCCCCTCGAAGGGTCATTGAGACCCCGCACATTCCATGCAAGCACACATTTATCTACAAACATTGGGAGCCTCCTTCATTGCCTGTCGGAAGCCACATGCCTCCGCTGTCCTACGCACCTCATCATCATGAACCAACACCATTTTCTATTGCAAAACCTGTGGTGTCCTTACACGACCATCCACCACCACCCTCGGTCCCTGACCTCCACAAAACCTCCACTTCCTCCTATAGTGGAGGGTGCCCACCTCGGCCACCGCACACCAAACGTGGCCTCCACCCAGTCAAAGGGACCTCTGCCCGCTTGCCAGACATCGAGGTGACTCCATTTGACCGCTACAACTGTGAGGAATTATTGAGTTGAGCCTTGGGAATCTCGCTCTCATCATGTGGGGGCATCACCCCTGCCTCGTCGGCTGAAGGGCCACTAAAGAACTCTTCAGAAGTCGTCGGAGTTGTTGATGAGTCTATTAAAATGGACTAATATTAAGCCTAAGTATATTTAATCGTATAGTTTAGGTGTGTTAATAATGGCAATTAAGTTATAGAATATTTGTATGCCTTATAATTTGAGTTTATAACATTCTATAACTTAATTATTTTGTTATTTTTATGTGCAGGTAATAAAATCCAGAAAGAACAAGGGTGGGGGGATAATTTTCCCAAACAGCCGCAACTCTTTCCCCCCTCCCCCGCCGGACATTGGGGTAATCTTCTCCAATGCTCGCCGGCCAAAAATAGAAAGGGGATTTGCAAATCTCAGGATTGGCGCACGGAGGGAGAGAGAGGAGTTAAAAAAGAGAAGAGGCGGCATGCACAAGGGATCCATCTTCCCCCTTGTGGGGAACAATTGCAGCGTGCACTGTGTCCTCTTTCCCTTTGTAGGGAAAAACCTTCACCAGCGTGCACACCTCCGCCGGCACACCATCCTTGCATGCCTCCTCTTTCCTGAAGTTCAGCGCGCCCTCACCAGCGTGCATGCCTCCGCCCGTGCGCCTCTTCCTGCCACAAGCACCGCTCACCAACTGCCCGCTCCAACCCCCTGCAAATCAGCACACTCAATCATCTGCCTGCCCATGCGCACCAGCGCACCCCTGATCTCTAGCATGCCTTCCTGCCATCCGCCTCCTGCAGAGTGCTTACCTCGCCTACGCGCCTGCCTCCATCCATCTGCAGGCGCACCCACAGGCTTACTCCACCTCTGCCTGCAGATCCTCCTCCCTTCAGTGCCCCCATCATCCCAGCAGGCGCCGCACCAAACCTGCAAGCTGCCTCCTGCAGAGCGCCCCCATCATCCCAGCAGGCACCGCACCAAGCTTGCAGGCCGCCTCCTGCAAAGCGCCTACCTCGCCCGCGCGCATCCCTCCAGTGCCCCCCTACTGCATGCCCTTCCCGCCTACGGGCATCCACACCGCGCGCCTTCCCGCCTTCGCAACCACCCGCGGCACCTTCCGCACGCAGCACCTCCAGCCTCTGCAGCACGCAACCACGCGCCATCTCCCTCCAGCCATGGCAGACCGCACCAGAGCGCGTACGCCCGTGCACCAGCGCACGCGTGCACGCACATCTACGCAGCCATAGCAGCAGCACCGCCGCCGTCTCCTCCAACAGGCCGGTGCTCTAGCCACCTCCGCCGGCCGCCGGCGGCCACCTCCAGCCATGCCACTGCCACCGATGCGTAGAGCTCGTCAAGTCGCACCTCCCTGCCGATTCTCGCGGGAAACCGTGCACGGCCGCACACGCGATGAGGAGAGAGGAGAGATCCTCTGTTTTCCTCTCCATTAAAATTTACATTCAATGCCATTGCCACCATTGATTTTTTTTCTTATTATTATATTATGGCAGAATTGCATTCAGACACTCATAGTTATTTATAATTGCATGGTATTGATAGTGGCTAGTTTAAAGATTGATTTTGGACTTAATTTAAGTACTACTTATCTTTAGTACACATCATGTGAAAATTGCATGAATTCATTCTAAATTTATTGAGGATTTCTGTGAGGGAAAACTGCACTTATACCCTTAACTTTTTAGGTTATTGCAAATCTACTTTCCTTCACATTTTAAGCCTGATTTGAAAAGGGATTTCTCACTATCCGAAATAACATTAAATAATTAAGTATTAATTGCATTATTTCCACCCTGTGGACACGACCCACTCTTCTGCGAGTGGTTATTTTCATTATTTTTTATTAGTCGATTTTTCCACCACTTAAATACTATAACGTTAAGCGAAAAGTCGTCTATCAGTCGTGTCCATCTCCGTTGCTGCCTCTCTCCCACCCTCCCCCAGTAAGGGAGATGATGTGGAGGTCTGTACGCCATCCACGCTGAGGAAGATCGAGGGTCGCTCTCCTTCAAAGCCTCCATCACACTCCGGTCCTCCCTCTGTCAACCTCAAAGGTGAGGTCGAAAGGGTAGAGGAACCCTTCTCCTCAGGCGAAACCCCAAGAGGGAGTTTTATCTCAGGACTAGCTCTGCTTGAGTCCACCTTAAGAGGAAGTTCAGGTCTTACAGTCAGGTCCGGGTCCGCAACCGCTTCACCATAGCCAGTCGTTGCACGTGCCTCGCATGTGGGTGGGTTTGAAACCACTACCACCTCCTCCTTGGGACAGCGTATCCCAGTAAATGCGTCGACTTCCTCTTCCTCTCCCGAGATCATAGAGAGCACTCCCATCTAGGGCAGAAACTTCGGCTCATTACGCGAGATCCGTGTGAATCTCCTGGTGATTTGGGCCACCTCATTGTCCGATCATCTCCCCCACACCCTCATCAGCTACTGCCTCGACTTCCACCGCCAATGCATCCAACGGTTCTGATCTCCTCTGCCCTAACAAACTCTAACGTGGTGATTTCACCAACGCCTAAGACGAAGACCTCTAAACCAATGTACCTGGACGTGATTGCATCCAGATACAGGCTCCATACCCCTCTTCGCCACTATTTTTCGCTTTAAAATGGGTTTTAAAATCAATGCATTGCAGTATAGGTCGAATCAGTGTGAAAAACAAATAGAATTTATAGCTCGAATATCAGAAATGAAGTCCAAGGTCGAACACAGGGAGCAATTAGCAAAATAATTCTCAAAATCACAATTTAACATAAATATATAATCAATAGAATTCCAAGCAAATATGAATGAAAGTGAATGTTAGATAATGCAAAAAGAATGGGGTAAAATGGTGATTTGAAACACCAATTACCCCTGACAATTATCTCAAATATTTCAACAGTACTAAGCAAATGGATTCCACGTAATATAAGTGCACAGTGCACTTCAAATGAAGCTCAAACATTTGCTTAGCCGGTCAGAGGACTTATCCTGCTCTTTGCTACAGTGCCTAGTTGCTTCTCCTTCTCTCTGTGCTTCTCTTCTCTTCTTCTGTTGGGCTTCTGTAGCTCCTCTCTCTTCTGCACCTTCTCTTTTTCTTCTGCTTCTAGCTTCCTTCTCTTCTTCCTTCACACACAGAGGGTGGCCATCCTTCAGATTTGGCTAAGTGTTGCATAGGGAAAAACCCTCCCTTGCTCCCATTCTCTCTTCTTCTCTCTCTAGGATCCACCCTCCCAAGGCCACAGTCAGGATAGTCGGGTTATCGGGTACACACACACCTAAGACCAGGGTAGCCTGCAGTGGGTAGCAGCCGAGGAGTGCTTGCTTAGGCAGGTAATCGGATGCACCAAACCCGTGTGAGCAGTGTCACGGCGATATGAGTGGGGTGTATGGGACCACACCCCGTGGCTAGGAGGCGAAGAGCCTATAGGACAAAAACAATATATGTGCCTTCATCTGGTTGCCTGCTACCGAGATAGGACTAAAGTCCCATCCTTCCTTCGCGTAGTAGAAACAGCAGCTCCTTGCGATTGTGGTCAAAGTTGTGGTACCTCACTCTAATAGATGACCCAAGAGTGATCCTGGGATGACTCCACAGCAGCTGGAGTCGAGACCTGGGGAATGCGAGACCTGAAGCAAGCTTCAAGGGAGCTTAAACTCGCTTGTTAATGGCGGAGAGGACTTGAAAACCTGAAACACACAAAACGGCCTCCCGACCCTATTAAACAAGTTCAGGAGCTTTGTATGAGTGCAGTGAATGTGATGGTGGCGGTGGCATGCTGCGAGGGAGGTCGAAGATGGCTGGCAGAGGTGGATTAGGTCAGAGAGCAGTGGGTTGTTCGACGGTGGATTTGGGTGGATGAGAAAGCAACTGGAGAGAGAGGTTTTGAAGAGTGGAGTACAGCGGAGGTTGTGAGGTAGGCGGTGAAGTGTTTAGAGCAGTGGAGTGAGCAGATGACTTCGCTGAAGTGATCATCGGAGATGGAGTCGAAGGTGGCTTGCGACAGTGTTGAGGGATTGAAACGAGGATAGGGAGAGGGAATTCTAACCTAGACGTAGAGAGGAACTAAGCTAACCTAAGATAATCAGACGAAAGGGGAGGATTCTCCTTCCTGGGGTACGCTGGCTCTGGAGAAGGAAAAGGCTCCAGTGAGTGGGAGATGGCGACGAAGACGTAGATTGGAGTGACCGCAGGTATTGCGATGCGTGGAGGAAGAAGAGAAATGTAGATCCATCGTCGGTATTGCGAACGGATGAGGAATGGAGTCGGAGGAGGTTGCCAGATGTTGCAGAGCTTCTTGGCCAGAGAGGATGGAGGAAGGAGGGGTATTCCAGGTCGAGAATGAGTGTAGGATCTTCGATTTTATCTGGAGGTCCTTTTATAGGCCTCTGGATGGCGTTTTGGGCTTGGGAAGCAAGCTTCCCAAGCTTGGAAAGCTTCGTCGAAGATAGGAATTCTAGGATACCCTAATATTGCATGCATTCGTATGAGAGATTAGGAAGGTTTGAGAGCTTAGGAATTGGCTCAAAAGGAAGAGAATTCCTTGATGAACTTCTCTTCTAAATCTGAGAGGGATTCGTCAAGGAATCAAGGAGAACTTGCCAAATTTAGGTCGCCGAAGTTTGTAGGAATAGGATTCATGGCAGCAGGGACCTGCTTGTGAAAACAATGACAACATTAGGGGCATTTTTGTAAGGATTTTAAAAGTTAAGGGCATATGTGTGATTAGACAGGACTAAATTGCAAACTAGGTCAAGATAGTCTCAGATTGGGCCCAAATTTTGTTACAAACCTAATTTGGACCTAAAGAATCCAATGGTTAAGTTGGATTTTAGTTTTGACCTAGTTTTACTAGATAATTTATGTAAAAACCTAAATTAGGGTAAATGTCAGTCTGAGATTCTATTTTGGGTCAAGATGGGTTCTAATGGTCAAATTGAAGGTATCAAATCCTAGAGAATATTTTTATATGATTTTTAAAGGATTTAGGTGAATTTTATCCTGACCAGAACCTTAGTTAATTAAGCAGGTCTGTTTTTAGGGTTTTAGAGGTCATTTAATTCTTAAACATGCAAAAATCCTTTTCTATCGTTTTAACCCACTTATTGGATATTTAAGGTCATTTGACCCTTAAATAACCCATGAGAAAACCCATGGTTATTCTGCATTCAAGATATGATGGTAAAATTATAGTTTTAACCTTTGTTTCTTATCTTTCTCCCAAAATGATTACACAATGAATTATGGCTTTCTGGTAGTTATGTAGGAGCATTTATTCCTTGATAATAGCTAAATTGAGCTAGTTATTTCTCATGATGGTGTTCCCATCATACCCCCATGCCTATCTTTTGCTTGTCCCTTAGCAAAATCTCATGGAATTAACTCAAGTTCTAGACCATATGCCTTTTTATGCTTAGATTTCTGTTGTGTGCTTTCTTTTGTAGATTAGGTCAGAATGCCAATAGTAGGCCTAGAGGTACTCAAGTACCAACCAAGATCTAGACCTGACCAGCTCTAGCCTCAGTCCGCCGCGAAGGTTTCTAAGGCCCACAGGAACTAACCTAAGGTTGGTTGAACTCTGCGATTAAAGCACCCGTGCTTGTAACATGTTTTAGCCTAGGTTCAATTTGCAGTGCATTTTTGTAAGAGAGAGATAGAGAAATTTTTCTTTATTTTTGGAGAGTTTTCTCTCTCTTTTCTTCCTTTATTTCTATCTTCGGATTGACTTTACAACACGGTCTGTATCAGATTCCTAGGTCCCACCATCAATCCTCGTAGGGTCCCTGGCAATTGATTCTTTGAGATAGCACCGCCCATGGCAACCCCTAAAACCCTGGCTTTCGAGATTTCGAGATAATCTCGCCCATGGCATTTTGTAGCTAATTCCAAACCCTGGAAATCGATATTTTGTGATAATGCCTCCCATGGCATCTGAACCAGCATAAGGTGCTTACATGCCCCCAGTAGGATATTTAGATATCCTAAGAGACAAGCACCGAGGAGACGGTATGTTATTGCTCATCTTTGTGGGGAATTTCTCGCTTTTTCATGCTGGGAACTCTTCCAAATCAACTTGTGTTGATTAGCTGTTCCTAATCTAGGTAGCTTTTTCAGAACAGAATTAACGCATTTGTGTGATTTTGATATTTTAGCTCACTAAACTAGACTGTGTGTGGATTGGGGTGCTTAGGTTACTGAGTCTCGCAAACCAGAGGTTAGTTAACGAGGTTGAATAATTCCTAAGCCTTAGACCTACTACTTAAGCTTCGCATTTTCCCCAACCTCTTGAGGACTATCTAGATCTTAATGGATACTTGAATTTTTAAGCCTAAAATCACAGTCCAAGAGGCCTAAGATCAGCGTTCATACTAAATTATGTCTTTCTTTTGATATAGTCTAGAACTAAATAGATTCCTTAATCTTTTATTAATGACTATATCTTTTTCTTTTCAAATTGTGCTCCTTTTTTACATTTATATCACCTCCCCTTCTCCTCCAAAATTATATGCAATTAATTCACTCAAAATTTCCTTCCTTCTTTATTTTTGTTCTTTTTCAATTTTTTATTTTTTCGATTTTTGGAATATGTAATTTTTTTTTTGATGAAACCCTTTCTTGTGAAGTGATTCTCACAATGTTTTTCACTTTAATACCCCCCATGCCTACGATTTGCAATGTCATTATAAATTAGGTGGGTTCGAATTTAGCTTAGATCGTACATTAGAATAGGTTTTGGGTGGGTGGATGTTGGTCGGGCCCGGATAGGTTGTTAATATGGTGATTTTATCGTTGAAATGTGTATAGTGGTTAACCTAAATCAGACCTAACCATCTCTTTACAAAATTTTTAACTTGGCCTACTTGATTTTATCTTGGTCACTTTTAGGCCGAGGGTCGAACTCAGGGAAGTGGGGTTATAAGTCAAGTTTCTATGCCTTCCCTACAACAAATCTCTTCCGTTCGTTTATTATGTTTTTGGTGTTTTTCTATTTAGATTTTTTTTTTTGATACATCTTGTCCTTGAGGCACACACACTCAAAATTAGGTTCTTGGCTTTGAGCCAAATTAGGGTTCCAAAATGGGTCTTGCTATTCTCAAGACGGAGTACCTGCAAGTCAAGGATTATCTTTTCTCTTTTATATATTTTTTTATCTTTTTATTGGCTGGAAAGAGAAGCAGAAGTAAAGTAACTATAGTATATATATACATATATATGTAAAGGGGTGGGGGTGGAGGCGGAGATGAAGTATAGCACGGTGTCGAATCGGTCATCGTCTAGAAAGACGCAACCAACAGGACGAGGTGCCACGTGTAAGGTGGATTGGTGGAAGATGAATGCGAATACGCTTTTTGTACGTGTGTATCGGGGAATATCAGCAACTGCTGCAGATATTCCCGCGATACCACGTATGGTAAATAATGTGAAAATAAATATATATGTATATATGGTTATAAATATATAGGTATATATGTAGTTATATATATATATATATATATATGTATATAATACTATATAGATGTATATATATGTATATATATATATAGTAATATATGTAGATAGATATGTATATGTATATATATGTATATATAGTTATAGATATATATGTATATATGTATGTATATTTGTATATATATATATTTATAAATATATATCTATATATATATATATGTGTGTGTGTGTGTGTGTGTGTGTGTATATATATATGTATGTATATATATATATATATATATATATATGTATATAAATATATGTATACATGTAAGTATATATATATATATATAAGTATATAGATATATATATAGACTAATACAAAGTTATATAAGTACTAATATATGTATAGATATATGTATGTATGTATATATATATATGTATATAAGTATATGTATATATGTAAATATATATGTGTGTATATGTATATATATATGTATATATATATATGTATACGTATATATATATATATATATATATATATATATATATGTATGTATGTATGTGTATATAATAGTGTATAGGTGTGTGTATATGAAAGTGTGAGTGTAAGTGTGTAAGTGTCGGTAAAGAGAGTGAGAGAGTGCTGTGAGAGAGAGAGAGAGAGGGATTGCTTCTGCTGGAGCGAAGGAGTGATGTTAAGTCGTCTGGAGCAGTGGGGCCGACGTCTAAGGCTTCACGCTCGCACGCAGGCACGTATGCGCGTAGAGCAGCGCGCGCTGGAGGGAAGTGAGTGCATGCAGAGGACCGCGGCGCACCGCGCTGCGCAAAGGGCTGGACCGGGCGCTGGCAGGCGTACGCGGTGAAGGGAGCGGGCGAAGGCAGGCGCTAGGAGAGGTGGGCGCACGCAGACGCGCGGGCGGGCGCTGGAGCGGACTCGGGGCGGGACGCGCGCGTGGGCTACGGCCGGTTGCGGCGTGCCGGGTGATCGGATAAGTGAGAAGCTTGCCGGTCACCCCACTGTAGCCACAGTGTTCCGCAGACTGGCGTGAACAGTGGCTACAGTGTATGGTCGAACCGCTTGCTGCAGGAGCTATGAGTGCGGGTGGCTTGCGGCTGGCGCGCGTAGGTTGGCTCGCGAGGAAGAAGGCCTACGCCGGCTGGTTGGTGGCGGAAGAGAGAGCGCAACAGGGCACACGAGAGAGAGGAAAGAGCACTTGCAGGCGCGCGGGTGCCTGCGTGCGCTGCTGCCTCCTTGTTGCTACTGTTGTGGAGCTCAGCCGGCTGTTACAGGGCGTGTGGTGGCTAGTTGAGCTTCAAAGCTTCAAGCTTTGGTGGTAATGGCAGAAAGCTTCAAACGGAAAAGCAAGGAAAGAGCCACCATGCCCACCGGCTCTTTGATGAGTTGGGCGGTGGTGGACTCACGGTGGTGGTTGTGTGCTATCGTAAGGTGCTCCTATCCGCACGGTGTCTCCTTTGAGGAGGAGGTCCTGCGTATGGAGGGAGAGGGAGGAGATGGTGGCCTGGAGAAGAGCTGTTGTGTTGTGTTTTCGGCGTGGAGGACCAGGCTCCTTTTCAAAGAAGAAGCCGCCCTGCTTTATAAAGGAAAAAGGCATGCACAGCCATGCCCTGGCTGTGCATGGCTTGGCAGGGAGAGCATGAGCAGGGAATGGCCGAGCAGGACATGGCGCGAAGAAGAAGATCCAGCCATGCCATGCCTTGCAGCCACGGGAAGAAAGTTAAAAATCAAAAAGAAATAAAAATGAAGATGGAAATTTTGCGATGCAGCACTTGAGGAAAACGTGAATTGCGAGGCCATTTTATTCACTCTCCTCCCCTCTCAATTAAATGCATGCATGCATGTATTTTTACAAATGCAACTATGGAAACCTAATATGCACAGGTAATGCTAGGAAATAGCACAAGATGACACAATTGCAGGTGTATTTTTGCGATGCAATCAGTGGGCAGGTCGGGGTGACTGTTGCGGACGATTTCAAGCTTGGGTACGGGTACCAAAGGTGGAGTCGACTGTTCTAATAGACGAACCCTAAAGTGCAATATGAGTTCAGCATAAGATGTGTCAAGAAGGGTGTCGTGTTTTTCAAAAAGATGATGGGTTGCCTCCCATTAAATGCCGAGTTTAATGCCATCAGCTGGGCGCAATGAGCTTAGGGAGAATGGAGATCAAAAGGTACCTCAGCCAAGTTCGTATCGGTGAGTTCAATGAATGGCTTAAGTCACTGGCTATTCACAATAAAAGGTTCAGAATCAAGGCTGGGTTGACTGATTTCAATGTTTACATTTCCAAAGATCCGTCTGATAAGATATGATCCAATCCATTTTGATCTGAGTTTTCCTAGGAACAGTTTGAGTTTGGCATCAAAGAGTAGGACTTTTTGATCAGGGTGAAAGATCTTTCTGGATATGTGCTTGTCATGAAAGGCCTTAACCCGCTCTTTGTAAATACGTGAGTTCTCATACGCATCATTGTGTAATTCATCGATCTCTCTCATTTGAAGCTTTCTGTGGATTCCTGCCTTAGAAAGATCTAGATTACACTTCTGTACAACCCAATAGGCTTTGTGTTCCAACTCGACGGGGAGATGACATGCCTTCCCGTACACTAATCTGAAAGGAGACATGCCCAATTGGGTCTTGTGGGCAGTCTTATAAATCCACAAGGCTACCGGAAGTTGGGGCGACCAATCTTTCCTGTCAGGTCGGACAGTGACCTGAAGGATTTTCTTGATCTCCCAATTCGATAACTTAGCTAGACCGATGGTTTGGGGGTGATGTGGAGTAGAAATTCGGTACGACACCCTGTATTTGGTCATCAGTGATCTGAACTGAGCATTCATGAAATGGGTCCTTCCATAAGAGATAATGGCATGTGAAATGGGTCCCTCCATTAGGTCTGGCAACGAGTGCATGCCTTACAGTGATCGTATGTGCCCTTGAAAATCATGGGCCAATAAAAGCCGCACTGGAGGACTTTTGCTGTGGTTTTATATCCAGAGAAGTGTCTGTCGTAGGCCTGGTCATAGCAGGACAAAATGTCCTGAATTTCCGCTTCTGAAACACACCATCTGATGAGATGATCGGCACCAATGTGGAAGAGGTATCGGTCTACATGGCATCGAAAAGCAATTTGTCTCTCTTGACCTTTGACCAATCGGACGGGATCTGATGTGATGCCAAATAGTTTACCAAATTAGCAAACCAAGGAAGTCCCGTACTAATAGTTAGGAGGTGCTCATTGGGAAAGTATTCTATGATGGGTCCAGAAGGGTTAATAATGTCAAAAGGAAGGTGGGATAAGTAATCTGCTACCACGTTCTACTTTCCCGCTTTATCACGAATCTCAAGATCAAATTCTTGCAACAGCAAGATCCAACGGATTAGTCGAGGTTTCACGTCCTTCTTCACAAGGAGGTGCCTCACTGTAGTGTGATCTGAGTATATGATAACACTGGAACCCAAAAGATATGATCTAAATTTCTCCAGTGCAAATACTATGGCTAGCAGCTCTTTCTTAGTAACTGTGTAGTTACGCTGAGCCTCGTCAAGTGTCTTGCTAGCGTAGTAGATGACCACGGGTTTCCCATCTATTTTCTGCCCAAGTACCGCACCTACAGCATAATTATATGCATCGCACATGATCTCAAAGGGTTGAGACCAATCAGGGGGCTGCAAGATAAGTGCTTGGGTAACTCGATCATGTAGGATCTCAAATGCTTGAGTTCACTCCTCGGTGATTTCGAAGGGGACATCCTTAGATAGAAGAGTAGGATCTCAAACGCTTGAGTTCCATGCGATTTTCGAGAAATTGGGAATGAATCGATGGTAAAAACCAACGTGCCCCAGAAAGGATCAGATGTCCTTGATTGAGCTAGGCATAGGGAGTTTGGAAATCATATTCACCTTGGTTCGATCAACCTAGATGCCTTTTTCAGAGATGAGATGTCCCAGGACAATTCCCTCAGGTACCATGAAGTGGCTCTTTTCCCAGGAAAGAACTAAGTTCACGTCGATGCACCGCCCAAGGATTTGGACCAAGTGTAGGAGGCAATCATCAAAAGATTCTCCAAATACCGAGAAGTCATCCATGATGACCATAAGGTATTCACCTACCATATCTGAGAATATGGCAAGCATGCATCACGGAAAGGTAGTGGGTGCATTGCAGAGATCGAATGGCATCCTTTGGAATGTGTATGTTCCGAAGGGACAGGTGAAGGTGGTCTTCTCTTGGTCCTCAGGATGGATTGCAACCTGGTTATAATCGGAGTACCAGTCAAAAAAGTAGAAGAATCGATTTCCCGCTAATTTCTCGAGGATCTGATTAATGAATGGTAGTGGGAAATGATCCTTCTTCATGGAGGAATTGAGTCTTTTGTAATCAATGCAGACTCTCCATGAGTTTCCCATATAGGTCGGTATGGTTTCTTCGGTTTCAGTCGTGATGACGGTGAGCCTTGCCTTCTTAGGCACAACATGTATTGGACTCACCCACCAACTGTTGGAGATCGGGTAGATGATCCATGCATCTAACCACTTAATGATCTCCTTTTTCACGACATCCTATAGATTTGGATTTAGGCATCTCTGCATTTCACAGGATGGTCGTGAGACCTCTTTAGTATAGATGTGATGTATGCAGTATTAGGGGCTAATGCTAGTTAGATCATCAAGAGTTCATCCAATGGCTCTTCAATGCTGCTGGAGAACAGAAATCAGGTGTGTTTCCTGATTAGGTGTGAGTCAGGAATTGATAATCACAGGAAATGTCTGATTGGAACCCAAAAAGACATATTTGAGATGGTCAGGGAGGGGCTTCAATTCTATAATAGGATTATCAGCAGCAGCAGGTGGTTCAGGGTGGGTGTCGAGAGCAAAGGAGGGAGCTATGGGTGTGTCTAGGTTATGTTTAGGCTTCTCAAATTGCGGGTTTTGATCTTCTTGTGGTTGATCAGAAATATTCGGGTTTTCCTTGATACATAGATCGTCAACCACAGCCTCGATATCACAAATTTGTTCTATAACCTCGTAATTAATTCCTCGTTGGGCCTTAAAGATACCAATCTTTAGCGTCTTGCTCCCAAATTTTTACTCAATTTGGCCCTCCTCACAATTAATATTGGCCCTAGCAGTGGCCAGAAAGGGTCTCCCTAATATGATCGGTGTATTCTTCAAGTTCTCAGGAGCATCCATGTTTAAGACAATGAAATCCACGGGAAAATAAAAATCGTGTATCCTAACTATGACATCCTCGAGAATTCCTTTTGGGGACTTAATAGATCGATCGGCTAATTGCAAAGTCATCTCTGTCAGTTTAAGCTCAGATTCCTTAAAGTAGTCTAGTAGGGATGTAGGTATCAAATTTATGGAAGCTCCTAGGTGTAATAAGGCTTGGTCGAACTATATATCACCGATAGCATAGGAGATCAACGGGGTGCCTGGGTCTTTTTCCATAGGCGAGAGTTTTCTCAAAATGACGGAGCTGGCTTGTTCTAACAGTACGATCGGGTTCCCGTCTTTGGTTCGTGGCTTACGCTTAGGTGTACACACGTCTTTTAGGAATATGCGTAAGCTGGTATGTGGCGAATTGCATCCATCAAGGGATGTTTATATGGACCTACTCAAAGAGCTTAACCAGGTCCTCCTCAAGTGCCATTGGTTTGGCTATCCTCTTTCCCTTGGTCAAGGCCTCGGGAAATGGAACCTTAGATGGTTCCTCTAGAATTGGCTCAAGATCTTTATCAGGGACGAGTGTGTCCTAGATGACCAATCTATGATTAGGGTTTATGGTCTCAGGCATGTTGTGGCTAGGAAAGGGTAGGTCTTGTGTTGCTTTGCCATTACGGGTGGTGACAGAATTTAATCCTGCCTGAGTTTGGTTTGGGTTGGGCAAAATAGGTGTTTGCTGCTAAAATCCCGAGTATGAAGTTGAAGCATCCATCCCGTTAGGTGATGGAGTAGAAGGGGCCTGATAAACAAAGTAAGCTTGGCCCTAATTTGGGTTTATAACGCGCCTCTGGTTTGGCTCGTTATTTGGGTTTGGAAGAGGCTGAGAAGGAAGTGCACCAGGCTAGCAAGCACTTGCTAGCTGGGCTAATTGATTTTGTAACTCAGAAATCTCTTCTTTGTGTTGTTTCTACATGTCAACCAAGGTCTGGAGAATCAAAGATGTATGATCTTCTTTAGGTGGTCCAGATTGGAAGTTTTGAGTGGGCCTTGGTTGGGTAGGCTGATAAGGTCGCGGAGCCTGTGTCGGGATTCGAATTGAGGTCTTAGATTCAGGTTATTTCCCGACCACAAAAAGTTAGGATGATTATGTCATCCACAATTGTAAGTGTTGGAGAAAGGATTATTCTAGACGACGTGAAGATCCTCATAGGTCTGAGGAGCTCTGAGATAATCAAGGTACGGGGGTTCAGAGTTCCCCCAACTGAGGTGGGCTAACCTGGAGTTGCCTTCGAAGCCATAATCAGATGGGGGTGAATATGCATCCATCCCCGGGGAGTGGTAGATGTTGTGTGCAGCCTCCCTTCCCTTGGGCAGGTGTGCGTATGTGCTTTGAGGTGCAGAGGTGGATTTATGTAGATGATGAGTGATGTCGTCTACCTCTTTCTCGATAATGGAGACCTTGTCCAACTAACTGGCTACCAACTCCAGATCAAAGGATGAGGGAAGGCCTCAGAATTCGTGTACCGCCCCCCATTATTTGTCAATGCGTGGGTGGTCATCCGGTCGTATGCACCCAATGACTCATTGTTCAAGGAGTTCTCGCACATGTTCTCGAGAATTTCCCAGATCGTGTTCTCATGTTGACCCATGATGCTACCATCACAGGTTGCATTGACAAAGAGCTTGATATCCTCACAGAGTCCGTGGTAAAAGGATTGGACTTGCTCCCACTTCGGAACTCCGTGATGGGGGCACTTACACATGAGATCCAGAAAGCGATCCCATGCTTCATGTAGAGATTCTCCCGCTCCTTGGGAGAAGTGAGTGATTTGGTGCTGCATAGTGTTGGTATGACTGATGGGGTAGAATATTTGTAGGAAGGTAGTTTGAAGTTCTCCCCATGTGTTGATCGTATGTGGTTGAGTCTGAAACCAGTGAGTGGCTTTGTCAGCTAGGGAGAATGAGAAGAGCTTTAAGAGTAATCCGTCCCAATTCTGTACGTCTGCCCTAAAGGTGTGGGCTAGATGTTTTAGGCTTTTGTTGTGCTGGAAAGGATCCTCAGAGTTCAAGCCATGAAATTTTGGGGTCATATGAAGCATGCTAGGCTTGAGATCTACCTCAGGTCCTCCCACGGGAATATTGATTCGGGGTTCGATCTCCACTACTGCGGGATTATAGTGATCTCGCATTTAAGGGTGTGGCGGTGGGTTAATGATGGCATTGATTCGATTTTGGAACTCATGTAATTGTTGCTCAAGATTGGGTTGTTCCTCTTGGTGATCCATAGCTGATGAAGGGGAAGTAGGTTCTGAATCAGAGGATATGTCAATGTGATCCAGTTGTTGCACAAACACGGAAGTTGAGGCTCAACCTCAATGAGAGTGAATATTTAATGGAGGCATCAAGGATAGTCTTAAGGACCTCCTCCCAAACATGCACTGATGGATTAGATGAGGGATAGCAGGTGATGGACCCAATCAAGACACCCAAAAATTTTGGATGACTGTAGAGGTTTGGGGAAAATGATACCCCTTAGTCAGAAAGCCGTCCACCTGAGAATTACCTAGGCAGCCAGAGAGGGAGAGTCCCGCGAAGACCCCTACACAGTAGAGCACCCCTACGAGTTACAGGGTTTCCCCCACTCGACCTCTCTTGTCACTGAGGATCTAGGTAGACCAGAATGGGGACTTGACCTCTTAAGTCTACCAATTTTAGATTAAGGGCAAGGTGCTTATGATTTCACTTGAACTTTAAGATGTTTTTGTGCAAAGTGACCTAATTTGAAGATTAGTTAACCCAACATGGTGGGTCAACTTCACCTATTTTGTCCTTTGAAAAATTTAGGTCTCTCTTTTAGTGTTTAAATAAAATTAAGAGTCTATTTTTAGGGTTTTCTTGAATAGATCAATTCAACCAGGGCTTAGGCACACACTGTTTAGGAAGGTTAATTCTTGATTAAGCTAGTGTGTCTCTAAAACCTTAAACTGGAAACCTTAATTAGCTCTGATTGTCCAATTCAATTTTGTCCAAATGTGGTAGTTAGGGCTCAAGCAAGAAGGTGATAGCCCTAGATACTTTAAGCTTTAAGAAGGTGCACAAATCAGGGTTTGGATGTTCTCTAGAATATATCAAATCAGGTAACTTGATGATTTATCTCAGAATAGAATGCAAGTAGCCCTAATTGATTTTTTCCTTTTTTAGCTTTTCAGAATCAGGGGCTTAGAAGAAGGTGGATGGAGTTTACCTATCCTTGGAGTGGCAGATGTGAGGCTGATCTTCTTTAATGAATCTCCTGAAATAGATCAAAGTCAAAAGAGATAGAGCAAGTTAGTACCAAATCTGATATTGCAATTAAGAGATCTAAATTGCACGTTGCTCATTGGCAATGGCGCCAAAATGTTTATCGCTCTGAAATGGGTTTTAAAATCAATGCGTTGCAGTATAGGTCATATCAGTGTGAAAAATAAAAAGAATTTATAGCTCGAATATCAGAAATGAAGTCCGAAGTCGAACACAGGGAGCAATTGGCAAAATAATTCTGAAGATCGCAATTTAACATAAATATATAATCAATAGAATTCCAAGCAAGCATGAATGAAAGTGAACGTCAGATAATACAAAAAGAATGGGGTAAAATGGTGATATAAATCACCAATTACCCCTGACAATTATCTCAAATATTTCAACAGTACTAAGTAAATGAATTCCACATAATATAAGTGCACAGTGCACTTCAAATGAAGCTCAAACGTCTGCTCAGCCGGTAAGACGACTTATCCTGCTCTTTTCTATAGTGCCTAGTTGCTTCTCCTTCTCTTTGTGCTTCTCTTTTCTTCTTCTTATGTTGGGCTTCTGCAGCTCCTCTTTCTTCTGCACCTTCTCTTTTTCTTCTGCTTCTAACTTCCTTCTCTTCTTCCTTCACACACAGAGGGTGGCCATCCTTCATATTTGGCTAAGTGTCGCACAAGGCAAAACCCTCCCTTGCCCCCATGCTCTCTTATTCTCTCTCTAGGATCCACCCTCCCAGGGCCACAGTCAGGATAGTCGGGTTATTGGGTACACACACACCCAAGACCAAGGCTGCCTGCAGTGGGTAGTAGTTGAGGAGTGCTTGACTAGGCAGCTAATCGAATGCACCAGACTCGTGTGAGCAGTGTCACGGCGAGATGAGTGGGGGTGTATGGGACCTCACCCCGTGGCTAGGAGGAGAAGAGCCTATAGGACAAAAACAATATATGCGCCTTCATCTGGTTGCCTGCTACAGAGGTGGGACTAAAGTCCCACCCTTCCTTTGCGCAGTAGCAACAGCAACTCCTTGCAATTATTGTCAAAGCTGTGGTCAACCGCTCTAATAGATGACCCAAGAGTGATCTTGGGATGATTCCACAGCAGCTGGAGTCGAGACCTGGGGAATGCGAGACCTGAAGCAAGCTTGAACTCGCTTGTTAATGGTGGAGAGGACCTGAAGACCTGAAACACACAAAACAACCTCTCGACCCTATTAAACAAGTTTAGGAGCTTTGTATGAGTGCGGTGAATGTGATGGTGGCGGTGGCATGTTGCGAGGGAGGTCGAAGATGGCTGGCGGAGGTGGATTAGGTTAGAGAGCAGTGGGTTGTTTGACGGTGGATTTGGCTGGATGAGAAAGCGAATGGAGAGAGGGGTTTTGAAGAGTGGAGTACAGTGGAGGTTGTGAGGTAGGCTGTGAAGTGTTTGGAGCAATGGAGTGAGAGGATGACTTCACCGGAGTGATCGCCAGAGATGGAGACGAAGGTGGCTTGTGACAGTGTCGAGGGGTTGAAATGGGGATAAGGAGAGGAAATTCTAACCTAGACGTAGAGAGGAACTAAGGTAACCTAAGATAATTAGACAAAAGGGGAGGATTCTTGAAATGACCCACCGCATTTGGTTGGATAAGACATCTGAAGTGTTTAGCAGATGTCTGGATAGATGGTAGGACGTCAGAAAGTGGGGGAAAACCATACCTTCTTTTCCTTTTCTGCATGCACGCGACACACCCACCTCCCCTCCTTCCTCACCAAACCCTAACAACCCATCTATTTAAACCCCCACACCCTTCCTCTTTCTCCCCATCACCACCAGCTACCACCTCCATCTCCTTTCCCCCTGCTGGCAGCCATCTTCTTCCCCGCCCCCAACGCAATGAGTGGAGAGGAAGAAGAGGGACGGGACACGGAGGAGAAGGAGAGGAGAGTGTTAGTGAGGAGAAAGAGCGTTGGAGAGAAGAAGGCTTAGGGGAGCTCGCGAGTGCATGGTCGAGAGCTCATGCGAGGAGTGGAGTCATGCGAGGAGGAGCTCGCGAAGGGGAGCTTCGTGACCTCTTGAGGCTGCTGGCATAGCAGCTGCAAGCAACGCGGAGGAATCCACACGTAGAAGAAGGCTCGCGAGAGAGTTCTACGCACAAATCTGCCTGATATCAGATGTCTGGAGCAGTAGAGGGACGTCCAGAGCTGAAGCCAGACGTCTAAAAGTACACTTAGTGCCAAGGTACGTATTTTCTGCACGGGCTCTGGTCCATGCAGACCATACTGTAGGACTTAGCCATTTTTAGGACTATACGGTTGTATGTAGGCACAGAGAGTTGGAAAGGTATGATGCACCCTTCGAGGTACGTTTGGACATTTGAGCACATCACCAGACATCTAACTATACTCCTAGACGACCGGAAAAAGAGTCTGATGTCTGGAACTCCCCTCAGGTGGTTGCGGAAGGGTTCGGATGTCTGAGGAAGCCACAGGAAACACAAAGTGAGTTCTTACGTCTTTTAAGTCATCTGGGCCTAGTCCCAGACATCTGATTTTGGTCAGTATGCGCATTTTTGTCCCGTTTAGGGTCCGAACGGAATCGGATTTCTACAAACGAAGTGCCGTTGTTTTTCGCTTGAGTTTCTCTATGAGTTAGTGTCACTTGTATACAGTTTTGGACTCTTTTGATGTGGTTGGTCAATTGTATAGGTCTCCAGCCAGTTGAGTACACAGGACCCGCGGAGGCGACGGGATCTGCGATCCTTGCTCCCATTCCACCTGTGTTTCTTGGTAGAGTGGTTTACATTAATATTAAGATTTAAACAAATAAAGTGCATGTTTAGAATAACTTGAATGAACCTTAGGATGAGGAATGAACCCTAGGGCAGGAGCAAATGATTATAGCTTGAGTTGCATTGTTTACTTGAGATACATGTTAAACCCTAATTGCTAGCAAGTGTTAAATACTTGATGTGATGCTTTCTCAGTTATGAAAACATGAGATGCCTGTTATATGAATGAGATTTGAACATTGAGAAATGAAATGAATCCAGTGCCCGAACCCTACGGGGAACTAGGAGAGGTACTCCTGTATACGGAAAGAACCTTGTAAGTAGACGGGAAGTGAGCTGGCCCTTGTGTACACAGTACCAAGGAAAGCAATTGTCTCTTTTGAGTAGAGGGGAGCTTGCCACCCCTTTGGGTTGAGACCCGGGGTGGGTTTGGCCACTGTACAATGACTCCTACTTGGCCTCGTGTACGTGGTACCGAGGTGAGCTACTTAGTGTAGGGAGGGAGCTAGCCACCCCATGGGGCCTGAGGTTAGAATTAGTTGCCCTACATCAACTCTTGTTAGGCCCACAGGGCAAACCAGGATAATCGAACGAGGGTACGCGGACTGTGGAGGGGCGAGACCCCTGTAATGAGAGGGTAAGGCCCTGTGCTGTACTTTGGGCACACCCGCTAGTGGAAACGACTGATCGCGTGCCAGTGCGGGGTAGCTACCCATGCGCTTATTGCACATGCTGTAGTCATCGCTACGTTGCGACTGTGACCTTGGGGTAGTTGACTGGGTGTAGGACTACCACGGGGGACTCTCCTGGCCAAGAGAGCACAACGTGTACATCCTAAATCATGGGAAAGACTACAATCAAGATCATTTCCTTAAGAAACAGACAAGATCAAGAAATGACCAGATAAATAAAAGAACAAACAACAAATTAGAACTACTTAGTTTAGCTAAATGGAATTGAATAATAAATTAGTTACTTGTCTCAAGTTAAATTGCATGTAAATGGTTTAGCTACCACTCTACTTAGGGTTAGCTGACTACGGATTTTTATAACCTTATTTAGATCAGGGAGTTGAGCAGCTAGTGTCACCGGCTGCAGGGAGAGCTAGGCCCACTTGAGCCCAACCTTAGCTGTGTTTCCTTTCCGTTGCATAGCTTCTTTTGTAGTAGTGAGTATTTTGTTATATGTAATACTATCTTTGTTATATTTCCGCTCTACTTTCCGCTGTTGTAGTTGTGATGGCCTGTAATATTATGAGACATTTCATTCTGTTTCCTTTATTGTCTCTATTTTGTTCTGCTTAGTTACATTATACTTGTGGTTGTGGAATATTTTCTACTTTTGGTTATTTCTCGTTGGACGACTAGGTCTTGGGATTAGTCGAGGCGAGCTAGTCTCGGGTCCGGTAGGGATCTGGGGTCGGATCGTAGCAAGATGGTATCTGAGCAAGGTCATCCCAGGAAATGAACCAAATGGTTTGGAAGTAACTACTCACTTGCATGTAACTATGATAGCCATCACAACATTTAACTTTGATCTTTGCTTCCGAGTCGTAATTCTTCATGTAATATGGTGTTATTGACAGTCCCTGTTCTTTCTCTTTTATCTCCTTGTAGGAGATGCCTCGTTGTAGGCGCAGGGGTAGACGTGTCAGGCTTGGGACCAGTGCTGCCTCGCCTCTCCTCCTAAGTGTCTTGGCCTAGGACCTCGTCCAGTTGATTCGAGAGGTCGTACGAGAAGAATTTCAGCTTCAGCCAGCTTTGCCGCCCCCTCATGTCCCTTCCGAGGGTGCAGAGGGGGAGCCTTCTGTGGGACAGTAGAGTCACCGTAGCGCTAGGCGAGTCAGGGGAGATCAGAGGAGGCCCTACCAACTAGAACACTCGCAGGGTCGCCAGGAGAGGAGGCACATGGTGCTTGTGGGGGAGCCGTTACACTTTGTGGGGCCACCTGTGGCCTTTGGGGACCCCAGACAGGGGCCAGCTGTCAGCATCAGACCCTTGCTCAGTCACCAGCAGGGACAGACTGAGGGAGGAAGCCGTGTCCCTCTCTGCTACTAGTGTGGCCGGCCAGGCCACTTGAGGAGGGACTACCCCTTTAGGACTGAAGCATACCAGATGCTCCCAACGTCGAGTACTGGAGGCCAATTTGGCGGTCGCAGTTACTAGCCACGAGGAGGGTACCGACCAGTTGCCATCTGCCTAGCCCCATGCTTAGATGTTTCGTTTGTACCCAAGACCGAGAGGCGTCCCAACACCCTAACTCACGGAGACGCCAGAGCTTCAGGTTCTATGGTGGCAGGTATGGTTATAGTTTCTAGCCGTTCGGATTACGTATTTCCTATTTCTTGTGCCACGTACTTGGTTCAACAAGTTACCACTAGTTTGGGGTCGAATAGCACTCTGTTAGGGGATTCATTCTTGATTAGAGGCCCAGGTAGACCATTGTTTGTCGCAGAGAAAGTCTTCACAGACCACGAGGTCGCTATAGGAGGACACAGTCTGTTCGCCGACCTGATAGTGATCCCGATGGGGGACTTTGGCGTGATCTTAGGGATGGACTGGCTGTCCGCCTATCACACCCTGGTGGACTATTTGAGAGGAAGATCATCTTTTCCATATCGGAGTTGCCTCCCCTTGGGTCACGGTCAGCCGGTAGACGGAGGTTTCAGGTGCATCTCCACGCTTCGGGCAGCAAAGCTTTTGAGCCAGGTGTGTGAGAGCTTCTTAGATGTGTTGTAGCAGAGCCTAGCCTTGTAGCCGACTATTAGAGTATACCAATGGTTTGCGAGTACCCCGACATCTTCCCAGAGGAGCTTCCAGGACTACCGCCTGAGCGTGAGGTCGAGTTTGAGATCTCACTAGTGCCAGGGACCAACCCCATTTCTACTGCACCGTACAGGATAGCACCACTTGAGCTGTGAGAGCTTAAGTCACAGTTACAGGACCTGTTGAAGAAGGGTTTTGTGAGGCCCAATGCATCCCCATGGGGAGCCCCTGTGTTATTTGTGAAGAAGAAGAACGGTACCCTGCGACTTTGTGTCGACTACCGACAGCTGAATCGGGTCACCGTCAAGAACAAGTTCCCACTGCCACGTATCAGTGACCTCTTTGACCAGTTGAGAGATGCCACAGTGTTCTCTAAAATAGATCTAAGGTCAGGTTACCACCAGTTGAGGATCAGGGAGACTGACATCTCCAAGACAGCTTTCCGTACTTGGTACAGGCACTATGAGTTCTTGGTCATGCCATTTAGGCTGAACAACACCCCCGCTACTTTCATGGACATGATGAACCATGTTTTTAGGCCATATTTGGACCAGTTTGTGGTGGTGTGCATTGACGACGTTCTAGCCTACTCTCGGGATCAGGCATAGCATGGATAGCATCTACGTATGGTACTGGATAACTTGAGACGATGCAGGCTGTATGCCAAGTACAACAAGTGCGAGTTTTGGCTGAGACAGGTGACTTTCTATGACCGATGGGTATGCGGCGTGCTTTCAGGAGTTGAAGGAGAGACTGACTTCAACTCCTGTGCTTACCATCCTAGACAGCAATGGTGGGCTCATGGTTTACACCGATGCTTCGTTGTAAGGGTTGGGTGGTGTGCTCATGCAGCGGGGTCACATTGTCACTTACGCTTCACGGCAACTGAAGCCCCATGAGCATAGCTACCCCACCCATGACTTAGAGCTGGCACCAGTTGTCTTCGCGCTGAAGACATGGAGGCACTACCTGTATGGTGAGACATTCGAGATCTTCACAGATCACAAGAGCCTCAGGTACCTGTTTGACCAGAAGGAGCTCAACATGAGATAAAGACGTTGGTTAGAGCTCCTAAAGGACTATGACTGCAGCATCTCCTACCACCCAGGGAAGGCCAATGTGGTGGCTAATGCCTTAAATCGAAAGACGCTCACCCACTTGGCCAGCTTGCAGGCACAAAGTTGGAGACTTATGGACGAGGTGGACAGTTGGTGACCCCGGGAGTCACGGGGGTACTGTGGGGCAGTGACAGTGACACGGCAGACATGACCAGAGGCATGCAGGGCCATTCAGCCACTTCCTGTGCCAGAGTGGAAGTGGGAGAGTATCACCATGGACTTGGTGGTGGGTCTACTAGTTACCCAGCGGGGACACGATGCAGTTTAGGTGATAGTAGACTTGTTAACGAAGATGGCACAGTTCCTGCTAATCCAAGTCACCTTTGGGCCAGCATAGCTAGCAGAGCGATACATCAGAGATGTGGTGCATTTGCATAGAGTCCCTCGCGGGATCGTATCCGATAGGGGTACTCATTTCACTTTCCAGTTCTGGGCAGAGTTTTAGTAGGCATTGGGGACCCGTCTTAGGTTCAAAACCACCTACCACCCCCAGACCGATGGGCAGTCAGAGCGCACCATACAGACACTCGAGGACCTCCTACGCGCTTGTGTACTAGACTGAAGAGGCTCTTGGGAGGAGCATTTACCCCTGGCAGAGTTTGCATACAATAACAGCTATCATTCGAGCATCGGCATGGCACCTTACGTGGCTCTGTACGGGATGAGGTGTACTACACCCTTAAGCTGGGTCGAGGTGGGGACCAAGTGGGAGGTTGGCCCCAGGCTGATCCGGCAGAGTCAAGAGGTGATAGAGTAGATTCATAGACGACTTCGTACTATCAGGAGCAGGCAGAAGAGCTACGCCGATAGGAAGCGTAGGGAGGTACATTTCGAGGTTGGGGATCACATCTTCCTCTGTGTTTCACCCATGAAAGGCTTGCAACATTTTGGGGTGAAGGAGAAGCTTGCACCGAGGTTTGTGGGGCCCTTCGAGGTCTTGGAGCGGGTAGGACTCGTTGCTTACCAGCTAGCCTTTCCTCCCTAGTTTTCTGGAGTACACGACATGTTCCATGTGTCTAACCTCAGGAAGTACATCATCGATCCCAACCACGTTCTGAGCCACGAGAGCATCAAGGTGGGAGACGACCTGACCTATCCTAAGGCGGCAATGCAAGAGCAATACCCGGAGCTTTTTGAGGGTACGTCTCTTCAGACTTACTTTAGTCCTCATTAAGTTTGTTATGCACTTTTAAGTACTTTCCACACCCTACTTAGCTCAAGTTTCAGGGACAAAACTTCCTTTAAGTTTGTTATGTTGAAATGACCTGCCGCTCTTTGGTTGGATAAGACGTCTGGATAGATGGCAATTCATCTGAAAGTGGGGGAAAATCGTACCTTCTTTTCCTTTTCCGTGTGCACACGACACACCCACCTTCCCTCCTTCCTCACCAAACCCTAACAACCCATCTATTTAAAACCCCACACCCTTCCACTTTCTCCCTATCACCACCAGCCACCGCCTCCATCTCCTTTCCCCCTTGCCGGCAGCCATCTTCTTTCCCGCCCCTAGCACAGCGAGTGGAGAGGAAGAAGAGGGACGGGAGGCAGAGGAGAAGGAGAGGAGTGTGTGAGCGAGGAGCGAGAGCGTTGGAGAGAAGAAGGCTCGGGGGAGCTCACGAGTGCACGGTCGAGATCTCGTTCGAGGAGAGGAGTCATGCGAGGATGAGGAGCTCGCGAAGGGGAGCTTCGCAACCTCCTAAGGCTGCTGATGTAGCAACTACAAGCGATGCGGAGGAGTCCGCATGGAGAAGAAGGCTCACGAGAGAGTTCTGCACGTAGATCTACCCGATATCAGACATCTGGAGCATTGGCTAGATGTCTGGAGCAGCAAAAGGATGTCCAGAGCTGAAGCCGGACGTCTGAAAGCATGCTTAGTGCCAAGGTACGTATTTTCTACACGAGCTCTGGTCCATGCAGACCGTACCACAGGAGGGCTTAGCCATTTTTGGGTTTGTGCGATTGTACGGAGGCGCAGAGCATTGGAAAGGCATGTGGTGCGCCCTTCGAGGTACGTTTGGATGTTTGAGCACATCGCCAGATGTCTGACTGTACTCCTAGACGATCGGAAGGAGAGTCCAACTTCTGGGACTCCCCTCAAACGGTTGCGGAAGGGTTCGTACGTCTAAGGAAGCCACAGGAAGCACAGGGTGAGTTCTTGCATCTTTTAAGACGTCTGGGCCTAGTCCCAGACGTCTGATTTTGGTCAGTATGCACATTTTTTGCCTGTTTAGGGCCCGAACAAAATTGGATTTCCCCAAATGAAGTACCGTTATTTTTCGCTTGAGTTTCTCTACAAGTTAGTGCCACTTATGTACAGTTTTGGACTCGTTTGATGTGGTTGGTCAATTGTATAGATCTCCAGCCAGTTGAGTACATGGGACCCGTGGAGGCAACGGGATCTGTGATTCAAGCCCCCATTCCACCCGTGTTTCCCGGTAGAGTGGTTTACATTAATATTAAGATTTAAACAAATAAAGTGCATATTTAGAATAACTTGAATGAACCCTAGGATGAGGAATGAACCCTAAGGCAGGAGCAAATGATTATGGCTTGAGCTGCACTGTTTACTTGAGATGCATGTTTAACCCTAATTGCTAGCAAGTGTTAAATACTTGATGTGATGTTTTTTCAGTTATGAAAACACAAGCTGCCTGTTATATGAATGAGATTTGAACATTGAGAAATGAAATGAATCTAGTGCCCGAACCCTATGGGGAACTAGGAGAGGTACTCCTATATATGGAAAGAACCTTGTAAGTAGATGGGAAGTGACCTGGCCCTTATGTACAAGTACTAAGAAAAGCAATTGTCCCTTTTGAAGACAAGGGAGCTTGCCACTCCTTTGGGTTGAGACCCGAGGTGGTTTTAGCCACTCTACGACTCCTACTTAGCCTCGTGTACATGGTACCGAGGTGAGCTACTTAATGTAGGGAGGGAGCTAGCCACCCTACAAGGCCCGGGGTTAGGACTAGTCGCCCTACACCGACTCTTGTTAGCCCACTGGGCAAACCGGGATAGTCGGACAAGGGTATGCGAACTGTAGAGGGGCGAGACCCTTATTCTGAGAGGGCATGGCCCTGTGCTATACTTTGGGCGTACCCGCTAGCGGAAATGATTGACTGCATGCCAGTGCAAGGTAGCTACCTGTACGCTTATCGCGTATGCCGTAGTCACCGCTACGTCGCAACCGTGACCTCAGGATGGTTGATTGGGTGTAGGACTACCACTGGAGACTCTCCAAGCCAAGAGAACACCATGTGTACATCCTACATCACGGGAAAGAATGCAATCAAGATTGTTTCCTTGAGGAACAGACAAGATCAAGAAATGACCAGATAAATAAAAGAACAAACAACAAATTAGAACTACTTAGTTGAGCTAAATGGAATTGAATAATAAATTAGTTGCTTGTCTCAAGTTAAATTGCATGTAAATGGTTTAGCTACCACTCTACTCAGCGTTAGCTGACTACGGATTTTTATAACCTTGTTCAAGTCAAGGAGTTGAGCCGCCAGTGCCATCAGTTGCAGAGGGAGCTAGGCCCACTCAAGCCTAGCCTTAGCTGTGTTTCCTTTCCGTTGCATAGCTTCTTTTGTAGTAGTGAGTATTTTGTTATATGTAATACTATCTCTATTATATTTCTGCTCTACTTTCCGTTGTTGTAGTTGTGATGGCCTGTAATATTATGAGACATTTCATCCTATTTCCTTTATTGTCTCTATTTTTTTTTCTGCTTAGTTACATTATACTTGCGGTTATGGAATATTTTCTACTTTTGGTTATTTCTCGTTGGACGACTAGGTCTTGGTATTAGTCGAGGTGAGCCGATCTTGGATCCTATAGGGATTTGGGATCAAGTCGTAGCAATTCTCCTTACGGGGGGTACGCTGGCTTTGGAGAAGATGAAGGTCCGGTGAGTGGGAGATGGCAATGAAGACATAGATTGGAGCAACCGCAGGTATTGCGATGTGCGGAGGAAGAAGAGAAATGTAGATCCGTCGCCAGTATTGCGAAGGGATTAGGAATGGAGTCGGAGGAGGTTGCTGGACGTCGCGAAGCTTCTTGGCCGGAGAGGATGGAGGAAGGAGGGGTATTCCAGGCTGAGAACGAGTGTGGGATCTTCAGTTTGATCTGGAGGTCCTTTTATAAGCCTCTGGATGGCATTTTGGGCTTGGAAAGCAAGCTTCCCAAGCTTGGAAAGCTTTGCCAGAGATAGGAATTCTAGGATACTCTAATCTCTCATGCATTCGTATGAGAGATTGGGAAGGTCGGAGAGCTTAGGAATTAGCTCAAAAGGAAGGGAATTCCTTGACGAACTTCCCTTTCAAATCTGAGGGATTCATCAAGGAATCAAGGAGAACTTGCTAAATTTAGGTCGTTGGAGTTTGTAGGAATAGGATTCATGGATGCAGGGACCTTCTTATGAAAATAATGACAAAGTTAGGGGCCTTTTTGTAAGGATTTTGAAAGTTAAGGGCATATATGTGATTAGATAGGACCAAATTGCAAACTAGGTCAAGACAGTCTTAGATTGGGCCGAAATTTTGGTACAAATCTAATTTGGACCTAAAAAATCCAATGGTGAAGTTAGATTTTGGTTTTGACTTATTTTGACTGGATAATTTATGCAGAAACCTAAATTAGGGCAAATGTCAGTCTAAGATTCTATTTTGGGTCAAGATGGGTTCTAATGGTTAAATTGAAGATACTAAACCCTAGTGAATATTTTTCTGTGATTTGTAAAACATTTAGGTGAATTTTATTATGACAAGAACCTTAGTTAATTAAGCAGGTCTATTTTTATTATTTTAGAAGTCATTTAATTCTTAAAACACGTGAAAACCCTTTTTTGTCTGTTTTAACCCACTGCTGGACATGTAAGGCCATTTGACCCTTAAATAACCTCTGAGAAAATCCGTGGTTATTTTGCATTCAAGATATGATGGTAAAATTATAGTTTTACCCCTGATTTCTTATCTTTCTCTCAAAATGATTATGCAATAAATTATGGCTCTCTGCAGTTATGTAGGAGCATTTATTCCTTGATAATAACTAAATTGAGCTAGTTATGGCTCATGATGGTGTTCCCATCAGGCACCTAGAAATATGCACCTAGACTTCCGATTTCCAATGTCGACCACCTATCTCTCTTCCCCAAATAGTGACCGACAATAGGCTATTCTTCCCTTTTGGCGACCCATTTCTCCTTCTTCGGGCCACCTCCACTGGAGGAGCTTGTCACCTCTCACTTGTTCATCATCTTAGAAGTTGTGACAGAGCTCCTGACGTGCCATTCCTCCTTTCTACTCTGCTTCAATCCTTGTCGGAGTTTGAACAGAAGGTCTCAGATTCCGTCCTCCATTACGCACCTTTCGACGGAGTTCTTCTCATCTCCTTCATCCAGGTAACCGTAGATTAGCTTAGATTTTAATTTAGATTAGATTTAGCTAGTTAGTTAGGTAATTAGAGTAGAGTTTAGCTTAGTTTCCACTTCATCTTCGACAGCTCTAGCGAGCTAATTTCAGCTCGTTGGACATTATTTCATTGATATAATAATTGTACACCTTCTCTTCCTCTCCGTGAATACATTCCACCTTCTTCCTTCTTAAATCTATCAGTTTCTACACTTAATCCATTCCACGTCCACCGGAGACTTCCGCTGTCCATGGTAAAGGTTCTTCAACATAGATCACCCGCATTAGGGGCCCTTCATCATCTTTACACCATTTCAGGGCCCTGATCCCATATCTAATTCATTCTATTACTCATAATATAAGAAATTCCCAATTTCACACCTTTCTTCTAAGCTCACTGTCAATGGCGGCTCAGAAGAGGTTCTTTCACCTAATTAGCTACCCTATCACCATCACCCCATCTCCTTGAACGTTTCCCCTCACTTAATTGAGAGGGAGAAGTGTTCTTGAGTTCATCTGAACTCAAGATTTGTTCCCACTTAATTCTTGATTAATTCATGTATAAGTTCTTTAATTGCAGCAATTGACGTTTTCTTGAGGTTCCTTGTGACCTCAGGAACTAGTTGAGACCATTTTTGGTCCATTTCTTGGAGATTTGATCTCTGATGAATTAGATTGGTGTTCATCGAAGCTCCAGCAAGCTCCGACAAACCTGTATTGAGCCTCAGCCTTCCAAACTTCCTCTGAAGCTCCGGATCACTTCCTTATGATCTCAGGATCATGGGACATCAATTAGATTTGAGTTTTAATGTTAAGAAGTTCTCTATTGAACTCTGTCTTCTCCAACTCCAGCGGAGTTGGAGAAGCTCAATCACTGAGGTTTAGTGCTTAGAAATTGGTTCCTAAGCATAATTAGACCCTAGAGAACCTATTCTAGGTTTCAAATGGATCTTAGAGCTTCCAGATTCTCCTGTCGAACGAACTCACTTTAGATCCTAGGCAGCAAGTCAGGAATCACCTCTAGAATCATTAGAACCCAATTTTGAAATGCGCAATCACTTTCTGAGGGCTAAATAAACCAGTTTAGGTCATTGATTTGGTCCATCTTTAAGAGCTTTTGAACATGGAACTATTTATGTGCCTAGAATGCACTTTAGAGGATGAAATCCAAGTCAATTAACCTGCAGAAAGGAGATTTCTCTCTTTTGAGAGAAATGGAACATTTCAGAAACATTCTGTGGGATTTAAGAGAAAGATTATGGTCAGGAAGAGCTTCATAAAGCTCCAAACCATGAGAACTTCAAGCTGGAAGTTCAGCGCTTATATTGAAGGATGAATTCATCCAACAGAGAGAAAAGCATCGAGAGTTGATTTAGATCAGTTTAATGAATAAAAAGAAGCTGATCTGAGTGAAGTTTGAGTTCAAATTTTGACAAAAAGACTCAAGAACAATGTTGGGTTCTAAATGAACCCAAACTGTACAAATTGCGTAATTTTAAATAACTCTTGATGAAATCCAATCTAATGAGTTCTAAACACCTCTAAATCAACCTAGAAACTTAATCAACCCTTAAAATCAAGGAATCAAGCCCACCACCAATGCATCCAACGATTCTGATCTCCTCTGCCCTAACAAACTCCAACGCGGTGACTTCACCATCGTTGGAGATGAAGACCTCTAAACCAATGTACCTGGACGTGATTGCGTCTAGATATAGGCCCCCTACCCCTCTCCGCCACCTATAAATACCCACCTAGACTTTCGATTTCCCGCATCGGCCCCCTATCCCCTTTCTCCATACAATAACCGACAATAGGCTATTCTTCCCTTCCGACGACCCATTTCTCCATCTTCAAGGCACCTCCACCGAAGGAGCTTGTCACCTCTCACCTGTTCATCCTCTCATGAGTTGTGACAGAGCTCTTGAACGTGCCATTCTTCCTCTCTACTCTGCTTCAATCCTCGCTGGAGTCTGATCCAAAGGTCTCGGATTTCGTCCTCTGTTACGCACCTTTCGACAAAGTTCTTCTCATCTCCTTCATCCAAGTAACCGTAGATTAGCTTAGATTTTAGTTTAGATTAGATTTAGCTAGTTAGTTAGATAATTAGAGTAGAGTTTAGCTCAGTTTCCACTTCATCTTCCACATTCTGGCGAGCTAATTTTGGCTCGTCGGACATTATTTCACTGATGTAATCAACTGTACACCTTCTCTACCTCTTCGTGAATCCATTCCACCTTCCCTCTTAAATCTATCTGCTTCTACGCCTAATCCATTCCATGTCCACCGGAGACTTCAACTATCCATGGTGGAGGTTCTCCGACATAGATCACACGCATTAGGGGCCCTTCATCATCTTTACACCATTTTAGGGCCCCTATCTTATATATAATTCATTCTATTACTCATCATATAAGAAATGCCCAATTTCACACCTTTCTTCTAAGCTCGCTGTCAATGGTGGCTTAGAAGAGGTTCTTTCACCTAATTAGCTACCCTGTCACCATCACCCCATCTCCTTAAACGTTTCCCTTCACTTAATTGAGAGGGAGAAGTGTTCTGGAGTTCATCCAAACTCAAGATTGGTTCCTACTAAATTGTTGATTAATTAGTGTATAAGTTTTTTAATTGCAGCAATTGACATTTTCTTGAGGTTCCTTGTGATCTCAGGAACTAGTTGAGACCATTTTTGGTCCATTTCTTGGAGATTTGATCTCTGATGAATTAGATCGGTGTTCATGGGAGCTCCGACGAGCTTCGGCGAACCTATATTGAGCCTCAACCTTCCAAACTTCCTCTGAAGCTCCAGATCACTTTCTTGTGATCTCAGGATCATGGGACATCAATTAGATTTGAGTTTTAATGTTAAGAAGTTCTCTGTTGAACTCTATCTTCTCCAACTCCGACGAAGTTGGAAAAGCTCAATCATTGAGGTTTAGTGCTTAGAAATAGGTTCCTAAGCATAATTAGACCCTAGAGAACCTATTCTAGGTTTCAGATGGATCTTAGAGCTTCTAGATTCTCTTGTCAAACAAACTCACTTTAGATCCTAGGCGGCGAGTTAGGACCCACCTTAAGAGTCATCAAAACCTTATTTTGAGATATGGAATCGCTTCCTAAGGTTAAATTAGGTTAGTTTAGACTTTTAATTTGAATCTGTAAGCTCAGGAATTGAAAGCCAATTTTTAACCCATGTGGGTCAAACCTAAGTTCATTATGAGGGTTAAGGGCTTGATTCACTGATTTAATGGGTCAATTAAGTTCCAAATTGGATTTAAAAGTATTTAAGATTGATTAGAGTGAATTTCAATATGATAAAAAGAGGATTTGATCTTCTATGTAGTTTGGGTTCCAGAATGAACCCAACATTGTGTTCAATGTTTCTGACGAGATTTGGAGCCAATTCTTGACCAGATCAATTCCTCTTGACTTCTTGATTTGATCTAAATGAGTTCCTGATGGTTTAATCTCTCTATGGGATAGATTTGAGCTTAAATCTAAACACTGAGTTTGAAGTTCCTTAGGTTCTAGAGCTTTCTGAAGCACTCCCTGAGACAAATCCATCTCTAATCAGTGCAAAAGACTTCATTGAAGCATTTCAGACCTTCAATTGAGAGAATTAATTCCTCTATAGGTCGATAGACCTATGAACTCCTCCCTGAAGCACATTTCCAAAGCATGGCGAAGCAACCATGTTCTCCTCTTAAATCGATGGATCAAATTTGATCCATTGATCAAATTGATGTTAGAATCAGATAGCGGAAGCTCTTCCATCGAGCCTTTACTCACTCGATTTGGGCGTTTGAGTCATCTTGAATCAAGCCCTGAAGATCTAACTAGTCGAGGCTGTGCGCAGAGGAGAAGAGTTGGAGTTAGTCCCACATCAGGGAACTGCGGATGCTCACACTGGTATAAAAGTTAAAACACGCAATGACCCCTCGGTCGTCAGCCCAGGGTGCAACTAATGAGCATTTGTGATCTGTGTGTGCATGCGTGTGCACGTGAGCGTGCGTAGGCATGTGCCTATGTGCATGGGCCCGAGTGGGCGAGCGAGTGTGTGGGCCTGTGATGGGCTGGAAGCTGTGCATTGAGAAAAATTGATAAAAATCCACCTAATCTAAACCAGGAATGGGCCTAGTAGGGTTTGGTCCCACCCTACTGGGTGTTGTGTATCATCGAATAGCCCATGCTGCCCATTAAGTAAACTTTTGGATAAGTGAAGAAGAGAATGGGTTTAAGTTGAGTGTAAAATCGTCTAAGTGTGGAGAATAAGAGAGCATAGTGAAGAGAGAGCTGAGACAGAGAGTGCACAGCAAAGAGGGAGAGAGTGTGCATTAAAAGAAGTTAAAGAAGAGAAAGAGTTTAAAAAGATTTAAAAGAGAGTAAATGAAGAGAATAAGAGAGCAAACAGATGTTTGAAAGAATGCTGAAGGCTAAGAGAAGAGAGAGAGTCTGAGCCTATTGTTAGAAGGCATCTTCTATTCTTTGTACCTTATTTCTATGCCTTACATGTGTGAAAATTGTAATAATCATTCATCTACCTTGGTATCCATTGTAAATCTTTCTTGTACATTTTATTTCATTAATGGAATAGTGCATGCATTAATTTATCAATCTTATGTGTATCTATTCATGAGCCTAACATATAAGAAATTATTGATGTAATTAATTAGCTAATTAGTAAATTATGCATTAAAATAAAATGGTGAATTACAAATTACAATTATACCTCCCAATGAACGACCTAGACTCAACTAGTTAAAAAGAATTAAATCTAAAATATTAGGGTAACTTGACCCTATATTACACTAAATGACTACAATTCGAGTTAACCTAAGTCATTTCTTATGAGATTAATTAAGACTTTTAACCTTAATTAACTATGTTGAGATTTGTACGATTAACAGGCCAATGACCTCGTAGCTCTTGAGTTGAGCAAATAGGGACATGGTCGCCTCCACAACCTCCACCGACCTCAACCACCACAGGATTCCCATGATGGCCACCTCGAACAATGGCTACTCCAGTGGGTGCTCTAAGGAAGCTCCATCGTGCGAGGAAGGATGACTCCATCTTCATCTTCCTCTCTCGGTGACGACCACCAAGAGAAGGAGTTCCTCCCTCCTTGAGGTGGGGAGGTCGAGGATGAAGAATCTCCCTCCATCTAGCAGCAAAACCCTAACCCCCTCCTTCACCAGATCCCCACCCAACGCCTTCTCCACCATCGCCCACGTCACCCACCCCTCTAGAACTTCAACCACCAATCTGCTCTCAACCTCCCTTTGCAAGCTCGGACCCCCTCCGACTAAGGTGCCTCCACCTCTGGCTACGGTACCCCTTTCGGTGGTGGCGGCGGAAGGACCTGACCACCATTAAAGTAGCCACCACGACACCACCCACTCTTGTGCCTGAGGCCTCCACACCTCCAGCAACACCAAGGCTTGCGGCAGTCCCGTGCCCAGTGGTCCCAGTCGAGACACTTGAAGCATCTCCCCCTCCCTTCCATATTGCCTCCCACACGTGTAGACCTCCGAGGTGCAGCCATCATACGAGAAGCCCTCCTCCGGCTTGCTACGACAAATCAGCCCAGATCCTCCACTGTCGGACGAGACCCCTCGCCCTTCTCCTTCCCAAGGTACTCTCTCTCCTCTCTCGCCCTCTCACTATCGCCTTCCCTCTCACCCTCTCTCTCCTCTCCATCTTCCTATAATAAGTTAACAATTAACTAATGTCTTTATTAATTATATTAATAATTATGATATATGTTAAGCTCATGAACAATTGCATACAAAATTGAAACTCTAAAACGTGGCAACTATTCCATTATAAGGGAAATGTACATGAACCATTTATAATGAATAACAAGAAATGAAAAAATTATTGCAAGTGTTGTTTACAAAGTAGAGGCATAAAAAGAAAATTACATGACATAACACATGCCTCTATTACAAGTAAAACTAAAATCACTTAATCTCTCTTTTAACTCAGCCTTCGCTCTCATCAGACATTCCTTTGTATTCTCAGCCGACTTAAATCTCAATCTCTTTATTCCTCAACACTTGGTCATTTTTCAGAATCTCTTCTCTTCTCTCTAGTCATTTAGTCAATGTCACCCCTTTCTCTCCACACTTAGCCATTTTAAACCCTTAAACCTCTCATTTTTCACACTTAACAAAAAATTGGTTTTAGTGGGCTAATTGGGTTCTTTCATGGGATATGTAGCACCCATAGGGTGGGACTTGACCATTACTAGAACCTGATTCTAATTTTTGTTTAGTGTGGATTTTAATGTATTATGGTGCACAGTATTGGGCCATATCAGGGCCACATTCATGCTCACGCCCACCTAGGACCACGCACACATCCACGTGCATAGCATGCGCACAATTCAGATCAGATACATGCTCAAGAGATGTGCCCTGCACTGTCGACTGAAGTGCTTACATGCACTTTTGGTTTTATACTCGGGCACACCTCCAAGGGTTTCCAAGGTGAGACAAATCCAGCCTAATCTCCTTCACAGTGCATCGTTCATCAATGGACTTCGGACGTCGACTCCAGGTAGCTCAGATGACCAAACATAGTGGTTTAAAGCTCAATCGAGAGCTCTTGAGTTCATCTTTCTATTGAAAGAGCCAATTTGATGATTGGATCAAGTTTGATCCAAGAAATCGAAGGAAGAATATGGCACTGTGGCCATGAGCTTTTATGTGTTGCAGATGGAGAATTCTAGTTAGATGTCTTGCAAACAAAATAATACCCTAAATTGAGAGTACAAGAAGATGTAAAGAATTATTTCGCATAGGTTAAAGGAAATTCAAAGATAGAGGCATGCTTAGGAAGTCAAAAGCTTCATAGCTTCGCATTCAAGGTTCAGAACTTTGATTTTAGAGTCAAACCAGTTCAACAGATGGATTTAAGCATTTAAATTTGACCTTAATAAAATCAGAAGGTGATAGAGGACTAATATGGGCTAAAATTAGCATCAAAACTCACCATAAAGCCTCTGAATGACTTTGGGTTCCAGAAAAGACCCAACATGAACAAGGGATGAAATTCACCTAAAATCTTAATAAAAATCACCCTATTTAGTTCCAAATGATTCACATAACTTGCAATAACTCAAATTCTTTGAATCTGAATTTCAAACTCTAAAACCTCATAATTGACTTAGGGTTGACTCTTGAAGCCTGAAATTTGTCTCTCAATTCTAAAGCTCCTCAGATCAAATTATTAACCTAATTTTCCTAAAATCAACCCTAGGAATCTGTTCAGCACATCAAATTAGAGTTTTGAACACTCTACAGAGACATCCAAGCTTGCCGCCATACTTCTGAAATGTGTCTATTTGACAGGATATTTAAGAGTTTGTTATACTCAATTAAAGCCTAAAGTAGGTTCTTAAGAGTCTTCTCGTGCTTATAGATTCAAGATCCATGTCCTAATACTCGAGGAGCACATCTCTCCAACTCTACCGAAGTTGGAGAAGATGAAGATTGACTTAGGACTAGAATAATAAAAATTTAAGTTTAAACATCAAAATCTAATTCTCAGATCACAAGTGAGTGATCTGGAGCATCTCAGAAGATCTAGAAGGCTGTGGCTCACATTTGGAGTCGTTGGACTCACCGAAGCTTCGGTGACTACCAATTTAGATCGCTGGAGAGTTAATCTCCACAACACTCATTGAAGACTATCTCAAAAGGTTCCTAAGGTTATAACAAACCTCAAGAACTCAACAAAGAATGCAATTGAAGCTTAGGAAACAAGGATTTGCCAAGAAATGTGTTACGAAACATCTTGAGTTCAAACAAACTCCAAAAATGATCTCTCACTCAATTGAGTGAGGGGTAAGATGAATCGAGATGTGGCGATGATCCATATGTGTAGAATTAGGTGGAAAAGCTCCTTTGAGCTCATCCTAGATAGCGAGTTCAGAGGTTGAATGTAAATTGGGCATTTTGTCTATAGGTGGTTATATATCTAATTATATAGTAGATCGGATTCCTATTGTGATGAATAAGTGATGAAGGACCCTAATTGAGTGTGAAATTGGCTGGAGATCTCCACCATAGACAACAAAAGAGATCTGGTGTGTGATGAAACTAGGTGCTTAGGTGATTAATTGATGTAATTGAGTGTGTAAAAATGATTGTGAGAAGGTGTAGAGAGTGATTGATGTGATAAAAAGATGAAAAGAGACTCCGGTCAAGCTCAAATAAACTTGCTGTAGTTGGGGAAGACGATGATAGATTCACTAGTTACACTACTCTAACTACCTAATTAACTAGCTAAAACTAATCTACGCTAAGAACTACTCTATCTACAAGTAACCTGGATGAAATGGTGAGGGACTCCATCGTTGGTAGGGTAGAGATAGGAAGAACTTTGACTTAGTCGGAGTAAACTCCGGCGAGGTCTGAAGCAAAGTAGAAGGGATGGGGAGCTCAGAAGCCCTATCACGACTCCTAAGAGGAAGAGCAGTTGAGAAGAGCCTAGCTCCTCTAGTGGAAGTGCTCCAAATAAGGGGAAAAAGATCATCGGACAGAGAGAATAGCCTATCGTCGTGCTCAGTTTGGGGAAGAGGGATAGGAAGCCGATGACGCGAATCGGAGGTAGGGTGGTCTATTTATAGGTGGAGGTGGTGGTAGGGGGGTTGTACTTGGACGGTATAGTGGCCAGATGCATCGTAACCACTGGCATCTTCCTTGATGCTGATGAAGTTACTCACCTAGGGAAGGTAGGACTGCGAGGAGATCCGGTTCATATGATGTGGAGAAGGTGAGCGCATGCTGGACAGCAACTTCGAAGATGGAATGATGACTAATGGGCGATCATCAGATGGGATGGACACTTGACATCGTGAACTATCCAAAGGTTGAAGAAGAGATTGAAGAAGACTTGTACATAGGGGTATTTTTGCAAATAACGAAGGAGCAGATTGAAATAGAAATGACTCGATTGCAATGGAAATTAGGGACTTAAACGTAAACAGTGAGTTTTAAGACCTATTTTAATTTATTTATTTTTCAAATTTTTATATATTATTATAAATAATGTAAATAATGTATTTATGCCTTGAAATTATGTTTTTCCCTTTTTGGCTATATTTATATAAATGATAAGATTAATTAGGTTAATTACATACTTAGATCATTAAATTAATTAAGTTAAATTAAATACTTCGTATATAGCTAATTATTATTGATTTGAGTCCAAATTATTAATTAAACTTATATTAAGATTAATTGAGCTTTAATTATGTATTTTTAACTTATTTTCTTTATGCTTGCTATTTTACCCTTATATTATAACTAACCCTGTATTTAGTGTATTCTTAGTTAATTAGCTAGCTAAATTAGATAATTATGTTAATTAGGAGTCATGATGAGTCTCTCATCAAAATGTTACATATAACAAGTAAACCTAAGTTGTGATCAAATCTTCAAGGATCGGCTATAAAGTGAAAATCTTATTCAAGAGACATCATTCACTCCTTTCCCTTCCTAATTAGTGATTTGTTTACCTTAAATTTTAGGTTATCATAGACAAGTGTTTGATTGAATTGAGGAGTTTAGATTAAACCAAATATAAGGATGGAGTAATTTCATTTCTGGATTGGACCTTTCATGATGATAGGAAGATATTTAGGTGAGGAGAACTACTCGATAAGATCTTTTGCCCATGTAGAAGATGTTTGAATGGTTTCTTGCACGAGTGGAACACTGTGCTTGAGCACTTGATTTGTAATGATTGGTACCATCATTACACTAGTTGGGTCGCTCATGAAAAGGATTTTACTGAGGAAGTCAGAAACACTGAAATGACTATTGATGAAGAGATTAACAAAGAGATTGCTGATAGTGGAGGTGAAGAAATACGAGAGATGCTGAACAAGATGAGAGTAGGAGATGATATAAATGTAGATGAGGAAGATCCATTAAGAAGTTGTGATCCATTCTGTGATGCTGTTAAGGCGGCTAAGGATCCTATTGCTCCTAGGGTTATGAGCATGTCTAAGTTATCATTTCTATTGAGGGTGTTTCAACTTAAGGTTATGAATAAAGCAAGTATTAAATTCATGTCAGAAATACTTCAGTTCATTACTGAGCTGTTAAATAACTCCAATGGTTTTTCGAATTTATGATATGAGGAAAGCAAATAGATTTGCAAGCTTGGTTTGGATTGTTAGAAGATCTTGATTTAGACTGTTAGAAGATCGATGCATGTTTGAATGAATGCATTCTATTCAAAAATGAATTCGCAGACTTGACTAACTATCTCGAATGTGGACATGAGAGATAGAAGGGAGGAAAAAATGAAAGTAAGAAGAAATAAGTTCAGAAGGTTCTTCGTTACTTTTCATTGACACTTAGGCTTCAACGTCTTTTTATATTAAGTAAAACTGCAAGGTAGATGACATGGCATCAAGATTATAAATATCAAGACAGAAGAATACGTCATCCTATTGGTTAAAAGGAGTGGAAGAGATTTCATGACAGAAATAATTCATTCTCTTTAGAGGTAAGAAACGTACGGTTGGGTCTTGCAAGCGACGGATATAATCCATTTAAGAGTATGTACCCATTGTACTCTATATGGCCAGTGGTTGTTGCATCGCTTTCGTCGAGTTTTAAGAAAACACATTGTAGTATAGTGAACAAAAATGATACAGCACTTAAAATTTTTAAACTTGAAAACACAAATGAGTGCGATGTCGTTTGCAGGGATCAAATATGGAATTCACACACTAATCTCAATTAGAAACAATGAGATAGTAAATGAGAATCAATCAATCCAAATATATTAATAATAGCCCAAATTGTATCTCAGGAAATAAAGGGATAAAAAGAATATAAAGGCTAAAAAAATGATGATTTGAATTACCACTTAATGTCCCACATTAAACACATATCCCAGATTATCAACTCAAATATCGCTACAGTGGTCATGAACCACTTATGTCTCAATTTCTACGTGAGATAATAACTCAAATATGTCCATAGTATCTCAACCAATGTCACAACCAGACGTCGGTAAGGTGCTTCAAATGCCTTAAGTATTACAAAACCTCAGAATAGGCACAAGGCCTTAATAGAGCCGCAACATAGAGCCAGAGCACCAAGCTTTAGAGATGCTTAAGTATTGAGCGTATAGGCACGCATCTTGAGGAAAAACCTACCCCTGCCCCCTCAAATTTTCTCCTTTACTCCTCAATTCTAGATCAGGTACAGATATATGGGTTAGTGGGTAATCAAATCCAGAATAGTGACTAGTCCCGTGTGCACGTGACCGCGGGCGAGGATTGCGTGAGTGAGGTGAGTGAGGACCTCACCCCAGAGTGAAAAGGCTAAATGCCTTTGTGAGAAATTCAATTTATGTGAAGTTCTGGATTATGGATATACGATGTGGGACTATTGTCCACTCTTCTTCCTCGCGTGCAGCTGTAGAGTGTTTGAAGCTCAAATGGAGTAGTTGTTGCTGCTATTCTCTTCGATTGACACTGCAGGTAGCCTCGTCGAGGGATTCTACGGGTCTTGGAGTTGGAAGCAAGGTTGATCAATGGTTATATGGTGGTGGTTGTCACCGAAGATGACAACGACAATGGCAGAGTTGACCTGTAAGAGAAGACGACCTAGGGCCCAATTAGATAGTGACCGAGCAAAGATTCGTCGCGAAAAGGTTTGAGTTTGGAAAACCCATCGTTGTAGTTCGATTTGCAAGAAAATCTGTCAATCAGATAATATTTATAACCAAAACTCGCAAGGTGAGTCCTGGGTGGAACACGGGGAGATAAACATTTGGTTTGAAAAATTCGCATTTCACTTTTATTTGTTTTTGTCATTTTTATCTTTTATAATTTTTTTGTATTTTTATCAAGCAAGAGATTAGGTCGATGAAAACTTTATCTACTTGCAAAAATAATTCAGAGAGAGAGAGAGAGGAACAACCATATATTTCTAATCAAATGTTTTTACAACTATGAAAGCAGGAAAACTGCACTACAACAGCAAACAGATAGAGATAGATGAGATGAATCCCCTTTAACAGTCGCTTAGAGGACAGCATGCTCTGACGGTGCCCCAAAGAAGGTGGTGAGGAGCTAGACGAAGGAGAACAACGATGGAGGAAGGAGGATGAGGCAGGATGTCGTTGCAGCGAGGATCTTGTTCCCGAAGGAGGTAAGAGGACGACTGCAGGATGCTCCATGAATGGGGATGAGAGGTGGGAAAATATTTGATTCTACTCTAGAGGAGAATCAAATATTTTCCCACCTCTCATCCCCATTCATGGAGCATCCTGCAGTCGTCCTAGACTTGAGACAAGCTCTCTCTAGAGCCTTGGAGGTGGTGAGGAGAAGAAAGGAAGAGATGAAAAAAAATGGGAGGGGTAGGGGTCCTTTTATAATGGAGGAAAGGTTCAATTTCGTAAACAAGACATTTAGTGATGATGATAAACGTCGTTGAAGGTTCGTCGCAAACATCGATGAAGATAGCCCACCTGCCCACCAACTGCTGCTCTGGTGCGTGCTCCATGCGCCCTTGTCGGGTGTCCAATCGCGCTACACTCCCACTGCTGTGCCTCCACGTGCCCCTGCTGTCGTTGCTACGCCTGCTGCCTTGCATGCCTCTACGTGCGCCCACGCTACTGTGCACGTGCGTGTGCATGGGCATCTTGGGTTGCACCACATGGTGCGACCTGGGCCGTCCATCTTCTTTCTTTTGTAGGGGTTGCTACAGAGGTCGGATTGAGTCTATTTTCGTGTCGTTGGGCGGCGATCGTCGACCCAAATCCATCCGTGCGGTTGCATTTATTGTTTGAAGCTCCAGATTGCGTCACCTAGTCCCTTAGCCGTTGATCTTCCTCGAACTGCATATGGCGCTACAGGACTCTGATAAGGCAATTTCGGAGGCATTGGACTTCGATTGTCATCCTGATCAGATCCGTACGGGCAGATCGTTAATACGAGTCTTTGAATTAAATCTCCTTCTCTCCTAGCCATAAAAGGATGCAATTAACCTAAAATATGCACAAACTACTCTAAATGCAGAATGATGCATGTTATGCAATATTTATAGTATGAAATGCATATCTAAGCCTAGAGATATGCATAAATAGGCATTTTAACCTAAATGAATGTGTCTACATCATACCCCCATGCCTATCTTTTGTTAGTCCCTAGCAAAATTAAACTACATGCTATGTATAAAAACAAAATTAGGACTCGATCTCTTAGACCTAAGTTGTTTATTAACAATAGAAAATTTCAACTAAAGTCCTAACTACAAAAACTCAACAGTACTCGGGTGTTTGCCAGAATGCAAACCGCCCAAGTCCTTGCCTTATTTGAAAAGGAAAGATATATTTTTTTTGCTTTTTCTTCTTTTCTAATTTTTTTCAATTTTTGGAGTTTGAGCATTTCAGGGTAACTTTTTATGGCTACCCGACCTGCCCAAGACTCGAAAAGGACTCTAAGTTCTAAGCATCTTGTGAAAGAGTGATAGACTCACTAGGCAGCCATTAAAACAGACTTCAGGTTTCTATAACCCTAGGTGACCATAAGAGTTTCTGCCTAAAGGTTTATCTTTCTGAATGGTAGCTTTCTCCCTGCTTTTTTTATTTTTTATGGGGTCAACACAAGGGTGAACCCAGTGTATATCTCCCTGATTTATTCTACTTCCCCACTTCTTCCCTAAGTGTTTTGGGAATTATTTGTGTATTCTTGTGAGCTGGGCTCTGGACAACCGGCCAATGGGTTGTTACCCACGGCAACTTGTCAGCCATACTTGTGCGGTGAAGTGTTATTTATTTTTCTTTTTTTTTCTCCTTTTTTTTATTTTTATTTTTTAGTATCATTTTTTTTTTGCTTTTTCTAAGTAGGTGGCTTCCCTGATTTAAGATTTACCTAAAAGTAGTAGAATGGGTATAGTCATGTAGCTGGGCTCTGGACAACTGATCAATGGACTGTTACCCATGACAACTTGCCAGCCATACTACCTTAGAAATTTCATTAGCTACCTAATTTCCATAAAAATCGTCGAAAAGTGAGTCATTACAAATAATGTGTAGATGCTTAGACTTAAAGTCCCCTCAAATAAAAAAGTGGGTTGATAAGTCGTGTACTTATCACCCTAATTTATTTATCAAATTAAAATGAAATTGCTTGCCGAGGACTTGAGACTAAGTCCACATTCGAGTGGACACTCGGGCTATTAAGCCTGAAAACCTAAAGAGTCTTAGTGTTCAGGTTCTAAAGTATCATTTCCTAAAGTTAATAACTTCTAAAAGCCTAAGTTCTCTTCTCCTAATTCTCTTTTTTTTTGTCTTTTTCAAAGTTCATTTTTTTTAAAGAAAATAAAAGAAATTCTACAGAGCTAACAAAATAATTTCAGGATTAAGTATCCACCCCCCCATACCCAAATGATGCAATGTCCTCATTGTAGAAATAAAGACATGAAACGGGCAGAATAACAAAATACCACCAGAGTTTTCGTGACAATCCGATCAACTCCGCAAAGAGAAGAGAGTATACACACACGCTAAGTTTAATGCCTTTAGCTAGGCATAAATAACAAACAAAGAAGAGGATAAGAATTCATAGGTACGGGTCAGAATTAGAATTAAAAGATTGATCCTTAAACCCATTAGCAAAAGATGTCCACAAATGTGGACCAGATTATGGTGCAGACCCATCCCTCGAGGTCGAGTGGTTCTAAGGTTAGGGATGAAAATCACCCAAAACCAAGGATTATTGAGCTTGCGGGGTTGGGCTTACGGTTTAGTGGTGTGCAACCCAAGACTAAAGTGTTGGATAAAAGGTAGATTTGATTCACTAGGTTCAGATGTCCACTTAAAGTTTAGCTCAGAAAGATAGTTATTCCGAGCTTGGGTTGCACGTCAAAGATATCGTAAGGGTCTTGGTGAAAAGTTGGTGATTTTAGGTCAACAGGAACCCTTAAATCTAAAATTGTGTTTCCTTCTGAGTTAGCCTTCCAGATTTTTATTGCCAAATTCCTATCCTCTAAAGTCAATGTTTCTGAGATCGCCAAATCGTTGTACACCCCATCTAAAGTACCCAAGTCCAACAATTGTGGCCCAATTAGGATTGACTTGGGTTTGGTGATCTCAAGAATATAATAATTCAGCTCTTCAGGGTGTGGTTGAGCAAGGGGCTACTGATTGAATCATCAGGATTCGGATCATCCAAGTTAGCCCCAACATGATCATAATCTTCAATAATCAGGCTATCAAAAGGTTCATCATGCTCCTCAAGCCTGTTCGTCTCACTAAAATCCTCTTCCTTGAGCTCAAGTGAGGCTTCACCTAAAGATTCTTCACCCTCAAAGTTAAAGAATTCTTGATCCTCATTTATATATGTCTCAAAATCATATGTCATTTCATGATCCATGGAGACATATTTTTTGTCCTTGGCTCGAGGATCTCAGGTGAAGCAATTGGTTCATCCTCAATCGGTTGCTCTAGATTAACCTAGTCATCTTCGATCTCAGAAAATGTATCCCCCTCGACAGGCGCCTGAGTGGGTTCAGACATTGGCTCTCTGAAGGGGGTTCATCTTGAAAATCATTCCAAGACTGGACTAGGGCAACCACAAATTTCATCCTCAATCTCGATAATTTCCCAAGTAGAAACTCACCCAGGCCCCTATCCCTAACATCTTGAAGTAAATCCAATAAAGAGCTATTCAACTCATCAATCATTTTGATCATGGGCTCCAATGTTGTGATGCATGCTGTTAGTTGAGCTTCTAAAGATTGTATGATGTTCCTCAAGTTAGCCAACACCCTGTCTTGGACCTGGTTCACCTGAACCAAATGGTTCGGTTCAGGGTTGGGTGGGTTTGTGTTAAATCTAGGGGAGTCAAGATATTAGGTTCTCAGGGTCCTCCCTAATAGTAGGTCATTTCGGGTTGTTCAAAAAATGGTGGTGACCTATATTCAGTGGGGAGGGTAGGTGTTATAATCATCATATCCTTCTTGATTGTAGATCAGGTTGGTTTGGTCATCAAAGGGTGGAGATCTATAATCATTGTAGGCATGAGAAGTATAATAATCATAGTCTTGTTGTCCAGGGTTAGGCCCTAGACACTGAGGTCTAGATTCATATCCCCAATTAAAGTTGTTCCAGTTAGGAGATGGGTAGTCATAAGTCAAGTCGGGATAGTAATCATCTTGGGGATAAGTAGTGGTAGGATGGTAGGATTGGAATTATGTGTATGGTGTGGAAGCATACATGGTGGAGTAGGGAGGGAAATCGAAAGAGAGAAAGGTGCCTTGCAGTACAATCAACCAAACCTGTCCTTATGTTGATAGTCTAAAGACCTACAGACTTTCAGAACCCATCCTAAGATTATAAAAGATTTAGCTTACTTTTATCCGGTCAATCCAACGAGTTAGAGGGAGGAGCTGGGGAGAAGGTTTTTCCTTTGGCTTGTGCCTCTGGTTCCATTGATAGCCCCCAACCGCGGTTGTTTGATGCTACTGCCCTAGCTAGACGTCAGATGGACCAATAGAAGCAGATTAATTGAAAATAATCTCAATCTGAGCCCCGAAGAGTGAATCAATCCTTAAGGCCAATGTCTACTCAATTTTAATTAGGCTTGGGATGATTGTGCTCTTGGAATGTGATGGGCCCTTTAGATGGGTTGTGCCCTTAATAATCAGTTAATATGTATGTGTGTGCGCAACTAGGGTTTGCAAACAAGGTTATTGGATGATGTGTCTTTTAAGGTTTAACCATATTTAGTAGCTTTTAGAGTTTAATCTTTAGGTGTATTCATTCAAGGTTCAATAGAACACTCCAGGTTTTGAAAGCACTGGTGATGATATATTCCTTTAGAAATTAAAAAATAATGTGGAGTGCCTGGTTCAATCCTAAAGATCAACCCTACGTGGAAAGCTACTTGATGGATTGCTTTTATCTTAAGTGGTGCAGCCTAAACAGCTCAATCAATCGGCCTGTTGCACCACTTGATTAAGGCACAAAAAATGTTTAACCTATTCAAATTTTCTACTCATTTATTTGTGTGTTGAGTTAAGGTGTACTAGATCCACAGGTCAAATTCCGGTTAAGTGGTAGAATCAATGTAAAGTAGTGCACCTTAAGTCGAGAGTTGTGGGTGTTAATGTGTCTCTTTCAGTAAATCCCACTATCGGATAACTTTTTTTTAATTTTTTTATTTTATGTTGGTGGGCGAGATGAGGCGAAGTGACAATCAAACAACCAGATCTATCCTATGGTTTATAAAAGCACCTAGGTTGATTTGAGCTTGAGTTATTAGTGTAGTGAAATGAAATCTAGGGTGGGGGTGATGGGGGTATACTTACAAAACCTTCATCCGCACTTTCTTTGATTTAACCGCTCAGGCCTGCCTCAGAAGAGTACCTGCAATCATAGTAGGATCAGACAAAAAGTGAGAAAAAATTTAGGTAAAACAGAAAAATGCGAGAAAAATCAAAAAGCATTGCCTCCCCGGTAACGCCGCCAAAATGATGGGGCGGAGATTCATCATGAAAAGGTTTGAGTTTGGAAAACCCATCGTCGTAGTTTGATTCGCGAGAAAATCTGTCAATCAGATAATATTTATAATCGAAACTCAAAAGGTGAGTCCCAGGTCGAACCCGGAGAGGCCAACGTTTGGTTTTAAAAATCCGTGTTTCACTTTTATTTGTTTTTGTCATTTTTATCTTTTATAATTTTTTGTATTTTTATCAAGCAAGAGATCAGGTCGATGGAAACTTTATCTACTTGCAAAAATAACGCAAAGAGAGAGAGTGTGTGTGAGAAAGAGGAACAATCATATATTTCTGATCAAATGCTTTTACAACTATGAAAGTGGGAAAACTATACTACAAAAGTGAAACGATAGAGATAGGTGAGAAGAATTCCCTTCGACGATCGCTTGGAGAATGGCTCACTCTGACGACACCCCGAAGAAGGTGGCGAGGAGCTGGACAAAGGAGAATGACGGAAAAGGAAGGAGGACGGGGCAGGACGCTGTCGTAGCGAGGATCTTCTTCTTGAAGGAGGTAAGAGGACAGCTGTGGGATGCTCCACGAATGGGAATGAGAGGTGGGAAAATATTTGATTCTACTCTAGAGGAGCATTCCGGGCTTGGGGCAAGCTCTCTCTAGAGCCTTGGAGATGGTAAGGAGAAGAAAGGAAGAGATGAAGAAAAATGGGAGGGGTAGGGGTCCTTTTATGGTGGAGGAAAGGTTCAATTTCGTATACAACACATTTAGTGACGGTCATAAACATCGCTGAAGGTCCACTGTAAACGTCGTTGAAGACAGCCCACGCGCGCACCAATTGTTGTGCTGCTGTGCTCTCCCTGCTACCTTACGTGCCTCCACATGCGCCTACGCTGCTGTGCACATGCGTGCGCATGGGTGGCCTGGGTTGCTCCATGTGGTGCGACCTAGGCCATCCATATTCTTTCCTTTCTAGGGGCTACAATACAGGTCGGATTGAGTCATTTTTCACACCGTTGGGATGCGATCATTGACCCGAATCCATTCGTGCGGTTGGGTTTATCGTTTGAAGCTCTAGATTGTGTCACGTAGTCCCTTGGTCGTTGATCTTCCTCGAACTACATATGGTGCTACGGGACTCCGATCAAGGCGATTTCAAAGGCGTTGGACTCCGATCGTCGTCCTGATCAGATCCATACGATTGGATCATCAATCCAAGGCTTCGAATTAAATCTCCTTCTCTCCTAGCCATAAAAGGACACAATTAACCTAAATAATGCACAAACTACTCTACATGCAAAATGATGCATGCTATGCAATATTTATAGTATGGAATGCATATCTAAGCCTAGAGACATGCATAAATAGGCATTTTAACCTAAATGGATGTGTCTACATTAGATAGCTTGCAACCTTCATCGTGGTTTGGTGAAGGCAGTGGTTCATGCAATTTGATGTTTCAAGCACTAGGGTGGTCGGATGGTGGAAGGGCGATGGTGTGTTGATGGGTTCAGCCGGCGTGGGTTTTGGGTGAGTAAAGTCCTCAATCTCTTGAGGGCTTTTGCTCATGATAGTGAGACGAATGTGTGGGTGGTGGTGATGTGGAGTTTCATTGAGTGTAGTGACCAGACAAAGTTCACTGGAGCTTCACAGGCTGCGAAGAAGATGGGGGGAAGAATGGTGAATGGCGATTGAATTAGGAGGATAAGGGGTTAATTCTAACCTAAAGAAGGAGAGGAAGAAGAATGACTTAGCTACGAACGAAGGGGTGGGAGATCCGCATCAGCTTTGATTGGCCAATGCCAGAGGAGATGAAGGCTCTGGTGGGGGATAATGGAGGTGATAAAGGAGGTAGATGCCCTTGCGATGGTAAGCGAGGAGCAAACGAAGGAATGGAAGATATTGGGTCAGTCAATTTGACTATTGGCCAGCCTGAGGAAGGAGTGGGTGCTCGTTGGAGTCAACGGAGTTCTTGGCCGGTAAGGAGAGAGGAAGGTCAGAATCCGCCTAGAATCAACTGACTCGAACACTGGGATACATAGGAGGTTTTATAGAACTTGGTTTTGAGCTCCAAATAGGAAATTAAGTGCACTCAAGTCGATTTTGGAAACAAGAAATTCCCACATTTTCTCATATTCAGTAGGGGCTTTCCATTCAAGATTCACATCTTAAATTGTGTTCACATGATTCTTCAAGGTCTGAACTTCAATCCCACCAAATTTGGTGGGATTTGGAGGTGATTTGATGAGGTTTCCAATTGGTTAAAGGTTGGCTGTGTAGGATTTGACCCACCAATGGCAGTAAGGACCTGGATGTGAAGAAGATGAAAAACTTAGGGGGTAAATGCAATAAATCCAAAAGTTAGGGGGTTGATTATTAGAAACAGAGATCTTTAGGATTGAATTGCAAACTAGGTCAAGATGGACTCTAATTGGGCCCAAATTTTGGTGCTAACCTATTTGGATTGAATTGCAAACTAGGTCAAGATGTGAGTTTTAACCACGTTTGACTGGGTAATTTGCACAGAAGCTCAAATTAAGGCAAAATCCCGTTTGAAACGCTGTTCTAGTTCAAAATAGGTTCAGATGGTCAAATCAAAGATACCAAACCTCGTGGAATATTTTTCTATGAATTTTAGGAGGTTTAGATGAATTTTATCCTGACCAGAACCTCTTTAATTTAAGAAGTTGATAATTAGGATTTTATGTACTGTTGCGATTCTCGAAATGCGTGAAATCATGTTTCTGTCTGTGTGGACCCGCTTTTTGAATTTTTGAGCTCATTTAACCTTTATTTAACCCCTGGGTGACCCCATGGTTACTCTACATTCATTTTGTGATGTTACAACTGCAAATTTAACCCTATTTTAATGCTTTCTCCTTAAAACAGATCTGAGTGGAATTATAGTCCTTAGGTGATTATTCAGTAGCATTTATCTCTTGATTTCAACTAATTCAAGCTAGTTATGGCGAATGATTGTGTTACCATCAGTGGTAATGATCACTTATAACTTACCTCCCTAGTTGTGTATGAGATCATCATTCATGATGTTAACCCTATTAATCCCTGGTCCAAAATAACCAGGAAATGATATAATGTTTACCTTAAACCATTGATCAATGAACTCAAACAGTCGTGGTACACCGGCGTACAGACATATGATGCAAAAAAGAGAGAATTCTTCTAAATGCATGCATCACTGTTGTGGATCATAAACGACTTTCCGGTGCATGCAAATTTGTCAGGTTTTGAGTACTAAGGGAAAGCTTGCTTGCCTAGTATGTATGGAAGATACTCATCACCTACGACTATTAGAAAGTAAGAAGTTCTGGTACTTAGGGTACCACAGATTTCTACCCATTAAACATAGATAGTGAACATCACAGTTCAGGGGTAAATTTGATGGCAGGATATGTCGGTATTCAAAGAAAAATTCAAAAAATAAACTTACTACAGATTCTAGCAGATTGCTAGGTTAGGTTATCGTGGAGAGATTACAAGAAATGGATGAGATACTGTTGGGTCGACCATTCAAACAAGATTAGACAACATTGAAAAATTTTGGGTTTCGAAAGAAAAACATTTTCTTCATGGGGCTGCCATACTGTAGAAATCTTATAATACGTCATAACTTAGATGTTATACACATTGAAAAGAATGTGATAGACAATATCTTAGATGCATTAAATCTAACAGAAGATATAAAAGACATGGTGAAAACAAGAAAAGACATGAAGAGTTTAGGGATTCGTCCTAAGTTGTATATTCATATGAATGATGGCTACTTCCCACCTGCTATTTACGACTTGAATTAGGATCAGAAGAGTAGACTGTTCTCCTTCTTAAGGGACATTTAACTGGCAGATGATTTTTCATCACAACTTTCTCATTGTGTGAATGAAGCGTAGAAGAAGATATCTGACTTGAAAGTCATGACTCTCATATTTATATACAAGTTTTATTTCCACTAGCGATACGGGGGATACTACCTGAGCCAGTTGTTGATTCCTTCACAAAAATGACCATATTTTTCAAAGCTATTTGTTTAAAGATACTACAAAATGATATGTTGGACCACTAGGATAAACAAATAGTCAAGTAAGCAAAATAAAGCTCAGGAGATTGGTATAACAAGAAATATATTCAATGTAGAGCAATGCATATATCAAACTCAACAAAAATGTATACTCTAGGTGTTAACGACTAAACAAATGTGTTTATCAACTAATGCTCAAATCAGCCTCAACACTTCGTGATTTTCAGCTCAAAGTCTGTGAACACAAGGCCTCAATCAGACATCTATTCCAACCCCAGATGACTTATACTCAGAAATTAGACGTCTTGTCCAAAGCTTGGATGAGCAAAACCCCCTACCCTCTGAGCCAAATCCCTTTCCTTCTCTCTTTTCTCTCTAATCGAACCCTAATCGGATTCGGATTCATGAGTTTGAAATTAGGGTTACAAGTAACCCGTCGTCGTAGTTGCAAAACGCGTGGTCAAATAAAATTTATACCGAAACTCAAAAAGTGAATCCTGGGTCGAACACAGGGAGACGAACATTTGGTTTTATGAAATCTGCGCTTCACTTTTATTTCTTTTTGGTTGTTTTTATCTTTTCTAATTTTTTTGGTATTTTTAACAAGCAAGAGATTAGATCAATGAAAACTTTATCTACTTGCAAAATATAAGAGAGAGGGAGAGGGAGAGAGAGAGAGAGAGAAACAATCATCTATTCATCAAGAACTATTTGTTACACTATGAGAGCAGGAAAAATCTACACTATGAAAGCGTAAAAAGACAGAATGGGGTGTGAGAAATCCCCCTCGACGGTTGCTCGAAGGACGACTTGCTTTGACATCGCCTAGAGGAAGGTGGTGAGGAGTGGGATGAAGGAGGACGGAGCCGGTGGACGAAGGATGGGGTAGGGCGACGTCGCGACAAGGATCTTCTTCCCGAAGGGCGGTGAGAGGACGACCACAGGATGCTCTACGAATGGGGATGAGGGGAGGGAAAACTATTTGGTTTTACTCTAGAGGAGCATCCCATGCTTGGGACAAGCTCTCTCTAGAGCCTTGGAGGTGGTGAGAGGAAGAAAGGAAGAGATGAAGAAAAATGGGAGGGGTCCTTTTATAGTGGAGGAAAGAATCAAATTCGTATACATGATGTTTAGTGACGGTCATAGATGTCGCTAAATATCCACCGCAAATGTCGCTGAAGACAACCCATGCGCACACTCGCTACTGTGCTAGTGCGTGCTCCACTACCTCTGGGCGTGCGCTGCGCTTGCGCTTGTGTGCCTCCGCACACGCGCATGGGCCCCCGTTGCTGTGCACATGCGTTGGCGTGTGCGTGCACATGGGTGTCCTAGTGTTGAAGCTGCGAGTTACTACGTTATTGTATTTGGTTTTTGAAAAACCTATCGTCATAGTTTGAAAGCAAAGAACTCGTGTTCAACAAATAAAAATACGAGGTGGATGTTTGATTTAAAAATACGCATTTGTTTTATTTATCACGAAGCAGAATAGATGATTGGAAACTATCTATCTATTTACAATAAATAGAAGAGAGAGAATATTACAAACAAAAGCAAAAAGGGATGTAGAATGAACATGGATTTCATTATCAAAGAGGTTGTTCGTTACACTACTAATTCTGACTACAAAGCAGGAAATGATTACACTAGAAAGCAGGAAAATTCTACTCTAGAAAGCAGTAAATCTACTCTAGAAAGCAGTAAAAAGAATGGAGAGAGAGATATCCTCCTCGACGATCACTTGGAGGACGAGCCAGACGGGACGACGCCTAGAAGAAGAGGAACAGAGCAGGAAGAAGGAGGATGAAGCGAGAAGAACAGGAATGAAGCAGCACGTCGTCGTCATCACGAGATCCACTTCCAAAATGGGGGCGAAAATTTGACTTTATCTCTTGAGAAGCGTCTCGGGTGTGGGACAAGCTTCTCTTGAGCTTTGGAGAGGGAGAGAAGAGAAGGAAGGGATGAGAATTTCATATGGAGGGGGTCTCCTTTTATAGTTGCAAGGAGTGAGGGCAATTTGGTCTTTTTAATTTAAAAATATTAATTCAGGCCCTTTAGTGACGGATAAATCTGTCGCTAAAGGTCTAAACGTGGGTGTAGTGGGCAGCACGCGCGCCCGCTTGCCTCCTCATCACGCAACGCACACCCACGATCTTTAAATCTCGACCGTTCGATCGTGAGATTGAACGGTTGAGAAGCACCGTCGTCGCGCCTCCTCATCACGCGCTCGCCCGCGTCTGATCCAGCGTTACACACGAGCGTCTGATGGAGCGTGAGTGCTATCGAGCACGCGTAGTCGCTTGATCGCGATCGAGCGCTCAATCGCACCCCTTGCCACTCCTCACGACTCAAACGTGTGCCTTGCCTTCTCGCAAGCGCGCTCGACCAATGCGCTATTAGCGCGTTTATGTCGCGCTTAAGGATTGTGTGTGCGTGCCCCATAGCCGTTGGATGATCATCCAACGGTGGAGAAGTAGTGATCAGATTGAAGAAGAGGAGTGGCGAGTGCAGCGGTCGGTTGGACGGCTGAGATGGGGCCACGTGGCGCCATCTTAGCCGTCCATCTTCTAGATGATGTAGATGGTGCCACGTTTGTCGGATTGAGTCGATTTTCATGCTTTGAGGCTGCGATCGTTGATCCTAATCCATCCGTGCAGACGGACTTGTCATCTGAAGTGCTGATTCACACCATCTTGGCCCTTGATCTTCTAGGGTTCCTCGATCTCTATCTAATGCTATAGATGTCTGATTAGGGCGATCTTAGAGTCGTTGAACTCCAATTATCGTCCTGATCAGATCTGTACGGTTGGATCTTTGATCCGAGGCTCCATTAAAAAGTTGTCCTATCCCTGAACATAAAAGGAGACAATTAACCTCCATTTTATTGAAACTAATCTAAATGCAAGATGATGCATGCTATGAAATATTTATAGTATGTAATGCAATTCTATGCTTAAGAACATGCATAAATAGACATTTTATGTAATATAAACATGTTTACATCACACCTCCATGCCTATCTTTTGCTAGTCCCTAGCAAAAATTATATGCTATTTATAAAAGAATTAGGTTGGATTATTTGAACATAAGTTATTTTCAATCATTAAGAAAATGTTTACTTAGGATCTGAACTTTCAAAGACACAACAGTGCCCGAGTATCTGCCAAAATGCAGACCTCCTCAAGCCCTCGCCTTATTCAAAGAAAATTTTCTTTTTCTCTTTTTCTTCTTTTCTTTTTTTTTTATTTTTGAGTTTAGGGTTTAAGAGTAGCTTTCTACGGCCATTCAACTCACCTAAGATTTGATGAGAATCCTAAGTTCTAAGCATCTTATTGTGAATGTGATAGACTTGTTAATCGGCAATTAGAACGGACTTCGGGTTTCTACTCCTCTAGGTGACCTTAAAAAGAGAGTTCTGCCTAAAGGTGTATCTTTACAACCGGTAGCTTTCTCCCTACTTTTATTTTTATGGGGTTAACACAAGGGTGAATCCAGTGTATATCTCCCCGATTTATTTTACTTCTCCGCTTCTTCCTAAGTATTTTGGGAATTTTCAGTGCATTTCTTGAGCTGGGTTCTGGACAACCGGTCGATGAGCTGTTACCACCGACAACTTGCTAGCTATACTCGTGCGGCGAAGTGTGACTTATTTCTTTTTCTTTTCTCCTTTTCTTTTTCTTTTCTTTTTGACTTTCTTTTTCTTTTTCTTTTTCTTTTTAAGTAGGTGGCTTCCCTGGTCTAAGATTTACCTAAAGGAAGTAAGAAGAGAATGGTCCAGTGACTAGGCTCTGGACAACCTACCTATGGGCTGTTACCCATGATTTGCCAGCCATATCACCCTAGAAGGTTCATTAGCTACCCAATTTTCGTTAGAACCACCGATTAACGAGTCAGTGACAAGGTAGTGTGTAGATGCTTCAGACTTAAGGTTCCCTCAAATCAGAGGGTGGGTTGATAAGTTGTGTACTTATCATCCAAACTTATTTACTCAAATTAAAATAGAATTTAGGTTGGCGAGGTCTCGAAAAGCAAATCCACATTTTAGTGGATACACGGGCCGATTAAGTCCAAAGACCTGAAGGGTCTTTGTGTTCAAATCCTAATGTAATATTTCTTAAGATTGAAAATTTTCTTAAACCCAAGTTCTCTTTCCTAATTTCATAATTTTTTTAAATATATAAATAAAAGAAAATAAAATGAAGCTATGGAGCTGACGAATTAATTCAGAGATGAATATCCACCCCCCCATGCCTATCTAATGTAATGTCCTTATTGTATTAAAAAGACATAAAACAGAGTGGAATAGAGTAGAAAGCACCTGAATTGCGTGAATGACGGGTCTGCTCCAAGATAAAGAAAAACTGTATATGTCCTAAATTTAGTACCTTCAGCTAGGCACATTATACAAAGAAGAGAAATAAAGAATTCACAGGTGCAAGTCAAAATCAGAATAAAAAGATGAAACCTCTGACCTGCCAGCAAACGTCCACAAATCTGGACCAGATTGTGGTGCAGACCCATACCCCATAATCGAGAATATCTAAGGTTCTAGATAAAAAGTACCCAAAACCTAAAATCAGTATGCAAGCGGGGTTGGGCCTGCGATTTATGAGGATGCAATCCAAGACCAAAGAGTCAGGTTACAGAGAATTCGATATCAAAAGGATAATCAATGAATGTGTGCTTGGGTTGAACATCCTCAGAACAAATGTCGTAAGGGTCCTGGTTTGATGGTTTTAGATGAATTGGAACCCTTAGACTCGGTCTTCTATTTCCTATGGAGTTTGCTTCCCAAATCAAAACTTCCCAGCTCCTATCCTCCTCATTCAGAATGTCAAATTCTAGGACCTCCTGCATATTAATCACCTAGTCTAAAATTTCCAAGTCTAAAAGATGTGGCTGAATCAAAATTGACTTGGGTCTAATAATCTTAAAAATAGAATCGTCAATAAGCTCAATAAGGTGTAACTGATAATCAGGGCATTGGATTGAATCCTCCAGAAAATGCGATTCTGGATCCGTCATGTGAGCCCCAATAAGATCAGTTTCCTCAGTTATTGGGATATCAAATGATTAGCAGATTCCTCAGGCCTAATTGTCTCACAGAAATTGTGTTCTGTAAACTCATGTGATACTTTGCAAACTGAATCTTCACCATCAAAATCAAAGAAGTCAAAATCTGTATTAATGTATGTCCCAAAATCAATCGTCACTTTTTGATCCATGGAGACATACGTTTCCTTGTACCCCGGTTCAGGGATTTTAGGTGAAGAAATCGGATCATCCTTAGTTAGTTGCTCTGATTCAATCTGGTTAGCCTCGTAACACATGTCCCTCCCAACAGGTGCCTGAGCAGGTTCTGACATTGGCACTCCTGAAGGGAGTTCATCCTGGGAATCATCCCACGATTGAACTAAAGCAACCACAAATCTCATCCTCAATTTCGCTAACTTCCCAAGTAGAAACTCACCCGAGTTCTTATCCTTAACATCCTGGAGCCAATGCAACAAATACTTGTTTAAATCATCAATCATTTCAATCAGGGGCTCTAATTCTTCAACGCAAGGTATTGGCTGAACTTCTAAAGATTGTATGATATTCCTCAAGTTAGCCAAAACCTTATCTTGAACCTGGTTAACCTGAAACAAATGACTTGGTTCAGGGTTGGGCGGGTTTGGGATCAGAGCAGAGGAGTTAACGAATTGAGATTCATTATACCCTTCCTGATAATAGGTCATTTCAGATTGTTCAAAAGGTGGTGATGACCTAAAGGTAGTGTAATCAGAGGATGGGTAAGGATCAGTGTATCCTCCTTGATTATAGATCGTATTAGGTTGTCCATGAAAGGGTGGCGATTTATAATCGATGTGGCTCTGAGAAGGATAGAAATCACAATTATAGCGTTCAGGGTTAGACCCTAAACATGGAGGTTTGGAACTGTATCCCCAATCCGAATTATCCCAACTTACTGATGGTTGATTACAGTACGAGTCGGGATAATCGTCATGTTGTGGATAACTCATAACAGGAGGGAAAGAGCAGGAATGTGTATAAAATGTGGAAGGATTCATGGTAAACAAGAGGAAGAAAGGTGCCCTGCAATACAAGCAATCAAACCTGTCCTTAAGTGGGCTAGCCTAAAGACCTACAGACTCCCAAAACCCATCTTGAGATAAAGAAATGATTTGATCTACTTCTGTCTGTTCAATCCAACGAGTTAGGAGGGACTGGGGAGAAGGTTCTTCCTTTGGCTTGCACCTTTGATTCCTAGTGTACCCCCCATCCACGATCGTTTGATTCTGCTCCCCTAGCTAGACATCAGATTGAACAGTAGAAATAGGCTAATCGAAAATAATCTCGTTCTGGGCTCCGAAGAGTGAGTCGAATCCTTAAGGCCAACGTCTACTCTATTTTATTTAGGGCTAGGTTTGAATGTGCTTTGGAATGTGATGGTCCCTTTATCTGGGTTGTTCCCTTAATGATTGATTGATGTGTGCGTGTGTGCACAACCAGTGGTTTCCAAGTAAGATTATTTTTGATGCGGTGAATTTTAGGGTTCAAATCTTGCTTAGTAGCTTTTAGGATTCAACTTAAGATATTTTCAAGAAGTTTTGTTGGCACATCAGGCTTTCAAAGCACAGGTGAAGATGTTTTCCTTCAAAACTTAAAAGAATGTGGAGTGCATGGTAAATCCCTAAGAGTTAAACCTATGCGGTAGCTACTTGATGAGTTGATTTTAATTGAAGTAGTGCGACCCAATCAACTCAAACAATTGGCCTGTTGCACCACTTAATTAGGCACACAAGTAATTACCTAATCTGATTTCTACTCAATTATGTGTTTGGATGTGTGTACCAGTTCCAAAGATCGGTTTACCGGATGAGTTTGAAAAAAAGATGAGGTTGTGTACCTCTGTGAGATTTTTTTATTTTTCTTTTTAAATGTGAAGGTTGAGGTAGGTGTAGGTGTCAAACAAACAAACAAAACTAACCTTAGAGTTTATAAGAACACCTAAGTTAATTGATGTTTGTGTTATTACGTGGTTGAATGCAAACTAATGGGTGGGAGGTGGGGGGTAACTTACAGAACCTTCAACAACACTTTGCTCCATTCTACTGGTGTTGCTCGTCTCAAAAGAGTACCTGCAATCATAATAAGAAAGGAGAGAAGTGAGGTAAATGATTCTTAAGTTGGAAAATGCAAAAAAAAAATCAAAGAGCGTTGCCTCCTCGGCAACAGTGCCAAAATGTTGAAGCAACGAGTTACTACGCTATTATTTTTGGTTTTGAAAAACCTGTCATTGTAGTTTGAAAGCGAAGAACTTGTGTTCAACAAATAAAATTTATACCAGAATAGAAATCCCAGGTTGAACTCATGGAGGCGGATGTTTGATTTAAAAACACATTTATTTTATTTATCACGAAGCAGAATAGATGATTGGAAACTATCTATCTATTTACAATAAATAGAAGAGAGAGAATATTACAAACAAAAGCAAAAAGGGATGTAGAATAAACATGGATTTCATTATCAAAGAGGTTGTTCGTTACACTACTAATTACGACTACAAAGCGGGAAATGATTACACTAGAAAGCAAGAAAATTCTACTCTAGAAAGCAGTAAATCTACTCTAGAAAGCAGTAACAAGAATGGAGAGAGAGATATCATCCTCGACGATCGCTTGGAGGATGAGCTGGACGGGACAACGCCTGGAAGAAGGGGAACAGAGTAGGAAGAAGGAGGACAAAGTAGGAAGAATGGGAACGAAGCAGCACATCATCGTCATCACGGGATCTGCTTTCGAAATGGGGGCGAAAATTTGACTTTATCTCTTGAGAAGCATCCCGAGTGTGGGACAAGCTTCTCTTGAGCTTTGGAGAGGGAGAGAAGAGAAGGGATGAGAATTTCGTATGGAGGGGGTCTCCTTTTATAGTTGCAAGGAGTGGGGGCAATTTGGTCTTTTTAACTGAACAACATTAATTCAAGACCTTTAGTGACGAATAAATCCGTCGCTAAAGGTCCAAACGTGGGTGTAGTGGGTGGCACGTGCGCACTCGCTCACCTCCTCATCGTGCAATGCACGCCCACGATCTTTAAATCTCGGCCATTCGATCGTGAGATCAAACGGCTGAGATGCATCCTCACCGCGCCTCCTCATCGCGTGCTCGCCCAAGTCTGATCCCGCATTACGCACGAGCGTCTGATGAAGAGTCGTAGCCACTCGATCGTGATCGAGCTCTCAATCGCGCCCCCTTGCTGCGCCTCAGCAACCGCTCCTCGTGACTCAAACGTGCACCTCTCCTTCTCGCAAGCGCGGTCGACCAACGCGCTATTAGCGCGTTTGTGTCGCGCTTAAGGATTATGCGTGCATGCCCCACAGCCATTGGATGATCCCCCACAGCTGTTGGATGATCATCCAACAGCGGAGAAGCGGCGATCAGATTGAAGAAGAGAATGAGTGGCGGGTGCAGCGGCCGGTTGGGCGGCTGAGATGGCGCCATGTGGCACCATCTTAGCTATCCATCTTCTGGATGATGTAGATGGTGCCACGGTTATCGGATTGAGTCAATTTTCGTGCCGTTAGGCTGCGATCGTTGATCCGAATCCATTCATGCAGACAAATTTGTCATCTGAAGTGTGGATTCACACCATCTTGGCCCTTGATCTTCTAGGGTTCCTCGGTTTCTATCTGATGCTACAGATGCCTGATTAGGGCGATCTTGGAGTCGTTGAACTCCAATCGTCACGCTGATCAGATCTATACGGTTGGATCTTTGATCAGAGGCCCCGATAAAAAGTTGCCCTATCCCTGAACATAAAAGGAGACAATTAACCTCCATTTTATTAAAACTAATCTAAATGCAAGATGATGCATGCTATGCAATATTTATAGTATGTAATACAATTTTATACTTAAGAACATGCATAAATAGACATTTTATGTAATATAAACATATTTGCATCACTTGGGTTGCACCATGTGGCGCAATCTGGGCCGTCCATCTTCTTTCCTTTGTAGGTGATGCTACAGAGGTCGGATTGAGTCGATTTTCATGCTGTTAGGCTGTGATCGTCGACCCGAATCCATCTGTGCTTTTAGATTTGTCATTTGACACTCTGAATTGCGTCACCTAGTCCCTCAACCATTGATCTTCCTTGGATTGCATATGGTGCTACAGGACTCCAATCGAGGTGATTTCGGAGGCATTGGACTTTGATCGTCGTCTTGATCAGATCCGTACGGTTGGATCGTCAATCTGAGGCTCCAAATAAATATCCTTCTCTCTTGACCACAAAAAGGATGCAATTAACTTAAATTATATACAACTACTCTAAATGTAGAATGATGCATGCTATGCAATATTTATAACATGAAATGCAAATCTAAGCCTAGGAACATGCATGAATAGGCATTTTAACCTAAATCGATATGTCTACATCACCTAGCCCAGACCCGCTCAGGTGTGCGTGGGCGGACAAGGGTGCATATGTGGCTCATAAGTGTGGTGGGGACCCAACCGCTGCGTTTAGGGCAGCCGGGTAAGGAGTGCTGAAGGTTATGAATGAATTTCAAATTCATCTTTTCACGATGGGGCACCAAGTGTGTCTTCCTTCACAAGCTGCATCATGGAAGGCCTTCTCGATTGGATGCTCGATTGTCCGTGGTTCTCCAAATTAAAGACCTAGGAGAGGTCCTGGCACTGTTTTGCTCTTGGAGAAGGTAGTAACGGGGGGAGTGGTCATCGAACGATGTTGGTCGGAGACGAAGAAGACAATGGTGATGGCGAGGTACTTGCGAGAAGGATACAAGCCCTTGGCTCCAATTAATATGCAGGGAGCTTCGCCGGAGTGTGGCAAAGGTGTTGGTGGTGATTTGGCGGTTAGTGATGTAGCATGGCCGGAAGGTGAAGCTTAGTGTAGCTCAGGCAACTAGAGTTGAACGTGACAATGGAGGTGATGTGAGGCCAAATTAAGTTGGGTAAAACCTTTGTGAGGGTGAGGGGAAACTTTTGCCCTATTGTTGAAGCGAAAAACTTGCTCTGGAAGATTTGAGTTTTGAAAACCCATCGTCGTAGCGTAATTTTGAGAAAATCTGTTAACAGATAATTTTAACCGAAACTCAAAAGGAATTCTAGGTGAAACATAGGGGGCAGACGTTTGATCAAAAATTGTATTTAATTTGTTGTCATGAAGCAGATTAGCTAGTTAAATTAAATCTATACTAGCTATCTACTTAAAGAATAATGAATAGAAGAGAGAGAAAATAATGATACAAAAAAGAGAAACAGAGATAGAATAAACACGAATTTCATAACCACTGAATTGAGTTCATTACATCTAATCATTACACTAGAAAGTAGGAAATCTATACTAGAAGAGATAAAAGAGAAGGTAGAGAGAGGTTATCCTCCTCGACGGCTGCTTGGAGGATGAGCCACGTTGACGGAGCACCTGGACGAAGGTGATGAGATGCTGGATGAAGGAGAACAACGACGGACGATGGAGGATGGGGTAGGGCAACGTCACAATGGGATCCGCTTTCTGAACAGCGATGAGAAGACAACCGTGGGCGCTCCACGAATGGGGATGAGAAGGTGGAAAAATTCTAATCTTAACTCTAATGGAGCATCCCAGGTTTAGGACAAGCTCTTAGAGCTTTCGAGGGGGTGAGAGAAGAGAGGAAGGGATTAAGAAAGTGTAGGGGTCATAGGGCTATTTATAGGTGAAGAATGGAGGGGCAATTAGGTCATTTCATATGTAAAATATTAATGCAAGGGCCTTTAGTGACGGACTTAAGCATCACTAAAGCCTTGAACATGGGCTTAAGTGCGCTTGCCCACGTGCCTTCTCAGCTTCAATGCACGGAACGCACAAGCCAAGCCCATTAATCCTCAGCTGTCTAATCGCGAGATCGGACGACTTAAGATCGATCGCGCCAACGCCTCATCGAACCTGCCTGCGTGCGATCGGGTGCTCAAGCGTGCGTGCGGCGCTCTCGCTTCAACTGTTGAGCATATGACGTGGACAAATCAAAGTCATCCATGCGAGATCGGGTGGTCCTGATTGAAATTGGATTTGTGCTTAGGGTAAGCAGTGTTGGGACTCGATCTCACGACCTAGAGGTGAGGGAGAGCTTTATCCACTTCACTGCATACGTGGTTTGGCGAGGAGAATACTCTTGTGTCGAGTGATCTTGACCGTTGTATCTCGATCCAATGATCCAAATCAAGCATTGATGTTCGCTTGGAGAGGTGGAGTGGAAGGCCTTGGTGGGTGTTAGCCAGTTGGGATGGCGCCACATGGCACCATCTTGGTCGTCTATCTTCTATGAGTTGTACAAGGTGCCACAGATGTCGAATTTGACTAATTTTCACGTCATTAGGCTGCAATCGTCGATCCAAACCCATCCGTGTGGTCGGATTTGTCATCTGATGAATGGATTTACACCACCTGGCCCCTTGACCTATGATCTTTCTCGAACTGCATCTGATGCTACGGAAATCCAATCGGGGTGATCTTGGAGTCATTGAACTCCGATCGTTGCCCTGTTTAAATCTGTATAGTTAGATCTTCAATCCGAGGCCCTGATTAAATATCTCCCTGTTCCCTGACCACAAAAAGAGAAAATTAACCAAAACTTTTGTACAACATAATCTAAATGCATATTGATGCATGTTATGCAATATTTATATTGTATAATGCAACTATACACCTAAGAACATGCATGAATAGATGGTTTATGTGGTATAAACATGTTTACATCACACCCCCATGCCTATCTTTTTCTAGTCCCTAGAAAAACTACATGCTATTTATAAGATAATTAGAATCAGATTTCTTAGGCAAAAGTTATTTTTCAACTCTTAGGAATTTCAACTAAAACCTGAACTATAGAGACACAACAGCATCCAAGTGTCTGCCAAAATGCAGATCGCCTCAAGCCCTCACCTTATTCAAAGAAGGATCTTTTTCTTTTCTTCTTTCCTAATTTTTTTTTTAGATTTTGGAGTTTAAGGTTTCGGAGTAGCTTTCTACGGCTACTCAACCCACCCAAGACTCGAAGAGAACTCTATGTTCTAAGCATCTATTCGTGAATGTGTTAGACTCATTGATCGGCAATCAAAACGGACTTTGGGTTTCTACGCCCCTAAGTGACCTTAAAAAGGAATTCTGCCTAAAGGTGTATCTATCCGACTGGTAGCTTTCTCCCTACTTTTATTTTTATGGGGTCAACACAAGGGCGAACCCAGTGCATATCTCTTTGGCTTATTCTACTTCTTCGCTTCTTCCTATGTGTTTGGAATTAAACGTGCATTTTTGTGAGCTGGGTTCTGGACAACCGACTGATGAGCTGTTACCACTGACAACTTGCCAGCCATACTCATGCGATGAAGTGTGGCTTATTTCTTCTTCATTTTTTTCTTTTCTTTTCTTTTCTTCTTTTCTATTTCTTTTTCTTTTCTTTTTTGATATTTTTCTATTTTTTTTTTTTTAAATAGGTGGGTTCCATGATCTAAGATTTACCTAAAGGCAGTAAGAAAAGAATGGTCATGTGGCTAGGCTTTGGATAACCAACAAATGGGCTGTTACCCACGATAACTTGCCAGCCATACCACCCTAGAAGGTTCATTAGCTACCCAATTTCCATTAAAACTACCGAAAGGCGAGTCAGTGCAAATAGTTTGTAGATGCTTAGACTTAAAGTCCCCTCAAATCGGAGGGCTGGTTGATAAGTCATGTACTTATCACCCCAACTTATTAACCAATTAAAATTTGAATTTAGAATGGTGAGGACTCGAGAAACAAGTCCACATTTTAGTGGACACCTGGGCTAATTAAGCCCGAAGATTTGAAGGGTCTAAGTGTTCAAGTCATACAGTTTTATTCTATAAGATTGAAAATTTTCTAAAGCCCAAGTTCTCTTTCCTAATTCCACTTTTTTTTTAAATAAAAATAAAAATAAAAAGAATTTACGGAGCTAATGAAATGATTTAGAGATGAATATCCACCCCCCATGACTATCTAATGCAATGTCCTCATTGGATTAAAAAGACATGACAAAGAGCGGAGTAGCACCTAAATTTCGTGATTACCTAGTCAGCTCCAAGATCAAAATAGACTGTACACATGCTGAGTTTAGTGCCTTCAACTAGGAAAACTATACAAATAAAGAAGAAATAAAGAATTCACAGGTGCAGGTCAGAATCAAAAGAAAAAAATCTAGCTTTGGATCTGCCAGGAGAAGATGTCCACAGATGTGGACCAGATTGTGGTGTAAACCCATACCCGATGGTCGAGTATATCTAAGGTTTTGGATAAAAATTATCCAAAACCTAAGATCAGCATGCAAGCGGGGTCAGGCCTGCAATTTGTGAGGATACAATCCAAGACCAAAAAGTCTGGTTACAGGGAAATCAAGATCAAAAGGATAATCAATGAATTTGTGCTCGAGTTGCACATCCTCAGAAATAATGTCACAAGGGTCCTAGTAGAAGGTTGGGGGTTTCAGACAAATCGAAACCCTTAGACTTAGTCTTTTGCTTCCTCCAGAATTGGCTTCCCATATCATCATTTCCCAATTCCTATCCTCCATAATCAGAATTTTGAATTCTGAGACCTCCTGCATATTACTCACCCCATCTGAAATTTCCATGCCTAAGAGTTGTGACTGAATCAGAATTGACTTGGGTCGAATGATCTCAAGAATAGAATCCTCATTATGTTTGATGGGGTGTGATTGAGGATCGATGCTTTGAATTGAATCCTTAATAAAAGGATCTGAATCTGCCATGTGAGCCCCAATAGAATCAAGTTCCTCAATTTTAGGGCCATTAAATGATTCATCGAATTCCTCAGGCTTAGTCATCTCATTAAAATCGTGTGCTGTAAATTCAAGTGAGACTTCGCATAATGATTCTTCATCTTCAAAATCAAAGAATTCTAAATTGACATTAATGTATGTCTCAAAATCATTAATCACTTTTTTTTCCATGGAGACATACGTTTCCTCGTACCCCGACTTAGAGATCTTAGGTGAAGAAATCAGTTCATCCTTATTTGATTACTCTAGAATAACCTGGTCAGCCCTGGTCTTGTAAAACGTGTCCTCCCTACAGGTGCCTGAGCTGATTCTGACAACGACTTTCCTGACAGGGGTTCATCCTGGGAATCCTCCCAAAATTGGACTAGAGCAATTACAAATCTCATCATCAATTTCAATAACTTCCCAAGTAAAAACTCACCCGGGTCCTTATCCTTAACATCCCAGAGCCAATCCAACAAATACTTATTAACATCATCAATCATTTTAATCAGAGGCTCCAATTTTTCAGTGCAAGGTGTTGGCTGAGCTTCTAAAGATTGTATGGTATTCCTTAAGTTAGCCAACACCTTATCTTGGACTTGGTTAACTTGAACCAAATGGTTTGGTTCAGGGTTGGGCGGGTTTAGGTTTAGTCCAGGGGAGTCAAAGAATTGAGGTTCTTGATACCCTCCCTGATAATAGGTCATTTCAAGTTTCCCATAAAGAGGTGATGACCTATATGTAGTGTAATCTAGGGAAGGGTAAGGATCAGCATATCCTTCATGACTATAGATCATATTAGGTTGTCCAAATGAGGGCGGTGATCTATAATCGATGTAGCTCGGAGAAGGGTAAGAATCAAGATCATGGTGTCCAGGGTTAGACCCTGAACACGAAGGTCCATAATTGTATCCCCAATCAGGATTATCCCAACTAGAAGATGGATGAGAATAAGTCTGGTTGGAATAATAATCATTTTGGGAATAAGTAGTGGTAGGAGGGTAAGAGTGGAAGTGTGAATAGGATGTGGAAGGATCCATGACAGAACGGGAGGAAGAAAGGTGCCCTGCAATACAAACAATCAAACCTATCCTTAAGTGGGCTAGCCTAAAGACCTATAGGCTCTCAGAACCCATCTTGAGATGAAGAAATGATTTGATCTACTTCTTTCCGATCAATCCAACCAGTTAGAGGGAAGGGCTAGGGAGAAGGTTCTTCCCTTGGCTTTCACCTCAGGTCCCTTTAATACCCCCAACCGTGATCATTTGATTCTGCTCCCCTAGCTAGACATCAGATTGAACAGTAGAAGTAGCCTAATCGAAAATAATCTCGATCTGGTCTCTGTAGAGTGAGTCCAATCCTTAAGGCCAACATCTACTTTATTTTAATTAGGGTTAGGTTTGAATGTGCTTTGGAATGTGATGGGCCCTTTATCTGGGTTGTGCCCTTAATGATCGATTGATATGTGTGTGCATGCACAACAAATGATTTTCAAGCAAGATTCTTTTTGGATGTGGTGAATTTTAGGGTTTAAATCTTGCTTAGTAGCTTTCAGAATTCAACTTTAGGTATATTCAATCAAGTTCAGTTGGCACACCAGGTTTTCAAAGCATAGGTGAAGATGTTTTCCTTTGAAATCAAACTAAAAATGTGGAGTGCCTGGTTTACTCCTAAAAGTTGAACCTATCTGGCATCTACTTGATGAGTTGTTTTTAGTTGAAGTGGTGCGGCCCAAACAACTTAAACAATTGGCATGATGCACCACTTAATTAGGCAGACAAGTGATTACCTAATCTAATTTCTACTTAATTATGTGTTGATGAGTGTACTGGTCCCAAAGATCGGGTTACCAGTTGAGTATGAAGAATCAGACGAGGTTGTGTACCTCTATGAGATTTTTTTTAAAAATTTTTCTTTTATATGAGGAGGGTGAGGCTGGTGGAAGTGTCAAACAAACAATCAAAACTAAACTTAGAGTTTATGCAAGCTCCTAGGTTAATTAGGATTTGTGTTATTAGGTGTTGGAATGAAATCTAGTGGGTGTGGAGGTGGGGTTACTTAAAAACCCTTCAACAAAACTTTACTCCAACCTATCGCTTTTGCCTGCCTCGTGAGAGTACTTGCAATCACAATAAGAAATGAGAAAAGTGAGGTAAACGATCAACAAGTCGGAAAATGTGAAAAATCAAAGAGCGTCCCCTCCCCGATAACGTCGCCAAACTGTTGAAGCGGAAAATCTGTGCTGAAAGATTTGAGTTTTGAAAACCCGTCGTAGTGTAATTTGCGAGAAAAATCCATCAACAGATAATTTTAACCGAAACTCAAAAGGAATTCCGGGTCGAACACAGGGAGGTGGACGTTTGTTCAAAAACTACATTTAATTTGTTGTCACGAAGAAGATTAGCTGGTTGAATTGACACTATACTAGTTATCTACTTAAAGAATAATGAATAGAAGAGAGAGAAAAGAATGATACAAAAAAGAAAAACATAGATAAAATAAACATAAATTTCATAACCACTGAATTGAGTTCATTACATCTAATCATTACACTAGAAAGTAGGAAATCTACACTAGAAAGTGATAAAAGAGAAGGTGGAGAGAGGTTATCCTCCTCGACAGCTGCTTAGAGGACAAGCCGCGTTGACGAAGCACTCAGACGAAGGCGGTGAGATGCTAGATGAAGGAGAACGATGACGGACGACGGAGGATGGGGCAGGGCAACGTCACAACGGGAACTGCTTCCTGAACGACGGTGAGAAGACAACTGCAGGCACTCCACGAACGGGGATGAGAAGGTGGAAAATTTCTAATTTTAATTCTAATGGAGCATCCAAGTTTGGGATAAGCTCTTAAAGCTTTGGAGGGGGTGAGAAAAGAGAGGAAGGGATCAAGAAAGTGTGGGGGTCATAGGGCTATTTATAGGTGAAGAATGGTAGGGCAATTAGGTCATTTCATGTGTAAAATATTAATGCAAAGGCCTTTAGTGACGAATTTAAGCGTCACTAAAGACCTGAAAGTGGGGTTGGTGCGCTTGCCCATGTGCCTTCTTAGCTCTATGCACGCAATGCACAAGCCATGTTCATTAATCCTCAGCACGATCGAACGGCTTAAGATCGATCGTGCCAGCGCCTCATCGCACTTGCCTTCTGCGATCAGGCGTTCAAGTGCACATGTGGCACCCTCGCTTCAGCCGTTGAGCATATGACGTGGACGAATCAGAGCCTGATGTGAACACATTTATTGAGGGTAAAATACCTATTCATGCATGTTCCTAGGCTTAGATTTACATTTCATGTTATAAATATTACATAGCATGCATCATTCTGCATTTAGAGTAGTATAAAATTTAGGTTAATTGCATCCTTTTTGTGGTTAGGAGAGAAGAATATTTATTTTGGAGCCTCAGATTGATGATCCTACCATACGGATCTGATCAAGACGACGGTCAGAGTCCAACGCCTCTGAAATTGCCTTGATCGGAGTCCCATAGCACCATATGCAGTCCGAGGAAGATCAACGGCCAAGGGACTAGGAGACATAATTCAGAGCTTCAAATGACAAATCTAACCGCGTGGATGGGTTCGAGTCGACGATCGCAGCGTAACGACGCGAAAATCGACTCAATCTGACCTTTGTAGCAACCCCTACAACAAGATGGACGGCACAGACTGTGCCACATGGTGCAGCCCAGGCCGCCCAGCGCACGCACATGGCACCGCATGCACGCAGCAGCACGGGTGTGCGCGCTCGTGCGCAGCCACGCATGCGCACAGCGTAGTGCCAGCGCGTGGGCGTGCACGCGTGTGCTGCAAGGCGGGGGAGCAGCGCCAGCTATGCGTTAGCTGGACCTACAGCGACGCATGAGCTGGACTTACAGCAACGTTTACAGTCGTCGCTAATTCTTCATGTGTCAGCAAAGCCAGCTTTACGCGTGAGCGGGCATAAGTTGCCTACAGCGACGCTTCCAGCAACGGCTTGGATGTCACTAATTGTCCCATACCTATTTTTGCCTCTTCTCCTCCACTATAAAAGGACCTACACCCCTCCCTTCCAAGCCATCTCTACCTACTCTACTCCCACCTACTCTCAAGCTCTAGCAAGCCTACCAAAGCTCCATTAGAGCTTGTTCTCAAGCTCCCAAGGCGCCTATTAGTATAGCGAACCTCTGCCCCACTAAATACTTGTCCAACTTCCCATCCCCCTTCATAGGTCGCCTTGGAGCTGTCCTCTCACCACCATTACGATAGCAGATCATCTCCGTCTTCTCACCTCCATTCCGGAGCCACGCCGAAGCTTTCCTCAACTCGACGTCCTCCTGCACCTCACCTCCGTCGTCCCGCTCCTCACCTCCTTCATCCGAGCTTCCACCAGGCACCATCATCTTGCCGAACAGCCAATTCGGGAGATTTCCTCTCATCCCCCTCTCTTTTTATGCTTTCATAGTAGATTGTAACAGACATTGGATTGATATATATACCATTTTCGTTCCACATCTCTATATTGTGATACATTTGCTTGTTTCTTCTTACAAAAATACAAAAAAATAATAAAACCCTAAAATACCAAAAAGAAACGAATCGAAGCACGATTTTCATGTAAAGTAAACGTCGCCTCCCTGTGTTTGACTTGGGACTCCCTTGGAGTTTTGGTATAAATTTTATTTGATCGATGTGTTTTGCAACTACGACAATGGGTTACTTGTAACCCCGATTTCTAACATCGAAATACGCCCGACCAGAGCCATCCATGCGAGATCGGGTGGTCCTTATTGAAAGTGGATCTATGCTCAGTAGAAGCGATGCAGGGACTCAATCTCACGACCTGGAGGCGAGGGAGAGCTTTACCATTGCGTTGCGCGCGTGGATTGGCGAGGAGAATGCTCTTGCGCCGAGTGATCTTGACCGTTGGATCTCGATTCAACAGTCCAGATCAAGCATTGATGTTTGCTTGGAGAGGTGGATCGGGAGGCCTTGGCGGGCATTGGGCGGTTGGGATGGCACCATGTTGTGCCATCTTGTTGGTCCATCTTCTGTGAGTTGTAGATGGTGCCACAGATGTCGGATTGGATCGATTTTCACGTCGTTGGGCTGCGATCGTTGATCCAAACCCATTCGTGTGGTCAGATTTGTCATCTGATGAATGGATTTACACCACCTGGCCCCTTGACCTATGATCTTTCTTGGACTGCATCTAATACTATGAAAATTCGATCAGGACGATCTTGGAGTCGTTGAACTTTGATCGTCGCCCTGATTAGATCTGTACGGTTAGATCTTCAATTTGAGGCCTCGATTAAATATCGCCCTATTCCCTGACCACAAAAAGAGAAAATTAACCTAAACTTTATACAACCTAATCTAACTGAATAATGATGCATGCTGTGCAATATTTATAATGTATGATGCAACTATACGACTAAGAACACGCATGTATAGACGGTTTATGTGATATAAACATGTTTACATCACCTACTCAATTTGAGTGAAAGGGAAGCAGATGTGGACAACGGTGAAGGTGGTCATGGCGGTGGTAGTCGAAGTTGGAGGAGGAGGAGAAGAACGAGGCTGAAACTCTAGATAAACCTAATTAGGGATGAAGGAAATAAAAACCCTAACCTAATTTACCTAATGGACAAACGAAGAAGGGTCGTCGGTTTGGCCACTAGGATGAGGAAGAGGGTCTGAGATCGAAGTTGAGGAAGGAGGAGGAGGTCTCAATCTTCGCATGAAGTTTTGCAGATGTATAAGGGTGGAAAGCCCTCTACCTATTGTATGTGGCAGAAGGTAAGGAAAGAGGGTGAGGGAGCTCCGAGGTGCGATGGAGCTTGGCTAGAGAAGAAGAGAGGATTATTGGCCAATTCGCACACGATCTTGTCTTGAAGAGGTAGAGACCTTTTCATAGACAAAGTTTCTAACTCAATTGGGCCAAGACTTGCATATTTGGTATGCAAGTTTGACTGCCACTTGATCTTGATTCCTCGTGGTTGCCAACGCAATTTTCGACCATGCAAAGTCTCATGGAGGAGCTTAAACAATCAGGATTGATCTTGGGATCAATCTCACCAATTTTGGTGAGATTTGATTGAGGCTTGATCCTCTAAATCCCAGATTGTTTCTCAATTATTTGGGTTGACTCTTGCTGTGCTTCCTTCTTTGAGTCAGGGAAGGTGATGGCGGCAGGGGCTAGAATGCAAGAATGACAAAATGATGGGGACCTGAATGCAAGAAGAATCAATTAGACTAATTGATCATGGATTAGAGAATATTTAAACAATAAAAGTTTAGAGCAGTGTATTGCAATAAAACCCTTAAATATTTTATAATCACAAATAAGCCCTTATTGGTTCATGAAAAATTATAAAAGAACCCCTGAAAATTATTCAAAGTTGCACTTAGTTCCTTGAAGCCTTAATCCTTTAGGCTTCATCTTCGATGTCGAAGGCATTGTCGAAGGAGGGTTGAACTTCGATCCAACCATTTGATAAGTCCAACAAAGGGCGGGAGGTGGTCAGCGGATGCTTGGTAATGTATAGGTGATGGTGGATTAATGAATGGAGCGAGGGAAACAGCAGAGGTGCCCTGTTGAAGCTGGAGAAGATGGTGGAGTCCGGTGAGGTCCCGCAGTTAGAATAGGATGTCTTTTGACCTCGTGTCAGATCCAAAAGCTTTGAGGTGATGCCCTAAAGCAAAGCCTTAAGGCTATCGGGTGTAGGGGCATGTGTATGGTCATAGCGAAGAAGCTCCACGGAGCTTGCAATGGCAGGGGTGGAGAGTGTGATAGAGGCAATAAAATCTTAAATTCAACTACTTAAAGCTAGAACTAAATACAATGAATAGAAACCATAAACTAATTGGATGGAAGAGAGGGGACAAACCTGGGACGATGCAAGTCTCAGGCAACAAAAAAGGGGAGGAATTGGAGCTGACGAGGTGGAGATGAATTGCGTTCTTTGGTCAAAAGCATGGTAACGAGGAGAAGAAGGCAATCTACTGCCCGGTTGGCAGCAAACAACAATGAGGAGTGAGGTTGAAGAAGTTCCAAGTGTGCGTTAATGGCGATTGAGGAAGAAGTAGGAGAATAAGGATATGTTGGAAAGGGTCTTCGAAGCCCAATCCATGAAAGTGGGGGATTAGGTTGATAATATTCAGCTTTAACTCTGTATCAGGTCCCTCAACCAGAATCTACACCCTGGGTTCGATAGCCACTGCTACGAGATTATAGTGATCTCACATTTGTGGACATGGTTGAGGGTTGGCCAGTGCATGGATCAGGTCAGCCAGAGTCTGCAACTGGTCCTACAAGTATTGAATCTCACACCCCCTTCTTGTTTTGGATTTTCCATGGAAGCAAAGGATGGAGAACTGGGCTCAAATGTGAATGGATCAGAAAAGATATCGAATCGATCAGAAGGAGACTCAACCAAGTGGGTCAAGGTTTGAACTCGACGAGTGTGCCTTGCTAATGGAGGTCTCAAGATTGGTCTCAAAGGACTCCTCCCATACATGCACTACAGAAGAGATGAGGGACTGGAAATGTTCTGGACCCAATCGAGGCACCCAAAGGAATTGGATGACTATGGCAATTCGAGGTAAATGGACCTCTGGATCAAAAATTCGCACACCCGAGAATTACTTGTGCAACCAGGAAGGGAGAGCCCCGCAAAGACCCCTACACGGTCAAGCATCCCCACGGGTTACAGGGTTTTTCTAGCCTGACTTCCTTGTCACTGCAGATTGAAGTAGACCAGAATATGCAAATTGAGCCCTAAGTCTACCAATTTTAGGCCTATTTGTGCCATGGATTCACTTGAATTAGAAATTGATCCAAATTGTGAGCAAATTTGAGGTTAGTTGATTCACAAAGTGAACGAACTTCACTTGACCTGTCCTAAGGTTTAGGATGAAATCCAGGTCAAACCACCCAAACCACCTTGTTTTGATTTTGCAAAGGTCCCAACTTTTATGATTCAAGTGATCTTAGAGCCTTGATTTTAGGGTTTCATGATAAGATTAATTCAAGCAAAGGCTTAGGTAGCACACAAATGCAGGAAGTTTTGTTTCTACTTATGAATGGTGATGAGTCCATTTTAATGGACTAATATTACGCCTAAGTAACTTTAATTATATCTTTTAGGTTTGTTAATAACTATATTAAGTTATAGAATGTTTGCATGCATCATGATTTAGGTTTACATCTATTCTATAACTTAATATGTGCTTTTTATGTGCAGGAAAAATAAGTGGCAAAAGAATGAGGAGGAAAGGGTAAATTACCCTTTCAAATGACCGGCGGCTGCTCTTTCCCCTTTCTATCGGCCACCCTCAACAGCCACTGGCCTGAAGAATGTCTCCCCTGCCAAAACTAGAAAAGGGATTTGAAAATCCCTTGATTGGCGCACGCGAGGAGAGAGAGGAGTTAAAGAGAGGAGGTTGAGAGAAGAATAGAGGCCATCTTCCCCTTGCGGGGAAAAACTCCACCGCATGCACTGTGCACAACTTCATCTCTGCCTACTCAGCGCACACCACCTGCACCCGCCTTCAAGCACCGCCCTCGCTGCACCGCGCGCCTACCGCAGCACCCGTTCCTCTGCAAGTGCCTGCAGGCATCTGCTCACGCTCCACTTCAGGCCGCGCCATCTGCAGCGCGTGCCCATCTGCAGGCACACACCCCTTCACTCAACGCGCACCCACCCGCACCACCTTGTGCACGCCAGTTGGTAGGCTCCCAACCACGCGCCTCAGCCACACCCTCTAGTGCCTCCCCGCAAGCGTGCGCCCCTGCAAGCGCCTGCAATCGTCCAGCCGCACCTCTGCACAGCGCCCGCACCTTCCTTCAACCGGCACCTGCTCCTTCACCACCGCTCTACCTCATGCCCCTCAGCGACCTGCAGACACCCTAGCCAGCGCCATCAACCACCCCATAGACTCGCGCCCTACTGTAGTGCGCTAACGCCTGCGCGCACCTCAACCTTCAAATCTCACAGTGTGCCCGCACCTTCCAGCACCTGCAGGTCCGCCTCCCGTCAGCGCATCCTCCTTGCGCACCCCTGCTACAGACGCCCCTCCATCGTCCCCGCAGGCACCGCACAAGCGCGCACTACCTCTCTCCTCCAACGCTGCAAGCGCTTGTGCCATCCCCACTGCCTTGCCAGAGATCACTGCCCTCGCCGCCAGACCGCTGCAGATGCGCACAAGCGTGTAGCTACCCGCCAACAGGCCGCCCTGCAATAGTCGCTCTGCCTTCTTCTCTAACAGGCCAGTGGTCCTCCGCCCACCGGCCGCCGCCGGCCACCTCTTGCCATTCTATCACCGCCATCGTGATCCCCACGCGCCGGTCAATCTTCCTCCATAGCAGCTCCACCGCCGGTGCTCTCTCTCTCTCGCGAGGACGAGAGAGAGCAAATGCTCCGTTTCCTCTCATATTAAAAATTACACTCACTGCCATTGTTGATTTTTATTTATTATTATTATATTGTGGCAAAATTGCGCATGCACACTCATATTCTCTGATAATTGCACATTAATGATATTAACCTATTTCAAGGTTGGTTTTGGGCTTAACCGGTGCACTAATTTTCTCTAGTACACGTTACGTGAAAAATTATAAAATCATCATATATTTATTGAATATTTCAATGAGGGAAAACTGCACATATACCCTTATCTTTTTAAGTTATTGCGAATCTACTTTCTTTCACATTTTCTGTCAGATTTGAATAGGGATTTTGCACTTATCCAAAAGAATATAAAGTAATTAAGAGTTATTGCATAATTGCCTCCCTGTGGACACGACCCGCTCTTCTGTGAGTGGTTATTTTTAATTTTTTTTTATTAGTCAATTTTTCCACCACTTAAATACTACAATGCAAAGCGGAAAGTCAGCCATTTCAAATTGGCGCTGTTGCCGGGGAGGCAACAGACACAATAGATTCACGTTATTATTTTCTGAATATTATGAGTTGTACAATCATTTAATCATTTTTCTTCTTGTGCGCGGAATCCGACACGGCAACAAGGAGCAGAGTGACGACATTGAACCTGAACGACACGCATGGCGGAGATGATCTTTTTGGTGGACCTTGATGCCACCTGGAGGACGGCAACAGGAACACGTGGGCCTTGATCCCATGCACATAGGCTTACGGAGAAGCCTATTTCTGATTTACTTAGTAGGTCTTACTTTGATTTAGTTAGATAGACATTAGAATTTAATTTCTGTCTTTTGGACCCTTGTTGGGTATTTTTGGGAACGTGTTCCCAGTGCCATTTTATTTCTTATCGCTCTTGTATGCGGGAGCATATTTTCGGGAACGTGTTCCCATTTATTTAGATATAGGATTATTTGAACTATTTTGAACTGCATTTCGATTAGTTAGTTAAATTAGGCCTATTTGTTATTATTACTAAAAAATTAAAAAATACATATATATATATATATCGAACTGCCTGCTAGAAGCTGCATATCTATAGGACAACCATCTAGGACTGAATGAGCAGCATCTAGTTTATTTCTATTGCATTGCATTCATTATTGCACGAAGAAAGCTGGAGTAAGGTACATCTTCTATTGAGCATTAATTACTTGTCATGCATATGCATTGAACCTAAATCTAAGACCACTAAAGTGCTTGAATCAAATTAATTCAATGGTCACTTTAAAAATCGGGATTGTTAAGAGATTGGACCTTAAAATCTATGACTGAAAATTGTGTGCAAAAGGATCCTGTTTGCGGAATTTCAAAAAATCAAAACACGATCGTATGCTTGCACACTTGAGACACTATGCACCTCACACATAAGGTCACTAGATAAATTTCTGCCTCTCCTCTTTTGCACCACAAGGGAAGTTAGTCGGAAATCAACAAGCCTATCCACCAAGTTACTTCGGTTCCTCGTGTGTGGGCTCGATTCGAGACTTCCATCCCTTGCGAGTAGGTTATAGGCACCAGCGAAGGTTGGCCTAGGAAGCGTAATTTTTTGCAAAACTTCTTTGGCCACCAACTAAACATATAGCTCTAAGACCTACAATTTACTAAAAATAGATCCCGTTGAATTTGCGTTTGCTTTGACAATAGAACTCTCTAGGAAGTTTTCTACTTATATTCTGAATTTTGCTAAATCCTAAGAGAGTTAAAATTATTTTGCTTTAAGAAATGGATTACTCTTACTCCTATCATTCAAATTATCAGAGTCAATACTTCCCATCTTTTAATCAAGATCCCATGCCCTGAGCGTATCCATCCTTTGATGGGTACATTGACAATTCATGGGATCATTCTCATTCTTATCCTGGGAGTACTGGCTTAATAACTCCCACTTCTAAGTAGAGCCTAGGAGCGGGATTTTCTAATTCTGAAATCCCTACTTCCATGCAAACACCCAACCCTCCCACCCTTCATGATTTTCCGTATTGAGGTTGGACCGATATCCCTAGGCAACCAGAGCCTGAAATTGACTATCCTCCCCAACCTGATAATAGTAGCCTCTCCTCTTTTATGATAGAAATGCAAAAATAGCAAAAGGAAATAATGGAATCAATGGGAGAGATGTTGAGGAATAGTCAACAGTTAAATGAAGAAATGAGACAACTTAGCTACACGCTTCCCAATAATCCTGATCCCTACCCAATAAACCATGATCATGAAAATAATTCTGAGGAACTAATGACAATAGGGATCCAATTTTATGTAGCTATCACTTAGACTCTCCCAATGAGACATGGCCACTAGAGGACAACGATCATAGTGATTATCGACCTGAATTATATTGTAATCAAAAGCAAGGGAAGATGCTACCTCTTGAGGACCTTGACCCCAATGACAGTATTCTCCTTACCCCTACCAACCCAAGTCAAGGTTGTATTATTCCTATTACTTCCCCTATTAATTATTTGGTGGAATCACATTCTACCCTTAGTGAGCCTACTCCTGACGCTCTACTCAGCGAATCAACACCTATCATTCAGTATCCTGAAGATTTAAATGCACCCAATGAAGGTGACACTAAGGGAATAGAGGATGATCAATTTTGGTCTCAGGGATATGAAGAGTCCATTTCAGAGGATGAGGATGCCCCAATAGAGGAACTGGAACTGAAAATCTGGAGTGAATCACAGGAGAATTATTTATCATTTGAGGATTTACCTCCAGAGGATAGAAATAATATGATTAAATCCAGATTCCTCCTTTCTTTTGAGAGTCATCCTCCATCAAAACAGGAGTTGATATTAAAGGAGGACAAACAAAATAATGAGAAGTCTATGGGAGACTCTCGGGAACAAAACAGGTCAATTAAGGATTTATACCCCGAGAAGAATAACGAATTCAATGATATAGGCTCCCTCCAAAATATTAAGACTGATCCTCCTTTAGAAATAATTGAGGATACTGATCCAACTCCTAATGAATCACATATACACCCCGACAAATATTTGAGTGAACCAAATGAATCTGGGGATGAGCTGAATGATAATGATTCTTACATTTTGACCCTACCATCAAAAAGTTGTAATTTGGAGTCTACCCTTGATTCAAATATGACTCTGATCATTAATGCTAAGTAGGATAACTTGAAGTTGTCTACAACTGTTAGGGAGTGTACACAATCTGAATCATTATTGGAATTGGACCTAACACAAACTAAGCCCTCATTGGACTTAACCATTACCTTCCAACACTACAAACAACCCTTATACTCCCTAACCGATCCTTGGCTCAGATCTCTGCTCATGTACATTCTTTCTGGAGAATATATCAGGCCAGTACATCCTAGAGTAGAATGGCGAGTGTGGATTGATGCTTGTACTTTTACTCTTGCTATTCAAGGGTTTCAACTAATTATGTGTATATCTTTTAAAACCCGTCCTGCTCTGGAGGATCCTTGTTATCCTCCACTTATTCCTTTTCTGGAGGTCCCTTTTCATATTTCGTTTATTATTCCTAGACCTCCCAAGGTAACCAACGAGATTTTCTATTTTCATTTCTTCTGGTGAGCATTTGGAATTACATTGCATCATCAGCTCACCAACAACTGTGGTTACCTGTTTTCTAGGCCTGCGCTGTTACGCATATTCTTAGGGCCTAACCTTTTTTGTTTGGAACCAGACTTATAGGTTCCTTCTTAGTCTGGCTGCTGACAGAAAATGCAGTGCTTGTTGGGAGGCAACCCAGCAGACCGTCTCAGGTGATGTTTTTCCTCTCCTCCTGTTTTAATTTTACAATGGGGACATTGTAGGATTTAGGCATGGGGGAGTGCATTTGCATTTTACGAAGTATTCATGCATTTAGGTTAGTATAAAAAAAAAAAAATCTCTTTTCGTAAGCTGATTGGGTTAGCCCTAGCAAAATACCTTTAACATTAGAGGTTTTTCTTCCAGAATTATTTCTTAAGTTTAGAATCTAGTACATTTATTTCACGTGCACGTAGATTGGGTAATGGATCCTTGAAGAAAACCAATAAGCATTTGTAGTCCACCAAACCCTTAGACAGTTCATAGGGAGTTAGGCATACTATCTTCTAGTAGATCCACCTCATATTTGTGAGAAGTAGAGAGATTACAGGTGTGCTAGGTCTAGTGCAAGGACTCTTAAGTTTTGGATAATTAGATGGTGATACTTCAGAGTTAGGCGTAGTTTTCACTCTCTGTTCCTGTGTAAGTATTTTGTGTGAATTCCTGAGAGTCACCAAATAAGGCAGATAGACAAAGATTGAGTCTTAATAAAGCTATAACTATGATGGATGGTTACGACTGTCCTTCATAGAGTCCTCGGCTGAAGGAGGGTAATAGTGTCAAAGGTCAGAAATACGCCTGTCTTATCCATTTCTTCTCGGTGCTGAGAATAGGCACTTCCACCACATAAGCCACACAACTTCCTCTTGACCATCATTATCCTTAATAATGCCTCGTAAATAAAAGTCCATATCGTGTTGTGTTGATTGAAAAAGAAACAAAAATAAGAAGAAATAAAAAAAAGGTCAGAGAGAAAAGAAGAAGAAAAAGAAGAAATTGTTATATTACAAAAAAAAAGTCCAAGTTTCTAATGTAATATTGTTTCTGAGGCAACAGAACACCTTTCGCGTTCCACCAAATATGACCCATACCTACCTTTTAGTATTTCTGATCACCCAAATACTGGTTGAGGACTCTAACTTAGTTGTAGAGTTATTAGGACTTTAATTGAAGTGTAGATGTCATGTGAGGCCACCAAATAGTGAGTACAATTTCTAAATCTGGCGAGATTCGTGATCTCAGAAAGAAAGAAAAGAGGGAGTGCCCAGGAACATCAAGAGAGCACAATTGTGTAGCCTCTCTCAGAGTTGACTTGTCTAATAGTCTAGAGATCTAGAGTCCGCAGTACTAGACTATATGTAGCACCAGATGAGTGTGTGCCACCAAATACAAATCCATTCAACTCGATATCTCCTACCTAAGCCAAACACCGGAATCAAATTACAGATTATCGTCTACTTTATCCCCGAGGAAAGTAGTTTCCTATCCCGACAGAAATATTTACCAAGGGTGATGTACGAACTCCAAATGCGAATTGGCTCTTTCACTTGAATCTGTTACCTAGGCTATCAGCACTTCACATTTGTCTGGATTTCTAAAGTTTTGAAGTAAGAAAAGAAGAAATCTTCTGATTACTTCTATTATTTTTCATTTTTGCTAGCGACCAGCAAATCTTAGGCATGGGGGTATTTGATGAGTCTATTTTAATGGACTAATATTACGCTTAAGTAACTTTAATTATATCTCTTAGGTTTGTTAATAACTATATTAAGTTATAGAATGTTTGCATGCATCATGATCTAGGTTTACATCTATTCTATAACTTAATATGTGCTTTTTATGTGCAGGAAAAATAAGTGGCAAAAGAATGAGGAGGAAAGGGTAAATTACCCTTTCAAATGACCGACGACTGCTCTTTTCCCTTTCTATGGACCACCCTCAACAGCCGCCGGCCTGAAGAATGTCTCCCCTGCCAAAATTAGAAAAGGGATTTGAAAATCCCTTGATTGGCACACGCGGGGAGAGAGAGGAGTTAAAGAGAGGAGGTTGAGAGAAGAACAGAGGCCATCTTCCCCTTGCGGGGAAAAACTCCACCGCATGCACTATGCACAACTTCATCTCTGCCTACTCAGTGCACACCACCTGCACCCGCCTTCAAGCACCGCCCTCGCTGCACCGCACGCCTACCGCAACACCTGCGCCTCTGCAAGTGCCTGCAGGCATTTGCTCGCGCTCCATTTCAGGCCGCGCCATCTGCAGCGCGCGCCCATCTACAGGCGCACACCCCTTCACTGCAGCGCGCACCCACCCGCACCACCTTGCACACGCCCATCGGCAGGCTCCCAACCGCGCACCTCAGCCACACCCTCTAGCACCTCCCCGCAGGCATGCACCCCTGCAAGCGCCTGCAATCTTCTGCCCACACCTCTGCACAGCGTCCGCACCTTCCTTCAACCGGCAGCTGCTTCTTCACCACCGCTCTGCCTCACGCCCCTCAGAGACATGCAGACACCCCAGCCAGTGCCTTCAACCTCCCCACAGACCTGTGCCCTACTGCAGTGCGCTAACGCCCGCGTGCACCTCAACCTTCAAATCTCACAATGCGCCCGCACCTTCCAGCACCCGCAGGTCCGCCTCCCTTCAGCGCATCCTCCTGGCGCGCCCCTACTACAGGCGCACCTCCATCGTCCCCGCAGGCACCGCACAAGCCCACACCAGCTCTCTCCTCCAACGCTGCAAGCGCTCGCGCCATCCCCACTGCCTTGCCAGATCACTACCCTTACCGCCAGACCGCTGCAGATGCGCACAAGCGCGCAGCTACCCGCCAACAGACCGCCCTACAGCAGCCGCTCTACCTTCTTCTCTAACAGGTCGGCGGTCCTCCGCCCGCCGGCCGCCGCCGGCCACCTCTTGCCGTTCTATCACCGCCATCGTGATCCCCACTCGCCGGTCAATCTTCCTCCATAGCAGCTCCACCGCCGATGTCTCTCTCTCTCTCTCGCGAGGAGGAGAGAGAGCAAATGCTCTGTTTCCTCTCATATTAAAAATTAAATTCACTGCCATTGTTGATTTTTATTTATTATTATTATATTGTGGCAAAATTGCGCATGCACACTCATATTCTCTGATAATTGCACATTAATGATATTAACCTATTTCAAGATTATTTTTGGGCTTAACTGGTGCACTAATTTTCTCTAGTACACGTCACGTGAAAAATTTATAAAATCATCATATATTTATTGAAGATTTCAATGAGGGAAAACTGCACATATACCCTTATCTTTTTAAGTTATTGCGAATCTACGTTCCTTCACATTTTCTGTCAAATTTGAATAGGGATTTTGCGCTTATCCGAAAGAATATAAAATAATTAAGATTTTATTGCATAATTGCCTCCCTGTGGACACGACCCGCTCTTTTGTGAGTGGTTATTTTCATTTTTTTTATTAATCGATTTTTCCACCACTTAAATACTACAACGCAGAGCGGAAAGTCAACCCTTTCAAATGGAAAGTGTATACTAGCACTTCAAATCCTAATTTGGAAACCCTAATTGGCTCTATTTCTAAGTCTAGTTGATTCTAGATATGGCACCTTGGACTCAAACAAGAAAGTGAGTAGTCCAAGGTGTTAAGAAAATTAGTGTGAGTCCCTAATAGGCATAAGAAGCAAAGGGTTGGGTCTTTCTAATCAAAGTGAATCAAATCAACTCTTGATCGTAATTGAATCGAATAAATCAGAAAAATCTTGCCTTGATTGATATTACTAGAAAAATAAGGCAGGTTGGATTTCTAATTCTATTTGTTTCCCTTTTTATCTTCCCAAGATAGAGAGAGGGGGTTAGGGAAGAAGTCAGAATGACTAACCTATGTCTGGTGTGGTTGCTTCGAGTGAGGGATCCTGAGTGCGTATTCACCTTGAAATAATCAAATAGAGCAAGTTAGAAATCGAATTAGACAAAATAATGATATGAATGGTGGTGAAATTGCGGGTTGCTCCTCGGTAATGGTGCCAAAATTCTAGCATTCTTTTATCGAGTTTAAAATATACATCATAGTATAGTCAACAAAAGCGAATCAACATTTAAATTTATATCTTGAATGTAAGTCCGAGGTCATCTCAGGGAGCAAAATAATCGCAATTCAAACCATTAATTAATTGCATAAAATGAAGCACAATAATCTGATACAAAAAAATGAATAGATTATGCAATGAATGTTAATCTTGATAGACAAAAAGAAATGAACTTAAGAGGACAAAAAATTTGATTTTTTACTAAGCCTCAACACTTAGAGTTTTTGAACTCAAGGAGACATCTCAACTTAAGCACAAAATCGGCCCCAACACCTCTACCAAAGGCCTCAAATATTCACTTCAAAATCCTACCTAAATCGGCTCAAACTCGATTCACTGAACTGCTCAAAAATCAACCTAGGCACACGCCCAGGTGCATCCGCGTGTGTGAGGGTGTGTGCGTATGGTAGTGGTAAGGTGGGGATCCGACCCCCTAATTTTGAGTAGCAGATAAGAGCAAGAACACTTATGAGCACAATCCAATTTAGTTGTTAACGATGTGGGACTAATGAGTGTCCCTTTTCTTCACTTCTTCAGTTGCTGCATGAAGGTGTCCCTCATTTGATTGTTCACTGATTTACTGTGGATGGCCAATTCAACGGCTAAACCTTACTCCTCAAATGATTCTGCAGCAAGAGAGGGTGATTCCTTGATGGTTTGCCGCCTAAAGAAGAAGGCGGCAACAGCGGAGTACCTGAAACAAAAGCACGAGCCTTTAGCCCCAATCAAATACGTAGGTAGCTTCACCTGAGTGCAATGAAGGTGATGGTGGTGGTGATTTAGTGTTTGGAGTTGTGTGGTGGTTGACCAGAGAAGCTTCTTTGAAGCTCCAACGGCAGGGACAGAGGTGATGATGGCGATGATCTAAAAGGAAATTAACTTAGGCAAAAGCTCAGGCATGATGAGGGGAAACTTTTGCCTAGGTTAATTATGTGAGGGAAGCGGGTGAGGTCAGATAGTGAAGGTGGTGATGGCGGCAGTTGCTGATGTCAGAGAAGGAAGAGGATCTAATGAATGAGCTCTAGAGCTCCAGAATCCTAATTGGAGGGGAGAGGAGTGAAAGCCCTAAATTAATTTAGGGAAAGGAAGAGAAGAGAAGCTCGCCAGTGGTGCATCAAAGAGGAGGAAGACGACAGAGACGACCGAAGTGGATGAGGAGGAATTGAAGGCTGAAGCTTCGTGGGAAGCTTCATGGAGGTTCAAGGAAGAGAACCCCTCTACCTATTGTACATGGCAGAGGGTGAAGAAGTGGGTCAAAGGAGCTTCGGTGGTGCTATGATCTTACCGGCAAGGAGGAAGAAAAGGAGGGAACCGATCAAAATTAAGCACACCTTTTGATTTAAGGACCTTGATGTAGGATCTAAAGAACACAAGCACACTAGAATGGGGGGATGAATAGTGTGGTAAAAAAATTTGCAAATAATACAAACCACAAAAATGGAACACCAAATATATAGTGGTTCCCCTCACCTGGGTACTCCACTACCTAAGTCTCCCGACTTAGGATTTTTAACTCGATTCCCTCAACCCAGAGGGAATCAATTTACTAAATACGAGGCAATTAACAGGTTACCTCAACCAAATTATAAGAACAAATAAAAACAAGATATTACAGGTGTAAGCAAGAAATGTAAAAGCTTATAACTAAAATCCTAAGTCTCCAACAAGAATATGTTTAGCAAAATTTAATAGTAAGATCTAGTGTATAAAGGCGGTGCGCAAAAAATGACTTGATGAGAGCTAAAGAAAATGCGCCAAACAAACTTGTTGCAATACAAAGATCTTCTTGAAGGCTGAAAGCAGCAAGTACTATCACTCTTGCAGCTAAAATGGAAAGAAATGAAATCTGGAAGCAAGGAGGATTTTTTGATTCTTGTTATTTTTTTTAAGGATGGCTCTTAATAGTGTTTTTATAAACCACCAAGCAGCCCCCCTATGCTCCCTAGCTGTTGGGGGAAAAATTAGAAGGTTACAGTTTAGATTAATGACAAAATAGCCATTCAGGTTTGTCACAACGGTTAGTTAGTACTGGTACTTAAGTTGTGGTATTGGTACTAGCTGCTCATAGTTACCCAGCAGCCAGCACAACAGAGCCTGGGTACCAGTACTCATCATAGGTACCGTTACTCAATGCTTATAGTTGAGTACTAATTAAGTCACCAGGTACCAGTACTTACCATTAGTATCGGTACTTGTGATTCACAGGTTTGAAAATTGTAACTTACATGTACCGGTACTAGTGATAAGTATCGATACTTGTAAGGTCCCGGCACTACCAGTATCCACAATCTGGGAGCACCTCATACTGGTACTCATGACGAGTACCGGTACTTGTTCACAGTTTGAGACTATGGCTCAAACCTGCGCCTTGCATATACCTGTACTTATAAACAGTTCCGGTACTTGCTACAAGTACCTTGAATTCACTCTTTTAATCAATTTTAGAGTTTTTCAAATTCAATTAAACTATTAATATTACTAAGAAATGATTTTGATTTTTCAAACGAATAATTAAACATGGGTTTGATACCTAATTATCTCTATTTTGATTTTACTTCCTAAATCAATTTTTCTTATTTAGGAGACATACAAATTTCTAGATTACAACAAATAAACAACATAAAAAATCTTTATCCACTTGAACACTTCTTCCTTGTCGTCATCTACACTTCCTATAATCCTGTGATTTCCCTGTAAATATTACTTCACAAACTCATTAGATTAAAATAATTTTGTTAACACCAAAACATAAAAGAGAAGTGGAACTATGTTCCAATACTTGAGGCCTTTATATAGAGAGGAATTAGAGTCATTTGACCCAAAGAAATGCAAGCTCCAAAAGATCCACTCACTGGCATTGAATCCGGCCATGATTGAGCTCAAGAAGGTGTTCATTGAATTTAGCATGATCTCTAGATCAATCTAACCAAATTTGGCAAGATTTGATTGAGATTTCCTCAATCAAATTGATAATTGAATATTGCCGGTATGAGTTGATTGCTGTTGCTATGTTTACACGACGAAGGAGAAGGCGACGGGGACCTAGATGTGAGGAAATTCAAAACCTAGGGACACTTGTGTAATAGTAAGAGATAAATGGGATAGAATGCAAACTAGGTCAAGATGGACTCTACTTGAGCTCAAAATTTGGGGTTAGCCTAATTTAGACCCAAGGAATTTAATGGTGACTTCAAATTTGGGTTTTAAGAACATTTGATTAGGTAATTTACACTATAGCCTAAGAATGAAGTAAACTCCCACCTAAGTCTCTGTTTTTGGACAAAATTGGTTCATTTGGTCAAAGTGAAGGTTCCAAATCTCATGAAATATTTTTTACTGATTTTTGGAAGGTTTAGATTATATTTATTTCTACCAAAACCCATTCAATTTAAGTGAGGCTGTAATTAGGATTTTTCTTAATAAATTAATCCTCAAATTCCAAAAAACCTTGATTCAGTCAGTTTAAGCCTACTTCTTAGGAATTCAAGTTCATTTAAGCTTATATTAGGCACTGATTAACCCCATAGTTAATCCGCATTTGTGATTTCTCATTGAAACAGCATAATTAACTCATTTTCCAGTCTTCTTCTCACATTTAGTTGAGAATAGAATTACGACCTTTCGATTTTTATTCAAGAGCATTTATTCTTGGAGTTAAGCTAAAATAGGCCAATTATCATAGATGATGGTGTTACCATCAACGAGGAGAGGAAGATGATCCATTACTCAGTTGGCGGCAAGTAACATTGAGGAGTGAGGTCGAAGAAGCTCCAAGTGTGTGATGTAGACACATTTAATTAGGTTAAAATGCCTATTCATGCATGTTCGTAGGATTAGATTTGCATTTCATATTATAAATATTGCATAGCATGCATCATTCTGCATTTAGAGTAGTTGTGTATATTTTAGGTTAATTATGTCCTTTTTATGGCCAGGAGGGAAGGAGATTTATCTCAAGGCCTCAGATGGACAATCTAACCATACGGATCTGATCAAGACAATGAAGGAGATTTGATCATAATGGGGGGGTGGATACTTAATCAAAATGATGCACGGATTTTGGCGAAGTAAAATCAGGGTTTCAAGAACCCATCATCGTAGTTCACAAACCACGTTATCAAATATAATTTTTAACCAAAACTCGAAAAGTGAGTCTCAGGTCGAACACAAGGAGGTAAACGTTTTGCCTGAAAAATCCGCATTTCGCTTTTTATTTGTTTTTGTCATTTTTATCTTTTATTTTTTTTATATTTTAAAAGGGCAAGAGATCAGGTCGATGAATTCTAGCTAATCTAGTTCAAAAATAAAAAGAGAGAAGCAGAGAGAGAGAGAGGGGGGAACAACCATGTATTTTTATAATCAAATGTTTATTACAATTAGGAAAGCGGGAAAACTATACTATGAAAGCAATAAAGATAGAGATAGGTGAGAGAAATCTCCCTCGACGGTCGCTTAAAGGATGCCTAGAGGAAGGTGGTGAGAAGAAGGATGAACGAGGATAGAGTTGGAGGATGGAGGGCAGGACAGGACGGCATCACAGCGAGGATCTACTTCCCAAAGGGAGGTAAGACGATGATTGTGGGATGCTCCACGAATGGGGATGAGAGGCAAGAAAATATTTGATTCTACTTTAGAGAAGCATCCCGGGCTTGGGACAAGCTCTCTCTAGAGCCTTGGAGGTGATGAGAGGAAGAAAGGAAGAGATGGTGAAGAATGAAGGGGTGTAGATCCTTTTATAGTGGAAGGAGGAAGGGCTTCTCACACACAGGCAATTAGTGACAGCTACAAGCGTAACTAAAGACCCGCCTAGGCTGTCATTGAAGATCTGCACCATTCAACGCTCCCGCTGGCCCGTACATCACGCCTGTGCCTCTCGTGCTGTGTCACACATGCGTGCTGGCATGCGTTGTGTTGTTACTGCGTGCGGCTGCATCAATTGCTCAATTGGGGGGGCTACGGGGATTTGAACCCATGCCCCTCCCTTGGAGATAGTGCTTCAACCAATGCGGCAAGCTAGCTTCTGTGATGAAAAGATGTCTTATGGGCACACGGTGGAGAAAGTTCTTAGCTGATCCAACGGTTGGGAATGGAGGTCACGGATGAAGAGTGGTGTAGGCAAGCACTACTGGCTAATGTTGGGAGGCCTAGATGGCGTCACGTGGCACCATCTGGGCTGTCCATCTTCCTTCTATTGCAGAGGGTGCCATAGTGCTCGGATCGAGGTGATTTCCGCTCTGCTAGATTGCGATTGTTGCTTCGGATCCATCCATATGGTCAAATTTTTCATCCGAAGCCTGTATGGATGTCGATTTCCCCATGTCCGTTGATCTTCCTCGGACTTCATATGATGCTATGGGATTTTGATCTAGATGATTTCAGAGGCGTTAGACTCTGATCGTCATTCTGATTTGATCCGTATGGTTAGATTGTCCATCTAAGGCCCTAAAATAAATCTCCTCCCCTCTTGGCTATAAAAAGGATGCAATTAACCTAAAATATACACAACTACTCTAAATGTAGAATGATGCATGCTATGTAAAATTTATAATATGAAATGCAAATCTAAGCCTAGGAACATGCATGAATAGGCATTTTAACCTAAATAGATATGTCTATATCATACCCCCATGCATATCTTTTGCTAGTCCCTAGCAAAATCAAACTATATGATATGTATAAAATTAGAATTAGGATTAGATCACTTAGACCTAAGTTGTTTATTAACAATAGAAAATTTCAACTAAGGTCCTAAACTACGAAAACTCAATAGTACCTGGGTGTCTGCTTGAATGCAAACCTCCCAAGTCCTCACCTTATTTTAAAAGGGAAGATACATTTTTTTTGTTTTTCTTCTTTTCTAATTTTTTTGGACATTTTTTTTGTTTTTCTTCTTTTCTAATTTTTTTGGACTTTTGGAGCTTGAGAGTTTCGAGATAACTTTTTACGGCTACTCGACCCACCCAAGACTTGAAAAGGACTCTAAGTGCTAAGCATCTTGTGAAAAGAGTGAAAGACTCACTAAGTGGCCATTAAAAGTGACTTCAGGTTTCTACGACCCCAGGTGACTTTAAAAGTTTTTTCCTAAAGGTTTATTTTTCCGAACGATAGTTTTCTCCCTACTTAATTATTATTTTTATGGGGTCAACACAAGGGCGAGCCTAGTATATATCTCCCCAGTTTATTCTACTTCCCCACTTCTTCCCTAAGTGTTTTGGAAACTATTGTGCATTTTTGTGAGCTGGGCTCTGGACAACTAGCCAATGGGCTGTTACCCACGGCAACTTACTAGCCATACTCGTGCGGTGAAGTGTGATTTTTTTTTCCTTTTTCTACTTTTTTTTCTAAGTATTTCTTTTTTTCTTTTTTTTTAAGTAGGTAGCTTCCCTGATCTAAGATTTACCTAAAAGCAGTAGAATGAGTATGGTCATGTAGCTGGGCTCTGGAAAACCAACCAATGGGTTGTTACCCACAACAACTTGCCAACCATACTACCTTAGATAGTTCATTAGCTACTCAATTTTTGAAAAAATCACTGAAAAGTGAGTCAGTGCAAACAGTGTGCAGATGCTTAGACTTAAAGTCCCCTCAAATCAAAGGGCAGGTTGATAAGTGATGTGCATACATCTGATTAACCTAAAATATCTATTAATGCATGTTTTTAGTGTCACATTAGCATCATACATTATAAATAGTGCATGACATGCATAATCATGCATTTAGATCAAGTTGTATAAATTGTATAGTAATTGTCTACTTTTTATGGTCAGGGAGAGGGCAACTTTTTATCAGGGCCTTAGATCGAAGATCCAACCATACAGATCTGATCAGGGCAATGATTGGAGTTCAACGACTCCAAGATCGCCCAAATCGAACATCCGTAGCACCAGATAGAGATCGAGGAACTTTAAAGAGCAACGGCCAAGATGGTGTTAATCCACACCTCAGACGACAAATCTGACTGCACGGATGGGCTCAGATCGACGATCGCAACCTAACGACGCAAAAAATCGATCCAATCCAACACCTGTGGCACCTTCTACAATACTCAGAAGGTGGACAGCCAAGATGGTGCCACGTGGCGCCATCTCAGCTGCCCAAACCGGCCCAGCCATTCTGGAAGACCACTGTGCCCTCTCTCTCTCCTCACCCGCTTGATGGATCTAGACAGTTGGATCACCATCCAACGGCCACGGAAGATCGCGCCTTAGAACCTCCACGCGACAAACTCTTCGCAGTAGCGCAGCGATCAAGTGTGCTACGCGAGCGCGTGACGCGCGATCAAGCCCACATTCGTAGTGCCTGGATGAGTGATTAGAGCTGAGCGATGAAGATCTAGTGGCGGGAAGCGAGCGTAGCGCCCACGCGCAATCAAACGCACGGTGCTTACGTGTGATCGCAAGTGGGTGCGCGACACAGGCGTAGCCACCTTAAGCCGTCCAATCTCATGATTGGACGGCTGAGAGTGCACGACGTGCACGTGCATTAAAGGGCACAGAGGCAAGGGGGCGCATGAGCGGCGTGCACGTCGGCCACATTCAGGCCTTTAGTGACAGATGAATCAGTCACTAAAGGTCTTGAATTAATCTTTTCAAGTTGTAATGTCCAAAATGCCTCCACTCCTTGCAACTATAAAAGGAGACCTCCTCCATATGGATTTTTCATCCCTTCCTTCTCTTCTCTCCCTCTCCAAAGCTCAAGAGAAGCTTGTCCCACACCCGGGATGCTCCTCAAGAGCTAAAATCAAGTTTTCGCCCCCGTTCCGGAAGTGGATCCCGCGACAATGATGACGTGCTGCCTCGTTCCCGTTCCTCTTGCTTCGACCTCCTTCCCGCTTCGTTCCTCATCTTCCAGGCATTGTCTCGTCTAGCTCGTCCTCCAAGCGATCGTCGAGGTGGATAACTTCTCTCTCCCATTCTTTTTCCTGCTTTCTAGAGTAGAATTTTCCTACTTTCTAGTTGTAATAATTTCTCGCTTTCTAGTGTAATCTTTTCTCACTTTCTTAGTTGTAAAAACATTTTGCAATATCAAGTGAATGTTTTCCCTCTCTCTCTCTTATTGTTTATATTGATTCCATTGTGATTATTTCACCCTTTAAACAAAAACACAAAAAAATATAATTACGAATTTTGATCGACATAGCCACCCTGAGTTCGATCTGGGATTTCTTTACAGATTTTTAGTATAAATTTTATTTGTTGAACGGATTTCTTCGTTACTCGAACTACAACGACAGGTTTTCAAAACCAACTCCAATAGAATAGTCATCCGACGAACAACATTTTGGCGTCGTTGCTGGGGAGGCAACGATTTTCCAATCTTCTTTTCACATTTCACACACTTTACTGTCTTTTAACTTGCTTTCTCTCGTGTCTATTATTTTGCAGATACCTCCATTAGGGAATCGTCAAGTGGTAGATTGGAGTAAAGTGCAGTTGAAGACGACTGTAAGTGCTCCCTATTCTTTCCCCCTCCATAGATTTCATTTCATCACATTAAATTCAAATTCCAATTAACCTAGGTGTTTGCATAAATCCTAGGATTTATGCAAACACCTAGGTAGGATTTGTTTGGTTGTTTGGATTTCCCCTCACATTCATTTCACTCTCGCATATAAAAAAAAATAAAAAGATATTTTTGTGCGGTAATTCAACATACATACAACATACACCCACATTCAAGGCACTGAACCTAATTAATTTTCTTCTACTCAACCAGATTCTGATCTGTGGAATTAGTACACACAAATCAACACATAAAAGAGTAGAAATCATTCTAGGTTAATCATTTCTGTGTGCCTAACTTAGTGGTGCAATTGTGGCCAATTGTTTGAGTTGTTTGGGTTGCACCACTCAACATAAAATCAACTCACCAAATAGCTTCCTCTTAGGGTTTTCAATCTAGGTTCATACCAGGTACTCCACTTTATTTCTGATTTTAAAAGGAAAGCAATCTTCACCCATGCTTGAAAACCTGGTTTGCCTCAAACTTGATTGAAATCAACCTAATTCTAAACCCTAAAAGCTACTTAAGCAAGATTTGAACATTAAAATCTACTCATCACAAATAATCTTGCTTGAAAACCCTGGTTGTGCACACACTTACACATACTCAATTGATCATTAAGGGCACAACCCATTTTAAGGGCCCACCACAGTCCATAAGTACTACAATCCCAGGCCTCAATAAAATCGAGTAGATGTTGGCCTTAAGGACTGATTCGCTCTTTGGGGCCTAGTTTGAGATTGTTTATGATTAACTTGCTTGTACTGATCAATTTGATGTCTAGTTAGGGGAGTAGCGTCAAACGACCGCGGCTGGAGGGTACACTAGGAACCGGATGCGCAAGCTGAAGGAAGAACCTTCTCCCCAGTCCCTCCTAACTGGTTGGATTGAGCAGATACAAGTAGAGTAAATCATTTATAATCTTAAGGCAGGTTCTGAGAGTCTGTAGATCCTTAGGCTACCCTACTTAAGGATAGGCTTGTTTTGTTGTGCTGCAGGGTTCTTATCCCCAGTCCTTCCGACCTTTTCCTAGTTTATGCTGGGAAAGAAGGTCATTGAATCCCCAATTGGAAGGACCATTAGAGTATTCTAAGAGCCGTAGATTGGATTTTGGCCAAATTGATCCCATGGCCAATCAGCAGCCTCCTCTGCCCCAGGATCCACAGGAGGTATTTCGAAGGCACCTAGAACAAATGCAGAGAATGCAAGAATGGTTCTAGAGAATGTAGGGCGCTCTGCCCTTGAAGGATTTTTATGATCCTTCAAATTATGGGGAACATCCCGGCATCCAGATTCCTGCCAGAGACGTAGAAATCAAGCCCCATGTGTTAAGCTTGATCAAACATTTCCATGGGCTTAGCTTTGAAGACCCATTTCAGCACTTGGAGGACTTGACCACTTTGGTTCAGACCACCAAGGTGCGAAACGTGAATGAGGAGAAAATGATCATGAGGCTCTTCCCTCACTCTCTTAGGGATAAAGCCACTCATTGGTACAGGACTATAGGAAGACCAATTGCAACTTGGAATGAGTTGAAATTGGCCTTTCTGAGGAAATTCTTCCTTGTCGAACATACCAATGCTTTGAGATGGGCAATTACTATCTTTACCCAGTGGTCGGGAGAGCAGTTTCATGTTGCCTGGGAGCGATTCCAGGACCTATTGCGGAGGTGTCCACACCATGAGGTGCCAAAATGGAAAATCGTGTAGATTTTCTACCATGGGTTGACTGAGCAACTCAGAAATCACATGGACGCTTCTTGCGGAGGCAATTTCCTCAACAAAGATGCAGATAGCGCGCACGATTTATTTGAGGAGATGAGCGAGAATTCGACCAATCATACCTCCATCGATACTTTTAATCGGTCCCAACAGCCTAGATCGAATGTTAATGAAGTCCACGACTCTCATTCATTCGATATGGAATTGATTTGTAATAAACTTGATAAGGTGGACCTGTTTGCTAAGAGAATGGAGGAGTGGATGGCTGGAAACTCAATGAACAACTCTCGATCCACTCAATCCCAGAATTCGGGATTCCATTCATTACGGGCTCCTTCTGGACGAGAGTTCATGAATCAACTTAATGCGGCTCAACCTGCGAGTCAGCATTATTCGGAACCCCAAGGGTTCCAAACTAGGGTCTTTGATCCCAGTTTCTCTGATCCTTCTCTTTCTTTCTCTCCATCCTCACCCTATGAGGATGTTTGTGCTGTATAGGAGAATGTTAGATCCAACCCCTACTCCAATGCTTATAATCCGGGTTGGAGAAACCACCCTAACTTCTCCTAGAAAAACCTGGGGTAGCAGACCCAATTCCGACCCAACAACTATGCTCCACAACGACCAATGGGTCAGGGTCATGCTTATACTCAGTTTCCCCCGAATCAGGTCAATCAGCCAACTTCAAACGCCCGTCAACCCGTAGGGTAGGCTAATTTGAACCGATAGATGGTAGAGATGCAAGGATCTATGCTCCAGCTCATGAAGCAAATGAAAACTTCGCTGGACAACTTACAAACCAAGCTCATAGCTAATTCTCGTCAACCTGGATCTCTACCATCTCAACCTATACCCAACCCACGAAATATCCTGAATTCGGGCAATTAAGCCCATGGGTACAAAAATCAGAGGGACCCACACGCACATGCTCAGGTAGTTGAGTAGGGTCCTTCCTCTTCTTCTGCAAATCAACGATTCTTGACTAATGAAGCCCCTCCAATCTTTCCTAGCCCTCCCTAAGACCCAAACTCGTATGCATCCGCAAATTTTATTACCTTGAGGAGTGGTAAACAAACTCAGGATCCACAACTACACTGTTCTGATTTATCGAATCCTGAAGAACCTAAGGAGAGAAAGGAGAATTCTGGAGAAGAAATCAAGGCTTAGGAACCTGATTCCGAAGATCCGACTCATGTTCCTTTTCCTGAGGCCTTGTCAAATCAAGGAAGAAGAAGACTGTTGATAGTAATGAGGAGCTCCTGAATATTTTCAAGAATGTTGAGATCAATATCCCGCTCCTCGATGCTATCAAACATATATAAACTTACACGAGATTTTTAAAGGAATTATGTACGCACAAGCGTAAGTTGAGAGAATCTGTTTCAAGGAAGGTGGTACTCTCCGAGCTGGCTAGTTCTGTTATCTTGCACCACCTCCCTCAGAAAAAGAGAGATCCAGGTGCTCCTTTGATTTCTTGTGTCATTGGAGATTACACTTTTGATAGAGCACTGCTGGATCTGGGTGCATCCATCAACCTAATTCCGACTTTTCTTTACGAGAAGTTTGGATTAGGTGAACTTTGGCCGACTTCAGTAATGTTGCAGTTAGCGAACCGTTTGGTCACAAATCCGCAAGGCGTTATTGAAGATGTTATTGTTAAGGTTAAGGATTTCTATTTTCCTGTAGATTTTCTTATCCTTGACATGGATGTACCTGAAAATCTGAGAAACATGCCCATCATTCTAGGGCGTTCGTTCCTGCCTACCGCTAAGGCCAACATTAACTGTGAAAGCGGTAGCATGGAAATCGCCTTTGGGGATCAAAGAATGAAATTGGATATTTTTAAGGCAATTAATAAATTCAAGGATTGTGGATTTATTGAGGAACTTGAGGACGATAATATGAATATTGAGACTTGTATGATGGTTTCTACATTTGAAAGTTCCTCCTATGATGATGAATGGACTTGCAACCCTCTATGGCAGACCCGCCATCTTCTGAAGAGTTTATTGATTTTGTTCACTCTCAACCTCTTCCTCTTGATGAGTCTTCAGCAGCATCTTCCTTACCTTCAATCATCAACCCACCCTGGCTTGAACTGAAACGATTGCCTGAGAATCTAAAATATCAGTTTTTAGGACCACATAAGATGCTCCCTGTGATTATCAATGCTAAATTAACAAATGAGCAGGAGATTAAATTGATTAAGGTCCTGAAGGAACACAAGGAGGTAATTGGTTGGACCATTCATGACCTTAGGGGGATCGAGCCATCTTATTGCAATCACAGAATATTTTTCGAAGATGGATCCCACCCTCTCACTAGATGCAAAGAAGCTTAAATCCTGATGAGAGCCTCATCATGAGCCATAACTAGCTCATTTTGACCCAATAAAGAAGATAAAAGCTCCTACATAACCTAGAAGAAGGCCTAACTGAAGGAACAAGTGCCTTGAGAAGAAAACATGAAATAAAGGTTAAAACTGTAATTTTACCATTGCAGTACATAAATGGGATTTCTCAGAGGCAAAACATAAGTCAAATGGTATAAATGAGATAAAAAGAGGGTTGAGTCAATCAGAAATGGGTTTATGTGCAATCTAAGAACTAAATGACACTTGGTAACCCTAAAATAGACCCGCTTAAATTAAAAAGGTTCCGATCAGAATAAAAATCAAGTAAACCCTCTCAAAATCATATAAAAACATCCTCTATGGTTTAGAACACTTAATTTATCCTTTGGAACCTAGTCTGACCTAGATCAGGGTCCTAGCTCCTCAATTAACCTAATTTGGGTTTTTACGTAAAATGTCTAGTCAAACGAGGTCAAACCTAAAATCCAACTTCACCATTGGATTCCTTACGTCCAAATTAGGTTTGTACCAAAATTTGGACCTAAGGAGAGGTCATCTTGACCTACTTTGCAATTTAGTACACCCAAATCACAAATTGGTCCCTATCTTTTTTTTCGGAGAGGGATTGCTCTCTAATCCCTCATAGATTTCCTCCCAGAAATGGAAGGGGGATTCTCTAAGGAATTCCCTTCCTTATAAAGCCAATTACAATCGCTGGTGTGAACCCAATCTCTCGTGCGAACGCACGAGAGATTTGGGTATCCACCTTCCTTTCAACTCCGGCAAGCCGGCAGACCTAATTGCGCGCTCTCCACGCGCTGGCAAGAGCGGCCAGCACCTATAAAACACCCCCCAGACCCTGCCGCAGGACCCAAGCTTGATTTTGACAGAGATCCCTTCCAAATTCCTCCCTCTCCCATCTCCGGCCAAACGACCCACAAGCTCCGGCGACCTCCTCCGCTCCTCGTCGCTCTGCTACCATACCAGCAGCAGAGTCCTCTCCGCCGCTTCCTCCCGCATCGCGCTGTACCCCGCGCGAGCGCTTCTGACCTCATCTTCGTCGTCGCTTCCTCCCTCAGGGTCTTTCTTCCCCGACGACGGCAGTTACGAGCCGTCCTCTCCGCCGCCTCCGTTCCTTCCAGACAACCCCAGATACGTTCTCCATCCTCTCCTCTCTCTTTTCCCCCAACTATTTTACTTGATTACCCCTCGACAGTACCTAACCGCCTCCATCTTCATCGCCTCCGACCTCACTCCGGCGAGCCGCCCACACCACTCCACCACTCCACCCGGCTCGCCAACCACCTCGAGAGCTCCGCCTCTCCACCAGGAACTCACTCCACCCTACAACTGCCACTCCAGACCTCCATAATCACCCCCCGAACAACCCACCATCTCCGGCCACAGGTTGACCTAGGCATGCACGCCTAGGCCGACCTGCGGCCTGCAGCATCGTCCACCGCCTTCGCCGTGCCACGGCGAAGGTCTCTAGCTGATCTGATTGGGCCGAGAGGCTCGTTTTGTGCATGACAGTGTTTGAGCCACTACCGCCATGGACGACCTCCGGTGAAGCTCCAACGAAGCTCCAGGCATCGGGCTTCCCAGGCTGCAGATGCAGGAGACTCACGCGAGTGTCGCGAGGTGAGTGAGCCCAGCACGGAGCGCCAGCAGAGCCATCCGCTTGGGCAATTGTATACGAGAGTCTGCGGGTGCGCGTGAAATCAGGGCGGAACCTTTAGTCCCACATCGTGGGATTGCAGCACTTAGGTACGCTATAAATTGTATTTGTGCTTTAAGCCGGTTGCCTCCGTAAGCACAGGGGTGAGGTCCCTCACTGACCCCACACCCGCCTCGTCCGCGGCTTGACCACGCGGACCTGGCGGATCCGACCTGACCTAGACCTACGCACTCCTCGCGCATCATCACCTGCAGGTGCGCCTGGTCCCGGGTACGATCCGACCCGATTATGGCTGTGGCTCTGGGAGAGCGTCCATGAGTGAAATGCTTGAGAGAGAGAGACGCGTGGGTAGAGGGAGAAAGGATAGGTTTTGTTCTGTGTAGGCACAGGCTGAACGTTGAGGAAGAAGGACTCGGTCGCGAGAAGGAAAAGAAGAAGGAAGAAGGAAAGGCAGGAAGAACAGAGAAGACCAAAGAAGAAAGAAAGAAGTTCGCAGGAGAAGAAGAAGGAGCAAGACAGAGAAGAAACAAGGCAGAGAAGAAGAAGAAAGAAAGAAGCCTTCGCAAGAGAAGAAGAAAGAGAAGAAAAGAAAGCAAACACAGCAGCAGAAAAAGAAGAAACAGAGAGACTGCTGAGGAAGAAGAATAATCAAGAAGAAAACAGAACATACTTTTAAGACGTCTGATCTTGTGATCAAACGTCCAATTTCATTTCTTTTTGTCCTAACTACTTTTAATCTCATACATTCATAGTTGAATTGATATTTTGAGTAAATTAGAGTGTTCAATTACATTTTGACTAGTAGTAAATTCCATCTGCTCCCTGTGATCGACCTCGGATACTCCGATCTTCGAGTAATAAAATTCTTTATATTTGTTTAGACGTTTTGTCTGTTATACTACAACGTGACATCCTTTAAACCCGCACAAATCGTCGACAACAAATCCAAATATGCGAGAAGTGGTCAAGAAGGAGATTATTAAGTGGCTCGATGCAGGAATCATTTATCCAATCTCTGATAGTCCTTGGGTAAGTCCCATGCAGATTGTTTCCAAGAAAGCCAGGATTACCGTTGTGACTAATGAGAAAGGAGAATCTGTCACAACTCGTTCAACTTCCTCTTGAAGGGTGTGTATCGATTACAGGAAGTTGAACATGGCCACAAAAAAGGATCATTTACCTCTACCTTTCATTAATCAAATCTTGGAAAGATTAGCTAGGCAAAAGTACTTCTGTTTCCTTGATGGTTACTCGAGATACAACCAAGTTCCTATCCATCTCGAGGATCAGGAAAAAACTACTTTCACCTGTCCCTACGGAACCTTTGCTTTCCGAAGGATGCCATTTGGCTTATGTAATGCACCTACGACTTTTCAAAGGTATATGCTGGCCATATTCTCTGACATGGTGGGAGAGTTTATGGAAGTCTTCATGGACGATTTCTTTATTTTTGGAGAATCGTTTGACTCTTGTCTAGCTAATCTTGAAATGATCCTTAAACGATGCATCAAAACAAAACTGGTCCTTAGCTGGGAAAAGAGTCATTTCATGACACAAGAAGGCATCGTCTTGGGTCATGTAATCTCTGAACGAGGAATCGAAGTGGATAAAGCTAAGGTTGATGCTATCGCTAAACTTCCTCCACCCACATCTGTTAAACAAATTCAATCATTTCTTGGTCTGTGGGATTCTACAGGAGATTCATCAAGAACTTTTCAAAGGTTGCTCTTCCTCTGAGCAATCTTCTCGCCAAAGAAACGTCGTTTGATTTCGACGAATCATGCCATAAGGCATTTAATTTTCTTAAAATGGCAGTCACTTGTGCTCTGGTGTTGCAACCACCGATTTGGACAGCCCCTTTTGAGATCATGACCGACGCTTTTGATTACGTGGTCAGGGCTATTTTGGGTCAGAAAGTTGATAGGAAGCCCTCTGTCATCTACTACGCTAGTAAAACTCTAGACGACGCCCAGAGGAATTACACTGTTACTGAGAAGAAATTACTAGCCGTAGTATTTGCTTTGGAGAAATTCAGGGCTTATATCTTAGGGTCTCACGTCATTATATATACTGACCACTCAGAAAGGATGCCAAACCCCGGCTTATTCGTTGGATTCTTCTACTTCAAGAATTTGATCTTGAAATCAAAGATAAATCCGGGGTACAAAATGTGGTGACGGATCATTTGTCGAGACTTCTGAGTGATTCTTCTCGTCCAGACATTCCGATTGCTGGTACTTTTCCGAATGAAACCATCCTTACAGTTTTAGGCATCCAAACCCCGTGGTTTGCTGACATTGCTAATTATTTGGCTGTTGGTCAAATCCCACAGGATTGGACCAAGCAACAATGGGAGAGACTCAAATCTGAGGCCAAATATTACTTCTAGGAGGACCCTAAATTGTACCGCATCGGCTCTGATCAAAATATTCACCGATGCGTTCCGGAGAATGAATTCAACAGTATACTCGAGTTCTGCCATGCATCTGCATGTGGTGGACACTTCTCCAGGGAAAAGACGACTGCAAAAATTTTGTAATCTGGATTCTATTGGTCGTCTTTATTTAAGAATGCCCAGGAATTCTCAAGGTCGTGTTCCTGATGCCAGGCACTCAGGAGCATAACTAAGAGAGATATGATGCCCCTAAACTCGATTCTTCCTGTCAAAATCTTTGACGTTTGGGGCATTGATTTCATGGGACCCTTCCTCCCTTCATTCGGACATCAGTACATTCTCGTCACTGTTGATTACGTGTCCAAATGGATCGAGACGATTCCCACCCAAACCAATGACCACAAGGTGCTCATCGATTTCGTCAAGAACATCTTCAGCAGGTTCGGGATTCCGACGGCCAGCATCAGTGATGGTGCTAGTCATTTCACTAATGCCCAGTTCTATAATTTACTGGCAAAATATGGGGTTAATCACTGAATCTCCACACCTTACCATCCCCAGACGAATGGACAGGTCGCGATCTCCAATTGGGAGATCAAGAATATTCTACAGAAAATGGTTAGGCCTGATCGCAAAGACTGGACTCAAAAGCTTGAGGACGCTCTTTGGGCCTACCGTACGGCGTACAAAATGTCCATCAGAATGTCTCTATTTCATCTGGTGTATGGAAAGGCGTGCCATTTACCCGTAGAAATTGAACATAGGGCATTCTGGGCAATCAAGCAGTGCAATCTAGATCTGAGTTTAGCTGGGAAGACCAGGAAACTCCAACTATCTAAGTTGGAGGAGCTTCGAAATGATGCGTATGAGAATGCCAAGATCTACAAGGCTCGCACTAAAGCTCTACATGACCAATTGATTTCTCGCAAGAGCTTTGAGCCAAACTAGAAAGTCTGGCTATTCGATTCTCGACTTAAGCTCTTTCCTGGAAAACTTAGGTCGAATGGAACGGCTTGTTCATTATCGACCAAATATTTCCAAATGGAGCTATTCAGATCTCTGACCCGAATATGGGTAATTCATTCAAAGTCAACGATCAATGTCTAAAGCCTGTTATTAATCGTACTACTCCAAAACCCATCTCAGATACGGTTGCTCTAGCCATGAGGTGACTTCTTTGGCTGGACTTCGCCTAGCTGATGGCATTAAACTAAGCAGTTGTATAGTCTGACTCAGAGTTGACCCGAGCTTCATATTCAGGTGATATCTTCCGTACTCTACCCTTCCTTTCATGTCTTTTATTCTCAATGAGGACATTGCATCAGCTAGGCATGGAGGGTGGATTCATTTCTGAATCATTTTGTCAGCTCTGTGAAATTCTTGTAAATTCTATTCTTATATATATATAAAAAGGAAGGAATACTTGGACATTAGGACTTTTCAATCTTAGGAAATATTACAATAGGATCTGAACACTAAGACCCTTCAGGTCTTTGGGCTTAATCAGCCTGGGTATCCACTAAAATGCAGACTTGTTTTTCGAGTCCTCGCCATCCTGAATTCTATTTTAATTTGATTAAATAAGTTTGGGTGATAAGTACACGACTTATCAACCCGTCCTCTGATTTGAGAGAACTTTAAGTCTAAGCATCTACACACTATCTTGTCACTGACTCGTTGTTCTATGGTTTTAGCAGAAATTGGGTAGCTAATGAACCTTTTAGGGTGATATGGCTGGCAAGTTATCATGGGTAACAGCCCATAGGTAGGTTGTCCAGAGCCCAGTCACTGGACCATTCTCTTCTTGCTGCCTTTAGGTAAATCTTAGACCAGGGAAGCCACCTACTTAAAAAGGAAAAGAAAGTCAAAAAGAAAATAAAAGAAATAAGCCACACTTCGCCGCACGAGTATGGCTGGCAAGTTGTCGGTGGCAACAGCTCATCGACCGGTTGTCCAGAACCCAGCTCAAGAAATGCACTAAAAATTCCCAAAACACTTAGGAAGAAGCGGAGAAGTAGAATAAGCTGGGGAGATATACACTGGACTCACCCTTGTGTTGACCCCATAAAAATAAAAGTAGGGAGAAAGCTACCGGTCATAAAGATACACTTTTAGGCAGAACTCTCTTTTTAAGGTCAACTAGAGGCGTAGAAACCCGAAGTCTATTCTAATTGCTGATCAATGAGTCTATCACATTCACAATAAGATGGTTAGAACTTAGGGTTCTCATCAAATCTTGGGTGGGTTGAGTGGCCGTAGAAAGCCACTCTTTAACCCTAAACTCAAAAATAAAAAAAAAATTAGAAAAGAAGAAAAAAGAAAAAGAGATTTTTCTTTGAATAAGGCAAGGGCTTGAAGCGGTTTGCATTTTGGCAGGTACCCGGGCGCTCGTGTCTTTGAAAGTTCATATCTTGAGTAAAAATTTCTTAATGTTGAAAATGACTTATGCCCAACTAATCCAACCTAATTCTTTTATAAATAGCATGTAGTTTTTGCTAGGGACTAGCAAATGATAGGCATGGGGGTGTAATGTGCATACATCTAATTAACCTAAAATGTCTATTAATGCATGTTCTTAGTGTCACATTAGCATCATACATTGTAAATAGCGCATAGCATGCATAATCATGCATTTAGATCAAGTTGTATAAATTATATAGTAATTGTCTCCCTTTTATGGTCAGGGACAAGGTGACTTTTTATCAAAACCTCGGATCGAAGATCCAATTGTACGAATCTGATCAGGGCAATGATTGGAGTTCAACGACTCCAAGATTGCCCTAATCGGACATCCGTAGCACCAGATAGAGATCGAGGAACTTTAAAGAGCAAGGGCCAAGATGGGTTAATCCACACCTCAGATGACAATCCGACCACACGGATGGGTTTGAATCGACGATCGTAGCCTAACGACACGAAAATCGATCTAATCCGACACCTGTGGCACCTTCTATAATACTCAGTAGATGGACGACCAAGATGGCACCACGTGGTGCCATCTCAGCCGCCTAAACCGACCCAGCCAATTTGGAAGACCACTGCGCCCTCTCTCTCTCCTCACCCATGCTATGGATCTAAACCGTTGGATCACCATCCAACGGCCATGGACAATCGCGCCTTAAAACCACCACGCGACAAACTCACCGCAGTAGCGCAGCGGTCGAGCGCGCGACGCATGATCGAGCCCGCATCCGCAGCGCGTGGCCCTCGAGAATCAATTCCTATAGAGGGGATTCATCATTAGACGTCCTGTAAGACGTCGACCACTTATCCTTAGATCCATGTTTGGATCTAAGCATTTCCAGGAAATAGACTTGCCTAAATTAGACGACCAATAAATTGATTAGACGTCTTAAAAATCAATATTAGACGTCCACTTAAATCCTTGTTTAGATCTAACCAAGTCCAGGGAATTACCTTACAGGATTAGACGTCCATAATCAAGTTTAGACTCAGATTAGACATCAATACCAATATCAGACGCAATACCAAACGTTTGATAACTTTATTAGCCATTTGATAATTGTGTTAGACTCTTTAATGATTCTGATCTCAACCCTAATTTCCTAAGATTTATTTCTAACGGCTAGAAGAGGCTTCCAAAATCTTCCTAAGAGTTCCTAAGCCCTCTATATATATGAGAGGGCCTTCACTTGCCACAATACACCTAAGAGGCAATACTCCACTATTTTAGAGTGTGAAAGTGTTCTAGGAAGAAGAGGCTCTGCCATTTTCTCTCCGAGTTCTACATTCCACATCTGAAAGCACCGTCTTACTACGAAATTACGCCTACACACATCCTATCTAGGGAAGATCCTTTCACCTATAGTAGCTAAGATATCCTTTACTATTTGGGCTCTATAGGTTTTGTATTTTCCATTTCTTTTGTGGTTGGGTATTCGCATGGTGAATTCCCATCTCCTTCGTGATACAAAATACTCCTCGTGAAGAGGAGGGTTTGAGGCATCTACGCTCAGGCTAAAGTAGCGTGGTTGTATTGAGGTTGAACTACCCTCGTTCAAGGAATTAGGTTAGTGGAATTGGTCGACTCAATCGACCGTGAAATCCTAAACTGAGAGGTTTAAGTGGTGGTTTTTACCCGAGTTTAGTTTCCTTCAAAATGTCTTTGTGTAATTTGTAGAGAACGATTTTGTGAGATTGATCATTTTATTTCCGCATAGTATGTTTGCATCACACTCAATTCACCCCCCTCTAGTTCGTACCTACAGCGGGGATGCTTTACTGCGTAGGAGTCTTTACGAAACTCTCCTTTCCTAGCTACCTAAGTAATTCTCAAGGCGAGTGAGTTTTTGATCTAGAGGTCCATCTACCTCAAATCTGCCATAGTCATCAAATTATATTGGGTGCCTTGATTGGGTCCAATACATATCCAGTCCCTCTCATCTGTTCTCTAGTACACACACAATAGAAGGTCCTTAAGACTTACCTTAAGGCCACCATTAGAGTTCAATTTTCGGGGTCAAGCCCTAATTGATTTGTGTGATTTTTGATCCAATCAACTTCTCTTTTCTTCAATCTGAACCTGAACTCGATTTTCCATCTTTTGATCAATCACCTGATTTGATTTCAACCACCTTACTTGGAAGTCAACCTGGAATTTAGGAAAATGTCCATGTTCGCAGATAGTCATGTTGCAATAAAAATCTTATTTTAAATGTCATTGTTGTAGTATAATTGTCATAGCAAATATGTGTTACATCATTTTATTTATTTAATTTTTGTTGGTTTATTCCAGGTCATTCACTGGAAGTCAATTATTGATATACATCACTCTATAGATTCCAAAAATGTTCTTTTATTCCAAAAGTGTCAATTTTATTTACAAAATGAATCACTAAATTAATTAATGAATGAATTAGTTAACTATGTATAAAGGAATCAATTAATATGCACTACAATGCCTTAAACATATGCACAACTAAACATGCATGTAACTACACTCTATTAGTTATATACAACTACTCTAAATAATACCTAAGTATAGGTACAAAAAATAACTACTAATATGTACTATATTAAGTTATATTAACACATACTAATATCTTCAGTAACATATATTGTGTATACAGTAACATAAATATGCGTCGTTATAGCCTTAGTAAAATATATACAAAACATATGGTAAAAGAATATATTTACTGACATTTGTACATATCTACTAATGGTAACACCATCATGAGCCATAACTAACTTTAATTAGTCAGAATCAAGAGACAAATGCTCCTATATAATCGCCTGAGAGTCATAATTCCACTCAAATCCATTTTGAGAAGAAAACACTAAATGAGGGTTAATTCTGCAGTTTTAACATCACATCATAAATGCTGAGTAACCACAGGATTTTCCAGAGGTTAATTAAAGGTCAAATGAGCATTAAAGTCCAATGAGTGGGTCCATACAGAAGAAACGGGGTTTTACACATTTCGAGAATCGAATCATAAGACAAAACCCTAATTTCAAACCTGCTTGAATTGAGGAGGTTCTGGTAAGGATAAAATTCATACAAACCTCCTAAAATTCACATAAAAATATTCTGATAGGTTTGGTACCCTTGGTTTGACCATTTAAACCTATTTTGACCTTGAATAGAGTCACAGACGGAATTCTACCCTAATTTGGGTTTCTGAGCAAATTTTCCAGTCAAACTTGGTCAAAACTCAAATCTGACTTCACCGCTAGATTCCTTGGGCCCAAATTAGGTTTGTACCAAAATTGGGCCCAATCAGAGTCTATCTTGACCTAGTTTGCATTTCAATCCAATTAAACTCTGTTCCTCTCAATCAAGCCCTCAACTTTCAAAATCTTTGCAGAAAAGTTCTTAACTTCATCATCTTCTTTGCAGAACAGGCCCTGCCTCCATTGGAGGTCAATCGACCTCCAGGTCGACTTTGACCACATCAAAACCTAATCAAATCACCACTAAATCTCACCAAAATTGGTGAGATTGGTGTTCATACTACAGAGAGTCATTTGAGACAGATCTTGGACCCTGATTTGTAGCATGGAGGTTGTACGAATGCACAAAATCCATGGGTTCCTTGTGCCCTGATTCCCAAGTCAATCAGAGCTCTTTCCTTGTCTAGAGCTCGGATTTGAGCTCTCTATAAGCTCTAGATCCTTAGGCCATCCAAAACTAGCTCGGTTTGGTCTTAATTCTTCAAATATCTCTCTCTTTGGCCACCTCCACCACAGCTTCGACGACACCTTCTCCGACTTCCTCGCCCACTACCACGTACCATAGGCAGTAGGAATCTCCTCCACTCCAACTCCTCGCAATACCAGCGAGAGCTTCCTAGGCCCCCTTCTTCCTCGTCTCTCCATCACTAGAGTATTCTTCATCTCCGACGCCAGCCAATCAAAGTCAGCGCCTCTCCCTCCCTTTCGACCGTTAGCTAGGATCCCAAACTCTTCCTCTCCCTCTTTAGATTAGGTTCAACTCCTTTATTCTCCAATTCAACCCACAATCGCCTCTCTTCCCCTTCGTCTTCTTCCGATCTGGCAGCGCTCCAACAAGGTCGCACGCCATCCACAGACTGGCAACCGCTCCACCAACACTCCCACAGCCTTCGCCTTGCCTCCACCATCAAAACCCCTCTATTTATTCTGCATTCCATCCACTCTTTTGCCCCACCAGACAACCCACCATCCATCGACCGTCACTAACTTCGTCCAACCTCACCTGACCACGAAACACCAAATCGACACCACTACCACCTTTGCCGTACTCCGATGATGCAAATGGACCTACTAATCAGGGCTTAAGTCCCGTATTCTTGGATTTCAGGTCTTCGCTATACATCGTCGTCGCCGTCCTCATCACCACCTCCGACCGCCCTGCCCGACCTTGCTACCATGCCCAAGTGCTACGGACTCACCTCAGGAATCTACCTGGAGCACCAATTAGACAAAGCACGCCAGCAGCAACTCAAACGAGGAATTCATCCTTCGGCTGCTACGCGCAAGAAGAAGAACATGGGATAGTCCTACATCGGGTGTGGAGGAGGCTTTGACTGCACATATAAGGAAAAAGTGATATGGCCTTTTCGCCTCTACACCGGGGGTGAGGTCCCCACGCTACACCCTTTACTGCTCCTCACCTGCAATACACGCTACTCGGGCTTGACTCCTATCCACGACCCGTATACTCGATTACCCATAACCTGGTTCTGAGATGAGGAAAGAGGAGAATTTCTGATGAGGGGGGAGGGTTTTGCTTCACGTTGGAACACCTAGGGGCACGTGCTGAAGGCTTTGATACTTAGCCTTTGAGGAAGGTTGGCTCTTGTGCTTAAGAGGAGAAGCCTTGGCACCCTTGTGTGCCTTGTTGTGGTGCGATGCTTTGATGGTTAAGTCGTCTGGTCATCAGACCTGACGTCTGATTTGGTTCAGAAATACTGTGGCATTATTCATCTGGTACTGTGAACTTAACTGGCGTGGATTAATGCTTGAGACCACTATTGGATTATTTGAATGATTTGATAGTTGGCATAACATGCTTAATTAAGAGAATAATTAGTGATTTAAATCACCATTGTTTTATTTCTCTCTTTCTTTTTATCGCATGAATTCTTGAGATATTATTGACTACTATTACATATTATTCTTGACTAGTTTATTCATTGAACATCTTTTACTGTGCTTAATTAATTATGCTCGTCATTCCTAAATTGAGATTAGTGTGTAGATTCCATTTGCACCCTACGAATGACTTCGGACTCCAATTAGATTTCAAGTTTATAAATTTAAATGTTTGTTGTGCGATTTGTGGAGTGTACTACGACGACTATTTCATAAATCTCCTCATTCACGTGCAAACATCTACAATGACGGATATATTCATCACTAAAGCCTTCGGATTTAAATATATATATAGAAGGCTCAAACAATACTACTATTCTAATTATATTTATATATTTATTATATATATTATCTATATACATATAAATTATTTACATATATTTTACTTATTATACATATACATCTACATTATAGACTTCTACACTATACATACTATACGCAGACACATACACACATAGGCGCACTCACTTAACATCACTCACTGTCCCAACACTTAGCCGATTCTTCGATTCAACTTTCACTCTCAACACTTTGTTTTTCTCATGCCCCTCTTCTCTCTTCACACTTAACCAAAAATTAGGTTTTTTTAGTGGGTGGGACCAGCCTTTCATGAGATACACAAAACCCCATAGTGGTGGGACCAGACCACTACTAGGTCGGCCCTAGTTCGTTTAATGTGCATTTCATTCCAATTTATTTCAAGTCCAATATCAAGCCCACACAGTACACAACCCCTGGCCTACACTATTCACAATAATGTTATGTATCATGCTCAGAGAGAGAAAGAGATTATGGTGGTAAGGTGTGCTGAGTGCTGACGACTGAAGTGCTTAGCCACCGAATTCCTTTTATAACGCTGTATGCGTTTGCATGCTCACAATGTGGCACCAAAAGCGTGACCAATTAACTGCTGAGCAACACTGCCATGTGTTCAAATTCCATGATTTTGAAATTGAGGGCCATGATTAAATCTAAATTATAAATAAATTATATATTTACAAAGTCCTAATATAGGTCTACTTAATTGTGAAATTAATTTAGGAAAATAAGTTATTTAAATATATATTAAAATTAGTTAAGATCAGGAGTTTGTACATGTTGATTTAAGGATTAATTTCTTAATTAAAGTATAAATTGATAAATTAATCATGAAATTGATTTTGTGTAGAGTTAATTTATATGATAAATTATTTATTAAACATTTTTAATTTATTTTAGAGTCTTTATTTTAATTTATTTACATTTAAATACATGTTTTAAATAGATATGTACATATTTAAGTTATAAATACTGTAATATGATACAAATATAGTATACATAGGTCAAATATACTTAAAATAAGATTATACAAGTTTACAGTATAGATTACTTTAATATTAACTTAATTTACTAATTTATTTTATTTTAAGTTAATAACTTACCTAATTAACTTAATAACTTAAATTACCTACAATAAATACATAAATAAATTAATCTATAGGTATGGTATAGGATATAATACTTAGTTAAATACATATGTATAGTATTAATTATGATTGTAGACATATACATAGGTTTTTATAATTACTTAGTATAACATACATTTAAGTTAATATAAGTTAATATATAATTATACAATAAAGTTATATATATAGTAAATCATTCTAAATACTTAATTAAAGATGTAGAATACAGTTATAAGTTATTTATGTACACTATTTACATATTTTACAATATACACATATAACTTAATATTAAATTATATTTACAGGTATTAATACAATGTACAAGATATATTTAGGTATTTTTGGGTATGAGATTAGGGATGAGAGAGAAAGGCTGAGATGAGAGAAGATTAGATTCCTTTTGGTATTTTGAACTTTCATTTTTTTATTAAATTCCAAAGTAGATCAAACTATCGGTTGGTATGTTCTACTAAGGTAGGGATTCAAAATACTTTGAAATTTAGCATACACTTAAATAAATACCTGATCATACTCAAGAAAAGTTTATTTTATTTTTTATGAATTTTTTTATGAGTTTTATTTATTTACAAGTTAACCCAAATTAGACCTCGAAAAGATTTTCACTAAAGAACCTAAGGTCTCTTTTTGAGTTCAAGCTGCAAGATAAGGGGTTTAGGCACTCAGCAACTTCCAATACACCATATGAAATATGTTTGATCAATTAAACATAATTTTCACTAAGATTTTCATTAAATCATAATTTGGACAGATTTTGCAACTCACATGCTAACAAAAACTATTTAATGAGAATTACAAGCTATTCCAATAAAATTTAAAGTCAGGTTCAAGTACATGAAAGCTTATACATGATGTTCTAACAATTTAACATAATGTCAGCACCTTCCACCCTTCAAATCATCCCAATTCCAACCCAATTCCTCCTCTTCCAGACCTATAGGTTTGTTGCTATCACAATCCAAGCAGTTATTTCAATTGTTAATCTTGCTATAATGCTCTAGTTAGACCAAGTAGGTCTGATTTGAGGCTCCTAACCAGCAACTGATGTTGTTGTTCTTACTACTCAGTGGAAGGTTGTTTGACCGCGAAACGCGTTAAAAATTAATTCTGTCGTTGTAGTGCGAATCACGATGAAACAAATAATATTTATAAAGTTTTGGTGAGTACCAAGTCGTTCGCAGGGAGGAAAAACATGATTTTTATGTAAAATCTTTTCAGAGTTGTTCTAAACAAATTGTATATATTTATATATGTATATATAGACATCAAATATCCAAAAAATTAGAGTTGTATTGCTATTTGGAAATAGTTTTAAAAATAGAAATTAGTATGCTAAATAGTAAATAGAGAGAGAGATAGAGATAGAGAAAGATAGCAGATAACAACACCACTTGTGGGATGCTTGTACGAAGTACAGCAGTACTTCAGATCCAAAGTGCCAGGATGAATTCCAGAGAGGAGTTACAAAGAGAGAGAAACTGGAGATGTATTTGGTAGGAGTTACCTCTCAACTAGGGGGCCCTAGGGATCTTTTTATAGTTTTAATAAGGGGCAAAGTGGGCATTTAAGCCCTCCAACTCATGCAACAACTCAGGTTTGATCAGATCCGTCGATCGGGAGATCAACAGATCAAATTATACCTCAATCCAATCTCTAATGCGCCTTATACAAGTGGATTAATTCTGGTGCTAGCACGTAGCGTGTCCAGCGTCATCCGTTCACCATCGTGTGGTCCTCACGCTCGCCGTGCACTCTTCGCGTTCAAACCGCGCCTACCTTGCACGTGCGCTCAATTTTAAATCGCACTCCTTCGATTTCAGCCGTTCGATCTCGCGATCAGACGACCTAAAGTCATTGCACCATCGCCTTTGTGATAACACGTGGATCGGGGCGATAGCACGTGCGTCAGATCACACATGTACATAGGATGGTCCTCGTCACACCATGCGTTCGCCTCTACACCCTTTGATCGCCATTCGACAGTCCAATTTCTTCGAGTGCTACAGCCTTTTGCAATTTTGCATTGAGCGCGACTCGATCCCGTGCCTCTCGCTGTGGTTGGAGTGCGCTAAGCAACGCACTATAAGTGTGGATGGTCGCATTTCCAGATCGATGCTCGGTTGCTCTCAGCCGTTGGATGACGATCCAATGACTGAGATGGATTCCCACTTGATGGGGTGCGGAGAGATGGGTGATGTGGGCACTTCGTGGTCGTTGGATGATGATCCAACGACCCACAATGAGTGAGGAAACTCCATCAAAGGTTGGGGGATGGCGAGGGGTGGCTATGATGTCACCACATGGTGCCATCATAGCTGTTCATCTTCCTTGCTTTGTAGACGGTGCTGTAGGCCTCTGATCGAGATGATTTTTGCGTCGTTGGACTGGGATTGTTGATCTGAATCCATCTGTGCGGTCGGATTTGGCACTTAAGGTATGGATTTCCATCATCTTGCTCCTTGGGCTCTATTCTTCTATGGTTGTATGTGATGCTATGGATGTTCGATCAAGTTGATTTCAGAAGTGCTGGACTCCCGTCGTTGTCCTGATCAGATCTGTACGGTCTTATCTATCATTTGTGACCTCAAATCATCTGCAATCAATATCATCTCTCTTTTATAGCATAAAATGGTAATATTATCTCTAAGGCTACTAAACTAACTGTTATGCAAATTATGATGCTTATGTATGCATTATTCATAAGTTATGTTAGAATCTAACTTAATTTAGATAGATTAGGTCATATGATTGTTGTGCAATCACACCCCCATGCCTGAATCTTGCTAGTCCCTAGCTGGTCGAGTTGACCAGTCTGATTTGATTTTACTCGAATATAAAAATTCTCCGAGGTCGAACTCAGGGAGCAAGCTTGATTCTAGAAGCGTAGAAAATCACAATTTACAATAATACACTATTTTACAAAAAGACCTAGAGAGAAATAAAATGTTTCTTCTCTTTTACTTCTTCTCTCTCTCTGGCTTTCTTTCTCTTCTTCTTTCTATCTCTAAACGTCTGATTCTAGGAATCAGACGCCTTAAGTAGCCACTTGCTATAGTGCACGGGTTCTTCTTCTTTCCTACTACTACTCTTCTTCTCCTTGGCTTTTTCTTCTTCCCTTCTCTTCGGCTGCAACTTCTCCTTTGGCTTCAACTCTTCCTCTTCTTCTGCTTCAGCTCCTGCTCTTTCTTCTTTTTCTTCCTTTCCTTTCTTCTTCTTCAGCTTGCTTCTGCTTGGTCTTCTTGGCTTCTTCTTCTTTCTTGAGCTGCATCTCCTTCTTCTTCAGTTTGCTTCTCTTCCTCTTCTCCTGCTTCAGCTCCTTGGTGCGGCTAAGTCCTTGGCCGCTCCTTCCTTGCTTCTTCTTCTTCCTCTTCTTCCTTCTTCTCCTTCAGTTCCCTGCACAGGCATATGGTTAGGCAAAACCTAACCCCTACCCTCCTCGCATCCCTCTCTTTCTTTGTTTCACTCCAGGGTTTGCTCTCCCAGAGCCTGTTCAGGTATACAGGTCTGGTAACGCGCCCGGGACCAGGCCCATCGGCGTGCAGTGGTGGGTGAGGTGTGCAAGGCTTAGGTTATCGAGTCAGGCCAAGTCCGCGAGGGGTGGTCGCAGATGAGGCCGGGTGAGCGGGTATGAGGGACCTCACCCCGTGTGACTGAAGCGATAAGCCTCAATCACTTTTACAATTTATGCGTGTGCGCAGCGTCAACAACTATCGATGTGGGACTATCCGTGCCCCTCCTTTCTCGCGTGCCCACAGCAAGGGGAACCCTTCCAATTGCAGCAAGATGCAAGGCTTGCATCTTCAATTAAGGACCTGGGACCGTGCGCAAGGCTCTTCCGCACAGCCTGGGACTCCAACCTGGGACACAGGTGCCTGGAGCGAGCCTGCGAGCAAGCTCGAAGCTTGCTCGTTAATGGCGGCAAGGGCTTGAGACCTGAAATCAAGAATATGTCCTTGTGGCCATATCAGAACGCTCGGTGATCTTCGCCAGAGCACGGCGAAGATACTGCGGGGGTTGGCGTGGCTCAGAGCGACCTAGGCGTGCGTGCCCAGGCCGGTCTGAGTCTGTGTGAGTGGGTCTGTTCGGGGGGAGGCGACAGTGGGTGGCGCGATCAGTGGAGGGTCGCAGAGTGATCAGTGGGTGGAGGTGATGCTCAGGGATCGGTTGGCGAGGGGTGGAGCTGTATGTGGTGGTGAAATGGCCTCGCCGGAGTTGGTGGTCGGAGGTGGAGATGGCGATGGTGGACGCTGCTGTCAAGGAGTCGAAATAACCAATTAATAGAGGGGAAATAAAAGGGAGAGTAAGGAGAGCTTAACTACAAGTCTAGAGGGAAGGGGGGGATGCGGAGGTGGCGAGTGGCCGGTGCTGCCATCGCCGAAGACGAAGGTGCCCAGGAGAAGAGATGGCGATGAGGAAGAGGGGCTGGAGGGCGCCTGCTGGTACGACGAGGCGCGGCGGAAGACGGCGGAGGTAACCCTACCATTGGTATGGTGGCAAGGCGACGAGAGAGGAGAGGGAGTGTTGCCGGAAGCTCTGGGCGAATGGCCGAAGTAGGGAGGAGAGGAATTGAAGGGGATTCTCAGGCCAAATGGAGCTTGCCGAATGCGGTGAGGAGTGCTACTCATTACATAGGCGAGGGCTGGCCGGGTAATGAGTGAGAGTGGCAGGAAAAGTCTCGCTGGAGTTGAGACAGACGGAGAGCCATACCTCTCGTGCATTCGCGCAAGAGGTATGGGGGTCGACAAGGCATTGGGGCTGGCCGATGCGGTAGGGGGCTCCGTAGAGAGTCTCCCTTTCAAATCTGGGGTCGGCTCCACATGCATGCGGGGCGCCATCCTCCACGCAAAGTCGCCGGAGGTATGGCCTGTGCAGCGGGTGGCAGAGGGATCAGATTGAAGAAAATGACGGCAAATATAGGGGGTATTTGCAAGGTTTCAAAAAGCTAAGGGTCAAAAAGTAATTATTAAGGACCATTTTGTAAAGTGGGTCAAGACGACCTTCCTTTAAGTCCAAATTTTGGTATCAACCTAATTTGGACCTAAGGAATCCAATGGTGAAATTGTATTTTAGGTTTGACCACGTTTGATTGGATATTTTGCATAAAAATCCAAATTAGGTCAAAAATTGGGTATGGTCATCAATCTAGGTCAAAACAGGTTCCAACGGTGAAATTGAAGGTTCAAAACCTTAGAGGATATTTTTCTATGATTTTTAGAGGGTTGGATTGATTTTTATATTGCCTTGAAGTTCGTGAAGTAAAGTGGATTTGTTTTAAGGTTACAGAATGTCATTTAATTCCCAGATTTTGTCATGACCCTTTTCTGACCAAACCATCCCACTTTTTCTCTTATTAAGTCCACTTGACCTATGTCTAGACCATTAGAAATCCCGTTCATGCATTGCAATGGTAAAATTGCAATTTTAGCAGTTTTACCCCGTGTATAATGTTTTATTCTCTGATTAGCAATTCCCTGATTTAGGCCTTCCCTTAGGTTATGTAGAAGCTTTTGTTCAATTTATTAGGTCAAAATGTGCTAGTTAGGGTTCATGATGAGGTTCTCATCATACCCCCATGCCTAGCTTTTGCTAGTCCCTTAGCAAAATATTAAGGCTTTAACCTCTGTTCTATACCATGAATTTCGTTCAATGATTTTGATAAGTGCTTTATGTTATCTCTTTGATTAAGTCAGAATGCCAACCATGGGCCTAAAGGTACTCTAGTACCAACCAAGATCCAGATCTTCCTAGCTTTAGCCTCGGTCCTTAGCAAAGGCTTTTAAGGCCCGCAGGAACTACCCTAAGGTTTATTGGACTCTGCGATTAAAGCACTCGTGCTTGAGACATTTTTAGCCTTGGTTCAGTTTGTAGTGTGTTTTTTAAGAGAGAGACAGAGGGTTTATTTGTTTGGAGAGTTTTCTCTCTCTTTTCTTTTTAATTCTAGCTTAGGATTGGCTTCACAACACGGTCTGTATCGGATTCCTTGCCCCCATCATCAATCCTCAAAGGTTCCTGGCAATCAATGCTTCGAGATAGCACTGCCCATGGTAACCCCCAGAACCCTGGTTTTCGCGATTTCGAGATAATCCCGCCCATGGCGTTCCCTGACCGAATTCAGACCCTGGCAATTGACATTTCATGATAATGCCATCCATGGAATCTGAACCAGCAAAGTGCTTACATGCCCCCAGTAGGATATGTAAATATCCTAGGAGACAAGCACCGAGGAGACGATATGTTGTTACGCATCTTCGAGGGGAATTTCCCACCTCTCTGCATCGGGAACTCATCCAAATTAACTTGTGTTGATCGGCCGCTCCTAATCTAGGTGACAATTTCAGAACATTAGAAACGCTTCTGCGTGATTTTGATATTTATGCTCACTGAACCAGACTGTGTGTGAATTGGGGTGCTTAGGTTACCGAGTCCCGTAAACCGAAGGTCAGTTAACGAGGCTGAATACTCCCTAAGCCTTAGACCTAATACTTAAGCTTTTCATTTTCCTCAACCTCTTGAGGAATATCTAGATCTTAATGAGTACTAAGAGTCTAGCCAAGAAGGCCTAAGGTTAACGTTCTTACTAATGTTGTGTTTCTTTAGCACTTTCTCTTTGCTTTTCTTTTAATGTGGTCTAGAACTTTGGTTGATCCCTTAATTTCTTACTAATGACTATCCCTTTTCTTTTTCATTTTATGCTCCTTTTTAGCATTTAGCCTTTTCCTCCTCCTTTTGTAAAGCTCACCAGCACTTTCTTCCCTCCCAAATTTTTTTATTTTGGTGTTTTTGACATATGTGAATTCTTTTGTTGAAACATTTTCTTGTTATGAATTTTCATTGTACTTTCATACCCTCCCCATGCCTAAGGATTGCAATGTCCTCATTATACATTAGGTAGGTTTTTATTTAGCTTGGTTCATGCATTATGACAGGTGTTTGGTGAGTGGATAGGTCAAGGTGACTGTTGCGGATGATTTCTAATCTCAGGTACGAGTACCTGAGGTGAAGTCGGTTGTCCTAAGGAATGAACCTAAAGTGCAAAGAAATGTCAGAAAAGGTTTCAGGTTTTCAAAAGAATGACGGGCTGTCTCCCGTTAAGCGCTAAGTTTTACGCCATCGGCTGGGCGCAATGAGCTCAGGGAGAATGGAGGATAAATGATGACTCAGCCAAATCTGTATTGGCTATGTCAATGAACAGTTTGAGTCTCTGACCATTCACAATGAAAGGTTCGGAATCGTGGCTGAGCGGATTGATCTCAATGGCTCCATTTCCAAAGATCTGTCAGACAAGATATGGTCCGATCCACTTGATTCGCAGCTTTCCAAGGAACAATTTAAGTCAGGCATCAAAGAGTAGGACCTTCTGACCAGGGTGAAAGATCTTTCTAGATATGTGCTTGTCATGAAAAGCTTTAACCCACTCTTTCTAGATTCACGAGTTTTTATACGCATCAAGGCGTAATTCATCAATCTCGCTTATCTGAAGCTTTCTATAGGTTCCAGCCTTAGAAAGATCTAGGTTGCAGTTCCGTACTGCCCAATAGGCTTTATGCTCCAATTCGATAGGGAGGTGACACACCTTCCTATACACCAGTCTAAAAGGAGACATGCCTAATTGGGTCTTCTGGGCGATCCTATAAGCCCACAAAGCTTTCGGAAGTCAGGATGACCAGTCCTTCCTGTCAGGTCAAACAGTAACCTGAACGATTTTCTTGATCTCCCAATTTGATAGCTTAGCTAGACCATTAGTCTAGGGGTGGTAAGGAGTAGAGATTCGGTGCGACGCCCCGTATTTGGTCATCAATGACCTGAACTGAGCATTAGTGAAATGGGTCCCTCCATCAGAAATGATAGCTCGAGGGATCCTGAACCGTGAGAAGATATTCTAATGAATGAATTTGATGACGATCTTGTGATCACTGGTCCAGGTCGGAATGGCTTTGATCCATTTAGACACGTAGTCAACAGCGAGTAAAATGTACTCGAAGCCGTCCGAGATAGGGAAGGGGCCCATAAAATCAATCCCCCAAATATCAAAAATCTCGCATACGAGAATCGGCTGTAAAGACCAACTTTTGGCACCGTTGCCGAAGACGAAGGCACCTAGGGGAAGAGACAGCAACGAGGAAGAGGGGCTGGAGGGCGCCTGCTGGTATGACGAGGCGTGGCGGAAGATGGCGGAGGTAACTCTACCACTAGTATGGTAGTAGGGCGACGAGAGAGGAAAGGGAGTGTCGTCGGAAGCTCTGGGCGAATGGCTGGAGTAGGGAGGAGAGGAATTGGAGGGGATTCTTGGGCCAAATGGAGCTTGCCGGATGCGATGAGGAGTGTTACTCCTTAAATAGGCGAGGGCTGGCCGGGAAATGAGTGAGCTGGAGTTGATGCAGCCGAAGACCCATACCTCTCGTGCGTTCGCACGAGAGGTATGGGGGTCGACAGGGCATGGGGGCCGGCCCATGCGATAGGGGGCTCCACAGAGAGTCTCCCTTTCAAATATGGGGCCAGCTCCCCATCATGCGCGGTGCCATCCTCCGCGCAAAGTTGCCGGAGGTATGGCCCACGCAGTGGGTGGCAGAGGGACTAGATTGAAGAAAATGATGGCAAATATAGGGGGTATTTGCAAGGTTTCAAAAAGTTAAGGGTCAAAACATAATTATTGAGGACCATTTTGTAAAGTGGATCAAGACGACCTTCCCTTAGGTCCAAATTTTGGTATCAACATAATTTGGACCTAAGGTATCCAATGGTGAAATTGTATTTTAGGTTTGACCACATTTGAATAGATATTTTGCATAAAAACCCAAATTAGGTCAAAAATTAGGTATAGTCCTCAATCTAGTTGAAAATAGGTTTCAACGGCCAAATTCAAGGTTCTAAACCCTAGACGATATTTTCTATGATTTTTAGAGGATTTAGTTGATTTTTATCTTACCTGGAACTTCGTAAATTAAAGTAGGTTTGTTTTAGGGTTACAGAATGTCATTTAATTCCCAGATTTTGTCATAACCCTTTTCTGACCAAACCATCCCACTTTTTCTCTTATTAAGTCCACTTGACCTATGTATAGACCCTTAGAAATCCTGTTCATGCACAGCAATGGTAAAATTGCAATTTTACCCCTTGTATAATGTTTTATTCTCTGATTAGCAATTCCCTGATTTAGGCCTTCCCTTAGGTTATGTAGGAGCTTTTGTTCAATTTATTAGGTCAAAATGTGCTAGTTAGGGTTCATGATGAGGTTCTCATTAGTAGAAAATGCAAGACTAAATGCAGAGTGGTCCTAAATTATTGATTTCTATCAAGAGTTGACTAGAGATTTATTTCTTTTGTTCTCATCCAAAACTTTAGAAATCTAGCCAGTTGTGAATGTAGTGTTGTAGCCTATGCAACGGATCCCAGTGAAAAATTGTAAAGACCCGTTCTATTTTGAGTCTTTTAAGACGTCTGGACTGTCAGTCAAACGTCTGGACTCCTTTCCAAACATCTGGAAATTGAAAAATCTGTACGCAAGGTCGGGTCTGCACGCTAGCTGCACGCAGATAGCCTTCTTCTGGAAATTGAAAAATCTGTACGCAAGGTCGGGTCTGCACGCTAGCTGCACGCAGATAGCTTTCTTCTCTCTCTCTCTTCTTCTTCTCTCCCCCTCACCGAACCCTAACCCCACTCCCTATATAAGACCCCTCTCCCCCTTCCTCTCTTCTCCACTCCACCACCACTACCTTACTTCCTCTCCACTGTCGTGAGAGGGATGGGCGAGAGAGAGGGAGCGAGAGCGAGAAGTGAGGAGGAGGAGTGGCATGAAGAGAAGAGGAGGAGGTTGAGCTCGCAAGTTCGTGGGAGCTCGCTGGAGGGCGCACGGCTGGAGCGACGAGTGTGCGAGGAGGACTGCGTTGGGGGAGCCATCCCCGACTTCCTGCTGCAGCCGGAGCTGCAGACAAAAGGGAGGAGCCGCGACTGCATGCGGCGAGAGGAGCAGGAGCTCGCTCTGGTACTGGGATTTTCCTAGTATCAGACGTCTGGAGTGCCGTCCAGACAACGGCTTGGACGTCTGGTGACGACACCGGACATCTAAAAGGAAGGTTTCACAAAGGTACGTTCTTCTTGTAGTTACGGCCATGCAGGGCTCATCGCCTAGCCAATCTACTTGGCTAAAAGGGGGAGATTTGTCTGTCGCGCGCAGGGGCAACTTTGGGAAGGCACATGGCACGCCCTCCCACGCATTTCAGACATCTAGACAGCTTACTAGACAACTGGAGGCACTCCCAAACAACTAGAGGAGAGGTCTGACATCTTGAGCTAAGTCCAGATTGTCAAGTAGGGGTCCTGGACGTCTGAGGTCGATGCAGGACCTTGAGGTGAGACCCTGGTGACTTTTAAGATGTCTAGACCTTGTGCCAAATGTCTGATTTGGTTCGACAGTTCTATTTTTGACCCATTTAGGGTCCGTTTGGAGTCTGTTTTACAAAAATGAGATATCTATAGTTTCCTTGTGAGTTCCTCTACATGTTAGAAATCCTTATATACTGTTTTGAACGTTCCATTATGATATGTTCCTTGGTATAGGACTTCAATCTGTTACACGTTCGAGGCTTGCAGAGGCACGTGAGTTTGCGGTTCGAGCCCCCAGTACTCCCAGATTGTCTAGTAGAGTGGTTTCTTGCTATTTTAATTATAAAATATGAATGTAGCTATGAAATTTAAATAACTAGAACTATAACGACCGATTCCCGAGTCCCTATGAGACACGAGAACCGGACCGACTCGACTAATCCCAAGACCTAGTCGTCCAACAAGGAAGTAACCAAAAGAGCAGTAAAATAAACCACATTCAGCATGAATATAACTAGCAGTAACAAAAATACAGCAGTAAGAAAAAGAACTACTACAGCATGTACCACCACAACAGTAGAACAACATTTATAACATAACATGAACTATGAGTAAAGAAAAGTACAGAGAGTAACAAGAACTACTCACTACAGTGGAACAAAAAGGACACAAAAGAACAGTGGTAACTCTACAGGACCCTATTCGGCCCAGCGTCCTCTGCAGCAGCTGACCCTGGCTGCTCAACACCTGGTCCTGAAAAGTAACGAGTGTAACACGTCAGCGAAACGCTGAGTAGAGTGGCAGCTAAACTAAAGAAGCAGTAAAGTGTACAGTAGTTGTTTTACTTTCTTTCTTCCTTTATTTACGTCTTTCTATTGTTTCACAATTTATCTATTTCTCAGATCCTTCACTTGATCTCGAATGTTCCTCGTGGGAACGATCTTGATTGCAGTCTTTTCCGAAGAGTAGAAGGAACACGTGGTGCTCTCCTGGCTGGGAGAGTCCCCCGTGGTGATCCTACTCTCAGTCAACCACCCCAAGGTCACTGACAGACGTAACGGTGACTACGGCACGCGCGGTAAACGCACGAGTAGCTACCCCGCACTGGCACACGGTCAGTCATTTCCGTTAACGGGTGCGCCCAAAGCACAGCACGGAACCAGTATAGGGCAGAGCCCTCTCAGTAACAGGGGTCCAACCCCTCCACAGTAACCAAACAGGGTCCTTGCCCCTCCACAGTCCGCGCACCCTCACCTGACTACCCTGGTTTGCCCAGTGGGCCCAACAAGTCGATGTAGGTGAGCTAGCAGAACCCCGGGGCCCGTGGGGTAGCTAGTACTCGCTCTACACTAGTAGCTCTCCTCGGTACTGTGTACACGAGGGCCAACAAGTCAGTACAAAGTGGCCAGACCTAACCCCGAGTCCCTGGGGCGGCTAGCTCCGCTCTGCACTAAGCAGGTAACAGGTGCTTCCCCTGGCACTACGTACCCAAGAGACAACCCACCTCCACATCTTTCCTTCTCAGTTCCATTTCATTCTCTTTCCAGGAGTTCTACTCCTAACTCCTCGTAGGGTTCCAGCTCTTTTAACTTAGCACATTCAGGTTTCACCCTTTCAGTTTCACGTTCATACAATCCATATTCTCAATCATGTTCATTTATTCATAACAGGCAGCTGTTAAATCAATTTACAGACAGCTATTATTTCCTTTCCATAGTTTCCAAGACTACAATATCTATATTCATTTCACTAGTTTCCCAGTCCTAGGATTCATGCCGTACCCTAGGATCTATCATTCAATCTAGTTTTCCAGCCTTAGGATTCATGCAATACCCTATGATCTATCATTCAATCTAGTTTTCCAGCCCTCGGATTCATGCAATACCCTAGGATCTATCATTCAATCTGGTTTCTCATTCCTAGGATTCATGTAATGCCCTAGGTTCTATTAATTGTTCCATAATTGTAACAATTTATGTTAATAATTTTTAAAGCCACTCTACCAGCTACAACGGGAGTACTGGGGGCGTGGTCGGAAATCCCGCGCGCCTCCGCAACCCCCGAGACTGCAATGGAACGGGGTCCTAACACAAGGATCAAACACAAGGAGTTTCTCAGAACAGTATATAATTACTGTAAATGGGTAGAGGATTTTATTCAGAAAAGAACGCAACTCGAAACGCGGAAAACAGACTCCAAACGGGACCTAAACGGGTCTAAAACGACGAAACAGTCCAAAATCAGACGTCTGGAACCTCTTCCAGACATCTTAAAATGTGGGTCAAATGGTACCTTTGTTCTGCGTAGTCTCTCAGACGTCTAGAAGCCTGCGAGGGCGTCTGGCCTAGTTCCCAGACGTCCGATGGTCACCCCGGACATCTGGAAGTCCTTCCCGTCGTCTGGCACTGCGACCTGACGTCTGATTCGCGTTGGATGGTGAAACTCAGAACCTGCACGTACCCACTCCTCGTTCTCAGTACGAACGGTCGCAGAAAAGGAAGAAGGACGAAAATAACTCACTTGCCAGACGTCTGGACAGTCCTCCAGACGTCTTCACCGTCGTCTAGTTGGAAGCCCAGACGTCTGATTCTGGAAAAATTTCCAGAATCAGAGCTCGACTTGCTCTCCGCCCACGACGCACGGCCGCACCACGCCCCGTCTGCCTGCTGCTCGAGCTGCAGCAGCCCTCCAGCGATGCTCCACACCCGCGGCTCCCCCGCCGGTCGGATCTAGCTGCCCCGGCAAGCTCGAGCCCTCACGGTCGGGCGTCTCCTCCCTCGCGCAACACCTCCTCCCGCAACTCGCCGTGGCTACCGCTACCGCAGCTCGCTCGCTCTCGCTCTCGTACCTGCTGGAAGAACAAGAAGGAAGCGGAGGAGATGAGAGTGAAGGAGACGGCAAGGGCCTTATAAGGCCGCGCGGGGGGAGAGAGAGAGAGCGCAGTCTGCGCCTGCAGGAGGAGAGAGGGAAAAGGGGGGAAGGTGCGGCGGTTGCAAGTCTACACGCGCCTGCACGTAGACGCAGCCCCGCACGCCACAGAAAAATAGATCCCAGACGTCGGGAAGGGGTTCCAGACGCCTGGTCAGATGTTTGGACCACCTCCCATACGTCTTAAAAAATCATCTTGGAAGGCGTTCGTAACAATATAACAAACTCAAAGGAAGTTTCATCCCCGAAACTTGCGCTAACTAGGGTGCAGGAAAAACGTCATATAAAAACATAACAAACTCAAAGAGGACCGAAGCCGGTCCGAAAGACGTACCCGCGAAGAGCTCTGATAAACGCCAGTTTATCATCATTCTTATGCATTAAAACAAACCTAGCTCTTAGGATTTTACTCCGCAAACGGGTTTTTGGGCTGCATTTAGGCATAAAATAGGTTAGGCATGCATTGCATTTTTTATTGTCTTTTTGATATGTTTTTGTGAGTGTTAGGGATGTACAGATATATAGATCCCTAAAACCCTAGCACTCAAGAAGGCAAATGGTGAAGGAGAAGCCCAGACTAGCTGGAACTCAGCCTAATCCAGCTCACCTCAGCTTGATCCAGCTCACCTCAGCTTGATCCAGCTCACCGCAGCTGGAACCTAGCTTACTTGAACTAGGGTTAGCTCATCCCCGCTCCATTCAGCTAATCTCAGCTGGATGACAGCTCAAGAGAGTTCACCTTAGCTCACCCTAGCTCAAGTCAGCTCAGATCCAGCTCAACTTAGCTGAGTCTAGCTCATCTCAGCTCCCACTAGTCCATAGGGAGCTCTAGCTAGCTCAGCTAAGTTGACAGGAGTTCACCCCAGCTCAGATCCAGCTACATCCAGCTCCACTCAGCTCCAGCCAGCTGAAGAAGAATTCATCCCAGCTCAGGAAGCTCAAGTCCAGCTCCCGGGGACTCAGCTTAGCTCAACTCAGTTGAGGTAAGCTACCTTAGCTGCCTCAACCAGCTTGATTCTCCCCAGGAGCACCAGACCTAGCTCACCTCAGCTTATTTTGGTAGAAGCTAGCTCACTTTAGCTTGGCTTAGCAACTAGCAAAGAACTAGCAAGCTAAGCCAGCTAGAGTAGCCCCATGCCAGCCTCTTCAGCAGCAGCCAGCTCCAGCTCCAGACTTCTCCTCCTCAGCTCCTCCCTCCAAACCCTAGCTCCAACACCTTCTCCTCTACTCCTCCATTAGCTAAGCTAGCTTAGCTTAGCTTAGCTTAGCTTAGCTAACAACCAGCTCCTTGGCCATCCACCACCTTCAAAGTCAACCCTAGCTAGCTTCACCAACTTAAGCCTACTTAAGCTAGCTACTCTGCTCAAGTTGGCGCCACCTCCTAGCCATCCCTTCACCCCATTATCTCCACCAAAAGACGCCTTAAGTTGGCCCCAAAAACTACCCCTAACCACCTCTATATTGGCGCCAACTTTCATCCCTTAATCCACCCTACACCTACCCACATAAGCCATCCTAGCCATCCACCTAACCCCCCTTCTAGAATCCTTCTTGGCGCCAACTTAGACCCTCTTCTAGAAGCCATTTTGGCACCAATATCAAGGGGTGTCAACCCCCATAACTACCCCCTTGGTGCCTCTTAAGGTGGCGCCAAACACCCTTGGCCATTGGATCCTTAACCACCTCCATCATTCCATCTTGGCCCTCCATTTCAAGGGACACCTTAGCCCCCTTCTTATTCTATAAAAACCCACCACCTACCACCATTTGGGGGCATCCTCCATTAGTGTATTTTTCTACCTACATCCACCTATACCTACGCCCAAGGAGAAGGAGTAGAGAAGGAGATTAAAAAGGCACATCACCAGCCCTTTTGGTGCCTTCTTCTCCCCACTCTCTTCAACTTGGGCCACGCCAAGGAGGAGGACTCTTCCACTTCAAGGAGGATGGCCAGGCAAAGGAGAAGGAGTTAGGGTGGACGTCCACCCTTGGAGAGAAACTTAGGGCACGCCCCCCTAGGGCTTGCCTTGGAGGACATCACCTTAGCGGAGCACTGCACGGAAGGAGTTGAAGGACTCTTTTCAAGATTGGGAGCCACCAACCTTGGAGAAAGAAGCCCTCTTCTTCACCATCTATCTAGAGGATTTGTGTTTTCTTTTCCTATTTGCATTTTTCTAGTAGTACAAGCTTTCCTCTACTAGGCCTTTTGTAAAACACTTTATCAATTATCTAGTTGCCTTCTTTGCATTTCTTGTTTGCATTTCAATTAGCTTATTTTCAGCATTCTTCGCTCCCTCTCCCTAATTATTCTAGGCCTCCACTTGCCTAGAGTGAGCTTAGGGAGAGGCTCTACTTGCCACATAAAAGTAGTATTTAAATTGAAGTGTAAATCACTTTTCCCGCCATCAGTTCGCATGTTGCCTTAGCTTAAAAACAAAAAAAATGATATATTGAAAAAAAAAAATACCAAAAAGAAAGTTGAGATTTATATTCCTAGCAAGAGAATCAATTTTGCAACTGGTGTAGAACCTTCCTCTATAGTTTTATTATTTCGTCGTAGTATAGTATAGAGAGAGGTGATTACCAGTTTAATACAATTTGTTACTCGGGAAATAAAAGAGTTCCCGAGGTCGAACTCAGGGAGCAAGTTGTATTCTAGGGGTACAAGTTTCTTTTACAAAAATAAAGAAAGAGAGAGAGAGAATTTGTTGGCTTTTCTTCTTTTCTCTTTGCTTCTCCTCTTCTTCCTTCTCAGATCTTCTGCTCTCTTTGTTCTTTTTCTTTATCTCCAGTGGTGATGTTCTTCTTCTTCTTTCAGCTGTTTCTGCTCTTCCTTTTTCTTCTGCAGAGCGGTCCTGTTCTTCTTCTTTTTCTTTCTTTCTTCTTTTCCTTTCTTCAGATCTTCTTCTCGTGCTCTTCTTCTTTCAGTTCTTCCCTTGGCCTCTCTGTCTTCTCCTCTGCCTCGCCTTCCTTCTGCCGTCTTTGCCTTCAGGACGTCGTCTGATTTTCCAATCAGACGACTTAAACCGCCGCTGCTACAGTGCCGCTCGGTGATCCTCCTTCCTTCAGCCTTCGTCTTCTTCCACGGTTCTTCTTCACCTGTGCCTGCACACTTACACAGCTTGATCAGAGAGGGGCAAAACCTACCTCTACCCTCCCCCCCCGCGTTTCTCTCTCACAGAAACCGCTCTTAGGAAAGCTCTCCCAGAGCTGCCGGGTTGCTGGGTACGGGTCGCGCCCGGGTCCAGGCCCACCGGCGTGCGTGGTGGGCGAGGAGTGCAGGTCAGTCTAAGTCGGGTCGGGCCAGGTCCATGGGGCGTGAGCGCGGACGAGACCGGGTAACCGGGCGAGTGAAGGGGACCTCACCCCGTGTGCTGAGGCAACAAGCCTCCAGCACTTTTTCGCTTTATACCGCTGCGCTCCTTCAGAGCCTTCCGAGGTGGGACTAAATGTCCCACCCCTATTTCGCGCCTGCGCGGAGGAAGCAGCTGGTAATCGCAGCTTTACGCGAGGCCTTCGCGCGAGGGATTCGCCTCAACTGCAGCCTAACGCTTTGCCGAAATGCCCCCGCACCGCCTGGGAGCGTGACCTGGGCGCGGCGCACCTGGGACAGCAGGTCGAAGCTGCTTCGCTTCAACAATGGCGGCGACGAGCGCAGGTACCTGCCCACAGAGAAACGGCCTCTCGGCCCAATCAGAAACGCGGAGGACCTTCGCCGTGGCACGGCGAAGGTGGTCGGGGGGTGTGCAGGCGGCGGGGCGGAGCCCAAGAGCTGCCCTAGGTCGGACTGTGGGTCGGGAGATGGGTTTGTTCGGTGGAGTTGCAGAGGGTGATTTGGGGGAAGTGGAAGGGCGGAGGTTAATCAGGGTGAGGAGGCGGAGGTTCTGCGGTGGTCGGCGAGTCGTGTGGGTTGCTGGAGTGATGGGAGCGGCTCACCGGAGGATGGCCGGAGGCGGAGAAGGTGAGAGTGATTGGTCGGAATCGAGGGCGACAGTAAATGTTTAAAGTGAGGAAAAGGAAGAGGGGAGGAAGAGGAGGAGTTCTACCTACTTAGCAGGACGAGGAGGGGCCGGAGCGGGCGACAGTCGTATCGACTGTCGCCGGAGAAGAAGATGCCCGGGGGAAGGGGCGGCGGCGAGCAGAGGGCCGGAGAGGCGCCAGCTGGGTGCGGCGTGGCGCGGGAAGAGCGAGGGAGAGAAGTCTCTGCTGCTGGTATTGCGGCAGAGCGAAGAGGAGGAGGAGGAAGAACCGCCGGAGCTGGTGGGCGTCTGCCGGAGTGAGAGGAGAGGAAAGTTGGGGGTTTTCTCCGTCAGATCCGAGCTCCTCAGAACGGTGGAGCGACGGGGGTATTTATAGAGGCCGAATCAGAGAGGAAGGCGGAGGGAGACGACGTGTCTCCCTCGCCGGAGGACGCCGGAGATGGAAACCCATACTGTCCGTGCGTTCGCACGGCCGGTATGGTGGGTTGCAGCGACCAGGGGGTGTTCCTGCGACGACTGACGACGCAGGGCACCCCCGGTTGACTTGCCAGGCCCTCCCCCTCACCCTGCGTGGCGCCATGCTCCGCGCAAGGTCGCCGGAGCATGGTGCTGGCAGGTTTTGGCAGGAGGGACCTGAATGCAAAGAACGAAGGAGAGTTAGGGGCAGAAATGTGAGGGTTCAAAAGTTGAGGGCCAAAAAGTAAATATATGAGGACCAAAGTGCAAAGTTGGTCAAGAAGGTTTCTTCTTAGGCTCAAGTTTTTATACATGACTAATTAGGACCTAAGGAATTTGATGGTGAATTTTATTTCTAGATTAAACCTTGTTTGACCGGTCAATTTATGCAAAAACCCAAATTAAGTTATTAATTGGGCATGGTTCTCAATGTAGGTCAAAATGGGTTCTGAAGGCCAAATTGAAGGTTCTAAACCCTAGAGATTATTTTTCTATGAATTTTAGAGGGTTTATTCTATTTTTACTTTTCCTCAAACCTCGTGAATTGAAGTGGGTTTGCTTTAGGGTTACAGATTATCATTTAGTTCCTTGGAATTGCTGTAGCCCTTATCAGATCATCCCACTTTCCTTCTCATTCAGTTTGTTTGACCTGTGTTTGGACACTAAATTACCCTGTATGCAGATTATACTGGTAAAATTGCATTTTTACCCCTTATGACTTGTTTTCTCCTTAAACTCAGAATTCTCTGAGTTAAGCCTTTCCTTGAGTTATGTAGGAGCTTTTATCCTTTGTATTGGGTCAAAATGAGCTAGTTATGCCTCATGATGAGGTTCTCATCATACCCCCATGCCTAGCTTTTGCTAGTCCCTTAGCAAAAACTTAAGGTTTCAACCCTTGTTCTAGACCATGAAGTTCTTAATAGCTTCAGATAAGTGTTTTTTCATTTGAGCTTAGATTAGGTTAGAATGCTGACCATAGGCCTAAAAGGTACTCTAGTACCAATCAAGATCCAAATCTGTCTAGCTTTAGCCTCAGTCTTTAGCAAAGGTTTTTAAGGCCCACAAGAACTAACCTAAGGTTTATTGGACTTTGTGGTTAAAGCACCCGTGCTTGAAATGATTTTAGCCCTGGCTCAGTTCGCAGTGCGTTTTATAAGAGAGAGATAGAAAGTTTTTCTGTTTGGAGAGTTTTCTCTCTCTTTTTCTTTTTAGTTCTAGCCTAGGATTGGCTTTTCAACACGGTCTGTATCAGATTCCTTGCTCCCATCATCAATCCTCAAGGGTTCCTGGCGATCGATGCTTCGAGATAGCACCACCCATGGCAACCCCAGAACCCTGGCTATTGAGATTTCGAGATAATCCCATCCATGGTGTTCCGTGGCCGAATCCAGACCCTAGCAATTGACACTTCGAGATAATGCCATCCATAGAATCTGAACCAGCAGAGTGCTTACATGCCCCCAGTAGGATATGTGAATATCCTAAGAGACAAGCACCGAGGAGATGATATTTTGTTACGCATCTTCGAGGGGATTTCCCGCCTCTCCGCGCTGGGAACTCGTCTAAATCAACTTGTGTTGATCGGCCGCTCCTATTCTAGGTGTTCTTTTCAGAATTTTGCGACACTTCTGCGTGATTTTGATTTTTACTCTTACTGAGCCAGGCTGTGTGTGAGGTTAGGGTGCTTAGGTTACTGAGTCCCGTAAACCAAAAATTAGTTAACGAGGCCAAATACTCCCTAAGCCTTAGACCTAATACTTCAGCTTTTCATTTTCCTCAACCTCTTGAGGAATGTCTAGATCTTAATGGGTACTAAGAGTCTATTCAAGAATGCCTAAAGTTTGCGTTCTTACTAATCTCATTATGCACTTTTCAGTTATTTTCTTGAATGAGGTCTAGAACTTAGGTTAATTCCTTAGTTCCTTACTAATGACTATCACCTTTTCTCATAATTTTGTGCTCCTTTTTCATTTTGTTTCTTTTCTCCTTCTCCTTCAGAAAATTTCCTTCTCCTCTTTTCCTTTTTTTTTTTTTTTTTTCAAAAAAATTTTTAATTTTTATGGTGTTTTTGGCATATGTGAATTTTTTGTTTGAAACCTTTTCTTACAAGTTTTGCACTTTCATACCCCCCCATGCCTAAGATTTGCAATGTCCTCATTGTAGCCTAGGGGGTTTTTATTTAACTTAGTTCATTCCTTAAGACAGAAATTTGGATGAGTGAAGGGGTCGGGTTGAATTTTTGCGGACGATTTCTAATCCCAGATGCAAGCATCTGAGGTGGGGTCGGCTGTCTACAAGGGTGAACCTTAAGTGCAAAAAAAAAGTGTCAGAAAAAGTTTTGGATTTTTAGGAAAATGACGGGTTGCCTCCCGTTAAGCGTTGAGTTTTACGCCATCGGCTGGGCGCAATAAGCTCAAGGGGAATGGAGGATATAAGATGCTTCAGCCAAAGCAATAAGTTCGATTGCTCCATTTCCAAAAACCTGTCGGACCAAATATGGTCCGACCCACTTGGATCTCAGTTTTCCTGGGAAGAGTTTTAGTCGGGCATCAAAGAGTAGGACCTTTTGACCAGGATGAAAGATCTTTCTCGAGATGTGTTTGTCGTGGAAGGCTTTAACCCGCTCCTTGTAGATTTACGAGTTCTCGTACGCATCTAGGCGTAATTCATCGATTTCTCTGATTTGGAGTTTTCTGTGGGTCCCAGCCTTGGAAAGATCTAGATTACAGTTCCGTACTGCCCAATAGGCTTTATGCTCCATTTCTACGGGAAGGTGGCATGCCTTTCCGTACACCAGTCTAAAGGGAGACATGCCCAATTGGGTCTTGTGGGCGGTCCTATAGGCCCACAATGCTTCCGGAAGTCGGGACGACCAGTCCTTCCTGTCAGGTCGAACAATGACTTGCAGGATTTTCTTGATCTCCCGATTAGACAGCTCAGCTAGACCATTAGTTTGGGGGTGGTAAGGAGTAGAGATTCGGTGAGACACCCCGTATTTGGTCATCAGTGACCTGAACTGAGCATTTGTGAAATGGGTCCCCCCATCAGAGATTATTGCACGAGGAATCCCGAACCTTGAGAAAATGTTTTGATGAATGAATTTGAGAACGATTTTGTGATCACAGGTTCGTGTCAGTACGGCTTCGATCCATTTGGACACGTAGTCCACAGCCAACAGAATGTATTCGAAACCGTCCGAAACAGGAAAGGGGCCCATAAAATCAATCCCCCAAACATCAAAGATTTCGCATACTAGAATCGGTTGCATAGGCATCATGCCGCGATGGCTCATGTTGCCCAAAGTCTGGCAACGACTGCATGCCTTGCAGTGACTGTACGCGTCTTTGAACAGTGTGGGCCAGTAAAAGCCGCACTGGAGGACTTTTGATGCGGTTTTATGCCCGGCGAAATGGCCACCGCATGCCTGGTCATGGCAGAAAGAGAGGATATTGTTGAATTCCTCTTCCGGGACACATCTCCGGATGATCTGATCGGCACCTATGCGGAAGAGGTACGGGTCTTCCCAAATGTAATACTTGGCATCGGAGCGTAATTTGTCCTTCTTGGCCTTCGGCCAATCGGACGGGATCTGATGAGATGCCAAGTAATTTACTACATTAGCAAACCATGGAAGGCTAGTACCAATAGTCAGCAGGTGCTCATCGGGAAAATGTTCAATGATGGGTCCGGAAGGGTCAATTATTTCAGAAGGAAGACGGGACAAGTGATCAGCTACCACATTTTTCTTTCCCGCTTTGTCGCGAATCTCAAGGTCAAATTCTTGCAACAGCAAGATCCATCGGATTAACCGAGGTTTCGCGTCCTTCTTTGCAAGGAGATGCCTCACAGCTGTGTGATCCGAGTATATGATGATACGGGAACCCAGAAGGTACGATCTGAATTTTTCTAGGGCAAATACTACAGCTAGTAGCTCTTTCTCAGTAACCGTATAGTTACGCTGAGCTTCATCGAGTGTTTTGCTGGCGTAGTAAATGACCACAGGTTTCCCGTCAATTTTCTGCCCCAAAATCGCTCCTACAGCGAAGTCGGATGCATCGCACATGATCTCAAAGGGTTGAGACCAATCAGGGGACTGTAGGATCGGGGCTTGGGTGACTCGGTCACACAGGATTTCAAATGCTTGAGTGCATTCCTTGGAAATTTTGAAAGGAACATCCTTGGAGAGAAGAGTGGTCAGGGGGCGCGCGATTTTTGAAAAATCAGGGATAAATCGTCGATAAAAATCGACATGCCCTAAAAAGGAACGGATGTCCCTGATCGAGCTAGGCATAGGAAGGTGAGAAATCAAATTAACCTTAGCTCGATCCACTTGGATACCTTTTTCCGAAATTGAGTGTCCCAGGACAATTCCCTCAGGCACCATGAAATGGCTCTTTTCCCAGGAAAGAACCAAATTCACATCGATGCACCGCCTGAGTATCTGGACCAAGTGCTGGAGGCAATCGTCGAATGATGCTCCGAAAACTGAAAAGTCATCCATGAAGACTTCCAGATAATCACCTACCATATCTGAGAATATGGCAAGCATGCATCGCTGAAAAGTAGCGGGTGCATTGCAAAGACCGAAAGGCATCCTTCGGAAAGCGTATGTTCCGAAGGGGCAGGTGAACGTGGTCTTTTCTTGGTCCTCAGGATGGATTGCCACCTGGTTATAACCGGAGTACCCGTCAAGAAAGCAGAAGAACCTATTTCCCGCAAGTTTTTCGAGAATTTGATCAATGAAGGGTAGTGGGAAATGATCCTTCTTCGTGGAGGAATTGAGTCAGCGGTAATCTATACAGACTCTCCATGAGTTGGCTAATCGGGTAGGAATGATTTCTCCGGTCTCAGTCGTTATAGTGGTGAGTCCTGCCTTCTTGGGCACGACCTGAATTGGGCTCACCCAACGACTATCGGAGATCGGGTAGATGATTCCGGCATCTAACCACTTGATGATCTCCTTTTTCACGACCTCCTGCAGATTGGGGTTTAAGCGTCTCTGCATTTCACGAGAAGGTCGTGTGCCCTCTTCTGAATAAATATGATGAGTACAATAAGAGGGACTTATTCCAGTCAAATCATCGAGAGTCCACCCGATGGCTCTGCGATGTTGCTGGAGGACAACATTCAGACGGGATTCCTGTTCAGGACTGAGGTTGGAATTGATAATCACAGGAAGGGTCTGATTAGAACCCAAAAAGATGTATTTCAAGTGAGCAGGAAGGGCTTTCAGTTCGAGGATGGGGTTATCAGCAGCAGCGGGTGGTTCAGTATAGATGTGAGGTTCAAGGGTGGGAGTTACTGGGTTGTTCCTATCTGGATTCGACTCCTCTGTTTACGGGTCAAGATCCTTCTGTGGTTGATGAGGCATAATCGAGTTATTCTGGACGTGTGATTCATCAACCAAAGTCCTGATGTCACAAATTTGTTCGATGACACCGCAATTAATTCCTTGTTGGGCCTTAAATATATCAATTTTCAGTGTTTGATCTCCAAACTTAAGCTCTATTTGGCCCTCCTCACAGCTGATGTTGGATCTCGCAGTAGCCAAGAAAGGTCTCCCTAGAATGATTGGTGTATCCCTAGGGTTCTTAGGTGCGTCCATATCTAAGACTATAAAGTCCACTGGGAAATAGAAATCCCGCACTCTTACGATAACATCCTCGAGAATCCCTTTTGGTGACTTTATAGATCTATCTGCTAATTGTAATGTCACCTCGGTTGGTTTTAGCTCAGATTCTTCTAGATGGTCTAGTAAGGATGTGGGTATCAGGTTTATGGATGCACCCAAGTCTAACAATGCTCTATCAAATTGGGTACCACCTATCTTGCAGGAAATCAGGGGAGTACCAGGATCTTTTGCCTTGGGTGGGAGTCTACTGAGGATTACAGAGCTGGCTTGCTCTGACAGAACAATTGGGCTCCCTCCCTTGGTTCGCGGCTTACGCTGGGGTGTACATATATTCTTTAGAAATCGTGCGTAAGCTGGTACGTGGCGGATTGCATCCATCAAGGGGATGTTTATGTGGACCTGCTCAAAGAGCTTGACCAGGTCCTCCTCAGGGGCCACGGGTTTGGTGGTCTTCTTTCCCTTGGTCAAGGCCTTGGGAAACGGGATCTTGGTTGGTTCTTCTAGGATAGGTCCAGGTTGTGGATCCGGAACAGTGGTATCTTGGATAACTATCCTAGGGTCATGGTTATCAGGCTTGGAGTGGTTTGGATAATGCGGGTCTTGAGTTGATTTACCACTACGTGTTGTTACAGAATTTAATCCGGCCTGATTTTGGTTTGGGTTTGGTAAGAGGGGTGGCTGCTGCTGAAATCCCGCATAAGATGTTGAAGCTTCCATCTCGTCTGGAGATGGAGCAGTAGGGGCCTGATAAATCCATTGTGCGTGGCCTAAATTTGGATTCATAACGCGCTTCTGGGTTGGCACGTTATTCGGGTTAGGAAGAGGTTGGGAAGGGAGTGTGCCTGGCTGGTGAGAATTTGCCAACTGGGCCAGTTGAGTTTTAACCTCTGTAAGTTCGTCCTTGTGCTGTTTTTGAATAGCCGCATTCGTTCTTTGAATGTCAGCCAGAGTCTGAAGGATTAAGGACATTTGATCCAAATTTGGCCCTGATGGATAAGTAGGGTTGGGCCGAGGCTGAGGCGGCTGGTAATGACGAGAGGGCTGTGGGCGGGACTGAAAAGGTGGTCTTTGGGTTTGGGAATTTCCCGCCCACTGAAAATTGGGATGGTTTCGCCATCCAGGGTTGTAAGTGTTGGAGAATGGGTCGTTCTGGATGGCGTTGAGGTCCTCGCAGGTCTGAGGAACCTCTTGAGAATCAGGGAAAGGGGGAATGGAGTTCACCGGGCTGGTGTAGAAAGGATCGGATGATCCTCCGATCCGAGAATCAGATGGGGATGGATATGGATCCATCCTAGGGGAAGATCGGTGGAGGATGTTTTGCACAGTCTCCTGTGTGGAAGGAGGTTGTGCAAAGGAGTTACGCGCGGAGGTGGCTCGCTGCAAGTGCTGAGTCAGCTCATCCACCTTCTTCTCAATGATTGAGACCTTGTCCAATCGACTGGCCATTATTTCCAGGTCGACTGATGCGGACAGGCCCTGCGTCTCATGTGCTCCCATAAGATTCGTCGCTGCGCAGGTATTCGTCCTGTCGAATAATCCCATGGAGTCATTGTTGATGGAGTTCTCGCACATGTTTTCGAGAATCTCCCATATGGTGTCTTCATGTTGACCCATGATGTTTCCTCCGCAAGTTGCATTGACGAAAAGGCGGATGTCCTCACAGAGTCCCTGGTAAAAAGATTGGACTTGTTCCCATTTAGGAACTCCGTGATGGGGGCACTTTCTCATGAGATCCTGAAAACGATCCCATGCCTCATGGAGAGGTTCTCCTGATTGTTGAGTGAAGTGTGTAATCTGATGGCGCAAGGCATTGGTCCGACCAACGGGAAAAAACTTTTTCAAAAACTCGGATTGAAGTTCTTCCCAAGTGTTGATCGGCCGGGTCTGAGTTTGATACCAATGGGCGGCCTTGTCCATAAGAGAAAAGGAGAACATCTTCATGAGAAGAATATCCCGATTTTGTGCATCTGATCCAAAAGTGTGGGCCAGATGCTTTAGCTGTTTGATGTGCTGGAAGGGATCTTCAGAATTAAGCCCATGGAATTTAGGTATAGCATGAATCATGTTGGGCTTTAATTCGGAATCAGGTCCTCCAGTTGGGATTCTGACTCGAGGCTCAATGGCCACCGCAGCAGGATTGTAGTGGTTCCGCATCATAGGACGCTGTGGTGGGTGCACGAAGTTTTGGAAGAGGTCATTGAGTCGCTGGAGCTGGTGCTCCAGATTATTTTCTTCCTCAACTGGCTGAGCCATGATGGGGGAAGAAGAAGAACTTGGTTCTGAATCAGAAGAGAGAATAATTTGAGGGTGTTGCTGCACAAACACGGGCGTCGAGGCTTGGCCTTGACGAGAGCGAATTTCCAAAGGAGGTCTTAAGGGTGGTCTTAAGGACCTCCTTCCGTACATGCACTGTTGGAAGAGGTAAGTTTAGAAGGTGCTGGACCCAATCAAGACACCCAAAAATGTGTTGGGTGACTATAGAGGTGCGGGGCAGATGGACCCCTTGATCAGAAAGATCGTCCACCTAAGAATTACCTGGGCAGCCAGAGAGGGAGAGTCCCGCGAAGACCCCTACACGGTAGAGCGTCCCCACGGGTTACAGGGTTTCCCCCACCCGACCTCTCTTGTCACTGCGGTTCCAGGTAGACCAGAATGGGGATCTTGACCTCTTAAGTCTACCAATTTTAAGATCAGGGTGCTTAAGGTTTCACTTGAACTTTAGTCTTTTAAGTGCAAAGAGTGACCTAATTTAAGGTTGGTTGACCCAAGGGGTCAACTTTACCTTTTGTTTTCTTTGAGAGCTTTTAGGTCTTGTCTTTTAGGGTTCAAGTATTTAGAGAGCCAATTGTTTTAGGTTTTCTTTGAATAGGTATTTTCAATCAATGGTTTAGGCACACTTCTTTTGGATTTTCTCCATTCTTGATTTAAGTAGTGTGTCTCTAAAACCCTAATGTTGAATCTTATGTTGGCTCTACTTGGTCCAGTTAGTTCTTTGTTGGGTAATTAGGGCTCAAGCAAGAATGTGTTAGCCCTTAAATACCCTTAATAGTGTGCAGGACTAATGAGTTGAAAACATGCAACTCTTTATGGTTACTAAGTATGGAAGACAGGTTAGCCCTATATTGCTTGTTCTTTTCTTTTCTTCCTCTTTAGAGTTTAGGGGTTAATAGCGAGAGGAAAAAAAAAAAAAAATTTTATCTGTCCTCGGAGTGGTTGTCGTGCGGTTGCTTGTCTTCTTGATTTCCTGTAGCTGCACAAAAGAGAGGAGATTATCAGAAACTAAAAAGAAACAGGAATGTTTACCTCTAGAATAGCCGTTGCTCCCCGGCAACGGCGCCAAAAACTGGTGTAGAACCTTCCTCTATAGTTTTATTATTTCGTCGTAGTATAGTATAGAGAGAGGTGATTACCAGTTTAATACAATTTGTTACTCGGGAAATAAAAGAGTTCCCGAGGTCGAACTTAGGGAGCAAGTTGTATTCTAGGGGTACAAGTTTCTTTTACAAAAATAAAGAAAGAGAGAGAGAGAGAGAATTTGTTGGCTTTTCTTCTTTTCTCTTTGCTTCTCCTCTTCTTCCTTCTCAGATCTTCTGCTCTCTTTGTTCTTTTTCTTTATCTGCAGTGGTGATGTTCTTCTTCTTCTTTCAGCTGTTTCTGCTCTTCCTTTTTCTTCTGCAGAGCGGTCCTGTTCTTCTTCTTTTTCTTTCTTTCTTCTTTTCCTTTCTTCAGATCTTCTTCTCGTGCTCTTCTTCTTTCAGTTCTTCCCTTGGCCTCTCTGTCTTCTCCTCTGCCTCGCCTTCCTTCTGCCGTCTTTGCCTTCAGGACGTCGTCTGATTTTCCAATCAGACGACTTAAACCGCCGCTGCTACAGTGCCGCTCGGTGATCCTCCTTCCTTCAGCCTTCGTCTTCTTCCACGGTTCTTCTTCACCTGTGCCTGCACACTTACACAGCTTGATCAGAGAGGGGCAAAACCTACCTCTACCCTCCCCCCCCGCGTTTCTCTCTCACAGAAACCGCTCTTAGGAAAGCTCTCCCAGAGCTGCCGGGTTGCCGGGTACGGGTCGCGCCCGGGTCCAGGCCCACCGGTGTGCGTGGTGGGCGAGGAGTGCAGGTCAGTCTAAGTCGGGTCGGGCCAGGTCCGTGGGGCGTGAGCGCGGACGAGACCGGGTAACCGGGCGGGTGAAGGGGACCTCACCCCGTGTGCTGAGGCAACAAGCCTCCAGCACTTTTTCGCTTTATACCGCTGCGCTCCTTCAGAGCCTTCCGAGGTGGGACTAAATGTCCCACCCCTATTTCGCGCCTGCGCGGAGGAAGCAGCTGGTAATCGCAGCTTTACGCGAGGCCTTCGCGCGAGGGATTCGCCTCAACTGCAGCCTAACGCTTTGCCGAAATGCCCCCGCACCGCCTGGGAGCGTGACCTGGGCGCGGCGCACCTGGGACAGCAGGTCGAAGCTGCTTCGCTTCAACAATGGCGGCGACGAGCGCAGGTACCTGCCCACAGAGAAACGGCCTCTCGGCCCAATCAGAAACGCGGAGGACCTTCGCCGTGGCACGGCGAAGGTGGTCGGGGGGTGTGCAGGCGGCGGGGCGGAGCCCAAGAGCTGCCCTAGGTCGGACTGTGGGTCGGGAGATGGGTTTGTTCGGTGGAGTTGCAGAGGGTGATTTGGGGGAAGTGGAAGGGCGGAGGTTAATCAGGGTGAGGAGGCGGAGGTTCTGCGGTGGTCGGCGAGTCATGTGGGTTGCTGGAGTGATGGGAGCGGCTCGCTGGAGGATGGCCGGAGGTGGAGAAGGTGAGGGTGATTGGTCGGAATCGAGGGCGACAGTAAATGTTTAAAGTGAGGAAAAGGAAGAGGGGAGGAAGAGGAGGAGTTCTACCTACTTAGCAGGACGAGGAGGGGCCGGAGCGGGCGACAGTCGTATCGACTGTCGCCGGAGAAGAAGATGCCCGGGGGAAGAGGCGGTGGCGAGCAGAGGGCCGGAGAGGCGCCAGCTGGGTGCGGCGTGGCACGGGAAGAGCGAGGGAGAGAAGTCTCTGCTGCTGGTATTGCGGCAGAGCGAAGAGGAGGAGGAGGAAGAACCGCCGGAGCTGGTGGGCGTCTGCCGGAGTGAGACGAGAGGAAAGTTGGGGGTTTTCTCCGTCAGATCCGAGCTCCTCAGAACGGCGGAGCGACGGGGGTATTTATTGAGGCCGAATCAGAGAGGAAGGCGGAGGGAGACGACGTGTCTCCCTCGCCGGAGGACGCCGGAGATGGAAACCCATACCGTCCGTGCGTTCGCACGGCCGGTATGGTGGGTTGCAGCGACCAGGGGGTGTTCCTGCGACGACTGACGACGCAGGGCACCCCCGGTTGACTTGCCAGGCCCTCCCCCTCACCCTGCGTGGCGCCATGCTCCGCGCAAGGTCGCCGGAGCATGGTGCTGGCAGGTTTTGGCAGGAGGGACCTGAATGCAAAGAACGAAGGAGAGTTAGGGGCAGAAATGTGAGGGTTCAAAAGTTGAGGGCCAAAAAGTAAATATATGAGGACCAAAGTGCAAAGTTGGTCAAGAAGGTTTCTTCTTAGGCTCAAGTTTTTATACATGACTAATTAGGACCTAAGGAATTTGATGGTGAATTTTATTTCTAGATTAAACCTTGTTTGACCGGTCAATTTATGCAAAAACCCAAATTAAGTTATTAATTGGGCATGGTTCTCAATGTAGGTCAAAATGGGTTCTGAAGGCCAAATTGAAGGTTCTAAACCCTAGAGATTATTTTTCTATGAATTTTAGAGGGTTTATTCTATTTTTACTTTTCCTCGAACCTCGTGAATTGAAGTGGGTTTGCTTTAGGGTTACAGATTATCATTTAGTTCCTTGGAATTGCTGTAGCCCTTATCAGATCATCCCACTTTCCTTCTCATTCAGTTTGTTTGACCTGTGTTTGGACCCTGAATTACCCTATATGCATATTATACTGGTAAAATTGCATTTTTACCCCTTATGACTTGTTTTCTCCTTAAACTCAGAATTCTTTGAGTTAAGCCTTTCCTTGAGTTATGTAGGAGCTTTTATCCTTTGTATTGGGTCAAAATGAGCTAGTTATGGCTCATGATGAGGTTCTCATCAGCAACCATATTGCCTCCTTGGACGACCCTAGATACTTCCCTATCTAGGATTATAAATTTAAGAGTCAAAGCGGATTTACGCGTTACAACAACCTAATTAACAAACCGCGTGAATTCGCTATCAAGCTCCGGGTACCGCTCCCGCATTGCCACCTCAGGCTCCCAGGTAGCCTCCTCGTACCGCTGGCTCCTCCACAAAACCTTCACCAAGGGTACTTGCTTTCGTCTCAAACTGCAGACGGCTCGGTCAAGAATCTGCACTGGACACTCGGGGTAGGTTAGGTCGTCGCCCAGCTTGTCGCTCTCGTGACTCAGTACGTGACTGGGATTGGCTACGTACTTCCTGAGGTTGGACACGTGGAACACGTCGTGCACACCAGAAAGCTGAGGAGGGAGGGCAAGTCTGTAAGCAACGGGTCCAACCCGCTCCAGGACCTCAAAGAGCCTCACGAACCTCGATGCGAGCTTCCCTCTCACCCCAAACCGCTGTAGTCCCTTCATGGGTGAAACACGAAGGAAGACATGGTCCCCAACCTCAAACTGCACCTCTCTGCGTCTCCGATCCGCATAGCTCTTCTGTCTGCTCCTGATAGTGCGGAGTCGCCTGTGGATCTACTCGACTACCTCCTGACTCTGCCGGATCAACCTAGGGCCAACCTCCCACTTGGACCACACCTCAACCCAACTCAAGGGTGTCGTACACCTTCGTCCGTACAGAGCCTCGTAAGGAGCCATGCCGATGCTCGAGTGATAGCTGTTGTTGTATGCAAACTCCGCCAGGGGCAGGTGCTCCTCCCAAGAGCCCCTCCAGTCCAGTATACAAGCACGCAAAAGGTCCTCAAGTTTCTGTATCGTGCGCTCCGACTGTCCGTCCATCTGGGGGTGGTAAGTTGTACTAAACCTCAATCGCGTCCCCAGGGCCTGCTGAAACTCAGCCCAAAACTGGGACGTAAAGCGGGTATCCCGATCGGATATGATCTCCCGCGGAACTCTGTGTAGCCGTACCACATCGCGGATATACCTCTCTGCCAACTGTGCTGGTCCCAAAGTGACTCGGATCAGCAAGAATCATGCCATCTTCGTCAGTCTATCCACAATTACCTAGACTGTGTCGTGTCCTCGCTGGGTAACAGGTAAACCCACCACCAAGTCCATGGTGATGCTCTCCCACTTCCACTCTGGCACTGGAAGCGACTGTAGAGGCCCTGCAGGCCTCTGATGCTCGGCTTTCACCTGCTGACACACTAAGCACTGCTGCACGAATTCACCCACATCCCGCTTCATCCCCCTCCACCAAAACTCACGTCTCAAGCCGTAGTACATCTTCGTGTTTCTGGGATGTATGGTGAATCTGGAACCGTGTGCCTCAGTCAGGAGCTCTCTCAACAACTCCTCGTCCCTGGGAATGCACAACCGTCCCCTCAGGCGCAACACCTGGCCTGTGAAATAGAAGTCCCCTGGGTCTCCTGACAGTACTCTGTCACACAAGGACTGCAAGTACGGATCGGCCATCTGTCCTGTGATGATGCGGTCTATCAGCTCTGGCCTAGTCTATCGTGTCACAGTCACTGCCCCACAGTGCCTCCGTAACTCTAGGGGTCGCCAACTGCCCACCTCCTCCAAAAGGCTTCAACTCTGTAACTGTAAACTGGCCAAGTGTGCGGGCGCCTTCCGGCTCAAGGCGTCAGCCACCACATTGGCCTTGCTCGGGTGATAGGAAATGCTGCAGTCGTAGTCCTTCAGGAGCTCCAACCAATGTCTCTGTCTCATGTTGAGCTCCTTCTGATCAAAAAGGTATCTGAGGCTCTTGTGATCTGTGAAAATCTCGAAGGTCTCACCGTACAAGTAGTGCCTCCAGGTCTTCAGCGCGAAGACGACAGCTGCCAACTCCAGGTCGTGGGTAGGGTAGGTATGCTCATGGGGCTTCAGTTGCCGCAAAGCGTAAGTGACAACGTGACCCCTCTGCATGAGCACACATCCTAACCCCTGCAAGGAGGCGTCCGTGTACACAACAAACCCGCCACTACTGTCAGGGACGGTGAGCACGGGAGCCGAAGTCAACCTCTCCTTCAGCTCCTGAAAACACGCCTCACAGGCGTCTGTCCAAGTGAAGGGCACGTCCTTCCGGGTCAACTGTGTCATAGGATACGCAATCTGTGAAAAACCTCTGATGAATCGTCTGTAGTAGCCTGCCAGTCCCAAGAAACTGTGAATCTCAGTGACTGAACGCGGTCTTTCCCACCTGAGCACTGCCTCGACCTTGGCTGGGTCCACCGCCAAGCCGTCTCCAGAGATCACATGACCTAAGAAGGTCACCTCCCTCAACCAGAACTCGCACTTGCTGTATTTGGCATACAGCTTACGTCGTCTCAGTGTGTCCAGAACCATCAGCAAGTGCTATCCGTGCTGCATCCGATCTCGAGAATAGATGAGTACATCATCAATGAATACCACCACGAACTAGTCCAAGTACGGTCTAAACACCCGGTTCATCAGGTCCATGAAAGCAGCGGGGGCATTAGTTAGCCCAAACGGCATGACCAAAAATTCGTAGTGTCTGTATCGGGTGTGGAAAGCTGTCTTGGATACGTCTGCCTCCCTGATCCTCAACTGGTGGTATCCAAACCTCAAGTCGATCTTGGAGAACACCGTGGCACCCCGCAACTGGTCAAACAAGTCGTCGATCATCGGTAGCGGATATCTGTTCTTGATGGTGACCCTTTTCAGTTGTCGGTAGTCCACACAAAGGCGTAGGGTACCATCCTTCTTCTTCACAAAGAGTACTGGGGCTACCCAAGGAGACGCACTGGGCCTCACGAAACCCTTCTCCAAAAGGTCCTACAACTGAGACTTGAGCTCTCGTAGCTCAAGCGGTGCCATCCTGTATGGCGCGGTGGAGATGGGGCTGGTCCCTGGTACTAGTGAGATCTCAAACTCGATCTCATGCTCGGGCGGCAGTCCTGGTAACTCGTCTGGGAACACGTCAGGGTACTCTCTGACCACCGGGATGCTCTGGAAGTCTACCACAGGGCTGGGCTCTGCCACCACACAAGCTAGGAAGCCCTCACACCCCTGGCTCAAAAGTCTCACCGCCCGAAGTACCAAAATGCACCCGAAGCCTCCGTCCACTAGCTGTCCGTGAAACTCGAAAGAAGGCAACTCCGGCATGGAGAAGACAATCTTCCTCTCAAAATAGTCTACCAAGGCGTGGTAAGTGGACAGCCAGTCCATCCCCAGAATTACGCCAAAGTCCTCCATCTGTATCATAATCAGGTCAGCTGGCAGGCTATGTCCCCCGGCGCTGACCTCGCAATCCGTGTACACCTCCTCAGCTACAAACAGCTAACCACTCGGACCTCTGATTACTAACGGATTCTCTAACAGCATATAATCCTGGCCTAAACTAAGTGCAAAACTGGCTGCAACAAACGAGTGCGTAGCGCCGGAATCGAAAAGTGTGTAAACGAGTCTGCTGGAAACTGAAACCATACCTGCCACCACCGAGCCCGAAGCTCTGGCATCCCTGTGTGTCAGGGAGTTGATACGCCCCTCAGCTCTAGGTGCGGACGAAGCAGCCACACTCTGCGTCGGACGGGCAGGTGCTGGCCGGTATCCTCCTCGTGATTGCTGTCCTCCTCCTCGCGCCTGGGAACTGCGGCCTCTTGCGCGCCCTCCAGTGCTCTGCGCGGGAAGTGTCTGCTGACCTCTTGCCCTAGACGGGCAGTCCCTCCTGATGTGGCCCGGCTGGCCACACTGGTAACAGAGGGGAACCAGACTCCCGCCCTCAGTGGGTCCCTGCTGTCGGCTGGGCGGGGGTCCGGTGCTGGCGACTGGCCCCTGTCGAGGGCCCCCAAAGGCCACGGATGGCCCTGCAAAACGTGACGGCTCTCCTGCGGATGCCACGTGTCTCCTCTCTTGCCAGCCCTGTGAAAAGTCTGGCTGAAAGGGCCTCTTCCGCTCGCCGTCAGTGTCTCGCGCGGACGGGTTGGTCTCCTCGTAAGTCATGGCTACCTCCACCACCCTCGAAAACGTAGGCAGCTTCAGGGGTTTGACATACCCCCGAATCGCAGGCCGGAGCCCCTCGGTGAACCTCCAAAGGCGCTCCTCCTCGTGGATATCGCTGTCGCTGCAAAGCGAGACAGCTCCAGGAAACGCGTGCGGTACGCGCTCACGGTCATCGTCCCTTGGCGGAGAGTATAGAACTCCCGCCTCCTCTAGTCTTGCCACGTCTGGGGAAAGTACTTCTCGCAAAAGAGGGCGAGGAACCGGTCCCAAGTCGGCTCGTCCCTCTCCTGTCCCCTGACCGCCCTCCACCACCTATGTGCCGCACTCTCCAGCTGGTACGTGGCAAAGGCCACGCGGCACTCCACTGGGGAGCGAAGGGTGTCGAAAATCTTCTCCAGCTGCTCGAGCCAGTTCTCTGCCTCGGTCAGGTCCTCATCCCCCTTGAAGGAGGGGGGCTTCAGCTTTCGGAACTGCCCGAAGAGCTCGGAGTGGCGCTGCAGTGGGGATGCTGGTGCACATCCAGGCAAAGGTGCCTCGTGCATAGAAGTGTCGGAGGACGGTGGGGGCGGCGGCGGCCCATCCCCTCCCCGTGTCCAGCGTCTCGTCCGTCGTGTGGTCCCACAGAGGACTCCCCCTCCGCAGCCCCAGGGGGAGGCACTCAGGGCGGTGGGTGGAGCTCCTCTCGCACAATGTCCCGTATCAGCTGGGCGAGGTCCTGGGCCTGGATGCCCAGGAGTAGTGTCTGGTCCACTGAGGTGTCGGCAACGGCACGCCCACCTCGCCGACCTCGTCCTCGGCCGCGCCCGCGGCTCGCCTCACCAGTCCCGCGACGAGGCATCTCCTGCAAGGAGACGCGAAACAAAATGGAAAACGTCAATATGGAACGATACATAACGGAAACGTCTAAGAGCTCATGTCAAAAGATATGTTGTGGTGGCTACTCTAGTTATAGACATGTGAATTGGTTATTTTCCAGTCAGTTGATTCACTTCTCGGGACGACCTTGCTCTGATACCATCTTGTAACGACCCGATTCCCGAGTCCCTATGAGACACGAGAACCGGACCGACTCGACTAATCCCAAGACCTAGTCGTCCAACGAGGAAGTAACCAAAAGAGCAGTAAAATAAACCACATTCAGCATGAATATAACTAGCAGTAACAAAAATACAGCAATAAGAAAAAGAACTACTACAGCATGTACCACCACAATAGTAGAACAACATTTATAACATAACATGAACTATGAGTAAAGAAAAGTACAGAGAGTAACAAGAATTACTCACTACAGTGGAACAAAAAGGGCACAAAAGAACAGTGGTAACTCTACTGGACCCTATTCGGCCCAGCGTCCTCTGCAGCCGCTGACCCTGGCTGCTCAACACCTGGTCCTGAAAAGTAATGAGTGTAACACGTCAGCGAAACGCTGAGTAGAGTGGCAGCTAAACTAAAGAAGCAGTAAAGTGTACAGTAGTTATTTTATTTTCTTTCTTCCTTTATTTACGTCTTTCTATTGTTTCACAATTTATCTATTTCTCAGATCCTTCACTTGATCTCGAATGTTCCTCGTGGGAACGATCTTGATTACAGTCTTTTCCGAAGAGTAGAAGTAACACGTGGTGCTCTCCTGGCTGGGAGAGTCCCCCGTGGTGATCCTACTCTCAGTCAACCACCCCAAGGTCACTGACAGACGTAACGGTGACTACGGCACGCGCGGTAAACGCACGGGTAGCTACCCCACACTGGCACATGGTCAGTCGTTTCTGTTAACGGGTGCGCCCAAAGCACAGCACGGAACCAGTATAGGGCAGAGCCCTCTCAGTAACAGGGGTCCAACCCCTCCACAGTAACCAAACAGGGTCCTTGCCCCTCCACAGTCCGCGCACCCTCGCCTGACTACCCTGGTTTGCCCAGTGGGCCTAACAAGTCGATGTAGGTGAGCTAGCAGAATCCCGGGACCCGTGGGGTAGCTAGTACTCGCTCTACACTAGTAGCTCTCCTCGGTACTGTGTACACGAGGGCCAAAAAGTTGGTATAAAGTGGCCAGACCTAACCTCGGGTCCCTGGGGCGGCTGGCTCCGCTCTGCACTAAGCAGGTAACAGGTGCTTCCCCTGGCACTACGTACCCAAGAGACAACGCACCTCCACATCTTTCCTTCTCAGTTCCATTTCATTCTCTTTCCAGGAGTTCTACTCCTAACTCCCCGTAGGGTTCCAGCTCTTTTAACTCAGCACATTCAGGTTTCACCCTTTCAGTTTCACGTTCATACAACCCATATTCTCAATCATGTTCATTTATTCATAACAGGCAGCTGTTAAATCAATTTACAGGCAGCTATTATTTCCTTTCCACAATTTCCAAGACTACAATATCTATATTCATTTCACTAGTTTCCCAATCCTAAGATTCATGCCGTACCCTAGGATCTATCATTCAATCTAGTTTTCCAGCCCTAGGATTCATGCAATACCCTATGATCTATCATTCAATCTAGTTTTCCAGCCCTAGGATTCATGCAATACCCTAGGATCTATCATTCAATCTGGTTTCTCATTCCTAGGATTCATGTAATGCCCTAGGTTCTATTAATTTTTCCATAATTGTAACAATTTATGTTAATAATTTTTAAAGCCACTCTACCAACTACAACAGGAGTACTAGGGGCGTGGTCGAAAATCCCATGCGCCTCCGCAACCCCCGAGACTGCAATGGAATGGGGTCCTAACACAAGGATCAAACACAAGGAGTTTCTCAGAACAGTATATAATTATTGTAAACGGGTAGAGGATTTTATTCTGAAAAGAACGCAACTCGAAACGCGGAAAACGGACTCCAAACGGGCCCTAAACAGGTCGAAAACGACGAAACGGTCCAAAATCAGACGTCTGGAACCTCTTCCAGACGTCTTAAAATGTGGGTCAGATGGTACCTTTGTTCTGCGTAGTCTCTCAGACGTCTAGAAGCCTGCGGGGGCATCTGGCCTAGTTCCCAGACGTCCGATGGTCACCCCGGACATCTGGAAGTCCTTCCCGTTGTCTGGCACTGTGGCCAGACGTCTGATTCGCGTTGGATGGCGAATCTTAGAACCTGCACGTACCCACTCCTCGTTCTCAGTACGAAGGGTCGTAGAAAAGGAAGAAGGACGAAAATGACTCACTTGCCAGACGTCTGGACAGTCCTCCAGACGTCTTCACCGTCGTCTGGTTGGAAGCCCAAACGTCTGATTCTGGAAAAATTTCCAGAATCAGAGCTCGACTCGCTCTCCACCCGCGACGCACAGCCGCGCCACTCCCCGTCCGCCTGCTGCTCGAGCTGCAGCAGCCCTCTAGCGACGCTCCACACCCGCGGCTCCCCTGCCGATCAGCTCTAGCTGCCCCGGCAAGCTCGAGCCCTCATGGTCGAGTGTCTCCTCCCTCGCGCAGCACCTCCTCCTGCTGCTGCCGCTCGCACTCTCGCACAGGCTGGAAGAAGAAGAAGGAAGCAGAGGAGATGAGAGTGAGGGAGAGGGCGAGGGCCTTATAAGGCCGCGTGGGGAGAGAGAGAGAGAGAGAGAGTGCAGTCTGCGCCTGCAGGAGGAGAGAGGGAAAAAGGGGAAGGTGCGGCGGTTGCAGGTCTGCGCGCGCCTGCGCGCAGATGCTGCCCCGCACGCCACAGAAAAATAGATCCCAGACGTCTGGAAGGGGTTCCAGACGTCTGGTCAGACGTCTGGACCACCTCCCAGACGTCTTAAAAAATCATCTTGGAAGGCGTTTGTAACAAGAACCCTAGGATGTGGCATGAATCCTAGGACGAGAAATAATTACACTGTTATATGCATGTTTAAGATTGCAGTCATAAATGAATGAGCTAAATTTTAAACAACTGCCTGTTAATAAATACGAGCTGCCTGTTGGAATGTGAAATGCCTGAGATAACTAAACAGTTACCTATGATATCACTTGTTGCATATGTTAATTGTAGAAATACGAGCTGCATGTGTATAATACGAAAATGGAATTGTGAAAGATGAAATCTGGTATGGAATAATATGATGAATATGAGCATGAACCCTACGAGGAATTAGGAGTAAAGCTCCTGTGGATAAATGGAAAGGATCTGGAAATGTGAGTGGGAAGTGTGCTGGCCCTTGAGTATGTGGTATAAAGGAGAGCGACTATCCCCTGTTTAATGTAGAGCGGAGCTAGCCACCCTTGAGTTGGGACCCGGGGTTAGGATTAGCCACTCTACATCGACTTCTATTGGCCCTTGCGTACACTGTACCGGGGAGAGCTACTAGTGTAGGGTGGGAGCTAGCCACCCCACGGGGCCCAGGGTTCAGCTAGCCACCCTACACCGACTTGTTAGGCCTGCTGGGCAAACCGGGGTAATCAGACGAGGGTGCGCGGACTGTGAAGGGGCGAGACCCCTGTTTGGTTCTAAGGGGCTAGACCCCTGTTACTGAGAGGGCTAGGCCCTATACTGTTTCGTGCTGTACTTTAGGTGTACCCGCTAGTGAAAATGACTAACTGCCTGCCAGTGCGGGGTAACTACCCGTGCACTTATCGCGCGTGCCATAGTCATTGCTACGTCTGTTAGTGACCTCGGGGTGGTTGACTGGGTGTAGGATTATCACAGGGGACTCTCCCGGCCAGGAGAGCATCACGTGTGCCTTCTACTCTTCGGAAAAGACTGCAATCAAGATCATTCCCACGAGGAACATTCGAGATCAAGAAAGAAATCTGAAAGTAAACCAACGGATGAAAAGGAATTACTTATAAAATAAAATAATTGGAAAAGATAAATTTACCTGTTAGCTTTTATTGCTTTAGTTAGTTTGGTTACCACTCTACTCAGCATTCACTGACTCCATTTTTACATAACCCTTTACAGGTCCAGGAGCTGAGGAGCCTAAGTTACAGGCTGCAGAGGGTGCTGGGCCCAATCGAGCCCAATAGTAGTTTCCTATTGTTGTTGTACTCTCTTTTCTACTAGTGAGTTTTAGACTGTTGTTACCGTTTCTGTTAGTGTACTTTTGTTCTACTTTCCTGTTGTTGTGGTAGTATGTACTGTTTAGCAACTTTTACTTCCTTACTGCTTGTGTACTCTTTTACTGTTAGTTATCTTGCATAGTGAATGTGGTTTATTTTCCTGCTTTTTAGTTATTTCTTATTGGATGATTGGGTCTTGGGATTAGTCGAGTCGAGCTGGTCTTGGGTCTTGTAGGGATTCGGGAACTGGGTCGTAACAAAAATCAATCCATATCTAAAGCTTGTACTTAACCCTTAATAAAATTCTTTTGGGATAGGCAAACTTCTTCCCTCAAGGTGATAAAATAATCTGTAAATTTAGCCCTTACTTTTTGGCTTAGGTAGAAGATATTTTGAGTCCAGTGGATTTGTATTTGGTGGCTTACACTCATCTAGTGCTACACATAAACTAGTACTACAGAACCTAGATTTCCAGATTTATTAAATAAATCAACTCAAAGAGAGGTAAAGAAACTATGCTCTCTTTAGTTCCATTGTACTCATTCTCCCTCTTTCTTTTTTTTTTCTTTCATTCTCTTTTCTTTATTTTCTTTTCTTTTTCTTTTTGAGCTCACAATCTCACCAGATTTATCAATATATTTGGTGGCCTCTCATGACATTAACACTTTGATTAAGTTCTGATAACCCTATGACTAAGTTAGAATTTCTCAGTCTGTATTCAGGAGGTTACAAATATAGAAAAGTAGGTCAAGGTTGTATTTGGTGGATCGTGAGGGTGGTAGGTGTTGTTCCCCGATGTGCTTGTCATGAGGTAAAAACATAACGTAATTAACATACTTTTTTTTTCATATATGTATTTTTTATTTTCTTTTTTCTTTTTTTTCTTCTTTTTTTCTTTTATATAATTGTATCTGCAAACTTAATGAAATTCAGCACTCATCCACATTTTTATTTACGAGGCATTATTCGGGATTGGGAATGTTCAAGAGGATATCGAGTAGCTTATTTGGTGGAAGTACCTACTCTCAACACCAGGAAACGAATGGATGGGACAACGTATTCCTGACCTTAGCATTAATACCCTCCTTCAGTCGATGATTCCATAAAGGATAGTCATTACCATCCACTTTAGTCCTAGTTTTATTAGAACTCACTCACTACGTGTCTGCCTTATTTGGTGGCTCTCAAAAATTCACACAAAGAATTTGTACGCAGGAACCGAGAGCAAAAATTATGCCTAACTCCGAGTATCATTATCCAATTACCTAGAAACTAAGATTGCTTGCACTAGCCTTAGAGCACCAGTAGACTCTCTACTCTCACCTCACACTTGTTTGGTGGATCTACTAGAAGATGTTTGCTTGACTCCTTAATTGTTGTCTAAGGGTTCAGGAGAAGTATTGCTTCTTCTCGACAAACTAAAGATGTCTATCGGTCTTCATAGAGGATCCATTGTAAATTCTACGTGTAAGTGTGAAAATGTACTGGATTCTAAATTCAGGAATGAACTTAAGAATAAATCCCAAATAAAACCTTCTTAATAGAAATTCTTTATTCATGAATGTAAGAAAAAAAATTTTTCCGACATAATAAAACATGCAATGTCCACCCCCCCCATGCCTATTCATGACAATGTCCTCATTGAAATGTATGCAGTAAAATCAAAACATAACAAATAAGAGGAGGGGATATCACTTGACTGAGCTTGTTATTCCAGGTCAACTTGGATAGAGAAGATGCAAAACTACCTGTAATGAATACTGGGTTACCTACCAGCCAACGATAAGTTTAACATCATTTGCTGGACCTAAACCCCAAAGAAATATGTAATTCAATATTGTGGTTCAAGAGAAGGAGTAATAACTGTTGCTAAGAGATTCAGGATTAATATAAAGATATGATTGGTTGGTCCAAGAATCAGTGATCCACAAATGCAGACCAACTGATGATATAGTCCTACTCTGAAGAGTTGTCCTGATTTGAAATAGAAAATAGGGTCAGATAGATGAGGTTTGTGATGCCAAGCCTATTCATTAATCCAATTCCATAATTAAAGAAGAGGTGGTAGAGGGTCTGGATTGAAATCATGATTGAGATTTAAGTCTGGTTCTGAATCAGAATCATAAGGATCCTCATAATGGTAGTTGATGTCAAAAATCATGAATTCTCCAGGGCAAAGGAAGAGTTGTGCTGAATTCGTCAAAATCCTCATCAGAAATTACCTCTTCCTCATGAGAAGTCATTTCTTCCTCAGATTCAAGCCATCCACTTTAAACCAGTTGGAGTATAAGTTCTTCCCCAATCCATCATGTTTTGAACTTCTTTTTCTAAGGTTGTTCCTTCATTTTACTAATTCATATCCTCTAGTTGTCCAATTTCTTGAACCCCCTCAAAGTTTAATAGTTCTTGAATTTCAAGGTGGATGTATTGAGGATTCTTTATTTATCATCTAATTCATCATAAGATACTCCCAAGAGTTTCTCAATCTCACTAATGTCTTTTTCCATTTGATTTTCTGTGGGAGGTGGTAGATCATAATCATCCTCAAGTACATCACTTTCTTATCTTTCGTGTTCATCTTGAGATTTGGCAGGATTCAAATTATCTTTAGTGTGAATTGCCAAAACCTGTTCAATCGTTCTTGTGACTTCAATGGAGCCACAATTCACCTTATTTTTTTGGGAGGCTTTAAAGATATTGAGTTGACAAGTTCTCTTTCCAGAGGTGTTTTGCATATTCCTCGTCTCACAGTTGATTAGAGCCTTGGCTGTGGCCAAGAAAGGTCTTCCTAAGATTATCGAGGTGTGGTTCAAGTTTTCTGATGCCTTCATATCTAAAACAAGAAAGTCCACAGGGTACTCAAAATCCCTTACTTTTATAATCACATTTTGTAAGAGTCCCTTTGGAATCTTGGTTGACCTATCAGCAAGCTGAAGGGTAACCTCAGTGTGTTGCAAGGGACCTAAATCCAACTCTTCATATAATTCCGTGGGGATTAGATTGATGGAGGCACCAAGGTCCAGTAAGGCTCGATCCAAAATAAAACATCTATCTCACATGAAATAAAGGGGATCCCTAGATCTTTCATTTTAGGAGGGAGCTTATTTAAGATGATGGCACTGGCTTGTTCAGAAGCTGTAACCCTTTTTGATGATTTGGCCTGGCATTTCAGTGTGCATAATTCCTTCAAAAATTTCGCACAGGCTGGGATATTCTCAATTGCCTCAATGAGTGGTATGTTTACCAAGACTTGCTTTAAGGAGTGGTGTGTTTCAATGCACAATTCCTTTTTGTTCACGGACCTTTTCGCGATAGCGAAAAGTTTAGGCTTCCCCTCCGCAATTGTCACGGAGGCTTCAGTGGCGACGACAATGGGCCGTCCAATCAGGCGACGGGCTTCAGATGGGTGAGACGCATCACACATAGGAGCGCTGAGGGTGCGCGCTCGCAGGTGCATTGGTGCGTGAAGGAGAAGCGCGCGATCGCTGATGCGTGCCTGGCCATGCAGGGGCGATTTCACACGTGTTCACGCTAAGGGCGCACGCTCGCAGGCACATTAGTGCATGAAGAAGAAGCGCACGATCACCGATGCGTGGCAGGCCGTGCGTGGGCGATTTCACACATGTTCGCGCTGAGTGGGGGCACGGATCTTCAGTACATGGTGTGATCGAGCAGCCACGGGCGCACGAGCAACGCGATCCACAGACGGGCGTGGCAGCGAATCACATGGCGACACGTGGTGGGAAGGTTGCATGCATGGACGGCGTCCAGTTCGCATGGGTCGACCGGTCTAGTTTGGTTCAAGACCCCTTCTCTCTATTTTGACTAGTTCGAGGCCTTCCCGACCTCGGATTTCGATAAATAAGGTACTCTTGGAATTGTATCAATGCGTACTAAGCATTGGTGTGGTTTAGTTTTGTTTTTGAGTACGCTATCCTTAGTGAAAAATCAGAAACGTGACTAGTGTTTCCAACCCTATTTTTTGCTCCGTTTGAATCAGGTCTTGCCCCGGTGCATGAACGGATTTCGAGTTGGGCATGGATACTGCCCCCAGGCCCTGTGCGCATGGTTCGGAGTCACCGTGACCCTCCAGTGACATTTAAGTAGAGTAGTCTCTCTCTCTTTTATGTGGTTTGTCTACATAGGGATTTTCTTAACTTATTGCACCGTTTAGTGTGCATTTTTACCTCTTGCTAAGTTGGAACCCATCTTCATACTCTTGCTATTTTGGGGTACTTGAATATTAAAATAAACATGGTAAATCAAGTCAGTGACTTGGATGTGAATAGTTAATTGGATTAATTATCAAAATAATTGCAAATAATTCTCATGACTAACAGATGGTACCGCATCTATACTCATTGAATATAGTGTAAAGCGACTCTAATATCTTTTCCCTAGTTTATGGTCACTTTGATGAGAAATAACTAGATTTTATGAGAAAGATTAAGAGTTAATGATCATATTTACCTTGTTATCACATGTAATAAATAAGATTTGTTTTCTGTAAAATAAGTTCTGTAATGTTCTTTATTAAACAAATAATACGAAACCACTATCATGAACTCAGAAATACCTGTAAATGAATGGGTGGAAGATAGTGAGAATTTTGTTAATCCTTGAATTAGTAAAATAAAATTTCCAAAGATTTTCAGATATATGTGAAACTAGTTCAGTTTAAATTGTAATTGGTAGATGGTATGGAATCACTATCATATCGCAGAAATTATCTGTAAACTGACAATATTAGAGGTGATATGAATACCTGTGTATCCTGGACTTAAGGATATGGAATTCTTAAATATGACTGAATTTAACAAGAACAAAAGATACAGTTATTTGGAAATGATCAAATAATCAATACGACGGATACGTCAGGAATTAAAAGGAATCAAATAACTGGTTTCAGCTCGCTACTTGCGGAATTTGGCTGTAGCTTTAGTCTACTAGACTAGTTCTAAGCTGGTTTAGGGAGTTGCTGGCCTCCCTACGACTCTTTGGTTAGGCTTAGCGGCCAACTGAGATAGCGGATTGCAAGACTCGAGGGTTTAAAGGTGGTTTCTTTCTCGACCAGTGGGTGGGTTATTAGTTGTCTGTGGTTTAGCGTACATAACGCTTGTACGTGTTCACGCTACACAACATAGCCACCACCCCTCTTCACAAGGACCCCAGAGTAATGGAGAGCAGTGACTCGATGGATATAAGTGGTCTTCCCAACTAGGAGGGTGGCTTACACCACTCTTACGCTATAGGATGTTACACGAAATCGTCTCATGCTCTGAGGCGTCGATTGATAGATTATGAACTGTAATAAATTAGGTTCAATATATGAAACGGAACCGAATAACGAGGTGCTTAATAAATAAATTAATTAAAATTATAGTATCCATTTGCTCTTGTGCTTGGTTACTGTTGTACTCTGCTATTATTGTTCTACTCTTCTCAGTTTTTACTGATGTATTTTTAGGTTTCGTACTCAAGTATAGTTGGCAGTTCGCAAGGGGATTTCCGTTGTACATCTCCTTGGGCTTATTTACAATGGTAAATCTTCTGGTTAGTATTCAATTTATGTAATATGAATTGTTTGTTGGCAATGTTTATATTTTATGATTATGTGTTGGGTGACTACGATCTTGTGGACGAGTTGTGCTAGTGTTATAGCACACGGCAACCCGGGTCTCGTCTATTGGTGGGACTCAGGTCGTCAAATGACATTCCAATTGAGCTGACTTTAGACTCTACTGACCCAATACCTACATTTAACCTAGAATCTAGACCTAAACCTATTTGAGAATGAAATCTTCGATTTGAAATATCAGGATTTTTATGAGCCTATTTTTTATGACAAAACATCTCCAGATTCCTTGGAAGAGCACAATGATTCATTTGAATTAGAACCAATTTATGATACAGAATCAGAGGAATCTAAAGAGTTAGGATTAAACTGGATCTACCCTAGATATCTTGAATCCAAGCCTATGCCTAGTGAGAATATCCCTATTAACTTGGAACCAGAATCTAAGTTAGACCAATTTCAGGTTGACAACTTTGTGGTAGCAATCTAAATTCTCATTCAGGCACAGAAAAATCTTTTCACCAGTGTTCTCTCAGATTTTCCTATGCTGATGCTGATTTTGAACCTTACTTTGATTCAATAGAATCCCTGCTTCTAGAGGATTACAGTCCAATTTATGACCTCGATGTCCATGACCTGTTCTTTGATTCTGACTCTGAGGTCATTCATTTGGAATCTAATGTAGTTGCACCATCTGACCAAGAGGCCACCCAAGAATGGTTGCTTAAGCTTCTCAGCAACTGGTCTTCGCCACATAACTCCACCAGAATCCATTTTTACCCTGAATCATCTCATTATGATCCGGTTGGAGCTGATTTTCCACCTCACTTTGACAATGAATGAGACATTGATCGAACTAATAGTCAACTACCAATTACTTTCGATCCCATAAGTAGGGTTATATTTCTTACTAATCAATTATCTTTTGAGGACCCTTACTCTGGGCTAGTTGAACCTGTGCAGCCAAACTAGCACTATTCATTTCCAAATCTTATTGAACTAAATCGCATTTGGTGGGTTGTACATTTAATTATCCACATTTTCCAACCCACCAGACTGATTGGTTTTGGCTTGCATCATCAGCTAGTTGATCTGAACAGGCACCTGGTTGGCCCAACCAGGTTAATCATCAAGGTGCTTGTTCTACAAAACTCCTCCAATTTGATTACAGCTTCCGCTTGACCATCTCTTACGCGACTGAAGGCATTAAATTCAATGCTTAACATGAGGCAACACATCATTTGAAAAATCCAAGACCTTTCTTATTCTTCTTTGAGCAAACCATTCATATTTCACTTTAAGGTTCATAAATTAAGAACAGTCGACTCCACCTCCAATATTCGCATTGGAGCTTAAAATCATCCACAACAACCATTTATGACCTGCCCTCTCACCCTTTTAAACTTGTTCTAAAAATATGAAGTAAGCTAAATGTGAACCCATCATGTTTACAATGAGGGCATTGCAAAACTTAAGTGTGGGGGGAGGGGGGGTTATTAAAGTGTAATTATTTAAAGGTCCAATGTGGAAAGGTTGTCACAAAAAAAAACAAAAAATATAAAATAATATTCTGTTAATCGATTTAAGCTAGAAAAAAATCAAGAATTCTCGATGCTAAGGAATCACTAACTTTAGGAAATTTGGAATAAAATCTTTTCACCTAGACCCTTCAGATCTCCATAGACTTGATTTTTCTAGTACTTACCCTGATTTGGATCAGTTTCCCAAATCTTTGAAGAGATCTAAAAAAGCTAAAAGTATTAAGTCAAGAGGAGAATGAATAAATGACTCATCTTTCCACCCTCTAAATTGAATAGTTTTTAAGTTTCAAGCATCTTCACTTGCACAGTTCACATTGACTCATCTCTTGGATGACTTAATTGAGTCCTTAAGTGGCCAATACAACTTAGTCTTAGGGTAAGAGATCCAAAGGACATTTGCTGTATTTCCAGATCTTAGGACTAGTCTTGTTTGTAGGCAATGCATTTAGAATGGATGAAGAAGAGCCACTCACTAAGAAAAAGATTTAGAGAAAAAAAATGAGAATGAAAAGTGAAGAAAAAAAAATGTTTACCCCACTCAATAAAATGTACCTCGTTACAAATAGGAGCAAATTCTTCTACCAAATAATAAAGCATCTCATTATATATGGATGCTTCCCTTCCTTTTCCATAATAAAAACACCTTGCTACAAATGGGTGTTTAGCCTATAGGAAAAAAAAAGAAAAACTATGGAGAAAAAATTTAGGAATAAGAGACCTAGAGGTCCAGCTAGAGAGATATACACCTAGAGTGTTGACCTCGGGATAAAAAAGTGGTGGGTAGAAAGTTGTCAAATCCTAATAGAGCTTAACCGAAGACAGGAATGTTCGGGTAAGAGCTAGAAATATTCTTAGTTGTACTAAATACTAGGAGTCAATTTAGTTGTCCTTTAGACGAGTCAAAATAAGTCCTACACAAGATGCTTGATTCTCACATTCACTTCAAACTTTAGGTGGATTGACTGAATCGAAGAAAATTACCCTCGCGACCCAAGTCTGATAGCTAATAGGATTTCCAATTTGACTAGGGCAATCTAAATTTGAGTCGATACTTGAAAGCTGTTGAGTCTTGTCTATATTTTCCTTTAGTTGATGAAGAATCATATTGAAATTTTGATTTAGTATAGCTTAGTTTTGTTAACAAAGAAGAAATCCTTATTTTTGTAATAATAATTTGTTAAGGGACTAGCAAATGGTAGACATGGGAATATAATGGTAACACCATCATCTCCTATACCTAACCCAATTTAGCTAGTTTCTTAGGCTAATTGCACATAATTATTAAACAAGCTTAATTCAATATGAGCTGAATAAGGAGGAAATAATGTAAAATATGTTAATTATGATATTTTAACAGGAAAATACAAATGCAAATTAACCAAAGGGTGAACCCACACTTGTCAAATGAGCTTAAAAGACAAATAAGTAGGCCAACACTGTCCAATCTAGGGTTTGACTGAGATAAAAGTCAACTAATAATTAATTAAATCCTAATTTTGGCCTCACTTAAATTGATAAAGTTCTAATAGAAATAAATACAATCTAAACCTTTTAAAAATCATGAAAAATTATTCTATAAGGCTTACAATAACTAATCTAACTAAAAGAACCTATGTTGATATAAAACAAAGACTTAGGTACATAATTAATGTATTTTGGGTTAAAATGCAAATTGACCAAGTAAATTTATTAAAACCCAAATTTGAGGTCACCATTAGATTCATTGGGTATTAATTAGGTCACCCTAAAAGGTTGAACTTCGTTTGACATCATTTTTAGCCATTTTACATTTTGGGCTCAAGTTTTCAATTTCTTACATTTAGATCCTTTTTCTCTTCATTATGGTCCCGGCTGACGTGAGGTGTTTTCCTCCTTAGACTCCCGTTGACAAAGCTCAAAGCAACTCTTGAGGGCGAGTTTTGAACAAGAATTTCTGATGATTCAATCATTGACACTCAAATCAAGAATTGCCCCTAGCCCCTTTGTCAGCTCCAATTCCCTCTCCTCTTCATCGCCGGAGACTTACCACCATCTCAGGTATCCTCTCTCCCTTTCTTCCAATTAGCTTAGGTTTTTCATTCAGCATAGGTTGCTTTAGCTTCTAGGCACTTTACTTGGCTTATTTGACTACTATACCACACACACCACCTCCACCATCTACAGCTTTGAGGAGCTTCTTCGCCAACACCCCACACACACCCATTCACCGCTTAAACCTAGGGATCAGCTTCGAGGTTTCACCTTGAAGCTTCTGGACATGGTTTGGGGTCGAAAGACCTCGTATTCTGTTCACAAGAGCTCATCAAAGTTCTTCGTCTTCCTCCACTCCGACGTGCCCACGCAACTAAGCTCTGAGACACCAGCACCAACAGATCAGCGAGAACCACCTAAGCACCCTCCTCCCTTCGTCGAAGTAAGAAGCCCTCTACAGTCAATTCTAGCAATCTCCAACGATTCTCTGATCCTCCTCTGTTGTCGAAGAAGATGAGCCCTAGGTTCAGGGCCCAATAGCAATTTTCTGTACTTGAGCATTTTTTTTACAATTTGATTTCAGAACAATAAAAGGTTGTTATGACATTTACATTATCTAAGGGTTTAATTGCAAAACTCCTTTTCTGATTTGTTTATTTGCTAATTCATGCTTAATTAACCTAAACTCTAATTAGCACTTAATTAATCCTAAGTTATCTACTCCAATCAGGATTAGTAATTAACCCTTCAATAGCGCCAACCCCCCCCTACCCCCACTAGTTTAGTCCCACCTCGGTGGGACTAAAGCTCATGGAGCATTTATAACTGATCGTGATCACAGGCACAACAAGAGCTGCGTGCCTGCGGAGGCGTGCGTACATATCATATATTGGGTCCACTAAGGGCGTGGTTGTGCACTGTTCAGAAGGGCTTTGGGCCCTTTTTGAAAAAGATATATAAGAGAGAAGAAAAGTTATCTAGGCATTGGGAAACACTTAGAGAAAAAGAGAGTAAGTCTGAGAATAGAAGTGGCAAGGAAGGAGCCCCGTAAGAGGCTCAAAGAGGAGAAGGAACAAACACTTTTTAGAAAGAGGGGAAGAATAGTGCCACATCGTGGGTTTAGAAGGAGAAGTAAGGGTATTTTAGGAGATGCGTAGTAGAGCCTTTAGATGACTACGACTCAGGCCCCGAGTAGGGTCTCTTGCGTGTTATCTAAACCCATCTAAACCGAGATTTAACCATGCACATGCAAGCAAGGCATGAGTTCACATCCCTATGCACGTGTGTGGGCTTTGTAGGCCTAGAGAGGATTCTGTGGGGTGATTTGGCCCAGGTAGGGGTCAGGTTTTGCCTCGGGTTATTCCTAAGTGTTGGGCATAAAAGACTTAAACAAATCTTTTTAGCACCTGGTCTTTTTATCTTTTTGGACTAAAGATGAGAATTGAAAAAATTAACTTATTATTTTTAGTCCCTTACCTCAAACCGTCTTGATGGTGGTACTTACGTATTATTTTGCTTCCTCCGAACGAGTTTAGACCTCGAGCATTATAAATTTAAAAGTTAATTGGCGTACTTTAATCATACTACGATGTATTTTTGCAACACCTGATTTACGCCAATCAATGGTCATTGGGTGATAATTATTATTTATCATGTAACCACATTCTCAATGAATGCAAAGACATAGACTTTATTTCTTGTACCTGTCATCCTCTAGATGATCAAATGGCTCACTTGTTGGTCCAAGTACTTAGGCAACAATTTGATCTGACGTTAATGCCCTTAGTCAGTGGAAGACAAAAGAGATTGTCTGCCTACCTAATCTATCAAGTGAACAAAGAGGTTATCCACTTAATCTTTTTGGCAAACGAAAGTTTCAGACCTAGTCTTTCAATCGGATTGTAAGAAAAGTTGTACACCAGATTGATTAGGTGAATAAGGAGCCTTTCCGACTACAATCCTCTTTAAGTGGTAGCCATTTGTTTCGGTTAGATCTTTTTAGGCATGTCCTTAGGTATTACCTGCCTACCTGTTAAAGGAGGTATTTGTATCTTTTACTTATGGGTCTCCTTGAACCTATTCTTAAGTTTAAAAGAGACATTTAATAATTAAGCTCGAGTAAGAATTTTCTGTCCCTTGTCACACCCGTTGTACAACGTTGCAATTCGATATCTTTTGAAATGAATCCGCACTTTCATTTGTTGGAATATATTCTCTTATGTCAACTCTAATTTCATTTGAAGGCAAGTTACTTTATGTAAAAAAATTAAATGAACGTGATTTTAGAAGTGATAAATTTTCGGTGAGAAATAATTCAAAGATTTAAAATTTTCAAATTAGATTGCACTAAAAGCTCCAGGAAAAAGAGACTCCTCAAGCCTATTCATACTAATCCAAATTACATACGAATTTTTGCAATTCTGTCCACTCCAAGGAATTAATGATATTGACATATGTCAAAGCTACAAGTGACCTTTAGCTAAGACGATCAAATTTAATAAACTGGTAATTGTAAGATCAAAACTTACCAATCTATTATTTATGTCTCAAAAGGTTCATGCATGCTTAACATTTTTGCACAATTGCATCCTTTTAAGTTTTATCTTGAGGTTTGGAATCAAACTGACCAGCTAGACAATTTGCTTAGAAAATATTGGTGGAATTCAATTGATTCGATTCTTCCTTTTTTATTTATCATTTATTGCATGATTGCATATTTCAAGTAAATTGAAAATGTACATAATTTGATTGAAAGGAACTTGTGATCGTAGCCGCTAATTGCATTGGCATGCTGATGTAAGAGGGAGTTGGGATTGGCCTAATCTAGTTCGCAATTTGTGATTGATTGTAATGATTGTCCTAGATCAATCGAAAGATTTCTTTCCCTGCACGAATAAAAAAACTGACACAGGTTGAAAAATGAAAAAAATGACGTAAATAGTGACACGCTTAATATACCTATTTTTATGTAAATAAATTTAGTTGATATACTTGAAAATTTAAATTTCAAATGTGATTTTATATTTAAAAGATAATTTTTTTATCTTATAAATTTCAAAGTAAAAAATTAACTTTTAAGTGAAAAACTCAATTCTCATGCTTAAAATCAATTTCCCTAAATCTAAACACTAAACTCATCGGTCAGTCATTTTAAACAGGTAAAACTCTTGAAATAATTTTACACCAATACAAAACGAAATTTTATCAATACAAAGAAATCTTAAAATAATTTATCAATGTAACATCATTTTACACCAATATAAAATAACCTAAAATAATTTATCACTAATATAAAATAAATTATCATTTATCACTTGTATATTTTATATTAAATTGATATTGTGATTTTTTTTAATATAACTAAATTTACCACACAACAAAACTTATATTCTTTTATTTATTTATATTAAATATCAATTATCAAATAAACTCACATTCATAATAATATGTAAAATATGAAGGCAACAAACAAATTTTTCCATGTCACTTTTTTACCTTACTACCAAAATTTTAACTTGTAACCAACGCAGGAGAAAAAATGAAGTTAGAAACCGTACAAAAAGAGGATACAATGTGTAGGCGTCAAGAGCAGCCATCATATTTTTGTCGTTGAATACAAAAGGTTTTTTTTTCTAATATAAGAATAAACATGTGACGTGTTATAACATGATGCATGAATATGCTAAAAAGAATCACAATCCGTTTAGTTAGGTGACCGAATGCTCTTTTAATTATACATCTTATTCATCCCATAAAATAGATTCTTAGATCTTATTTTGGTTTCAGATTTCTGTTTTTTGCTCTGTCACATCCTTTGGGACACATCTTATGATAGATGGGTGTGTATCCATGCAAAGTTGGTGACAATTTTATATGTATCAGATTTGACATGTGAACTTTTGACGCCATGGACAACTGTACTGGATAACATTTCACAAGGATAATCTGAGAAGAAGACGGTAAGTAACACAACATAGACGTTTTCGTCATTTTAATTTAAAACTTTGGAGGGGTATTTCACGTAAATACCCCTTTAGATTCAACATGTGGAGCCTCTTGATTGCAAGGCCTGTTGACACTTATCGTAGCTACTAGATCTAGATGGCCTTTGCCCATCAATGGCTTGATGCGGTTGGTCATGAGGCATTGCTGGCTATTGTTTCATCCAGAGCAACCAACAGAGCTTCATCCAGCATTAGAGGCAACTCATCTCCAACATCCAGTATAGTAGTAGGAGTTTAGGTAGAAGATACAGTGAACAGAAGCCACGTACCATTGTGATCTCAACATATTTGGATCTAACTACACCAGAAAATTACATTAAAGATTTTAAACAAAAAAAGTCATGAAATTAAGAACTGAAACTAATGTGGCAAACAAATAAATCAACATCCAATGTGGCATCTAAGAAATAAAAATAAGTGTTTAGGGTTGATAAAATCAAATGAAAACATAAAGAATGAAAAAACAAAAAAAAAAACCTGCCATTACTAACAACACGAACATGTTATTTTCAATTAGGGGTAAGAAAATTACATCAATGAATTACACATTAACAAAAATGATATATATTATAACATTCGATTACCCAAATAAGTCATTTGATTTTGTTCTTCACCCAAAACAGGAGATTCCACTACAATGGATTCGCTTATCAAGGGAAATAGGAATTTTTTTTATATGTTTTACCCAGAGAAATTGATGTTACTCTGTATGAAATTGACCCTGATGTTGATATTTGTATTGTAATTCCATGCACAAAACAAACAAAGATAGAAGATCTCCAAATATGTTGAGGAAACTATCTTCTTTTTTTTTCCAAAAGTAAAACCATCATTCAACGGCAATAACTCTCATTCATATAAACATCACAAGTAGAAATGACAAATAACAAATTTGGATCTAACTACACCATGCAGAAAGCCACTTCTATGGCTTCAAATAAATCAAGGTCCAATGTGGCATTGAAGAAATAAAAATAAGTTTTTAGGGTCGATAAAATGAAATCAAAACATAAAGAACTAATAAAAAAGAAAGACATAACTAACAATACGAACATATGTTATTTTCAATAAGGAATAAAAAGATCACATCGATGCATTACACATTAACAAAAATGATATATATTATAGCATTCTACTTACCAAAAGAAGTCCCTTGGCTTTCTTCTTCACCCACCGTGGAAGCTTCCATTGCAATGGTTTCGGCCAACAAGGGAAAAGGGAAAAATTGTTTTTATGTTTTTATAAGAAATACAAAGGAAAAAGTAAAAAACTAGATTACATATCAGGCACACCAAGTTGTGCAAATGGTCGATGCTACCCTTCTACATTCAGGTTAATTTTCTTATGCAGAACTTCCCAGCACCATTTCTCCCAACACGCTGATGTAAGGTTGGTTGGACATCCATCGCGAGAGTAAATGGAGAAGTATAAACCAAACCTTACTCTAGGCAGTGATTCAGTTCACGCTTCTCCTTCCCTTTGCCAATAAAATGGGATCATGACAGCAGCAAATAATAAACAACCAACACTACACTCTTTGACATCCATTCCATGAATTGCATGTCAAATGATGACTGCATTGGGATAAAGTAAGGAATTATGATATGTTCACAACCGTCAATGATGAGTCCAGGTTTCTTGAAAGATCAAAAAGAAATGTAGTTTTGCTTGGGCCTAGTGGATCCAGAAGTAGACTCATCCTACACATGTGGCAATGAAACCGCAAGTTAGCAAAGACCAACTTAGAAATAAAGATTCTCATATTGACTCCACTACCAGCATCCATTCATACCTAGAAGGCTTGAATATACTGTTCATGTTGTGAATGATGGTTATGAGCCTCTTCTTACTTGGAAGGACGTGAAAAAAGTTTACAACTTCCTAACAATAATCATTCCAGACAAACATAAGTTTTTGTAAGTCAATCATCCCACAAAATGAAGTAATAGAAATTGAAACATTTGTTAAAGCAAACTTGTTCACAATCACCTCAATCTTATCAATGAAGGCATTTAGAATAGTAGGAACTTCACTGCTACCAACATAAACATCTAAACGAACACCAAGTTTGGGCTCTCAATCCCCACTCTAAAAGAGGGCAACAAATTAAGGATTAATTTTCAAGCTATGCCCATACCATTGCAACCTAGCTAAAATAGTTCGTACCAAATAGGATTGGAATGCTTGACGATCCATCCAATTCTTGAGCTTTCACAAGAACTTCTCATTGTCCTCGGCAGTACCCATCAATCTTTCTAACATCCTTTTCCTAAATTTCTCATTCCCATTTCAAATGGAACCTGTAAAGCCACATGTTGTATACTATTCCCACAATACTTCTTATTATCAATCATAGGAGTATCATGATAACAATTGTATATGAAGAAAATGCATTTATAAATGAAAAATATAATTTTCACACCTGCATATGCTGAATGCAGGCCTTTGTATGGTAATGGAGATGGGTGAAGGGGGTCGGCGAGGGGGGTGAAGATGGGGAAAGGGAAGGGAAGGATCCGTAGAGGGCATCAAAGAGTTATGAAAATGGCTTTACCATTATTGATATCAAAAAAATATTAAGTTGTTTTGTTCTACTTTGCCGCACGGTTACTTAGTCCTAGGACACCATGGGATCCATATTCTTTATTTTTGCTACGAAAAACTTAGTCACAGAATTGAAGCACTTGAAAACAAAACATATCTGTATGGTTTGATCATGTAATGTTGAAACCATTTAAAAAGATCATGATATTTTCCTGCTAAATGATGTAAAATATAATTTTGTTTGCACTATTATCCCATAGGCAGTATTTCGTCTGAATCGTTTAAACTCAAAATGGAAAACTTGTGAGTATTGCACAAAAATGGAAGTCATAAGTATATATCATTACGCCCAAATTAGGATAATTCCTCAATCTATTTCTTCCTTTATGTGTGTCTAGTTTTACAATGGCATGCTCTTCAAGAGAGATCTTGGAGCAGGGAGGGAATGCGGGAGAAGTGAAGGTTTTTTTAAAAATACTACATGAAGAACCAATAGGCAACAATACATCTACAGCAATCCAGACGCATTTGACAAACCAACCATATGCAGAAAATTGAGAAAGCTATGATATATAATTGGGATTGGAGGCTCGATGTAATCTTGCATGCCAAAAGTTCCTCCTTTGCCCTTTACATCATGGGCCCTCTACAAATGGCTATGTCCCCATAGCCACCGCTTGCTCAACTTCAATGATGTCCAACGTTGCAAGAACTACAAACATACAGCTATGCAAAGCTTATAATAAAAACTATATGTTACTATCTTCATACCACAGTTTGATAGAGCAAGTGCGTAGCCCTTTTTCAGTTCATCCCTGAAGCCAGTTACTTGAGCGATTCTGAATTGGGGGCACCTGGTGTATTGTAATGGATGTTAGTAGTGCCGATTCAAGTTAAATAATAAAAAGAAAAGAGCCATTCTTAGAAAGGTTAATGTTTAATATTCTCATGAGCGAATGGATTTAATAACCTTGTCAATGGTAGGTTCTTTTGCTGGATATGGTGTTTGGGTGGGTCTAGTTTCCTCCAGAAGTGCTGAAATTAGTAGTAAGAATCCTCAACACAAAGGACCTTGTTGATTAGTTGGAGGAGGATCTCTACCCGGTCGATGGCAAAGAAAAAAAAACCCTTCCAAACACCACCACAATCCCATTGTCGCAGGAATCACCCAAGGAACCCATAATGTATAAACTCAAATGTAGCTGAGCATTCCCGAAGATTAAAAAAAAAAAAAAAAGGAAAGGAAAAGAGAAAAACCCTTCTAACTTTTGCCGATGGAAAACAAGAAGAGGACGAAGGGGAACAAATGGGAGATCCTGAGGAAAATTACCTATAGACTGAATGCGGGAAAAAAAAGACAAAAAGTAAAAAAAAAAAAACCCTTCTGCCTTTAGCCGGTGACAAAGAAGAAGAGGAGGAAGGGGAACAAATCCTGACGAATATTACTGTCGACTGAATGGGATTTGATTCCTTGCTACCTTCGTCAATCCTTTGCACTTTAAGCGGTGGATGGGCTATTTGGGATTCCGCATCCCACCAAAGAAGCTGGAGGTAAGGAGGATGACGCAAAATACGACATAGTGGGAGCAGCGTGGAGATTGAAGGCGTCACACTTCACAAATCGGCCGCGGCCCTTTTGAACGCAGACGAAAAAGAGGAGGCAGAGGCGTCGAGGGCGACCGGAGAGACGCGAAGGAGACCGCAGTCGAGAGGTTTTCGTAGGGGATTTGAGAAGAGGAGAGAGACGTCACGGGGGCGAATTAATTTCCCATAGGGGGTGGGGTTTGAACAGTGCGGGCGCGGTATCATCTACATCGGCCACGAGCAAAACTTCCTCAAGGGTGAAATAAGTAGAGCCACTCAACGGGCAATCATGGATACTGGGATTTATCATGTTTTTTTGTGTCTTGGAAGTATCTTAACATCCAAATGCATGGCATGAACGAAGCTTACAAGGTCTGATATGACTCTCATTATTTCTTACGATGAAAGATACTATTAATGATGTACGTTCATTAAAAAAATCAATTTTAACAACTTATTAGATGTACATACAGTAGACTCATATCAACAAATCAAGATATTTAAATTTAAAATATCAATTAGTTGTCCAAGCTATCATAATCCACTGTTAAGTTATAAAAGATTCGAACATAGTGTTATTTTCAGGGTGTTGCAATTTCAGGTATTGGAAACTTGATTCGTATTCTCTTAAAAGTATTGCCCAAGCATTCTTTTACCTAGAGAATTTGATTATAATATCATTGATAATTATTGATATTTAAATCTAAACCTAATCATTAAAAAGTTATTCTTAATAGTTGACTGAGTATTGACCCAATAAATCTAATTGGCTACCACAAATGCTAAATCTCACATTATCAAGTAGTAGTTTTTGACCTTAACGATCCACTACTCAGTTTCTTGAATTTCTTATTGGGTGCTATTTTTTGAAGTGTTACAAAGTCTACCCTATACTCATCTATGTTGCAAGATAATTTGATAGTCATATTAAATAGATCATTAATGAAGACACATTTAATTAACCAATCTCTATTCTACAATAGTGCAAGAAAATTTCCCTATACATAGGCTTCTACCTACTTTGCATCCTTTTGGATGTAAGATAAATTTTACTCCACGTAGATAAGTTAATTTATGAGATAGGGGAGATTTATCTCACACACGTAGATCTTTATGAAGTTTGATTTGATCTCTCTTGTTAGCAACGTTCACTGCACCCACATCCATGCAATTGTTACTTGTATTATCCTTGTATACATTGTAACTTACTATAAGCACAATCTCATCACTATTCATTATACTTTTCATCTTACCCATGACACCTCTATCAAAATGGTCAAAATTAATCACATAATATTTTCTCCATATGGTCTCCCAGCTTCCACAATCATCAAATATCTTCCATCGATCATCAAGTCAAAAATAGAAAATTCATATTTTTTATATATTTTATTTATTTTCAAAAGACGTATTATCTCTCTTTATATATACATGTAATTTCGACGGTGAAAGTAACGAGGAAAAATAGAGATGAAAGTTCTCGTATCTTTCATATTTTGATATGGTATCAGGTCGGCAACCCAGCCACCACTTCGCTTCCTCTTCCCGATTTGTCTCCCACCGTCCACGCCTTTAGTGATCGAGCAACTCAGGCGACCTCTCACGCACACCTTTGTCGCGACCAATCGCCCCGAACGAGTTCCTCCAACTTCCACTGTGTCGTGCAGTGGTTTAACACTACAACTCCCCACGACAACTCCTTGCATCCGATCATTGTTGTTGTTGCCGCACCAGGTATTCCTCCACCTCCCTTTGCCCACCTTCACGTCACCCCTCCAGGAGTCTCTTCCCCAGACTCCATCGCCTCACTGGTGTGTCACGGTGAGCTTCCTGCTCGTGCGGCCATCCCATGCCAGCACACTCGTCGACCCTACTCCGGACCTACGACAGCACACCCTACATTCCCTCTCCGGACCCATGCCCGTACGCCCCTTGGCTATCGTCGATGACGAATCATCGGACCCATCCGACGGCTCTCCCGCCATCAGCATTGCCCGGGGTCTTTATTTCTCCCTGCTGCGATTGCACAATGTGTTCCACTTAGCAGCAGCCCACCCTCCCACGCACCGATCGGCCGCGACCTCCATCTTCCACGCCGATCTGAGCGAGGCCTCGCTCGCATAGTGTGGGGTGCCTCTGATCGCTACCCTCCACACGTTTGTTTCTTACGAACAGAGGATCTCTTATTCCCCAAGAAACGCACCTTCTGTCAGAGGCACTTTCCATGAGCTGTATATTCCTACGCCACCTAATATTTTCACCGAACACCCCATTTCTCCACTTAATATTTAGGCCTCCCGAGCATCTCAGAATCACTCTCCAAGTCTGGATATTGCTCCAACCTTTGCACTGCATCACCTAAAAACTCGAAAATATATCTTGTCTCTTCGAACCTCAGCAACAATGACAACTCCGATGTCGTCTATGCCTCCATCAACAAGTGTTCACCATTTTCTATCCATCAAGCTGAAGTCAAGAAATTATCTTCTCTAGAAGATCCAACTTGTTCCTCTTTTTCGAGCACACAGCCTCCTCAGTATTGTAGATGGTTCTGAACCTTGTCCTCTTGCTGCACCATCTCCAGCACCATCCTCCACATCTGATACTTCTCCTCAGCTCCACGCCTCTACAGCTATTACAGAATGGAATCAAAAAGACCAAGCAATCCTCAGCTGGCTACTTTCTTTGTTATCTGAAGAGGTTCTCCCAACCATTATTAGAATTGATGGTACACACTTCAAGATACCTATGGATCCCCCTCTGCTTCTCAGCTTTTGCAACTACATATGCAACTTCACAACTTGTGAAAGCCAAATACATCGCCGATGAGTTGGCTGCTTCCGGGCAATTGCTTTCTACTAAGAATTTCAATGCAATAATTTTCTTGAATCTTGGCTCAAACTTTGGAGATATTGTCGCAACCTTGACAGCACACCCTACAACTGTCTCCTATTTAGAACTTCATAGTCTGCTGCAAAGTCATGAGATTCGAATCCAACATAACATCACTCCTGTTTCTACTATGGCAGTCAACACAGCTAATCAGGCTTCTCATCGAAGGTTAGCACCTTCTGTCCTAGAGGACGAGGATGTGGTCGTGGTTGCGAATGCAATTTTCATCGCCAGAATCCTTGCCCTATCTATGGCATCACTGGTCATAGCCCATACAAATGTAGGTTCTAACGAACTGCTCCAGCTAATTTGTTTCCTCAGGCACACTTCTCAACACCAAGCACAAAGGATAGGTATGTCGACTCAGGGGCATCCCACCACATCACCAGTGATATGGCAAAGCTAACACTCTTTGAAGACTACACCGAGTTTGATAACATTCAGGTGGGAAACGGTCAAACTATGCCCATTACCAATGTTGGTAAGCATAGCCTAAACTACCCTTCATGTCAATTCCAATTAAACAATATTTTATGCTCACCCTCTGCTTCAAAGTCGTTGATTTCCGTATATAAATTATGTCAAGAAAACCATTGCTCTTTTGAATTTACTGATGACTTTTTTATCATTAACACTAGTAGAAATATGGCATTCACCATCGATTATTTGCCGTTGTTTTATAAAGCGATGGCAATAATGTTTCTACTGTAGATTCCCTAATCAGGAAAGGGGTGAGATCAGCGTGACGTAAAAAATGTGGAATTGAAATACAAACAATCACACAAAGTACAATCACACAAAGTACACAAAGATTTTTAGGTGGAAACCCAAACCGGGTGAAAACCACCACCTAACCCTCTCAAGTTAGAATTTTCCGATCAACTAAGTTGATCAAAATCCACTAAACGAATCACTTTAAACGAGGGTGATTCAACCTCAATTACAACCACGCTACTTAGACGAGGGTAGCGTACCTCAACCCCTTCTCTTCACGAGAAGGATTTTGTCTCGCGAAGGAGACGGGAATTCGCAAAGTAAATACCCAACCAAATAACAAAGATAAAACAAGTAATCCTATAGAGCCAACAAAGTAATATTTAACCTAAGCTTCTATAGGAAATAGGATGCTTCCCTTTGAAAGGAGTGCGCCGACGACGTGGATGCGTGTACCACGCGATGGCGTAATGTCGCTCTCATGAACAACGGCAAGAGAGCGGGTGCGCAACAACTTGATGCTCTCAAGAGAATGGAGCTTGAGCTTGGAGAGCAAGAGCTAGCTAGGACACAAGAGAGTGGAAAGTATATTACAAAGTGTTTCTTGTGTATCTTGGTGTGTTTTTTGTGTTGCAAAGGTTCCCCTCTATTTATAGAGGCCTTAGGAAGGCTTTGGAAGGCTTGGAAAAGCTTCCAAAGCTTCCATAGCCGTTGGGTACAAAGCCCAAGTGAATCAACCCGAAATCAGGAACAATCATTGCTCTAACAGGCTTATCAGACGTCTAATTCTGGCATCAGACGTCTGGAAGTTCACTTTAAGACGTCTGATTCCAAGGTCAGACGTCTGATTTTGGGAGGGTCTCTTCCTGACTTGAATCAGATCTAAATAGGGTTCTTGTGCAAGTCTATCAGACGACATATAGGACGTCTGGCACTATGTATGGACGTCTGGAAACCTACTTTTTCTGTGGGAATGGATTTCCAAACGTTGCAACGGCTAGAAAATCTCTGAGAAGAGATTTTGGGTTAGCCGAGGCAAAACGGTCAATTATCAGACGTCTGGAAAGTCCTATGGACGTATGATAAGGCTCTAACGGTCACATTCTTGACTGTTCGCTAAGCCAGCCAACGGTCCACTAATTGGACGTCTGGCAAAGTCATCAAACGTCTCCTAAGATGTCTGGTCTAAGGTCTGGACGTCAGATTTCATCAGACAGAACTAACTATGTCCAGCCTAAATGTTATCAGACGTCTGAATCAACAGTCAGATGTCTTAAAACACTTTATCAGACGTCTGATTTGGGAATTAGACATCTGGAAACTCTGTTTGAACCGTACATTGGTTTTCTAAGTTCTCTACAAAAAACCTAAGTATCCTAGGGTTGTGCCGGTGTTCCTAGGACTACTGTTAGGGTACTTTGAGGCTCTTTAACATAATTTTCTAAGGAAATAAAGAGCAAGAAAACAACGACAAATGTACATGAAAGGAATAAAAAGAATTCTATCCTATTCTTCTTGTCCTTCCATCTTCAATCTATCGCTCCTTGCGAATTTCCTCTGTTCTCCATCAAGCTCCTCCAATCCGTCCTGGATGCGAGCTCGAATTCCGTCTAAACACATCTACATTTGCAATTGACCTGAAATCTAAGACTCCAAGTGCAAATGTTAAATAGCACGTGTTTTGTTATCATCAAAACAAATGATCGTGATGCTCTAGCACCAACATCTACCGTCATTTCTTAGGTTAATAGACAGTGTATCTAGAGAACAGCAATTGTCGCTCACGGTCAAATTTTATACCTCGATTTCCTGTCGTTTATTGTAAGAAGCAACAGTAAATAGAGAAAATTTAATTCCCCCCTGTCATGGCCGCCAATGGGAATAGTTTGGGTGCGCGGAGGAAATTTTGGTTCGACATTTGCCATCGCTTACTAATTAAAGTGGTGGCAAAAGGCCATGCTCTCTTCACAAGCGTAGGTGCCCCCTCCTCCCCCATCACCTGTTTCATTTGCCATCGCCGCATTGTCGCCTCCATCCGGGTTGCCAGACCTCCTCCTCCTGCCCTCCACCTCCTCTGACCTCCTACCGTCCCCCTCCTCCTCCTCGTCGGCCATCCCCCAACTCCTCCTGCCATGCTCCGAGCCCCCCCCCCCCACCCGTCCTCTTCGCCAACATCCTCCCCCTTCTCTGACCTCCTGCTGTCTTCTCCCTCGTCCTCCTTCCTGTCCTCATCTCCCCGTTGCCTCCTTCCTCATCTCCTCCTCCTCCATATGCTCATCTTCTCCTTCCTCTCCTCATCTCCTTCAGCCGTCCCCCCTCCTCGTCCTCCGCTTCCGCCTCATCTCCTCCTGCCTTCCCCCTCCTCCTCCTCCTCTCCCTCTTGCCTTGCCCCTCCTCCTCCTCCCCCTCTCCCTCCTCATCTCCTCCTACCTTCCCATTCCACCCCTCATCCTCAAGGTTTTTTTTTCTGACAATTAGGTTCTTTTTAATACAACAATTGTAGTAATTAGATTACATTATATTAGGTAACCTAATATAATTAACAATTAGGTTGTTAATTATAATTGTTAAAAAAAATTATAGTATCCTCATCATCTCCTCATTCCCTCATGTAACAATTAAGTTTTTTTTTTAATATCCCCTGTAATAAAATAGTTACATTATATTAACATTGTTATATTAAGAATCAATTATAATTGTTATAATAACTTTATATAAGTTCTAAAGTTTATAATTAGATAATAATGTGTTATTTAATTGATTTTGTTTCTAAAATTACAAGTTATCGCTGATGGGCATTCTTGAAGGTTGTACTCCTTGGAGGTATAATTTTAATATTTTAAATTTATTTAAATGATAATATAGGTTTTTGTTAAATGTGTTGTGTGCTCATATATTGTTATTAATTTCATTGAATGGATGTGGGGTGTGCCCACTTGTATGCTTTATTTTGAATGTGGGGTATGCTCACTTATTTGATTGAAATGAAATTTAATGTGGGGTGTACCCACTTTTATTATGAGCATTATTTTACTATGCAGGTTTATAGAGAACTTCAAAATATAAGGGAAAACTCTGTCAAATTTTTTTGAAAATTGTTTTAATGTTTAGTAGGGTTTAAGATTTTAAGTTTTAGGATTTAGGCGGCAGGCCTGAAACATTGCGTTCCAATGATCAATCTCTCTTCTTTCTGAGTGTAATGAGTTCCTAAGATTGTAGAAGGTCTATCTAGGTCATTAACTTTATTGGAACTACTAACGATCTAAAAGTCAATTTTAGTTTAATGCTAGTCAACCAAAGCTATAATGAAGCTTGGAGCTTCTAATCTCACTTCTGATGGATGTGAAATGATCTTTAAGATAAAAGGAATTTGCTAGAATAGATTTTATGAAGTTCTGAAGTTACCTATGTCTATTAGCAATTTATGTTATATTTGGATTTATATGGCTTGTAGTTGAGCTTCTTTGAACTTAGGTTGAAATTCCAAGCTCTACAGAGCTTATTTGAATCACTTTAAATCCTATACAGATATTTAGAATAGGATTAGAAACTTTGAACTCTATATTGAATCAATTCTCGGGTATTCTTTGGGTTGATCGAGAAGCATTCCTTTGTGTTTCTTGATATGTGGAATGAGTCTTAGGCATTGAGGGATCCTTTAGGACGAAATAATGTGGATTTCTCGTATTGTGATAAAATGACATTTTTGTATATTTCTTTCTATCATTCAATGAAAATAATTTTATTTCTTTTCAGATGATTGCTTATGTTTAATGTCAATTTCTTTGTAATTATGAGTATTATTTTAGATACATGTACTTTTTAAAGAAAATAAATGCACGTAAGGCAAAACATTAGGTATTCTAACCCATAAGGTAAAAGTCCTTTGAGTCAAATTGTGTCAAATTACTCCCCCATCGAGACTTATGATCATGTTATATAAACAATGTAGGTAGTGTATGTATATCTCACTTACATGCATAATGCATTATTTTTTTAGCATGCCATAAGATTTAATTGACTTTAGTTTGATGAAGTACCGAACTAAAGAAGGTCCTTGATGATTTGATCACAACTTAGGTTTACTTGTTACATGTAACTTTGTGCGATGAAACTTTGGTTGCTTCTTTCTGCTCTTCTCTGATATACCAACTAATCTAATCTAGTTTCTTACAGTACCATTAACTAGGTGCCAAAGGAAATCGAGTTAAGTTTAGTATTGGAGGATATACTGAAAAAGTACGGGGAGATGCTGCCGAAATTTCATCGCACAAAGGTTACATGTAACAAGTAAATCTAAGTTGTACTCAAATATTTAAAGATAATCTATAAAGTGAAAATTTTAATCAAAAAACACATCATTCAGTCCTTTCCCTTCCTAATTAGTGGTTTGTTTATATTAAATTTTATGTTATCATGGACAAATCTTAGATTAGATTGAGGGGTTTAGATTACATCAGATATAAGGATGGAGTAATTTTATTCCTAGGTTGGACTTTTGATGATGATAGGAAGATATTTAGGCGAGGAGAATAGCTCGATAACATCTTCTACATGGGCAGAAGATGTTTGAATGGTTCATTGCATGACCGTAACATCATGCTCAAGCACTTGATTTGTAATAAGTGGTGGTAGCATTACAGTATTTGGGTAGCTCATGGAGAGGAGTTCATTGAGGAAGTCATAAACAATGAAAAGACTATTGACGATGAGATTGACGAGGGGCTTGCTAATAGTGGAGGTGAAAAAATAGAAGAAATGTTGAACGAGATAAGAGTAGAAGAGGATATAAATACAGATAAGGAAGATCCGTTCAGTTGTGATCCATTCTACGATGCTGTTAAGGTGGTTGAGGATCCTATTGCTCCTGGTGTTACGAGAATGTCTAAATTATCTTTTCTATTGAATATGTTTCAGGTAAAGGTTATGAACGGAGCAAGTGCTAAATTCATGTCAGAGATACTTCAGTTTATTGCTTAGCTATTGAATAACCCCAATAATTTTCCAGCTTTATGGTACGAGGCAAGGAAATAGATTCGCAAGCTTGGTTTGGACTGTTAGAAGATCGATGCATGTCTGAATGACTGCATTCTTTTCAGAAATGAATTCGCAAACTTGAGTAATTGTCTCGAATATGGACATGAGAGATATAAGGGAGGTGAAAATGAAAGTAAGAGGAAACAACCTCAAAAAACTATTCATTACTTCTCATTGACACCTAGGCTTTAACATCTTTTTATATCAACTAAAACTACACGGTAGATGACATGGCACCATGATTCTAAATCTCAAGATGGTAGAATATGTCATCCTACTGGTTTAAAGGAGTAAAAGAGATTTAACGAAAGAAATAATTCATTAGCTTTAGAAGCAAGAAATGTACGGTTGGGTCTTGCAAGCGACGGATTCAATCCATTTAAGAGTATATACTCGTCGTACTCTATATGGCCAGTGGTAATGGTCACTTATAACTTACCTCCGTGGTTGCGTATGTTATCATCATTCATGATGCTGATCCTATTAATCCTCAATCCAAAACAATCAGGAAATGTAATAGATGTTTATCGTCGGCCATTGATTGATGAACTGAAACAGTTGTGGTACACCAGCATGAAGATGTATGATGTAGAAAAGAGAGAATTCTACAAAATGCATGTAGCACTGTTGTGAACAATAAATGACTTCTCGGTGTACGCAAATTTGTCAAGTTTGAGTACTAAAGGAAAGCTTGCTTGCCCAGTCTGTATGGAATATACTCATCACCTGTGACCGTCGGAAAGTAAGAAGTTCTGTTACTTAGGGCATCGCAGATTTTTACCCATTGAATATAGATGGCGAACGTCACAGTTAAGGGGTAAATTTGATGGCAAGACATGTCGGTATTCAAAGAAAAATCCAAAGAATAAACTTACTATAGATCTATCAGTTTGTCGGGTAAGGTTATAATAAAGAGATTAGAAGAAATGGGTGAACTGCAGTTGGGTTGACCATTCCAATAAAACCATACGGCCTTGAGAAATTCTAGATTTCGAAAGAGAAGCATTTTCTTTATGGAGCTGCCATACTGGAAAGATCTTACAATACGTCATAATTTAGATGTTATGCACATCGAAAAGAATGTGATAGATAACATCTTAAACGTATTAAATTTGACTGATGATCCAAAAGACACGGTGAAAACAAGGAAAGACATGAAGAATTTGGGAATACGTTCGGAGCTGCATATTCATGAGGAGGATGGTTACTTCTCACCTGCTATTTACAGTTAGAATCAGGATCAAAAGAGTAGAGAGTAGACTATTCTCCTTCTTAAAGGACATTCGGGTGCTAGATGGTTTTTCGTCGCAACTTTCTCATTGTGTGAATGAAGTGAAGATATTTGGCTTGAAAAGTCATCACTCTCACATTTATATGCAAGTATTGTTTCCACTGGCGATACGGGGATACTGCCTTAGCCAGTTGTTAATTCATTTACAGAAATAAGGAGATTTGTCAAAGCTATTTGTTCAAAGATGCTATAAAATGATATGTTGGATCATTGGGATAAACAAATAGTCATTACTCTCTGTAAGATGGAATAGATTCTTCCCTTAGCCTTCTTCGATGTAATGGTTCATCTCACATTGCATCTTGCAAATGAAGCGAGAATCGCTGGAACTATACAATTCAGATGGATGTATCCTGTGGAGTGATTTTTGAAAAAGCTAAAAGATTATGTCTTAAACAAGGCAAAGCTGGAAAGTTCAATTGTAGAAGGTTATCTTGTGAAGTGTATAAATTTTACCTCTATATACATACATGAAACAGACAACTACTTTAATAAACTTCAAAGAAACTACGAGGAGAAATATAATAACAATGATGAAGAATATTTGTCAATTTTTGATATTAGAGGAAGGTCGATTCTTCATACAGAGTACAAGGCAATTTCAAAAATTGACAAATGTTAGGCACATCTATATATTTTAAAATAAATTTCTAAAATTGATCCATTCTATGAGTAATTCGAATGATTAATCCATCAAGGACATCCGAATTTGACTTGGTGTATTGGTTTAAAGACTAAGTTAATCAAATGAAAGAGGATAAGGACCTACAATGGATACCAGATTTTGATGTAATTGTCAATACACCATTACATTTTGCGCATTACCACTCTGGGTATATAATAAAGGGATTCAGATTTAGAGTAAAAGAAATTGATGATAGAAATGTTACACAACAGGCCAGAGTTGTTGATTCAGATCTTTCCACTGGTCCAGATGGATACTATGGTGAAATCAAAGAAATTGTGGAGATCAGCTTCAAATATGATTGCAAAGTTGTCTTATTTAAATATCATTGGTTTGATGTTTTTAAAGAGTGCATTGGTTTCAAAATTGACAAGAAACACAATTTCTTGAGTTTAAATCATAACCGTCAAATTCTTTAGTCTGATGAACCATTCCCATTGGCATGTCAAGCAGCACAAGTTTTCTACATTTTCGATAATTGTCAAAGGGGTTCGGTTATACCAATAAGAATAGTACCGCACAATTATTTTGGCGCACAATATGAAGCATACTAAGAATTAACGAAAGAAGATCATATAAATTCAAATGCAATAGATGTGGATATCTAAGATTAGTAACAATTTCTTTACTTTATTTCATTTTTGTTTTACTTATGCAGGAAATGTTGTTTAGATTTTACTCCTTTCATAAAGATTAGGAAAATTAAATTGCATAATTAAGCCCAATTTGTTTTGTAATTACTAATAAAGGGCTTTGCTTTTCTTGCATGTGAACCAAGCTAAATAGAGAAAGACATTGGTCCACCTAACCCACAACCTCCACCCACATCACACATCACATCCTAACCCACCACCATATTTTAAGAAGGCTCATAATAACTTTATATAAGTTGTAAAGTTTTTAATAAGATAATAATGTAGGGTTTTATTATTCTTATTTTTGAAATTACAAGTTATCGGTGACAGGCATACTTGGAGGCTGTTGTAATTAGAGGTGTAATTTTAATGTTTTTAATTTAATTGAACGATATTATAGGTTTTTGCTAGATGTGAGATATGCCCACATATTATTTTTTATTTCATTGAATGGAAGTGTGATGTGTTCACTTGTATGCTTTATTTTGAATGTAGGGTCACTTGTATGCTTTATTTATTTTATTTGAATAGATGTGGGGTGCACCCACTTGTGCGATGTGTAGGTTTATAGAAAAACTTCAAATTTTAAAGGGAAACTCTACCGAATTTTGACCACCACCCAATCCCTACGCTGCCATCACCACCACCACCACTTCCTCCTTCCTTTACAACCCATGCATACACCTCCACTTTCTGATAGACCACCACCACACCCATCCCTCTTCTTCCTCCCTTTGACCACCACCAGCCTACTCCCCTGCCCAACATCACCACCACCACAACCACTATCTCCCATTAACCACCACCACACCCACCCTTCCTCTTCCTCCCTTTGACCACCCCCACCCTACTCCCCTACCCAACATCACCACCACCATCTCCACCCCTCTAATAGACCACAACCACTATATATCTCCCTTTAAAAACCACGACACCCACCCCTCCTCTTCCTCCCTTTGACCACCACCACCCTACTCCCCTGCCCAACATCACCACCACCATCTCCACCCCTCTAATAAACCACAACCACCATATCCCTTGGACCACCACCACACCCACCCCTCCTCTTCCTCCCTTCGACCACCACCACCATACTCCCTTACCCAACACCACCACCATCATAGCCACCCCTCCACCCTTACCACCTCCTAGAAGGGCCCTCTACTACCCTATCCACCATGGAAACAAGCCTCTACAACCAGCGATGTCAATAGGATGGGTTTGGGTTAAGTTTTGGACATTTATCAAATGCAATAGAGAGTTTTCTTGCAATTATTTTAAATGTGGGATGGGCCCACTTTTATTTTAATATGCTGGTTTATAGAGAAACTTCAAAAATTAAGGGAAAACTTAGCCAAAATTTTTTTTAAAAAAAATTAATGTTTGCCAAAGTTTTTTCATTAATGATTTATATATTTTTTTAAAATTAATGATTTATATATTATTTTCAACTGTATTAATTATTGCATTTATTTCTTGATATAGATGAAGGGGTTTAGGAAAAAGCAAAAAAAAAAGGGTCCCCCTAAGACATCCATCCACCCAGCCCGAGACGTCTCCCCAGACTCAGCCACCCCCCTGACAACAGGGTCAGCCACCCCTCGGCACCAGTCTCCCTCCCAGTCACGTTTTGTACGACTCGGGGACCTAACACGCTTTCTATATGCTAGGGGGAAGGAAAAGGGGAAAGAGATTGCTCCTACTTTGCAGAGCGAGTAGAGGATGATCCAGATTATGAAGCATCAGATGAGGAGATGAGGATGAGAACGATGACGTGGAGGGAGAGGGGAAGGGGGAGGAGGCAGAGGATGAGTAGGTGGAGAATACGTCCCTAGTACATGTGGACCTGACTGCGGTGGGTACAAGTGTTGATAAGAACTCCTATGCTTTTTTTGAGAAAGAGAACTCATATACTTTTAAGAAGTAAATTACTTCTATATTTTAAAGTTTATTATAACTTAAGATATATATAGTGAATATGATTAATGTCTATGTAAGTAAAGTAAGAAGAGGACAGGGGAGAACAAAATATCTAGATCTCCAGCGTATCCCCGAGGACCTGAGAATAATGATCAAGCTTAGAACCATGGGGGAGACGGAGAATTACCTGAGCTTCATCAGTTGAGTGGGCACAATTGTGAAGTCCATCGTGCCCATTTTCTACCACTAGTAGAAAATGCGTTGTTTTCGAGGGTGAATTTTCGACTGTTATATAACAGTTGACAATAATAATATTCTCGACCGTTATAAGATGTAACGATTGCCAAAAGTCTAGTTATTAACTTTCTCACCTACCCAGAAGGTAGAGTGATTGCGATCATTCTCGATCATTTATAACAGTCGAGAATAACAATATACTCGATTGTTATTAGATAAACGGTCAAGGATAATCTCCTCGAAAATCATTGATGTGAAAAGTTATTTTTTGAAATGCAATCGTCGACCATTTAAACTAAAACGGTTGAGAAAAGTCCACCTAAAATTGAAGCGTGCACTCGACTCCTTCCCCCTCCTTCCTTCCTTCTTCCTTCGTCGATCATCTTCCCCTTTGCCCTCCCCTCGTCAGCGACCACACGACTATCCTAAGACGCCCACCCCTTGGTAAGGGCTCCTCACCCCTCCTCTTTGATCTCATTGGCAGCTCCTTCGCCGCCCTCCCCTTCCCCTCGACGAACACCACCACCTCCTCCCCATCCTCGTGCCACCTCCTCGCACCTCCTCCTCCTCCTCCCACCACCACCAACGCAGATCACCACCACCACCATTGACCAGCACTACCTCCTCCCCAAACCACCAGCTGTCGACCACGTCCTCTCACCTCCTCTCCTTCTCCCACCACCAATCGTAGACCACCATCACCACCACCTCTTCTTCATCCTACCACCAGCCAATGACCACCACCACCTCCTCCCTATCCCACCACCAGCCGTCAACCACCTCCTCCTACCTCCTCCTCCTCATCCCACCACCACTGCAGACCACCACCACCTCCTCCTCCTCCCACACCTCTTGAGCCCTCCCTCCTCCAACAACACCACCACAACCTCCCCATTCAAATCTAATCAGTTAATTAGGTTTTTTTGTAATTTATTATTGTTGATTGCCTAATTTAATTTTAATTGAAATGTGTAATTTATTTACCTTTTGTAATTGATATTTGTGGGTTGTACACACATATATAGGGGTTAAATGCAAGGTGTGTCGACATGTAGTTTGAGTAGAATTTCTAGTTTAATTTGAGTTGAAATTTAATGGTTGTGCGCCATGTTATTGTTAGGATTGAAATGTGTGGTGTGCACATATTTGTTGCGATATCTTTCTCTGTCTGCAGGATTTGAGAAATATTCCATTTTATAGGGAGACTCTGCTAAAATTTTTCGGAAGAGTGTTTACATGTAAGTGTAGGTTTAGGATTTATGATTTGTCTTTGGGCTTTGTGCATATGATTTAGGTTTAGTGTTTAGGGTTTTGGGTTATTATTCTAGGTTTAGTATTTTGGCCTTTTGGTTTTGCATTTAGGTTTTGAGTTATGGACTTAGGAATTAGGGTTTTGATTTTAAGTGTTGGATTTCTTATTTTCTGTTTAAGGTTTAGGCTTAGGGTTTATGATTTATGGTTTAGAGTTTTGATCTTAGGATTATGAAACTGGATTTTAGTTTTTAGGTTTAGGTTTTGTATCTTGGATTTAGGGTATTGAGTTTAGATCTACGATTTTTTGCTTTGAGTTTAGATTTACGATTTATGGTATTGAGTTTAGATTTTTGGTTACAGCTTAGGATTTAGGTTTTGAATTTAGATTTAGGATTTAGGTTTTGAATTTAGATTTGGGATTTAGGATTTTATGTTAAGGGTTACTATTTTTTGTTATTGAATTTATGGCTATGGGTTACAGGTTATATTTTTCTTATTTATAGCTAGGGAAAGATATGAATAAAATTTTCATAGATACATACATTTGCACAAATTTAGATGCACCTGATGATAAACAATAGGAGTTCTAACTCCTAAGGTATAGGTTGTGAGAGGGATATAATTGTGTCAAAATACTTACCTGTCGAGACTTATGATCATATTATACGGACAATGTGGAGTGTGTGTATACTTCACTTACATGCATGATGCATTATCTTTATAGCATGCCATAAGACTCGATCATCTTTAGTTCGGTGAAGATCCTGGGCTAAAGAGGGCCCTTGACTATTTGATCACAATTTAGGGTTACTTCCTGCATGTACCTAGTGTTTGGAGAAATTTAGATCGCATTTTCTCACTCTTCTCTGGTATACCAACTAATCTTAGCTCCATTCCTGAAGCACCCTTTAGTGGGGGCTATTGGAAATGTAGTTAATGTTAGTCTTGGGGGGTATACTGGAGAAGTATGGGGAAATGCTACTGAAATTTCTCCAAACATTGGTTGCATGTAAGAAGTAACATTGTGATCAAGTCTTCAAGGATGGGCTATCAAGTGAAAATCTTCTTAAAATACACATTTTTTTCTTATTCGAATCTAACTTATGAGTGGTTGTCATTGATAATTAGGTTAATTATCATGGATAAGTCATGGATTAGTATGAGTCATTCGAATTACTACGAATCTAAGAATGAAGTGATTTCGTTTCTAGAGTGGGCATTTAATGATGATAGGAAGACATTTAGATGAGGAGAATTCCTTTAGCTAATTTTATGCTCATGTAGACAGTATTTGAATAGGTTTTTCCATAACCAAGGCATAGTTTTCGAGCATGTGATGTAATGATTGGTGGTAGCATTATGTAAATTGGAAGCTCATGGTGAGAAAATCACAGCAAAAGTCAAAAATGAGAGAATTGACGATTTAAAACAAAGTGATGATAATTAAGGAGATGAATTGGATGAAATGTTGCCTGATATGAGAGCAGCAAACTCTAATTGAAAGGGTTTTGGTAGAGATAAATTCAATCTAAACCACCAAAAATTTATTGAAAAATATTCTAAGAGGTTTAGTACCTTTACTTTGACCATCTGAACCCATTTTGACCAATAACAGAGATTCAGATGGGAATTTACTTTGATTTGGGCTTCTATGCAATTTGCCCAGTCAAACATAGTCAAAACTCAAATCCAAGTTCACCATTAGATTTGTTGGATCTAAATTAGGCTAACACCAAAATTTGGGCCTAATCAGAGTAAATCTTGACCTAGTTTGCAATTTAGTTCATAGATCTCTGTTCATCTCAATTAAACTTTCACCTTTTAAACTTTTCTCACCAAAAGGTCCCTAAGTTCTCATCTTCTTTGCAAAAAGCCCCCTGTCGACCTTCTTTATTGAGTTACAAAACTCCTAAACTACCCTTATTAGGCCCTCCCAATCAGGCCCCTTGTTCATCTCAAAGCACAAGGCCGGTGGCGAGCTTGAGATGGAGGTTTTGAAACTTGCCTAATTCGCAAACGTTCTCGCAAATTTTAGGAAATTAAAGGGTGAATCCACATCTATATAAGTGTACCCATGGTCTCAAGTCCAATTCAGCCAAGAATCGACCAAAAATCCTTCTTTCCTTCCTCCAACCATTTCCGACTTATGCTTTGGTGACCCCCTCGCTCAGCTTCTTCCGGCCACCCAACCACCAAATTGGGTGGTCCTCCTTCTTCCTCACCTTCCTTTGCATCCAATGCACATTAGCTAGAGCTTCTAATCCCCATCGTTGTCTCTGTCTCCCTCATCGGAGAATTCATCTCCTTCACGTCCGACGAGGCAAGCCGACGTGGACCTCCCCTCCTTTCGTCCATTAAGGTAGGCCTACCTCTTTCTCTCTCTCTCTAGGTTAGTTTTAGGCCCCTTAGACTTAGTTTCGACCACTTAACTGCCCACTCCCACTCCGTCTTCTCTGCCTCTGGTGAGCTCACATCGGCGCTACATGCCACCAAACACCCCACCATTGCCAAAACCTTCCTCTTGATCAGTAGATCAAAAGCCTCAATGAAATTTGGGGATTTGGCCTACAGATCCTTACACCGGACGACCCACACCTTCATCGACCACCTCGACGTCACTCGGCCACATCCAACCTTTATCCATTAAATCACAACCACCACAAGCTCTGCCACATCATGTGACGACCTGAGTCCCACTAGGCAACAAAACCTGGGTCTCCATGTGCTAACAACCACCACAACTCACTCACAAGATCGCAGTCATCCAATACATAATCATAAAATATAAACATAGCTAATAAACAATTCATATTGCATAAATTCAATAAACATAAATTGAGTACTAACCAGAAGATTTACCGTAGAACATAAGTATATAAGTCCAAGGTTTATACAACAGAAATCACCTTGCAGACTGCCAAGTATACCTAAGTACGGAACCCAAAAACATGTCAATAAAAACTGAATAGAGTAGAAATAATAATAGTAGAGTGCAACAGTAATCAAGAACAAGATAAAATGGGTACTATAGCTTTAATTAATCCATTTATTAGACATCTCGTTATCCGGTTCCTTTTCATATATTAGAAACCCAAATCATTATAGTCCATAATCTGTCAATCGACGTCTTAGGGCATAAGATGATTTCATGTAACTTCCTGTGATGCAAGACTGGTATAAGCCACTCTTCTGGCCGAGAAGACGCCTTATACTCATCAAGTCACCACTCTCTATCACCCTGGGGTCATTGCGGAAAGGGGTGACGGCTATGTCATGTAGCGTGAACACGTACAATTTTACATAGACAACCAATGACCCACCCACCAGCCAAGAATGAACCAAACCTCGAGCGATGCATCCTACTATCCCAGTTAGCCACTAAGCCTAACCAAAGAGTCATAGGGAGGCTAGCAACTCCTTAAACCAACCCCTAAAATCAGTCTAAAAAACCAAAGCTACATCCAAAATCCAACGAGTAACGAAGCTAAAACCAATTATCCAATTTCTTTAATTCCCGACAAATCCGTCATACTGATTATTTGATCATTTCCAGATAATTGTATCAATATCCATTAATAAGCCATAACTCTCATCATTTTAAACCATTGATCTAAAGTTATGAAAAGAGCTCAGATCACATCATTTCAAAATTAATTGATAAATGACCTAGTTTTTTATTTTTGATCGTAGTCTCAATCAAAGTATTATTTAACCATCATATTGATGCTAGTTTTACTAAAATAAAATTCATTTCATACATTCAATGATAAGACTACATCTCATATTCTAAGTGCATCATAATTCATTTAATTCTTGAAACTTGTCTAATAAATTATTTTTAATCCCTTTTAGTCCAGCAGTTAACTATATCAAAATCATTATTCACGTTTCAAGTCAACAACTTGATTTACATCATCCATATTTAACATTCAAATACCCAGAATAGCAAGAAATGCACAAATGGACCCGATCTCAGCAAAAGGAAAGAGCGCACACTAATGGTACTACATATGAATGAAATCACAGTGTAGACAACCCATAAGGGGAAAGAGAAGGACTACTCTACCTAATGTTGTCGGGGGGTCACAATGACTCCACGAAAGCAGATTGGAGACTCCTAACACCACCCGTGTCTCCCAAATCTGCACCTTAGAAATTGGAATGGAATTCGTGTAATCCAACTATATGGATACGTCCAACACGTTTGAAAACCCCAAGTCGAGTGTTGGATCATTGAATTCTGACCTTGGAAGCCCTCGATCTAAACAAAACAAGTCTGACCGTCAGATGTTAAATAGCTCAACTCCCTTCATGGGGACCAAAGTGCAATATTTAAAACTCTATTTTTTTATACAATTTTTCTAACTCTTCTCCTCATCTTCTTCTCCTTCCCTGCTTCTTCTTATTCCTTCATTCTTTTACTTCGCTGCTCGTCTGCATGCACCCATGCACGCACAAGTAGTGTTGAATCAGAAAATCGTCGCAAACAAAAGTTGAGTTTTGAAAACCTGTCGTTGTAGTGTGATTTGCAAAGAAATCTGTCAACAAATAAATTTTACCGAAACTCGAAAAGAATTCTGAGTCGAACACAGGGAGGCTACGTCAATTTGAAATCCGCGATTATATTTTTTGTTGTTTTTGTTTAGAAAGCAAGAAAATCACAATGAATTCGATATTAACAATAAGAGAGAGAGAACAAACACTTTATAATATGGATAATATTTTTACAACTAGAAAGTGGGAAATACTACAGCTAGAAAGAGGGAAATATTACAAGTAGAAAGCACTAAAATCTACTCTAGAAAGCAGTAAAGAGAAAGGAGGTGAGAAGTTATCCTCCTTGATGGCTACTTGGAGGATGTGCCGGATGGGGTGACGCCTGGAGGATGGAGGGCGAAGACAAAAGATGGAGAATGAAGCGGGAAGAACTAAGGGCGAGGCAGGGCATCGTCGTTGTGGGATCCACTTCCGAAATGGGGGCGAGAAAACTTTGATTTTAACTCTAGAGGAGCATCCCGGGTTTACGACAAGCTTCTTTAGAGCTTTGGAGAGGAAGAGAGGTGAAGGATGGGATGAATGAAATGTGGGGGGTGTAGGCCTTTTTATAGGTGTAGAAGTTGGGGGTAAAAAGGTCATTTCAAGTTAAAAACAATAATGTAGGGGCCTTTAGTGACAGATTTAAGCATCACTAAAGGCCCTAAACGTGACCTTAGCTCGCATGCACCCGCAACCTCTTCCTCTTCCACACTCAAAAACACTTGCGCACATCCAGACAACCTCAGTCGTTCGATCTTGCGATCGACGGCTGAGAATGCATCTCGTCCATGTCATTGAAACACCCCCCGCGTGCGATCACGCGTGCAGAGGCATGTCTGATCATGCATGCGAAGCTCGTCGCATCTGGGTTCACCACATGGCGCTCCTGCCGTCGCTTGATGTGCATCGCACATGAAATCAACTGGCCCCGCGTTCAGATGATTTGAGGTGATTGCGAGGGCTCGAACGTGCGACCTCCGCGTTGCCCGTGGCTTCGAGACCGCTGCGCCATCCTCATGGATGGTCGTGGTTATGAATTAAGGCACCAGCGTCCATGGCCATTGGATCAAGATCCAACGGCCCAGATCTGATCGCATGGTTGAGGAGAGAGAGGGAGCAAGCTCCTTTGGCTGGTGTAGGCGACTGAGATGGTGCCATGTGGTGCCATCTTGGTCGTCCATCTTCTATGTGTTGTATATGGTGCCACGAATGTTGGAATGGATCAATTTTCACGCCATTGGGCTACGATCGTCAATCTGAACCCATCTGTGCAGTTAGATTTGTCATCTAAATGTGGATTTACACCATCTTGGCCCTTGATCTCTGATCTTCCTCGGATTATATCAGATGCTACGGAAGTCTGATTAGGGCGATCTTGGAGTTGTTGAACTCCTATCGTCACCTTGATCAAATCCATATGGTTGGATCTTTAATGCGAGGCCTCGATTAAATGTCGTACTCTCCCTGGACACCAAGAAGAAGAAATTACTATACAATTTATACAATTTGATCTAAATGCATGATGATGCATGTTATGTAATATTTACAATGCATGATGCTTATATGATACTAAGAATATGCATTAATAGATATTTTGGCTATTCAGATGTATGCACATCAAGCAACCAGGCCCTTCTCTCCGGCCTCACCTCCAACGTCCCTTGTCGGACCTCCAACGACCCTTGCTAGCCCCGACCGACGCTCGCTGGACCTCCAACGACCTCCCTTCTCACTCTCTCTTTACTCTTCTCCTTCTTTCCCATTAGGTTGCAATCGCACCCATGCATGCAACTCGCTGGTGGCACTAACTCCGACCTTGTCCCCAGCCACCACCTAGATCTCAACCAACCTCTTTGCTCCTTCCTCTCTTCTCTTCCATCTCTTCCTCTTTTCCTCTCGTTTCTTTCCTACACACACGAATAAGAGCACAAGAAAACAAAAGAAAGAATGAAGGGGTTCACCTCCTTTCATCAACGCTGTTGCCGAGTGTCGTCCATTGTGCGTCGGCTATCCTCTCTCACATTCTTGTGAGGAGCACCACGATCCTACTCTTGGATTGATCTCTCTTCCTCTCTCTCATGGTTCTCTCTTTTTCTCTCTCGCTCTCTCTCTCCTATACATATGCAATGAAGGAATCCCATCCATGGACTCCCCTCCCCTTTTTGAAGCATTTCTTACCAATATCGACTTAGCTAGTAGGATTAAAACAACCCAATATCCCTTATTATTATCTTAATTTTTAAAAATCCCTTTACGTAGTTTTGTATTTGCCACGTAACCTTTACCACAAACCTAGATTTTGCAAAATGGGTATCGTTGGAAAGATTACAATGAGGGAAATTTAATGACACAAACTTCGACATATTTGCGCACGTTTTTTGAGGGCTAACCTTATTTAACCAAAGATACAATTTTTCCCACTTTGTGTCGGTTTTGGAGGTCTTGGGAACATTGACTTTAGAGGGTAGAAATGTGGAAATGAAAATATGGGAAGCTACTTCTGAGGGAAATACGATTTTGGATATAAGGGTTCCTGTTGACCTAAAATCGCCTACCTTCTATCAGGACCCTTACGATATCTTTCATGTGCGACCCAAGCTTGGAATAATTGACTATCTTCCTGAGCTGAACTATAAGTGGACACCCGATTTTAATGAATCAGATCAATCTGTTGTCCAACACTTTAGTCTTAGGTTGCACACCACCAAACCGTAGGCCCGGCCCCACAAGCACAATAATCTTAGGTTGTGGGTGATTTTCATCTAGAACCTTAGAACCACTCGACCCTGGCATGGGTCTGCACCATAATCTGGTTCACATCTGTAGACATCTTCTGCTGGTGGGTCTGAGGATTAATCTTTTGATTTTGATTCTAATCCACACTTGTGAATTCTCCATTTCTTCCTTATGTGTATTTTATGCCTAGCTAAAGGCATTAAACTTAGTGTGTGTGTGTATACTCTCTTCTTTCTGCGGAGTTGACCAGATTTTCACGAAATTCAGGTGATATTCTGTTTACTTTGCCCTTTTCATGTCTTTATTTTACAATGAGGGCATTGCATCATTTAGCCATAGGGGGGTGGATAATTAATTCTTGAAATCATTTTTTTAACTCCGTAGAATTTCTTTAGTTTCCTAAAAAGAAAAATGAAAATTCAAAAGGAAAAAAAATTAGGAGAAGAGAACTTAGACATTTGGAATTTATTAACTTCAGGAAATGATACGATAAGACCTGAACACTTAGACTCTTCAGGTCTTCGGGCTTAATTAGCTCGGGTGTCCACTCAAATGTGGACATAGTCTCGAGTCCTCGCCAAGTAATTTTACTTTAATTTGGTGAATAAATTGGGATGATAAGTACATGATTTATCAACCCGCCACCTGATTTGAGGGGATTTTAAGTCTAACCATCTACATACTATTTGCACTAACTCACTTTCCAATGCTTTTTATGGAAATTGGGTAGCTAATAAAGTGTCTAGGGTGGTATGGCTGGCAGGTTGTCAGGGTTAACAGCTCATCGGCCGGTTGTCTAGAGCCTAGCCATACGATCATTCTCTTCATATTGCCTTTAGGTATATCTTAGATCTGGGAAGCCACCTACTTAGAAAAAAGAAAAAAAAAGTACACAAAAAGAAAAAAAATAGAAAAAGGAGAAAATAAAATAAATAAAATCACACTTGACCACACGAGTATGGTTGGCAAGTTGCCATGGGTAATAGTCCATTAGCTGATTGTCTAGAGCCCAGCTCACAAAAGTGTATAAATAATTCCCCAAACACTTAAGGAAGAAGCTGGAAAGTAGAATAAACCGGGGAGATATACATTGGGTTTGCCCTTGTGTTGACCCCATAAAAAAATAAAAAAAGTAGCAAGAAAGCTACCGATCGAAAAGATAAACCTCTAGGCAGAAATCATTAAGGTCACCTAGGGTTGTAGAAACCTGAAGTCTGTTTTAACGGCTGCCTAGTGAGTTTATCACCCTTTCACAAGATGCATAGCACTTAGAGTCCTTTTCGAGTCTTAGGCGAGTTGGGTAGCCATAAAAAGTTATCCCAAAACTCTCAAACTCCAAAAGTCTAAAAAAATTAGAAAAGAAGAAAAAATAGAAAAATGTATTTTCCCTTTTCAAATAAGGTGAGGACTTGGGGGGTCCGCATTCTGGCAGACACCCAAGTACTGTTGAGTTTTCATAGTTTAGGACCTTAGTTGAAAATTTCTATTGTTAATAAACAACTTAGGCCTAAGCGATTGAGTCCTAATTCTGTTTTTATACATAGCATGTAGTTTAATTTTGCTAGGGACTAGCAAAAGATAGGCATGGGGGTATGATGTAGACACATCCATTTAGGTTAAAATGACTATTTATGCATGTTCCTTGGCTTAGATTTACATTCCATATTATAAATATTTCATAGCATGCATCATTCTACATTTAGAGTATTTGTGTATATTTTAGGTTAATTGTGTCTTTTTTGTGGTCAGGAGAGGATATTTATTTCAAAGCCTCGGATTGACGATCCGACTATACGGATCTGATCAGGACGACGATCGAAGTCATACGCCTCCGAAATCCCTTGATCGGAGTCCCGTAGCACCATATGCAGTTCAAGGAAGATCAACGGCCAAGGGACTAGGTGATGTAATTTGGAAATTCAAATGACAAATTTGACTATGCAGATGGATTCGGGTCGACGATCGCAGCCCAACAGCATGAAAATTGACTCAATCCAACCTCTGTAGTAGCCCCTACAACAGAAACAAGATGGACGACCCAAGTCGCACCACGTGGCACAACCTAGGCCGCCCATGCACATGCACATGCCACCGCATGTGCACATTAGCGCCGGTGCGCACGCGTGTGCGGAGGCATGCGCGCAAGGCAACAGCAGTGCACGTGGGAGTGAGGCACATAGCACACTTGCGCGCTCGATAAGGGAGCGTGGAGCACGCGCCAGCGGTGCAGCAGCAGAGGCGTAGAGCACACGCCAGCGCAACAGCAGTGTGGGAGCAAGGCTGTCTTCAACGACGTTTGCGGTGGATCTGCAGCGACATTTATGACCATCACTAAATGTCCTATATACGAATTTGATTCTTTCCTCCACTATAAAACGACCCCTACCCCTCTAATTCTTCTTCATCTCTTCCTTTCTTCCACTCACCACCTCCAAGGCTCTAGAGAGAGCTTTTCCCAAGCCCGGGATGCTCCTCTAGAGTAGAAAACAAATATTTGTTCCCGACTCTCATCCCCTTTCGTGGAGCATCCTGCGACCGTCCTCTGACCTCCCTTCGGGAAGAAGATCCTTGCCGCGAAGACATCCCGTCCCATCATCCTTCCTCCACCATCGTTCTCCTTCGTCCCTCTCCTCACCACCTTCGTCCGAGCGCCGTCAAAGCGAGTCATCCTCCAAGCGACCGTTGAGGGGGATTCTTCTCATCTACATCTATCTTTACTGCTTTCTAATGTAGTTTTTCCCGCTTTCATAGTTGTAGAAACACTTGTTGAGATATATGTGATTGTTTCTCTCTCTCTCTCTTATATTTTGCAAGTAGGTTAGTTAGATAAGAATTCATCGACCTAATCTCTTGCTTGCTAAAAATACCAAAAAAATTAGAAATGACAAAAATGACAAAAAAAAATAAAAACAAAATGCGGATTTTCAAAACCAAATGTTCACCTCCCCATGTTCGACTTGGGACTCACTTTTCGAGTTTTGATTATAATTATTTGATCAATGGATTTTCTAGCGAATCGAACTACGACGATGGGTTTCTAAATCCAATCCTTTCCATGACAAATTTTCAACTCATCAATCATCTGCAATTAATATCATCTCTTTTAGAGAATAAAACAACATTATTATCTATACAGCTAGCAAATTAACTATGATGCAAATTATGATGCTTATGCATGCATCTTTCCTAAGTTAAGCTAAAATCTAACTTAATTTAGGTAAATTAGGTCCTATAATTGCTGCACAATCAGACGCCTGCCCGATGAGCCCAACCCCACTTCTGCCCAGGCAAAGTACTCTCCCACTAGAGGAGCTCCCGGTAGAGGCAGCCTCTTCTCCACCCTCGCGGAGTCACCAAGGGACCCGAGTGAAGTGGTGGAAGCATCCAACCTCCACAATGGAGCGACCTTCACCCAAGCCCTAGGCAACGCCTCTGCGACCCAGCATACGGTGGGTTCTCCACACAAAATCAAAGGGGATGACATCCCCAGCGAAACGTCCCCCATCTTGCCCCAGCCTAGGTCCATAAAGACGGACATGGCTGACTCCCTCACAGTGGATGCCCTATCGAATTCGCCTCTTGGGCACCTTGAGGGAGCCTACTCTACCCCTTGGCCACCGACCCACTTCCCATTGAGCTCCTTGCGAGCAAGAGGCCCACTTTTTCACATGTCTCTGAGCAAGTTTCCCCCACGTGGGATGGACCCCTAGCTGGGAGAAGCTGCCACGACACCTGATATCGCCCAGCCAACAAAGCCCCCAGAAGCCTGCTCCAGGAAAACAAGGCAAGTTAAATGTGCAGGAGAGAGGAAAGCCACATCAAAAGATGGAAGCTCGTACCTCAACCTGTGCGTTGAGCAAGGGCACGAAGAGGGGCTCACCCCCATTTGAAGAGCTTAACATAACCACTCTTCGGTCGCTCTACCGAACACATACAAGTTCGATGATAGAGCCCTACCCAAGGAACAAACGACACGAATACGTCTCTCCCCACTACTCTTAAGTCCCTCAGGCGTGTTCAAAGACGATGAAAGGCGGTGAAGCAAGGCCCACATTGAGCCTCTATTTATAGTCCCATCTCACAGGCTCCTAAGGGCGGCAATGTCTTTCCATCCCCCCTGAGTATCGCCATTTCCCAAGGAACTAAATCCCCCGAGATTCAGCACGGCTTCCGCGACTGCATAAACGCGCTGATAAAACCGTCAATCAAGCACCCCCGTGCATTATTACACGAAGGATATCCAAAAAGTCTCTCACGCCTTTTTAGAAAGGCCCGACGCTTCAGGCCATGTCCTTTCATGGCAACAATAGTTAATGCCAGCCTCAATGTCTCAATCAAGCGAACTGCCGCCTCCTGAGGCCGACATCGGCTCGGGCTTACACGCCCCACACATTACTTCTACCACCTCCTAAGGCAGGTAACGACTCAGGCTAACATGCCCCACACCTAACTTCTGGCTCCTCCTAATGCAGGCAACGGCTCGGGTTCACACGCCCTACGTTGAAGTTGGTACTGCCTCATATGACAAGCTCGAACTCGAGCTTACACACCCCGTGTTCCACCTTGGTACACATCACCCCCTAACGCCAGCATGAGCTCAGGCCTATATGCTCTAACAAGGAACATCTTCCAAGAAGCTAGAAGCAAGTGAAGGCCACTCAACTCTTCTATCATAGATGTTATCCCCACTGCAGCATAATAGGAAGACTATCTGGGGGCATCATCTACAGAGAAGTTTTGGCCACTCTCACTACTCTCTCAGCAATTCACATTAGCTAGAGAGTGGGGGCATATGATGAGGGGCAAAATTGGCCCTTAGATCCAAAACTCCGCACATGACTAGATATAGGATCTGGCTGCCCAACTACAGGGTGTACAAGTGGAACCGGCTCAGCCCACCCTGCCTCAAACCAGCTGGACTCCAACTAGAATCCGCCCAACCTGCTAAAAGATTTAATGTAGCATAGACAAAAGATATGATAGGATGGGCCTGACCACCTACACCCTGACAGCTACCACATAGCTTGGCAACTAGGGGTACTGGGGCCATCGAGTTAGGGTTCTCCCCATAGATTATAAATAGAGAGGGAGGCACTCAGAAGAGTTGGACTCTTCCCTAAGAGAGGGAGCAAAATCATGTAAAACTATGTATCCTCAAAATTCTAGTGCATAGTTGGAAGCCCTATCCTTCCCCCAGACGTACACACCTTCTGGTGGAACTAGGTCACTAAACTCTTGTTCTCCTCTGTGTACACTTGCAGATTGCTGCTCTACCGTCCTACGTGATGGATGATTTGTGGCTAATTAGCGTCTCCTATGCTAACAAATCTTTTGGTGGCCTTACGAGGCACATCAATCAGCTGCATCAAAAGATCGACACACTACAGAGACGAGAGGAGAGGGAGAAGAGAGAGGGAGAGAGGGAGAAGAGAGAGAGATGAAGAATCAGATAGATGCGATGCAGTCACAAATGAGTAGGACAGATGATAAGGTTCAGACGCTTCTATCCCTTCTTCTGAAGAAGGGACAGTCATAGCATCCGTTTTCATCATATCCTAGCATCCACAGACGAGACGATGATGACATGGGCAGGGTAGGTGGAGTTGGTGGCATTAGGGCAGCAGTATTTTGATTTTCATTCATTTTCTTGTGGTATGTTTCCATGTTACATTTTTTTATGTAAATATTTCATTTTCAAACTTTTTCTGTATCAAACTCTATATTTGTGGAATATAAACTTCTCTTCATTTTTATTATCTATTTCCATTTAAAAGCAGGTGTTTTAAGAAGGTTTAGCAGGTATTTCCCATAATTTTCACAATTAACAAAAAAACCATACATGTATTGTTGGTTTTCCTAAAAATCGATGATGCTAAAAGATAGGTCTCTTGGTCTATAGCAGGTATTTGCCGATGCTTATTTGAAAAAGTGACGGCAAAAAATTGTGACTTTACTCTACAATAAAAGGTATATACTGTTGCTTATTTGAGAAAGCAATGGCAAGAATATTTATATAGTCGCTTGTTTAAGTGACAACGTTTTCATTTAAACGACGGCAAAACTTAAAAAATAGTGCATTAACGTGGAAAAAAGTGACATACAAATCTCGTTGCTTATATTATAAGTGACGGGAAATACAATTGCCATTGGTTATAAAACGACGACAAAAGATTCAATCCGTCTGCTAGTTGAGCGATAATTTGACGTCGGATTTTCTTTATAACCGATGGAAAAATGAAACAATGACGCTACTTATGTTGTCGCTACATGGTGTCGGTTAAAAGTGTTTTGCCGTCAATTTTTAATCGACGGCAAAGGTCAACTATGTTAAATCGACGGCAAAGGTCAACTATGTTGTAGTGTATGGACCGCTGATGTGCATACATCTAAAAAGGCAAAAATGTCTATTAATGCATGTTCTTAGTATCATATAAGCATCATGCATTGTAAATATTGCATAACATACATCATCATGCATTTAGGTCAAATTGTACAAATTGTATAGTAACTTCCTCTTCTTGGTGGCTAGGGACAAGGCGACATTTAATCAGGGCCTCGGATTGATTAAAATCAAAGTTTTCTTGGTGGCCATTCCGGAAGTTGATCCTGCGACGATGGCACCCTACCTCATCCTTGATTCTTCCCGTTTCATTCTCCGTTTTTCATCTTCGCCCTTTATCTTCCAAGCGTCGCCCCATTCGGCTCGCCCTCCAAGCAGCCGTCAAGGAGGATAACTTCTCACCTCCTTTCTCTTTACTGCTTTCTAGAGTATATTTTACTGCTTTCTAGTTGTAATATTTCCCGCTTTCTAGCTATAATATTTCCTGCTTTCTAGTTATAAAAACATTATCCATATTATAGTGTTTGTTCTCTCTCTCTCTCTTTTATTATTGATATCGAATTCATTGTGATTATCTCGCTTTCTAAACAAAAACAACAAAAAAATATAATCACGGATTTCAAATCGACATAGCCTCCTTGTGTTAGACCCAGAATTCTTTTCTAGTTTCGGTAAAATTTATTTGTTGACAGATTTCTTCGCAAATCACATAACGACGGGTTTTCAAAACTCATCTTCCGTTTGCGACGATTCTCCACTTCAACATTTTGGCGCCATTGCCGCTTCAACATCTTGCCTGGTTAATCTCAAATTGATCCTTAAAAGATGCATCAAAACAAGATTAGTCCTTAGCTAGGAAAAGAGCCATTTCATGACACAAGAAGGTATTGTCTTGGGTCATGTAATCTCTGAACGGGGAATTGAAGTTGACAAAGCTAAGGTTAATGCTATTTCTAAACTTCCTCCTCCCACATCTGTCAGACAATTTTGCTCACTTCTTAGTCATGTGGGATTCTATCGGAGGTTCATCAAGGACTTCTCTAAGGTTGATCGCCCTCTGAGCAACCTTCTTGCCAAAGATACGCCATTTGAGTTCAATGAATCATGCTGTAGGGCATTCAATTTTCTTAAAATGGAAGTCACTTGTGCTCCGGTGTTACAAACACCGGTCTGGATAGCCCCATTTGAGATCATGACCGACGCTTCTGATTACACAATCGAGGCTGTTTTGGGTCAAAATATCGATAGAAAGTCCTCTATCATCTACTACGCTAGCAAAACTTTGGACGAGGCCCAGAGGAATTACACTGTTACTGAGAAGGAATTGCTAGTTGTAGTATTTGCTTTAGAAAAGTTCAGGGCTTATCTCTTAGGGTCTCACGTCATAATTTTCACAGACCACTCAGCCTTGAGATATCTCTTCTCCAAAAAGGATGCTAAACCATGGCTCATTTGATGGATTTTTCTGCTTCACGAATTCGATCTTGAAATCAAAGATAAATCTGGGGCACAGAATGTAGTGGCGGATCATCTTTCGAGGCTTCTAAGTGATTCTTCTCATTTGGATATTCTGATTACCGATAGTTTTCCAGACGAGACTATTCTGGCAGTTTCAGGTGTCCAAACCCCTTGGTTTGCAGACATAGTAAATTATTTGGCTGTTGATCAAATCCCCTAGGATTGGACCAAGCAACAATGGGATAGACTTAAATCTGAAGCCAAATGTTACTTCTAGGATGACCCCGAACTATATCGCATTGGCTCTGATTAGATTATTTGCTGATGTGTATCGAAGAATGAATTTCAAAGCATACTTGAGTTCTGCCATGCATCTATCGTGTGGTGGACATTTCTCTAGGAAAAATACGGCTACAAAAATACTTCAATCTGGATTCTATTGGCCATCTTTATTCAATGATGCCCAAGAATTCTCGAGGTCGTGTTCCCGATGCTAGGCACTTGGGAGCATAACCAAGAGAGATATGATGCCACTAAACCCAATCCTTCCTGTTGAAATCTTTGACGTTTGAGGCATCAATTTCATGTAACCCTTCCTCCCTTCATTTGGACACCAGTACATTCTTGTCGCTGTTGATTACATGTCCAAGTGAATCGAGGCTATTCCCACCAGAACCAATGACCACAAGGTGGTCATTGATTTTGTCAAGAAGAACATCTTCAGTCGGTTCAGGATTTTGAGAGCCATCATCAGCGATGGTGGTACTCACTTCACAAATGCCTAGTTCTGCAATCTACTAGCCAAATACAAGGTAAATCACAGAATTTCCACACCTTACCACCCCCAGAGAATGGACAGATCGAGATTTCTAATTGGGAGATCAAGAATATCCTGCAGAAAATGGTTAGGCCTGATCGAAAAGATTGGACTCAAAAGTTTGATGATGCTCTTTGGGCCTACCGTACCGTAAACGGTTAGGCTTGATGGAATGGCCCGTTCATCATTGATCAGATATTTCCAAAAGGGGCTGTTCAGATCTCTAACCCAAGGACAGGTAATTCTTTTAAAGTCAATGGTCAACGTCTGAAACCTTATGTTGACCGTGTTGTTCCAGAACCCATCTTAGACAAGGTTGCTCTAATCTTATCTTGATTTCTTTGGCTGGACTTCGCCTAGCCAATGGCATTAAACTCAACACTTGTACAGTCTAACTCAGAGCTGACTCGAGCATCATATACAGGTGATATTTTCTTCATTCTACCCTTCCTTTCATGCCTTTTATTTTTCAATGAGGACATTGCATCAGCTAGGCATGGGGGGGTGGTTTCAATTCTGAATCATTTTGTCAGCTCTATGGAATTCTTGTAAATTCTACTTATTTTTTTCTCTTTATTAAAAAAAAAATTGAATTAGGAAAGAATACTTGGGCATTAGGACTTTTCAACCTCAAGGAATAGTACAGTAGGATCTGAACACTTAGACCCTTTAGGTCTTCGGGCTTAATCAGCCTGGGTGTCCACTAAAATGTTGATTTGTTTATCGAGCCATTGCCATTTTGAATTTACTTCAAATTGGTTAAATAAGTTGGGGTGATAAGTACACAACTTATCAACCTGCCCTCTGATTTGAGGGAACTTTAAGTCTAAGCATCTACACACTTTTCGCACTGACTTGTTGTTCGGCGGTTTTAACGGAAATTGGGTAGCTAATGAACCTTCTAGGGTGGCATGGCTAACAAGTTGTTGATGGTAACAGCTCATCAGTCGATTGTCCACAGCCCAGCCACAGGACCATTCTTTTTCTACTGCCTTTAGGTAAATCTTAGATCAGGGAAGCCACCTACTTAAAGAAAGAAAAGAAAAAGAAAAAATATCCAAAAAGAAAAAGAAATAGAAAAGGAGAAAAGAAAAAAAAAGAAATAAGCCACACTTCACCGTACGAGTATGGCTGGCATGTTATCGTGGATAACAGCCCATTGGTAGGTTGTCCAGAACCTAGCTCAAGAAAAGCACATATAATTCCTAAACACTTAGGAAGAAGCGGAGAAGTAGAATAAGCTGAGGAGATATTGATGAGAACCTCATCATGAACCCTAACTAACACAATCTAACCTAGATATGCAAGAAAAAGCTCCTACATAACTCAAAGAAAGGCTTGACTCAGAGAATTCTGAGTTTAAGAAGAAAATAAGTCACAAGGGGTAAAAATGCAATTTCACCAGCACAAATTGCAAAAAGGGTAACTCAGGGTCCAAACATAGGTCAAACTAACCTAATAAGAAGGAAAGTAGGATGATCTGATCCAACAAGGGCTATAGCAACTCCAAGGAATTAAATGACATTCTGTAACCCTAAAATAAACCCATTTCAATTCATGAGGTTCAAGGCAGGGTAAAAATCAACTAAACCATCTAAAATTCATATAAAAATAATCTCTAGGGTTTAGAACCTTCAATTTGGCCTTAGAAACCCATTTTGACCTACATTGAGAATCATGACCAATTAATGATTTAATTTGGGTTTTTACGTAAATTGGCTGGTCAAACAAGATCTGACCTAGAAACAAAATTCACCATTAAAATCCTTAGGTCCAATTTATTCATGCATAAAAACTTGAGCCTAAGAAGAGACCTTCTTGACCGACTTTACAATTTGGTCCTCATCTATTACTTTTTGACCCTCAACTTTCGAAATCCTTACATTTTGGCCCCTATTTTCTTCTTCGTTCTTCGCATTTAGGTCCCTCCTGGAAGTCTCTGTGCAGCGCCATGCTCCGGCGACTTTGCGCGGATCATGGTGCCGCGCAGGGTGAGGAGGATGTCCTGCAAATTGAACTCGGTGTTCCCTGCGACGTCTGCTGTCGCAGGGACACCGCCATGCCGCCTGACGACGCCCACACCTTCCGTGCGAATGCGCGAAAGGTATGGGTCACACCTCTGACCATTCTCCGGCGAGGGAGGCACGTCGCCTCCCTGCGGCTCCCCCTCCGCCACCGCCTTTATAAAGACCAGCGTCGCCAGCCGGTTCGGGCAGCTCGGTCTTGACGGAGAATCCCTCAACCCTTCCTCTCTCCCACTCCGACAGGAACCCACCAGCTCTGGCGGCTCCTCCTCCTCCTTTTCGTCGCTCTGCTGCAATACCAGCAGCAGAGCCACCTTCGCCTGATATCCCCGCGTCGTGCTGTACCCGCCGGCGCTTCCTTGCCCTCTTCCTCGCCGCCGCTCTCTTCCTCTGGGTATTTCTTCTCCGGCGACAGTCGATACGACTGCCCGCCTCTCCGGCCCCCCTTCGTCCATGCAAGTAGGTTTTAATTACTCCCCATCTTCCCCTCTCTCTTTTCCCCACATTATTTCATTCAAACCGACCCTCAACTGTCCCTGACCACCATCACCTTCCCCACCTCCGGCCACTCTCCGGCGAGTTGCCCCCGTCGATCCGCAGCTCCACCCAACTCGCCGACCGTCGCAAAAGCTCCGCCTCATCACGCTGAACATCCTCCGTCCACCCACTGCCGCTCTATACCCACTCAACGCACCCCCGAACACACCCATATTTCCGGCCACAGGACGACCTAGGCACGCACGCCTAGGTCATCCCGCGGCCTGCTGCACCTCGCACCACCTTCGCCGTGCCACGGCGAAGGTCCCCCTGTGGTCTGATTAGGCCGAGAGGCCCTGTTTGTGTTCAGCAGACCTTCAGCCCCAACTGCCATTGGCGCCGTGCCACGGCGAAGGTCCCCCTGTGGTTTGATTAGGCCGAGAGGCCCTGTTTGTGTTCAGCAGACCTTCAGCCCCGGCCACCATTGGTGACAAAGCGAGGAGCTTCCAAGCGAGCTCCAGGCCCTGAAGTAGCAGAACTCCAGCCGAGGCGAATTGGAGGGACTTGGGCGAAGGCAGGCAGCTGGTTTGCGAAGAGAAGCGAGGACGCAGCTGCAGAAGCAAGGGCGCATTCTTCCTGCAGGCGAGCGCGAGAAGGGGCGAAGTTTAGTCCCACATCGTGAGATTTCGAAGCACCGCACCCGTTTAAATTGATTTTGTGTTTTTACTTAAGCGCCTCAGAACACGGGGTGAAGTCCCCTCGCCCACTCGACCGCCTCGTCCGCGACCCACGCCACGCGGACCTGGCCGACCCGTTTACCCGGCACTCCTCGCGCACCACCCACGCCGGTGCCCCTGGTCACGGGTACGCTACCCGACTCGATAACCCGACTCTGGGAGAGCTTCCTATGAGCGGTTTACAGAGAGAGAGAGACGTGCAGGTAGAGGGAAGGGTTAGGTTTTGCCTTGTGCAGGAACAGGGCGCGAAGGAAGAAGGCTCACCACTTGGCTGCAGGAAGAAGAAGAAGAAAAGGAGCAGAAGAAGAAGCTCTGAAGAAGCCTTGCAGCTGAGCAAGGCAGAAGACCAAGGAAGAAGAAGCGGGAAGAAGAAGAAGAAGAAGCAATGAAGGAAGAAAAGAGAGGGGAAGCACTGTAGCAGAACGTCGTTTAAGTCGTCTGATTGCGATATCAGACGACGGATGAAGCCCCAAAAGAGATAAAGCAAAGAAGAAGAAGAAGAAAAGAAAAGGCTCCGCAGCTGAAGAGAAAGAAAAGATAAGAAGGAAGAAAGAAGATAAAGACAAGAGAAAGAAGAAGAACTGAAGAAGAAAAGAAAGAGAAGACAAGCAGAAAAAGAAGAGGAACTAAAGGCAATCAAAACCAAGGAAGAAGACCCGTAAAGAGAAAGAAGAGAAGAAGAAGACAAGCAAAGAGAGAAAGAAGAGAAGAAGAAAAAGCCAAAAGACAAAATATCTCTCTCTCTCTCTTATTTTTGTAATAAAGAAACTTTGTACTTCTAGAATTCCAGTAGGTCCCTGAGTTCGACCTCGGGAAACCATTTCCAAGTAACAAATTTTCTATGGTAACAACAACCGCAGCTATCTTATCTTATACTACAACGATTGTATTATAATAAACATAAAGAAACGCAAAAACAGCGTCGCGGTTGGCCGTTAACATCTTGCCGCCGTTGCCGGGGAGCAACGGCTATTCTAGAAGCTTTGAATTTCTTTTAAACAATTACTAATCTTTTTCTCTCTTATGTGCAGGTAAAGGAAAAGAAGAGCAGCCGTACAACAAACACTCCAACAAACAGGTAATCTCTATTAGCCCTTTCTTAACTCCCTTAAAATCTGAAAAAGAAACAAAAAGAAAAATCAACTTAGGGCTACCTGTGTTATACTTAGTAATTCATCAAAGTTGCCTAATTTTTCATTTCAACACATGCTTAACTATTCATCCAACTAAGGTACCTAGGGCTAAAACCTTCTTGATTGAGCCCTAGATACAAAATTTTGAGGCAGCTAAATTGGACCAAGTAGAGCCAACATAGGATTTAACATTAGGGTTTCAGAGACATACCCCTTAATCAAGAAGTGAGAAAATCCAAAAGAGGTGTGCCTAAGCCATTGGTTGAAAATACCTATTAAGAAAAACCCTAAACAATTGGCTCTCTAAACACTTGAACCCTAAAAGAAAGGACCCAAAAGCTCTCAAAGGAGCAAGAGGTGCAGTTAACCCTTAGGGTCAACCAACCTTAAAATTAGGTCACTTTTTCACTCAAATTTCTAAAAAGTTCAAGTGAAACCTTAAGCACCTTGATCTTAAAGTAAAATTGGTAGACTTAAGAGGTCAAGATCCCCATTCTGGTCTACCTGGAATCTCAGTGACAAGAGAGGTCGGGTGGGGGAAACCCTGTAACCCGTGGGGACGCTCTACCGTGTAGGGGTCTTCGCGGGACTCTCCCTCTCTAGCTGCCCAGGTAATTCTTAGGTGGACGATCTTTCTGATCAAGGGGTCCATCTGCCCCGCACCTCTATAGTCACCCAACAATTTTTGGGTGTCTCGATTGGGTCTAGCACCTGCTTATCTCATCAAGTCCTTCAGTGTTTGGTAGGAGGTCCTTGAAACCTCCTTTAGAAATTCACTATCTCCGAGGCCGAGCCTCGGTGCCCTTGTTTGTGCAACCAATCGTTCACACAACCCTTTTCCTCTAATTCTGAACAAAGTCCCCTTCTTCCATCTTGATTCAAACTTCGATTCTATATCTTGATTCCACCACCTAATTCAAAGATGCAGCCACACCAATTGAGACTACCATTCAAAAAACCTGAATATCAAAGATCCATAAAAGATAAGATGATTGAGGATACCCTTGAATTCTATGAAATCAAATGTAAACCCTCAACACCAATAGAAAACATTCAGGTTGATGTCCCAACAACCACAGCTTTCATCATAAACTGTGCCCAAATTCTATTGACAGAAATTACAAAAGGATCGACCTGAGACATGCTCATGACGGGATGCATTGAGATAAAAAAATTACACAAATCTGAATACCTTCAATGCTTGACAAATCCTATACTTTGGGAACAACACCAAGATGCCCTTATAAAACGGGTAGAAATGATGAGATCACTAGAACAAATTATCAACCAGAAATACCCGTATATATTAGAAACAGAGGATGAACCATCTTGGAATAGCATTAAGGATCAATCCAGTTTCCTAGATCTCGGGACTGAGGCACAGAGTGGTTGTGGATTCCCAACCTAGATAGAAGACAACATTGAATTAGGTTGGGATATTGCAGGAAAACACAATGATGAGTCGAACTTAGACTATGAATTGCCAAGCTTAGAATTTCAAAACTCCTGCAATAATGAGATCAGAACTGAACCTTTTGAGGGTATAAATTCCGCCCCTTATTTTGATAAGGTGGCCCTCAAAGGTTATTCAGACATAGGTTCTAGAAATTCTACCCACATCCTAAACCTAGAATCTAGATCCGAAACTTATCGGGAAGATTATGAGGCCCCATATGAGAAAAATCAAAATTTTAAAGAATATGATTCCGGGCCTCTATTTGATGAATATCCCTCTCCAACATCCTCGGGAAATCTGATCGATTTTTCAGAAGACATGCCCATTTATGATACATAAACTGAGGAGTTGGATGAGTGGGGTTTCAATTGGGTCTATCCTACCAGCTTGGAGCTTAAGCCTAGACAGAACACCTTTCTAAACTCAGAATTGACATATAGGCTAGACCCCAATCAGGCTGCTAATTCCACATCTGATGATTTATGCTGCGGTGGAATTCATGATCATGAATCTCATTTTTGCAAACTCTCCAACAACTGCGGATTTGACTATAATCACGGAGAGACTCTCCTTCCTGAACACACCAAGCTCATCTACGACCTCAGTTCACATGACTCATTCTCTAACTTCGATTCTGAGGTCCTGGTTCCCAAGATCACTGATAACACAGAATCATTCCTTTTTGATCCTCAGGAACCAAAAACAGAAAATGTCAGGAGTGATTACAACCCAGAATTCAAATCTTTTCTCGAATCAGATTTCTTTCATCCTACAGACACTCTTCAGGCATTTGATAGTTACCCAGAGGACTCTCTACAAAAAACCACCTGTCATTCCTTTCTAGAAGAGCCCTCATACACAGTTGCCACCTCGTCTACACACACAGAACTGATCAAAACCTCTTCCCAACCCCAACCCACAACCGGACTCAATTTCTATTCAGATTCACCTCTCACTGAGTCGATTGCATTTCCACATCGGGTTTGGAACACTGATCAGACTACATACCATGCTCCATCATTCTCTGATCACCCCTGTAGTGTTCCCGCTTCAATCACTCATTATTCTATGGGTCCCTATTCTGACCAGGCTGATTCGACTCAGCCAAACCTTGTATTCACACTTCCACATCCATATGAGCCACATTGCATATGGTGGGTTCCACACCTTTTGATCTACATCTATCAACCCACCAGATTGATTGGGTTTGGGCTGCATCATCAGCCTGTTGATCTTAACAAGTACCTGGTTGGACCAACCAGGCTCTTAATCAAGGTGCTTGTTATATTAAACTCTGCTGATTTGACCATCCCCTCTCCATCTCATTTCCCGCTTGGCTAAAGGCATCAAATCTAGCGCTCAACGGGAGGCAGCCCATCATTCTCTTTAAAAACTTGAAACCTTTTCTGACACCTTTGTGCACTTAAAATTCACACTTTACAACAGCCGACTCCACCTCAGATGCTTGGATCTGAGATTAGAAATCGTCCGCAACAGCCACCCCGGCCCATTCACTCATCAAAACATCTGTCCTAAGAAATTAACTAAGTTGAATAAAAAACTCCCTAGGTTACAATGAGGACATTGCAAACCTTAGGCATGGGGGGTATAAAAGTGCAAAACTTGTAAGAAAAGGTTTTAAACAAAAAATTCACATATTCCAAAAACACCATAAAAATTAAAAAATTTTTCAAAAAAAAAAAAGGAGAAAGAAAATTTTGTGGGAGAAGGAAAAGAAACAAAATGAAAAAGGAACGCAAAAATGAAAGAAAAGAGTGATAGTCATTAGTAAGGAACTAAAGAATTGACCTAAGCTCTAGACCTCATTCATGAAAAAATTGAAAAGTGCATGGTGAGATTAGTAAGAACGCAAACCTTAGGCATTCTTGGATAGATTCTTAGTACCCATTAAGATCTAGACACTCCTCAAGAGGTTGAGGAAAATGAAAAGCTTAAGTATTAAGTCCAAGGCTTAGGGATTATTTGGCCTCGTTAACTAACTTTTGGTCTACGGGACTCAGTAACCTAAGCATCCTAACCTCACACACAGCCTAGTTCAGTAAGCGTAAAAATCAAAATCACGTAGAAGCGTCGCAAAAATTCTGAAAAGAACACCTAGAGTAGGAGCGACCGATCAACATAAGTTGATTTGGACGAGTTCCCAGCACGGAGAGGTGGGAAATCCCCCTCGAAGATGTGTAACAAAATATCATCTCCTCGGTGCTTGTCTCGTAGGATATTTACATATCCCACTGGGGGCATGTAAGCACTCTGCTGGTTCAGATTCCATAGATGGCATTATCACGAAGTGTCAATTGCCAGGGTCTGGATTCAGCCACAGAACACCATGGATGGGATTATCTCGAAATCTCAATAGCCATGGTTCCGGGGGTTGCCCTGGGTGGTGCTATCTCGAAGCATCGATTGCTAGGAACCCTTGAGGATTGATGATGGGAACAAGGAATCTCATACAGACCGTGTTGAAAAGCCAATCCTAAGCTAGAATTAAAAAGAAAAAAGAGAGAGAAAACTCTCCAAGCAGAAAAATCTTCTATCTCTCTTACAAAACTCACTACGAACTGAGCCAGGGCTAAAATCATTTCAAGTACAGGTGCTTTAACCACAAAGTCCAATAGACCTTAGGTTAGTTCTTGTGGGCCTTAAAAACCTTTGCTAAGGACTGAGGCTGAGGCTAGACAGATCTGGATCTTGGTTGGTACTAGAGTACCTTTTAGGCCTATGGTCAGCATTCTAACATAATCTAAGTTCAAATAAAAAAAAAAAGCACTTATCTGAAATTATTAAAAACATCATGGTCTAGAACAAAGGTTGAAACCTTAAGTTTTTGCTAAGGGGCTAGCAAAAACTAGGCATGGGGGTATGATGAGAACCTCATCATGAACCCTAACTAGCACAATCTAACTTAGATATGCAAGAAAAAGCTCCTACATAACTCAAAGAAAGGCTTGACTCAGAGAATTATGAGTTTAAGAAGAAAAAGAGTCATAAGGGGTAAAAATGCAATTTCACCAGCATAAATTGCAAAAAGGGTAACTCAGGATCCAAACATAGGTCAAACTAACCTAATAAGAAGGAAAGTGGGACGATCTGATCCAACAAGGGCTACAGCAACTCCAAAGAATTAAATGACATTTTGTAACCCTAAAACAAATTTACTTCAATTCACGAGGTTTGAGGCAGGGTAAAAATCGACTAAACCCTCTAAAATTCATAGAAAAATAATCTCTAGCGTTTAGAACCTTCAATTTGGCCTTAGAAACCCATTTTGACCTACATTGAGAACCATGCCCAATTAATGATTTAATTTGGGCTTTTACGTAAATTGGTCGGTCAAACAAGGTCTGACCTAGAAACAAAATTCACCATTAAAATCCTTAGGTCCAATTTAGTCATGCATAAAAACTTGAGCCTAAGAAGAGACCTTCTTGACCGACTTTGCAATTTGGTCCTCATCTATTACTTTTTAACCCTCAACTTTCGAAACCCTTACATTTTGGCCCCTAGTTTCCTCGTCGTTCTTCACGTTTAGGTCCCTCCTGTAAGTCTCTGTGCAGCGCCATGCTCCGGTGACTTTGCATGTTGCATGGCGCCGCGCAGGGTGAGGAGGATGTCCTGCAAATTGAACCCGGTGTTCCCTATGACGTCTGCTGTAGCAGGGACACTGCCATGCCGCCTGACGACGCCCACACCTTCCGTGCGAATGCACGGAAGGTATGGGTCACACCTCCGACCATTCTCCGGCGAGGGAGGCGCGTCGCCTCCCTACGGCTCCCCCTCCGCCATCGCCTTTATAAAGACCAGCACCACCAGCCGGTTCGGGCAACTCGATCTTGACGGAGAATCCCTCAACCCTTCCTCTCTCCCCACTCCGACAAGAACCCACCAGCTCCGGCGGCTCCTCCTCCTCCTTTTCGTCGCTCTGCTACAATACCAGCAGCAGAGCCACCTTCGCCTGATCTTCCCGCGTCGTGCTGTACCCGCCGGCGCTTCCCTGCCCTCTTCCTCGCTGCCACTCTCTTCCTCTGGGTATTTCTTCTCCGGCGACAGTCGATACGACTGCCGGCCTCTCCGGTCCCCCTTCGTCCCTGCAAGTAGGTTTTAATTACTCCCCATCTTCCCCTCTCTCTTTTCCCCACATTATTTCATTCAAACCGACCCTCAACTATCCCTGACCACCATCACCTTCCCCACCTCCAGCCACTCTCCGGCGAGTTGCCCCCGTCGATCCGTAGCTCCACCCAACTCGCCGACCGTTGCAAAAGCTCCGCCTCATCACGCTGAACATCCTCCGCCCACCCACTACCGCTCTACACCCACTCAACGCACCCCCGAACACACCAATATTTTCGGCCACAGGACGACCTAGGCACGCACGCCTAGGTCGTCCCGCGGCCTGCTGCACCTCGCACCACCTTCTCCATGCCACGGCGAAGGTCCCCCTGTGGTCTAATTAGGCCGAGAGGCCCTATTTGTGTTCAGCAGACCTTCAGCCCCGACTGCCATTGGTGACAAGGCGAGGAGCTTCCAAGCGAGCTCCAGGCCCTGAAGCAGCAAGACTCCAGCTGAGGGGAATTGGAGGGACTTGGGTGAAGGCAGGTAGCTGGTTTGCAAAGAGAAGCGAGGATGCAGCTGCTGAAGCAAGGGCGTGTTCTTCCTACAGGCGCGCGCGAGAAGGGACGAAGTTTAGTCCCACATCGTGAGATTTCGAAGCGTCGCACCCGTTTAAATTGATTTTGTGCTTTTACTTAAGCGCCTCAGAACACGAGGTGAGGTCCCTCGCCCACTCGACAGCCTCGTCCGCGACCCACGCCATGCGGACCTGGCTGACCCGTTTACCCAGCACTCCTCGCGCACCACCCACGCCGGTGCGCCTGGTCACGGGTATGCTACCCAACCCGATAACCCAACTCTAGGAGAGCTTCCTATGAGCAGTTTACAGAGAGAGAGAGACGTGAAGGTAGAGGGAAGGGTTAGGTTTTGCCTTGTGCAGGAACAGGGCGCGAAGGAAGAAGGCTCACCACTTGGCCGCAGGAAGAAGAAGAAAAGGAGTGGAAGAAGAAGCTCTAAAGAAGCCTTGCAGCTGAGCAAGGCAGAAGACCAAGGAAGAATTAGCGGGAAGAAGAAGCAACGAAGGAAGAAAAGAGAGGGGAAGCACTGTAGCAGACCGCCGTTTAAGTCGTCTGATTGCGATATCAGACGACGGATGAAGCCCCAAAAGAGATAAAGCAAAGAAGAAGAAGAAGAAAAGAAAAGGCTTCGCAGCTGAAGAGAAAGAAAAGATAAGAAGGAAGAAAGAAGATAAAAACAAGAGAAAGAAGAAGAACTGAAGAAGAAAAGAAAGAGAAGACAAGTAGAAAAAGAAGAGGAACTGAAGGCAATCAAAGCCAAGGAAGAAGACCCGTAAAGAGAAAGAAGAGAAGAAGAAGACAAGCAAAGAGAGAAAGAAGAGAAGAAGAAAAAGCCAAAATATCCCTCTCTCTCTCTCTTATTTTTGTAATAAAGAAACTTTGTACTTCTAGAATTCCAGTAGGTCCCTGAGTTCGACCTCGGGAAACCATTTCCGAGTAACAAATTTTCTATGGTAACGACAACCGCAGCTGTCTTATCTTATACTACAACGATTGTATTATAATAAACATAAAGAAACGCAAAAACAGCGCCGCGGTTGGTCGTTAACAGATATACACTAGGTTTGCCCTTGTGTTGACCCCATAAAAATAAAAGTAGGGAGAAAGCTACCGGTCGAATAGATACACCTTTAGATAGAATTCTTTTTTTTTTAAGGTCACCTAGGGGCGTAGAAACCCAAAGTCCGTTTTGATTGTTGATCAATGAGTCTATCATGATGGGAGCACGCTTCGCGAGTTTGAAATTGGGGTTTGGAGAACCCATCGTCGTAGTTGCAAAACGCATCGATCAGATAAAATTTATAACCGAAACTTGAAAAGTCAGTCCCGGGTTGAACATGGGGAGGTGAACGTTTGGTTTTGAAAATCCGCATTTCTCTTTTATTTGTTTTTGGTCATTTTTATCATTTTTATTTTTTTTGGTATTTTTAATAGGGCAAGAGATCAGGTCGATGAAATCTAGCTAATTTACTTACAAAATAAAAAGAAAAGAGTGAGAGAGAAACAATCACATATATTTCTGAATCCAATATTTTCTACAACTAAGAATGGGAAAAACTACACAAGAAAGCAATAAAGATAGATGGAGATGAGAAAATCCCCCTCGACGGTTGCTCAGAGGACGACTCACTATGACGTCGCCTGGAGGAATGTGGTGAGGAGCAAAATGAAGGAGGACGAAGCCGAGGGATAGAGGGTGGGGCAAGACGGCGTCGCGGCGAGGATCTTCTTCCCAAAGGGTGATGAGAGGATGGCCATGAGATGCTCCACGAATGGGGATGAGGGGAGGGAAACTATTTGATTTTCTACTCTAAAGGAGCATCCCGAGCTTGGGATAAGCTCTCTCTAGAGCCTTGGAGGTGGTGAGAGGAAGAAAGGAAGAGATGGTTTGGAATGGTGGTGGGTAGGTACTTTTATAGTGGAGGAAGAACAAATTCACATCTGGGTCATTACTGACATCCGTAAACGTCGCTATAGATCCCTACAACTATCGCTGAAGATCCGCCCTTCAATTCCTCTTGCTGGCACGCGCAGACCATTAGTGATAGCTGCAAGCATCACTAAAGGCCCACGTCGCTGAAGAAACTTGCCTATCCTCCGTTGGCGCACGCATCACGCGTTTGTGCTCCCCATGCCGTGTCACACGCGCACGTACTGGCATGCGTTACGCTGCTGCTACGTGCGGCTGCGGCTGTACGCAGTGCGCTGCTGCTAGTTAGCATTAGGCAGCTTGGATGGCGCCACGTGGCGCCATCTGAGTCGTCCGTTCTTTCTTTCGTAGATGGTGCCACGGTGCTCAAATCAAGATGATTCCTGCACTGCTAGACTATGGTCGTCGCTTTGGATCCATCCGTACGATCAGTTTTTCTATTCGAAACCCATATGGATGTCGCATTGCCCCCTGGCCGTTGATCTTTCTCGGACTTCGTATGATGCTACGGTTCTCCGATCTAAACGATTTTAGAGGTGTTAGACTCCGATCATCATCCTAATCAGATCTGTACGGTCCGATCATCCATCCGAGGCCCTGAAATAAGTCTTCTTCTCTCTTGACCATAAAAAGGACCTAATTAACCTAAAATATATACAATTACTCTAAATGCAGAATGATGCATGCTATGCAATATTTGTAACATGAAATATAAATCTAAGCCTAGGAACATCATGAATAAGCATTTTAACCTAAATAGATCTGTCTATATCATACCCCCATGCCTATCTTTTGTTAGTCCCTAGCAAAATTAAACTACATGCTTTGTATAAAATCAAAATTAGGATTAGATCTCTTAAGCCTAAGTCATTTATTAACACTATAAAATTTCAACTAAGATCTTAAACAACGAAAACTCAATAGTACCCAGGTGCCTGCCAGAATGCAAACCGCCCAAGTCCTTGCTTTATTTAAAAAAGGAAGATACATTTTTTTTTATTTTTCTTCTTTTCTAATTTTTTTGTACTTTTGAAGTTTGAGAGTTCCGGGATAACTTTTCATAGCTACCTGACCTGCCCAAGACTAAAAAAGGACTCTAAATGCTAAGCATCTTATGAAAATAGTGAAAGACTCACTAGACGGCCGTTAAAATGGACTTCAGGTTTCTACGACCCTAGGTGACCTTGCCTAAAGGTTTATCTTTTCGACTGGTAGTTTTTTCCCTACTTCTTTTATTTATGGGGTCAACATAAGAGCGAACCCAGTGTATATCTCCCCGGTTTATTATACTTCCCCACTTCTTCCCTAAGTGTTTGGGAATTATTGTGCATTTTTTGTGAGCTAGGCCCTGGACAACCGGCCAATGGGTTGTTACCCATGATAATTTGCTAGCCATACTCATGCGGTGAAGTGTGATTTTATTTGTTTATTTTTATTTATTTTCTCATTTTTCTATTTTTTCTATATTTTTTTCCTTTTCTTTTTCTTTTTTTTTCTAAGTAGGTGGCTTCCCTGATTTAAGATTTACCTAAAGGCAGTACGACGAAAATGGTCTTGTGGCTGGGCTCTGGACAATTGGCCGATGAGTTGTTACCACCAACAACTTTCCAGCCATACCACCCTATATAGTTCATTAGCTACCCAATTTCAGAAGAAATCATCGAAAACTGTGTCAATGCGAATAGTGTGTAGATTCTTAGACTTAAAATCCCCTCAAATCAGAGGGCAGGTTGATAAGTCGCATACTTATCATCCTAATTTATTAGCCAAATTAAAAATGAATTTGAATTGGCGAGGACTCCAGACTAAGTCCATATTCGAGTGGACGCTCGGATTAATTAAGTCTGAAAACCTAAAGAGTTTAAGTGTTTAGGTCATCTCGTATCATTTCCTGAAGTACCTAAGTTCTCTTTTCCTAATTTTTTTCTTTTTATATCTTTTTCAAATTTTCAAAATTTTTTTTGATTTTATAAGAAACTAAAAGAAATTCTACAGAGTTAAAATAATGATTTCAGGAATTGATTATCCACCCCCTCATGCCTAAATGATGCAATGTCCTCATTGTAAAAACAAAGACATGAAAAGGGCAAAGTAAACAGAATATCACCTGAATTTCGTGACAACCCGGTCAGCTCCGCAGAGAGAAGTGAGTATACACACACGCTAAGTTTAATGCCTTCAGCTAGGCATAATATACATACAAAGAAGAAATTGAGAATTCACAAGTACGCCTTAGAATCAAAATCAAAAGGTTGATCCTGAAACCCATCAGTAGAAGATGTCCACAGATGTGGACCAGATTATGATGCAAACCCATGCCCCAGGGTTGAGTGGTTCTCAGGTTCTGGATGAAAATCATCCAGAACCGAAGATTGTTAAGCTTGTGGAGCTAGGCCTGCGATTTGGTCGTGTAAAACCCAAGACCAAAGTGTCGGACAATGTGTAAAGATGGTTCATTAGGTGCGGAAGTCCACTTAACGTTTAGCTCAAAAAAATAATCAGTTATTTTGAACTTGGGTTGCACGTGAAAGATATCGTAAGGGTCCTGGTAGAAAGTAGGTGGTTTTAGGTCAATAGGTACCCTTAGATCCAAAATCAAAGTTCCCTCAGACTTAACCTCCCAAATTTTTATTTCAACAATTCTATCTTCCAACATCAAGGGCTTAGGCTCCGGGACTCTAGTATATCATTCACCCCATATGATTCTCCCAAGTCCAGAAATCGTGGTTGAATCAAGATTGACTTGGGTACAATGATTTCCAAATCAAAATCAACTCCTTTGGGGTGTGGTTGAGGAATGGGGCTATTGATTGAATCTTCTAGTAAATGAGGATTCAAATCCTCCAAGTTAGCCCCAACCAAATCAAAATCTTCAATGAACAGGCTATTAAATGGTTCATTAGATTCCTCAAGCCCATTTGTCTCAATAAATTCATCATCCTTACACTCAAGTGAGACTTCACCAAAAGATTCTTCACCCTTAGAGTCAAAGAATTGATGATCCTCATTTATATATGTCTTAAAATCGACTGTCATTTCATGGTCTGTGGAGACATATTTTTCGTCGTTCCCTGGCTCTGGGATCTCGGGTGAGTAACTCGGTTCATCCACAAAGGGTTACTCTAGACCAACCTGGTCATCTACAATCTCGGAATATGTATCCCCCCTGATAGGCGCCTAAGCGGGTTCAAACATTGGCTCTCATGAAGGGGGTTCATCTTGAGAATCATCCCAAGATTTGACTAGGGCAACCACAAGTTTCATCCTCAACCTCGACAATTTCCCAAGAAGAAACTCACCTAGGTCGCTATCCCTAACACTTTGGAGCAAATCCAATAGAGAGTTATTAAGTTCATCAATCATTTTGATCATAGGCTCCAGTGCTTCAGTGTATGGTGTTGGCTGAGCTTCTAAAGATTGTATAGTGTTCCGTAAATTAGCCAACACCCTATCTTGGATTTGGTTCACCTGAACCGATTGGTTCGGTTCAGGTTTGGGTGGTTTTGGGTTAAATCTAGGGGAGTTAAGATGTTGAGGTTCTCAGGTTCCTCCCTGATAGTAGGTCATCTTGGGTTGTTCAAAGAATGGTGATGACCTATTTTCAATGGAATACTGGGGAGGATAAGTGTTATAATCAGCATATCCTTCCTGATTGTAGATCAGGTTGGTTTTGTCATCAAAGGATAGAAATCCATAATCATTGTAGGTTTGGGAAGGATAGTAATCATAGTCTTATTGTCTAGGGTTGGCCTTGGACACAGAGGTTCGGATTTGTGTCCCCAATCAAAGTTATCCTGGCTAGTGGATGGGTAATTATAAGTCAAGTCGGGATAGTAATCATCTTGGAGATATGTGGTGGTAGGAGGGTAGGATGGGAAATGTGTGTAGGATGTGAAAGGGTACATAGTGGAGTAGGAGGGAAATCAAAAGAGAGAAAGGAGCCTGCAGTACAAGCAATCAACCCTGTCCTTAAGTGGGTTAGTCCAAAGACCTACAGACTCTCAAGACTCATCTTGAGATTATAAACGATTTGGTCTACTTTTATCTGGTCAATCCAACCAGTTAGAAGGAGGGATTAGGGAGAAGGTTCTTCCTTTTGCTTGTGCCTCTAGTTCCTAGTGTACCCTCCAACCGCGGTCGTTTGATGCTACTCCCCTAGATAGACATCAGATGGACCAGCAGAAGCAGATTAATCAAAAAAATCTCAGTCTGAGCCCCGAAGAGCGAATCAATTCTTAAGGCCAATGTCTACTCAATTTTAATTAAGCTTGGGACGATTGTGCTCTTGGAATGTGATGAGCCCTTTAGATGGGTTGTAACCTTAATTATCAGTTAAAATGTGTGTGCGTGCACAATCAGGGTTTACAAATAAGGTTATTTGATGATGTCTCTTTTAGGGTTTAACCTTGTTTAGTAGCTTTTAGGGTTTAATTCTTAGGTTGGTTCAATCAAGGTTTAGTAGAACACTCCAAGTTTTGAAAACACGGGTGATGATATGTTCCTTTAAAAATAAAAAATAATGTGGAGTGTCTGGTTTAACCCTAAGTGGCAAGCTACTGATGAATTGCTTTTAATTTAAGTGGTGCAACCCAAACAAATTAATCAATTGGCCTATTCGCACCACAGATTAAGGCACACAATGTCTTAGCCTAATCAGATTTCTACTCACTTATGTGTTTTGAGTTGAAGTGTACCGGGTCCACAGGTTAGATCCCGGTTAAGTGGTAGAATCAAAGTGGAGTGGTGCGTTTTAAGTTGAGAGTTGTGGGTGTTAAGGTGTGTTCTTCAGAAAATCTCACAATCAGATAACACTTTTTTTTTTATTTATGTGGATGGCGAGGTGAGTGGAGGTGGCAAAGAAACAACCAAATCTATCATAGGGTTTATAAAAAGCACCTAAGTTGATTTGGGTTTGAGTTATTAGGTTATGGAATTCAAACAAAGGTGGGGGTGGTGTCATTGGATCTCCATGCTTGGATCTCCATGCTAGGGTACCTGCAAGACAATAGATTAGAGATAAGTGGGGTTAATGCTATGTAAATGCAAAGAAGCGCAGAAAATAATAAAATAAATTCCGTTGCCTCCCTGCCAACGGTGCCAAAATGATGGGAGCGTGCTTCGCGAGTTTGAAATCGGGGTTTGGAGAACCCATTGTCGTAGTTGTAAAATGCATCGATCAAATAAAATTTATAACCGAAACTTGAAAAGTGAGTCCCGGGTCGAACACGTGGAGGTGAACGTTTGGTTTTGAAAATCCGCGTTTCTCTTTTATTTGTTTTTTGGCCATTTTTGTCTTTTTTAATTTTTTTGGTATTTTTAATAAGGCAAGAGATCAGGTCGATGAAATCTAGCTAATCTACTTGCAAAATAAAAAGAAAAGAAAGAGAGAGAGAGGAACAATCACATATATTTCTGAATCCAATATTTTCTACAACTAAGAAAGCAGGAAAAACTACACAAGAAAGTAGTAAAGATAGATGGAGATGAGAAAATCCCCCTCGATGGTTGCTCGGAGGACGACTCGCTATGACGTCTCCTGGAGGAAGATGGTGAGGAGCGGGATGAAGGAGGATAGAGCCAGAGGACGGAGGGCGGGGCAGGACGACGTCGCGGTGAGGATCATCTTCCGGAAGGGCGGTGAGAGGATGTTCAAGGGATGCTTCACGAATGGGGATGAGGGGAGGGAAAACTATTTGATTTTCTACTCTAGAGGAGCATCCCGAGCTTAGGACAAGCTCTCTCTAGAGCCTTAGAGGTGGTGAGAGGAAGAATGAAGAGATGGTTTGGAATGGTGGTGGGTAGGTACTTTTATAGTGGAGGAGGAAGAACAAATTCGCATCTGGGTCATTACTGACGTTCGTAAACGTCGCTACAAATCCTTGCAGCTGTCGCTGAAGATCTGCCCTTCAATTCCTCTTGCTGGCATACGTAGACCATTAGTGATAGCTGCAAGCATCACTAAAGGCCTGCGAAGCTGAAGATCCACGCCTATCCTCCGCTGGCACGCGCTTCACGCATTCGTGCTCCCTACGTCGTGTCGTGCGCGAGCGCGCAGTTGCAGCTGTGCACAATGCGCTGCTGCTGTCCGGCGTTGGGCGGCCTGGATGGCACCACATGGCACCATCTAGGCCATCCATTCTTCTTTCTTTTGTAGAGGGTGCCACGGTGCTCAAATCAAGATGATTCCCACGCTGCTGGACTGCGATCGTCGCTCCGGATCCATCCGTATAGTCGAATTTTCCATCCGAAACCCATATGGATGCTGCATTGCCCCCTGGCCGTTGATCTTCCTTAGACTTCGTATGATGCTACGGTTCTCCGATCTAGACGATTTCAGAAGCGTTAGACTCCGATCGTCAACCTAATCAGATCCATACGGTCCGATCATCCATCCGAGGCCCTGAAATAAGTCTTTTTCTCTCCTGATCATAAAAAGGACCTAATTAACCTAAAATATATACAACTACTCTAAATGCAGAATGATGCATGCTATGCAATATTTATAACATGAAATATAAATCTAAGCCTAGGAACATGCATGAATAGGCATTTTAACCTAAATAGATGTATCTATATCATATCACATTCATGTAAAGATGCTTAGAACTTAGAGTTCTCATTGAGTCTTGTGTGAGTTGAGTAGCTGTAAAAAGCTGCTCTGAAACCCTAAACTCAAAAATAAAAAAAAGAATTAGAAAGAGAAGAATAAGAAAAAAAAAATCCTTCTTTGAATAAGGAGAGGGTTGCAGTAGTCTGCATTTTGGCAGAACCCAAGCGTTGTTATGTCTTTGTAGTTCAAATCTTTAGTAAAAGTTTCCTAATGTTGAAAAATGACTCTAGCCCGAGAAATCCAATCCTAATTCTTTTATAAATAGCATATAGTTTTTGCTAGGAACTAGCAAAATATAGGCATGGGGGTGTGATGTGCATACATCTAAATAGCCAAAAATGTCTATTAATGCATGTTCTTAGTATCATATAAGCATCATGTATTGTAAATATTGCATAACATGTATCATTATGCATTTAGGTCAAATTGTACAAATTGTATAGTAATTTTTTCTTCTTGGTGGCCAGGGACAAGGCGACATTTAATTGAGGCCTTGGATTGAAGATCCAATCATACGAATTTGATCAGGGCAATGATCGGAGTTCAACGACTCCAAGATCACCCTGATCGGACTTCTGTAGCATCTGATATAATCTGAGGAAGATCAGAAATCAAGGGCTAAATTGGTATAAATCCGCACTTCAGATGACAAATCCGACTGCACAGATGGGTTCAAATCTACGATCACAGCCCAACGGCGTGAAAATCGGTCCAATCTGACATTCGTGGCACCATTTACAACACATAGAAGATGGACGGCCAAGATGGCACCACGTGGCGCCATCCTAGCCACCCAACCGGCCAAAGGAGTGCTACATGATTCCCTCCTCGATCACTTGATCAATCTCAGCTGTTGGATCTCAAATCCAATGGCTGAGATCGCATCAAGGAATGCCCGTGCTCTGATGAAGATTCAACACTCGAACGCCCTCAGCCGTTGGATCTTCATCCAACGGCCGAGCGTGCTTGAGCCTAAATTGAACTCGCGACCATCCATGAGGATGGCGCAACGGTCTCGAAGCCATAGGCGACGCGGAGGTCGCACGTTCGAGCCCCCTCAAGTGCCTCAAATCAGCTGAACGCGGGGTGCGGTTGATTTCAGATGTGCGATGCACATCGGGCAGCAAAGAAGCGGCCATGTGGCGCGCCCAGATGTGAGGAGAGGCGCATGCATGAGTTGAAGAGGCACGGACACGGTGCGTTTAAGCTGTCTAATCGCATAATGCATGAACGTGTGTATACGTTGAGGCGCGGGGAGAAGAAGAGACACGGGAGAGTGCACGCACGTCGCCTACGTCCAGGGCTTTGGTGACGAATAAATCTGTCACTAAAGATCACTATATTAATGTTTTAAGGTTAAAATGACTTATTTGCCTCCAACCTCTACACCTATAAAAAGGCCTACGCCCCCCACATTTCATTCATCCCTTCACCTCTCTCCCTCTCCAAAACTCTAGAGAAGCTTGTCCTAAACCTGGGATGCTCCTCTAGAGTTAAAATCAAAGTTTTCTCGCCCCCATTCCGGAAGTTGATCCTGCGATGACGATGACTTTCCTCGTCCCCGATTCTTCCCACTTCGTTCTCCGTCTTTCGTCTTTGCCCTCTATCTTCCAGGTGTCGCCCCGTCCGACTCGTCCTCTAAGCAGCCGTCGAGGAGGATAACTTCTCACCTCCTTTCTCTTTACTGCTTTCTAAAGTAGATTTTACTACTTTCTAGTTGTAATATTTTCTGCTTTCTAGTTGTAAAAATATTATCCATATTATAAAGTGTTTGTTCTCTCTCTTTCTCTCTCTATCTTATTGTTAATATCGAATTCATTGTGATTATCTCACTTTCTAAACAAAAACAACAAAAAGAAAACATAATCGCGGATTTCAAATCAACGTAGCCTTCATGTGTTCGACCTAAAATTCTTTTCAAGTTTTAGTAAAATTTATTTTTTGATGAATTTCTTCGCAAATCACACTACAACGACAGGTTTTCAAAACTCAACTTCCATTTGCGACGATTCTCCGCTTGAACAACCGCCACACGAATCAACCCCTTCATTGCGGAATGCCTGAGAGTGGATTGTATCGCCTTCCCCGTCAGTCATTATCTTCGGTTGCACTATCCTCCTCCCGCCTAGCAAAAGCAGTTGGGGCACCCTCACCACCAAATAATTCACAAAGCTTATGCCAATATGGCTTCCAGTTTCGTTCTGTTTCAAAGAAATGTAGTGCTTGCTTGTTGGATAAAAGTTACAGATTAACTTTACTCGAAACCAAGACTAGAAGTAGTTCTGTTGATTTAGTCTTTAGCGATGTATATGGACCTACTCCCATTTCATCTATCTTTTGTTAGTGCTATGTCATCTTATTCATTGATAATTATTCCAAATTTGTTTGGTTTTATCCTCTGAAATATAAGTCTGATATCTCTCCCACTTTCATTCCTTTCAAAGCATGGTTGAGTGGCAATTTTTTAGGAAAATAAAATGTTTCCAATTTGATGGTGGGGGCGAATATCTATCTCTCAGGTCACGTTTTCTAGAAAAAGGGATTGTTCATCATCTCTCCTCTCTACACACTCACGAACAAAACAGTGTTACTGAACGTAAAATTCGCCATGTGGTAGATACCACTCTTATTCTACTTGCTTATTCTTCTACACCCAAGCACTTCTGGGAGTTCGTAGTCGAAACAACTGTCTACTTGATCAACCACCTACCTACGAAATTACTCTCATTTAAATCACCGTATGAGGTCCTTTTTCAAAAAGCTCTAAATTTTGACTTCCTAAGAGTTTTTGGGTGTGCAGTGATTGCACAGTAATCATAGGTCTTAATCAACCTAAATATTGTTAGAAACCTAGCTTAATCTGTAAATATTATATTCATATCATGCATATCATGCATTGCATCATTTTATAGCATTGTATATAGAACAATGTGAGTTTATCCTGCTATTTAATGATTCTATTGTTATTTGTAGGCAATTAAGTTATCCAGGATGTGAGATAGAGTGGAATAAGGCAAGGAAGAGGTGAAGGAGAGAAGAAGAAAGAAGCTGGATCAAGACGATTGACAGAGGAGGATATCTCCATCCATGACCTTAGAAACCCTAGGAAACTAGTGCCCAAAACCTATTTAGGATACTCAAGCACTTAGGAACCCAAACTTGCCATAGAAAACCTACAACACACATTCTAGCACATTTCTGGACGTCCAGATAGTGTGGTTGGACGTCTAAGTTCTACAGAAAACCAATTCTGGAGGCTAAATCCTACACTGCACTTATATTGAACATTTGACCACTTCTTTGGACGTCTAATTTTGAAGTATATATAAGACGTCTAACAGATTTATTGGACGTCTGATACTACTTTCTAGTTCCTATTTTGGAGCCAGAGGCCATATCATACCTCCTTTGACTTAGGAAACCTTTCATACATCTTAGGAAACCTATCTAGAGACCTCCTAAACCCAGCCAACGCACCATCATGTAACCCAACCTAGGTTGAATCAACCCAAACCCACCTTATTCCCATGCACCACACAACAAAATCCTACTAAATACCCAACCTAAGTAAGTCTTAACCCATCCCCATCCAATCCCACCGACCATGCACATCTTCCCACATTTTATTTAATCTCATTTTATCCTCTAAAATATCTCAACCACCTCCTATTCCACCGTACACACACCCAACACCCAAACACACACCCATGTAAAAACATACCCACGCACATCAGTGGAAACCACAAACCCATGTAGACACATCATCCACCACCCACATATTCGAACACACATCCATGTACACGCATACTTACATGTTAAGAAAACCTATTATAAAAAGTCCTATTGTTTAGAGATCCTACTTTCTACTAAACCCACCCACCCACGTAACTCTATCCCATGCACACATCATACCTTTGACCCAGTACCGAAATCCCATGCAACAACATCCGATTTTCCTCCAACAAAAATCTCACATTTTCCGATTTCCCCACATCCGCTAGACGTAGGTCTCGTCCACCGAAAAAAAAAAAAATAATAATAATAATAAAAGCCGACCCTCCACAAGCTCTCGGGGCTCCTCCCTCAATTCTTTTTCCAGTGAAAAAAAATCTCCCGGCTCCTCTCTGTCCTTCCTTCGGCCACCAGCTCATTCCTCTCCGGTTTCCGCATCCACGCCAAGACCTCCACCAAGCCACCTTGGTGGATCTCAAGTTCTTTAATAAGGCCACCAAGATCACTCCTTAGCATCCTTATTTTTTAATCTAATCTTTTTTTTCATTTTCATTTAGGACATTCTAGTTACAAGAAATTACGTTTCATGTTCTAATTAGTTTCCAAGCATTCCTCTACTGTTAGATTTCCAAAGCATTCTTCTATTATTTATTCTCCTTGTAAGATTTCATTTAGTCAATAAAATTTTATCATTATTGTTATCATAGTTTTTACTAAGTTATCTCTATGTGATGTGAGGGTTCCTTCACATATTAATGATCATATGTTGCATCATAATGATCTTGATAGTGTTTATATTCTTAAAAAATTTCGTGATGAACGCTTTTGTATACATGCTATATATATTTAAACTATATGATGGTCATTTATTTCGAATTTGCAACCGATGAGTTCTCGATTCAAGAAATCCACCACATACAATCTTTAGGTATCTAGCTTAGGAGTCAAGTCGAGTCTAGAAGTTAAGTTACGATATAGATTTTAAAACCATATCTTTTCACCTCCCTGGGTTCGATTGACATTTATCATCTCGTTATTTTATTTGTTGACGTATTTTCACGTTATATTATGACGAAAAAATTTAAAAATGCGATATTACATTTGAATAAATTGACACTGTTACCGGGGAGGCAATGTTAAGGACCATTCAAGTATGACATCTCACTCGACCACAACCTATGATTACACCAAGTCCACCTACCACCCTTATGATTTTCTAGAACAAATCTATTATAGCCCTACATCTTCCTCCAGACACATCTTTTACATTTGACTCACATTTTGGGGCCACATCCACACAGATCACCACTGAGGAGTCGCCTCTGGACTCGTAATGACTTTTGATACTAGCACAAACGATGGCTAAGTATAAGGACATAGTTGCAAGGTATCTACATCAAGTCTAGATTACTACTGATCTGGGGTGGGTACAGACTTTAATTGCAACCCAAGAATATCTGATGATAGCCCTTTAAGAATTAGAATCCTTGGCTAGGCTGACTCAACAAAATTGCACACTTCAAGACATACTCCTTTTGCAGTACCAAGTTCAGACTACTCTTGAGGATCTTATGGAATTTGACATGGTTGTACCAGAGACTGATTTTAGGGATTCTTTGGGTCACACACCCGAAGTGGATGATATCGATGTCTCAATACGTGATTCTGAAATGAAAGATGAGACATCTGATGGGGTTAAGGAAAATGATCTTGGCACATCTAAGAAGGAATAATTTGAGAGCCTCATCCTAGAAAATGATGAGGAAAGTGTTGGCATTCCCAAGATTGATTCTCAATCTAAAGATCCTGAATCTTGGGAGATAGAGATGGAGGATCCTGACACCCAAGATCCGATACATTTTGATTTTGAGACCTGGGTGGATACTCTTGATTCAAGTAAGGCAATTGAGGAGGAACATGATCATGAATTCAAAAAATCTAGAGTGGAATTGCCTGGAAACCCTATAACAAGCTTGAATGATAAATACATTGAGGACACAAATTTTAATGAGATTCCATATATCCATGGGGTTAAATTTGAATTGTCAAAGAATCCAATTGAGGTTGAAGAGGAATCTAACTTTACTCTTGATGAAAACCTCATTTCTAATTGTAAGGAAAATCTAAAAGACCTTGAGGCATTTTTGGATTTGGGGTCAGATGAATCTGTCACTTCTTTCACATCTTCAATTTTGGATTCTAGCATTGAGGATTTCATAGAAGCCACTAAACTAAAAATGAAATAATTTAAAGCTTTAATTAATTTGGATTTCAATCTTACACCCCCTGGGGAAATGATTTTGAAAGGTAATGAATTTTCGTCCAGTGTATTTGAGGATTTACATCATGAATTGGGATAGAATTTGGGTGATGTTAATGGGCTATCGAGGAGTTTTAAGGAGTAATTGTTGTAGCAAAGCCTCAATCGCTCAAAAATAATTAAATTTATAACTCAGAATCTAAAAAGAGTTCGAGGTTGTTCGCTGGGAGCAAATAATTACAATTCAATCTTACTAATCACAATTTAATCAGAAATATAAGTAATTATGACCAAAGCTTCATTTAGAATAACTCAAAATGATATATATATATATGAAATCAAGTAGCAAAGTGTAAAAAGATTGGGTTAAAATGATGATTTGAATTACCAAATTAACCCCTTAAATTAGGCTCAAGTATCTCAAATAATTGAACAGTAAATCTCAACCAAATATGTGACATCTACCAAGTTTAATATCCCAACAGTAGCTTCAGAACTATGGCACTAGTAGAATTTAAACATCTTAAGTTGCTCAAGGCTCAGCCCCAACAGAAGAGGCAAAGGCCTCCTTCTCTTTCCTTCATGCCTCAAGAGAGAGGCAAGCCAAGCACAACACAGAGGTAAAGGCCTCCCACGAATCGACTAAGGGTAGAGAGTAGAGGTGTGAAGGGCAAAACCCCCCTCTCTCTTTCCTTCTTTTCTCTCTCAGAACAGTCGGGCCGAACCCGTGTAACTGGGTAATCGAATCAGAGAAGGGGACCAGACCCGTTGGCATGTAGACGGGCGAGTGCGTAGAGGCGTGAGAGGGACCCGACCCCTATGTTCGTGGGCGAACGACAGGGGTCACAAAATCCTCTTAAGCACAGTTGCGAGTGCTGCGATTGTCGATGTGGGACTAATCCGCACAGCTTCTTCCTTCTCATAGCAACCACTGATGAAGCTCTAATTGCGGTTGAAGACAAGGTTGCGAAGTCCAATTGAGGACCTGAAGATGCACCTGGACTTGGGCCGCTTCACCTGGGCGTGGAAGCGAAGATGAACATGATTGGAGAAGAGTGACTAGGGCCGGAGAAGATGGCGGTAGCGACGGAGTTCCGACGTGTACCTGCACCCACAAATATAGACTTTTAGCCACGTCAAATGTGCTCAAAAGCTTCGCCGATGTGCGGCGAGTGTGTTGGTGGCAATTTCGTGGAGGTTGGAAATCGATGGAGGTCTGATGAGGTTGGTGAGGATGCATGCAAGCGACGGTGCTTGGTGGGGCGAGTGGGCATGCGAACCCTCAAATTAGTAGAGGGCTTTTGTAGATGAAGTTGAGGTGGAGCTTGTGGATGTGGAGCAGGGGTGTTTGGAGGTGTGCATCATGCTGGAGGCTTCGCTAGAGCGTTGCTGGAGCGGAGAATGAAGGTGGTGTTGAGGGTGGTACAGTGGTCGTGAGTGAGTTATGATTGTGGGGGAAGAAAGTAGAGGGAGAGAGGAAGGGATAGAGAGGCTTAGAGGGGAAGGTGGAGGGCGAAGGTGATTGGCGTTGGCGAGCTGGAGTTGAAGAAGGTGAAGTCGATGGTGAGTTGGAGCGACAACGAGGAGGAAGGAAGCCCCTACTGTGGCTGGCGAGGAGCAGAATTGAGAGGGGAAGGTAAAGGGCCATCCAATTTGATATTGTTGGATGGCCGGACGAGGAGAGCGGAGATGGTCATGGAGCAAGGTGTGAAGATGGTCGGAGAGGGAAGGAGGAGAGGTTTCTCTTGCCAAAACTTACTAAGGAGCAAGGATTCTCGTCCTGGGTCCTTTTATAGGCCTAAAAGAGGAGCTCCAAGCTTGGAAACAAGCTCGCAAAGCTCAAGATTTTTGTGCAAACCAGATACCCATAATTTCAAAGTGTTCACATGTGAGATTGTGTGCAAATTAGGATCCAAGGTTGGGTCCAATTGGTAGGGAATTCCTCAAGGAATCTCTCATTCAAATTTGGGAGAGTTTGATTGAGAATCAAGCGAGAAATCCTCTCTTGAATCTTGACGGAGCTTGATGTGTTCACACCAATGGCGGTAGGGACCCATTTGCAAAGAACAACGAGAAAGTTAGGGACCCACTTTATCCTGACCAGAACCTCAATAATTTATGCAAGTCTGAAATTAGAGTTTTGGGTGCTATATTAGTTCTTGAAATGCTTGAAACCCCATTTCTATCTGCATGAACTCACTTATTAGACTTTAATGCTCATTTAAACTTTATTTCACCCCTAGCAAACCCCTTAGTTATTCTATGTTCATGATATGCTGTTAAAATTACAGAATTAACCTTAGTTTCTTGTTCTCTTCTCAAAACATAATAAGGTGGAGATATAACCCTCAGATGAATATGTAGGAGCTTTTATCTTTTATTCCAGATTAAAATGAGGTAGTTAAGGCTCATGATGGTGTTCCCATTATGCTCCCATGCCTAGCTTTTGCTAGTCCCTTAGCAAAAATCCTATGGATCAAACCAAGTCTTTAGGTTGGATGTAACCGTAAGGATGCCTTACTAAGCTACATCTCTAGAAATCAGATCAGAATACCAACAATAGGCCTAGAGGTACTCAAGTATCATCCAAGATTTAGACCTGACCAGCTTCAGCCTGAGTCTGCCACGAAGGTTTCTAAGGCCCACAAAAACTACCCAGAGGTTCGTTGACCCCAGCCGTTAAAACACCCGTGCATAGACATAACATGTCCATGTTTAGTTTGCTAGTGCATTTTTGTAAGAAAGAGGTAGAGAAGGATTTCTTTTTCATTTGCAGAGTTTTCTCTCTTTTCTTTTTATTTTTCCCTAAATCCATCCTCGAATTGGCCTCAAACACGGTCTGTATTGAATTCCTTGTCCCCACCATCAATCCTCGAAGGGTCTCTGGCTTTTGATGCTTCAGGATAGCACCACCCATGGCAACCCCCAGAACCTTGGCTTTCGACACTTTGAAATAGTGCCGCTCATGGCGTTCTGTAGCTAAATTCAGGCCCTGGTAATCGACATTTAGAGATAATCCCACACATGGCACCTGAAGCAGCACAAGGTGCTTACATGCCCCCGATAGGATATTTAGATATCCTAGGAGACAAGCACCAAGGAGACGATATGTTATAACGCATCTTCGAGGGGAATTTCCCACCTCTTCATGCTAGGAACTTGTCCAATCAACTTATGCTGTTGAGTTGCTCCTAAGCTAGATCTTTGAGATGGCTTTTAAGAACATAGCACTTTTGATAGATTTTTCTTTATTAAGTGCACTGAACCAGACATAGTGTGTGATTTTGGGTGCTTAGGTTACCAAGTCCCACAAACCAATGAGCAGGCAACGGGGATGAATAATCCCTAAGCCTTAGACCTACTACATTAGCCTCACACTTTCTTTAACCTCTTGAGGATTAATCCGGATCTTAACAAATACTTGTGTTTAAACCTTAAAATAGATCCAAGAGGCCTAAGGTTGGCATTGATTGCGCAGCAATAATAGGTCTTAATTGACTTAGATTAAGCTAGGACTTAGCATAAGTTAGGACTATTCATGCATACATACGCATTATCTGCATCTTTATTGCTCTTCCTTAGCTATGCATAAAATAATGTTATAATGTGCTGATTAAGTGCATTATGTCGATTGTAGGCAATAAGCAGATCTGGAGCAGGATCTGAAGCTGGATCAAGAATAACGGGAGTTGCAGCAGAGCGGGAGCAGAAGGCTTAGTTTAGATATAGGAACAATAATGTAAGGGGGTTAAAGTTTACTATTCTATTAAGTAGCAATAAAGCAGTAAAATGTGAAGAGCTTAGGTCCATCCTAGCCCTAGGATAGCCTAAAGACTTTCCCAAGCCTTAGCCACCCTTAGATTAGGTCACAACACCCTAGGAAGCCCTAAAACCCTAGTTCCAACCCTAATCTAGACGTCCAGATAAGTTATAGGACGTCCAGGACCCTTAGCCATCTCCCGCACACCTCAAACCCACTTCTGCAGTGTTATTGGACGTCCAGACACTTTGTCAAACGTCCAATTTCTGCAGGATACCCAAAATCCCTCCTGACTCTGATTGGACATCCAGACAACAAGTCTGGACTTCTGATTTTTGAGTATAAGATGTCTGACACTATTATTAGATGTCTGATACTGCTTTCCAATTCCTATTTTGAGATTTAAGCCTTGATCTTGGATCTCTAGGTCCCTAAACCCAATTCCAACCCCATAGGAACCTAAATTAAGGTGCCCTAACCCTAATACATCACCTCTAGACCTGCCTAAGGACCTAATTAGGTCATCACTAAACCTAATTGACTTGGATCTTAGTCAATTACATCAGTCTATTCAATTGGACTCATTGAGTCCAATTGAGCCCTGATCTCAGCACACACTATCCAATTGGACTCAGTGAGAGTCTAATTGACCTAGACCTGACTTAATTAAGTTTTTTTACTCTCAATTAAGTTTTCACACACCCAATTAAACTTCTATTAAGTTTAATTGCACTTTACCATAGTGAATTAGGGTTTACAACCCTAATTTGAGACCTACCTTGACCTAAATCTACTAGAACCTAACCTAATCAACCTAGCCACCTAGGTTTCAACCCACACACACCATCCACACGAAAATATCTAGCCTAGAGTTCTCTAGAACTCTCTACCATGTGTTGTTGCCTTGGTTGCCAAAATTAGCAACCAAGAGCCATTCAATTTTTAGATCCACATTTGGTGGATCTAAAAACCACCATCCACCCTCTCTCTCTCACTCTCCCACGAGCTCCCACCATAGGCCTCTCTAGAGAATTCCATAATTCTTTAGAGAGCTTCCCTTAGGTCTATAAAAAGACCTAAGGGGTAGCCATTTGCACCCATTCACTTCCTTGGCAAATTCACTCCATTGGTGCCATTCACACCACCTCCACTTAGCTAGCCACTCCACCTCCACGAGCTCACTACCACCACCATGGAGGACATCATGCCGGGATGCTGGATCAATCCTCCCTCTCTCCAAGGGTCGGCCTAAGCTACATTGGCCGCCCCTTATTCTCCTCCCAACCACTCCAAGGCCATCGAGAACCACCCCTGAATGCCCTTTTATTCTTCTAGATTTAATTCATGCTCTTCATAATTTTTATTGCTTTTATTACTGCTTAATAGCGTAGTCTTACTTCTCCCCCAATGATGCATGCAAAATCCCCTCGTAGATTCTTGTATGCGATCATTTTTTGGTAGCTAGATTTACATTTTTAAGCATTCATGTACAAGCTTTCTTCTACCTTTTATGTTGCAAACACTCTCTTGAATGAATAGAAGATATATTTTTATATATATATCTATGTGTTGAGAATCACCATGAGCTTTTTGCAATATCTTTTGAGTGATTAATGTTGCCTGTTTTTAATTCCTGATATACTTGCAACTAAGCATGCCGTACTTCAATACGTAATAATCATAAACTGGCGTGTGATTTTAAACGAAGTAGAGCGGCAAAAAGATCGGTTTCAAAAGTAAATCAAATGCCTCCCAGAGACGAACGATCGGGACTCAAAGTCTCGTTATCTTTAGAAATATTTTTTTTGACGAACAATTTTTGCACGACTATACTACGATTCCGATGACTTTGAAAATGCGTGAAAATGGTTCCCGTCAGGTATCCACCACTAATTCCCTAAGTTTTAGCCTTATAGGTCGTAATTCATCATCCAATCCAACCTAGAAGTTAGGTAGGTTCCATATTTAAATTTCAAGGGACTAATTCATCATTTATTTTTCTTTTATTTGCTCCTTTTTCTTCTTTCTTTTCTTTTCCTTCCCTTCTCTTTTTTTCCATTCAACTCAAATTATCCTCTCCTTTCCTTTCCCTTTTTTTTTTATGAAATGGAACCCTTCCATACATTGATTTCACAACGTTTTGCACTTTAATACCCCCATGCCTAAGATTTACAATGTCCTCATTGTAAACTAGGTGGGTTCGAGTTTAGCTTAGATCATACGTTAGAACATGGTCAAAAGGATGGGTGAATGGGTCGGGTTGACTGTTGCAAACGATTTCAAGCTTTGATACAAGTATCAATGGTGGAGTCAACTACTTTAACGGACTAACCCTAAAATGCAATATGAATTCAGAAAAGGTTTCAAAATTTTCAGAGATGATGGGTACCCTCGCGTTAAGCACTAAGTTTAATACTATCAGCTGGACGCAATGAAGCTCAAGGAGAATAGAGCTCAAAAGATATTGCAGCCAAGTTTGATTTAGTAAGTTTGATAAATGGTTTGAGTCTCTGACCATAACAAAAGGTTCAGAATCATGGGCAAGTTCACTGATTTTGACAACTCCATTTTCGAATACTCATCTCACAAGAAATGGTCCAATCCATTTAGATTTGAGTTTGCCTGGGAAGAGCTAGAGTTTGGCATCAAAGAGTAGTACTTTCTGACCAACATGGAAGGATTTTCTTGAAATGTGCTTGTTAAGGAAGGCTTTCACCCACTCTTTGTAGATTTGCAAGTTCCCGTACATGTCATTGCGTCCTCGATCTCGCTCAATTGCAATCGACGATAGATTCCAGCCTTCACAAGATCTAGATTGCACTTCGGTATTGCCCAGTAGGCTTTATGCTCCATTTCCACGGGGAGCTGACATGCCTTCCTGTACACGAGTCTGAAGAGAGACATGCCTAACTGGGTCTTATGGGCGGTCCTATAAGTCCACAAGGCTTCTGGAAGGTAGGTAGACCAATCCTTCTTGTCAGGTCGAACAATGACCTGAAGGATCTTCTTGATCTCCTGATTTGACAATTTAGCCAAACCATTAGTTTGGGGGTGATAAGGAGTCAAGATACGATGCGACACACCATACTTTTTCATTAGGGACTAGATGTGCACATTGGTGAAATGAGACCCGCTGTTGAACGATTACGAACCTACGCTAACGTGTTTGGTTTTGGAAAACCCGTCATTGTAGTTCGAAAGCGAAGGATTCGAGTTCAACAAATAAAATTTATACCGAAATAAGAATTCCGGGTCGAACTCAGGGAGGCTACGTTGATCTATATTCGCAATTATGTTTTTTTTAGGATTTTTGATAAACAAGGCGAAATAATTACAATGGAGCTATCAAACTGAGAGAGAGAGAGAGAGAGAGAGAGAGAGAGAAAGAGAACATGCATTCAATATTTCAATTGTTTATACAAGCAAACGAAATGAAAGTTACACTAGAAAGCGGGAAATCAATTACACTATAAAGCAGGAAAATTCTACACTAGAAAAGCTGTAAATAAGAATGGGAGAGAGAAGTTATCCTCCTTGACGGTCGCTTGGAGGATGAGCCGAACGAGACGACGTCTGGACGAACGAGAACGGAGAAGGACGAGGGAGGACGAAGCAGAAGAGCGGGAACGGAGCAGCACGCCGTCGTCGTCGCGGGATCCACTTCCGAAGGGGGACGAAAATTTGGACTTTATCTCGCGAGAAGCATCCCGGGTGTGGGACAAGCTTCTCTTGAGCTTTGGAGAGGTAGAGAGGAGAAGGAAGGGATGAAAATTTCGTATGGAGGGGGTCTCCTTTTATAGTTGCAAGGAGTGGGGGCAAAATGGACATTACATCTTCAAAATAATAAATAAGGGGTCTTTAGTGACGGATAAAACCGTCGCTAAAGCCCCCAACGTGGGCGTAGCCTCCGCGCCCACGCGCGGCCGCTCGGCTGCCCGCGCGTAACGCCTACGCACGTCGCTTGATTTTCAGCCGTCCGATCGCGAGATCGGACGGCTTAAAATCGCGCCTTCACTGCTGCCGCCCGCCCGCCTGCGCGTACGATCGCGCGTTCACCAGAGCGTCCAATTGCGCATCGGCGGTATCGGGCGCGCGCGGCCGTTGGATCGCGATCGTGCGGTCAATTGGAGCGCGCCCGCCCGCCTCAGAAATTGCTTGGCGAGGCTCGAACGCGTGCCAGCGCCTCGCGATAAGGCGCTGGACCGCTGCGCTGCCTCGCCCAAATGGTCACGCGGATGCTTTTAAAACGATGCGTCCACAGCCGTTGGATTGAGATCCAACGGCGGAGAGGGGATGGGTGCGCGGTCTTCATAGAGTGTAGGCGGTCGTTTGGGCGGCCGGGATGGTGCCACGTGGCGCCATCTTGGCCGTCCATCTTCTGGAAGTTGTAGATGGTGCCACGGATGTCGGATTGACTCGATTTTTATGTCATTGGGCTGCGATCGTCGATCCGAATTCATCCGTGTGATCGGATTTTCCATCTGAAGTGCGGATTTACACCATCCTGGCCCTTGATCTTCTAGGGTTCCCCGGTCTCTATCTGATGCTACGGATGCCTGATCAAGGCGATCTTGGAGTCGTTGAACTCCAATCGTCGCCATGATCACATCCATACGGTTGGATCTTTGATCCGAGGCCCCGATTAAATGTTTGCCCTGTCCAAGCACATAAAAGGAGACAATTAACCTCCATTTTATTCAAACTACTCTAAATGCAAGATGATGCATGTTATGCAATATTTATATTATGAAATGCAATCCTATGCTTAAGAACATGCATAAATAGACATTTTAAGTAGTGTAAATGTGTTTACATCATACCCCCATGCCTATCTTTTGCTAGTCCCTAGCAAAAACTATATGCTATTTATAAAAGAATTAGGTTAGATTATTTGGACCTGAGTTATTTTCAATCATTAAGAAATTGTCTACTTAAGAACTGCACTTTCAAAGACACAACAGTGCCCGGGTATCAGCCAAAATGCAGACCGCCTCAAGCCTCGCCTTATTCAAAGAAAAATTTCTTTTTCTGTTTGTTTGTTTGTTTTTTTTTTTTTTTTTTTTTTTAGATTTTCAAATTTTAGGGTTTAAGAGTGGCTTTCTACGGCCATTCAACTCACCCAAGATTTGATGAGAACCCTAAGTTTTAAGCATCTTATTGTGATTGTGATAGACTCGTTGACCGGCAATTAGAATGGACTTCGGATTTCTACGCCTCTAGGTGACCTCAAAAAGAATTCTGCCTAAAGGTGTATCTTTACAACCGGTAGCTTTCTCCCTACTTTTATTTTTTTTTTTTTTAACGGGGTCAACACAAGGGTGAATCCAGTGTATATCTCCCCGATTTATTCTACTTCTCCGCTTCTTCCTAAGTGTTTTGGGAATTTTTAGTGCATTTTCTGAGCTGGGTTCTGGACAACCGGTCGATGAGCTGTTACCACCGACAACTTGCCAGCCATACTCGTGCGGCGAAGTGTGGCTTATTTCTTTTTGTTCTTTTCTCCTTTTTGATTTTTTTTTTAAGTAGGTGGCTTCCCTGGTCTAAGATTTACCTAAAGGCAGCAAAGAGAAAGGTCCAGTGACTGGGCTCTGGACAACCTACCTATGGGCTGTTACCCACGATAACTTGCCAGCCATATCACCCTAGAAGGTTCATTAGCTACCCAATTTCCATTAAAATTGCCGAGCAACGAGTCAGTGCAAAGAAAGTGTGTAGATGCTTAAAACTCAAAATTCCCTTAAATCAGAGGGTGGGTTGACAAGTCGTGTACTTATCACCCAAACTTATTTATTCCAATTATAATAGAATTAAGATGGCGAGAACTCAAAGACAAATCCACATTTTAGTAGATACACAGGCTAATTAAGTCCAAAGACCTGAGGGGTCTTTGTGTTCAGATCCTAATGTAAAATTTCTTAGGATTGAAAAGTCCTAATGTCCAACTAATCCTTCCTAATTTTCTTTCTTTTTTTTTTTTTTTTTTAGAAAGAGAGCAATTTATATGGATTTCACAAAGCTGACCAACTAATTCAAAAATGAATCCACCCCCCATGCCTAGCTGATGCAATGTCCTCATTGAAAAAGAAACATGAAAGAAAGGGTAGAATATGAAAGATGTCACCTGGATATGAAGCTCGTATCAGCCTTGTGTTATATGTACAACTGCTGAGTTTAATGCCGTCAGCTAGGCGAAGTCCAGCCAAAGAAGTCACAGAATGGCTAGAGCAACAGAGTCTGAAACGGGTTCTGGAAGATTATGGTCAACAACAGGCTTCAGACGTTGACCATTGACTTTAAAGGTGTTACCCGTCTTTGGGTCAGAAATCTGAACGGCACCATTTAGAAAAATCTGATCAATTATGAATGGGCCACTCCATTTAGATCTAAGTTTACCAGGAAAGAGCTTAAGTTTAGAATCGAATAACCAGACCTTCTGGTTTGGCTCAAAGCTCTTGCGGGAAATCATTTGATCATGTAGAGCTTTGGTCCGAGCCTTGTAGATCTTGGCATTCTCATAAGCATCATTTCTAAGCTCCTCCAACTCAGATAGTTGGAGTTTCCTGGTCTTCCCAACTAGATTTAGATCTAGATTGCATTGTTTGATTGCCCAGAATGCCCTGTGTTCAATCTCTACGGGTAGATGACACGCCTTTCCATACACCAGACGGAATGGAGACATGCCGATAGGTGTTTTATACGCCGTACGGTAGGCCTAAAGAGCGTCCTCAAGCTTTTGAGTCCAATCCTTGCGATCGGGCCTAACCGTTTTTTGCAGAATGTTCTTGATCTCTCGATTAGAGATCTCGGCTTGTCTATTCGTTTGGGGATGGTAAGGTGTGGAAATTCGATGATTAACCCCGTATTTGGCCAATAAACTCCGAAATTTGGCATTAGTAAAATGAGTGCCACCATCACGATGATAGCCCTCGGAATCCCGAATCTACTGAAGATATTTTTCTTGACAAAGTTGATGACCACCTTGTGGTCATTGGTTCGGGTGGGAATTGCCTCAATCCATTTAGACACATAATCAACAGCGACAAGAATGTACTGATGTCCAAATGAAGGGATAAAGGTCCCATGAAATCAATGCCCCAAACATCGAAAATTTCGACAGGAAGAATAGGGTTTAAGGGCATCATGTCTCTCTTAGTTATGCTCCCGAGTGCCTGGCATTGAGGGCATGACCGTGAGAAATCCTGGGCATCCTTGAATAAAGACGGCCAATAGAAGCCAGATTGCAAAATTTTTGCAGCCGTCTTTTTCCCGGAGAAATGTCCACCACACCCAGATGCATGGCAGAACTCAAGTATACTGTTGAATTCATTCTCCGGTATGCATCGGCGAATAATCTGATCAGAGCCGATGCGATACAGTTCAGGGTCCTCCCAAAAGTAGTATTTGGCCTCAGATTTGAGTCTATCCCGTTGTTGCTTGGTCCAATCCTGGGGGATTTGACCAACGGCTAAATAGTTAACAATGTCAGCAAACCATGGGGTGTGGACACCTAAAACTGTAAGAATGGTTTCGTCCGGAAAAGTGTCAGCAATCGGAATGTCCGGACAAGAAGAATCACCTAGGAGTCTCGACAAATGATCCGCCACCACATTTTGTACCCCGATTTTATCCTTGATTTCAAGATCAAATTCTTGAAGAAGAAGAATCCAACGAATAAGCTGGGGTTTAGCATCCTTTTTAGCCAAGAGATGTCTCAAGGCCGAGTGGTCGGTATAAACAATAACATGAGACCCCAAGAGATAAGCCCTAAATTTTTCCAACGCAAATACTATAGCTAGTAATTCCTTTTCAGTAACAGTGTAATTCCTCTGGGCTTCATCCAAAGTTTTACTAGCGTAGTAAATGACAAAGGGCTTTCGGTCAATTTTCTGACCCAGGACAGCCCCGACCGCGTAATCAGAAGCATCGGTCATGATCTCAAATGGGGTTGTCCAAATAGGTGGTTGCAAAATTGGCGCACAGGTGACTGCCGTTTTTAGGAAATCAAATGCCTTTTGGCATGATTCGTAAAAAACAAACGGTGTTTCTTTGGCAAGAAGATTGCTCAAAGGGCGGGCAACCTTCGAGAAGTCCTTGATGAATCTTCGATAAAATCCCACATGGCCAAGAAATGATCTGATTTGTTTAACTGATGTGGGAGGAGGAAGTTTAGCGATAGCATCAACCTTAGCTTTGTCCACTTCAATTCCCCGTTCAGAGATTACATGACCCAAAACGATGCCCTCTTGGGTCATGAAATGACTCTTTTCCCAGCTAAGGACCAATCGTGTCTTGATACATCGCTTAAGAATCATTTCCAAATTAACCAAACAAGAGTCAAATGATTCTCCGAAAATGGAGAAATCATCCATGAAGACTTCCATAAACTCTCCCACCATGTCGGAAAATATGGCTAGCATACACCTTTGAAAAGTCGCAGGTGCATTGCATAACCCGAAAGGCATCCTACGAAAAGCAAAGGTTCCGTAGGGACAGGTGAAAGTAGTTTTTTCCTGATCCTCGGGATGGATAGGAACTTGGTTGTATCCCGAGTAGCCATCAAGAAAACAGAAGTACTTCTGCCCGGCTAATTTTTTCAGGATTTGATCAATGAAGGGCAGGGGAAAATGATCCTTTTTAGTGGCAGTGTTCAGCTTCCTGTAATCAATACAAACTCTCCAAGATGAAGCTGAACGAGTTGTGACAGATTCTCCTTTCTCATTAGTCACAACAGTAATCCCGGCTTTCTTTGGAACAATCTGAACGGGACTTACCCAGGGACTGTCAGAGATTGGATAAATAATTCCTGCATCGAGCCACTTGATGATTTCCTTTTTGACCACTTCTCGCATATTTGGATTCAATCTCCTCTGCATCTGGCGAGAAGGGCGGGGTCCATCTTCCAAGAATATTCTATGATTGCAGTAAGATGGCTCGATCCCCCTAAGGTCATGAATGGTCCAACCAATTGCCTCCTTATGTTCCTTTAGGACCTTAATCAATTTAATCTCTTGCTCCTTTGTCAATTTAGCACTGATAATCACAGGGAGCGTATTCTGAGGTCCTAAAAATTGATATTTCAAATTCTCAGGCAATTGTTTCAATTCGAGCTGGGGTGGGGTGATGATTGATGGTCGGGTAGATGCTGAAGATTCAACAAGAGGGAGAGGTTGTGAGTGGACAAAATCAGTAACCTCTTCCGAAGATGTTAAGTCAGAGGGTTGCGGGTCAAATTCATCAACCAAAGAGGAACTTTCAATTGAAGAAACTGTCAAAAAAGTTTCAATATTAACATTATCCTCATCAAGTTCCTCAATAACTCCACAATCCTCAAATTTATTGATCGCCTTAAAAATATCTAATTTCATACGTTGGTCCCCAAAGGCGATTTCCATGCTACCGCTTTCACAATTAATGTTGGCCTTTGCGGTAGCCAGGAACGGACGCCCCAGAATGATGGGCGTGTTCCTCAGATTATCTGGTACATCCATGTCAAGGATAAGGAAATCTACAGGAAAATAGAAATCCTTGACCTTAACTATAACATCTTCAATAACGCCTCGCGGGTTTGTGACCGAACGATCCGCTAACTGTAGCGTTACTGAAGTTGGCCGAAGTTCGCCTAACCCAAACTTCTCGTAAAGAGAAGTCGGAATTAGGTTGATGGATGCACCGAGATCCAAAAGTGCTCTATCAAATGTGTAATCTCCGATAACGCAAGAAATCAAAGGAGCACCAGGATCTCTCTTTTTCTGAGGGAGGTAGTGCAGGATAACAGAACTAGCCTGCTCGGAGAGTACCACCTTCCTCGGAACAGATTCTCTCGACTTATGCTTTTGTGTACATAATTCCTTTAAAAATCTTGCGTAAGTCGGTATGTGCTTGATAGCATCAAGGAGCGGGATATTGATCTCAACATTCTTAAATAAATTCAGAAGCTCCTCATTGCTATCAACAGACTTCTTCTTCTTTGCTTTGGTTAAGGCTTCAGGAAAAGGAACACGAGTCAGATCTTTGGAATCGGATTCCTGAGCCTTGATTTCTCCTTTAGAATTCTCTTCTCTCTCCTCAGATTCTTCAGGATTCAAAAGATTAGAATAATGTGGTTGTGGATCCTGAGTCTTCTTACCACTTCTTAAAGTGACAGAATTTGCAGAAGCGTAAGAATTTGGGTCTTGAGGAGGGTTAGGAAAGATTGGAGGGGCTTGATTGACCATGAATTGTTGATTTACAGAAGAAGAAGACGAGGAACCCTGCTCAACCACCTGAGCATGCGCGTGTGGGTCCCTCTGATTTCCGTACCCTTGGGCTTGATTGCCCGAATTCGTAATGTTTCGTGGGTTGGGTACGAGTTGGGATGGTAGAGATCCGGGTTGACGAGAGTTAGCAATGAGCCCGGATTGCAAGTTGTCCAGTGAGTTTTTCATTTGCTGCATGAGCTGGAGCATAGATCCTTGCATCTCTACTATTTGATGGTTCAAATCAGCCTGCCCTGCGGGTTGACGGGCATTCCAAGCTGGCTGATTGATCTGATTCGGAGGCAACTGAGTATATACTTGACCCTGACCCATTGGTCGTTGCGGAGCATAATTGCTGGGTCGGAATTGGGTCTGTTGCCCCGAATTTTTCCAAGAGAAGTTAGGGTGGTTTTTCCAACCTGGATTATAGGCATTCGAGTAGGGGTTGGATCTAACATTCTCTTGTACAGCACAGACATCCTCATAAAGTGAGGATGGAGAGAAAGAAAAGGAAGGATTAGAAAAACTGGGATCAAAGGCCCCAGTTGGGAACCCATGGGGTTCCGAAAAATGCTGACTCATAGGTTGAGTCGCATCGAGTTGATTCACGAACTCCCGTCCAGAAAGAGCTCGTGAAGAATGGAATCCCGAATTTTGGGATTGAGTGGATTGAGAGTTGTTCATAGAATTGCCAGCCATCCACTCTTCCATTCTTTTAGCAACCAAGTCCACTTTGTCAAGTTTATTACAAATCAATTCCATATCAAATGAATGAGAGTCATGGACTTCATTGACATTTGATCTGGGTTGTTGGGACCGGTTAAAAGTATCCATGGAAGCATGATTTATTGAATTCTCACTCATTTCCTCAAATAAATCATGTGCACTATCTGCATCTTTATTAAGGAAATTGCCTCCGCAAGAAGCATCCACATGGTTTCTGAGTTGCTCAGTCAACCCATGATAAAAAATCTGCACGAGTTGCCATTTCGGCACCTCGTGGTGTGGACACCTCCGCAATAAGTCCTGGAATCGCTCCCAGGCCACATGAAACTGCTCCCCCGGCCGCTGGGTAAAAGTAGTGATTGCCCGTCTCAAAGCATTGGTACGACCGACTGGGAAAATTTTCTTCAGAAAGGCCGATTTCAACTCATTCCAAGTTGTAATTGGTCTTCCTATTGTCCTATACCAATGCGCGGCCTTATCCCTAAGAGAGTGAGGGAAGAGCCTCATGATCATTTGCTCCTCATTTATGTTTCGAGACTTGGTGGTCTGGACCAAAGTGGTCAAGTCCTCCAAGTGTTGAAACGGATCTTCGGAGCCAAGCCCATGATAATGTTTAATCAAGCTTAACACCTGGGGCTTGATTTCTACGTCACCGGCTGGAATCTGGACGCCGGGACGTTCCCCGTAATTTGAAGGATCATAAAAATCCTTCAAGGGCTGAACGCCCTGCATTCTCTGGAACCATTCTTGCATTCTCTGCATTTGTTCCAGCTGCCTTCGAAATTCTTCCTGTGGATTTCCAGGCAGAAGAGGCTGTTGTTCGGCCATGGGATCAAATTGACCAAAATCTAACTTGCGCCTCCTAGAATGTTCTAATGGTCCTTCTAATCGGGGATTCAATGACCGTCTTCCCAGCATAAACTAGGAGTAGGTCGGAAGGACCGGGGATAGGGACCCTGCAGTACAACAAAACAAGGCTGTCCTTAAGTGAGGTAGCCTAAGGATCTACTGACTCCCAACACCAGCCTTAAGACTGTAACTGATTTACTCTACTTGCGTCTGTATAATCCAACCAGTTAGAAGGAGGGACTGGGGAGAAGGTTCTTCCTTTGGCTTTCGCCTCCGTTCCTAGTGTACCCCCCAGCCGCGGTCGTTTGACGCTACTCCCCTAGCTAGACATCAGATTAATCAGTACAAGTAGGTTAATCAAAAACAATCTCAGACTAGGCCTTGAAGAGCGAATCAAACCTTAGGGCCAACGTCTACTCAATTTTATTACGGCCTGGGATTGTGGTGCTTATGGAATGTGATGGGCCCTTACAATGGGTTGTGCCCTTAATGATTGATTGAAATTTGTGTAAGTGCGTGCACAACCAGGGTTTTCAAGCAAGATTATTTATAATGTGTGAATTTTAATGTTCAAATCCTGCTTAAGTAGCTTTTAGGGTTTCAAATTAGGTGAATTGCAATCAAATTTCTAGGCAAACCAAGTTGTAAAACACGGGTGAAGATAGTTTTCCTTTAAAATCAGAAAGAAAGCGGAGTGCCTAGAATATACCTAGATTGAAAACCCTAAGGAGGAGCTACTTGATGAGTTGGTTTTAAATAAAGTGGTGCGGCCCAAACAACTCAAACAATTGGCCACAATTGCACCACTAAGTTAGGCACTCAAAGATGGTTAACCTAGAATGATTTCTACTCTATTATGTGTTGCTCTGTGTGTACCGGTTCCACAGATCAGAACCCGGTTGAGTAGAAAACAAATCAAGTTAATCAAGTGCCTTGAATGTGGGTGTGTGTTGTGTGTTTGTTGAAAGTTACCCCACAAAATTATCTTTTTGTTATTATTTCTTTTTTTATGAATGAGGGTGAAAAGAGTGTGAGTAGAAATCCAAACAACCAAACTATACCTAGGATTTATGCAAACACCTAGGTTAATTGAAATTTGGATTTAATGTGCCGAATGAAATCTATGGAGGGGGAAAGAATGGGGGAGCACTTACAGTTGTCTTCAACTGCACTTTACTCCAGTCTACCGCTTGTTGATTCCTTGATGGAGGTCTCTGTAGAACAATAGACACAAGAGAAAGCTTAGTTAGAAAACAAATAAAGTGTAAGAGATGCGAAGAAAAGATCGGAAATCGTTGCCTCCCCAGCAACGGCGCCAAATGTTGAACGATTACGAACCTACGCTAACGTGTTTAGTTTTGGAAAACCCGTCGTTGTAGTTCGAAAGCGAAGGATTCGAGTTCAACAAATAAAATTTATACCGAAATAAGAATTCCGGGTCGAACTCAGGGAGGCTACGTTGATCTATATTCGCAATTATGATTTTTTTAGGATTTTTGATAAACAAGGCGAAATAATTACAATGGAGCTATCAAACTGAGAGAGAGAGAGAGAGAGAGAGAGAGAAAGAGAACATGCATTCAATATTTCAATTGTTTATACAAGCAAACGAAATGAAAGTTACACTAGAAAGCGGGAAATCAATTACACTATAAAGCAGGAAAATTCTACACTAGAAAAGCTGTAAATAAGAATGGGAGAGAGAAGTTATCCTCCTTGACGGTCGCTTGGAGGATGAGCCGAACGAGACGACGTCTGGATGAACGAGAACGGAGAAGGACGAGGGAGGACGAAGCAGAAGAGCGGGAACGGAGCAGCACGCCGTCGTCGTCGCGGGATCCACTTCCGAAGGGGGACGAAAATTTGGACTTTATCTCGCGAGAAGCATCCCAGGTGTGGGACAAGCTTCTCTTGAGCTTTGGAGAGGTAGAGAGGAGAAGGAAGGGATGAAAATTTCGTATGGAGGGGGTCTCCTTTTATAGTTGCAAGGAGTGGGGGCAAAATGGACATTACATCTTCAAAATAATAAATAAGGGGTCTTTAGTGACGGATAAAACCGTCGCTAAAGCCCCCAACGTGGGCGTAGCCTCCGCGCCCACGCGCGGCCGCTCGGCTGCCTGCACGTAACGCCTACGCACGTCGCTTGATTTTCAGCCGTCCGATCGCGAGATCGGACGGCTTAAAATCGCGCCTTCACCGCTGCCGCCCGCCCGCCTGCGCGTACGATCGCGCGTTCACCAGAGCGTCCAATTGCGCGTCGGCTCTATCGGGCGCGCGCGGCCGTTGGATCGTGATCGTGCGGTTAATTGGAGCGCGCCCGCCCGCCTCAGAAATTGCTTGGCGAGGCTCGAACGCGCGCCAGCGCCTCGCGATAAGGCGCTGGACCGCTGCGCTGCCTCGCCCAAATGGTCGCGCGGATGCTTTTAAAACGATGTGTCCATAGCCGTTGGATTGAGATCCAACGGCGGAGAGGGGATGGGTGCGCGGTCTTCATAGAGTGTAGGCGGTCGTTTGGGCGGCCGGGATGGTGCCACGTGGCGCCATCTTGGCCGTCCATCTTCTGGAAGTTGTAGATGGTGCCACGGATGTCGGATTGACTCGATTTTTATGTCGTTGGGCTGCGATCGTCGATCCGAATTCATTCGTGTGATCGGATTTTCCATCTGAAGTGCGGATTTACACCATCCTGGCCCTTGATCTTCTAGGGTTCCCCGGTCTCTATCTGATGCTACGGATGCCTGATCAGGGCGATCTTGGAGTCGTTGAACTCCAATCGTTGCCATGATCACATCCATATGGTTGGATCTTTGATCCGAGGCCCCGATTAAATGTTTGCCCTGTCCAAGCACATAAAAGGAGACAATTAACCTCCATTTTATTCAAACTACTCTAAATGCAAGATGATGCATGTTATGCAATATTTATATTATGAAATGCAATCCTATGCTTAAGAACATGCATAAATAGACATTTTAAGTAGTGTAAATGTGTTTACATCACCCGCCATCCCTGATTATGTCTTTTGGAACCCCAAATCTGGAAAAGATGTTCTCCTGAATGAATCGAAGAACAACTTTATGGTCACTTGTTCTGGTGGGGATGGCTTTGATCCATTTAGAGACGTAATCAACAGCGAGTAAGATATATTCGAAGCCATTAGATCCTGGAAAGGGTCCCATGAAATCAAATTCCCCAGATGTCAAAGATTTCGCACACAATGATTGGATTCAAGGGCATCAAATCTCACAGGCCCATGTTATTGAGGGTCTGACAACGAGCACATGCCCTACAATAGGATTGTGCATCTTTGAACATTGTGGGCCAAAAGAACCCACATTGGGGGATCTTCACTGAGATTTTCCAACCAGAGAAATGGCCACCATAACCAAGTAGTTTACCATGTCATGATAGAATGACATGACATTATTGACCTCATTATCAGGAATGCAACTCCAGATTACCTGATCATTGCCAATATGGAAAAGATACGGTTCTTCCCAAATGTAGTACTTGGCATCGGAAATCAACTTGTCTTGCCTAGAAGTCGCCCAATCTGGTGAGACTTTCCTCGTAACCAAGTAGTTTACCATGTCAGTAGACCAGGGAAGTCCATTAATGGCTAATAGATGTTTATTCAAAAAATGATCAGTAATAGGTCCAGACGGGTCAATGATCGAACAAGGAAGGAAACACAAATGGTTAGCTACCACATTCTGCTTTCCCGCCTTGTCGCGAATTTCAAGATCGAATTCTTGCAACAGCAAGATCCATTGGATTAATCTAGGTTTCGCATCTTTCTTCGTGAGTAAGTGCCTCATTGCAATGTGATTTGAGTATATAATGACATGGGAACTCAGGAGGTATGATCTGAATTTTTCCACGTCAAAAACAACAGCCAATAGCTCTTTCTCTATAATTATGTAGTTATGCTGAGCCTCGTCTAATGTCATACTAGCGTAATATATGACCACGGGTTTCCCGTCGATTTTCTACCCTAACATCACTTCTACTGTGTAGTCAGACGCATTACACATGATCTCAAAGGATTGAGACCAGTTAGGGGATTTCAGGATTGGTGCTTGGGTGACTCTACCATGCAAGACTTCAAATGCATGAATGAAGTCACTTGTCATCTTGAAAGGCATGCCCTTTGAGAAGAGGTTTGTCAAGGGGTGTGCGATCTTGGAAAAATTAGATATAAATCATAGATAAAAACCCATGTGCCCTAAGAATAATTTGATATCTTTGACCGAGTTAGGCACAGGAAGTTTAGAAGTCAAATTCACCTTGTCTCGGTCGACTTGAATACCTCTTTTAGAAATAAGATGTCCCATGATGATGCCTTCTGGAACATGAAGTGGCTTTTTTCCTAAGAGAGCACTAGTTTCACATCAATGCATCTCTTGAGGATTTGGACCAGATGCAGGAGGCACTCATCAAAAGATTCACCAAATATTGAGAAGTCTTCTATGAATACTTCAAGGTATTTACCTACCATGTCGGATAATATGGCTAGCATGCACCACTGAAAGGTGGCGGGTGCATTGCATAGCCCAAAAGGCATCCTACGGAACGCGTACGTACCGTAAGGGCAGGTAAAGGTGGTTTTTCCTGATCCTTTAGATGAATTGCCACCTAATTATACCTGGAGTAACCATCCAAGAAATAGAAGAATTGATTTCCCACCAATTTCTCAAGAATCTGATCAATAAATGACAGTGGGAAATGATCTTTCTTCATGGAGACATTCAGTATTTGGTAATCAATACAGACTCTCCATGAATTTGCGATGCGGGTCGATTTGGTCTCTCCAGATTCAGTCGTGATTACGGTGAACCCTGCCTTCTTAAGCAAAACCTGGTCGGGCTCACTTAGCGGCTGTCAGAGATTGTGCAGATGAACACAACATCTAACCACTTGATAATCTCCTTTTTCATGACCTCCTACAAATTTTGATTGAGTCTTCTCTACATCTCTCGAGATGGTCGTGATCCCTCCTTAGTGTAGCTACTATGTGTACAATATGAGGGACTAATACCAGTTAAATCATCGAGAGTTGTTGATAGGGCTATTAAGAAGATTTAAAAGATGCATTCATTGTAGTAATAATTCCTCAAAAATAGCTTGAACAACAGATAAAATTTATAACTCAAATGTCAGAAATGAAGTCCGAGGTCGTTCGCTTGGAACAAATATGGAATTAAATCGCTAATCTCAACAAATAATATAAATGAGCATAATTAATTACTCAAAATCTAATGTGCAATATAAAACATGAGTCGAAAAGAAATCTAGACAAAATAATGGTGATTTGGATCATCAATTATTAGTCTAACATATATAGCAAATACTCAAATAATATCACTATTCAAACCAAGTGCACAATGCACTCCATCAGACGATAGATTCTTTCACCAAACGACTTAAGTCAGCCTTGCTACAGCGCTAAGAGGGCACTGTGCTTCTTCTTTAGCCTCCTCTTCTTTTTCTACTCTTCTTCTTTATATGCCTTGCCTTTTCATTCGTTGGCTCTATCTCTTATGCACAGGGGGGCAGCTCTTCTTCAAATGCAACTAAGTGTTAGCCCAATACATAGGGAAGCAAAACCCCCTTAACCTTGCGCTCTCTCTCTCATTTGTCTCTCTGAGTTTTCGCCACTTTCCCACCCTCCTAGGGCCATGTACAGTATCGGGTAGTCGGGTAATCGGTCTAGAGTGCACCCTGGACCAGGGCTGCCGGTGTGGGGTTGCAGCCGAGGTGTGCACGGGCATAGGCGGGTTAATGAGTCGGAGCTAGGCCCACGTGGTGGTGTCACGGGCGAGGCGTGTGAGGGTGGAGGGGGACCTCACCCTTCAAGTCACTTTTTCCTTTTATGCTTGGTTATAGCGTCACTGGTTTCCAAGGTGGGACTAAATGTCCTACCGTCTTCTTTGCGTATGCAGCTGTGAGAATGGCTTCCAATTGAAGTCTGGGATGCAGTCAAAGTGCCCAATTGATCACCTACTCCTCTACCTGGGTGGATTCCGCTTCACTTGGGGATGTTGCTTAGGGTTCGCGACTCTTGGAGCTCGAAGAACGAAAGAGGCGATGGCGGGAGTGGCGGAGCTCCAGCGAGGACACCTGTAAACAAGAATACGACCTTGCAGCCTCGTCAGATGGTTCAGCAGGATCGCCGTGGGATGACGAACATGGTGGTGGGTGCAGCGTAGCGTGAAAGTGCATGAGGTGGTTGGATGATGACGGAGATGGCCGTGCGAAGGTGGGTAGGTTGGCGGAGGGTTTTAATGGGTAGAATAGCGAATAGATAGAGGGGTTTTGTTTGCGGAGGGATGGCGGTGCTTGTGGGTGTGTCGGCCAGGTAGATGAAGTTATGTAGCTGTGGAAATGCCTCACTAGAGTGGTCGTCGGACGCAGAGAAGATGAGGGTGATAGCTTGTGTTGAGGGGATATTTTTGGTTTTTTGGGTAGGAAACTAACCTAAGGATCTAAAGAAGCTAAACTAACTCTACTCTAATGGATGAAGGGGGGAGAATGGCACTGGTGTTAGTAGGCCAGGCCCGGGGAAGAAAGCACTCCAGTGGAAGGGGTCGGCGACGACGACGGAGAGAGAGCGACGCGGCTGGTATTGCACGATGCGAAATAAGATGAGGAAGAAGAATCTGCCGCCAGTATTGTGGTCAGACGACGAGGATAGGTAGAGGGAGTCGCCGAAGCTTGAGGAGCCTTTCGACCAAAATAGGAGGGAGGAAATGAGGTTAGATCTGGCCAAATCAAGCTTCGGATGGACGGTATGCATTGGGGCTTCTTTTATAAGCCTCTAGAGGATGATCTGAGCTTAGGAAGCAAGCTTCCCAAGCTTGGAAGGTCACCGGAGATGGAAGCTTGAAAGATACCTGAATCTCTCATGCATTCGCATGAGAATGCATGAGAGATTGGGAAGGTTGGTTGACTTATGACTGGATTCATTGGAGAGAGAACTTTTCAAGGAATCTCCCTTCCAATTTTGGAAGAGATCATTAATTAGAGAACGAGTTCTCTTCAATCAAAGGTCATCGGGGTTGGATTCCTCCATGATAATGGTGGAGGGACCTAAATGCAAAAAGTGATGACAAAGATAGGGGCCTATTTGTAAGGAATTCAAAAGATGAGGGGCTATTGGAGATAAAGAAATTCAAACTTGGACCAAATTGCCAACTCGATCAAGATGATCTCAGATTGGGTCCAAATTTTGGTAGAAACCTAATTTAGACCTAAGGAATCTGATGGTGAAGTCATATTTTGGTTTTAACCTCGTTTGACTGGTCAATTTATGCAAAAACTCAAATTAGGGCAAAAGTCTATCTGTGGCTCTATTTTGAGTCAAAACGGGTTCTGATGATCAAATCAAGGATGTTAAACCCTAGAGAATATTTTTCTATGGATTTTAGAGGGTTTAGGTAAATTTTATCCTAACCAAAACCTCAGTTAATCAAGCAGGTTTATTTTTAGGATTTCAGAAGTCATTTAATTCTTGAAACACGCGAAAATCCATTTCTATTTGTACAGATCGTCTTGTTAGATATTTAAGACCATTTGACCTTTATTTAACCCCTTAGAAATCCTGTGATTGTGCTGCAATTGAGATATGCTGTTAAAACTGCAGTTTTACCCCTATTTTCTTGTTATTCTCTCATAATGGATTTGCAATGAATTATGATCCTCTGGTAGCTATGTAGGAGCATTTAGTGATGAAATATGACTAAATAAAGCTAGATATGGCTGATGATTACATTATCATCAAGAGTCCATCCAATGGCTCTCCGATGCTGTTGGAGGATAGAAATTAGCTTTGTTTCCTGATCAGATGTGAGTCGAGAATTGGTGATCACAAGAAACATTTGATTTGAACACAAGAAGACATATTTTAGATGATCGGGAAGAGGTTTCAATTCCATAACTGGGTTATCAGCAACAGAAGGAGGTTCGGGATGGGCCTCAGGAGATAAGGCGGGAGCTATGGGTGAATCTGGATGAGTTCCAAGCTCCTCTATTTGTGGGGCATGATCTGCTTGGGATTGAGGATCAGGGGTAATCAAGTTTTCTTCTAGAAGTGGGTCCTTAATCACAGAACCGATGTCGCAAACTTGCTCAATTGCCCCACAGTTGATTCCTTTCTGGGCCTTGAATATATCAATCTTCAATGTTTTATTCCCAAATTTTAATTCGATCTGGCCCTCTTTGCAGTTTATATTTGACTTAGCTATGACTAGGAATGGTCTTCCTAAAATGATCAGTGTATTCCTCAGATTTTCAGAAGTATCCATATCTAACACAATAAAGTCCATTAGAAAGTAGAAATCACGAATCTGAACCAGAACATCCTCGAGAATTCCTCTAGGTGACTTAATTGATCGGTCTGCTAACTGCAAAGTCACCTCGGTCTGTTTGAGCTCAGTTTCCTCTAAATGGTCTAGTAGGGATGTAGGTATCAAGTTTATTGAGAGATGATAATGTCATCATCAACCATATCTAGCTTTAATTAGTCATAATCAACAGATAAATGCTCCTACATAATCGCCAGAAGACCGTAATTCATTGCACATCCTTTCTGAGAGAAATGCATTAAAATAGGGGTAAATCTGTAATTTTAACAGACTAACCTAAATGTACAGTAATCATAGGGTTTCCCAAGGGTTAATTAAAGGTAAAATGGTCATAAATGTCTAATAAGTGGGTTCGTGCATACAGAAACGGGTTTTCACGTATTTCGAGAATTAATGAAAATCTGTAACCCTAAAAACAGACCTACTTAATTAACTGAGGTTCTCATCAGGGTAAAAATCACCTAAACCTTCTAAAAATCATAGAAAAATATTCTATAAGGTTTGGTACCTTTGATTTAACCATTGGAACCTAATTTGACATAAAACAAAGTCTCAGACAGACAGTTGCCCTAATTTGGATTTCTACGTAACTTACCCAGTCAAACTTGGTCAAAACTAAAATCTGACTTCACCATCAGATTCCTTGGGTCAAATTAGGCTTGTATCAAAATTTGGGCTCAATCAGAGATCATCTAGACTTAGTTTGCATTTTAATCTAGTTTGATTCTTCTTCTCTCACTTAAACCCCTAGCTTTCAAAATTCTTTGCAAATAACCCCCCAACTTTGTCATCATCTTCACAAAGAGGTCCCTGCTGCCATTAGGAATAGCTGCAGCTCACCGGCAAGATTCGAGCGAGATTTTCTCGCTCGTTTCTCAATCAATCAAACCCAAACTTGAACTAAGGATTCCTTAAGGAATTCTCTTCCAAATAGACCCGGCCATGATTCCTAACTCTTTCCTAATCTCCCATGCAAACGCATGGGAGATGTGGGTATCCCACATGTGCATAAGCCCCAAGATTTCAAGTTTGGAAGGACTTCCTTTGGCCTATAAAAGACCCCCTGACGCAAACCTTACTTCCTTAGCTTGGTTTGGAGGCCGGTTCTCCCTTCTTCCCTTCTCCCCGACCTCCATCTCCACCAACTCCAGTGAGCTCCTCCGCCAAGCCTCTTCGCTCGCCGTTATGGACAACAACCGGTGAGTTTGTCTTCCCCAACTTCTTCCGCTCCTCGCGATACACGTAGGAGCCCCTTAGACCCCTTCTTTCCTCACCATTCGCCCCCTAGAGACTTCACCTTCCATGGTGCCAGCCATACCATAACTGGTGCCATCTTCCTCTTTCATCCAATTAGAGTAGGTAGATTAGTTCCCTTAGTTCCCTAGGTTAGTTTTCCCTATCCAAAAACAAAAAATAACCCCTTGACACTGACATTCGCCATCATCTTCCTCCACTCTGACCACCTCTCCGGTGAGGTTTTTCGCTCACCACAGATGTCCAACCACCTCGCCACCCACTTCACAACCTCCACCACATCCACCTGAACCAAAGCCCTCTCTTTATTTCACCATTCACGCTCCCCCAACTACCACCGAACAAACCCACTTTCTCATGTGTCCCTGTAAAGACCCATCCCACTTTTAACCTTTTAAGACATCTGGAGTCTCAGTCAGACGTTTAGACCCTTTCCAGGATGTCTAAAAATGAAATTTCTGTACGCGTACTCCGCCCTGCACGCGTGCGGCATGTATGACCTTTTCTCTCTCTCCTTTCTCCTCCTCTCCCTGCCGAACCCTAAACCCCCAGCATCTATAAAAGCCACCCTCCCCTCCTCTCCTCTCCACTCCATACACCACCACCATCTCCACCTTCAGAGCTGCGGAAGCTGCGAGAGGAGGTGAGCAAGGGAGGGTGAGAGGGCGAAAGGGAGGAGAGTGCAGGAGGAGGAGGAGGAGGCCGAGGTCGGGAGCTTCGGTGGAAGCTCAGCGAAGCTCGTACGGCCACTGCAGGCACGTACAGGAGGAGGAGAGACCCCAAGGGAGGCATCCTCGACCACCTGTAGCGACTGGGGCTATGGCGACGCGAGGAGGTGCGCGGCGGAGAGCGCTGGTAGCGAGTTCTGATACTGAAAATTTTCCAGTATCAGATGTCTGGGGCGGAGTCCAGACGACTGGCAGAGCATCTGGACGTCTGGAGTCAAGACCAGATGTCTGAAAGCTCCTTTATCACGAAGGTACATTCTTTTCGCAGTTACAGACATGTAGGCTGCACCGCAGAAGATATTATTGCGCCTGATTTGGGTGGCTGCAATTGTCGTACGCAGGAGCAACCTTGGGAAGGAGCGCGGAAAGCTCTCCCACGCACTTTCGGATGTCTGATCAGCTCACCAGACGACTGGAGGTGCTTTTAGATAACCGGAGGAGTGGTCCGACATCTGGAACTACCTTTAGACGATCGCAGAAGAGGCCTAGACGTCTGAGGACACCGCAGGGACTTGAGGTGAGGTTCTGTATCTTTTAAGACTTCTGGACTTGTTCCCAGACATTTAATTTTGGTCAATAGACGTGTTTTTGACCCATTTGGGATCCGATCGGGATCCGTTCTACGTAAACGAAGTACCTGTAATTTCCTTGCGAGTTTCTCTACATACTAGAAACCCTTATACACTATCCTAAATCCTCCTTTTATGATGTATTCCCTGGTATAGGGTTTCGACCTGCTACGTGTTTGGGGCTCGCAGAGACGCCTGGGTCTGCGGTTCGAGCCCCCAGTACTCCAAACTTGTTTGGTAGAGTGCTTTAATGCTTTTAATAATATTCAAATAAGCATGTATTGTAGAATTAACTGACTGGAATCCTAGGATGTGGCATGAACCCGAGGGTAGAGAAATGAATGCATTGTTTGGTACTTATATGCAAAAATTGAGATAAACTATTAGTAATTGCCTGTGAAATAATTGTGGGTTGCCTGTCAGAATACGAGCTGCATGTATTTTACAACCAATTGCCTGTGAAATCACCAGTGGCATGTATTGAATTATGAAAACACGAGCTGCCTGCATATAAATAAGAACTAAATTGTGAATGGTGGAATCTGGATTGGAATAAATGTGGGAATATGAGCATGAACCCTACAAGGAATTAGGAGTAGAGCTCCCGTGATTGGTTGGAAACCTGGAACGTAGAAGATGAGAACCTCATCATGAGTCCTAACTGGCTCATTTTGACCTAGGAAAGAGAATAAAAGCTCCTACATAACCTAAAGAAAGGCTTAATTCAAGGGATTACTGTTCTTGGAAGAAAACATGAAATAAAGAGTAAAATTGTAATTTTACCATTGCAGTACATCAATAGGATTTCTCAGGAGCTAAACATAAGTAAATTGGACTTAATAAGAGGAAAAGAGGGATGGTTCAGTTAGAAAAGAGTTATTGTAAGATTTAAGAATTAAATGACATTCTATAACCCTAAAAATAAATCCACTTAATACAACAAGGTTTTGGCTAGGATAAAAATCAAATAAACCCCCTAAAAATCATGGAAAAATACCCTTTAGGGTTTAGAACCTTCAAATTAACCTTTGGAACCTATTTTGACCTAGAGAGGGGTCCTAACTCAATTTTTGACCTAATTTGAATTTTTATTGAAAATATCCAGTCAAACGTGATCAAACCTAAAATCCAACTTCACCATTGGATTCCTTAGGTCAAAATTAGGTTTGTACCAAAATTTGGGCCTAAGGGAAACTCACCTTGACCTACTTTGCAAAATAGTCCACCCAATTACATTTTGACCCTAGCTTTTGAAAATCCATGCACAAACCCCCCTATCTTCCTCACCACTCTTTGCATTCAGGTCCCTCTACCATTACAGTGGAGGAATCCTACTCCGGCGAGGATTTGAGGAGGATATCTCCTCGAATCCTCAGAGATCTTTTCCCAGATTTGGAAGGGAGATTCTCTGAGGATTTCCCCACCATCTAAATAGGATCCCAAGATCGGATTTACACCAAATCTCTCGTGTGAACGCTCGAGAGATTTGGGTGTCTTACGCACCTTCCATCTTCGGCGAGATCTTTGCGCTTGGAAGCTTGCCTTCCAAGCACAAAGGTCTCGGCCAGCAACTATAAAAAGACCCTCGGTCCTTGCTGTATCTTCCAAGCTTGAATTGGCCTGAGATACACCCTTAATTTCTTCCTCTCTCATCTCCGGCCAACTGCCCGCAAGCTCCGGTGATCCCTTCTCCCTCCTCTTGTTGCTCTGCCACAATACCAATGGCAGAGTTATCTCCGTCTTGCTCCTCCGTGTCGCGTCGTACCCGTGCGTGCCTCTCCGACCCCTTCCTCGTTGCCGTCATCCTCACCTCAGGGCCTTCTTCCAGGACGACGGCACATACGCGCTGCTCGTCCCCTCTGCCTCCCTTTTGTCCAACTTCTCGCAGATAAGTCCCCTTCCCCTACTCTTTCTTTTCCCCTTATCAATTTCTACTACCACGCCGCAACAACCACAGACCACCACCACCTTCTCCACCTCCGACAGACCACTGGCGAGGTGCATCCACCACTCCACGCACTCACATGCCTCACCAACCACCTCAACAGCATCGCCTCATCTCACTGATCACCATCCACTCCTCCACTAACCGCCACACATGCTCTACACCCTCACTCGACACACGCATCTTCACGGCCACAGAGCAACCTAGGCACGTACGCCTAGGCCATCCCGCAGCCAACCAACCCCGGCCTCACCTTCGTTGTGACACGACGAAGCTTCCCAAGGCATTTGACAGGGCCGCGAGTCTATATTCATGCATTTCAAGTTTAAGCCTCCGCCGCCATTAACGAAGGCATGAAGGAGCTTGCTCGCGAGCTCTAGGTCATCCCACTCTAGGCTGAGATGCCCCAGGTGCGCAGAATCCCTCTATGAGTCGTTCGCACCCAATAATCAGGGCCCTCATCGACTGCAGCTGCCCCAATTGGACGAGAGCCTTCCTGCAAGCGTGCGAAGAAGCGGGTGGGACTTTAGTCCCACCTCGAAAATGCTTGGCACAGGTTCGTGCTTTTTATTGTTTTTGTGTTTCTTTCTTATCGCCTCAAGTAACATGGGTTGAGGTCCCTCACCCACTCCACCTGCCTCGTCCGTGACCACACCTACGCGGACCTGGCTGACCCGTTTACCTTGCACTCCTTGCTCACCACCCACGCCGGTGCACCTAGACTTGAGCACGCGTAACCCGACCCGTATACCCGATTGGCTGGCTCTGGGAGAGCAAAGAGAGAAATAGAGAGAGAGCGATGTGGGGGAGGGTAGGGGTAGGTTTTGCTCTGTGCTGTGCAGGGAAAGAAAGAAGGAGCTGAGGAAACGAAGGCAAGCTGAAGGCAGGAGCAGCTAAGGAAGGAAGGAGAAGGAAGGACTTGGAGGCAGAAGCTGAAGGAGCAGCTAAGGAAGGAAGAAGCACTGTAGCCGCAAAAGCAGAGGTTGAAGAAGGAAGAAAAGAATTGAAGACAGAAGTAGAGGCAGAAGAAGAAAAGAAGGAGGCCAAAGAGAGGAAAGAAAGAAGAAGCCAAGGGCTGAAAGCAGAAGGAAGAAGGAAGCAGAGGTGCAGCCAAGCAGAGAATCAAAGGCAGAGGAAAGCCTAAGGAAACAAGAGAAGAAAAAGAAGAAAAGAAGAAAAGGAAGAGTAGCCGCAGAGTATAAAAGGTAGAAGGTAGAAGGAATCAGAAGCAAAGAAAGGAGAAATCAGAAATCAGAACAGAGAAAGCATTGTAGCATCAAATACTTAAGACGTCTGATTTTTACATCAGACGTCCATCTTGATATTTTTTAGCTTCTCTACACATTGATTTTTTCTTAATAACTTTGATTGGTCATTGCATTATATAGAAGTTGAAAGTTGTGATTTTAGTTTTTAAATACCAATTTGCTCCCTGTGTTTGACCTCGGATACCTAGGTTTTCGAGTAATAAATTCTTATTTATTTTCGAGGTAATTTCATTTATATTACAACGTAACATCTTTTAAAACCAATTTCACCCCATCAACAGTAGACAGGAAGTGTGCTAGCCCTTGAGTACGTGGTACCAAGGAGAGCAACTGTCCCCTTTTCGTGTAGAGCGGAGCTAGCCGCCCTTGGGTTGAGACATGGGGTTAGGATTGGCCACTCTACACTGACTCCTGTTGGCCCTCGTGTACGCGGCACCGAGGTGAGCTACTAGTGTAGGGAAGGAGCTAGCCACCCCATGGGGCCCAGGGTTCAGCTAGCCACCCTACACCGACTTGTTAGGCCCTCTGGGCAAACCAGGGTAGTAAGACGAGGGTGCACGGACAGTGGAGGGGCGAGACCCCTATTTGGTTCTGAGCGGCGAGACCCTTGTTTCTGAGAGGGATTGGCCCTATATTGTTCCATGCTATACTTTAGGCGTACCCACTAGCGGAAATGACTGATTGCATGTCAGTACGGGGTAGCTACCCATGCGCTTATTACGCGTGCCGTAGTCACTGCTACGTCTTGACAGTGACCTTGGGGTGGTTGACTGGGTGTAGGACTACCACGAGGGACTCTCCCGGCCAGGAGAGCACCGCGTGCACCTTCTACTCTTCGGAAAAGACTGCAATCAAGATCGTTCCCACGAGGAACATACAAGATCAAGAATATCTGAAAGTTTGAGAAAGATGGGTGAAAAGGAAATACACATAAAATAAATAAATAGAAAAGAGAATTAAATTTGATGCTTAGTTATATTGCATGTTTGAATGTGGTTTACTTTTCTGCTTTTTGGTTATTTCTTGTTGGATGACTAGGTCTTGGGATTAGTCGAGGCGAGCTGGACTCGAGTATTATAGGGATCCGGGAACCGGGTCGTAACAGTCCCTGACTCCGTCCGACTACATACACTCTCTCGCGGCTCACCACCACCACCCATACATTCGCCATGGTTCGGCGAAGGTCCTGATCTATTTTAATGTGGCCATGAGGCCGTATTCGTGAGTTTCAGGTCTTGCCATTGCTCCACCACCGTCGCCATCACCACTGGCCCGTTCTTCATGTTTTAGGCCACGTAAGGCCTAGGTCTTAGCTCCAGAACATGCAGATTCACTTCAGGTGTCTTACCAGGCACCCTATCAAAGGCTTCAGCACTTGTAGCTGCCCTGATTCAGCAAGAGCACCATCTGCTGCAGACGCAAGGAGGGACATTTAGTCCCACATCAGTGGGAGAAGCATAGCCGTGTGCAGATAAAGTGAATTTCCGATATGGCCTTATTGCCTAAGAACACTTAGGGGTGAGGTCCCCGCTCACCCACACATGACCAGACCTGCCTAAGCCCTCTCACTCCTCAGCTGCGACACTCACGCACGCAACGCTAGACCTGGTTACGCATACCCGAATACCCGACTGAACCAAATGTTTGAGAGAAGAAGAAAGGAGGAAAGAAAGAAAGAGAGAGTGGGGGAGGGGTGGGTTTTGCTCCTCTGTGCATTGGCTAACACTTGGTCGTGAGAGAGGACCCTTGTGCTCTTTGAAGAGGGAAGGTTTTAGAAGGAGAAGAGAAAGAAAAAGAAGAGCCATGCCTAAGAGAAGTAGAAGAAGAGCAAAGGCAGCAGAAGAGAAGAAGATCAGAAGAAAAGCACTGTAGCAAGAGACATTTAAGTCATTTGATTACCAAATCAGACATCTGATCACTGTTCATTTATTTGATTCATTTGAGTAATTGATATGTGCTTAATTAAGGCTAATAATTGGTGACCTAAATCACCATTATTTTGGCTTTTCTATTCTTTTTGTCTTGAAATACATTGAGCATCATTGAATATTTAATATGACAGATTAGTATTCATTGAAATATCTTTATTGTGCTTCATTCATTGTGCTCATTTATATATTCATTAATATTAGCATGTGAATTCCATATTTTCTCCTTGCGTTCAACCTCGAACTTCATTTAGATATTTGAGTTATAAATTTTATTTGTTGAAGAGCTTTTTGTCAATTATACTACAACGCATTTCCCTAACATTGACAAAAACTCCTATCAACATTTTGGCGCCGTTGCTAGGGAGCAACGCTCAATTCACCGCTATTCTTTATTTTATTTGATTATATTTGAGCACTAACTTGTCCTGTTTGATTTCTTGTGATTTTGCGAGGTACATCATGAGGTGATCTTCTGTGCAAAACAACCACTCCTGGGGTAGGTAATTTATGTTCTTCCCTAATCAACCTCCTAATCTTCAGAAGATAAAAAGGAAACAATCAATTAGGAACTACCTGCCTTACTTGCTTAGTAAATCATCATTTAAAAGGCAAGTTTCCTGATTTGCGAAAAAAATCAATATCTTATTGAAGCTTGAGGCGATTTTGTTTAGAGATTCCTTACCTTAATTTCTTGTACCTACTAGGGATTATGCCTAATTTCTAATCTTCTTAGACTACGCACTTCTTGTTTGAAGACCAAGGAGAACATTTTGAGATTAAATTGGACTTGAAATAGAGCCAATTAGGGTTTCTACATTAGGGTTTGAAGTGCTAGTTCACATTTTCTTGAATAAAAGGAAATTAACCCTCCCGCATTTGTGTGCTACCCATACCCTTGTTTGAAAAGATCTAAGCAAGAAGAACCATAAAATCAGGCTCTAAGATTCACTTGAACCTTAAAAATTGTGGACCTAATAACCTGAGAGTCAATTCAGGGTAATTTCTGGGTCTTAACCTAGATTTCATTCTACCATCTTTAGGGCAGGTCAGGTGAAGTTGGTCTACATTGTAGGCCAACCAACCTCCAAATTAGGTCACAAGTCAAATCAACTTCTAATCAAGTGAAATCCAAGGAACTAATTAGGCTAAAATTGGTAGACTTAAGGTCTTAAGTTCGTACATTCCGATCTACTTGGAACCGCAGTGACAAGGAAGGTCAGGTCGGGGAAACCCTGTAACCTGTGGGGATGCTCAACCGTGTAGGGGTCTTTGCGTGGCTCTCTCTTCCTGGCTGCCCATGTATTTCTCGGGTGTATGAATTTCTGATTCATAGGTATCATCCGCTTCGAAACAGCCTTAGTCATCCAAAAATCTTTGGATGCCTTAATTGGATCCAAATAACATCCAGTCCCTCATCTTTTCTATAGAGCACATACACAGGAAGGTCATTAGGTTTTTAACCTAAGAGAGCTCATTAGATCTTCTTGGGAATCTCTTTCAGATCTGATCAACTTCAATCTAACCTGAGTTTGATTCTACATCTTTATTCCACCACCTGATTTGAAAATGCAACTTGGCAATCTAGGAAGACTATTTAGGAAACCTGAGTCCCAAATGAGAATGAAAGAAAAGATGATTGAGGATGCCTATGGATACCACGAGGAATATTGTAAAAGGGACATTCAGGATAAATTTAAGAAAACAATGGACCACATTTTGAACCGTATGGAGATAATATGGATACGACTAAACCACGATTCAACATGGGATGATCTCTTAATAGAACACATTGAATTGGTGAAATTCCACAACAATGATTGTCTACAATATTGGTCAAATCCTTCAGTTCCGGAAGAACTCCAAATTTTTTTAGAAAAATGGGGAGAATTGCTGAATAGGTTATATAGATCCATTGATAAAAAATACCCGTCAAAAGTTAACAAAACATCTTGGAGTGATTCTAGTGATCAACTTAATTTCCCAAATCCCGGGTTTGATGATCATAATTGTTATGGGCCTCCAACCCAAATGAATTCATATTCAAACTTTATAACAATTGACATACCTGATCTTGATGAGGGTTGGAAGGATCCACTTGCAGGTGTTCCTGATTCTGAACCGACCCTAGGAAACCAGGAAGCTGGTCCATCGAGCTTAGATTTCCTCGACACCTGTGATAATGAGCTTAAAACAAAACTTCTCGAGAATGTAAATCCTGAGCCTTATCCTATTAAGGTGATTCTCAAGAATGATTTTGACATCCCTATAGAGCCCAACCTAGATCTTAGTCACCTAATGCCTACCTTTAACCTAGAATCTAGATCTAAGCCTAATGGGGATGAGTTTGAGGCCCCATGTGATGAAATACAAATTTCAAATTTGAAATACGATTTAAGGCCTGTATTTGATGAATACACCTCTCCAACCTCCTCAGAGACACTAATTGATTTTTTGAAAGTCACGCAAATCTATGATATAGAAGTCGAGGAGTTGGATGAGTTGGGAATTGATTGGGTCTACCCTAGGAGCCAAGAACCTGAGTGCATGCCTAATAAGGACACCTTAAGCTTGAAATATGAAATTAGGTTAGATCCAAGTCAAGTTGTTGATTCTACACATCTTGATTCTCTCTGTGGTGGAACTCCTGATCCAGAATCAGATTTGGAAACTTATTCTCGCAAATTCTCCGATGATTTTGAATCCTACTTTGATTTCAGAGAACCTTTGTTTCCTGGCGACCATGAACCAGTTTACGACCTCAGCATCCATGATCCATTCTTTGACTCTAACTCTGGGGTCCCTGATCCCGAGATCATTGATTCAAAATCAGGTTCCATTGAAATGGAATCATTCCTTTTTAATCTTCAGGAATCAGAAACAGTAAGTGTTGAGAGTGCCTGCAATCCAGAGTTCGAATCTTTTCTTTACTCAGTTTTTTATGATCCTATAAGCACTCTTCAGGTATTTACCTTTGATTTTGATGGCCATTATGAGGACTCTCTAGATGAACCTACCTTTGAAACCTTTCTAGAGGAGCCCTCAACACACATAGTTTTGAAAGAAATCACCTCTTCTAGACCACATACAGAACCTTCTCGAATCCGAACCCAACCCCGACCCGCAACCGGAATCAGCTTCTACTCTAATTCTCCTCTCAATGAACCGGTCGCATATGATTCTCCATCTTTTGATCGGGTTTCAACTTTGATCAGACTACTAATCACGTCCCATCTTTCTCTGATCACTCTTGTATGGTTCCTACATCCTCCACAAATCCATTTTCTTTTGAGGATCCCTACTCTGACCAAGTTGATTCGAATAAGCCAAACCCTGGATTTTCATTTCCACATCCATTTGAGCTTCAAAGTATCTGGTGGGCACCGCATCTATTGATTCACATCCATCAACCCACCAGATTGATTGGGTTTGGGCTGCATCATCAACTTGTTGATTTGAACAAGCACCTGGTTGGACCAACCAGGCTATTGATCAAGGTACTTGCTGTATAAAATTCTGTTGATTTGACCACTCCTTCTCCATGATCATCTACTGCTCGGCTGAAGGCATTGAATTTAACGCTTAACGGGAGGCAACCCGTCATTCCAAAAACCCAAGATCCTTCTGATTATCCTTTTGAGCTTCACATCTATTGCACTCTGAGTTCAATTTTAGAACAACCGACTCCACCTTTGGGATTCATATTAAAGCTTGAAATCATCCGCAACAGTCATCCCGATCTGTTCACCACCCTTTTGAACTTATTCTAACCCATAAACCAAGCTAATTCCATATCCTCTGATTTACAATGAGGACATTGCAAAACTTAGGCATGGGGGGTGTTAAAGTGTAAACACAAAAATTCAAGTTTCTAAAGGGTTCTCACAAAAATTTTACACATTCAAAAAATAAAAAAATAAAAAAATTGAAAAAGAACAAAAAAATGGAAAGGGGAGGAAATTTTGAGAGATAATTGCATATCATTCTTAAGGAGGAAATGAGGAGGTGTTTAAAATGTCACAAAGGAGCCACAATTTGAAACAAAAAGTGTTAGTCTTAGTAAATGATTATGGAATCTACTTAAGTTCTAGACCAAATCAAAAGAAAGAAATAAAAGTCAAAAAGTGCTAAAGAGATAGAGATTAGTATGAGTGATGATCTTAGGCCTCTTGGGCTGATTCTAGGGCTTAAACATTCACGTATCCGTTATGATCCGGATAATCCTCAAGAGGTTGAGGAAAATGAGAAGCTTACGTATTAGGTCTAAGTCTTAGAGATTATTCAGCCTCGTTAACTGACTTCTGATTTGTGGGACTCGGTAACCTAAGCACTCTAATCCACACACAGTCTGGTTCAATGTGCTTAATAATCAAAATCACGCAAAAGATTTACTCTATTATGAAAAAGCTGCCTAGATTACGAGTAGCTTATGAACACAAGTTGATTTTGATGAGTTCCCGATGTGAAGAGCTGGGAAATTACCCTCGAAGATGTGCAATAACATATCGTCTCCTTGGTACTTATCTCCTAGAATATCTAAATATCATACTTTGGGCATGTAAGCTCCTTATGCTGATTTAGGTGCCATGGGCGGGAATATCCCGAAATGTCGATCGTCAGGGCCTGAATTTAGCTACAGAATGCCGTGGGCAGCATTATCTCGAAGTGTCGAAAGTTAGGGTTCTGAGGGTTGCCATGGGCGGTGCTATCTTGAAGCATCGATTGCCAGGGACCCTGCGAGGATTGATGGTGGGGACTAGTAATCCGATACAGACCCTGCGAGGATTGCCAGGGACTAAAAAGGGGTATGAATAGTGTGGGAAATAAAAATTGCAAGAAAAAACAAACCACAAAAACAAAGGCACAAGATATATAGTGATTCCCCTCACTTGCGTACTCTACTACCTAAGTCTCCTGACTTAGGATTTTTAACCCGATTCCCTCAACTCAAAGGGAATCAGTTTACTAATATCAGAGGTAATTAACGGGTTACCTCAACCCAATTACAAGATATGAAAAAAGATAAAGATACAGGTGTAAGAAAAATGTAAGTAGTAGCTTACAACTATTTCCTAAGTCTCCAACAAGAATATTTCTTACAACAAGTATAATCAAATCTAACAATAAAACTAAGGCGTAAAATAAATGATTGAATACAGAAAAACATGATCGCCTTTGATGATTTGTTGCAAATGGTGAGAGGCCTTGAAAGGTATGCAACAAACCAAGCTCTTTTTCAGCTTGAAAATTGAGAATTGAAGGTGTAGGCAAGAGTATGATTTTTTTTTAAGAGATGTTCAAAAACCAACACTCAAAGAGTGCTTATACAAGCCACTAATCACCTCTCCCACGGATTCTAGCCGTTAGGGGTATTTTAGGAACATTAGAAATATGATTAATTGCAAACTAGCCGTTCAGACTGGTCACAAGGGTTAGTTGGTACCGGTACTGAATTCTTGGTACCGGTACTGACTGCATACAGTCAGTACAACCAAATCACTGGATACCGGTACTCATTGTGAGTATCTGTACTTGTGACACACAGACTTGGGTCCTGTGACCTACATGTACTGGTACTCATGATGAGTACCAGTACTTGTAAGGTCCAGGCAAAAACCCAGTTCACAAACTATGACCACTTGATACCAGTACTCATGATGAGTACTGGTACTTGATGTTCACAGTTTGGAACTTAGGTCCAAACCTGTGCTTAGCAAGTACCAAAGATGATTAGTGTAAATCAATTAGAGAAATCCAATCTACTCTAGGCAACTTTGTTTTGAAGGAGTCGATTTTGAGTTAAAAACTGAGTAAATGAACGATATTTTGAATCCTAGTTATCTTTACTTTGATTTTAACACCTAGATTATGTTTTACTTGTTTGGAGACATACAAAAATTCTAAGATACAATAAAAACTAAAGTCTTCAAAACTTCTTCCTTCATGTGCAATCTTTTTGCTTGCATCCACAGATTCTTTTGACCTGTAATTACTTCATAAACATATTAGAATTTAAAACAATTTTCTTAACACCAAAACACAGAAGAGAGATGGAACTAGGGTCCAACAATCTCCTCCTTTTTGATGTTGACAAAACAAACAAGATACTCATATTAAAAATAAACAGAGACTTAATAAGAGAAGAATAAAAAAACTCTATAAGAGAGTGAAAAACCTCCCCCTCAAACTAAGCTCTCCTTATTTTAGATATGAAGTATCCATTCATTTATTTCATTTCCCCCCCTTTTTGTCAAGCAAGCAAAAAAAAAAAGTGCAAATACCATAAAGCATGACATTATCAAACAAGCTCACATTATCAAACAAAGCATCAACTTTCATAACATGATAAAGTTCATGACACAAAAGAAATATTAAGAGTCATAGAAGTTTAACAATCTTAAGAGTCATACAAGCAACAACAAGCTTACATACTTAAAAAACTAAACTAATTTCTACGATGTTTTCTAATAAGTGGTTGTTCATCCTCATCATCGTCGTTGTCATTGTCATTGTCATCATCATCATTGTTGTCATCATTATCATCATCATCGTTGCCGTCGTCATCATCATCATTGTCTTCTTCATATGTAACATTTTCTTCATCTTCCGTGTCTTCTTCTTCCTCATCTTCATGGATAATAGGTTCTTTTTCTGCTACTGGAGAAGAAACAAAAGATGGATCTTGGAAGTGTTTCTGTCTTCTTTCACTATATTCCAGAGGTGCTTTTGGTTGAGTCCACTTCCTTTGTTTAGTTTGTTGAGTGGAAGATGCAACATAGGAAGACTCAAGAGACATAGAAAGATCATGAAATTTGTGTTCCATGTGACGGAAGGCAAAATTCAGATTGGTTAAATTTTGACCAATATAATTGAAAGTGTTGATTATATAGGGATCGGTGCCAGACTCATGAGATAGGTTCTTCCAAGGAGTTTCGGCTTCTGGAAAGGGATAGGTAATGGGGACAAAAGCCGAAGATAATTCAGGAGGTGGATGAGAAGATTGAGAATTTGGATCAACTTCATCTTCTTCATCATCACTAGTAGATTCCTCTCTAGCAGGTTTCACTCCCATTTTCCGGAGAGTGGTCCATTTGAAATAGACCACTTTTCTAAGAGGAGTGAAATTCGAAAGGTCAATTTTATTTTTATAAAATATGTGAGACACTAAGATATCTAAGGGTAAAGCTGATGCACGATAATGAGGTCTAAGAAAGTGAATGAAAATCGCGTTCCAGTTGACCAGAAATCTTGTAATGATAGCATACATTTAGGGTAAAATGTCAACGGGAATTTTGTGAAAACCCAAATTTTTAGCCCTTAAATTCCATGCTAAGATACGGAAAAGAACACGAGCAAAAATAGTCATGTTGGGGGCAACCAATGCTTTGCCCTGGTAATTAGGAAGCAATAGAGTTTCATGAATTTTGTGAGTAGGAAATTGCTCCTTAAGTGTGTTAAAAGGATGACCTTCATTTGGGCATTAGGTGATGGTTGATAAAAATTTAGGAGTAATGGTGATTTTTTGACCAAAAGCTTTGGATGTTAAGACAAGATGACCTCGATTTTCTTGTTCTTGGAGATTAGCAAAAAATAGACAATTAATGTCAGGGTAAACTCCAGGAACATTAGCAAAAAATGCCTCATCAAAGAAATGCATAAGATGCTGTTTGGAAAGACTGGTAGTAAACTTATGGATTTGAAAAGAAAAATCTTTCCACTCAATAAGCCTACAGTGATGGAGTTTTAAGCCTTTATACCAATCAAATTTTCATTTAACATCCTCATTGATGCAAAACTTGTGGAATGCATCTTGAGGTGCTTTTCCCTTACTTTTAGATTTAGGTGCCATCTGAAAACATACAGCAACAAGAAATAGGAAATACAATTAGAGATAAAGATAATTTCTTATCATGTGTTCAGGTAACAACACATTTAAGCCTGCATGTACCGGTACTGGTTGGTTTCTGTCCCAACCAAAAATTTGAGCTAGTATCGGTACTCATCTTCAGTATCGATACCTTCTCTCTAAAGCAGGCACTGCTATGCCCAGTGAGTACCGGTACCGATGATGGGTACCGGTAAAATCTGGTATCCAATGAAAACACATTGCAGCAGCAAAAACGACGTTGAGAGAAGAAAAAAAAAACATGATGTAGAATGACTCAAGGAAACATGATTTGATGAGAAGAGAAGAATGTACCTAGGGTATGAAGATTGGAGATGATTCTTCTTCTTCTTGGCAAGGGCTTGGAGAGACTTGTGGTGGAACTAGGGTTTGGTTGTGATGAAATGAGGCAAGTGTTTGCACTTGACCTCTTTTATATGGGATGAGTCATGTGCTTGTCACATGACCACTTAAGTGGTTGAGAGAAGAAAAATTGACAACTTAGGTGTTGAAAAAAATAATGTAGTCAACAACCTAAGTTAAGCAATCAAATTGCAAACAACACCTTGGTATTTCCAGACATACGGAAATATTACAATTTACCCCTCTTTTAGTAAGCATGGGTAATTTGCAAGAAATCCCTCAGGAATTTCAATAAGTACAAACAAAGTTCATATCAAACAAATTGTTAGATTAGAATCTCTTTTATTGTACAAAGTCATAATTTTCTCCTTATAAAGCAGAATCTCTCTACTGCAAGAGGTTTTGTAAAGATGTCTACCAATTGGTTTTGAGTGTCAATGAATTCTAATTGAATAGAGCCTTGAAGAACATTATCTCTGAGGAAATGATGTCTAATGTCTATATGTTTGTACATGAATGATGTATCGGATTTTTGGATAAATTTAGTGTACTTGTATTATCACATAATATCTTGGATTGCGCAAAAATCAATCCAAAGTCAGACAAAGTCTGTCTCATCCAAATGACCTGAGAGCAAGCAAGTAAAGCTGCAATATACTCTGCTTCAGTCATAGAAAGTGCAACACAAGTCTACTTCTTAGAGAACCATGAGACTAGAGATTCTCCAATAAAATGACATGTGCCACTTGTGCTCTTTCGATTTGTCCGACTCCCTGCATAGTCTGCATCACTATAGGATAATAGATCTAAGGATTGTGCTTTAGGATAGAAAAGACCAAGGTCTTTTATGCTATTTAGGTATCTAAATATTCTTTTTACTGCATTAAAATGAGATTCCTTAGGCTCGGACTGGAATCTTGCACATAAATATGTAGCAAAAAGAATATCAGGTCTAGAAGCTGTGAGATATAGTAGTGAACCTATCATTCCCCAATATTTCTTTTCATCTACCCTCTTGCTGGATAAATCTTCACCAAGAAAAGTAGATAGAGCAATCGGAGTCTCTTTACATTTTCAAAGTCAAATTTCTTGAGAATTTCAAGAACATATTTTGTTTGACTAATGTAAATTCCTGTGTCTAATTGTTGAATTTGGAGTTCTAAGAAGAATCTAAGTTCACCCATCATACTCATTTCAAACTCAATCTTCATAGTCTCACAAAAATGTTGACACAGGGACTCCTTATTTGATCCAAATATAATATCGTCGACATATATTTGAACCAATAAGATGTCATTACCTTCTTCTTTTACAAAAAAAGTTGAATCAACAACTCTAATTCTAAAATCAAGCTGAAGAAGAAAGGTCCTAAGCCTATCATACTAGGCCTTGGGAGCTTGTTTAAGTCCATATAATGCCTTATTGAGCTTGTATACATGCTCTGAGTGTGCTGGGTCCTCGAACCCGGGAGGCTGAAGAACATAAACTTCTTCCTTAATATAACCATTAAGAAAAGCGCTCTTGACATCCATTTGATGTAACTTGAAGTCCTTTGCACTTGCAAAGGCAAGTAGCATCCGTATGGACTCCAAGCGAGCAACAGGAGCATATGTCTCATCAAAGTCAATACCCTCCTGTTGGTTATAATCTTTAGCTACAAGTCTGGCTTTATTCCTGATCACTAAACCAGATTCATCCAATTGATTTTGGAACACCCACTTGGTTCCAATGATGGAATTACCCTCAGGAGTGGGTACCAAGTTCCATACATTGTTCCTAGTAAATTGGAGTAGCTCCTCCTGCATAGCTACAACCCATGATTCATCCTTTAATGCCTCATCAACTTTCTTGGGTTCAAGTTGTGAAACAAAAGCATTAAGGACAAAATCAGCTTTAAAGTGAGATTGGGTTTTTACACCTTGTTCAATATCACCAATAATCTATTCTTGAGGGTGATCCTTGTTGAAGCAACTGGCTCGATCGTGTTTTAATAGTTATTGCATCGTAGTATAGGTGATCAAGCGTCGTCAACAAATAAAAGTTTTTATTACTCGAAAATCGGAGTATCCGAGGTCAAACACAGGGAGCAATCAGAATTTACTACTAATCTCAAATGTAATTGAACACTCTAATTTACTCAAAAGTTTTCCCTTCTTTGATTATTCTTCTTTTGATCTTGCTTTCTTTCTTCTGCAGTCTTCCTCCTTACTTCTTTCTTCTGCCTTCTTCTTCTGCGTAGGCTCTTTTTCTTTGTATCAACAGGTCTTCTTCTTCTTCCTTGGTTTCAGTCTTGGCCTCTCTGCAGTCTCTCCTGCGAAGGTTTCTTCTTCCTTGGCTCTACTATACTTCTTCTTCTCTTCATCCTTTCTTCTTCTTCTGCCTTTCTCAGCCTCTTCTTCAGAGTTTCTTCTTCTTATGCTCCTTCTCTTCTCCTTCCTACGGCTAAGTCTCTTCTCTTCAACTCTCACCCTGCCTGCACAAGGGGAGCAAAACCTACCCTGTCCCTCTACCCGCACGTCTCTCTCTCTGAGAATCACTCACAGGATGCTCTCCCAGAGCCGCGGGTAATCGGGTCGGGTAGCGCACTCGGGACCAGGCGCACTGGCGTGAGGGTGATGCGCGAGGTGTGCTCAGTTAAGGTTGGGTCGGATCCCGCCAGATCCGCGGGGTGAAACCGCTTACGAGGTGAGTGTGGGTAAGGTGAGGGACCTCACCCCTGTGCATTCGGAGGCGATAAGAGAATAACACAAATTCAATTTAAACCGTACCTGCACCTCGTAGATTACCGATGTGGGACTATTAGTCCCGCCCTGCTCTCGCGCGCGCCCGCAGAATGCTCTTCGTCGATTGCCAAAGCTGCGGACTTCGTTGCGTTGTCCACTGAGTCAGATAGCTTCGCAGTGCTTCCCCGAGTGAGCTGCACCTGAAGCCTGGACGTCCTGAAGCCTGGAGCTGCTTCGCGTCACCGTTAATGGCGGCAGGGGCTTGAAAACTGTCAGACACAAAACAAGCCTCTTGGCTTAATCAGATCACTAGAGGACCTTCGCCGTGGCACGGCGAAGGTGATGAGCCATGCAGCAGGCCGCGGGGCGGCCTAGGCGTGCGTGCCTAGGTCATCCTGTGGCCGGAGTGATGGGTGAGTTTGGGGGCATGTTATGGAGGTGTAACGGGACTGTGGATGGGCAGAGGTTACTCGGTGAGGTGAGGCGGAGCTTATGAGACGGTCGGCGAGGAGTGTGGGGTTGCGGAGCGACGGGGGCGACTCGCCGGAGGTTGGCCGGAGGCGAGGAAGATGACGGTGAATAGCGACGGTCGAGGGGTCGATTGAGTGAAATACAGTGAGGAAAAGAAAGAGGGGATAGAGGGGAATGATTTTAACCTAATTGTAGGGACGAAGGGGACGGAGAGGCGGACAGCTGTACCTGCTGTCGCCGGAGAAGAAGATGCTCAGTGGAGGGAGGACAGCGGCGACAACGGGTCTGAGGCAGCGTGCGCGGGTATTGCGCGACGCGGAGGAGAATCAGGAAGAAGTCTCTACCACTGGTTTTGTGGCAGAGCGAAGAGGAAAGGAAAGGGAGCTCGCCGGAGCTCGCTGGGTTCCCTGGCCAGGAAGGAAGAGACGAATCTGAGGTGAAACCCCGACCAGGTTGAGCTAAAATTGAGCGACCGGGTTTGGGGGTTCTTTTATAGGCACAGGCCATGTGTTCAGAGCTTGGAGGGCACTCAATCATCTCCGACGGCTCACCGGAGAAGGAAAGTAGGTGGATACCCAAATCCGCCGTGCGTTCGCATGAGAGATTGGGATCAAATCAGAGATAGTGATAGGCCTCAGATGGAAGGGAATTCCTCAGAGAATCTCCCTTCCATTTCTGGGGGGGGATCTCTGAGGAATCAGAGAGTATTCCCTCTCTAATCCTCGTCGGAGAAGGATTCTGCCCCAATAATGGTGGAAGGACCTGATTACAAAGGTGGCGAGAAAGTTAGGGGGCTCTCTTCGATGATTTTCAAAAGATAGGGACCAAATTATGATTTGGGTGTACTGAATTGCAAAGTAGGTCAAGATGACCTCTCCTTAGGTCCAAATTTTGGTACAAACCTAATTTGGACCTAAGGAATCCAATGGTAAAGTTGGATTTAAGGTTTCACCACATTTGACTGGATATTTTGCGTAAAAATCCAAATTAGGTCAATTGATGAGCTAGGACCCTAATCTAGGTCAAATTGGGTTCCAAAGGCCAAATTAAATGTTCTAAACCCTAGAGGATATTTTTCCATGATTTTTAGAGGGTTTACTTGATTTTTATCCTGATCGGAACCTTGTTGCTTTAAGCGGGTCTGTTTTAGGGTTACCAAATGTCATTTAATTCCTAGATTGCACATGAACCCATTTCTGATTGACTGAACCCACTTTTTATCTTATTTAGACCATTTGACCTATGTTTTGCCTTTGAGAAATCCCATTTATGTACTGCAATGGTAAAATTACAGTTTTAACCTTTATTTCATGTTTCTTCCCAGAATACTTATTCCTTCATTTAGGCCTTCTTCTAGGTTATGTAGGAGCTTTTACTCTATTGGGTCAAAATGAGCTAGTTATGGCTCATGATGAGGCTCTCATCAATCCTTATGGTGTACCCATTCTTTTGGAAGATCATGTACATTTCGTGAATCTTCTATTTTTGATACATCAATGAAAGGGGTATCTTCATCATCAGAATTTAAATGATTTGGTTTCGGTTCACCTAAGTTTGTTTCATCAAATAAAACATGCAGGGATCTTCAATGACAAAAGTCCTTTTATTAAAGACTCGATAAGCTTTGCTTCTTGTTGAATAGTCAATAAAAATGCCCTCACCACCTTTAGCATCAAACTTATCAAGCCGATCACGGGTGTTTAATAAATAAAATCTACTTCCAAACATCCTAAAATATGATATCCTAGGAGACTTCTCATAATAAAGCTCATATGGAGTTTTCTTAATAATAGGCCTTAAAAGTGTCTTATTTAGAACATAACATGTCGTATTAATAGCTTCTACCTAGAAATATTTTTGAAGCCTAGATCCAAGAGTAAAGTTCGGGCGCATTCTTGTAGAGTGCGATTCTTGCGCTCTACAACACCATTTTGAGATGGAGCCCGAGGAGATGAAAATTCATGGGTTATGCTAGAATTGACACAAAAACTTGAAAATTTTTCATTTTCAAATTCACCCCCATGATCAGTCCTAAGTCTAAGAATAGAGGATGATTTTTCCTTTTGAAGTCTTCGAGTAAGACTTAGGAAGGAATCAAATGAGTCATCCTTATGTTTCAAGAAGATGACCCAAGTGAACTTAGAGAAGTCATCAACAATAACTAGGTAAATTTTTTATCCATTTAGACTCTTAAATCGTGTTGGTCCAAATAGATCAAGGTGTAACAACTCTAAAGGTCGTGTTATTGAAACTAAGTCTTTAGGTTTAAAAGAGGCTTTGTGCATTTTTCCGAGTTCACATGACTTGCACAAAACATCCTTCTTATAAGTTAGTTTAGGTATGCCCCTTACTAACTCATTTTTGGCTAACCTATTAAGATGTTTATGATTAATGTGACCTAGACTACGGTGCCAAAGATCTACTTCAATATGGGAGGCAAGCAAACATTTTACATATTTCTCTTTTGAAAAATGAAGAGCATAGATATTTTCATATCTAAAGCCTTCAATTAAAACCGTATTTGTTCCTTCTTTTAATATTTTAAATCCAACTTTAGTGAACAAAACATCACATCCATTATCACATATTTGATTAACGCTAAGCAGGTTACGTTTTAAGTTTTCTACTAAAAGAACATTACGTACCTGCTTAGAAGAGTTTCCTATTGTACCTTCACCAATAATGCGACAACGTTTGTTGTTGCTCAACTTGACGTGTCCTCCATCTTCGATTTTGGTCTATTTGATAAAGAGGTTGGAGTGTCCCGTCATGTGCTTGGAACACCCACTGTCAAGGATCCATTTGTCCTTTTTGACCTGCAAGACAATTTATTAAATCTATTTTAGGTATCCATTTTCTTTTGATCCTTGATGGTTAGTACCTTTCAAATCCTTAGGTTTATAAATCACTTTAGTGTTAGATCTATAATTTTTAGGATTCTTGACCTTTTGATAAATCCATGTATGTCTAGGTGCATGTGATTTATTTTGTGTGTTCTTATTATTGAACTTGGCTTTTAAATTATTACAAAATTTCGTATTCAGCCTAGTTGTTGTTTTTAAATTATTCAAAGTGTCCTCAAAGTGTTCATAAATACCTTCTAATTCTACTATTTTTGCATGTAATTGATTGTTAGTTTCTTTGGACATATCTAATTCTATTTCTAAACAAGATTTCTCTATTTCTAGAGTTCTATAACTATCATGCAAAATCTTATTTTCCTTTTTAATCATCCTAGCCATATTATATAAATCTTCATATTCTTGTACTAATTCATTAAAGGTGACTTCAGAATCTATCTCATTTTTCGAGTTGTCGTTGTTTGCCATTAAGCAAAGATGTGCAACTTCTGTTTCTTCAGATCTTCGGAAGACGATTCCGTGTTGAAATCACTATCATCCCAAGTTGCCTTGTATGCCTTTCTTGAAGTCTTCTTTTTCTTTCGATCGAGTTCTTTGTCCTTCTTTTCTTCATTCTTCTTCTTGATCATTGGACAATCTTTTCGTACGTGCCCCTTCTTCTTACACTCAAAACAAATAATGTCATTTGAAAATTTATTGACTTTCTTATCTTGTTTTCAGATGAATCTTCTGAATCTTCTCATTAGAAGAGCAAGCTCCTCTTCTTCATCGGAATTGGAGTCATCAAACTCCGATACCTTTTTTAAAGCTTTGAAAGCAAGCTCCTTTTTCTTGCTTATGGATTTTGCTTCATTCTTCTTCATATTTTCCAACTGTACTTCATATGCCATAAGGCTTCCAATTAACTCATCTAAGGAGAGAGTAGAAAGATCTTTTGCCTCTTGGATGGATGTGGTCTTTAGAGACAAATCACTTATAAGGGATCTTAAGATTTTCCTTACAAGCTGCTCCTCCTTCAGCTTGACTCCAAGATTCTTCATTGGATTCACGATCTCTCCAAATCTTGTGTACATCCCTTTGATTGTTTCACCTTTCTGCATCCTGAAACACTCATAGCTTTCTGTTAGAATAGAAATATGTGTTTCTTTAACCTTACTCGTACCTTCATAGGTGATTTGCAGAGTATTCCATATCTTGTAGGCGGACTCTCATGTAGAGATCCGGTTGAACTCTTCCCTTGATAACGTACAATAGAGTGTGTTCATCGCCTTTGCGTTTCCTGCAATCGATTTTTTTTGCTCTGCTGTCCATTCAACTCCTTCCCTAGATTCCGGATCCATGTACCTCTCTTGAATGAGAGTCCACGAATCTTCATCCATGGCTCTGAGGAAGATTTGCATCCTCCTCTTCCAGTATCCATAGTCCGTCCCATCAAAGAAGGGAGGACGAGTGGATGACTGTCCTTCGGTGCGCTTGACTAAAGATGCCATTGCAAGTCGATTTGTCACGTCTTCTCGCAACTTGGCTCTGATACCACCTGTAAGATCTGTAAATCACAAGCACACTAGAGGGGGGGATGAATAGTGTGGGAAATAAAAATTGCAAGAAAAAACAAACCACAAAAACAAAGGCACAAGATATATAGTGATTCCCCTCACTTGCGTACTCCACTACCTAAGTCTCCTGACTTAGGATTTTTAACCCGATTCCCTCAACTCAAAGGGAATCAGTTTACTAATATCAGAGGTAATTAATGGGTTACCTCAACCCAATTACGAGATATGAAAAAAGATAAAGATACAGGTGTAAGAAAAATGTAAGTAGTAGCTTACAACTATTTCCTAAGTCTCCAACAAGTATAATCAAATCTAACAATAAAACTAAGGCGTAAAATAAATGATTGAATACAGAAAAACATGATCGCCTTTGATGATTTGTTGCAAATAGTGAGAGGCCTTGAAAGGTATGCAACAAACCAAGATCTTTTTCAGCTTGAAAATTGAGAATTGAAGGTGTAGGCAAGAGTATGATTTTTTTTTAAGAGATGTTCAAAAACCAACACTCAAAGAGTGCTTATACAAGCCACTAATCACCTCTCCCACGGATTCTAGCCGTTAGGGGTATTTTAGGAACATTAGAAATATGATTAATTGCAAACTAGCTGTTCAGACTGGTCACAAGGGTTAGTTGGTACCGGTACTGACTGCATACAGTCAGTACAACCAAATCACTGGATACCAGTACTCATTGTGAGTATCGGTACTTGTGACACACAGACTTGGGTCCTGTGACCTACATGTACTGGTACTCATGATGAGTACCGGTGCTTGTAAGGTCCAGGCAAAAACCCAGTTCACAAACTATGACCACTTGATACTAGTACTCATGATGAGTACTGGTACTTGATGTTCACAGTTTGGAACTTAGGTCCAAACCTGTGCCTAGCAAGTACCAAAGATGATTAGTGTAAATCAATTAGAGAAATCCAATCTAGTCCAGGCGACTTTGTTTTGAAAGAGTCGATTTTGAGTTAAGAACTGAGTAAATGAACGATATTTTGAATCCTAGTTATCTCTACTTTGATTTTAACACCTAGATTATGTTTTACTTATTTGGAGACATACAAAAATTCTAAGATACAATAAAAACTAAAGTCTTCAAAACTTCTTCCTTCATGTGCAATCTTTTTGCTTGCATCCACAAATTCTTTTGACCTGTAATTACTTCATAAACATATTAGAATTTAAAACGATTTTGTTAACACCAAAACATAGAAGAGAAATGGAACTAGGGTCCAACAGTATGATGATAACGTCATCATCTGCCATATCTAGCTTTAAGTAGTCATAATCGATAGATAAATGCTCCTACATAACCGCCAGAAGACCGTAATTCATTGCACATCATTTCTGAGAGATGCATTAAAACAGGGTTAAATCTGCAGTTTTAACAGACTAACCTAAATGCAGAGCAATCACGAGGTTTCCTAGGGGTTAATTAAAGGTCAAATGGTCATAAATGTCTAATAAGTGGGTTCGTGCAGACAGAAACGGGTTTTTACGCGTTCCGAGAATTAATGGACATCTGAAACCCTAAAAATAGACCTGCTTAATTAAATGAGGTTCTAGTCAGGATAAAAATCACCTAAGACTTTTATAAATCACAGAAAAATATTCCATAAGTTTTGGTACCTTTGATTTGACCATTGGAACCTAATTTGACCTAAAATAGAGTCTCAGATAGATAATTGCCCTAATTTGGATTTCTGCGTAACTTACCCAATAAAACTTGGTCAAAACTAAAATCTAACTTCACCATCAGATTCCTCGGGTCCAAATTAGGTTTGTATCAAAATTTAGGCCCAATCAGAGATCATCTTAACCTAGTTTGAATTTTGGTCCAGTCTAATTCTTCTTCTCTCACTTAAACCCTTAGCTTTCAAAATTATTTACAAATAACCCCCTATCTTTGTTATCGTATTCACAAATAGGTCCCTACCACCATTAGGAATAGCTGTACCTAACCGATGAGATTCGAGTGAGATTTTCTTGCTCGTTTCTCAATCAATCAATCCCAAACTTGAACTAGAGATTTCTTGAGGAATTCGCTTCCAAATAGACTCGGCTATGATTCCTAACTCTTTCCCAATCTCCCATGCAAACACATGAGAGATGTGGGTATCCCACATGTGCATAAGCCCTAAGCTTTCAAGCTTGGTTTCCAAGCTTGGAAGGACTTCCTATGGCCTATAAAAGACCCCCTGATGCAAACCTTACTTCCTTAGCTTGGTTTGGAGGCCGGTTCTCCCTTCTTCCCATCTCCACCAACTTCGACGAGCTCCTCCGTCTAGCCTCTTCACTCGTCGTAACAGACAACAGTCAGCGAGTTTGTCTTCCCCAACTTCTTTTGCTCCTCGCGATATACATAGGAGCCCCTCAGACCCCTTCTTTCCTCGCCATTCACCCCCCGAAGACTTCACTTTGCACGGCGTCGGCCATACCACAACCGGTGCCATCTTCCTCTTTCATCCAATTAAAGTAGGTAGATTAGTTTCCTTGGTTCCCTAGGTTAGTTTTCCCTATCCAAAAACCAAAAATAACCCCTCGACACCATCATTTGCCATCATCTTCCTCCGCTCCGACCACCTCTTCAGCGAGGTTTTTTGCTCACCACACACGTCCAACCACCTCTCCACCCACTCCACAACCTCTGCTACATCCACCTGAGCCAAAGCCCTCTCTTTATTTCACCGTCCACGCTCCCCCAACTGCTACCAAACAAACCCACTTTCTCATGCCGTCCCCAACTTCGTCTAACCACCATACGCTCTCTCACGGCACGCCACCACAACCCACACATTCGCCATGGTTCGGTGAAGGTCCTGAGCTATTTTAATGTGGCTATGAGGCTGTATTCATGAGTTTCAACTCTGGCCATCGTTCCACCACCATCGCCATCACCACTACCTCATTCTTTGTGTTCTAGGCTACGCAAGGCCCAGGTCTTAGGTCTAGGACATGCAGATTTGCTTCAGGTGTTGTTAAGACCCGTGTCTTTAAGCCCTTTTAAGACATTTGTACTTTAGGTTAGACGTCTGGACTGAGGGTCAGACATCTTGCAAGACGTCTGGATTCATTCCCAGACGTCTGAAAATCAAAATTTTCGTGTACGTCCTTGCGTCTGCGTGTGTGCTACGCGCAGACAGTACGCAACCCTCGTTTTCTTCTCCTTCTGTCTCCTCTCGCCCGACACAAACCCTAACCCCACACCTTATATAACCCCCTCCTCTCCCTCACACCACCCCCACTTCCAGCCACCCTTCTCCTTTCTCCAGCGAGAGCAGCGAGCGTGAGCGGCGTGGGAGGAGAGGAGGAGCAGCGAGGGGAAGAGAGGAGAGCAAGCACACGAACTCGTGTGGGAGCTCACCGGGGTGCTCACGGCTAGTCGGTGCATGAGCAAGGCGGAGGAGTGCATCGGGGGGGTCCTCCCCGACACTACTGCAGCTGAAGCAACAAGCGAGTAGGCGCGGCACGGCCACGCGCGACGTGAGGAGGCGAAGGTGGGTTCTGGTCTAGGATTTTCCCAGAATTAGACATTTGGATCAATATCCAGACGACGTAGCTGACGTCTGGAGGAGGTTCCAGATGACTGAAAGGTAATCTTCGCTATGTACATCTTCTTTGCGGATACAGCCATGCAGGCCATTCCGCCGAGGCATTGTTTCGTGCCTTATTGAGAAGATTTTCGTTGACGCATGCAGGATTCGCTTCGGGAAGGCATGGGACACGCCCTCCCATGCAGTTCAGACGTCTGGGCGAGGCACCAGACGACGGGAAGTGTTTCTAGACGTCCGGAGAGGTGGTCGGAGTCTGGAACTGGGTCCAGACGGTCCAGCGGAGTTCCTAGACATCTGAGGAGTGGCGTAGGACTTGAGGTATGGCTTTGGACTCTTTTAAGACATCTGGAAGGTGTTCCAGACATCTGATTTGAGTTAGAATTACTGTTCTTGACCCGTTTAGGGTCCATTTGAGGTCCGATTTTCGCAATTAAGATACCGTTGTTTCCTGTATGAATTCCTCTACTTGTTGGAATACTTTCTATACGGTTCTGAGTATTCTCTTGTGATTGATCCTTGTGGTTGGACCTTGTTCCATTGTAGGTTTGGAGTTTGCTAAGGCACGTGGACCTGCCGATCAAGCCCCCACTACTCCTGAGTTTACTGGTAGAGTGGCTTCCCTTTAATTTAATTTCAACTTAATTGCATGTGTGGATTGAATGATTAGAACCTATGATATGGCATGAATCCTAGGACTAGAAATATTGGATTGTCTATATTGAATGAATGAATTGTAGTCTTGAATGAGTAGATAGAATGATAACTATTGCCTGTAAATGAATAACAGTTGCCTGCGAAATATATAGTAGTTGTGTTAGTTAGCTGTTGAATGTAACCTTTCTGTCATACCCATGAAATGACGTAATATGAGCTAAATGTATATAATTTGGAAATGGAAAGGTGAATGTTGGAAATACGAGCTATCTGTGAATAAACTGAATATGAAATAGAGTACAATTTCATGTGTATAACCTGAGAATGGAAATAGAAATGATGAAACCTGGTATGGCTTGGCCTGAGGAATATGAGCATGAACCCTACGGGGATTTAGGAGTAGAGCTCCTGGAAATAAATGAAATGGAACTGGGAATGTGAGTGGGGAAGTGAGCTGGCCCTTGAGTACGGAGTACCAAGGAGAGCAACTGTCCCCCTGTTTAGTGCAAAGCGGAGCTAGCTGCCCTTGGGTTGGGACACGGGGTTAGGATTGGCCACTGACTTTTTGGCCCTCGCGTACACAGTAGCGAGGAGAGCTACTAGTGTAGGGAGAGAGTTAGCCACCCCACGGGGCCTGGGGTTCAGCTAGCTGCCTTACACCGACTTGTTAGGCCCACTGGGCAAACTAGGGTAGTCAGGCGAGGGTACGCGGACTGTGGAGGGGCGAGACCCCTGTTTGGTTCTTAGGGGCTAGACCCCTGTTACTGAGAGGGCTATGCCCTATACTAGTTTCGTGCTGTACTTTGGGCATACCCGCTAATGGAAACGACTGACTGCGTGCCAGTGCGGGGTAGCTACCCATGCGTTTATCGCGCATGCCGTAGTCACCGTTACATCTGTTAATGACTTGGGGTGGTTGATTGGGTGTATGACCACCACGGGGGACTCTCCCAGCTAGGAGAGCACCACGTGCTACTTCTACTCTTCGGAAAAGACTGCAATCAAGATCGTTCCCACGAGGAACATTCGAGATCAAGAAAGAGACCTGATAATTAAATGGTGAAAGAAAGAATAACTAGTTAAAGAACGAAAGAAATTGAAAAACAATAGCTACCTGTCCACCTTTACTATTTAGTAGTTGGTTGCCACTCTACTCAGCGTTCGCTGACGTTTTGTACTCATAACCTTTTTCAGGTCTAGGTGTTGAGCAACCAGAGCACACGGCTGCAGAGGGTGCTGGGCCTAGTAGAGCCCAGTAGTCGTAGTTCTTTTGTACTCATTTGTAGTAGTGAGTAGCTTCTTGTACCTTTATATTCTGTACTCTTTCGTTCTGCACTTTATATTCCTGTTCCTCTTTTAATTTTCTATTGTTGTGGTGGTGTGTACTGGAGTAGTTTACTTCTTTACTACTGTACTTTTGTTACTATTAGTTGCTAGCATGGTAAATGTGATTTATTTTACTGCTTTTTGGTTACTTTCTCGTTGGATGACTGGGTCTGGAATCAGTCGAGTCGATCTGATCTTGTGCCTGTAGGGATCCGAGAACCGGGTCATAACAGGTGTCTTCCCAGACACCCTATCGAATGCTTCAGCACTTGTAGCTACCCCAATTTTGTAAGAGCACAATCTGTTGCAGAAGAGAGAAGGAAGAGGGACATTTAGTCCCACATCGGTGGGAGAAGTATAGCCGTGTGAGCATAAAGTGAATTTCTGATATGGCCTTATTGCCTCAAAACACTTGGGGGTGAGGTCATTGCTCACCCACATGCAACCCAACCCACCTAAGCCCTCTCACTCCTTGGCTGCAACACTCATGCACGTAACCCTAGACCCAGTTACGCATGCCCGAATACCTGATTGAACCGAATATCCAAGAGAAGAAGAAAGGAGGAAAGAAAGGAAGAGAGAGGGGGGAGGGGTGGGTTTTGCTCCTCTGTGCATTGGGTAACAGTTAGCCGTGAAAGAGGACCCTTGTGCTCTCTGAAGAGGGAAGGTCTTAGAAGGAGAAGAAAGAAAAAGAAGAGCCATGCCTAAGAGAAGTAGAAGAAGAATAGGAAAGGCAGCAGAAGAGAAGAAGATCAGAAGAAAAGCACTATAGCAGGAGACATTTAAGTCATCTGATTACCAAATCAAACGTCTGATCACTGTTCATTTATTTGATTCATTTGAGTAATTGATATGTGCTTAATTAAGGCTAATAATTTATGATCTAAATCACCATTATTTTAGCTTTTCTATTCTTTTTGTCTTGAAATACATTGAGCATCATTGAATATTTAATGTGACAGATTAGTATTCATTAAAATATCTTTATTGTGCTTTATTCATTGTGCTCATTTATATATTCATTAAGATTAGTGTGTGAATTTCATATTTGCTCTCTGTGTTGGACCTTGGACTTTATTTAGATATTTGAGTTATAAATTTTATTTGTTGAAAAGCTATTTGTCAGTTATACTACAACACATTCCCTAACATTGACGAAAAGCCTTATCAACATGGATGCTCCTAAATCCAATAATGCTCGATCAAACTCTAGATCACCAAATTTGCAGGAGATAAAAGGGGTGCCAAGTCCTTTTGCTTTTTGCGGGAGCTTGCTGAAAATGATCGAGCTGACTTGCTCAGATAATACAATCGAACTCCCGTCTTTGGTTCGCAACTTATGCTTAGGTGTACACAAATCCTTCAAAAATCTCACGTATGCCAGTACATGGTGAATTGCATCCATCAAGGGGATGTTTATCTGGACTTGCTCAAAGAGCTTGACCAGATCTTTCTCAAGTGCCACAGATTTGGGTTTCCTCTTTCCTTTGGTCAATGCCTCAAGAGTGGAACCTTTGTAGGTTCCTCTAGGATTGGTTCAGGTTCTAGATCTAGGATAGGGGTGTCCTAGATAACCAACCTAGGGTTAGGTTCTGAACTACCAGGATGAGTGTGGCTTCGATAAGGTGGATCCTGAGTTGTCTTGCCACTATGGGTGGTAACAGAATTTAGTCCTGCCTAGTTTTGGTTTGGAGTTGGCAAATGTGGTGGTTGTTGTTGATATCTCTAGTATGATGTCGAAGCTTCCATCCCGTTGGGTGATGGAGCAGAAGGGGCCTGATAGACAAAGTGAGCTTGGCCCTGATTCGGGTTCATAACGTGCCTCTAGTTCAGCACGTTATTCAGATTCGGCAGAGGTTGTGAAGGAAGTACACCAGGCTGGCGAGAATTCGCCATCTGTGTGAGATGATTATGGACCCCTGTGATTTTGTCCTTGTGATATTTCTACATAGCCGCATTCGTCTTTTGAATTCAGTTAGGGTTTGAAGGATTAAAGACATTTGATCTTCCTGTGTTAGCCCAGATTGGAAATTTGGATTGGGCCTAGGCTGAGTAGGTTGATATGGGGGTGGAGCTTGTGGTCGGTGCTGGAATTGAGATCTTGGATTTTGATTATTCCCTGGCCATGCAAAGTTAGATGATTACGCTATCCATTGTTATAAGTGTTTGAGAATGGATCATTTTGAATGGCGTCGATATCCTCGCAAGTCTGAGGAACCCTAGGGAAGTCAGAATACGAGTGTTCAGAGTTCCCCCAACTAGAGTAGGTTGGTCCAGAGTTTCCTCCGAAAGTAGGATCAGACAGGTGTGGATATGGGTCCATCCCCTAGGAAGAGTGGTGATAGATGTTATGCACAACCTACCTACCAGAGGGCGGTTGCGCAAACAAGTTTTGTTGTGCTGAGGTGGCTCTCTGCAAGTGTCGAGTCAATTCATCCACCTTCTTCTAGATAATGGAGACCTTATATAGGCGACTAGCCATTAGTTCCAGATCAACAGATGCAGACAGGCCTTGGGTTTCATGTGCCACTTGGGTGTTCGTCAATGCACGGGCAGTCGTCCAGTCAAACATGCCCATGGATTCATTATTGATGGAGTTCTCACACGTATTCTCGAGAATCTCCCACACGTTGTCCTCATGTTGACCCATGATGTTGCCACCACAAGTTGCATTGACGAATAATCTGATATCTTCACGGAGTCCCTGGTAAAAAGACTGGACCTATTCCCATTTAGGAACTCCTTGATGGGGGCATTTTCGCATGAGATCTAGAAAGCAATCCCATGCCTCATGAAGTGGTTCTCCCGCATTCTGAGTAAAGTGCATGATCTGGTGCCTTAAAGCATTTGTCCGACCAACGGGAAAAAACTGCTTCAGAAATTCAGATTGAAGTTCAGCCCATTTGTTGATCGGATGAGTTAGGGTTTGGTACTAGTGGGTGAAAGTTTCCCTACCAGGAGGGGTGACGTAATAAAATTGCGGAATTGAATATAATATCACAGAATAAACAAACAATCGCACAAGTACACAAAGATTTTTAGGTGGAACCCAAACCGGGTGAAAACCACCACCTAACCCTCTCGAGTTAGGATTTTCCGATCAACCTAGTTGATCAAATCCACTAACCGAATCACTTTAAAACGAGGGTGATTCAACCTCAGTACAACCACGCTACAAGTACGAGGGTAGCATTCCTCAACCCCTTCTCTCCACGAGAAGGATTTTGTCCCACGAAGGAGACGGGAATTCGCAAAGTGAATACCCAACCAAAATAACAAAGATAAAATAAAACAACAGGTCCTATAGAGCCAACAAAGTAATTAAGAACTTAGCTTCTATAGGAATAAGGAAACTCCCCTTTGCAAGGAGTGCGTCGAGGATGACGCGGGTGCGTGAGCCACGCAACGGCGCAATGTCGCTCTCGTGAACAACGGCGGGAGAGCGGGTGCGCGAAGACTTGATGCTCTCAAGAGAATGAAACTAGAGCTTGGAGAGCAAGGGCCTCAATTGGACACAAGAGAGTGGAAGTATGTTGCTTAAGTGTGTCTTGTGTTTTTCTAAGTGTATATCTTGTGTGTTTTTTGTGTTGCAAAGGCTCCCCTCTATTTATAGAGGCCTTAGGAAGGCTTTGGAAGGCTTAAGAAAGGTTCTATAGCCGTTGGGTGCAAAGCCCAAGAGAATCAGGCCGAAATCAGGACAATGATTACATTTGACAGGGTTATCAGACGTCTAACTCTGGCATCAGACGTCTGGAAGGCCACTTTAAGACGTCTGATTCTATGTGGGTTTCTCCCTGACTTGAATCAGATCTAAACAGGGTTTTTGCGCAAGTCCATCAGACGACATACAGGACGTCTGGTACTATGTCTGGACGTCTGGAAACCTACTTTTACTGTGGGAATTGATTTCCAAATGTTGCAACGGCTAGAAAATCTCTGAGAAGAGATTTTGGGTTAGCCGAGGCAAAACGGTCATTTATCAGACGTCTGGAAAGTCCTATGGACGTCTGATAAGGCTCTAACGGTCATAATCTTGAGTGTTTTCTAAGCCAGCCAACGGTCCACTAATTGGACGTCTGGCAAAGTCATCAGACGTCTCCTAAGACGTCTGGTCTAAGGTCTGGACGTCTGATTTCATCAGACATACTAACTATGTCCAGCCTAACAGTTATCAGACGTCTGAAACAACAGTCAGACGTCTTAAAATTCTTTATCAGACGTCTGATTTGGGAATTAGACGTCTGGAAGTGCTGTTTGAACCCTATATTGGTTTTCTAGGTATTCTACAGAAAACCTAAGTATCCTAGGGTTGTGCCGGTGTTCCTAGGACTACTGTTAGGGTTCTTTGAGGCTCTTTAACATGAAATATCTAAGGAAATAAAGAGCAACAAAAGAAACAAAAAATACAACAAGTACAAAAGAAGGAAATCTATCCTATTCTTCATTTCCTTCCATCTTCAATCTTTCGCTCCACGCGAACCTCCTCTGTTTTCCGTCAAGCTCTTCCAATCCGTCCTGGATGTGAGCTCGAACTCCGTCTAAACACGTCCTCATTTGTAATTGACCTGAAATATAGGACTCAAATTGCAAATGTTAAATAACACGTGTTTTGTTATCATCAAAACAAATGATCGTGGTGCTGTAGCACCAACAGCCTTGTCCATGAGGGAGAAGGAGAACATCTTCATGAGTAAGATATCACGATTCTGCACAGATGGCTCGAAGGTCTGGGCCAGATGTTTCAATCGCTGGATGTGCTGAAAAAGATCTTCAGAGTTAAGCCCATGGAATTTAGGGATAGCATGAAGCATATTGGGCCTAAGTTCAGTACCAGGTCCTCCAATAGGGATTTAAACTCTAGGTTTGATTGCTACCACAGCTAGATTGAAATGATTTCGCATCATAGGACGCTGCAATGGATTCATGAATGCTTGCAAAAGATCGTTGAGGCACTGTAACTGATTCTGGAGATTGGGTTCTTCTTCTTGATTTTCTATAAATATAGCTGAAGGAGATCTAGGCTCAGAAGCAGAAGAGTTGGAAGAGATATCAATATGATCGAAAGGTAGCACAAACAAGTGATTTGAGGCTTGGCCTCGATGGGAGTGAACTGCTAATGGAGGTCTCAAGGGTGGTATTAAGGACCTCCTCCCGAACATGCACTAGTGAGCCAGATAAGGGACAGAAGGTGTAATAGACCCAATCAAGGCACCCAAAAACCTTTGGATGACTAAGGAGGTTAGAGGTGGACGAAACCTCTTGATTAAAAAATCACTCATTCGAGAAATACCTGGGCAGCTAGGAAGGGAGAGTCCCGTAAAGACCCCTACACGGTAGAGCGTCCCAACGGGTTATAGGGTTTCCCCCACCCGACCTTCCTTGTCACTGAGAATCCAAGTTGATCAGAATGAGCAACTTAACCCCTTAAGCCTACCAATTTTAATCCTGAAGTTAGGTGCTTAGATTTCACTTGAACTTTAGAGTTGATTGTGATTTGTGACCTAATTTGAAGGTTGGTTGACCCACAAGGTGGATCAACTTCACCTAACCTGCCCTAAGGTTGAGGATGAGTTAGGTAATGAGCCCAAAATCACCCTAAATGATTTTCAAATAGGTTATTAAGTCCCAAGTTTTAGGATTTAAGTGGATGATTAGAGCTTAATTTTAGGGTTCTCTTGATTAGGTCAATTCATGCAAGGGTTTGGGTGACACACAATGCGGGAAAATCAATTCTTACTATTTCAGGTAGGTGTGTTTTCTCAACCCTAAGATGGAAACCCTAATTTGGCTCTTTTTGGTCCAATCAGTTCTTTCCAAGTTGGGTACTTAAGGCTCAATCAAGAATGTGAATAGCCCTAGATACCTTAAGTCCCTACTAGGTGCAGAAATCTGGAAGGGGATCTCTAGAGAATCAAAGCAAGCAAATTGGTCATCAATTCTAAGGAAATAATGTAAGTTTGATCCTAATTGATTTCCATTTTACTTTTTTCTAGAAATAGGGACTTAAGAGGATGGAAATGAAATGACCTACCCTTGGAGTGGCTGTCGTGCGGTTGATCTTCGTCGTGTACCTCGCACAAACACAACAAAATAGATAGAATAAGTTAGTATTAGATCAGAAATTATAACCAGTGAAATCAAACTACTCGTTGCTCCCCGGCAACGGTGCCAAAATGTTAATAGTCTGTCGAGGAGTTTTAAGGAGTAATCATCATAGCAAAGCCTTAATCTCTCGAAAACAATTAAATTTATAACTCATAATCTAAAAAGAGTCCGAGGTTGTTCGCTGGGAGAAAATAATGGCAATTCAATCTTACTAATCACAATTTAATTAGAAATATAAGTAATTATGACCAAAGCTTCATTTAGAACAACTCAAAATGATATATACATGAAATCAAGTAACAAAGTACAAAAAGATTGAGTTAAAATAGTGATTTGAATCACCAAATTAACCCTTGAAATTAAGCTCAAGTATCTCAAATAATTGAATAGTAGATCTCAACCAAATATGCCATGTCAACCAAGTTTAATATCCCAACAGTAGCTTCAGAACTAAGGCACCAGCAGAACTTAGACGTCTTAAGTTGCTCAAGGCTCAGCTCCAACAGAAGAGGCAAAGGCCTCCTCTTTCCTTCATGCCTCAAGAGAGAGGCAAGCTAAGCACAGCACAGAGGCAAAGGCCTCCCACGAATCGGCTAAGGGTAGAGAGTAGAGGCGCGAAGGGCAAAATCGCCCCTCTCTTTCCTTCTTTTCTCTCTTAGAACAGTCTAACCGGACCCGGGTAACTAAGTAACCAGATCAGAGCAGGGGACCAGACCTACCGGTGTGTAGGTGGGAGAGGAGTGTGTAGAGGCGTGAGAGGGACCCGACCCTTGTGTTCGTGGGAGAACGACAGGGGTCACAAAATCCTCTTAAGCACAGTTGCGAGTGTTGCGATTGTTGATGTGGGACTAATCCGCACAGCTTCTTCCTTCACGCAGCAGCCACTAATGAAGCTCTGATCGCAGTCGAAGATGAGGCTGCGGAGTCCAATTGTGGAACTGGAGATGCGCCTAGAGTTGGGCTGCTTCACCCAGGAGTGGAAGCGAAGATGAACACGATCAGAAAAGAGCGACTGGGGTAGGAGAAGATGGCAGCAGCGGTAGAGATCTGGCGTGTACCTGCATCCACGAATACGGCCTTTTGGCCACGTCAAATGCACTCAAAAGCTTCACCGGTGTGCGACGAGTGTGTTGGTGGTAGTTTCGTGGAGGTTGGAAGCCGATGGAGGTCTAACGAGGTCAGTGAGGATGCGTGCAAGTGACGGTGCTCGGTGGGACGAGTGGGCATGCGAATCCTCAAATTAATAGAGGCCTTTTGTAGAGGGAGTCAAGGCGGAGCTTGTGGATGTGGAGCAGGGGTGTTTGGAGGTGTGTGTCGTGCTGGAGGCTTTGCCGGAGTGGAGAACGAAGGTGGTGTTGAGGGTGGTACAGTGGTAGTGAGTGAGTTGTGAGTGTGGGGGAAGAAGTAGAGGGAGAAAGGAAGGGATAGAGAGGGTTAGAGGGGATGGTGGAGCGCGAAGGTGGTCGACGTTGGCGAGCCAGAGCCGAAGAAGATGAAGTCGACGGTGGGTTGGAGCGGTGACGACTAGGAGGAAGGAAGCCCTTGCTACGGTTGGCAAGGAGTGGAATTGAGAGGGGAAGGTAGAGGGCCGTCCAATTTGATTGTTGAATGGTCGAACGAGGAGAGAGGAGAGGGTCGCCGGAGCAAGGTGTGAAGATGGCTGGAGAGGGAAGGAGGAGAGATTTCTCTTGCCAAAACTTACTAAGGAGTAAGGATTCTTGTCCTGGGTCCTTTTATAAGCCTAAAAGAGGAGCTCCAAGCTTGGAAACAAGCTCGCGAAGCTCGATATTTTTGCGCAAACCGGATACCCATAATTTCAAAGTATTCACATGGGAGATTGTGAGAGAATCAGGATCCAAGGCTGGATCCAATTGGTAGGGAATTCCTTAAGGAATCTCTCGTTCAAATTTGGGAGAGTTTGATTGAGAATAAGTGAGAAACCCTCGCTTGAAACTTGATGAAGCTTAATGTGTTCACACCATTGGCTGCAAGGATTCATTTGCAAAGAATGACAAGAAAGTTAGGGACCTGATTGCAACAATTTCAAAAGTTAGGGTCATGAATGAGAGAGAAGAGTCAGACTGGACCAAAATGCAAACTAGGTCAAGATGGACTCTGATTGGGCCCAAATTTTGATACAAATCTAATTTGGTTCCAAGGAATCTGATGGTGATGTTGGATTTCATTTTTGACCAAGTTTGACTGGACAATTTATGTAAAAACTTAAATTAGGGCAGATTGTGTTTGTGACTCTGTTTATGGTCAAAATGGGTTCCAAAAGTCAACTCAATGGTACCAAACATTATGGAATATTTTTCTATGAATTTTAGAAGGTTTATATGGATTTTATCCTAACAAAAACCTCATTAATTTAAGTGGGTCTGAAATTAGGGTTTTGTGTGTTGTATTAATTCTCGAAATGCGTGAAACCTCGTTTCTGTCTGCATGGACCCACTTATTAGACTTTAATGCTCATTTGACCTTTATTTCACCCCTAGCAAACCCCTAGGTTATTTTATGTTTATGATATGCTGTTAAAATTACAGAATTAACCCTGATTTCTTATTCTCTTCTCAAAACATAATAAGGTGGTGAAACGACGCACCACCCCTTTAGCCATTTAAGACGTCTGGGATGTTCACTAGACGTCTGTCCGGACATCTGGGATGTTCACCAGATGTCTGGAAATGCTTTTAGCACGGAACGTACGAGCGCCATACTTCCTCCCTCACCACACCTCACCGCACCTTCTCCTGCGACGCCACTCTGTGCCATACTCCGCCTTTCTGTCCCCCTTACCTCCTCTCTCTTTATAAACCTCTCCCCCTCCTCTTCGTTGCCCACCCACAGCCGAGAGCGAGTAAGAGCAGAGTGAGAGTGGAGCACCCGAGCGAGAGGAAGCACAAGAGTGGAGGGCGCAGCGTCGTTCTGCTGGCAAGGGGAGCCAGAGCGGTTCCGCGGAAGTCATTTCTCCGCAGAATCAGATGGCCGGAGAGACACCCAGACGTCTCACCAGACATTCGAAGGTAGGGCAAGATGTCTAGTAGAGATCTACTTTCCATACTTTTCCTCTCTGACAAGTCCTGACAGCGTACGCATATGTGTCAGAAGGCGGGAGCGTAGCCGAGGCAATTTTAGACGTTTGGGAGCACCCCCAGACGTTTGACAAGGTCCTTGGACGTCAACTTTGAGTTCCAGACGTCTGATAGCGGAACACCAAGAGAGGTATCCCTGAAGAACTGTTTTAAGACGTCTGGGACCTTTTCCAGAAGTCTGATTTCCGTCTGATAGTATATTTTGGGCCGTGTAAGGCCCTATCATTATCGCCTTTTCGCAAACGAACCGTCTCTATTTTCCATACAAGTTTCTCTGTATAATGATACCTCGTTTATATCTTTCTGAGTCTTTTGGCCCATCAACCCATGTTTTAGGTCTCCAGTTCGTCAGGTGTACGGGACCTGTGGAGACGTCGGGAGCCACTGTACGAAGCCCCATTCCACCCGGTTACCCAGGTAGAGTGGTTACAACCTTAACCTCTAATTCAATATATGCGAGTAAGTAATCCTAGGACTTGAGATGAACCCTAGGAAAGAATAAACGTATATTCGAGAATAAATTCTTGAACCCTAGGTCTTGGCATGAATACTAAGGTTAGAAGAAACTGCATGTGAATGATTGTGTAATCAAGAGCTACATGTTTTTAGCTAAAATGGACCCCTACTGCATGTGAATAATTGAGTAATCGAAAAGTGCCTATTTTTAGCTAAAATGGACCCCTACTGTAATAAAATGGAAATTGAACTGTTGTCCCGAACATTCCAACCCGGATGTGATAAAGAAATTCCTATACGAACCCCACGGGGAATGTAAACATGAACACCGTACCTCAAAGAACCAAATGGTTCTGGGAATTTGCTGCCTATGGACAGCTGTTAAGGGAGGTAAGCTGACCTTCGTGTACATTGTACCGAAGAGAGCAACTATCCCTTGTAGTGTAGAGGGGAGCTTGCCGCCCTTGGGTTGGGATCCGGGGTGGGTTTGGCCACTCTACGACGACTCTTACTAGCCCTCATGTACGTGGTACCGAGGTGAGCTACTTAGTGTAGGGGGGAGCTATCCTCCCCAGGGGGCCTGAGGCTAGGTATGGCCACCCTACACCGACTCTTGTCAGCCCGTTGGGCAAACCGAGGTAGTCGGACGAGGGTACGTGGATAGAGGAGGGGCAAGACCCTTGTGGGGCAAGACCCCTATTCTGTTCTGAGAGGGCAAGGCCCTACACTATTCCGCACTGTACGTTGAGGCGTACCCGCTAGCGGAAACGACTGATCACATGCTAGTGCGGGATAGCTACCCACGCGCTTGTCACGTGTACCGTAGTCACCACTACGTCACGACCGTGACCTTGGGGTAGTAGACCGAGTATAGGACTACCACGGTGGGACTCCCTCGGCCAGGAGAGTGCCACGTGGGCATCCTATATCACGGGAAGCTGCAAGCAAAATCGTTCCTATAGGGAACCAGAAGATTAATTAACAAATCCTAATTAGAGATCTCTACGCACCCACATGTATAATATAAGTAGAAAATGGAAAACTTTATGTTAATGCATGTTACTTCTTAGCCACCACTCTACTCAGCTTTAGCTGACTCTAGTCAAATATATTCTGTACAGGTCAGGGGTTTGAGTAGCCCGAGCCACTAGCTGCTGAGGACGCTGGGCCTAGTCGAGCCTAGCTTTAGTTCTACTACCTGATAGTGAGTTTTATAGTTTGTATTCTGTTACATGTACTCTTTGATATGATGGCTGTAATATCACTGTTCTCTTTCCACCTGTTGAAACTTTCTTTTTGCTTAGTTACTGTACTTGTGTGATTGTGGTTTGTTGAATGTTACTTGGTTATTTCTTGTTGGACGACTAGATCTTGGGATAAACCGAAGCGAGCCACTCTCAGATCCTGTAAGGATTTGGGACCGGGTCGTGACAGATGGTATCAGAGCAAGGTCATCCCGAGAAATGAACTAAGTAGTCTGGAAAACACCACACTTGTACATATAACTAAGATAGCCATCACAACATTTTCTCTTGGTTATTGTATCCGAGTCCCACGTCTCCTCTTTGGTCAAACAGGCACCAAAAATCTCATTCCTCCTCAATCTTTGAGTAGGAAATGCCTCGCCAGGGAGCTATTGAGGCAGGCCACGGACATGGTCGCAGGGGAGGATGAGCGATGGCTAAAGATAGAGCCGCTCCACCTCTCCTCCTGGGCATCCAGGCCCCGGACCTTGCCCAACTGATCCGGAGTCTTATCCGGGAGGAGCTCCATCAACCTCCTCCTCAGCCTTCCCTTCCTGGGGATGCGGAGGGGGAATCCTCTGTGGGGCAGGCAAGCCGCCATGGTGTTGGACGAGCTATAGGGGGAGGGGGTGATCTTTTACCGCCCCCTTCAGACACTTCGGGGCACGAGTCTTCCTTACCTGGAGGTGCACCCCTTCCTCCGCTGCGGCTACACCATGAGGTCTTTAGCCAATTCAGGAAGCTGAAGCCCCCCTCTTTCAAGGGGGAGGAAAGCCCATCTGAGGTAGAAGATTAGCTGGAACAAATGGAGAAGATCTTCGACACCCTCTGTCCTCCTGCAGAATGCCGCGTGGCCTTCACCACGTATCAGCTGGAGAGTGAGCACACAGGTGGTGGAAGGCGGTCAAAGGACAGGAGGAGGGAGAACTGACGTGGGACCAGTTTGTGGCGATCTTCAGTGAGCAATACTTTCCACAAACATGGTAGGATTAGAGGAGGCAGGAGTTCCACACTCTCCGCCAAGGGGCAATGACAGTTAGCGCGTACCGTACGTGTTTCCTGGAGCTGTCATGCTTCGCCCCGACAGCCGCATCTACCAAGGAGGAGCGCCTGTGGAGATTCACCGAGGGTCTCCGACCCGCCATCCGAGAGTACATAAAGTCCCTGAAGCTGCCTACCTTCTCTCGCGTGGTCGAGGCTGCCATGACCTATGAGGAAACCAACCCATCCGCACGAGATATTGATGGAGGAGGATGGAAGAGGCCCTACCTACAGGAGCACTCACAGGGTCGCTGGGAGAGGAGGCACCAGGCACCGGCAGGGGAATCGTTCCGTTCTGTGGGTCCACCAGGGACCTATGGGGGTCCCCGACAGGGATCAGCCGACTGCAGCAGACCCCCGCCCAATCACCAGCAGGGACAACAGACAGAGGGAAGTTGCATACCCCTTTCCTATTAGTGTGGCCAGTCGGGTCACATGCAGAGGAATTGTCCATCTAGGACTGGAGCACAGCCGACGCTCCCATCACCGAGCACTGGAGGCCGATTTGGCGGCCACGGACACCAGCCCCAAGGAGGAGGATAGCAGTCACGAGGAGGGTACCGGCCCGCTGCCTCCCATCTGACCCAGAGCACAGCTATTTCTTCAACACCAAGGACTGAGGGACGTGTTAACGCCCTAACTCACGGAGATGCCAGAGCTTTAGGCTTTGTAGTGGCAGGTATGGTTACTATTTCTGGCAGACTCGTCTACACTCTTTTCGATTTCGGAGACACGCGTTCGTTTGGTTCTACGAGTTTCACTGTCTGCACGGGAGTGAGCAGTATGCTTTTAGAGGAGCCCTTCCTGATTAGAGGACCAAGTGGGCAGGTATTTGTTGCCGAGGAGGTTCTCGCTGACTATGAGGTCATGATAGGGGGATACAGTCTCTCGATAAACCTGATCATAATCTCGATGGATGACTTCGGTGTAATCTTAGGGATGAATTGGTTGGCTGCATACCACGCCTTTGTAGACTGTTTTAGGAGGAAGATCATTTTCTCCATACCACGACTGCCTCCTTTCGAGTTCCACGACCAGCCTATAGACAGAGGATTCAGATGCATCTCCGCACTTCGAGCAGCGAAGCTATTGAGTCAAGGATGTGAGGGCTTCCTTGCTTGTGTTCTAGCAGAGCCCGACCCCATGGACAGTATACAGAGTATTCTGGTGGTCCGTGAGTACCCCGACATCTTCCCAGAGACGCTGCCAGGATTGCCACCTGAGCGCAAGATCGAGTTCGAGATCTCACTAATACCAGAGACGGGCCCCATTTCTTCAGCACCGTACCGAATGGCCCTGCTTGAGCTGTGAGAGCTCAAGACACAGCTACAGGACCTGCTAGAGAAAGGCTTCATAAGGCCCAGTGCCTCTCCATGGGGAGCCCCCGTCCTATTCGTGAGAAAGAAGGATGGCACTCTTCGGCTGTGCATTGACTACAGACAACTGAACCGGGTCACCATCAAGAACAAGTACCCGTTACCACGCATAGATGACCTCTTCAACCAGCTGAGGGATGCCACGGTATTTTCAAAGATAGATCTGAGGTCAAGATACCATCAGCTAAGGATTAGGGAGACCGACATCTCCAAGACACCCTTCCGTACACGGTACAGCCACTATGAGTTCTTGGTCATGCCGTTTGGATTGACCAACGCCCCTGTCGCCTTCATGGACTTGATGAACCACATTTTTCGGCCGTATCTGGAGTAGTTTGTGGTTGTTTTCATCGATGACGTGCTCATTTATTCACGAGACCAGACGCAGCATAAGAAACACCATCACATGGTCTTGGACACCTTGAGACGGCATAGATTGTATGCCAAATACAGCAAATGTGAATTCTGGTAGAGACAAGTCACCTTCCTGGGCCATGTGATCTCAGAGGACGGTTTAGATGTGGATCTATCCAAGGTAGAGGCAGTACTCAGGTGGGAGAGATCGCATTCGGTGATTGAGATACATAGTTTCCTGGGGCTGGCTGGTTATTATAGACGATTTATCCAAGGGTTCTCGCAGATTGCTCGTCCTCTGACTCATTTGACTCAGAAGGATGTACCCTTTGCCTGGACAGACGAGTGTGAGTCTTGCTTTCAGAAGCTGAAAGAGAGGTTGACTTCAGCTCCTATACTCACCATCCCTGACAGTAGCGGTGGATTCGTCGTCTACATGGACACCTCGTTGCAGGGATTGGGGGGTGTACTTATGCAGTGGGGTTATGTCGTCGCATATACTTCGCGGCAATTGAAGCCCCACGAGCATAACTACCCCACCCATGACTTAGAACTAGCAGCAGTCGTCCTAGCATTGAAGACCTGGAGGCACTATTTGTATGGAGAAACGTTCGAGATTTTCACTGACCACAAGAGCCTCAGATATTTGTTTGACCAAAAGGAGCACAACATGAGGCAGAGACGTTGGTTGGAACTCTTGAAAGACTATGATTGCAGCATCTCCTACCACCCAGGAAAAGCCAATGTGGTGGCTGACGCCCTGAACCGAAAGGCGTCCGCTCACTTGGCTTGCTTACAAGCACGAAGTTGGAGGCTCATGGAGGAGTTGAGCAGCTGGCGACTCCAAGAGACAGGGGTTTTGCGGGGCAGTGACAGCCGCGAGGCAGACACGACCAGAGCTGGTGGATCGCAACATGGTTAAACAAATGACAGACTCATATCTACAAGCACAGCGGGACCAAGTATTGGCAGGGAACCCAGGAGATTTCTCTTTCATTGACTGAGTTCTGCGTATGAGGGGACGCTTGTGTGTTCCTAAAGATGAGGAGCTGTTGAGGGAGCTCTTGACTGAGGCCCATGGATCCAGATTTACCATACATCTCGGGAACACGAAAATGTATCATGACCTACAACGTGATTTTTGGTGGAGAGGCATGAAGTGGGATGTTGGCCTTTTCATCCAACAGTGTCTGACATGCCAGCAGGTGAAGGCCGAGCATCAGAGGCCTGCAGGGCCATTGCAGTCACTTCCCATTCTAGAATGGAAGTGGGAAAGTGTCACTATGGATCTGGTAGTGGGGTTACTTGTGACATAGAGAGGGCACGATGCAGTCTGGGTGATTATGGATAGATTAACGAAGACGGCACGGTTTCTGCCAATCTGAGTCACTTTTGGACCAGCACAGTTGGCAGAGAGATACATCAGAGACATAGTACGCCTTCACGGGGTTCCCCACGAAATTATTTCAGACAGGGACACTCGTTTCCCTTCCCAGTTCTGGGCAGAATTTTAGCAAGCCTTGAGGACTTGTTTGAAGTTCAGTACAGCCTATCACCCCCAGATAGATGGACAGTCAGAGTGCACCATTCAGACCCTTGAGGACCTTCTACGCGCTTGCGCATTAGACTGGAGAGGCTCCTGGGAGGAGCATTTGCCACTGGCAGAATTCGCATACAACAACAGTTACCACTCGAGCATCGGCATGGCACCATATGAAGCTCTGTACGGGAGAAAGTGTACGACCCCCTTGAGTTTGGTAGAGGTAGGGACCAAATGGGAGGTCGGCCCCCGTCTGATACGCCAGAGTTAGGAGGTGATCGAGTAGATCCATCGACGACTGCGTACTGTCCGGAGCAGGCAAAAGAGTTACGCCGATCTGAAACGTAGGGGGGTACAATTTGAGGTTGGAGATCACATTTTTCTCCGTGTTTCACCGATGAAAGGGTTGCAGCGATTTGGGATGAGAGGGAAGCTTGCACCGAGATATGTGGGACCCTTTGAGGTCGTAGAGCAGGTAGGACCCGTCGCCTACCGGCTTGCCCTTCCTCCCCAGTTTTCTGGAGTGCACAATGTATTTCATGTATCCAACCTCAGGAAATACATCGCCGACCCCAGCCATGTCCTTAGCCGCGAGAGCATTGAAGTGGGAAATGACCTAACCTACCCCAAGAGACCAATACAGATACTAGACCGAGCCATTCGGAAGTTGAGGCGGAAGGAAGTACCCTTGGTGAAAGTTCTATGGAAAAGCCAGCGGTACGAGGAGGCAACTTGGGAACCTGAGTCGGCGATGCGAGAGCAGTACCCAGAACTCTTCAAAGGTATGACTCTTCCGACCTACCTCAGTCCTCTTTAAGTTTGTTATACACTGCTACGTTCTATTTTTCTCACCCTAGCCAGTTCAAGTTTCGGGAACGAAACTTCCTTTAAGTTTGTTATATTGAAACGACCCACCACCCCTTTGGCCATTTAAGACGTCTGGGATGTTCACTAGACATCTGTCCGGACGTCTGGGATGTTCACCAGACATCTGGAAATGCTTTTAGCACGGAACATATGAGCGCCATACTTCCTCCCTTACCGCGCCTCACCGCGCCTTCTCCTGAAATGTCGCTCCGCACCATACTCCACCTTTCCGTCCTCCTCACCTCCTCTCTCTTTATAAACCTCACCCCCTCCTCTTCGTTGCCCACCCACAGCCGAGAGCGAGTGAGAGCAGAGTGAGAGCGGAGCACCCGAGCGAGAGGAAGCGCGAGAGTGGAGGGCGCAACGTCGTTCTGCTGGCAAGGGGGGCTAGAGCGGTTCCGTGGAAGTCATTTTTCCATGGAATCAGACGGCCGGAGAGACACCCAGACGTCTCACTGGACGTCCGAAGGTAGGGCAAGATGTTTGGTAGAGATCTACTTTCCGTACTTTTCCTCTCTGACAAGTCCTGACAGCGTACGCATATGTGTCAGAGGGCAGGAGCGTAGCCGAGGCAATATCTGACGTCCAGGAGCACCCCCAAATGTCTGACAAGGTCCGTGGACATTGGCTTTGAGTTCCAGACATCTAATAGTGGAACACCAAGAGAGGTATCCCTGAAGAATTGTTTTAAGACGTCTGGGACCTTTTCCAGACGTCTGATTTCCGTCTGATAGCGTATTTTGGGCCGTGTAAGGCCCTATCATTATTGCCTTTTCGCAAACGAACCGTCTCTGTTTTCCATACGAGTTTCTCTGTATAATGATACCTCGTTTATATCTTTCTGAGCCTTTTGACCCATCAGTCCATGTTTTATGTCTCCAGTCCATCAGGTGTACGGGACCTGTGGAGACGTCGGGAGCCATTGTACGAGCCCCCATTCCACCCGGTTACCCAGGTAGAGTGGTTACAACCTTAACCTCTAATTCAATATATGCGAGTAAGTAATCGTAGGACTTGAGATGAACCCTAGGAAAGAATAAATGTATATTCGAGAATAAATTCTTGAACCCTAGGTCTTGGCATGAACACTAGGGTTAGAAGAAACTGCATATGAATGATTGTGTAATCAAGAGCTGCTTGTTTTTAGCTAAAATGGACACCTACTGCATGTGAATAATTGATTAATCGAAAAGTGCCCATTTTTTGCTAAAATGGACCCCCACTATAATAAAATGGAAATTGAACTGTTGTCCCGAACATTCCAACCCGGATGTGATAAAGAAATTCCTGTACGAACCCTGCGGGGAATGTAAACATGAACACCATACCTCGAAGAACCAGATGGTTCTGGGAATTTGCTGCCTATGGACAGCTGTTAGGGGAGGTAAGCTGACCTTCGTGTGCGTAGTATCTAAGAGAGCAACTATCCCTTGTAGTGTAGAGGGGAGCTTACCGCCCTTGGGTTGGGACCCAAGGTGGGTTTGGCCACTCTACGATGACTCTTACTGGCCCTCGTGTACGTGGTACCAAGGTGAGCTACTTAGTGTAGGGGGGAGCTATTTGCCCCAGGGGGCCCGGGGCTAGGTATGGACACCATACACCAACTCTCGTCAGCCCGTTGGGCAAACCAGGGTAGTCAGACGAGGGTACACGGACTGAGGAGGGTCAAGACCCCTGTTCTGTTCTGAGAGGGCAAGGCCCTACACTGTTCCGCACTGTACGTTGAGGCGTACTCGCTAGCGGAAACGACTGACCACGTGCCAGTACGGGGTAGCTACCCACGCACTTATCACATGTGCCGTAGTCACCGCTACGTCACGACCGTGACCTCGGGGTAGTAGACCGAGTATAGGACTACCACGGTGGGACTCCCTTGTCCAGGAGAGTGACACGTGGGCATCCTATATCACGGGAAGCTGCAAGCAAAATCATTCCTATAGGGAACCAGAAGATTAATTAACAAATTCTAATTAGAGATCTCTACGCACCCACATGTATAATATAAGTAGAAAATGGAAAACTTTATGTTAATGCATGTTACTTCTTAGCCACCACTCTACTCAGCTTTAGCTGACTCTAGTCAAATATGTTCTATACAGGTCAGGGGTTTGAGCAGCCCGAGCCACCGGCTGCTGAGGACGCTGGGCCTAGTCGAGCCTAGCTTTAGTTCTACTGCCTGATAGTGAGTTTTATAGTTTGTATTCTGTTATATGTACTCTTTGATATGATGGCTGTAATATCACTGTTCTCTTTCCACCTGTTGAAACTTTCTTTTTGCTTAGTTACTGTACTTGTGTGATTGTGGTTTGTTGAATGTTACTTGGTTATTTCTTGTTGAACGACTAGATCTTGGGATAAATCGAAGTGAGCCAGTCTCAGATCTTGTAGGGATTTGGGACCGGGTCGTGACAGGTGGAGATATAACCCTCAGATGAATATGTAAGAGATTTTATCTTTTATTCCAGACTAAAATGAGCTAATTAAGGCTCATGATGGTGTTCCCATCATGTGACTCGTATGAGATTTTGGATCAAACCAAGGATGAACTTAAGGATTCTGATTTGGATATCCAGGATGGTTTGGGTGACTCTAAAAGTGCTAAGATGGATCATTGGATTTTATTTGACTCACCTACTTTATATCCATCCACAACCAACTTGACTTATGAAGTGGTTCCTTATACCACTTCAGACTACGCCACTTAGGTTCCTCCTTTCATTTCTCATCATTTTCATGACCCGTACGATTTATTCCCCACTCCTGAATCTTTATTCACCTTGTATGCCTTACCTATGCACCATTTTTTAGGGTTGCCACTATCGTCTTTTCACTCTGGCACCCGTACTTATCTTTCCCTCCTGTGCAACACTTAGCTGCCACTCTCTTCAAGGCCCCTCTTATTATTTTTCTGACTTTTTGGGCTTAGTATTCATGGGCAGTTGGTCCGTATTTGTAGCCTACTACTTCTGTGTGATTTCAAATTACTTATCATTTTGGTTGCCATTCTTAGTATATATTGGTACATCCATTTGCAGTTTTCGCCCAGTTGGAGGCATTAAACTCAACATTTATCTATTTATACATATGTACATAGCTCTTATTTTCTTTTTATATATATAGCATGCTTATCTTCTCAATTACATAGGTGTTGAAATATGCTGAATGTTAATATTCAAGAGCTTTTCCAGGTGATTTCTACCTTTTCTCTCTTTCTACACTTTAAATTATTATATATTTCATGTTTATTTTCATGCAAGAGGACATGCACAAATTTAGGCATGGGTGGGGGGGGGGGTTTGGTGCGGGGGGTACACTTACACTAAAAATCTTCTGCCAACACCTAAAAAAAAAATAGCATTTATACATATTGGATTCATGCATTTATTAAAAAAGATTTTTATCAAGGGGGTTTTATTAAAGATTTACTTATTGAATTGTTTCTTAGTTTAGAATTCAGTACATTTATTTCACTTGCACATAAATTTGTAATGGATCCTTTATGAAAACCAATAGACATTTTCAGTTTGTCGAGGAGAAGCAATGCTTCTTTTCCTAACCCTTGAGGAGAACCATTATTTTGGTCGAAGGAGCATCGAGACAATCAAAAGCTGTTACGTAAGTATTGTAACTAATTTGCACTTGAATATTACTTAATTTTTAAGTTATCTTAATATAATTGTATCATTTTTATATTTTCAGTTCGCTACACATGATGGGACGGAGATGAGTAGGATGGATATTTACGAGGTCACCCACAGTAAGGCTGCTGCTGAGGGTATTCCTAAGTGGATTCATGAGAAATACCAGGAGAAACATGTAAGTTTATTAAACTCCAAAAATTTATAACTTTGTATATATATATTATAATAATATTTTTTAATACATTTAGGATCAAATGGTACACTTGGTACATCCTCCCACTGACGAGACCTTTGACAGCATCTAGTAGCCTCTAGATCTAGAGGAGGCATTTAAGAGAGTGATGCCACCGGACCACGGTGGTTTCATTCATAGTGTGGGGAGGGCACACACTTTGTCCAGCTAATATGGGATGAAAGGTTTTGTCTCATCTAGTATCATTGATCAGCTACATCAAAAGATCACACTACAGAGACAAGAGGAGGAGAAGGAGAAGAGAGAGGCAGAGAGGGAGAAGAGAGAGGTAGAGATGAAGAATCAGATGGATGCCATGCAGTCACAGATGAGGACATATGATAAAGTTTAGATGCTTCTATCCATTCTTTTGAAGAAGGGACGGTCATAGCATCCATCTTGATTAGATCCCAGCATCTAGTGATGAGACAACGACGATGACGACATGGGCAGTGCAGGTGGAGCTGGTGGCATCGAGGCAGCAGCATTTTGATTTTTATCCATTTCCTTTTGCTATGTTTTTCATGTTATCCTTTTTATGTAAATATTTCATTTTCAAACTTGTTATGTACTAGACTTTATATTTATGAAATATAAACTTTTATTTGCTTTCATTAGTTATTTTTTATAAAAGTAGGTCTTTTAACTAGGTTTAGTAGGTAATTCCCATAATTTTAAAATTTAAAGAAAAAAACCTCACATGTGTCGTTGATTTTGGAAAAAAGCAATGACATTAAAGTTTAATAATGATTACGAATATTGTACATTTACCATCACTTATTTGAATAAGCGACGGCAAAAAAGAGGAGGTATGGACTTCCTAAAATATTATATCCCGTTGCTTATTAGGAGAAGCGACGGAGGTGTGGTTTTCCTAAAACCTTATATGTCATCACTTATTAGGAGAAGTGACGGCTAAAATATTTTTACTGTCGCTTATATAAGCAACGATGTATTTATTTAAACGATGGTGAAACTTAAAGAAAGGTGCGTAAAAGCGAGAAAAAGTGACGCACAAATGTTGTCGCTTATAAAAGAAGCAATGGCAAATCCAATTTTCGTCGATTGTCAAACAACGTTGAAACATTTAATCCGTCCATTTGTTGAACAATATTTCGACGTCAGATATTCCTTCTAATAACGAAAAAAAGAAACGACGCTAATAACGACGTCGCTTAATGGCGTTGGTTAAATGGACTTTACCGTCAGTTTCCAACTGATAGTAATAGTGAAAATTGTTGTAGTGTTTACTTATGATGAAGTTCTTTAACCTCGTTCGCTAGAAAAAAAAAAAACTTAGGCTCCTATAATTCTTTGAATAGAGGGTGATCACTACAACATCAAGGTTTTACTCTTTCTTTTATGCAACAAATGAATCGACATCACAATGTGACCATTTTTAACATTTCTATTTTAAGAAGAAACGGTGGCATCCAATTAAACCGTCAAAATGTAAAGCACCAAACAAACACCCGATAGAACTAGGTAAAGGAAGAAGGTAACTTTGACACTAAGGTGCAAAGGGAGGAATCTAATTAGGGAAAGGAAGATTGAATTAGTTGTAAGTGTAGAAAAAGGATTGACACTATTAAAATAAACCAGTCATGTCGCAAACATGTAATAACCAATAGGCAACCAGCCAAAACCAATAGACAACCAGTCATGTCGTAAAACTACTCTATCGGCCTGGAATAAACACTGAAAGATTTTGCAAGTCATTAAGCAGTGATTTGCCACAAACAGCACTTTGTGACCTAATGAATGATCACAATGAGCCCTCTCCAAGAAAGTTTTTGTAGATTTTGACAATTTGATCGTTGTTACGAATGCGGCCTCAAGACAGTTTTTAAGACGTCTGGGAAGTGGCCCAGACATCTGACCAGACGTCTAGAACCCTTTCCAGACGTCTGGTATTTAATTTTTGCGGCGTACGAGGTTGCGTCTGCACGCATGCGCGCGCAGACCTGCATCCGCCGCTCTCTTCCCTCTTTTTCCCCTCTCTCCTCCTGCAGGGCACGGCGCTTCTCTCTCTCTCTCCCCGCGCGACCATAAAAGGCCCCTCGCCCTCTCCCTCACCCTCATCTCCTCCGTGTCCCTCTTCTTCTCCCAGCCGGTGCGAGAGCACGAGCGAGCAAGTGAGCGGCGGTAGCAGCGGCCGCGGAAAGTGTGCGGGAGGAGGTGTTACGCGAGGGAGGAGATGCTCGACCGTGACGGCTCGAGCTTGCCGGGGCAGCTAGAGCTGGCCGGCGGGGGAGCAGCGGGAGTGGAGTGTCGTGGAGGGGCTGCTGCAGCTCGAGCAGCAGGCGGAAGGGGCGCGGCACGGCCGTGCGTCGCGGCGGAGAACGAGTCGAGCTCTGATTCTGGAAGTTTTTCCAGAATCAGAAGTCTGGCCTTCCAACCAGACGACGGTGAAGACGTCTGGAGGACTGTCCAGACGTCTGGCAGGTAAGATATTCGATCTGCTTCCTTTTTCGCGCGTACGGCCATGCAACCGTTCACTGCGCCTTCGTCTGCGACTCGTCGTACTGAGAACAGGTGTGGGTACGTGCAGGTTCTGCTCGGGAGGGCGCAAGGGCTCGCCATCCCACGTGAGTCGGACGTCTGGTCGCAGTGCCAGACGACGAGAAGGACTTCCAGACGTCCAGGGTGACCATCGGACGTCTGGCAACTAAGCCAGACGCCCCTGCAAGCTTCTGGACGTCTGAGGGACTACACAGAACGAAGGTACGCTCTGACCCACATTTTAAGACGTCTGGAAGAGGTTCCAGACGTCTGATTTTGGGCAGTTTCGTCGTTTTCGACACGTTTAGGGCCCGTTCGGAGTCCATTCTCCGCGTTCGAGTTGCGTTCTTTCCGAAATAAAATCCTCTACCCGTTTACAGTAATTATATACCGTTCTGAGAAACTCCTTGTGTTTGATCCTTGTGTTAGGACCCCGTTCCATTGCAGTCTTAGGGATTGCGGAGGCGCGCGGGATTTCCGACCACATCCCCAGTACTCCCGTTGTAGCTGGTAGAGTGGCTTTTAATTTACTTAATCAAATTTGTTACAATTGTGCAATAATTAATAGAGTCTAGGGCACTGCATGAACCCTAGGACTGAGAAACTAGATTGAATGATAGATCCTAGGATATTGCATGAAACCTAGGACTGGAAACTAGATTGAATGATAGATCCTAGGGAACGGCATGAATCGTAGGACTGGAAAACTAGTGATATGTATATAAATATTGCAGTCTTGGAAAGGTGGAAAGGAAATAATAGCTGCCTGTAAATTGATTTAACCGCTACCTGTTATGAAGGAATAAATATGATTGAGAACATGGGTTGTATGAACGTAAGACTGGAACAGTGAAACCTACAATGGTCAAACAAAAAGAATACGAACCCTACGGGGAATTAGGAGTAGAACTCCTGGAAAGAGAATAGAATGGAACTAAGAAAGTGAAACATGGAAGTGTGTTGTCTCTTGGGTACGTGGTACCAAAGAGAGCACACATTACCTCCTAGTGTAGAGGGGAGCTTGCCGCCCTCAGGTTGAGACCAGGGTGGGTTTGGCCACTGTACACCAACTTGCTGGCCCTCGCATACGTAGTACTGAGGAGAGCTACTAGTGTAGGGAGAGCACTAGCTACCCCACGGACCCTGGGGTTCTGCTAGCCTCCTACACAGACTTGTTAGACCCACTGGGCAAACCAGGGTAGTCAGGCGAGGGTGCGCGGATTGTGGAGGGGTTGGATCCCTGTTACTGAGAGGGCTCTGCCCTATACTGGTTCCGTGCTGTGCTTTGGGCACACCCGTTAACGGAAACGACTGACCGCGTGCCAGTGCGGGTAGCTACCCGTATGTTTATCGTGCGTGCCGTAGTCACCGTTACGTCTGTCAGCGACCTTGGGGTGGTTGACTGAGAGTAGGATCACCACGGGGGACTCTCCCGGCCAGGAGAGCACCACATGTTACTTCTACTTTTCAGAAAAGACTGCAATCAAGATCGTTCCCACGAGGAACATTCGAGATCAAGTGAAGGATCTGAGAAATAGATAAATTGTGAAATAATAGAAAGACGTAAATAATGGAAGAAAGAAAATATAACAACTACTGTACACTCTACTGCTTCTTTAGTTTTAGCTGCCACTCTACTCAGTGTTTCGCTAACGTGTTACACTCGTTACTTTTCAGGACCAGGTGTTGAGCAGCTAGGGTCAGCGGCTGCAGAGGACGCTGGGCCGAATAGGGTCCAGTAGAGTTACCGCAGTTCTTTTTGTACCCCTTTTGTTCCACTGTAGTGAGTAGTTCTTGTTACTCTCTGTACTTCTTTACTTGTAACTTCATGTTATGTTATAATTGTTGTTCTACTGTTGTGGTGGTATATACTGTAGTAGCTCCTTTTCTTACTGCTGTATTTTGTTACTGCTAGTTATATTCATGCTGAATGTGGTTTATTTTACTGCTCTTTTGGTTACTTCCTCGTTGGACGACTAGGTCTTGGGATTAGTCGAGTCGGTCCGGTTCTCGTGTCTCATAGGGACTCGGGAATCGGGTCGTTACAAGATGGTATCAGATTAAGGTCGTCCCGAGAAGTGAATCAACTGACTGGAAAATAACCAATTCACATGTCTGTAACCAGAGTAGCTGCCACAACATATCTTTTGACATGAGTTCTTGGACGTTTTTCGTTAGATATCGTTCCGTATTGACGTGTTTCCGTTTTATTTCGTGTCTCCTTGCAGGCGATGCCTCGTTGCGGGACTGGCGAGGCGGGCTGCGGACGCGGTCGAGGACGAGGCCGGCGAGGTGGGCGTGCCGTTGTCGACGCCTCCGTGGACCAGCTACTGCTCCCGGGCGTCCAAGCCCAGGACCTCGCCCAGCTAATACGGGACATTGTGCGAGAGGAGCTCCACCCACCGCCCCGAGCGCCTCACCTTGGGGCTGCGGAGGGGGAGTCCTCTGTGGGACCACACGACGGATGCGGCGCTGGACTCGGGGGAGGGGATGGGCCGCCACCGCCCCCACCTTCCTCCGACACTTCTATGCACGAGACACCTTTGCCTGGAGGTGCACCAGCATCTCCACTGCAGCGCCACTTCGAGCTCTTCGGGTAGTTCCGGAAGCTGAAGCCCCCCTCCTTCAAAGGGGATGAGGACCTGACCGAGGCAGAGGACTGGCTCGAGCAGCTCGAGAAGATTTTCGACACCCTTCGCCCCCCGGTGGAGTGTCGCGTGGCCTTCGCCACGTACCAGCTAGAGAGTGCGGCACACAGGTGGTGGAAAGCGGTCAGGGGACAGGAGAGGGACGAGCCGACCTGGGACCGGTTCGTCACCCTCTTCTGCGAGCAATACTTTCCCCAGACGTGGCAGGACCAGAGGAGGCGGGAGTTCCACACTCTCCGCCAGGGGACGATGACCGTGAGCGCGTACCGCACGCGTTTTCTGGAGCTATCCCGCTTTGCAGCGACAGCGGTAGCCACTGAGGAGGAGCGCCTTTGGAGGTTCACCGAGGGGCTCCGGCCTTCGATTCGGGGGTATGTCAAACCCCTGAAGCTGCCTACGTTTTCGAGGGTGGTGGAGGCAGCTATGACCTACAAGGAGACCAACCCGTCCGCACGAGACACTGACGACGGCCGGAAGAGGCCCTTCCAGCCAGACTTTTCACAGGGCCGGCGAGAGAGGAGGCACGTGGCGTCTGCGGGAGAGCCGTCACGTTTTGCAGGGCCATCAGTGGCCTTTGGGGGCCCTCGACAGGGGCCAGTCGCCAGCACCGGACCCCCACCCAGCCGACAGCAGGGACCCACGGAGGGTGGGAGTCGGGTTCCCCTCTGCTACCAGTGTGGCCAGCCAGGCCACATCAGGAGGGACTGCCGTCTAGGGTAGGAGGTCAGCAGATACTTCCCACGCAGAGCACTGGAGGGCGCGCAGGAGGCCGCGGTTCCCAGGCGCGAGGAGGAGGACAGCAGTCACGAGGAGGGTACCGGCCAGCACCTACTCGTCCGACGTAGAGTGTGGCTGCTTCGTCCGCACCTAGAGTTGAAGGGTGTATCAACGCCCTGACACACAGGGATGCTAGAGCTTCAGGATCGATGATGGCAGGTATGGTTTCAGTTTCCGGCAGACTCGTTTACACACTTTTCGATTCCGGTGCTACGCACTCTTTTGTCGCAGCCAGTTTCGCAGTTAGTTTGGGCCAGGACTATATGCTATTAGAGAATCTGTTCGTAATCAGAGGTCCGAGTAGTCAGTTGTTTGTGGCTGAGGAGGTGTACACGGGTTGCGAGGTCAGGGTCGGGGGACATAGTCTACCAGCTGACCTGATTATGATACAGATGGAGGACTTTGGCGTAATTCTGGGGTTGGACTGGCTGTCCGCTTACCACGCTTTGGTGGACTATTTTGAGAGGAAGATCGTCTTCTCCATACCGGAGTTTCCTTCTTTCGAGTTTCACATACAGCCAGTGGACGGAGGCTTCAGGTGCATTTCGGCACTTCGGGCGGCGAGACTTTTGAGTCAGGGGTGTGAGGGCTTCCTAGCTTGTGTGGTGGCAGATCCCAGCCCTATGGCAGACTTCCAGAGCATCCCGGTGGTCAGAGAGTACCCTGACGTGTTCCTAGACGAGTTACCAGAACTACCGCCCGAGCGTGAGATCGAGTTTGAGATCTCACTAGTACCAGAGACCAGCCCCATCTCCACACCACCATATCGGATGGCACCGCTTGAGCTACGAGAGCTCAAGTCTCAGTTGCAGGATCTTTTGGGGAAGGGCTTCGTGAGGCCCAGTGCGTCTCCCTGGGGAGCCCCGGTATTGTTTGTGAAGAAGAAGGATGGTACCCTACGCCTTTGTGTGGACTACCGACAGCTGAATAGGGTCACCATCAAGAACAGATATCCGCTACCGAGGATCGATGACTTGTTTGACCAGTTGCGAGGTGCCACAGTGTTCTCCAAGATCGACTTGAGGTCTGGATACCACCAGTTGAGGATCAGGGAGGCAGACGTCTCCAAGACAGCTTTCCGCACCCGGTACGGACACTACGAGTTTTTGGTCATGCCGTTTGGGCCGACCAATGCCCCCGCTGCTTTCATGGACCTGATGAACCGGGTGTTTAGACCGTACTTGGACCAGTTCGTGGTGGTATTTGTTGATGACGTACTCATCTATTCTCGAGATCAGACGCAGCACGGACAACACTTGCGGATGGTTCTGGACACACTGAGACGACGTAGGTTGTACGCCAAATACAGCAAGTGCGAGTTCTGGTTGAGGAAGGTGACCTTCTTAGGTCATGTGATCTCTGGAGACGGCTTGGCGGTGGACCCAGCCAAGGTCGAGGCAGTGCTCAGGTGGGAGAGACCGCGTTCAGTCACTGAGATTCGCAGTTTCCTGGGACTAGCAGGTTACTACAAACGGTTTATCAGGGGTTTTTCACATATTGCGCGTCCTATGACATAGTTGACCCAGAAGGACGTGCCCTTCACTTGGACAGACGCCTGTGAGGCGTGTTTTCAGGGGCTGAAGGAGAGGTTGACTTCGGCTCCCGTGCTCACCATCCCTGACAGTAGTGGCGGGTTCGTTGTGTACACGGACGCCTCCTTGCAGGGGTTAGGAGGTGTGCTCATGCAGAGGGGTCACGTTGTCGCTTACGCTTCGTGGCAACTGAAGCCCCATGAGCATACCTACCCTACCCACGACCTGGAGCTGCAGCTATCATCTTCGTGCTGAAGACCTAGAGGCACTACTTGTACGGTGAGACCTTCGAGATTTTCACAGATCACAAGAGCCTCAGATACCTTTTTGATCAGAAGGAGCTCAACATGAGACAGAGACGTTGGTTGGAGCTCCTGAAGGACTATGACTACAGCATTTCCTACCACCCGGGAAAGGCCAACGTGGTGGCTGACGCCTTGAGCCGGAAGGCGCCCGCACACTTGGCCAGTTTACAGTTACAGAGTTGGAGCCTTTTGGAAGAGGTGGGCAGTTGGCGACCCCTAGAGTTACGGGGGCACTGTGGGGCAGTGACTGTGACATGACAGACTAGGCCAGAGCTGATAGACCGCATCATCACAGGACAGATGGCCGATCTGTACTTGCAGTCTCTACGCGACAGAGTACTGTGAGGAGACCCCGGGGACTTCTCTTTCACAGACCAGGTACTGCGCCTGAGGGGACGATTGTGCGTTCCCAGAGATGAGGAGCTGTTGAGAGAGCTCCTGACTGAGGCACACGGTTCCAGAATCACCATACATCCAGGAAACACGAAGATGTACCATGACTTGAGACGCGAGTTTCGGTGGAGGGGGATGAAGCGGGATGTGGGTGAATTCGTGCAGCAGTGCTTAGTGTGCCAGCAGGTGAAAGCCGAGCATCAGAGGCCTACAGGGCCGCTACAGCCGCTTCCAGTGCCAGAGTGGAAGTGGGAGAGCATCACCATGGACTTGGTGGTGGGCTTACCTGTTACCCAGCGAGGACACGACGCAGTCTGGGTAATTGTGGATAGACTGACGAAGACGGCACGATTCTTGCCGATCTGAGTCACTTTGGGACCAGCACAGTTGGCAGAGAGGTATATCCACGACGTGGTACGCCTACATGGAGTTCTGCGGGAGATCGTATCCGACCGGGATACCTGCTTTACGTCCCAGTTTTGGGCTGAGTTTCAGCAGGCCCTGGGGACGCGGTTGAGATTCAGTACAGCCTACCACCCCCAAATGGACGGACAGTAGAAGCGCACGATATAGACACTTGAGGACCTTTTGCGTGCCTGTGTACTGGACTGGAGGGGCTCTTGGGAGGAGCACCTGCCCCTGGTGGAGTTTGCATACAACAACAGCTATCACTCGAGCATCGGCATGGCTCCCTACGAGGCTCTGTACGGACGGAGGTGTACAGCACCCTTGAGTTGGGTTGAGGTGGGGACCAAGTGGGAGGTTGGCCCCAGGTTGATCCGGCAGAGTTAGGAGGTAGTCGAGCAGATCCACAGGCGACTCCGCACTATCAGGAGCAGGCAGAAGAGCTACGCGGATCGGAGACGCAGAGAGGTGCAGTTTGAGGTTGGGGATCACGTCTTCCTTCGTGTTTCGCCCATGAAGGGCCTGCAGCGGTTTGGGGTGAGAGGGAAGCTCGCACCGAGATTCGTGGGGCCCTTTGAGATCCTGGAGCGGGTTGGACCCGTTGCTTACAGACTTGCCCTCCCTCCTCAGCTTTCTGGTGTGCACGACGTGTTCCACGTGTCCAACCTCAGGAAGTATGTAGCCGATCCTAGTCATGTACTGAGTCACAAGAGCATCGAGGTGGGCGACGACCTGACCTACCTCGAGCGGCCAGTGCAGATTCTTGACCGAGCCGTCCGCAGTTTGAGATGAAAGCAAGTACCCCTGGTGAAGGTTTTGTGGAGGAGCCAGCAGTACGAGGAGGCTACCTGGGAGCCTGAGGCGGCAATGCGGGAGCGGTACCCGGAGCTCTTCGCGGGTACGTCTTTTCGGACCGACTTCGGTCCTCTTTGAGTTTGTTATGTTTTTATATGTCGTTCTTTCCTGCACCCTAGTTAGCGCAAGTTTCGAGGACGAAACTTCCTTTGAGTTTGTTATATTGTTACGAACACGGCCTCAAGACGGTTTTTAAGATGTCTGGGAAGTGGCCCAGACGTCTGGAACCCTTTCCAGACATCTGGTATTTAATTTTTGCGGCGTACGGGGTTGCGTCTGCGCGCATGCGTGCGCAGATTTGCACCCGCCGCTCTCTTCCCTCTTTTTCCCTCTCTCCTCCTGCAGGGCGCGGCGCTTCTCTCTCTCTCTCCCCGCACGGCCTTAAAAGGCCCCTCGCCCTCTCCCTCACCCTCATCTCCTCCGTGTCCCTCTTCTTCTTCTCCCAGCCGATGTGAGACCGCGAGCGAGCGAGTGAGCGGCGATAGCAGCGACCGCGGCAAGTGTGCGGGAGGAGGTGTTACGCAAGGGAGGAGACGCTCGACCGTGAGGGCGCGGCGGACGGCTGCATGGCCGTACGCGCGAAAAAGGAAGCAGATCGAATATCTTACCTGCCAGACTTCTGGACAGTCCTCCAGACGTCTTCACCGTCGTCTGGTTGGAAGCCCAGACGTCTGATTCTGGAAAAGCTTCCAGAATCAGAGCTTGACTCATTCTCCGCCCACGACGCACGGCCGCGCCGCGCCCCGTCCGCTTGCTGCTCGAGCTGCAGCAGCCCCTCCGCGACACTCCACTCCCGCTACTCTCACGGTCGCGATTCGCCAAAATCAAGTTCAAAAACTGATCTCGCCACATGCGAGATTGTATACCTGCAAAGACAAGAGTTATCTTTTCTATTTTATATTTTTTTTGATCTTGTCTTTAATCAACAAAATAAAAGTCAAGAAAAAGAAATGCGAAAGGAAAATACAGAATGGAAATACTTAGCTTATATATATATATATATATATAGGGGGGGAATTGAATCAAAGATCCAATGGAATGTAGTGCTGGTTAGTGTGACCACCGTCTAAGGAGTCGGGATCGACAATAACAATGCACCGTGTGTGGTGTGAAGCGGACGTGTGGGTGTGTGTGTAAGATGGCTTGATGTACGTGTAAATCGAGAATATATGCACAACTGGTGCAAATATACCTACGATATAATACGTGGTAATAGGATGAGTGCGCGGTATGATGAATAAGCTATGTATATGTGTATGTGTATGAGAGAGTGTGTTTGAATATATATATATATATATTCATCCTCGTGGATATATGTAGGTGTCAGCCAATTTCCTCTGCGGCGCAATCTCTCTTTCTCTCTCTGGGTCACTGTTACTGCGAAATCGTCCCCGGCAACAGTGCCAAAATGTTAAGAAGGGGCGAAGTCAGGTTTAAAATAATTGCATCGTAGTATAGTCAAAATCGCTTTGAAAACATATAAATTTTATTACTCGAATGTTAAGTCCGAGGTCGAACACAGGGAGCAAATGGAATTCATACACTAATCTCAATAATAGATGCAATTTGAACACTTAGAATTACTCAAAATCTAGTTCAAAATATAAAGTATGAGTTTATGAAAAATGTAGCATAAAAGAGAAATTGGACAAAAAGATTAATTCCTCCTCTTGGCTCTCTCTTTAGCTTCTCTTCTTCTGCTTCTTTCCTTCTTCTCCTTTCTGCCTTTAGCCTTCTTCTTCTCTGACTTTCCTCTTTCTCCTTCAGTCGTGCCTTCTTTCTTCCTTCTTTAGCTTTGCCTTTGTCAGCCGTGCCTTCTCCTTCTTCTTCTTCTCTGCAGCTTCTTCTGCCTTTATCCCTCAACTTCCTCTTCCTTTCCCTACACATAAGAGCAAAGCCTACCCCTACCCTCCCCCGCGAATGCTCTCTCTCTTTTCTCTCTTTGGCTCGCTCTCCCAGAGCCAATCGGGTAAATGGGTCGGGTTAACGCGCCTGGGTCCAGACACACTGGCATGGGTGATGTGCGAGGAGTGCTGGGTATTCGGGTTAGGTAGCTAGGTCCACGGAGTGTGGGTCGCAGACAAGGCGAGTATGGGTGAGGGGACCTCACCCCGTGTCAGGAGGTGAAGAGCCCCTGACACAAATTCAACTTATATCACTCACCTCACTCCAAAATGCCCAAGGTGGGACTAAAAGTCCCACTTGCCTCTTCTCGTGCGTCTGCAGGGAGTGTCTCCTGATTGCTGAAGCTGTGGTGCCCTTGGTCTTCAATTACTGGATGCAAAGGGATTGCAAAGTGGTTCTGCACACCTAGGGTTCAACTTCCTGGAGCGGGGCTACCTGGAGCAAGCTTGCGAGCAAGCTTTGCTCCTGCTCCAATGGCAGATGGGGGTCCGACCTGTCAATCACAAATACGGCCTCACGACCCTATCAAAGCACTTAGAAAGCTTTGTCGTGACAAGGCGAAGGTGGCTCGGTGGGTGGCGTGGTGCGGGACGGCCTAGGCGTGCATGCCTAGGTCGGTCTGTGGCTGTGAATGTGGGGTTGTTCGGGGGCAGTGTATGGTGCGTGTGGCGGTCGATGGAGAGGGGGAAATTGATCAGTGGAAGGTGGCGGAGCTTTTGAGGTAGTTGGCGAGGCGTGTGGGTGTGTGGAGTGGTGGATGCGCCTTCACCGGTGGTCTGCCGGAGGTGGAGACGATGGTGGTGGTCTGCGGTTGTCGAGGGGTGTGTTGGGAAATAAAGAAGGGAAGATAAAGAGTAGAGAGAGGGGAAAGTTTTTAACCTAATTTAAGGATGAAAGTAGAGAGGATGGTGGACGGCTCATACCTACCACCACCGGAGACGAAGGTCCAGTAGAAGGGTGATGGCGACGACGAGGAGGATGCAGGCGCTTGCGTAGGTATGGCGCGATGCGGATGACGGAGGTAGAGACAACTCTGCCACCAGTATTGTGGCAAAGCAACGAGAAGAGGGAGAATATGTCGTCGGAGCTCGTTGGATGCTTGGCTGGAGGAGAAGAGACGAAGTTGAGGGTTGTTCTCTGGCCAAACCAAGCTGGAAATGAGCGGTCGGATCTAGGGTTTCTTTTATAGGCACAGGCAGAGGACCTTATGCTTGGAAGGCAAGCTTCCAAGCCCGACAACCTCGCCGGACTTGGAAGTTCGAGAGATACCCAAATCTCTCATGCGTTCGCATGAGAGATTGGGTGGAAATCAAAGCTCAAGATTGGGTTCACACAAACGAGAATTCCTCAGAGAATATCCCTTTCAAATTTGAGAGGGATTCTCTGAGGAATCAAGGAGATATCCCCCTCGAATCTTCGCCGGAGTAGGATTCCTCCGCTGTAATGGAGGAGGGACCTAATTGCAAAGAATGGCGAGGAAGCTAGGGGGTGTCTGCAAGGGTTTTCAAAAGCTAGGGGCATAAATGTAATTGGGTTGGATTATTTTGCAAAGTAGGTCAAGGTGAACTCCCCTTAGATCCAAATTTTGGCATAAATCTAATTTGGATCCAAGGAATCCAATGGTGAAGTTATATTTTAGGTTTGATTATGTTTGACTGGGAATTTTGCACAAAAACTCACTTTAGGGTAGATATTTGACTAGGACCCTGACTTAGGTCAAAATAGGTTCCAAAGGCCAAATTGAAGGTTCTAAACCCTAGGGTATATTTTTCCATAAATTTTAGAGGGTTTAGTTGAATTTTATCCAGAACCTTGTTAAATTAAGTGGGTCTGTTTTAGGGTTACCATAAGTCATTTAATTCCCAGATTTCACATTAACTCTTTTCTGATTAAACCAAGCCACTTTTTATCTTGTTAAGATCATTTGACCTATGTTTAGCGCATGAGAAATCCCGTTGTTGCACTGCAATGGTAAACTTGCAGTTTTACCCCTTGTTTCTTGCTTTTCTTTCAGAAGGGTTATTCCTTGAGTTAGGACCTCCAGTAGGTTATGTAGGAGCTTTTGTTCTCTTTTCTAGGTAAAAATGAGCTAGTTAGGGCTCATGATGGTGTTTCCATCAGTCACGCTCTTCCAGAGCCTTCAACAGTACCCGGTATACGGGTAATCAGACCTAGAGCATACCCAAGACCAGGGCTGCGTGCGTAGGTCGCAGCCAAGGAGTGCTTAGGGTTAGGTGGGTTATCGGGCGCACCAGGTCCGCGGGGGAGATGTTGCAGACGAGGCACATGAGGGGGGTGTACGGGGACCTCACCCCCTATGCGTGCTGAGGCAAACAACCCATATCACTTTTTCAATTTATTCGTTGGCGGGCGCTCTTAAATCCACGATGTGGTACTAAATCCCATTGCCTTTCTTTGTGTTCGACTACAGTGGCTTCTTTACATGATTGTGGTCAAAGGCTCAATCAAAGAGCTTAATTGGCTCCTTGGTTACGATCCTAGAACTGCTCTGCAGCGCCTAGGATTTTTCCTGGGGTCTACAGGTGCTTAAAGCGAGCTTCGAGCTTCGATCAAAGCTTCGGTAATGGCAACGGAGACCTGTGACCTGAAAGCACGAAAATGGGCTGAGCTCTAGTTAAAACAGTTCATGAGCTTCGTCGTGAGGCGAGGAATCGAACGGCAGTGTTTGTGAGGTGTGAGGTGGTCGAACGATGATGGAAGGTGAAGTGTGAAAGTGCGGTGTTCGGCAAAGTAGTGAGGAGGCTAATAGCCTTGAAGACCAAAGGACTTTTTCTCTCTGGAACACGGTGGAGGTGTAGGGATGAACGGCGGCTGGATTGGTGAAGTGTAGTGGCTGTGCGATCTCGCCGGAGGTACGCTGGCGAGGTGGAAGACGGAGGACGGCGGGGCATGTCGATAGTCGAAACGAAGTGGTGAGTGTCTGAAAGTGAAGAATGGAAGTCGAGGAGTTGTTTAGGAGGGGAGGCAGACAAAGGGGAGCGGAGTTGGCACCGGTTGAGGTGTGGTCGACGTCGGAGACGAAGCTACTCTGAGAGGTGGACGATGGCGAGGATGAAGGGGGGTAGGAGCGCCGGCGGGAGTTGCATGACGTCGAAGAAGCCAAGGAGGAAGAGTCTGCCACTAGTATTGTGGTTAGACAACGAGGGAAGTCAGGAAGAGTCACCGGAGCTTGAAGAGCAAATCAATCGGAGGAGGAGAGAGGAATTTGAGGGATTCTTTGGTCGAATTCAAGCTTGAGGGATTCGGTATGAGTAGGGGGTGGCTTTATACACCTCAGGAGGACGGTTAGAGCTTGGGAAGCAAGATTCCCAAGCTTGGAAAACTCGTTGGAGTTTGGGAATTCTTTGATACCCAAATCTCTCATGCATTCGCATGAGAGATTTGGTAGGTTTTAGGGCTTAGGATTGGGTCCAAAAGGAAGAGAATTTTTTGACGAACTTTCCTTTCAAATTTGGAAGGGATTCATCAAGAAATCAGGGAGTTCTTTCCTTTTTAAGGTCATCAGAGCAAGTAGGAGTAGGTTTAATGGTAGAAGGGACCTGTTTGTGAGAACGACGACAATGTTAAGGACCTATTTGAAAGGATTTTGAAAGTTAAGGGTAAAAATGTAATTAGACAGGACCAAATTGCAAACTAAGTCAAGACAAACTCATCTTGGGTCCAAATTTTGGTACAAATCTAATTTGAACCTAAGGAATCCAATGGTGAAGTTGGATTTTGGTTTTGACTATGTTTGACTACATAATTTATGTAAAAATCCAAATTAGGGCAAATGTCTGTGATTTTGTTTTGGGTCAAAACGGGTTCTGATGGTCAAATTGAAGGTTCCAAACCCTAGAGAATATTTTTCTATGAATTTTAGAGGGTTTAGGTGGATTTTATCTTGATCATATCCTCAGTTAATTAAGCGGGTCTGTTTTTGGGATTTCAAAAGTCATTTAATTCTCAAAACACGTGCAAACCCTTTTTTGATTGTTCTAACCCACTTGTTATATTTTTAAGATCAATTGACCTTCATTCAACCCCTAAGAAAACCCATGGTTGTACTGCATTCATGATAAGCTGGTAAAATTGTAGTTTTAACCCTAGTTTCTTATTTTTCCTTTAGAATGATTATGCAATGACTTGTGACTCTCTGGCGATTATGTAGGAGCATTTACTAACTTAATTGGGTCAAAATGAACTAGTTATGGCTCATGATGGTGTTTCCATCATATCCCCATACCTAGCGTTTGCTAGTCTCTTAGCAAAATTTCAAGGCATTAACTTTGATTTTAAACCATAAAAACTTTGATGTGTGCTTCCTTTTGTAGATTAGGTTAGATTGTTGATAGTAGGCCTAAAGGTACTCAAGTACCAACCAAGATCCGGACCTGACCAGCTCTAGCCTCAGTCTGCCGTGATGGTTTCTAAGGCCTACAGGAACTAACCTAAGGTTCATTGAACTCCGCAGTTAAAGCACCCATGCTTGTAACATGTTTTAGCCCAAGTTCAATTTGCAGTGCGTTTTTGTTAGAGAGAGATAGAGGAATTTTTCTTTGTTTTTGGAGAGTTTTCTCTCTCTTTTCTTTTTATTTCTAGCTTCGGATTAGCTTTACAACATAGTCTATATCGGATTCCTAGTCCCCACCATCAATCCTCGCAGTGTCCCTAGCAATCGATACTTCGAGATAGCACCGCCCATGGCAACCCCCAGAATCCTGGCTTTCGAGATTTTGAAATAATCCCACCCATGGCATTCTGTAGCTAGATCCAGGCACTGGCAATCAACATTTCGAGATAATGCTGCCCATGGCATCTGAACCAGCACAGGGTGCTTACATGCCCCCGGTAGGATATGTAGATATCTTGGGAGACAAGCATCGAGGAGACGATATGTTATTATGCATCTTCGAGGGGAATTTCCCACCTTTCCACACCGGGAACTCATCCAAATCAACTTGTGTTGATCAGCCACTCCTAATCTAGGTGACTTTTTCAAAACAAGTTAAATGCATTTGCGTGATTTTGATACTTTGGCGTACTGAACCAGACTGTGTGTGGATTGGGGTGCTTAGGTTACTGAGTTCCGCAAACCAGAGGTCAGTTAACAAGGTCGAATAATCCCTAAGCCTTAAACCTAATACTTAAGCTTCGCATTTTCCCCAACCTCTTGAGGACTATCCAGATCTTAGTAGGTACTTGAATTTTTAAGCCTAGGATTATAGCCCAAGAGGCCTAAAATCAATGTTCCTACTAATCTCTTCTTTGTTTTATTAGCACTTTTTGCCTTTCATTTTCTTTCTTTTGATATGGTCTAGAACTAAGTCAATTCCTTAATCTTTTACTAATGACTATCTCTTTTTCTTTTCTTTTCAAATTGTGCTCCTTTTTGACATTTTTATCTCCCTCTTTTTTCTCCTCAAATGATCTGTAATCAATTCACAATTTCCTTCCTTCTCCTATTTTTGTTCTTTTTCAAATTTTTTTTTTATTTTTTCTGTATTTTTGGAATATGTGTTTTTTTTTATGAAACCCTTTCTTGTGAAGTGATTTTCATGGCATTTTGCACTTTAATACCCCCCCCCCCACATGCCTATGATTTGCAATGTCCTCATTGTAAATTAGGTGGGTTCGAGTTCAGCTTAGATCATTCATTAGAACAAGTGTTGGGTGGGTGAATGGGTCGAGGTGACTTGTTGCGAACAATTTCAAGCTCGGGTACGGATACCAGAGGTGGAGTCGGCTGTTCTAATGGATGAACCCTAAAGTGCAATATGAGTTCGGCATAAGATGTATTAGAAAAGGATTTCAAGTTTTTCAAAAATGATGGGTTGCCTCTCATTAAGAGCTGAGTTTAACGCCATCAGCCGGGCGCAATGAGCTAAGGGAGAATGGAGGATAAAAGATATCTCAGCCAAATTTGTATCGGTGGGTTCAATGAACGGTTTGAGTCTCTAACCATTCATGACAAAAGGTTCTGAATCGTGACTGAGTTGACTTATTTCGATAGCTCCATTTCCAAAGATTCGTTGGACAAGGTATGGTCCAATTCATTTTGATCTGAGTTTTCCTAAGAACAATTTGAGTTTGGCGTCAAAGAGTAGGACTTTCTAACCAGGGAAAAAGATCTTTCTGGATATGTGCTTGTTGTGAAAGGCCTTAACCTGCTACTTGTAAATTTACGAGTTTTCATACGTGCCATGGCGTAATTCATCGATCTCGCTCATTTGAAGCTTTCTGTGGGTTCTTGCCTTAGAAAGATCAAGATTGCAGTTCCATACTGCCCAATAGGCTTTGTGGTCCAATTCGACGGGGAGGTGACATGCCTTCCTGTACACCAATCTGAAGGGAGACATGCCTAATTGGATTTTGTGGGCAGTCCTATAAGCCCACAAAGCTTCTAGAAGTTGAGATGACCAATCTTTCCTATCAGGTCAAACAGTGACCTGAAGGATTTTCTTAATCTCCCGATTTGATAGCTTAACTAGACCGTTGGTTTGGGGGTGATAAGGAGTAGAGATTCGGTGCGACACCCGTATTTAGTCATCAGTGATCTAAACTGAGCATTCGTGAAATGGGTCCCTCCATCAGAGATTATGGCACGTGGAATCCTGAACTGTGAAAAAATGTTCTGATGAATGAATTTGATGACCACCTTATGATCATTGGTTTGGGTCCGAATGGCTTCGATCCATTTGGACACGTAGTCAACAGCGAGAAGAATGTATTCAAAGCCGTTCGAAACAGGGAAGGGTCCTATAAAATCAATCCCCCAGATATCGAAGATTTCATATATGAGAATCGGTTGTAAGGGCATCATATCACGGTGGCTCATGTTGCCTAAGGTTTGGCAACGAGTGCATGCCTTATAGTGATTATATGTGTCTTTGAAAATCATGGGCCAATAGAAGCCGCACTGGAGGACTTTTGCTGCGGTTTTATGACCAGAGAAGTGTCCACCGCATGCCTGGTCATGGCAGAAGGACAAAATGTCCTGAATTTTCGCTTCCGGAACATATCATCGGATGATCTGATCAGCACCAATGCGGAAAAGATATGGGTCTTCCCAAAAGTAGTACTTGGCATCGGAAAGTAATTTGTCCTTGGCTTTTGGCCAATTGGACGGTATTTGATGTGATGCCAAGTAATTTACTAGATCAGCAAACCATGGAAGTCCTGTACTGATAGTCAGGAGGTGCTCATCGGGAAAATGTTCAGTAATGGGTTCGGAAGGGTTGATAATATTAGAAGGAACGCGGGATAAGTGATCAGCTACCACATTTTGTTTCCCCGCCTTGTCACGAATCTTGAGATTAAATTCTTGCAATAGCAAGATCCAGCGGATTAGTCAAGGTTTCGCGTCCTTCATCGCAAGGAAATGCCTCACAGTAGTGTGATATAAGTAAATGATAATACGGGAACCCAAAAGATACGATCTGAACTTTTCCAGGGCAAATACTACAGCTAGCAACTCTTTCTCAATAACTGTATAGTTACGCTGAGCCTTGTCAAGTGTCTTGCTAGCGTAGTAAATGACCGTGGGTTTCCCGTCTATTTTCTGCCTAAGTACCGCACCTATAGCATAATCAGATGCATCACACATGATCTCAAAGGGTTGAGACCAATCAGGGGGCTGCAGGATAGGTGCTTGGGTAACTTGATCACGCAGGATTTCAAATGCCTGAGTGCATTCCTTGGTGATTTCAAAAGGGACATCCTTAGATAGAAGATTAGTCAGCGGGCGTGCGATTTTCGAGAAATCGGGAATGAATCGATGGTAAAAATCGATGTGCCCCAGGAAGGATTGGATGTCTTTGACCGAGTTAAGCATAAGGAGTTTGGAAATCAAATTCACCTTGGCTCGATCAACCTGGATGCCCTTTTCAGAGATGAGATGTCCCAGGATAATTCCCTCAGGTAGCATGAAGTGGCTCTTTTCCCAGGAAAGAACCAAGTTCACATCAATGCCCCGCCTAAGGATCTAGACCAAGTGTAGGAGGCAATTGTCAAATGATTCACCAAATACCGAGAAGTCATTCATGAAGACTTCAAGGTACTCACCTACCATATCTGAGAATATGGCAAGCATGCACCGCTGAAAAGTGGTGGGTGCATTGCAGAGTTCGAACAGCATCGTTCGGAATGCATAAGTTCTGAAGGGGCAGGTGAAGGTGGTCTTTTCTTGGTCCTCGGGATGGATTGCGACCTGGTTGTAACCGGAGCACCCGTCTAGAAAGCAGAAGAATCGATTTCCCACTAGTTTCTCAAGAATGGTAGTGGGAAATGATCCTTCTTTATGGAGGAATTGAGTCTTCTGTAATCAATGTAGACTCTCCATGAGTTTGCTATACGGGTTGGTATGGCTTCTCCGAATTCAGTCGTGATGATAGTGAGCCCTACCTTTTTAGGCACAACTTGGATTGGACTCACCCACCGACTGTCGGAGATCAAGTAGATGATCCCTACATCTAACCACTTGATAATCTCCTTTTTCAAGACATCCTACAGATTGGGATTCAGGCATCTCTGCATTTCACGAGATGGTCGTGATCCCTCTTTAGTGTAGATGTGGTGTGTGCAGTATGAGGGGCTGATACCAGTGAGATCGTCGAGAGTCCATCCAATGGCTCTTCGATGTTGCTAGAGAACAGAAATCAAGCGTGTTTCCTGATCAGGTGTGAGTCGGGAGTTGATAATCACAGGAAACGTCTGATTGGAACCCAAAAATACGTACTTGAGATGATCGGGAAGAGGCTTTAATTCCAAAATCAAGTTTTCAGCAGCAGCGGGTAATTCAGGGTTGGTGTCAGGAGCAAAGGAGCTATGGGTGTGTCTAGGTTGAGTTCGGGCTCCTTTAATTGTGGGTTTTGATCCTCTTGTGGTTGATCAGAAATAGTAGAGTTCTCAATGAAGTCGTCAACCACTGCTTCAATATCTCAAATTTATTCTATGACTCCGCAATTAATTCCTTGTTGGGCCTTAACGACGTCGATCTTTAGTGTCTTACTCCCAAATTTCAATTCAATTTGGCCCTCCTCACAATTGATATTGACCCTAGCAGTGGCCAGAAAGGGTCTCCCTAGTATGATCGGTGTATTCTTCACATTCTCAGGAGCGTCCATGTCTAAAATGGTGAAATCCACTGGGAAATAGAAATCATGTACCCTAACTATGACATCCTCGAGAATTCCTTTTGGTGACTTAATTGATCGGTCTGCTAGTTGTAAAGTCATTTCAGTCGATTTAAGTTCATATTCCTCGAAGTAGTTTAGTAGGGATGTAGGTATCAAATTTATGGAGGCTCCTAAGTCTAATAAAGCTCGGTTAAATCGTATATCACCAATTTCGCAGGAGATCAAAGGGGCGCCTGGATCTTTTGCCTTAGGCGAGAGTTTGCTCAAAATGACAGAGCTTGCTTGCTCTGAAAGTACAATCGGATTCCCATCTTTGGTTCGCGGCTTACGCTTAGGTGTACATACATCTTTTAGAAATCATGCGTAAGCCAGTACGTGGCATATCGCATCCATCAAGGGGATGTTTATATGAACCTTCTCAAAGAGCTTAACCAGGTCTTCTTCAGGTGCCACGGTTTTGGTTATCCTTTTTCCCTTGGTCAAGGCCTCAGGAAATGGAACTTTAGATGGTTCCTCTAGAATGGGTTCAGGTTCTTGATCTGGGATAGAGGTGTCCTGGATGACTATCCTTGGGTTAGGGTTTGTATTACCAGACTTGGTTTGTCTTGGATAAGGTGGATCCTGTGTTGTTTTGCTAGTGCGGGTAGTAACAAAATTTAATCCTGCCTGGTTTTGGTTTGGAGTAGGTAAAAGAGGTGCTTGCTGCTGGTAACTTGTATATGATGTCAAAGCCTCCATCCCGTCTGGTGATGGAGTAGAAAGGGCTTGATAAACAAAGTGAGCTTGGCCCGGATTTGGGTTCATAACGTACCTCTGGTTCGGCACATTATTTCGATTAGGTAGAGGTTGTGAAGGAAGTGCACCAGGTTGGTGGGGATTTGCCATCTGGGCAAGTTGATTGCGAACCTCTGTGATCTCGTCTCTGTGCTGTTTTTGCATAACCGCATTCGTCTTCTGAATGTCAACCAAAGTCTGAAAGATAAGAGTCATTTGATCTGTCTAAGTTGGCCCAGATTGATAAGTTGGGTTAGGCCGAGGTTAAGGCGGCTGATATGGACGAGGAGCTTGTGGTCGGGGTGGATATTGAGGTCTCTGCTTTTGATTATTGCCTAACCATGTGAAGTTAGGATGATTACGCCATCCAGGGTTGTAAGTATTTGAGAATGGATCATTTTGAATGGCATTGAGGACCTCGTAGGTCTGAGGAACCTCGGGAAAATCAGAATATGAGGGTTCAGAGTTCCCCTAACTAGAGTAGGTGGATCCAGAGTTTCCTCCGTAGCCAGAATCAGACGGGGTGGATATGGATCCATCCCCTGAGAAGGTCGATGATAGATGTTGTGCACGGCCTCCCTGCCAGAGGGTGGTTGTGTGAACAGGTTTTGCGCAGGAGTGGCTTGCTGCAAATGTCGAGTTAGCTCATCCACCTTCTTCTCAATAATAAAGACCTTGTCTAGATGACTAAACATCAGTTCCAAGTCAACGGAAGAGGATAGGCCCTACATCTCATGTGCTCCCTTTGGATTCGTCAATGCACAGCCATTCGTCCGGTCGAACATGCCCATGGATTCATTATTGATGGAGTTCTCGTACATATTCTCGAGAATCTCCCACACGGTGTCTTCATGTTGACCCATGATGTTTTCTTCGCAAGTCTCATTGACAAATAACCTAATGTCCTCATGGAGTCCCTGGTAAATAAACTAGACTTGTTCCCATTTAGGAACTCCGTGATGGGAGCACTTTCACATGAGATCTAGGAAACGATCCCATGCTTCATGAGTGGTTCTCCTGCTTATTGTGTGAAATGTGTGATCTGGTGCCGCAAAGCATTTGTCCAACCAACAAGGAAGAATTTTCTCAAAAACTCATATTGAAGTTCCGCCCAGTGTTGATTGGACGCATTTGGGTTTGGTACCAGTGAGCAGCTTTATCCATGAGAGAGAAGGATAACATTTTCATGAGTAGAATATCCCGATTTTAAGCTTCTGACCTGAAGGTCTAGGCCAGATGCTTGAGTTGTTTGATATGCTGGAAAGGATCTTCAGAGTTACGTCCATGGAATTTGGGAATGGCATGAATCATATTGGGCTTGAGTTTAGTGTCAGGACCTCCATCGGGGATTTGTACTCGAGGTTCAATAGCCACCGCAGTGGGATTGTAGTGATCTCGCATCTTTGGACGCTGCAGTGGGTTTACAAAGGCTTGGAATAGATCATTAAGGCGCTGAAGCTGATTTTCAAGATTATTTTCTTCTGCAGGTTGTGCCATGATGATGGATGAAGGAGAATTAGGTTCAGATGAGTCGGAAGAGATATCAATAGGATTAGGTTGTTGCACAAACAAGGAGGTCGAGGCTTGGCCTCGACGTGAATGAGTGACTAAAGGAGGCCTCAAGGATGGTCTTAGAGACCTCCTTCCGAACATACACTAATGGAGTAGATGAGAGGTAGAATATGATGGACCCAATCAAGACACCCAAAAGTTTTGGATGACTATAGAGGTTCGGGGTGGATGATACCCCTTAGTCAGAAAGCCGTCCACCTGAGAATTACCTAGGCAGTTAGAGAGGGAGAGTCTCGCAAAGACCCTTACACGATAGAGCGCCCCCACAAGTTACAGGGTTTCCCCCACCCGACCTCTCTTGTCACTGATGTTCTGGGTGGACCAGAATAGGGACTTGACATCTTAAGTCTACCAGTTTTAATTAAGAGTAAGGGTGCTTAGAATTTCACTTGAACTTTAAGATGTGTTGAGTGCAAAAGTGACCTAATTTGAAGATTGGTTGACCCAACAAGATGGGTTAACTTCACCTATATTGTCCTTGAAAATTCAGGTTCCTCTTTTAGTACTCAAATGATTTTAAGAGCCTGATTTTAGGGTTTTGCTTGAATAGATCAGTTCAATCAAGGTCTAGGCACACATTGCTTGGGAAGATGATTTCTTGATTAAGCAAGTGTGTTTCTAAAAATCCTAAACTGGAATGCTTAATTGGATCTAATTTGGTCCACTTTAATTTGTCCAAATGTGGTATCTAGGGCTCAAACAAGAATGTGATAGCCCTAGATACCTTAAGCTTTAACTGGGTGCACAAATCAGGATTTGTTGTTCAAATAAAATGTTCAACTTAGGCAACTCGATGAATTATCTATGGAAAGAATGCAAGTAGCCCTAATTTATTTTTTTTCCTTTTATCCTTTTCAGAATGAGGGGCTTAAGAGAGAGAGGTTAGAACTTACCTGCCCCTGGCGTGTTTACTGTGCGGTTGATCTTCCTTGAATGTATCTCTCCTGAAACAACTATAGCAAAAGAGATATAACAAGTTAGAATCTGAATCAGGAATTGCAATCAAGAGTTCTAAATTGCCCGTTGCTCCCCGACAACGACACCAAAATGTTCGCTCGCTAAATTGGTGTTTAAGATTGTTGTGTTGTAGTATAGCCAAAAGAGCGCTTAAACAAATAAATTTTATTACTCGAAAAAGGTTCTGAGGTCGAACAAAGGGAGCAATATGGAATTTAGATCTCAAGACTTGCAATTTAAGCACAACATAAGCAAGTTATAATAAAACTCCAAACAATAATGATATAGAAGTGAAAACAAATGTCAATAGTGCAAAAAGAATGGGGTAAAATGGTGATTTGAATCACCAATTACCCCTCACAATAACAACAAATTTCTCAACAGTATTAACCAAATAAATCCTAGCAATATCAGATGGCTACATGTTTAATCAGACGGCTTAACTATCTTGAGCTACAGTGTATAGCCCTCTTTTTCTCTTCTCAACCTCTTCTTCTTCCCTTCTCTTCTTTCTCTGTTGCGGCTGCTTTTCTCTCCTTCTTCCTTTCTTCTTCCCCTTCTACTGCGGTTCCTCTCCTTCTTCTTCGTCTTCTTCTTCTTCTTCTGTTCAGCCTCTTCACACAGGGAGGGGGACTTCTCAAATTGGTTAAGTGTCAGCCAATTTCCTTTACAGCAAAACCCTCCCCCTACCCCACACAATCTCTCTTTCTCTCTCTGGGCCACGCTCTCCCAGAGCCTTCAATAGTACTGAGTATACGAGTAATCAGACCTAGAGCATACCCAGTACCATGGCTGCGGGCATGGGTCGCAGCCGAGGAGTGCTTAGGGTTAGGTGAGTTATCGGGCGCACCAGGTCCACGAGGGAGATGTCGCGAACGAGGCGCGTGAGAGGGCCATGTAGGGACCTCACCCCTTGTGCGTGTTGAGGCAAACAGCCTGTATCACCTTTTCAATTTATTCATTGGTGGGTGCTCTTCAATCAAGATGTGGGACTAAATCCCACTGCCTTTCTCTGCGTTCGACTGCAGCAACTTTTTCGCGTGATTGTGATCAAAGGCTCAGTCAAAAAGCCTAATTGGCTCCTTGGTTGCGATCCTGGAAGTGCTCTACAGCGCCTGGGACTTTGCTTGGGGTCTGTAGGTGCTTGAAGCGAGCTTCGAGCTTTGCCCGAAGCTTCGGTAATGGTGGCGGAGACCTGGGACCTGAAAGCACGAAAACGAGCTAAGAGCCCCAGTTAAAATAGTTCATGAGCTTCGCCATGAGGCGAGGAATCGAACGGTAGTGTTCATGAGGTGTGAGAGTGTGGAGGTGGTCGGACGATGACGGAAGGTGAAGTGCGAAAGTGCGGTGTTCGGCGGAGCAGTGGGGAGGCTAATAGCCTCGAAGACCAGAGGGCTTTTGCTCTCTAGAATAAGGCGGAGGTGTAGGGATGAACAACGGCCAGATTGGTGAATGTAGTGGTTGTGCAAGCTCGCTGGAGGTACGCCGGCAAGGTGGAAGACAGAGGATGGCGGGGCGTGTCGGTGGTCGAAACGAAGTGGCGAGTGTCTGAAAATGAAGAGTGGAAGTTGAGGAGTTGTTTAGGAAGGGAGGCAGACAAAAGGGAGTGGAGTTGGCACCGGTTGAGGTGTGGCCAGTGCCGGAGATGAAGCTGCTTTGAAAGGTGGACGACAGCGAGGATGAAGGGGGTAGGAGCGCCGGCAGGTGCTACGCGACGTGGAAGAAGGCAAGGAGGAAGAGTCTGCCACTGGTATTGTGGTTAGACGACGAGGGAAGTCAGGGAGAGTAGTCGGAGCTTGAAGAGCAAATCAGTCGAAGGAAGAGAGAGGAATTTGAGGGATTCTCTACTCGAATTCAAGCTTGAGGGATTCGGTATGAGAAGGGGGTGCTTTTATACACCTCAGGAGGACGGTTAGAGCTTGGGAAGCAAGCTTCCCAAGCTTGGAAAGCTCACCGGAGTTTGGGAATTCTTTGATATGCAAATCTCTGATGCGTTCGCATGAGAGATTTGGTAGATTTTAGGGCTTAGGATTGGGTCTAAAAGGAAGGGAATTTCTTGACGAACTTCCCTTTCAAATTTGAAAGGGATTCGTCAAGAAATCAGGGAGTTCTTTCCTTTTTAAGGTCGCTGGAGCAAGTAGGAATAGGCTTAATGGCAGCAAGGACCTGTTTGTGAGAACGATGACAAAGTTAGGAGCCTGTTTGAAAGGATTTTGAAAGTTAAGGGTAGAAATGTAATTAGACAGGACCAAATTGCAAACTAGGTCAAGACAAACTCATCTTGGGTCCAAATTTTGGTACAAACCTAACTTGGACCTCAGGAATATAATGGTGAAGTTGGATTTTGGTTTTGATCATGTTTGACTAAGTAATTTATGTAAAAACTCAAATTAGGGCAAATGTCTGTCTATGATTCTGTTTTGGGTCAAAACGGGTTCTAATGGTCAAATTGAAGGTTCCAAACCCTAGATAATAATTTTATATGAATTTTATAGGGTTTAGGTGGATTTTATATTCATCATATCCTTAGTTAATTAAGCGGGGCTATTTTTAGGGTTTCAAAAGTCATTTAATTTTCAAAGCACGTGCAAATCCTTTTCTGATTATTCTAACCCACTTGTTATCTTTTAATGACCAATTGACCTTCATTCAACCCCTAAGAAAACCCGTGGTTGTACTGCATTCATGATAAGCTGGTAAAATTGCAATTTTAACCTTAATTTCTTATTTTTCCTTCAGAATGATTATGCAATGAATTGTAACTCTCTGGCGGTTATGTAGGAGCATTTATTGACTTAATTGGGTCAAAATGAGCTAGTTATGGCTCATGATAGTGTTTATCATGAAAGCTGGTAAATGAGCTGGTAAATGACCTTCAGAGGGTTTAGTGCCTCATCTACAGCGAAGGAGGCAGCAAGGGGGCGACACCATACCCTCTGTCCTATTAGTACATTTTTTATTTTCACTCCTTCAGATTTCAGCCAACACATGACACGAGGGGGTACCAATCTCTTTCGTTTCACCCCATTTTCGTGCGTAAATAGCGAGGACAGGAGGGGAAGATTGGTGGGAATCTTCCTGCGTGCATGTGAAGGAGAAGGGGATTACGGGGTCTCAAGGTGGCTGGGTGGCCTTGAGTCACGTGGAGCGTTAGGCATATGGGGGGTCGTGCATTGCACGAAGCATAAGGCATGATAGGTCATGCAGCCTGTGAATGTTGTGCGTGCATGTGCAACAAGACTGTGCAAGCGTCGGACGTCCGGAGCCAGCGTCGAAGAGCTTAGGCATCACTCAGCGTAAGTAGGAACCGCGTGACACGAGGGTTGAGCAGCCTGCGGCGTGCCACGTGGCGAGATCACGTGTGTCAGTGCGAACCAGTTAGTCTAACTCAGTTCGACCAATTCAGGTGGGCCAGTGAGTGTTTTCAGACCGGTTCACTATCCATTCGACCTCTGTTTTGCGCAAACAAGGATTTGCATCTAGAAGGGGCACACTACACGATGAAGGATGTGAAAAGCTTGCTAGGAGGTTTGAGCCATTCACCACTCTCCCATTCCTCCTGGAAAAACCTAGGTAGAGGCAGATCTTTTCCTCTACTTGTCTAGATATGCGATATTAAGTCAGTTGATTAGTTTTGGCTCCGCATGATATTCCACCATCTGATTTACTAATTCAATTGTTATCTTGTGTCACCGTGCGTTAACTTGTGATTTGGGATCTGTTGTATTTTTTATTTACTATCGTATAACTATATGTGTGCATCAAATTATTGTTAGGAGTTGTTCTACACTTCTTAGTCCTCATAGACTGATATGTTGGCGATCTACATGTTTTCTTACCTCACAAAATAAATTTAAAAAAAATGCTTTCATACTGACTTCCAGGTATAGCTGCATGTTTAATTTAATTTGTTGACTTTCATGCTTTTTTTGTTTTCTTAAAATCATATGTTTCCACGAAATTGTCAAGCTATTATGTCTTTTTCATCTCCATTTGTTAAACGCTTCCCTCCCTCCTCCCCTCTTCACTATTCACAAACCCTAACTACCACCGACTAGGACCCTAATTGGCCATTTCCGATTGATCAAGGCACCCCAACCTCCAGTTTTTCCCTTCTCGCTCAGCCGACACTCCCTCGACATGTTCTGAGCAAATTGCTGACATGCATGGCCTATTCGCTACTCATCGTTGTCGTTTGGGGTCATCGCTAGTTGTCCGTACACGCTCCTCACCGTAGGTCTCTCCTAGTGTCTCTTCTCCTTGCCTGCTGCGTGCCAGCTTGACGACCATGAATGATTGGGGTGATCGTGATTAAGGAACGGCTCCCCCCCCGCCCCCCTGTCCCCCTACAGGAAACCCACATCGACGTCGACCCTCCTCCACAGGAGACCACCCATTCTAATCCCTTTGAACAGAAGCACTTCGAGGCTCGGCTACACGCCGCCGCCCTTCCCATCGCCGCGCTGACGTTCGGAGCCGCGTCCGTGCTTCTGACCGAAGTGCCCGACAAACTGCTCGAGTCGACACCTCTACATGGCGATGGGGACCCTCTGTCTAGGCCCTCTCCTGGTCTACCTCCACGTCTCCTGCGCCGGCGACAGGGAGACGGCGAGGGTTCAGGCTGCCGCCGCCATCACAGGGTTCGCCGTGATCACTGTCGACGCGCTCATCCTCGTCTTCCTGTACGCTGGGTCTCTCCTCATGTTCCTGCCTCTGGTCGCCACCTTGGCGGTCACCGCGGCTATGTGGTACGCAGCGTTCTATGGCCCGCTGACCGCAGGCCAAGCAGTGGTCCACGAGATTGCGGATGCCCCCTTAAACATGGTCTGATTCATGGGTAATCTCTACCTCTTTAACATGCGAGGAGCATTTCTGGCGTGTTTATATGACGAAATTTAATTTCTAGATGTGAGTGTGTCAGTACCGTTGAGCTCTATTTTCCTTTTAAATAATTGAGCTTCTATTTTCCTTTTAAATGGACATCGGTGATGAAGATGGGCTTTTCTTGGCAAGCTCAATCGGTGCCTCTTGTGTTGCTTAAAGTGAAGATTTACGGGGACAACAGTTGAATTGAAAATTTCCCGAGCAAAGGGGAAATAGTTGGGAAGTCGGCAATTTTAGTCCGACAATAGCACATAGAGTACAACATCCAAATATGAAGTCAGCAGCTTCAGAATATGCACCGATCCGAGTAGTTCTAACAAAATCGATAGCTTGGATCCAATTGTTAAATTTACAAAATCAGATTTACTTTGATCCCGGAGGATCAACAATATATATGTTATATGCCCGCAGATATGTAAGAGGAAAAATGCTGACTATACTTGAAAGTTGGAAATTTCCAACTCCAACAAAGTTCGTGAGCCTAAAAAATGCATAAAGTTGAGAAGGCTAAATCAAAATGAAAAAGAGCCTCGAGATGAACAGGAGTACATGTGACTATTGAAACTCATTATAACAACCTTGAGGTGTTAACAAGAAGGACACGCTAACTTTAACGAGGATTGGAAAGAAGTTTATAGCGGATGAGCAACTTCTCAAAAAAAATCTTTCTTCATTCAAGAAATCTATAAATAGGAGGGGAGGGTGTCAATTTGTCAAGATTTTGTGAAGGATATGAACTTCGCTTTCTTCTCAAATGCCAATAGTTAATCTCTCACTTAATTAAAGGTGATATTAATGCATACAAATCAAATTGTAGGTTAGATGTATTTGATTTGATTTTATAGAATTTGATGTGTTGTATGCCAGAAACTTGACTCTTGGTGATAATGGTCTTGTAAACATAAATTAATAAAATGTTCCAATTACATTTGATTGTTATATTATCTTCCACTGAATGATGTGTGAGCAAGTAAAACTGATTGAGAATCAGGAGAATTAGATTTGTATGAGATCGTATTTACGTAAAATCTTCATCAAAATAGTCCATCGAATTGTCAAAAGGAAGAGAAGTATTAATATTATGGGGTGGATGATTAATTTCATCTTGTGTGAATTCATTTCTTGGAAACTCAACACTCTTTTTAAAGATCTACCAATCATATCCAATATGTTGATCTTTCAATCATCTTTCTAATTCTATAAAATTGATGGGAGATTCTTGATTAATCCCTTATAAAGAATTAATTGAAGGTCTTCACATGGCAAAAGTTAAATATTTTTCTAGCAACTCCTTTTGAAAGGGATCCACCATAAACGCTTCCCCCAACATCCAATGTGCCTCTTTCTTCGTAAGAAACAAGACAAGTAATTGCATTTATTCTATTATATCTCACTGCTATGAATGAATTGGTAACACCCCCTTTTTAAGTCCCTCTAATCTCTCGCACACCCATTTAATATTTTGGTCGTCAATTGGTCTTTATCTCCTATCAGAGGTTTTGATACTATGCCATTAACTAGATCACTCTCTTTTACTAATGTCTTGCATGCACTAGGTTTGAAATCTATCAATCAAATAACCAAAGCCTTGAATTGTCGAAGTGGTTTTCTAGGAGTCTTTTTTTTTCCTAGAAAATCTCTCAACAATAAAACAAATTGATAAGCAATCTGAGCTAGGCAGACTTTACTGCCTTAGTGTACCATCATGAAACCTATCTACCTTTGCAACAACTCATACTTCCCTTCTATAGTGGCATCTTTGTTTGGATCATCTAAGTATGAATGTTCTTCGTTGTTAGCTTCTAGAGTTGTCGATAGAGTCATTTTTTTGTGAGGCATGCCATCTTGGCAAATACTATAAGACTTTTTTTCCTCCTTGGTACAAAAAAAGAGTCTGCTCCCTTTGCTTTGTTCCATTAACATTTATAGGGGCTGTGTTGAACATGGAGCATTAGGGTTTCCACTACGTCTTGTCTTAGTGGATGACCATATTTGAGTTTCTAGGTTCCACATGTTGTTACGACCCGATCGACTCCACACACGAATCGAGGTCGAACCGCGTCACATATCCTAAGACCCAGTCGTACAATGAGAAATAACCAAAACCATACAATTCTCACACATGCATCATAGTGAGGAAATAACTAACGGCAGGAAGAGACAGAAATAAGATCCATGCACTAGCATTCATTTCAAGAATGAAACAACGTTCTACCATAGCCATCACAATAAAAGATAAGCGCGAGTAAACAGAAACTAAAGGTTCTGAACTAAAATACTCACTATAATAGGGAAAGGAACCAGGCTACAACAAAACAAAAGAAAAATAGAAATAGCTAAGGTTGGGCTTGACTGGGCTCATCTCCCTCTGCAGTCAGTAGAGCTGGCTACTCAGTCCCCTAACCTGAGTATAGTAGTAAACATCAACAAAACGCTGAGTATACTGGCAAAAGAACAGTATACGAAACATCAAGAAAAGAAAATTAAACTGCAAGAAAAAGTGACAGAACTACATACTTTTAATGTAATTTTACTGGTTTGTTAACTACTTGTTATTTGATTTCCAAGTATTCTAGCATAGGATCATTCTTTCCCTTATTTCACACATTCCCTAGAGGAAAGATCTTGTCGCAGTATCCCTGCAATGCAAGACGCACACATGGCACTCTCCTGGCTGAGAGAGAGTACCCTGTGCCCATTCTACACCTGGGTCACCACCATAGAGTCATGGTCGCAGGGTAGCGGTGACTACGACACACGTAATACATGCACAGGGGGTTACCCCACACTGGTATGTGGTTAGTCGTTTCTGCTAACGGGTACGCACTAAACCGTACGACACAGAATAGAGCAAGAGCCGTGTCCCTCACAAGTTTGCGTACCCTTGCCCGACTATCCCGGTTGGCCCTATGGGCTCTAGCGGAGTCAGTGTAGGAAGGTCATTCTTACCTCAGATCACTATTCGGGGAAGTCAGCTCTCTCCCTACACTATGGCATAGTCAGCTCTCTTCGATACACGTGTATCCGAGGGCCAACTCATCCCCGCACCACAACCAACACCTAGCCATTTAAGCTCTCACAAAAGTACTCCTCATAGGAACACTCCACTACATACATTCTATCAATTTCCAATTTAACAATTTCATCATAGAGGTAATTATCATTTACAACCCAAGTACTACCACGTGAAGAGACAAGAACCTAACTACCATAAGAATATGTCATAGTGGTGCCTTGCCATACCTATGAGCGTAGGGTTGGCCTCCTTTGGGAGATTGACCAGTTCCTAGTATCGGGCGCATCTTTCTTTTTCCTTCTCCTTTATTTCCTATCTTATTTCTGAGTTTTTATTTTTCCCCGTTACTACGGGAAGTAACCTTCCCCTCGTTGAGGGTGTTAGGCTTTTGTATCTTTCTTTTTCCCTCTGAGGAGTGTCTTCTTGTATTTGATTCTTTCCTTTAATGAAAACGTTTATTTAAAAAAAAAAGGATACATCATATTTAACAATGAAGTTTCTAACCTTTAGTTTTAAATTCAATACACGTTTGACAATTTAAAAATAAGAATGCACTACATGGGTGAAAGCATTGTATGAGCCACCCAGGCATAAAAATTTATGGGAAAAAGTGCCATCCAACAAAAATTCATCGTACATGCATTGTCAAGTCGATAAATTATTAGAGAAGAGAAAAAAAAAGAAAAAGACATACTAACTTTTTTTTGTTGTGAAATTATCTTTCATTTAAAAAAAAGGGAGAACCTGATAGAAGAGATGCGAGGTAAAGACAGAAACACCTACTTCACAAAAGGGGAAGAAAAACACCGTGTAGAATGAGGGAACACCAAAACACCCCATAGAACTGGGGAATGCCAAAACACAAAATAACAAGACAAAAAACAAAGGATAAAGAAAAAGAAACATCCCGAGATCGAGAATCGATGATGATAACATCATCATGAGCCATAACTAGCTTTAATTACTCATAGTCAAGTGATAAAAGCTCCTACATAATCGCTTAAGAGCCATAATTCCATACAAAGCCAGTTTGAGAGAAAAATACTAAATTAGGGTTAATTCTACAGTTTTAACATCATATCATGAAAGTAGAGTAACCACAGGTTTTTCCAGGGGTTAATCTAAGGTTAAATGAGCATTAAAATCTAATAAGATGTCCACACAGACAGAAACGGGGTTTCACACATTTCGGGAACCAATACAGCACCCAAAATCCTAATTTCAAACCTGCTTAAATTACAAAGGTTCTGGTCAAGAAAAAATTCATCTAAATCTCTTAAAATCCGTAGAAAAATATTCCTTGAGGTTTGGTATCCTTGATTTGACCATCTGAACCTATTTTGACTTTGAACAGAATCTCAGATGGATTTCTACCCTAATTTGGGTTTCTGCACAAATTATCTAGTCAAACTTAGTCGAAACTCAAATCTAACTTCACTATCAGATTTCTTGGATCCAAATTAGGTTTGTAGCAAAATTTGGACCCAATCAGAATTCATCTTGACCTAGTTCGCAATTTAGTCCCTTAAAGCTCTATTCTTCACATATAAGCTCCTACCTTTTGAAATTCCTTGCGTACAACCCCCTATCTTTGTCATCTTCTTCACCAACTACCCCCTACCGCCTAATTCCCACATAGATTCCTAAAACCAAAAGACCGCCGACTTCAAAGAGGGAAAGCTCTTGCATTTGGAATCAAATCCCTCCAAATTTGGAGGGATTGGTCCTTGAAGGATTCCCTATCAATTGCGCCTCAAGTTTTTCCATATTGGAGCCTGAAAAGCTCCATCGAGCTCTCATTTTAGAAAGAGGAAGCTCCTCTATTTACTAGAGAAAATCTCGATCAATTTAGGAATTAAGAGCACATTGGAGCTCTATAAAAGCTCTTGGAGCTTCAGGCCTAGTTTCTTAGCTCGGTTTGGCCGCAACTCTTCACCAAATTTCTCTCTCCAGCCACCTCCACCACAGCTCCGGTGACTCTTCTTCCTCTGACTTCCTCGCCCACTGCCACATACTATAGGTAGTGGGACCGTCTTCCTCACCTTTCTTCGCTCATCGCCAGCCACAGCAGGAGTCCCTAGACCCCTCTCGTCGTCGCCGCTCCACCACCGGAGGCTTCACCCTCTCTGGCACCGGCCAATCAAAGCTGGTGCCTCTCCTCATCCCCTTCATCCATTAGTTAGGTCAACTCCTTCCTCTCCCTCTCAAGAATAGTTACAACTCATCCCTCTCTTGTTTCGACCACCAACACACCCTCAATGCTCTCCGTCTTCCTCCGCTCCGATGATGCTTCGGTGAAGCCTCCTGCACACCAAAATCCACCAAACTCCACGCCACTGGTCCCAAAACCTCTACCTCACCTCCACGACCAAAACCCCTCAAGAAATTGAGGGGATTGCCCACTCAAAACTCCCACTGAACAAACCCATCGCCGCACCTCTTCCTCGACTTCGCCAGGCCCCCCACATGCCACACGGACACTGCTACCACCTTCGCCATCCTCCGACAATCCTTATGGACCATCTAATTGGGACCTAGTGCTCGTATTCATGAGTTGCAGGTTTCATCGGAGATCCACCATCGCCACCATCTTCTTCTGTTCCAATTGCAGTCCTCCAGCCGAGTTCTTCGTAGCTACCACCTCCAAGCACTATGAAACATCCCCAGGTTTCTTCCCAGGTTGTCAATTGCTGCTGCCAGAACATCTTCATCCCCAATTAAAGGCAACATCACCTGCAGCTACGTGCGAGAGAAGGAAGCAGGATGTTTAGTCCAACATCGTGCAGGGCAAACTCATAACTGAGCATAAATTGATTTCTTGATAGCAATTACTTTGAGAGATCATCCGATTGTTGCATGCGAATCGGGGAGATTTAAGTTGTGTTCATTGTAGTACACTCCTAAATCGCACAACAAACACTTAAATTTATAAACTCAAAATCTAATTAGAGTACCAGGTGGTTCGCATGTAGCAAATGTGGAATTCACGCACTAATCTTCATTCAAAATAAATGAGCATAGTAAATTAAGCACTAGATAAAAGATATTCAATGAATACAACTTGTCATATTGATATTCAATGTAAGTCAATGTTTCTCAAAGAAATTAGAGACAAAAAGAATAAAGAGACATAAAAATTGGTGATTTAGATCCCTCTAATTAAGCATGTATCTCATATTCAAATCATTCAAATAATCCAACAGTACCTTAATCAGATAACTTAGGTACTTAAATGTTTCAATAGCACTAGTAGAATTAATCTCAAGCCTCAAATGACAGAACAAGGCATCAGACACCTTAACAGAAGCACAGCATCAACAGAGCACAAGGCTCTCTCAAGAGCCTCAGAGATTCTAAGGCGCGGTGCAGCTCAAGGGCTTTTCCTTCTTCAAGCCTTCACAAATAAGGCCTTTCTCTCCACAGCACAAGGCAACTTAGAGGATAAGTGTTAGCCTCCTCTTCAGCACACGCCCAAGGCTAAGGTTTGCACATCAAAACCCTCCCCCCTCCCCACAGATTTCTCCTCTTTACTCATTTTAGAGCCGAGGCTTAATCAGGTCAAGTATTGAGTAATCGGATCCTGAATAGTGGATAGACCCGTGGGCATGGTCGTGGGCGAGGCATGAAGGTGTGAAAAGGTGCGTGCATGAGGGACTCGTCCCCTTATGTTATTGAGATCGAATGAATCGGACCCTGACTCTCATCAAGAAATTCCGTCGTAAAATGTACGGGGTCACACGTGGTCCGCAAACAAAATAACTACCTTAACAAAAGCAAGAAAAAGAACGACCACGCCACAATAACAATGATAAAAAAATCACAACATGCAAAAAAGTGACCATCCGCTGCCATCGGCCACCAAAAGAACATCGCTCTTGTCCACACAAACGCAACGCGGTGTGGGCACAAGCACCTCAATCCCAGTGTCTTATAGATTGCACAACGATCTCCTCAGCGCCAAGCCAGCCATGACCACAACTGATAGCCACGGACATGCCAATCATCGCTGATGGGAACACCATCATGAGCCCTAACTAGCTCATTTTGACCCAAAGAAGTGAATAAAAGCTCCTGCATAACCTACTGGAGGTCCTAATTCACTGAATAACCTTTCTGAGAGAAAAGCAAGAAATAAGGGGTAAAACTATAATTTTACCATTGCAGTACAACAATGGATTTTCTCAAAGGCTACAAACAGGTCAGAAGGTCTTAACAAGATAAAAAGTGGGCTAGATTTGACAGAAAAGGGTTTATGTGTACTCTGTGAATTAAATGACTTCTTGTAATTCTAAAACAGACCCACTTGATTAAATAAGGTTCTGGTTAGGATAAAATTCACTCAAACCCTCTAAAAATCATATAAAAATATTTTTTAGAGTTTAGAACTTTCAATTTTGCCATTGGAACCTATTTTGACCTAGAATGGGGTCTCAGACAAATATTTACTCTACATTGAGTTTTTACGTAAATTGCCTAGTCAAACTTGGTCAAACCCAAAATCCAACTTCACCATTGGATTCCTTAGGTCCAAATTAGGTTTGTACCAAAATTTAGATATAAGAAGAACTTATCTTGACCCACTTTGCAAATAGGTTTAACTTGATTACATTAGTACCTCTATCTTTCAAAAACCTTTGCAAAAGTCCCCTTAGCTTCTTCATCATTCTCGCAAATAGGTCCCTCCGCCATTATAGTGGAGGAATCTTACTCTAGTGAGCTTTGAAAGGAGGATTCTCCTTGATTGCTCAGAGAATCCCCCCCAAAATTGGAAGGGAGATTCTCTAAGTAATCTCCTCCAATCTGAACCCATTGATGTGCCCTAATTCCTACATAATCTCTCATGCGAACACATGAGAGATTCGGATCTCTTGAAAGTTTCCATCGTCGAGCACAAATCCTTCTCCAGAGGCCTATTTAAGAAGCCCCTGATTCAACCGCATCCCCTAAGCTTGAAATCGGCTAGAATTCCCCTCAATTTCTTCTCTCCTCCTCCGGCCGACTCGCTCATCAAGCTCTAGCGACCCTCCCTGATCTTCTCCGTCGCCTGACCACAATACCGGTGGCAGGTTCTTCTTCCTCACGTCAGTCCGTGTTGCACAGCACCCGCCGATGCCCTTGCCTCCCCTTCGTCCTCGCCGACCGTCCTCTCTGAGCACCTTCGTCTCCGACGTCGGCAATACGCACCAAATGCCATCTTCGTCTCCCTTTTGTCTCTTCACCTCCTAGATAAGTTCCTCTCACCCTCTACATTCCTTCCCCCTCTTTATTTCCCTAAACCAACTGCTGCTGCACTCTACCTCCGTCATCCCCTTCACCTCTGGCCACCAACTCTGGTGAGGTCGCTCCACTACCATAGACCACCTCCCTCCTCGCTGACAAGTCCATAAGCACTGCCTCGACTCCCTGATCACAACCCCTCATTCCATTCACTCCTCCGCTCACCCAAACGCATCCCCGAACACACCCACCTACACGGCCACAGTGTGCCCTAGGTACGCTCACTCAGGCATTCCCATACCACACCGACCACCCCTGCACACTCGCCGTGCCTTGCCGAAGCTCCCTGAGTGTTTTAAGGTGGGCGCGAGCCGTTGTGGTGATTTCAGGTGCAGGTGTCCTCCGCCATTGACGTAGAGCTTGAAGCTTGCTTGTAGTGAGCTACAGGCTGTGACAGCCCCAGGCTTGTGTCCCAGGCTACGCGAAAAGTCTTCGCGAACAAGTCCAGGCATCCAATTGAAGCCAAGAGCCGTATCAGCTGTTGTAATTGAAGAGAGATTCTTTGTCGCAAGCGCGTGTGAGGTAGGTGGGAAGATAGTCCCACCTCAGAACTAGAAGGAGTGCCATGCCCACATAAATTGTTTTCTTGCAATAGGCTCATCACCTCCAACTCACGGGGTGAGGTCCCTCTCACCCGACTCAACCGCCTCATTCGCGATCACGCCTCGCAGATCTGGTAGACCCGACCCGATTAGCACACCTCACCCACCACCGCACGTCGGTGGGCCTAGTCTTGGGCACGTACCTGACCTGATTACCCAAGAAGCGTGGCTCTGGGAGAATAGAACCTAAGAGAGAAAGGAAAAGAGAGTTCGCATGGGTAGGGGGTAGGTTTTGCTCTGCAGGCTGAGAAGAGGAAGGAGAAGAAGCTAAGGCAGAGAAGGAAAAGAAAAAGGAAGAAGCTGAAGGCAGCAAGGCAAAGGAAAAAGAAGGCGACCGGTAGATAAAGAGAAGAAGAAAAGCCAAGGCAAGATCAGAAGAAAGGAAGCCAAGGCAAAATCAGAAGAAAGAAAGGAGAAGCCAGAGAATAGAGAAGAGGGAAGATAGAAAAGAAGATAAAGAAAGAAGAAGACCGACAGAGAAGGAATCAGGAGCACTGTAGCATCATCATTTTAAGGCCTCTGATTCACAAATCAGACGTCCAACTTTGAGTTCAATTTAGATACATTGAGTTCTTGAATATTTTGTGCTACACATCTACTCCTATATTTTTGCATTGTGACGTTGATATTATTGCATATTCTTTTAAATTGTGATCTTGATTTTTAAAAGCAACAATTTGCTCCCTATGTTCAACTTCGGACTTTAAAATTCGAGTAATAAAATTATATTTGTTTTGAATGCTTTTTTGGTTGTACTATAACGCGGTATTCTTAAACACCAGCTACGCGTTGCGAACATTTTGTCGTCATTGCCCAGGAGCATCGGGCGATTTAGAATTCTTGATTACAATTTCTGATTTGGCACTAACTTGCCCTATTGGCTTTATTGTGATTTTGCGAGGTACTTCATGAGGAGATCTTCTGCGCAAATCAACCACTCTAGGGTAGGTAACTTCTCTATTCTTCCCTAATCAACCTCCTAATCTTGGAAGATAAAAAGGAAACAATCAATTAGGAATCACTTGCCTTATTTTTTATAATAATTATCATTTAAAAGGCAAGTTTTTTGATTTGTGAAATTTTTTCCAATGCCATTGAAGTTGAAGCGATTTTGTTTAGAGATCCTACCCCAAAATTCATGTGCCTATTAGGGACTACGCTTAACTTCTAATCTTCTTGGACTACGCACTTCTTGTTTGAAGACCAAGGAGAACATTTGTAAAAATCAAAGAGGACTTGGAAATAAAACCAAATTAGGGTTTCAATTGATAGGGTTTTTGAAGTGTTAGTCACACTTGCCTGCATAAAAGGAAACAAACCCGCCCGCATTTGTGTGCTACCCAAGCCCTTGATTGAAAAGATCTAATTAAGAGAAACCCTACAAACAGGCTCTAAACTCACTTGAACTGTAAAATCCTTCGACCTAATAAACTGGGAATCAAATCAGGGTGATTTCTAGGTCTTGACCTAGAGGTCATTCTGCCATCTTTAGGCAAGGTCAGGTCAAGTTGGACTACATTGTAGGCCAACCAACCTCCAAATTAGGTCACAAGTCAAAACAACTGCTAATTCAAGTGAAAACAAAGGCACAAATTAGGACATAAAACTGGTAGACTTAAGAGGTCAAGTTATCCATTCTGGTCTACCTGGACCCTCAGTGACAAGGAAGGTCGGGTGGGGGAAACCCTATAACCCGTAGGGGCTCTCTACCGTGTAGGGGTCTTTGCGGGACTCTCCCGTCCTGGCTGCCTAGGTAATTCTCAGGTGGAAGACTTTCTGATCAAGGGGTATCATCCACCCGAACCTCTATAGTCATCCAAAAATCTTTGGGTGCGTTGATTGGGTCAACATCGCATCCAGTCCATCATCCCTTCTATTTAGAGCACACACACATATTTTCATTGGGAGTTCTCTTTCAGATCAAATCACTTCATTTCAAAACTTGAATTTTGATTCTACATCTTGATTCCACCACTTGATTCAAAAATGCAGCCTGGATACTTAGGAAGACCATTGAAGAAACTTGAATCCCAAAGATCCATGAGAGATAGAATGGTTGAGGATGCCCTTAACTTTTATGACATTGATTACAAAACCTCAAAACCAGTAGAAGACATTCAAGTTGATGTACCGACAACAACAACCTTCATCATAAACTGTGCCCAATTGTTATTAACAGAAGCAACAAAGGGATCAACCCGGGATATTCTCATAATAGGATACATTGAGATAGAAAAATTATATAACTTTGAATATCTCCAATGCATGACAAATCCTGTACTTTGGGAAAAACACCAAGATGATCTTGAAAAATGGGAAGAAATGATGAAATTATTAAAACAAGTTATCGATCAAAAATATCCATACATGTCCCAAACAGTTAATGAAACATCTTGGACTAATATTGAGGATCAATCTGATTTCCCAAAACCTGAGTTTGAGGCATAAGGGTGTTGTGGATTCCCAACCAAGATAGAATATAACATGCCTGATCTTGAATTAGGTTGGGACGTCCCAATTGCAGGAGAACACGATTTTGAGTCAGCCCTAGAAAACCAAAATCATGGTTCACTAAGTATAAAAATTCTAGACTCTTGTAACAATGAGATTGAATCAGAACCTCTCAAGGGTGTAAATCCCTCCCCTTATTCTGATAAGGTGACCCTCGAAGGCAATTCTGACCTAGATTCTAGTAATTCAACCCACATCCTTAGCCTAGCATCTGGATCTGAATCTTATTGGGATGATTACAAGGCCCCGTATGACGCCAATCAAAGTTTGAATTGGGATTATGATTCGGGGCCTGTATTTGATGAATGTCTCTCTCCAACATCCTCGGAGATACAGATTGATTTTTCGGAAGTCACGTCAATCTACGATACAGAAATCGAGGAGTTGGAAGAGTGGGGTTTTGATTGGGTCTTCCCCACAAGCCAAAAGCCTGAGCCCAGACCCTATAAGGACACCTTTTTAAGCTCCGAATCTACAAATAGAGTATACCCAAGTCAGGTTGCTGAGTCTACATCTTGTGATTTATTCTGTGGTGGAACCTCTGATCTTGAGTCAAATTCAGAATGTAATTCTCTCAATTTCTCCAATGATTTCGAATCTTACTATGATTTCGGAGAACCATTGTTTCCTAACAACTACAAGCCAATCCATAACCTTAGCTCACATGATTCATTCTTCGACTCAGACTCTGAGGTCCTTAATCCCGAGATCATTGATTTAAATTTAGGTTCCATTGAAATGGAATCATTTCTTTTCGATCCTCAGGAATCAAAACCAGAAAGTGCCGAGAGTGACTGCAACCTAGAATTCGAATCTTTTCTTGACCCAGATTTTCTTCATCCTATAAATACTCTTCAGGCATTCACCTTAGAATTTGACGACTACTATGCGGACTCTCTAAATGACCCTACCTTTAAGTCCTTTTTAGATGAGCCCTCATATACAATTCTTATTGAAGCCACCTCCTCCGCATATGCAGAACCTATTCAAACCCGTTTTCAACCCCGACCCGCAACCAGACTCAATTTCTATTCTGATTCCCCTCGTACTGAGCCGATTGCAGATGATTTGCCTCCACATCTTTATCAAGTTTTAGACATTGATCAGACTGCAAATCATGCCCCATCATTCTCTAATCACTCCTGTAGGGTTTCCTCATCATCCACTGATTATTTTAAGGATCCCTACTCTGATCACGCTAATTAGACTCAGCCAAACCCTGGATTCACACTTCGACAATATTCTGAGCTCCATAGTATATGGTGGGTTCCACATCTCTTGATCTACATTTATCAACCCACCAGATTGATTGGTTTTGGGTTGCATCATCAGCCTACTGATATGAACAAGCACCTGGTTGGACCAACCAGGCTTTTGATCAAGGTACTTGTTCTGCAAAATTCATTTGATATGACCACTCCTTCTCGAGACCATTTCCCGCTCGGCTGAAGGCGTTGAATTTAGTGCTTAACGGGAGGCAACCCGTCATTCCAAAAACCCAAGATCCTTCTAATTATCCTTGTGTACTTCACGTCTATTGCACCCTAAGTTCAATTTTAAAATAGTCAATCCCACCTCTGGTACACGTACCCAAGCTTGAAATCGTCTACAACAGTCATCTAGACCTGTTCACTCACCCGATAATCCTGTTCTAAATTCCTGAACACAAAACTATTTCACACCCTCCGTTTACAATGAGGACATTGCAAAACTTAGGCATGGGGAGGTGATAAAGTGCAAACATACAAAAATCAAAGTTCGGAAGGATTTATACAAAAAAATCTCATATACAAAAAAAAGTAAAAAATTATGAAAACGAACAAAAAATGAGAAGAGAGAAAATTTTGAGGCCATACAAATCTTGAGGAGAAGAAAGGGGAAAAGTGAAAAATGTCAAAAAAGGAGCACAAATTGAAAAGAAAAAGAAAAGAGATAGTCATTAGTAAGAAATTATGGTATTAACTGAGTTCTAGACCATATCAAGAAAAAGAAATGAAAAAAAAAGTGCCATGAAACACAGAAAAGATTAGTAGGAATGCTAATCTTAGGCATTTTGGGCTATACTCCTAGGCTTAAAAATTCAAGTATCTGCTAAGATCTGGATAGTCTTCAAGAGGTTGGGGAAAATGCAAAGCTCAAGTATTAGGTCTAAGTCTTAGGGAGTATTCGGCCTCATCAACTGACCTCTGGTTTGCGGGACTCGGTAACCTAAGTACCCCAATCCACACACAGTCTGGTTCAGTGCACATAAGTATCAAAATCACGCAAATGCATTTAAATTGTTCTGAAAAAGTCACCTAGATTAGGAGCGGCCGATCAACACAAGTTGATTTGGATGAGTTCCTGACGCGGAGAGGCGGGAAATTCCCCTCGAAGATGCGCAATAACATATTGTCTCCTCGGTGCTTGTCTCCTAGGATATTTACATATCCTACCGAGGACATGTAAGCACCTTGTGCTGGTTCAGATACCATGGGCGGCATTATCCCGAAATGTCGATTGCTAGGGTTTGGATTTAGCTACAGAATGCCATGGGTGGGATTATCTCGAAAGCCAGGGTTCTGGGGGTTGCCATGGGCAGTGCTATCCCGAAGCATCGATTGCCAGGGACCCTTCGAGGATTGATGATGGGGACTAGGAATCCGATACAGACCGTGTTGATAAGCTAATCCAAAGCTAGAAATAAAAAGAAAAGAGAGAGAAACCTCTCCAAAAAAAGAAAATCCCTCTATCTCTCTCTTACAAGAAAATGCACTGTAAACTGAACCAAGGCTAAAATATGTTACAAGCATGGGTGCTTTAACCGTGGAGTCCAACGAACCTTAGGATAGTTCTTGTGGGCCTTAAAAACCTTCGTGGCAGACTGAGGTTAGAGCTGGTCAGGTCTGGATCTTGGTTGGTACTTGAGTACCTCTAGGCCTACTATTGGCATTCTAACCTAATCTACAGAAGAAGGCACACATCATGCTTTTGAACATCAAAGGAACTCATGGTCGAGAATCAAAGTTAAAACCTTAAAATTTTGCTAAAGGACTAGCAAAAGCTAGTCATGGAGGTATGATGGGAACACCATCATGAGCCCTAACTAGCTTATTTTGACCCAAAGAAGATAATAAAAGCTCGTACATAACCAACTGGAGGTCCTAATTCACTGAATAACCTTTTTAAGAGAAAAGCAAGAAATAAGAGGTAAAACTGTAATTTTACCATTGTCGTACAACAACAGCTTTTCTCAAGGGCTAAACACAGGTCAAAGGTCTTAACAAGATAAAAAGTGGGTTGGATTTGACAGAAAAGGATTCATGTGTACCCTGTGAATTAAATGACTTCTTCTAACTCTAAAATAGACCCGCTTGATTAAATAAGGTTTTGATTAGGATAAAATTCACCTAAACCCTTTAAAAATCATAGAAAAATATTTTCTAGGATTTAGAATTTTCAATTTTGCCATTGGAACCTATTTTGACCTAGAATGGGGTCTCAGACAAATATTTGCCCTAAATTGGATTTTTACATAAATTGCCTAGTCAAACATGGTCAAATCCAAAGTCCAACTTGACCATTGGATTTCTTAGGTCCAAATTAGGTTTGTACCAAAATTTGGACCTAAGGAGAACACATCTTGACCAACTTTGCAAATAGGTCCAACTTGATTATATTTGTACCCCTATCTTTCAGAAACCTTTGCAAAAGCCCCCCTAGCTTCTTCATCATTCTCGCAAATAGGTTCCTCTGCCATTATAGTGGAGGAATCCTACTCTAGCGAGCTTTGAAAGGAGGATTCTCCTTGATTGCTTAGAGAATCCCCCCCAAAATTGGAAGGGAGATTCTCTGAGTAATCTCCTCCAATCTGAACCCATTGATGTACTCTAATTCCTACTCAATCTCTCATGTGAACGCATGAGAGATTCAGGTCTCTTAAGAGTTTCCATTGTTGGTGAGAATACCTTGCTTGGAAGCTTGGCTTCCAAGCACAAATCCTTCTCCAGAGGCCTATTTAAGAAGCCCCTGATTCAACCGCATCCCCCAAGCTTGAAATCGGCCGGAATTTCCCTCAATTTCTTCTCTCCTCCTGTGGCTAACTCACTCATCAAGCTCCAGCAACCCTCCTTGATCTTCTCCATCGCCTGACCACAATACCGGTGGCAGGTTCTTCTTCCTCACGTTCGTCCGCATCGTGCAGCACCCGCCGACGCCCCTGCCACCCCTTCGTCCTCGCCGATCGTCCTCTCTGAGCACCTTCGTCTCCGACGTTGGCAATACGTGCCAGACACCATCTCTGTCTCCCTTTTGTCTCTTCACCTCCTAGATAAGTTCCTCTCACCCTCTACATTCCTTCCCCCTCTTTATTTCCCTCAACCGACTACTGCCGCACTCCACCTCCATCATCCCCTTCACCTCCGGCCACCAACTCCGGTGAGGTCACTCCACTACCACAGACCACCTCCCTCCTTGCTGACAAGTCCATAAGCACCGCCTCGACTCCTTGATCACAACCCCTCATTCCATTCACTCCACCACTCACCTAAACGCATCCCCAAACATACCCACTTACACGGCACAGTGTGCCCTAGGTACGCTCACTCAGGTGTTCCCATGCCACGCTGACCACCCCTGCACACTCGCCGTGCCTTTGCGAAGCTCCTTGAGCGTTTTAACATGGCCACGAGGCCGTTGTGGCGATTTCAAGTGCAGGTGTCCTTCACCATTGATGCAGAGCTTGAAGGTTGCTTGCAATGAGCTACAGGTTGTGACAGCCCCAGGCTCGTGTCCCAGGCTGTGTAGAAAGTCTTCGTGAACAACTCTAGGCATCCAATTGAAGCCAAGATCCATAGCAGCTGCTGCAATCGAAGAGAGCTTCTCTATCGCAGGCGCGTGGGAGGTAGGTGGGAAGATAGTCCCACCTCAGAACTAGGAGCGCCGCACCTACATAAATTATTTTCTTGCCATAGGCTCATTGCCTCCAACTCACGAGGTGAGGTCCCTCTCACCTGACCCGACCGCCTCGTCTGTAACCATGCCCTGCAGACCTGGTAGACCTAACCTGACTAGCACACCTCGCCCACCACCGCACGCCGGTGGGCCTAGTCCCGAGCGCGTACCCAACCTGATTACCTGAGAAGCGTGGCTCTAGGAGACTAGAACCTAAGAGAGAAAGGAAAAGAGAGTAGTGCGGGTAAGGGGTAGGTTTTGCTCTGCAAGCTGAGAAGAGGAAGGAGAAGAAGCTAAGGCAAAGAAGGAAAAGAAAAGGAAGAAGCTAAAGGCAGCAAGGCAAAGAAAAAAGAAGAAGGCAACCGGTAGACAAAGAGAAGAAGAAAAGCCAAGGCAAGATCAGAAGAAAGGAAGCCAAGGCAAAATCAGAAGAAAGAAAGGAGAAGCTAGAGAACAGAGAAGAGGGAAGACAGAAAAGAAGAGAAAGAAAGAAGATCGGCAGAGGAGTCAGGAACACTATAGCATCATCATTTTAAGGCGTATGATTCACAAATCAGACGTCCAATTTTGATTCACAAATCAGAGGTCCAACTTTGAGTTCAATTTACATACATTGAGTTCTTGAATATTTTGTGCTACACATCTACTCCTATATTTTTGCATTGTGACATTGATATTATTGCATATTCTTTTAAATTGTGATCTTGATGTTTAAAGCCACCAATTTGCTCCCTGTGTTCAACCTCAGACTTTAAAATTCGAGTAATAAAATTATATTTGTTTCGAACACTTTTTCGACTGTACTACAACGCAATATTCTTAAACACCAACTAAGCGCTGCGAACAACCGCCAAACCACAACATGAGAACGACCACGAGGCCCCCGATTTGCGGTCATGCACAGACCGCACCATCACACACTTGCACCGGTCGTTGCCCCTTATGCATGCACTGACCTCGAACGACGAACACACGATCAACCAACACGATCGTGACCACGGCGTAGTCACGATCACCCCAATCATTCATGGCCGTCGAGCCAGCACGCAGCAGGCAAGGAGAAGAGACACTAGGAGAGACCTGCAGCGAAAAGCGTGTACGGACAACTAGTGATGACCCCAAACGACGACGATGAGTAACGAACAAGCCATGCATGTCAGCGATTTGCTCATAACACGTCAAGGGAGTGTTGCCGGAGCGAGAAGGGAAAAATCGGAGGTTGGGGGGCCTTGATCGACCAGAAATGGCCAATCAGGGTCCTAGTCGGTGGTAGCTAGGGTTTGTGAATAGTGAAGAGGGGAGGGGGGAGGGAAGCGTATAACAGATGGAGATGAAAAAGACATACTAGCTTGACAATTTCGTGGAAACTTATAGATTTTAAGAAAACAAAAAAAGCATGGAAGTCAACAAATTAAATTAAACATGTAGCTATACCTGGAAGTTAGTATGGAAGCATTTTTTTTAAATTTATTTTTTGAGGTAAGAAAACATGTAGATTGCTAGCATATCAGTCTATGAGGATTAAGAAGTGTAGAACAACTCCTAACAGTAATTTGATGCACACATATAGTTATACGATAGTAAATAAGAAATACGACAAACCCCAAATCACAAGTTAACACATGGTGACACAAGATAACAATTGAATTAGTAAATCAAATGGTGGAATATCATGCGTAGCCAAAACTGATCAACTGACTTAATATCGCATATCTAGACAAGTAGAGGAAAAGATCCCCCTCTACCTAGGTTTTTCCAGGAGGAATGGGAGGGTAGTGACTGGCTCAAACCTCATAGCAGGCTTTGCACGTCCTTCATCTCGTAGCGTGCCCCCTCTAGACGTAAGTCCTTATTTGCGCAAAACAGAGGTCGAATGGATGGTGAACCGGTCTGAAAACACTCACTGGTCCACCCGAACTGGTCGAACCGAGTTAGACCAACCGGTCTGCACTGACACACGTGATCTCACCACGTGGCACGCCGCAGGCCGCTCAACCCTCGTGTCACGCGGTCCTTGCTTGTGCTGAGTGATGCCTAAGCTCTCTGACGTTGGCTCCGGACGTCCGATGCTTACACAGTCTCGTTGCACGTGCATGCACAACATTCATAGGCTGCATGGCCTGTCGTGCCTTATGCTCCGTGCAGTGCATGACCCCCTGTACACCCGACGCTCCATGCGACTCAAGGCCACCCAGCCACCTCGAGACCCCGCAATCCCCTTCTCCTTCACATGCACACAGGAAGATTCCCACCAATCTTCCCCTCCTGTCCTCACTATTTATGCACAAAAATGGGGTGAAACAAAAGAGATTGGAACCCCCTCATGTCGTGCGTTGGCTGAAATTTGAAGGAGTGAAAATAAAAAAAGTACTAATGGGATAGAGGGTGTGGTGCTGCCCTCTTATTGCCTCCTTCGCTGTAGATGGCTCATGAGCAACATGTAATTCACCTCGCGCCACTTGAGGTTGGAAAAGAAAGAGGAACAATGCGGTAAATGAGGCAAGTGGTGTTTTGTAAGGATGGGGGTAGGGTTTTAGGTGCCCGTTAGGATAGAGTGGGCCACGCAAAAATTATTGAATGATCCTACAAAATTCATTCTTCCACATGGGATCCACAGAACAAGATCTAGGGCACTAGAATTTCAGAAAACACCTCGAAAGTCTGAGAAACTCATGAGGACTCCTAGGAAGGTTCATTTCACATGTTAAGGGAAAAATATGAGGTCCTCACAATTAGATGTTGCTCGCAGCACTATTAGGCTTCAAATGAATGTTCTTATTGGATTAAAATCTAACATATGGACTTGTATATGTAAATATATATAGATATAATCAAATAACATTCAGTATTGGGACTATCAATATTGGAGCCCATAACTTAAAGTGATCAAATAAGCTTATTGGGTTTATATGGGTGTTTACGCGAAATCGTCGATATTTAGAAATATGCGTTATAGTATAAGAAGAAAATTACATGAAACACTTAAATTTATAAACTCAAAGTCAGAGAATGTGAGTCCGAGGTCGTTCGAAGGTAGCAAATGGAATTCACAATCACAATCAGAAATAATGAGCACAAGATAAAGATTTGCAATGAATAATCTACTCAAAAATATATTGAATTATAAACCAATGTATCTCAAGAAATAGAAGGATAAAAAGATAGAAGAGTGCAAAAATAATGGTGATTTAAATCAACACATAATCCTCTAATTAAGCATATATCCCACAACTCAATTTTAACTCAAATATCACTACAGTGGTATCAACCACTTATCCACGTCAGATAAGTCCATAGTAACCTCAATCAGTCGTCGCCAAAGTTCCACAAACGACTTAAGTATCAGAGCACAGTCAAGGCACAAGGGCATCCAAAAAGGAAGCCTTCTTCCTCAGAAGCTAAGTGTCAAAGCACTCTTCAACATGCACCCCGAGGTAGCATAGCCTGAGGCAAAACCCTCCCCCCTCCTCACCGATTCTCCTCTTCTTCTCTCAAAATCAGGTAATAGGATATAAACGAGTAATCAGATCCGGGGCTCTAGGCTCACCGACAATGGGTGGTGAGGGAGGGTGCAAGGTAGGTGAAGGAGGGGACCTGACCCCCTGTGTTCGTGGGCGGTAAGCCCTGAGCACTTTTTCCTCTTATATGCAGTCAGTAGCTCATCCATTTACGAGGTGAGACTAAATGTTCTACCTTGCTCGTTCGCACAGCAGCAGACTTACCGCATCCAAATTGATGCAGCTGCTGACTCTTTTGCATCCAATTGGGAGTGCTCCTGTGGTTGTTGTTGAAGTCCGCAGCACCTGGAGGTAAAGTCAAAGTTGGGGGCGATTGAGTAGTGGTGGTAGGAGCTGGAGATGATGGCGGTGACAGGTGAAGATGACAGAGACCTGAAATGATGAATACAGTTCAAAAGCCCAAATTAGATGGTCAAAAAGAATCGTCGGTGTTGGTGGAGTGCAGTGGCAGTGATAATTTGGTGTGTACGTGCGTATAGTGGTTGAGTGGAGTCAGAGAGGGTGAATGGTGGAGGGGGTGTTCGGCGGAGGTGTTGAGTGGGTGGAAGGGCGAATGGGTAGAGGGTTTTGGTCGTGGAGGTGTGGCGAAGGTTTTGGGAATGTCGGCGAGGCGTTTGGTGAGCTATGGAGTGCATGTGACCACATCGGAGGTATGCTGGACATGGAGAAGATAACGGGGAAGAGAGTCGGTTGTCGGTCGAAACGAAGAGATAAGAAGCTAATCCTAAGCTAGAGAAGGAGAGGAGTTTGAACTAACTAATGGACATTGGGGAAGCAGACCTGCACTGGCTTTTATTGGCCGACGTCGAAGGGGACAAAATCTTTAGTGGGTGAAGTGGCAACGATGAGAGGGTCTGGGAGCTCCTTGCTGGTATTGCAAGGAGTGGACAAAGGAGAGGAGGAAGGAGGTGCCTCCAATTTGTCCATTGGAAGCACTGACGAGAGAGATTGAGGAGATTGCTGGAGTCGATGGAGTTCGTGGCCGTAGAGAAGGGAAGAAGGGGTTTTTCGACCTAGAAATGACTAAGGAGATGCTATGAAGTTCGCTGAACTTATATATAGCTCATTGGTGAGCCCAATTTGTAAGAATTCGTGAATTGTATTTGCGAAATAGGCATCTTTGATTCCTTGATTCTCAGAGCTCGTGAGGATTCCATGGTGCAAGTTAGGTCCTGAGATCAGCTTCATTGGAAAGAGATAAATTTCCTAGTCAATCCTTCCAAATTTGGAGGGATTTGATCAGGAAATCAAAGAGAAAATCGAGATTGAGTTCACACGGTTTGGGTTCACACCTGTTCAGACTTAATCATGGTGGTAGGGACCCGTTTGCAAAGAAGATGAGAAACTTAGGGACTTTTCTGTAATGATTTCGTAAGCTGGGGGCCTGAGTGAGAGTAACAAAGATTAAAAGGATTGAAATGCAAACTAGGTTAAGATGGACTCTGATTGGGCCCAAATTTTGGCCTTAACCTAGTTTGAACCTAGGGAATCTAATGATGGAGTTGGATTTGAGTTTTGATCACGTTTGACTGGGCAATTTGCATAGGAGCCTAAATTAGGGCAAAATCCCATCTACAACTTTGTTTAAGGTTAAAATGGGTTCAGATGGTCAAACCAAAGCTACCAAACCTCTCAAAATATTTTTCTATGAATTTTAGGTGGTTTAGATGAATTTATCCTGACCAAAACCTCTTCAATTCAAGCGGGTTCGAAATTAGGGTTTTGTGTTCTGATTTTATTCTCGAAACACGTGAAATCCTGTTTCTGTCTGTATGGACCCACTCTTTGGACTTTAATGCCCATTTGACCTTTGGTTAATACCTGAGAAAACCCTATGGTTACTCTGCATTCATGATGTTATGTTAAAACTACAGAATTAACCCTTTTTAATGTTTTCTTCTCAAAATGGATACGAGTGGAATTATAGCTCTCATGCGATTATGTAGGAGCATTGGTCTCTTTATTTGACTAATTAAAGCTAATTATGGTTAATGATGGTGTTACCATCATACCCCCATGCCTAACATTTTCTAGTCCCTAACAAAATTTTATGGAAAGAACTAGATCTCTAGACCATGCTTTGAAGCTCAGATGCCTGATTTGTGCCACTCTCAAGAAATTAGACCAGAATGCCAACAATAAGCCTAAAGGTACTCAAGTATCAATCAAGATCCAGAACTGAACAGCTTCAGCCTGGGTCTGTAGTGAAGGTTTCTAAGGCCCGCAAAAACTGCCCAGAGGTTGGTTGAATCAAGCGGTTAAAGCACCTGTGCGTAAGATGCATTGATTTTAGGTTAGTTTGCTAGTGCATTTTTAGTAAGAGAGAGATAGAAGGATTTTTCATTTGGAGAGTTTTCTCTCTTTTCTATTTGTTGTTCCCTAGATTAACCTCAGATTGTCCCTAAACATGGTCTGTATTGGATTCCTTGTCCCCACTATCAATCCTCGAAGGGTCCCTAGCTTTCGATGCTTCAGGATAGCATCGCCCATGGCAACCCCCAGAACCTTAGCTTTCGACACTTCAGGATAGTGCTGCCCATGGTGTTCTGTAGCTAAATTCAAGCCTTGGCGATTGACATTTCGGGATAATCCCGCTCATGGCACTTGAACCAGCACAACATGCTTACATGCCCCCAGTAGGATATTTAGATATCCTAGGAGACAAGCACCAAGGAGATGATATATTACATCTTTGAGGGGAATTTTTCATCCCTCAATGCCGGGAACTCATCCAATCAACTTGTATTGTCGAGTCACTCCTAAGTTAGATCTTCGAGATAGCTTTTCAGAGCAGAACACTTTTGGCATGATTTTTTCGTTAAGCACACTGAACCAGACAGGTGTGTGATTTTGGGTGCTTAGGTTACCCAGTCTCGCAAACCAAAGGGCAAGTAACGGGGCTGAATAATCCCTAAGCCTTAGACTTGCTACATCAACGTTGACTTTCCTCAACCTCTTGAGGACTAATATGAATCTTAACAAATACGTGAGTATTTAAGCCCTAAAACAAGCCTAATAGGTCTAAGATTAGCATTCTTACTAATTTCCTTGTCTATAGCACTTTAGGACTTAATCTTCCTTTTGATTTGGTCTAGAATTCAAATAAATCCCATAATCAATTGCTATGACTATCATTTTTTCCTTGATTTTTGCTCCTTTTTAACATTTTGAATTTTCTTTTCTTTTCCTCTTCAAGAAAGATTTGCAATGGATTCACAAAATTTTCCTCCCCTTTCTCTATTTTTTTTTGTAATATGTATTTTTTTGTGAGAACCCCTCAGAGAATTGATTTTCCATTTGATTTGCACTTTAACACCCTCCATGCCTAAGTTTTGCAATTTCCTCATTGTAAACTAGGAGGGTATGAATTCAGCTTGGTTTAAAGATTAGAACAGGATTAGAAGGGTGGGTGGATGGGTCAAGATGACTATTTGCAGATGATTTCTAGCTCTGATACAAGTATCAAAGGTGGAGTCAGCTATTCTAAAGTTGAACTCAAAAGTGCAGTAGGAGTATAGCTCAAATAATGATCAGAAGGGTCACAGGTTTTTGGAATGACAGGTTGCCTCTCGTTAAGCGCTAAATTCAATGCCTTCAGCCGAGTAGAAGGTGGTCAAGGAGAAGGGGTGGTCAAATCAAAGGAATTTTGTAAAACAAGTACCTTGATAAGTAGCCTGGTTGGTCCAACCAGGTGCTTGTTTAGGCCAACAAGCTGATGATGCAAACCAAACCCAATCAATCTGGTGGGTTGATGGATATGAATCAGTAAGTGTGGACTCCACTAGATACTATGTGGCTCGAGAAGACATGGAAATGTGAATCGTAGGTTTGGCTGAATTGGCTCAGCCTAATTAGAGTAGGGGTCCTCAAAAGATAATGGATCTGAGGAGGATGTAGGAACCCTACTGGTGAGATCAAAGAAGGATGAGACATGATTCTCGATTTTATTAATGTTCGATTCCCAGTCAAAAGATGGAGGTGAATCATATGCAACCGGAACAAAGAGAGGTGAATCAGAGTAGAAATTGATTCCGGTGGCGGGTCAGGGTTGGGATCGGATTTTGGAAAGCTCTGGCTTTAGATTGGAAGGTGTGGCTTCTTTGAGGTCCAAATTATCGACCTCAGCATCAGAATCAAAGAACGGGTCATGGATGCTGAGGTCGTAAACTGGCTCGTAATTATCAAGAAACAATGAATCTCAGAAATCAGAGTATGATTCAAAATCATAGGAGAATTTGTGAAAATTAGTTTCTGAACCTGATTCCCGATTAGGATTTCCATCGCAAAATGAATTATGATGCATAAAATCAACAACCTGATTTGGATATAACCTAATCTCAAATTCTGAGCTCAAAGAGGTGTCCTTATTAGGCCTAGGCTCAGGTTCTTGGCTCCTTGGGTAAACCCATTCAAATCCCAATTCTTCCAACTCCTTTTTTTCTGTATCATAAATTGATATGACTTCCGATAAATCAATTTATGTCTCTAATGAGTTTGGAAAGGTGTAATCATTAAATACAAGCCCAGAATCATAATATAGATCAAGATCTGATTTTCATCATATTGGGCCTCATGATCATCCCAAATAGGCTTGGATCTAGATTCTAGGTTAGGGGTAGGAATTGAGTCACTAGAATCTGGACTTGATTCTATTGGGATGTCAGAATTAATCTTGAGGATTACCTTAATAGGATAAGGTTCAAGAATTACATCCTCGCAAGGTTCTGATTCAAGCTCACCATAGGTGTTTGGGAAATCACGGCATGATGGACCAGCTTCATGGCTCTCTAAGGCTGGTTCAGAATTAGGAACACTTGCAACTAGATCCACCCAACCAACATCAAGATCAGGTATGTCATTCTGCACAAAGTTTGAATTTGATTCCATTTGGGTTGGGGGTCCACAACAACCTCGATTTTCTAACTTGGGCTTTGGGAAATCATATTGATCCTCAATGTTGCTCCAAGGTTTCTCATTAATTTCCAAGTGGATATATGGATAATTTTGATTGATGGCTTCATATACCATATTCAACAAATTTCTACGTTTCTCCATGAGACCTTGGTGTTTTTCCAAAAGTGAAGGATTTGACTAATGATGAGGTGTGGCTCATCATAACTAAAATGCACAAGTTAAGCTAGAAACTAGGTTAAATACTACCGAATTAACACATAAAATGGGTTAAGTGTAGGAAATAGGGAAAAAGACCTAAAACATCAATTTTGTGTTAAAAATGCAAAATTAGGTCATTAAATAAGATCTTCTATTCAATGATGATTCATTTGCAAATTGAACAAACATTTGAGCTCATAACTTCAAACAATAGCGTAATTAACTTCCTAAATGTTCAATTAAGCTTAAATAAAAACTTGGTTGCATTTGGACATCATTAGGAGCTCGCATTTAGAGATTCACATTTAGGTCCTCCATTCATAACATTTCATTCATTTTAAAAGCCCTAAGGACCCGTTTGTAGGTCTTAAGGACCTGTTTGCATGACTTCAGGGATTACTCTGATAGCATTCCTATCCACTTAAGGGTCCCCCTGTAAACTTCACAGGGTTTCACTTAAGGGGCTCTCTTGTAATTCCACCAAAACACCTGAGAGAATGGTGCACCTCTTGGTGCACTGTTCATCGATGAACACAACTCATCCTAGCCGTTCACTCCTTGATCCTTTGATCTGATGGCTCTAAATGATTCGAAGCTTCGCGCGAATTTGCGAATAGCTTCACCACCTCGCCCAGATCCCATCTAGCAGCTAGGATTCGACTTGGTTCTTCCCTAGCCCTTGGAACTCATCGTTGCTGCCCATGCTCTAATCACCTATTCTCACCGCGTGGTGAGCGTAATCACTCTCATAGTCTACTTAAGCATCCCGTCAGCTCGCGTGCAGACCTGAATCGCTCCCTCCACTTGAGTGATTCCTTTCGTCCACACCTGCAGCTTCCTCTCATCTCCAATTCATCAGCCTGCGGTGACAGCACAGGTCCTACTTCCTCCTTTCAATCGCCACCAGCTGACCGGGTGGTGGACCTGAGACATCTTCTTCAGCTGCTGGTCTACTCCCCTTTCGTCGTCACCAACCACCGGCGGGTGACCTTAGACATTCGTCCCATGAGATAGATTTACATGCTTTCTAGGAATAGAGCTAGTATAGTTTTACTGCTTTCTAGTTAATTGTAGTGTTAGATTAGCTTAGGAGTAGAGTAATTTAGCAACGATCCACATCTCTCTAATCAATTCAGATCAGAGAGACTTTCATACACATCATCAACTCATTTTTCTCCCCTTTCATTCCATTTGATCGCCTTCTTTTTCCCTCGATTTGAATTTCACTGATCACCCATACATTAAGGTCTAATTTCAAACCTGAGAACCTTGGTTCTCAGGTCTGAAATTAGTGCCAAAAATTACTTTGGGGGTTCTCCTATCCATTTCGCAATTCCACAATGACCCCCTGATCTTGTTCTATCAACTCGAATTGCTCAATCTTGTTTAAATTCATTTTAAGTGTTCAAATAAGTGATTTGGAATTCATTTAGAATTTTTATTGGATTTAATCAAGCTTTTTGAGATTTAATAGGTTTGATTATGATGTATGCAAGGATTCCAATGTGTTTGAGCTTTATTTTGATTTGTTGATGAGCATATCTCCAATCTAAGCCCTTTGATGGAGAGTTCTATCAAGGAAAATCAGTAATTCTGATTTGAGATGGAACAAGGACCCAACGGGTCTTGATCAATCAAAAAAATCACTTTGAACACCCATTAATGGTGTTCAAGGAGATTGAGTGAGGAGATCAATGAAAGAACCAAAGCAAAAGCCCAATCGGGGCAACATTTTATCCTCCATATATCCACTTGCATGACCCTATATTGGAGTTGTGATGGATATTTTCAAAGGCTTTTGGAGGAGGATTTGAAAGGTTTTTGTTGACGCGGCTAGATCGTGTTTTAACAATCAGTTGCGTCGTAGTATAGGTGACCAAGCGTTGTCAACAAATAAAAATTTATTACTCGAAAACCTAAGTATCCGAGGTTGAACACAGGGAGCAAATGGAATTTATTACTAATCTCAAGAATGTGATTGAACACTTAGAGTTACTTAAAACCTAATTCAGAATATAAATGTAAGAATTTGAGTCAAATGTGCCAAAAATAGAGAAATTGGACGTCTGATCATGGGATCAGAAGTCTTAAAAAGATATTTTCTTTTAACTCTCTCTTATGTCTTCTCCTGTCTGCTTTCTCTTCTTCTGACTTTCTTTCTCTGATTTTCCTCTTTTTCTTCTGTTCTTCTTTGGCCATCTACTTCTTCTTCCTTGTTTCTTCTCTGTAGTGTCTTTCTCCTTTTCTCTGCGAGTCTGCTTCTTCTTTCCTTAGCTTTGCTTCCCTTGGCTTCAGCTTTTCCTCTTCTTCTTCTTCTTCTTCTTCTTCTTCTGCTTGTCTTTCCCTTTCTTTCTTTCTTCTTTCTTCTTCAGCCTTAGCTCTCTGACTTCCTCTTCTCTTTGGCTTCGCCTCTTCCTTCTACCTTGTCTTTCCTTCTCTTTTTGCTCTGCGAGTCTTCTTCTTTCTTCAACCTTCCTTCCTTCTTCTTCCTTTTGCAGCTAAGTGTCAGCTTCACTTCAGCTGTGCCTTCCTTCTCCTTCTTCCCTGCACAAATTGAAGAGCAAAACCTACCCCTCTACCCACACCCGCGTCTCTCTCTCTTTGTATATCTCTCTTCGGTACGCTCTCCCAGAGCCAAGTAATCGGGTCGGGTCGCGTGCCTGGGTCCAGGCGCACCAGCGTGGGTGTGGTGCACGAGGAGTGATCGGTAGGCTAGTCGGGTCGGGTTGCCAGGTCCGCGGGGGAGAATATCACGGACGAGGCGTGATAGGTGAGGGACCTCACCCCATGTGTGTCTCGAGGAAAAGAGACTAAAACACAAAATCAACTTATGCTATGCATGATGAGAACCTCATCATGAGCCATAACTAGCTCATTTTGACCTAATACAGAGGATAAAAGCTCCTACATAACTCAAGGAAAGGCTTAACTCAGAGAATTCTGAGTTTAAGAAGAAAACAAGTCATAAGGGCTAAAAATGTAATTTTACCAGCACAATCTGCAAACAGGGTAACTCAGGGTCCAAACATAGGTCAAACTAACCTAATAAAAAGGAAAGTGGGATGATCTGATCTGATAAGGGCTACAGCAACTCCAAGGAATTAAATGACAATCTGTAACCCTAAAACAAACCCACTCCAATTCGTGAGGTTCGAGGCAAATAAAAAATCTACTAAACCCTCTAAAATTCATAGAAAAATAATCTCTAGGGTTTAGAATCTTCAATTTGTCCTTAGAAACTCATTTTGACCTACATTGAGAACCATGCCCAATTAATGATTTAATTTGGATTTTTACGTAAATTGGTCGATCAAACAAGGTCTGACCTAGAAATAAAATTCACCATTAGAATCCTTAGGTCCCATTTAGTCATGCATAAAAACTTGAGCCTAAGAAGAGACCTTCTTGACCGACTTTGCATTTTAGTCCTCATCCATTACTTTTTGACCCTCAACTTTTGAAACCCTCGCATTTTAGCCCCTAGGTCTTCATAATTTTTGCATTTGGGTCCTCCCTGCAAAACCCTGAGCAGCGCCATGCTCCGGCGAGGCATGGCGCCACACAGGGTGAGGGGGGCCCTCTGCCAGTTGAACGGGGTGTTCCCTGCGACGTCTGCTGTCGTAGGGACACCTCCACGATCTTTGCCATCTCCCACACCTTCCGTGCGAACGCGCGGAAGGTATGGGTTGCAATCCGGCCATCCTCCGGCGAGGGAGGCACATCGCCTCCCTCTGCCCTCCTCTCTGATTTTGCCTCTATAAAAGCCTCCCCCGTCTGCCGAACTCAGGAGCTCGATTCTGACGGAGAATCACTCACAACTTTCCTCTCCTCCCACTTCGGCAGGCACCCAGCGAGCTCCGGTGAGCTCCCTTTCCTTTCCTCTTCGCTCTGCCACAAAACCAGTGGTAGAGACTTCTTCCTAATTCTCCTCCGCGTCGCGCATTGCTTCAGCCCCGTCGTCGCCGCCGTCCACCCCCACTGGGTATCTTCTTCTCCGGCGACAGTCGATACGACTGTCGCCCTACTCCTCCCCCTTCGTCCTTGCAAGTAAGTTAGAACTACTTCCCTTCCTCTCCTCTTTCTTTTCCCTATTTCAATTTGTTCAATTAAGCCCTCGACCGACCCTGACCACCGTCACCCCCTTCGTCTCCGACTACCCTCCGACGAGACGCCCCCATCGCTCCACAGCCTCACACGCCTCGCCGACCCTCATCGAACCTCCGCCTCATCACACTGAACACCCCCCATCCCTCCACTGCCACTCCACACCTCCATAACACTCCCCTGAACAAACCCATTCCCCCGGCCACAGTCCGACCTAGGGCAGCCCCTACACGCCGCCCCACGCCTCGCCACCACCCGCACGAGCTTTGCCGCACTCCGGCGAAGCTCCCTACACCTTCTGACTAGGCCGAGAGGCCGTATCTCTGTGAACAGGTTACCCGTCCTCCGCCGCCATTGCCGAACAGGTGAAGCTTCTTCAACCTGCAGCTGCAGCTCCACTCCCGCCCAGGCCTGCGCTCCAGGACGCGCGGATTGCAACCACGCAGTTGCCCAGGCCTTCAGCTGAAGAAGAGACCTCACAACGTCTGCGATTGCCTGCAGCTTTCTCAGCTGCAAGAGCCAAATTGGGGTGGGACATTTAGTCCCACCTCGGAAGATTTCGAAGCGCCGCACCGGTATAAATTGTAAAAGTGAAACGGACTATTCGCCTCCGAACGCACCGGGGTGAGGTTCCGCGCCCACACCCACCCGATCTGCGAGCTCACCACGCAGATCCGGCGGACCTGACCCGACACCCCACCTACGCACTCCTCGCGTACCATTCACGCCGATACGCCTGGTCACGGGTACAAAACCCGACCCGATTACCCGGCGGCTCTGGGAGAGCTATCCTATGTGTGAAGTCTGAGAAAGAGAGAGACGTTTGGGTAGAGGGAAAGGGGTAGGTTTTGCGTTGGCTGTGGTGTGTGCAAGAACAGGCTGAGGTAGAGAAGAAGAAGAAAAGCGAGGCAGAGAAGAAGAAGGCCGATGAAGAAAGACTGAAGGAAGAAGAAGGATGAGCACCAAGCAGCACTGTAGCAGAGGCGATTTAAGTCGTCTGATTGGAAAATCAGACGACGCTCTGCAGAGGAAGAAAAGAAGAAGAAAGAAGAAGCCGTGCAGTTGAGCAAGGCAAAGGGACCGCAAGACAGAAGAGTTCTGCAGCTGAGGCAGAAAGAAGAGAAGATAAAGAGAAGAAGACGAGAAGCTCTGAAGAAGAAAAGAAATAAGAAGAAGCAGAAGAAGAACTGAAGGCAGAGAAGAAGAAGAAGATAAGCTAAGAGAGAGAAGAGAAGCCACAAGACTCAGATTTATTTCTCCCTCTCTCTCTCTTATTTTTTTTGTAATAGAAACCTTGTACTTCTAGAATACAACTTGCTCCCTGAGTTCGACCTCGGGAACTCTTTTTCCGAGTAACAAATTGTATTAAACTGGTAACCACTTCTCTATGCTATACTACGACGAAATAATAAAACTATAGGGGAGTTTCTCGTCTCACTAGTTTTTAGCGCCGTTGCCGTGGAGCAACGGCTATTCTAGAAGCTTTAAATTTCTTTCAAGAGGTTGCTAATTCTTTTCTCTCTTATGTGCAGGTAAAAATGAGAAGAGCAGCCGCACAACAAACACTCCAACAAACAGGTAACCTTCATTAGCCCTCTCTTCAACTCTCTTAAAATCTAGAAAGGAACAAAAAGAAAAAAATCAATTTAGGGCTACCTGCATCATACATAGTAATTCTTCCAAGTTGCCTAAATTTTTCATTTCAACACATTTCAACTGTCCAGCTAAGGTAACTAGGGCTAAAACCTTCTTGATTAAGCCCTAGATACTACATTCTTGAGGCAACTAAAATGGACCAACTAGAGCCAGCTCAGGAATTGAAAAGCTAGGGTTATTAGAAACACACCTTCTATTAACAAAGAAAGATCTTCCCAAAAAGTGGTGCACTTAAACCTTGTTTGAAAAGATCTATACAAGAGAAACCCTAAACAATTGGCTCTCTAAACACTTAAACCCTAAAAGAAAGGACCCAAAAGCTCTCAAAGGAACAAGAGGTGAAGTTGACCCCTTGGGTCAACCAACCTTAAAATTAGGTCACTTCTTCACTCAAAATACTTAAAAGTTCAAGTGGAACCTTAAGCACCCTGATCTTAAACTAAAATTGGTAGACTTAAGAGGTCAAGATTCCCATTCTGGTCTACCTGGAACCGTAGTGACAAGAGAGGTCGGGTGGGGGAAACCCTGTAACCCGTGGGGACGCTCTACCGTGTAGGGGTCTTCGCGGGACTCACCTTCTCTGGCTGCCCAGGTAATTCTCAGGTGGACGATCTTTCTGATCAAGGGGTCCATCTACCCCGCACCTCTATAGTCACCCAACACATTTTTGGGTGTCTTAATTGGGTCCAGCACCTTCTAAACTCTTCTACTCCAACAGTGCATGTACAGTAGGAGGTCCTTAAGACCACCCTTAAGACCTCCTTTAGGAATTCACTCTCGTCAAGGCCCAGCCTCGACGCCCGTGTTTGAACAGCAACCCTACCCCATTATTCTCTCATCCGATTCAGAACCAAGCTCTTCTTCTTCCCCCATCATGGCTCAGCCAGTTGAGGAAGAAAACAATCTGGAGCATCAGCTCCAGCGACTCAATGACCTCTTCCAAAACTTTGTGCACCCACCACAGCGTCCTATGATGCGGGACCATTACAATCCTGCTGTGGTGGCCATTGAGCCTCGAGTCAGAATCCCGACTGGAGGACCTGATTCCGAATTGAAGCCCAACATGATTCATGCTATACCTAAATTCCATGGGCTTAATTCCGAAGATCCCTTCCAGCACATCAAACAGCTAAAGCATCTGGCCCAAACTTTTGGGTCAGATGTGCAAAATCGGGATATTCTTCTCATGAAGATGTTCTCCTTTTCTCTTATGGACAAGGTCGCCCATTGGTATCAAACTCAGACTCGGCCGATCAACACTTGGGAAGAACTTCAGTCCGAGTTTTTGAAAAAGTTCTTTCCCGTTGGTCGGACCAACGCCTTGCGCCATCAGATTACGCACTTCACTCAACAATCAGGGGAACCTCTCCATGAGGCATGGGATCGTTTTCAGGATCTCATGAGAAAGTGCCCCCATCACGGAGTTCCTAAATGGGAACAGGTCCAATCTTTTTACCAGGGACTCCGTGAGGACATCCGTCTTTTCGTCAATGCAACTTGCGGAGGAAATATCATGGGTCAACATGAAGACACTGTGTGAGAGATTCTCAAAAACATGTGCGAGAACTCCATCAACAATGACTCCATGGGATTATTCGACAGGATGAATACCCTCGCAACGACGAATCTTAGGGGAGCACATGAGACGTAGGGCCTATCCGCATCAGTCGACCTGGAGTTAATGGCCAGTCGATTAGACAAGGTCTCAATCATTGAGAAGAAGGTGGATGAGCTGACTCAGCACTTGCAGCGAGCCACCTCTGCGCGTAACTCCTTCTCACAACCTCCTTCCACATAGGAGACTGTGCAAAACATTCTCCACCAATCTTCCCCTAGGATGGATCCATATCCATCCCCATCTGATTCTCGGATCGGAGGATCATCCGATCCTTTCTACACCAGCCCAGGGAATTCCATTCCCTCTTTCTCTGACTCTCTGGAGGTTCCTCAGACCTGCGAGGACCTCAACGCCATCCAAAATGACCCGTTCTCCAACACCTATAACCCTGGATGGAGAAACCATCCCAACTCTCAGTGGGCGAGAAATTTCCAAACCTAAAGACCACCCTTTCATCCCCGCCCACAACCCTCCCATCCTTACCAGCCGCCTCAGCCTCGGCCCAACCCTACTTATCCATCAGGGCCAAATCAGGATCAAATGTCCCTTATCCTTCAGACTCTGGCTGACATTCAAAGAACAAATTCGGCTATCCAAAAATAACACAAGGACGAACTTACAGAGGTTAGAACTCAACTGGCCCAGTTGGCAAATTCTCGCCAGCCAGGCACACTTCCTTCCCAACCTCTTCCTAATCCAAATAATGTGCCAACCCAGCGGCGCGTTATGAACCCAAACCCGGGCCATGCCCATATGATTTATCAGGCCCCCTCTGTTCCTTCACCCGACGGGATGGAAGCTTCAACATCTTATACGGGATTTCAGCAGCAGCCACCCCTCTTACCAAACCCAAACCAAAATCAGGCCGGATTAAATTCTGTAACAACACGTAGTGGTAAAACAACTCAAGACCCGCATTATTCGAACCACTCCAAGCCTGATAACCAAGACCCTAGGATAGTTATCCAAGATACCACTGTCCCAGATCAAGAACCCGGACCTATCCGAGAAGAACCAACCAAGATCCCGTTTCCCGAGGCCTTGACCAAGGGAAAGAAGACCACCAAGCCCGTGGCACCTGAGGAGGACCTGGTCAAGCTCTTTGAGCAGGTCCACATAAACATCCCTTTGATGGATGCAATCCGCCACGTACCGGCTTACGCACGATTCTTAAAGAATATGTGTACACCCCAGCGTAAGTCGCGAACCAAGAGTGGGAGTCCAATTGTTCTGTCAAAGCAAGCCAGCTCTGTAATCCTAAGCAGACTCCCACCCAAGGCTAAAGACCCTGGTACTCCCCTAATTTCCGGCAAGATAGGTGATACCCAATTTGATAGAGCTTTGCTAAATTTGGGTGCATCCATAAATCTGATACCCACATCCTTACTTGACCATCTAGAAGAACCTGAGCTAAAACCAACCGAGGTGACATTACAATTAGCAGATCGATCTATAAAGTCACCAAAAGGGATTCTCGAGGATGTTATCGTAAGAGTGCGGGATTTCTATTTTCCCCTGGACTTCATAGTCTTAGATATAGATGCACCTGAGAACCCTAGGGATACACCAATCATTTTAGGGAGACCTTTCTTGGCTACTGCTAGAGCCAACATTAGCTGTGAGGAGGGCCAGATAGAGCTCAAATTTGGGAATCAAACCCTGAAAATTAATATATTTAAGGACCAACAAGGAATCAATTGCGGTGTCATCGAACAGGTTTGTGACATTAGGGCTTTGGTTGATGAAACACACTTCCAGAATGACCTGTTTATACCTCATCAACCGCAGAAAGATCTTGACCCGCAAACTGAGGAGTCAAATGCAGATATGAACAACCCAGTAACTCCTACCCTTGAACCTCATGTCTATATTGAACCACCCGCTGCTGCTGATAACCCCATCCTCGAACTGAAGCCCCTTCCTGCTCACTTGAAATACATCTGTTTGGGTTCTAATCAGACCCTTCTTGTGATTATCAATTCCAACCTCAATCCTGAACAGTAATCCCGTCTGATTGCTGTCCTCTAGCAACATCGCAGAGCCATCGGGTGGACTCTCGATGATTTGACTGGAATAAGTCTCTCTTATTGTACTCATCATATCTATTCAAAAGAGGGCACATGACCTTCTCGTGAAATGCAGAGACGCTTGAACCCCAATTTGCAGGAGGTCGTGAAAAAGGAGATCATCAAGTGGTTAGATGCCGGGATCATCTACCCGATCTCCGATAGTCGTTGGGTGAGCCCAATTCAGGTCATGCCCAAGAAGGAAGGTCTCACCACTATAACGACTGAGACCGGAGAAATCATTCCTACCCGATTAGCCAACTCGTGGAGAGTCTGTATAGATTATCGTTGACTCAATTCCTCCACGAAGAAGGATCATTTCCCACTGCCTTTCATTGATCAGATTCTCGAGAAACTAGCGGGAAATAGGTTCTTTTGCTTTCTTAACGGGTACTCCGATTACAACCAGGTGGCAATCCATCCTGAGGACCAAGAAAAGACCACGTTCACTTGCCCCTTCGGAACATACGCTTTCCGAAGGATGCCTCTCGGTCTTTGCAATGCACCCGCTACTTTTCAGTGGTGCATGCTTGCCATATTCTCAGATATGGTAGGTGATTATCTGGAAGTCTTCATGGATGAATTTTCAGTTTTTGGAGCATCATTCGATGATTGCCTCCAACACTTGGTCCAGATACTCAGGTGGTGCATCGATGTGAATTTGGTTCTTTCCTGGGAAAAGAGCCATTTCATGGTACCTGAGGGAATTGTCCTGGGACACTTAATTTCGGAAAAAGGCATCCAAGTGGATCGAGCTAAGGTTGATCTGATCTCTCGCCTTCCTATGCCTAGCTCGATCAAGGACATCCGATCTTTTTTGGGGCACGTCGATTTTTACCGTCGATTTATCCCTGATTTTTCAAAAATCGCGCGCCCCCTGACCACTCTTCTCTCCAAGGATGTACCTTTCGAAATTTCCAAGGAATGCACTCAAGCATTTGAGATCCTACGTGACCGAGTCACCCAAGCCCCGATCCTACAGTCCCCTGATTGGTCTCAACCCTTTGAGATCATGTGCAATGCATCTGACTTGGCTGTAGGAGTGGTTTTGGGGCAGAAAATTGACGAGAAACCTGTGGTCATTTACTACGCCAGCAAAACACTGGATGAGGCTCAGCGTAACTATACGGTTACTGAGAAAGAGCTGCTAGCTGTAGTATTTGCCCTAGAAAAATTTAGATCATACCTTCTGGGTTCCCGTGTCATCATATACTCGGATCACGCAGCTGTGAGGCATCTCCTTGCAAAGAAGGAAGCGAAACCTCGATTAATCCGATGGATCTTGCTGTTGCAAGAATTTGACCTTGAGATTCGTGACAAAGCAGGAAAGCAAAATGTGGTAGCTGATCACTTGTCCCATCTTCCTTCTCAAATAATTGACCCTTCCGGACCCATCACTGAGCATTTTCCCGATGAGCACCTGCTGACTATCGGTACTAGCCTTCCATGGTTTGCTAATATAGTAAATTACTTTGCATCTCATCAGATCCCGTCTGATTGGCCGAAGGCCAAGAAAGACAAATTGCGCTCTGATGTCAAGTATTACATTTGGGAAGACCTGTACCTCTTCCGCATATCATCCGGAGATGTGTCCCGGAAGAGGAATTCAACAATATCCTCTCTTTCTGCCATGACCAGGCATGCGGTGGACATTTCTCTGGGCATAAAATCGCATCAAAAGTCCTCCAGTGCGGCTTTTACTGGCCCACACTGTTCAAAGACGCATACAGTCACTGCAAGGCATGCAGTCGTTGCCAAACTTTGGGCAACATGAGCCATCGCGACATGATGCCTTTACAGCCTATTCTCGTATGCGAAATCTTTGATGTTTGGGGGATTGATTTTATGGGCCCCTTTCCTGTTTCGGATGGTTTCGAATACATTCTGCTGGCTGTGGACTACGTGTCCAAATGGATCGAAGCCATACCGACCCGAATCTGTGATCACAAAATTGTTCTCAAATTCATTCATCAAAACATTTTCTCAAGGTTCGGGATTCCTCGTGCTATAATCTCTGATGGAGGGACCCATTTCACAAACGCTCAGTTTAGGTCACTGATGACCAAATACGGGGTGTCTCACCGAATCTCTACTCCTTACCACCCCCAAACTAATGGTCTAGCTGAGCTGTCAAATCGGGAGCTCAAGAAAATCCTGCAAGTCACTGTTCGGCCTGACAGAAAGGACTGGTCGTCCCGACTTCCGGAAGCATTGTGGGCCTATAGGACCGCCCACAAAACCCAATTAGGCATGTCTCCCTTTAGACTGGTGTACGGGAAGGCATGTCACCTTCCCGTAGAACTGGAGCATAAAGCCTATTGGGCAGTACGGAACTGTAATCTAGATTTTTCGAAGGCTGGAACCCACAGAAAATTTCAAATCAGCGAGATCGATGAATTACGCCTAGACGCGTATGAGAACTAGCGAATCTACAAGGAGCGGGTTAAAGCCTTCCATGACAAGCATATCTCGAGAAAAATCTTTCATCCTGGTCAGAAAGTCCTACTCTTTGATGCCCAACTCAGACTTTTCCCGGGAAACCTGCAATCCAAGTGGGTCGGACCGTATTTAGTCCGACAAGTTTTTGGAAATGGAGCTATCGAAATCAGTCCGCTCAGCCACGATTCCGAACCTTTCATCGTGAACAGTCAGAGACTCAAGCCGTTCATTGATGTGACTTCTACTGATTTGGCTGAAACATCTTATATCCTCCATTCCCCTTGAGCTTATTGTGCCCAGCCGATGGCGTAAAACTCAGCGCTTAACGAGAGGCAACCCGTCAGTTTCCTAAAAATCCAAAACCTTTTTCACACTTTTATGCACTTAACATTCACCCTTGTAGACAGCTGACCCCACCTCAGATGCTTGCATCTGGGATTAGAAATCGTCTGCAAAATTCATCCCGACCCATTCACTCATCCATATTTCTGTCTTAAGGAATGAACTAAGTAAATAAAAAACCCCCTAAGTCACAATGAGGACATTGCAAACCTTAGGCATGGGGGGGTATAAAAGTGCAAAACTTGTAAGAAAAGATTTTAAACAAAAAAATTCACATATGCCAAAAGCACCATAAAAAATGTATTAAAAAAAAAAAAAAGAGAAGGAAATTTTGTGAGAGAAGGAAAAGAAACAAAATGAAAAAGGAGCACAAAAATGTGAGAAAAAGTGATAGTCATTAGTAAGGAACTAAGGAATTAACCTAAGTTCTAGGCCTCATTCAAGAAAAGAACTGAAAAGTGCACAATGGGATTAGTAAGAATGCAAACTTTAGGCATTCTTGGATAGACTCTTAGTACCCATTAAGATCTGGACACTCCTCAAGAGGTTGAGGAAAATGAAAAGCTGAAAGTATTAGGTCTAAGGCTTAGGGAGTATTTGACCTCATTAACTAACTTTTGGTCTACGGGACTCAGTAACCTAAGCACCCTAACCTCACACACAGCCTGGTTCAGTAAGTGTAAAAATTAAAATCACACAGAAGCGTCGCAAAATTCTGAAAAGTACACCTAGAGTAGGAGCGGCCGATCAATACAAGTTGATTTGGACGAGTTCCCAGCGCAGAGAGGCAGGAAATCCCCTCGAAGATGCGTAACAAAATATCATCTTCTCGGTGCTTGTCTCTTAGGATATTTACATATCCTACTGGGGGCATGTAAGTACTCTGCTGGTTCAGATTCCATTGATGGCATTATCACGAAGTGTCAATTGCCAGGGTCTGGATTCGGCCACGGAACACCATGGATGGGATTATCTCGAAATCTCAATAGCCAGGGTTCCAGGGGTTGCCATGGGCAGTGCTATCTCGAAGCATCGATTGCCAGGAACCCTTGAGGATTGATGATGGGAGCAAGGAATCTGATACAGACCATGTTGAAAAGCCAATCCTAAGCTAGAATTAAAAAGAAAAAGAGAAAGAAAACTCTCCAAACAGAAAAATTTTCTATCTCTCTCTCTTACAAAACGCACTGCGAACTAAGCCAGGGCTAAAATCATTTCAAGTACGGGTGCTTTAACCACAAAGTCCAATAGACCTTGGGTCAGTTCTTGTAGGCCTTAAAAACCTTTGCTAAGGACTGAGGCTGAGGCTAGATAGATCTGGATCTTGATTGGTACTAGAGTACCTCTTAGGCCTATGTTCAACATTCTAACCTAATCTAAGCTCAAATAAAAAAGCACTTATCCGAAGCTATTAAGAACTTCATGGTCTAGAACAAAGGTTGAAACCTTAAGTTTTTTTTGCTAAGGGACTAGCAAAAGCTAGGCATGGGGGTATGATGAGAACCTCATCATGAGACATAACTAGCTCATTTTGACCTAATACAGAGGATAAAAGCTCCTACATAACTCAAGGAAAAGCTTAACTCAGAGAATTCTGAGTTTAAGAAGAAAACAAGTCATAAGGGGTAAAAATGCAATTTTACCAGTACAATCTGCAAACAGGGTAACTCAGGGTCCAAACATAGGTCAAACTAACCTAATAAGAAGGAAAGTGGGATGATCTGATCTGATAAGGGCTACAGCAACTCCAAAGAATTAAATGACAATCTGTAACCCTGAAACAAACCCACTCCAATTCGTGAGGTTCGAGGCAAAGAAAAAATCTACTAAACCCTCTAAAATTCATAGAAAAATAATCTCTAGGGTTTAGAATCTTCAATTTGTCCTTAGAAACTCATTTTGACCTACATTGAGAACCATGCCCAATTAATGATTTAATTTAGATTTTTATGTAAATTGGCTGATCAAACAAGGTCTGAACTAGAAATAAAATTCACCATTATAATCCTTAGGTCTCATTTAGTCATGCATAAAAACTTGAGCCTAAGAAGAGACCTTCTTGACCGACTTTGCATTTTGGTCCTCATCCATTACTTTTTGACCCTCAACTTTTGAAACCCTCGCATTTTGGCCCCTAGGTCTTCATCATTTTTGCATTTGGGTCCTCCCTGCAAAACCCTGAGCAACGCCATGCTCCGGCGAGGCATGGCGCCGCGCAGGGTGAGGGGGGCCCTCTGCCAGTTGAACGGGGTGTTCCCTGCGACGTCTGCTGTCGTAGGGACACCTCCACGATCTCTGCCATCGCCCACACCTTCGGTGCGAACGCGCGGAAGGTATGGGTTGCAATCCGGCCATCCTCCGGCAAGGGAGGCACGTCGCCTCCCTCCGCCCTCCTCTCTGATTTTGCCTTTATAAAAGCCTCCCCCGTCTGCCGAACTTAGGAGCTCGATTCTGACGGAGAATCACCCACAACATTCCTCTCCTCCCACTCCGGCAGGCACCCAGCGAGCTCCGGCGAGCTCCCTTTCCTTTCCTCTTCGCTCTGCCACAAAACCAGTGGTAGAGACTTCTTCCTGATTCTACTCCGCATCGCGCAATACCCGCGCGCACTGCTTCAGCCCCATCGTCGCCGCCGTCCTCCCCCACTGGGTATCTTCTTCTCTGGCGACAGTCGATACGACTGTCGCCCTGCTCCTCCCCCTTCGTCCCTGCAAGTAAGTTAGAACTACTTCCCTTCCTCTCCTCTTTCTTTTCCCTATTTCAATTTGTTCAATTAAGCCCTCGACCGACCCTGACCACCGTCGCGCCCTTCGTCTCCGGCTACCCTCTGGCGAGACGCCCCCATCGCTCCACAGCCTCACACGCCTCGTCGACCCTCACCGAACCTCCGCCTCATCACACTGAACACCCCCACCCCTCCACTGCCACTCCACACCTCCATAATGCTCCCGTGAACAAACCCATTCCCCCGGCCACAGTGCGACCTAGGGCAGCCCCTACACGCCGCCCCACGCCTCGCCACCACCCGCACGAGCTTCGCCGCACTCCGGCGAAGCTCCCTTCACCTTTTGACTAGGCCGACAGGCCGTATCTCTGTGAACAGGTTACCCGTCCTCCGCCGCCATTGCCGAACAGGTGAAGCTTCTTCAACCTACAGCTGCAGCTCCACTCCCGCCAAGGCCTGCGCTCCAGGACGTGCGGATTGCAACCACGCAGCTGCCCAGGCCTTCAGCTGAAGAAGAGACCTCACAAAGTCCGCGATTGCCTGCAGTTTTCTCAGCTGCAGGCGCCAAATTGAGGTGGGACATTTAGTCCCACCTCGGAAGATTTCGAAGCGCCGCACCGGTATAAATTGTAAAAGTGAAACGGACTATTTGCCTTCGAACGCACCGTGTGAGGTCCCGCGCCCACACCCGCCCGGTCCGCGAGCTCACCACGCGGATCCGGCGGACCTTACCCGACACCCCACCTGCGCACTCCTCGCGTACCATTCACGCCGGTACGCCTGGTCACGGGTACGAAACCCGACCCGATTACTCGGTGGCTCTGGGAGAGCCATCCTATGTGCGAAGTCTGAGAAAGAGAGAGACGTTCGGGTAGAGGGAAAGGGGTAGGTTTTGCGTTGGTTGTGGTGTGTGCAGGAACAGGCCGAGGCAGAAAAGAAGAAAAGCGAGGCAGAGAAGAAGAAGGCCGACGAAGAAAGACTGAAGGAAGAAGGAGGAGCACCAAGCAGCATTGTAGCAGAGGCGATTTAAGTCGTCTGATTGGAAAATCAGATGACGCTCTGCAGAGGTAGAAAAGAAGAAGAAAGAAGAAGCCGTGCAGCTGAGCAAGGCAAAGGGACCGCAAGGCAGAAGAGTTCTGCAGCTGAGGCAGAGAGAAGAGAAGATAAAGAGAAGAAGCTGAGAAGCTCTGAAGAAGAAAAGAAATAAGAAGCAGAAGAAGAACTGAAGGCAGAGAAGAAGAAGAAGATAAGCTAAGAGAGAGAAGAGAAGCCACAAGACTCAGATTTATTTCTCCCTCTCTCTCTCTTATTTTTTTTGTAATAGAAACCTTGTACTTCTAGAATACAACTTGCTCCCTGAGTTCGACCTCGGGAACTCTTTTTCCGAGTAACAAATTGTATTAAACTGGTAACCACTTCTCTATGCTATACTACGACGAAATAATAAAACTATAGGGGAGTTTCGCATCTCACCAATGCACTTCACTCAAACGTTTATGAGGTGGGACTAATGTCCTACCCACTTTTGCTCGCACGCCCGCAGGAGCTGTTTCTTCCAATTGCTGCAGCTGCAGGCCTCGCATCGCTAATTGCCTGGACAACTGAATGCGCGAGACTACCCCAAGCCTTCTAGACCTGGGACCCTGAAGTGCTTCAGCCTAGAGCAAGATTGCGACCTTCTCGAGTCGTCGCTAATGGCGGCTGGTGCTCAGATCCTGCATGACACAAAAGGGGCCCTGCGGCTCTATCAGACGACAGTAGGACCTTCGCCGTGTCATGACGAAGGTGAGGCAATAGGTGGCAGGCCACGGGGCGGCCTAAGCGTGCATGCCTAGGTCGCTCTGTGGTCGGATTTTTGGGTTAGGTCGGGGGGCGTTTGTGGTGGTGTAGGCGGTTTATTAGTGGGTGGATGATGTTCAGTGGAGTGTGGCAGAGGTTGTGGGCTTGGTGGCGAGACGTGTGGAGTTGTGGAATGACTGGTGCGTCTCACCAAAGGTTGGCCGGAGATGGGGACGATGGAGATGGACAGTGGCTATCGAGGGGTGTTTCGTGAAATAGATTGAGGGGAATTGAAGAGAGGATAGAGACAAGTGGTTCTAACCTAATTAAGTGGACGAAGGGGGAGAGAGGGTGGCTGGCAATACCTGCTGTCACTGGAGAAGAAGGCATCCAGTAGAGGAAGACAGCAGCGACGATGGGGCTAGGGATGCTCGCGCAGCTGTTGCATGATGCAGAGGAGGATAGTGAGGATAGCTCTGCCACTGGTATTGTGGCAGAGCGACGAGAAAGAGGAGGGAGGCTCGCCAGAGCTCGCTGGACCACTTGGCCAGAGGAGGAGAAGAAGAAGAAATTGAGGTGGATCTCTGGCCAAGTCGAGCTGAGGAGGTGTGGCCAGGGTTGAGGATCATTTTATAGATGCTGGCAGGGGTTCCTGTGCTTGGAAGACAAGCTTCCAAGCACGGGAATCCTCGCCAGAGATGGAATCAGTTGAGAGACCCAAATCTCTCGTGCGTTCGCACGAGAGATTGGGTGCAAATCAGAGAGTAGGATCATGCTTAGATGGAAGGGAATTTCTCAGAGAATCTCCCTTCCAAATCTGGGAGGAGATCTCTAAGGAATCAGGGAGTACGCCCCCTCCATTCCTCACCGGAGTAGGATTTCTCCCCATTAACGGTGTAGGGACCTGCTTGTAAGAGTGGCGAGGAAGTTAGGGGGTCTATGCAATGGTTTTCAAAAGATAGGGACCAAAATGTAATTAGGTGTACTATTTTGCAAAGTAGGTTAAGATGACCTCCCCTTAGGTCCAAATTTTGGTACAAACCCAATTTTGACCTAAGGAATACAATGGTGAAGTTGTATTTTAGGTTTGACCACTTTTGACTGTATATTTTGCACAAAAACCCAAATTAGGCCAAGTGAGGAGCTAGCACCCCAATTTAGGTCAAAATAGGTTCCAAAGGCCAATTTGAAGGTTCCAAACCTTAGGGAATATTTTTTCAAGAATTTTAGAGGGTTTAGTTGATTTTTAACCTGACCATAACCTTGTTGAATTAAGCAGGTCTGTTCTAGGGTTATAGAATGTCATTTAATTCCTAGATTGCATATGAACCCATTTCTGACTGAATCAACCCACCTTTTATCTTATTCAGACCATTTGACATATGTTTTGCCTCTGAGAAATCCCATTTATGTACTGCAATGGTAAGATTACAGTTTTAACCTTTATTTCATGTTTTCTTCTCAGAACACTTATTTCTTCAATTAAGCCCTTCTCTAGGTTATGTAGGAGCTTTTATTCTCTTTCTTAAGTCAAAATGAGATAGTTAGGGCTCATGATGAGGCTCTCATCAGTTTTCAAAGGGGATTGAAAGTCCATTTTATAAACATGATTTCAAATCTTCTTCTCGGATCTTGGATGAGTTTTATATTAAATTTCCCATCAGATTTTCTAGAATTGAGCAATGGCTACAGCAACAGCCCTTTGATATGTTTAAGATGTCTGGATTGAACTCATTTAACTATTGAAGTTACTGAGCAGATCAACTGTTATTGACTGAGATGCTGTTCAGCAGCTGTTGCTGCTATCTTTGCTGCATCTGCTGCTGTCAGCTGTTCTGTTGGGCTGAATTGGGCAGTTGTAGCTGGGATTTGAAGTGTTAAAAAGTTGATATGTGTTGCATAGTGCATTATATATGTCCAAGCTTTCATGTATAGTTAATTGTCTTTAGATCTCATTAAATTAGCTTGTAATTTGATTTTAAATTTCCAATTGTCAGGTAGCATATGTGTAATCTACCCAAACATAGAAAATGAGTTGAAGTTGAGTTGAAATTCAAATTTATATGTTTGAACAACTTCCTTATAATGTGATGAACATTTCTGAATGTCTGAATTGCCTTTCTAGCCCTTACAGATCAAATTGAGGCCTTAGGTTATCCTTGAAAACATTCTTTAAGGCCTTAAATGTGATAGATTTGTAAATAAATAAAAACACTAAAAAACTTTAAAAAAAAATGTAGCAAGTAAGAATAAGTATATTTTAAAGTGTATGCAAAGTTTGAAGGTTATCTGAACCTCCGATTTGGAAAAACATAACAACTGACTGTTCAGTATACCTTAAAACTTAATAAAAAAGCTTAACCTAACAAAATCCCAAAAACAACTCTATTCATCTCACCTCTCTCTTTCTCTCTCATCCCCTACCTCTATTAAACTTAGAAAACTCATAAAAATCAGAAAAACTTGAAAATGACCTACAAATATTATATATATTATGTAAATACATGTATTTATAAGCTATATATTAAGCTATATATGTATATAATGTAAAATATGTATATAAAATGTATATATAACTTATGTAGGTATTATATAGTATAAATTAAGTATTTAGGATAAATTATTATATATATAACTTTATTATATAAATATCTATTAATTATATTAACTTATATGTACTATAAGCTATAAAATTATAGAAACCCCAATAAATCTAATTATTTCTAAGTAATATTGTACATATGCATTTATATACTTATTATGTATATTATAATACCTACAAACTAATTTAATTATATGTATACAGTAAATAATTAATTTAATAAGTTATGAAGTAGTTTATTAACTTAAAATAAAATAAATTAGTAAATTAAGTTATTATTGAAATAATTTATATTGTATATGTGTATTATAATATTTTAAGTAATTTAAACTAATTTAACTATATTTATACTGTATTATATAATTTATGCCTAATTTATAGGTAAATAACTCTGAAATGTATATTTACTTGTATATAAATTAAAATAAAACTTCTAAAATATCATAAAAATATGTATTAAATAATTTAGTATGTATACTAATACTGTATAAGGTCAATTAGACCATAAATTATGTAATTTATACTGTAATTAAGAAATTAACTTATAAACCAATGTGCATAAATTGTAAAGTTTAGCTAATTTATTTATATAGTAAAATTAATTATTTTTGTAAATAAACTATATAATTATATAGCCATATGTAAGAGCTTTACAACCCTATAATTTATTTTTAAATTAAAATAAATTATGGGCCTTAATTCGAGGGCCAAAGACACCAGATCAGAACAATCCTACGTGGGCAGCAACGCCTGAAGGTGCTTCAAATAACGCCACATCGATGGCATGAGAGCAGGCAGGGCGCCATATTAGTAATTTGTGACATGGCCATGCCAGTCATCACGGGCGCTGGGCGCTCGAGCACACGCATACACCCATACCTATCTGAGCATATAAATGAGCATTTGATTGGCATTGGCATGAGACTATGGTGCGGTGCACTGGGCTGGGGGCCGTGCACTGTGCTTAGGCCTGTGTGGGCCCAATAATGAGCTGTAAATCGATTAAAATGCACCTAATGATAACTAGAGTGGCCCTAGTAGAGGTCTGGTCTAACCCAGTAATGGGTGTTGTGTATCTCTCGAAAAGGTCGTCCATCAATTAAACTAATTTTTGGTTAAAAACTGGTTTGAACCGATTGAGAACCGGTCTAAAGAGAGAAGAGAAGAGGTTGAATACGGCTAAGTGTTGAACCCCTGGGTGCCTATGACTTAGTGTGTTGTGTTAGAGTGTCTGTGAGTTGAGTGTTGTCTATGTGTTGAGTTGTGTTGTGTGTGTATATATGTGTATAAGTATATAATATATAATAAGTATAAATATAAATAATATATAATGTAAATATATAATGTATACTGTAATAGTATATTTAGAGTATAGTAATATTGTCTGAGCTATTATGTATATAAATAAAAGATAACTTTAGTGATAGATATAGATGTCATGTAGATTGTAATAAACATTAGTATAGATAATAGTTTTTACCTTAGCTTATGTATATAGTTTTTCCAACGTTATAGCGACACTTTTATGCGTCACTGTAGATACATTATATGTTACTGTAGATATTAGTAAGTTAAGTTAAGTTAGTATAGTACATATTATTACTCATTATTATACATATAGCTAAGTATTATTAATATAAGTTGTAACTAGATAATATAGAGTATTTATTTATGATTTTTGATGCTTATTTGTATATAAATGTTTTTAAGCATTGTAATTCATTCTTTTGTTTAAAATTGATTCATTCTTTCATTATTTGATTTATTCATTCATTAATGTACATAAAATTAACATTTTTGGAATTAAATAATGTTTTTGGACTTAAAGAGTGATGTATATCAATAACTGCCTCCCAGTGAAAGACCTGCAATAAACCAGTAAAAATTAAGTATATGAATAAAATTGATGCGACAACGATTTATATTTGTGATATATATTACAACATTTAAAACCCCTTTTTAGTACGAACTAGTCGTCAATGATCATATTTTTGGTGCCGTTGCTGAGGATAAAAACCTGACAACAGTGTTGAGAATTTCTTCGATTATATTTTTTGGCGCCGTTGCCGGGGATAAAAACACGTTAACAGTGCTTTATTGTGATTGTTTGACGTATGTCGAAGAAAGTCGATTAACTAACATTGTAGATACTCGTTGCTATGTAATTTCCCCAATTCAATATATTCTAATAAGAGATCATCCCGGGTTGTGTTGCAAGGCAATTGAGGAGGTTTAAAATATGCGTTCGTTATAGTACACTCCTAAATCATACAACAAAACATTTAAATTTATAAACTCAAATTCTAATTGAAGTCCGAGGTCGTTTGTAGGGAGCAAATGTGGAATTCACACATTAATCTTCATTTAAAATAAATGAGCACAATCAATTGAGTATAATAATAGATATTTAATGAATACAACTTCTTAAATTGATAGTCAGTAACAATCATCAATATCTCAAAGTGTCATAGGGTAAAAAGAAATATAAAGATAAAATAATGGTGATTTGAATCACCAATTATTTATCTTAATTTAGCATATACCCCAACATGTGAATCATTCAACAATATCTCAATTAGATAATCAATGTTAACTTAGGTACTTAAATAATTCAACAGTAACTAGAACCAAAGGTCAGATGTCGCCCATATGTATTAGACAACTTAACCTTCACAACATAGCAGAGCCTCACAGAAGGCACACAAGGGTTTAAGGCACACAAGGGTGCCAACCCTTCTCAAGGCCTCTCAAACACAAAGGCCTTCTCTTCTTCACAACCTTCTCCTTCCTCAAGCACAAGGCATGGCTAAAATTCTTCAGAGGCTAAGTGTTAAGGCATCTCTCTCTTCAGCACCGGGGAAAGGCAAAGGGTTGCACAGCAAAACCCTCCCCCCTTGTTAACAAGGAGAAATCGATGTTTAAAATAATCGCGTTGCAGTATAGTCGAAATTACTTTGAAAACAAATACAATTTTTATTACTTGAAAAAGTTTCGAGGTCGAACACAGGGAGCTATATGGGATTTAGAAATTAAGATCACAATTCAAACTGAAAGAAATTGCAATAATATCAGTAGCAATGTGCAAAAATATGGGAGTAAAATGGTGATTTAGATCACCAAATACTCCTACAATATCACTAAAGAACTCAATGTGAATGTTATGAAATGATAGCCAAATCAGACGACTTAAAGTTGTCAGCTTCTTCTTCATTTCTTCTTATTCTGCCTTTAACTCTTCATCTTCTTTCTTCTTTCTCTATGATCCTTCTCTTCTTCTTCAGCTTCAGCTCTGGCCTCGTCATCTTTTTCTTCTTCTTCCTTCTTGGCTTTCTCAGCTACAACCTCTTCAAGCCTTCTTCTTTTCTTCTTTTGCCTTTGGCTTTCTTCTTCTTTGACTTCTACTCTGGCCTTCTCTTCTTCTTCTTCTTCTTCCTTCTGCGATCCTTCTCTTCTTCTTCAGCTTCAGCTCTGGCCTCCTCTTCTTTTTCTTCTTCCTTCTCTGCCTTCAACCCTTCGAACCTTCTCTCCTTCTTCAGCTTCAGGTCTCCTCCTCTTCAGAATTTGGTTAAGTGTTGGCTAAAGGTTCCTGTAACAAAACCCTCCCCCTACCCGCACGACACTCCTCTCTCTTTCTCTCTTAGGATCTGCTCACGCAGAGCCACAGGTATTCGGGTTATCGGGCCTAGCGCATACTCGGGTCCAGGCTCACCGGCATGCGGTGGTGAGCGAGGAGTGCAAGTCGGGTCGGGTTAGGCCAAGTTCGCAGGTGAGGTGTCACAAACAAGGCTGGGTGAAGGTAAGAGGGACCTCACCCCATGGTAACTGAGGCGAAGAGCTTATGGCACTTTTTCAATTTATGCGGGTGCGCGGCTTCAGATCTGCCCGATGTGGGACTATTCGCGCACCCCTTTTCTTGCGCGCCTCCAGCAGGGAGTGGCCTTCCAATTGCAGCTGCTGCTGAGGCTCATGACTCCAATTGAGGATCTGGGTGTGCGTGCGAGAGACTTCCGTACATCCTAGGAATTTAACCTGGGTGTGGTAGCACCTGGGGCAGCCTCAAGCAAGCTTCAAGCTTGCTCGCCAATGGCGGACAAGGCTTGGTACCTGAAATTAGTAGAACGGCCTCTTGGCCATGTCAGAGCATTTAGGGAGTGTCGCTGGAGCACGACGAATGTGCTGGGGGTGGTGGCGTGGTGTGAGAGTGACTGTGAGTGCATGGCTAGGGCAGACTGTGTGCATGTGAGTGGGTGTGTTCGGGGGGTGACTTGGGTGGATGGTGAAGTGAATAAGGAGAAGGGAAGTGATCAGTGAGGTGTGGTGATGGTCGTGGGCTTGTCGGTGAGGGTTTTGGTGGCCTGTGGAGGTGGGATGGCCTCGCCAGAGGGGATGGCTAGAGATGGAAGAGATGGAGGTGCGAAGGGACGTCAATGGTTGGTTTTGAAAAGTAAGGAGCAGAGAAGCAAGTAGAGGGGATAGGGAACTTTGCTGGGAAGTTAATGGATGAAGGGGGGCAGCGAGGGCGTCGGGTCTAGTGTGGCCGACGCTGGAGACGAAGGCGGCTCCAATGAGGTGGGAATGGCGAGGGCGAAGGAGGAAGTGGCATCTGCTGGTACGGCGAGACGCGGACGGAGGCAGGGAGGATGAATCCGCCACAGGTATGGTGGACGAATGACGAGAAAGGGTAGAGGGGATCGTCGGACGTTGAGGAGCCTTCGGCCGTGAGGGAGAGAGGAATTCGAGAGGATTCACAGCTGAATTCGAGCGTGAGGAGTTCGGGAGGATCTGGGCTTCTTTAAATAGGGATCTGAGTGGCGGTTACGGCTTGAGAAGCTGGAAGGTCGCCGGACTTGGGAACTGTTAAGATACCAAAATCTCTCATGCATTCACATGAGAGATTGGGAAAGAATCAGGGCATATGGATGGGTTCATATTGGAGGGAATTTCTCAGAGAATCTCCCTTCAAATTTTGGAGGAGATTCTCCAAGCAATCCAGGAGAACTATCCTTTCAAAGGTCACCGGAGTAGGTTTCCTCCGCGATAATGGCAGAGGGACCTAAATTTCAAGATGACGAAGAAGTTAGGGGGCTGATTGCAAGGGTTTTTGAAAGTTAGGGGTAGAAATGTAATCAGACAGGACCTTTTTGCAAACTAGGTCAGGTAAACTCATCTTGGGTCCAAATTTTGGTAAAAACCTAATTTGGACCTAAGGAATCCAATGGTGAGGTTGGATTTTGGTTTTGACCATGTTTGACTGGGTAATTCATGTAAAAATCCAAATTTAGGGTAAATATTTGTCTGAGACTCCATTTTAGGTCAAAATGGGTTCTGATGGCCAATTTGAAAGTACTAAACCCTAGAGAATATTTTTCTATGATTTTTAGAGGGTTTAGGTAAATTCATCCCTTGAGAAAACCCGTGGTTGTACTGAATTCATGATAAGCTGTAAAATTGCAATTTTACCCCTAGTTTCTTATTTTTTCTCTCAGAATGGTTATGCAATGAATTATGACCTTCAGTTGGTTATATAGGAGCATTTATTCACTTCATTGGGTCAAAATGAGCTAGGTAGGACTCATGATGGTGTTCGCATCATACCCCCATGCCCAGCTTTTGCTAGTCCCTTAGTAAAATTTTAAGGTGTTAACTTTGATTCTAGACCATAAGATCCTTTAATGCTAAAAAACTGTGATGTGTACTTTTTTCTGTAGATTAGGTTAGAATGCCGATAGTGGACCTAGAGGTACTCAAGTACCAACCAAGATCTGAACCTGACCAGCTCTAGCCTCAGTCTACTGCGAAGGTTTTTAAGGCCCACATGAACTATCCTAAGGTTCGTTGAACTCCTGGTTAAAGCACCCGTGCTTGTAACAAATTTTAGCCTTGGTTCAGTTTGCAGTTCATTTTTGTCAGAGAGAGACAAAGGAATTTTCTTTGTTTTTTGGAGAGTTTTCTCTCTCTTTTCTTTTTATTTCTAGCTTCGGATTGGCTTTACAACAAGATTTGTATTGGATTTTTAGTCCCCATCATCAATCCTCGAAAGGTCCCTGGCAATCAATGCTTCAGGATAGCACCGCCCATGGTAACCCCCAGAACCCTGGCTTTCGAGATTTCGAGATAATCCCGCCCATGGTGTTTTGTAGCTAAATCCAGACCCTGGCAATTGACATTTCAGGATAATGCTGCCTATGGCATCTGAACCAGCACAGGGTGCTTACCTACCCCTGGTAGGATATGTAGATATCCTAGGAGACAAGCATCGAGGAGACGATATGTTATTGTGCATCTTCGAGGGGAATTTCCCGCCTCTCTGCACCGAGAACTCATCCAAATCAACTTATGTTGATCAGCCGCTCCTAATCTAGGTGACTTTTTCAGAACAATTTAAATACATTTGCGTGATTTTGATACTTAAGCACACTGAACTAGACTGTGTGTAGATTAGGGTGCTTATGTTGATGTGTTTCTTTACTCAACTCAGTATTTAAGTTAATTTTACTTAATTAAGAGTAGAGAAAAGTTACTTAGGTTAACTCAAAGTTGTGTCGATTAGTAGTATAGGGTCGAATAAACCTAACATTTTAGAAATTTTTACTGGTTGAGTCTAGGTCGTTCACTGGGAGGTATAATCCATTTTAAATTCACTAGTTATCTTTTATTTTCTTTATAAGTTTAGGAGGTATATTTAAGTTAATTTAGAAACATGAATTTTGCTAAAAATTGATTAGAATGAAATAACAAGCAAAATCCCATAAGTGAACATATTTATTCAAATTATTTACTTTATTAGCATGTAAACATGTTTATTTTCTATTTTATTTCAAAGGAAATAAGGCAAATAACAGTTTTTCTACTAAAACATGCCTTATTACAACATTTAAGAACAAAATGTAATTAAAATGATGCAAGAAAAACAAATTTGTTTCCTTTATTTCTTCAACCTCTATCTCTCTCTTTTCTCCTTCTTTCTTTCTCTCTTTTCCTTTTATTCTATTTTTATACTTTCTCGAGCTCTTTTCTTTTTCTCTTCTTCTACTCCTACCTTCTTCTTCCCTTAGTCCTTTTCTTCTTAGTTCCCTTAGTGCCTGTTCTTCTCCTTTCTTTCCTTAGTTGCTGAACCTTAGCACTTCTTCCTCAATATTTAACCTTCAGCACTTAGCCATCAGCTCTTCTTTTCCTTAAGCTAGCTGAACCGAGTTTATTTTCCTTTTCAACCAAAAAATATTTTAATTTACGACGAGGTCCTTTCGAGGATACACAGCACCCTGAGATCAGGATGGAACCAGACCCTACTCGGTCCTCACCTGATTTTATTAAGGTTCGATTTCGGTTTATTTTTCGGTTCATAGTTTCGAGCCAATCCGGCTCAACCACCTCCCAAGCCTCACCCTCCCAGGACCAACACACTCGCACACGCCCACTCAGGCGCGCACTCGCAGGCACACACATGCCCGTACACACACACATAGATGCTCAAAATGTTCAGATTTTCAGATCGCGCTGAGCGCTTGACGACTGAAACGCCTATAACACAAAAACGTTTTATACTAAGGCGTGCGCTTGTGTTTTTCCGATGTGGGACTATGTTCCCCCCTCCAGACTCGACTTCAATTGACCATATCTCCCTACTCAGAGCTCCAAATCAAGTGATTCAAAGCTTGATGGAAAGCTCTAAGGTAGCTCTACAAGGTTGCAGGGTCAATTTAAAGTTAAGAGGATGTTTTCCTCTTCGATTTGAAGAGTGAAATCAAGGGGTTCCTACGGGTTATACATTACCTGGGAATGAAGTTTATCTTCACAGAGTCCACAGCTGGACTCTCTAGCTTAACTAAGGCTCTGAATAGTTTCTATATATGATTTCGCAGCTTCAGAAGTGGGGTTTGAAGCTCTTAAAGCTTCAGGTAACACAGAGAAGCTTCAAGCTTTTCTGTAAGCTTCAGAGAATGGATTTCAGACTTAAAATAGGTAAACAGACACAGAAGAACATATCTGATCGATTTCAACTAGTTCTAAGGGTTAAAATTGACTCAACTGGGCAGGATTTAAGATTGAATCTCATCAAAATACCACTGTTGTCAGTTTGGGTTCAAAAATAACCCAAACTGGCAGTGATTAAATTTCAACCAAAATTACAAGTCTGGGCTCAGTTTGATCACTCTAAAACTTTCTAATAGATTCTCAAGAACAACTCTAACTCCTCAATTCTTCAGTTCGAGCTCAAAATCAAATTCTCCTCCTCATGTTTGATTGAAAGGCTTCAAATTTTGACTTTCTGATTAATGCCTTCTCCCAAGGAATTAAATCCTAAAATAAGGTTCTTTCAACCCTAGGAACTCGTTCAACCTCTCTAACAAGTGTTCTAACCCTAGAAATTAGGGTTTCAGGCTCGTCACCTGAGATTCAAAAAGTGTTTGATCGTCAGAACAATTCAGAGGTTGATACACAGATTTGAAGGCATGAATAGCTTCAGTGCACTACACTGAAGCTTCTAGGTTCACTAAATGCTCCTCAGACCTATCTATCAGACTTCTCCAACTCTATCGAAGTTGGAGAAGATGAAACCTCAATCTATAGCTCTAGTCACTTAATCTTCAAATAAATGACCTCAAACTAATCAAGAATCAAAATCGAACCATTCTGGAGCTTCTCAACAAGTTCTAAAGGCTAAATTTCAATTTTTACTCGCCAGAGCTCACCGGAGCTCCAGTGAGTCCAGAAAAAGTGCAAACTGTGCACAGAGTGATAAAATGTGCCATGTTTAATCTGAGAAGGTTCCTGAGGTTACAAGGAACCTCAGGAACTCAATTAATTCTTCATTTGCTCATTGGAATTAAGGTTTATCATTGAAATTCATTTTTCATAAATCTGGATTGGATTAAGCTCAGGACCTGTTTTACCACTCAATTGAGTGGTCAAAATAAATCAACAGATATTTACAATCATAAATATATATATATAATTAATAGTTTTAACTGCTCCTGAGCCACCATGGACAGCGAGCTCAGGAGCTTAATTAAAATTGGGTGTTTATATTATAGGTGGTTATTACTCATATTAAAGTGTCAATTAGGGTCCTTAGGTTATGAATAAGTGATGGAAAACCCTATGAAGGTGGTTCTAAACTCAGATGCTGTCGCCATGGATAGCGACAGTAGCTAGTGAAGGTGAAGGTGATTTAGGCGAAACAGTGATCAAATAAGTGTTTAAATGGATTAGAAATGGTTGTGAGGGTTAAAGGAAGGTGATCAATGAGTTTAAAAGACAAAATTAAGGCTCTGGAGAGCTCAAGGAACTCGCCAGAGTCAGAGAAAATGACATCTGAAATCTAGAATTTCAACTAAACTAACTAACTATCTAACTAGCTAAACTACCCTACTCCTACTCCTACTCCTACTCCTAATCTACCATTACCTGGACGAAGGGGTCAATAGGGTTCCGCTGAAGGTTCATAGCGAGCGACGAAATCAGAGGGTGTAAGAGGAAGATCTCCGGTGGGCGGATGCATGGTGAAGCAGAGGACTCCTTGGTCATAGCCTTTGTCCAGAGACGCAGCTGACCTCGGCGGATCTCCTCGGCTGATCAGAATGGATGGAGGAAGTCGGAGAGTGGTGTGGAAGGCCGTCAAAGTTGTGGAGAGAATAGCCTATCGAAGTCAGCTGCAGTGAAGAAGAGAGAAGGGAGCCAACTTGAGAGAAATCGGAGGGGTAAGGGGGTATTTATAGTGGTTGGTGATGCAGAGAGTGGCGAGGTCTGGACGAAGAAGGAGCTTGAGGAGCTTAACCTCCGGCGTTGTCTCCGACGATGGTGAGGTTATCTCCCACTAAAAATTAGGATTTCTGGTTAATCCAGATCGGTGGATGAAGATGGAGTGGTGAACGCAAGCTCCAAGAGCTTGGAAAAAGAAGGATGATGTCGGCAGGGCGGTAATCGTGCGATGGTGTCACTCTCTGTCGTTAGCCATCCAAACAGATGAAGAAGAAGAAGAAAGCAACAAGGACTTATATGCAATTAAACTTAAGGACCTATGTGAAAATTAAGGACCCAATTGCAATGAGTTTTAAGGACCAAAATGTAAACTTAGGTTTTGAAGGTTTATTTTAACTTAGACTTTTTCAACTTTTTATATATATTAGTAAATAAGGTAAATATTATGTTTTCACCTTAAATTTACATTTTTGACCTTTTTAAGTTAATTTATTAGATTAAGTAAAATTACTTAAGTTATTATATACTTAGGTATACATTATATTTAAGTTACTTAACTTATTAATTAAGGGAGTGATTAATAAGATTTTGAGTCCAATTATTAATAATATTAATTGAAAGATAAAATATCATTTTTAACTTATTTTAAGGTCCTTTACTAAATATCCCTTATTCTATAGTTAACCCTTATAAATTCATAACCTTAAATAATTAACTAGGAAGACTAGTTAATTAGGGGTAATTAAAAATCATGATGAGTCTCTCATCAAGGTCAGTTAACGAGGTCGAATACTCCCTAAGCCTTAGACCTAATACTTAAGCATCGCATTTTCCCCAACCTCTTGAGGATTATCAAGATCTTAGCGGGTATTTGAATTTTTAAGCCTATGACCATAGCCCAAAAGGCCTAAAATCAGCATTCCTACTAATCTCTTATTTGTTTCATTAGCACTTTTTGCCTTTCATTTTCTTTTTATTGATATGGTCTAGAACTAAGTCAATTCCTTAATTTCTTACTAATGACTACCTTTTGTTCTTTTCTTTTTAACTTGTGCTCCTTTTTTGATATTTTTATCTCCTCCCCTTTTTCTTTTTAAAATTTATATGCCCTCAAAATTTTCTCTCCTCTCATTTTTTGTTCTTGTTCAAGAACTATTTTTATTTTTTTGGTATTTTTGGAATATGTGATTTTTTTTGATAAAACCCTTCTTGTGAGATGATTTTCACGACGTTTTGCACTTTAATACCCCCTCATGCCTACGATTTGCAATGTCCTCATTGTAAATTAGGTGGGTTCGAGTTCAGCTTAGATCATTCATTAGAATAGGTTTTGGGTGGATGAATGGGTCGGGGTGGCTGTTGCAGACGATTTCACGCTCGGGTACATGTACCAGGGGTGGAGTTGGTTGTTCTAATGGATGAACCCTAAAGTGCAATATGAGTTCAGCATAGGATGTGTCAAGAATGGTTTCGGGTTTTTCAAAATGACTGGTTGCCTCCCACTAAGCACTGAGTTTAATGCCATCGGCTGGGCGCAATGAGCTCAAGGAGAATGGAGGGTAAAAGATGTCTCAGCCAAATTTGTATCAGTAAGTTCAATGAACGGTTTGAGTCTCTGACCGTTCAAGACAAAAGGTTCTGAATCATGGCTGAGTTGACTGATTTCGACTGCTCCATTTCCAAAGATTCGTTGGATAAGGTAAGGTCCGATCCATTTTGATCTGAGTTTTCCTAGGATCAATTTGAGTTTGGTGTCAAAGAGTAGGACTTTTTGACTAGGGAAAAAGATCTTTCTGGATATGTGCTTGTCATGAAAGGCTTTTAGCTACTCTTTGTAAATTCCCGAGTTCTCATACATGTCGTTACGTAATTCATCGATCTCACTTATTTGAAGCTTTATATGGGTTCCTGCCTTAGAAAGATCGAGATTGCAATTCCGTACTGCCCAATAGGCTTTGTTCTCCAATTCGACGGGGAGGTGACATGCCTTCCCGTACACCTATCTGAAGGGAGACATACTTAGTTGGGTTTTGTGGGCGATCCTATAAGCTCATAAAGCTTCTGGAAGTCGGGATGACTAGTCTTTCCTGTCAGGTCGAGTAGTGACCTGGAGGATTTTTTTGATCTCCCAATTTGATAGCTCAACTAGATCATTGGTTTGGGGGTGATAAGGAGTAGAGATTCGATGCAACACCCTGTATTTGGTCATCGGTGAGCTGAACTAAGCATTAGTGAAATGGGTCCCTCCATCAGAGATTATAGCACATGGAATCCCGAACCGAGAAAAGATGTTCTGATGAATGAATTTGATAACCACCTTATGATCATTGGTTCAGGTCTGAATGGTTTCGATCCATTTGGACACGTAGTCAACAGCGAGCAAAATGTACTTGAAGCCGTTCAAAACAGGAAAGGGTCCCATAAAATCAATCCCCCAGACATTGAAGATTTCACATACGAGAATCGGCTGTAAGGACATCAAATCACGGTGGTTCATGTTGCCTAAGGTCTGGCAACGAGTGCATGCCTTATAGTGGTTGTATGCATCTTTAAAAATCGTTGGCCAATAGAAGCTGCACTGGAGGACTTTTGTTGCGATTTTATGACCAGAGAAGTGTCCACCGCATGCCTAATCATGGCAGAAGGACAAGATGTCCTGAATTTTCACTTTCAGGGCACATCGTCGAATGATTTGATCAGCATCGATGAGGAAGAGATATGGGTCTTCCCAAAAGTAGTACTTGGCATTGGAAAACAATTTGTCCTTCTTGGCCTTCGGCCAATCGGACGGGATCTGATGTGATGCCAAGTAGTTTACTAGATCAGCAAACCATGGAAGCCCTATACTGATAGTCAGAAGGTGCTCATCAGGAAAATGTTCCGTAATGGGTCCGGAAGGGTCAATAATGTCAGAAGGAAGGCGGGACAAATGATCAGCTACCACGTTCTATTTTCCTACCTTATCGAGAATCTTGAGGTCAAATTCTTGCAATAGCAAGATTCAGTGGATTAATCAAGGTTTCACATCCTTCTTCGCAAGGAGATGCCTCACAGCTGTGTGATCAAAGTAAATGATAACACGGGAACCCTGAAGATACGATATGAACTTTTCCAAGGCAAATACTATGGCTAACAACTCTTTCTCCATAACTGTGTAGTTACGCTGAGCCTCGTCAAGTATCTTGCTAGCGTAGTAGATGACCACAGGTTTCCCGTCAAATTTCTGCCCAAGTACCGCACCTACAGGAAATCAGATGCATCGCACATGATCTCAAAGGGTTGAGACCAATCAGGGGACTGTAGGATCGAAGCTTGGGTAACTCGATCACGTAGGATTTCAAATGCTTGAGTGCACTCCTTGGAGATTTCAAAAGGAACATCCTTAGATAGCAGATTGGTCAGGGGGTGCACTATTTTCGAGAAATCAAGAATGAATCGACGGTAAAAACCAACATGCCCTAGAAAGATCGAATGTCTTTGACCGAGCTAGGCATGGGGAGTTTGGAAATCAGATTCACCTTGGCTCGATCAACCTGGATGCCTTTTTCGGAGATGAGATGTCCCACGACAATTCCTTTAGGCACCATGAAGTGGCTCTTTTCCCAGGAAAGAACCAGATTCATGTTAATGCACTGCCTGAGGATCTGGACCAAGTGCAGGAGGCAATCGTCATATGATTCGCCAAAAATTGAGAAGTCATCCATGAAGACTTCCAGATAATCACCTACCATATCTGAGAATATGGCAAGCATGCACTCCTGAGAAGTAGCGGGTGCATTGAAGAGACCGAAAGGCATCCTTCAGAATGCGTATATCCCGAAAGGGCAGGTGAAAGTGGTCTTCTCTTAGTCCTCAAGATGGATTGCTACCTGGTTGAAACCGAAGTACCCGTCCAAAAAGTAGAAGAATCTATTTCTCACTAGTTTTTCGAGGATCTGATCAATAAACGGTAGTGGGAAATGATCCTTCTTCGTGGAGGTATTGAGTCTTCTGTAATCAATGCAGACTTTCCACGAATTTTCTACACGGGTCGGTATGATTTCTTCAGTCTTAGTCATGATCACTGTGAGTCCTACTTTCTTAGGCACAACCTGGATTGGACTCACCCACCGACTATCAGAGATCGGGTAGATGATACCAGCATCTAACCACTTGATAATCTCCTTTTTCATGACCTCCTACAGATTAGGATTCAGACGTCTCTACATTTCATGGGAAGGTCGTGTGCCCTCTTCAGTATAGATGCGGTGTGTGCAGTAAGAGGGGCTAATACCAGTCAAATCATCAAGAGTCCATCCAATGGCTCTTTGATGTTGCTGGAGAATAGAAATCAGACAGGATTCCTGATCAGGTGTGAGTCTGGAGTTGATAATCACAGGAAACGTCTAATTGGAACCCAAAAAGACGTACTTTAAATGATCGGGAAGAGGCTTTAGTTCCAAAACAGGGTTATCAGTAGCAGCGGGTGGTTCAGGGTGGGTGTTAGAAGCAAGGGAAGGAGTTATGGGTGTGTCTAGGTTGAGTTCGGACTCCTCTAATTGTGGGTTTTGATCCTCTTGTGGTTGATCAGAATTTGTCATGTTTTCCTCGATATACGGATCGTCAACCACAGCCTTGATATCACATATCTGTTCTATAACTCTGCAATCAATCCCTTGTTGGGCCTTAAAGATGTCAATTTTTAGTGTCTGGTTCCCAAGTTTCAATTTAATTTGGCCCTTTTCACAATTAATGTTGGCCCTAACAGTGGCCAGAAGGGGTCACCCTAGTATGATTGGTGTGTTTATCAGATTTTCTAGAGCATCCATATCCAAGACTACGAAATCCACCTAGAAATAGAAATCCTGAACCCTAACAATGACATCCTTAGGAACTCCTTTAGGTGACTTAATAAATCAATCTGCCAACTGTAATGTCACTTCTGTTGGTTTGAGCTCAGATTCCTCAAGATGGTCAAGTAGGGATGTAGGTATTAGGTTTATGGAGGCTCCTAGAACCAATAAAGCTCTATCAAATTGGATATCACCAATTATACAGGAAATCAGGGGAGTACTTGGGTTTTTTGCCGTAGGTGGGAGTTTGCCTAAAATGACAGAACTGGCTTGCTTTGACAATACAATTGGGCTCCCACTTTTGGTTCGTGGCTTATGCTTAGGTGTATAGACGTCTTTCAGAAATCGTGCGTAAGCCGGTACGTGGCGAATCGCATCCATCATGGGGATGTTTATATGGATTTGTTCAAAGAGCTTGACCAGGTCCCTTTCGGGTGCCACGGGTTTGGTTGTCCTCTTTCCCTTGGTTAAGGCCTCGGGAAATGGAACTTTGGATGGTTCCTCTAGAATAGGTCAAGGTTCTTGATCTGGGATAGGGGTATCTTGGATGAATATCTTAGGATTTGGGTTACTACCATGCTGTAAGTGGCTTGGGTAAAGTGGATCCTGTGTTGCTTTGCCACTACGGGTTGTTACTGAATTCAGTCCTGCCTGGTTCGGGTTTGGTGTAGGTAAAATAGGTGGTTGTTGCTGAAATGCCGAGTATGATGTCGAAGCTTCCATCCAGTCGGGTGATGGAGCAAAAGGAGCCTGATAAATCATGTGGGCTTGGCTTGGATTTGGGTTCATAATGTGCCTCTGGTTCGGCATGTTATTCAGATTAGGCAAAGGTTGCGAAGGGAGTGTACCAGGTTGCCGGGAATTCGCCATCTGGGCGAGTTGATTGTGAACCTCTGCGATCGCGTCTTTATGCTATTTTTGCATAGCCGCATTCGTCTTTTGAATGTCAGTCAGAGTCTGAAGGATAAGAGTCATTTGATCTCCTTGAGTTGGCCCAGATTGATAGGTGGGGTTGGGCCAAGGCTGAGGCGGCTGATATGGACGAGGAGCTTGTGGACAGGCTTGATATGGTGGTTTTTGATTCTGATTGTTTCCCGCCCACATGACATTAGGATGATTTCACCATCCAGGGTTAGAGGTATTAGAGAATGGGTCGTTCTGGATGGCGTTGAGGTCGTCACAGGTCTGAGGGACCTCAAAAAAGTCAGAATACGAGGGTTCAGAGTTCCCCAAACTAGAGTAGGCAGGGTCGGAGTTTCCTCTGACCCTAGAGTTAGACGGGGGTGGATACAGGTCCATCCCCTGAGAAGATCGGTGGTAGATGTTATGCACAGCTGCCCTCCCAGAGGGCAGCTGTGCGAATGGGTTTTGCACAGAGGTGGCTCGCTGTAGATGTCGAGTTAGCTCATCCACCTTCTTCTCAATGATAGATACCTTGTCCAAACAACTGGTCATCAGTTCCAAGTTGACAGAAGAGGACAGGCCCTGCGTCTCATGTGCTCCCCTTGGATTTTTCAATGCACGGGCATTCATCCGGTCGAATAAGCCCATGGAGTCATTATTAATGGAGTTCTCACACATATTCTCAAGAATCTCCCACACAGTGTCCTCGTGTTGACCCATCATATTTTCTTTGCAAGTTGCATTGATGAATAATCGGATGTCTTCATGGAGTCTCTGGTAAAAAGACTGGACTTGTTCCCATTTAGGAACTCCATGATGTAAGCACTTTCGCATGAGATCCAGGAAATGATCCCATGTCTCATGAAGTGGTTCTCTAGGCTATGTGAAGTGCGTGATCTAGTGTCATAAAGCATTCGTCCGACCAACTGGGAAGAATTTTTTCAGAAACTCGGATTGTAGTTCAACCCATGTGTTGATTGGACGCGTTTGAGTTTGATACCAGTGAGCTGCTTTGTCCATGAGAGAGAAGGAGAACATTTTCATTAGAAGAATATCCCGATTTTGGATATCTGACCCAAAGTTCTGGGCCATATGCTTGAGTTGTTTAATGTGCTAGAAAGGATCCTCGGAATTGAGACCATGAAATTTTGGAATAGCATGAATCATGTTGGGCTTGAGTTCGGTATCAAGACCTCTAGCCGGGATTTGGACTCGAGGTTCGATCGCCACCGTAGCGAGATTGTAATGATTTTGCATCATAGGATGCTGCGGTGGATTCACAAAGGCTTGGAATAAATCATTAAAGCCCTGAAGTTGATTGTCAAGGTTATTCTCTTCTTCTGCGAGTTGTGCCATGATGATGGATGAAGGAGATTAGGTTCAGATGGATCAGAAGAGATATCTATGTGATGGGGTTGCTGCATAAACACGGAAGTCGAGGCCTGGCCTCGACGGAAGTGAATGACTAAAGGAGGCCTCAAGGATGGTCTTAAGGACCTCCTACCAAACATGTATCGATGGTCTGGATGAGAATAGAATGTGATGGACCCAATCAAGACACCTAAAAATTTTGGATGACTATAGAGGTTCGGGGCGGATGATACCCTTTAGTCAGAAAGACGTCCACCTGAGAATTACCTGGGCAGCCAGAGAGGGAGAGTCCCGCGAAGATCCCTACAAGGTAGAGCACCCCCACGGGTTACAGGGTTTCCCCCACCCGACCTCTCTTGTCACTGATGTTCTAGGTAGACCAGAATGGGGACTTGACCTCTTAAGTCTACCAATTTTTAATTAAGAACAAAGGTGCTTAGGATTTCACTTGAACTTTTAGGATGTATTAAGTGCAAGAGTGACCTAATTTCAAGATTGGTTGACCCAACAAGATGGGTCAACTTCACCTATTTGTCCTTTGAGAAGTTTTAGGTCCCTCTTTTAGGATTCAAGTGAGATTAAGAGCCTGATTTTTAAGGTTTGCTTGAATAGATCAATTCAACCAAGGATTAGGCACACATTGTTTTGGAAAGTTGATTCTTGCTTATGTAAATGTGTCTCTAAAACCTTAACTTGGAATCCTTAATTGGCTCTAATTTTGGTCCAATTTAGTTTGCCAAATATGGTATCTAGGGCTCAAACAAGAATGTGATAGCCCTAGTTACCTTAAATGGGTGCACAAATCAGGTTTTGTTGTTGAAATCAAATCAAGCAACTTGATGGATTATCTAAGAATGGAAAGCAAGTAGCCCTAATTGATTTTTCCTTTTTAGCCTTTTCAGAATGAGGGGCTTATGAGAGAGTAATCAGAATTTACCTGCCCCTGGGGTGTTTGATGTGAGGCTATACTTACTTGAATGTATCTTCTCCCTGACAAAACCACAGCAAAGAGATATAGCAAGTTAGAATTTGTATCAAAAATTGCAATCGAGAATTCTAAATTGCCCGTTGCTCTCCGGCAATGGCACCAAAATGTTAACAAGGCGAAATCGATGTTTAAAATAATCGCATTGCAGTATAGTCAAAATCACTTTGAAAATAAATACAATTTTTATTATTCGAAAAAGTTCTGAGGTCGAACACAGAAAGCTATATGGGATTTAGAAATCAAGATGACAATTCAAACTGAAAAAAATTGCAATAATATCAGTAGCAATGTGCAAAAATATGGGAGTAAAATGGTGATTTAAATCACCAAATACTCATACAATATCACTAAGGAACTCAATGTGAATGTTATGAAATGATAGCGAAGTTTTGTCATCTGATTTGGAAATCAGACTACTTAAAGTTGTCTGCTTCTTCTTCTTTTCTTCTTCTTCTGCCCTTAGCTCTTCATTTTCCTTCTTCTTTCTCTACGATCCTTCTCTTCTTCAGCTTCAGCTCTGGCCTCCTCATCTTTTTCTTCTTCTTCCTTCTTGGCTTTCTCAACTATGACCTCTCCAAGCCTTCTTCTTTTCTTCTTTTGCCTTTGGCTTTCTTCTTCTTTGACTTCTGCTCTGGCCTCCTCCTCCTCCTCCTCTTCTTCTTCTTCCTTCTGTGATCCTTCTCTTCTTCTTCAGCTTCAGCTCTGGCCTCCTCTTCTTTTTCTTCTTCTTCCTTCTCTGCCTTCAACCCTTCGAGCCTTCTCTTCTTCTTCTTCAGCTTTAGGCCTCCTCCTCTTCAGAATTCGACTAAGTGTCGGCTGAAGGTTCCTGTAACAAAACCCTCCCCCTACCCACGTGACACTCCTCTCTCTTTCTCTCTTAGGATCCGCTCTCCCAGAGCCACAAGTATCCGGGTTATTGGGCCTAGTGCATACCCGTGTCCAGGCTCACCGGTGTGCGGTGGTGAGCGAGGAGTGCAAGTCGAGTCGAGTCACGCCAGGTCTGCGGGTGAGGTGTCGCGAGTGAGGCCGGGTGAAGGTGAGATGGACCTCACCCCGTGGTAATTGAGGTGAAGAGCTTATGGCACTTTTTCAATTTATGCGGGTGCGTGGCTTCAGATCTGCCCGATGTGGGACTATCGACGCACCCCTTTTCTTGCGCGCTTGCAGCAGGGAGTGGCCTTCCAATTGTAGCTGCTGTTAAGGCTCGTGACTCCAATTGAGGATTTAGGTGCGTGCGGGAGAGACTTCTGCGCGTCCTGGGACTTTAACCTGGGTGTGGCAGCACTTGGGGCAGCCTCAAGAAAGCTTTGAGCTCGCTCGCCAATGGCGGACAAGGCCTGGTACCTAAAATTAGTAGAACGGCTTCTCGACCACGTCAGAGTGTTCAGGGAGTGTCTCCAAAGCATGGTGAATGTGCTGGGCGTGGTGGCGTGGCGTGAGAGTGACTGTGAGTGCATGGCTAGGGTAGACTGTGTGCGTGTGAGTGGGTGTGTTCGAGGGTGACTTGGGTGGATGGCGAAGTGAATAAGGAGAGGAGAAGTGATCAGTGAGGTGTAGTGATGGTCGTGGGCTTGTTGGTGAGGGTTTTGGTGGCCTGTGGAGGTGGGATGGCCTCGCCGGAAGGGGTGGCCGGAGATGGAAGAGATGGAGGTGAGAAGGGGTGTCAGTGGTTGGTTTTGAAAAGTAAGGAGCGGAGAAGCAAGTAGAGGGGATAGGGAACTTAGTTAGGAAGTTATAGAAGATGCCGTCTTCTTCGGAGCACTGCAAATGACTTCGAAGAAGATGGCGGTAGCAGCGAGCGACAATGAAACTTGCAACTCATGAATATGGGCACTAGGCCCTAGTCAGATGGTTCATAAGGGTCGCCAGAGGACGGCGAAGATGATGGCGGTGATTGCGTGGCGTGGGAGTGAGTGTGGAGGCCTAGCGACCTCGATGAAGGTGTGCATAACTGCATATGTCCGGCGGGCAATTTGGGTGGACAATCCTTTCAATTTCTTGAGGAGTTTTGTTTGGCTTGTGATGGCAGAGCTTATGGAGGTGGTAGCAGGGTGTTTGGTGGCTTGTGGAGTCAGGGAGACCTCGCCAGAGCATGGCCAGAGTAGAGGGAGACAGTTGGCGTGACGTCGTGTTGGTGGTCAAAACAGAAAGGGAATGGGATAGGAAGATTTAGGAGAAGAGGGATAGGTTGTGACCTAAACTAAGGGACAAAAGGGCTAGGAGGGTGCCAGCTATGATTGATCGGCGCCAGAGAAGAGAAGTCCTCCGGTGGTGGAGCGGTGATGATGAAGAGGATCTGGGCACTCCAGCTGTGGCTGGCGAGGAGTGGAGGAAGGTGAGGTGGAAGAACCTGCTGCCTATGGTACGTGGCAGCAAGCAAAGAGGTCAGAGAGAGAGGAGTCACCAGAGCTACGGTGGAGATGGTCGGAGAAGGATAATTGATGAAGAATTATGGCTAAACTAAGCTAAAGAGCACAGATTTGCAAAGGGGAAGTTTTTATAGCGCTTTTAAGCAAGTTCTAAACATGAAACAACCATGATTGCTTGGGGAATAGGTTAAAGAAACCCATGGATTTTTTTGGATTCACACGATCTAATCCGTGCGATTCAAGAGCCAAGATCTGTCCCAATGGATTCTTCATAGTGTGAACATCAATCCTACCAAATTTGGTGGGAATTAATGATGATTTGAGTGGGATTGGGTGTAGTCAAAGCTAGCCTGGAGGTTGGTTGACCTCCAATGGTGGAAGGGGCTATTTTGCAAAGAAGAAGACAAAGTTAGGGACTGCTATGCAAGGATTTTCGAAAGTTAGGGGCTTGGATGTGAAGAACAAAGTTTTAAAGGATTAGAATGCAAACTAGGTCAAGATAAACTCTGATTGGGCATAAATTTTGGTAAAAACCTAATTTGGACCCAAGGAATTTGATGGTGAAGTCGGATTTGATTTTTGACCAAGTTTGACTAGATAATTTTCACAGAAACCCAAATTAGGATAGAACTTTATTTGTGACTCAGTTTAAGGTTAAAATAGGTTCAGATGGTCAAATCAAGGATATCAATCCTCAATGAATATTTTTCTATGAGGTGGGACTAAATGTCTTGCCTCTCTCGTTCACGCAGCAGCAAAGTTACGACGTCCAAATTGATGTAGCTACTAACTCTTCTGTGTCCAATTGGGAGTGCTTGTGTGGTTGTTGTTGAAGTTTGCAGCACCTGGAGGTAAAGTTGAAGCTGGGGGCGACTGAGAAGCGGCGGTCGGAGCTGGAGACGATGGCGACGATAGGCGAAGATGACGGAGACTTGAAATGACGAATACGGCTCAAAGCCCAAATTAGATGGTCCAAAAGAACCGTCGGTGTTGGTGGAGTGTGGTGGCTGTGATAATTTGGTGTGTGCATGCGTATGGTGGTCAAACGGAGTTGGAGAAGGTGAACGGTGGAGGGGGTGTTCGGTGAAGGTGTTGAGTTGGTGGAAGGGCGAATGGGTAGAAGGCTTTTAGTTGTGGAGGTGTGGCAAAGGTTTTGGGAATGTCGGCAGGGTGTTTGGTGAGCTATGGAGTGCATGCGACCACGCTGGAGGTATGCCGGACGTGGAGAAGATGATTGGGAAGAGAGGCGGTTGTCGGTCGAAACAAGGAGATAAGAAGCTAATCCTAAGCTAGAGGAGAGGAGTTTGAACTAACTAATGGACGTTGGGGAAGGAGATCCATGCCGGCTTTGATTAGCCGACACCGGAGGGGACAAAATTTCCTATGGGCGAAGCGGCGACGATGAGAGGGTCTAGGAGCTCCTTGCTGGTATTACAAGGAGCGGACGAAGGAGAGGAGGAAGGAGGTGCCTCCAATTTGTCTGTTGGAGGCCTTGATGAGAGAGATCGAGGAGATCGCCGGAGAGAAGGGAAGAGGGGGTTTTCCGACCTAGAAACGGCTAAGGAGATGCTGGGAAGTTCGTTGAGCTTATATAGAGCTCATTGGTGAGCTCAATTTGGAGGAATTTACAAATTGCATTCGTGCAATAGGCATCCTTGATTCCCTGATTCTCAGAGCTGGTGAGGATTCCATGGTGAGTTAGGTCTTGAGATTAGCTTCATTAGAAAGAGATCAATTTCCTGGTCAATCCCTCCAAATTTGGAGGGAAAATCGAGATTGAGTTCACGTGGTTTGGGTTTACACCTGTTCAGACCTAATCATGGCAGCAAGGACTCATTTGCGAAGAAGATGAGAAACTTAGGGACCTTTCTGCAAAGATTTCGAAAGCTGGGGGCTTGAGTGAGAGAAATAGAGATTAAAAGGATTGTAATGCAAACTAAGCCAAGATGGATTCTGATTGGGCCCAAATTTTGGTCATAACCTAATTTGGACCCAGGGAATCTGATGGTCAAGTTGGATTTTATTTTTGACCACGTTTGATTGGGCAATTTGTACAGGAGCCCAAATTAGGGTAAAATCCTGTTTGCGACTCTGTTCAAGGTCAAAATGGGTTTAGATGGTCAAACCAAGGGTACCAAACCCCTCAGAATATTTTTATATGAATTTATGTGATTTAGATGAATTTTATCCTAACCAAAACCTCTTCTATTCAAACAGGTTTGAAATTAGGGTTTTGTGTTCTGATTTGATTTTCGAAACGTGTGAAATCTTGTTTTTGTCTGTGTGGACCCCCTCTTTGGACTTTAATGCTCATTTGACCTTTGGTTAATCCCTGAGAAAATCCCGTGGTTACTCTGCATTCATGATGTGATGTTAAAACTGCAGAATTAACAGTTTTTAATGTTTTCTTCTCAAAATGGATCTGAGTGGAATTATGGCTCTTATGTGATTATGTAGGAGTATTTGTCTCTTGATTCTGACTAATTAAAGTTAGTTATGGCTAATGATGGTGTCACTATCAATAGGCTAAATGCAAAAGGATTACTGTGGTTTATTTAAACATACACTGCTAGAAAAAACTATTCTACCATCAGTTATTTATCATTGATTTTAAAAGTGACAGCAAAAATATTTTTGCCGTCATTTATTTATATAAACAATGGTGAATACATCATTAAAACTAACCCTTTCCATCTTTTATAAAAAATAATATGTAATAAATATTTACCATTACTTATGATAAGAAGTAACTTCAAAAATGCCAACAAAATTTTACAACCTAAGCCACCAAAGTTTAGGTACAAGAATTGAATAAATTTAGACATTTAACGTTACTTTCTAATAAAATTGACAGCAAAGGTCAATCTTACTCCTCGTGGAGCTCTCTCCTCCCTCACACTTCGCACAAACCCTCTTCGTTGGCCGACAGAAGGCCCTGACAGGGATTGCGACCCCTCCTCGATCGCTAGCCATCGTCGTCGATAGTCCCTCGTTGTCCTCCTCCTCACACCCACTCCTCTTCCCCTTCCCTGCTGCCCTCCTCCTCCTCATCGTCCTCCTCGTCGCCCCTCTCCTCTTCCTACTCCTCCTCTTCCTACGCCCCGTCGCCCTCCTGCCAGCACCTCCTCCTCGCCCCCCTCCTCTTCCTCCTCCTCGCTGCCCTACTACTTCTCTTCCTTGCCGCCACCCTCCTCCTCCTCCTCCCTGACCCCCTCCTACCAACCCCTCGACCACCACCACCACCACCACCACCACCACCACTGCAAGCATCACCTACCACCTCCATCACCACTACTAGCACCCAGACCCGTGAAAATCGGACATTACATGTTGATTACAGTTGCTAGCATTTGTATTCTTGTTTACCATAGCTGCAAGGTATGACTTAAGTTAGCCTTAATGCTTCTCCACAGTTGAGAGCTGTTGGCTTTAGCCTTAGATGGGGTCATGATTTGGGTAGTTTATCACACAGGGAAACTTAATTCTTCTTTAGCTTGACGACACGTAAACATAATTATTCTCTCACGTGTATACGGACTGTAAACTTTCTTCTCTGAAGCCTCAAATTTTAAGGTTCTTTGAGAACATTTTGTGATGCATGTAACCAGTGTTCTTTCTTTGTTGGATGTCATTGCTTAATCTAATCATTACTTGTCTTGTGGAAGTTAAAGTTTTTTTGGTTCATTTGGTTCTCAATACAAAGATATAAAGTTACTGGTATAATTTTATTTTGAAGTTGTGATATGGTTATAATCCTCCTACCTTTGTCAGATTTGACAAGATAGAATCAAAGGTGATACCTTTTTTGAAGAGTTCAGGTTGCAATACAAAGAGAGGTAATGAAAACCTTTATCAGGCTTTTCTGGTTCAATCAAGTTGTTATTTATATAACTTTCAAAAAAAAAGTTGTTAAATAGTCAATATGCTATATTTGCTGCACTGTATGAGGTTAATATGATGATTAAAGTTCACCTGTTCCACTGTGGCTTTAATGTTGTTGAAAGTTTCTTTCCCTTCCAATGTTCAATGACGCAGTTCTGCTGGTTTTTTCATTGTTTATTTGATGTAAATCATTTGTCCATTGTGGTAATTTCTTCTTATGCTTTAGCTATGATGTATTATGAGGCATCTGTAATTTGTTTCTTGTAGATGTTCAGTTTCTTCCCATTTCTGGCCTAATAGACAGTAATGTTAAGAATAGAGTTGATGAAAATGTTTGTGGGTGGTGGAGTGGTCCTTGCCTTTTTGAGGTTCTAGATAAAATTGAGGTTCCACCTCATGATCGGAAGGGACCACTTAGGTATAATCTTTATACTTAGCCTTTTCTTTCTCTCATTTCCTGAGATGCTTATCCCTTTTTTCTCACATTCTCTGAAATGCTAATAATTTTTTCTTCCCTTTCCTTTTTATGTTGTAAAACTTAGAGTTTCATGTGCTCTACATTAATCTGTATATTCTGATCTTTTATATTGGAATGTTGTTTGATTCTTACCTTTTCCCTTATGTTGGATCAGGATGCCAATAATAGATAAGTATAAGGACATGGGAACAGTTGTCATGGCCAAGATAGAGCCTGGAACTATTCGTGAGGGTGATAATCTTCTAGTCATGCCTAACAAGGCAATTCAGTTTATTTTCTGTGAAGTGTTTGTTTTCTTTGGTATTCTTTTGGAGCATAAGCAATGACTGTCTTGTTGTTTGATTGTCAGGCTAATGTGAAAGTAATAGGTGTTAATTGTGATGAAAATAAAGTATGAGATGCTGGTCTCGGGGAAAATGTTCGGGTCAGACTCTCAGGAATTGAGGAAGAGGACATTTTGGCTGGTTTTGTCCTTTCTAGTGTTGGTAAGTCTATCTACGAGCTTATCATTATAAACTTTTTTCAAGACTTTGCCTCTGTATTCCGAGTTATGCTGTTATAGTCAAGCATCTTTAAACAAGTTATATCGTGGTTTGTTTCCAACATTTCTTCAGCAATCTGCTGCCGTTTTCTTAAGGTTCATCAACAAAGTTCTCATACCTCTAGCTTAAATGCAGCATTTAGCCTTCTAAATATCCAAGTTAGCTCATTTTTCTTTCTTTCTTTTTTTCTGAATAAGATGAGATTTGAACTTGGTCTTTTGGATGGTTGCTCACCTGCTCAACCACCAGACCACTCAACTGGGTTTGCTTTTATTTGTTCCTATATATTGATGTCATCAGTGTCTTTCTGGTAGTCTTTATATTTGATTACCCCTTATGGATTTCAAGCCAACCATGGTATGGTCGAATGAAGGGGACTCCTGTCCTTGGCAGGAGACCTCTAAGTTTTTTATGGGTGGCTTGTTCTTGGTGCTTGATTAGGTTTGGATATTTATGATGATATTGCGATGGCAATGACTACTGAGGGGTGGCTATTGAGTTTGATGCAGGAATTACATTTTTCTAATTTGTTGTCCTTGGGAATTTTCATTATCAGTTTTCTTGTTTTTAAAACTATTTGAACTCGTTTCAAAAAAAAAGAAAAGACTATTTGAACCTGTTTACTTTGATGTCTCCGAGGTCCTCTTCTAGTTTTACACTTCTATCCAAACTCTGGCATTTCCCACTTTTTATTTTCTTTTGCAGTTTGGTACATGCAATGTAGTTCTACTTAAACTCAACAAAGCCGACATTGCATCACCTTCTCTTGGACAGGGTGTAGTATATTGTTTAAAGGTATGGTTGGAAGGTATATGTGTCCATAAAGAGTTTTCGAAAATAAAAGCTCATAGGGATATGAAAAGCATCTTTATTTTATATATACTGACAGAATATTGCAAACTTTCAATTTTATTTTTGTCTTTGGTTTATTCAGGAAGGGTGACTAGTACCATTATTTAGCCAAGTTTAAAACTAGGAATGAGAGAAAAGAAAAATTACCAACACCAACTGGAACAAGGTCAAATTATGTTATTATTATGTTAAAATAACACAGCTGGAACAAATTTTTCTTATTATGTTATAATAACACAGCTGTGAATGTAAAGGGTTTTCATCCTGTGTATTCCTTTAAAGCTTCTTAGTCCTCTACTTTCAGGTCCTAGCGGCAATGCAGACGTCTGGAGAATCAGGTGATAAGTGGTTTCAAGGAACAGCTGATGCTGTTCTACGGTTCATTTGGCTATTTGAGGTTTGTAGGAATTTTACCTGCTGAGTATTATCAGTATGAGATTATGAAGATCCATTTCCTCAGAATAGTCTAGCTATTGACTGTCTAGTTCCCAATTTCCACAGGATCGCAAACCTGGAAGCCATGGTATGAGTCCTATTTCTGTGTGCCTGTTGTACTCCAAACTTGCATTTGTACAATCAATAGAGAAATATGTGTGTCAGAATTCTTTCCTAAATTACTTTGGTAGGTGTTTATAAAATTATTCAATTATCTGATTTGCCACTTTGATCGTACATCCTGCTTTTTTGTCACTTTGAAGGTGCTATTCCACTGCCAATGACCTCAGATCAGAAACCCTCCCCATGGCCATACGGGAGCTTTATGTCCAGGTAAGTAAATCCATAATAGGTAGACATAGACATATAAGAAACAGGTATTCATTATGATGATGCTCTTGTTAAGAGAAGCCATGTTACAGCTGCTATGTGTCTTTGTAAATGACCATGCCGACATTCCTATTTGGTTTTTACTCCATAACCGATATTTTCCTATTGTTCTCATAATTTCACCCATCAGATTTTGGAACAGAGATTTTTCTGTCAAAATTGTCAGATATGAGGTCTGAATGCTTAGTAAATTTCTCCTTGTGACAGGCCTACCTGTTCAATGGCTACTAGGAAGACATCGGAACTATAGAATCCTTTTATGATGCAGATTTGGGTCTCACTGACCAGGTAATTAATATTTAATTTATTTCTTTTTGCTTCGGGACAAGTCCACTTATTTACAAAAGCTCTTTAATCTGCTTTTTGAAGCCCCCAAAATTTGAATTTTATGATCCATCGACCCCAATTTATACATCTCCTCAGTTTCTACCGCCAACAAAATATGAAGGCTGCCGGGTATGTTTTATGTACTTTACATTTTACAGATCTTAAGATGCAACTTATACGAACTTGTGTGAAGAGAGTGGTTTCACTATTTTGACTTAAACATCTGAAGGTTTCAAAATCTATAATTTCGCATGGATGCTTCCTTCACAGCTGCATAGTAGAGCATTCTGTAGTTGGTCTTCGCTCAAGATTAGATTATGGAGTAGAGATGAAGGTGAGTTGCGTAAGTGTTAGTAGACAGATGCTTCTATTTGTCAATGTTGTTTTACATTCAGAGTGCATATATTAATAATTCTCTTTTGATGGCCATCTAACTAATCTCATAGACATGAAGCATTATGCGCTTCATAGTTTAAATATCACCAAAGATATTAGGTCCTCACTTAAGAGAAGCAATACATTTAATCTTGAAATAAACATAATGTATCTCCTCAATATCATATCGTGAGGATTAAATTAGAAGTGCCACAATTTGACCCTATGTTGATCGTCTCATTGTTTCAATTTAATTTCCTTTTTGATAGAACATTAGAGGAATGGGGTTGGTTGTAACAAAATACATGTCCAATCGTCCAAAACCTTCTTGTCTGAACCTAACTAGTACCCTTTCTATAAAATTCAGATCTTTTAAATGTGAAGTGAATGGTAGGCTCCTCCAGTGCAACTGTGTCTATTCACTTGTATTGCCTATGGTTACACTGAGCACTTTTGAACATTGAGTTCATGCTTCCTATTTGTTCATCTTCGTGTTCTTTTCAATATTCACCCATTCCGCAATAACTTAGGAGAGGAATGCAGTGTTCCTACATGGAAAAAGAAAAAAAAAGTAGTCTTCTGAAAAATTTCCTCATTCTCATCCAATAGTGGTTATTATGGAGTCATGAATAACATAATAGAAGTGCACGCACGTAAATATACAATAGAAATAGACCATTAACTATCATGTGCATCAAAAGGTAAAAAAAAAAATCTTTCTATTCAATCTCAACCCCAAATACTCTTCCAATCAATGATGTGCTGTAATGTTTGGCCACTTGCATATGAAAGCTTGCTTGTCTGGGCAATGGTGGGATATGGATTACTTTTGTGCATTTTACCTACAAGAAGCTTCAATTTGTCTATGTTGTCTAACAGTGCAATGCTTACAAAATCCTACCATATCGCATGACACAATCATGATGGGAGCCGACTGTTATCAAATAGAAGCAGAGATAGCATCATTTTTGGCTGAAGGAAAGGCTCCAGTTGGTGTTGGGAAAAACACCAAAATCAGTAACTACCATCTCAAGTTTGATGCGAAACAAATAAGAAAAATTTGTTCCAGTTGTGTTATCATAGGAGCACCAAAATCATTATGTTATTATTTTTTTTTAAAGGGATATTTAGTCATATTATTAAAAAGAAAAATTCTTCCCTTGTATATCTTGAACAAGGTCCACCACATGTTTAGTTTGTATGCTCGCAGGCATTTTCTTGCTTGTTTTGTCCGTTAAAAGTCACATGAATTTTCTAGGAGTTCTCCTCACATCACATATGATGGGAAGGTAAAGGATCGTAGTGTTATCACACACAAAACACGCATATAAGGGTTCTTTCTAGTTTTATTATGTTGTATGGTATTGGTCTGTTTTCTATTTTTATGATTTCAAAATCTATTTAGGAAATTTATGATTTCAAATTTTAATAATCTTTCTGGTTCTATAGATTTGCCGTCGATTTTTGCAATAACCAATGATATTAAAAGGTAATTTTTTTTAACAAAGGTGACTATTTGTTATCGCTTATTACAGAAGCGATGGAAAAAATATTAATGGCGTTGCTTATGAAGCGACGACAAATGATAATAAACGATGGCGTTTGAGCTTTTATTTTTTAAAAAATTTACTATTTGTGGACGCTTATCTACGAAGCGACAGCATAAACATTTACGCTCACTTTTTGAAGCAATGACATTTACATTTAAACGACGGCAAAAATTCAAAAATAACGCATTAAAGCAGGAAAATGTGATATACAATCCCGTCGCTTATTTTCTAAATGATGGGAAATACAAATGCCGTTGGTTATAAAGCGATGACAAAAGCTCCAATCCGTCCGCTCAATGATAATTCGACGTTAGATTTTCTTTATAATCGACGGCAAAATGAAATGATGTCACTAGTAATATTGTCACTTTTTAGTGTCAGTTTAAACACCTTTGCTGTCAATTTCGAATCGACAGCAAAGGTTCAGATTGTTGTAGTGATACGTGCAGAGACTATATTGTGATTTGCAGCTCTTTGATGGCCAGAATTACAAATCACCCAGCAATTATTTTCTCCAGTTGCTGATAAAAGGCAGTTATGGTCTCCAAGGGACCCTATACCACTTCCAAAGGGCTACATCCCCATTGCGACCTAAGGAGAGAGAGAGAAGGTGGGCAGCTGAGAAAAGGGAAGGGTTTCCCTTTGCATATCTCTCAAACAAGTTGAAGGTAGAGGGATCTCTTAGAAGATCCGTATTGCAGCTTCTTCTTCTTCTTCAAGATGCATACAGATAAACCTCTTTTGTAATATTGATAGAAATCTATATATTTCTATATATATACATGCATGTGTTTCTTGTTTTCTCTATTTAAATATGTTGTTAATCTTTCTGCTATAAAATAGATTAGTAAATCTTAGGCTTAGCATAAACTAGGATTAGATTTATACGTTTCATCTTCTCAGAAAACCTAAAATTCATCTCATAATTGCAACTAGTACCGGTACTTCTTCATGGATACCGGTACTCAGTCGTTACTAATTAGGGACTATAGTCTACATGTATCGGTACTCATTATGAATACCAACACTAATGAATTGCAGATAAGACTTAAAGTTCCAAGTCTTAGACTATGACATACTAGTATCGATATTCATCATAAATATTAGTACATGTTAGTCGCAGATGAGTTTCTAGGTGCTCAAGATCCAAAATCTGTGACTCCTGTATACCGGTACTCATCATGAGTACCGATACACATAAGACACAGATCAGGTACTGGGTCTGAAACAGCCAAGACCTGTAGCTCACCAATACCGGTACTTGGCTTTAGTACTAGTATCTGTGGGCTGCAAGCATAGTAGCCAGTTCTCAACAAGTACCGATACTGATCGTGAGTACTAGTACTCGTTGAGATTAGTTCGAACCTAGAGTGATACCAATACTCAATGAGTACCGGTACATAATGAGTACTCATTTGAGCTAGAGTTCAAAGCTGGGAGCTATGAGTACCTGTACTTATTTGGATATAGAACTCACATCTATAAGTCAGTGATACTGGTATTGACTCATGAATACCGATACTCAGTATATGGGATACTGATACTGATACACCAGTACCGGTGCCCAATTAGTTCAAAGCTCAATTGAGATTAGTTATGTTCAGGTCCATCCTAAGTTAGAAATGGATCATTTATGGATTAGCCCCAACAGTTCTTTCTTATTAGTGGAGTGATATGGTTTTAATTGTGACATTTTTCATTAGTTGGGTGCCATCTTACATTTTGGTGGTGAAAATCTTGTACTCTCTTCTCTTCTGAGGCAAGAATTACTGTCCTTACCGTCCAATGTCTTTGGATGTGTGTGCTTTGTACATTATTTTTAAGGAGATAAGTTAGCTCCATGTGAGGTCAAATGTAGATTTATAGGTGTACAAACAGTTCACCATGCAAAGGACTATATTTTGCAAACCACATCCATCTTAATAATTGAAGCTAGATACATACAAATTATGCAAGTGCTCATGAAGAAAGGTCTTATTGGGTTTTACACATATGTTGGTGGAAACTTTGCCATTTGGCACAATGAGAAACAAAATGTGGTGTCTTGCTCGAATGTAGAATTTAAGTATAAAGCAGTGGGGCATGCTACATGTGAGACACTCTATGTACAACATCTATTCTTAAGGATTTTAGTATTTTTGTTACATGACTTGTTCGGTGCTATGTACCATGACAATAAGGTTGCTCCATTAATCATTGCTAAAAATTATCTTTCATGAGATGATCGAGCATATTGAGGTGAATATCGCTTCATTAGAGACATAGTGATGTTTTCTAAGGTCTATAAACTATACATTTCTTCTGAAAACTAGATTATTGATATTTTTACCAGACCTCTCCCTCCACGTGGATGCAATTCACCTATAACAAGCTGAGCATAAGGGATATCTCAGCTCCAATTTGGGAAAGAGTGTTAGAAAAGGCTAAATGTGTCATGTATTCATTTTGATTAATCTTTTGCCTTACATGGCTATTTCCTTATGTATGGCTGTTATTTTTTCAGGTTTCCACTAAGATCTACAAATAGATTATCGAGGTGTACCCTAGCAATGATTTTTTTTTTCTCTCCTATCTCTTTTTTTTTTTCCTTTTTGCATTTCATAAGTGGTGTGATGTATGAATCTCTTAGGCTTACCAACACGTGTGTGACTCAAGCAACATAGCATCTTAGATATTTCTTCAATCTTAAATAAGACTGAAATTAACCAATTAGTGGCCAGATGAGAATCTAAAGAACACTTGCTGGGAAATTCATGAGGATCATATTGATTTTTGAACTGATCTGTGGATTGGTGACCATCCTCTTAAGGACTTTCTCCCTCTTTCTATTGAAACCCCTCCTACCTTGGTCAAAGAAGTCCTTTCTAACGAGTATAGCTCTTCCCTGCTACTTATGATTCCGAGTCATATCCATTCCCTCATATCTAATTGTTCCTTAGAGAGTCTCCTTGATAAAGCCATTTGGAAGTTATCCCCTTCAGGATCCTTTATGGTAGCTTTTGCCTAAAAGAGCCATTTCCCCACCCATACTTTCAACCGATCTTGGAATTTCCTTTGAAATCTCAAACTTCCGCTGAAGATTATTCTTTGTGCTTGGCGTATTCTTCATAATAGTTTGCCAATGGATGATAATATTAAGAACCTTTGCATTCCCTTGGTTTTCAAATGTGTCTGTTGCAATGTTGCTTCATGTGAGACTGTCGTTCATTTATTTCAAGAGAGTTTGCTTGTTAACAATGTTGCTTCCTGGGTCTTTGACCAGGCTCATCATGCCCGTATTTCCCCTAGCCACTTTGTTGACATCCTGCATTCTTGGGGTAGCTCTTCTTCTTATTAGATCAACAAAAGTTTAATCTGCTTTATTTGGACTAACGTCGGATATATTCAGAATCACATTATTCATGATAACTTCCCCCTCAACAACTTCACCTATATTTTACGACGCCAATGGGATAATTCTAACCTTCATACTTGGTTCTATTCCCAAAAACCCCCTTCTCTAGCATTGTCATGGACTATTCCCACTTTTGATTTTAAGCTTAATGCTGGCATCTCCTATGGTGATAATTATATCTATGGTGGTTGGGCTGTCAAAAACTGCAATAGTGATTTTATTAAGGGTGCTGCTTATAAGATGCATTCCACTTATTTTGATTGCGTTCTTTATATTCTCTGGAGTGCACTCTCTTGTTTTGCTATTTCTCTGTTAAATTTTCAGGTTGAGATAGACTCAGCTCGTCTATGTTGTATTACTGGTGGAATGGGAAATTGGAAATCCCATGGTACACTAAGTCTGATTTCTTTTCCATAGTAGCCAAAAGCAACGTATTGTTTCGCTAGAGTATGTTCATCGTGTGGTTAACTCTTTGCCTCGCCGCATTGCTGATTGTGGTGACGAAGATTGGGTTTATTTTGATGATGTTGACTTGCTTCCTAGGAAGATTCAGGGTATTCTCTTCTGAAACGACCCACCACCCGTTTGGCCATTTAAGATGTCTGGGATGTTCACCAGACATCTGTCTGGACGTCTGGGATGTTCACCAGACGTCTGAAAATGCTTTTAGCGCGGAACGTACGAGCGCCATACTTCCTCTCTCACCGCGCCTCACTGCGCCTTCTCCTGCGACGCCACTCTGCGCCATGCTTCGCCTTTCCGCCTCCCTCACCTCCTCTCTCTTTATAAACCTTTCGCCCTCTTCGTTGTCCACCCGTAGCCGAGAGCAGAGCGAAGGCAAGAGCGAGTGAAGAGCGGAGAGCCGAGCGAGAGGAAGCGCGAGGGCGGAGGGTGCAGCGCCGTTCTGCTGCAGCACCTGCAGGCAAGGGGAGTCAGAGCGGTTCCACGAAAGTCATTTTTCCATGGAATCAGACGGCCAGAGAGACACCCAGACGTTCGAAGGTAGAGCAAGACGTCAGGTAGAGATCTACTTTCTATACTTTTCCTCTTTGATAAGTCTTGACAGCGTACGTGTATGTGTCAGAGGGCGGGTGCATAGCCGAGGCAGTTTCAGACATCCGGGAGCACCCCCAGACGTCTGACAGAGTCCTTGGACGTCGGCATTGAGTTTCAGATGTCTGATAGCGGAACACCGAGAGAGGTATCCCTAAGAACTGTTTTAAGACATCTGGGACCTTTCCCAAACGTCTGATTTCCGTCTGATAGCATGTTTTGGGCCGTGTAAGGCCCTATTATTATCGCTTTTCCGCAAACGAACCGTCTTTGTTTTCCATACGAGTTTCTCTGTATAATGATACCTTGTTTATATCTTTCTGAACCTTTTGGCTCATCAATCCATGTTTTAGGTTTCCAGTCCATTGGGTGTACGGGACCTGTGGAGACTTCGGGAGCCACTGTATGAGCCCCCATTCCACCTGGTTACCCAGGTAGAGTGGTTACAACTTTAAATATCTAATTTAATACATGCGAGTAAGTAATTCTAGGACTTGAGATGAACCCTAGGAAGGAATAAACGTATATTCGAGAATAAATTCTTGAACCCTAGGTCTTGGCATGAACACTAGGGTTAAAAGAAACTGCATGTGAACAATTGAGTAATTAAAAGCTGCCTGTTTTTATCTAAAATAGACCCCTACTGTAATAAAATGAAAATTGAACTGTTTGTTCCGAACATTCCAACCCGGATGTGAAAAAAAAGAAACTCCTGTACGAACCCTACGGGGAATGTAAACAAGAACACTGTACTACGGAGAATCGGATGGTTCTGGGAATTTGCTGCCTATGGGAAGCTGTTAAGGGAGGTAAGCTAACCTTCGTGTACGTGGTACCAAAGAGAGCAACTGTCCCTTGTAGTGTAGAGGGGAGCTTGCCGCCCTTGGGTTGGGACCCGGGGTGGGTTTGACCACTCTACGACGACTCTTACTGGCTCTCGTGTATGTGGTACCGAGGTGAGCTATTTAGTGTAGGGGGGAGCTATCCGCCCCAGGGGGCCCGGGGCTAGGTATGGCTACCCTACACCGACTCTCGTCATCCCGTTGGGCAAACCGGGGTAGTCGGACGAGGGTACGCGAACTGAGGGGCAAGACCCCTATTCTATTCTAAGAGGGCAAGGCCCTACCCTATTCCGCACTATACGTTGAGGTGTACCCGCTAGCGGAAATGACTGATCACGTGCCAGTGCGGGGTAGCTACCCACGCGCTTATCACGTGTGCCGTAGTCACCGCTACGTCACGACCGTGACCTCGGGGTGGTAGACCGAGTATAGGACTACCACGGTGGGACTCCCCCGACCAGGAGAGTGCCACGTGGGCATCCTATATCACGGGAAGCTGCAAACAAAATCGTTCCTATAGGGAACCAGAAGATTAATTAACAAATCCTAATTAGAGATCTCTACGCACCCACATGTGTAATATAATTAGAAAATGGAAAATTTTATGTTAAATGCATGTTACTTCTTTGCCACCACTCTACTCAGCGTTAGCTGATTCCAGTTAAATAAATTCTGTACATGTCAGGGATTTGAGTAGCCCGAGCCACCAGTTGCTGAGGATGCTGGGCCTAGTCGAGCCTAGCTTTGGTTCTACAGCTTGATATTGAGTTTTTATAGCTTTGTATTCTGTTACATGCACTCTTTGAAGTGATGACTGTAATATTACTGTTCTTTTTCCCCTGTTGAAATTTTCTTTTTGCTTAGTTACTGTACTTGTGTGATTGTGGTTTGTTGAATGTTACTTGGTTATTTCTCGTTGGACGACTGGATCTTAGGATAAACCGAAGCGAGCCAGTCTCAGATCCTGTAGGGATTTGGGACCGAGTCGTGACAAGATGGTATCAGAGCAAGGTCGTCCCGATAAATGAACCAAGTAGTCTGGAAAACACTACACTTGTACATGTAACTAAGATAGCCATCACAACATATTCTCTTGGTTATTGTATCCGAGTCTCACGTCTCTTCTTTGGTCAAACAGGCACCAATAATCTCGTTCCTCCTTGATCTTTAAGTAGGAAATGCCTCGCCAAGGAGCTATTGAGGCAGGCTGCAGACGTGGTCGTGGCCGAGGACGTGGTCGCAGGGAAGGACGAGCGATGACCGAAGATAGAGCCGCTCCACCTCTCCTTTCGGGCATCCAGGTCTCGGACCTCGCTCAACTGATCCGGAGTCATATACAGGAGGAGCTCCATCAGCCTCCTCCTCAGCCTTCCCTTCTTAGGGATGCGGAGGGGGAATCCTCTGCGGGGCAGGCAAGCCGCCACGGCGTTGGACGAGCTGGAGGGGGAGGGGGTGATCCTCTACCGCCCCCTTCAGACACTTCGGGGCACGAGTCCTCCTTGCGTGGAGGTGCACCCGTTCCTTCGCTGCAGCTACACCATGAGGTTTTTAGCCAATTCAGGAAGCTGAAGCCCCCCTCTTTCAAGGGGGAGGAAAGCCCGTCAGAGGTAGAAGATTGGCTGGAATAGATGGAGAAGATCTTCGACACCCTTTGTCCTCTTGCAGAATGCCGCGTGGCCTTCACCATGTATCTGCTGGAGAGTGCAGCCCACAGATGGTGGAAGGCGGTCAGAGGACATGAGGAAGGAGAACTAACGTGGGACCGATTTGTGGCGCTCTTCTATGAGCAGTACTTCTCATAGACTTGGCAGGATCAGAGGAGGTGGGAATTCCACACTCTCCGCCAAGGGGCAATGACAGTGCGTACCATACGCATTTTCTGGAGCTGTCACGCTTCACCCTGACAGCCGCATCCACCGAGGAGGAGCGCCTGTGGAGATTCACCGAGGGTCTCCGACCCGCCATTTGAGGGTACGTAAAGCCCCTAAAGCTGCCTACCTTCTCCCGCGTAGTCGAGGCTGCCATGACCTACAAGGAGACCAACCCGTCCGCACGAGATATTGATGGACGGAAGAGGCCCTACCCGCAGGAGCACTCACAGGGTCACCGGGAGAGGAGGCACCAGACACCAGCAGGAGAACCGTCCCGTTCTGTGGGTCCACCAGGGACCTATGGGGGTCCCCGATAGGGATTAGTCGACTGCAGTAAACCCCTGCCCAGTCACCAGCTGGGACAACAGACAGAGGGAAGTCGCGTACCCCTCTGCTATTAGTGTGGCCAGCCGAGTCACATACGGAGGAATTGTCCATCTAGGACTGGAGCACAGCCGACGCTCCTAGCACCGAGCACTGGAGGTCGATCTGGCGACCTTAGATACCAGCCCCGAGGTGGAGGATAGCAGTCATGAGAAGGGTACTGGTCCGCTGCCTCTTGCCCGACCCAGAGCACGGCTGTTTCTTCTGCACCGAGGACTGAAGGGCCTGTTAACGCCCTAACTCACGGAGATGCCAGAGCTTAAGGCTCTGTTGTGGTAGGTATGGTTATTGTTTCCGGCAGACTCGTCTACACTCTTTTCGATTCCGGAGCCACGCATTCGTTTGTTTCTACGAGTTTCACTGTCTGCACAGGAGAGAGCAGTGTGCTTTTAGAGGAGCCCTTTCTGATTAGAGGACCAGGTGGGCAGGTATTTGTTGCCGAGGAGGTTCTCGCTGACTGTGAGGTCATGATAGGGGGATACAGTCTCCCGATAGACTTGATCATGATCCCGATGGATGACTTCGGTGTAATCTTAGGGATGAACTGGTTGGCCGCATACCACGCCCTTGTAGACTGTTTTGGGAGGAAGATTGTTTTCTCCATACCATGGCTGCCTCCCTTCGAGTTCCACGGCCAGCCTGTAGACGGAGGATTCGGATGCATTTCCGCACTTCGAGCAGCGAAGCTATTGAGTCAAGGATGCGAGGGCTTCTTTGCTTGTGTTCTAATAGAGCCTGGCCCCGTGGACAGTATACAGAGTATTCTGGTGGTCTGTGAGTACATCGACGTCTTCCCAGAGGAGTTGCCAGGACTGCCACCTGAGCGTAAGATCGAGTTCGAGATCTCACTGATACCGGGGACAGGCCCCATTTCTTCAGCACCGTACCGAATGGCCCTGCTTGAGCTACGAGAGCTCAAGACACAGCTACAGGACTTGCTAGAGAAAGGTTTCATCAGGCCCAATGCCTCTTCGTGGGGAGCCCCCGTCCTGTTTGTGAGAAAGAATGATGGTACTCTTCGGCTGTGCATTGACTACAGACAGCTGAACAGGGTCACCATTAAGAACAAGTACCCATTACCACGCATAGATGACCTCTTCGACCAGCTGAGGGATGCCACGGTATTTTCAAAAATAGATCTGAGGTTAGGATATCATCAGTTGAGGATTAGGGAGACCGACATCTCTAAGACAGCCTTTCGTACACGGTACGACCACTACGAGTTCTTAGTCATGCCGTTTGGATTGACCAACGCCCCTGCTGCCTTCATGGACTTGATGAACCGCGTTTTTCGACCGTATCTGGATCAGTTCGTGGTTGTTTTCATCGACGACGTGCTCATTTATTCACGAGACCAGACGCAGCATAAGCAACACCTTCACATGATCTTGGATACCTTGAGACGGCATAGATTGTATGCCAAATACAGCAAATGCGAATTCTGGTTGAGACAAGTCACCTTCCTGGGCCATGTGATCTCAGAGGACGGTTTAGCTGTGGATCCAACCAAGGTAGAGGCAGTACTCAGGTGGGAGACTGCGTTTGGTGATAGAGATACGCAGTTTCCTGGGGCAGGTTGGTTATTATAGATGATTTATCCAAGGGTTCTCGCAGATTGCCCGTCCTCTGACTCACTTGACTTGGAAGGATGCACCCTCGCCTAGACAGACGGGTGTGAGTCTTGCTTTCAGAAGCTGAAAGAGAGGTTGACCTCAGCTCCTGTACTCACCATCCCTGACAGCAGTGGCGGATTTGTCGTTTACACAGACGCCTCGTTGCAGGGATTGGGGGGTATACTTATGCAGCGGGGTCATGTCGCATATGTTTCGCAGCAACTAAAGCCTCACGAGCGTAACTACCTCACCCACGACCTAGAACTTGCAGCAGTTGTCCTAGCGTTGAAGACCTGGAGGCACTATTTGTACGGAGAGACGTTCGAGATTTTCACTGACCACAAGAGCCTCAGATATCTGTTTTACCAGAAGGAGGTCAACATGAGGCAGAGACACTGGTTGGAACTCCTGAAGGACTACGATTGCAGCATCTCCTACTACCCAAGAAAGGCCAATGTGGTGGCTGACGCCCTGAGCCGAAAGGCACCCGCCCACTTGGCTTGCTTACAAGCACAAAGTTGGAGGCTCATGGAGGAGTTGAGCAGCTGGCGACTCCAGGAGACAGGGGTATTGCAGGGCAGTGACAGTGGCGAGGCAGACACGACCAGAGTTGGTGGACCGCATCATGGTTAAACAAATGACGGACTCATATCTACGAGCATAGCAAGACCGAGTATTGGCAGGGAACCCAGGAGATTTCTCTTTAATTGACGGAGTTCTGCGTATGAGGGGACGCTTGTGCATTCTTAGAGATGAGGAGCTATTGAGGGAGCTCTTGACTGAGGTTCATGGATCCAGATTTACCATACATCCTGGCAACACGAAAATGTATCACGACCTACGACGTGATTTTTGGTGGAGAGGCATGAAGTGGGATGTTGGCCTTTTCATCCAGCAATGTCTGATATGCCAGCAGGTGAAGGCCGAGCATCAGAGACCTGCAGGGCCATTGCAGTCACTTCCCATTCCAGAATGGAAGTGGGAAAGTGTCATTATGGATTTGGTAGTGGGGTTACCTGTGACACAGAGAGGGCACAATGCAGTCTGGGTGGTTGTGGATAATAAACGAAGACGGCATGGTTTCTGCCAATCCGAGTCACTTATGGACCAGCATAGTTGGCAGAGAGATACATCAGAGACATAGTACGCTTTCACGGGATTCCCCGCAAAATTATTTCAGACAGGGACACTCGTTTCACTTCCCAGTTCTGGGTAGAATTTCAGCGAGCCTTAGGGACTTGTCTGAAGTTCAGTATAGCCTATCACCCCCAAACAGACGGACAATCAGAGCGCACCATTCAGACCCTTGAGGACCTTCTGCACGCTTGTGTATTGGACTGGAGAAGCTCCTGGGAGGAGCATTTGCCGCTGGCAGAATTTGCATACAACAGTTACCACTCGAGCATTAACATGGCACCATATGAAGCTCTATACTAGAGAAAGTGTACGACCCCCTTGAGTTGGGTAGAGGTAGGGACCAAATGGGAGGTCGGCCCCCGTCTGATATTTCAGAGTCAGGAGGTGATCGAGCAGATCTATCGACGACTGCGTACTGTCCGAAGCAGGCAAAAGAGTTATGTCGATCTGAAGCGTAGGGAGGTACAATTTGAAGTTGGAGATCACACTTTTCTCCGTGTTTCACCGATGAAAGGCTTGCAGTGACGTGCTTTTGTGCGTGTATGTTAAAGAGTGTCGTTATAGTTGACTTGCAATGTCGATTTTTAAAATAATTAAACGGAGGTGAGTCCGAGTGTCGGTCTCAGGGAGGCGTGAAAATCGGATTTTTACTTTACCACTTGTCACGGAATGTGCGGAGTTTTGCTTGTGAAAGGTGCGATTTTGAAAAGCGAGAGAGAGAGATAGAGAGAGAGAGAAGGTTTAGGGTTAGAAAGTTCTTTGTTTTGATCATGCAACTTGAACGGAAATTAAAATGACAACTAAACAAGAAAATAACTTCATTAAAAATGCACTTGTAGTTCATGACTTACAACATTAAATACTTGCTTCAACAAAAATAATAAAAAGCTTAAGAGAGAGAGAGAGAGAGTGTGTGTGTGTGTGTGTGGAGAGCGACGAGGCAGCCACGACGGTGGACGAGGCTCCGTCGGCGGCTCGTCGTCTCCGGCGATTATAAGAGTGCCTAAGGCTAGCTAAGAGAGGGGTAGAGTAGTTGCAAGGGGGAGTGAATGCCTTGAATGGTGGTTGGAGGGGGTTTAAATAGAGTTAAGGGCTTCATAAAAGAAGAAGGGGCTTTAGCGACATCCAGAGCGTCGCTAAAATCGCTTCCAAAATCGTCGGTGAAGCCCTCTCGCCGCCGGTCAGCCGCTTGCCCCGTTCCTTCTCCTCGCGCGATCCGTGGCCGATGAACGAGAGCCGTCCAATCGAAGATCGGACGGCTGAGAGTCTTCGTCGCCCGCGCTGAGATCGCGCCTCGGGCGCATGTGTGCACGCGCGTCTCCGCTCGGCGTGCACGCACGTGTGGGCGCTCGAGAGCTGCAATCGCGCCGCGTGGCGAGATCCGGGTCGCCCGCTGCTGATCAGGCGGCCCAATTTCTCCGCGCCCTTCGCTCGCCTTCAAATTCCACCCCATGCGGCTCGAATGTGCGTTGCGTGGATGCGGGCGTGCGCGCTAACCGTGGCGCCACGCCTACGCTTTTGTCGCGGCGACCGCGGGGGGGCGTGCGGATCTCGGTCGTTCGATCGAAGATCGACGGTCGAGATTTGTCCTCGGCTGGCTGAAGGTGCGCGTGCGGTGGGGGCGGGGCTGACGTGGCACAATCTGGGCCGTTGATCTCCAGATCAACGGTCAGAACTTCTTGGGCCCATTGTAGGAGCTCCGGATGTCGGATTTGGCCGATCTTGAGTTCGTTGGACTCGGTTCGTCGTCCTGAATCCATCCGTGTGGTCCGATTGCTCATCTGAGGCCTGCTTTGACAAATGCTTACACAAATGGCCATTAATACAGTTTATTAGTAATCTTGGTATATGATGCATGCAATGTTCTTATTCTACTTATGTTGTGCCTTTTATTCTAAAGATGGGCCATATTCAACATAATTATTATCCCCTTGTGTGGTGTTATCATACCCCCATGCTTACTTCTTGCTAGTCTCTAGTAAGGTTTATTCTAGCCTTTATTTCCTTGGAGAATTTAAGAAGTAATTGCTTAGGCACTTCGTTACTTGTCAATAAGAGAAAATATACGCAGATCTTAATCTACAAAGACTAAGCAGCGCCCGGGTGTCTGCTAAAATACGAATCGCTCGAATTCTTGCTTTAATGTATATATAACTATACATACGTATATATTTTTTAGAAATTTTTTTCGGAATTCAGTGTGGGTTGGTAACTTTTTACGGCTACCCAACCCATCCAAAACTCGGTCAAAACCTTAAGTGCTAAGCATCTTGGTGTGAATGTTGTGATACTCACTTAACAGTAATTGAGATAGACTTCGAGTTTCTATGCCTCTAAGTGACCGGAAAAGGAAACAAATTTGCCTGAAGGTGTGTTTGTTCGATTGGTAGCTTTCTCCCTACATTTGTTTTAATTGGGGTCAACACAAGGATTTTTCCAGTGTATATCTCCCTGGCTTGTACTACTTCCCCACTTCTTCCTTAGGTGTTTTGGTCTTTTTTGTGCAATTATTGAGCTGGGCTCTGGACAACCGACCAATGGGCTGTTACCCACGATCACTTGCCAGCCATACTTGTACGGTGAAGTGTAGTTTATTTTCTTTTCTTCTTGTTCCTTTTTTTTTTTTGTAGGTGGCTTCCCTGATCTCAAATGTACCTAAAGGCAACGAAAAAGAGATGGCCTTTGGCTGGGTTCTGGACAACCTGCCAATGGGCTGTTACCCACGACAACTTGCCAGTCATACCACCCTAGAGAGTTCATTAGCTACTCAATTTCTGTCAAAATCTCTGAGAAGTGAGTCTGTGCAAAAATGTGTGCAGATGCTTAGATTTAAAGTTTTCCTAAGTTAGAGGGTGAGTTGATAAGTCGTATACTTATTACCTTATTTAGTAGGTGGATTAGAATAGCTTAAGGTTGCAAGGATTCGCTTCTAAATCCATATTTTAACAGACACCAGAGCTGATTAAGCTTGAAGGCCTGAAAAGTCTAAGTGTTGAAGTTCTTTTTGTATTATTTTCTACTATTAACAAGTTTCTAATGCCTAAATTTTCTTCCTAAATTCATTTTGTTTTTATTAATTATTCATTCAGACTGATTAATTAAACTCAGGATTATGCAATTTATCACCCCCCATGCTTAAGTTGGACAATGTCCTCATTAGCAGATTCATGGATGCAGAAGGGTTCAAAAAGATAGTACCTGAGTGACGTAAACTACCAAATCAGTCTGAATCTGCTGGGTTGCCTCCTAGGAAGCGTTGAGTTTAACGCCTCCAGCTGGGCGGTGCATAAACAGGAATGGTTTGGGTCAAGGAGATATGTTTAAAATTATCCAGACCCAAAATCAGAAGTCCACAGATGCGAATAAGGTTGTGGTGGAGTCCCGTTCCTAAGGGACGAGAATTCTGCAACAGATGTATCATGCATGCCCGTGTCAGATCCTCTCTTAGTCTGTGGGCATGCAAATAAGTTGCTGTGGACGAACGCACCCCAAATATGACATGTCAGACACTAAAGATGTAGGTCTTATATTCAGCTTGTGTCCCCATAAAATTGTAATCCATCGAAAGTGTATCAATTCCAGTGCATTCGGGTTGCGGGATCTTTATTCTGGTAGGGTAGGTAACAAAGTCCAGAGTTTCATAATGAGTCCTACAATCAAGCATGAAGCCTCTCTCCAAAGATGAATCCATCTCTTCCGCAACTATGGTTTCATTGCTCATTCCCTCCAAGCCCTTGATCTCAAGAATATTTTCTTCAACCTCCTCTGTATCAGATTCACTATTTGGGATTACATTAGAGGTAGGGTCAATTTCATCCTCTAGATCATATTCTTTCTCTCGGCCCTCCTCCAAATTTGTGATGGGAATTCAACCAATTCATAATCAATTTCTTTGAAATTGTAACTCAATTCTCCATCTCCGACGTTGGTTGCTACTCCTATCGGACTACTTCTCTTGGGCCGATTAGATTCAGATTCCAAGGCCTCTCCCCTTACATTCTCAGTTTCCTCCTGATGTTTGTCCTCAATACTCCCCAAATTGTGTTCTGAGGAATCCTTACTGTCCTTATCCACTGAGCTGTCCAACTCCTGAGGGGTATCAATGGTGGACTGAACCAGATCAGGGTGACTGGGTGTAGTCCAATTGATCATGGTAGGTTCTTGCTTTATGAATTCCATGAATGGCGTTGTGTGCAACAGCTTTTTCTGGCCTTCTTCCCCCAATTGCTGGAACAAATCCATCATGGCCTATTGCCCTTTAACCAATTCTTGATTCTGTTTGTGTAGTTCTAACTGGAGGTTATCAAGAATTGACATGGTGTCATTTGGTGTCCTTTGGATTTCCTCCTTGAAATCCAGGTTAAGAGAGTATGGTTGAGTTTGTGGATCAGAACCCACACTGGTGTTTAGGTTCTTGGGTGGGTCCTCTATTCTATCATGTTCAGGGTCCAGTTCTTCAAGAGGAACCATTCTCTGTTTGGTCCTACTCCAGAATAGTTGAGGTTCTAAGTTCTCCTCCCAGTCAGATTCTTCATCAGGGAACCAAATCAAAGGTTGATGATCCTGGGCTTGCCTAGATTTTTGATCATTTTCTGATTTCCATTTGTCTAGAACTCCTTCTAATTCAAAGGTCAAGTAGGAAAGGTTGTTGAATTCAGATGACCTTTCTTGGTTATTATCTTGGGAAGGGTAGGGTTCTTGGTGTTCTCCTAAAGTATAGGTCTTATCACAGTAGAGCGGATCGGATCTAAATGAGGAGGCATCGTGAGGAGAATCGAGATATGGAGCCCCACAATTTGAATCGTATCCTTGGGTGGCTATGTTGGGGGTATTCCAATAAGAGGTTGGTGCGGTTTGGTCATAGTTGGGCCAAGAGGGATATTCCAGGTTGTATCCCCAACTTGGTGGTTGGTTAGCCCAAGTAGGCTGCGGGTATGGTCCACTTGGGTTACACTTGGGTTAGCATACAAATCCTGTTGGGGGTAGTTTGGGTAAGATAGATAGGCATTGAAATCCATGGTTTGGAAGAAGTGGAGGGATGCGGGAAGAACAGAAGAGAGAGAGTTGTGTACTCAACCAAGCAAACAAGCCTAGTCCTTATGGTGTATTCCTTAGGAGACCTAGAAATCTCATAAAGGTTGATTAAGTCCGTAAGCATTGGACTCCCCTTCCCAAGGTTAATCTGGCCAGGTTGATTACGAGGGGATTGCAGGGAAGGTTCTTCCTTTGGCTTGCGCCTCCGGTTTCGTAGACCCCACAACCGCGGTCGTTTGACACTGCCCCGCAGCCTAGTCACCAGATTCTACCAAGGGAATGAAAGCCAAGTGCTTAGCGAACAAAACCTCACCTTTTGAGACTTAACTCAGTCCTGTCTAGGGCACGTCTACTCAGTTTTAAAGGGTTAGGATAGTGCTTGTGCTTAGGGTGATGTGATGAGGCGTTGATTGAGGTGGTGTATCTTAATTTTCCACTTTCAAAGTGTGTGCTTCTAGCAAAACATGATTTTCAAGTAAGGATTTGTTAAGATTTCGTATCTTTTAGTGTTTCATCCTTACTTTAGTACTTTTTAGGGTTGACGTGTCTTAATGTTTTCAAACAAGTTTCAGTGGGCACGTCAAGTTCTGCACACAACTTGGTGAAAGTAGATTTCCTTTTCTTTTGTAGAGGTTCTAAAACCCTAGTGTACTCATCCTAATGATCATGCAGCTTCTATTAGATGAGTCAGTTTTAGGGTTGAGTGGTGCGGCCCAGGTTAACTTACGGTGGCTTCGCAAACACCACTCAAGAAAAAGAAAAGAACACTCCAAAAATTTATTCAGAATGTTAGAGTGTACATTTTTTTGTGGGGTGATGTGTTAAGGATGTGGGTCAAGCAATCATACACCACGCCAATTTTTTTCAGTTTTTACAAGTTTTTTTTTAGCTTTTTCACGCAAGCAAACAATGAGAGACAGGTTACTCACTATCGGTCCTCGAGGCACCTACTCCCTTGCTACCGTCGTGGGATGCGTCGCTTCGCCGTCCATGCGTCGAATTCCTGCAACCGTCAAGTAAAAAGGAAAATAGGGCATTAGATGATGTGAGAATGAATGTGGAATGGAGGTGATAAAATAAATCAGTTGCCTCCCAAGCAACGGCGCCAAAAACTGACGTGCTTTTGTGCGTGTATGTTAAAGAGTGTCGTTATGGTCGCACTTGCAACGTCGGTTTTTAAAATAATTAAACGGAGGTGAGTCCGAGTGTCGATCTCAGGGAGGCGTGAAAATCGGATTTTACTTTACCACTTGTCACGGAATGTGCAGAGTTTTGCTTGCGAAAGGTGTGATTTTGAAAAGCGAGAGAGAGAGAGATAGAGAGAGAGAAGGTTTAGGGTTAGAAAGTTTTTTGTTTTGATCATGCAACTTGAACGGAAATTAAAATGGCAACTGAACAAGAAAATAACTTCATTAAACATGCACTTCTAGTTCATGACTTACAACATTAAATACTTGCTTCAACAAAAATAATAAAAAGCTTAAAAGAGAGAGAGAGAGAGAGTGTGTGTGTGTGTGGAGAGCGACGAGGCAGCCACGGCGGTGGACGAGGCAGTCACGGCGTGGACGAGGCTCCGTCGGCGGCTCGTCGTCTCCGGCGATTACAAGAGTACCTAAGGCTAGCTAAGAGAGGGGTAGAGTAGTTGCAAGGGGGAGTGAATGCCTTGAATGGTGGTTGGAGGGGGTGTAAATAGAGTTAAGGGCTTCCTAAAAGAAGGGACTTTAGCGACATCCAGAGCGTCGCTAAAATCGCTTCCAAAAGCGTCGGTGAAGCCCTCTCGCCGCCGGTCAGCCGCCTGCCCGTTCCTTCTCGCGGGATCCGTGGCCGCTGAACGAGAGCCGTCCGATCTGAGAGTCTTCCTCGCCTGCGCTGAGATCGCGCCTCTGGCGCGCGTGTGCGCGCGCGTCTCCGCCCGGCGTGCACGCGCGCGTGGGCGCTCGAGAGCTGCGGTCGCGTCGCGTGGCGAGATCCTGCCTGCCTGCTGCTGATCGGGCGGCCCAATTTCTCCGCGTCCTTCGCTCTCCTTCAAATTCCACCCCGCGTGGCTCGAACGCGCGTTGCGTGGATGCGGGCGTGCGCGCTAATCATTGCGCCACGCCCGCGCTTTTGTCGCGGCGACCGCGGGTGGGTGTGCGGATCTCGGCCGTTCGATCAAAGATCGACGGCCGAGATTTGTCCTCGGTTGGCTGAAGGCGCGTGTGTGGTGGGGGCGGGGCTGACGTGGCACAATCTGGGCCGTTGATCTCCAGATCAACGGTCAGAACTTCTTGGGCCCATTGTAGGAGCTCCGGATGTTGGATTTGGCCGATCTTGAGTCCGTTGGACTCGGTTCGTCGTTCTGAATCCATCCGTGCGGTCCGATTGCTCATCTGAGGGCTGCTTTGACAAATGCTTACACAAATGGCCATTAATACAGTTTATAAATAATCTTGGTACATGATGCATGCAATGCTCCTATTCTACTTGTGTTGTGCCTTTTATTCTAAAGATGGGCCATATTCAACATAATTATTACCCCCTTGTGTGGTGTTATCATGCAGCGGTTTGGGATGAGAGGGAAGCTTGCACCGAGATATGTGGGACCCTTTGAGGTCTTAAAGCGGGTAGGACCTGTCACCTATCGGCTTGCCCTTCCTCCCCACCTTTCTGGAGTGCACAACGTATTTCACGTGTCCAACCTCAGAATATACATCGCCGACCCCAGTCATGTCCTTAGCCACAAGAGCATCGAAGTGGGAGATGACCTAACCTATCCCGAGAGACCGATACAAATACTAGATCGAGCCATTCGGAGGTTGAGGTGAAAGGAAGTATCCCTGGTGAAAGTTCTATGGAAAAGCCAGTGGTACGAGGAGGAAACTTGGGAGCCTGAGTCGGCGATACGAGAGCAGTACCCGGAACTCTTCGAAGGTATGACTCTTCTGACCTACTTTAGTCCTCTTTAAGTTTGTTATACATTGCTAAGTTATATTTTTCGCACCTTAGTCAGTTCAAGTTTCGAAGACGAAACTTCCTTTAAGTTTGTTATATTGAAACGACCCACCACCCCTTTAGCCATTTAAGACGTCTGGGATGTTCATCAGACGTCTGAAAATGCTTTTAGCGCGGAACGTATGAGCGCCATACTTCCTCACCGCGCCTCACCATGCCTTCTCCTGCGACGCCACTCCACGCCATGCTTCGCCTTTTCCCCCCCTCACCTCCTCTCTCCTTATAAACCTCTCTCCCTCCTCTTCGTTGTCCACCCGTAGCCGAGAGCAGAGTGAAGGCGAGAGCGAGTGAAGAGCGGAGAGCCGAGTGAGAGGAAGCACGAGGGCGGAGGGTGCAGCGCCATTCTGCTACAGCACCTGCAGGCAAGGGGAGCCAGGGTGGTTCCGCGGGAGTCATTTTTCCGCGGAATTAGACGGCCGGAGAGACACCCAGTCGTCTTACTAGACATCCGAAGGTAGAGCAAGATGTCTGGTAGAGATCTACTTTCCGTACTTTTCCTCTCTGACAAGTCCTAACAGCGTACGTGTATGTGTTAGAGGGTGGGAGCGTAGCCAAGGTAGTTTCAGACGTTTGGGAGCACCCTCAGACGTCTGACAGAGTCCTTGGACGTCAGCCTTGAGTTCTAGATGTCTGATAGCGGAACACCGAGTGAGGTATCCCTGAGAACTGTTTTAAGACATCTGGGACCTTTCCCAGACGTCTGATTTCCGTCTGCTAGCATGTTTTGGGCCGTGTAAGGCCCTATTATTATCGCTTTTCCGCAAACGAATAGTCTTTATTTTCCATACGAGTTTCTCTATATACTGATACCTTATTTATATCTTTCTGAATCTTTTAGCCCATCAATCCATGTTTTAAGTCTCCAGTCCGTCAGGTGTACGGGATCTGTGGAGACGTCGGGAGCCACTGTACGAGCCCCCATTCCATCTGATTACCCAGGTAGAGTGGTTACAACCTTAAATCTCTAATTTAATACATGCGAGTAAGTAATCCTAGGACTTGAGGTGAACCCTAAGAAGGAATAAACGTATATTCGAGAATAAATTCTTGAACCCTAGGTCTTGGCATAAATACTAGGGTTAGAAGAAACTGCATGTGAATGATTGAGTAATCAAAAGCTGCCTGTTTTTATCTAAAATGGACCCCTATTGTAATAAAATGAAAATTGAATTGTTTGTTCCGAGCATTCCAACCCGGATGTGAAAAAAAAGAAACTCCTGTACGAACCCCACGGGGAATGTAAACAAGAACACCGTACTACGGAGAACTGGATGGTTTTGGGAATTTGCTGCCTATGGATAGCTGTTAAGGGAGGTAAGCTGACCTTCGTGTACGTGGTACCGAAGAGAGTAACTATCCCTTGTAGTGTAGAGGGGAGCTTATCGCCCTTAGGTTGGGACCCGGGGTGAGTTTGGCCACTCTACGAAGACTCTTACTGGTCCTCGTGTACGTGGTACCGAGGTGAGTTATTTAGTGTAGGGGGAGCTATTCGCCCCAGGGGGCTCGGGGCTAAGTATGGCCACCCTACACCGACTCTCGTCAGCCTGTTGGGCAAACCGGGGTAGTCGGACGAGGGTACGCGGACTAAGGAGGGGTAAGACCCCTAAGGGGCAACACCCCTGTTCTGTTCTGAGAGAGCAAGGCCCTACCTTATTCCGCACTGTACGTTGAGGTACACACGCTAGCGGAAACGATTGACCGCGTGCCAATGCGGGGTAGCTACCCGCGCGCTTATCACATGTGCCGTAGTCACCGCTACGTCACGACCGTGACCTCGAGGTGGTAGACCGAGTATAGGACTACCACGGTGGGACTCCTCCGGCCAGGAGAGTGTCACGTAGGCATCCTATATCACGGGAAGTTGCAAGCAAAATCGTTCCTATAGAGAACCAGAAGATTAATTAACAAATCTTAATTAGATATCTCTATGCACTCACATGTGTAATATAATTAGAAAATGGAAAATTTTATGTTAAATGTATGTTACTTCTTAGTCACCACTCTACTCAGCGTTAGCTGACTTCAGTTAAATAAATTCTATACAGTCAGGGATTTGAGTAGCCTGAGCTACTGCCTGCTGAGGATGTTGGGCCTAGTCGAGCCTAGCTTTAGTTCAATTATTTGATAGTGAGTTTTTATAGCTTTGTATTCTGTTACATGAACTCTTTGAAGTGATGGCTGTAATATTATTGTTCTCTTTCCCCCTGTTGAAAATTTCTTTCTGCTTAGTTACTGTACTTGTGTGATTGTGGTTTGTTGAATGTTACTTGGTTATTTCTTGTTGAATGACTGGATCTTAGGATAAATCGAAGCGAGCTAATCTCAGATCCTGTAGGGATTTGGGATCGAGTCGTGACATCTTCCTCGACAATGTGCAATTTTCATATGTTGAGCTTCTTCCCTTTTGAGGTTTTTGTTGTGAAATTGATGCCTTGTGCTTGCTTTTGATAATATATTAAATTATGAGTTGTGGTTCCCTTTATTGCACCGACGGATTTTGACTTGATCCTCTTATCTTTTTTGTATGATGGGCCGTGGCTCCCAATTTTGTTATAAAAAAAAAGAAATTACACTCGGATACTTCTAAAACCACATCGAGGTAACTCTGATGGAGAGACGAAGCACTCGATACCTTTCAGAACACGCCTAGGAAATTCTAATGTAAGGGAACGATGAAACCTTCGACCTTCTAGAATATTTAAGCACCAAATTAAGGCGTTGACACTGTCTGCATATGGTTCCCAAACCGTTCAAAGAAGATCTTTATTGGTATCAACTTGGAGACGATCTCCACTGACGTTAATAATGCTCTTAATTTGAGCTATCCATGAGACGAGGTACAAGACTTAATTCTTTCTGGAAGAACATATACTGAAAAAGGATATCCATGATGATAGTTTTCAAACCTTAATTACAAGGCAAAACCCACTTAATTAATTATTATTTAGAACTCGGACCTTTTTTTTTTTGAAAGGGGTAGAAATCGGACATTATTACATTAAACTTTTGTTCTCCAAATAGGAGCTAAATATCCATGCATGCCTATCATTTAACAAAAGAAAACTTTCACAACGTTCGAAGTGATCATCCCATGATAAGATCCTAGATCTTTGGACGTTTCATCCCAGTAAACATTATGGGTACCTATTAAAGAACCCAATAACACAGATATTAGAAACAACATAAAGCTATGGGAACGAAATCATGTTAATAGGTACATAATTATGGGGATGGATTGCATATATATGACTTACAAACTATAGGAAGGTTGATCAGCCCATTCGCGTGGCGTCCTGCACTTAAAACATTCCGTCCTACTTGCGTAGTTGTGCTCGTTACATCCCGACCTGCGAGGGTATATATACCATCATCAAAAGGTGGCGCATATATATAATTAAGGATATGTATATACGTTTTATAAATATTTAATGACGTATAAACGTCGACCCATCTTTGCAAAGCTAGACCATATAGGGTAGACAGGCAGGTTTGAGTTTACTTGATGATGTGCCCTGGCATTATCAGATGAAGTGTAACGACCTGAGTTTAGATTTAAATTTAATTAAAAAAATTAACTTTGACAGCTTATTTGGTATAGATCTTATAAATTAAAGTAAATATCCAAAATGTTTAAATTTAAGTTAAGTAGTAAGTTCTAGAATTATTTTTAGAGGTGTTAGATAAAGCTTACTTGGTGCATAACCAATCGCCGGATTTCCATGCGTATCGAGCAGTGGCGAAGGCGTTGTCCTTGGAGCTGCCACATTTGAAGCAGTTGGAGCGACTGGCATAGTTGTGTTTGCCACAAGAGCAATACCAGTCACCTGGCAAGACGTTCGCGGTGGAGGAGGCGGCGTTAGCGTGATCGTGGGTGGTAGGCTTTGATGCACCGCACCTTTGGCACGAATCGCGGCGGCAGAAGTTGATGTACCCACAGTCGCTGCACTCCCAGTCTCCCGGCTTCGTGTTCATCCTCTTGGTGGTTAACGTACCACACTGCTTAACACACAAAAGATTAACTTCAAATTTAATTAATCAGATAGATCGTTGTTGCTTATGATATGATTATGTTTACCAAATTCGGACAGAGAACGTTCTACCTAGCACGATATATACGTAGAAATCTTCGTAAATAAGTAAGGGTCCTCTAAGACAACACAGGCAGCAGTACTCCTTGGCATATCCAATGCCAACGATATATAAAAATCCTGTATATGAAGTGGAATAAAGTGAAAATAGTTTCTACAACGAGTAACTTTCTTGCCAATGTCATAAATGATTAGCACATCTTACAAGAGATCGTATGACAATTGACCAGGTGCTAATCATTGATTATGATAGAAGGGGTTCGAGATCAAACTCTGATTCTATATTATTCAGAAGTTGACGTTGCGAAATAGTTAATTTCTTCTATTTACTTGTCTCCTTTGTAAAGGTAGATGAGATGGATGGTTGGGAGCTCAGGAATAGATGATCTAGTTGTCATCTAGATCCGATCAATTGCAGCTAACAACGTGTTGGCGAAGGGGCAAATGGGGTCAAGGAATAAGCCTATAAAAGAAGGAACAAAGTCCCTTACGAAAGTCCCAAGAAACTCAACAAAAACTTACCTCTTCTCCTCGCTTCCTCTCTCCTCTTCTCGTTCTAAGATTGTTATCAGAGCTATTGAGCTATTGTTCCAAAATAGAAGTGAACATGCAACTTCTTTTGCATAAGTACAATAAATGCAAAATGAAGAAGTCAAAGAATGCCATTGAGCATGTCAACAAGATGATTGTAATGACCAAGGATTTAAGAACTACAGGAACATAAATTTCTAAGAAAATACAGGTGGCTACAATACTAAATAGTTTGCCACCATCATTCAATATAGCTACCACCACTTTGAGACTAAATGGCACCATAAAGGATGTGAATGACTTACTTGCGCAGTTGGCTATTGAACAAGACTTGGTTGCCAGAAGAAAGTAATCAAAAGTATTTGAAATTGAACAGGAGAAAGCACATGCTGTTTTGCATAAGAAGAAGCTTGGTCCCTCTAAAGTGCAATTCAAAGGAAACCAGCAATGACGCGGAAAATGATCACATGGATCATGCTATAACTATGGAACGTGTGGTCACTTCAAGGCCAATTGCCCGAGGGAAAGAAACATGGCCAAACTAAGGGCCAAGAAAATAAAGGCAAGAAGCACGAATTTGTTGGTGTGGTAGAGTGTAACTTTGCCACAGTTGACTGCAAAGGCTAGTGAGCGAACTCTAGTGCTACTCGGCATATTGCAGAGACTAAGGAAGGCCTGGTTGACTTCAAAGAATTAAAGAAAGGAGAGTAGGGAATCTACATGGGTAACAACACCTATCTAGATGTTGAGAGTGTTGGGACCTACAGGCTCGATCTTGGAGAAAGCGTGATGACTCCCCAGGATGTGTTCTATGCTCATGGGATTTGGAGGAACCTTATTTCTATGTCTACTCTTATTAAAAAGAAATTAGAAGTTAGATTCTACAATAATCGTGTCTCTATTGGTAGAGATAGAAAGTTTTTTCGGTAAGAAATTTTGTGCTAGAACATGATCTTTTTCATATTCCTATTTTGGGTGATTCAATAAAGAAGGATTTGAATTATTTCTTGTGTTTATTATTTGATTTTGATTTGTGGCATGAGGTTAAGACATCCAGGAAATAGTAAAATGGATCAAATAATAAAAATGAATATGTTGCATAATATAACAGGAACAAGAACATTGTCCTGTGAATTTTACCTGACTAGAAAAATGACCAAGAAACCTTCTTTTAAGAGTCAAAGGTCAAGAGAATTATTAGAGCTTATTCATTCTAATATATGTGGTTCACTAAGTGTTAAAACACATGATGACAAGGAATATTTCATAACCTTCATAGATGATTATTCTAGATATTCATACATATATCTCTTGGAAAGAAAATATGAAGCTTTTGAATGTTTTAAGAAATATAAGATGGAAGTAGAAACAAAATTAGGAAGATCTATTAAGATGTTAAGAACAGATAGAGGTGGTGAATTTAACTCGAGAGAATTTAACGACTTTTGCATTCATGTAGGCATTGTAGACAAACAACAATGCCATATGTGTTACAACAAAATGGTGTGGTAGAAAGAAAAAATCGAACATTCATGAATTAATGCAGTTAGGTGCATGTTCTTTCATTCTGGACTCCCAAAGAATTTTTTGGGTGAAGCAGTGCTAACTGCAAATTATATACAAAATAGAATTCCCACCAAATCCGTGGAATCTACATCTTATGAGATATGGAATGGAAGAAAGTCACAATTGAACCACCTCAGAAAATGGGGGTGTGAAGCACACCTCTTAATCCCAAATTAGCTTAGATATAAGTTTGATTTTAAGATAATAAAGTGCAGATTTATAGATTATTTTGATAAATCCAAAGGGTATAGGTTTTTCTACAATGAATGGGGTCTTATTGAAAGTTGTGATGATACTTTTCTAGAAAATAGAGAAAATAAGCAGCATGAAAAAGGGGAATCAAAACCTCTATTTATCTTAAATGATGATGATGTCGACTCTTAAATAGATCCAACTGAAATGAATGATGGTGTTCATTTAGAAATGGAAATTGAATCTACAAATGATGATGTTCCTATGGAGGCTGTGGGTGAGTCCAATCAACCCACAAGAATTATTGGCAACAAGAGACCTAGAACACAACCTGCATGGATGAGTGGCTATCATTTGTACTCATGCAAGGTTTCGTGTTACACTGTTGATGAGGATATTTTGGATTGTACGGATCTGTTGTCTTTCGATGAAGCGATGGCTTCATCTAAGCCAGGATCATGGATGGCTACCATGATGTATGAACTTGACTCAATTGAGAAAAATGGTGTTTGGGAATTAAATAACCTATCATTAGGTAGGAAGTCTTTTGGGCGTAAACGGGTCATTAAGAAAAAGTACCGAGTTGATGGTATCGCTAATAAATTCAAGGCAGGGTTGGTTGCTAAGGGTTATATGCAGAAAGCTGGAAATCAGATAGTCAAGTTTGCATCAATTCGGATAATTTTGGCTTTAGTGGTATAAATGGATTTGGAATAATTCCAAATTGATGTAAAAACTACATTCCTCAATGGAGAATTGAGAGAAGATATTTATATACGACAACCTGATGATTTTCAGGTAGAAAGTAAGGAAAACATGGCTTACAAATACGAACATTTCGTAAAAATTCATGTAATAAGATATGAAATGTTCACTATAGCTGTAAATAATTTGAATCAAATGAAACTTAAAAGACCTAGATGGTGAGTCTAGGGTCATTTTCAAAATGGCAAAATGTGGGCATGTTATTTTTTTTGGATATTTTTTATGTATTTTTGAACTTCTTTTTTGTAAAACAAAAATAGAGGACATGAACATAAAAATTCAACTTGCATTAAACTTAAGTTTTACGAATAAAAGAAGAGTACATGTAAGAAGAAAGAGAGACCGATAGAGATAGAAAGAAGAGATGATGTGAATGTAGAGAGAGAGAAGGAAATGGAGAAAAGCCTCTCTGGATGGCGAGACGAGCCTCGTGTTTGTGTGGGGATCCACCAGGGTGCCAGGAGTTCGTGGAGGAGGAGCGACGCTGTCGAGGGGAAGAGGAACTAGAGTTGTAGTAGCCGGAGGAAAGGTCAAGGACGAGGAGAGGGATATGGAGATGGCCGGCGGTTGTTTGATGTGGAGGAGGAAGAAAGTGGAGAGGCCGGAGATGAAGATTTGTAGGTGATGCCGGCTGCCCCTAAAGGCTTGGGAGTAGGACGATTTATAGTGGTCGAGCAAGGCGTGGTGAGGGGACGTGATTACCTGCATGGTTGTGGGTTATGCATGGCATGACGCTATTTTGCATGGCTGGAAGGAGTGTATGTCGCACGGGTGCAGGGGGCGCGGGTGCATGACCGGGAACGTGAGGAGCGCGTGGAGTATTTTTCGTGGCCGTGCATGGCATGACGTTAAGAGAGGAGTGGCAAGTGCGCGTGGGGCGCGGGTGCATGGCTGCGAATGTGAGGAGCACGTGGAGTATTTTCGTGGCCGTGCATGGGATGATGTGAAGAGAGGAGTGGCAAGTGCGCAGGGGGCGCGGGTGCATGGCTGGGAATGCGAGGAGCGCATGGAGTATTCTTCGTGGCCGTGCATGGCGTGGTGGCAAGTGCGCAAGGGGTGCGGGTGCATGGCTGGGAACGTGAGGAGCACGTGGAGTATTTTTCGTGGCCATGCATGGCATGATGCGAAGAGAGGAGCGGCAAGTGTGCGATCTGAATGGAGTGGAATAAATAGAGGGAGATCGACGGGGAAGGAAATTGCATGGACGTAGGTGGCATTGGGGATGGTTAAGAGAGAGAGAGGGAAGTGCACTCGTTGTGGAGGGAAAAGGGAGAGAATGTATGGTACCTTCATGGGAAAATTGTAATTAAATCCAAGTCTCTTGGAAATTAAATTCAAAGGGGAAAACTTTAGCTTATATCTTGTCGTCCCTCTTCTCTCTCTCTTAGCTGGGTTCGTCTTGCTCACAGGCTTACGATCAATGCTGCTGCCTCTTTAGTTGGGGATTGTTGCAATCTTGGCTGGATTGTTAGAAATTCTGAGGGTGTTTTCATTATGGTTGCCGTTGCTCGTCTCCCTAGTGTTTCCATTGAGGCTGCCATTTTTTGTTTCTCTAATAACTCTTTTCAAGTGAAAATGGATTCGGTCACTCTCTATTATTGGTGGTTTGGTAAGCTTCAGGTTGTATGATATGTCAAAAAACTCTTCGCTTCTCTTCGTGAATGCTTCCCTAGGATCCATTCCTTCTTCGTTCATCCTCTAATCAACGATGCTGCTTTTAGGATTGTGGGTCTCGATGATGGCAACTGGCGCTGTTTCTCCTACTTGGCTCAGTTCCCTCCCATTATCACAGGTATAATTAAATTAGACAGCATTCAGATGCCGTACTTAGTTCACTTGTAGCCTCTTTTACAGTTTTGTTGCTTTTGTACTAGGCCACTAGTCGTTGTCCTCTTTTCATTGTACGGGATAGGTTTTGATCTAGTCCCCCTGCCCTTCCTTTTTTTCTCGTCTCCAGGGAGCGAGGGATGAATAAAATTGCTCCTTTAAAAAAAAAAAAAAAGTTAAGAACTTAGGTGTTAGGGAGGTATTATGGTGGCTTCCTTTGAACTTCTTTGATCATCTTTTCATTACAATCCAACTCCTTATATAAAACGTAAATACTTTTGACAACTAAGTCCTCATCTTCCAATTAAAACCCCTTTATTTATTCCTACATAAACTTATGACGATTATAATATGTACAAATTATGCGCATTGTCCTAATCTTCCTAGAATGAATCTAATACATTATTTATAATCTAAATGTGGTGTGTTTACCTAGAAACTAAGTTAAATTAGACATATAAGGATATATAATTCTATATTTATCAGGTGAAATGGAAAACAAGATTCATACAAATACTTGAGGCTTGATTTGGATAACAAGTCATATGGGGTAGACTTTCAATTTGTAACTCTCCTTTCAATAAAAAGGTTGGAATGCTACCATGTCAATTCGCTTGATAATACCGACGAACATATGTGGTTCTCTATGTCTGGAACTAGGTTTGCTTGAGCTAGGAGATCATCGGTTAGGTAAACACTGCTATAAGGAAGCGGAGATCTTTTGCTACTTACTAAAAGTGAAGCATACGATACTTAACAGCTCCACACTATAACTTCTCTTCTGGGTTGAAGTAGAGCTATAGCATATATCAGGTCAGCCACTCTCCTTTGTTCACATATTGTTGAAATAAACGCATATAGGAAATCAATAAATAAAAATATATGTATTTTAATATTTTCACATAGATCAAAAATGTTAAATCAAGTCAAACATGATTTAGCAAGATCTATAATAAAATAAAGAACACATAACATGCAATAGCACAAATAAATAAAATGAGAAAAATGTATCACCCCCCATAATACCGGTGCATCCGGATATGACGAATTCCTCTCAAGATACGACGATTCACCTCCAAGATTTGGTACACTCCGATCTTGGACGTCTTTGAAAACCACCTTAGGAGAACGAAGTCGAGGTAATTTGGTTTCTAACCAAATTCCTGATTGATCTACAATTTAATGGTTTGATCAATCAAAAACTTCTAGTGGATCTCTCAATCTCCTTGTGCAAGATCGAAAAAATGATTGGAGCTTGTTCTACTAATCTCATGTCAAACGAATACACCAAGAAAGAGAGACAAGAATAAGAGAGAGAGGGACAGAGTGGAGAGACCCTTTTTGCTCTTCTTGTATGTCAAATGACAGTCCCCTCATGGCGCTTATATATAGCTTATGACCAGACATTTATGGAAATTTCTATCTTATGGAAATACAATAATGGATCGACCAATTAAGTCTATTGATCGATCAAAATAATTGATCAACCAATATTACATTTTGATCGACCAATTCAGGTCAAAATTGTGAGATTAAAAATCCGTAGCAAAATAGTCCAAGTTTCAAGTTCCAAATTGATTCTCACCCGAGCTTGAGCCCAAGCCCGAGCCAGGGCGGGGCAAGGCGGGGCGCGCACGTGTGTGTGTGTGGTCCATAGCCTCACCTCTCACTTTTTGCTACATAAGCCATGGGAGGCAGAAGCCTTTTACACCCACCAAAAGGTTTATCCATTTTCAGTATGGGACTAAAAGCCTCTCCCAAATCTTACTGATTTCAACATGAATTCCCACATCACCATATGACAATTGCTTCTCGATTAATGCAATTAGGCTCTCAAATCCAACATATATGCCCTAACATTTTTTCTCAATGAATACTCATAGGAAATAAATAAATAAAAACATATGCATTTCTAACATTTTCACTTAGATAAACAATATTAAATCAAGCAAGTCAAACATGATTTGATAGGATCCAGAATAGAATAAAGAACAAATAACATGCAATAACACAAATAAACAAAACGAGAAGAGGTTAGATTTTACTCCGATTAAACTTCCCCTACCCATCCCTTATGAAACAACTCTTTGGAAACCTCTCCTCCAATACTTCCAACCTTCCGACTAGGATAAAAGGTCACTGCGACACTTACACCATTATGAAGCCTTTTATCAGATAGGAGGCGCATGAGGGGCGTATTGACTTCTGGGCTGATCTTTGGATTAGGGACTCCCTTGTCTGTGACCTCCTTCCCCACTCGTGTTGCCCTGATCCCATTCCAGTCAACTTTGCCATCGAGAATCTCCGCACCAACCCGTATTTCACTCTCCTTCCTCCCCACATCATCTCCAATATCACGGCCATCACCCTTAATTAGCAACTAGGACATTCCCATCTAGACCCCCAACCAATCTGGCCTTTTCTTTGTGGCCTCAGCTTATTATACCTTTTTAAAAACCTCCCTCTCTCCCCTCCCCACAAAAAACTCTGGTCCCTCAAGATCCCCCTTAAGTTATCTTTTCTAGCCTAGAGAGTCTTCCTTGGCAAGCTACCTACAGATGACAATATTGCCAAACTTGGGATTTCTCTTCCCTCTGCTTGCTCTTGCTGCCCGAACTCTCCTTCGATTGAGACGAATTCTCACCTTTTCTTCAATAACCATCTGATTTGCCTCATCTTTGAATGGGCCTTTTCCAGAGATCATCTCAGTCCTTTACATCCGTCCAATTTCTTCTCTCTTATGAAGTCCTCTAATAGAATTCGCAACAAGCATATGTATAAGGGCCTCATCTGCTTTATTTGGTCTAATATTTGGACTGCTAGAAACAAAATTAGGCATGATCAGCTCTCCTATTCTAATATTCGCCTTCTCCTGCATAAAAACTGGCTTAATTATGACTTTGATATGTGGCTTAGGAAATGTCGTTTGATCACTTTCGTAGTAAATTGGATCTGGCCTGCCTCTGGTCTTAAAGTTAATGCTGTTACATTCTTTTCTAGACCTTACTCTATGATGGGTTGGATTTTGAGAAATGACCATGGAGATTTTGTTAATGCTGCCTCCTGCAAAGCCCCAGTCATGAACCCTAACATAGCTCGCCTACGCACTTTCGTCCATGCACTCTAGAATATCGATGAGACATGCACCCTTCACCTAGAATCAGATTCTACCCTCTTGCAATCCTAGTAGAATGGTAAAATTCCCATACCATGGGCACTCAAAGCCCAGCTCAAACCTCTCCTAGATTGCAAGATTTGCATTACGTCTATTCAGTATATCGCTCCAGCCACCAACGCCCTCACCTCTTTTTTGGCCTCTGATGATGGCTTTGACGACTAGCTTTTGTTATAGAAATAGCGTTGTAGTACAGCTAGTTATTGCCATCATTACATATATTTTTTTACTCGGAAAATAAAAGAGTTCCCGAGGTCGAACTTAGGGAGCAAGTCGTATTCTAGAAGTACAAATTCTTATTATAAAAATAAAGAGAGAGAGAGAGAGAGAGAGATGAAAAAATTTGGTGGCTTCTTCTTCTTCTCTTCTTTCTTCCTCTTTGTCTCTTCTTTCTTCTCTTCCTGTTCTTCTTGTCTTCTCTCTTCTGTTCTTCAGATCTTCCTCTTGTGCTCTTCTTCTTCTGTCTTCTGTTCTTCCTTGTTTTCTCTTCTTTCTTTTTTTTTTTGTTCTTCTTCTTCTTTTTCTTCTTTCTTGTGGTCCTGCTCGTCTTTTCTTCTCCTTCTTCTTCATCCTCAGAGCGTCGTCTGATTATCCAATCAGACGACTTAAGTAACCCACTGCTACAGTGCGTCCTTGGTGCTCCTCCGTCTACTTCTTTCTTCTTCTTCTTTGCCTTCTCCTTCCTCTTTGCTTCGAGCAGCCCTGGCTGCTCTTCTTCCTTCAGTCTTCTTCTTCTCCTTCCTGTTCAGCGGTCGTCTTTCTTCTTCTTCTCTACCTGCACACTTACACAGCTTGGTCAGGGCAAAACCTAACTCTACCCTCCCCCGCATCTCTCTCTCAGAATTCACTCGTAGGATAGCTCTCCCAGAGCTGCCGGATAAGTCGGGTACGCGGGTCGCGCCCGGGTCCAGGCCCACCGGTGTGCAGTGGTGGGTGAGGAGTGCCAGTCAAGTCGGGTCGGGTCGGCCGGATCCGCATGATGAGCTCGCGGACGAGCCGGGTGAAGCGGTGTGAGAGGGACCTTACCCCGTGTGCTGAGGCGATAAGCCTTCAGCACTTTTTCAATTTATATCGGCGCGCTGCTTCAGAGCCTTCCGAGGTGGGACTAAATGTCCCACCCCAATTTGGCGCCTGCAGCTGAGAAAGCTGCAGGCAGTTGCGGCTTTTGCGGAGCTTTCTCCCCAGCTGCGAGCCTGGGCAGGTGCGCAAGGGCTGCCTTGCGTCCTGGGGAGTCTGACCTGGGCGAAGCGAGGCGGCAGCTGCAGGCGGAAGCAGCTCCTTCTACACAGCAATGGCGGCGGAGGACGGGTGACCTGTTCACAGCAAAACGGCCTATCGGCCTAATCAGAAGGTGCCGGGAGCTTCGCCAGAGTGCGGCGAAGCTCGTGCAGGTGGTGGCGAGGCGTGGGGCGGTGTGCAAGGGCTGCCCTAGGTCGGACTGTGGCTGGGGAAATGGGTTTGTTCGGGGGGTCTGCAGGTGGCGAGTGGTGGGAAATGGAGGGGCGGAGGTTGATCAGGGTGAGGAGGCGGAGGTTCTGTGAGGGTCGGCGAGTCGTGTGGGGTGGTGGAATGACGGGAGCGAGTCACCGGAGGATGGCCGGAGGTGGAGAAGGTGAGGGTGATTAGGCAGAATCGAGGGCGACAGTAAAGGTTTAAAGTGAGGAAAAGGAAGAGGGGAGGAAGAGGAGAAGTTATACCTACTTAGCAGGACGAGGAGGGGCCGGAGCAGGCGACAGTCGTATCGACTGTCTTCGGAGAAGAAGCTGCCCAGGGGAAGGAGCGACGGCGAGGAGAGGGCCGGAGAAGTGCGCGCTGGGTGCGGCGCGGCGCGGGAAGAGCGAGGGAAGGCAACCCTGCTGCTGGTAGTGCGGTAGGGCGACGAGGAGGAGGAGGAGAAGCCGCCGGAGCAAGGGGGCGACTGTCGGAGTGGGAAGAGAGGAAGTGAGGGGGTATCTCCGTCAGATCCGAGCTGGGAAGAACGGCGGAGCGACGGGGGTATTTATAGGGGCAGAACCAGAGAGGAGGGCGGAGGGAGACGACGTGTCTCCCTCGCCGGAGGACGTCGGAGGAAGGATACCCATACCGTCCGTGTGTTCGCACGGCCGATATGGGTGGTTGCAGCCATCAGGGGGTGTTCCTGCGACGGCTGACGACGCAGGGCACCCCCATTTAACTTGGCAGGCTCCCTCCCTTACCCTGCGTGGCGCCATGCTCCGCGCAAGGTCGCCGGAGCATGGTGCTTCTCAGGTTTTTGCAGGAGGGACCTAAACGCAAAGAACGAAGGAGAGTTAGGGGCCAAAATGTGAGGGTTCAAAAGTTGTGGGCCAAAAAGTAAATGTATGAGGACCAAAGTGTAAAGTTGGTCAAGAAGGTTTCTTCTTAGGCTCAAGTTTTTATACATGACTAATTAGGACCTAAGGATTCTGATAGTGAATTTTATTTCTAGATTAAACCTTGTTTGACTGGTTAATTTATGCAAAAACCCAAATTAAGTTGTTAATTGGGCGTGGTTCTCAATGTAGGTCAAAATGGGTTTCTAAGGCCAAATTGAAGGTTCTAAACCCTAGAGATTATTTTTCTATGAATTTTAGAGGGTTTATTCTATTTTTACTTTGCCTCGAGCCTCGTGTATTTAAGTGGGTTTGTTTTTAGGGTTATAGGATGTCATTTAATTCTTCGGAGTTGCTGTAGCCCTTGTTGAGTCATTTCATCCCACTTTTCTTATTATTAGGTTATTTTGACCTCTGTTTGGATCCTGAGTTACCCTATTTTCAGATTGGATTGGTGAAATTGCATTTTTACCCCTTAGTTTATGTTCTCTTTGCAAAGTCAGAATCTCTCTGAGCCAAGCCTTTCTAAGGTTATGTAGGAGCTTTTATTCTCTGTATTAGGTCAAAATGAGCTAGTTATGGCTTATGATGAGGTTCTCATCATACCTCCATGCCTAGCTTTTGCTAGTCCCTTAGCAAAAACTTAAGGTTTCAACCCTTGTTCTAGACCGTGAAGTTCTTAATAGCTTCAGATAAGTGCTTTTTCATTTAAACTTAGATTAGGTTAGAATGCTGACCATAGGCTTAAAAGGTACTCTAGTACCAATCAAGATCCAAATCTGTCTAGCCTTAGCCTCAGTCCTTAGCAAAGGTTTTTAAGGCCCACAAGAACTAACCTAAGGTCTATTGGACTTTGTGGTTAAAGCACCCGTGCTTGAAATGATTTTAGCCTTGGTTCAGTTTGCAGTGCGTTTTATAAGAGAGAGATAGAAAGTTTTTCTGTTTGGAGAGTTTTCTCTCTCTTTTTCTTTTTAGTTCTAGCCTAGGATTGGCTTTTCAACACGGTCTGTATCAGATTCATTGCTCCCATCATCAATCCTCAAGGGTTCCTGGCGATCGATGCTTCGAGATAGCACCGCCCATGGCAACCCCCAGAACCCTGGCTATTGAGATTTCGAGATAATCCCATCCATGGTGTTCCGTGGCCGAATTCAGACCCTGGCAGTTGACACTTCGTGATAATGCCATCCATGGAATGTGAACCAGCAGGGTGCTTACATGCCTCCAGTAGGATATGTGAATATCCTAAGAGACAAGCACCGAGGAGATGATATTTTGTTACGCATCTTTGATGGGATTTCCCGCCTCTCCGCGCTGGGAACTCGTCCAAATCAAATTGTGTTGATCGGACGCTCCTATTCTAGGTGTACTTTTCAGAATTTTGAGATGCTTCTGCGTGATTTTGATTTTTACGCTTACTGAACCATGATGTGTGTGAGGTTAGGGTGCTTAGGTTACTAAGTCTCGTAAACCAAAAATTAGTTAATGAGGCTAAATACTCCCTAAGCCTTAGACCTAATACTTCAGCTTTTCATTTTCCTCAACCTCTTGAGGAGTGTCCAGATCTTGATAAGTACTAAGAGTCTATTCAAGAATGCCTAAGGTTTGCGTTCTTACTAATCTCATTATGCACTTTTCAGTTATTTTCTTGAATGAGGTCTAGAACTTTGGTTAATTCCTTAGTTCCTTACTAATGACTATCACTTGTTTCTAATATTTTGTGCTCCTTTTTTCCTTTTGTTTCTCTTTTTTTTTTTTTCCTTCTCCTTTACAAAATTTCCTTTCTCCTCTTATTCTCTTATTCTTTTTCGAAAATTTTTTAATTTTTATGGTGTTTTTGGCATATGTGAATTTTTTTTTTCTTTTTTCTTTTTTTTTTTTTGAAACCTTTTCTTACACATTTTGCACTTTTATACCCCCCCATGCCTAAGGTTTGCAATGTCCTCATTGTGATTTTAGGGGTTTTTATTTACTTAGTTCATTCCTTAAGACAGTTGTTTTTGTGAGTGAATGGGTCGGGATGAATTTTGCGGACTATTTCCAATCTCAAATGCAAGCATCTGAGGTGGAGTCGGCTGTCTTGAAGGGTGAACCTTAAGTGCACCAAGGTGTCAGAAAAAAGGTTTTAGATTTTCAGAGGGAATGACGGGCTGCCTCCCGTTAAGCGCTGAGTTTTACGCCATCGGCTGGGCGCAGTAAGCTCATGGAGAATGGAGGATGAGAGATGACTCAGCCAAATCAGTAGAAGTCACATTAATGAACGGTTTGAGTCTTTGACCGTTCATGATGAAAGGTTCGGAATTGTGGCTGAGTGGACTGATTTCAATTGCTCCATTTCCAAAAACCTGTCGGACTAAATATGGTCCGACCCACTTGGATCGCAGTTTTCCCGGGAAAAGTTTAAGTCGGGCATCAAAGAGTAGGACCTTTTGACCAGGATGAAAGATCTTCCTCGAGATATGCTTGTCATGGAAGGCTTTAACCCGCTCCTTGTAGATTCGCGAGTTCTCATACGCGTCTAGGCGTAATTCATCAATCTCGCTGATTTGGAGTTTTCTGTGGGTTCCAGCCTTGGAAAGATCTAGATTACAGTTCCGTGCTGCCGAATAGGCTTTATGCTCCAGTTCTACGGGAAGGTGACACGCCTCTCCGTACACCAGTCTAAAGGGAGACATGCCTAATTGGGTCTTGTGGGCTGTCCTATAGGCCCACAATGCTTCCGAAAGTCGGGATGACCAGTCCTTCTTGTCAGGCCGAACAGTGACTTGCAGGATTTTCTTGATCTCCCGATTTGACAGCTCAGCTAGACCATTTGTTTGGAGGTGGTAAGGAGTAGAGATTCGGTGGGATACCCCAAATTTGGCGATCAGTGATCTAAACTGAGCATTTGTAAAATGGGTCCCCCCATCAGAGATTATAGCACGGGGAATCCCGAACCTTGAGAAAATGTTTTGATGAATAAACTTAAGAACAATCTTGTGATCAGAGGTTCGGGTTGGTATGGCTTTGATCTATTTGGTCACGTAGTCCACAGCAAGCAAAATGTACTCGAAACCATCCGAAACAGGAAAGGGGCCCATAAAATCAATCCCCCAAACATCAAAGATTTCGCATACGAGAATTGGCTGCAAAGGCATCATGTCGCGACGGTTCATGTTGCCAAAAGTCTGGCAACGACTGCATGCCTTGCAGTGACTGTATGCGTCCTTGAAAAGTGTAGGCCAGTAGAAGCCACACTGGAGGACTTTGGATGTGGTTTTATGCCCTGAGAAATGGCCACCACATGCCTGGTCGTGGCAGAAAGAGAGGATATTGCTGATTTCCTCTTCCGGGACACATCTTCGAATAATCTGATCAGCACCTATGCGGAAAAGGTACGGATCTTCCCAAATGTAATACTTGGTATCAGAACGCAATTTGTCTTTCTTGGCCTTCGGCCAATCAGACGGTGTCTGATGTGATGCCAAGTAGTTTACTATATCAGCAAACCATGGAAGTCTAGTACCAACAGTAAGCAGGTGCTCATCAGGAAAGTGTTCCGTGATGGGTCCGGAAGGGTCGATGATCTCAGAAGGAAGACGGGACAGATGGTCGGCTACCACATTCTGCCTTCCCGCCTTGTCGCGAATCTCAAGATCGAATTCTTGCAACAGCAAGATCCACCGGATTAGTCGGGGCTTCGCGTCCTTCTTGGCAAGGAGATGCCTTACAACCGTGTGATCCGAGTAAATGATGACATGGGAACCCAGAAGATACGATCGGAATTTTTCAAGGGCAAATACTACGGCTAGTAGCTCTTTCTCCGTAACCGTATAGTTACGCTGAGCCTCGTCAAGTGTCTTGCTAGTGTAGTATATAACCACGGGTTTCCCGTCAGCTTTCTGCCCCAGGATCGCTCCTACAGCGAAATCAGATGCATCGCACATGATCTCAAAGGGTTGAGACCAATCAGGGGATTGTAGGATAGGTGCCTGGGTGACTCGGTCACGCAGGTTTTCAAAGGCTAGCGTGCATTCCTTGGAGATTTCAAAGGGTACATCCTTAGAGAGAAGAGAAGTCAAGGGGCACGCGATTTTCGAGAAATCTGGAATGAAACGGCGGTAAAAACCGACGTGCCCTAAAAAAGAACGGATGTCCCTGATCGAGCCAGGAATAGGAAGGCGAGATATCAGATCCACCTTAGCTCGATCCACCTGGATGCCTTTTTCTGAAATTAGATGTCCCAGGACAATTCCCTCAGGCACCATGAAATGGCTCTTTTCCCAGGAAAGAACCAAGTTCACCTCAATGCATCGCCTGAGTATCTGGTCCAAGTGTTGGAGGCAATCATCAAAAGATTCTCCAAAGACTGAAAAGTCATCCATGAAGACTTCCAGGAAATCACCTACCATATCTGAGAATATGGCAAGCATGCACCGCTGAAAGGTAGCAGGTGCATTGCAAAGACCGAAAGGCATCCTTCGGAAAGCGTACGTTCTGAAGGGGCAGGTGAACGTGGTCTTTTCTTGGTCCTCAGGATGGATTGCCACCTGGTTATAACCGGAGTACCCGTCAAGAAAGCAGAAGAACCTATTTCCTGCTAGTTTCTCGAGAATTTGATCAATGAAGGGTAGTGGGAAATGATCCTTCTTCGTGGAGGAATTGAGTCGGCGGTAATCTATACAGACTCTCCACGCATTGGCTAATCGGGTAGGAATGATTTCTTCGGTTTCAGTCGTTATGGTGGTGAGTCCTGTCTTCTTAGGCACAACCTGAATTGGGCTCACCCAACGACTATCGGAGATCGGGTAGATGATCCCGGCATCTAACCACTTGATGATCTCCTTTTTCACGACCTCCTGCAGATTAGGGTTTAAACGTCTCTGCATTTCACGAGAAGGTCGTGTGCCCTCTTCTGAATAGATATGATGAGTACAATAAGAGGTACTTATTCCAGTCAAATCATCGAGAGTCCACCCGATGGCTCTGCGATGTTGCTGGAGAACAGTAATCAGACGGGATTCTTGTTCGGGATTGAGGCTGGAATTGATAATCACAGGAAGGATCTGATTAGAACCCAAAAAGATGTATTTCAAGTGAGCAGGAAGAGGCTTTAACTCGAGGATAGGGTTATCAGCAGCAGCGGATGGTTCAGTATAGATGTGAGGTTCAAGGGTAGGAGTTACTGGGTTGTTTCTATCTGGATTCAACTCCTCCGTTTGCGGGTCAAGATCCTTCTGTGGTTGATGAGGCATAATCGAGTCATTTTGGAGGTGTGATTCATCAACCAAAATCCTAACGTCACAAATCTGTTCGATGGCACCGCAATTAATTCCTTGTTGGGCCTTAAATATATCAATTTTTAAGGTTTGATCTCCAAATTTAAGCTCTATTTGGCCCTCCTCACAGCTGATGTTGGCTCTAGCAGTAGCCAAGAAAGGTCTCCCTAGAATGATTGGTGTATCCCTAGGGTTTTTAGGCGCATCCATATCTAAGACTATAAAGTCCACTGGGAAATAGAAATCCCGCACTCTTACGATAACATCCTCGAGAATCTCTTTTGGTGACTTTATAGATCGATCTGCTAATTGTAATGTCACCTCGGTTGGTTTTAGCTCAGATTCTTCTAGATGGTCAAGTAAGGATGTGGGTATCAGGTTTATGGATGCACCCAAGTCTAGCAGAGCTCTATCAAATTGGGTATCACTTATCTTGCAGGAAATCAGGGGAGTACCAGGATCTTTTGCCTTGGGTGGGAGTCTACTGAGGATTACAGAGCTGGCTTGCTCTGACAGAACAATTGGGCTCCCACCCTTGGTTCGCGGCTTACGCTGGGGTGTACATATATTCTTTAGAAATCGTGTGTAAGCCGGTACGTGGTGGATTGCATCCATCAAAGGGATGTTTATGTGGACCTGCAAAGAGCTTGACCAGGTCCTCCTCAGGAGCCACGGGTTTGGTAGTTTTCTTTCCCTTGGTCAAGGCCTCGGGAAACGGGATCTTGGGTGGTTCTTCTAGGATAGGTCCAGGTTGTGGATCTGGGATAGGGGTGGGGACGTCCTGGATTACTGTCCTAGGCTTGGGATCACTACCAGGCTTGGAGTGGTTTGGATGAGGTGGGTCTTGGGTTTCCTTGCCACTACGGGTTGTTACAGAATTAAATCCTGCCTGGTTTTGGTTGGGATTGGGTAAGATAGCTTGCTGCTGGTAACCTGCAAAGGAAGTGGAGGCCTCTATCCTGTCGGGTGAAGGAACAGAGGGGGCTTGATAAATCATATGGGCATGGCCCGGGTTTGGGTTCATAACGCGCCGTTGGGTTGGCACGTTATTAGGATTAGGCAGAGGTTGGGAAGGAAGAGTACCTGGCTGGCGAGAGTTTGCCAACTGGGTCAATTGGTTTCGGACCTCTGTAAGTTTGTCCTTATGTTGTTTTTGGATAGCCGCATTCGTTCTTTGAATGTCAGCCAGGGTCTGAAGGATAAGGGACATTTGATCTTGATTTGGCCCAGATGGGTAAGTAGGGTTGGGCCGAGGCTGAGGCGGCTGGTAAGGACGAGGAGGTTGTGGGCAGGGTTGGAAGGATGGTCTTTGGGTTTGGGAATTTCCTGCCCACTGAAAGTTAGGATGGTTTCGCCATCCAGGATTATAGGTGTTGGAGAACGGGTCGTTCTGGATGGCGTTGAGGTCCTTGCAGGTCTGAGGAACCTCCAGAGGGTTAGAGAAAGAGGGAATGGAATTCCCCTGGCAGGTGTAGAAGGAATCGGAAGGACCTCCAGGCAAAGATTTGGATGATGGGTCCATCCTAGGAGAAGATCGATGGAGAATGTTTTGCACAGTTTCCCTTGTGGAAGGAGGCTGTGCGAAAGGGTTATGCGCAGAGGTGGCTCGCTGCAGATGCTGAGTCAGCTCATCCACCTTCTTTTCGATAATCGAGACCTTATCCAATCGACTGGCCATTAACTCCAAGTCGACTGATGCGGACAGGCCCTGCGTCTCGTGTGCTCCCCTGAGATTCGTCGCTGCGCGGGTATTCGTCCTGTCGAATAATCCCATGGAGTCATTGTTGATGGAGTTCTCGCACATGTTTTCGAGAATCTCCCACACGGTGTCTTCATATTGACCCATGATATTTCCTCCGCAGGTTGCATTGACGAAAAGACGGATGTCCTCACGGAGTCCCTGGTAAAAAGATTGGACCTGTTCCCATTTAGGAACTCCGTGATGGGGGCACTTTCTCATGAGATCCTGAAAACGATCCCATGCCTCATGGAGAGGTTCCCCTGTTTGTTGGGTGAAATGTGTAATCTGATGGCGCAAGGCGTTGGTCTGTCCAACAAGGAAGAACTTTTTCAGGAACTCGGACTGAAGTTCTTCCCAATTGTTGATCGGCCGGGTCTGAGTTTGATACCAATGGGCGGCCTTGTCCATAAGAGAAAAGGAGAACATCTTCATGAGAAGAATATCCCGATTTTGCGCGTCTGACCCAAAAGTTTGGGCCAGATGCTTCAGCTGTTTGATGTGCTGGAAGGGATCTTCAGAATTAAGCCCATGGAATTTAGGTATAACATGAATCATATTGGGCTTTAATTCAGAGTCAGGTCCCCCAGTCGGGATTCTGACTCGAGGCTCGATGGCCACCGCAGCAGGATTATAATGGTCCCGCATCATGGGACATTGCGGTGGGTGCACAAAGTTTTGGAAGAGGTCGTTGAGTCGCTGGAGCTGGTGCTCCAGATTGTTTTCTTCTTCAACTGGCTGAGCCATGATAGAAGAAGAGTTTGATTCAGAATCGGAAGAGAGAATGATGGGGTTAGGTTGCTGCTCAAACACGGGAGTCAAGGCTGGGCCTTGACGAGAGTGAAATTTTAAAGGAGATCTTAAGGGTGGTCTTAAGGATCTCCTACCGTTCATGCACTGTTGGAGTGGAAGAGGTTAGAAGGTGCTGGACCCAATCGAGACACCCAAAAATGTGTTGGGTGACAATAGAGGTGCGGGGCAGATGGACCCCTTGATCAGAAAGATCGTCCACCTGAGAATTACCTGGGCAGCCAGAGAGGGTGAGTCCCGCGAAGACCCCTACACGGTAGAGCGTCCCCACGGGTTACAGGGTTTCCCCCACCCGACCTCTCTTGTCACTGCGGTTCTAGGTAGACCAGAATGGGGATCTTGACCCCTTAAGTCTACCACTTTTAATTCAAGAGGGTGCTTAGGTTTCACTTGAACTTTAGGCTTTTTTGAGTGCAAAGAGTGACCTAAGTCGAAGGTTAGTTGACCTAAGTGGTCGACTTTACCTACTAGTTTTGCTTATTAGGTCTTGTCTTTTCGGGTTCAAGTATTTAGAGAGCCAATCTTATTTTAGGGTTTCTTTGGATAGGTATTTTCAGACAATGGCTTGGGCACACTTTTTTTAGGGTTTCTCAGTTCTTGCTTAAAAGTGTGTCTCTAAATCCCTAATGTTGAATCTTATGTTGACTCTATTTGGTCCAGTTAGTTCTTTGTTGGGTACTTAGGGCTCAAGCAAGAATGTGTTAGCCCTTAAATACCTTTAATAGTGTGCAGGAATAATGGGTTGAAAACATGTAACTTTTTATGGTTTACTAAGTATAGAAGATAGGTTAGCCCTATATTGCTTGTTCTTTTCTTTTCTTCCTCTTTAGAATTTAGGGGTTGAGAGGATAGAAAATTACCTGTCCTCGGAGTGGTTGCTTGTCTTCTTGATTTCTTGTAGCTGCACAAAAGAGGAGAGATTATTAGAAATTTAAAAACAGGAATTTAATTACCTCTAGAATAGCCGTTGCTCCCCGGCAACGGCGCCAAAGTGATGACGGCTTTGACGACTAGCTTTTGTTATAGAAGTAGTGTTGTAGTACAGCTAGTTATTGCCATCATTACATATATTTTTTTACTCGGAAAATAAAAGAGTTTCCGAGGTTGAACTCAGGGAGCAAGTCGTATTCTAGAAGTACAAATTCTTATTACAAAAATAAAGAGAGAGAGAGAGAGAGATGAAAAAATTTGGTGGCTTCTTCTTCTTCTCTTCTTTCTTCCTCTTTGTCTCTTCTTTCTTCTCTTCCTGTTCTTCTTGTCTTCTCTCTTCTGTTCTTCAGATCTTCCTCTCGTGCTCTTCTTCTTCTGTCTTCTGTTCTTCCTTGTTTTCTCTTCTTCTTTCTTTTTTTTTTTGTTCTTCTTCTTCTTTCTTGTGGTCCTGCTCGTCTTTTCTTCTCCTTCTTCTTCGTCCTCAGAGCGTCGTCTGATTGTTCAATCAGATGACTTAAGTAACCCGCTGCTACAGTGCGTCCTTGGTGCTCCTCCGTCTGCTTCTTTCTTCTTCTTCTTTGCCTTCTCCTTCCTCTTTGCTTCGAGCAGCCCTGGCTGCTCTTCTTCCTTCAGTCTTCTTATTCTCCTTCCTGTTCAGCGGTCGTCTTTCTTCTTCTTCTCTGCCTGCACACTTACACAGCTTGGTTAGGGAAAAACCTAACTCTACCCTCCCCCGCGTCTCTCTCTCAGAATTTACTCGTAGGATAGCTCTCCCAGAGCTGCCGGATAAGTCGGGTACGCGGGTCGCGCCCGGGTCCAGGCCCACCGGTGTGCGGTGGTGGGCGAGGAGTGCCAGTCAAGTCGGGTCGGGTCGGCCGGATCCGCGTGATGAGCTCGCGGACGGGCTGGGTGAAGCGGTGTGAGAGGGACCTCACCCCGTGTGCTGAGGCGATAAGCCTTCAGAACTTTTTCAATTTATATCGGTGCGCTGGTTTAGAGCCTTCCGAGGTGGGACTAAATGTCCTACCCCAATTTGGCGCCTACATCTGAGAAAGCTGCAGGCAGTTGCGGCTTTTGCGGAGCTTTCTCCCCAGCTGCGAGCCTGGGCAGGTGCGCGAGGGCTGCCGTGCGTCCTGGGGAGTCTGACCTGGGTGAAGCGAGGCTGCAGCTGCAGGCGGAAGCAGCTCCTTCTGCACAGCAATGGCGGCGGAGGACGGGTGACCTGTTCACAGCAAAACGGCCTCTCGACCTAATCAGAAGGTGCCGGGAGCTTCGCGAGAGTGCGGCGAAGCTCGTGCGGGTGGTGGCGAGGCGTGGGGCGGTGTGCAAGGGCTGCCCTAGGTCGGACTGTGGCTGGGGGAATGGGTTTGTTCGGGGGGTCTGCAGGTGGCGAGTGGCGGGAAATGGAGGGGCGGAGGTTGATCAGGGTGAGGAGGCGGAGGTTCTGTGAGGGTCGGCGAGTCGTGTGGGGTGGTGGAATGACGGGAGCGAGTCGCCGGAGGATGGCCGGAGGCGGAGAAGGTGAGGGTGACTAGGTAGAATCGAGGGCGACAGTAAAGGTTTAAAGTGAGGAAAAGGAAGAGGGGAGGAAGAGGAGAAGTTATACCTGCTTAGCAGGATGAGGAGGGGCCGAAGCAGGCGATAGTCGTATCAACTGTCGCCGGAGAAGAAGCTGCCCAGGGGAAGGAGCGACGGCGAGGAGAGGGCCGGAGAAGCGCGCGCTGGGTGCGGCGCGGCGTGGGAAGAGCGAGGGAAGGCAACCCTGCTGCTGGTAGTGCGGTAGGGAGACGAGGAGGAGGAGGAGAAGCCGCCGGAGTAAGGGGGCGTCTGTCGGAGTGGGAAGAGAGGAAGTGAGGGGGTATCTCCGTCAGATCCGAGCTGGAAAGAACGGGGGAGCGACGGGGGTATTTATAGGGGCAGAACCAGAGAGGAGGGCGGAGGGAGATGACGTGTCTCCCTCGCCGGAGGACGCCGGAGGAAGGATACCCATACCGTCCGTGCATTCGCACGGCCGGTATGGGTGGTTGCAGCCATCAGGGGGGTGTTCCTGCGACAGCTGACGACGCAGGGCACCCCCATTTGACTTGGTAGGCTCCCTCCCTTACCCTGCGCGGCGCCATGCTCCGCGCAAGGTCGCCGGAGCATGGTGCTTCTCAGGTTTTTGCAGGAGGGATCTAAACGCAAAGAACGAAGGAGAGTTAGGAGCTAAAATGTGAGGGTTCAAAAGTTGAGGGCCAGAAAGTAAATGTATGAGGACCAAAGTGTAAAGTTGGTCAAGAAGGTTTCTTCTTAGGCTCAAGTTTTTATACATGACTAATTAGGACCTAAGGATTCTGATGGTGAATTTTATTTCTAGATTAAACCTTGTTTGACCAGTTAATTTACGCAAAAACCCAAATTAAGTTGTTAATTGGGCATGGTTCTCAATGTAGGTCAAAATGGGTTCCTAAGGTCAAATTGAAGGTTCTAAACCCTAGATATTATTTTTCTATGACTTTAGAGGATTTATTCTATTTTTACTTTGCCTCGAGCCTCGTGTATTTAAGTGGGTTTGTTTTTAGGGTTATAGGATGTCATTTAATTCTTCGGAGTTGCTGTAGCCCTTATTGAGTCATTTCATCCCACTTTTCTTCTTATTAGGTTATTTTGACCTATGGTTGGACCCTGAGTTACCCTGTTTTCAGATTGGATTGGTGAAATTGCATTTTTACCCCTTAGTTTATGTTTTCTTTGCAAACTCAGAATCTCTCTGAGCCAAGCCTTTCTATGGTTATGTAGGAGCTTTTATTCTCTGTATTAGGTCAAAATGAGTTAGTTATGGCTTATGATGAGGTTCTCATCAGCCTCCAAAGCCAACGATGGGTGGGAAATTTTCCACGACCCTTCCCTGCTCTCTCCTAGGGCCAAGGGTCTTCTCAGGCTTGATAGGATCCGGTTACCTTACGTTTTCTCCTTTGAGTAGCTAGTATTATTTTGCTTTCTGTTTCCTTTCTATTTGATGTACTAGGCCACGAGTCGTGGTCCCCTTTTCTTGTACTCAGTAGGTTTTGGTTTGGTACCCCTGCCTGTTTTTGCCCCTTGGGAGTAGGGGATGAATAATATCCACTCCTGCTTTTTTTTAAAAAAAAGATTTTACTCCGATCGAAGCACCCATTAAGGACTTCTCTTAAACAAGGTATCTCCCCCCACAATATTCGTGCGTTGGGGTCTGACAAACTCCTCCCAGGATATGACGATCCACCTCCAAGATTCAGCGCACTCTGATCTTGGACATCCTCAAAAATCACCTCAGGAGAACGAAGCCAAGGCAATTTGGTTTCCAATCAAATTTTTGATTAATCTACCAATTTAATGATTTGATCAATAAAAAATTTATCGTGGATCTTTCAATCTCCTTATGGAAGATCAACAAAAGTGATTGGAGATTTTTCTACCAATCTCACGTCGAATAAATGCACCAAGAAAGAGAGACAAGAATGAGATGGAGAGGGAGAGGGAGAGAGTGGAAAGAGCTTTTCTGCTCTTCTTATGTGTCAAATGAGACTCTCCTCATAGCTCTTATATAGAGCTTACGACCAGACGTTTATGAAAATTTTCGTTTTATAGAAATATGACAATTGATCGACCAATTAGGTCTACTGATCAATCAAAATTAATTGATCGATCAAACTTAACTTTTTTGTTGACCAAACTAATTGATCGACCAAAATAATTGATTGACCAGTCCAAGTCAAAATCGTGAGATTAAAAATCCATAGCAAAAGAGTCCAAGTTTTAAGTTCTAAATTGATTTTCACACTAACTCGAGCAGAAGCTAGAGCCGGGGTCGGGCAGGGCGCGTGCGTGCGTGCGTGCATGGTCCCCTACCCCACCTCTCACTCTTTGCTTAATAAGTCATGGGAGACAGAAGCCTTTTATACTTACCAAGAGATTTGTCTACTTCCAGTCATAGTATGAGACTAAAAGCCTCTCCCAAATCTCACTGTTTTCAACATGAATTCCTACGTTACCATATGACAATTGCATCTCGATTAATGCATTCAGGCTCTCAAATTCAACATTCCCCAACAAATTCATTGTTGAAATTCAATGATAAATTCTTCGACTACTACACTCTGCTTTCAATAAAAGTACCTTTCAGTTTGAACCCTTACCTGAGTCATCCACCTTCACCACCGTAGGAGTAAAGTGAAGCTAGTCTCGAACTAGACCTTTAATGTGGAGTGTATAGTGGTGACAACAGAATGAAGTTCTTGGTGGTAATCTTTAGGGTTGGTGCTCTTAAGGGCCATGCACCCTATATTGTTTCATGAGTGTAATCGAGAAAGGCCCTATTCCCTTACCTACAGCCCCACAGTAATACTCACATAGGTGGCTTTCTCTAAGGATGCACTGCTCACATCTTGTCATTAAGGCTTAAACCCATTTGGAGTCTTTGCTCTTCCTAAATTGGCAGCTTAAGGCACTCAGGATTTTAGGGATTTGACTTATATGCAAAAACATCTAACAATGAGTGCCAACCAGTTCTCTATACAACTTGTTGTTACCACATTGAACCTACTTTGTGGGATCTCCACTTAATTTGGTTGGGTTGCTACTATGGGTGAACTCCCAATGAGTCTCAATCTCATCCCAAGCCTAGACTTAAGGTCTAAAGATTTATCAAGTCCTTTAGTAAATGGATTTGCTGTATTATCCTTAGATCCTATTGATAAATGAAATTTCATACGCAAAAGGTTTGAGTTTGAAATCTATCGTTGTAGTCGCGTAAAATTCGCTATCAGATAAAATTTATAACTGAAACTCTAGTGAGTCCCGGGTCGAACACGGGAAAGCAAACGTTTGATGAAAAATTGCATTGGGAAAACCCGTGCGTGCATGTTCCCTAGCTCTCCTCTCACTCTTTGCTACATAAGCCATCAAAGGCAGAAGCCTTTTACACCTACTAAGAGATTTGTCTACTTCCAGTATGGGACTAAAAGCCTCTCCCAAATCTTATTGATTTTAACATGAATTCCCACGTCATCATATGATAATTGCATCTTAATTGATGCAATTAGACTCTCAAATCCAACGCATATTCCCACCTTCTCCTCCCTACAATGATATATGCCCTGGCATTTTTGCCTAGTGAATAAGCCTACTTTATTTGCATTAAGAGCATGTGAATAAACACTATTTGCATACAAATGGAGTTTTCAGCATTAGCAATTACTTTTGAAATTTCTCTCCAACACAATATCTTACATGTCTATTCAATCCAATACATAATTGTAGGTCACATGAAGATTAAACTTTAGAAGTGCCTGATTTAATGCACTGGCATCAAGTGAACCGATTGACTATAACCAAAAGTTCAAGAATTATTTTTGGTAAACTACTTCTTGCCAAAAAGAAAACAAATGTGCTGGCAAAATTCCCTATTTTGATGTACCGTTGACTTCCAATTTCGATATGGGAACTAATATATCTCACTATTTATGGAAAGCACTTCTACATGACATAATACAAATACTCTTTCATACATCATTTGGTATGTTATATATTGACTAAGTTTGTCATCTTTAGATTTTCTTCAATGGCAATTTTTGTTGCCATGAGATCTCTCTCCTTTTTCTTTCCTTTTTGTTTTAGTTCCACACTCTCAAGCTCCTCTCATCCGATTGGATAATTCAAAATTGTCATGAACCTTGGCATTATGCTCATAACCTTGAAGTCATGCCTTGCATCGTGGCAGTAGAAAGCCCTTGATCACCTGCCTCAAATTTTCAATTTTTGCAATCTTTTTGGTGGATGATGGTTTTTTGCGATCACTTCGATGTGGACTGTCATGGTTGATTGGGAAGGCATGCCTTTTTTTAAACTTTTTTTTCATAGATGAATTTCTTTCTTTATTTACTTTGTTAAAGCTTCTTTCATGCACGTGGATGTGTGTCGATGCTATTTCTAATATTGTTTCACAAGGTAGTAATTTTTATTTATCTAAACTTGTAAATATGTGCATTTTTTGGATTATATACGATGACTCATCTCCTCAAAAATTATATTTTGTGAGACTCTAGTCATGTAGAAAATAAGTGATTCGTGCGAAATCTCTATAATTTTTTTAGCTTTTCATTTACCTAGGAATTCTAAGACTTTTCTTTGCATTTGTTAATGTGGTATGCATTTTATTTTCTTTTCTGCAGGAAGAAGTAAGGGAATTTTATCACATCATTCTAGAGTGGTTGGATTGGTAGTTGCAATATCAAAACACATGATTTAGTGATTGACACCTCATAAGAAAATAAATGTGAATGCTACTTGGGTCCAAATAAAAATTTAAGTTATAAGCAACTCTATCTCACATGAGTGTAAAATACGATCATTATGTACTTCACCATCTCACTATATTACATGTTCACTTTATTTTTCTTGAGATACAAAATCTTAAAGTTTTTTATAAAATATATTCAAAATATTTCAAACTACAAGTACAAATAAGAAATTTCTATATCATATAATAATCTTTTTTACATGTTACATGTACGAAACTCTTGCAAAATTAGAAGCTCCCTTTAACTTTGTAACAAAACGTGGTCTTTTCCACGTAAAAAAATATCTTTATGTGAGATAATCGTTTCGTATATATCTTCGGCTGTGTTGCATTGCCTTTCATTGGTACTGCGCTCTAGCGCCATTATTTGTTCTGTCAGACTTCTTTCCCGGTCTTCCCCGCCTGTCACCTCTGCAACGTCGAGGCTCCATCATTTATACCGCTGGGACCTTCGGTGATGGGTTTTGTATTGTGCGGTGTCCCGTTAATTAAAACGTCAAATTGGTGCCTTTGAATTTGTCATGTTTACTCATATTTATGTATATATATATATTTTTTTTTTTGTTATAGTTCTTGACTTTATATCTATACGTTTATATTCGACTGAATTTTATTTTATTCGTGAGTTGGTATCTTTTAAAGAAATGTTAAACTCATGAAGAGAACGGAAAAGTGAGCTTTATTGTTGAAATATTTTTTTTTATTCTTAGAAAGTTATTGGATGACTCATCACTGTTTTTCAACTTCTTTAGGTTTTTATTTTTCTATTCATGTTAATTATTTAGATATGATTTGTAAATGACCTTTTACTTCATAATTTTTAAGATTTTATATATAGATATTGGATTTGATAATTGAATTTAAGTTTATAGCTTTCTGTTCAAGTTAATTATTTTCATGTTGTTTGTTAATGGATTTTTAATTGATGACTTCCAATGAAATTATTATGATTAGAGTTAAATTTTTAATTAATCTTGATGTAATCTTATACTATTTTTAATATACGTACATTACATCCTCTTCTTTTAAGGTTACAAATTTCTTTTTGCATTCCAGCAATAATGTGCGGACTACAAATTAGTATATATATACAAATTGTGATAAGAGTCAAAGAGGTGAGATGGTCACTATAGTGGAGTGGGACGCATGGAGGATGGTCTTGATGAGATGAAAGAGGGGGGTCATCCTTTGGGTGAGAGAGAGCAATTGCTAGTGATGGGGGGGATGTCGACCCGGCCATATGAGGGGAGAGAAGCCGTGGGAGATGGAAGTGGTAGACATCTGTCTCAATAAAAAGATCAGCATTTCATTTTAGTTATAGCTATAGATGTATAGCTAATATTAACAATTTTATAACAGAAAAAATAGATTGATTTATAAATTGGAAAACTCCGAGTACTTTTATTTCCTTTCTGGAAGATAAAAAGAGGTGTTCTCGATTCACATCCTCAAGAATAACTTATGTTGCCAAATTCAAATCTCATTCTAAACATTCTCTCCAGAAGAATGGAAAACCGATGCACATTAACGCTGTCGAATCGATACATTTGTCCTTCCCGAGACTCACGTCGTCGGCACATGATAGGAGAGGTAACGGTGGGAGTGTGCTGAGTCACTGTGCTGGCGACAATGTTACTTTTGTAAATATTCTTCGAAGTTTCGAGCAGGTTGTAAAGTGCATCGATGTCGCTTTTGAATGTTATCATTCTTATGTGTGCTGTTTAATTTTTCGTCTGTTTGCTTTTGCTACCCTCTATTTGATTACCTTTAGCATCTTCGTCCACTCTTTCCCCTTTGTTGTCGTTGTGTTATGTGTACATTTATGTGTGCACATGTGCTTCGGTGAGTGCTACTGGTCATTGAACTTGGGTATACACGAACCCTAAACCATTCTCCCTGGTCGGTACCTTTTCTCCATTCATTCCAAGCTCATAACTCTAAGAAGGAATTTAGAGGAAAAATCTCCCATGCTTCCCTTCTCGGTCTGCCCTCCATCCTTTAACTATAGATTTTAATTTAAAAGAAAGGTATTAGTGAAAGGTACTTCAAACTTCGCACCAAGTACCTAGAATCTGAATCACTTGGCCTACCGGATCATGTGGCCTCAGTTGTGCCTACATGAGGTTGTACGGTTACGTTTGCCTAATAGTTTTATGAGTGCTTAACAACCGACGTTCATTGTACTCGAAATGTGTCTTGGTCAGTGCTGCTAACCATCAGAGCTGGGTATCCGCAAACCCAACATGATCACTTGGCCTATCGGAACATGTGCTTTCATTTGTGCCTACCTGAAATTATTCTGTTGCATGTGTTCCATCTGAAATGTGCGTTTATTTGTGCTCACCGTTGCATGGGCGGTGGTGTGTGCCCTAAACAACTTTGATACAAGACTCAAGAGGGTGCCCGAGCCCGATGTATGCCTTCGTGATGCTCTCTTTTTCCCCCGTGGCATCCTATCTCCGCTTGGCCTGTGTTGTGATTTGTACTGCAATACGGGAGCTTGCCTATGCGGTAGACGAGAGGAGGACAGTGGAATGGGGGACAAGCTCGTTGGTGGTCATAACGTTTACCAGTGTGAGGTCAAGTGACTTTTATAGTGGGTCACATACGTCGAAAAGTACGTAGTTTCGACCTTACATATTCTAGCCTCCTCCTGGTGTTGGTGGCAGTCGCATCATCATACGTGATGATTTTTCTTTTTAAATTGAAAATAAGCATTTTAATACAGGGAAGAACTTGATACAAAATATCCATTCTAGTGGGAAAGGGAAAAGATACAGAATCCTCATTCACCAAGGGAAAATAGGCCTCATAAAAATAAGGGAACTCAAAGATAAAAATAAGATAAGAAATAAAGGATAAAAAAAAAGAAAGCATCTCCAGATCAAAAATCAGATGATCTTACAAAGGAGATCGATTGTAGGAAAGAACCTGATACAAGATGCGTACCTTAGAGGGAAAGGGAAAAGATAGAGAATCCTCACCCATAAAAGGAGAAATATGCCTCGTAGAAATAGGGAACTCAAAGACAAAAATGAGACAAGAAACAAAGGATAAAGAAAAAGAAAGCATCTCGAGATCAGAAACCAGACGATTTCAAGAATGAGATCGACCCTACGTTCGTAGAATAGTAAAGTGACAATGAGATAAAAATGTCAATGACTACGCTAACAAGTTTACCAAATAAATCAGAACTTGACACATGTTAGGAGAATTCGACCGTGAAAACACAGGGTCACACATGGTCCTCAAGTAAAATAAAACAACCTAAAAAAATAGAAGAAGAAAGATCTATACTCTGCAAATATACAAAATAAACACCACCAATAGCCATGAAGCCGACGGAGCCACCGAAGTCACCGCTACCACCACAGCACAGACACGACCGACGTCGATGCCACCCATCCACAGTAGCCAAGCGACGGAAGCCACCACGTGAACTGTCACCGTGAACTCCGGCAAGCCTGTGCACCACCACACACGTGACAATCGTAAGTAGCAGTGGCTACGACTTCCAAGGACATTGACAACGAGATCAACATGGTCACACAATCGCCACCATGATCGTGACCCCAACTCATCGCCTCCGCCTCACGCTAGGCCGCACCGCCACCACGACCATCACGTCTACGCACAACCTCCACAAGTCACGATCGACCATGCATGTCAAGGATGAAGCTTGCACATCGGAGAGGATAAATATGAGAAGAGGAGAGGAAGGATCCGGTGATTGGGGGGGTGCTCGGATCAGCCTGAGCCCAACTTCTGTTTTCCGCTTTCGCTCTCCATGTTTTAAGTGGAGCGGAGGGCATCATCATACGTGATGTTAACTAGTCCAAATTGCAGCACTTTGACAATTGTTAATTCTTCCTGCCAAATTATTCCAACATTAGAGAAACTCTGAGTCGGGTACTGTTTAGATGGTGGAACGGGTTTGGCAGCACATGCTCATCGTAGGCGAAATGGGAGATCTTTTTCATCCTTTCGAACCTGGCGCAATGGAAGATCTATTTGACTTTTTTTTTCTTTTTTGAAGTGTAGCATAAGCAATAGGGAGGAGTCATTCCTGAATCCTGATAGGCTGTTGTCGAATGAAAGAGAGGAATGTTTGGTCTTATGGCTTGGTCAAAGTACTGCAAATATACTTCCCCTTTGATCCTCAACCATGCTTTCCTCTAATAAAAAGTTGCACTAAATACCAGTTAGGAAAACATTTTGGATGAGGAATGAAAAAGGACCACACAGAGGATTATAAAAATTGGCACCCTAACTACAATAAGTACAACATATACGTGCTAAAAAGAAGTTCTACGTAATAAGAATAAAAAAAGGTCTGCATATTTTAAAAAAAACTTCATCCATGAGACTTTGGTTCTCCTCCCCCTCCCCTCTCCACCCTCTCTCACGAACCCTAACCCTCTTCCCTAGGTTGCTACTTCCTTACCTCATCCGGAACCCTTTTCTTGAGCCTCTCTTTCTTGCTCTCTCATCCCTCCCCACCTTTAGAGTGTCTCCCACCTGCATTTTTACTAAAGGCTATGTGGAGTTGATTGCTCCCTCTTTGGAAGGGGGTTGTTATCAACATCCTTGCTCCAGCCAAGTCACTCACGTCAGGGCTTCTAGCCATGGTGACTTGTTAGCACGAGTGAGAATCATTGTAAGTGTGGGTTTGGGACTAAGATGGGATCTACTGCTCCCCCTCCTCAAACCTCTAAGGCTCCCTCAATTACCCATGATCCTCCTATTATGACTTCTCCTCTACTCTCCCAAACCCCACCAATTAATCTCGGTTATGAAGGTTCACCTCCTCGACCCAAGGCATCTTTCACCTCAGTGGTGATCGGGAAAGGAGTGTACCTTCTATCTTCCCCATCGTTTATCAAACTTGCTCTTCTTGTTTGACATCCTACCATGGTGGATGGGAAACTTTGTATGATTTTTTCGTCACAAGAGACCTCCTCTCTTGCCTCCCCATTGACTTATATTGTGATTATTAGAGCTTGGTGACCGAAACTGCTAATTAAGTTTCTTAATGATTTTTTTCAAAAAAACTTAAAATTTCCCCTAGTTTCTCCATTATGGCTCTTAATGGGAGACATTGGGCAATCTATTGTTCCTTTTATGCTGGTTTTTGTCAAGTTTTCTTGCTTGAATCGATTTCCTTAAGCGATATCCATGTGTAGTTTGTTTATTGGTCTTTGCCTTTTAGAATGGGTTCTCCAGTTACCAAAACTCTAGTTTCGATCAGTTTCCTGGGCTTACACATACAACTTCTTCATGCTAATGCTTTGTTTTCCCTTGCTTAGTAGCTAGGCCATTTGATCTGTGTTGACCCCAAGACTGTGCAAGGCTTTAAACAAGGGTATCCTAGGATTTGTGTTGAGATTGGCTTACTTGCTTCTCACTAAGACTTTGTTTTTATTCAAAATGGATCAAATCTCATTTAGTAAAAGGTTGTTTGTGAAAAGGATTCCCTTTTTTGTATGAAATGCCTTAAGATTTGGCACTTGGTTGGCTCTTGTGCATTGAACTATGATACTATAAATCCAGTTTGCAACAAGATCTTCACTACAAGGGGAACTGGTTCTCATGTCAAGGACCAAAATGTTGCTTCTGTTTAGAAAGATGCCTCGCAGGATGGAACACATGAAGGCCCAACCCAACTTGAGCATCTAGAGGACCTTTCTAGAGGGGCAAATTCCAACCATCCAATTTGTAATAATCCTCAATCTTCTTTCTCAAGGGAATCTAGTGACAAATTGAGTCCTCCATGCCTTTGATATTATGAAAGGCAAAGTGATCTGAGTGGATTGCTCCCTTAGACCTTCCTACCACACTTAGGTAAGTAAGTCACTCATCCTCAATGGGTGAGGCCTTGAGTGAGATCCCTTCCCAACCAATGGTCACGAATGATGTTGATGGTATGGTGTTAAATGCTAACCTTGATTTGGCTTTTGGAAACCCCGTGGATTGAACTAAAATTGATTTCCAAAATTCCATTTTCAATAGTAAGTTGAAGTTCGATGAATTTTGTTTTGAGGCACATGAAAATTCTTCTAATGTAAACTCAAAAATGCAACATTTGGATTTTCTTTTTCGCTCGGGTGAAAATGATATGAGGTTGAGTAAACTGAATACTAATGTTTCCAACCTTAGGAACCTAGTTATGTTGCTCAGGAACCTTTGGTTAGATCTTAAGATTCCATTGTTGATAAAATGGCTACTATTTTGATGTCATTTCCACCGAAGTTTTTGACATTTGCCTTTATGGTCACCAGATGCTCATTCTATACCTTTTCTTAGAGACAACAATGAACATGTCTTACTCAGTAAATCCCACGATTAGTTGGTTTCGCAATTGAGAGGTTTCTTAATTGGGGGGTTTATTTACCATTCAAATCCCCTCCACTCCCTGATCGAGAGCCTTTCATTGTCATGGAGGTTCTTGAGTGGGGGAGGACATGAGGACTTGTGATGATGCTAGAGACATGAACACTAGGTCGGATGAGAAACATCTAGATTCTGAAGACTCTTCTTTTGTCTCGGAGACATAGTCCTTGGATGACTTTGCATGTGTGCTCTCTCCTCGTTTATGTAGGAGAGGTGCGTGTGGGGGTAGATTAACTAAGGGTTTGAGAAGTATCACTAAAATTCGATCAAGAAACCTCTCTTCTTCTGAACTTTAATGCATTGCTTGTTTGGAATTATTAAGGTATTCTAAATGTCTCTACTTTGAATTGCCTTGAGCAGTTGATTTCTAATTCGGGCTTTGATTTAATTTTTATTTTGGAGCCTGATGAGGGACAAAAAGCGTCCTCGAACTTAAAACTTCGCACGTAGCCCGTGGAAAGTTCCAGCTACCCGAGTATGGAGTAAATAGGCGAATTCGTTCCTGCTCGGTACACTCAGGTGGATCAGAGTCTGAGCAGGCTCGACCCGATTTGACCAAAGTCAAAGAGGCAGTAATGACACCCATGATGCCTACGCTGACCATAGGGTTACTAATGCAATTAATGATGGACGTGCCTTGACAACAGACATACCTGGGAGTACGAAAATATAGTGGGAGAATATCTCTCAGGATTTCTCGTTGTAACAACACTCTCTGTAAATATAAATAGAGAGGAGAGACCTGACGAGGGGATCTTCATGCAATTTGAGAGAGAGAAACTCTGAGAGATTGTAATACCACTACTCCTAGTGGATTTACGGGACCCTTGTCCTCCCCTCAGATGTACACCCCTTGCGGTGGACTGGATAACCAAACTTGCCTCTCCTTCCTGTGATTGCTTGTTTGTGTGATTGTTGGTTTGGATCCTCCTTCTACCGAGGAGCCGGATCAATTGGCGCCATCTGTGGGAAGGTGGTCATCATTTGATACTCTACCCTAATAAAAAATCCTCGTGATGGCCCCAACCACTCGTAACTCCTCTAGTGGTCACCCCGAGAGAGCCCTGGCAAAGTCTAGTGTCTCAGTGTCCAAGAAACACCCTCAGCATGCCAGTCCTAGTAAAGGGAAGTTCATCCAACCTGTCGGCTACTCGAGGCCCTTGGGCAAGATCCCCTCCTTGAGATGCAAGCAAGGGAGGAGGAGTACAAGGCCAGGATGGAGGCTCTGAAGGTGGAGCAGCAATCTATCCCAACAACTCCTCGAGATCAAACAAATCAAGGAGTTCGGCAAGATTCAGCCGGAGGAGCCTCGGAGCTTGAGGCCCGAAGATGAGCAACTGAAGTGGCGTCGTATGGTGGAGGAGGAGAACACCTGCCTACACAAACAGCTTGAAAAGCTAAAGCACGAGCTATGTAGCCAGTGAGGGGAAGTTCCTCCCAGTCTGCCAAAAGCTCCGTGCCCGCCTTTGTCGAGGGAGCAGTCGGGGACTCAACCCTTATCCACCAGCGACGGAGGCTCTATACCAGAGATCGTCCACTAGGTCAGCCGGGCGATGAGGGCTATATGCCCACGCACGTACATCACCATCTACTCGTTCACAAAGGAGGTGATGATGGCCCCCCTACCCGAGCCAGACAGGTCGACAGCCTATCTGCTCGAACAAGCGGTGTCACCCTGGCTCCCTCCGGCAGAATATCACTACCAAGTCTTGGCGGCAATGCCTGCATTACCCCAAGACACTCACCTCTCATTGCCTGAACCCATTGGCACAAAGGTCAAGGTAATCTTCGGGGTCAACGCCACCCCAAGCCAGCAAGCCATTCCTTTTGAGTCGGTTCTTGAAATGACCCGTTGCCCTTTTAGTCGGATAAAACATTTGGAGTTTCAGTCAAACGTCTATCCAGTCGTCTAGACACAAGCTCGGATGTCTGAAAGTGGGAATTTTCCTACGTTCCTTTGTGCTCTGCACGTGGGCGGCGCGCAGAGCTTCTCTCTCCTCCATACCCCTCACCCCTAAACCCTAACACCCCCTTCTATTGAAACCCTCTTCTCACGACCCTCACCCCCTCACCACCAGGCACCACCACCTCCAACGTCCTCCCTATGCAGCCATGGCGTGGGAGAACGAGAGCGAGAGAGGGAGAGAGGAAGGAAGAGCGTGGGAGGTTGGTGGACCTTCGAGAGCTTGGCGGAGCTTGCGTGGCTAGCGGCGGGCATGCGCATGAGGAGGAAGGGCTCAGGGAGGCAGCCTCCCGACCCTCTGCAGCTGTTGAAGCTGTTGCAGTGTGTTGCGGGTGGTGCTGCGAGGAGAGGAGTGTTGTGGAGGAGGTTCTACTATTGGAAACGTTCCAGTATCAGACGTCTAGAGTATCGAACAGATGTTTGGTGAGGCATCAGGACGTCCAGAGTTAAAGCCAGACGTCTGAAAGCATAATATCTCGTAAGGTATGTATCTTCCTACTCTACTTTTTGCCATGCAGATTGTAGCACAGGAGATGTCAGGCTGAGAATGGGCCTGCGACTTTTGTACATAGGTGAAGGGCTTTGGGAAGGAGTGCGTTGTGCTTTTTCAGGCATTTTCGGACATCTGATCATGTCGCCAGACATCTAAAGGTACTTCTAGATGACTGGAGGCTTTGTCCGACGTCTGGAGCTGCTCCCAGATAGTCGTGGAGGGATCCAGACGTCTGACGAAACTGCAGGAGATAAAAGGTGAGATCTGACGTCTTTTAAGAAGTCTCGTACTAGTCCCAGACATTTGATTTTGGACAGTAATCATATTTTTGGCCTGTTTAGGCCCTAAACGGAATCAGATTTTCGCAAACGAAGTACCGTTGTTTTCCATTCAAGTTTCTCTATGAGTTCGTGTTGAGTACCTACTATTTTGACCTTATCTAATGTAAATTAGCCGTTGGTACAGGTTACCAGCCGGTGGCATGTTCGGGACCCACGGAGACAACGAGATCTGCGGTGCACGCCTCCATTCCTCCCGTGATACCCGGTAGAGTGGTTTAATTCATTTGTTAAGATCTGAATAAAGAATATGCTTGCTTAGATTAAATTGATTGAAACTCTAAGATGTGGAATGAACCCTAGGGTAGAAGTGTATAAGCCTGATGCTAAGCTACTTTGTTTACTTGAGATGTATGTTAAAATATGAGCTGCCTGTATGTGAATGAGAAATTGAACTGTGAAACCACAAGTTGCATGTATATGATTGAGAATTGAATTGTGAAAACACGAGCTGCCTATATATGGATGAGGAACGAGTTATGAAACATGAGATTTGAATATGGATAAATGAGATGAATATGAGCATGAACCCTATAGGGAATTAGGAGTAGAACTCTTGTGTATGAAAGGAAATCTGGTATGTAGACGGGAAGTGAGCTAGCCCTTACGTACACGGTACTAAGGAGAGCAACTATCTCTTTTAGTGTAGAGGGGAGCAAGCCACCCCTTGGGTTGAGACCTGGGGTAGGATTGGACACTGTACACTGACTCTTGTTGGTCCTCGCATACATGGTACTGAGGTGAGCTACTTGTGTAGGGAGGGAGCTAGCCACCCCACGGGGCCCGAGTTTAAGCTAGTCATCCTACACCAACTTTGTTAGGCCCCCTGAGCAAATCGGGGTAGTCGAACGAGGGTACGCAGACTGTGGAGGGGTGAGACCTCTATTTGGTTCTGTGGAGCGAGACCCCTGAGAGGGCAAGGTCCTATACTGTTCCATGTTGTACCTTAGGCGTACCTATTAGTGGAAACGACTGACCGCGTGCCAGCGTGGGGTAAATACCCGCACGCTTATCACGGGTGTCGTAGTCACCGCTATGTCACGACAGTGACCTCCGGGTGGTTGACTGGGTGTAGGACTACTGCGCGGGACTCTCCCGGCCAGGAGAGCATCACGTGTACCTTCTACTCCATGGGAAATACTGCAATCAAGATCGTTCCCACGAGGAACAAGCAAGATCAAGAAATACTTGGATACTTTGTGAAATAGATGAACTGGAAATACATAAATGAGATAAATAGCAATGAGAATAAAATCTTCTTGTTATTTTTACTTGCACATAAATAATGTAAACACCACTCTACTTAGCGTTCGCTGACTCCATCTTTTCGTAACCCTATTCAGGATTAGGAGTTGAGCAGCCTGAGTTTTCGGCTACAGAGGGAGCTGGGCCCAACCGAGCCCAGCCATAGTAATTTTCTTTCCAGCTCTTTTGTTTCTACTGTAGTTGTGAGTATTGGACTTTAAATTACTGTTCCTGTTACTTTCTGTTTTCTTTCCACTGTTGTTGTACTGGTGGCATGTTCTATTTTGAGACAGTTGCTCTACTTTCCTTTATTGTTTCGTTTTTCCTTCTACTTAGTTATATTGCATGTGTGAATGTGGTTATTTCTTTCTTTTGGTTATTTCTCATTGGACGACTAGGTCTTGGGATTACTCGAGGCGAGCCAGTCTTGGGTCCTATAGGGATCTGAGAATCGGGTCGTAACAAGATGGTATCAGAGCAAGGTCATCCTGAGAAATGAACCAATTGGTCCAACAATAACCACTCACATGCATATAACTAGGATAACCACCACAACGTATCACTTTGATATTCGTTTCTGACTCTTTTTCTCGATGTAATACGGTATCATTGACAACACTTGTTCTATCTCTTGCATTTCTTTGCAGGAGATGCCTCGTCGAGGAGTTCCCGGGGCAGGCCGTGGTCGTGGCCGTGGACGGAGTCAGAGGGGCGGACATGCTGGAACTGAGGAACCTATTGACTCACCTCTCCTCCCGGGCATTTAGGTTCAGGATCTCACCTAGCTGATCAGAGTCATTGTGCGAGAGGAGCTCCACCAACCTCCGCAGGCACCTCTTCCTGAGGACGTGGAGGGGGAGTCCTCGGTGGGACAGAGAGGCCGTCGCAGTGCCCGATGGGCAGGAGGGGGAGGGGGTGATCCTCCACCACCCCCAACACACTCTGACAGTTCTGAGCACAAGCGTTCCTTGCCTAGAGGCATGCCCATTCCCCCACTACACCTACACCACGAGCTTTTCGGACAATTTTGGAAGCTGAAGCCCCCCTCCTTCAAGGGGGATGAGAGCCCATCTGAGGCAAAGGACTGGATGGAGTAGATAGAGAAGGTGTTCGACACCCTTCGCCCTCCTGCGGAATGCCGCGTGGCCTTTGCCATGTACCAACAAGAGAGCACAGCACACAGGTAGTGGAGGGCAGTCAAAAGCCAGGAGGGGAGAGAGCTGACCTGGGATCAGTTCGTGGCTCTCTTCTACGAGCAGAACTTTCTGCAGACTTGGCAGGACCAGAGGAGGCAGGAGTTCCACACTCTCCTCCAGGGGACGATGATGGTTAGTGCATACCGCACGCATTTCCTGGAGCTGTCACATTTCGCCCTGACAGCTGTGTCTATTGAGGAGGAGCGCCTGTGGAGGTTTACGGAGGGACTTCGACCTGTGATTCGAGGGTATGTCAAACCCCTGAAGCTGCCCACTTTTTCTTGTGTGGTCGAGGCAGCCATGACGTATGAGGAGACCAACCAGACCACACGAGACACTGACGGCGGACGGAAGAGGCCCTACCAGCCAGAGTATTCTTAGGGCCGTCGGGAGAGGAGGCACATGATGCCCGCAGGAGAGCCGTCTCATTCTGCAGGGCCACCAGTGGCCTTTGGGGGCCCCAAGCAGGGGTTAGTTGCCAGCATCGGATCCCCGTCCAGCCGCCGGCAGGGACCTACTGAGGGAGGTCGTGTGCCCCTCTACTACCAGAGTGGCCAGCCGGGCCACATCAGGAGGGACTGCCCATCTAGGGTAGGAGCACAGCATATGCTTCCCGCACCGAGTGCTGGAGGCCGTGTTGTGGTCGTGGTCACCAGGCGCATGGGGGAGGATAGCAGTCACGAGGAGGGTACCGGCCAGCTGCTGCTCATCCGATTCAGAGTGTAGCTGCTTCGTCTGCACCGAGAGCTAAGGGGCGTATCAACGCCCTAACACACAGAGACACTAGGGCTTCGAGTTCTGTGGTGGCAGGTATAGTTACTGCTTCTGGAAGATTAGTGTATGTACTTTTTGATTCCGGCGCCACCCACTCCTTCGTCGCTACGAGTTTTGCCGTTAGTTTGAGGCAGGGTAGTGTACTGTTAGAGGATCCGTTTGTGATCAGAGGCTGAGGTGGCCAGTTGTTTGTAGTCGAGGAGGTCTACATGGACTGCGAGGTCAGTATAGGGGGCACAGGCTCCCTGCTGACCTGATTGTGATCCAGATGGAGGACTTTGGCGTGATCCTAGGGATGGACTGGCTGTCCTCCTATCACGCCCTGGTGGGCTATTTCTAGAGGAAGATCATCTTCTCCATACCGAAGTTGCCTCCCTTTGAGTTTTACGGTCAGTCGGTGGATGGAGGCTTCAGATGCATCTCCACGCTTCAGGCAGCGAGGCTTTTGAGCCAGGGGTGTGAGGGCTTCCTGGCCTATGTAGTGGCAGAGCCTAGCCTCGTGGCTCACTTTCAGGGTATTCTGGTGGTCTGTGAGTACCCGACATTTTCCTAGAGGAGCTGGCCAGACTACCGCCTGAGCGTAAGATCGAGTTTGAGATCTCACTGGTACCGAGGACCAACCCATTTCTACTGCACCGTACCGGATGGCATCGCTTGAGCTATGAGAGCTCAAGTTACAGCTAAAGGACCTGTTGGAGAAGGGCTTTGGGAGGTCCAGTGCATCCCCGTGGGGAGCCCCTGTGCTGTTCGTGAAGAAGAAGGACGGTACCCTGTGACTTTGTGTTGACTACCGACAGCTGAATAGGGTCATTGTCAAGAACAAGTATCCGCTAGATTGATGACCTCTTCGACCAGTTGCGAGACGCCACAATTTTCTCCAAGATAGATCTGAGATTAGGTTACCACCAGTTGAGGATCAAGGAGACTGACGTCTCCAAGACAGCTTTCCATACCCGGTACGGGCATTACGAGTTCTTGGTCATGCCGTTTGGGTTGACCAATGCCTCCGCTACCTTTATGGATTTGATGAACTGTGTTTTCAGGCCGTACTTAGATCAGTTTGTGGTGGTGTTCATCGACGATGTAGTCGTTTACTCACGGGATCAGGCATAGCATGGTCAACATTTACGCATGATCTTAGATACCTTGAGGCGACGCAGGCTGTATGCCAAGTACAGCAAGTGCGAGTTTTGATTGAGATAGGTGACTTTCTTGGGCCATGTGATTTCAAGAGATGGATTGGCTGTGGATCCAGCCAAGGTTAAGGCCGTACTCAGGTGGGAGAGGACACGCACAGTGATAGAGATACACAGCCTTTTGGGACAGGCAGGTTATTACTGACGGTTTATCAGAGGATTCTCTCAGATCGTGCGTCTTATGACCTAGCTGACCCGGAAAGACATGCCCTTTGCCTGGACAGACGAGTGCGAGGTGTGTTTTCAGGAGTTGAAGGAGAGACTGACTTCAGCTCCTGTACTTACCATTCCAGATAGTAGTGGCAGTTTCGTGGTTTACATTGACTCTTCGTTGCAGGGGTTAGGGGTAGCTATGCCCATGAGCATAGCTACCCTACCCATGACTTAGAGCTGGCAACAGTTGTCTTCACGTTGAAGACATGAAGGCACTACCTTTACGGTGAGACTTTCGATATCTTCATAGATCATAAAAGCCTCAAGTACTTATTTGACCAGAAGGAACTCAACATGAGACAGAGACGTTGGTTAGATCTCCTGAAGGACTACGATTGCAGCATCTCCTACTACCCAGGGAAGGCCAATGTGGTAGATGATGCCTTGAGCCAAAAGGCGCCCACCCACTTGGCTAGTTTATAGGCATAGAGTTGACGACTCATGGAGGAGTTGGGTAGTTAGCGACCTCGGGGAGTCATGGGGGTATTGTGAGGCAGTGATAGTGATGCGGCAGACACGACCAGAGCTGATAGATTGCATCATCGTAGGGCAGATGGTCGATACGTACTTACAAATGCTGCGAGACAGGTGTTGATAGGGGACCCAGGAGACCTTTCCTTCTCAGATGAGTTACTGTGCATGGAGGGACACTTATGCATTCCTAGGGACGAGGAGTTGTTGAGAGAACTCCTGGCTGAGGCGCACGGGTCCAGGTTCACCATACATCCCGGGAACACAAAGATGTACCATGATTTACGACGCGACTTCTGGTGGAAAGGGATGAAGTGGGATGTTGGTGAGTTTGTTCAGCAGTGTTTGGTATGCCAGCAGGTGAAGGCCGAGCACCAGAGGCCTGTAAGGCCATTGCAGCCACTTCCTGTGCCAGAGTGGAAGTGGGAGAGCATCACCATGGACTTGGTGGTGGGTCTACTAGTTACCTAGTGGAGACATGACGCAGTTTGGGTGATCGTAGATCGGTTGACGAAGACGGCACAGTTTTTGCTGATCCGAGTCACTTTTGGGCCAGCACAGTTAGCAGAACGATACATCAGAGATGTGGTGCGCCTACATGGAGTCCCACGTGAGATTGTATCCGACAGGGAAACTCGTTTTACTTCCCAGTTCTAGACCGAGTTTCAGCAGGCCTTGGGGACACATTTGAGGTTCAGTACCGCCTACCATCCCTAGACTGACGGGCAGCAGACACTTGAGGACCTTTTGCGCGCCTGTGAACTAAGCTGGAGAGGCTCCTGGGAGAAGCATTTGCCCCTGGCAGAGTTTGCATAGAATAACAGTTACCACTCGAGCATCGGCATGGCACCTTATGAGGTTCTGTACGGACGGAGGTGTACTGCACACTTGAGTTGGGTCGAGGTGGAGACCAAGTGGGAGGTTGGTCCCAGGTTGATCCGACAGAGTCAGGAGGTGATAAAGTAGATCCACAGATGACTCCACGCTGTTAGGAGCAGGTAGAAGAGCTACGCTGACCGGAAGTGCAGAGAGGTGCAGTTCGAGATTGGGGATCACGTCTTTCTCCATGTTTCGCCCATGAAGGGCTTGCAGTGTTTTAGGGTGAAGGGGAAGCTTGCGCCGAGATTTATAGGGCCCTTTGAGGTCCTGGAGCGGGTAGGACTCGTTGCTCATTGGCTTGCCCTTCGTCCCCAACTTTCTGGAGTGCACGACGTGTTCCACGTGTCCAACCTTAGGAAGTACATCGCCGATCCCAATCACGTTCTAAGCCATGAGAGCATCGAGGTGGGAGACGACCTGACCTATCCCGAGAGGCCAATATAAATACTAGACAGAGTCGTTCGAAGTCTGAGACGAAAGCAGGTACCACTAGTGAAGGTTTTATAGAGAAGCCAGCGGTACAAGGAGGCGACTTGGGAGCCTGATGTAAACATGTTTACACTACATAAGATGTCTATTTATGCATGTTCTTAAGCATAGAATTGCATTGCATACTATAACTATTGCATAACATGCATTATCTTGCATTTAGATTAGTTTGAATAAAATGGAGGTTATTTGTCTCCTTTTATATTCAGGGACAAGACAAAATTTTTAACGGGGCCTCGGATCGAAGATCCAACAGTACAGATTTGATCATGGCGACATTGGAGTTCAACGACTCCAAGATCGCCCTAATCAGACATCTGTAGCATCAAATAGAGATTGGGGAACCCTAGAAGATCAAGGGTCGAGATGGTGTGAATCCGCACTTCAAACGACAAATCCAATCGCACGGATGGATTTGAATCGACAATCGAAGCCTAACGGCATGAAAATCGACTCAATCTGACAACCGTGGCACCATCTACATCATCCAGAAGATGGACGGCCGAGATGGCGCCATGTGGCGCCATCTCAGCCGCCCAACTGGCCGCTACACCCACAGCACCCTCTCTTCTTCGACAATTCTCCGCCGTTGGATGCACATCCAACAGCTGTGGATGCGCGCACACGATTTGAAATCGCGACACAAACGTGCTTGTAGTGCGTTGGTCGAACGTGCTTTTGCGAAGGGAGGACGCGCGTTCGAGTCGCGAGGAGCAGGCAAGCGGGCGCCGGCGAGCGGGCGCGAGGAGTATTGGATCATCATCAGTCGGCCGCGGGCATTCAATAGCGCCCACGCGCTATTGCACGCTCGCGCGTAACGCGAGATCACACGCAGCGAGCGCTCACTGAGGAGGCACGGCGAGGAGCGCTCTCAGCCGTTCGATCGTTTGAAGATCATGGGCAGACGTTTAAAGAGAGGAGGCGAGTGGGCGTGGGCGCGCCGCCCCACTACGCCCACGTTTGGACCTTTAGCGACGGTTTTATCCGTCACTAAAGGTCCAGAATTAATGTTTTTCAAATTAAAAAGACCAAATTGTCCTCACTCCTTGCAATTATAAAAGGAGACCTCCTCCATATGAAATCTTCATCCCTTCCTTCTCTTCTCTCCCTCTCCAAAGCTCAAGAGAAGCTTGTCCCACACCCGGGATGCTTCTCAAGAGATAAAGTCCAATTTTCATCCCCCTTTCGGAAGCGGATCCCACGACGACAATGACGTGCTACCCCGTTCCCATTCTTCCCACTTCGTCCTCCTTTGTCCTGCTCCGTTCCCCGTCTTCCAGGCGTCGTCCCGTTTGACTCGTCCTCCAACCAACCGTCGAGGAGGATATCTCTCTCCCCATCCTTTTTACTGCTTTCTAGAGTAGATTTACTGTTTTCTAATGTAATCATTTTCCCATTTTCTAGTCATAATGAGTAGTGTAACGAACAATCTCTTTGATAATGAATTCCATGTTCATTCTACATCTCTTTTTGATATTTATTTGTAATATTCTCTCCCTCTTCTATTTATTGTAAATAGATAGATAATTTCTAATCAATTATTCTGTTTCGTGACAAATAAAACAAACGCATATTTTTAAATCAAACATCCGCCTCCCTGAGTTCTTCACTATTCAAACTACGACAGGTTTTTCAAAACCAAACAAGTTAGCGTAGTAACCCGTAGCTTCAACAGAGCCTGAGGCAGCAATGCGAGAGTGGTACCCGGAGCTTTTTGAGGGTACGTCTCTTCAGACCTACTTCGGTCCACCTTAAGTTTGTTATGCATATTTACATTCCTTTTTCTGCACCGTACCTAGCTCAAAGTTCGGGGATGAAACTTCCTTTAAGTTTGTTATGATGAAATGACCCGTTACCCTTTTAGTCGGATAAGACGTCTGGAGTTTCAATCAGACGTCTGTCCAGACATCTAGACACAGGCTCGGACGTCTGAAAGTGGGAATTTTCGTACGTTCCTTTGCGCTCTACACGCGGGCAGCGTGCATAGCTTCTCTCTCCTCCACACCCTTCACCCCTAAACCCTAACACCCCCTTTTATTTAAACCCTCTTCTCACAACCCTCACCCCCTCACCACCAGCCACCACCACCTCCAGTGTCCTCTCTGTGCGGCCATGGCGAGGGAGAACGAGAGTGCCGAGAGAGAGGGTAAGGGTGGGAGAACGAAAGGGAGAGAGGAAGGAAGATTGTGGGAGGTCGGTGGACCTTCGGGAGCTCGGCAGAGCTCGCGTGGCTGGTGGCGAGCACACGCACTAGGAGGAGGGGCTCGGGGAGGCGGCCTCCCGGCCCTCTACAGCTGCTGAAGCTGCTACGGTGCACTGCGGGCGACGCTGTGAGGAGAGGAGCATCACGGAGGAGGTTCTAGTACTGGAAAAGTTCTAATATCAGATGTCTGGAGTATCGACCAGACGTCTGGCGAGGCATCAGGACATCCGGAGCTAAAGCCAGACGTCTGAAAGCATAATATCACGTGAGGTACGTATCTTCCTATGCTGCTTTCCGCCATGCAAATTGTAGCACAGGAGATGTCAGGCTGAGAATGGACCTGCAACTTTTGTACGCAGGTGAAGGGCTTTGGGAATGTGTGCGGTGTGCTTTCCTAGGCACTTTCGGACGTCTGATCACGTCGTCAGACGTTCGAAGGTACTTCCAGATGACCGGAGGCTTTGTCCGACGTCTAGAGCTACCCCCAGACGGTCGCAGAGGGATCCAGATGTCTGAGGATACCGTAGGAGACACAATGTGAGATCTGACGTCTTTTAAGACGTCTGGGACTAGTCCCAGACGTCTGATTTTTTATAGTAACCATGTTTTTGGCCCCTTTAGGACCTAAACGGAGTTAGATTTCTGCAAACGAAGTACCGCTATTTTCCACTTGAGTTTTTCTATGAGTTCGTATTGAGTACCTATTGTTTTGATCTCGTCTAATGTAAATTAGTCGCTTGTATAGGTTACAAGCCGGTGGCGTGTTCGGGGCTTGCGGATACGACGAGATCTGCGGTGCAGGCTCCCATTCCTCTCGTGATTCTTAGTAGAGTAGTTTAATTCATTTGTTAAGATCTGAATAAAGAATATGCTTGCTTAGATTAAATTGATTGAAACTCTAAGATGTGGAATGAACCCTAGGGTAGAAATGTATGAGCCTAATGTTGAGCTACTCTGTTTACTTGAGATGTATGTTAAAATACAAGCTGCCTATATATGAATGAGAAATTGAATTGTGAAACCACAAGTTGCATGTATATGATTGAGAATTGAATTGTAAAAACACGAGCTGCCTGTATATGGATGAGGAACGAGTTCTGAAACATGAGATCTGAATATGGATAAATGAGATGAATATGAGCATGAACCCTACAAGGAATTAGGAGTAGAACTCCTATGTATGAAAGGAAATCTGGTATGTAGATGGGAAGTGAGCTGGCCCTTGCGTACATTGTACTAAGGAGAGCAACTGTCCCTTTTAGTGTAGAGGGGGAGCCAGCAGCCCCTTGGGTTGAGACCCATGGTAGGACTAAACACTCTACACCGACTCCTGTTGGCCCTTGCGTATGTAGTACCGTGGTGAGGTACTTGTGTAGGTGATGAGAACCTCATCATGAGCCATAACTAGCTCATTTTGACCTAATACAAAGGATAAAAGCTCCTACATAACTCAAGGAAAGGCTTAACTCAGAGAGATTCTGAGTTTTCAAAGAAAACAGAAACTAAGGGGTAAAAATGCAATTTCACCAATCCAATCTGAAAACAGGGTAACTCAGGGTCCAAACATAGGTCAAAGCAACCTAATAAGAAGAAAAGTGGGATGAGATGATTCAATAAGGGCTACAGCAACTCCAAGGAATTAAATGACATCCTGTAACCCTAAAAACAAACCCACTTAAAAACACGAGGTTTGAGGCAGAGAAAAAAATCAACTAAACCCTCTAAAATTCATAGAAAAATAATATCTAGGGTTTAGAACCTTCAATTTGGCCTTAGGAACCCATTTTGACCTACATTGAGAACCATGCCCAATTAACAACTTAATTTGGGTTTTTGCGTAAATTGACCGGTCAAACAAGGTTTAATCTGGAAATAAAATTCACCATCATAATCCTTAGGTCCCAATTAGTCATGTATAAAAACTTGAGCCTAAGAGGAAATCTTCTTGACCAACTTTACACTTTGGTCCTCAGTTATTTACTTTTTGGCCCTCAACTTTTGAACCCTCACATTTCTGCCCCTAACTATCCTTCGTTCTTTGCATTCAGGTCCCTCCTGCCAAAACCTGCACGGCACCATACTCCGGCGACCTTGCGCGGAGTATGGCGCCGCACAGGGTGAGGGAGGGACTCTGGCAAGTCAATGGGGGGTGCCCTGCGTCGTCAGCCACTGCAGGGACACCCCCCTGTGCACTGTACCCACCCATACCGGCCGTGCGAACGCACGGACGGTATGGGTATGTTAACTCCGACGTCCTCCGGCGAGGGAGACACGTCGTCTCCCTCCGCCCTCCTCTCTGTTTCGGCCCCTATAAATATCCCCCGTCGCTCCGCCGTTCTTCGGAGCTCGGTCCTGACGGAGAAACACCCTCTTTTCACTCTCTTCCCACTCCGACAGGAAGCCCTCCAGCTCCGACGGTATTTCCCTCCTCCTCCTCGTCGTTCTGCTGCACTACCAGCAGCAGGGCTGCCTTCCCCTACTCTTCCCGCGCCGCGCCGCACCCAGCGCGTGCCTCTCCAGCCCTCTCCTCGCCGTCGCTCCTTCCTCTGGGCAGCTTCTTCTCCGGCGACAGTCGATACGACTGTCGCCTGTTCCGGCCCCTCCTTGTCCTGTTAAGTAGGTATAACTTCTCACCTTTCTCCCCTCTTCCTTTTCCTCACTTTAAACCCTTACTGTCGCCCTCGATTCCGACCAATCGCCCTCACCTTCTCCACCTCCGGCCACACTCCGGCGACCCGCTCCCATCACTCCAGCACCCCACACGGCTCGCCGACCTGCACATAATCTCCGCCTCCTCACCCTGATCCATTTCCGCCCTTCCAATTCCCGCCACCCGACCTCTGCAAATCCACCGAACACACCCACTTCCCGACCCACAGTCCGACCTAGGGCAGCCCTTGCACGCCGCCCCACGCCTCGCCACCACCCGCACGAGCTTCGCCGCACTTTGGCGAAGCTCCCGGTACCTTCTGATTAGGCCGAGAGGCCGTTTTGCTGTGAACAGGTCACCCATCCTCCGCCGCCATTGCTGTGCAGAAGGAACTGCCTCCGCCTGTAGCTGCAGCCTCACTACGCCCAGATCAGGCTCCCAGGTTGCGTGGGGTGTCTTCACGAAGAGCCCCAGGTTCGCAGCAGGGGCGAGGGCCTCGCGTAAAGCCGCAGTTACCAGCTGGTTCCTTCGCGCAGGCGCCAAATTGGGGTGGGACATTTAGTCCCACCTCGGAAGGCTTTGGAGCGGCGCAGCGATACAAATTGAAAACGTGATGGAGGCTTATCGCCTCAGCACACGGGGTGAGGTCCCTCTCACACAGTCTCACCGGGCCCATCCGCGAGCTCATCACGCGGATCCGGCCAACCCGACCCGACTTGTCTGGCACTCCTCACCCACCATGCACGCCGGTGGGCCTGGACCCAGGCGCGACCCGTACCCGACTACCCGGCAGCTCTGGGAGAGCTTTCCTAAGAGCGGCTTCTGTGAGAGAGAAACGCGGGGGGGGGGGGGGGGGGGGAGGGTAGAGTAGGTTTTGCCATCTCTGATTGGAACTTTGAGTGTGCAGGCACAGGTGAAGGGACTGCGGAAGGGCTGAAGAGAAGAAGAAGAAGACTGAAGGAAGAAGAGCAGCTAGGTCGAAGCAAAGAGGGAAGGAGAAAACAAAGAAGAAGAAGACAAGCGAGGCAGAGAAGAAGGCTGACGAAGACTGAAGGAAGGAGCACCGAGCGGTACTGTAGCAGCGGCGACTTAAGTCGTCTGAGTGGAAAATCAGACGACGCTCTGAAGGAAGAAAAGAAAGAAGAAGAACATCACCACTGCTGCAGATAAAGAAGACAGAAAGAAAAAGAAGAAAGAAGGAGAGACAACGTCCTGACAGCAAAAGCAGAAGAAGAGCACGAGAAGGAGATCAGCAGAAAGAAGTAAAAAGAAGATCTGAAGAACAAAAAGCAGAAGAAGAAGACCACAAGGAGATAAACAAAGAAGAAGAAACCAAAAGCCAAAGAGAAGAGAAAACAAAGAGGAAGAAAGAAGAGAAGAAGAAGCCAAATTTTCATCTCTCTCCCCCTCTCTCTCTCTTTATTTTTGTAATAAGAATTTGTACCCCTAGAATACAACTTGCTCCCTGAGTTCGACCTTGGGAACTCTTTATTTTCCAAGTAAAAAAAGTTATATATTTGAAATGATGGCAATAACTGGCTATACTACAACACTATAATAAAACCTAGTTATCTCTGGCCACCATTTTTCAGTAGGGAGGGAGGTAGCCACCCCACGAGGCCCGGGGTTAAGCTAGCCACCTTACACCAACTTTGTTAGGCCCGCTGGGCAAATCGGGGTAGTCAGACGAGGGTACACGGACTGTAGAGGGGCGTGACCCCTGTTTGGTTCTGAGGGGCGAGGCCCCTGTTTGGTTCTGAGAGGGCAAGTTCCTATACTGTTCCGTGTTGTACCTTAGGCGTGCCTGCTAGCAGAAACGATTGACGGTGTGCCAGTGCGGGGTAGCTACCCGTGAGCTTATCACGTGTGCCGTATTTACCGCTACGTCGCGACAGTGACCTCGGGGTGGTTGATTGGGTGTAGGACTACTGCGAGGGACTCTCCCAGCCAGGAGAGCACCACGTGTACCTTCTACTCCATGGGAAATACTGTAATCAAGATCGTTCCCACGAGGAACAAGTAAGATCAAGAAATACTTGGATACTTTGTGAAATAGATGAACTGGAAATACATAAATGAGATAAATAGCAATGAGAATAATACTTGCTTGTTGTTTTTACTTTATTTGCACATAAATAATGTAAACACCACTCTACTCAGCGTTCGCTGACTCCGTCTTTTCATAACCCTGTTCAGGACCAGGAGTTGAGCAACCCAAGTTTCCGGCTGCAGAGGGTAGTAGTTTTCTTTCTAGTTCTTTTGTTTCTGCTGTAGTTATAAGTCTTGGACTTTAAATTACTGTTTCTGTTACTTTCTGTTTTCTTTCCACTATTGTTGTTGTGGTGGCATGTTCTATTTTGAGACAGTTTCTCTACTTTCCTTTACTGTTTTGTTTTTCCTTCTGCTTAGTTATATTGCATGTGTGAATGTGGTTATTTCCTGCTTTTGGTTATTCCTCGTTGGACGACTAGGTCTTGGGATTAGTCGAGGTGAGACGGTCTCGGGTCCTATAAGTATCTAGGAACCGGGTCGTAACAGTGCTTCCATGTGCTTCCCCCACTCTTCAGTAGGATGAAAGGAGTACAGTCAAGCAAGCAATGTCCAGGTTGTTCACCTCTTTGCCTGGTCTGGCAGAGCACACGGACCCACTTATGGTGGCACTCCTACTGGTAGGACAATTACAGCCCAGGCTCTTGGTGGACAAGGTCAATGCTATTGACGTCTTTTTCACAAAGACGCTACACAGGCTGGGCTTTAAAGAGGAGCATCTCTCCCCATCGCCCCATCCGGTCATGGGCTGTGGCAATCATAAAGTGATGCCAAAAGAAGAAATCAGCCTTCCCTTATTCGTCTGCGATAGGATCAGGCACCTCAACGGGAGGGCTATGTTCATAGTGGCTGGGTTGACGACAGCATTTGACGGCATGCCTGACATTTCACGCCTTTCGCCTGATCCCCTCTTTATACTTTCAATTTATGCTATTCTAATCCCCTTGAAGGGTAGGAATAGTACATGGGGATCAAACGGCAAGTGGGAGCTCCTAAGGATCGAGCTGGAACGGTCCCTGGAACCAAGACCCCCCAAGCCTTCGAAATGGGGAAAAAGGAGAAGCCAAGTTCAGATTATCCAGCAGGAAGCAAATTTGACTGATCCACCAGCGACTTCGGGACTGCAACCTGGCTCTTTAGCCATGGCCATACAACTTTATCCTGACGACGCTACTAAGCTCGTCCAGGTCAAAGAGAACCTTGATCCCTCCAAAGTTCAGGTGCTGCTACTCTTGCTTCAGACCAACGCGGATGTCTTCTCTTGGTCCACCAACGATCTACTGGGAGTTGATCTATCCTTGATCCAGCACCATCTGAATATTCAGGCAGGCACCTGCACGATCAAACAGGCACACCGGCACAAGTCAGCCGTACAATGGCAAGCAGCTGAGGTTGAAGTCCAGAAGCTCCTTGAAGTTGGATTCATCGAAGAGTCCTTGTACCCGGCATAGCTCTCAAATGTTGTCATGGTGAAAAAAGCCAACGACAAATGGCGCATGTGCGTCGACTTCACCAACCTCAGTGAAGCCTGCCTGAAGGATGAATTCCCCTTACCTATGGTGGATACTCTAGTGGACTCCTACAGTAGACAATCACACATGTCCTTCTTGGACACCTACAGCAAGTACCACTAGATTAGCCTTGCTCCAGCTAACTGACCTCAGACGTCCTTCATTACCAATAGGGGTCTATTTCAGTATAGAGTCATGCCCTTTGGCTTGAAAAATGCTAGAGCAACTTATCAGCGCCTTGTAAACATGATTTTCTCTAAAATAATAGGAAAATCATTTAAAGTGTATATAGATGATGTGCTTGTGAAGGGATCCCACTTCCCTCAGCACTTAGAGTATTTGGCAGAGGTGTTTCAATTATTAAGGGACACTTGCCTCCACCTAAACCCTGAGAAATGTATCTTCAAGGTTTCAGCCGGTAAATTTTTGGGATTCTTGGTCTCCAGCGGAGTAATTGAGGCCAACCTTGACAAGATCTAGGCGATTATGGACCTACAGCCACCAAGCATGCTGCGAGGGATGCAGTCATTGGTAGGCAAAATTGCCTCTTTAGGCCAATTTTTGTCTCAATCCTCTCACAAGTGCCTCCCCTTCTTCTAGTGCATCAAGAAGGACAAAGGTTATACTGCCACCCACTGGACTCCTCACTGCTAGAAAGTCCTAGAGGACGTCAAAGAAGCACTCCGAAGTCCCCCCATCCTGACAGCTCCTAAGCCTGGGGAAGCTCTTCTCTTGTACCTAGCGGCATCCATGTCTGCCACTAGTGTTAATGATGAGTTGTGGCTCATCATAGCTAAAATGCCCAAGTTAAGCTAGAAACTAGGTTAAACACTATTAAATTAACACACAAAAATGGTTAAGTGTGGGAAATAGAGAAAAAGGCCTAAAACACCAAATTTGTGCTAAAAACGCATAATTAGGTCATTCATTGAGATATTCTATTAATAAATGCAAAATGGTGATCCAATTGCAAATTGAACACACAAATGAATTCAAAAGTTCAAATCAAAAGTGTAATTAACTTCCTAAATGTTTAATTAACCTTCCATAAAAACTTGATTGCATTTGGACATCATTAGGGCCTTGCAATTAGAGATTCTCATTTAGGTCCTTAGGTCATCACATTTCATCCTTAGAAATCTCTCCAGGGACCTATTTGCAACATTCTAGGGACTGCTCTGATAGGATTCCTAACCACCTTAGGGTCCCTCTGCTATTTTTCTACCCCTTCGCTGAGGGGCTTATCCTACAAAAGCACCAATAGAACCTGTGTGAACGGTGCACCTCTTGGTGCATTGTTCATCGCAAGAACATGCCCAATCCTAGCCGTTCATCTCTTCTAGCTCTCGATTTGCGGATGCTCTTCATTGGAAGTTTTGCGTGAATTGTCGCATGGCTTCACCCCCTTCTCCAGATCTCATCCAACGGCCCTCCTTTGGATTGGCTGTTCGCGCCTTCCTCTCCTCTCATCGTGACCGTAGATGCCATAATCACCTATTCCCACCACGTGGTGAGGGGAATCACTCTCTAGTGTTACTTAAACACTCCCTCAACTCACGCGCACACCTAGATCTCTTCCTCCCCCTGAGTGTTTCCATTCTTCCATGACCTCAGCTTCTCTCACCTCAATTTTGTCGGTCTGCGGTGACAGCACAGACTTTTCCCCTCCTTTCAATCGCCTCTAGCTGCCGGCTGTTGGCTCTTGAACATCACCTTCGTTAGCTGATGGGTCTCCTCCCCTTTCGTCATCATCAGCCAACGGCGGGTGACCTTGGACACCTCCTGTTTTCCATTAAATAGACTTTATAAGCTTTCTAGGAATAGAATTAGTGTAGTTTACTGCTTTCTAGGTAAATTGCTTGTTAGATTAGCTTAGGAGTAGGGTAATTTAGATCTGATTTGCATCTCTCTAATCAATTCAGATCAAAGAGACCTCCATGCACATCATCCTCACCATTAATCTCTCCTTACATTCCATTTTATCATCTTCTAATTCCTCGATTTTTAATTCACTAATCACCCACTCATTAAGTTCTAATTTTAGACTTGAGAACCTTGGTTCTCAGATATGAAATTAGCGCCAAAAATCATTTTGGGGGGTCTCCCACTCATTTCGCAAATCCACAAAGACCCCTCGATCTTGTTTCATAAACTTGAATTGCTCGATCATGTTTTAAAATGATTTTTAATGTTCAAATCAGTGATTTGAAATTGATTTGAGGTTTCATTGATTTTGATTGAGTTTTTTGAGGATTTTCAGTGCTTGAATTGGGTGTATGCAATGAATCCAATGTTTTGGGATTTGGTTTTTAAATTATGGATGAGCATATATCTAAATCAAGTCATGTGTTGGAGAGTTCTATCAAGGAGAATCAGTCTCTCTGATTTGAGATAGAACAAGGACCCAATGGGTCTTGATCAATCCACCAAATCACCTTGAACACCCACCATTGGTGTTCAAGGAGATTAAGTGGAGAAGATCATCATAAGACCCAAATTGAAAGCCCAATTGGGGCAACATTTCACCCTCCATATAACCAATTTCATGATTTAATATTGGAGGCTTAATCAAGGTTTGAAGGGATGCCCTAAGATGATTTTAAATGATTTTTAAAGAGGAATGAAGGTGCATTTTATAAGCAAGGATTTAAGGACTTTTCCTTTGATTTCAAAATGGTGTTCAATGAAAATCACCTTTTGAATTTGGGTATAACTCATCCCTGATTAAACTTTCTTAAGTCTAATATGGGATAAGTGATCACTGAAATCCCTATCAAATCTATTAAAATTGAGACCTGATAGCTGCTACAGCCTTGGAACCCATATATAAGATGTCTGAATGAACTGTAGAACATCTAAACTGAGCTATTGTAACTACTATTATTTGTAGCTGCAGCTGGATCTTCTGGTTGGGCTAAACAGATGGAAAGTGGGTTGGGGTTTTTAATTGTTTTAAAGAGCTAACATGTGTCATAATTGTCGTGTAATATTTTGTAACAAGCATCCATGTACTTTGATGCCTTTTGATTGCATTTTAATGGCTTGTAAGTTGAATTTTAACTCCTTTGTCAGCTAATTATTGTGCCTAACTGTCCACATTAGGAAATTAAGGGAAAAATTGAATGAAAATCATGTTTATTGGTTGGAACATCTTTCATAGACTATTTATAGAATATCTGAGGTAGTTCACTGTTGATCCAGCCATTACAAGGCTTTTTAGGGTCTTAGGTTCTTCTTGAAACTTCTTAAAAGACCCTAAATTATGCTTCACTTGCACATAAATAAAAATGTTATAAAAAATATAAAAAAATAAAATAAATATGTCTTGAGTAGGATTGGGTATATTTTTAAGTGTATGCCAAGTTTCAACATCATCTGAACCCATGACTTTGTAGAACATACCAGCCGACGGTTCAGTATACCTTTAGACTTAATAAAAGACTCCAAACCTAAAAACATTATAAACACTCTATTTTCCTCATCTCTTTCTTTCTCTCTCATCCCTGACCTCTATAAAACTCATAAAAATCATAAAAAGTAGAAAAACTTCAAAAATACACAAAAACACTATGTATATTATGTAAATACATGTATATATAAGCTATTCACTAAGTTAAATATATGTATAGAGTGTTTAATGTATATAATATGTATAAATAACTTATGTATATATTATATAATGTAAAATAAGTATTTAAGATGACTTAAATTGTATATAAAGTATTTATATAATTATTTATTAATTATACTAACTTATATGCACTATAAACTAAATAAATTAATAAAACCCTATAAATAAACCTATTTATGAATGATACTATATGTATGTATTTATATATTTATATTGTACATTAAGACACTTGTAACATAATTTAATAATATTTATATAATAAATAATTAATTTATTAAGTTATTAAGTAAGTTACTGACTTAAATTAAAATAAATTACTAAATTAAGTTATTACTAATCTAACTTATATTGTATATGTGTATTATAGTATTTTAAATAATTTAAACTAATCTAGCTATATTTATGTTGTATTATACTATTTATACATAATTTATATGTATAATAGCCTGAAAATAGATATTTAAATGTATATAAATTAAAATAAAATGTGTAAAATACCATAAAAATATGTATTAAATATTTTAATATGTATAATAACTCTGTACAGGGTCAATTAGACCTTTAATTAACTAATTTATACTGTAATTAGGAAATAAGCCTAATAATCAGTATATATAAATTGTAATATTTAGCTAATTTATTTATATAGTAAATATAATTATTTTTGTAAATAAACTATATAATTATATAGCCATATATAAGGGCTTTCTAAAAATATATTTAATTTAAAAAATGGAATTAATTTGGGCCCTCAAATCAAGGGCCAAACCTACCAAATCAGAACGCATGCGCTGCGCTTGATTCAAGCGCTGGAGCGGTGGCAGGATGGTGCCACATCGTGAACGTGAGACCTCGCGTAGCACCTTAAATTGAATTTCTGCTTTAGACGATCTAGTCGTCATGGGTGCTGAGCGCTCAAACACATATACTTCTCCTCTATACATCTGAGCATGAAATGACTATGGCATGAGACATTTGGGTGTGGTGCAGGACAGGGGCCATGCATTGTATGTGAGCCTAATTGGGCCCAATTACAAGCAAAATCCGAAATTAAAGCACCTAATTAACAAATTAGGGTGGCCTTAGTAGAGGTCTAGTCTTACCCTTAATGGGTATTGTGTATCCCTCGAGCCACCCACCAATTAATTAACATAATTTTGCCATTAAGGAGGATTAATTAAGGTGATTAACAAAGAAGGAAATGACTAAGTTGTGGCTAAGTGTGTGTGCCTTTGTGTATTCTGCATGAGTGTGTGTTGTGCTAGTGTGTGTGTATGCCTGCCTGTATATATGTATATATATAAGTAATATAGTATATAGTATATATATATAGAATATACATATATATGTAAGTGTAGGTAGTATTGTTTGAGCTCTATTCTGTATATAAATAACATAAGAGCTTTAGTGACATATGTATCCATCACTATAGATAGAATAAACGTCAGTATAGATCCTATTTTTTACCTTAGCTTATGTATATAATTTTTCTAAGGTTATAACGACACTTATATATGTCGCTGTACATACATTATGTGTTATTATATATGTTAGTATGTTAATTTAAGTTAGTATATTATATATTATTACTTATTATTGTATATATATGTAAGTACTAGTATTATAAGTTGTAAATAACTAATATAGAGCATTTAATGATGGTTTTTGATGCTTGTTGTAGATATTTGTTTTCAAACATTGTATTGAATTGTAATTCATTCTTGTGTATACAATTGTTTCATTCTTTTATTATTACATTCATTCATTCATGATTGTACATAAAATCAATCTTTTTGGAATTAAAGAATATTATTAGACTTAGAGAGTGATGTATATCAATAACTGCCTCCCAGTGAATGACCTGGGATAAACTAGTAAAAATTAAGTATATAAATAAAATTGACGCGACAATGGTTTGTATTTGTGACATATACTACAACAATAATGTTTTAAAAACCTTTTTTTATACGAACCGATAGTCGATACATCATATTTTTGGCGTTGTTGTCGGGGATAAAAATCCGACAACAACGCTTTCTTGTGATTGTTTGACAAATGTTGCAGAAAGTCAATTAGTCATCTTACTCGGCAAATGAGGAGCCCAGTGACCCATGCACTTCATTAGTAAGACATATCAGGTTGCAGAGGCTAAGTACACGGTCATCGAGAAACTTGGGCTAGCTTTGGTCACTGCAGCCAGAAAGCTATGCCCCTACTTCCAAGCCTACACTATAGTGGTCCTGTCAGGCTACCCTTGTGGCAGATGCTACACAAGTCACGAGGTCAGCACGACAGATCAAATGGGCTATGGAACTAGAGTTTGACATGTGCTACTAACTGAGGAAAGACATCAAGGGACAATTCCTGGAGGATTTCATGGCGGAATTCATGGACCCAAATGCCTCCCTCAGACTCCCCTGGTAGCTTTACATTGATGGCTCATCCATGACGATCGGGTCTGGGCTCAGTAACCGCCCCAGACTGCGCTATTCATAAGTATGCCATCAAGCTGATCTTTTCTGCATCCAACAACCAAGTGAAGTGCGAGGCCATGTTAGTGGGCATCTGAGTGACTAAGTCAAGAGGCACCACCTTATTGGAAATTTACACAGACTCCCATTTGGTTGCCAATCAATTAAATAGTGAACGCTGAGCTCGAGATCCAAACATGATCTAGTACACTAACAAGGTCAAGGAATAGCTGCCGGATTTCCAAACAGTCTCAATTAGGTAGGTTCCCAGAGCTAGTAACCCCCTAGCGAACGCGTTGGCCAAACTAGCTGCTGCAATCCCCCTGGAACAAGAGGAAGACATATGTCTCTAGACTCTAATGAAGCCAACTATACCTTCCCCCAATACATTTGCGATAGAGAAGTTCATCTCTTGGATGACGCCTTTCATTACGTATTTGAACTTTGGCGAGCTGCCCCCAAGGGAACCATGACCCAAGGTATTTCGCTTGAAGGCCTCAAGGTACAACTTAATAGGGGGCAACTGAATAAGTGGGAGTATTCCACCCCCTTGTTGCACTGCCCGACAAGGGAGGAAGCAATGCAGGTCCTTTAAGAAGCCCACAGAACTATGTGCAAGAATTACGAAGGGTACAAGGCACTTTTAGCTTGGCTATTCTCAGTGACGTACTTTTGGCCCTAGATGAATCAATAGTGTAAGAACTTCATGCACAAGTGTGACAAGTGCCAGAAATTTGCTACCCTGCACCACTTGCCACCTGGAAAGCTAGTGCCTATGATGTCACCCATCCCCTTTGCAAAATGGGGTATGGACTTCATTGGACCTTTCTTGCCATCCCTGACTAAGAAGCGGTTCATACTGGTGGCAGTCAACTATTTCTCCAAGTGCATCGAAGCTGAGGTTATGGCTAGACCAGCAGCTAATAGAGTTACCTCCTTCATCTGCAAAAATATAATAGCTCGATATGAGATACCTCAGTACCTTGTCACAGACAATGGTACCCAGTTTGCTTGCAAAAAATTCAAGGAATTTCCACTAGCTGAGAAATCTACCTATGCTTCACGTCCGTGGGACATCCTCAAGCAAACGAACAGGTGGAGGTAACCAACCGCACCATCATTTTAGCGCTCAAATGCCGACTAGATTTAGCCAAAGGGAGATGGGAGAATGAGCTATTAGACATGCTGTAGGGGTATAGGACATGCCAGAGAACTTCCACAGGCCGCAAACCATTTAGCTTGGTGTACGGCATGGAAGCCCAGCTGCCAATTGAGATTGTTCTCCCCACCTACCGGACACAGCTCTATGATCTTGCCACCAATAGTGACCAGATCTGCCTAGCCTTAGACCTTGTGGATGAGCTAAGGGATAAGACTTCAGAAGCATCGCTCAAGCATAAGGAAGCAACAGTAGCTACTTGCAATAGGCGGGTTTGCAAATAGGCATTCTCTGAAGGAGACTTAGTTCTGCGGAAGTGTGAAGTCTCCATGCCCAGGCAAGTCAGGCAGGCAGCTATATGTCCCTTGGGAAGGGCCTTATAAAATTCGCAAAGACAGTCTAGGTGATTTCTACAAATTACAGACACTAGGCGGTAAAAATATCCCCCGTACTTGGCATGCGAGCAATTTACGTTTGTACCATGTATGAAGACAAATGGTCAATAAAGAGAAGATTTTTCTTTCATTGAAAAGGTTGTTGTGTGTTACATTCCCAAAAAATGGGGGGGGGGGGTGGGAACACGACAGCAAAACTTGAAGACTCGAGGACTTCACTCCCAGTCCTCAAAGATATTGGCCCTAGGAGTTGAAGGTGGCGAAAAGATGCAAAGCGAGATACTCCCTTCAACTGGCAATTTCGCAGCCTCTGATGAACCTGACTCTCCCGCCTCCTCTTTAGGAGCCGGCTAGTCCTTAGGTGGCTCCACGGAACTCAGACATGAACTGGTCCATAGACTAGTTGCATAACTCCACTAGAGTATGCTTCCCTGCGAGGAGGGACTGCATAGCAGCCAGGGTGTATTTACTGATCTCCTTCGAGATCGCCTCTCGACTCTCCTCCATAGATAGATCAGTAGAGAAAAATGCCACATTGTCTCAACATCTAGCTCCAGCTGTGCGGTACTCTCCAGCTCAAGCACCTGCTTACCTCTCTCCTCTGTGAGCTGATGGGCCTTGGCGAGGTTAGCTCTTAGGCTTTCCACAACCACCTCTACCTTTTCTTGATTTGTCATTAGATTGTCAAGCCTATCAATGGTGGCACCCAGGCGGAGGCATTCTTCTTCAAGAGCCCCTTCATACCCCTCCACAATTGAGGAGTGTTCAGCCCTGAGCACTTGCACCTCTCCTTCAAGGAAAGGATAAGGGTGCAGGCGATTTCCAAGCACTAGGACAACTACAGAGCCACGACTTCAGTCATGTGCTCTCTTATGAGACTTTCCTCTAGCCTCCCACCAAGGTGCAGGGCCTGCCTCAGGACCGTGTTGGCCTTCTTCAGCTCCTCCTCCAACTGGGCCACTTGGTTGGTTGCTTGCTGCTGCAAGTAGAGCTTGCACATGGCCTCCTCCGTGACCTTCTCCGCCTTGTCTCCGGCGGCAGCAGCCTCAATCTGGTAGGCGCAGCCAGGTGGGTGCAGCCCCTGTGCTCCTCCTTGGCCGTCAGGACCCACTTAGTGGCCATGTCTGTCGCATCAACACCACTGCCAGGCCTAGGGATGTCCAAAGGAGCGTCGCCATGTCGGACAAAACAAGTCCCAAGCGACTCAGTCTGTCAAAGACAACCAGCAAAGGTGTCAGGTTATAACTTCTGGCCAAAGAAAAAATAAAATATAGGTCAAAAAGAGCTTACCGTGTGGATGCAGTAGAAGAATACATGATTAAAATTCATAGCCCCCATTTGGGAGTTAGCCCAAAATAGGGCATCATTCAGGTGCCATAACACCTGCTGCTCCAGGTTGGGGGCACTGCTTGACACGCCCACCTGAGTTGGCACCAACCAACTAGAAGCGAGGCCTTCATGAGCACCCTTTAGTATGGATCTTGGGATTGGAAGTGGGGCCTTCACAACATGCCCTCACTGCACTTCCTTGCTATTCCCGCGCACACACATCACCCACAGCAGTAGCCTCCGCGTCCTCCTCGCAGCAACCCTACTCGCGCGTAGAGCGCGCTGCACCTCCGCCTGTGCCTCCCTTGCTGCACCTCTGCCTGCAGCACCTCCAAGCACTGCTCCAGCAGCAACAGCGCGTCCACCAGCCATCGGCCCTCGCCTCCAGCTACTCGTGTAGCACGCACGCTACTCCAGCTGCTCCGCCGCGTGCAGCATGCATCCTCTAGAGCCCTTCAGCAACTCCACTTCCACGCATAGAGCAGCAGCAGCGACCTCGCTCCAGCCGACCTTTTCCCAGAGTAGCTCCTTGAACGAGCCTCTCTCCCGTGCACGAGGAGGAGAGAGGTAGAATTTTATGTTTTTGTGTGTATTTCTATTTATGGAAATTGCCATTGTCAAGAACCATTTTCTTGATTTCTTAGATTAATAAATTATGGTGAATTTGCAGCTTTATGCTTATTCTTCTAGATAATTGTTAAGCCTTATTGATTCATCTCTATATGCATTACATTTAATTTTGAATTACATTTTAGTATGCATGCAAGTGAAAAGTACATGGCGTACCCTTGCACATGGATAATTTTCTTGCATGAAAATTACATTAATCACCCTTGACTTCTCCATAAATTTAAGGTTTACATTCAGAGCGACATATGCATTGTTTGAATTGACGAATATTTTAGCGAACTTGATCTCTACCTAATTGTGAGTTTAAATAGGTCATTGCCTCCCTGTGGACATGACCCACTCTCCTATGAGTGGTTTAATTTTAATTCTAATTGTTCTGATTAGTCGACTTTCCACCACTTAGAAATACAACGATAAATCTTCTTAATCATAATTTTCGAAAGCGAAAATTCGACTCGTCAATAACATCATCATGAGCCATAACTAACTTTAATAAGTGAGAATCAAGTGACAAAAGCTCCTACATAATCGCCTGAGAGTCGTAATTCCTTGCACATCCATTTTGAAAGGAATACATTAAATCAAGATTAATTAGGTAGTTTTAACATCATATCATGAATACAAAATAATCACGGGATTTCCCATGGGTTAATCTAAGGTCTAATGAGCATTAAATTATAATAAGAGGGTCCACACAGACAAAAACAAGGTTTCACGTACTTCGAGAACTAATTCATAACCTGAAATCCTAATTTCAAACTTGCTTAAATTACAGAGGTTCTGGTCTAGATAAAATCCACCCAAACCTTCCAAAAATCATAGAAAAATATTCCATGAGGTTTGATATCCTTGATTTGACCTTTGAAACCTATTTTGACCTTAAACAAAGTCATAGACACAATTTTACCCTAATTTTGATTTTTGCTTAAATTGCCTAGTCAAACTTTGTCAAAACTCAAATCCAACTTCACCATCAGATTCCTTGGGTCCAAATTAGGTTTGTACCAAAATTTGGCTCAATCAAAGATCATCTTAACCGGGTTTGCATTTTAGTTCAGTCAGACTCTTTCTCTCTTGATGAGTCCATTAAAATGGACTAATATTGAGCCCAAGTATATTTAATCATATAGTTTAGGTATGTTAATAATGTCAATTAAGTTATAGAATATTTGTACGCCTTATAATTTGAGTTTATAACATTCTATAACTTAATTATTTTGTTATTTTTATGTGTAGGTAATAAAACCCAGAAAGAACAAGGGTGGGGGGATAATTTCCCCAAACAGCCGCAACTCTTTCCCTCCTCCCCCGCCGGACATTGGGGCAATCTTCTCCAACGCTCGCCGGCCAAAAACAGAAAGGGGATTTGCAAATCCTGGGATTGGCGCACGGAGGGAGAGAGAGGAGTTAAAAAAGAGAAGAGGCGGCTTGCACAAGGGATCAATCTTCCCCCCCTGCAGGGAACGGCTCTCTCTTCTCCACTGTGGAGAGGGCGAGCACTGTGCCGCTCCTTCTCTACCTCAAGCAGTAGCACCCGCGCGCCCATCACTTGCCTGCACCCAACACCGCACCCGCCAAGCGCCCACTGCAGCGCGCCTACAACTTCAGGCGCAGCACCATCATTGCGCCCGCACGACTCCGCCGACGCATCCTCCTTGCGCATTGTAGGCTCGCCCCCGCCGCATCAAGTGCTTGTAGGCACTGCACCATCAGCCTGCCCACAACCCGCCCGCGCGCCTCCTTCCTGCAAGCTGACCGCAGGAGCCTGCTTTCCATCTTCCTCTTTCCCGCTCTTACGCACCTGCAGCGTCCACTTCGCCCATCTGCAAGCCACAGCGCCCGCAAGGCCGCCTCAGCTGCCCATCTGCAAGAGCCCGCACGCCCATCAGCAGGCGCGGCACCGCTCGCCCGCGCACTGCACCCACAGGCACTAACTGCAGACCGCCGCGCCCGCACGAGCAGACCCGCGCCACAACCGCAGTTGCAGCAGCAGCTATGCCCTCTTGCTCCACAGGCCGGAGCTCCGGCCACCACCGCCGGCCACCTCCGTCGCCGCCGCTGCCACCGTCGGAAAGCTCTCGACCTTGCCGTCCTCTTGAGCCTCATATCGACCCCCGCGGTTCTCTCTCTCTCTCGCGAGGAGGAGAGAGGAAGAAAGCTCTATTTTTATCTTAATTAGAAATTACATTCAATGCCATTGCCACGAATTTGATTATTATTATTATTATATTGTGGCAGAATTGCATTCAAACACTCATAGTTCTTTCTAATTGCATGGAATTGATATTAACTAGTTTAAAGGTTGATTTTTGGCTTAACTTAAGTACTAATTATTTTTAGTACACATCACGTGAAAACTGCATTAATTCATCCTAAATTTATTGAGGATTTTTGTAAAGGAAAACTACACTTACACCCTTAACTTTTTAGGTTATTGCAAATCTACTTTCCTCACATTTTAAGTCCGATTTGAAAAGGGATTTTGCACTATCCATAATTAAGTATTGATTGCATCATTGCCTCCCTGTGGACACGACCCGCTCTTTTGCGAGTGGTTATTTTCATTATTTTTGATTAGTCAATTTTTCCACCACTTAAATACTATAACACTAAGCGAAAAGTCGACCACCATCTCTCACATTGCCCTTAGCTTTTAAAATCCTTGCAATCAGGTCCCTAGGTTTCTTGTCATTCTTCGCAAATGGGTCCTTGCCACCATTGGTGTGAACACATCAAGCTCCATTGAGATTCGAGCAAGGACTTCTCGCTCGATTCCCAATTAAACACTTCCAAATTGAAAGGGAGATTCCTTGAGGAATTCCCTTCCAAATGAACCTGGCCATGGACCTTGATTCCTTCCCAATCTCTCATGCGAATACTTAGAAGATGTGGGTATCCGGTTTGCATGAAATACTCGGAGTTCTCAAGCTTGTTTCCAAGCTTGGAACTCCTCTCTTAGGCCTATAAAAGGACCCAAGACAAGAATCCTTTCTCCGTAGCTTGGTTTAGGCTACATCTCTTCACAAATTCCCCTCTCCAGCCACCTCCATCGCAGCTTCGGTGACCCCTCTCCAACCTCGTTCTTCGCCCGCTGCCACGTATCATAGGCAGTGGGAACATCTTCATCTCCTTTGCTTCTAGCGACACCGGCAGAAGCCTTCCAAACCTCCTCGTCGTCATCGCTCCTTCCTCCAGAGGACTTCTCTTCTCCGACGTCGACCAATCATAGTCGGCGCCATCCCCATCCTTTCATCCCTTCGCTTAGGTCTTAGCATCTCCCTCTTCTCCTCCCAAATCTCCCTGTCCCTTTCTCTTCCTAATTAGACCCACCGTTTGCCCTTTACCTCTCTGTCTTCTTCTGCTTTGGTCAAACTTTGGCAACACCTCCTCGATGCCACACACCTCCAAACACCCCTGCTCCACGTCCACAAGCTCCGCCTTGATTCCCTCTACAAAAGTGCTCTCCTAATTTGAGGGTTCGCACGCTCACTCGCACCACCGAGCACCGTCACCTGTATGCACCCTCACCGACCTCACCAGACCTCCACACATCACCCTACGCCACACCACTTCCACCAACGCACTCGCCGCACACCAATGAAGCTTTTGAGCGCATTTGACATGGTTGAAAGGTCGTATTTGTGGGTGCAGGTATTAGGCTGAATGACCGCCGTCGTCGCCATCTTCTCTGGCCCCAGTCGCTCTTCTCCGACTGTGTTCATCTTCACTTCCACACCCAGGTGAAGCGGCCCAGCTCCAGGTGCATCCCTAGGTCCTTAATTGAAGACGCGAAGCCACCAGCACCTCCAATTAGATAGCATCATCTCAGCTATTGTACACAAGATGGGAGCTGGCACTTTAGTGCCAGATCATGAATAGCAAAGCTCGCATAGACGTATAATACGAATTTGTGTTTCTGCCTTATCATCCAGCACATGAGGGGTTGGGTCCCTCCACGCACACTCGCCTATCTGATTACCTGCCTATGCTTACACCTCGCCTGCGATACACGCCCGTAGGCCTAGTCCTTGTACATTCCCGAATACCTGACCGGTTATCTGACTAAGCCCGGGTCTTTAAGAGAGGAGAGAAGAGGAATCTCTGAGAGAGAGGGGGTTTTGCCCTTCGCGCCTCTGCTCTTTACACTTAGCCACTGAAGGAAGTTGGTTCCTTTGTGCTATGAAGAAGGAAAGCTTTTGAAGAAGAAAGAGAAGGCATTAAGATGAAGGCTTTGAGAAGGAAGGAAGCTTTAGAAGAAGAAGAAGAAAAGAAGAAGGCTCTGAAGAGCCTTGTGCTTGTGCTCATTTAAGTCGTCTAATCTAATTTGGTTCTGTTGAATGTTTAAGAGCCTAAGTTTACATTGAATTTTGATTGAAGATTACTATTGAATAATTTGAAAATGAGATGCATGCCTAAATTAAGAAGATATACATGGTGATTTAAATCACCATTATTTTTTATTCTTTTATTCTTTTGCTCCATCATACATCGATTCTCATTGAATAAGTTTCTGCATATATTATTCATTGAATATCTCTATTATACTCTGTTTATTGTGCTCATTCATTTCAATTCAAGATTAGTGTTGTGAATTTCATATTTGCTCCATGCGAAAAACCTCAGACTCCTTTTATATTCTGAGTTTATAAATTTAAATGTTTATTGTAAGATTTTGTCGACTATACTTCGATGCATACATTTAACACTCGACGAAATCCCATCAACATTTTGGCCCCATTATCGGGGAGCAACGTGCAATTCATGCATTAATCTTATCTTTCTTGATTTTTATCTGAGCACTAACTTGCCCTGTTTGCTTTGACTGTGATTTTGCGAGGTACATCCAGAAGAGATCTTCTGCGCAATCAACTACTCCAAGGGTAGGTAAACTCTCTCTTCTTCCCTAATCAATCTCCTAATCATTTGGAAGAGAGAAAAAGAAACAAACAATTACGATTCACCTACCTTATCTTCTTAGTAATCATCATTTCTAAGGAAAGTTTCCTAATTTGCGATTTCAAATTAATATCTGATTGAAGATTGAGACGATTCTGGTTAGAGATCTCCACCTAGATTTCCTATACTTATTAGGGATTTACGCTTAATTTCTAATCATCTTGGACTACTCACCTTCTTGTTTGAGTCCAAGGTGTACATTTTGATATCAAATTAGACTTGAAAGAGAGACAATTAGGGTTTCTACTCTAGGGTTTTTGAAGTGTTAGTGCACACTTGCTTGAATTAAAGGTAATTGATCCTCCTGCATTTGTGTGCTACCCAAACCCTTACTTCAAAAGATCTAATCAGAAGAAAATCAGGCTCTAAATTCACTTGAACCCTAAAATTATGAACCTAATAACCTGATAGTCAATTCAGGGTGATTTTTGGGTCTTCACCCTGATTTCATTCTTCACCTTTTAGGATAGGTCAGGTGAAGTTGACCTACGTTGTAGGCCAATCAACCTCCAAATTAGGTCACAAATTGAATTAACTTCCAATCAAGTGAAATCCAAGGCACAAACTAGGCTAAAATTGGAAGACTTAAGGTCTCAATTCATACATTCCGGTCTACTTGGAACTGAGTGACAAGGAAGGTCGGGAGGGAGAAACCTTGTAACCCGTGGGGACGCTCTACCGTGTAGGGGTCTTTGCAGGGCTCTCCCTTCCTGGCTACCCAAGTACTTCTCGGGTGTGTGGATTTTTGATTCAAAGGTATCATCCACCTCGAAACAAGCCTTAGTCATCCAAAAATCTTTGGGTGCCTTGATTGGGTCCAATTCACATCCAGTCCCTCATCTATTCTCTAGAGCACATACACAGGAAAGGTCCCTAGGTTTTTTTTGACCTAGAGACCTCATTAGAATTGATCTTCTTAGGGATTTTTTATCTGATCCAATCACTTCAATCTGAACCTGAATTTGATTCTACACCTTGATTCACCCACCTAATTTGAAAATGCAACCTGACAATTTAGGAAGAATTTGTAGGAAACCTGAATCCCAACTGACCATAAAAGAGAAAATGATCGAGGATGATTCTAGATATCATAATGAATACTACAAAACCTCTGATCTATCTAGGCACATGTAGGTTAATGTTTCAAAAACAACAACCCACATTATAAGTCGTGTTGAAATGATCTGGACCCAAATGACACATGGTTCAACCCGGGATGATCTCTTATTAGAATATCTTGAATTGATGAAATTACATAGCAATGAGTATCTACAATGTTGGTCAAATCCCTTACTTTTGGAAAAACACCAAGGTCTCATGGAGAAACGTGAAAAATTACTAAATATAGTGTATGAAGCCGTTGCTAAAAAATACCCAGATATCCCTTTAGAAACTGATGAGACACCTTGAAACAACATTGAGGATCAATATGATTTCCCAGAACCTGGGTTCAAAAATCAAGGTTGTTGTAGACCCCAACCCAAATGGAATCAGATTCAAACTTCATAACGATTGACATGCCTGGTCTTGATACGGGTTGGGAGGATCCAATTGTAGGTGTTCCTAATTCTGAACCAGCCTTAGGAAGCTTGAAGCGGGTCCATCAAGCCTAGATTCCCCAGACACCTATGATGGTAAGCTTGAGTCAGAACCTCTTGAGGATATAATTCCCGAATCTTATCCTATTAAGGTACTCCTCAAGAGTGATTCTATAATCTCAGTAGAACCAAGTCCGGATTCTAGTGACCCAATTCCTACCTTTGATGTAGAATCTAGATTTAAGCCTATTTGGGACGATCATGAGGCCCAATATGAAGAGAATCAAATTTTGGATCTAGACTATGATTACGGGCCTATGTTTAATGATTACACCTCTCCAACATCCTCAGAAATGCAAATTGATTTTTTAGAAGTCAAATCGATCTATGATACAGAAATCGAGGAGTTGGAAGAGATGGAATTCGATGGGGTCTATCCTAGGAGCCAAGAACCTAAGCCTATGCCTAATAAGAACACCTCTTTGAGTTCAGAATTTGAGATTAGGTTATATCCGAGTCAGGTTGTTGATTCTACGCATCATGATTCATTTTATGGTGGAAATCCTGATCTAGAATCAGGTTCAGACACTAACCTTCGCAAATTCTCCAATGATTTCGAATCCTAGTTTGATTTTGGAGAACCTTTGTTTCCTGACGACTATGAGCCAATTTACAACCTCAGCATCTATGACCCATTCTTTGATTTTGACTTTGAGGTCCCTGTTCCCGAGATCATTGATTCAAAATCATGTTCCATTGAATTGGAATCATTCTGTTATGATCTTCAGGAATCAGAAGTAGTAAGTGCCGAGAGTGTCCACACTCTAGAGTTTGAATCTTTTACTGACTCAGAATTCCACGATCCTATAACCACTCTTTAGGCATTTATATTTGATTTGAATGAGCATCAAGAAGGCTCTCTAGATGAACCTATCTTTGAATCATTTCTAGAAGAGCCTTCTCCGCACCTAGATCTTAAAGAAGAAAAACCTTCTGATCCACATACTGAGCCTTCCAAAATCCGATCTCAACCCCACCCCGCCACCGGAATCAATTTCTACTCTGATTCACCTCTCTTTAATCTGGTTGCATATGATTCTCCTCCATCTTTTGATCGGGTTTTAGACATTGATCAAACTAATAATCACTTCTTATCCATTTTTGATCTTATCAGTAGGGTTCCTACATCCTATACAGTTACTTTTTCTTTTGAGGACCCCTACTCTGACCAGGCTGAGCGGATTCAACCAAACCTCAGATTCTCATTTCCATACCTCTTTGAGCAACAAAGTATCTGGTGGGTTCTACATCTTTTGATTTACATTTATCAACCCACCAAACTGATTGAGTTTGGGTTGCATCATCAGTCCGTTGATCTAAACAAGCACCTGGTTGGACCAACCATGCTACTTATCAAGGTGCTTGTTCTACAAAACTCCTCCAATTTGACTACCCCTTCTCCTTGAACACCTTCTGCTTGACTAAAGGCATTGAATTTAGCACTTAATGGGAGGCAACCTGTCATTCCAAAAAACCCGAGACCCTTCTGATCATTCTTTTGAGCTACACTCCTACTGCACTTTTGAGTTAAACTTTAGAACAGCTGACTCCACCTTTGATACTTGTATCAAATATTGAAATCATTCACAATAATCATCCCAACCCGTTCACCCACCCTTTGACCTTGTTCTAAACTTTGAACCAAACTAAATTTGTACCCTCCTTGTTTACAATGAGGACATTGTAAACTTAGGCATGAGGGGGTGTCAAAGTGCAAACATATGGAAATTCAATTCTCTGGGAGGTCTCACAAAAATATACATATTCAAACATGATAAAAAAATTAAAAATTGAAAAAGAAAAAAATGGAGGAAGGGGAGGAAATTTTGTGAACTCAAATGCAAATCTTTCTTGAGGAGGAAAAACGGAAATGTTCAAATGTAAAAAAGGAGAAAAAATCAAGAAAAAATGATAGTCATTAATGATTGATTATGGGATATACTTAAGTTCTAGACTTAATCAAAAGAAAATAAAGTCTTGAAATGAAAAAGACAAAATGATTAGTATGAGTACTGATCTTAGGCCTCTTGGGTTTGTTTTAGAATTTAAACACTTACGTATTTGTTAAGATCAGGATTAATCTTCTAGAGGTTGAGGAAAGTGCGAGGCTATTGTATTAGGTCTAAGGCTTAGGGATTATTCGGCCCCATTGCCTGCCCTTTGGTTTGTGGGACTTGGTAACCTAAGTACCCAAAATCACACACTAAGTCTGGTTCAATGCGCTTAACAAAGAAAAATATGTCAAAAGTGTTCCGTTCTGAAAAGCCATCTCAATGATCTAACATAGGAGTGGCTCGACAACACAAGTTAATTGAATGAGTTCCCAACGCAAAGAAGTGGGAAATTCACCTCGAAGATGCGTAATAACATACCGTCTCCTCGGTACGTGTCTCTTAGGATATCTAAATATCCTACCAGGGGAATGTAAGCACCTTGTGCTAGTTCAGGTGCCATGGGCAGGATTATCCCGAAATATCGATTGCTAGGGCTTGAATTTAGCTACAGAATGCCATGGGCGGCACTATCTGGAGGTGTCAAAAGCCAAGGTTCTGGGTGTTGCCATGGGCGATGCTATCCCGAAGCATCGAAAGCAAGGGATCCTTCGAGGATTGATGATGGGGACAAGGAATCTGATACAGACTATGTTTAGGGCTAATTCGAGGCTGGATCTAGGGAAAAATAAAAGAGAGAAAACTCTCCAAATAAAAATCCTTCTATTTCTCTCTTACAAAAGTGCACTGGCAAACTGAACCTAGACATGTTACATTCTAAGCACGGGTGCTTTAACGGCTGGGTTCAACGAACCTCTGGGTAGTTTTTATGGGCCTTAAAAACCTTCGCGGCAAACTAAGGTTGAAGTTGGTCAGGTCTGGATCTTAATTGATTCTTGAGTACCTCTAGGCCTATTGTTGGCATTCTGACCTAATATCTTAAAGAGTAGAACAAATCAGGCATCTGAACATCAATGCATGGTCTAGAACTCTAGTTCTTTCCATAAGATTTTGCTAATGGACTAGCAAAAGTTAGCCATAAGGGTGTGATGATAACATCATCATTAGCCATAACTAACTTTAATTAGTCAAAATCAAGTGACAAAAGCTCCTACATAATCTCCTGAGAGTTGTAATTCCTTGTACATCCATTCTGAGAGGAATATATTAAATCAGGATTAATTATGCAGTTTTAACATCATATCATGAATGCATAATAATCATGGGATTTCCCAGGGGTTAATTTAAGGTTTAATGAGCATTAAAGTCTAATAAAAGGGTCCACACAAACAGAAATAGGGTTTCACGTACTTCGAGAACTGATTCATAACCTAAAACCTTAATTTCAGACCTACTTAAATTACAGAGGTTCTGGTCAGAATAAATCCATTTAAACCTTCCAAAAATCATAGAAAAATATTCCATGAGGTTTGGTATCCTTGATTTGACCTTTGGAACCTATTCTAACCTTAATAGAGTCAGACACAATTCTACCCTAATTTAGGTTTTTGCATAAATTGCCTAGTCAAACTTAGTCAAAACTTAAATCCAACTTCACCATCAGATTCCTTGGGTCTAAATTAGGTTTGTACCAAAATTTGGACCCAATTAGAGATCATCTTAATTGAGTTTGCATTTTAGTCCAGTCAGACTCTTTCTCTCCCAATACACCCCTAGCTTTTGAAATCCTTGCAATAAGGTCCCTAGTTTTCTCGTCGCTTTTTGCAAATGGGTCCCTACCACCATTGGTGTGAACACATCAAGCTCCATTGAGATTCGAGCAAGGATTTCTTGCTCGATACTCAATCAAACACTTCCAAAATTGAAAGGGAGATTCCTTGAGGAATTCCCTTCCAAATAAACCCGGCCATGGACCTTGATTCCTTCCCAATCTCTCATGTGAACACTTGGAAGATGTGTGTATCCGATTTGTGCGAAATAGTCGGACTTCGCGAGCTTGTTTCCAAGCTTGGAACTCCTCTCTTAGTCCTATAAAAGGACTCAAGACAAGAATCTTTGCTCCTTAGCAGACCTCCTCTCGTGACATACCTTAGTAGAAGCCTTCCAGACCTCCTTGTCATCGTCACTCCCTCCAGAGCACTTCTCTTCTCCTACTCTAGCCAATCACAGCCGGTGCCATCCTCTTCCTTTCATCCCTTCGGTTAGGTCTTAGCATCTCCCTCTTCTCCTCCCAAATCTCCCTGTCCCTTTCTTTTCCTAATTCGACCCTCCATTCTCCCTTGACCTCTCCATCTTCTTCTGCTTCGGCCAAACTCTGGCAACACCTCCTCGACGCCACATACCTCCAAACACCCCTGCTCCACGTCCACAAGCTCTGCCTCGACTCCCTCTAAAAAAGTCCTCACCTAATTTGAGGGTGCGCACGCTCACTTGCCCCACTGAGCATCATCACCTGCACGTACCCTCACCGACCTCGCCAGACCTCCACACATCACCCCACGCCACACCACTGGCACCAACGCACTCACCACACACCAGCGAAGCTTTTGAGCGCATTTGACGTGGCCGAAAGGCCATATTCGTGGGTGCAGGTATTAAGCCAGACAACCACCACTGTCACCATCTTCTCTGACCCTAATCACTCTTCTTCGACCGTGTTCATCTTCACTTCCACGCCCAGGTGAAGTACCCAGCTCTAGGTGCATCCCCAGGTCCTCAATTGAAGACGCGAAGCCACCGGCACCTCCAATTAGACAGCATCATCTCAGCTATTGCACGTGAGAAGGGAGTTGGCACTTTAGTGCCACATCGTGATAGCAGGGCTCACGTAGATGTATAATATGAATTCATGTTTATTCCTTATCGTCGAGCACACGAGGGTTAGGGTCCCTCCACGCACACCTGCCTATTCGATTACCTGACTACGCTCACACCTCAGCTGTGATACACGCCCATAGGACTGGCCCCTGTACACGCTCGAATACCTGACTGGTTACCCAACTAAGCCTGAGTCTTTGAGAGAGGAGAGAAGAGGAATCTGTGAGAGAGAGGGGGGGTTTTCCCTTCATGCCTCTGCTCTCTACACTTAGTTATTGAAGGAAGTTGGTTCCCTTGTGCTATGAAGAAGAAAAGCTTCTGAAGAAGAAAAAGAAGGAATTAAGAAAAAGGCCTTGAGAAGGAAGGAAGCTTTTGAAGAAGAAAAGAAGAAGGCTCTGAAGAGCCTTGTGCTTGTGCTCATTTAAGTACTCTGATCTGATTTGGTTTTATTGAATTTTGATTGAAGATTACTGTTGAATAATTTGAAAATGAGATGCATGCTTAAATTAAGAGGATATACATGGTGATTTAAATCACCATTATTTTTTATTCTCTTATTCTTTTTGCTCCATCATACATTGGTTCTCATTGAATATACTTCTGCATATATTATTGATTGAATATCTCTATTATACTCCGTTTATTGTGCTCATTCATTTTAATTCAAGATTAGTGCTGTGAATTTCATATTTGCTCCTCACGAACAACCTTAGACTCCTTTTAGATTCTAAGTTTATAAATTTAAATGTTTGTTGTAAGATTTTGTCGACTATACTACGACGCATATATTTAACACTCGATGAAATCCCATCAACAACAGGGGTCAAGTCCCCATTATACCATGCCATACACACCCCCTTGCTCATGCCCACATGCATGCGGGCCTAGGCCAGTTTGAACTGGGTTTGAACTGGTCTGCTTTGGTCTAAATTGGGTTTGGTCTGGTCTGGGAAATGGGAGAGAATTTGAGAGAGAGAGGGGGTGATTTTGCCTTGTGTTGCAATCAAATAGCCGTAGTTAAGTTCGATTTGATAGTTTAAGTCGCCTAATGAGTGTTCCCGATGACGAATTTGGTTGAATACTGAGGCTTTGAGTTGGAGAAAAGATTGAGTGTTGAGTTTGAGATCTGGCTAAGTGTTCAGGAGTTAAGAGAAAAGAGTTAAACTTGAGTGATTAATTGGTGGTTTCAATCACCATTATTTTTATTATCTCTCTTATTTTTGTCTATTTGACTCTGATATACAGTTTTGTTATTCATTGAATATATGTTGAGTTTTGTTTGCATATTTGATTGGTAATTCATACAAAAAAATATGTAGTTTTATAAAAGCGGGTTTTTGTCGTTGAGACGTAAATCCGTAATTAACTTTTAAATTTATAATTTCTAGATAGGGGAGTATCTAGGGTCGTCCAAGGAGGCCAATTCATCAATCACATGAAGTGGTTCTCTCTCTCGCTTCTCAAATCTGCATTTACTTTTTGTATTTTTGATTTTGTTATTTTTTTAGGGTTTTAGTAATAGTTGGGAAACGAATGCGAAGATGAAATCATGTAAAAACTACGCCTAAGTGACATGAATAAAGTCTACACCTCTAAGCTTGCCCTAGGCAAGTGTGCCTAGGGTAATTAGAGAGTAGAAGTGTGTGCAACAATTTTAGAAAAACCTAATTTCTTGAATGGAAAAGAAGAACCAAAGTAGAAAGGCAAAAAGCTTTATATTAGCTAGATATGCAAGGTCACAAGTAGACAAATGCTTGGAATAAAAAAAAATCTAGCTAATACAAAAATAGAAAGTGATGAAGAACAAGATGAAGATCCTCCAATTGAAGCTTTAAGAAACCCTTGCTCTAACTGTGGCTGCTCCAGTAGTTGAAAACTTCTCTTTGGCTTCTTCCTTCAAGTGGTCCTCCTCCAAGACTACTCCAAGGGTGGGCGTCCACCACCCTTGTTCCTCCTCTTGCCTGGCTGTCCCCTTAGATGAAGGCTTTCTCCTTGGAGTGGCACAAAGGAGAAGAAGAAAGAGGAAGAAGGCACCAAGGGGGCGGGTAGGTTGCCCCCTTGATCTTCTTCTCTTCTTCTTCCTTGGACTTAGGTGTAGGTGGTGTAGGTGGGATATACATAGGGAGAAGATGGAGTAAATGTGGGTAGTTAGTAGTGTTTTTATAGGGAGGAAAAGATGATGGTTGGTGTTAGGATAGATGGATGGTTAGGATTAGGTTTACGGGTGGTTATGAGGATCCTAGGGTCAGGGTGGAGTGGTTCCACCTTAAGGGATGTGATGGTGGTAGTTATGGTGGCGGAGAGACACCATAGTTTGGCGCCAACCATGGAAGGGTGCCATGGTTTTGGTGCCAACTATGGGGGCTTCTAGAAGGGAGTTAGGTGGATGGTGGAGATGGCTTGAAGGGGTAGGTCTAGGGTTGGATTTCAAGGGAAGGGTGGCGCCAATTTTAATGGTGGTTGTAAGTGGTTTTGGCACCAACTAGTGGTGCCTTTTGGTGGTGGTGGTGGGCTGAAAGGAGGTGTATGGGTTGGCACCAAAAGTGATTAGGAATGGGTAGCTTAGGTGGATTAGGTTTAGGGTTATTTGGTGGAGCTTGGGTAGGTGTGTTTTAGGGTTATCTAGGGATGCCATGGGGGTGGACTAGCTAAGTTAAGCTAGCTTAGCTAGCTTAGCTAGTAGGGAGTAGGGTAGAGAGTGATTACGCAGCAATCATAGGTCCTAATTCACCTGAATTAAGTTGGAACCTAGCTTAACTTAGGCATTTCGCATACATACGCATCATACTTTGCATCATAGTTTATTTATTAGTTTTGTAAATAATAATGTCATATTATGTTCTAATTGAGAGGTATTAACAATCATAGGTAATTCGAGGCTGCGGATGACCAATCTAACAGTATGGATCTGCTCAGAATGATGACAAGAGCCCAACTCTTCCAAGATCATCTTGATCAAACTCTCGTAGCATCCTAAGGAGTCCACAGAAAAGCAAGGGTAAAGAGGCAAATAGGTGGAAATCCAAACCTCAAATGTCAAATCCAACCGCACGGATGGATTTGGATAAATGATTGCAGTCCAACGGTGCAAAAATCATTTCGATTGGAGGCCTACAGCATTATTTACAAAGCAAAGAAGATGGATGGCCACGATGGCGCCATGTGGTGCCATCGCCGCCATCCAAGGCCGCTGCCCCAATCTCTGAAGGAAGCTCCCCCATGCATTGTGGGCAGTTGGATCATCATCCAACGGCCACCATGCGCCCACGTTGCCCTGCCCCCATGCGTCTTCAACTGAGAAGAGATCTCAATTGTTGGATCTTCATCCAACGAATTAGAGCAGCTGAACCTTAAATCATAATTGTGACCATTTGCAAACGCAACTTAGTAGAGAGTATGCTTGCACGAGAGCGAGCAACGTAGGGTCAAGGCACACTGAGGGGGAAATTGGAAGAGGCGGTGTGCTTAAATGAAATAGAGTCGTCGGATCAGTAATCAAGGGCACCGGTGCGGACGCATGGCGTGCAATCAGGCATCGGATGAGGTGGTGCGAAACACACGCGCGGTGATGCACGATTAAACACGCCGATATATGCGGCTCAGTGAGACGGTAGCACGCGCGTTCTCAGCCGTTGATCTCCGTGATCAAATAGTTGAGATTAAACGTGCACGCACGAGATCTTAGCAAAGGTGGTAGCAAACATGCAAGGATGACCCCGCGATTATGATTTAAAGGCTCAGCACCCTCCACGTGTCAACATCTTGTGCAGTGCATGCGTTGAAGGTGTTATGGAGGCTATTTTGAGGCGAAATCAAAGCCGTTGATCTCCATATCAACGGATCTGATAAATCTAATGTTGTTGCACAAGTTGGAGGACTCAAATGCCTATCTTTACCCTTTATGAAGCTATAAAAAGAGCCCCAGGGGCTCCAGTTGAAGAACAACTCTCTCCAAACCCTTTCCAACTCTCTAGATCTTCTTCTCCGGCTCTCTCCCTCTGAAGCACCCACCAAGCCACTTTGGTGCACCGTTGCTGCTCTCCCCAACCTCTCCAAAAGGCCACCTTGAACCACCCGTGGTGGCCTTATTTTACTAGATTAGATAGTGATTTTATTGATGATCTAGTTTATTTCTATAACTCAACTCAATTGCTTCATATTGATATTATGATTAGCCTTCCACTTCATACATTGTAATTAGCATTCAACTATATATATATTGGTTAGTTCACAATTAGTAGCATTCAATTAGCATTCTAAATCAGTTTGTGAGTTCAAAAGTGTTTTCTGCCTCCTTGAGTTTGACCAGGACTCACCTCGTTAGAATTGCATTTGTTTCGATGTATTTCGCACTATACTACGACAAAATTATTCAAAAACACGATTTTACGATGAATAGGGCTGATTTGCGAACATCCAAGGATTGAATTGATATTCTGAGACATTTTTTGCATTATTTGGGATTTTATTGAATTGATTTGTTCAATCCTAAGTGCCGATATTTCTTTAGTGCCTGACCTAATGAATATGTGATTATTTCTTTTCCTTGAGCATTAAATAATTTTCTTGAGCATAATTTCCTTCACACTTGATTTCATTTCCAATTTTCGTAAGGTAAAGTGCAATTTTGGACTTATTTGATTGTTGAGAACTCATCCCTAACACAATAATAGTGGTTTTCGCACATTTCATTACTCCTAGTGAACGACTTCAGGATACTTTTATTTCGAGAACTATAAATTTTAAAAGTTAATTAGTACAATTCGACTATACTACGACGCAGTTTTTATAAAACCTCATGTTACGCACATCACTTTTTGGTACACCATCACCGTGCCCTCAGTTGGTAGTGAGAACTGATGATGAATGATTGCATAGTAATCATAGGACTTAATTGACCTGAATTGAGTTAGATCTTAGAATAACATAGGAGTAATTCATGCATTAATTACATATTTTGCATTTTTATTGCTTTACATAGATATTCATGAAATAATGCTATAATGTTGTACTGATTAGTGTAATATTTGGTTTGCAGGTAATAAGAAGCATAGGTAATACACTAAAGCTAGATAAAGGACAGAATTGTAGCAGAGTTGGAGTAGAAGCCTGAAATAAAGATGCAAATAAGTTGAAGATAGAGAGTATGGGAGAGGTATACTATACTACTTGTAAGGATTTAATGTTAGAATTAAAGTATGAAGAACTTAGGACATCCCTGTGATGAGGTGTGGCTCGTCATAGCTAAAATACCCAAGTTAAGCTAGAAACTAAGTTAAACACTGCAGAATTAACACATTAAATGGGTTAAGTGTGAGAAATAACCTAAAACATCAAATTTGTGTTAAAAATGTAAAATTAAGTCATAAAATGAGATATTCTATTCATTAATTGATGATCCATTTGCAAATTTAATACACAATTGAGTTCAAAAGTACAAATCAAAAGTGAAATCAACTTCTAAAATGTTCAATTAAGTCTTGATAAAAACTTAGTAGCATTTGGACATCATTAAGACCTCGCATTTGAGACATTACACTTAGGTCCTTTAAGCTTTAACATTTCATTAATTTAAAATATGCCAAGGACCTTTTTGAAAGTCATTAGGGACTTCTTTGCAATACTCATGGACTGCACCACATCTTTTCTTGCCACTTATGGGTTTCTTCACAAATGTTCTACCGTTTCACACCATAAGGGTTTGTCTGCAAATTTCCCTTTACACCTGTTGGCGTCGGACCACTGTAGCGGCTCAAGAACTCAGCCAATCAGGATCGTTGATCCTATGATCTCTTGATCCATTGGCCGATCCTAATCGAACCTTCGCGTGGCTTTGCATGTGTAGTCACCATCCTCCCCAGATCTCATCCAAAGGCCATGATTTGGATTTGAACTTTGCGTGCCTCTTTCTCTCCATCTCCACTGCCCAAAACTTGATCTCCTAAACCCACCATGGCGTGATCTGTTTCACTCCAGAGCTTACTTAAGCAGCTCGCCAGCTCGCGCACATGGTGATCAGCTCCCCCCTACACCTCTCAAGTTGGTCACTTTCCTCCCTCTCCAGCAACTTCTTACCAATTCACTTGCCACGCCTGTAATAGGGGCATGGCTTCTTCCTCAATTTCTCCTCGTCAAGCTGGATCTCGTAACACCAAGAGACTACCCTAGAGCTCCTCTTGTAGGCTCTTCACTCACTAGAGACCTCCCACCCTTCTTCCTCCTCATCCGCTGGCTTTGGATCCACAGGTCCCATTTGTCTGATTAGATTAGGATTTCCTGCTTTCTAGAGTAGCTTAGATCAGTAATTAGTGTAATTTGATTAGCTAGGAGTAGATCAGAAATTAAATTCAGTGAATGATTTAGTCTAGGGTAGGAGTAGAGTATCCTAGACTCGATTTTGCCCTCTCTGATCAATTCAAATCAAAGAGGTGTTGTTTTTCCACCTCCATCAACTCATACAGCTTTCCCTACGCATCGCAATTCGTTTATGATTTTCCTTCACATTTTATTCATTGTTCACCCCTCCATTAAGGTCAAATTTAGATCTAAAGTCTTGGCTTCTAGATCTGAATTTGTGCCACAAATCCACCTGGGGGGTCTCCCATTCACTCCATAAATTCACAAAGACCCCCCGATCTAGTTTTAGTTGAATTGATTTGCTTGATTCTTTCAGATTTGTGTTTCACGCCCAATCTCATGAATTGGAATCAATTTGAATTTTAATCGAGTGATTCGAGTTTGCATTTGCTTAATTGGGTATATTGCAATGATTTTGATGTGTTTTGATCGAAGATTTATTCTCAAATGAGCTTATACCCAATTCAAGCCTTGTTTTGGGTAGTTTAGGCCAAAGAGAATCGAATACTAATTTGAGGCTTTAAACCATGACCCAATGTTTTGTATAGGATCATGAGGTTCTAACACTGTTATATAGTGTTTAGAAGCTCATGGTTTTCAGACAATCTGAATGGATCCTAAATTAAAAGCCCAAATAGGGCCACATGAATTCTTATACTAATCTGATTTCACCCTGGTTTTTAAAGGAATAAATGCTGATTTCAAGGTCTTAATGGAGATTTAGAGTTGCTTTGAGGTGATTTCGGCACCTAATGTGATCTTCTCTACATTGTTTAAAATGTAAAGAGAAGATCATCTTAGGGTCTTTTGAGAATTATAAAGAATGAGAATTGGTCCTATGGATTTCAGATTTTCATAAATGGATTTTAAAGGAGTTTGGACAAATATGAGTTGTTAGAAACATGTTTTGGGCATTCATGTGCCTTAGATCATACCTTCTTAGGTTTGATCTGGGCTGATTTTCGTAACTAAAGTGGCAGCTGTAGCTGCTGTTTTAAAATGCAGTAATCCTTGCAGCAACATCCGTTGCTGGTTTCTTCTTGTAGCAGCAACTGCTGCTAAATCAGAGTTGAAGAGCAGCTGAATCAACTGCTAAAGTTGAGTAGCAGCTGCTGCTATGTTCATTATAGTAGCCTCTAATGAAGAGTTTGAGAGGAATTTGAATTGGATTTGGAGATTGATGTATAATATTGGTATAACTTCATATTTCAAACATCCATGTACCTTTTATTGATTTAAGTCTGATTGGAAGTGCTTGTATTTGTTTTAATCTTCTTTGTCAGCTACATGTAATGCATAAACTATCCAAATATGTATTTGCATGAGAATTGAATTAAAAAATCATGTTTAAATGTTTGAACATCTTTTAGGTAAAGTGTTGGACATGTGTGAGTGATTGAGTTGTTTTTCCGACACTTAGAGTTCACTTTAGGCCTTAGGTTCTTTAGTGAAACACTCGTTCAAGGCCTAGAATTGGTTTGGTTTGTAAATAAATAAAAATATGAAAAAAATTACAAAAAAATAAAATAAAGGTGTCATGAGTAGGATTGAGTATATTTTTAGGTGTATGCAAAGTTTCAAGGTAATTTGAACCTTAGGCTTGGTAGAACATACCAGCCGACGGTTCAGTATACCTTGGAATTTAATAAAGAATCAAATATCAAAAACACCAAAAAGCAAATCTCTCTCTCTCTCATCTCCTACCTCCTCTAAACCTATAAAAACATAAAAATCAGAAAAACCCCAAAAATACCCTATATACTATGTATATACTTGTATATATAAATTAAACCTAAGCTATATGTATAAATTGTATAATATGTAGATAATGTACATAATTAACTTATATTTGTATTCTATATATTAAACTAAGTATTTAGAATGATTTAATGTACATATAACATTATTGTATAAATATATATTACTTTATGTAACTTAAATTTATAATAATCTAAGTAATTACATAAACCTATCTATATGTACATATTTATATCTCATACTGTACATATGTATTTAACTATATAATATAAATTATATAATACATGTAATTTAATTTAATTATGTATTTACAGTAAATAATTAAGTTATTAGGTTAATTAGGTAATTTATTAACTTAAAATAAAATAAATTAGTAATTTAAGTTAATATTGAGATAATTTATAATGTATACTTGTATTATATTATATTAACTATTTTCAACTTATTTATATTGTATTATAATGTATTATAGTATTTATAAAATATTTATGTATAAACTAACTTAAAAATGTATTTAATTGTATATAAAATAAAATAATGTTTATAAAATATAATAAAAATGTGTAATAAATAATTTATTATGTATATAAACCCTGTATAAGGTCAATTGTATTATTAATTAACTAACTTATACTTTAATTAAGTAATTAATCTCTAAATTAACATGTCTAAACTGTAAACTATAGCTAATTTTATTATATAATTAAATAACTTATTTATGTAAAATAATCATACAATTATGTAACCCTATATAAGGTCTCTCTAATGGTATAATTTAATTTAAAATAATATTAAAATAAGCCCCTCAAATCGAGGGCCAAAATCATGAAATTCATATGCAGCCTGACGTAACGAAGAGCCAATTTGGGCGCTGCGAAAGGGGCCACATCATTTGTGGCGGACCGCTCAAAGCGGTATAAAATGATTTTGTCTCGTTTCCCCCTTAATCGTCATGGCACCGGGTGCCCTTACCCATATACCATTACCTTTTGATCCGATACAAGCATGAGCATAGGAATTGATATGGAATTGTGGTAGGCTGAGGGCCACGCACTGTGCTGGGCCTATGTGGGCCCAATATTGGGCCTGAAAGCAAATAAAATGCATAATTAATGAACTAGAATCGGGTTTAGTAATGATCTGATCCTACCCGTATGGGTGCTGTGTATCCCACGAAAGATCGGTTCGCCAATTAAAAAACCTAGTTTTTGGTTGAGTAACGTTGAACCAGTTATGTGAGAAAGGCCCTAGAAGATTGGCCAAGTGTTGACACAGAGAAGTGAATGAGCCGCTGACGGCTAAGTGTTGTATTTGCTTGTGTGTTTGTGTATGTATGTAAATATTTATGTATATGTATAATATATATGTGTAGATATATAATGTAAATAAGTAATTATAAGTATGTATACGTATACTCTAATATATATATATATATGTATGTATATAGTAATAGTATAAGTAATGTAAAGATACTGTTTGAGCTCTTATATATATAAATAACTAGAGCTTTAGTAACATATTCATCCATCACTGTACATTTGTATATATGATAGTATAGATAACTATTTTACCTTATGTAATGTAAATATTTTACTAAGGCTTTAGCGACATTTATTTATGTTACTGTATATGTAATATATGTTACTATAGACATTAGTGTATTATTATGATTTAGTATAATAGATATTACTAAATATTTTTGTACATATTACTATATTTAGGTATTCCTTATAGCAATTGTATATAACTAACATATTGTAATAGTAGATAGATTTTTATGCCTGTTTTTGTACATATTTTCAAGCATTGTGATGCATATTAACTAATTCTTTTGTAAATAATTAACCCATTCATTCATTATTTGATTGATTCATTCATTTTGTAAATAAAATTAACATTTTCAGAATAAAAAAATATTTTTTGACTTAGAGAGTGATGTATATCAATAACTGCCTCCCAGTGAATGACCTGGAAACAAACCAGTAAAAATTATAAATAAATAAAATTGACGCGACATCGGTTTGCATCTGTGACATCTATACTACAATAATGACATAACATTAAAAAACGTTTTTAGTGTGAATCGGTCGTCAATGATCATATTTTTGGCAACATTGCCGGGGACAAAAACCCGACAATAGCTCTTTATTGTGATTGTTTGACGATGGTTGCAAGTTCATTGATTATTTTTGGCGCTGTTGTCGGGGACAAAAACCCAACAACAGTGCTTTATTGTGATTGTTTAATGATGGTCATAGTTCATTGATTACCTTGCAGTTATCCCTAGCCTTAGGATAGCCTTAGCTAGCCACCTTCCCATACCTAGGCCACCATCCCATTAGGTTAATTTAGCCTAGAACACCCTAAAACCATCTTTCCAGCCCACCTCTGGACATCCAGATGGTGTGTTGGACGTCCAATTTTTGCAGAACCCATGAATAGAACCTGACTCCCATATTGATCCAGTATTGGACATCCAGACCTATTCATCAATCTTCCAATTTTGGAGTATAAGTCATCTTATCAACTAATCAAACGTCTGGAGGTCTTCTTCAGTTGTTGATTTTGGAGTTGAAGTTATATCTTGCTTCTTAGGACCTATGAACCCTACCCTACACCCTAGGAAACCTAATTAGAGGTATCCTAAGCTTAGGACACTGTCACTAGCACCTCCTAAGAACCTAATTAGGTTCTCACTAAGCCCAATTGGCTCAGTAGAAGTCAATTGAACTCTAACTAGCTAATTTGACTCATGCAGCCCAATTAAGACCTAATTTCAACCCATGCAAGTCTAATTGGACTCAGTCAGAGTCCAATTGACTCACACACAACCTAATTGGGAATTGTCTCTCCCAATTGCACACACATTCACCCAATTAAACTTGTGAAGAGTTTAATTACATTTACCACTTTAGTAATAGGTTGTATGAAGCTATTTTTAGGACCTCAACCTAGACCCAATTACCTAAACCTATTGGCCTCAACCTAGACCTACCCTAGTCGCCACCCAAGTAGACCACCCAACCACCTAAGTCACGGGCACACAACACCACACAAGTTGGCATCCACACACCCTTAGGTGGCTCCAACTTGAAGTCCAAAAGCCACCTCAACCTAGTCCACAACTAGATCCACAAATTGCGGATCTTGAAGACCCACCCTCCTCCTATCTTTAGCTACCACCTAAGACTCTCTAGAGTCTTCTCTTGGACACCCAGTTAAGGCCTCCCACTTCTACAAAAGGACACCTAAGGTGGCCGCTCATCGGATCATCTTGGATGCCTCCACCTCCATTCCTCCATCCATGAGCACCTTCCTCTATACCACCATCTTCACATCAAGAGCAAGCTCCTACACCACCTTCTCAAGAGGCTGGCCAACACCACCTTGGCCTCTCTCCTTCCCTCCTACCACCTCTAGCCACATAGCCACCAGAGGCCACCTCTGGTGCCCTGTTTTCATGTAGATTTAATTGTTCTTCATAGCTTTATTTTCTTGCATTTTATCTCGCTTAGTAGTGTAATAATATCTCTCTCTAGAGTGCACGCATAAACTCTTTCTCCATGGGTTCCATGCATGCATCTCTCTTCTGTTAGAGCAGATCTAGTAGTTTTTAAATTCCCTGTACAAGCATTCCTCTAGAGTTGATTGTAATGACTTGATTCTATGAAATAAAAATTATGTTATCTTTATTGGAATCACCTTTCTTTTTATGCAAATAAATATGTCAGTTCCAGAAAATATAAACGACTTCTCGCTAAATAGGAATTTAGTTGGAAATATGAGATTAGTCAAAGTAGTGGGAACGGAAACCCATATCTTTACATTCGTGATTTTTCTAACTCACACACATGTACTTCGCATAAACAATGCAACTGGTGAATCCTATTTTCGTATTATCAAAATCGAAATGCAAATTTAATCAAGTAGAAAATTAGAATCATAGTCACAAAAGCACACCTCCCTGAGATTGACCAGGACTCACCTAGTCTTGTTACAAATATTTTTGTTTGAATTGGATTTCACGTCTATACTACGACCTAACTTAGTCAAACTCGTGATTTCTCATTCTACACAAATGATGTTGTTGCTTGGGAGGCAATGTGATTTTTGATTTCTGATTTCCGAGCTTATTCCTAACATATGTTCCTCTACTTGTTTTTGGTGTGCAGGTATACAAAAGCAGATTCTGCGCACACATCATGCGCAATTGAAGATTTCTAGTACAGACTAATTCCTTAGGTTTAGGATTTGATTTGATTCTTAGGTTAGGTATTTTTTTGAAAAAAAAAGGCACAAAAAAATCTGAAAAAGAAATTCACAAAATTTGAAGAAAAAAAGATTTTGGTGAAAGGCTTATTTTATTGGAAAACACTTTGAAAAGCCTTCTTGTCATTTTCTGAAATTTGACCAAGAGTTTTTCATTGATTTAAAAATCATTTTCCACATATTTGACGATTCAAAAATTTTTAAATTTGGGCTGAAAATAAAGTTTCAAACTTGCTTTCCAATGCCACCTTTCGTTTGAAAAAAATTACACCGTTGAATTTTTAAAAATTCACAAAGTACAAGGGGATCTACCAAATCTCATCTTATTTTGATTCCATTTGCATTGTAGAGAATATTTTCGATTTGATACTTGGTCTACTAGTTGAATTGTTTAGAATTGCATAAACCCTAAGAACAACATTTAGGGTTTACACTTGTAGAGACCACATTGACTAGCTTGGACTCAATCGAGTCCATTGACTAGTCGGTGAGTCGAGTCACTTAGTTGACCGCTCACTCAACACCCCAACTTGAAGAAAGGTTAAAATTCATAAAGAAAATATCAATTAACATGCATTTTTCGTTTAACTAGTTGGTGGTCTTAATTTCTTTAGCCAAACCTAGTGTCTAGCCTACGGGATAATGCTAAACGGCTGCGGCTAAGAGGCATCAAGGACCTAAAGGTGTAAGCCAAAGGAAGAACCTTCCTATTAGTCCCCTCGTAACAAACTGACTGGGTTAGCTTAAGAAATGGAAATCATTTGCAGTTGATTTTACGATGAATTTTTCTTTAGGAATTAAAATGTGAATGAAAAATTTGGTAATCCAATTCTAAAGCACCAATTTGATTAACAAGGCCTTAGCTTTGTTTGGCTTGGCTGCACCAACCCATGTTGTTGGTGTATGCAAGGGAGGAGATCTCTATGACCTACATTAGTTGGACCTTGGGAACCAAACCTAAGGCGGCGAAGGCAACTTTTCACATCGCCTGGTTCTTCTTCTCAACCCTCTTCTTCTCGGTTAGCTAAATTGGCTAATCCAAATCTTGGTCAAGGTCTTGAGGACCAAGACCCAATGGCTTGTCTAGAAGCCAAAGTCGTTGCATCTGAGCAGCGACATTAGTAGAACATTGATAGGATTCTGAACACTTTGGATAGAATGTAGCATCCGCCGTGAGCAAAACAATTGCGGGACTTCTACGATCTGGTGACCATGATTATGGCACCTCAAGTTCGCATTCGCGCAGGTGGAGACACATTCGAGCTTAAGCTGAATGTAATAAGTCTGATCTAGACTTATTTCCATAGACACTCAAATGAGGATGCCTTCGTGCACCTAGAGGATCTAGGTTGATTCGCCGAAACAATCTGACCCAAAAATGTGGATCTTGGGATTGTTCTTGTGAAGCTTTTCCCATTCTCGCTAAGGGACAAAGCTTCATACTGGTTCAAGACCATTGGGAGGTCGATTGGAACCTGGGGGGAATTACGTCACAAATTCCTCCAAAAGTTCTTCCTAATTGGTTAAACAAACGCTATGAGGAATGTGATTATGACTTTTTCCCAAGGACCAGGGGAAGAGTTGCATGACACATGGGACAGATTTCACGATCTTCCTAGGAAATGCCCACACCATGGTCTACATAGATGGAACTTAGATCAGATTTTCTACCATGGAGTACATGACACACATCGACACCTAGCTGATGCATCTAGTGGCAAGAATTTCCTTATGAAAGATGAGAACAATGCATTTGAGTTGTTTGAGTCCTTAGCAGAGAATTCCATGAATGCCGCCTCAATGAACCAGTTCTAGCGACCTAGACAGCAGCGAGTTAATGTCCACGAGGCTTATGCTGAATCACCCTGAGCTGACATGGATATTATTACCAAGAAGCTGGGCAAGGTGGATTTGCTGGATAAGAAGCTTGACGAACTAATTTGAGCTTGTCCTAGATTTTCCGGCAATTCTGCTACACCTTACTCTTCCTGTGCATCCAAAGTCCCTCCTGCTCGAGTACATTTACTTACTTGAGATATATCTTCATCTTCGTGGGATCCTACATATCAGGAACCCATGAATAATTTAGATCCGGTACCGTATGATCAGGGTTAAGCACCCCATGATGATTTTAGTGCGTACTCTCTTGACGAGTATACATCTCAGACATCTTCAGCTTACGAAAATGTTAATGCTATCCAAGGTTATGGGCGTAATAAATCGTATTCAGAGACGTATAATCTTAGTTGGCACCAGGATCCAAACTTCTCTTGGTCAGGTAATTCACAGAGACCAAATCAAGATCCACACCAATAGACTAGACAATACATGAATATGCTGAACATGTACCCAAGGCAGCAGCCATTTCCATCTCAATAGCAGTCACGTGATGTGGTCAATGTGAATAAAATCTGAGGAAACCAATGAATGTGGTCAATGTGATGTAGAGGGAGCTTAAGGGGTCGAAGTGAAAGTGGAAAATCACCTCTCTGATCTGAATTGATCAGAGGAGGTGAAAGCGATCTAATTTACTCTAATTCTAACTAACGCATCCATCAATTCATCATCTAAACTACTCTAACTAAACTATAGTACACTAATCACTACTCTAAATTACTCTAGAAAGCTGGAAAACCTATCTAACAGGAAGAATGGGATTCCCTGGATCCAAAGTCGGTGGCTATGGAGGAAGAAAGGAGGGAGGTCTCCAGAGAGTGAAGAGCCCTCTAGTGGAGCTCCATGGTTGTCCTTAAGCATACGTCATCCCTAGTGGTGGGGAGGGATTAATGAAGAAGAACTACGCCCCTATCACAGGTGCAATGAGTGAAGAGGTAAGAAGGTACTGGAGAAGGAGGAATGATCGGCTCAAGAAAGTAGGAGAGGAGTCAATCCTTTGCGCATGACACCAAGGAGATGATTATATGGGCGTGCGAACTGATCAGGGCACCGCGAGGGTTAGATTAAGCTAGTAGGGTTTCAACAGTAGATGGGAGCTAAGCAAAGGGCAGGAAGGTCTATATCAAATTCCCACCATCAGATGGGATCTGAGATGGTAGGTGATTCTACACGTGAAGGTGCACGAAGCTTTGATACAAGATCAGCCCTTGGATCGAGGACTCAAGGGATGGACTGCTATGGGTGAGCTATGTTCTTCAGCTGCTGCAGTAGACCGCAGCCCCAAGTGTGTTTGGAATTTTGCGCTTAAGCCCTTAAATGTCAAGGGGTAGAATAATTTCAAGGAGGTTGATAAGTGGCTGAAAAGTCTTGTAGCGCAGTCCCTGGACATTTAAAAATAGGTCCCCACGACTTTCCAAAATGTCCTTGAAAGGTTTTGAATTCAAGAAATGTGAATAACCTAAGGGCCTAAATGTAATATAATGAATGCGGGGTCCTAATGATGTCCAAATGCAACCAAGCTTTTATTGAAACACAATTGAACATTTAGGAAGTTAATTTCATTTTCAATTTGAACTTTTGAACCAAAATATGTGTTCAATTTGCAATTGGATCACCATATTACTTTTAAATAGAATCTCATTTTGTGACCTAATTTTACGTTTTTAACACTGATTTGCTGTTTTACGTCATTTCTATTATTTCTCACACTTAACCCATTTCTTGTGTTAATTATGTAGTGTTTAACCTAGTTTCTAGTTTAACTTAGACATTTTAGCTATGATGAGCCACACATCATCATACACCCATGCTTAAGTTTTGCTAGTCCCTTACCAAACAACTCATTAAGTACAAAACATTCAGCATCAGCTAGGTAAGTGTGATAAGATATCTATTTTTCTCCCTTTCAAATTGTTAAGTGTTTAAAGATGATCTTTAAGCTGAAATTTTTCTAATTAGCCAACTGTGTTTATGTTTGTACATTGTGAGAACCAGTCGCTTAGGAAGAATGACCAGAACTTAAGACTAATATTACATAGACCATCTCTCTACCAACAAGGACTCTTGATATTTAAACCTTAAGTGTGACTTCCAGGACTTAAGGGGTTTTACAAAGCTCAGAAGCTAAGTGGTTATGGTTGTGCTCAATGAAAGGTCAGGACTAACCAGGTGAACTTTAAAACTCAATCCCGGCATTTTACTTCTTTTTAAGTCCAAGTTGGTCCTAGCTTTAGCTCATGTTTTTGGATTGACTCTCAAAAAGTGAGGAAGACTCAAGCCCAACTCTTATTGCATTGTGGCTCAACAAATATTTGGTGGAAATAGGGTATTTGTAATGCATCTTGAAAATATTTTTGGTATAAGTATTTACAAGACTTGGAGAACATACTTGACTTATTCTAAAGAATGCCTTTTTCTAAAAATTCCTTTTGCTTTTTCTTTTTCTTTTTTTGATCAAATAAATGTCCGTATGTCTCCGACAACTTTATTTGTTAGAGCACACTTATTTGGTGGGTGTGTACTTTGGTGGAAAGAACTTTTCCTAAACACAAGACTAAAGACTAGGACAAAGAGTCTACCTTCATGCACAGGTAAGGACTCCACCTTCCCTAATGAACACTAGGGTTGAATTTTAAGTTCACAAGGTTTTTCTCGACATTGTGTAGTGTAAACCAAGGTTACTTAGACTCCTAAGCCAAAGCAAACCAGCGAATCCTATACTGGCAACTCAAATACAAGAATACGTCTTAAGTTAGGAGAGATCCTAGTCTATCTTGTCAAAGCTTGAAGTGTATTAAGCTAAAGCCTGAGCGAATCAAGCTAAAGTGACCTAGAAAGTCTAACCAGCAAAGGTTGAATGCACATAAACACTTATTCTATTTTTGGTTTTAGTTAGAAGATCATAATTAAACACTTATAATTCTTTCAATGCTTTTTTTTTCTGTCAGAAATTTTTGTTGGAGCTCTCCCTCAACAATAAAGATCAATCAAGTCCCTTATTGTATTTTTGGAGTTTTTGTTTTTGACAATTTTTTTGTATTTTTGACTTTGTAAATTTTTCAATTTTTTTGGTATTTTTGATAATACTATATTGTATACACTATAGGTGTGTCTATAATTACATTTCAGTAAATGATTTCACCATTTTCACCCCTGCCATGCTTAAATGACGCAATGTCCTCATTATATGAATAGGGTGGATGCAAATGCATGCTCTGCTTTTCACTAACTTAGGTTGGGTGATGGAAGGAAGTCGGAATGAGGAGATAAAAATCTCTATGCGAACGATTTCTAGTCTGATACAAGATCAGAGTGGGAAGTTGGGCTAAGTAGTGAAATGCATGACATATGTGAGTATGAATGTACACTAAAAATGCAAGGATAAATACCTAATGAAGGAAATGGAAAATAAGAAAGGTGAAAATAGCTATATACAAGAGATAAGTTTCTAAGTTTAAGGCCTTCAGCTAGGTGTAAAACCAGATGTAGGTGTCAAAACTGTAGGAGCCAAAAGGATGGGTAGAGAATTGACAAGTTTGAAGGAACTCAATGAAAATATACAAATCATGATGAATAGAATGAGAGTTTGTCAATCTCCATGGTGAAGAATAGCTTCACAGTCAATATGAATTAGATCAGATTACTTGGTACAAGGCCAAAGTAAAGAATGGGTATCAAAAGACTTGGCTCAAGGTCAAAGTATACAGATTAGAGTCATCTCAGAATTACTTGGTTCAAGGTCCAAGTAGAGAACATAATATATCCAGAAAAATCTACAGCTTCCAGCTCTTCAATCAATGAATGCAGAATCAAGATGAAGATGAATTTGGGTTGGGAAGAAGAGGTTGTTGTTGATTTGAGTATGGTGCATAAGGATTAGGATTGTGCAAGGCTTGTGATATGACATGTGCTTGGCCTTGGGGAGGATTAGGTTGAACATACCTCTGGGCAGCTATATTCCTAGGGTTGGGTTCTGCCTGAGATGGGAGTGAATGTGGTTGACCGGATTTTGTCAAGTGCAATAGTTGGGCTCTCATCTCAACTGGTGTCGCGTCCTGTCTCTACTGCATAGCAATATTCTGTTGTTGCATGTCAGCAAGAGCTTTCATGATATTCCTCAACTATTCATCTCGTGTCGGCCCAAATTAAGAGTATTGGGTGGGCATAAGTTGGGTTGCTAGTAGGCACGTGGTGGATACCCATGTTGTTGTGAAGTGGTGGTGTAGAAGGATGTTGAAAAGTAGGACTTTGTGAATTTCCCGACCACGAGAAATTTGGATGATTACGCCATCCAGGGTTGTAGTTTTGGGAATAAGGATCGTTGTGAATGGCGTGGAGCTCCTTCGAAGCTCCAAAAGGTTCAGGGAATTCAGTGTAAGGAGGAACAAAGATTCCTCCAACCGATGAAGGATATAAAAATGAATAATCTGGTAATGCAGGTTGTGTCATAGAAAGGTTGTTTACAGTTTCCCTCCTTGTGGGAAACTGAGAAGTGAGAGGTGTAGGTGACTAAGAAGAAGAAGATGATGAAGGTTTAGACAAGAATTTCCATACTTCATCTACTTTCTTTTCTATTAAGCCCACCTTATCCAGCTGACTAGCCACTATCTCTGAGTCTCATGTGTTGGATTGGGCTTCGTGTACCCCTGCGTGTGAGTGAGAATGTGAGGACTTTCTATTAAACATGCTCATCGAAGCATTGTTAATAGAGTTTCGTTCATACCTTCGAAGAGCTCAAAGGCTAAGTCCTTATCTCTGTACAAGAAATTGCCTCTACATGCGGCATCAACAAAATTCCTTGTGTCATCATGGAGCCCATGGTAGAAGATATGGACCTATTGCTAATGTGGGACACCATGGTGGGAACACTTACGCAGAAGCTCATGGAATCACTCCCAAGCCTCGTGCATCTGTTCTCCTGAGTTATGTATGAAAGTGGTGATAGCATGCCTCAAGCCGTTTGTGCGGCATACAGGAAAATACTTCTTAAGGAACTCATGTTTCAAAGAAGCCCATGTCCCTATTGGTGTAGTCCTTGCAAAAGTTCTAAACCAAAATGCGACCTTGTCTTTTAAGGAGAAGGATAACATTTTCATCAACAGCGTGTGCTGATCATGGCCCTATGGACCCAAGGTCTGGGCGAGATTTTTCAGCTCCTTTAAATGCTGAAATGGGTCCTCAGAAGCAAGACCATGGAAGTGAGGGATAAGTGCTATAAGGTTTGGCTTTAGTTCAGTAGCATAGCCCCTAACGGGATAGCGCACCACAGGCATAGGTTGTGCAACTGCGGGATTATAGTAATCCCGTAGTTGAGGTCTACAAGGTTGAGGTGCCTAGGGAGCTTGAGGTTGAGGGTTCACTAAAAGATTAACAACTTGTGTAACCTGTTGCGCTTGTTGGGTAAGGGTATTCATTTGATGTTGTATTTCGAACATGTGTTGAAGACTAGGTTGTGGACCTCTCTCTGATGGTGGTTGGTTAGGAAAGTTAGGGTAGGGAGGAGGTTGTAACCTATGGACTGGTGGTGGTGGTAGTGAAGGATGTGTCAAAAGATGTGGAGGAAGGTCTTTGAAATCCTCAAATTGTGTGAAGTCAATGTCATCCTCCAGATGAACGGAATGATGGATGGGAGTTTGAGGCCTAAGAGGTGGAGGATTGGATGTGGAAAGCATTGAAGTGGACGTAAAGCTTGGGCATCAACACCCAAGGGAGGTACTAACTCAGGGTTTTGGGATCTCCTACCTTCTATTGAGTCGATTTTTGGAAATGAATTTCGAATCAGTCACAACTCAAGAAAGATAAACAATCTCAATCAATCTCAAAATAAAACCAGAAATCCCAATATCAATCAATCTCACAAAAGACCAATCAGTCTCAAGTCAAGAGAGGTAAATTCGAATTTTTCCTAGGGGTCTGCTATGTGAAAAAATAGTAGCACACAAACAAATATTTTAGATATAATTGTACGATTCCTACAAAAGACCTAGTGAAGTGCAAACCTCTACAATCCACCCGGAATCTGGATAAGACTGGTGTCCGAATCCTGACCCTGTGGTTGCTCAAGGAGATGAAATAGAAACCCGTGTATTTGTGAACTTAAGTGATCATGCAGTGTGTACACGATAGTCAATCAACAGAATATTAGTAAAAACTCAAACAAGGTTTCAAACAATTTTTGTCTCCTTTTGACTTTTGATTTGATATTTAGAAAGTGTTTTCTATGTAACTCATCTCACTTTTTAGTCTTTTCAAACAAGAAATGGTCTTTTTAGGTTTAAGTCAAATGCAAAGATGGCAGGAGCTCAGAAAGGATAGAAATGTGTACCTGACTCCAGCCATTTTGCAAATAATGCAATTTGATTGTATTGAAATCTAGCAAGAAGAATGCAACCTAAGTATGGATGCCTAGTAAATGCTGCTGCTAGATAAGGGATGAGATCTTTTTGGTATTTTTGATTTTATAATTTTTTTTGGATTTTTCAAATGCAACAAACAAAATCAAATTGAGAAAGAAAATCAATACGGAAAAACTGAGTCGATGAGATGTGTAGAGAGAGATAGAGTGAGTCCAAGTTATATAAAGGTGTGTGAGAACAAGCTCTCACAACTTATGCCTAACAAAATATCCTACAAACATACCTAAGTCTAAACTATCACTATACTAGTCTACTCTACTAAAACTGGGAAACTGCTGCTCCTGTAGGAAAAACTCCTCCAAGAAGTTGTGTCTGAAGCACAGCGGATCCACCAGCAAGAAGAAACCCACCTGGAAGAAGACACTACTCCTCAAGTGTTGCCAAAACACCAAATGATTAGTAAGACAATTATATACAAAACAAATCAAAGAATAAAATGAATAAAAGAATCTTTATAAAACAAAGAATATGAATAAAATAATGATTATTTACAAACAAATCAAAAATATTTACAAATGAAGAATAAAAGAAAAGTTTTGGTGCATAGAGAGTTGCCTCCCTAGCAACGGCGCCAAAACTTGATCACAGACATTCGCGTTGCAATAAAAACATTGTTTTATGTATCGTTGTTGTAGTATATTTATCACAATGCAAACAGATGTCACGTCATTTTTATTTAATTACAATTTTTACTGGTTAGTTTCCAGGTCGTTCATTGGGAGGCAGTTATTGATATATATCACTCTCTAAGTCTAAAAATGTTCTTTTATTTCAAAAAAATATTAAATTTATTTACAAAATGAATGAATCAATCAAACAATGAATGATTGGTCAATTATATACAAAAAGAATCAATTAATATATATTACAAGGCCTTAAACATATATACAACAAACAGACATCAAAAACTAGTTAATATTATACAATTTTAGTTATATACAACTACTTTAGGTAATACGTAAATATATGTACAAAAATAGCTATTAATCTCTACTATACTAAGTTATATTAACAAAGGAATATTTTTAGTAGCATATTTTACATATATAGTGACATTTACATATATTACTATAGCCTTGGTAACATATATACATAACCTAAGGCAAAAATAGTTATCTATACTAACATATAGAAAGATATGCAGTGACTGATATATTCGTCACTAAAGCTCTAAGGTTATTTATATATAAAAGTGCTCAAACATATCTATACTACTCTATTTATATGTATACATATTTACTTGTATTTATTTACATACATATACTTTATACCTATTCTATACATATTATACATATATATATATATATGCATATATATATATACATGCATACATACATACATATATATATATATATATATGCATGCAACACACAACACATGCACATACACTTTGCTGTTTTCACTAACCCTCCTCTTCTCCTCTCTCTTCCTCACTTAGGCAACACTTAACCGTTGTAGGTATTCTCTCCTCTCACAACATAGTTCATAGGCCCAAAAATTTGTTTTAATGGGCAGGCCGACTAATTTTCGAGGGATGCACAGCACCTCAGAGAGGTGGGACCAGACCTCTACTAATGGGCTAGCCCTAGTTCATTTTAGGCATATTTTTTATTCATTTTCCAAGCCCATAACAGGCCCACACATGCTCACGTGCCCACACACCCACGTACATATGCACACACGGCCACAGACGGCCGTAGGTGCATGCGGCACGTGCCCTGAGACCAAAGAACCCTATATACTCATTGTGCGCCCTACGCTGACGACCAAGGGTGTCGAGGCAACGCAAAAGCGTTTTATACAGCATTGCGTGGTTTAACACCCACGATGTGGGACTTTTCATGGTGCCCAATTAGTCCATCCCAGCGCTGAGCTATGTTCAAATGCAAGAATTTTGGCCCACGATTTGAGGGCCATATTTTAGTATAAATTAAAAATAAATTATATAATTACAAAGCCCTTAAATAGAGCCATATAATGGTACAATTAATTTAGAGAAATAAATTATTTAAATATATAATAAAATTAGTTAAAGTTGTTGGTTTATACATGTTAAATTGAAGGTTAATTTCTTAATTAAAGTATAAATTAGTTAATTAATCATACAATTCACCTTATAAAGAATTAATTTATACAATAAATTATTTATTGTACTTTTTTAATGTCTTTTAGAAACTTTATTTTAATTTATTTACATTTAATTACATGTTTAAGTTAGTTTTACACATAAATAATTTATAAGTACTATAATACACTATAAATACAATATAAATTCATCAAAAATACTTAACATACTAGCTACTATACAAGTGTACATTATAATTTACTTCATTATTAACTTAAATTACTAATTTATTTTATTTTAAGTTAATAAATTACTTAATTAACTTAATAACTTAATTACCTACTGTAAATACATAATTAAATTAATTTATAGGTACTATACAGTATATAATACATAGTTAAGTATGTATGTATAGTATTAGATACAATTTTATGCATATACATAGGTTTATATAATTACTTAAGTTAATACATAATTAATTTATATAAAGTAATAGTTAATTATACAATAAAGTTATATATATAATAAATCATTCTAAATATTTAAGTTAATATATAGAATACATATATAAGTTAGTTATAGATATTACTTTCATATTGTACACGATATACATATAGCTTTGGTTTAAGTTATATTATATAAGTATATACATAGTATACAATGTATTTTTGGGTATTTTTGATGATTTTCTAATTTTTATAGTTTTTATAAGTATGGTAGAGGTAGGGGATGAGAGAGGAAGGGTGAGATGAGAGAGAGGAAGTTCTTTTTGTGATTCTTTCATCTTTGATTTTTTCATTAAATTCCAAGATATATTGAATCGTCGGTTAGTATGTTCTACCAATCTGGAGGTTCAGAATACTTTGAAATTTAGTGAACACTTAAAAAAATTGCTAGTCCTACTCATGGCATCTTTATTTTATTTTTTTATGATTTTTTAAGTATTTTATTTATTTACAAACTAACCCTAAAAGAAGCCTTGAATGAATTTGAACTAAGGATCTAGGGCATCTAAATGGGCTTAAGTGGTTGGTAAAAGTGTGTAGGGTTGTAAACATGTCCAACAGACATTAAGAAATATGATGGAGTATTAAAACATGATTTTCATAATGAATTCCATAAAAATTGTATGTTAGACAGATTAAATCAACTCATTAGCTGACAAAGGATTACAAGCTATCATAATCACATTTAAAAATTAAATTCAAGTACATGAAAGCTTGTTTCATAAAATCCTAACACTAACAACATATCAGCTACATCATTTCTTCAACACCACCCCAACAGCCTTCTTGAATCAGATCCAAGACAGCAACTACAGCTGCTGTTCAGCAGCTAAGAACTGCTGTAGAATTCTTAGCAACTACCTGCAGTTGCGATGCTATGCTAACAATTGAATCTGACCTAATTAATGTGAATTAGACTTTATGGAATATCTGGTAATGTTTCCAACTGAACATCAATTCAATCCTTTTTAGAAGCTCTGACTGATTGCCTCATTCCACTATAGATAGTGGAGAGGGCAACTCAGATCAGGCAATCAATCCATTAAATCCTCCATTTCAGATATTGCAAATAATCTTATGCCATCAAATTTGCATCTCAAACTCTGATCAAAGCCTTAAGAACATCAGAAATCCTAATTTGATCTTCATCTTGCACTATAGACAGTGTGAAGGTGAAGATCAAATTAGCCTCTTAAATCATAAAACTTCACTTTCATATGTTGCAAATCCTTTATGATAGACCAAAAACTTATCCAAATCTAGATCAGAGCTCAGAACACAAGAGCAGCCCTAACTTAATCTTTCTTTCACACTGAAATGGCCCTTTCCAAGGATCGTTTGGAGTTTTTCCGGAAAGTTAGGGACGTAAACGCGAAAACCTTGACTCTTTGAGTTGAGTGTGTGGGTTCTTCAAGAAGAAGAGTTTGTCAAGGGGAAACACCACAATTTTTCTCACTCTCTCCTCTCCCTCACCCACACACACACTCACGCACACTCCCCTCCAAGCCTAAAACCCTAATCCCACTCCTATTTAACCCCCCCTCCCCCCCCCACACACACACTCCATCTCCACACCACCACCTTCATCTCCTTCCCCCTGCCGGCGACCATCTTCTTCCCTACCCCCCTGCCGCAGCGAGTGGAGAGGAAGGAGATGGACGGGACGAGGAGGAGAAGGAGAGAGGGTGAGAGTGTGAGCGAGGGAGAGAGGGAGTGTGGACGAGGGAGAGAGGAGTGCGGTCGGGAGCCACGGGAGCTTAGAGGGGCTTGTGCGGAAGATGGGAGTCGCAGTCATGACGCCCGCAGAAAAGTCACCTTGTTCTGCGGGGCCAATAATGGCCTTTGGGGGCCCCAGACAAGGGTCAGCTGCCAGCACCGGACCCTCACCCAGCCACCAGCAAGGACTGACTGAGGGAGGAGGTCGTGCCCCTCTCTGCTACCAGTGTGGCCAACCGGGCCACATCAGAAGGGACTACCCATCTAGGGTCGGAGCATAGCAGATGCTCCTCGCATCGAGTGCTAGAAGCCGAGCTGGCAGCCGCGGTCACAAGCGTGTGGAGGAGGACAGCAGTCACGAAGAGGGTATCAGCTAGCTTCTGCCCGCCCGACCTAGAGCGTGGCCACTTTGTCTACACCCAGGGCTGAGAGGCGTATCAATGCCCTAACACACAGAGTCGCCAGGCCTTCAGGTTCTAGTGATAGGTATGGTTACCCTTTCTAGCATATTAGTCTACGTTCTTTTCGATTCTTGTGCCACACACTCTTTTGTCTCCTTGAGTTTTGCCATCAGTTTGGGGTCGGGCAGTGTACTGTTAGAGGTTCCACTCCTGATTAGAGGGCCAGGTGGACAGTTGTTCGTAGTAAAGGAGGTCTTTACAGACTATGAGGTTGTTATAGGGGGACATAGTCTTTCCGCCGACCTGATAGTGATCCTGATGGAGGACTTTGGCATGATCCTAGGGATGGACTGGCTATCTACCTATCACGCCCTGGTGGACTATTTTGAGAGGAAGATCATCTTCTCCATACCGAAGTTGCCTCCTTTTGAGTTTCACAGTCAGCTGGTGGATGGAGGCTTCAGGTGTATCTCCGCGCTTCGGGAAGCTTTTGAGACAGGGGTGTGAGGGCTTCTTAGCTTGTGTGGTAGTAGAGCTTAGCCCCGTGGCTGACTTTCTGAGTATCTTGGTGGTCTACGAGTACCCCGACGTCTTCCCAGAAGAGCTGACAAGACTACCACCTAGGCGTGAGATCAAGTTTGAGATCTCACTAGTACCGGGGACCAGCCCCATTTCTATTGCACCGTACAGGATGTTACCACGTGAGCTACGAGAGCTCAAGTCACAGTTACAGGACCTGTTGGAGGTCTTTGTGAGGCCTAATGCATCCCTGTGGGGAGCCTCTATGTTCGTAAGAAGGATGGTACCCTGCATCTTTGTGTCGACTACCGATAGTTGAATCGGGTCACCGTCAAGAACAAGTACCCGCTGCCACGTATCGACGACCTCTTTGATTAGTTGAGAGATGCTACAGTGTTCTCTAAGATAGATCTAAGGTCAGGTTACCACCAGTTGAGGATCAAGGAGACCGACGTCTCCAGCCAGCTTTTCGTACTCGGTACAGGCACTACGAGTTCTTGGTCATGCCATTTGGGCTGACCAATGTCCCCACTGCTTTCATGGACATGATGAACAGTGTTTTCAGGCTATACTTAGACTGGTTTGTGGTGGTGTTCATCGACAACGTCCTAGTCTCCTCCCGGGATCAGGCACAGCATGGACAGCATTTACTTATGGTCCTGGATACCTTGAGATGACATAAGATGTACGCTAAGTACAGCAAGTGCGAGTTTTGGCTGAGATAGGTGACTTTCTTGGGCCATGTGATTTCAAAAGATGGATTGGCTGTGCATCCAACCAAGGTTGAGGCCGTACTCAGGTGGGAGAGGCAGGCTACTATCAGCGGTTTATCAGAGGGTTCTCTCAGATCACGCGTCCTATGACCCAGCTGACCCGGAAGGAAGTGCCCTTTTCCTGGACAGACGAGTGTGAGGCATGTTTCTAGGAGCTGAAGGAGAGCCTGACTTCAGCTCATGCGCTTACCATCCCAGACAGTAGTGGCGGGTTTGTGGTTTACACCGATGCCTTGTTGCAGGGGTTGGGTGGTGTGCTCATGCAACGGGGTCACATTGTCGCTTACGCTTCACGGTAACTGAAGCCCCATGAGCATAGCTACCCCACCATGACTTAGAGCTGGCAGCAGTTGTCTTCGTGTTGAAGACATGGAGGCACTACCTGTATGGTGAGACATTCTAGATCTTCACAGATCACAAGAGCCTTAGGTACCTATTTGACCAGAAGGAGCTCAACGTGCGACAGAGACATTGGTTAGAGCTCTTGAAGGACTACGACTACAGCATCTCCTACCACCCAGGGAAGGCCAATGTGGTAGCCGACGCCTTGATCTGGAAGGTGCCCGCCCACTTGGCCAGCTTGCAAGCACAGAGTTGGAGACTCATGGAGGAGGTGGGCAGTTGGCGACCCCGGGAGTCACGGGGTACTGCGGGGTAGTGACAGTGCCGCAGCAGTCACGACCAGAGCTGATAGACCACATCATTGCAGGGCAGATAGCCAATCCGTACTTACAGACATTGCGAGATAGGGTGTTGACAGGGGACCCAGGAGACTTTTCCTTCTCAGGCAAGATACTACGCATGAGGGGACGCCTATGCGTTCTTAGAGACGAGGAGCTGTTGAGAGAGCCCCTGACTGAGACACACAGATCTCGGTTCACCATACATCCCAGAAATACAAAGATGTACCATGATCTGCAACGTGATTTCTGGTGGAGAGGGATGAAGCAGGATGTTGGTGAGTTTGTTCAGCAGTGCTTGGTATGCCAGCAGGTGAAGCCCGAGCACCAGAGGCCTGCAAGGCCGTTACAGCCACTTCCTGTGCCAAAGTGGAAGTGGGATAGTATCATCATGGACTTAGTGGTGGGTCTACCAGTTACCTAGTGGGGACACGACGTAGTTTGGGTGATAGTAGACCGGTTGATGAAGACGGCACGGTTCCTGCCGATTCGAGTCACCTTTGGGCTAGCACAGCTAGCAAAGCAATACATCAGAGATGTGGTGCGTCTGCACGGAGTCCCTCGTGAGATCGTATCCGACGGGGATACTCGTTTCACTTCCCAGTTCTAGGCAGAGTTCTAGTAGGCATTGGGGACCTGTCTGAGGTCCAATACCGCCTACCACCCCCAGACCGATGGGTAGTCAGAGTGCACTATACAAACACTCGAGAACTTCCTACGTGCTTATGCACTAGACCGGAGAGGCTCCTGGGAGAAGCATTTGCCCTTGGCAGAATTTGCAAACAATAGCAGCTATCATTCAAGCATCGGCATGGCACCTTACGAGGCTCTGTATTGCACCCTTCAGTTGGGTCGAGGTGGGGACCAAGTGGGAGGTTGGTCCCAGGATGATCCGGCAAAGTCAGGAGGTGATAGAGCAGATCCACAGATGGCTCCGTACTGTCAAGAGCAGGCATAAGAGCTATGTTGACAAGAAGTGCAGAGAGGTGCAGTTCGAGGTTGGGGATTACGCCTTCCTCCGTGTTTCGTCCATGAAGGGCTTGCAGCGTTTTAGGGTGAAGGGAAAGCTTGCGCCAAGGTTTGTGGGCCCTTTGAGGTCTTGGAGTGGGTTGGACCCATTGCTTACCAGCTTGCCCTTCCACCCCAGCTCTCTGGAGTGCACGACGTGTTCCATGTGTCCAACCTTAGGAAGTACGTCGCCGATCCTAGCCATGTTCTGAGCCACGAGAGCATCGAGGTGGGAGAAGATCTAACCTATCCAGAGAGGCCAGTGCAGCTACTAGACAGAGCCCTTCGGAGTCTGAGACAGAAGCAGGTACCACTGGTGAAGGTCCTATGGAGGAGCCAATGGTACGAGGAGATGACTTAGGAGCCTAAGGTGACAATGAGAGAGTAGTACTCGGAGCTTTTTGAGGGTACATCTCTTCTGACCTACTTTGATTCTCTTTATATTTGTTATGCGGTTTTACGTTATTTTCCACACCCTACTTAGCTCAAGTTTCGGGGATGAAACTTCCTTTTAAGTTTGTTATGTTGAAATGGCCCTTTCCAAGGACCATTTGGAGTTTTTCCGGAAAGTTAGGGATGTAAATGCAAAAACCTTAACTCTTTGAGTTGTGTGTGTGGGTTCTTCGAGAAAAAGAGAGTTTGTCAGGGGGAAACATCGCAATTTTTCTCTCTCTCTCTCTCTCCTCTCCCTCACCCATACACACACTCACGCACACACAAGCACACACCCCTCCAAACCCAAAACCCTAATCCCACTCCTATTTAACCCTCCCCACACTCCAACTCCACACCACCACCTTCATCTCCTTCCCCCTATCGGCGACCATCTTCTTCCCCGCCCCCCTACCGCAGCGAGTGGAGAGGAAGGAGAGGGATGGGACGAGGAGGAGAAGGAGAAAGGGAGTGTGGATGAGGGAGAGAAGAGCGCGGCCAGGAGCCATAGGAGCTCGGAGGGGCATGCGTGGAAGAGGGGAGCCATGGTCGAGAACACAAGCACGGAGGAGCTCAAAAGCGAGGGCGTGAGAGAGGAAAGAGCTCGCTCGCTTGAAGGAGCTCGTGCGAGAGGGAGGAGTCACGACCGGAGTGTAGTTGCAAGAACTTGAGAAGGAGCTCGTGGGAGAGAGGAGGACGCCGGAAGAGGGTCCTCAACCTCCTGCAGCTGCTGAGGTTGCTGCTGTAAGTGCTGTGGGCGGAGGCCCGTTGCTATAACTGCTGTGGGCGGAGGCCCGCAAGAAGCAGGACCGCGCGAGGAGTTCCTAGATACTAGATTTTTTCAGTATCAGATGTTTGGGGCATCTGCCAGACATCTGGAGCAGCAACGGACGTCCGAGGTTGGCACCAGATGTCTGACAGCATGCAGAGTGCCGAGGTATGTCCTGCGTACGCGCCTGCATGCACGTACTTGTGCTTTTACGTGTCATGATTTATAAGCCGCACACATGCTCAGGTATGGGATGTGGGAAAGGCTTATGGCACGCCCTTCGAGGTACTTTAGGACGTCTGGAGACGGTACCAGACTTCTGACTGCACCCCCAAACAATTGAAGGGGGTATCCGATGTCTAGGATCACCCTCAAACGGTTGCAGAGGGGTTCAGACGTCTGAGGAAGCCGCAAGGAAGCAAGGCAAGGTTCTGAGCTCGTTTAAGACGTCTGGGTCTAGTCCCAGACGTCTGATTTTAGACAGTATGTGCATTTTTGGGTCGTTTAGGGCCCAAACAGAATTTATTTTCCGCAAACGAAGTACCGTTGTTTTCCACTAGAGTTTCCGTACATGTTAGTGTCGATTATATACTGTTTTGATCTCATCTGATGTGACTTGGTCACTGGTATAGGTCTCCAGTCTGTATTATGTTTGGGGCCCGCGAAGACAACAGGACCTGCGATTTTAGCCCCCATTCTTCCCGTATTTCTCGGTAGAGTGGTTTACTGTAATATTAAGATTCAAATAATGAAGTGCATGTTTAGAACAACTTAATTGAACCCTAGGGCAGAAACGAATGAATATGGCTTGAGCTATACTATTTACTTTGAGATACTTGTTAAAACCCTAATCACTAGAAATTATATTGATACATGATGTGATCCTTCTTCAGTTGTAAAAACATGAGCTGCCTGTTATATGAATGAGAATCATAAAATGAACAATGAATTATGCATGTTGAGAAATGAAATGAAATAAATACAAGCATGAACCCTATGGGGAACTAGGAGCAGAACTCCTGTATACAGAAAGAATCTTGTAAGTAAACGGGAAGTGAGTTGGCCCTTGTGTACACGGTACCAAGGAGAGCAACTGTCCATTTAGTGTAGAGAGGAGCTAGCCGCCCCTTTGGGTTGAGACCCAAGGTTAGGACTAGTCACTCTACACTGACTCCTGTTTGGCCCTCGTGTATGTGGTACTGAGGTGAGCTACTTAATGTAGGGAGGGAGCTAGCTACCCCACGGGACCTGGGGTTAAGACTAGCCACCCTACACTGACTCTTGCTAGGCCCACTGGGAAAATCGGGATAATCAAAAGAGGGTACGTGAACTGTGGAGGGGCGAGACCCCTGTTCTATTCAGAGGGGCATGACCCTTAGTCTGAGAGGGTAAGGCCCTGTGCTATTCTGTATTATACCTTTAGGCATACCCGTTAGCGGAAATGACTGATCGGTGACGACGTAGCGGAAATGACTGACCGTATGCCCCACAGTGCCCCAGTAACTCTAAAGGTCGCCAACTGCCCATCTCCTCCATGAGTCTCCAACTCTGTGCTTGTAAACTGGCCAAATGGGCGGGCGCCTTCCGGCTCAAGGCATCAGCCACCACGTTGGCCTTCCCCAGATGGTAGGAAATGCTGCAGTCATAGTCCTTCAGGAGCTCTAACCAACGTCTCTGTCTCATGTTGAGCTCCTTCTGATCAAACAAGTATCTGAGGCTCTTATGATCTGTGAAAATCTCAAAAGTCTCACCGTACAGGTAGTGACTCCAAGTCTTCAGAGCGAAGATGACAGCTGGCAGCTCCAGGTCGTGGGTAGGGTAGCTATGCTCATGAGGCTTCAGTTGTCGCGAAGCGTAAGCGACAACGTGACCCCTCTACATGAGCACACCCCCTAACCCCTGCAAAGAGGCATCCGTGTACACAACGAACCCGCCACTGCTGTCTGGGATGGTAAGCACGGGAGTCGAAGTCAGCCTCCCCTTCAGCTCCTGAAAACACACCTCATAAGCTTCTATCCAAGAAAAGGGCACGTCCTTCCAGGTCAGCTGTGTCATCGGACGTGAAATCTGTGAGAAACCCCTGATAAACCACCTATAGTAGCCTGCCAGTCCCAAGAAACTACGGATCTCTGTCACTGTACGCGGTCTCTCCCACCTGAGCACTGCCTCAACCTTAGATGGGTCCACAGCCAAGCCATCCCCGGAGATCACATGACCCAAGAAGGTCACCTCCCTCAACCAGAACTCGCACTTGCTGTATTTGGCGTACAGCCTACGTCGTCTCAGTGTGTCCAAAACCATCCGCAAGTGCTATCCGTGCTGCGCCTGATCTCAAGAGTAGATGAGCACATCATCAATAAATACCACCACGAACTGATCCAGATACGGTCTGAATACTTGGTTCATCAAATCCATGAAGGCAGCGGGGGCGTTGGTCAGCCCAAACGGCATAACCAAAAACTTGTAGTGTCCGTACCAGGTGTGGAAAGCTGTCTTGGAGACGTTTGTCTCCTTGATCCTCAACTGGTGGTACCCAGACCTCAAGTCTATCTTGGAGAATACCGTGGCACCTCGCAACTAGTCAAACAAGTCGTCAATCCTTAGCAGCGGATACCTGTTCTTGATGGTGACCCTATTCAGCTGCCTGTAGTCCATACAAAGGCGTAGGGTACCATCCTTCTTCTTCACAAACAATACCGGGGCTCCCCATGGAGACGCACTGGGCCTCACAAATCCCTTCTCCAGAAGGTCCTGCAACTGGGTCTTGAGCTCTCTCAGCTCAAGGGGTGCCATCCTGTAAGGTGCTGTAGAAATGGGGCTGGTCCTCGGTACTAGTGAGATCTCAAACTCGATCTCACTCTCGGACGGTAGTCCTGGCAACTCATCTGGGAACACGTCGGGGTACTCTCTAACCACCGGAATACTCTGAAAGTCTGCCACAGGACCGGGCTCCGCCACCACACAAGCCAAGAAGCCCTCACAACCCTGGCCCAAAAGTCTCGCTGCCTGAAGTGCAGAAATGTACTTGAAGCCTCCGTCCACTGGCTGTTTGTGAAACTCGAAAGAAGGCAACTCCGGTATGGAGAAGACGATCTTCCTCTCAAAACAGTCCACCAAGGCGTGGTAAGCGGATAGCCAGTCCATCCCCAGAATCACTCCAAAGTCCTGCATCTGTATCACAATCAAATCAGCGGGGAGGCTGTGTCCCCCAACACTGACCTCACAACCTGTGTAAACCTCCACAGCTACAAACAGCTGACCACCCGGACCTCTGATCACAAACGGATCCTCTAACAACACACAGTCCTGCCCCAAACTAACAATAAAACTGGCAGCGACAAACGAGTGCGTGGTGCCGAAATCAAAAAGTGTGTAAACTAGTTTGCCAGAAACTGTAACCATACCTGCCACCACTGAACCTGAAGCTCTGGCGTCCCTGTGTGTCATGGCATTGATACGCCCCTCAGCCTTAGGTGCGGAGGAAGCAGCTACACTCTGCGTCGGGCGGGTAGCTGCTGGCCAGTACCCTTCCCGCGACTACTGTCCTCCCCCTCGCGCCTGGGAACCGCGGCCTCCTGCTCGTCCTCCAGTGCTCGGCGTGGGGAGCATCTCCTGACCTCCAGCCCTAGATGGGTAGTCCCTCCTGATGTGGCCCGGCTGGCCACACTGGTAGCAAAGGGGAACTCGACTCCCACCCTCAGTAGGTCCTTGCTGACGGCTGGGTGGGGGTCTGGTGCTGGCAGCTGGCCCCTGTCGGGGACCTCCAAAGGCCACTGACGGCCCCGCAAAGCGTGACAGCTCTCCTGCAGGCGCCACGTGCCTCCTCTCTCGCTGGCCCTGTGAGTAGTCTAGCTGGTAGGGCCTCTTCCGTCCGCTGTCAGTGTCACGTGCGGACGGGTTGGTCTCCTCATATGTCATGGCTGCCTCCACCACCCTCGAGAACGTAGGCAGCTTTAGGGGTTTGACATACCCTCGAATAGCATGCCGGAGCCCCTCGGTGAACCTCCAAAGGTGCTCCCCCTCGGTAGTCACAGCTGTTGTGGCGAAACGAGACAACTCCAGAAAATGCGTGAGATATGCGCTCACGGTCATCGTCCCTTGGCGGAGAGTGTGGAACTCTCGCCTCCTCTAGTCCTGCCACGTCTGGGGGAAGTACTGCTTGCAGAAGAGGGTGACAAACTGGTCCCAAGTCGGCTTAGCCCTCTCATGACTTCTGACTGCCCTCCACCACCTGTGTGCTGCGCTCTCCAGCTGGTATGTGGCAAAGGCCACGCGGCACTCCACAGGGGGCGAAGGGTGTCAAACACCTTCTCGATTTGCTCGAGCCAGTCCTCCACCTCGGTTGGGTCCTCATCCCCCTTGAAGGAGGGGGGCTTCAGCTTCCGGAACTGTCCGAAAAGCTCGTAATGGCATTGAAGTGGAGAAACTGGTATGCCTCCAGGCAAGGAGGGCTCATGCTTGGAAGTGTCGGAGGAAAGTGGGGGCGGTGGAGGGCCACCCCCTCCCCCACGTCCAGCGCTATGTCTGTCTCGTGGTCCCACAGAGGACTCTCCCTCCGCAGCCCCAAGGAGAGGCACTCGTGGAGGCGAGTGAAGCTCCTCTCGTACGATCTCCCGTATCAGCTGGGCAAGGTCCTGGGCCTGAATGCCCGGAAGTAGTGGCTGGTCCACTAAGGCATCAGGCTCAACGCGCCCACCCCTCCGACCTCGTCCTCGGCCGTGTCCACAGCCCGCCTCGCTGCCCCTCGTCGAGGCATCTCCTGCAAGGAGACGCGAACACAGAACAGAGAAGATGTCAATTCTAACTGACATTCAATGAAAGAACCCCAGAACAAATGTTAAAAGGCACATTGTGGTGGTTACTCTAGTTATGAGCACGTGAATTGGTTATTTTCCAGCTAGTTGGTTCACTTCTCGGGACGACCTTGCTCTGATACCATCTTATTACGACCCGGTTCCTGAATCCCTACAGGACACAAGATCGGACCGACTCAACTGATCCCAAGGCCCATTTGTCCAATGAGCAAGTAACCAAAAAGTAATAAAATAAACCACATTCACCATGCAAGCAATTAACAATAACAAAAGTACAGCAGTAAAGAAGTAAACTACTACAGTACACACCACCACAACAATAGAAAATTTAAACAGGTACAGGAATATAAGGTTTACAATAAAAGAGTACAGAAGTGTAACAAAATTACTCACTACAATGGAAACGAAGTACAACAAAAAGGTAAAACTACTGGGCTCTACTGGGCCCAGCACCCTCTGCAGCCGTAGGCTCTGGCTACTCTAACCTGGACCTGAAAATGGTTATGAGTACAAAACGTCAGCGAACGCTGAGTAGAGTGGCAACCAGCTAACTAAAACAGTAAAGGTGGACAGGTAGCTATTGTTTTCAATTTCTTTCTTTCTTTTACTAATTATTCTTTCTTTCATCACTTGGTTTATTTATCAGGTCTCTTTCTTGATCTCGAACGTTCCTCATGGGAACGATCTTGATTGCAGTATTTTCCGAAGAGTAGAAGTAGCACGTGGTGCTCCCCTGGCTGAGAGAGTCCCCCGTGGTGGTCCTACACTCAGTCAACCACCCCAAGGACACTGACAGACGTAACGGTGACTACGGCACGTGCGATAAACGCACGGGTAGCTACCCCGCACTGACACACGGTCAGTCATTTCCGTTAACGGGTGCACCCAAAGCACAGCACGGAACCAGTATAGGGCATAGCCGTCTCAGTAACAGGGGTTTAGCCCCTAAGAACCAAACAGGGGTCTCGCCCCTCCACAATTTGCGCACCCTCTCCTGATTACCCTGGTTTGCCCAGTGGGCCTAACAAGTCGGCGTAGGACGGCTAGCTGAACCCCGGGCCTCATGGGGTGGCTAGCTCTCTCTATACACTAGTAGCTCTCCCCGGTACTGTGTACACGAGGGCCAAAAAGTCGATACAAAGTGGAAAATCCTAACCCCAGGTCCCAAACCTAGGGCGGCTAGCTCCGCTCTGCACTAAACAGGGGGGACAGTCTCTCTCCTTGGTACTCCGTACTCAAGGGCCAGCTCACTTCCCCATTCACATTTCCAGTTCCATTCCATTTATTTCCAGGAGCTCTACTCCTAATTCCCCGTAGGGTTCATGCTTATTTTCTAAGGCCAAGCCATACTAGGTTTCATCATTTCTATTTCCATTTCTCAGGTTCTACACATGTGGAATGTAACTTTACTATTCACATTCCAGGTTTATTCGAAGGTAGCTCATGTTTCCAACATTCAATTTTCCATTTCCAATTCATATACAGGCAGCTCGTATTTAATTGTAAACAACAGGAATTTACATGCAACAATTGCTAACAACAGTACTTTACATTTCACAGGCAGCTGTTATCCATTTACAGGCAGTTGTTATTATTCTATTTACTCATCCAAGATTGCAACTTATACATTCCATACAACTATTACAATGTTTCTAGTCCTAGGATTCATGCCATACCCTAGGATCTAACATTCATTCCAGATATGCATTCATGTTTGTAAATAAACTAGGGGAAGCCACTCTACCAGTAAACCCAGGAGTAATGGGGGCTTGATCGGCAAGTCCACGTGCCTCAGCAAATCCTAAATCCGCAACGGAACGAGGTCATATCACAAGGATCAATCACAAGAGACCACTCAGAACATGATAAAAGTATTCCAATAGGTGGAGGAACTTAAACAGAGAACAACAGAAACTTAATTGTGGAAATCAGACCTCAAACAGACCCTAAACGGGTCAAAATAGTAACTCTAGTTCATATCAGATATCTGAAACACCTTCCAAACGTCTTAAAAGAAGTTTAGAACCATACCTCAACTTTACGTTACTCCTCAAACGTCCAGGGACTCTGCTGAACCGTTTGGACCTAGTTCCAGACGTCTGACCACCTCTCTAGACGTCTGGAGACGCTCCCAGACGTCTGAACTGCGTGGACGGGCGTGTCCCGCGCCTTCTCGAAGTGAATCCTGCACGCGCGATGCAAATCTTCGCAATATGGCACGGAACAGTGCCTCGGCGAAACGACCTGCATGGCCGTATCTGCAAAGAAGGTGTAGATCGCATAACTTACCTCTCAGCAGTCTGGAACCTCCTCCAAGTGTCGTCTGCATCGTCTGGATGTCAACCCAGATGTCTGATTCTGGGAAAATCCCAGAACCAGAAGCTGCCTTCGTCTTCTCGTGCCACGCGCGGCCGCGCCACGCTCGCTCGCCTGCTGCTTTAGCTGCAGCAGTGTCGGGGAGAACCTCCCCTGCATACCTCTTCGCCTCACGCACGCGCCGACCGCCCGTGAGCTCTCCGGCGAGCTCCCATGCGAGCTTGCAAGCCTCCTCTCCTCTCCTTCTCACGCTGCTCCTCCTCTCAGCCGCTTCGCTTGGCTGCACTCGCTGCTCTCACTCTCGCTAGAGGAAGGGGAAGGTGGCTGGAAGTAGGGGGGCGGTGTAAGGGAGAGGAGGGGGTTTAAGTAGGTGCGGGTTAGGGTTTCATCGACGATAGTGGAGAGAAGGAAATGCGGCTACATACTGTCTGCGCGCAGCACGCGCATAGACGCGAGGATGTACACGAAAAAAATTTGGTTTCCAGACGTCTGGGAAGATGTCCAGACGTCTGACCCAAATCCCAGACGTCTTAGAGGGCTTTAACAGCACAGGTCTTAACATTAAGCTAGTAGGGTTTCAAATGAAACCAAGTTTTTATTGAAACACAATTGAACATTTAGGAAGTTAATTTCACTTTCAATTTGAACTTTTGAACCAAAAAATATGTTTTCAATTTGCAATTGGATCATCGTATTACACTTTTAAATAGAATATCTTATTTTTTGTTTTTAACATTGATTTGCTGTTTTAGGTCATTTTTGTTATTTCTCACTTAACCTATTTCTTGTGTTAATTATGTAGTGTTTAACATAGTTTCTAGCTTAACTTGGGCATTTTAGCTATGATGAGCCACGCCTAATTAGCAGACAAGGTGTCTTTTGTGCATGAGTGCTGGGAAATGTAGGCATATACTGCATATTTTGTAGTTGGCCCTGGGTGGTCAACTATTGGTTAGGGGGACCCTGGGGAATATTGCTTGGGTGATCTGCCTCTATTTTGTACTAAACGTAAGAGGTTAGGTGTAAAGATTTTTTTCCTAACTTTGTGTTGGCTGGGGAGGCAGCATTCTTATAGGGGAACACAAGTGTGTCGGCCGTGGTTTAGGTCGTCCTTAAGAGGCGATGTTTATCGTAGGGAGCCTGACATTTTTTCGTGCCTAAGGCTCCATAGTCGTCCTTAAGAGGTGGTGTTTTATCAACTGGAACGTGAGGCGTGGGGGCCCAAGTTCCTGCCGACCTTAAGAGGCAACATTATATCAACTGGAATGTGGGGCGTGGGAGCCCTAGTTCCTGCCGGCCTTAAAAGGCGGTTGCTGACCTTATGAGGTAGCATTTAGGAAATTATTTTGTCGTGCAGTTTGACAAGAGGAGTATTAATTGCTGTTGAAATGAGGAGTCATAGTCTCAAATGCCATGCTTGTCAATGAGGTGATTGATGCCACTGTGGTGTCGGATATGTGCATAGGGACATTTAATGCACGAAATCCTGACCGAAGATTTGGTCAGTCTGGGCTATATTGCTGTGGAATTTGCACCGTACTCTGAGGGATTTCGTCCCTTGGGAACCTGTGCCCCATGGGCGGGTGGGGTGATGGAACCACCCTCAAGAGGGGGTTATAAATAAGGGCTTGGAGTGGGGCAAAGTTCATGCCCCTCCAACCTTATTTACTGCGTCTAAACAACTTGGCAGTTGTCTCGAGGAACCTTCCTTTCTCTCACTCTTTTGACAATATTTTGTTGTAGGACCTCTGTGTTAAATGGAGTAGCCGGAGAGTAATTATGTTTGAGCCAACGGGCAAAGGTAAGTTCGCTTTGTTTCCCCTTTTCAGCGTATGGGCTAAGGTGATGACTTCTAGGTCCTTTTTGAGTGGAGATGCCCATTGAGGCGTTCGTGGATTTCAAGCCCGCCTATGCTGCGTAGCAAAGGGTACCTTTTAACCTCCTTTCTTGTCAGCTTATTCTACTTTGTTCTTTGTTGCATCCTTTGGGCGATTTACTTGGTCGGAAAAATCTAGACGGTTCGTCCCAGCATGGGACTTGTCGTGCGTGGGGGATACCCATATGGCAGGGCAAGAATAGTGGATCCTCTTGTTTTAAGGAGTTAAAGAGGAGGGAGGGAGGAAGCAGAGAGAAGGTAGAGGAGGTTCCCTTGAAGCATCCACGGGGAGAGTTTGGCGGGACGCTTGTTGCGGGGGCAGTCAACTGCACCTACTCTTCTGAATTCGACCAAGGATGAGGTGGAGGATGTCCCTAGTGGGGTTGTTGGTCCCTTTGAGTTTCCCTGGACTACTCGGAGGATACGTGGTCACAAACTCGTCGCCTCAGGCCTGGGTGGAAGCTGCTCCAATGGGGTAGCTTAGCATCTCTGCCACCTTACTTGACTCCCTTAGTAGCTCCACGAGGGTGGTGTGGGAGTTGTTACCGGTGGCTCCTTGTGCGGTGGTGTATTTGTCTGGCCAAATATAGGGTAGAGCCCAACGAGGGTGACAGCAAGAGCGGATTCTTTCGATCAAACGGGTCTTGGGATGATCGGCCAAATAGTTGGGTTTATCTGGGGATCCCTCGTGGAAGGGCCTACTGGAAGCCTCGTGTCCAGCGAGGTGGAGTCGACTAGGGTGGGGGCTCAGAGCAGTGCCCCTTTCTTGGAAAGGCAGGTACTTCAGCAGCAGCATGTTGGTTAATTTTCTCAACACAGTTAATCAAGTTAATTAGGCTTAATTATGTGCAAGAGAAAGTAACTTAGGTTAACTTAAATTGATGTCAATTGAGTAGTATAGGGCCAAGCTAACCTAACATTTTAGATTTTAATTATTTTTTTAACTGGTTGAGTCCAGGTCGTTTACTAGGAGGCATAACTTAACTTAATTCACCATTAAATCCTAAGCTACTTAATTAATGAGAATTATAATTAAATTTACTTTAAGAATATGAATCTTGCATAAAGGATTTCCAATTAAAAGACATGCAAAATTTCATAAGAAAAACATATTTACACATATGATTTGTTATTACAAACAAGTAAACATGTTTATTTCACTAATTTCTTCTTATTTACAAGAGGTTAAGGCAAGAAAAAGAAATTCAAATGAATATGTGCCTTATTACATCATTTAAGCTCAAAAGAAATTGTATTAAAGTAAAAATTACAAAAAGAAATTCCATTTTTTCTTTCTTCTTTGACCTTCAGCCTTCATTCCTTCTTCTTTTCTCATTCTACCTTTTCTCTCTCTCTCTCTCTCTCTCTCTCTCTCTCTTTTCTCTCTTACCTTTCTCTTAACCTTTCTGTCTCGAGCTCTTCTCTTAACCTCTCTTCTTCTCTTTCTTTTCCTCTTATCTTTTCTATCTGTTTACCTTTCCTTTGTTTTTTTTATTCAGCCCTATGAGGTCTTCTCCTTTTCTCCTTCTTTACCTTTACCTTTCAACTATGCACTTGAACCGCAATTGAGCTGAATTGAACCAATGAACCGAACCAAAAATTTGGTTTTATGATTGGTGGCTTGGACTGGTCGGGGATACACAGCACCCCTCTCAGGGTGGGACCAGACCCTTCTGGGTCCGAGCCTAATTTGTATTAGGTTTGGTTTATTTTGCGGTTCAGCACAGTCTCCGGCCTCCCAAGCCCACGGCCTCCCAGGCCCACATGCACACACCCGCTCATGGGTCCACGCTCGCACACCCACAGGCGCACACACACCCGGGCACGTGCACCGCACGCACCCACACACACGCTCATGCTCATTGTGTGCCCAACGCTGACGACCGAACAACCCATAACACATTTTCGTTTTATTCTAAGGCGCGCGTTCATGTTTTTCCAATGTGGGACTATGTTAGTCCCCTCTAGGCCAAATTTCTGTTGAGGATTCCGGCCGGCTTAGAGCTCCAAATTGAGCAAGTAAAGGCTCGCTGGAAAGCTCTGAAGGTGCTCTAAAAGTTTGTAGCATCAATTTGATGCTCAGAAAAGGTCATGCCCTTTGATTTGAAGGGTGAAAGTGAAGGATTGTCATGGCCATTCTGGCCTGCAGTGAAGAACCTCAGGTCTAAAGACCTATGCTGAAGTTCTTTGACCTCAAATGAGGTCCTGAACAAGTTCAGTAAGTGTTTCCGCACGTAATGAAGAAGGGAAGAGACTCTGAAGAGCTTCAGGAAGGTGAAAAGCTCAAGAGCTTCGAATTGAGCTCTGATCAGCTTGACAGAAAGAGAAAGATCAGCAGCATCAGATCAAAGAACCTCTGAAGGCTGTTAAGATTCTAACTGGGCAAGCTTTGCATCTAATTTTTGCCAGAAATGCACTAAAATCAATTTGGTTTCAAAAATGACCCAAACTGAACAGTGATCTAATCTATACAAAATCCTCAACAAAAATCAATTAAATCTACTCCAACACACTCTAAATCATCCTAGAAAGAATTTCAATCTTTAAATTCACAGAATTAATCGATTATTCCTTTAATTGAACTCACGATTGACCTTTAACCATACAAAGTTGACTTTCTGAACCAGATCTTTTTAGATCAAATTAAAGCTCTATATCAATTCTGAACAACCTCAAAAATGTGCTCAAATCATTAAAACTGAGTTTTGATAAAAAAATTTAAGATTTTAGACTTGTCGCCTCCGATTCTGAGGTGGTTTGTTCGGCAGAACAAATCACAGATTCTATAAGAGATCAGAGGGTTAGGATGAATTCTATAATCCTCAATCTTGCTTTTGAACCTCTTAAAACATCCTAAACCCTAATGGAGACACCTCTCCAACTTCGGTGGAGTTGGAGAAGACAATAATCTATATCTAGCTCTAGACTTCAAATCATCAAAATAATCACCAAATAGACTCCCTAGACCTCAAGTAAGAAATCTGAAGCTTCTTAGGAAGTTCTATAGGCTGAAGATATACATGTGTAAAAGCTATCAAAATAGGCCAAGGAAGATCTAAAAGGTCTCCTGAGGTCACAAATAACCTCGAGACCTCATTAATTCATTCAATTAATGATTAAACTAAAAGATATGCAATGAATTGGTAGTAAGTGTAATCTGAGTTTGCTAGAACTCAGGACATGTTCTCCTACTCAATTGAGTGGAGAGATTATGTTAGTGAAGTGTGGCAATGGTGTACAGGTGATCAATTAGGTGAAAGAACTCCGCCTGAGCCACCATTGATAGTGAGCTCAGGAGGTTGAATGTATTTTAGGTGTTTTAGTTATAGGTGATTATCGATCAAATTAAAGTGAGGATAGGGGCCCTTAAGTGATGATTAAGTGATGGAGGGCCCCAGTGGAGGTGAATTATCCTCAGATCTTCTACCATGGACAACGGAAGCAGCTGGTGAAGGTGGAGATGGATTAGGAGAATAGGTGTTCAAATCAGGGAATTAAGGTGTCAGAGATGATCATGGGAGATTAAGGAAGGTGTTCAGTGAAATAAAAAGACAAAAGAGTGCTCCAGTCAAGCTCAAAGAGCTCACCGGAGCTAAGGAAGACAGTGAAAAAATCATTTACAACAGCTACTCTAAGCTACCTAATCAACTAATTTAACTATTCTAAACTTACCTATGATGCTAATCTACTGTTACCTGGACGAAAGAGATGAGAAATCTCCGTCGATGGCTCGTGACGGACGAATAAATCAGAGGATGTTGGGGAGAGCTCCGACGAGAAGTTGAAGGCGGCAAGGAAGAAGAATTGATTCTCCAGGTCCTGTCACGACCATTCGAAGAGGAAGAGGAGGTGAGAGAGACAAGTTCCTCGTGCGGAGGAGCTCCGAAGGAGAGGTGAGAGGTCGCCGGAGGTAGTTGACGAATAGCCTATCTGTTAGCTCAGTGGGGGAAGAGGGAAGGGAGCTAACTCCTCGAAATTGAGGAGGTGGAGGGGTATTTATAGGTTGCGACGGCTGAGGAGGAGGGTGAATCTAGACGGAAGTTACCACCGGCGTCTTCTCTAATGTCGGTGAGGTTAACTTCAAGCCCTAAATAGGATTTGAGCTTCATCCAGACTGATGGATGAAAAGAGGATGGTGAGCACAAGCTCCAGGAGCTTGGAAGGGAAGGGAAGGGAGGACGTCGGATATGCAGTGATCGACGGTTGTGGAAACCTCCTGTCGTCAGCCGTCAAAAAGGCTGAAGAAGAAATGAAGAAGGAGTTTATAGGGACTTGTCTATAATGAAAGATAAGGACTTAGGTGAAGAAGGACTCGATTGAAATAAAGCTTAGGGACTAAAATGTAAACTAAGGTTTTCAAGGTTTATTTTAATTTAAATCTTTTTCAACTTTTTATATATGATTATAAATAAGACAAATATTATATTTAAACCTTGGATTTTCATTTTATACCTTTTTAGATTAATTTATTTAATTAAGTAAAGTTACTTAAGTTATTACATACTTAGGTATAAATTATACTTAAGTTAGTTAACACATTAATTAGGTAAATTATTGATGATATTTCGAGTCCATTTATTAATTAAATTATTAATAATATTAATTGGATAATAATATAGCATTTTAAACTTATTTTAAGGTCCTTTAATATTTTATCCCTTATTTTATAATTAACCCATATATTTACATATTCCTAGCTAATTAACTAGGAAGACTAGTTAATTAAGGATAATTAGAAGCCATGATGAGCTTCTCATCACAGCAGTAGGCCAAGTATAGTGTCCCGGATGCCCAAGGAGCTGAGCGAAGGTCGCCGAGGTGTGAGGAGATTCGCTTGCGTGGGCGAGGAGCTGAAGGAAAGCCTCGTTAGAGGGCATGAGGCGGTAGTTGCAACCCTGTAAGACTAGTCCAAGTGCCTTGAGGCTTCTTGTGCCACCATCCTTTCGCTAAAGAAGGAGGTGCATGTCCTAGAAGCAGGACACTCCTCTACTGTGGAGGGGTAGAGAGCCTGAAGGCTGACCGAACCAAGGTTTGACAGGTCATGGAGGATAGGGGCAAGAAGTTGCTCGAGTTGGAGCACACTAGGAAAGATTGACTATTGGAGGATAGGTGTCTAAGCTGGGTCCACCAGTAGTTGTGGGATCACTGGAAGTCGGAGCCCTCTTGATGCTTCTTTGCCACCTTCGTCGTCTAGGGCGAGCGCCTTGGAAGACTGGGGATGAAGCCATCGAGTCCTTATAAGTGGTGTTGCCATTATCTTTGTATTTCCGTCATCAAGTTGCCCCCTTTTTCCTCTTCTCTTTGTTGTGGGCCAACCGTGAGTGATGGTCCAGGGGAATGTAATTGGCAACACCTCTTATATAAAAAGGAAAGCCTTTGTTTTTGCTGTCTGTTATATTGTAATAATGAATTGCTTGCATGTCAAGTATGAGGGATTGGCTTGTCGCCTGAGACTTGTTATTCACAAGAGTTGCATGGACTACTTTTACAAATTTTGTTTGATCCCTTGCACGAGGTGTTTAATTTTCTGCTTGAATGGCTTAGCATGGAGGCTTCTCCTTTTTGCCCAATTTGGCATGCTTTTGAGAACTTTAGGTTGTAGGCCTGTTTGTTGTAGGCGACTACCGTCACCGTATTTTGTTTAACTTGGCTATCATTCGTTAGTGAGGCATAAAGGTGTGCTTGTTAGGTGGAGAGGGTCACCCATAGTAGTGGCTGGGGCCCCATGGCATACACTTGACCAACAAGGTGTGTGGTCTATGGGAGTCTTCTTGCAGGTTCTATAGCCCTCGGTACCTCATCCACTCGGCTCCGCCTAACTGACTTTAGCCGTTGCCTAGGTGCAAGATGTGGGATTTTTTCGAACACAGGAGATAACTATGTCGATGGTCGAGCAAACCAGTGTCTTGGCCGTGATCTACTTGCAAGGAGGAGCGACCGTCATGGATGCAATCTGTCTCAGAGACAAGGTTGGTGGGAGAATGCTGCAAGTGGCACTATCTCTCTAAGCGAGAAGTGGTGTCGGGTGGCAGGCTATCAGTTCCCGGTGCTCCTGTGCACATAGTTTTTGTACTGGTGCTCTGTTTGGGACCTTAGGAGTATCCTTCCTAGGATAGCCAGGTTGGGAGCAGTTCCCTCGAGTGTCTCCTTCCAGAATGCTTCCCATATGATGAGGGGGGGAGGGGAAATCCCTGTTTGAACAGCCAGCTTTGAGGAGAAATGCCCTGGGCCATTAGGTGTTGCTCCATACTCTGCCTGGATGCTGGGCACTAGGAGGAACAACAACATACTTCTAAGTAGCGCAACCTAGAGCAATCAAGGTTATGCCGACTCCGGAGTCAGTTGTCGCAAAGGAGCTGCCAACGTATAGTTTTCAGGGCGGAGTGAGGAGGGCACCCAGGCTTGCCAAGTCATGTCTCAACTGACTTTATTTTGTCAGCGGACATTCAGACATTGAACTCCACAGGGTTAGTGTTGGGTTTGCAAATCACAGATTTGATTAAAACACGTCGTAGTATAGTTGCAAAATATGACTCAACAAAAATTAAGTTAACAAAACGAGTCCCAATCGATCTTAGGGAGGCATTAAGAAAAGCGAAATTGATTTTTGATTTCCTTACTTACTTAAAACTATACCCCAGTATCTATGGTGAGAGTTAAAGATGCGCCAGTCGTTTTATTTACGTAGAAAACTTGTGTGTGCATTAAATAGATCTCGAATGTGAAGATGTGAGTTGGTGTGTGCACGACCTTGACAATACGATGACGGCTAGTGGAAAACATATCGATCGCTAATTCATTTATATCTTCAGGGATAGACATTTTAGTTGCAATATGATAGGAATATAAAGTAGGCAACTAATAGAGAAACAAATATCATGAAAGTATTGATTTTATTTTCTCAAGAATGGTCATCATTACAATTGGCTCTACAGACATGCCTGTACATGAAAGATTAAAGCAGGAATTCTAGCTAACAGAATATGGATACATGCATGGATCTAAGAAGGATTATGCATGCATCTTGTAGACAAAAGATTACTACACTACTAAGTAGTAAATTAATGCAAAAATTAAACTACAAAGAATGAATCTAGCTAAGAGAACTTAGGGCATTGGAGGTGGTCTCCAATGACCTGTGTGGCTTGAGGTGGTAGGAGGGAAGAGAGGAACCGCAAATGTGGGTAGGCTGGTCTCTTGAGAAGGTGGTGGAGGTGGTGGGAGCTTGTGGAGACGAAGATGGAGGAAGAAGCCACCAATGGAGAGTCCAAGATGGGGGGCATGTGGCCATCCAAGGGGTCTTTAAATAGACTCTTGGCTTAGCTCTCTAGAGAACTATAGAGTTCTCTAGAAGAGCCTCCATCTTGGTGTCAAGATGGGAGGGGAAGTGGTCTCTTAGATCCACATTTTGTGGATCTAAGAGTGGACTCCCTTGGTTGCCATTTTTAGCAACCAAAGGTGGCACCATCTAGAGAAGACTCTAGAGTGTGCGTGAAAGTGTAGGTGTGTGTGTGTGTGTGCGTGAATATGTGGCTAAGTGTGTGTGTGAATAGGTGGTCAAGTGGACCACTTGGTCCACTTCTAATTAGGTCTAGGTTGGTCCTATTTAGGTGTCTAAAATAGGTTTAAGTGTAACCTATTACTAGAAGGTTGATCCAATTAAACTTAACCAAGTTTAATTGGGTTAACATGTGTTCAATTGGGAGAGAAAATCCCCAATTAGATTAGGCTTAAGTCAATTGGGCTCTCACTGAGGCCAATTAGACTTGTGATGGTTGAGATTTGAGCTCAATTGGACTCCGTGAGTCCAATTGACTAGGTAAAGTGTAATTGACTTGATCCAAGTCTATTGGGCTTAGTGAGAACCTCATTAGGTTCCTAGCTAGGTAATGGGTTAGCCAATTGGACTAAGTAGATCCAATTGGACTCGCCTGGGTTGATTTGAATCAATCAGATTCAGGTCTAACCCTAATTAGGTTCTATTGAGCCTAATTAGACTTGAAAAGGTAGAGATGGATCAATTAGATCCTAGGTAGAACCAATTGGATTCAGGTGCACCTAATCAAGTAGGAATGCACCCAATTGGATGTTGGCTAGGTGATTAGGTTTGGGGCTAAGTCCAATTAGACTAGTCTAAACCTAATTAGATTGGGGTTAGCCTAATCAGGTTCATCTAAATCTAATTAGAATAGGGCTGACCCAATTGCCTCCAATTGACCTAATTGGGATATCGAAGGACCTAAATGGGATTCTAAGGTAGGAATTGGGTTAGGGATAAGAGGGTTGGGTATAGGGATAGTGGATAGTGGGAATCTGGATAGTGTTATCCAGGTTTTGGCTGAAGTGGGGAAATTGAGGTTTAGGGATAAGGGTATTCTGGAAGGGGGATAAGAGTTGGGATAATGTGGATAAGGACATGGATAGTACTATCCATGTTTTGGTTTTCAACTAAATTAGCCTAATAGGGAGGTGGCTTAGGGATAGGGACATGGATAAGGTTATCCTAAAGACTATGGATAGGGATAGGGTTGTCCTACTGCTAGGGATAAGTGTAGGGATGTCCTAATGTTCTTCATAATTTAATCAAAGCATTAAAATTCCACCAGTAATGTAGTATACCTCTTCTACACTATCTTATTTACAACTTCATTCCAAACTTCATCTCCAGCTCTGCTGCAGCTCTGGCTTCTTCCCTGCTTCAGATCCAACTTTAGGTCATCTTCTGAGCTTCTTATTGCCTACAATCCAAATAATGCACTAATTAGTACATTATAACGTTATTTTATGCATATCTAAATAAAACAGGAAAGATGTAATGTATGCTGTTTATGCATGCAATACACTACAATTATGCTAAGTTCTTACTTAATTCAGGTCATTTAAGTCCTATGATTGCTGTGCAATCAGTTAGTCGTGGGCTTGGCCAAAGCTGCCCTAGCCCCTCTTGATGCATTCGAAGGAGGGGAGCCATTAGTCAGAAGGCTGAGACAAGAATCAGCCCAAGGGAGAAATTTTGTCGACTAATAATTGTATCCTTTTCTAGGTGCTCAAGGGCTTAAGGGCCATGATTGCTTGGATCTTGTCAAAGTTTTGATGAGGTGTGGCTCATCATAGTTAAAATGCCCAAGTTAAATTAAAAACTAAGCTAAATACTACATAATTAACACAAAAAATGGGTTAAGTGTGGGAATTAATAGAAATGACCTAAAACAGCAAATCAATGTTAAAAACATACAATTAGGTCACAAATTGAGATATTCTATTTAAAAGTATAATTTGATGATCCAAGTGCAAATTGAACACATCTGGGGGTTTAAAAGTTCAAATTGAAAGTGAAATCATATTCCTAAATATTCAATTGAGCTTCAATAAAACCTTGGTAGCATTTGGACATCATTAGAACCCTGCATTTATTAGATTCCATTTAGGCCCTTGGTCATCCGCATTTCTTTACATAAAACCGTTTTAGGACCTAATTGCAAGACGACAAGATTTTTTTTGTAACACCCACGGACCACACAGCAAGTCTTTCTCACCATTTATGGGCTTCTACGCAAACTTTACACCATTTCACCCGAAGGACCTCCTCACAATTCTTCCAACACACCTGCAGGTGCTCGGTCCATTGTAGCAGCCGATGAACTCGTGAAGCAGGAGTCGTCGATTGCATGCGCTCTCGATCTTGCGGTTGAACCATCTCCAAATTCCACGCAGCTTTGCATGTAGCTTCACCCCTCACCCCAAATATGACCTAGCGGTGCATCTTTAAGTTGAACCCTTCGCACGCTCCTCAAGGTCATCACCACCGTCCATACCCTAAATGCTTAATCACACCTCGTCGGTGCCCAAATTGCTCACGTGCCTATATAGGCACCTTCACTGAGCTTGCATGAGGCAATCGACTCCCCACCAACTTCCTTGAACCAATCCTTTGTTTCCACTGGTTCCTCTGCTCAACAGCCCCCTGCTTCCATTGCTACTGGCAATGAAGCTCCACTTCTGCGACTCTCCTTGTCACTAAGGATCACGTAACACTTGAAGGCGAACCAGTGCTCCACTAGTGAGCTTTCCCCTACGTCGGAGCTCCTCCCCCCATTCATCGCTGCAGTCACCAGCTGCAATTCATGTCAGAGTTCTCGTTATTCCTAATAGTTAGGTTTTTCTTGCTTTCTAGATTAGTTATAGTGATAATTAGTGTACTGCAAATCAGTAGGAGTAGATTAGATAGTGAATTCTGTGATGTGTTAGCTTAGATTAGAGTAGTTAGTCTAGAATTGATTTTGCCCTCTCCGATCAATTCAGATTAGAAAGGTGTTTTTCCATCTCCATTTCGACTCATAAATCTACCTCTACACTTATTAATTCGTTTCTAATTTTCCCTCGCATTATAATTCACCATTCACCCATCCATCTAAGCCATTAACAAACCTAGAGCTCTCTAGCTCTTAAATCTGTTACATGTGCCAATTTCATTTAAGGGTCATTCCATCCATTCTGCAAATTCACAATGGCCTTGTTCTGGTCTTGAATGAGGTAAATTGTCGATTTTCTCTGCTAAGGTTTTGATTTGAGCTTAATCAGAGATTTGGTTTGTTATTGATAGCTAGAGCCAAGGATGATCAGTTTTACTGGTTTGAGGTTCTAACAAGGCTTCAAATTCTTAGTCAGATGAGATTTAGATTTTGATCTAAAGGATTTCATGCATACCTCTGAGTTTTGATTCAGATTGAGAGAAATGAAGGTTTGGGATAAGATTCTAATAGATTTTAATGTTTAATTTAATTCCTTTATTCATGCTGTCTATGGCATAAGAAGGGGATTATATTAGAGTACATTCTATTTCTGAGCTTCAATCTAAGTTTTGAATGCTTTTGAATTGGATTTAAATACTTCTGTAATCTTAATATAATCAACATCTTATACTGTCTATAATGTAAGATGGGGATCATAATAGGATTGCGAGGATTAATGGGAGTGGAATCTATTTTCTCTTGGATTTCAGAAGTTCTAGAATAGATCTTGAAGTGATGTTTTCATGAGGATTTGAATGTTTATCTTAAATTTGGAATGCATTTTACATTCCAGATCCAAGATAAAATCTGGAATTCAGAATGTTTAATGGTTGTTTTAACGCATGGATATGAGTCTTGATGAGAACCTCATCATGAGCCATAACTAGCTCATTTTGACCCAATACAAAGGATAAAAGCTCCTACATAACTCAAGGAAAGGCTTAACTCAGAGAATTCTGAGTTTAAGGAGAAAACAAGTCACAAGGGGTAAAAATGCAATTTTACCAGTATAATCTGCATACAGGGTAATTCAGGGTCCAAACACAGGTCAAGCAAACCGAATAAGAAGGAAAGTGGGATGATCTGACAAGGGCTACAGCAATTCCAAGGAACTAAATGATAATCTGTAACCTTAAAACAAACCCACTTCAATTCACGAGGTTCGAGGCAAAGTAAAAATAGAATAAACCCTCTAAAATTCATAGAAAAATAATCTCTAGGGTTTAGAACCTTCAATTTGGCCTTCAGATCCCATTTTGACCTACATTGAGAACCATGCCCAATTAATAACTTAATTTGGGTTTTTGCATAAATTGACTGGTCAAACAAGGTTTAATCTAGAAATAAAATTCACCATCAAATTCCTTAGGTCCTAATTAGTCATGTATAAAAACTTGAGCCTAAGAAGAAACCTTCTTGACCAACTTTGCACTTTGGTCCTCATATATTTACTTTTTGGCCCTCAACTTTTGAACCCTCACATTTCTACCCCTAACTCTCCTTCGTTCTTTGCATTCAGGTCCCTCCTGCCAAAACCTGCCAGCACCATGCTCCAGCGACCTTGCGCGGAGCATGGCGCTGCGCAGGGTGAGGGGGAGGGGCTGGCAAGTCAACCGGGGGTGCCCTGCGTCGTCAGCCGTCGCAGGAACACCCCCCTGGTCGCTGCAACCCACCATACCGGCCGTGCGAACGCACGGACGGTATGGGTTGCCATCTCCGGCGTCCTCCGGCGAGGGAGACACGTCGTCTCCCTCCGCCCTCCTCTCTGATTCCGCCTCTATAAATACCCCCGTCGCTCCGCCGTTCTGAGGAGCTCGGTCCTGACGGAGAAAGACCCCCACTTCCTCTCTTCCCACTCTGACAGGAAGCCCTCCAGCTCCAGCGGCCTCCCCTCTTCCTCCTCGTCGCTCTGCCGCACTACCAGCTGCAGGGTTGCTCTCCCTCGCTCTTCCCGCGCCACGCCGCACCCAGCTGGCGCCTCTCCGGCCCTCTGCTCGCCGCCGCCCCTTCCCCCGGGCATCTTCTTCTCCGGCGACAATCGATACGACTGTCGCCCGCTCCGGCCCCTCCTCGTCCTGCTAAGTAGGTAGAACTCCTCCTCTTCCTCCCCTCTTCCTTTTCCTCACTTTAAACATCTACTGTCGCCCTCGATTCCGACCAATCACCCTCACCTTCTCCGCCTCCGGCCATCCTCCGGCGAGCCGCTCCCATCACTCCAGCATCCCACACGGCTCGCCGACCTGCACATAATCTCCGCCTCCTCACCCTGATCCATTTCCGCCCCTCCACTTCCCCCAAATCACCCCCTGCAACTCCATCGAACAAGCCCATCTCCCGACACACAGTCCGACCTAAGGCAGCCCTTAGGCTCCACCCCGCCGCCTGCACACCCCCCGACCACCTTCGCCGTGCCACGGCGAAGGTCCTCCGCGTTTCTGATTGGGCCGAGAGGCCGTTTTTCTGTGGGCAGGTACCTGCGCTCGTCGCCGCCATTGTTGAAGCAAAGCAGCTTCTTCACCTGCTGCCCCAGGTGAGTCACGCCCAGGTTACGCTCCCAGACAGCGCAAGGCGCCTTCGCGAAGCACCAGGCTGCAGTCGAGTCGAAGCCCTCGCGCGAAGGTCTCGCGTAACGCTGCGATTACCGGCTGCTTCCTCCGCGCAGGCGCGAAATTGGGGTGGGACATTTAGTCCCACCTCGGAAGGCTCTGAAGGAACGCAGCGGTATAAAGCGAAAAAGTGCTGGAGGCTTATTGCCTCAGCACACGGGGTGAGGTCCCCTTCACCCGCCCGGTTACCCGGTCTCGTCCGCGCTCACGCCCCGCGGACCTGGCCCGACCCGACTTAGACTGACCTGCACTCCTCGCCCACCAAGCACGCCGGTGGGCCTGGACCCGGGCGCGACCCGTACCCGGCTACCCGGCAGCTCTGGGAGAGCTATCCCATGAGCGGATTCTGTGAGAGAGAGACGCGGGGGAGGGTAGAGAAAGGTTTTGCCCCTCTCTGATCAAGCTGTGTAAGTGTGCAGGCACAGGTGAAGAAGAACCGTGGAAGAAGACGAAAGCTGAAGGAAGGAGGATCACCGAGCGGCACTGTAGCAGCTGCGGTTTAAGTCGTCTGATTGGAAAATCAGACGACGTCCTGAAGGCAAAGAAGGAGAAGGAAGGCGAGGCAGAGGAGAACGCAGAGAGGCCAAGACAAGAACTGAAAGAAGAAGAAGATCACGAGAAGAAGAAAGTCTGAAGAAAGGAAAAGAAGAAAGAAAGAAGAAGAAGAAGAACAGGACCGCAAGGGAGCAGAAAAAGAAAGAGACGAGCAGAAACAAGAACTGACGAAGAAGAACATCACCCACTGCTGCAGATAAAGAAGACAGAAAGAAGAAGAAGACCACAAGGAGATAAAGGAACCAAAAGCCAAAGAGAAGAGAAAAGAAAGAAGAAGACAGACGAGAAAGAAGAAGCCAACAAATTTTCATCTCTCTCTCTATCTATCTATATTTTTGTAAAAGAAACTTTGTACCCCTAGAATACAACTTGCTCCCTGAGTTCGACCTCGGGAACTCTTTTATTTTCCGAGTAAAAAATTATATATTTGAAATGATGGCAATAACTGGGTATACTACAACGACATAACAATAAAACCCGGTTATCTCTTCACGCCATCGCTATCAATTTGGCGCCGTTGCCGGGGAGCAACGGCTATTCTAGAGGTAAACATTCCTGTTTCTTTTTAATTTCTGATAATCTCCTCTCTTTTGTGCAGCTACAGGAAATCAAGAAGACAAGCAACCGCACGACAACCACTCCGAGGACAGGTAAATTTTTCCTCTCGCTATTAACCCCTAAACTCTAAAGAGGAAGAAAAGAAAAGAACAAGCAATATAGGGCTAACCTGTCTTCCATACTTAGTAACCATAAAGAGTTGCATGTTTTCAACTCATTAGTCCTGCACACTAGTAAGGGTATTTAAGGGCTAACACATTCTTGCTTGAGCCCTAATTACCCAACAAAGAACTAACTGGAACAAGTAGAGCCAACATAAGATTCAACATTAGGGTTTTAGAGACACACTACTTAAATCAAGAATGGAGAAAATCCAAAAGAAGTGTGCCTAAACCATTGATTGAAAATACCTATTCAAAGAAAACCTAAAACAATTGGCTCTCTAAACACTTGAACCCTAAAAGACAAGACCTAAAAGCTCTCAAAGAAAACAAGAGGTAAAGTTGACCCCTTGGGTCAACCAACCTTAAATTAGGTCACTCTTTGCACTTAAAAGACTAAAGTTCAAGTGAAACCTTAAGCACCCTGATCTTAAAATTGGTAGACTTAAGAGGTCAAGATCCCCATTCTGGTCTACCTGGAACTGCAGTGACAAGAGAGGTCGGGTGGGGGAAACCCTGTAACCCGTGGGGACGCTCTACCGTGTAGGGGTCTTCGCGGGACCAACGCCTTGCGCCATCAGATTACACACTTCACTCAACAATCAGGAGAACCTCTCCATGAGGCATGGGATCATTTTCAGGATCTCATGAGAAAGTGCCCCCATCACGGAGTTCCTAAATGGGAACAAGTCCAATCTTTTTACCAGGGACTCCGTGAGGACATCCGCCTTTTCGTCAATGCAACTTGCGGAGGAAACATCATGGGTCAACATGAAGACATCGTATGGGAGATTCTCGAAAACATGTGCGAGAACTCCATCAACAATGACTCCATGGGATTATTCGACAGGACGAATACCCGCGCAGCGACGAATCTTAAGGGAGCACATGAGATGCAGGGCCTGTCCGCATCAGTCGACCTGGAATTAATGGCCAGTCGATTGAACAAGGTCTCAATCATTGAGAAGAAGGTGGATGAGTTGACTCAGCACTTGCAGCGAGCCACCTCTGCGCGTAACTCCTTTGCACAACCTCCTTCGACACAGGAGACTGTGCAAAACATCCTCCACCGATCTTCCCTTAGGATGGATCCATATCCATCCCCATCTGATTCTCGGATCGGAGGATCATCCGATCCTTTCTACACCAGCCCGGGGAACTCCATTCCCCCTTTCCCTGATTCTCAGGAGGTTCCTCAGACCTGCGAGGACCTCAACGCCATCCAGAACGACCCATTCTCCAACACTTACAACCCTGGATGGCGAAACCATCCCAATTTTCAGTGGGCGGGAAATTCCTAAACCCAAAGAACACCTTTTCAGTGCCGCCCACAGCCCTCTCGTCATTACCAGCCGCCTCAGCCTCGGCCCAACCCTACTTATCCATCAGGGCCAAATCAGGATCAAATGTCCCTAATCCTTCAGACTCTGGCTGACATTCAAAGAACGAATGCGGCTATTCAAAAACAGCACAAGGACGAACTTACAGAGGTTAAAACTCAACTGGCCCAGTTGGCAAATTCTCGCCAGTCAGGCACACTCCCTTCCCAACCTCTTCCTAACCCAAATAACGTGCCAACCCAGAAGCGCGTTATGAATCCAAATTTAGGCCACGCACAATGGATTTATCAGGCCCCTACTGCTCCATCTCCAGGCGAGATGGAAGCCTCAACTTCTTATGCGGGATTTCAGCAGCAGCCACCCCTCTTACCAAACCCAAACCAAAATCAGGCTGGATTAAATTCTGTAACAACACGTAGTGGTAAAACAACTCAAGACCCGCATTATCCAAACCACTCCAAGCCTGATAACCATGACCCTAGGATAGTTATCCAAGATACTGCTGTTCCGGATCCACAACCTGGACCTATCCTAGAAGAACCAACCAAGATCCCGTTTCCCGAGGCCTTGACCAAGGGAAAGAAGACCACCAAACCCGTGGCCCCTGAGGAGGACCTGGTCAAGCTCTTTGAGCAGGTCCACATAAACATCCCCTTGATGGATGCAATCCACCACGTACCAGCTTACGCACGATTTCTAAAGAATATATGTACACCCCAGCGTAAGCCGCGAACCAAAGGAGGGAGCCCAATTGTTCTGTCAGAGCAAGCCAGCTCTGTAATCCTCAGTAGACTCCCACCCAAGGCAAAAGATCCTGGTACTCCCCTGATTTCCTGCAAGATAGGTGGTACCTAATTTGATAGAGCATTGTTAGACTTGGGTGCATCCATAAACCTGATACCCACATCCTTACTTGACCATCTAGAAGAATCTGAGCTAAAACCAACCGAGGTGACATTACAATTAGCAGATCGATCTATAAAGTCACCAAAAGGGATTCTCGAGGATGTTATCGTAAGAGTGCGGGATTTCTATTTTCCAGTGGACTTTATAGTCTTAGATATGGACGCACTTGAGAACCCTAGGGATACACCAATCATTCTAGGGAGACCTTTCTTGGCTACTGCTAGAGCCAACATCAGCTGTGAGGAGGGCCAAATAGAGCTTAAGTTTGGAAATCAAACACTGAAAATTGATATATTTAAGGCCTAACAAGGAATTAATTGCGGTGTCATCGAACAAATTTGTGACTTCAGGACTTTGGTTGATGAATCACACTTCCAGAATAACTCGATTATGCCTCATCAACCACAGAAGGATCTTGACCCGCAAACAGAGGAGTCGAATCCAGATATGAACAACCCAGTAACTCCCGCCCTTGAACCTCACATCTATACTGAACCACCCGCTACTGCTGATAACCCCATCCTCGAACTGAAACCCCTTCCTGCTCACTTGAAATACATCTTTTTGGGTTCTAATCAGACCCTTCCTGTGATTATCAATTCCAACCTCAGTCCTGAACAGGAATCCCGTCTGATTGTTGTCCTCCAGCAACATCGCAGAGCCATCAGATGGACTCTCGATGATTTGACTGGAATAAGTCCCTCTTATTGTACTCATCATATCTATTCAGAAGAGGGCACACGACCTTCTCGTGAAATGCAGAGACGCTTAAACCCCAATCTGCAGGAGGTCGTGAAAAAGGAGATCATCAAGTGGTTAGATGCCGGAATCATCTACCTGATCTCCGATAGTCGTTGGGTGAGCCCAATTCAGGTCGTGCCCAAGAAGGCAGGACTCACCACTATAACAACTGAGACCGGAGAAATCATTCCTACCCGATTAGCCAACTCGTGGAGAGTCTGTATAGATTACCGCCGACTCAATTCCTCCACGAAGAAGGATCATTTCCCACTACCCTTCATTGATCAAATTCTCGAAAAACTTGCGGGAAATAGGTTCTTCTGCTTTCTTGACGGGTACTCCGGTTATAACCAGGTGGCAATCCATCCTGAGGACCAAGAAAAGACCACGTTCACCTGCCCCTTCGGAACATATGCTTTCCGAAGGATGCCTTTCGGTCTTTGCAATGCACCCGCTACTTTTCAGCGATGCATGCTTGCCATATTCTCAGATATGGTAGGTGATTATCTGGAAGTCTTCATGGATGACTTTTCAGTTTTCGGAGCATCATTCGACGATTGCCTCCAGCACTTGGTCCAGATACTCAGGCGGTGCATCGATGTGAATTTGGTTCTTTCTGGGAAAAGAGCCATTTCATGGTGCCTGAGGGAATTGTCCTGGGACACTCAATTTCGGAAAAAGGTATCCAAGTGGATCGAGCTAAGGTTAATCTGATTTCTCACCTTCCTATGCCCAGCTCGATCAGGGACATCCGTTCCTTTTTAGGGCATGTCGGTTTTTATCGACGATTTATCCCTGATTTTTCAAAAATCGCGTGCCCCCTGACCACTCTTCTCTCCAAGGATGTTCCTTTCGAAATTTCCAAGGAATGCACTCAAGCATTTGAAATCCTGCGTGACCGAGTCACCCAAGCCCCGATCCTACAGTCCCCTGATTGGTCTCAACCCTTTGAGATCATGTGCGATGCATCCGACTTCGCTGTAGGAGCGGTTTTGGGGCAGAAAATTGACGGGAAACCTGTGGTCATTTACTACGCCAGGAAAACACTCGATGAGGCTCAGCGTAACTATACGGTTACTGAGAAAGAGCTGCTAGCTGTAGTATTTGCCCTAGAAAAATTCAGATCGTACCTTCTGGGTTCCCGTGTCATCATATACTCGGATCACACAGCTGTGAGGCATCTCCTTGCAAAGAAGGACGCGAAACCTCGATTAATCCGATGGATCTTGCTGTTGCAAGAATTTGACCTTGAGATTCGCGACAAAGTGGGAAAGCAAAATGTGGTAGCTGATCACTTGTCCCGTCTTCCTTCTGAAATAATTGACCCTTCCGGACCCATCACTGAGCATTTTCCCGATGAGCACCTGCTGACTATTGGTACTAGCCTTCCATGGTTTGCTAATGTAGTAAATTACTTGGCATCTCATCAGATCCCGTCCGATTGGCCGAAGGCCAAGAAGGACAAATTACGCTCCGATGCCAAGTATTACATTTGGGAAGATCCGTACCTCTTCCGCATAGGTGCCGATCAGATCATCCGGAGATGTGTCCCTGAAGGGGAATTCAATAATATCCTCTCTTTCTGCCATGACCAGGCATGCGGTGGCCATTTCGCCGGGCATAAAACCGCATCAAAAGTCCTCCAATGCGGCTTTTACTGGCCCACACTGTTCAAAGACGCGTACAGTCACTGCAAGGCATGCAGTCGTTGCCAGACTTTGGGCAACATGAGCCATCGCGGCATGATGCCTATGCAACCGATTCTAGTATGCGAAATCTTTGATGTTTGGGGGATTGATTTTATAGGACCCTTTCCTATTTCGGATGGTTTCGAATACATTCTGTTGGCTGTAGACTACGTGTCCAAATGGATCAAAGCCATACCGACCCGAACCTGTGATCACAAAATCGTTCTCAAATTCATTCATCAAAACATTTTCTCAAGGTTCGAGATTCCTCGTGCAATAATCTCTGATGGGGGGACCCATTTCACAAATGCTCAGTTTAGGTCACTGATGACCAAATACGGGGTGTCTCACCGAATCTCTACTCCTTACCACCCCCAAACTAATGGTCTAGCTGAGCTGTCTAATCGGGAAATCAAGAAAATCCTGCAAGTCACTGTTCGACCTGACAGGAAGGACTGGTCGTCCCGACTTCTGGAAGCATTGTGGGCCTATAGGACCGCCCACAAGACCCAATTGGGCATGTCTCCCTTTAGACTGGTGTACGGAAAGGCATGCCACCTTCCCGTAGAACTAGAGCATAAAGCCTATTGGGCAGTACGGAACTGTAATCTAGATCTTTCCAAGGCTGGGACCCACAGAAAACTCCAAATCAGCGAGATCGATGAATTACGCCTAGACGCGTACGAGAACTCGCAAATCTACAAGGAGCGGGTTAAAGCCTTCCACGACAAACACATCTCGAGAAAGATCTTTCATCCTGGTCAAAAGGTCCTACTCTTTGATGCCCGACTAAAACTCTTCCCAGGAAAACTGAGATCCAAGTGGGTCGGACCATATTTGGTCCGACAGGTTTTTGGAAATGGAGCAATCGAAATCAGTCCACTCAGCCACGATTCTGAACCTTTCATCGTGAACGGTCAGAGACTCAAGCCGTTCATTGATGTAACTTCTACTGATTTGGCTGAAGCATCTTATATCCTCCATTCCCCTTGAGCTTATTGCGCCCAGCCGATGGCGTAAAACTCAGCGCTTAACGGGAGGCAACCCGTCATTTTCCTAAAAATCCAAAACTTTTTCTGACACCTTTTTGCACTTAAGGTTCACCCTTGTAGACAGCCGACCCCACCTCAGATGCTTGCATCCGGGATTAGAAATCGTCCGCAAAAATTCAACCCGACCCATTCACTCATTCAAATTTCTGTCTTAAGGAATGAACTAAGTTAAATAAAAACCCCCTAGGTTACAATGAGGACATTGCAAATCTTAGGCATGGGGGGGTATGAAAGTGCAAAACTTGTAAGAAAAGGGTTTCAAACAAAAAAAAATTCACATATGCCAAAAACACCATAAAAATTAAAAAAATTTTTGAAAAAGAATAAGAGGAAAAGAGGAGAAGGAAATTTTGTGAAGGAGAAGGAGAAAAGAAACAAAATGAAAAAGGAGCACAAAATTTTGAGAAAAGGTGATAGTCATTAGTAAGGAACTAAGGAATTAACCTAAGTTCTAGACCTCATTCAAGAAAATAACTGAAAAGTGCATAATGAGATTAGTAAGAACGCAAACCTTAGGCATTCTTGAATAGACTCTTAGTACCCATTAAGATTTAGACAATCCTCAAGAGGTTGAGGAAAATGAAAAGCTTAAGTACTAGGTCCAAGGCTTAGGGAGTATTTGGCCTCGTTAACTAATTTTTGGTTTACGGGACTCAGTAACCTAAGCACCCTAACCTCACACACAGCCTGGTTCAGTAAGCGTAAAAATCAAAATCACGTAGAAGCGTCGCAAAATTCTAAAAAGAACACCTAGAATAGGAGTGGCTGATCAACACAAGATGATTTGGACGAGTTCCCAGCGCGGAGAGGCGGGAAATCCCCTCGAAGATGCGTAACAAAATATCATCTCCTCGGTGCTTGTCTCTTAGGATATTTACATATTCTACTGGGGGCATGTAAGCACTCTGCTGGTTCAGATTCCATGGATGGCATTATCTCGAAGTGTCAATTGCCAGGGTCTGGATTCGGCCACGGAACACCATGGATGGGATTATCTCGAAATCTTAATAGCCAAGGTTCCGGGGGTTGCCATGGGCGGTGCTATCTCGAAGCATCGATCGCCAGGAACCCTTGAGGATTGATGATGGGAGGAAGGAATCTGATACAGACCGTGTTGAAAAGCCAATCCTAGGCTAGAACTAAAAAGAAAAAGAGAGAGAAAACTCTCCAAACAGAAAAACTTTCTATCTCTCTCTTATAAAACGCACTGCGAACTGAGCCAGGGCTAAAATCATTTCAAGCACGGGTGCTTTAACCACAAAGTCCAATAAACCTTAGGTTAGTTCTTATGGGCCTTAAAAACCTTTGCTAAAGACTGAGGCTAAGGCTAGACAGATTTGGATCTTGATTGGTACTATACTACCTTTTAGGCCTATGGTTAGCATTCTAACTTAATCTAAGCTCAAATAAAAAAGCAGTTATCTAAAGCTATTAAGAACTTCATGATCTAGAACAAGGGTTGAAACCTTAAGTTTTTGCTAAGGGACTAGCAAAAGCTAGGCATGGGGGTATGATGAGAACCTCATCATGAGCCATAACTAGCTCATTTTGACCCAATACAAAGGATAAAAGCTCCTACATAACTCAAGGAAAGGCTTAACTCAGAGAATTCTGAGTTTAAGGAGAAAACAAGTCATAAGGGGTAAAAATGCAATTTTACCAGTATAATCTGCATACAGGGTAATTCAGGGTCCAAACACAGGTCAAGCAAACCGAATAAGAAGGAAAGTGGGATGATCTGACAAGGGCTACAGCAATTCCAAGGAACTAAATGATAATCTGTAACCTTAAAACAAACCCACTTCAATTCACGAGGTTCGAGGCAAAGTAAAAATAGAATAAACCCTCTAAAATTCATAGAAAAATAATCTCTAGGGTTTAGAACCTTCAATTTGGCCTTCAGATCCCATTTTGACCTACATTGAGAACCATGCCCAATTAATAACTTAATTTGGTTTTTTGCATAAATTGACCGGTCAAACAAGGTTTAATCTAGAAATAAAATTCACCATCAAATTCCTTAGGTCCTAATTAGTCATGTATAAAAACTTGAGCCTAAGAAGAAACCTTCTTGACCAACTTTGCACTTTGGTCCTCATATATTTACTTTTTGGCCCTCAACTTTTGAACCCTCACATTTCTGCCCCTAACTCTCCTTCGTTCTTTGCATTCAGGTCCCTCCTGCCAAAACCTACCAGCACCATGCTCCGGCGACCTTGCGCGGAGCATGGCGCCGCGCAGGGTGAGGGGGAGGGGCTGGCAAGTCAACCGGGGGTGCCCTGCGTCGTCAGCCGTCGCAGGAACACCCCCCTGGTCGCTGCAACCCACCATACCGGCCGTGCGAACGCACGGACGGTATGGGTTGCCATCTCCGGCGTCCTCCGGCGAGGGAGACACGTCGTCTCCCTCCGCCCTCCTCTCTGATTCCGCCTCTATAAATACCCCCGTCGCTCCGCCGTTCTGAGGAGCTCGGTCCTGACGGAGAAAGACCCCCACTTCCTCTCTTCCCACTCCGACAGGAAGCCCTCCAGCTCCGGCGGCCTCCCCTCTTCCTCCTCGTCGCTCTGCCGCACTACCAGCTGCAGGGTTGCTCTCCCTCGCTCTTCCCGCGCCACGCCGCACCCAGCTGGCGCCTCTCTGGCCCTCTGCTCGCCGCCGCCCCTTCCCCCGGGCATCTTCTTCTCCGGCGACAGTCGATACGACTGTCGCCCGCTCCGGCCCCTCCTCGTCCTGCTAAGTAGGTAGAACTCCTCCTCTTCCTCCCCTCTTCCTTTTCCTCACTTTAAACATCTACTGTCGCCCTCGATTCCGACCAATCACCCTCACCTTCTCCGCCTCCGGCCATCCTCCGGCGAGCCGCTCCCATCACTCCAGCATCCCACACGGCTCGCCGACCTGCACATAATCTCCGCCTCCTCACCCTGATCCATTTCCGCCCCTCCACTTCCCCCAAATCACCCCCTGCAACTCCACCGAACAAGCCCATCTCCCGACCCACAGTCCGACCTAGGGCAGCCCTTAGGCTCCGCCCCGCCACCTGCACACCCCCCGACCACCTTCGCCGTGCCACGGCGAAGGTCCTCCGCGTTTCTGATTGGGCCGAGAGGCCGTTTTTCTGTGGGCAGGTACCTGCGCTCGTCGCCGCCATTGTTGAAGCAAAGCAGCTTCTTCACCTGCTGCCCCAGGTGAGTCACGCCCAGGTTACGCTCCCAGACAGCGCAAGGCGCCTTCGCGAAGCACCAGGCTGCAGTCGAGTCGAAGCCCTCGCGCGAAGGTCTCGCGTAACGCTGCGATTACCGGCTGCTTCCTCCGCGCAGGCGCGAAATTGGGGTGGGACATTTAGTCCTACCTCGGAAGGCTCTGAAGGAACGCAGCGGTATAAAGCGAAAAAGTGCTGGAGGCTTATTGCCTCAGCACACGGGGTGAGGTCCCCTTCACCCGCCCGGTTACCCGGTCTCGTCCGCGCTCACGCCCCGCGGACCTAGCCCGACCCGACTTAGACTGACCTGCACTCCTCGCCCACCACGCACGCCGGTGGGCCTGGACCCGGGCGCGACCCGTACCCGGCTACCCAGCAACTCTGGGAGAGCTATCCCATGAGCGGATTCTGTGAGAGAGAGATGCGGGGGAGGGTAGAGATAGGTTTTGCCCCTCTCTGATCAAGCTGTGTAAGTGTGCAGGCACAGGTGAAGAAGAACCGTGGAAGAAGACGAAAGCTGAAGGAAGGAGGATCACCGGGCGGCACTGTAGCAGCTGCGGTTTAAGTCGTCTAATTGGAAAATCAGACGACGTCCTGAAGGCAAAGAAGGAGAAGGAAGGCGAGGCAGAGGAGAACGCAGAGAGGCCAAGACAAGAACTTAAAGAAGAAGAAGAGCACGAGAGGAAGAAAGTCTGAAGAAAGGAAAAGAAGAAAGAAAGAAGAAGAAGAAGAACAGGACTGCAAGGGAGCAGAAAAAGAAAGAGACGAGTAGAAACAAGAACTGACGAAGAAGAACATCACCCACTGCTGCAGATAAAGAAGACAGAAAGAAGAAGAAGACCACAAGGAGATAAAGGAACCAAAAGCCAAAGAGAAGAGAAAAGAAAGAAGAGGACAGACGAGAAAGAAGAAGCCAACAAATTTTCATCTCTCTCTCTATCTATCTATATTTTTGTAAAAGAAACTTTGTACCCCTAGAATACAACTTGCTCCCTGAGTTCGACCTCGGGAACTCTTTTATTTTCCGAGTAAAAAATTATATATTTGAAATGATGGAAATAACTGGCTATACTACAACGACATAACAATAAAACCTGGTTATCTCTTCACGCCATCGCTATCAAGTCTTAATATGAGTTTCAAAACAATTAGTTTTCTATTTGATTGTGCTCATGCTTGTGAGTGTTTTGAATCTCCCATACCAACATATCAAAGGCTGCATAGTAGCTACATTCACTGTTGTCATCTCTGTTTTCAATAGATCGGAGGGTCTGAGGTGTGTTTGTGATGAATGATCTTTCGATTTGAATTACCAGACCTGAAGTGACTTAAAGAGGCCTTAGATCATATTCAATTGGTCTAGTTTTGTTGATCACAACAGCAACTGTAGCACATAATTTGTTTTGAGCGGCAACAGCCATTGATTGGCTAGATTTTGGATGAGGATTTGAGCTGACTTTAGGGCTTTATTGAGCTTATATTGCTATATAATATTATAACTTCATGAGAATAAGCTTTCATGTACAATTGCAGCTTAGATCTAATCTAAAAATGACATGTATTTGAGTTGTGGAATCATTGTCGGCATGTTTAAACTATGCAATCTATCTATCTTGAGTTTTTAATGAAATTCAAAGTCAAAATCATGTTTTATAGTTCAAACATATTACATGATGTGTGCTAAGTGTTTTTGAATGTTTTAACTCCAATTCTAGCCATCAGAACTGAATATGAGGCCTTAGATTCATGTTTTCAACACCCTTTTAGGCCTTGGATTGCTGAACTTGTAAATACATTGAAAAATATTTAAAAATTTGAAATAAAATAAAATAAATATATCTTCAGTAGGATCAGGTATTTCTTTAGGTGTGTGTAAGTTTCAAAGCATTCTGAACCCCTGATTTGGTAAAACATACCAGCCGACAGTTTAGTATACCTTGGAACTTAATAATAGAATCTAACTCAAAAATGACAAAAAGAAACCTTTATCTCTCATTTAACTCTTTCTCTCTCATCCCCTATCTCTGTTATACCTATAAAAACCATAAAAATCAGAAAATCATCACCTAAAAATACGTGGTATAGTATGTATATACTTGTAGATATTGTACAATATGTACATAATGAGTATCTATAACTCTTATATATGTATTATATATATTAAATTGAATATTTAGAATAATTTATTGTATATATAAGGGTATTATATCATTATCTATTAATTTATATTAACGAAATGTATAATAACCTAAGTAATTATATAAACCTATCTAGATGTACATAATTGTATCTAATACTGTATATACATATTTAATCATGTAATATGTATTGTATGATACCTATATATTTATTTAATTATGTATTTATTGTAGGTAATTAAGTTATTAAGTTAATTAGGTAAATTATTAAGTTAAAATAAAATAAATTAGTAAATTAAGTGATTACTGCAGTAATCTATACTATACATTTATATATATTAATTTTAAATATTTTCATCTTATTTATAACATATTTATACTTTATAGTAGTATTTATAACTTAAATATGTATATATCTATCTTAAACATGTATTTAAATGTAAATAAATTAAAATAAAGTTTCTAAAATATAATAAAAATGTATAATAAATAATTTATTATGTTCATTAACACTGTGTAAGGTCAATTGTACAATTAATTAACCAATTTGTACTTTAATTAATAGATTAACCGTTAATTTAAAATGTATAAATCACTGAATTTAACCAATTTTAAAATATAACTAATTAAGTTATTTTATTAAATTAACTACATAATTATATAGCTCTATATAAGGGCTTTTTAATGGTATATTTTAATTTAAAATCAGAACTAATTATGGCCCTCAAATCTAGGGGCAAAATCACCAAATCCGCACAATCGTGCATGCTGCACAGCGCATAAGCCTTCGTCGCTAAAGTCCCACATCGTGGGATGTAAACCGCCTTAAGCGATATAAAATGCTTTTCTGCTGATAGCCTCTCAGTAGACATGCACTGGGCGCACATCACATGCACATCCCATACCCATGAGCATAGTGAGCATGATACATCTATATGGTGGTGGGCCGGGGGCCACACACTGTAACTAGTCCTGTATGGGCCTTATGTTAGGCCTTGAATCAGATTTAAATGAACCTAACAGTGAATTAGGGTTGGTTGCTAGTAGAGGTCTAGTCCCACCCTAACCTGGTGCTGTGTATCCCTCGAATGTGGACGACCCGCCCACTAAAAACCCAAATTTTTGGTAAGTGAACAATAGCTGAACGGGGTTTAACTTGAGAGAAGGCCCTGAAAATTTCTCAAGTGTTGTGAAAGAGTGAAGGAAAAGAAGAGGAGAGTTAGTCGTTTAAATGGCTAAGGGTTGAGAGTTTACTTGTGTGTGAGTTAAAGTATATGTACAAATGTATATATATGTATAATACATATAGTATAAGTATACAGTATAGTATATGTATATAAATAATTATAAATAGGTATTTGTATATAATTAATATGTATGTATAACTATAAGTAGTATAGATATGTTTGAGCTCTTATATATACAAATAAACTAGAGCTTTAGTGACAGATATATCTGTCACTATACATATGTATATACGTGAGTAAAAGTAGTGCTGTTTGCCTTATGTTATGTATATATTTTACTAAGGCTACAACAATACTTATTTATGTTACTGTATATGTAATATATGTTACTACAAATATTAGTAGGTTAATATGATTTAGTATAGTAGATATTAGTAGCTACTTTTGTACCTATACTTAAGTATTACTTATATTAGTTATACATAATTAACATAGTGTAGTAGTAGCTAGTTTTTCATGCCTGTTGTGTACATTTGTTTCAGGCATTATTAGTGGATTCTTTTGTAAATAATTAACCAATTCTTTCATTGATTGATTCACTGATTTGTTTTGTAAATGAAATTAACATTTTTGGAATAAATGAATATTTTTGTACTTAAAGAGCGATGTATATCAATAACTGTCTCTCAGTGAACAACCTGAAAACAAACTAGTAAAAAATATAAATAAATAAATTTGACACGATATTGGTTTACATTTGTGACATCCATACTATAATAACGACACTTAAAAACCCTTTTTATTGCAACCTGGTAGTTAGTCGATTAAGGGCCTTTGGAACTCTTTGTGTGAGAACTCAAGTACACCCCTTTGCATAGTCCAGATGCAAGCGGGTGTCCTTTTACTTTAGCCTTGTCGCTTGCTGTGCTCGACCGAGTTGTGCCTACCTGAATATTGGGGGTGATGAGGCCTTTGCCTGGATATTTTTGTGCTAGACTTGAGCGGGAGTGATGACTCCTAAAGGGATCAAGGTCCTTTCTGACCTAGAAGAGCTTGATGGCATCATCAGGATAGAGTTGAATAATCACGACTGGAGAGCTTACCTAACTATCTAAGGTTGTCGATGGGTAGGCTGGAGTTTCCTTTCCTTAGGGACTCGACCTGGTCGTCTGGTCCTGATGCATTACTTTGACTCTCCATAGAGACAGGGACTGGAAGCACATGGGGGTTGGTTGCTGAGCGGCCAATTATGCCAACAGAGGTCGTCGTTGACGCTGCCATTCTGAATGTCGCTATTCTATTGTGAGGCCTATCCTTATTGCAGGCAGACAAAGGATGGCTTGCCAGATCGACCGTAGGATGTAACATCGCCGCGCATTGGCCCGCTTGACTTTACCCCTGGCATCCTGCTTAGGAATGGGGGAAGTGCAAGAAGCATTTGTTGGAAGTGGCAACGAGAGCTAAGTGTGAGCACCTGGATTTCCATCATTGGAAGTCCAAGTGTGTTACGACCCGATTCCCGAATCCCTACAAGACACGAGAATCGGACCGACTCGACTGATCCCAAGACCCAGTCGTCCAACGAGAAAGTAACCAAAAGAGCAGTAAAATAAACCACATTCACCATATATACAACTAGCAGTAACAAAATACAGTAGTAAAAAAAAGAACTACTACAGTATACACCACCACAACAGTAGAGAAATAAACAGGTACATAAACATGATGCTTATAACAAAAGAGTACAGTGGTAATAGAAAAATACTCACTACACAAAAGAAACAATACAGTAGGTGCTACACAGGTAAGACTACTGGGCTCTACTAGGCCCAGCTCCCTCTGCAGCCACCGGTTCTAGCTGCTCAACACCTGGTCTTGAAAAGGTGATAAAGGTGACACGTCAACGAAACGCTGAGTAGAGTGGCAACCAAAAGCTAAGAAAACAGTAAGGTGGACAGTAGCTGTTATATTTTTAATCTCTTTCTTTATTTTCCCATTTACTTATTCTTGGATTATTCCTCAGATATTTCTCTTGATCTCGAATGTTCCTTGTGGGAACGATCTTGATTGCGGTCTTTTTCGAAAAGTAGAAGTAGCACGTGGTGCTCTCCTGGCTGGGAGAGTCCCCCGTGGTGGTCCTACCCTCAGTCAACCACCCCAAGGTCACTGGCAGACGTAACAGTGATTACGGTACGCGCGATAAACGCACGGGTAGCTACCCTGCACTGGTACGCAGTCAGTCGTTTCCGTTAACGGGTGCGCCCCAAAGCACAGCACGGAACCAGTATAGGGCACAACCCTCTCAGTAACAGGGGTCTAGCCCCTTCACAGTAACCAACCAGGGGACTTGCCACTCCACAATCCGCGCACCCTCGCCTGACTACCCTGGTTTGCCTAGTGGGCCTAACAAGTCAATGGAGGAAGGCTAGCAGAACCCCGGGACCCGTGGGGTGGCTAGTGCTCTCCCTACACTAGTAGCTCTCTCCAGTACTGTGTACACGAGGGCCAAAAGTCAGTACAAAGTGGCCAGACCTAACCCCAGGTCCCTGGGGCGGCTAGCTTCGCTCTGCACTAAACAGGGGGATAGTCGCTCTCCTTGGTACTCCGTACTCAAGGGCCAGCTCACTTCCCCAATTCTATTCCATTCACCTCTCAGGAGTTCTACTCCTAATTTCCCGTAGGGTTCATGCTCATATTTCTTTCACTAAGTTAATTTAGGTTTCATCATTTCAGCTTTATATTCATATAGCCCATGTTCGCAACAGTTAATAGCCATTCATAACAAGCAACTGTTATCCAATTATAGGCAATTATCATTTTTCTTTCTACTTTTCCAAGACTGTAATTTATATATTCATGACATTCGTTTTGGTGTTTCTGTTCCTAGGATTCATGCCACACCCTAGGATCTATCATTCAATCTAGTTTTCCAGTCCTAGGATTCATGCCATACCCTAGGATCTATCGTTCAATCTAGTTTTCCAATCCTAGGGTTCATGCCACACCTTAAAATCTATTAATTATCTCACAAGTGCATAAATGTTGGTAAATAATTAAAGGGAGCCACTCTACCCGCAAAACTGGGATTACTGGGGGCATGATCGGCAAGCCCGCGCTCCTCTGCAACCCCCAGAGCAGCAACGGAATGGGGTCCTAACATAAGAACCAACACAAGGAATTACTCATAACAAGATACAAATACTGTAAACAGGTAGAGGAACAATTTTTGAGAAGAATGAAACTTGAAACGCGGAAAACAAACTTCGAACGAACCCTAAACAAGTCAAAAACGACAAGTTTGCCCAAAATCAGACGTCTGGAACATCTTCCAGACGTCTTAAATAATGGTTTAGGTCATGCCTTCTTTGTGCGCGGTTCTTCAGACGTCCACAATCCCGCTAAACCGTATGGACTCAGTTCCAGACATCTGACTGTCACTCTGGACTTCTGGAGACCCTCTCTGCCATCTAGTGTTGTGCCCAGACGTCCGATCTGTGTGGGAGGGCGTGCCCTTTCACCTTCGCGAATGAGACCTACATGCATACATGACCGTCCTCAACATGAAATGAGGCAGAACCCTTCGGCGGAACGGCTGCATGGCCGTACACGGGAAAGAAGGGAAGGAAAATATTGTACCTTTCAGACGTCAGTATCTTCCTCCAGACGTCTCCTGCGTCGTCTGGACGTAGGTCCAAACGTCTGATTCTGGAAAATTTTCCCAGAATCAGGACCTCCTTGCCCCCCGCCTGCTGCGCACGGCTGTGCTGCGCCACGCTCGCCTGCTGCCTATGCTGTAGCAGCTCCTCCCCAGCGCCACACTCCGGCTGCGCGCCCGCCGGCCGGCCCTGGCTGCTCCGACGAGCTTGCACCCGCGTGCTCTAACTCCCTCCCTCTCGCTGCAACCCCTCCTCCCCGGGCACACACGGCAGCAGCTACTGCCTCGCCCACTCACTCTCACGCTAACAGGAAGGAGAAGAAGAAGAAGGCGGTGGAGTGAGGGTGAGGGAGAGGAGAGGGGGAGTATTTGAAGGCGCTGTGGGGGAGAGAGAGAAGGAAGGCTGCGCCTGCAGGACGGAGAGGAAAAAGAGAGAAGAAAGGACGGCGGCGGTTTAGTCTGTGCACGCATGCGCGCAGACGCAAAACCGTACGCCGAAAAAATTAATTTCCAGATGTCTGGGAAGGCTTCCAGACGTCTGGACCAATTCCTAGACGTCTTAAACGACATTTGATGCCGGGGTCATAACAAAGTGTCTGCCGGTGTTATATTGAGCGAAACTTGGGTCGTGGGGGCCCGAGTTCTCGTTGGCCTTATGAGGCGGCATTGTATGAAATGGAACTTAGGGCGTGGGAGCCCCAGTTCCTACCGACCTTGAGGGGTAGCATGATACCGAGTGGAATGTCGGGTGTGGGGGCCCAAGTTCCTACCAACCTCGCGAGGCGGTGTTGTGTCAACTGGAACGTAAGGTGTAGGAGCTGTAGTTCCTGCCATCCTTAAGAGGCAGCATTTATTGTAGGGAGCCTGGCAATTTTTTGTGCCTAAGGCTCTGTAGCCATCTTATGAGGCGGCATTTTATCAACTGGAACGTGGGGCGTGGGGGCCCGAGTTCCTGCCGGCCTTTAGAGGCGACATTATATCAATTGGAACATCGGGAGCAGGTGCCCTAGTTCCTACTGTCCTTAAGAAGCAGCATTATATCAACTGGAACGTGGGGCGTGGGAGCCCTAGTTCCTGCCCTCTTGTTGGGATAAGCCTCTTGTTGTGCTTTTTCATGAAGTTCTCAGTCCGATGGCACTTAGTTAAAACTCCACCATAAGTGATGCCCCAAACTGGTGCCTCAACTTTTTCATTTAAGCGAGGGAGCATTTGTTATGCGCAGGAGTTGTGATTGTAAGTGTTCAAGGTGCTCTTAGCATTGCCATTGTTTAGAGAGGCGATTTTGTAAGGGGAATGCAGGCATGTGTTTTCTCTGCTAGCCTTAAGAGGCTGTGTGAGGCGCGTTTGCCTTTGTTTATTGCCGATCTTAAGAGGCAGCATCATATCCAAACGGAACTTAGGGTGTGGGAGTCCTAGTTCCTGTCGTCCTTAAAAGGTGGTGTTATATCATCTGGAACGTGGGGCGTGGGAGCCCTAGTTTCGGCAGTCCTTAAGGGGTGGATTTATATCTAGACGGAACTTGGGGCATGGGGGCTCGAGTTTCTGCCATCCTTAAGAGGCGGCGTTATATCAATTGGAACGTGGGACGTGGGAGCCCTAGTTTCTGTCGTCCTTAAGAGGCGGTTGCTGGCATTAAGAGGCCGTAATGTAAGGGAACATGAGGTGTGTCCGCCTGAGTCCTTGCCAACCTTAAGAGGTGGCTATGTAAGAGAACATGAGGCACGTCCACCTGAGTCCCTATTGGCCTTAAGAGGCGACTTGTGAAGGGAGCGAAGGCAGATCGATGCTTATTCCCTACCGGCCTTAAGAGGCGACTTGCCGGCCTTAAAAGGTCGCTACCTGAGTGATGATGTGATGTAAGCGCCACCTTCCGCAAGTCATGGCCAGTCACTATGGGGAATAAGTCTTGGTCTTAGCTGTGACAAGACCGACGTTGATTGTTGTTAGGATGAGGCGAAGGCCTCAAATGTCGTGGTTGGACTTGATGGGATTGCCCTTTCTGCAGAGGGGGATACACAGGCAGGGGGCATTTAATGCCCGCCAACCTTAGGAAGAGGCTCTGTAGTTTTAGGAACGTGGGGGGATGCCCCAGTCCCTGTTGACCCTAGGCGATGGCTTTTGGGCGTGTTCACCTCGTCTTGAGCAAGAGTGGTAATCCATGGACCTAAAAGGGATTAAGGTCCACTCCGACCTCGACGAGCTTGGTAGTGTCGTAAGGGAAGGAAGTACAGCCATGACTGAAGAGTCTGGCTGTAGTCCCAAAGTCGTTGGCAGATCAACCAGGTTTGCCCCTTGCTAGATCGCGTGGTTCCCCCATTTCTGTGGCTTTGAAGGTCTCGACTTCCCCCATTTGATCGAACACCCCAATGGAGGGGGGATTCGACTCAACAATCACAAAAGAGCAATCATAAGAAAGACAAGGAGATTGGTTACCCAGTTCCACCGTAAGAGGTGTACGTCTGAGGGGAGAGCAAGGCTCCCAGAAAATCTACTAGAATGTAGCGGTATTACAATCTCTCAGTGCCTCTTCCTCTCAGATTGCTTGAGAGAGGTCCTCGTGGGCCTCTCTAAGCTTATTTATAGTGCTGAGATTTGTCCTCTTGCAAATCTTCTAACCTGATACACCCGTTGCCAGGGTACGTATATTGTTAGGTCATTAATTACAACGGCCATGCCATCATGGCCATCATTTATTGATGGTATAGCTACGTTGGACATTTTCCGCCATGTCCTTGCCATCGGTCGACGCCGTATCCTTAGGTGATGCCATCATTGCCATCATTTATTAATGGCCGCAGCAGATCCTTAGGCGATGCCATCATTGCCATCATTTATTAATGGTTAGCACCGGATTCTTAGGCGGGTCGAGTTTCCGGACCCACCTATGTTTGGACCTTTCTAGGTGCTCGGACCTCTTGTTGAGAATTTTCGTGGAGTTTCAAGTTCAAGGGCACTTCTTGCCTCTCATCACTATGTTATACAACTGGTCCTCTTTTCTTCTACCACAGATGGAGAGCAGGAAGGTGACTATGTATGGCGGCAGCGGTAGCAAGGTGTCGAAGTGGAAGGCGGTGTCCTACTGAGACGACAAGAGGAGTGGGGACTACATGAGGGAGACGACAACGTAGAGGCTTGACGGGGGCAGCTCAATGAGGTACCACACCACCACTAGGGAACAAGTACATCGAGGAGTTCACTGTATAGAAGCAACAAGGTGTCGTCGATAGGTTCTCCAAGGTCATCCACCAGGACAACCTCCAGGGCAAGCATGCCAGCTACAAGTACCTCTGGGATTAATAGATCCATCAACCCACCCTCCTCTTCCCTTATGGTTGTCATGGCGTTCTCCTTTAGTTTGCTTGATCATGTTTCTTTCTTTTCCTTTTCCTTAATTAGGTGTCGTTTGCTTCCTTTGTCTTGGCGGTGCTCCCGACGTAAGAATCGTTGTCTCTCTTATCTCTTTGTGTGTGCTTGCGTGCGATGGGGGTGATCTGAGTGGAAGGATGTGGAGTTTTGGTAAATAAAGGATGTGTTTTCTCTCTCGTAATTGGTTTTTTTTTTCCTTCTCTCTGCAAATTAGCAAGTGGTTTGTTACGTTGCTTGTTTTAGCATCTGTGTTTGGAGATTGAATGCGGTTATATGATTGTTGCAAAATCATATAGCTAAAACATGCATGCTTGTCAAGCCTAACGGTTGAGAGAAACAAAGAATAGAATTCGTGATAGACTACGTTTGAAAGAGAAAACAAACTTCGTGATAGAGAGCGTTTGAGTGTCTTAACGGAATGCCCTTATGTGGCGTCCTCTGATTGGTTACTCTGTAACAAACCTGGCTGAAATGTACATAGATTATACTAAGCATGGGCGAGTATTGTAGAGAGCCTCACTCATTTCTTCCAGACCCTTCTTTCTTCTTCCTCTGCTAAAACTCACAAGCCGCTAATCTGCAGTTTCGAGTCTTTCGACTGCTGAAATAAAAGTGGACGAGTGCCTATAATTTGGTTGAGAGTTTAGAGGGAGGTGTATGAAGAACTAACTTTGTGGTCTGAGGAGTAAGAGGTAATTAGGAGATTGGTAGATTAGATTTTCGACTCATTTCAGTAGTAAAATTAGGGAACCCAAATACGGAAGAGAGATGCAAAAATGCGGAATGGAAAGGTTCCCTTCCGGACTGACTTTCTTTCCGGAATTTCGACTAAGAAATTGAAAATGTATGAAAATTCAAAAAATGAGTATTGTGTGAATTTGCTGAGTGGGTTGCACATGTGAAAAACAATCTAAGTATTGTCATGTAGTGGGATTCACCGCTTCTCAAACAAAGTTGAATCAAAATACACCAGTAATTTCATTCTGTATTTTCTATACTTGCTCTTTCTTAGAAAGGAGTCTCTAGTGACTCAGTACAAATCCAGAGGTTTTATTGGAATAGCAATTAAGCTACAAACATCAAGATGACCATACGCTGGTCCAATACAATGCTACCCTACAAATGTTCTGTACATTACATCTATTACCACCAAACACTACACCATTCCTACTCCACCAAATGGCCCATAAGGTGGTTGAGAACATAAAAGAAGTGGTTAGACTTCCATCTATCAATTGATGCCAAAGCTCCTCCCAAGATGGAATTGGGTGGTGACAGAGACATAACCAGACTTCATTGGCAACCAAACAAACATTGAAGAGGTGTTGCACTGTATCTTCTCCAAAGCCACATAGAAGACATTGATGCTCCAAGGTTGGCATAAAATGTTTCAGGTAGGCCCTTGTGATCAGCCCCTCCCGTCTTGCTGACCAGAGAAACATTTTTACTTTTAAAGGAAGCTTCAAATTCGAAAGCTTACTACATTGAGTCTTCATCTCATCTTCTATAGTAGTCAGGATAGCATCATAAGCCCTACTTGGAGTGAAAAGGCCATACCTCCATGAGTAGCCATCCAATTCCCCACTTGGGTGGAACACAGCTAGAGTCTCCATCAATCTATCACGTTTCATTTAGGAGTGACTCTGGTACAAGGACTACTGCCCCTCAGACCGCCAACCATCCTCTTGGATGTCCCAACAATCCTGAACCTTTGCATCCTTGTTATCTGCAGCCCGAAAAGATCTAGGAAAAAGTTCTACCAACTTCCCTAGTCCAGACCAATTATCCCTGCAGAAGTTGAAATCTACACCATTCCCAAGTATCGGTTTGAAGCAACCCCAGCGATCTTGTAGGACTTTAATCATCGACCTGTAGAAGGGGGATGCACCCACCAGTTTTAGGTGATTACCAGGTGCATTTGAGGAACCGTGCAAGTCACGAATGACTTGCTGCCACATCTCATCTCCACCACACAGAATACGTATGGCCAACTTTAGAAGTAAGGAATCGTTGATTTCTCTCAAGGAACGAACACCTAGGCCCCCTTGCTTTTTCAACTTGCAGATAACCTGCCATTTAATCGACTATAAAAACCTTCCATTAAGGGAAGCCCCTTCCAAAAGAAATGCTTCCGCATAATTTTCAGCCTCTTAACAACAATATCAGAAGGACTGAAAATAGAGAAGATCAGAATAGCTGACAGCACAGAATTAAGAAGAACAAGGTGGCCACCTTTTGAGAGGAATCTTCCACTCCACCCTGCCAATCTGATAGAAATCTTCTCAAAAAGCTCCTGTCAATCTGCATTCCTCATCTCTGCAGCATGAAGTAGAAGGCCCAAGTACCTTATAGGCAAACTAGAAAGTGGCATGCCCAAGAACTGCGAAAGGTCCTATTTGGTAGCATCATCCCAACCAAAGCAAATCAAATGCGACTTAGCACCATTTATCTACAGACCGGAGATCTCCCCAAAAGTAGAAATAATCTGCTGTACGTATCCGGCCTCACGAACACCACCTTCTATAAAGAAAACTGTATCATCCGCATATTGCAAAATAGGGGTCAACACCTGCTAAGAGTGCAAGGAATAACCTTTGAAAAGCCCCCCTCCATGCTTTAAAGGTGAACCTTGCCAAAGTGTCCACTACCAAATTAAAAATCAGAGGTGCCAGTGGGCAACCCTATCTAACACCTCTCTGAGGTTGAATCCATGCATCGGTGGGTCTTCCATTTATGAGCAGACTAAAGGAGGCTGTAGTAATGCACCTCTTCATCCAAGTGACCCATAAAGGGGGGAATCCTCTACGACGAAAAATCTCCCACAAATAAGACTAAGAGACGGAATCATAAGCCTTCGAAAAATCCACCTTCCAAATGAAAGATTTTGTTTACCTTCTAGCCTCTTAGGCTAGAATGAAAGACTCATGCAACGACCTTCCCTTCAGAAAAGCCAACTGAACTGGGCTGATCAAGGAGGGAAAAACATCCCAAAGTCTATTGGCAAAAATCTTCCCAATGATTAGATAAATAGAGTTTGAGAGTGCTATCGGTCTGAAGTCCATAAGTTGCTCCACTCCCTCTTTCTTTGGTAGCAAGAAGAGAAGAGACCTGTTAAGGCATTCAAACCTTGAATTTCCATCCTGAAATTCACGAATCATATCAAGAACCTCATTCTTCAACACCTTCCAAAAAACTTTGTAAAAATAAACTTGAAAACCATCAAGACCCAGAGCACCCTCACCATTGTGACCATTAATTGCCACCAAAACTTCCTCCTCAGTCACCTGTCGAAGTAGGGAAAAACCCTCCTCGCCAAGGCAAGGCATATCAGAGGATGCTAGGCACCAGCCCCCTCTTTGGTGGGCCCATGTAGTTTCCTGAAAATAAGAATTTGTCACCGCTCTAATATCCAAAGAAGACGTTAATGTATCCTCTCCCACATGCAGGGATCCAATCAGGTTTCCACCCCTCCTGGCACTAGCAAATGCATGGAAGAACTTTGTATTTGAGTCTCCCTCCTATAACCACATCTGTCTGGACCGTTCTTGATGTGCACACATCTAATTAGCCTAAAATGCCTATTTATGCATGTTCCTAGGTCTATAGAAGCATCATGCATTATAAATACTACATAACATGCATCATCATACATTTAGATTAGTTTGTACAAATTATAGACTAACTTTCCCTTTCTGTGGCAAGCGGATAGGGAGATATCATTTCGGGGCCTTGAATTGAAGATTCAACCGTATGGATCTGATCAGGGTGATGATTGGAATCAGATGCTTCCAACTGCCCCGATCAGACCTCCAAAGCATCAGATGCAATCCGAAAAAGATTAAAGGCCAAGGGGCAAGGTGGTGTAAAATCTGTACCTCAGATGACAAATCTAACCACACGGATGGATTCAAATTGACGATCGCAACCCAACGATGTGAAAATCGACCTAATCCAACATCTGTGTCACCATCTACAAGGATTAGAAAATGGATGACCCAGATGGTGCGACGTGGTGCCATCCAAGCCACCCACAGCTGTTGGCCTTCCTCTTCTTCATCTGTGCCACTCAACCTTAGCCATTGGATTTCCATCCAACGGCTAAGAGTGCGTGGATGGAAATTCAAAAATGTGATCAAGTTGAAGGTGTAGTGCGTTGGTCGAGAGCCCTATGCAGAGCACGCGACGCGAGTTCAAATCCGCACGAGTGGATTTAATCCGCTGAAGAAGAGGTGCAGTGTAATTTAACCGTCTGATGGAGATCGAGCGACGACGGCAGTGGCGATGTGGCACGCTATGAAGCGCGCGATGCACACGCGCGTGATGACGAGCTATCTGACACGCGATCTGACTCTGAGGCGTGATCTGAAGGCATGGGCAAGAGTGATCTAAGTAGTTGATTATTAATCGAACGGCGAAGAGAGCACTGCGTCACCTCATAACGTATGAAGCGGAAGCGGCAACGACACGATCTGGTCCGTCTGATCTTGATCAGATAACCACGATTGGGCCAAGCATGGAATGACTGAAGGAGAAAAGGCAGTGACGTGGCAGCGTGTGGTGCGTTTGATGTGTGATGAGCGGCAGAGATGAAGTGTGCACCTTCACCAACACTTATCTACAATGATGTGCACATATGTCACTAAAGGCCCTACATTTAATTTTTTAGATTTTGAAAGACCTTTTTGCCCTTGTACCTCAACTATATAAAGGACCCTATGCCCCTCATTCTCATCATCCCTTCTCTTCTTCTCTCACCCCCTCCAAAACTCTGAGAGCTAGTCCCATACTTGGGATGCTCCACTAGAGTCTTAAGAATAATTTTTCCATCTTCTCATCCCCGTTCGTGGAGTGCCCACGGTTGTCCTTTCATTTCCATTTGGGAAGTGGATCCCACCACGACATCGCCCTACTTCGTCCTCCACCCTTCAGCTCCATTTTCCCTCATCCGACATCTTATCCCCATCGTCTGGGCGCTCCGTCAGCATAGCTCGTCCTCCAACCACCCGTCGAGGAGGATTTTCTCATCCCTCTCTTTTTATCACTTTTTAGTGTAGATTTCCAGCTTCCTAGTGTAGTACGTAAATGTAATGGACATGATTCTATCATTATGAAACATTTGTTTATTCTCTCCCTATTTTCTCTTTATTTGTATTATTCTTTCTCTCTCTTCTATTAATTATTCTTTAAGTAGAATAGTTCGCATAGATTAATTTCAGCCAGCTAATTTGCTTTCGTGACAATAATTCCAATGCAATTTTTGATCAAACCTTCACCTCCCCGTGTTCGACCCGGGACTTACTTTGAGTTTCGGTAAATTTTATCTGATAACGGATTTTTACGCAACTACAACGATAGATTTTCAAACTCAAAACTTTTAGGGTGTGTTTGTTGGTGGGGTTAAGGGGGGTTAAAATGGAATAAGTGAAAATGGTGTTTGTTTGGGTGGTGGAATAAGGATAGGGTTAAGTTTAGGGTTAAATGATTGGTGTTTTGATGTGATGTTTGTGGATATTTGTTTAATAATATAAGTGGAAGTGGAGAATGTTAGTAGGTATTTGTTTATTATTAAAAGTGAGAGTGGAGGGTATAGTGGATGTTTTTTTAATAGTAAAAGTGGGAGTGGAGAATGATTGATGTATTGATGTGATGTTTATGTTGAAATGATGGGAAAAACTTGGGATAACCCTTAACACGGGTTAACCCCACCGACAAATGGGGCCTTAGTGTAGAAATCTAGTTAATCATTTTGGTGCCATTGCCGAGGAGGCGATGCTCTTTGATTTCTCGCATTTTCTGCCTTATCTTTTACCTCACTTTTCTCTTTTCTTGCTATGATTGCAGGTACTCTCTCGAGGCGAGCAAAAGTGATAGATTGGAGTAAAGTACTGTTGTAGGGTCTATAAGTTTACCCCACACCTCCTACGCCCTAGATTTCATTCTATCACATAAATAACACAAATCCTAATTAACCTAGGAGCTTGCATAAACCCTAGGCTTAGTTTGGTTGTCTAGTTGCCACCTCCACCCACCTCAGCCTTCATATATAAAAAAAATCTAAAAAAATCCCACAGAGGTACACAACCTCTTCTAATTTTTCATTCTCAACCGATAACCCAATCTTTGGAACCGGTACACTCATCAACACATAATCGAGTATAAATCAGATTAGGTAACCACTTGTGTGCCTAATGCAGTAGTACATCAAGCAATTGCTTGAGTTGTTTGGGTCTCACCACTTTATCTAAAAATGACTCATCAAGTAGCTTGCTCATTAGGGTTAACATTTAGGGTCAGTACCAGGCACTCCATCTTATTTTAATTTCAAAGGAAAACATCTTCACCTGTGCTTTCAAAACCTGGTGTGCCAACTGAACTTGATTGAATACACCTAAAGTTAAACCCTAAAAGCTACTAAACAAGGTTGAACCCTAAAAGACAAATCATTAATAAACCTTGTTTGAAAACCATGGTTGTGCACGCACACATGTATTAATCAATCCTTAAGGGCACAATGCATTAAAAGGGCACATTACATTCTAGAGCACATTCAAACCTAAGCTTAACTAAAATCAAGTAGACATTGGCTTTAAGGATTGGACTCGCTCTTCGGGGTCCAGATCAAGATTATTTTTGATTAATTTACTTCTACTGTTCAATCTGATATTTAGCTAGGGGAGCGGTGTCAAACAACAATGATTGGGGGGTATCAGAGGAACCTGAGGCGAAAGCTAAGGGAAGAACCTTCTTCACAATCCCTCCCTCTAACTGGTTGGATTGATCGGAAAGAAGTAGACCAAATCGTTTCTTTCATCTCAAGATGGGTTCTGAGAGTCTGTAGGTCTTTAGGCTACCCTACCTAAAGACAGGTTTGATTGTTTGTACTACATAGCACCTTTCTTCCTTCCATTTTATCATGGGTCCTTCCACATCCTACACGCATTTCCATTCCTACCCTCTTGACAAATCGTATCTCCAATATGATGATTATTATCCCGACCCATGCTGTAATCAACCATCTACTAGTTGGGATAACTCGGATTAGAGATACAATTACGGACCTCTGTGTTCAAGGTCTAACCCCAGACATCATGATTATGATCTCTATCCTTCTCTGAGTTATAATGATTATAGAACTCCGCCTCTATGTGATCAACACAACCTAATCTACAATCAAGAAGGATATTCTGATTACAACTCTTACCCTCCCCCAGATTACACTGTATATAGGTCACCACACCTCTTTGAACAACCCGAAATGAATTATTATCAAGGAGGGCACCAAGAACCTCAATTCCTTGACTCCCCTTGACTGAACCCAAACCCACCCAACCTTAAACCAAACCATTTGGTTCAGCTGAACCAAGTCCAAGATAAGGTGTTGACTAACTTAAGGAATACCATATAATCTTTAGAAGCTCAGCCAACACCTTGCACTGAAGAATTGGAGCTTTTGATTGTATTGATTGATGATCTTAATAAATATTTGTTGGATTGGCTCCAAGATGTTAAGGATAAGGACTCGAGTGAGTTTTTACTTGGGGAGTTGTCGAAATTGAGGATGAAATTTGTGGTTTCTTTAGTTCAATCTTGGGAGGATTCCCAAGTTGAACCCCCTTCAAGAGAGCCAATGTCAGAACCTGCTTAGACACATTTTACAAGATCAGGGATGACCAAGTTTGTCTAGGGCAACCAATTGAGGATGAATTGATTACTTTACCCGAGATCCCTGAACCAGGTTACAAGGAAAAGTATGTCTCGATGGACCAAGAAATGATTGATGATTTTGAGGCAGATATAAATGTAGATCCAGAATTCTTTGATTCTAAAGGTAAAGAATCTTTATGTGAAGTTTCACTTGAGTTTGAGGAAAATGATTTTAGTGAGACGACTAGGCCTGAGGAATTAGATGAATCATTTGATGGCCCTATAATTGAGGAAATTGATCCTGTTAGGGCTAGCATGGAGGATTTAGATCCTGATTTCATAAAGGATTCAATTCATATCCCCATTCCTCAATTACACCCGATTTAGCATAATGATGATTATCTTCTTTAGATTACCAAACCCAAGTCAATTCTGATTCAACTACAAATTTTGGACTTTGATATTTTATACAGGGATGATGACATTTGTGAGGTCCTGAAAACTGTGATTGTGGAGGATAGGAATCTGAAAATGAAGATCTAGGAAGCCAATTCCAAGGAAAATAGAAATCTGAGTCTAAGGGTTTCAATTTGCCTGAAACCACCAACCTTCTATTAAGATCCTTATGACATTTTTTATTCTAAGGACCGCAAGCTCGGCCTCGCTTATACATTGATCTCTAGTTCTGGGTAATTTTTATTTAGAATCTTAGATACACTCAACCTTGGGGCATGGGTCTGTACCACAATCTCGTCCACTTCTGTGGTCATCTTCTCCTTGTAGGTCCAAAAATTGATCTTTTTATTTTGATCCTGACCTACAGTTGTGGATTCTCATCCACAAATGTAGGCATCTTCTCCTTGCATGTGCAAAAATTGATCTTTTTATTTTGATCCTGACCTGTAGTTGTGAAGTCCTGATTTCCTCTTTGTTTGTATAGTGTGCCTAGTTGAAGGCAATAAACTTAGCACATATACAGTCTGTTTTCATCTCGGAGCTTACCTGTAATCACGAAATTCAAGTGCTTTCTACTCTACTCCACTCTTTTTCATGTCTTTTGAATACAATGAGGACATTGCATTAGATAGGCATGGGAGGGTGAATATTCATTTCTGAATTATCTGGTTAACTCCATAGATTCCTTTTATTTTCTCTTTATTTTTGAAAAAAAAAATTGAATTAGGAAAAGAGAACTTGGGCTTTAGAAATTTTTCAACTTTTGGAAATGATACATTAGGACCTGAACACTTAGACCCTTCAGGTCTTTAGGCTTAATCAGTTCGGGTGTCCACTAAAATGTGGAATTGATTCTCGAGTCCTTACCATTTGAAAATTCATTTCTAAATGGTTAATAAGTTGAGGTGATAAGTACACGACTTATCAACCTGCCCTCTGATTTGAGGGAACTTATAGTCTAGGCATCTACACACAATTTGCACTGACTCATTTTCAACAGTTTTAACGAAAATTGGGTAACTAATGAACTTTCTAGGGTGGTATGGCTGGTAAGTTGTCGTGGGTAACAGTCCACTGGCAGATTGTTCAAAGCCCAGCCATATGACCATTCTCATTTTATTGCCTTTAGGTAAATCTTAGGTCAGGGAAGCTACCTACTTAGAGAAAAGGAAAGAAAAAAAAACCTAAAAAGAAAAAAAATGTGAAGAAAAAAAAGAGAAGAAAAAAATAAATAAGCTATACTTCACCGCACTAGTATGGCTGACAAGTTATCATGGGTAACGACCCATTGACTGATTGTCTAGAACCCAACTCACGAAATGCATGTTTAATTCCAAACACTTGGGAAGAAGTAGAGAAGTAGAATAAGCCAAGGAGATATACACTTGGTTCGCCCTTGTGTTGACCTCATAAAAATAAGTAGGGAGAAAGCTACCAGTCAAACAAATATACCTTTAGGCAGAATTTCTTTTTAAGCTCACCTAGGGGTGTAGAAACACGTAGTCTATTCAAATTGCCGATTAGTGAGTCTATCACATTCACAGAAAAAGATGCTTAGAACTTAGAGTTCTCTTCGAGTCTTAGGTGGGTTGGGTAGCTGTAGAAAGTTGCCCCGAAACTTTAAACTCAAAAATCCAGAAAAATTAGAAAAGAAGGAAAAAGATGTTTTTGCTTTTGAATAAGGCGTGGGCTTAGGGCGGTCTGCATTTTGGCAGACACCCGGGCACTGTTATGTCTCTATAATTTAGGTCTTAGTAGAAATTTCTCAGTATTGAAAAAATAACTATTGCCCAAGTAATTTGATCCTAATTCTTTTATCAATAACATATAGTTTTGCTAGGGATTAGCAAAAGATAGGCATGGGGGTGTGATGTGCACACATCTAATTAGCCTAAAATGCCTATTTATCCATGTTCCTAGGTCTATAGAAGCATCATTCATTATAAATACTGCATAACATGTATCATCATGCATTTAGATTAGTTTATACAAATTATAGGTTAATTTTTCCTTTTTGTAGACAGGGGACAGGCGATATCATTTTGGGGCCTTAGATTGAAGATCCAACCAGACGAATCTGATCAGAGTAACGATTAGAGTCCAATGCCTCCGAGATCGCCCTGATCGAACCTCTGTACCATCAAATGTAGTTTGAGAAAGATTCGAAGCCAAGGGGCAAGGTGGTGTAAAATCTGTACCTCAAATGGAAAATCCAATCACACGGATGGGTTCAGATCGACGATCACAGCCCAACGGCGTGAAAATCGACTTAATCCGACATCCGTGTCACCATCTACAAGGATTGGAAAATGGACGACCCAGATGGTGCCATGTGGCACCATCCAAGCCGCCCACAGCCATTGGCCTTCCTTTTCTTCATCTGCACCCCTCAATCTTAGCTGTTGGATTGCCATCCAACTGCTGAGAGTTGGTCGATGGAAATTCAAAAACGCGACCAAGTCGAAGGCGTAGCGCGTTGGTCGAGCATCCTATGCAGAGCGCGGTGTCGGTTCAAATCTGCGCGTGTGGATTTAATCTACTGAAGAAGGGGCATAGTGCAATTCAACCGTTTGATGGAGATAGAGCGGCGACGGCAGTGGCGACGTGGCACACTATGAAGCGCACGATGCACACATGCGTGATGACGTGCTATCTGACACGCGATTTGATGTTGAGGCACGATCTAAAGGCGCAGGCCAGTGTGATCTACGCCGTTGATTGTTGATCGAATGGCGATGAGAGTGCCGGGTTGCCTCTTAATGCACGAAGCGGAAGCGGTAGCAACGCAATTTGGTCCGTTTGATCTTGATCAGATGGCCACGATTGAGCCAAGCGTAGAACAACTGAAGGAGAAAAGGCGGTGACGTGGTAGCATGTGGTGCGTCTGATGTGCGATGAGAGGCAGAGATGAAGCATGCACCTTCACCGACGCTTATCTACAGCAACATGAGCGTGTGTCACTAAAGGCCCTGCATTTAATTTTTAAGATTTTAAAGGACCTTTTTGCCCTTGTACCTCAACTATATAAAGAACCCTATGCCCCTCATTCTCATCATCCCTTCTATTCTTCTCCCACCCCCTCCAAAACTCTAAAGAGCTAGTCCCATACCCAGGATGCTCCATTAAAGTCTTAAGAATAATTTTTCCATCTTCTCATCCCCGTTCGTGGAGTGCCCATAGTTGTCCTCTCACTGCCATTTGGGAATTGGATCCCGCCATGATGTCGCCCTATTTCATCCTCCATCCTCTAGCTCCGTTCTCCTTCATCCAACATCTTATCCCCATCGTCTAGGCGATTCATCAATGCAGCTCATCCTCCTAGCAGCCGTTGAGGAGGATTTTCGCATCCCTCTTTTTTTATCGCTTTCTAGTGTATATTTTCAACTTTCTAGTGTAGCACGTAGATGTAATTGACATGATTCTATCATTATGAAACATTTGTTAATTCTCTACCTATTTTTTTCTTTATTTGTATTATTCTTTCTCTTCTATTAATTATTCTTTAAGTAGAATAACAAGCGTAGATTAATTTCAACCAACTAATCTGCTTTCGTGACAATAATTTTAACGTGGTTTTTGATCAAATGTTTGCTTCGCCGTGTTCAACCGAGGACTCACTTTGAGTTTTGGTAAATTTTATCTGATAGCAGATTTTTACACGGCTACAACAACGGGTTTTCAAACTCAAAACTTTTAGCATAGAAATCTAGTTAATCAGTTCTCTCCAATCTATTTCCTGAAGTAGATCTTCGTTCTAAATAGCAGATTACCATCCCCTACGCTACCGCATCTCCTCCTCAGACAAGGTTCCATCCTCCTTTGCATCAAGGCCACATATTCCTTCAAGAGCTTCCATCCATCTATGCTCCCTGATGACCTTCACCACCTTCCGTTATTCAATTAACACCTCCTTCAGTTCTTTCAATTTTGCAACTAGTTTTTGTGTAGCTGTTCCATCTATTTGCAGAGAAGTCGACCATGATGTAATCATCTCTTTGAAACCCAGTTCTTGTAACCAAGATTTCTAAAATTTAAAATAAGACTTCGCCACCATTGAATGTCCACTATCCCACAACAATGGAGTATGATCGGAAAATGGTCTCTGTAGTGCCACGACAAAACAAAGTTGAAAAGACTCAATCAGACCAGAATTTCCAAAGAATCGATTCAAGCAAGACATCTGTCCCCTACCATTCCGCCAAGCATATTTTTCCATACTTGTTCTGAAATAAATATTACTTGTGATTTTTGCATTTAAACATGGTAGGTGGTGGGACCTACCATGTGCAAACTTGTAATAGTTATGACAAATATTATCGGTGATATTTTAAATACACCAGTACATTCCACTGATATATGACAACCAAGTAGAGGGAATGTCCATGTGAGGGGGACACATGATGTGATCCTCACTTCTATATTACAAAGTACATTTCTATAAACTTGTCCATTAAGAAAATAATTTTCATTTGTGTGGTAAATGATCAATTTCTCCTCATTATATCCAAGTAAGATTATGTGTCATTAAAAAAGAATATATTTAATAATATTTTGATCCCGTTAATGTTAATAGTGTCAAACCATAGTTTTCTTTTTTAAGGCTTCTAGTATAAGAATAGATTTTTAGAAACTAAAAGATTATCCAAGTATAAATGTGCTTTATCAATGCAATTATGACCAAAACAACTAATTTTTTTGATATCCATAAGAATAGAAATTGAGAGAATTATAATAAAATATCTATTCTTAACTAATTTTTAGAAACTGATTACTAATAAAAATTACAATTATTTATATGCTTACATTCTATTTTGTGCCCTCACTGGAATTCTTTTTCAACTCCATCGATGCCCAGTTGTGTGTGGAAAAAGGTCTTTTAGTTGGCTATAAATATGAATGTTTAGGGTCTTTGGTAAGAGGAATAAGCTAGTGGAATAAGTTGATTTTCGTATTTAGGTGTTTAGGCAATTTAAAGTTGTTCCACAAAGGAGATGAAACAACTTTATGTCTGGTTAACTCTACTTAACTCGACGCAAGTGACAGGTGGGTTAAGTGGTAAAGAAATTTGAGTTAACCCACTTAACCCACCTACCAAATAAACCCTAAGGATTAAAAAGCCTCTCTTGCAAGTCTTTTCCCTTGTTTGTTGGAACGAGTCACTTATCTCTAGCAGGGTCATGATGGAGGAGGGAGGGGGTGTCACGACCCGATCCTAGATCCCTACTGGATCTGAGACTGGTTTGCTTCGATTAATCCCAAGACCCAACCGTCCAACAAGAAATAACCAAGTAACATTCAGCAAACCACAATCACACAAGTACAGTAGCTAAGCAGAAAGAAATTTACAACAGGGGGAAAAGGAACAGTAATATTATGTCATAATACAGCCATCACAACAAAACGAGTACATGTAGCAGAAGACAAAGCTATAGAAACTCACTATCAAACAGTAGAACTAAAGCTAGGCTCGACTAGGCCCAGCGTCCTCAGCAGTCGGTGGCTCAGGATGCTCAACTCCCTAACCTATACAGAATTTATTTAACTGGAGTCAGCTAATGCTGAGTAGAGTGGTGGCTAAGAAGTAACATGCATTTAACAAGTAGTTAACATAAAATTTTCCATTTTCCAATTATATTATATATGTGGGTACGTAGAGATCTCTGATTAGGATTTGTTAATTAATCTTCTTGTTCCCTATAGGAACGATTTTGCTTGCAGCTTCCCGTGATATAGGATGCCCACGTGGCACTCTCCTGGCCGGGGGAGTCCTACCGTGGTAGTCCTATGCTCGGTCTACCACCCTGTGGTCACAGTCGTGACGTAGCGATGACTATGGCACACGTGATAAGTGCATGGGTAGCTACCTCGCACTGGCACATGGTCAGTCGTTTTCGCTAGCGAGTACACCTCAACGTACAATGCGGAACAGTATAGGGACTTGCCCTCTTAGAACAGAACAGGGGTCTTGCCCCTCAGGGGTCTCACCCCTCCTCAGTCTACATACCCTCGTCCGACTACCCCGGTTTGCCCAATGGGCTAACGAGAGTCGGTGTAGGGTGGTCATACTTAGCCCCGGGCCCCCTGGGGCGGATAGCTCCCCCCTACACTAAGTATCTCACCTCGGTACCACGTACACGAGAGCCAGTAAGAGTCATCGTAGAGTGGCCAAACCCACCCTAGGTCCCAACCCAAGGGCGGCAAGCTCCCCTCTACACTACAAGGGATAGTTGCTCTCTTCAGTACCACGTACACGAAGGTCAGCTTACCTCCCTAAATAGCTACCCATGGGCAGCAAATTTTTAGAACCATCCAGTTCTTCGTATTACGGTGTTCTTGTTTACATTCCCCGTGAGGTTCGTACAGGAGTTTCTTTTTCACATCCAGGTTGGAATGTACGGAACAAACAGTTCAATTTCCATTTATCATAGTAGGGGTCCATTTTAGATAAAAACATGCAGTTTTTTATTACTCAATCATTTACATGCAGTTTCCTCTAACCCTAGTGTTCATGCTAAGACCTAGGGTTCAAGAATTTATTCTCGAGTATACATTTATTCCTTCCTATGGTTCATCTCAAGTCCTAGGATTACTTACTTGCATGTCTTAAATTAGAGATTTAAGGTTGTAACCACTCTACCTGGGTAACCGGGTGGAATGGGGGCTCGCACAGTGGCTCCCGACGTCTCCGCAGGTCCGGTACACCTGACGGACTGAAGACCTAATACATGGATTGATGAGCCAAAAGGTTCAGAAAGATATAAACAAGGTATCATTATACAGAGAAACTCGTACGGAAATAGAGACGGTTTGTTTGTGGAAAAGCGATAATTATAGGGCCATGCACGACCCAAAAACACGCTGTCAGACGGAAATCAGACATCTGGGAAAGGTCCTAGACGTCTTAAAACAGTTCTCAGGGATACCTCTCTTGGTGTTCCGCTATCAGACGTCTGGAACTCAATGCCGACATCCAAGGACTCCGTCAGACGTCTGGGGGTGCTCCTGGACGTCTGAAACTACCTCGGCTACACTCTCACCTTCTGACACATACATGTACGCTATCAAGACTTGTCAGAGAGAAAAGTACGGAAAGTAGATCTCTACCAGACGCCTTGCTCTACCTTCGGACGTCCAGTAAGACGTCTAGGTATCCCTCCGATCGTCTGATTTCGCAAGAAAATGACTTCCGCGGAACCGGTTTGGCTCCCCTCGCCTGCAGCTGCTACAGCAAAATGGCGATGCACCCTCTGCTCTTGCGCTTCCTCTTTGCTCGGGCTCTCCGCTCTTCACTCGCTCTCGCCCTCGCTCTACTCTCGGCTACGGGGTGGGCAACGAAGAGGAGGGGGAGAGGTTTATAAAGGGAGAGGAGGTGAGGGGGGTCGGGATGGCGAAGCATGGTGCGGAGTGGCGTCGCAGGAGGAGGTGTGGTGAGGCGTGGTGAGGAAGTATGGTGCACATACGGTTCACACTGAAAAGCATTTTCAGATGTCTGGTAAACATCCCATACGTCTGCACAGATGTCTGGTGAGCATCCCAAACGTCTTAAATGAACAAAGGGTGGTGGGTCGTTTCAATATAACAAACTTAAAGGAAGTTTCATCCCCGAAACTTGAACTGACTAAGGTGCAAAAAATATAACGTAGCAGCGTATAACAAACTTAAAGGGGACTGAAGTAGGTTTGAAGAGTCATACCTTCGAAAAGTTCCGGGTATTGCTCTCGCATCACCGACTCAGGCTCCCAAGTTGCCTCCTCGTATCGTTGGCTTCTCCACAATACTTTCACCAGGGGTACTTCCTTCCGCCTCAACCTCCTAATGGCTCGGTTTAGTATCTGTACCGATCTCTCGGGATAGGTCAGGTCATCTCCCACTTCGATGCTCTCATGGCTAAGGATATGGCTGGGGTCAGCGATGTATCTTCTAAGGTTGGACACGTGAAATACGTCGTGCACTCCAGAAAGCTAGGGAGCAATGGCAAGCTGGTAAGCGACGGGTTCTACCCGCTCTACGACCTCAAAGGGTCCCACATATCTCGGTGCAAGCTTCCCTCTCATCCCAAATTGCTGCAAGCCTTTCATCGGTGAAACACAGAGAAGAGCGTGATCTCCAACCTCAAATTGTACCTCCCTACGCTTCAGATCAGCGTAACTCTTTTGCCTGCTCCGGACAGTACGCAGTCGTCAATGGATTTGCTCGATCACCTCTTAATTCTAACGTATCAAACGGGGACCAACGTCCCACTTGGTCCCCACCTCCACCCAACTCAAGGGAGTCGTACACTTTCTCCCGTACAGAGCTTCATATGGTGCCATGCTGATGCTCGAGTGGTAACTGTTGTATGTGAATTCTACCAGAGGCAAATGCTCCTCCCAGGAGCCTCTCCAGTCCAATACGCAAGTGCACAGAAGGTCCTCAAGGGACTGAATGGTGTGCTCTGACTGTCCGTCTGTCTTGGGTGATAGGCAGTACTGAACTTTAGACAAGTCCCCAAGGCTCGCTGAAATTCTGCCCAGAACTAGGAAGTGAAATGAGTGTCCCTGTCTGAAATAATTTCGTGGGGAACCCCGTGAAGGCGTACTAGGTCTCTGATATATCTCTCTGCCAACTGTGCTGGTCTAAAAGTGACTCGGATTGGCAAGAACCATGCCGTCTTTTTTAATCTATCCACAACCACCCAGACTACATCGTGCCCTCTCTGTGTCACAGGTAACCCCACTACCAGATCCATAGTGACACTTTCCCACTTCCATTCTGGAATGGGAAGTGACTACAATGGCCCTGCAGGCCTCTGATGCTCAGCCTTCACCTGTTGGCATATTAGACACTGCTGGACGAAAAGGCCAACATCCCGCTTCATGCCTCTCCACCAAAAATCACGTCGTAAGTCGTCGTACATTTTTGTGTTCCCGAGATGTATGGTAAATCTGGATCCATGAGCCTCAGTTAAGAGCTCCCTCAACAGTTCCTCATCTCTAGGAACGCACAAGCGTCCCCTCATACTCAAAACTCCATCAGTGAAAGAGAATTCTCCTGGGTTCCCTGCCAATACTCGTCTCGTTGTGCCCGTAGATATGGGTCCGTCATTTGTTCAACCATGATGCGATTCATCAGCTATGGTCGTGTCTGCCTTGCGACTGTCACTGCCTCGCAATACCCTTGTGACACCTGGAGTCGCCAGCTGCTCAACTCCTCCATGAGCGTCCAACTTTGTGCTTGTAAGCAAGCCAAGTGGGCGAGCGCCTTTCAGCTCAAGGCGTCAACTACCACATTGGTCTTTCCTGGGTGGTAGGAGATGCTGCAATTGTAGTCCTTTAGGAGTTCCAACCAGCGTCTCTGCCTCATGTTGAGCTCCTTCTAGTCAAACAGATATCTGAGGCTCTTATGGTCAGTGAAAATCTCGAACGTCCCTCCGTACAAATAGTGCCTCCAGGTCTTCAATGCTAGGACGACTGCTGCCAGCTCTAGGTTGTGGGTGGGGTAGTTATGCTCGTAGGGCTTCAGTTGTCGCGAAGCGTATGCGACAACATGACCCCACTGCATAAGCACATCCCCCTAATCCCTGCAACGAGGCGTCTGTGTAGACGACAAATCCGCCGCCGCTGTCAGGGATGATGAGTACAGGAGCTGAGGTCAACCTCTCCTTCAGCTTCTGAAAGCAAGACTCACACTCGTCTGTCCAAGCGAAGGGTACATCCTTCCGAGTTAATTGATTCAGAGGACGGGAAATCTACGAGAACCCTCGGATAAATCCTCTGTAATATCCAGCCAGCCCCAGGAAACTACAAATCTCTGTCACTGAACGCGGTCTCTCCCACCTGAGTATTGCCTCTACCTTGGCTGGATCCACAGCTAAACTGTCCTCTGAGATCACATCTCCCAGGAAGGTGACTTGTCTCAACCAGAATTCGCATTTGCTATATTTGGCATACAACCTGTGCCGTCTCAAGGTATCCAAGACCATGTGAAGGTGTTACTTATGCTATGTCTGGTCTTGTGAATAAATGAGCATGTCATTGATGAAAACAACCACAAACTGATCCAGATACAGTCGAAAAACGTGGTTCATCAAGTCCAAGAAAGCGGTAGAGGCGTTGGTCAATCCAAACGGCATGACCAAGAACTTGTAGTGGTCGTACCATGTACGAAAGGCTGTCTTGGAGACATCGATCATCATTAATCCTTAGCTGATGGTATCCTGATCTCAGATCTATTTTTGAAAATACCGTGGCATCCCTCAGATGGTCGAAGAGGTCATCTATGCGTGGTAACGGGTACTTGTTCTTGATGGTGACCTGGTTCAGCTGTCTGTAGTCAATGCACAGCTGAAGAGTACCATCCTTCTTTCTCACGAATAGGACGGGGGCTCCCCACGGAGAGGCACTGGGCCTTATGAAGCCTTTCTCTAGCAGGTCCTGTAACTGTGTCTTGAGCTCTCGCAGCTCAAGCGGGGCCATTCGGTACGGTGCTGAAGAAATGGGGCTTGTCCCCGGTGTCAGTGAGATCTCGAACTCGATCTCGTGCTCAGGTGGCAGTCCTTGCAGCTCCTCTGGGAAAATGTCGGGGTACTCATAGACCATCGGAATACTCTGTATACTGTCCACAGGGTCGGGCTCTGCTAGGACACAAGCAAGGAAGCCCTCGCACTCTTGACTCAGTAGCTTCACTACCCGAAGTGCGGAGATGCATCTGAATCCTCTGTCTATAGGCTGGTTGTGGAACTCGAAGGGAGGCAACCATGGTATGGAGAAAATAATCTTCCTCCCAAAACAATCTACAAGGCCGTGGTATGCGGCGAACCAGTCCTTCCCCAAGATTACAGTAAAGTCATCCATCGGGATCATGATCAGGTCTATCGGGAGACTGTGTCCCCCTATCATGACCTCACAGTAAGTGAGAACCTCCTCGGTAACAAATACCTACCCACCTTGTCCTCTAATCAGGAAGGGCTCCTCTAAAAGCACACTGCTCACTCCCGTGCAGACAACAAAACTCGTAGAAACAAACGAATGCGTGGCTCCGGAATCGAAAAGAGTGTAGACAAGTCTACCAGAAATAGTAACCATACCTGCCACTACGAAGCCCGAAGCTCTGGCATCTCCGTGAGTCAGGGTGTTACCACACCCTTCAATCCTCGGTATGGAAGAAACAACAGTGCTCTGGGTCGAGCGGGAGGCAGCAGGTCGGTACCCTCCTCGTGACTACTGTCCTCCTCCTCGGGTCTGGTATCCGCGGCTGCCAGATCGGCCTCCAGTGCTCGGTGCTAGGAGCGTCGGCTACGCTCCAGTCCTAGATGGACAATTCCTCCGTATGTGGCCCGACTGACCACACTGATAGCAGAGGGGTACGCGACTTTCCTCTATCTGTTGTCCCTACTGGTGACTGGGCGGGGGTCTGCTGCAGTTGGATGATCCCTGTCAAGGACCCCCATAGGTCCCTGGTGGACCCACAGAACGGGACGGTTCCCTTGCTGGTGTTTGGTGCCTCCTCTCCCGACGGCTTTGTGAGTGCTCCTGCGGGTAGGGCCTCTTCCGTCCTCCATCAATATCTTGTGCGGACAGATTGGTCTCCTTGTAGGTCATGGCAGCCTCGACTACGCGGGAGAAGGTAAGCAGCTTCAGGGGCTTTACATACCCCAGGATGGCGGATCGGAGACCCTTGGTGAATGTCCACAGGCACTCCTCCTCGGTGGATGCAGCTATCGGGGCGAAGCGTGACAGCTCTAGAAAACGCGTACGGTACGCGCTAACTGTCATTGCCCCTTGGCGGAGAGTGTGGAGCTCCCGCCTCCTCTGATCCTGCCAAGTCTGTGGGAAGTACTGCTCATAGAAGAGCACTACAAACCGGTCCCACGTCATCTTTCCCTCCTCTTGTCCTCTGACCGCCCTCCACCACCTGTGAGCTGCACTCTCCAGCTGATACGTGGCGAAGCCAACGCGGCATTCTGCAGGAGGATAGAGGGTGTCAAAGATCTTCTCCATCTGCTCCAGCCAATCTTCTGCCTCAGACGGACTTTCCTCCACCTTGAAAGAGAGGGGCTTTAACTTCCTGAATTGGCTGAAAACCTCATGGTGTAGCCGCAGCAGAGGAAGGGGTGCACCTCCAGGCAAGGAGGACTCGTGCCATGAAGTGTCTGAAGGGAGCGGTAGAGGATCACCCCCTCCTCCTCCAGCTCGTCTAGCGCAGTGGCAGCTTGCTTGCCCCACGGAGGATTCCCCCTCTGCATCCCCAAGAAGGGAAGGCTGAGGAGAAGGCTGATGGAGCTCCTCCCGTATAAGACTCCAGATCAGTTGGGCGAGGTTTGGGTCCTGGATGCCTCGGAGGAGAGGTGGAGCGGCTCTATCTTCGGCCATCACTCGTCCTCCCCTGCGACCACGTCCTCGGCCACGACCACATCTGCGGCCTCCCTCAATAGCTCTCTAGCGAGGCATTTCCTACTCAAAGATCAAGGAGGAACGAGATTATTGGTGCCTGTTCGACCAAAGAGGAGACATAAGACTCGGATACAATAACCAAGAGAAAATGTTGTGACGGCTATCTTAGTTACATGTATAAGTGTAGTGTTTTCCGGACTACTTAGTTCATTTCTCGGGACGACCTTGCTCTGATACCATTTGTCACGACCCGGTCCTAGATCCCTACTGGATCTGAGACTGATTCGCTTCGATTAATCCCAAGACCCAGTTGTCCAACAAGAAATAACCCAGTAACATTCAGCAGACCACAATCACACAAGTACATTAGCTAAGCAGAAAGAAATTTACAACAGGGGAAAAGGAACAGTAATATAATGTCATAATACAACCATCACAACAAAACAAGTACATGTAGCAGAAGACAAAGCTATAGAAACTCACTATCAAATAGTAACTAGGCCCAACGTCCTCAGCAGCTGGTGGCTCGGGCTGCTCAAATCCCTGACCTGTATAGAATTTATTTAACTGGAGTCAGCTAACGCTGAGTAGACTGGTGGCTAAGAAGTAACATGCATTTAACAAGTAGTTAACATAAAATTTTCCATTTTCCAATTATATTATATATGTGGGTACGTAAAGATCTCTGATTAGGATTTGTTAATTAATCTTCTTGTTCCCTATAACAACGATTTTGCTTGCAGCTTCTCGTGATATAGGATGCCCACGTGGCACTCTCCTGGCCGGGGGAGTCTTACCGTGGTAGTCCTATACTCGGTCTACCACCCCGAGGTCACGGTTGTGACGTAGCGGTGACTACGGCACACATGATAAGCGTGCGGATGGCTACCCCGCACTGGCACGCGGTCAGTCGTTTCCGCTAGTGGGTACGCCTCAACGTACAGTGCAGAACAGTATAGGACCTTGCCCTCTCATAACAGAACAAGGGTCTTGCCCCTCAGGAGTCTCGCCCCTCCTCAGTCTACATGCCATCGTCCGACTACCCCGGTTTGCCCAATGTGCTAACGAGAGTCGGTGTAGGGTGGTCATACTTAGCCCCGGGCCCCCTGGGGCGGATAGCTCCCCCCTACACTAAGTATCTCACCTCGGTACCACGTACACGAGGGCCAGTAAGAGTCGTCGTAGAGTGGCCAAACCCACCCTGGGTCCCAACCCAAGGGCGGCAAGCTCCCCTCTACACTACAAGGGATAGTTGCTCTCTTCGGTACCACGTACACGAAGGTCAGCTTACCTTCCTAAATAGCTGCCCGTGGGCAGCAAATTTTCAGAACCATCCAGTTCTCCGTATTACGATGTTCTTGTTTACATTCCCCGTGAGGTTTGTACAGGAGTTTCTTTTTCACATCCAGGTTGGAATGTACGGAACAAACAGTTCAATTTCCATTTATCACAGTAGGGGTCCATTTTAGATAAAAACATGCAGTTTTTGATTACTCAATCATTCACATGCAGTTTCCTCTAACCCTAGTGTTCATGCCAAGGCCTAAGGTTCAAGAATTTATTCTCGAGTATACATTTATTCCTTCCTAGGGTTCATCTCAAGTCCTAGGATTACTTACTTGCATGTATTAAATTAGAGATTTAAGGTTGTAACCACTCTACCTGGGTAACTAGGTGGAATGGGGGCTCGCACAGTGGCTCCCGATGTCTCCACAGGTCCAGTACACCCGACGGACTGAAGACCTAATACATGGATTGATGGGTCAAAAGGTTCAAAAAGATATAAACAATGTATCATTATACAAAGAAACTCGTATGGAAATAGAGACAGTTTGTTTGTGGAAAAGCGATAATAATAGGGCCTTACACGGCCCAAAAACACGCTGTCAGACGGAAATCAGATGTTTGGGAAAGGTCTTAGACGTCTTAAAACAGTTCTCAGGGATACCTCTCTTGGTGTTCCGCTATCAGACTTCTGGAACTCAATGCCGACGTCCAAGGACTCCGTCAGACGTCTAGGGGTGCTCCTGGACGTCTGAAACTGCCTCGGCTACGCTCTCACCTTCTGACACATACACGTACACTATCAGGACTTGTCAGAGAGAAAAGTATGGAAAGTAGATCTCTACCAGACGTCTTGCTCTACCTTCGGACGTTCGGTAAGATGTCTGGGTGTCCCTCCGATCGTATGATTCCGTAGAAAAATGACTTTCGCGGAACCGGTCTGGCTCCCCTCGCCTGCAGCCGCTGCAGCACAATGGTGCTGCACCCTCCGCTCTTGTGCTTCCTCTTTGCTCGGGCTCTCCGCTCTTCACTCGGTCCACCTACGGGGTGGGCAGCGAAGAGGAGGGGGAGAGGTTTATAAAGAGAGAGGAGGTGAGGGGGGGCGGGATGGCGAAGCATGGAGCGGAGTGGCGTCGCAGGAGGAGGTGTGGTGAGGCGTGGTGAGGGAGGAAGTATGGCGCACGTACAGTCCGCGCTGAAAAGCATTTTCAGACGTCTGGTGAACATCCCAGACGTCCGGATAGACGTCTGGTGAGCATCCCAAACGTCTTAAATGACCAAAGGGTTGTGGGTTGTTTCAGGGGGCAATGAATATTTTACCTGAATAGTTGAGAAATACCCCTCAATTCTAATGGTTAATGATAATAGCCTAGGAGACTATTCAGACCAGACGATATCAATAGGTCTAATTTAAAAAGCAATCACACAATAAAGGCAAATGAATTGGTGACCCAATTCCACCTTAATTGGTGTATGTCTAGGGAGAGTGTTAGAACTCTCAAATTTTACTATGTATTCTTCAATGCTAAATACTATGAAATCACTCTTGCTCTCTCTGATCACATAACCCCTTCTAGTTGAACAATCTTGGCTTTTAAGGATCACAAGGTCATCAATTGCAGGGATTGTGGTCAGTTGACTAGCTGATCGTGGGTCAAAACCCACGATCCCACAAACTCCATAAACCAAAATGATGGACGTGCATATAACCACCCTACCTTTGGTAACTACCTCACAGGCACATTCAAATGAAAGAGGACGTGGTCTCTTCGTATTCTTGTTGGTCAAATCCTGTCAGGCCGATTGGTTAATTCAACCTGATTGGCGACTCCTGACTAACTGTTCATCCCACCAAGGTCTGTAGGCAGATCTTGCTAGCTAGCCCACCTAGTGGGCCTATCTTGCTAGGCAAATCAATCTAATCGGGTAGGTGGGTGCAAGTGGGTCACTCTTGTTGATCGGAATCTAACCGGGCAAGGTCAATCTCATTGGTCAAGGGGATCAAGGTAAATTTACTGCCAGGCAAATGGGCCTGAATGATTTAGCCCTTATGGTGAAATGGATCCTACCCAATTGGGCATCGAAAAGGCAGTTGTTATTTTTGATGGACCTTATTCGTAGGACCCAGTACAAAGTTTTTTCTTCCCTTGTCAATTAACCAAACTACTTTTACAGTGGGATGTACATTTTCTTTTCCTTTTTATTTTTCTGCAATTAGAAACAAAGATTTCAGCCTGCAAGAGAAGAAAGATAGCAGAGGATGTCAATGGAGTCACTTTCACTGGAAGCACATGTGTTTCTTGCTAAACCCAACTTAGAACTGGTCAGAGCCGACTCGACCTGCAAACCTAAAGGACCCACATTACTCGAACACAACCCGAACCGTGAAGGAAATGGGTCCAAACAAGTCCACGGATGTGCAGATCTGTTGGTCCGTAGGTCTAGATTCTATACATGAAATCCAACCTATACATGTTTCATACCCGAAATTTCACCTTGTGTCCGGTCTATCAGTCAGATCAGGTCAGATTATTTTTGACACCCCTAACGTACGTAATGGATAGAAAAATTAGCAAAGAATAATAATCAGATGGCCATGGAGCGACTCGATGAGCAATATATATCAAGGATCGTAAGCCATCTCAATTCTTTTTTTGGGTAAAATTCAGTTACCTTCAGTTTCATGTTCTGTATTGTGCAGCAAAGTATTTGCTGTAGTCCTTGTAATTTATTTGGTGCAAAGATATTACAGAAATCATGGTTTCTTATCTAGTTGAAATCTTCAAGGAAGGAAAAGAATCTCTCCAAATGAAACAGCTGGAAATCTTTGTTGATCCAAGTACGTAAAGAGTGATTTAATCCTTGCCATTCATTGTGGATGATTGACTCTAGAGTTAAAAGATAACACCGTCAATACTCCCTTAATTTCCGTGGTAACTTGAGTCAGCAGAACCGTAAGCAAGAAGCTTTTCATCCATTTTGTCCATAATCCTCTTGCAAATTCATCCACCATGAAAGAAGATAAAAAGGAAACCATATCTTACAGAACAAAAACGATATCTTCCTCAGGGAAAAGGAGAATGACTGGACAAGCACTCATGACATCGGATCCCGCGCATAGAAACGTCACCATTTATTCTTAGGAATATCATCTTAAATATTGCAGATGCAATATCAAAGTACACATTTCGGAGGCCCCAAAAGGGAAATTTTTCAAAACATTGCAACTCATGTTGGAGTAATAATAGGTCAACTCATGTTTCTCGTGGCTAAGTGGTTGGCTGGGTAGATTATCAAGTCCATTCTTTGAAATTCCCCAGTCATCTAGAATCCAAATAATGAACGCGACCTATCAAGTCCCAAATTCGAACTCAGCCATTTGCTTACATCTTTCATCTCCTCAGGGACAGTAAAATGTCCAACTCTGCAGTTAGAAAAACCAGAATTCCTATTGTTCACAGAACAATTTAAACAGGCATATATCTGAAAAGAAGACTGCATACCCATTGAAGCTTTTAAAGGCGAGGTTTCGGAATCCCGATGAAACAAGGACTTCAGCAGATCTCTGGCCGCGATTGTATTGGACTACATCATCCTCTGATTTGATTCAAGATGCAAGTGTTCATAAAAACCAATGTGTTAGTTTACAGAAAAAAAAAAAAAAAAAAAATCCCTTTAAAGTTCTAAATACATCAATTGTCCATGTAGACATAAAAAAGAGAAACCTCTTCCATGGCAAAGCAATATTGGTAGTGATGCAGCCCTTCTTGATGCCACTTGAGATGCTACCACCCTGTTCCTCAATGTCCTGCAATACAAGAATAGTACACGAATCAAGAAACAAAAAAAAAAAAAAAAATCTTTGTATGGTTAGGCAGTAGCTACGTTACCTTGCAAATGGAAGCCAGCCACTTAGCGCCACAATTGCTCTAAGGTTGATAGGGTAGATAGTTCCATTTCCATAGTTCCCTCGAACAAAGCAGGTAGCAGAATATAATGCAGCTGCGGCACCCATGCTGAACCCCCCTATTCCCAGTTTTACTTCAAGAACCAATTGGAATTAGACATGCAAGCTTCCCAACCAAATAATTTTTTTAAGTGGGAAAATGCCCCCCCGTACGCTTAGGTAAATGTTAGCCTAGATAAAAATGCCCACTTACACTAGTTAAATGTAAGCCAGGATGCTACTGAAAAGGGAGTATCATCTTAGTGGTGGCATGAAATTCATTCACTTATATTATCACCCAATAGAGCCAAATGACTTGCAATTAGAAATGGTGAGAACTTTGTTATGGCTGGCTATAACAGAGAAGCACTCGCAAAGGGTTGGAGGATAAGATTTGCGTGGCGAGAAAATTGTGACAAAAGATGCTATAGCACATTTAGTTGTCTTTGCCGTGATAAGATGATGAATTAAAGGGTCACTACTCATCAGAAAACACCAACCAAAAAATACGATCATCTTTAGTGGAAGAATGCCATATATCAGAATATTGAAGTTGATATATTCCTGAATGCTCTTAGAAGATTCAATCTTTTCGCTTTTCCATAGAAGTTGCATGGTATTAGAATATTTCATTTTTCTGAAGAAGTTGCATGGCATTAGAGACTTTCTTTCTTGGATAACTATTGCATAAAATTTCAGATTCATGTTGGGGATTTGATGGATTATTCGCAAATTGCAAGGTTTACGAAATATCCTAACCAAGAGAATAAAATTCTTATAGATGACGAAACATACTGCCTGCAGGCTCTGCTGACAAGAGGTTGGCAACATGTGCTGCCGTATTTTCTAATCCTTCCGCATCATCAGCTCCATCATCTGATAGATCTCCGACATTGAACCCTGTGATTCGCGATCCATAATCTAAGTAATCTTCTAAAAGGCAGGATTCATGCCTACAAATATTCAGGGAAAATCAAGTAATCTTACAAGCAGTGCAAGGAAATCCTCCCAAAGCTGCCACGGGCCGAGAAGGTGCTGTGGCACATATCCATTTGATCTGTCGTATAGCATATATATCATCACCGAATTAGAAAGGGAAAGAAGATTTCTGAAAAGAAAAAGGAAAAATGAATGGTATACATTTCAATTTCTCTTACATTTGGGAGAGGAAGGCTGTCAAACAGTTGGGCCCAACTGCAAATAAAATAATGAGGACAGAAAAAGAAACATTATTTCAATGGTTGTGTGGAGGAGGAAATATATTAGGTGAGAGCTAACCATTTAACGGCAAAATGAGTGGCATGATTCCAGACAAGATATTTATGTAAAACCATAATTGCAGTGCTATTTTGTCTTTTCCAATTGATATTTAGCCGATTTGGCGACCACATAAATTAATCATATCTTTCTAATAAAGTTCACGACAAAAAATGGGAATGCATGTACCTTCTAAGGATATCATAATCAATACAAAAGATTTATGCTAAAGGGAATAACGTGGGTACATTCTCACACTAGGATGAAGATGCACGCGGAAGGAAGGACCCTCATCTGATATGAAGCCATTGATAAAAGAATAGCAGCAGGAAGCTCGTGCATTAATTCATGCATACGCTTCCGGATCATTCGATAGACAAAAAAGATTGAAGGGTTACAAATAGGAGTACAACCAGTACCATATAGCGCTAATGTCATGGCATTAGTGTTAAAACACTAAACATAGTTGTCGAGGTATTAGTGCTAAAACATTCATCATGAGTATGGTGGCATCAGTGCTATAACATCAATACTATATTATTCCGTTATTGTAAACGGTGAGTGTTATTTTCTTATCTCAGTATTATCTTTAAGTTCAGCCCGAGCTTGACAACTTGTAATGTCCATAGAAAATACCCAGTCAGAATGATTATTGAAAATTATTCCTGAAATATTACTACCTACAATAATCTTCAAGTTGTCTTCTGTTTGCGTACGTCTCCTTGTGGTAGAGATTACCAGGAAATAAAATATAGTAGAAAATAACTAGGTGGATAAATGGAGCATTATAGCTTCTACGGAGAAATTTACTGCTACTTAATGTTTATAGAGTACAGGAAAAAAGTGCAAAGCATTCCATTGTAAATTAGAGAAAATTTGGACAGACTGGAAGTAACGATTAAAGGGGTAGCTTCCAAAGAGGATCGTGTTTCTCAAACACAGCGAACAATGATAAAATAGGGGCATACCTTGAGCCATTATCCCCTAAACCATGAAGCCAAACAATGGTAGCCTGATGCCTCCCTTTGGGTCTCACTATATAGGTCCTGCCATACTCAAATGTTCTCCTTCCCCTTGCAGCTACAAAATAATTAAGCAGTATGAATAAAGCTAACAACGAGAAAACAAGGCATACCTAATACATACAGCACATGACCATGTAGTGAACAGTACTGGTTCAATAATAATACAGCAATTAATTATTTCAGACAGTGTAAACCTGAACCCAATGAGCTACTCCCAAAATTCATCTTGGCAACACTAACTAAGCACTGCCTTCCAGGAACTCAAACAAAAGCAATCACCAACTTCTTGCACTGAACAACTAGAGCCCAAGTACGCAGTCTTATAAGTACACATGCGCAAAGCATAGGAATTGGAATAAAACCGTGAATCTGAATCTACGAGTTGGCAGCTAATTGTGCCTATAGACCTGAACAAAAGTCAAATGGCAGCACATAGGAAAGAAAAGTAAAGGTGATAGAAAAGCATGGTGGCTTTTCTGGAGCAGAGAATCCACCCTAGATTAAGAAAGACATTCTCGACCTTAGCTCATAGAAAAACGATAGTAGAAAGTGAGCTGGAAAATTAATAGGGCCACCATATGATGCATAAACTATTCATGTTGAAATGAGAGGAAAATATGTATTGAATATGATTGCAAATACAGAATGTATGTAGGTATGCATGACAATGTGGAGACTTCATCCTAAAGGAAGAGGAGAACCTGCTAAATATATTTGATACATCCGTGCGCAACTTGATAATATATTTGTTAGCAGGGTCCAAATTCAATTGGTTTTAGGTAGAGTTTTTTCTGCTGGAAGGAGGAAAAGAACCAGTATATCCCTGATATTTTGGATAGCTTGGAGTTTTGTACCTATCACATGTATGAGAATACTGTTGAAATACAAGCATAAATCACATGTATGGAAGAGATATAAGCCTGCCAACATGATTACATGATACGTTCCAACGTGTACATAATTGATATAATTCACAAGGTGTGTGCAACAGGCAAATTACGACATGCGATTTCAACGAAGAACATTTGGATCGATGACTCCCCTCTTCTTTCCTATTTAAATCTGGATACAGTTCCTCCTTCTATTACCGTTGTTGAGGCTCTTCAAAGTTTGTACATTCTTCGTCATCTACATTTGCTTCCCTCCTCTATCATCACTAAGATTAGTGAGACTCAACAGGTAGATAATAGGAAGGGTCATGCATGACCACATTTGGACTGCTACTCGTTCAGGTACCTTCTATGTGGACTCTTCTTGTGGCTTTATTGCTGACCAATCTCCGCCTCCTCATTGGAGCTCCTCTTAAAAATTGACTATTTTCCTTCGGTGCCTTTTTCTTGGAAGACTCCCTTCGGACGATAAAATTCAAGCCGAAGGCATTTGCCTTCCCTCTAATGTTTATATATGTACATGATCTCCCAAAATTGAGTCTTGATCATCTTTTCCATCCGAGTATTCTTTCCTGGAATGTTTATATATACTTGCTTCAAAAGTATGCTTCCTAACTTCTCTACCGCGCCTCCTTAATTAGGCCATCCTTATTTTTATGCCTTCAAGGCATTCACCAGGAGCCACTTCTTTGAGAAGGCACAGATTGATCACCGGTTTCATATTATGGGCTATTTGGTTTTTGCATAACAAGTTGAAGAATGGGAGGTTAATTAACTTGAAGGATAATTTTACTCTTATAAATCTTCGCATTCTTTTGGCTACTTGTCTAGGAATATATACTAGTAATGTTGATTTTGCCATTGCGTCTTAGATTATTCGTGAAACTAATGGGTTTTAGATTATTCGTGAAACTAATAGGTCTTTGTATTGTGCATTGATACTGAGAAGAGCCAATCATTCAACTTATCTTCATATGGCCCTTAACGCTCTTAAAGATTTGGGTGGTCATTTTTCGTTTGAGATCTGCTCATATTCATATTGAAGTCCCTTCCCATTCATATTCTTCACTAGTTGAAACAGCAACTAGAAGTTAGTTGGAAAGATGGAAACCTTACCGTCCTTGTCAGAGGAAATCTGTCTTCCCCTCTAAAGGCTTTTCCTTCATTTTGCAAAAGCAAAACTCCCTACGACCTTTCTTGCCAAGCATGCCCATCATTTGAATATCAGCCAGGCTATAATGCTTCATGATCTAAATGGCTTCCCTCCCTGTGTTTAAAGACTTCTCAAACTTACTTGACAAATGCAACCTTCCCATCTTGCACTTCCGATGATATGCTCATATATTGTTATGGCTGGTTTTCTAAGAATATGCTAAGCTAACCATATTTTTTTTTGTCGTACTTAATTTCGAAGCTAACCGTTGCGTTCACAAGTGCTATATATTTTAGATCTAACTTTTTCTGTTTACAGGTTCTTATTGTTTTCTTTTAGTTTTGTAAGTTATGCGTTGTAGTCCAATTTTCCTTGATTTCATCTGGTAAGGCTACGAGTCGTAGTTTATTCTCTTTGTTATTACGTTGCCTTGGCTTAGTCCTCTTGCCCTCCCTCACATGACAGCCCTCACCGTATGGAGAGGGAAGAATAAAATTATCTCTTGATTTCAAAACAATAAGCAAAGAAAAAAAAAAAAAAAAAACAAATTGTAGATCCGATACATTACGTTGTCCACCGTAGGTGACATTCATCAAGAACCTGAGATAATGAACATTAATAAGTTGAACGTAAAATGGAAAATATGTATGTACACGTACAAATATCATATATTTGACACAACGTGTATGTATTCCAACAGCCGCCAATCCATGATAAGAGAAACAATATTGGCATCACTATAAGCAAGTGTAGGAGGTCTCAAACGTCCTCCTCCGAAAGGTTCCTCCCCAGGTGGATATAAGATGCATGGTTGGGTTGGTCTACAAAATTGAGGGCAATGGACAGTGTGTTCGGCCCCCTAGAAGGGGAGATTCTTTGTAAGTTCCTCTTCATCATTGTTGTCAATGCAGCAGTGCTTAGAAGATTCTACCTTGTCAAATGTTAGAGTACCGTTAATTCATTTGCAGCTCGAATCAGTGTGCTAACTCCTTCTGGTTGGCACTAATGGTGCCCAAACCCTTTCAAGGTCATAAACTGAATCACTTACGTTACGTAGGAGGAGGGAATGCAATGGAACCTGTGGTGATGGGATGGTCGATGATGTTGCTATCTACATACACTTACGTCATCCAGCACCATGAATTTAGAGACACGATTCAAGAGCTCGTCTCCCTCGATAAGGGATATGGGGAGGCTGATAATGCCCATTAATTGGTTTGGTTTTAACACTCCCTGGATCTAATGATGGATCGAGAAATAGGACCTCATGGCTTTCTCCAGGAGAACCACCTTGCAAAAGATGTTCGAAAAGATGACATCGATGGTGCTCCTGATGTCATCCATTGAGAGAGGGAGGTGATCCATGCCACCTTCCCAGCACCACGGCAAAGTCCTTGCCAGAGAAGAACCAAACCATCAGCTTCTGATGTGCATTTAGTTAAGAGCACTTGCAACTGCTTGGAAGGCATGGGATTGCTCCCAATCTGATTCGACCGAAGCTTAGTATGATGGAATATTCTTGCTAGCGGCTTCAATGGTGTAGAAGATTTGCAACAAATTTTCAATCATTTCACTCTTATGAATTCTCAACTCTTTGGTGCAAAGATGCTGTAGGGTTAATTACTACAGTATTTATAACCTAGGGGGCAAGCTTCTGCAAGGAATCTAGCAAACGAATTAAACTCGCGCAGTTTCAAAACTACCCATTATATAAAAAACGATCAGATGATGATGTAGTTCTAGCTACTACGACCGCCTTAATCTGGCAGTGCCACATCCCCAAAATTACGCAGATCTTCTCCACTAAATATGTATGCTTGAAAACACCTTCCAGGGCTTGATTAAATCGAGTACGATTCCACATATAAAGTTGAATTTACAATCCGTCACCATTTCGCTATCAAAATTTGCTTGTTCATCGATCAAAACTCTCTATAACAAGTGATCAAATTCCGAGGGTCGAGTTTGAGCTCTAACTTCATTCTTCGTAAGTTTCAAATCCTATCCATGTAAAGACGGGCTTGATGAAACTTTCTAGAGATGGTACGTAGGTCACATAATTTCGTCAAAATCCTGTCACTTTGGCTATTAATAGATCCCATCCTGAGATCTAAAACATGGCTTTGTTGATCAGATTAGTTCTAGTCAAGAACAACTCCATGCCAAGTATTTTAATTAGGTGAGATAATGCATGCATGGGTGAATTCCTTTTACCTAAAGCACGAAATAAAACAAGGGTGTTCCAAATTGCATTACAGTGGGGATCAATTCTCGTGAGTGGAAGAATCCCCTTTCAATGATAACCAACAACGAATCTTTCCTCCACGTGGGTTTTTTTAATTTATTTCAACCTGGAGACAACAAGAATACATCCAAGTAACGAAAGGTATATAAATATATATAAGAATTGTAGGGGAGATCGATGGCATTGGAACAAGGGGAATATTATCATGAAGTTGTATGTATTAACAAATTTAGAGGGTCGTGGTGGATAGGTGCAATGCCTGTGCCTTTAATTTGCGCCAAAAAATTAACCTGAAAGTCTAGGGATAGTAGTAGAGGGGAATAATCGTAAAGGCAAATCAGATCTTTCTTGTGACGTAGCCAAGTGTGCATTCCCTTCTGCTGTAGCCGTCGGTTATATATATATATATATATATATATATATATATATATATATATATATATATATATATATATATATATGAACTACATAAATTAAAAAATTTTAATTTTGATAATTTATTAGGTATGAAATCCATAAATTTAAGCAAACAATGGATCAATCAATCAGTGTAATAGGTGGTGTGGGATTTTAGAGGTGGTTCCTACAAGTTTTAAAGGTGACTTCCATCATCATTTTTATGATGTAGCACTTAATCCTATATAATACTTAATTTTCATATTTTTTTGTTGGTTTATGATTCTAATGCCATTTGTAATAACATAGGCTTAAATTCAAATCTAATTAAGAAAAATTAATCTCGATGGCTTGTTAAATATAGATGTTATGAATTTAAGTAAATATTAAAATATTTAAATCTAAATTATCAAATAATAATTTATAATATTTCGGGAACTAATTAACCAATAGGACTCTCAACCTTTTCTTCGAAAGATTCGCACTAATTATCATCACCTCTTCAAATATGCGGTACATACAATTCAACTCAATCCCGATGTTTAAGGTCAGGAGAGGGGCATGTTAGAATTTGGGAGGAGCCGACACCATCGTTGAAACAGATACCGTGGATCGAGTTTGGTGTATTTCAATGCTTCTTCTGCAGACATCATAATATAGATTAAAAAATTATGGTGTTTAACTTAAATGTACAAATTGACCTGATAATTTCAGTGTTTATTAAGTTTGAAATAGAAAATATTTTTGCATATTTTTTTACGTTGAGAAAGTGTACGTACCAATTTGTTTTTGCGGAATAAGGACCACCTATATCCACGTTTAAACATCACCGAATCTCCACGATGTACATCTCCAAAGGTTGATTTTAAGACCAATTTCATCGTATATATTAGCACCCAGACGTGAACTACAGTCGGCATTTAGGAGTCCACATTGAGATCGATCAATGTCGATATATTTAGATATTGAGTTATCTATAAAAGGAGATAGAAGTTCGTATTTCCTTATTCAACATTTCACATAATAAGAAACTTAATAAATAGCGTTAGTAGAAAAATACACACGTTTCTGATTTCTCCATCTCACATATTTCACATAAAAATATAATAAAAATTCAAGAAATAACATTTAATAACAAAGCATGGAAAAATTCATAAAATAAAATCCACACAAATATTTTTTAGAAAAAGAGAGTCAATGATTTTATAAGGAGAGGGGAGGTAGAACAAGGAAGATGAATGCTCGTGCTCAATAGACCTTAAGCTTGTCAAAGGATATATATAGGGAGGAAATCGAAGCTCGGTTAAGCATGAAGAGGTTAGAAGAGGAAGAGGAGTTGCGAAGTAGGACGTTATTAGAGCTTACTAGAGGAGGAGGGGGGCTCTAGAGTGGGGGATTGGTTGTAAAAGTTGGGAGGGTAGGGTTGATCCTTGTTGTATGTGGTTTGGGGGAGATGGGTGGGGTCAAAATAATGATATGGTATGTACTTCTTTTGTGAATTTTATAGGCAACCTATACATTGAGAAATATCTGCTATTTAGACATTTAAACCTCAAGGAGGGTTCTCTGTCTAGAGGTCTCAACCTCAAGATAGGCACTAATGTTTACAAATGTTTAGATGTTGAAGAATGCAACCTATTCTGGCATTTAAACATTGAAACATTAATAAATCTTGAGATATCTCTCTCAAAAATCAACATACTGTAAACATTGTCCATGATTGCTTTCACTAACCTCGATATTTAATTTTCTAAAGGGATTTTTAAGGAGGATACTTTAAGATCTGGCTTTAACTCCACTTTTGAGGCTATTTTTGTGGATGCTGCAGTCTAGTGAAAAAGATGACTTTTTTAACTTATAACACACGTTATTTTACCTTTTAACATATAAGAAAATAGTATTGCACTATATTATATAAGATCTAGCTACATTATAGGACACCGAAGTACATGGAAGGGCCTCGTAATGTTATCCCATGCCAGAAAGAGTGATAAATATGCACTACAACAAATTAAGGTCCAAACGGGAGGATAAATTCCAACATTTTCGATCTTTCTTGGAGTCACCTTCAGCCAAAAATGGAATAAAGAGTTTCTCTACTTATATATTCGATTAGAAATTGGGAGACAAGTTGGGAAGATACAAGTCAGCCCCCAATAATGGCCGAGTAAACTTATCGTTCCTATCAACCTCTTCACTCCTTCTTGGCTAATTAAAGAAACTAAAGAGAAATTATGTAGAGACAGTGTGGGGAAACATGAGATTCCAAGTTTGTCCGGTGAAATAAAACTATAATATTCCCCTCTCTAGACACCTTTTAAACAAAGCCATCTATATATGCTGAAAATGCCTCATTTTCTTCCACTGAAGCAAACGTACCACATAAATAAAAACAAAGTCAACCAGCAAATTTATGATCGACACTTCTTTTTCCATCAAGTGGGAGACCCTCATGTGTCCTCTTCCTCTGGCAAAGGGAATGAGATGCCTTTAAATTTGCTCTCCTTTTCCAAATAGTTAATTTGGAGGTGTTGGAACATTCGAAGAGAGGGGTAGTTTTTAACTCATCATTCACACCATAAATAGTGGGGGGAATACTTAACTTCGAGGGTAGCAAGAGGTTGAGCTCTATTTTTTATCCTTTTTTTTTTTTTTTTTTGTCATATTGACTTTTTTTCTTTTTTTTTGAAAGGTAGATTGACTTGAGAGTTACACTCGAGAAATCTATTGTATCTTTTGCTGCACTCAGAATCGGAATTCTGATAAGATGTAAGAGTTCAATCGGTAGAATTATGCAGGTCAGACTTTCTTTCTAAACCAAGTGTTTTTTTTTAACAAGATAAAATTTGAATCACTTACTCCACCACCAAATCATTCAAATGTGTTAACAAGATATAGGAGTTTGTCACTAAACAAAAAGACGTTGAATAAACTCTTTATCTCGGTGGGATTTATCGTTCTCCGTGTATAATTGAGAGAAAAAAATCTCTAGACGATGATACAATGCTTAATCTCTTAAATAAACGAGGATTGTCTTCATATACATGACTTTACTGGTATGTTAGTTTGCAAAAAAAAAAAAAGGTAAGATTATATTATTTACGGCCATTATTTTTTAAAAAATCTCAACAATTATTATCTACATGAGTTAGTTAATCCTAGAATGTCACACTTGCCTGGAATAAAAAATGATCATCTTTTCATTTTCTCAAAGATCAATAGAAGGAAGTCTAAGTAAGAGGAGGTCATGGATATTTGAATTTCTGAATGGTTCTAACATGACCACTTTCGCAAAGTAGTGGAATGGCTTTGGAGATAGAAAGGTTCAAATATTGGTATTATAAATAAACATAACAACGAAAATATTGGACCTCATGTTTTGGAGTAAGAAAAAATCTCAAAGAATGATGAATTCGAACAAACTGAGAAGCAATTATTGGAGGTACAATTTTATGACCGTCCAAGTCATCCCTTGAACTCAAAATAATGCTTAGAACTAGATATGATTATCTTCTACCACTGGAGCAAAAATATTAAACTAAGAGACCCAAGTTAAAATGGATCAATGAGGGTGATAGAAAGTCCAAACATTTACACCTTCGAGCTTCCCAATTAGTTCAAAATATTTACATCCCAAGGAATAAGATAGAAGATGCAAATTTCTATTCAAATTTTCAATAATTACGTCTCAAAGTACATTTATTGTTACTTAAAAACTTCATTTTAAACCACACAAAATTTGAAGATTTTTTCCAAGATTGTTGTATCCTAAGAGTACTTAATTGATAAGGAATCCTTTTGACCAAATAAATAAATCCCTTTGGGGCAAAAGAAATTCAGGAGACTTTACCTTTCATTCAATCTCTGAAAGCACCAGGGCCTTGATGATCGACCATCTCCTATTTCCTTTCGGCATTACTGGAGCATTATATATTAAGGAAGCTGTACGTATTCAATCATCGGGGCCTTTTACCCCCTCCATGCTCTGTTATGCTAAACATAACAATTTGGAATTGCGAGGGAACACTAAACTTCCTTACAAGAAATAGATTAAGGTGCTAATCTCGTAATTAGATATTTTATATATCCTAAAACCATTAATCATTGGATGGATGACAAAATTCATCCTAGAATAAGATGATTTTGGAAGGACCAATTGGTATTAAATATCATGGATGTTTATTAGCAGGCACTGTCAATTTTATTTTTCAACTTGGATGGGTCCAAATTCTATATTTAGGATAGTATATATATATATATATATATATATATATATATATATATATATATATATATATATATATATATATATATATATATATATATATAAAAGAATTTACTTTCATTAAAAAAAGACAGAATCCGATACAAAAGATGCGAGAATAAAACATAATCACCTAACCTTCAAAGGATAGCCTATGATTCTTGTTATATTGAAGAGTGCCAACTACTGTGACGTCAACCTTAGTGATCGTGATTACAGTATTGCGGGTTGTTGTAAAACGTTGGTTGGTCCATGGGAATTTTTATGTTAAGATACTCACCTGAAAAGATTGGCGGTGGCATATCTAGGCTAATTAATGCAAATCAATTCTTTGACTTTATTAATAACCTACACCTACATGACTTGACTATGTGTGGTAAGAAATTTTTACCATAACAAAAAAAATATCTTTTCTAATGTTTGTCTCCTAGGTATCCAAATAACTTTAGTATTGTCTTGACTTCTAATTAAAATAAACATCTAGTTAAGCCTATCTTGACATATCTTTTCGAATCGTTTGATCTCAATATCATGACATGTAGTTCACATGTTAAGTTAGATCCAAACATCTTAAAAGGACATTTCACAATAAATTTAATTGATGTTTATTCACTTAAACATCTAAATAGCTTCATAGTTATTTGGATAATTTTTATGGAAAGAATATACCTCTACTTTATTGATGGCAAAGAACGTCTTTAGCAAATAATCAACCAATCACTCTTAACTATCAATTCACTTTATATGTTGATCTCAATCAATTTAGTAAATTGTACAATTTTGCCTTCAATCATCTTGAATGAACAAGTCAGCTTTGTGATGGGTTATTCTACTGTCAATTATGTATGCATTGTCTTTGGGCTTGCAATAGAATGTCCTTTGTTCTAATGTTATGTTTCAAATTAATATTAAGAAAGTTTATAATAATGTGGAGCGAAGTTTCTTTTCATTTCCCCAAGTTTGCTATCTCACTTTTCTGAAAGCATTTGAAATACAATGGCTCTACTTTCCTCACAAATAGTGACTTTGTAACTTGCTTTAGAGTATTCAAAGGTTCATAATAGGGAAAACCCTTATCTCCCTAGATATTCATAATTACGTGGGTCTTTCGTTAGGGTTGTTATAAGATTGTATCTTACTAGGCCTACTCAATGTTTTGAAATTAGAATGCAAACGGCTATTGATGAGAGAACAACCAACCCTAATCATCATGCACATGACACATGTATAACCTCAAAGGGGCAAGGCCCTAGAGTACCAAGGCTCAATGAGCATCTTGGTCATACTATCAAGCCAAATAGTGGAGTGGAGGGAAGCTAATTGAAGGACTTTTAAAGGAATTGATCCAATCTTTGGCCAATGAAAACTTACCTTGTATACGAGATCACGTACAAGGGATTAAGAAGAGCATTTCTAGAAAAATCCTCAAAGATAACATAGCTTGGCCTAATTGTTCTATCCAATAAAGCAGAAAGATGAGGGTTCATGAATCAATCCTCGTGTGATTGGATTGAACCATGGCTAAGGCAAAGTAACAAAACCTCTTAAACCCTTGTAAGCTCGAATGCCAAGGAATTTTCGAAGAGTTACAAAAGATAAGCCAAAACTATGGAAAATGATTAACCTTGGTTGGTATGATCTAACTTCTAAAGAAAAAAATTAGGTCAAAAGGGGCATTCTAAGAATTCTCTTGATTGTTCCTTAAAATAAATATTTTTCCAAGGACATGCATCATGAGGTAATTTGAAAAACTCCTTGAGCCCTCCCAACACCCTTGGACTAATCAAAGAAAGCAAAAATATGCTATAGGATTGAGCCAATCCAATCCTACTTGTCTTTTGATAAACAAATTAGGCTAAAATGGTCATTTATGAAGGAGTGCACTAAAATTCACTCAAACAAATGATAGGTCCCTACTAGCAAATCTAGGATCATTCTCTTGAAAGCCTCAAAACTGCTATTGTTTAAAAGATTAAGAGAATAAAATGACTAAGGCTTGCAATCAACACAAAACCTTATTCGATCTAATTCTTGAAGGAAGAATCGAAATGAACTCTGGTCTAATGAGACTGACCTAATGTCTATGTTTATATTTTTCATACCATTGTTTTCATTCAATCATTATGATCTTCTTGTAGTTCTTAACGATATTCTTACTTCATTTGTAAGGAAGCATGCTATTTAACTATCTAGGATGCAAGAATTAGCCACAAATTACAAGCCCCAATAGTTAGGTTAGGCCGTAAGATGACACTACCATTATTGTGGATGGAGTTTACCTTGGGTTCCTTTGGGAGAACCTCCAAACTACACCTCAATCATAGAGAATTCTAAGTTCTACTTTACCAAGTGTTGTAAGAAACTCTATTGTGGCTTATCTAATAAAGGGAACTTTCTTTGAGCCAAACCAATGTCAAGAAGAATCAAACCCAAAATGGCTATCAGAATAGTAATAATGGAGGCAATTAGCATCAAAAGCCCCACTACAATTAATAACAATAAAGGAGGATTTGACAAATCTACCTTTATGCCACAATTTTAGGAGAGCACATTCCTCCATTGTGCAATGCTACAAATTTCTTCTATGCCATCTAGGCCACGAGGTATCTTGTCCCCAGAAGAACCAAAAACAAATTTAATCCCTATTATAACTTTTGTGAGTATGCACGCACCATCAATACGTACCAAACTAACTAGTCCACTGTAACGACCCGGTTCCCGAGTCCCTACGAGACTCGAGAACCGGACCGACTCGACTAATCTCAAGACCTAGTCGTCCAACGAGGAAGTAACCAAAAGACAGTAAAATAAACCACATTCAGCATGAATATAACTAACAGTAAGAAAGTACAGCAGTAAGGAAAGAACTACTACAGTAGAGTTAAAGTATGGAACCATAACTAGAATCTAGGACATTGCATGAATCCTAGGAATGAGAAATGTATGGAATGATAGCTCCTAGGTGATGCATGAATCCTAGGGCTGGAAAACTAGTTGTATGCTAGATCCTAGGATGTGGCATGAATCTTAGGATGGAAAAACTAGTGGAATGTATAATACTGCAGTCTTGGAAAAAATGGGAAGGAATATAAAGCTGCCTGTAAATTAAATTCACAGCTGCCTGTTATGAATAAAGAAATATGATTGAGATCATGGTTTGTAAGAACGTGAAACTGGAAAGTAAGACATAAGATGTTCTAGAACCCTATGGGGAAGTAGGAGTAGAACTCCTGGAAAGCGAATGGAATAGAATTAGGGAAGTGAGCTGGCCCTTGAGTACGGAGTACCAAGGAGAGCGACTGTCCCCCTGTTTAGTGCAGAGCTGAGCTAGCCACCCCAGGGACTCGGGGGTTAGGACTGACCACTCTGTACCGACTTGTTGGCCCTCGTATACGTAGTACCGAGGAGAGCTAGTAGTGTTAGGAGAGTACTAGCTACCCCACGGGCCCCGGGGTTCTGCTAGCCTCCTTCACCGACTTGTTAGGCCCACTAGGGCAAACCAGGGTAGTCAGGCGAGGGTGCGCGGACTGTGGAGGGGCAAGGCCCCGGTTTGGTTACTGTGGAGGGGTTGGACCCCTGTTACTGAGAGGGCTCTGCCCTGGTTCCGTGCTGTGCTTTTGGCGCACCCGTTAACGGAAACGACTGACCGCGTGCCAGTGCGGGCTAGCTACCTGTGCGTTTATCGCGCGTGCCGTAGTCACCGTTACGTCTGTCAGTGACCTTTGGGTGGTTGACTGAGGGTAGGATCACCACGGGGGACTCTCTCGGCCAGGAGAGCACCACGTGCTACTTCTACTTTTGGAAAAGACTGCAATCAAGATCGTTCCCACGAGGACATTCGAGATCAAGTAAAGGATCTGAGAAACAAATGAAATAGTGAGAAAAATTGAAAGATGTGAATAAAGGAAGTAATAGAACATAACAGCTACTGTACACTCTACTGTTACCTTTAGTTAGTTTGCCACTCTACTCAGTGTTTTGCTGACGTGTTACACTCGTTACCTTTTTCAGGACCAGGTGTTGAGCAGCCAGGGTCGGCGGCTGCAGAGGACGCTGGGCCGAGTAGGGTCCAGTAGAGTTACCACAGTCTTTTGTACCTCTTTTGTTTCTGTTCTAGTGAGTAGTTTTTGTTTCCGCTGTACCTTCTTTACCTGCAGTTCTTGTTATATGATAAATGTTGTTTTACTGTTGTGGTGGTACCTACTGTAGTAGTTCTTTCCTTACTGCTGTACTTTCTTACTGTTAGTTATATTCATGCTGAATGTGGTTTATTTTACTGTCTTTTGGTTACTTTCTCGTTGGACGACTAGGTCTTGGGATTAGTCGAGTCGGTCCGGTTCTCGAGTCTCGTAGGGACTCGAGAACCGGGTCGTTACATCCACCTTAGTATACTAATGGGGAAAATCCCTCAGTCGCACCCACCCCTCTACCTCTTCCTTCGAGTGGTAAACCCCCTTTCGAAACTTGGGGCTCCGATCGGCCATACACGGTCGATTGGGGCCCCCTTACCTCCGGAGGCTCCTTCTCCTACCCCTGGGCCTCTCCCTTTTAGCGATCTACCTCCTCCTTGACATGCGCAGCCGCTTGCCTCTCGTAGCGGCGTGGTGCAGTGGTGTGATGCGACGAGTTGTGGCAGACCGGTGGCATGCTGCTCTGAGGCGAATCAACGGGCTACGGGTGAGGCGACCTGCCGATCCGGGTGCATGCTATAGGTGCAGCATGGCGGACCAGAGTGCCGCGGGTACGATGTGGTGGCGGTCCAACGAGATGCGGGGTTGCGATTCGACATGCTCCGTGTGCGGAGTGCTGCCGATCCATGGTGGCAAGCTATCAGTCTATGGTGCAACGAGTCGCAGAGTGCTGCGTGCAACGATCCATGGAGAGGGCAGGCAGTGGTCTCTTGTCGTAGCAGAAGGCTTTGGTTGTTGAAGGGTTTAAGTCTTTCTTTTTCTTTTTCTTTAGTGTAGTTTTATTTTTTGGGGACCACGTGTGACCCTATACTTTTCCGATCTAGATTCGTGATGAGAGTAAGGGGTCGATTATTCGGTATCTTGTTAGGACGATCTTCAAGATTTTTCTCATTAACACTTTGTCATTCTACGAATGCAAGGTCGATCTCCTTCTTGAGATCATCCAATTCCCAATCTTGGGATACATTTTTCTTTTCCTTTCTCCTTTTTTTCTTATCTTATTGTTTGTATTTTATATTTCCCTATTTGATGTATTTTCCTTCTTCGTGAATAAAGATTCTCCATCTCTTCCTTTCCGACGATCGTTTAACGAAAAATTTACTTTCAACAAAAAAAAAAAAAAGGCAAACACTAATCCACGTTAGCATAGAGACCTTTAGCAAGTTGGTATACGCCTAATTTTGCAATATTTTGGTCAGTTAGATGGGTCTGGGGGGCCCAAATTTCCAACGTTCTTCGCACGTGCAGCTGTCCTTGTTTTTGCATGATCTGTGCGTTGGTAAGCGTTTCAAACTTGTTCGGTTCCCTAAATTCTAGTTTTAACCTTATTTGCTATGTGAATGCATGAAAAATCAAACATTACAAAATTTTGTAAATAAGGAATAATTATTTGTTGTCATTATATCAACTATCTAATTCATGGATTTGTGATGCAATAATTATTTTTTATTTCAATGTTCCCGTGAAATGCTATTGTAGTAATGATAATGAAAGAAACTTTGGAATATGGTGAATAATTGATTTAGTCCTTTTACATGATGATAAATGGCTACTGCATCAGTCGAGTAGAATATAGGAATATGTAAGGGATAGCCTCGCTACAAATTAAATATGCCATTCACTGCATAACCAATCAGGATAGTAAGGTGCTATGATTTGATATGCGATGGCCACAACACTTTTTTCTTCTCTTCTTTTTTATTGTACTAGTAGTCGAGAGGCAATCCATGGACCAATGCCACGAGTTATTGCATGCATGTTCACACCATGTAACACAATCATCACTTCTCCCTGTGGTGACCTAGGGAAGGCTAACCAAATGGAGATATCGATTGATAGTAGTTCCCTGACAAAGCGATTGATAGGATAATAATAACTATAATAATTGAGGGAAACACATTGATAATTACATGGTGGACATAATGATAGTAATGATTGGTTCAACTACTTGGTATTCAGTTCTTGCTTCTATTTACTTTCACTGTCCATTTCTACTTAACTCTACTCTATTTAGCATTTTTAATGTACTCTTTAGACTCCTTACTCAAGCATAGTAGAGCAGCGGAAGGCAACGGTTGCATTGAGAGTGATCAAAGTAAGCATAAGTTTGGCACCAGTAATTAATTCGTGATGATTATGGATCCTTCCTTCTTTTTTTTTTGCTTAATTCCATTTTGCTTAGGTTTTTTCAGTATTAGCAGTTGAGAAATTATTTTCCTTTGATTATGGACTTCTAACTCTACCAATTATTTTTTGTTGGAACTTCAACTCTATTTACGTATTTATTCAACATCTTATTTTTTATTGATTTGCTATTGATATTTTATGATTATATCTAAGTAACTATGGATTCTATGGTTAAATATATGTGATTAAATCTACTTAGCAACTCAAATCTTATAAAGTTAGCTAACCAGTGCAACTCAAACTATTACAGATTGGGCGTGATTGAAATGACTCACAACAGAAGCTTTTGTATATAGCAAATTTCAAGCATCCCACCTTTTGCACGTACAAGAAGTGGATTGAATGGCCATGGTCCTTTCTCTAGTAGGGAGTAATTGGCATGTAACGGCCAAGAAGATTCTTTTAATATTTTTGAAATGCCCCTCAACTTTTCTTAAAAACTTAATATTTTTGAAGTACAAAGGGCATACTTCGCCCATAAGATTTTTCCTGTGTTCTGCCTCAGGGAGAACCTATCTTCTCCACTACATCAAGCTTTTTGTCACATAGAGGGTATCCATGATTGACTAGACTATAGAAGATGCAATACCTTTGGAACTTTTCAAACTTAACTGGAAGAATATCTTTCTCCCCATTAATCTTAACATGCAACACCACTCAAACCACAAATTGATTAATATAGATGTAGTTGATTAATGTAGGTGTGCTCTAACTCATATATGAGGTCTCCACTTGAAATTGTCCTTTATGTCAATATATTGGACGAACTTGACCTTCTAACCTACCAATGGAAGTGCAACATTAATACTTGACACTTCGGAGGAATTTCATCTATCATGACTAATTCTAGAATGAAATTGAAAGTGTGATCAAGCGCACGGTTCGTTACCGAGTTTGGCTCTTTTAGTATAGTAACATAATTCAAATAAAACCAAGGGGCACAAGAATATACATATAGTAAACTAATCCTTACATTTCTCAAAGTCAATCATCTATAAGTTATTCCCTATTTCTCTAAAGCTAGCAAGAAATCTCCGAGCCTTCTTGAGATTTTCCATCAAAGCTAGACTCTAAGCACCACATCAGCATATACTTTAGGTAGAGATGCTTCTCGAGGTTAACTCCTCAAACAATGTAGGAGAAGGGCCTTCTTTAATTTATAAGGTGCTACAAATCCTTTTAATTCACTATTTCCTGAATGAAGACTATCCATATAAGCAGTAAATTCCTGAATGGAGTAGAAAAGTAAATGTACTTGAATTAACGAACATTGAGTAGACCACTTTGTGGACCAAACAAACATTTGATGAAAGGAAAGGGAACAAAGAGAATATTAGAAGAGAGAGACTGGTTGGAACAATGGAAAATTTAACATGCAGCGAGGTTAACTTGACTGATAGGGAGGTAAAACACTCTAGTGGAGAGGCAGATAAGGAGAGAAGCAAGTGCACTCTTGTTATTCGAGTACATACTGATTTCATATATAAACTTTATATATGCGAACACGGACCCTTTGTGGATATTTCATGAAACATATAATTTCCACGATCTCTTTCCTTCCCTTATACCAAGAAAAATAGGAAATCATTAATTTGAGGGCGTCAAACTTGCTTTATAAGCAGCTCATATATATGGTGCCTCAGAAGGCCTGTGAAAGTGGCATAATCTCGCTGCTTGTTTGTGGACATTGAGTTTAAGCCATGGCTATACAATTGTTGCCAAAATCAAGCATGGGTAGAGGTCAAAGCTTGCTTATATTTTTTAATTTAATGCATCAATAGCTTATTATGGGCAGGGGTCCTCTTGTACAAATACATTTCAAAATCTTAAAGGTAAATATTACTAAAATAAGTCACATTTTCAATTAAGATCATTTCAGTGCTAATTAAATATTTTCCATCTTGGTAATTAAATTCAACCTCAAAGTTCATTGCTCAAAAATGGTGTCTTTTTATTCAATTTTCGTTGATGTTAAAAGTGGTCCGTTTACTCTTGACTGGACGTTTTGTCCCATTGTGTATATTTTCTTTCCCTATGCACGTTTAGCAGAATCACAATATATATAATTTTACTACAGTAAGTATATTTTAAAATGCTTCAATTTGCTTTGATGTCTATTAGTAGCTAAGTCGATGTGCTACCTTTCTTGCCCTGTTCTCTATTTAGTAGGACGAAGAAAATCCAATTCAATACGTCCAAACTCATGATGGAGACATTTCCATTCCAGAGAAGTTGACTCGTATTATAACCTACTTCATTATCTAGTGGAAGAAGAATTACATTTGTTCCATCAGCGTCGAAAAGGAAATGTAAAACAAAGGCTAAATATGTACCGCAAGTTATAGAGTTGAAGTACGTGATGGAAGAAATCAAACTCCAACTAACTCGGCAGGACCAATTTACCATCAGGATTAGAAAATTGATGTTAAAAATATAAAATTGATATTAATCTTTATTTATATTTATCCATAAGGTGATATTAATGTTAATTTTTATTTATTTAAATTATTGTTAAATTATGATGTTAATTTTTATAATATTTACTTAAATTAATGTTAATAATAATTTATAAATAATAGAATTTAGATGTAGAAGAATCATGAAATTAACATCTATTTTACTAATATCTTTTAAAATTGATGTTAATAAAATAGATATTAACTTTCTAAAATAAATATTAATATTATACATATTAATCCCTCAAATAAATGAACATTAATCTCCTAAAAAATTAACCACCTGAATAAACTAATCCATAGTATTCACCGAAAGCTCGAGGGAAATGGAGAAGTAAACTCTATACAATTTATAATTAAGCTCTTGATGAGTTACCGGAGTGACAAAAAAATCTGCCCAATCTCTTTCACATCATCACGTGCAATCTCGCACACTGAAGAAATAAAAGCTAACCTCGTCAATTTTTACTCACTTGTTCCAATCCAACCAACGTAATCGCCCATTGATATAATAATATTCCAATTCTATATACCCTCGTGTGACCCTTCAACCCCTACTGCTTTGCAATTTCCATTACTTCTTTACGATCTACAACATCCTTCGAGTGAAAGCCTATCCAAGTAGTGTAATTCCCCTTTTTTTGGAATTGCAGTTTCCATGATTTATCGGAGCACATGTAGGGTGGGCCATTGTTCTAGCCCTAATGCTCCTCCAAAGTTAAGCCGGTGGCTATTAAGTTTCCCTAGTGATGGTGTATCACCTTCGTCTGAAGGGTGTCTCTATTCCCTAGCGGTGGTGACCTCATTGGTGATTTGAGTTGCTAGTGTGGGAGTCATCGTCAAGGTTTGGCTTCATTGGGAATCTACTGTAGGAGCAAGGTCCCTTTAGTTTGAAGGGCATCTTTGTTTCTCCCTCTTCTGTGGAAGACTCACCTATGTTTTCATCAATGGTGCCATTGTCATCACCAATGGCTTGGCTGCACTTCTCTTCAGTTGGAAGCTTGTAACCCTTAACTTTTCAGCATTGCTTCACCCATCTCTCTATCATTATGTGAAATGACCATTCCTAAGGTTGTTTGGCGATTCTAGAGCCTATGGGGGTTTTTCTGCAATTTTAAACCCCTTACCATTTGTTTTGGGGTTTTGTGAGGGAGAGAGGGAAATTGCAGGAACGTCATCCCCGCAATTTCCCCACCACCTCTCCTCACCGTACGAGCACCATTCCGTCCCCCTCACCCCGCACGCCCCACCTCTCCCCCCTGCGGTGACCATCTTCCCCACTCCTCCCCACTCCACACCATTCCCTCCCACTATGCCTCGAACTCCATAAACCCCCCCCCCCCCCCTCCCCTTCCTCCTCCATTCGTTCCCATACAACAGCCAAGCAAGAGAAGGAGAGGGAGAGCGGAGGACTGGAGGAGTCTGGAGGAGAGTGCGTGGCGGCAGGAGGATCAACTGCCGCGGGGGTCGCTGTTGTTGTAGCGGACACCAGGAAGAGAGAGAGAGAGCTCGAAAACAGTTCTGCAAAAATCATTTTTTCGCAGAATCAGACGTCCGGAGTGACCTCCATACGTCGGGTCGAACGTCCAGAGGTAATACCAGATGTCTGATAGAGCATTTCTTTTCAATTATTTTTTTTCTCCTTGCCAAATTCTGACTTCACATCCATGTGTTAGAGGTTGGGAGGCGCGTCGGTGCGAGAACTGAGGTGGTTTCAAACATCTGAGAGCATCTCCTGACGTCCGAAGACACCCTCAGACGTCTGTAAGAAGTTCCAGATGTCTGAAAGAAGGCACCCCGAGCAAGGTATGACTGCGAGTTCGTTTAAGACGTTTGGGGCTTTTCCCAGACATCTAATTTTGATCAGGTTGGTATTTTTGGGCCCGTTCAGGACCGAAACGGAGTCAATTTTGCGCAAACGAAACATTGATGGTTTCCATTCGAGTTTCTTTACGTAGTGATACATTGTCTATACCATTTTGAGATCATTTGACCTGTCAATCTATGTCATAGGTCTCTAGTCCGTAGCATATGCAGGACCTATGGAGACGTCGGGAGCTACTATCCGAGCCTGCATTCCACCCGGTTAACTCGTAGAGTGGTTCTCATCCAAATCTTGGAATTAATAAGTTGCATGCGTAGAATTAAATTGAACCTAGGGTGTGAGATGAACCCTATGAAGAGATAAATGCATGCTGCCATACAATATAGTCGATCGAACCCTAGGATTGTGACATGAACACTAGGGATGGAAAGAAATGCATGCATATTTAATAAATGTTTGGATCACCGTGATAAAATCATGAACTACCTGAAATGAAATACGCCACGAATGAAAAGGCATACTTGTACTAAATGAATGATGATGGAATTTGAGTTGCTAGTTTTTTTTTGTACAATGAACTGCATATGGGAATAAAAAAGTCCATGCATGAACCCTACAGGGCATTTAGAAAGAAACCAGTAATACGGTAGTATAGAAAGCCTGTAGGTTTTGGGAACACGTCGCCTACGGTGGCTGTTCGAACTTGATTAAGAGAAGTGAGCTGGCCCTCGTGTACGTAGTATGGAGGAGAGCAACTATCCCTTTTGAGTAGAGGGGAGCTTACCGCCCCTTGGGCTGAGACCTGGGGTGAGTTTGGCCACTCTACATAGACTCCAGTTTGGCCCTCACGTATGTAGTACCGAGGTGAGCTACTTAATGTAGGGGGAGCTAACCGCCCCGGGAGGCCTAGGGTTAGGTATGACCACCCTACACCAACTCTTATTAGCCCGTTGGGCAAACCGGGATAGTCAGACGAGGGTACGCGAACTGTGAGGGGCGAGACCCCTATTTCTGAGGGGCGAGATCCTGGTTCTAAGAGGGCAAGATCCTATACTATTCCATGCTGTACATTTGAGCGTACCCGTTAGCAGAAGCGACTGACTGTGTGCCTGTGTGGGGTAGCTACCCGTGAGTTTATCACGCGTGCCATAGTCATCACTACGCCGCAACTGTGACCTCGGCGTAGCAGACCAGGTGTAGGATTATTATGGGAGACTCTTCCGACCAGAAGAGTGCCACATATACATCATGCATCATGGGAAAACTACAAGCAAGATCGTTCCCTTAGGGAACAAGAAAATTGAGAAATGTTATGTAACCTGTTTAGAATACTCGGATCGGAAAGATGATAATTGGGAATGGACGATAATGAATGAATTATTAAATGCATGTTAGTTGCCTATTTAAATTATATGATTAAACCACCACTCTACTCAGCATTAACTGACCACAAAATTTTATAACCTTGTTCAGGTCAGGGATTTGAGCAGCCAGAGCTACCGGCTGCTTAGGGCGCTAGGCCCACTCGTGCTCAGCTGTAGTTTCCTACTATTTCTTTTATAGAATTTTTGTTAGTAGTGAGTATCTATAACTCATAGTTGTATTCAGTTGTAATTTTTCTACCAGTTGTGTTGGTTATGTTCTATACTTTCCGCTGTATACTATGAGACACTAGTGGTTTGCTATTTTTCCTTCCTTTATTTTTAGTTGTATATTTATATACTTGGTTACATTACTTGTGTGGTTGTGGAAAGACAATGGCATTTAGTTCTTTCTCGTTGAACAATTGGGTCTTGAGGTTCGTCGAAGCGAGCCGTTCTCGGATTCTATAGGGAACCGAGAGCGGGTCACAACAAGATAGTATCAGAGCAAGGTTGTCCCGAGAAATGAACCGAATGGTCTGGAAATAACCACGCTTGTATTTGTAGCTAGGACAGCCATCACAACGTATTGTCTTGATCTTCATTTTCGAGTCTCGTTTCTTCTGTAACCTAGTATGGTTGACAGTCCCTGTCCTTTCCCTTCTATCTCCTTGTAGGAGATGCCTCGTCGAGGAGCTCGTATAGCAGGCCGCGAATGTAGCCATGGGCATGGATGAGGAGGCAGACATGACAGACTCGAGGCAACAGTTGATCCACCCCTCCTCCTAGGCATCCAGGCCAAGACCTCGTCCAGCTGATTCGGGAGATCGTACGTGAGGAGGTTCAGCATCTATCACCTCTGCCTCATGTCCCTTCAGTGGATGCAGAGGGGGAGCCTCCCGTAAGACAAAGGAGCTGCCATAATGGTCGGCATGCCAGAGGAGGTCAGAAAAGGCCCTGCCAGCTGGAGTACTCCCAGAGACGAATAAAGGGTGGGAGTCGTTGCCCTCTCTACTACCAATGTGACCAACCAGGCCACCTAAGAAGGGACTACCCATCTAGGGCTAGGGCGAACTAGATGCTCCCAGCACCGAGTACTGGAGGTCAATCTAGCAGCCACAGTTACCAGACCCAAGGGGAAGGACAGCTATCAAAAGGAGGGTACCTGTAACGATCCGATTCCCGAGTCCCTACGAGACACGAGAACCGGACCGACTCGACTAATCCCAAGACCTAGTCGTCCAACGAGGAAGTAACCAAAAGAGAAGTAAAATAAACCACGTTCAACATGAAATATAACTAGCAGTAACAAAATACAGCAGTAAGAAAAAGAACTACTACAGCATGTACCACCACAATAGTAGAACAACATTTATAACATAACAAGAACTGCGAGTAAAGAAAAGTACAGAGAGTAACAAAAACTATTCACTACAGTGGAACAAAAAGGGACCAAAAGAATAGTGGTAACTCTACTGGACCCTACTCAGCCCAGCGTCCTCTGCAGCCACTGACCCTGGCTGCTCAACACCTGGTCCTGAAAAGTAACGAGTGTAACACGTCAGCGAAACACTGAGTAGAGTGGCAGCTAAACTAAAGAAGCAGTAAAGTGTACAGTAGCTGTTTTATTTTCTTTCTTCCTTTATTTACGTCTTTCTATTATTTCACAACTTATCTATTTCTCAGATCCTTCACTTGATCTCGAATGTTCCTCGTGGGAACGATCTTGATTACAGTCTTTTCCGAACAGTACAAGCAACACGTGGTGCTCCCCTGGCCGGGAGAGTCCCCCGTGGTGATCCTACCTCAGTCAACCACCCCAAGGTCACTGACAGATGTAACGGTGACTACGACACACACGGTAAACGCACGGGTAGCTAACCCGCACTGGCATGCAGTCAGTCGTTTCCGTTAACGGGTGCGCCCAAAGCACAGCACGGAACCAGTATAGGGCAGAGCCCTCTCAGTAACAGGGGTCCAACCCCTCCACAGTAACCAAATAGGGGCCTTGCCCCTCCACAGTCCGCGCACCCTCGCCTGACTACCCTGGTTTGCCTGGTGGGCCTAACAAGTTGGTGTAGGTGAGCTAGCAGAACCCCGGGGCCTGTGGGGTAGCTAGTACTCGCCCTACACTAGTAGCTCTCCTCGGTACTGCGTACACGAGGGCCAGCAAGTCAGTACAAAGTGGCCAGACCTAACCCCGGGTCCCTGGGGCGGCTAACTCCGCTCTGCACTAAACAGGGGGACAGTCGCTCTCCTTGATACTCCGTACTCAAGGGCCAGCTCACTTCCCCAATTCTATTCCATTCACTTTCCAGGAGTTCTACTCCTAATTCCCCGTAGGGTTCCAGCTCTTTTAACTCAGCACATTCAGGTTTCACCTTTCCAGTTTCACGTTCATACAACCCATGTTCCCAATCATGTTCATTTATTCATAACAGGCAGCTGTTAAACCAATTTACAGGCAGCTATTATTTCCTTTCCACATTTTCCAAGACTGCAATATGTATATTCATTTCACTAGTTTTCCAGTCCTAGGATTCATGCCGTACCTTAGGATCTATCATTCAATCTAGTTTTTCAGCCCTAGGATTCATGCAATACCCTAGGATCTATCATTCAATCTGTTTACTCATTCCTAGGATTCATGCAATGTCCTAGGTTCTATTAATTGTTCCATAATTGTAACAAATTATGTTAATAATTTCTAAAGCCACTCTACCAGCTACAACGGAAGTAATGGGGGCGTGGTCGGAAATCCCGCGCGCCTCCGCAACCCCTGAGACTGCAATGGAACGAGGTCCTAACACAAGGATCAAACACAAGGAGTTTCTCAGAACAGTATATAGTTACTGTAGACGGGTAGAGGATTTTATTCCGAAAAGAATGCAACTTGAAACACGGAAAACGGACTCCGAACGGGCCCTAAACGGGTCGAAAATGACGAAACAGTCCAAAATCAGACGTCTGGAACCTCCTCCAGACGTCTTAAAAAGTGGATTAGAGGATACATTTGTTCTGCGTAATCTCTCAGACGTCCAGAAGCCTGCGGGGGCATCTGGCCTAGTTCCCAGACGTCCGATGGTCACCACGGACATCTGGAAGTCCTTCTAGTCGTCCGGCACTGCGGCCAGACGTCTGATTCGCGTTGGATGCGAATCTCAGCCTGCACGTACCCACTCATCGCTCTCAGTACAACGGTCGCAGAAAGAGGACAAAGGACGGAAAAATAACTTACTTGCCAGACGTCTGGATAGTCCTCCAGACGTCTTAACCGTCGTCTGGTTGGAAGACCAGACGTCTGATTCTGGAAAAACTTCCAGAATCAGACCTCGACGCGCTCTCCGCCCGGGACGCACGGCCGCGTCGCGCCTCGTCCGCCTGCTGCTCGAGCTGCAGTAGCCCTCCCGCGTCACTCCGCGCCCGCAGCTCCCTCGCCGACCGGCTCCAGGTGCCCCGGTAAGCTCGAGCCCTCACGGCCGAGTGTCTCCTCCCTCGTGCGACACCTCCTCCCGCAACTCGCCGCGGCTGCCGCTGCCGCCGCTCGCTCGCGCTCGCACTCACACTCCGGCTGGAAGAGGAAGAAGAAGGGAGCAGAGGAGATGAGGGTGAGGGAGAGGGCGAGGGCTCTTTTTAAAGCCGCGCGGAGAGAGAGAGAGAGAGACAGCACCTGCGAAGGAGAGAGGGGAAAAAGGCGTCGCAAGCGCGCGCAGACGAAAACGCGCGTGCCGCAGAAATCAAATCACAGACATCTGGAAGGGGTTCCAGACGTCTGGTCAGACGTCTGGGCCACCTCCCAAACGTCTTAAAAGACGTTTTGAAGCTGCGTTCGTAACAATATAACAAACTCAAAGGAAGTTTCATCCCCAAAACTTACGCTAACTAGGGTGCGGGAAAAACGTCATATATAAAAACATAACAAACTCAAAGAGGACCGAAGCCGGTCCGAAAGACGTACCCGCGAAGAGCTCCGGGTACAGCTCCCGCATTGCCACCTTAGGCTCCCAGGTAGCCTCCTCATACCGCTGGCTCCTCCATAGAACCTTCACCAGGGGTACTTGCTTTCATCTCAAGCTGCGGACGGCTCGGTCAAGAATCTGCACTGGCCGCTAGGGGTAGGTCAGGTCGTCGCCCACCTCGATGCTCTCGTGACTCAGTACGTGACTGGGATCGGCTACGTACTTTCGGAGGTTGGACACGTGGAACATGTCGTGCACACTAGAAAGCTGGGGAGGGAGGGCAAGCCTGTAAGCAATGGGTCCAACCCGCTCCAGGACCTCAAAGGGCCCCACAAACCTCGACATGAGCTTCCCTCTCACCCTAAACCGCTGCAACCCCTTCATGGGCGAAACACGAAGAAAGACATGGCCCCCAACCTCGAACTGCACCTCTCTACGTTTTCGATCCGCGTAGCTCTTCTGTCTGCTCCTAACAGTGCGGAGTCGCCTGTGGATCTGCTCGACTACCTCCTGACTCTGCTGGATCAACCTGGGGTCAACCTCCCACTTGGTCCCCACCTCAACCCAACTCAAGGGGGCCGTATACCTCCGTCCGTACAGAGCCTCGTAGGGAGCCATGCTGACGCTCGAGTGATAGCTGTTGTTGTATGCAAACTCCGCCAAGGGCAGGTGCTCCTCCCAAGAGCCCCTCTAGTCCAGTACACATGCACACAAAAGGTCCTCAAGTGTCTGTATCGTGTGCTCAGACTGCCCATCCGTCTGGGGGTGATAAGCTGTACTAAACCTCAATCGCGTCCCCAGGGCCTGTTGAAACTCAACCCAAAACTGGGACGTAAAGCGAGTATCCCGGTCGGATACGATTTCCCTCGGAACACCGTGTAGTCGTACCACGTCGCGGATATACCTCTCTGCCACATGTGCTGGTCCCAAAGTGACTCAGATCGGCAAGAATCATGCCGTCTTCATCAGTCTATCCATAATTACTCAGACTGCGTCGTGTCCTCACTGGGTAACAGGTAAACCCACCACCAAGTCCATGGTGATGCTCTTCCACTTCCACTCTGGCACTGGAAGCGGCTGTAGCGGCCCTGCTGGCCTCTGATGCTCGGCTTTCACCTACTGACACACTAAGCACTGCTGCACGAATTCACCCACATCCCGCTTCATCCCCCTCCACCAAAACTCACGTCTCAAGTCGTGGTACATCTTCATGTTTCCGGGATGTATGGTGAATCTGAAACCGTGTGCCTCAGTCAGGAGCTCTCTCAACAGCTCCTCGTCCCTGGGAACGCACAACCGTCCCCTCAGGCGTAGCACCTGGTCTATGAAAGAGAAGTCCCCTGGGTCTCTGTTGAACTTATTTACGAACCTACGCTAACGTGTTTGGTTTTGGAAAACCCATCGTTGTAGTTCGAAAGAGAAGGATTCGAGTTCAACAAATAAAATTTATACCGAAAGAAGAATTCCGGGTCGAACTCAGGGAGGCTACGTTGATCTATATTCGCAATTATGTTTTTTTTAGGATTTTTGATAAACAAGGCGAAAAAATTACAATGGAGCTATCAAACTGAGAGAGAGAGAGAGAGAGAAAGAGAACATGCATTCAATATTTCAATTGTTTATACAAGCAAACGAAATGAAAGTTACACTAGAAAGCGGGAAATCAATTACACTTTATAAAGCAGGAAAATTCTACACTAGAAAAGCTGTAAATAAGAATGGGAGAGAGAAGTTATCCTCCTTGATGGTCGCTTGGAGGATGAGCCGAACGAGACGACGTCTGGACGAACGAGAACGGAGAAGGACGAGGGAGGACGAAGCAGAAGAGCGGGAACGGAGCAGCACGCCGTCGTCGTTGCGGGATCCACTTCTGAAGGGGGACGAAAATTTGAACTTTATCTCGCGAGAAGCATCCCGGGTGTGGGACAAGCTTCTCTTGAGCTTTGGAGAGGTAGAGAGGAGAAGGAAGGGATGAAAATTTCGTATGGAGGGGGTCTCCTTTTATAGTTGCAAGGAGTGGGGGCAAAATGGACATTACATCTTCAAAATAATAAATAAGGGGTCTTTAGTGACGGATAAAACCGTCGCTAAAGCCCCGCCGTCGCCGTCGCCGTCGCCGCCGCGCCCACGCGCGCCCGCTCGAATGGCCGCGCGCGTAACGCATACGCACGTCGCTTGATTTTCAGCCGTCCGATCGCGAGATCGGACGGCTTAGAACGCGTCCGCGCCCGCTGCGTAGCGCACCGCCCGCGTGTGATCGCGCGTTCACCAGAGCGTCCAATTGCGCGTGGGCAATATCGGGCACGCGCGGCCGTTGGATCTTCATCTGACGCTCATGCGCGCCTGCTCGCCCGCGCCTTCCACCCCCTCACCGCGGCTCGAACCCGCGACCTCCGCTTCGCCCGCAGCTGCGTCGCCGCTGCGCTACGCAGGCGAAATGGTCGCGCGGACATTTAACGGCGGAGAGGAGACGGTGCGCGGTCTTCACAAGACTCCTGCGGCCGATTGGGCGGCTGGGATGGCGCCACGTGGCGCCATCTTGGCCGTCCATCTTCTGGAAGTTGTAGATGGTGCCACGGATGTCGGATTGACTCGATTTTTGTGTCGTTCGGCTGCGATCGTCGATCCGAATTCATCTGTGTGGTCGGATTTTCCATCTGAAGTGCGGATTTACACCATCCTGGCCCTTGATCTTCTAGGGTTCCCCGGTCTCTATCTGATGCTACGGATGCCTGATTAGGGCGATCTTGGAGTCGTTGAACTCCAATCGTCGCCCTGATCATATCCATACGGTTAGATCTTTGATCCGAGGCCCCGATAAAATATTTGCCCTGTCCAAGCACATAAAAGGAGACAATTAACCTCCATTTTATTCAAACTACTCTAAATGCAAGATGATGCATGTAATGCAATATTTATATCATGAAATGCAATCCTATGCTTAAGAACAAGCATAAATAGACATTTTAAGTAGTGTAAATGTGTTTACATCATACCCCCATGCCTATCTTTTGCTAGTCCCTAGCAAAAACTATATGCTATTTATAAAATAATTAGGTTAGATTATTTGGACCTGAGTTATTTTCAATCATTAAGAAATTGTCTACTTAAGAACTGAACTTTCAAAGACACAACAGTGCCCGAGTATCAGCCAAAATGCAGACTGCCTCAAGCCTCGCCTTATTCAAAGAAAAATTTCTTTTTCTGTTTTTACTCTCTTTTTTTTTTTTTTGGATTTTCAAATTTTAGGGTTTAAGAGTGGCTTTCTACGGCCATTCAACTCACCCAAGATTTGATGAGAACCCTAAGTTTTAAGCATCTTATTGTGATTGTGATAGACTCGTTGACCGGCAATTAAAACGGACTTCGGATTTCTACGCCTCTAGGTGACCTCAAAAAGAATTCTGCCTAAAGGTGTATCTTTACAACCGGTAGCTTTCTCCCTACTTTTATTTTTATTATTATTTTTTTTTAACAGAGTCAACACAAGGGTGAATCCAGTGTATATCTCCCCGGTTTATTCTACTTCTCCGCTTCTTCCTAAGTGTTTTGGGAATTTTTAGTGCATTTTCTGAGCTGGGTTCTGGACAACCGGTCGATGAGCTGTTACCACCGACAACTTGCCAGCCATACTCGTGCGGCGAAGTGTGGCTTATTTCTTTTTGTTCTTTTCTCCTTTTTGATTTTTTTTTTTTGTTTTTTTTTTGTTTTTTTTTTAAGTAGGTGGCTTCCCTGGTCTAAGATTTACCTAAAGGCAGCAAAGAGAAAGGTCCAGTGACTGGGCTCTGGACAACCTACCTATGGGCTGTTACCCACGATAACTTGCCAGCCATATCACCCTAGAAGGTTCATTAGCTACCCAATTTCCATTAAAATTGCCGAGCAACAAGTCAGTGCAAAGAAAGTGTGTAGATGCTTAAAACTCAAAATTCCCTTAAATCAGAGGGTGGGTTGACAAGTCGTGTACTTATCACCCAAACTTATTTATTCCAATTATAATAGAATTAAGATGGTGAGAACTCAAAGGCAAATCCACATTTTAGTAGATACACAGGCTAATTAAGTCCAAAGACCTGAGGGGTCTTTGTGTTCAGATCCTAATGTAAAATTTCTTAGGATTGAAAAGTCCTAATGTCCAACTAATCCTTCCTAATTTTCTTTTTTTTTTTTTTTTTTTTTTTTGAGAGAGAAAGCAATTTATATGGATTTCACAAAGCTGACCAACTAATTCAAAAATGAATCCACCCCCCCATGCCTAGCTGATGCAATGTCCTCATTGAAAAAGAGACATGAAAGAAAGGGTAGAATATGAAAGATGTCACCTGGATATGAAGCTCGTATCAGCCTTGTGTTATATGTACAACTGCTGAGTTTAATGCTGTCAGCTAGGCGAAGTCCAGCCAAAGAAGTCACAGAATGGCTAGAGCAACAGAGTCTGAAACGGGTTCTGGAAGATTATGGTCAACAACAGGCTTCAGACGTTGACCGTTGACTTTAAAGGTGTTACCCGTCTTTGGGTCAGAAATCTGAACGGCACCATTTAGAAAAATCTGATCAATTATGAATGGGCCACTCCATTTAGATCTAAGTTTACCAGGAAAGAGCTTAAGTTTAGAATCGAATAACCAGACCTTCTGGTTTGGCTCAAAGCTCTTGCAGGAAATCATTTGATCATGTAGAGCTTTGGTCCGAGCCTTGTAGATCTTGGCATTCTCATAAGCATCATTTCTAAGCTCCTCCAACTCAGATAGTTGGAGTTTCCTGGTCTTCCCAGCTAGATTTAGATCTAGATTGCATTGTTTGATTGCCCAGAATGCCCTGTGTTCAATCTCTACGGGTAGATGACACGCCTTTCCATACACCAGACGGAATGGAGACATGCCGATAGGTGTTTTATACGCCGTACGGTAGGCCCAAAGAGCGTCCTCAAGCTTTTGAGTCCAATCCTTGCGATCGGGCCTAACCGTTTTTTGCAGAATGTTCTTGATCTCTCGATTAGAGATCTCGGCTTGTCCATTCGTTTGGGGATGGTAAGGTGTGGAAATTCGATGATTAACCCCGTATTTGGCCAATAAACTCCGGAATTGGGCATTAGTAAAATGAGTGCCACCATCACTGATGATAGCCCTCGGAATCCCGAATCTACTGAAGATATTTTTCTTGACAAACTTGATGACCACCTTGTGGTCATTGGTTCGGGTGGGAATTGCCTCAATCCATTTAGACACATAATCAACAGCGACAAGAATGTACTGATGTCCAAATGAAGGGATAAAGGGTCCCATGAAATCAATGCCCCAAACATCGAAAATTTCGACAGGAAGAATAGGGTTTAAGGGCATCATGTCTCTCTTAGTTATGCTCCCGAGTGCCTGGCATCGAGGGCATGACCGTGAGAAATCCTGGGCATCCTTGAATAAAGACGGCCAATAGAAGCCAGATTGCAAAATTTTTGCAGCCGTCTTTTTCCCGGAGAAATGTCCACCACACCCAGATGCATGGCAGAACTCAAGTATACTGTTGAATTCATTCTCCGGTATGCATCAGCGAATAATCTGATCAGAGCCGATGCGATACAATTCAGGGTCCTCCCAAAAGTAGTATTTGGCCTCAGATTTGAGTCTATCCCGTTGTTGCTTGGTCCAATCCTGGGGGATTTGACCAACGGCCAAATAGTTAACAATGTCAGCAAACCATGGGGTGTGGACACCTAAAACTGTAAGAATGGTTTCGTCCGGAAAAGTGTCAGCAATCGGAATGTCCGGACAAGAAGAATCACCTAGGAGTCTCGACAAATGATCCGCCACCACATTTTGTACCCCGATTTTATCCTTGATTTCAAGATCAAATTCTTGAAGAAGAAGAATCCAACGAATAAGCCGGGGTTTAGCATCCTTTTTAGCCAAGAGATGTCTCAAGGCCGAGTGGTCGGTATAAACAATAACATGAGACCCCAAGAGATAAGCCCTGAATTTTTCCAACGCAAATACTACAGCGAGTAATTCCTTTTCAGTAACAGTGTAATTCCTCTGGGCTTCATCCAAAGTTTTACTAGCGTAGTAAATGACAAAGGGCTTTCGATCAATTTTCTGACCCAGGACAGCCCCGACCGCGTAATCAGAAGCATCGGTCATGATCTCAAATGGGGTTGTCCGAATAGGTGGTTGCAAAATTGGCGCACAGGTGACTGCCGTTTTTAGGAAATCAAATGCCTTTTGGCATGATTCGTCAAAAACAAACGGTGTTTCTTTGGCAAGAAGATTGCTCAAAGGGCGGGCAACCTTCGAGAAGTCCTTGATGAATCTTCGATAAAATCCCACATGGCCAAGAAATGATCTGATTTGTTTAACTGATGTGGGAGGAGGAAGTTTAGCGATAGCATCAACCTTAGCTTTGTCCACTTCAATTCCCCGTTCAGAGATTACATGACCCAAAACGATGCCCTCTTGGGTCATGAAATGACTCTTTTCCCAGCTAAGGACCAATCGTGTCTTGATACATCGCTTAAGAATCATTTCCAAATTAACCAAACAAGAGTCAAATGATTCTCCGAAAACAGAGAAATCATCCATGAAGACTTCCATAAACTCTCCCACCATGTCGGAAAATATGGCTAGCATACACCTTTAAAAAGTCGCAGGTGCATTGCATAACCTGAAAGGCATCCTACGAAAAGCAAAGGTTCCGTAGGGACAGGTGAAAGTAGTTTTTTCCTGATCCTCGGGATGGATAGGAACTTGGTTGTATCCCGAGTAGCCATCAAGAAAACAGAAGTACTTCTGCCCGGCTAATTTTTCCAGGATTTGATCAATGAAGGGCAGGGGAAAATGATCATTTTTAGTGGCAGTGTTCAGCTTCCTGTAATCAATACAAACTCTCCAAGATGAAGCTGAACGAGTTGTGACAGATTCTCCTTTCTCATTAGTCACAACAGTAATCCCGGCTTTCTTTGGAACAATCTGAACGGGACTTACCCAGGGACTGTCAGAGATTGGATAAATAATTCCTGCATCGAGCCACTTGATGATTTCCTTTTTTACCACTTCTCGCATATTTGGATTCAATCTCCTCTGCATCTGGCGAGAAGGGCGGGATCCATCTTCCAAGAATATTCTATGATTGCAGTAAGATGGCTCGATCCCCCTAAGATCATGAATGGTCCAACCAATTGCCTCCTTATGTTCCTTTAGGACCTTAATCAATTTAATCTCTTGCTCCTTTGTCAATTTAGCACTGATAATCACAGGGAGCGTATTCTGAGGTCCTAAAAATTGATATTTCAAATTCTCGGGCAATGGTTTCAATTCGAGCTGGGGTGGGGTGATGATTGATGGTCGGGTAGATGCTGAAGATTCAACAAGAAGGAGAGGTTGTAAGTGGACAAAATCAGTAACCTCTTCCGAAGATGTTAAGTCAGAGGGTTGCGGGTCAAATTCATCAACCAAAGAGGAACTTTCAATTGAAGAAACTGTCAAACAAGTTTCAATATTAACATTATCCTCATCAAGTTCCTCAATAACTCCACAATCCTCAAATTTATTGATCGCCTTAAAAATATCTAATTTCATACGTTGGTCCCCAAAGGCGATTTCCATGCTACCGCTTTCACAATTAATGTTGGCCTTTGCGGTAGCCAGGAACGGACGCCCCAGAATGATGGGCGTGTTCCTCAGATTATCTGGTACATCCATGTCAAGGACAAGGAAATCTACAGGAAAATAAAAATCCTTGACCTTAACTATAACATCTTCAATAACGCCTCGCGGGTTTGTGACCGAACGATCCGCTAACTGTAGCGTTACTGAAGTTGGCCGAAGTTCGCCTAACCCAAACTTCTCGTAAAGAGAAGTCGGAATTAGGTTGATGGATGCACCGAGATCCAAAAGTGCTCTATCAAATGTGTAATCTCCGATAACGCAAGAAATCAAAGGAGCACCAGGATCTCTCTTTTTCTGAGGGAGGTAGTGCGGGATAACAGAACTAGCCTGCTCGGAGAGTACCACCTTCCTCGGAACAGATTCTCTCGACTTACGCTTTTATGTACATAATTCCTTTAAAAATCTTGCGTAAGTCGGTATGTGCTTGATAGCATCAAGGAGCGGGATATTGATCTCAACATTCTTAAATAAATTCAGAAGCTCCTCATTGCTATCAACAGACTTCTTCTTCTTTGCTTTGGTTAAGGCTTCAGGAAAAGGAACACTAGTCAGATCTTTGGAATCGGATTCCTGAGCCTTGATTTCTCCTTTAGAATTCTCTTCTCTCTCCTCAGATTCTTCAGGATTCAAAAGATTAGAATAATGTGGTTGTGGATCCTGAGTCTTCTTACCACTTCTCAAAGTGACAAAATTTGCAGAAGCGTAAGAATTTGGGTCTTGAGGAGGGTTAGGAAAGATTGGAGGCGCTTGATTGACCATAAATTGTTGATTTACAGAAGAAGAAGACGAGGAACCCTGCTCAACCACCTGAGCATGCGCGTGAGGGTCCCTCTGATTTCCGTACCCTTGGGCTTGATTGGCCGAATTCGTAATGTTTCGTGGGTTGGGTATGGGTTGGGATGGTAGAGATCCGGGTTGACGAGAGTTAGCAATGAGCCCGGATTGCAAGTTGTCCAGTGAGTTTTTCATTTGCTGCATGAGCTGGAGCATAGATTCTTGCATCTCTACTATTTGATGGTTCAAATCAGCCTGCCCTGCGGGTTGACGGGCATTCCAAGCTGGCTGATTGATCTGATTCGGAGGCAACTGAGTATATACTTGACCCTGACCCATTGGTCGTTGCGGAGCATAATTTCTGGGTCGGAATTGGGTCTGTTGCCCCGGATTTTTCCAAGAGAAGTTAGGGTGGTTTCTCCAACCTGGATTATAGGCATTCGAGTAGGGGTTGGATCTAACATTCTCTTGTACAGCACAGACATCCTCATAAAGTGAGGATGGAGAGAAAGAAAAGGAAGGATTAGAAAAACTGGGATCAAAGGCCCCAGTTGGGAACCCATGGGGTTCCGAAAAATGCTGACTCATAGGTTGAGTCGCATCGAGTTGATTCACGAACTCCCGTCCAGAAAGAGCTCGTGAAGAATGGAATCCCGAATTTTGGGATTGAGTGGATTGAGAGTTGTTCATAGAATTGCCAGCCATCCACTCTTCCATTCTTTTAGCAACCAAGTCCACTTTGTCAAGTTTATTACAAATCAATTCCATATCAAATGAATGAGAGTCATGGACTTCATTGACATTTGATCTGGGTTGTTGGGACCGGTTAAAAGTATCCATGGAGGCATGATTTATTGAATTCTCACTCATTTCCTCAAATAAATCATGTGAACTATCTGCATCTTTATTAAGGAAATTGCCTCCGCAAGAAGCATCCACATGGTTTCTGAGTTGCTCAGTCAACCCATGATAAAAAATCTGCACGAGTTGCCATTTCGGCACCTCGTGGTGTGGACACATCTGCAATAAGTCCTGGAATCGCTCCCAGGCCACATGAAACTGCTCCCCCGGCCGCTGGGTAAAAGTAGTGATTGCCCGTCTCAAAGCATTGGTACGACCGACTGGGAAAAATTTCTTCAGAAAGGCCGATTTCAACTCATTCCAAGTTGTAATTGGTCTTCCTATTGTCCTATACCAATGCGCGGCCTTATCCCTAAGAGAGTGAGGGAAGAGCCTCATGATCATTTGCTCCTCGTTTACGTTTCGAGACTTGGTGGTCTGGACCAAAGTGGTCAAGTCCTCCAAGTGTTGAAACGGATCTTCGGAGCCAAGCCCATAATAATGTTTAATCAAGCTTAACACCTGGGGCTTGATTTCTACGTCACCGGCTGGAATCTGGACGCCGGGACGTTCCCCGTAATTTGAAGGATCATAAAAATCCTTCAAGGGCTGAACGCCCTGCATTCTCTGGAACCATTCTTGCATTCTCTGCATTTGTTCCAGCTGCCTTCGAAATTCTTCCTGTGGATTTCCAGGCAGAAGAGGCTGTTGTTCGGCCATGGGATCAAATTGACCAAAATCTAACTTGCGCCTCCTAGAATGTTCTAATGGTCCTTCTAATCGGGGATTCAATGACCGTCTTCCCAGCATAAACTAGGAGTAGGTCGGAAGGACCGGGGATAGGGACCCTGCAGTACAACAAAACAAGGCTATCCTTAAGTGAGGTAGCCTAAGGATCTACTGACTCCCAACACCAGCCTTAAGACTGTAACTGATTTACTCTACTTGCGTCTGTATAATCCAACCAGTTAGAAGGAGGGACTGGGGAGAAGGTTCTTCCTTTGGCTTTCGCCTCCGGTTCCTAGTGTACCCCCCAACCGCGGTCGTTTGACGCTACTCCCCTAACTAGACATCAGATTAATCAGTACAAGTAGGTTAATCAAAAACAATCTCAGACTAGGCCTTGAAGAGCGAATCAAACCTTAGGGCCAACGTCTACTCAATTTTATTACAGCCTGGGATTGTGGTGCTTATGGAATGTGATGGGCCCTTACAATGGGTTGTGCCCTTAATGATTGATTGAAATTTGTGTAAGTGCGTGCACAACCAGGGTTTTCAAGCAAGATTATTTATAATGTGTGATTTTAATGTTCAAATCCTGCTTAAGTAGCTTTTAGGGTTTCAAATTAGGTGAATTGCAATCAAATTTCTAGGCAAACCAAGTTGTAAAACACGGGTGAAGATAGTTTTCCTTTAAAATCAGAAAGAAAGTGGAGTGCCTAGAATATACCTAGATTGAAAACCCTAAGGAGGAGCTACTTGATGAGTTGGTTTTAAATAAAGTGGTGCGGCCCAAACAACTCAAATAATTGGCCACAATTGCACCACTAAGTTAGGCACTCAAAGATGGTTAACCTAGAATGATTTCTACTCTGTTATGTGTTGCTCTGTGTGTACCGGTTCCACAGATCAGAACCCGGTTGAGTAGAAAACAAATCAAGTTAATCAAGTGCCTTGAATGTGGGTGTGTGTTGTGTGTTTGTTGAAAGTTACCCCACAAAATTATCTTTTTGTTATTATTCCTTTTTTTATGAATGAGGGTGAAATGAGTGTGAGTAGAAATCCAAACAACCAAACTATACCTAGGATTTATGCAAACACCTAGGTTAATTGAAATTTGGATTTAATGTGCCGAATGAAATCTATGGAGGGGGAAAGAATGGGGGAGCACTTACAGTTGTCTTCAACTGCACTTTACTCCAGTCTACCGCTTGTTGATTCCTTGATGGAGGTCTCTGTAGAACAATAGACACAAGAGAAAGCTTAGTTAGAAAACAAATAAAGTGCAAGAAATGCGAAGAAAAGATCGGAAATCGTTGCCTCCCCGGCAGCGGCGCCAAAATGTTGAACTTATTTACGAACCTACGCTAACGTGTTTGGTTTTGGAAAACCCGTCGTTGTAGTTCGAAAGCGAAGGATTCGAGTTCAACAAATAAAATTTATACCGAAATAAGAATTCCGGGTCGAACTCAGGGAGGCTACGTTGATCTATATTCGTAATTATGTTTTTTTTAGGATTTTTGATAAACAAGGCGAAATAATTACAATGGAGCTATCAAACTGAGAGAGAGAGAGAGAGAGAGAAAGAGAACATGCATTCAATATTTCAATTGTTTATACAAGCAAACGAAATGAAAGTTACACTAGAAAGCGGGAAATCAATTACACTATAAAGCAGGAAAATTCTACACTAGAAAAGCTGTAAATAAGAATGGGAGAGAGAAGTTATCCTCCTTGACAGTCGCTTGGAGGATGAGCCGAACGAGACGACGTCTGGACGAACGAGAACGGAGAAGGACGAGGGAGGACGAAGCAGAAGAGCGGGAACGGAGCAGCACGCCGTCGTCGTTGCGGGATCCACTTCCGAAGGGGGACGAAAATTTGGACTTTATCTCGCGAGAAGCATCCCAGGTGTGGGACAAGCTTCTCTTGAGCTTTGGAGAGGTAGAGAGGAGAAGGAAGGGATGAAAATTTCGTATGGAGGGGGTCTCCTTTTATAATTGCAAGGAGTGGGGGCAAAATGGACATTACATCTTCAAAATAATAAATAAGGGGTCTTTAGTGATGGATAAAACCGTCGCTAAAGCCCCGCCGTCGCCGTCGCCGCCGCGCCCACGCGCACGTAACGCATACGCACGTCGCTTGATTTTCAGCCGTCCGATCGAGAGATCGGACGGCTTAGAACGCGTCCGCGCCCGCTGCGTAGCGCACCGCCCGCGTGTGATCGCGCGTTCACCAGAGCGTCCAATTGCGCGTCGGCGCTATCGGGCGCGCGCGGCCGTTGGATCTTCATCTGACGCTCGTGCGCGCCCGCTCGCCCGCGCCTTCCACCCCCTCACCGCGGCTCGAACCCGCGACCTCCGCTTCGCCCGCAGCTGCGTCGCTGCTGCGCTACGCGGGCAAAATGGTCGCGCGGACGTTTTTAAGCGCGAGCGACCGCAGCCATTGGATCGAGATCCAACGGCGGAGAGGCGACGGTGCGCGGTCTTCACAAGACTCCTGCGGCCGATTGGGCGGCTGGGATGGCGCCACGTGGCACCATCTTGGCCGTCCATCTTCTGGAAGTTGTAGATGGTGCCACGGATGTCAGATTGACTCGATTTTTGTGTCGTTCGGCTGCGATCGTCGAACCGAATTCATCCGTGTGGTCGAATTTTCCATCTGAAGTGCGGATTTACACCATCCTGGCCCTTGATCTTCTAGGGTTCCCCGGTCTCTATCTGATGCTACGGATGCCTGATTAGGGCGATCTTGGAGTCGTTGAACTCCAATCGTCGCCCTGATCATATCCATACGGTTGGATCTTTGATCCGAGGCTCCGATAAAATATTTGCCCTGTCCAAGCACATAAAAGGAGACAATTAACCTCCATTTTATTCAAACTACTCTAAATGCAAGATGATGCATGTAATGCAATATTTATATCATGAAATGCAATCCTATGCTTAAGAACATGCATAAATAGACATTTTAAGTAGTGTAAATGTGTTTACATCAGTCTCCTGACAGTACTCTGTCACGCAAGGACTGCAAGTACGGATCGGCCATCTTTCCTGTGATGATGTGGTCTATCAGCTCTGGCCTAGTCTGTCGTGTCACAGTTACTGCCCCACAGTGCCCCCGTAACTCCAGGGGTCGCCAACTACCCACCTCCTCCAAGAGGCTCCAACTCTGTAACTGTAAACTGGCCAAGTGTGTGGGCGCCTTCCGGCTCAAGTCGTCAGCCACCACATTAGCCTTGCCTGGGTGATAGGAAATGCTGCAGTCGTAGTCCTTCAGGAGCTCCAACCAACGTCTCTATCTCATGTTGAGCTCCTTCTGATCAAAAAGATATCTGAGGCTCTTGTGATCTGTGAAAATCTCGAAGGTCTCACCGTACAAGTAGTGCCTCCAGGTCTCCAGCGCGAAGACGACAGCTGCCAACTCCAGGTCGTGGGTAGGGTAGGTATGCTCATGGGGCTTCAGTTGCCGCGAAGCGTAAGCGACAACGTGACCTGATGAGAACCTCATCATGAGCCATAACTAGCTCATTTTGACCTAATACAAAGGATAAAAGCTCCTACATAACTCAAGGAAAGGCTTAACTCAGAGAATTCTGAGTTTAAGGAGAAAACAAGTCATAAGGGGTAAAAATGCAATTTTACCAGTATAATCTGCATACAGGGTAATTCAGGGCCCAAACATAGGTCAAAGCAACTTAATAAGAATAAAAGTGGGATGAGATGATCTAGCAAGGGCTACAGTAATTCCAAGAAACTAAATGATAATCTGTAACCCTAAAACAACCCACTTCAATTCACGAGGTTCGAGGCAAAGTAAAAATAGAATAAACCCTCTAAAATTCATAGAAAAATAATCTCTAGGGTTTAGAACCTTCAATTTGGCCTTCAGAACCCATTTTGACCTACATTGAGAACCATGCCCAATTAATAACTTAATTTGGGTTTTCGCATAAATTGACCGGTCAAACAAGGTTTAATATAGAAATGAAATTCACCATCAGATTCCTTAGGTCCTAATTAGTCATGTATAAAAACTTGAGCCTAAGAAGAAACCTCCTTGACCAACTTTACACTTTGGTCCTCATACATTTACTTTTTGGCCCTCAACTTTTGAACCCTCGCATTTTGGCCCCTAACTCTCCTTCGTTCTTTGCGTTCAGGTCCCCCCTGCAAAACCTGCCAGCACCATGCTCCGGCGACCTTGCGCGGAGAATGGCGCCGCGCAGGGTGAGGGGGAGAGCCTGGCAAGTAAACCGGGGGTGCCCTGCGTCGTCAGCCGTCGCAGGGACACCCCCCTGGTCGCTGTAACCCGCCATACCGGCCGTACGAACGCACGGACGGTATGGGTTTCCATCTCCGGCGTCCTCCGGCGAGGGAGACACGTCATCTCCCTCCGCCTTCCTCCCTGTTTTGATCCCTATAAATACCCCCGTCGCTCCACCGACCTGGGCAGCTCGGATCTAACGGAGAAAACCCCCAACTTTCCTCTCCTCTCACTCCGGCAGATGCCCACCAGCTCCGACGGTTCCTCCCCCTCCTCTTCGCTCTGCCGCAATACCAGCAGCAGAGACTTCCTCCCCTGCTCTTCCCGCGCCACGCCGCACCCAGCTGGCGCCTCTCCGGCTCTCTGCTCGCCGCGCGCCCCTTCCCCTGGGCATCTTCTTCTCCAGCGACTGTCGCCCTGCTGCTCCCCCTTCGTCCCTGCAAGTAAGTTAGAACTACTTCCCTTCCTCTCCTCTTTCTTTCCCCGGTTTCAATTTGTTCAATTAAGCCCTCGACCGACCCTGACCATCGTCACCCCCTTCGTCTCCGGCCACCCTCCGACGAGGTGCTCCCATCGCTCCACAGCCTCACACACCTCGCCGACCCTCACCGAACCTCCGCCTCATCACACTGAGCACCCCCCACCCCTCCACTGCCACTCCACACCTCCGTAACGCTCCCCCAAACAAACCCATTTCTCCGGTTGCAGTCCAACCTAGGGCCACCGCCAGACACCACCTTGCGGCTTGCCGCACAGCTTCACACCTTCGCCGTGCCACGGCGAAGGTTCCCCAGCAGTTCGATCAGGCCGAGAGGCCATATTCGTGTCCGACAGGTTCTGAGGCTCGACCGCCATTAACGCCACATTGAAGCAGCTTCTCCCGCGCTCCAGGCTTGAGGACTCCAGGTCTCCAGCTGCTGCGGATTACGGAGACTCCTGCGAAGGCAGCCAGCCAGCAACCGACGCAAATCGAAGCTGCAGCTGCAGAAGCAAAGCCGCGGTCTTCCAGCAGGCGCACGCGAGGAGAGGCCTCCGTTTAGTCCCACATCGGTAAGCCTCACAACTCTTTCACCGTTTAAAGTGATTTTGTGAATAAGCCTTACTGCCTCAGCACACGGGGTGAGGTCCCCTTCACCCGCCCGGTTACCCGGTCTCGTCCGCGCTCACGCCCCGCGGACCTGGCCCGACCCGACTTAGACTGACCTGCACTCCTCGCCCACCACGCACGCCGGTGGGCTTGGACCCGAGCGCGACCCGTACCCGACTACCCGGCAGCTCTGGGAGAGCTTTCCCAAGAGTGGCTTCTGAGAGAGAGAGAAGCGGGGGGGAGGGTAGAGTAGGTTTTGTCCTCTGATGTAAACTCTGAAGTGTGCAGGCACAGGTAAAGAAGAAGGACCGTGGAAGAAGAAGGAAGCTGAGGGAGACACTGTAGCAACAAGCAGTTTGAAGGGAAAAGAAGAAAGAAGGAGGGACGACGTCCCGACTGGAAAAAGAAAAGAAGAAAGAAGGAGATCTGAAGAACAACAGAAGAAGGCGAGGCAGAGGAGAACACAAAAGAACAAGGGAAGAACTGAAAGAAGAAGAAAAAGAGAAGAAGATCTGAAGAAAGGAAAAGAAGAAGAGCAGGACCGCTCTGCAGAAGAAAAAGGTAGAGCAGGAACAGCTGAAAGAAGAAGAAGAACATCACCACTGCAGATAAAGAAGAAGAAGATAACAGAAGATCTGAGACGAGGAGAAGCAAAGAGAAAAGAAGAAAAGACAACAAATTCTTTCTCTCTTTCTTTATTTTTGTAAAAGAAACTTGTACCCCTAGAATACAACTTACTCCCTGAGTTCGACCTCGGGAACTCTTTTATTTTCCGAGTAAAAAATTTATATATTTGAAATGTTGGTAATAACTGGCTATACTACAACGCTATAACAATAAAACCCGGTTGCCGTCAACGTTTCATTTTGGCGCCGCTGCCGGGGAGCAACGGCTATTCTAGAGGTAAACATTCCTGTTTCTTTTTAATGTCTGATAATCTCCTCTCTTTTGTGCAGAAAACTACAGGAAATCAAGAAGACAAGCAACCGCACGACAACCACTCCGAGGACAGGTACATTTTTCCTCTCGCTATTAACCCCTAAACTCTAAAGAGGAAGAAAAGAAAAGAACAAGCAATATAGGGCTAACCTGTCTTCCATACTTAGTAACCATAAAGAGTTGCATGTTTTCAACTCATTAGTCCTGCACACTATTAAGGGTATTTAAGGGCTAACACATTCTTGCTTGAGCCCTAACAGAGAACTAACTGGACCAAGTAGAGCCAACATAAGATTCAACATTAGGGTTTTAGAGACACACTACTTAAATCAAGAATGGAAAAAATCCAAAAGAAGTGTGCCTAAACCATTGATTGAAAATACCTATTCAAAAGAAAACCTAAAACAATTGGCTCTCTAAACACTTGAACCCTAAAAGACAAGACCTAAAAGCTCTCAAAGAAAACAAGAGGTAAAGTTGACCCCTTGGGTCAACCAACCTTAAATTAGGTCACTCTTTGCACTTAAAAGACTAAAGTTCAAGTGAAACCTTAAGCACCCTGATCTTAAAATTGGTAGACTTAAGAGGTCAAGATCCCCATTCTGGTCTACCTGGAACCGCAGTGACAAGAGAGGTCGGGTGGGGGAAACCCTGTAACCCGTGGGGACGCTCTACCGTGTAGGGGTCTTTGCGGGACTCTCCCTCTCTGGCTGCCCAGGTAATTCTCAGGTGGACGATCTTTCTGATCAAGGGGTCCATCTGCCCCGCACCTCTATAGTCACCCAACACATTTTTGGGTGCCTTGATTGGGTCCAGCACTTTCTAAACTTACCTCTTCCAACAGTGCATGTACGGAAGGAGGTCCCTAAGACCACCCTTAAGACCTCCTTTAGAAATTCGCTCTCGTCAAGGCCAAGCCTCGACGCCCGTGTTTGTGCAGCAACACCCTCACATTATTCTCTCTTCTGATTCAGAACCAAGTTCTTCTTCTTCCCCCATCATGGCTCAGCCAGTTGAGGAAGAAAATAATCTGGAACACCAGCTCCAGCGACTCAATGACCTCTTCCAAAACTTCGTGCACCCACCACAGCGTCCTATGATGCGGGACCACTACAATCCTGCTGCGGTGGCCATTGAGCCTCGAGTCAGAATCCCGACTGGAGGACCTGATTCCGAATTAAAGCCCAACATGATTCATGCTATACCTAAATTCCATGGGCTTAATTCTGAAGATCCCTTCCAGCACATCAAACAGCTAAAGCATCTGGCCCACACTTTTGGATCAGATGCGCAAAATCGGGATATTCTTCTCATGAAGATGTTCTCCTTTTCTCTTATGGACAAGGCCGCCCATTGGTATCAAACTCAGACCCGGCCGATCAACACTTGGGAAGAACTTCAATCCGAGTTTTTGAAAAAGTTTTTTCCCGTTGGTCGGACCAACGCCTTGCACCATCAGATTACACACTTCACTCAACAATCAGGAGAACCTCTCCATGAGGCATGGGATCGTTTTCAGGATCTCATGAGGAAGTGCCCCCATCACGGAGTTCCTAAATGGGAACAAGTCCAATCTTTTTACCAGGGACTCCGTGAGGACATCCGCCTTTTCGTCAATGCAACTTGCGGAGGAAACATCATAGGTCAACATGAAGACACCGTATGGGAGATTCTCGAAAACATGTGCGAGAACTCCATCAACAATGACTCCATGGGATTATTCGACAGGACGAATACCCGCGCAGCGACGAATCTTAAGGGAGCACATGAGACGCAGGGCCTGTCCGCATCAGTCGACCTGGAATTAATGGCCAGTCGATTGGACAAGGTCTCAATCATTGAAAAGAAGGTGGATGAGCTGACTCAGCACTTGCAGCGAGCCACCTCCACGCGTAACTCATTTGCACAACCTCCTTCCACACAGGAAACTGTGCAAAACATCCTCCACCGATCTTCCCCTGGGATGGATCCATATCCATCCCCGTCTGATTCTTGGATCGGAGGATCATCCGATCCTTTCTACACCAGCCGGGGGAACTCCATTCCCCCTTTCCCTGATTCTCAGGAGGTTCCTCAGACCTGCGAGGACCTCAACGCCATCCAGAACGACCCATTCTCCAACACTTACAACCCTGGATGGCGAAACCATCCCAATTTTCAGTGGGCGGGAAATTCCCAAATCCAAAGACCACCTTTTCAGTCCCGCCCACACCCCTCTCGTCATTACCAGCCGCCTCAGCCTCGGCCCAACCCTACTCATCCATCAGGGCCAAATCAGGATCAAATGTCCCTAATCCTTCAGACTCTGGCTGACATTCAAAAAACGAATGCGGCTATTCAAAAACAGCACAAGGACGAGCTTACAGAAGTTAAAACTCAACTGGCCCAGTTGGCAAATTCTCGCCAACCAGGCACACTCCCTTCCCAACCCCTTCCTAACCCAAATAACGTGCCAACCCAGAAGCGCGTTATGAATCCAAATTTAGGCCACGCTCAATGGATTTAACAGGCCCCTACTGCTCCATCTCCAGGCGAGATGGAAGCCTCAACTTCTTATGCGGGATTTCAGCAGCAGCCACCCCTCTTACCAAACCCAAACCAAAATCAGGCCGGATTAAATTCTGTAACAACACGTTGTGGTAAAACAACTCAAGACCCGCATTATCCAAACCACTCCAAGCCTGATAACCATGACCCTAGGATAGTTATCCAAGATACCGCTGTTCCAGACCCACAACCTGGACCTATCCTAGAAGAACCAACCAAGATCCCGTTTCCCGAGGCCTTGACCAAGGGAAAGAAGACCACCAAACCCGTGGCCCCTGAGGAGGACCTGGTCAAGCTCTTTGAGCAGGTCCACATAAACATCCCCTTGATGGATGCAATCCGCCACGTACCAGCTTACGCACGATTTCTAAAGAATATATGTACACCCCAGCGTAAGCCGCGAACCAAGGGAGGGAGCCCAATTGTTCTGTCAGAGCAAGCCAGCTCTGTAATCCTTAGTAGACTCCCACCCAAGGCAAAAGATCCTGGGACTCCCCTGATTTCCTGTAAGATAGGTGGTACCCAATTTGATAGAGCATTGTTAGACATGGGTGCATCCATAAACCTGATACCCACATCCTTACTTGACCATCTAGAAGAATCTGAGCTAAAACCAACCGAGGTGACATTACAATTAGCAGATCGATCTATAAAGTCACCAAAAGGGATTCTCGAGGATGTTATCGTAAGAGTGCGGGATTTCTATTTTGCAGTGGACTTTATAGTCTTGGATATGGATGCACCTGAGAACCCTAGGGATACACCAATCATTCTAGGGAGACCTTTCTTGGCTACTTCTAGAGCCAACATCAGCTGTGAGGAGGGCCAAATAGAGCTTAAGTTTGGAGATCAAACACTGAAAATTGATATATTTAAGGCCCAATAAGGAATTAATTGCGGCGTCATCAAACAAATTTGTGACATCAAGACTTTGGTTGATGAATCACACCTCCAGAATGACTCGATTATGCCTCATCAACCACAGAAGGATCTTGACCCGCAAACAGAGGAGTCGAATCCAGATATGAACAACCCAGTAACTCCCACCCTTGAACCTCACATCTATACTGAACCACCCGCTGCTGCTGATAACCCCATCCTCGAACTGAAACCCCTTCCTGCTCACTTGAAATACGTCTTTTTGGGTTCTAATCAGACCCTTCCTGTGATTATCAATTCCAACCTCAGTCCTGAACAGGAATCCCGTCTGATTGTTGTCCTCCAGCAACATCGCAGAGCCATCGGATGGACTCTCGATGATTTGACTGGAATAAGTCCCTCTTATTGTACTCATCATATCTATTCAGAAGAGGGCACACGACCTTCTCGTGAAATGCAGAGACGCTTAAACCCCAATCTGCAGGAGGTCGTGAAAAAGGAGATCATCAAGTGGTTAGATGCCGGGATCATCTACCTGATCTCCGATAGTCGTTGGGTGAGCCCAATTCAGGTCGTGCCCAAGAAGGCAGGACTCACCACTATAACGACTGAGACCGGAGAAATCATTCCTACCCGATTAGCCAACTCGTGGAGAGTCTGTATAGATTACCGCCGACTCAATTCCTCCACGAAGAAGGATCATTTCCCACTACCCTTCATTGATCAAATTCTCGAAAAACTTGCGGGAAATAGGTTCTTCTGCTTTCTTGACGGGTACTCCGGTTATAACCAGGTGGCAATCCATCCTGAGGACCAAGAAAAGACCACGTTCACCTGCCCCTTCGGAACATACGCTTTCCGAAGGATGCCGTTCGGTCCTTGCAATGCACCCGCTACTTTTCAGCGATGCATGCTTGCCATATTCTCAGATATGGTAGGTGATTATCTGGAAGTCTTCATGGATGACTTTTCAGTTTTCGGAGCATCATTCGACGATTGCCTCCAACACTTGGTCCAGATACTCAGGCGGTGCATCGATGTGAATTTGGTTCTTTCCTGGGAAAAGAGCCATTTCATGGTGCCTGAGGGAATTGTCCTGGGACACTCAATTTCGGAGAAAGGTATCCAAGTGGATCGAGCTAAGGTTAATCTGATTTCTCACCTTCCTATGACTAGCTCGATCAGGGACATCCGTTCCTTTTTAGGGCATGTCGGTTTTTATCGACGATTTATCCCTGATTTTTCAAAAATCGCGCGCCCCCTGACTACTCTTCTCTCCAAGGATGTTCCTTTCGAAATTTCCAAGGAATGCACTCAAGCATTTGAAATCCTGCGTGACCGAGTCACCCAAGCCCCGATCCTACAGTCCCCTGATTGGTCTGAACCCTTTGAGATCATGTGCGATGCATCCGACTTCGCTGTAGGAGCGGTTTTGGGACAGAAAATTGACAAGAAACCTGTGGTCATTTACTACGCCAGCAAAACACTCGATGAGGCTCAGCGTAACTATACGGTTACTGAGATAGAGCTGCTAGCTGTAGTATTTTCCCTAGAAAAGTTCAGATCGTACCTTCTGGGTTCCCGTGTCATCATATACTCGGATCACACAGCTGTGAGGCATCTCCTTGCAAAGAAGGACGCGAAACCTCGATTAATCTGATGGATCTTGCTGTTGCAAGAATTTGACCTTGAGATTCGTGACAAAGCGGGAAAGCAAAACGTGGTAGCTGATCACTTGTCCCGACTTCCTTCTGAAATAATTGACCCTTCCGGACCCATCACTGAGCATTTTCCCGATTAGCACCTGCTGACTATTGGTACTAGCCTTCCATGGTTTGCTAATGTAGTAAATTACTTGGCATCTCATCAGATCCCGTCCGATTGGCCGAAGGCCAAGAAAGACAAATTACGCTCTGATGGGGGTCGACAGCAGGGTTTTATTGTTATAGCGTCGTAGTATAGCCAGTTGTTGCCATCATTTCAAATATATAAATTTTTTTTACTCGAAAAAGAGTTCCCGAGGTCGAACTCAGGGAGCAAGTTGTATTCTAGAGATATACATGTTTCTTTTACAAAAAAAAATAAAGAAAGAGAGAGAAAGGATTTGTTGTCTTCTTTTCTCTTTGTTTCTCCTCGTCTCAGATCTTCTTTTTCTTTGTCTGCAGAGGTGATCTTCTTCTTCTGCCAGCTGCTCTTCCTTTTTCTTCTGTCTTTCTTCAGATCTTCTTCTTTCTTCTTTGTTCTTCTTCTTTCAGTTCTTCCCTTGTTCTTTTGTGTTCTCCTCTGCCTCGCCTTCTTCTGTTGTTCCTCAGATCTCCTTCTTTCTTCTTTTCTTTTTTTCTTCAGGACATCGTCTGATTTCCAAATCAGACGACTTAAACTGCCTGTTGCTACAGTATCTCCCTCAGCTTCCTTCTTCTTCCGCTATCCTTCTTCTTCACCTGTGCCTGCACCCTTCAGAGCTTACGTCAGAGGACAAAACCTACTCTACCCTCCCCCCCGCGTCTCTCTCTCTCTGAAACCACTCTTAGGAAAGCTCTCCCAGAGCTGCCGGGTAGTCGGGTACGGGTCAGGTCCGGGTCCAGGCCCACCGGCGTGCGTGGTGGGCGAGGAGTGCAGGTCAGTCTTAAGTCGGGTCGGGTCAGGTCCGCGGGGCGTGAGCGCGGACGAGACCGGGTAACCGGGCGGGTGAAGGGGACCTCACCCCGTGTGCTGAGGCAGTAAGGCTAATGCACAAAATCAATTTAAACGGTGAAGAGGTTGTGAGGCTTACCGATGTGGGACTAAACGGAGGCCTCTCCTCGCGTGCACCTGCTGGGAGACCGCGGCCTAGCTTCTGCAGCTGCGGCTTCGAATTGCGTCGGTTGCTGGCTGGCTGCCTTCGCAAGACTCCCCGTAATCCGCAACAGCTGGAGACCTGGAGTCCTCAAGCCTGGAGCGCGGGAGAAGCTGCTTCAATGTGCGTTAATGGCGGTCGAACCTCAAAACATGTCGGACACGAATATGGCCTCTCGGCCTGATCAAACCACTGGGGAACCTTCGCCGTGGCACGGCGAAGGTGTGGAGCTGCGCGGCAAGCCGCAAGGTGGTGTCTGGCGGCAGCCCTAGGTTGGACTGCAACTGGAGGAATGGGTTTGTTCGGGGGAGCGTTACGGAGGTGTGGAGTGGCAGTGGAGGGGTGGGGGGTGCTCAGTGTGATGAGGCGGAGGTTCGGTGAGGGTCGGCGAGGTGTGTGAGGCTGTGGAGCGATGGGAGCATCTCGCCGGAGGGTGGCCGGAGGCGAAGGGGGTGACGATGGTCAGGGTCGGTCGAGGGCTTAATTGAACAAATTGAAAGCGGGGCAAGAAAGAGGAGAAGAAGGGAAGTAGTTCTAGCTTACTTGCAGGGACGAAGGGGGGGCAGCAAGGCGATAGTCGTATCGACTATCGCCAGAGAAGAAGATGCCCAGGGAAAGGGGCGGCGGCGAGCAGAGAGCCGGAGAGGCGCCAGCTGGGTGCGGCGTGGCGCGGGAAGAGCAGGGGAGGAAGTCTCTGCTGCTGGTATTGCGGCAGAGCGAAGAAGAGGAGGGGGAGGAACCGCCGGAGCTGGTGAGCGTCTGCCGGAGAGAGAAGAGAGGAAAGTTGGGGGTTTTCTCCGTCAGACCCGAGCTGCCCCGGTCGGTGGAGCAACGGGGGGTATTTATAGGGATCAAAACAGGGAGGAAGGCGGAGGGAGACGACGTGTCTCCCTCACCGGAGGATGGCCGGAAATGAAAACCCATACCGTCTGTGCGTTCGCACGGCCGGTATGGTGGGCTACAGCGACCAGGGGGTGTCCCTGCGACGGCTGACGACGCAGGGCACCCCCGGCTTACTTGCCAGGCTTCCCCCCTCACCCTGCGCGGCGCCATGCTCCGCGCAAGGTCGCCGGAGCATGGTGCTGGCAGGTTTTGCAGGGGGACCTGAATGCGAAGAACGAAGGAGAGTTAGGGGCCAAAATGCGATGGTTCAGAAGTTGAGGGCCAAAAAGTAAATATATGAGGACCAAAGTGTAAAGTCGGTCAAGGAGGTTTCTTCTTAGGCTCAAGTTTTTATACATGATTAATTAGAACCTAAGGAATCTGATGGTGAATTTCATTTCTATATTAAGCCTTGTTTGACCGGTCAATTTATGCAAAAACCTAAATTAAGTTATTAATTGGGCATGGTTCTCAATGTAGGTCAAAATGGGTTCTGAAGGCCAAATTGAAGGTTCTAAACCCTAGAGATTATTTTTATATGAATTTTAGAGGGTTTATTCTATTTTTACTTTGCCTCGAACCTCGTGAATTGAAGTGGGTTGTTTTAGGGTTACAGATTATCATTTAGTTTCTTGGAAGTGCTGTAGCCCTTGCTAGATCATCTCATCCCACTTTTATTCTTATTAAGCTGCTTTGACCAATGTTTGGGCCCTGAATTACCCTGTATGCAGATTATACTGGTAAAATTACATTTTTACCCCTTATGACTTGTTTTCTTCTCAAACTCAGAATTCTCTGAGTTAAGCCTTTCCTTGAGATATGTAGGAGCTTTTATCCTTTGTATTAGGTCAAAATGAGCTAGTTATGGCTCATGATGAGGTTCTCATCACGCTCCGATGCCAAGTATTACATTTGGGAAGACCCGTACCTCTTCCACATAGGTGCCGATCAGATCATCCGGAGATGTGTCCCGGAAGGGGAATTCAACAATATCCTCTCTTTCTGCCATGACCAGGCATGCGGTGGCCATTTTGCCGGGCATAAAACAGCATCAAAAGTCCTCCAGTGCGGCTTTTACTGGCCCACACTATTCAAAGACGCATACAATCACTGCAAGGCATGCAGTCGTTACCAGACTTTGGGCAACATGAGCCATCGCGACATGATGCCTATGCAACCAATTCTAGTATGCGAAATCTTTGATGTTTGGGGGATTGATTTTATGGGCCCCTTTCCTGTTTCGGATGGTTTCGAATACATTCTGTTGGCTGTGGACTACGTGTCCAAATGGATCGAAGCCATACCGACCCGAACCTGTGATCACAAAATTGTTCTCAAATTCATTCATCAACACATTTTCTCAAGGTTCGGGATTCCTCGTGCAATAATCTCTGATGGGGGGACCCATTTCACAAATGCTCAGTTTAGGTCACTGATGACCAAATACGGGGTGTCTCACCGAATCTCTACTCCTTACCACCCCCAAACTAATGGTCTAGCTGAGCTGTCTAATCGGGAGATCAAGAAAATCCTGCAAGTCACTGTTCGACCTGACAGGAAGGACTGGTCGTCCCGACTTCCGGAAGCATTGTGGGCCTATAGGACCGCCCACAAGACCCAATTGGGCATGTCTCCCTTTAGACTGGTGTATGGAAAGGCATGCCACCTTCCCGTAGAACTGGAGCATAAAGCCTATTGGGCAGTACGGAACTGTAATCTAGATCTTTCCAAGGCTGGGACCCACAGAAAACTCCAAATCAGCGAGATCGATGAATTACACCTAGACGTGTACGAGAACTCGCAAATCTACAAGGAGCGGGTTAAAGCCTTCCACGACAAACACATCTCGAGAAAGATCTTTCATCCTGGTCAAAAGGTCCTACTCTTTGATGCCCGACTAAAACTCTTCCCAGGAAAACTGAGATCCAAGTGGGTCGGACCATATTTGGTCCGACAGGTTTTTGGAAATGGAGCAATCGAAATCAGTCCACTCAACCACGATTCTGAACCTTTCATCGTGAACGGTCAGAGACTCAAGCCGTTCATTGATGTAACTTCTACTGATTTGGCTGAGGCATCTTATATCCTCCTTTCCCCTTGAGCTTATTGCGCCCAGCCGATGGCGTAAAACTCAGCGCTTAACGGGAGGCAGCCCGTCATTCTCTTTGAAAACCTGAAACTTGTTCTGACACCTTTTTGCACTCGAAGTTCACCCTTGTAGACAGCCGACCCCACCTCAGATGCTTGCATCTGGGATTAGAAATCGTCCGCAAAAATTCAACCCGACCCATCCACTCATCCAAATTTCTGTCTTAAGGAATGAACTAAGTTAAATAAAAACCCCCTAGGTTACAATGAGGACATTGCAAATCTTAGGCATGGGGGGGGTATGAAAGTGCAAAACTTGTAAGAAAAGGTTTCAAACAAAAAAATTCACATATGCCAAAAACACCATAAAAATTAAAAATTTTTCGAAAAAGAATAAGAGGAAAAGAGGAGAAGGAAATTTTGTGAAGGAGAAAAGAAACAAAATGAAAAAGGAGCACAAAATTATGAGAAAAGGTGATAGTCATTAGTAAGGAACTAAGGAATTAACCTAAGTTCTAGACCTCATTCAAGAAAATAACTGAAAAGTGCACAATGAGATTAGTAAGAATGCAAACCTTAGGCATTCTTGAATAGACTCTTAGTACCCATTAAGATCTAGACACTCCTCAAGAGGTTGAGGAAAATGAAAAGCTGAAGTATTAGGTCTAAGGCTTAGGGAGTATTTGGCCTCGTTAACTAATTTTTGGTTTACGGGACTCAATAACCTAAGCACCCTAACCTCACACACAGCCTGATTCAGTAAGCGTAAAAATCAGAATCACGCAGAAGCGTCGCAAAATTCTGAAAAGAACACCTAGAATAGGAGCAGCCGATCAACACAAGTTGATTTGGACGAGTTCCCAGCGCGGAGAGGCGGGAAATCCCCTCGAAGATGCGTAACAAAATATCATCTCCTCGGTGCTTGTCTCTTAGGATATTTACATATCCTACTGGGGGCATGTAAGCACTCTGTTGGTTCAGATTCCATGGATGGCATTATCTCAAAGTGTCAATTGCCAGGGTCTGGATTCGGCCACGGAACACCATGGATGGGATTATCTCGAAATCTCAATAGCCAGGGTTCCGGGGGTTGCCATGGGCGGTGCTATCTCGAAGCATCGATCGCCAGGAACCCTTGAGGATTGATGATGGGAGCAAGGAATCTGATACAGACCGTGTTGAAAAGCCAATCCTAGGCTAGAGCTAAAAAGAAAAAGAGAGAGAAAACTCTCCAAACAGAAAAACTTTCTATCTCTCTCTTACAAAACGCACTGCGAACTGAGCCAGGGCTAAAATCATTTCAAGCACGGGTGCTTTAACCACAAAGTCCAATAAACCTTAGGTTAGTTCTTGTGGACCTTAAAAACCTTTGCTAAAGACTGAGGCTAAGGCTAGACAGATTTGGATCTTGATTGGTACTAGAGTACCTTTTAGGCCTATGGTCAGCATTCTAACCTAATCTATGCTCAAATAAAGAAGGCACTTATCTAAAACTATTAAAAACTTCATGGTCTAGAACAAGGGTTGAAACCTTAAGTTTTTGCTAAGGGACTAGCAAAGGCTAGGCATGGGGGTATGATGAGAACCTCATCATGAGCCATAACTAGCTCATTTTGACCTAATACAAAGGATAAAAGCTCCTACATAACTCAATGAAAGGCTTAACTCAGAGAATTCTGAGTTTAAGGAGAAAACAAGTCATAAGGGGTAAAAATGCAATTTTACCAGTATAATCTGCATACAGGGTAATTCAAGGCCCAAACATAGGTCAAAGCAACTTAATAAGAATAAAAGTGGGATGAGATGATCTAGCAAGGGCTACAGCAATTCCAAAAACTAAATGATAATCTGTAACCCTAAAACAACCCACTTCAATTCACGAGGTTCGAGGTAAAGTAAAAATAGAATAAACCCTCTAAAATTCATATAAAAATAATCTCTAGGGTTTAGAACCTTCAATTTGGCCTTCAGAACTCATTTTGACCTACATTGAGAACCATGCCCAATTAATAACTTAATTTGGGTTTTCGCATAAATTGACCGGTCAAACAAGGTTT